>CM028131.1:13302500-15802500 GCA_016271365.2 Neoceratodus forsteri
TTGGATGCTGCAGTGCATTATCTGGGTTTGAATCCCACAACCATCTAAGTGCATACTGTGTGATCCTGAGCAAGTCACTTAACTTCCTTGTGCTCCCAGTTCGCATCTGGAAACAAGCTTCGGCTTAGTGTGCTACTCCTGGTTAAACAATGTTCCCTTTCCCTTTCCTATTACCAGTGGGATCACCTCCAGTAAAGAGGGTTTCATCCTGTCTTTGTTCACTGGTGAGACCACACTTGGGGCACTGTGTACAGTACTGGTGCTCATACCTCAAAAAGGACGTGAGACTGTTGGAGGGGGTTCAACATAGGGTGACAAAAATGATCATGGTGCTAGGGGAGTTGCCTTATGAGGAAAGATTGAGGGAACTCAACATGCACTCGCTGGAAGACAGAAGTGAGAGGTGGGACATGATAGAGACCTTTAAATACTTGAAAAACATAAACAATGCCCTAACAGGATGATTGTTCTGCTTAAGAGGGGAAAGGGCAACTAGAGGACACAGCCTGAAGTTGGAAGGGGTTAGGTTCAGGAGGGAGATGAGGAGGCACTACTTCACAGAGATAGTGGTGGTGGGATGGAATGCACTGCCAGACGAGTTAGTTGAACTGAGGATAATTAATAGCTTTAAGCAGGGATGGGATAGAGTCAGGTGTAGGGTAAGTACAGACAATAACATAATGTGGGATAGTCCCGGGAGAGGGGGATGGAGGGTGGGGATTGGGTGTGGGGGACATCTGCAGTGGTATTAAACTGTGAGCTGCACACTCAGGCAGACTTGATAGACCTGTGAGCCTTTTCTGCTGGCTATTTTGTATGTTCGTATGTATGTTCATAAGCAGTCGAAAAGATTTTGAAGTTATACTAGATAGAGATTTCAACAAAGTAAGGGAACTTTGTTTACTGTAAATAGAAGCAATGTGCATCGCTCTCAAAACCTAACAAAATTAATAGATACGTTTCATGGACTCATATCTGATCTAGCTGTAATAGATATATGGAGGGCTGTTCATGCATGCGACAGAGACTACACCTAGTTTTAGCTCATCACAATACATTTCACAGACTGGACTTTATAAAATGGGTAAATGAGTTTGAGCAATCTGATTGGTTCTTAGCTGTGAGTTACAAGTGTCTAAAGCATGGCTAAAAACAAGTGCTGGCAGCCTGGATAGAGGATATGAAAGAAATCCTTGAGCCAATGTGCAGAATGTTAAGAAAAATTCTAGCAGCCACTTTTTTTGCACTTAACAAGACTTTTCAACCCCCAAAGGCTCGAACACTCTGTGAATACTAGTAAACTCAATAACATTACCTAAAACAAACAAAATTCCTTTTATCTTGTGCTGTTTTCTTGTGTCTACTGTTCTAATATTAGTGTGTGTCTGTTACAAACTGCATACACCACTCTCCGCTGCCACCTCTCCCCCTTCACTGCTGGTCACTGCTGGCCTGCTGGTCAAGCCGCTACACTGCTGACAAAGTGAGCCTGTTTAAAAATACTGACATCCCATCTGTGTATCCAGCTCACATTCAATGATTGCGCTTGTGCTCTCACTTTCCCAGCACCAAATGGATGAAATGACGTGACTCTGCCAGATACAAACCACAAACTGCACTGTGTACTCCCCCTCCCCTGTTCACTTTGGAGTCCAATTACTTTCAAAGGTAGAAATTACCGACATGTGCGTTACACTACCGGTTCTGCCTGAAGGATGATCTCACAACATGCTCTTTCACTTCTTATCAGCTGGTGTCATATTGGTAATTACACTATATGAAGCCAGATGTCAACAAATAAAAAATAAAAAAACAATACAGAGACACGCAACTGTACTTCTGGGGATGTGTGTGTGTGTGTGTGTGTGTGTGTGTGTGTGTTAGAGGGGTGGGGGTAGTTAAGTTCAAAACCACTATGCAGTACCATAAAAAAACTACAACACTGGTGGGCAAAGTAGGACAAATGTCCAAAGCAAAAGAAACAAATAGCAATTTCACACAGGCAGATGGACTGTTTTATCACAATTTTTTATCTTTATCTTGACTTGCTTTTGCATTATTCAGAAGAAATTCCTCTTTTGCATTCAAAGCTTCAAATCTGTGGTTGTATCTTTCTATACATGAGAGACTTTTCTTAGTTGATTCCATCAATGAATCAATCGTGTGTTTCTGGGAATTGGCAGCATTAACATTTGAATCCAACTGAGCCTTCTGAGTCATTTGAATAATGTGAGATGAGATTTCAAGTGGCTTTTCAATTCCAGCTTTCAATTCCAGATATTTGTTCAGAGGAGTTCGTGTGTCTTGTGCTCATTGGGGCTCACAGGTACTATAGGTTTTTTAAGTACTGATGGATTTAAGAGGGCGAGCACAACGCCTGGTAATCCAGGTGGTTACCTGGGGCTTCCCTGGCCTTTAGTGCCAGTAACAAGTTTAGATTGTTTTCGACAGGTCTGATTCATGGTGAAGTAAAACTATCTTCTGAAGTGGTTGACGGGAGGATTTTACATTTCTCCGACATCATAAATGCTGTAGAAAAGTAGGTTCAAACAGTATTTTTCTTTCAGTAGTCCCTCTGCAAATATACAGAGCTACCTCCTGGTGGCCATCTTTATTTCCACTTCCTGCAGATCTCATATTAAACCACACTGTACAGTGACCACTGGTCCCCAGATGGCACAAACCCTGAGCAGCCTAACTGCCTCTCCAGTGACCGTGGCAGTTCAGAAGCCGCCAGCTGCTCCAACCAGACCCTAAGTGTCATGCCTCAGCACAAGCCATGAGTGCGGTATCTGCCTCCCCAGTGGCTACGATGGCTCAGAAGTCCACTGGATGCTCCTCCTGCTCCAACCTGACCCTAAGCTTCATGCCTCAGTACAAGCCATGACCTGCCTCTCCAGCAGCCACGGTGGTTCGGAAAACTGCCAGAAACTCCTGCTGCTCCAACCCAACCTTAAGTTCCGCACCTCAGCACAAGCTCTGAGCAGGCTATCTGCCTCTCCAGTGGCTGCGGCAGTTCAGAAGCCTGTTGGCCACTCTTGGTGCTCTAACCTGACCCTAAGAACCATGCCTCACATATGCTCTCAGTCAAAGATCATGACTGCCTGTCAAGTGCTGATTGGCCGTAGCTTCTCAGTGCTAGCACCTGATTGGACACCCTCATCTCTGGCTTGTCCACCATTGGCTGCTGTACTTCTTTCATAGCCAAAGCCGAAAACAGTGCGATATTTTATTATAATTCTCTCTCTGTGCTGCTATTTCTTGAACAGTATATTCAGCCCACCCACCCTCCTCTGCCCTGGCCACTATTATATACGAGTGTGCTCCTCCCCTTTTTTCAACCTTTCCACTCCTATTGTCTGTAGCCCTGCAGTGTCTTCCCACACAGGTTCCACTGGTCTTGGCTGCACTGTGCTTATCATCTCTGTTACTGATGTGCTTTGAGGAGCCTTCACCACACTTCTTGTTGTTGGCTCCATTTGTACCCTTTTTCTAGGTTTGCTCTCACTCTTAACTGTCACCTGTTTAAAGCAACCACAATGCACTATGAACTCAATGCCTGCCTCCACTCTCCCTGCAGTCATACATAGAAACATAGACTTTGATGGCAGATAAGGACCGCTTGGCCCACCCAGTTTGCCCATTTCCATACCTATTGGATAAGCTGCAGATCCTAGTTAACCAACAGCCTACTTCCTCCTACTCCCCACAATAATTGCCTTATGGCTGTCCCATGCATTCTTGCATTCCCCCACTGTTTTTGATCCCACAACCTTTTCAGGAAGGTGGTTCCATGTGTCCACCACTCTCTTTGTGAAAAAATATTTCCTCATGTTGCCCCTGAGCCATCCCCCTTCTATCTTTAAACTGTCCCCCTTATTCTTGAACATCACTTTTTCTGAAAGATGCTACATTCTTGGACTTTGTTGCTTCCCTTGAGGTACTTGAAAGTTTCTATCATGTCCCCCTCTCCCTCCTTTCCTCAAGGGTATACATATTAAGCTCTCTAAGTCTCTCTTCATATGGCTTCTGATGCAGACCCTGCACCATTTTAGTTGCCCTCCTCTGGACTGCCTCTATCCTGTCTATGTCCTTGCAGAGATGGGGTCTCCAAAACTGCATGCAGTACTCCAGATAGGGTCTCGCCAGCTGTCTGTACAGAGGGATAACAACTTCCTGTTTTCTATTGGTGATGCCTCTCCCTATGCATCCCAGTATCACCCCAGCTCTCCTTATTGCCTTTTCACATTGCTTGCCTACCTTAAGATCATCCAATATGACTACCCCCAGGTCCCTTTCCATTTTTGTTTTTGTTAATACCCCCCCCCCCATTATGTACTCTTCACCTGGGTTTTTGTTTCCCAGGTGCATTACTTTGCACTTCTTTGCATTGAATCTAAGCTGCCATACTTGTGACTATTTTTCCAATCTTGCCAAGTCCCTTCTCATCCTTTCCTTCCCCCCCTTGTGTATCAACTCTGTTGCAGATCTTTGTGTCATCAGCAAAGAGGCATACATTTTCTTCCTGACCCTCAGAAGTGTCTATTATAAAAACATTAAAGAGGACTGGTCCCAGTACTGAACCCTGTGGTACCCCACTAGTAACCCCCCTTTCTTTGGAGTGAGTTCCATTTACCATTATCCTCGGCATCGTGTTGTGCAGTCAATTTGTTACCCAGGCTACCACCCTGATAGCCACTCCCAGGCTGGCTAACCTGCTTATTAATCTTTTGTGATAGACTGTGTCAGATGCCTTGCTAAAGTCTAGGTAGGCCATATCCACAGCCCCTCCCTGGTCTACTACTTTGGTCACCTAGTTAAAGAAATTTATTAGATTCATCTGACATGACCTTCCTCCTGTGAATCCATGCTGCCTTGGGTCCTGTGCCCCACTGGCCTCTAGGTACTCAACAATTCTTTGTTTCAGAAATGATTCCATCATTTTCCCTACCACTGAGGTCAAACTAAGAGGTCTGTAGTTTTCTGCCTCTGCCTTGCTCCCACTTTTGTGAAGTGGAATCACATCTGCCCTCCTCCAGTCCTCAGGAACCACTCCGTCCTCCCATGATTTGTTAAAAAAGGTAGTCAGTGGTGTTACTAGATCTCCCCTTAGTTCTTTTAGAATTCTGGGGTGAATCCCATCAGGCCTCCATTGCGTTGTCCTCCTTGAGTTTTAGGACTTCTTTCAGGACCTTTTCTTCTTTGAATGGACTAGTGTCTACCCTCCATCCCAGAGTGCTTCTATTATTTGGTTTAGATAATTCCTTTTCTTCTTTTGTGAATACTAAGCAAAGGTATTTGTTCAGTATCTCTGCCTTTTCACTGTCACGCTCTGCCCACACCCCTCCCCTTTATTAAGCTTCATTATTCCTCCCATGACGTTTCTTTGCTCCCTAATGTACCTATAAAAGGTTTTATCCCCTTTCTTAACTGAATTGACTATCTTTTCCTTAGTTTGTGCCTTTGCTATTCTGACTGCCTTCCCTGCTTTCTTCTGCTTTAACTGATAGAGTTCCCTGTCCTGCTCCTTCTGTGATTCCTTATACTTCCTGAATGCTATCATTTTCTCCCTAACCTTCCCCACCACCTCTTTTGAGAACCATAGTCATTTTTTACTCAGTTTTGTTTTCTTTATATGTTTTACACAAACGCTTGTTGCCTCTATGATGGCAGTTTTTATTTTTCTCCATTGTTCTTCCACCCCTCCTTTCTGGACATACAATATGTCTTCCAACACTTATGCTCCATTCCTAATTATTCTCTTTCTCATTCCTCTGTCAAGGGAAATTTCTCTCCCAGTGGAAACTAACCAACATCACCCCTATCTTTAAGAGTGGGGACCACACCTCCACCAACAACTACCGTCCAATCTCCATTCTCCCCCCCTCTCTAAAGCCCTAGAATGAATCATCGCCAACCAAATCACTGACCACTTGACTAAATACAAACTTCTCTGTGACCAACAACACGGTTTCCGTAAGGGTCACAGTACCACCACTGCCCTTCTCGCTTTCACCTCGCATGTCCACTCCGCCTTGGATCGCGGTCACCTCACAGGTGCCATCTTTGTGGATCTCTCAAAAGCCTTTGACACCGTCAACCACACCCTTCTCCTAAACACTCTCACCTCCAGTGGCTTCTCCAGCGATACTTTAAAATGGTTCACCAGCTACCTGTCGGACAGAACAATAGGTAAAGGTCGGCACTGACCTGTCCCCTTGCCTCCCTGTCCGCTCTGGAGTACCGCAGGGTCAATTCTTGGCCCTTTACTTTTCAGTCTATTCCTAAACCCCCTCCCGTCGGCCATCCCTGGTAACCTGCTCCTCTATGCCGATAATGCAGTACTTTTTGCCTCCAACTCCGACCATCCTAATCTCCGCCAAACACTCCAACATAGCTTCCATGAAGCAGAACATTGGTTCTCTACCCAGTGGCTAACTATCAACTACAAGAAAACTAAAGTCATGATCTTCTCCCACCTGCAGAACCCTCGCAAGCATTGCTGTCCCCCTTTTCTCACCATCAACTACACCCCCCTTGAGCAAGTTACCTTCTTTAAATACTTAGGGATCACTCTGGACCCAGCCCTCAACTATAAGCAACACATTCTCCTCCTTGCCTCGGCCCTAAACTCGAGACTAGGTGTGCTATATAGACACAAACATTGCCTCACCCTGGAAGCCCTACGGCTAATGATCAACTCCTCCGTCCTTTCCCTTCTTGACTATGGTATTACCATATACTGGGCTGCCCCCAACTCTGCTTTAAACAGTCTCTGCCTTGTTCTCAACAAAGCCTGCTACCTCATCCTAGGCTGTGATCACCACACCCACACCTGCACACTTTACAACTCCTCTAAATGGCTAAACCTTGATAGCAGAATCCGGTATCATTCATGTCTTATAACTAAGAAGATCCTCCTAGGACTTGCCCCTCCCGCTCTCTCCTATATTATCCACCCTGCTGACCCAACCAGATCCACAAGAAACTCGAACAGGCAGCTTCTACGGGTTCCCCGTCCACATACCTCCCAACTTCAAAGGACTTTCAGCTACCAAGCCCCTACTCTGACTAACTCCCTCCCTATCCAAATAGCTAATGCAACAAGGCTAGGCCCTTTCAAAGCTAGACTGAGGGAATTCCTCCAAAACTCTAACATATGTGATTGTACATGACTCCCTCCTTCATCTTCCTGTCCCACCATCCCCCATAATTATCCCTGTTCCGGTTGCTAACTCTCCCAAACCCACTATCGACAATCAGCCAGGTACAGACCTTTCTGCAACTGTTTGGCTGGGCTTGACTGGGACCCCTCTACTATTCTGATCTACCCTGTATCTCATGTTTTGAATTGTAATATAATTCCTCGTTATCTACTAATCCTGTAATGCCACTCTATGTTTTTATCAATTGTTTGAATCGTGCCCTGATGTTTGTATTGTACCTTGATGTATGATGTGGAACCTTTGTAAATGAGTCTCTGACTCAAAGGTCTTTCTGAATATTTCACAATAAACAATAAAAAATAAACATAGCTGTGACGGCACAACACGCACTCTCCCACTCACACACAACCTCATACTTAGTGACATCCCCTGGAGTACTATACCATACAATACAGCACCCACTTGCTCACCCATGCATACCCCCCAGGTAATAACCTGAACAATCCTTGACTGGAGTACACCCTTCTCCTCCAGTTTCTCACCCCATGTAGTAATTTCCCCTCATAAGGAGACAGAATAAGGCAATGAAATATCTTCCATTATTTTGCAAGAATGGCATTTCTCCTAATACACTCGCTGGGAATGTTCACCTAAACCCAGATCCACTGCACTATCTAACTCTCAGCCCCACAAACTAGGATTCCTCATGATTGACTCCATTAATATTTACAGCTTGCTGCCCAAGCTTTATATCCTCCATGTCTGGGTGTTACGTCAAAAACCCGATATCATAGCTCAAAACCTGGCTCTCCCCCAAGGGTCCTGATAATGCAGTATCCATTCCTGGATATGTCCTCTACAGGCTTGACCATATAGGTAAAAGAGGCAGTGGCTATGCCATCTATTTGAGGGATACCCTGAAAGGACAAGTTCTCCCCCTAACTTCCCCTGCCAAGAACTCCCAAATGCTGGTGGGTAAAACAATTATTGGCCAGTAAGTTAAAACTCTCACTGTTATATCTGTGTATATCCCCTATCATGAACAAGCATCAGGATTTCAAATGGTTACTGACTACCTTGAAAATCCTGTAGATTCTCAAGTTGTTCACTTATCAACCTGTCAACCTAGCCTGCTTTAAATTATGTGTCTGTATATTTGTACTTATGTAATCCCTGTTTTGTAATTATGTAACCTCTGTAGCCTGATGTATTCATGTCTTTCTAGGCATGGAACCTCCTTGTATCTGCTTATGTACTTGTAACCATTGTAAATGATGTAATGCCCATGTATTACTATGACATGAAACCTCTGTAAAAGAGCCTTTGGCTCAAAGGTATTTCCTAGAAATAAATAAGTAAATAAATAAATAACCACATAAATACATAAATAAATAAAAATCACCCCCGCCATAGTGAGACAATTGTTGTGGATGACTTTAATGTAAACTGGCTGGCACCTGAAGCCTGCCTATACAAAATACGCCATTGCTGCAATAGGAATCACCCAAATGGTTCCTACCCCCACAAGATTCAGCTATAGGACAGACTGTAGCACCCTGCTTAATCTGATCCTCACCATCCACCCTTACAGAATCACAAACACTATAGGGATCTACAACACTGCACTGACATTTTCTTGTCAATGCGACATTTCCCCAGTACCACTACACTGACCACAATTGCAGTCAGCATAGTGCCACCAAGTTAAAAGTTGCTATTTTGCAGAGGACTGTGTCCCCACACCCCCCATGCAGGGGGCTGTGCCGCCTGCACCCTTCCCACTTATGATTATCACCTCCTAGATGGAGATGATTCAAGGATGGGGTGCAGGACCTTAAGAAAAGGTGCCAGGGGTCCCCGGCAGACTTTGCAGTGACATGGTGATGTTGTCAGCATCAACCATGTCATTGTAAAGTTGTCACTGTAGCAATGGTGTACCACACTGTAGTACTCTATGACTGTCACTGTAGCAATGGTGTACCACACTGTATTAACCGCTGACTCTCTTACTGACCATTCCCCAGTTATCTGCCAATGGTCAAATAAGGCACCCAAGTCAAAGACCACTGTCTTCCACCAGCGAATCCTAAAAAAAGGAAAGTTTCCCCAATTCCTTGCCGCTGTCTCACAGATTGACTGTTCACCCCTCAACTCCATGAGCAGCATCAACCTTGCCCTCAATTTCTTCATTACCCAGTTTAACAAAGTTTGCAACAACTTTGCCTCCTTTAAAAAAAAGAAAACTTGGATCCTCCAACAATTCCTGGATTACCCCTGAGGTAATCACCATGATGAAGCACAGGGATAATCTCTGTCACTGTGCTATGGCATCTGGGCAACAGCAAGCCTTGCAGCATTATATCGCAGCCAGGAATCAGTGTACCAAGTGTATCCATGCAGTGCATAAAGCCAATCAAGAATATTATAAACAAGAGCTAACAGCCACATGAGATAACAGCAAGTCCTTTTGGGAAAACATCAAATGCCTTAGAAGGAAACCCAACAATTACTCCCTATCCATTCTTCAGGTCAACGGGACTGTTATACAGGATCAAAAAGAAATTGCTGATACCTTTAATCTCACATTTAATCCCAATAGTAAAACTGAGCCACCCCCCCCCAACAAGACCCCCAGTGGTGATAGTTATTTGTATATCAAAAGAAATATTCAAAAAAAGATCATACACATTTCTATTAGACAATCATTCTTTGGGGTTTTATGGATGATTGATAGGCATTTTTCATGGGCTTATTGTCTTTTACTCCTTCCACCTTTACAAAGTAACAAAGTTAGAAAGACTACCCTCCTAACCTTCTATTTCAGGATAATATACCTTGCTGAATCTAGGAAATAACCTTCAAAATGTCTTAGGTAAGACCAGATTCAGCAGCAACACCTTGAATCTTAAACTTCTCTCACTTTCCCTTAACACCATCTTACTCCCCTTTACTAAACTCTTAAATCTCTCACTCTCCCTCAGGCAGTTCCTCCTGCTTTGGAAATTGGCCATTGTCACACATGTGCACAAAACTGGTGCTAGGTCTCTGCACTCCAATTACTGCCCCATCTCTATCTTACCTTTCCAAGGTGCTAGAATGTATTGTTGTACACCGGCTGTCTGAACAGCTAGACAAATATAAGCTTAAGTGTCCACAGCATCATGACTTTAGACAAGCCCATAGCACTGCCACTGTCCTACTTGAATTTACTAACAATATACATAAAGCCATGGACACAGGACACTTACTTGGTGTGGTGTATATTGACCTAACAAAGTCCTTTGGCACCATGAATCATTGGTTTCTGTTGGCTTCTCTTTCTGTATTGGTCTCTCAAATGAGGTCACAAAGTGGTTTGAAAGCTACCTTACAGATAGGAGCCAAGAAGTTAAGATCACAGACGCTCTTTCCTGCAGCCTCCCGGTGTGCTCTGGAGTTTCCCAAGGATCCTTACTTGGCCCATTATTATTCAGCCTCTTCATTAACAACTTTCCTGTAGCTTGTAAAAATAAAATGATACTTTATGCCGACAACAGTATCCTCTTTTCTACCCATACTGACCATGTCCCTCTCTCCCTGGATCTCCAGAAAAACTTCTGTCATGCAGAGTCCTGGTTCATTCAGCATAAACTGCTGATAATTTATTAAAAAACAAGGCCGTGCTGTTTTATAGCTCCTACAGCAAATTCTGAATGGCCAGACTAACTATCCAAAACAAGCACTCGATCAAGTACAGGAGTTTATACTGTATAACTTGGTATCACCCTTGACCACACACTTTCTTACAACTCACATGTCCCCCACATCTCCAAAGCTATTAATTCAAGAATTGGAGTCCTCTTCCACCATCACCATTGTCTGTGCAGTGAAGCCATGCATATTGCACTAACTAGCTCCATTCTGTCCAAAAATGATTATGGACTAGTGTCTTACAAGGCTGCCTCAGATACCACCCTAAAAAGCATTAAGAACACCCTATATAAGTGCTGCAGACTTGTCATAGGAGCATAGAAACATAGAAACATAGAATTTGATGGCAGATAAGGACTGCTTGACCCACATAGTCTGCCCATTTCCCTACCTAACTGATAAGCTGAAGATCCTAGTTAACCAACAGCCTACTTCCTCCTGCCCCCCCACTATAATTGCCTTATGTCTGTCCCATGCATTCTAGAATTCCCCCACTGTTTCTGACTCTACGACCTCCTCAGGAGGGCCATTCCATGCATCTACAACCCTCTCTGTGAAGAAATACTTCCTCACATTACTTCTGAGCCACCCCCCCCATCTTCAAATTGTGCCCCCTTGTTCTTGCACATCTCTTTTTCTGAAAGATGCTACCCTCTTGGACTTTGTTGATTCCCTTGAGGTATTTGAAAGTTTCTATCATGTCCCCCTCTCCCTCCTTTCCTCGAGGCTATACATCTTAAGCTCCTTTAGTCTTTCTTCATATGTCTTCTGGTGCAGACCCTGCACCATTTTGGTTGCCCTCCTCTGGACAGCCTCCACCCTGTCTATGTCTTTGCGGAGGTGGGTCTCCAGAACTGTACACAGTACTCCAGAAGTGGTCTTACCAACTGTCTGTACAGAGGGCCAACAACTTCCTGTTTTCTATTGGTGATGCCTCTCCCTATGCATCCCAGTATCCCGCCAGCCCTCCTTACTGCCTTCTCACATTGCTGGCCCACCTTTAGGTCATCCGGTATGAATACCCGCAGGGCCCTTTCCATTTTTGTTGTTGTCAGTATCTCACCACCCATTGTGTACTCTTCCCCTGGGTTTTTGTTTCCCAGGTGCATTACTTTGCACTTCTTTGCGTTGAATCTAAGCTGCCACACATTTGACCATTCCACCAACCTTGCCAAGTCCCTTTTCATCCTTTCCACCCCACCTTGTGTATCAACCCTGTTGCAGATCTTTGTGTCATCTGCAAAGAGACATACTTTCCCTTCCAGTCCCTCTGCAAAGTCATTTATAAAGACATTTAAAAGGACTGGCCCCAGTACTGAACCCTGCAGTACCCCACTTGTAACCTCTCTTTCTTCACTGTGGACTCCATTTACTATTACCCACTGTGTCCTGTTGTCCAGCCAGTGTTTTACCCAGGTTACCACCCTGGGATCCACTCCCAGGCTGGCTAATTTGTTTATTAATTTTTTGTGCGGTGCTGTGTCAAATGCCTTGCAAAATTCTGGTTAGGCCATGTCCACAGCCCCTCCCTGGTCTACTACTTTGGTCACCCAAAGAAATCAATTAGATTTGTCTGACATGACCTTCCTGCTGTGAATCCATGCTGCCTTGGATCCTATGCCCCACTGGCCTCTAGGTACTCAACAATTCTTTCCTTCAGAAGTGATTCCATCATTTTCCCTACCACAGAGGTCAAACTGACAGGTCTATAGTTTCCTGCCTCTGTCTTGCTCCCACTTTTGTGAAGGGGAATCACATCCGCCCTCCTCCAGTCCTCAGGTACCACACCATCCTCCCATGATTTATTAAAAAGGGTAGTCAGTGGTGTTACTAGTTCTTCCTTTAGTTCTTTTAGAATTCTGGGGTGAATCCCATCAGGCCCCATTGCTTTATCCCCCTTCAGTTTAAGAGTTATTTCAGAACTTTTTCTTCTGTGAAAGGACTAATATCGACCTCCCTATCCAGAGTGCTTCTATTGACTAGATTAGGTATCTCCCCCTGCTTTTGCATTGTGAAGGTAAGCATACACATACCTGAGACCTATACAAGCACTCTAACTGGCTCAACCTATGTGGTAAATTAGCCTATCAGACCTGCCTCCTGGCAAAGAAGATTTGCCTTCACCTCACCCCTCCTGCAATTCATGCCTTCATGCAATCTACCCATAACATTTTATTTATTTACTAGATCATCAGTTTACAGACATTTGAGTCATAGACTTATTTACAAAGGCACCTCATCAAGAGAGCAATACATCACGGTAAATAAAACAGTACAGTACATAACGCTTAGATTAAAAAAGCAACCAGTGTTACAGGCATTCACTGGTGGTACACACTTGGTAATAGGTAGATCACAGTAGTCATTATATAGATACATGAGTACCACATCAGGTAGCAACCAGAGATATTTTATTACATTAGTCAGCAGATGTTGCATGAGACCCCAGGTATATACAGCAAAAGCAGACAGGGCAGACCCTGCCTAGGGGTGAAGGTAAGGGGCAGGTGGGGGACTATGTGCAGTTGCACCTCGAGTACTTGTCAGATGGCTTCTGAGGGAGACCTTGAAAGGACCAAGCTTAATGGAGTCAGCTGTATTGGCTGGGAGGGAACTGAACCAGGAGGAGCTCTATAGCAAAAGGATCTCTGGGCCATAGAGGTCCTTACCCTGGGGACAATAAGTGAGGTTTTGACAGTACTGCATGCTTTACATGCAGTACACTCAAATCCACGTATCTCATTCCATTCTGCAGCACCTTCCAGGCTCAGTGTGCCTTCTGTATCAGGGCCCCTTCCCAAATGAATGGTCTCTGTCCTGAAGTCACTGATCAGAACAAGCCTGGCCCCCTATAAGCACAAACTGCACCATCACCTCACCGACCTTACCAAGTGTGGTTGTACCCTTTAGGTCTGGTGGTCACCTC
This sequence comes from Neoceratodus forsteri, assembly GCA_016271365.2. Taxonomy (NCBI): domain Eukaryota; kingdom Metazoa; phylum Chordata; order Ceratodontiformes; family Ceratodontidae; genus Neoceratodus; species Neoceratodus forsteri. The sequence goes on from CM028131.1 coordinate 13,316,283, forward strand.
CTCACTCTTCAGGCCCCTGTTGCCCCCTAATTCCCATCTCACTCCTCCTGCACGCCACTCTCTCCCTCCTTCCTTAATCAACCTGGACCCCCTCGTCCCCTGTACCTCCCACTCCTTTCATTTCTCCTGCTACTCACCTCCCTTTGCCAACCACACTGCTCCTAGTTTCTCTTCCCTCTCTCCTTCCTTACCTCCTAACCCCTGTGAAATACCACCTGCTTCCCTTCCTCTACATTATCCTTGGTCCTCTCCCTAACTCCTCCCCTTCCCTCTTTCTCCCTCCTCCTGAGCGCCCCCTGCACTTCTGTGGATTAGCACTTTGTGACAATGTCATAATTATGGCTGCATTTTCTCCTCTTTGTTCTCTTTCTGCTCTACACCATTCATGGTTTTCATGGTGTTCACCTAAACCCTACGCAATCCGCTCCTCAACTCCCATCCTGTTGTACATCTCCTGGAATATGTTTCCCTGTAATTTGGTATTTTGCAAGTGTATCTACTGATGATGATCCATGATGTTAACGTTTTGTCTGTGTATTACTGTGTCTCTGTGCTATGCAACTATGCAACCTGAACCAACTTGTATCCTACTATGTTTACTGTTAGAGTATTATGATGTTATTTCTTTGCTCACTGTTGTTTGTTTATATTTCATGCTGACGCAAAACCTTTGTAAAAGAACCTCTGGTTCAAAGGTATTTGGAATCCTAGTACTCAATAAATAAAATAAAAAAATAAATAAAATCCTATCTTGAGATCTACAGCCTTGTCTCCATTACTGAGTACAGGGTCTGGTATTGCTCCATCACTAGTGAACTCTCTTATTAGTTGCCTGAGTGACATCTCCTGCAGAGAGTCCAGGATGTCCCTGCTCCTAACTGAAGCTACATCTGGGAGGCTCCAATCTACTTCCAACACAGTGAAGTCCCCCACCAGCAAAACCTTCCCCTTTCTTGCCATCTTGTCAATGGCTTCCACCAGAACCTTATCTAACTTCCCCTCCTGTTCTGGAGGTCTGCAGATCACATCAGTGCAAACAGTGTCTCCATTCCCTGTGTCTAGGGTGACCCACAGTACCTCTGCCACTTCCTATATTCACTGTATTTCTGTTGGTTTTATGCTGTCCCTCACATAAATCATCACTCCCCCTCCCTTATTTCTCACCCTATCCATCTTGAACAGAGTATAGCCTGGTATGGCCATGTCCCAGTCGTGGTTTTCATGCACCATGACTCTGTAATGCCATCAATATCCAGGTCAGCCTCTGCAATGATGGCCTCTAGATCTGGAATGTTATTTCCCATTTTTTGAGCATTCATACACTTGGCCTTTCAGATTTTGCTACCACCCTGCTTGCTAACCCACCATTTCCATTTTCCATTCTCTTCTTTCTTTCTTTGAGGTAATTCCTATCCCCATTCATTTATACCACCCTACTTTTCTTTTTAATAAGTACCCTTTGGGATTCCTCTTCTCTTGAGTTTTCTCCACAATCTACTTCAGCCTGTGGGGATGGGGCAGCTTATGCCTCTCTGCTCAATTCCACCACTAACTTCAACTACTTTAAATGTTCAGCAAAGTAACATTTAAACTGTTCACTGCAGATTGCAGTTCCTCTCTGGGATGGATGCAAGCCATCATCCCTGTATAGGTCCTTATCCCACAAGGTGGGTCCCCAGTCCCCAATGTAGCTGAATCTCTCCTCTCTACACCACTCCTTCAACCATGAGTGGAAGCTCCTGGTGTGGAGATCCCTTACCTCTCCCCTGTTTTAGACAGGCAGTCCCTCAGCAAAAGCCACTGAGCATATTAATTGCCTAAGACCTCTCCCCAACTCCTTGAACTCCTTCTGCAGTATCCCAGCCCCTTGTCAGGTCATTAGCCCAGAGGTGGACAATGACATCTAGCTTTCCCCCCATCCTGCTGCCCTAGCAACCATCAGGATTAATTTTCCATCTCTCTGAACCATGGCACTGCTTAGGCACCAACCTTCCCTCTCCCCCTCCCTTCCTATTCCCAAACTCTTTCCGTGTCACCATGAAGTCCCCCACCAGGATTTGTTTCCTTTCCTTCTGGTGCTCTCTGACACCCTCTTTGGGGTCTCCACTATGTAGGACCCACACATCCTCCCTGGTGACTACCAAGGGGTGCCTCCATGGGGTAGTCCCACCCCACCAGAATGGCATAGGATTTGAGTAGAGGTACTGGTTTGTGAATGTGATTCAGACCCATCCCCCACCTCCCAGAGCTCACTGTAGGTCAGCTGCTCCTTCTCCTTGGTAACCTCTGAGGTAACAGTGGCAAACTTGATGGCCCCTGGGAAACAATGGTATGTTGAGCAGTGATATAAAGAGGCAGTTCTGGCATTCCAAGACTATCCTTCAGTGCACTAACCCCTAACACTAGACTTCCACCATGCCACACTATACTCCTACTACACCTGAGATAGGTGGTTTGATATCCTGGACACCCATAGTAGTGTTATGACAAAGAAAAAACACATTAGCAGAGAATCAAGACATGAGATCCTTTTATGCAGCATGACTAGCATAAGAAGTTTTAAATGTTGAATGTGCTTCCTTTATTATCAATGTCAGTCTAAGGATTTTAAAGGAATGAGGTTGAAGACATAATGGAAGAATTTTAGTAAATTAACTTACTCTTGTTTCAGTAAATCTTGAGGTAGGATAGGGCAAAACAAGGTAGGCAGAATGGACCAATGATATTTTTCTGCTGACACTGTCATGTTTTAAGTTTGCATAGCAGAAGAGCTGAGTAATGTTATTTCAACAGTATGGCATATGGAAACTCTGATAATATAATTGCTCAGATCAGTTTACCAGCATGATTCACAATGGGGTCTCAGAGTTCTCATAGACATTAAAAAGGCATGCAGCTAAACACTCGCAAAATAAACATCCATACAAATTTTTAATTCCAGAGCTCACAGGGTTAAAGATACCACAGTTCAGTAATTACAGGCAATTTTATCTTAGCTGGAGTAAGAAAACAATGGCGTGATTAATAAACATTTAAAATGATACCACCTACAGTACGGATATTTTAAACTATCAGCACCATATGTAATCTGATTGCTGCAAGTGTAAAGTCTGTTAGCAACAGGGAAAGTAGATTATATAATATGGAGAAGGGATGTGGTACATGTAGGTTAGCTGGACTGGGTTGGGTTGTTCAGGTATCAGTAATTTTTGGCCAGGTAGGGTAGTTTGGGTAATTTCCTAAACTAGACAACATAACAGTGTACTTCATGGGTTAGATAGTTTTGACACAGGTAATGGGACAGGTAAAGGCACATTTTTTACAGCTACTGTACATGGGTGGAGCCCTGCAGACATCTTGCTGTTACTTGGAAAAAAAGGCTTTTCAGAGTCCTTCCAAAGCACATGTTGGACATAATACATGGTTGTTTCACAACCTGAAATCAGTGCACTGGGAGGGGGAAGGGTTCCTTTCCTATATTTAGCATTCTCATGCCACCTTACTTCACAATCTGTGGATATGCTCACTGTAACCAGCAGAGACAGCTTGTTTTAGTCTTAAAGGACACCTAAACCCTCTTTTTACATATTTTTATCTAAACAATGTCCTGTTGGCAAGGGCGTATTTTTTATGTAATTCTCCAGGCAGCAGTGTTAAATCGGCAACTGAACAGTCTTTGAAGCGGCAGTGCAAAGGGACTGTGCTTTACAGCTTCTCTGCTGATTTGCTTCATAGACTTTATTGGAGCACAAGATGATTTGGTTCAGCTTCTGGCAGTGGGGTCACTGGGCTGGGACAGGCAGACAGAGATTATCAGGATTCTCCAATCAAGTGAAACAGGCAGTTTCATTTTTTTTTAGTAAAGCTGTTTGTTTGCTAAGTTAAAGTTACTTTCCCTGTTAAGGTAAATAAAGATCATGTAGCCCTCTGTCCAGTTTTTGTGCTGACAGTCCTGTTGAAAAATGTGGATGGTTACACTTCATATCCATTCTTAAGGAGTTTATTTGGAAAAACTGCTTGATTAATTATAAAGTGGAAGTTTTATTGGTGCCTGAGTCTGATGGCTATCTTCCCTCTTTGATATGCAAGGACTGACTTGACTGTTAGAGTCTGAAAATGATGAATAACACATAGTACAACTCAGAAACAAAGTGTTTACTGAAAAGAAAAATGATGATAAAAAAGCACCACCAGGTTATAATTAATTCAATATTTTTAGTTATGAATGAGCATCAAAGTCCTGGCCTTGTAGGAACTGGCCCAGATATTCAAAAGGGTTGCACATGGTGCAACAGTGTTGCTTCATGCGCAACCCACTGATGTGCCCCGGCACAATATTCAAACAGGAAAAGTGCGTGGCACAAATCCCAATGCGCCGGAGTGCATCAGTAATGTATGCAGGTGCAGGTGGGGGGGCGTGCCCATGCATACTCTGCACAGCCCGATATTCAGCCCGGGATGTGCAGAGCCATGCATGCACAACCCGTACACTGCAGCAGCACAAAGTTGATCCAAAAAAGAAATACGGATGGCCACCACAGGTGAGCTGCCGCATTGCAGGGTGCAACATGGCAGCTGCCACCTGTGGATGGCCACCTGAGCTCCAGCTGCACCTCCATGGTGGTAGCTCCCCACATGCCCTATCACAGGTTAAGTTAATAAATAATATCCCCACATCCCTGGTGGTCCAGTGACCTCCACCAGCCCACTGAATCACACCGCCCGCTGCCCCCAGGTCAGCGGTGGGTGGCAGCACCCCACCCGCCTGCTTGCCCCCGCCACCACACCGACACCATCGGTATGAGCAGCGACATTCATTAGCAGAGCTAATACATGTAGCTCATGGTCAGCATATTATTCAGATATGTGAATGCTATCCGGCCCACATATCTGGAATGTAGTACGGTATGGACTGCATGCCCATTGGCTCATGCTGTGGACCAATGGGTGTACAGCCCTACCAATGGTGTCAATCAGCTGGCAGTGGGCGGAGGCTGGTGGGGTGCTGCCACCGCTGCTGACTGGGGAGGCGTGGATTCAGTGGGTGGGTGGGGGTCCACTGGACCAGGATATTATTTATTACCTTAGCCCGTGATTGGGCAGGCAGGTCCACTGGACCACCAGGGATATTGGGGATATTATTTATTAACTTAGCCCGGGATTGGGCGGGCAGGTCCACTGGACCACCAGTGATATTGGGGATATTATTTATTAACTTAGCCCGTGATCAGGAGAGCAGGTCCACTGGACCAACAGGGATTTCTGATTTTCCTTTTTTACTGCAGCCTGTGATCAGGCTGTGGAGCACATTGCTGGCTGCAGGGGGCGTCGGTCCCCAATGGCTGCTGCCTGGCAGGGTGCCAGGCACAAGTCGCAGGGGATTGGTGCACCTGCATGCAAATGGGGCCATAATGACATACAAATGGCCCCATTTGTGCCTTGCATACATTATGGCCCCATTTACATGTGCACTTTTGAATATCGCGGTTGCTGCGCATAGCGCAATGGAACTTGCGCTAGCGCATCCCCCTGCTCCACTCTGGCCACTTGTGCTGGCACAGTGCCACTGCTCCATGCACACTGTGGGTGGCCAGGGTGCAATATTCAACGATGCTGTGCCATGGCGCAGCTCTGTTGAATATCGCCCAGTCCAAACCCCTGAGCAGTCAAGTTGCGCTGCGCCCAAGCTTGCACCACAGCCTGGCGCAGTTTGAATATCTGGGCCACTGTGTATAATCAAGTTCTGCAAAAGCTGTTCCTTGTATACAAAACAATCTGTAACATTGTTAAGGCCAAGACAAAACAGAAATTAAAAAACAATGAAAGCTGAATTAGCATTTATAGTGCAGTGCAATATTACTTAATGTTTTATGCATAAAAACAGTGTGACAGGCAGACTTCATACACCCTCAGTTTCTTTCTGCCTCTTTTAGTGTGCCATAGCAAAGTGGAGCAGTGCAATTTAAAGCAGTTGTCATCCATGATGCATTGTTGCCACAACCTGGATCAGTTTTGTACAAGTGACCTAGAGGTGGAACACTACTGTTATCCATTTTTATCCAGTGGTGGGAATGGGAAACATCCCCATAGGGCCCTGAACTTTTGTGCATAAAATAAAATCTAGAGCACAGGTTTTAGAACAAAGAGACCACAGTTCAAATTGTACCAGAATGATTTACTTGCTGTGTGACCCTAAGCAAGTTATTTAACCTCTCAGTGCTTCATTTCACTATGCTATAACAATAAGGACAAATCTAGGGCCCCACTGAAAATTGGGTATTGTATCTCAGCTTGGCTATCCTAGCTAAACAAATTACATTTAAAAATCATTAGCAGTTATAAGGTGACGCTAATAATAGTTTTGCCTTTTTACATTAATGGAAATGTGCGATGTACTGTAGTTGTTTCTCACACTATTTTTGAAAATATCTTATGTTGTCATTAATATCAGTACAGATATAAACTGTATTTTATAATTGTGGTTACTTAAATTGTAGGATGTTAATTCTATCAAGTTTTTTTTTCTAAAACATATGAGCATATCAGTCACCCTCTGACCTCCATGGCCTCCCAGTGTGAGGAGACTGTGAGGTTGTGAATTATACACCTCATATGAACACACAGCATTACAAGCTGTAGTGGTAGACATCAGAGAGAACGAATGCTGGACTATGCCAGTCCATGGTATCAAAGCAATGCTAAAACACAGTAGTTTGTGTGTGCGGGCGCATATGTGTGTGTGTGTGTGTGTGTGAAATTTGAAACCTAGGAGGAAACAACATGGCAGTAATTGATTGAGCACAGCACTGTTAATCCTTACTACCTATAGACACACAGGCAAACAACAGCCAGACATTGCAACATTTTCCAGTTACTTCAATCAAACATGTTTAAACTGAGAAGCGATTGTCACTGGGAACTTCAATACTGTATTAACTTGGCAGCTAAATCAAGCCTTGTCCACAAGGACCTGGTAGCCAGCCTTTTCCTAACACAAGTAGTGATGGAATGCACCAAGATTAACTATAAAACGGGGACCAAAACCCTAATTGACTGGATCCTGGTCACTTACCTGGAAGGATTAATGGCGGTCTCAGTCCAACCAGATGCCATCAGTGACCACTCACCAGTCCAATGCCCATGGACAGCCCAGCACCCTAAGCCCCCTCCAAAAACCACCAAAAGCAGGGTATTATGGAAAGGCACAATTGGCACCTTCAAAGCTCACTTGGCACAGGTTGGCTGGATTTATCTGGATACCAACCCAGAAGCTAACAAGGCCCTCGAGTACCTCATAACCCAATTTGCAGATGCCTGCAACAAATTTGCCTCCATAAAAAAACACATGATACAAGGTACTTCAGCCAGATGGATCACCCCGGCACTTCTTTCCCTCATGCATGGCAGGGATAACCTCATGTGTCATACAAGGGACACTGAGTCACTGGGTGACCTGCAAAAATATAAAGAAGCTCATAATAATTGCACCAGAGAAATAAGACAGGCTAAAGTGGCATTTTACAAAGACTAGCAAATGAACTACTGGAATAACAGAAAGAAATTCTGGGATAATCTAGAAGACCTCCATGGAAATAATGACAAATCTTCTCATACTATGCTCAACACCAATTGGGGAGTCACCACGGACTCAACTGAAATTGTGACTGCTTTCAGCAAAGCATTCTTGGACCTGAGCTTGGTCCTCCCTCCCAACACCGTGCCTTTGGGCAGCATGGGTGAATGCCAGGGTCATGTAGCCCACCCAGCCCCAATACTGACCTCCCTAAATTCTACTTCAAACATGCCACCATCAAGGAAGCTCTCAAATATGCAAAAAGGTACAGGGAAAAATTATGCTGGGGAGTGATTCAATGGATATGAAGTTGCAGGCCCTGGAGTTTGAAAAACTTGCATCTCCACTGAAAAAGATATTCAACCTCTCACTGCAATACTCCCAGTTCCTAGACCTATAGAAAGCTGCAATAGTAATCCCTGTACACAAAAGTGGGGAATGCTCCAACCTAGCCAACTATTGGCTTATCTCAATCTTCTCTCCTCTGTCCAAGGCTCTGGAAAGAATAGTCTCAGATCAACTTGTCTTCTACCTAAATAAGTATGAACTAATGTGCAAACAGCTGCATGGTTTCAGGAATCTACACATCACTGGAACTGAATTAATAGAATACATAAACCACTTGCATTAGGCCCTCGACGAAGGACATCTGTTTGGAGCAACCTACATAGATCTCACCAAAGCAGTTGAACTTATGGACCACTCATTGCTGCTTGACAAGTTCTCCTCCAAAACCTCAGCCTGGTCCCATTACTACCACACAGGCCACACACAATGGGTAAAGATTGATGGAGTGCTCTCAAGCACTAATGGAGTCTCAGTTGGTATCCCTCAAGAGTCAATACTTGGGGATTGTGTGCCAAGTACCAAGGGAGATGGTGGTGTAAGCTATGCCTGCAATTTTAAAAATCCTACCTATCCGTGGTTTTAAAATCCTTAATTGCTGGTCTCGGCCATACAATCAGCTTCAGACAAACCTCCGCTCTCTTTTGATAGCTGGTTCAGGTGAATTGGTTCAGTTTTCAGTGAGTTCTTGCGGTTCAGTGAGATCCTGTGAGGAAAAAGAAATTCATATCTTCAAACTGTCACGACAAATGGCGTTGCCTGGTGGAAAGACAGCTGAGGAGCTGCAGCAGCAGTCACACACAGATAAACAATGCAGCCCCAAATTTAGTAACACCACAAGCTCAAAAGTTAAAAACAATTCTAAAAATGATCTCCTAGATATTAAAGAAATGCTGGCAGACATACAGGCAGATATCAAAGAAATGAAGATATCTATTGGGAAACTAGGGGAGGAAACAGCAGAAATTAAGGACAAAATTGAAGTGACAGAAGGGAGATTAAAAGTGATGGAGAATACAGCCTATTATATAGAAGATACTTTAGAGACTCAGACTAAATACATTTTTTTTTTGTTGGCTAAAATAGAAGATCTGGAGAACAGGGGGCGTAGATGAAGAAGAAGGTGTAGAGGGTAGAGACATGATCCCTTTTTTATGGCAGTTCTTCTCCAAAGTACTACAAAAACAATGGCAGTGGCCCATAGAAATTGAGAGAGCACTGGCTCCACGTCCTTGTAATGGTAATAGATCCAGGCCAATAATTGTAATTTTTTTACAATTTACTGTCAAGGAGGACATATTAAGACTTGCAAGAGACAGGGGGCAGCTCAGCTGGTCAGGGGATTGCATATACTTCTTTCAGGATTTTGCTTCTGAGACTGTTAATAAAAGGAAAGAATTAACAGAAGTGAGGAACATACTACAGAGACGGGGTGGGCATACTTTATGAAATATCCTACTTCCTTGGCTGTGCCTTGTGACGGTGGCCCTTATACAGTTTGTGACTTGGTAGACAAAGTATGTTAATTGATAAATCATTTGCAGGGCTCAATAGACTTTGAACACCAACAACCATCGTACAGAGGGAATAATTTGGAATCTTTGGCTCGAGCACTATCTGGTGAATGCGATCAGTCTGGCCGTTCTCATTCCACACATCTGTCAACCTCTAACGTGATCTCTAGTGCAATCACTAATACCCAAGCAAGCCGCTACCTGACTGCACAAATAGCACAATGCAGTGAAGTGGTATCAGCACGTTACCCCAAGTCTCCTCCAAGAGACACCTCACTGACATATGCAGAAGTTGCTAGATCTAAGTCTCAAAGTGCTGAAAACAACAACTTTAGAAGAGTCAAGCCCTTCCTCCAACGTGCTACTCAAAGCTACCTGCCAAGGAGAATCAATAATCCCAAAAAGCAATCTAGAAGCAGAAGTAGAGAAAACAGACCTTCCTCTAGTACTGGGTTTTCATCTGATCAGGACTCTGAGGAAATGCAGCAAGATGTGCACCCGAAGATATGACTCTCTAATAATTATTAATTGTCTAAATAGCTAACAGTAGTAAGAGCTGTGTTATTCCCAAATTACGGGAATCATTGGGATTAGTTATATGTTCCCCAGAAACAACACGGGCTAGAGCTGTCTACATTATAAATTAATTCTAACTTTTGTCTAAATGGATATGCTCTGGTGCTCTCTAGTATCTCCTTTAACAGGGACAGACTCAGTTCTGAACAGATACAGGACTATTTTAAGAAGATCTGACCAGGAGAATGGCCTCTAAGCATAAATATGTGGAAAATATTTTTTTTTGGTCTGGAATCAATATTGTGTACATTAGCACAAGGTTTCTTAGCTTGTCTGCTTAAAATTTAATACTGAAATCAAGTGTACAATTTTCTTCTCCACCCCCTACCCCTGCCCTTTTTTTTCAATATTTCATTCCAATTTGCCCTTCTGTTTTGAGTTCCTGTTAACTTAGGTGAGGGGTAACTCAGTACAGAAGAGCAGATCCTGTGATACCCCTCACACAGTGGCATGGTAAGAAAAGATAACTTATGAGCAGGTGCTTTACACACCTTGTTATGGGGTTGGCTTCAGTTTGGGTCTTTGAATATCCCCCTTTTTCTCCATCTACTATTTAATTTTCTTGCTACCTAATTAATCAATTATTTCTTCACTTCTTTTACTTCAACTGCTCCATTCTTAACCCACCTTCTCCACCTCTCAATCCCTTCCAGAGAGACAGCAAGAGCCAGAAGAAGATAGAGATAGTGTGCTTCAGAGGAACAACTGAGGTGGAAGGACCAGATGACACAACAGGCAAGTGGCTGAAAATACTGAATAACAAGTATGCATCAGATAAATACTGATGGCTAACACTTGTTCATGGTTGTGCCTTATGGTGCAGAAGGCAGAATGGCTAAAATAACTTAAGGCTGTATGTTGCAATTGGTTTCAACCCAAATTCATTCCTTTAACAAGCCACTCAGAAGGACCTGGCAGAGCTGTTACTAATTAATGATAAATATACCCATCCTAACCCTCTTCCTTTGATACTAGTCTTCTTTAACTTTAACAACATTTTCACCTTTTTTTATTATATCATTAATCCTGCTGATGCCATAACCTCTATTGGAGGTTTGATGCAGTTCCTTTGTTGCCCGCTGATAACTTAGCAGGAACACAGATATGATTCCTTCTTTAAGATGCTGGCAAGAGAGCTGTTCTAAGGTGATAGTTTTTTTTTGAGTGTTCATTGCTGATGCATAGGCTCTGCTTGTGTGATAGCAACTGGTTTAGTACCATTTTGTTCTTCCCTATCATTATTGTTAATTGTTTTTAAGTTTTACTTAGTTTAAAGTGTTTGGTGTTCCTACCATTGTTCATTATAATATCTTACGTTATAGAGAACAATTACCAGTAATCATATTATTCTAAAGTTGAAACTATTCTTTTTTTGTTTTGTTTTTTTTTTTAATTACAGTTGAATCTTATGTTTGCAGTATAAGTTACAACATATTAACCTGTGTAAGGGTTTTCAGTAATTTACTGTTTAGCATACCTATTTCTAGTATATTTGATTTAGAGTTATTATCAAATTGATTTAAGATTTTTAATTGGGTTACTTTCCTTATGGTATAAATGCCTTTTTTCTTCACTTGAAGGAGGCATTTTTTTTGTTTTGTTTTTTGATGGGTGATTATAACATAGCCATATGGAATGTTAAGGGTCTGGAGTCAACCATTAAGAGGAAAAAAGTACTTAACTATTTGCAAGAAGAGAAAATTGAAATTGCTTTATTACAGGAAACCCATCTATTGCCAGTGGAAACTATTAAGCTGAATAGGGGATGGGTAGGGCAGACAGAGTTTAGTTGCCATAATACAAAAACAAGAGGTACATCAATATTAATCCAAAAAGGAATCCCCTTTAAGAAAACAAGGCATGCTGCTGACCCAGAGGGTCGCATCCAGTTTTTAAAGGGCATCCTTAAAGGCAGAAAGCTAGCTATATGTAATGTATATGCTCCTAACAAAGATTAGTCTGTTTTTTTTTTTGATGATTTAGCTACTCAACTAAGTTTATATAGGGATACTGACATAATTTGTGGTGGGGATTTTAATTAAGTGTTAGATCCCTTTTTAGACAGAAGTAATAACCTGAGACTCAGTAGGCCTAACTATCCAAGGAGAGCCTTTGTTAATCTGAGTACAGATTTAGGATTTACAGATGTATGGAGACTGATACACCCAGATGAGAGAGAGATTATTCTTTCTATTCTAATCATCATGACTCATAATAGATTACATATTTTTATCTAAAGGCCTTAGATCAAGCCTTTCAACTTCAGATATTCAGAGCGCGTGAATTCAGATCATGGACTGGTTAGAATACATTAAATAGCAGAAATAACTCAGAGCAAAAGTAAGCGGTGGAGGTTTAATACTTTCTTGATACAGGATGAAAAATTTAAGGAGTTCCTTCCAAAAGTGGCAGTTGAGTATTTTGAAATTAACAATGATGGTCAAATCTCCTTTGCCACATTATGGGATGCATTCAAAGCCACACTTAGAGGGAAGATTACTTCTTTTGCAATGCATAAGAAAAGAGAATCTTCGAAAGAGCAAGAGCTTATGGAGCAAAGATTTAAAAAATTGAACTGGAATATAAACAGGGAATAGGAAGAAGTACTGCCAAGCTACATGAGATATTGTTGCTTAAAACTAATATTAACAAACTATATACTGCCAAAGCTGAATTTGCATTACCAATGACAAAACAAAACTTTGAGGATACAGGTGAAAAATCTGGGAAGTTGTTAGCATACAGACTAAAAAAGAAGCTTAATCAAAACAATATTGCAGGCATAAAAGGTAACACAAGTCAAGTTAAAGTCTCTAATAAAGATATAAATAAGGTATTCGAGAATTTCTATAGAGGTCTATACCCCGGCAAAGCATTGAACATAGAAAAGTCCATGATAGAATTTTTGAAACCTTTACATCTGCCTTCTCTAAATGACTCAGAAAGAATGTTTTTAAATAGGCCTATTACTACAGAGGAAATCAATATAGTAATTAAAGATCTGCAGACTGGCAAAACACCTGGTCCAAATGGCCTTCCTGGTGAGCTATATAAATTAATTAACTCAATTGGATCTCCTTATCTACTTTAAAATGGCTATGGAGGCCTTTGCCAAGAAAAAATTACCAAACTCCCTAAACGGGGCTTATATAACTTTAATACTTAAAAAAGATAAGGATCCCCAGTCATGCGAGAGTTATAGACTTATATCATTGCTAAATGTGGACTACAAAATTCTAGTGAAAGCTCTCTCTCTGAGACTATGGGGCATGATATCCAAATTAGTGGGAAGGGAGCAGGCGGGGTTTGTGCCAGGCTGATTAGGAATTGGTGACATTAGGCACCTCCTTGATGTAATGCATACTGCCCAAACAACAAAAAGACCACTAACTGTTTTTTTTTTTCCATTGATTTCTTTAAAGCCTTTGATTCATTGGAATGGTGGTATCTTTTTGACATACTTGCACAATACAATATAGGGAACTATTTTATTGAATGGGTCCAGATTCTATATAGCAAACCTTCTGCTGCTGTAATAACTAATGGTTTAACATCTCCCTTCTTTTCCTTGCACAGAGGAACCAGATAAGGCTGCCCTTTATCTCCCTACCTCTTTATTTTGGCCCTGGAATCCCTTATCAGAGCAGTTCAAGAGAATTTGTGTATAAAAGGCCTAACGATAGGAAAGGTTTCCAACAAAATCTTTGCTTGCGCTGACGATTTGTTGTTCACTTCAACTCAGCCCAAAGATTCCATAATATTCTTAAAACAGACTTTCAGGCAATTTTCTGAGATATCGGGCCTAATGGTCAATTGGTCTAAGACCCAGGCAATGAATATAGGTCTGGATGGAAACACACCGATAGGATAAGATCTCATAGATGATGACTGTTAGAAGACAGCACGAATATCATATCTTGGTCTCAAAATACTGCCAAACATTACTTCACTAATAAACTGTAATCTTGACCCATTGCTACAAGAAATAAAGGCCGATCTAAACTGATGGAAAAGTCTAAACATGTCCCTCTGGGGGAAGGTGAATTCACTTAAAATGATGGTAGCCCCAAAGCTTTTTTATCTATTTCAAACTATTCCAATCACCTTCAATAAGGCTACATTTTCAACATTAACAGACATTGTTAAAACATTTCTATGGGATAATAAGCCCCCTAGAATTGTGCTTTCCAAACTTAGGGCCCCATGGTCCCTAGGAGGTTTTGGGCTCCAATGATGGGAAAACTACCAAACTGCCTTTTTGTTTAAGCAAGCGGTGCCTTACTTATCCTCTTCTAGTACTGAAGAAGTTCCCTTCTGGTTAGAAGTTGAGCAAAACCTAGCTAATCCTAACAAACTATCAGATATTCTATTTACATCATTATCTAAGGCTCAGAGATCTAATCCATGCATTACTGGTGTCCTTAAAGTAATAAAGAGTTTGCGTCATAAGCTGAACATTGCAAAATTACTGATATATCTGGAAGCTCTTTGGAGCAACTCAAACCTTCTGGGAAACAAGAGGAAAATACAAAATTCGGAATGGAATCATTTAGGTATCACCAACTTGGCTGACTTTGTGGACCTTAACAGAGGCTTCCTCATGTCTTTTGAGGAAATCAAAAATAAGTACAGACTTAAAAAGCACAATTTTGTAATTTACTTGCAGATTAGGAAACTTCTAAAAGACACTTTTCTGGGCCCTAGCCTGAAGTTACCCCCTATGGACCAGGAATTGTGAACAGTTATTAAGTTGGCTCATATCAGGAAAGGGGTCTCATTGATATATAAATATCTAATAAATAATGATGAACAACTTGTACTGGCTGAATCCTTAAGGTCTCAATGGGAAAGGGACCTGGGTTTTGCAATATTTGCAGATGACTGGATGACTGCATGGCCAAATGCCTATTATTCATGTAGGGAGGTGCAGGGTAGAACAATACAGTTTAAAATTCTTCATTATTACTTTGATTCCACACTCAGGTTAGAGGAAATGAGTTATTGTATGGGACACAATTGTTGGAGATGCAGTACACCACATGCAAATCTTCTACACATGCTATGGGACTGTCCTTGTAATACTGATATTTGGAAAGTAGTTCGCAAACTATGTGAAAGAGTAATAGAGAATGGAATTTCCTTTTCTCCACTGACCTTTATATTAGAGCTCTTGTCGTACATTTTGAATCTCCCTTAATCCAAGGCAAACTGGGTTCTAGCAGCTGCACTGGTTTTAAAGTGCTTACTCTTTCCCAAATGGAAGGAACCAGTTCCCCCAACTCTTACAGTGTGGTTCAATAATATGGCTAGCTTAGCGAATAATGAAAGGATCTTCTATTTATTGTCTGGCAAAGTAGAAATGTATTATAAGATCTGGAATCATTTTCTTAACATGGCTCATCATGAATTGGCATAGAAAAATTAGTATAGCCTTTATTTACATTGTTGTATAAAGCAATTAATTTTCTCACTGAACTCCTTGTATCCATGCCTGTAAAGTTAGATGTTTTCTTTCTCTGCTTGTATTTTAAATGTGAACTTTACTTAAGAAATGGTAATTTACACCTTTCTGTATAAATCAGAATGTTTTTTTCCTTTCTTTTTCAGTTTACTAACTGTAACCACTGTCAACCTTCTTTTAAGCCAATAAAAAGATTCATTGCAAAAAAAAAGGGGTCAATACTTGGCACTCTCCTCTTTAGCCTGTTTATAAACAGACTCCCTGAAGCCTACTCCTTCTCAAAGGTGCTCTTATATGCTGATGATGTGGTGACTTTCAATAGCAGTCCATATCATGAAAAACACTCCAGAGATCTACAAAGCAGGAAGGAAGTGGATTGATAAAGATATTCTTGAAACAATAAAATTAATGCATGAAAAAAACAGAATAGTGGTAAGATACAGTAAGCAGGAGGCACTGACTGATCAAACAGAAGTAAACTCAGGAGATAAGCAGGGTTGTCTATTAGCCCCACTCTTATTTAACATTTACATTGATACAGCAGTCGAGGCACTAGAGGATATCTTCCCTCCAAAAGTAAATTCTATGGCAGTTAAAATATTATTATTCACAGATGATGCAGTGATCCTTTCCCAGATCCCAGTAGGACTGAGAAGGGCATTATCCGCAGTTAAGGGAAGTCTACTAAGTTTGGATTTGCAATTAAACATCGAGAAAATTAAAATTATGGTGTTTGAAGGGGGAAAAGAAGTCATGAAAAGTGGAAATTGGAAGACATATATATTGAAGAAACACCAGAATTCCAATATTTGGGTGTCTTAATAAGCGGTATTTTAATAAGCAGGAATTTAGGTTGGAAGGCTCACATAAAAAAGTCAAAATTAATACTATAAAAATTATGGCTGGAATTACAAGATTCACAAATACATCTGTGAATAACTCTTATGAGGCTCAGAAGAGATGTCATGAAGCAAAAATGAATTCCCAAATTTTATATGGCTCTGAAGTATGGGGTTTAGGAACAAACATAAAGGACTTAAAAATTATGCAAAATCAACAGTTAAAAAAGTATCAGGTGTTCCGAAATCAACTTTAAATGCTGTAGTGAGGGCACAAATAGGAACTTTTTCTCTAGCTGTTAAAATAAAAAAAGGTGTATTAATTTCTGTAAGAAAATAATGTCTGTCCCACAAGGTAGCTTACTATACCTATGTTGGATGGATGCAAAACAAGAAAGCATAAGGAATATTTGTAATTGGTTTACAAATGCATAGGGTGAGGCATCAGCAGTAGAAAACAGGAAGTTGTTATCCCTCTGTACAGACAGATGGTGAGACACCAGCTGGAGTACTCTGTGCAGTTCTGGAGACCCAGTCTCTGCAAGGACATAGACAGGATGGAGGCAGTCCAGAGGAGGGCAACACAAATGGTGCAGGGTCTGCACCAGAAGACATATGAAGGAAGACTTATGGAGCTTAATATGTATACCTTCGAGGAAATGAGGGAGAGGGAGGACATTGTTGAAACTTTTAAGTACCTCAAGGGAATCAACAAAGTCCAAGAGGGTGGCATCTTTCAGAAAAAGAGGTGTGCAAGAACAAGGGGGCACAATTTGAAGATAGATGGCTCAGAGGTAATGTGAGGAAGTACTTTTTCATGGAGAGAGTTGTGGGTGCATGGAATGGCCTTCCAGAGGAGGTTGTGGAGTCAAAAACAGTGGGGGAATTCAAGAATGCATGGGACCGACATAAGGCAATTTTAGTGGGAGGTAGGAGGAAGTAGGCTGTTGGTTAACTAGGATCTGCAGCTTATCCATTAGGTAGGGAAATGGGCAGACTAGGTGAGCAAAGTGGTCCTTATCTGCCATAAAATTCAAATTCTATGTAAAATTAAATAAAGATATGAATAAAATGGGACTCACTTATGATTATATTTTTGAAGACCAAACAGACCTAGAATTATTTGGGAATGTGGCAAGCCAGAGATTATTAGACATAGCCATACAGAAAGAAATCAGGAATATTAGGGAGGCATGGGATTATATAATATATAAGAAAATGAAACATACTTTTGAGAAGGAAAGATATTTAATGGTCTGCAAAAATGCAAAACAGAGAAGGGCAATGGCAAGACTAAAATTGGGAATTGTTTCTAATGGTTGGTCACTTATCCCAAGAATATTGCTTCGGTTATGTAGCTGTGTGGAAATGATTAAACTTACATCTAACCATGTTTTGTTAGAGTGCCCAATGTTTAAAAAAGAAAAGGAAAAATTAATTTAACCTGTTTTTAATAAGATATGGCATCTCGGGGATGATGAGAAAATTGAAAAAGTGTTAAGCCCGGTCTTGACAGTAGAAATCTTCACAGTAGCATGTTTTGCACAAAGAGAATTTCATAAATTAAGAGAAGTTTTGCCTAGGGTATAAATTAAGTATTGTACTAATTAGAGCAAATGGAAATGGCTATTTTGTATAAATGTATTTAAAGCATGTGCATTTTAAATGTGGTGTGTAACAAACTAATGGTTTATACGTTATCAATGTGTCCTGTGACTACTTTGCTCCATTCAAAAAATGCAAGGCTAAGGCTCTCTTTAACCCATGGTTCACTGCAGAGCTCCTTGCTCAGCTCAAATCAAGGGACCACCTTTGGGCACTGGCAAAAGCTACTGGCAGGCAATCCAACATACAAAAATATAAGCATGCCCGAAACAGATGCACAAAATCAATCCAGCTAATGAAAAGTACATAACACAGGGATGCTCTCACCAATACCTGGGGAAATGGGAGAATTTTCTGGGACAAAAGAAGTAACAGGGAAGCAACCAAAAACCTCCCCATCTATGCTAAACATTGATGGGACCACTATTCTAGATCCTACGGTCATTGCCAATACCTTAAATGCCGCCTTCACTGATGTCAGTTCCATTCTTCCTCCTGACTTTTTTGCAGTAAATGACTCTCCCTCAATCATAAACCCCACCACCCCATCTAAACACCCTCCTTTCTACTTCAAAGAGGTCAAATTCAATGATGCCCGCAATTACATTACCAAAGCAATCTCCAAGTCCAGAACTAGTGGTGACTCCTTGGACCGTAAGTTGCTGTCTCTCACCCTTGAAGAGGTACTATGTCCGTTTACCAGAATTCTTAACCTCTCCCTTAGCTGCTCCCAAACTTGGCATGTTTAAAACCAGGCTCCGACTCCATCTTACTGCCTCCAGGTCCTGTGATTGCCTCACCTAATCAAAAATACTTGGCACCACCAACAGCCTTGCCTTGCCACCCCCTCATAACACTTATCTCCTATTTTACTTCTGCTCCCACGACCCCTCCCTTCCCACCCCCTCCCTCACCCACCCCCTCTCTCCAGCACTTCTCCCGGTGATGTCTGACAATGCCTCTGGCTGCTACTACTCTCATCTTGCCATCCCTTTCCTCCTCCATTGTTCTTTACCCCTCTCCTAGTTGATGATGCTCTGGACCATTCTATGTACTGAGCTCTCTAATGTGTTGCCTCCTCCCTTAATTGATAACTGTATAATGTACTGTTTACCTGCAATGTTGTTATTTCTATTGTATCCCCTGTATTGTACTTCAACTGATGTGGAACCTTTGTAAAAGAACCAAATAAATAAAAAGTAAAAATAAAAACATACTTTTTCAATAAACAAACTAAACTGAACTGAATCATGAAAAACACTCCAGAGATCTACAAAGCAGCTTCCAGGCTCTGGAGGATTAGTTCACAGTAAATAAACTGGTCCTGAACTATACGAAGACAAAGACCGTGTTGTTTGCTGCTCCACCTCTAAAGAAAAAGACCCCTCCCCTTACTAGTCATAATGCTCATGGAACTACTCTCAACCAGGAGGAATCCTTCAAGTGCCTAGGTGTCACCCTGGATGACACGCTTTCATTCTTTATACATGAGGACAACATCACAAATCTGACCAATAGATAGTTAGGAGTGCTGCACAGGCACTGCCTTAACTTCACACAAGAAGCTAGGCATCTGGTAATTTCTAGTATGGTCCTACCTTGCATAACTATGGGCTCCCAGTATATGGGGCTACTTGTGAAATTACCCTCTACAGAGTCAGGAATGTACTCAACAAAGCCTGTCACTTTACAGGTGGAGTGGACAGGCTCAAACATAGCTGCACATTGTATGTGCTCAAGAAAAGGTTACCACTTCAGAACAGGCTAAAACATAGCATGCACCAAGCAGGAAAGAGATCTTGGGGTTATCATCTCTGATGACCTCAAGGTAGGGAAACAGTGTGACAAGGCAGCAGGTAAAGAAAATAGGATGCTGGGATGCATAGGCAGGGGCATCACCAGCAGGAAAAGGAAGGTCATAATTCCACTATACAAAACATTAGTGAGGCCCCACCTGAAGTACAGTGTACAGTTCTGGAGACCTTACCTACGAAAGGACATAGACAGGGTAGAGAAGGTTCAGATGAGGGCAACAAAGATGGTGCATGGATTGCATTACAAGTCCTATGAGGACAGGTTGAGGGACTTGAATATGTACTCCCTGGAGGAGAGGAGGGAGACGGGTGATATGATAGAAACATACAAGTGTCTTACAGGAAGGAACAGAGTGCAGGAATACACTATATTTCAGGGAAAAAGATGTTCTAGGACTAGAGGGCATGGGATGAAGTTGGAGGGAGGGAGATTCAGAGGAAACGTGAAGAAGAATGTCTTCACCGAACGAGTGATGGACAAGTGGAACACCCTGCCAGAGGAAGTAGTGGGGGCTGAAAAAATCACGGGATTTAAGAATGCATGGATTAGACATAAGGGAATCCTTGAGGTCAGGGGTAAGAGGCAACAGACTTCCAGGAAAACATAAAGTGAACTTACAAGGTCAACTGGGCAGACTGGGCAGGCTGTAGGCCCTTATCTGCCGACAGTGTCTATGTACAGTGGCGTGAAAAAGTATTTGCCCCCTTCCTGATTTTCTCTATTATTGCATATTTGTCACACTGGATGTTTTCAGGTCTTTAGACAAAATATAATATTAGATAAAGGGAGCCTGAGTGAACAAATAACACTTTTTTTTTTACTTATTTCATTTATTTCATGAAAAAAGTTAACCAACACCAACTGGCACTGTGTGAAAAAGTAATTGCCCCCTAGTTAAATCAACCCAATTAAAGGGATAATTAGAGTCAGCTGATTGAACACAGCCAGGCTTGATTACAGCCAGCCCTGCTCAATATAAACCTCACTTATTTTGACCCTTACCATCAGAGTCACATTGCCAGCACAAAGATTCAACAAGCACATTATGCCATGATCAAAGGAAGTTCTTGAAAAGATCAGAAAAAAGTTTGTTGCCCTCTATCAGTCTGGAAAGGATTGCAAAGCTATTTCTGAGGCTCTGGGACTCCATCAAACCACAGTGAGAGCCATAATCTCCAAATGGAGAACACTTGGAACAGTAGTGAATCTTCCCAGGAGGGCGGCCTGCCAAAATTACTCCAACGGCGCAGCATAAAATCATCCAGGAAGTCTCAAAGGATCCTAAACAACATCCAAAGAACTGCAGGCTTCTCTTGCCTCAGCTAAGGTCAGTGTTCATGACTCCACAATTAGAAAGAGACTGGGCAAAATGGGCTTCATGTGAGTAGCAAGGGAAACCACTGCTAACCAAGAAGAACATAAACGCTCATCTCTCATTTGCCAAGAAGCACCTGGATGATCCACAAGCCTTTTGGGAAAATGTTCTATGGACAGATGAGTCCAAAGTGGAACTTTTGGATGACATGGATCCCATAATGTGTTCGTGAAAGCAAACACAGCATTCCACAGTAAGAACACCATACCAACAGTCAAACATGGTGGTGGTAGTGTGATGGTGTGGGGATGCTTTGCTGCCTAAGGACCTGGATGACTTGCCATAATTAAAGGAACCATGAATTCTGCTCTGTACCAGAAAATTCTTAAGGAGAATGTCTGGTCATCCTTCCGTCAGCTGAAGCTGAGCGTAGTTGGGTCATGCAGCAAGACAATGATCCAAAACACAAAAGCAAGTCCACATCAGAATGGCTAAAAGAAGTAAAATTAAAGTTTTGGAGTGGCCTAGTCAAAGTCCAGACTTAAACCCAATAGAGATGCTGTGGCAGGACTGAAACGAGCAGTTCATGCTCGAAAACCTACCAATGTTACTGAATTAAAGTGTTCTGCGAGGAAGAGTGGGTTAAAATTCCCCACAGCAATGTGAAAGACTGATATTGAATTATAGGAAGTGTTTGGTTGCAGTCATTGCAGCTAAATGTGGCATAACCAGTTATTAAGTGTAAGGAGGCAATTACTTTTTCACACAGTGCCAGTTGGTGTTGGTTAACTTTTTTTCATTAAATAAGTGAAATTAAAAAAAAAAAACAAGTGTTATTTGTTCACTCAGGTTCCCTTTATCTAATATTACATTTTCTCTAAAGACCTGAAAACATCCAGTGTCACAAATATGCAATAACAGAGAAAATCAGGAAGGGGGAAATACTTTTTCACGCCACTGTATCTATGGCTAAAAAAGCTTTGTTGGGCCTCTCCCCCACTGCGATCAAAGATCTCTTCTTCCCAGTCACAAACCAGTTTTCCACCATGAGTACTGTATGTCTAGATGAGCTACTGAAGTCCTGTTCCACAAATCAAGCCAGCTAGGCACTCTTGTGTGGTTCGTGCTTGCCAATGGCTTAATGAACTTCTTAAATCCCTAGTGGGACTTTCCAAAATGGCACAATTTAAAAAATCCCTAAAAGAAGAACTCACTTTGAAATCAGCCTGCTGCTGCTTTTAATTGATTCCAGACCAGGATACCATGTTTTACCTCGTGCTTATACATTACTGGCACTTGCAAACGTTGTCCCCTTGGGACTGCTATGCTAGAGTGTGTGTATTTCCCTGACTGATAATTTACTGTGGCTTGTACCTGACCAGGCTCTTCCTGACCTGGTGATTGTATGTTGCATTTTTCATTCATTGTACTTGCCAGACATGGAACCTTTGCAAAAGAGCACTTGTGCTCAAAGGTGTTTTCCGAATTATAAATAAATAAATAAATAAATAAACAAGCAAATAGACAGACATGGGATGTTATGTAAAGGGATTCCTGGCTACAGTTTTTTTATGCTCTCATTAAAGGACTCCTGCAGAAACCTGGAGAAATGGGGTTGAATCCCACAACCACTGCTTGTATTTAGTGTGACCCTGAGCTGAGCAAGTCATTTATCTTCATAGTGCTCCCAGGATGACCCAGAAATGAGTCTGAGCTCAATGTGTCTTTCCTGCCCAAAGCAATTGTAAAATAAAGGTAAAATAAATAAATAAGGACTTGGAACCTGACTCCTGCAACTGAGTCCTTATTTATCTTAATTCTGGAGTGAGGGCTAAATTGGGTGGTCTGATTTAAATAAGAACTGTCTGCACACCCCTACCCAGGTTCCTACACCATCAAGTGACCATCCTATAGTGCTCTTGAATATTCCTGGTAGTTTAGACTCCCCCTACTGAAATGACATCTGATCCTCTATCAACCCACCTAATCAGGACACTCCACCCCAGAATTCCCTCCCACTCAGGTATCCTTAGCCAAAGTACAGAAATAGTAACAGCGACCTGCACAACCCTCTGCTTTCCACCTTGGCCTGCTACCATCCGATTGAAAGTGAACATGAGTACATTAGTGTCACTGTTATTTCTTTGCTGTCATAATTGTTTTTGAGCTCTTGAAAATTTAAAACCTAGTTCTGTGTGCTTGTTGGCGTGGTGTATTCCTTTGCTGTCTTTAATTGCTGCAAATGTTCACCTTTCCTCCCGTGCCCCCACTCTTAATTATATGCTCTGTTCAATCTGACAGGAGTTAAGCACAGGGAATAGCAGGGGTTGTGGAGTAGGAGTAGCATGGGGGGAGGAAACCCGCCCTTGGCACAACAAATGTTTTGACTAATTTTTTTTGTTTGTTTGTCTTGTTTTGCTTTCTTTCTTTACAGAAAAGTATTTGAGAATCAGTGGCAGGATTTTTAGGACAGTAAATTAAATAAAATTGAACTAGGAGAGCTTCAGTAACCGACAAGTACTGGAAGAGCAGTATAAGTGCAGTATAATGTGGGGAGTCATGTAATGCTGTGGCTGTGGGGCAGCCATATTCAGGCAGACCTTCTGGGTGATGAGGCGCTGCCCTGTCTACAGGCATCTCTCTGGTCTATGGGATGAGGTAGCCAGACTCAGTGCAGAAGTAAACTGGGTCAGGAGTACCTTCACCCCAATCCAGAGATGATCCAGTCCAATGCCGCTGCCTCAGAGGATACCAAGAATGAGGACCACTTGGATGATGCTGGGCTTGGAGAGGGTTAGGGTGGTCAGGAAGAGGAACATTCCAGATCCTATTCCACTCCAGAACTCATATGTTGCACTGGCAAACGGGGACAACCAAACAGAGGTACCTGGAAAAGTGGATGGGAAGGATGTGGAGGTCAACCAAGGAGGTGATCTCAGTGGGGAGAGATGTGGACCCCAGAGGAGGAGGAGGAGGAAGCAAAACCTGGTGGGGGACTCTATCATAAGAGGGATCCAGCTAGGAACAGAGGAGGGGGAGGACAGGGAGGTGAGGTGCCTACCAAGTGCCATGGCATGGAGGGATGGGAGGAAGATCCTGGGTTTCGCTGAGAAGGCGAGACAGGGGGTGAGCTGGATGTCATTATCCACCCAGGTACTAATGACCTGGCAAATGAGGAGCCCAAGGAAGTTCAAGAAGAGTTAAGGAAATTGGGAAGGGGTCTCAAGCAATTAGTTACTTCTGTCACTTTCTCAGAAATACTACCTGTGAGAGGCATGAGAGAGCATAGGAGTGCATGCACCAGGAACTTTAACTTATGTTTGAAGAACTGGTGCTGTGAGGAAAGTTTTGGATTCATTGGTGCCTGGGGACTCATATGGTGGATGGAGGCTGGTTCAAGCCTGATGGCCTGCATCCATCCTGGTGGGGAATCAAAGCACTCAGTGATAAGTTTAAATACTACATGGACAAGGATTTAAACTAACCAAGGGGGGTTGGCAGGCCAGCAAAGAGGATACCTAATTGCCCACCCCCCACAGCTATCAGTGGAATAAGTGAACAGAAGGAGTGGATAGCTCTACAAAACAGTGTGCAAAAGATGGAGATAAGCACCCAAGAGGTGGATAGGCAGTAAGGGGGCATAATTCAAGAGAAGTGCAGACAGCAGGGAGAACCAGGGATAAAGGACAACCAAAGAGGGGGCTGGAGTAGAACAGCTAAACAGTCCATGCAGTTTAAATCATGGAAAGTCATGTACAGTATGCCAATGCCAGGAGCCTTAGCAACAAGATGGAGGATCTGGAGGCTGTCATGGTGCAGTAGGACCTGGACATTGTGGCCATCACAGAGACCTGGTGTAATGATAACCACAACTTGGAGATAGCTATACCTGGCTACAACATATTCAGAAGAGACAGAACAGGTAGGGAAGGAGAAGGAGTGGCACTTTATGTGAAAAATAGCTTAAAGATCACAGAGATCCAGGAGGAACAAAATGGTGGAAAGATGCTGTGGGTTAAGCCATAAAGGAAAATGGGGCCAGCCATCTACACAGGGGTGGTCTATAGACCACTTGCTCAGGAGGAAGAAACAGATAGGGAGCTGATGCTAGCCATCCAAGGATGGCAGACAAGGGTGAGGTGGTGTGGTTGGAGACTTCAATATTCCAGATGTGGGCTGGATCCTCCCAGCAGTAGCATCAACCAAGAGCAGATTTATTCTGTACTCTCTTTATGATGCCTTCCTCAAGCAACTGGTCCTGGAACCAGCTCAGCAGAAAGCAATACTGCACAGTGTGCTCACGAACAGGGACAGTGTGATGGGGGCAACAGTGGGAAGCACCTGGGAAACAGTGACCACCAGTCACTGTGGTTTGAAATCACAGAAAGAACAGAACCAAACTGCACAAAAACACATATCCTGGATTTTAGGGGGGCAGACTTTGGGAAAATGGGGAGATACTTGAATGTGGCATTGATGAGAATGGGGCTGGAATCAGGGGTTAAGGAACAGTGAGCAATATTTAAAATGGGGATTACAAGAGCAACAGACTTATGCATTAAGCATGTTAACAAGGGGAAAAGGAAGAGGAGGCCATTATGGTTTTACGAACATAAGAATATACGAAATTGCCAGCAGATACAGGCCATATGGTCTATCTAGTCTGCTCGAGTGTGCAGCACACAAGGTGGTAGCAGAGAAAGTGAAAAACCCAAAAGATTGCATTCAGGCAATACAAAAAGTCATAGGCAGAAGGTGATAGGGAGACATACCAGGAGAAGCAAAAGGAGACAGGGAGGTCAGTAAGGGAAGCCAAAGCTCAGACAGAAGAGTGCATTGCAGAATCAATGGGTAGAGGGGACAAAATCTTTTACAAGTATATAAGTGAAAAAAGAGAGGCAAATGGAGGGATAGTGAGACTGAAGGATGAGGATGGGGCCACATGGAGGATGACGACAGTAAAGCTGATGTACTGAACAGGTATTTCTGCTCAGTCTTTACTGAGGAAGAGTAGGGTAATGGGCCTGAAGGGAGTTCAAGGGGTGGGAACGGAGCAGAAATTGACACAATTCCCTTTACCCGAGAAAGGGTCCTGAATGAACTGGAAGGAATAAGAGTTGATAAATCAAATAAAATCACTATTTATGAAAAGCACCTTTTGGAAACCAAGGCACTTGTACTGCAATAAATAAATAAAATACATTGATAGATAACAAATACAGTAAGTTAAAACCAATAAACATGGCAGCGGCATTAAAAATCAGAGTATGCTAGGCTAAATAGGCTACTCAAAGGACTCATCCACTTTCATTTGCATCGAACTATGCCTGTAGAGGTTCTTACTATACTTGCTCACTTTGGGGCCTCCCTGTGATGACCACTGTATAAGCTTAGCCCATTGGCCCCAACGTCTTTATGCCTGTATCCATGCAATTGTATATGTGTGGCACTATCTCTTGTTGTGCCCACTGTTATGCTCTATTGTATATAGCTCTTCATATGTTTAATATGATCACTGTAAATGTTATTCTACATGTACTCCTTCTTGTTATTGTCTAAACCCTGTTGGCAAATGTTCTGCCCCAGGTCCATCTTGTAAATGAGCTTGTCTCAATGGTGTTCCGCCTGGCAAAATAAAGATATTGCCTGATTGAGTGATTGAAATAAATAGGTTTTCAAAGTGACTTTAAAACTTTGAATGGTCAGGCAAAAAGCAGTGGGGCCAGATAGTGTGTACCCCAGGGTCCTAAAAGAACTAAAAGAGGTGGTGGCTGCATCTCTGGCAATCCTGTTTAGCCAATCACTGGAAACAAAGGAGGTACCCAAAGACTGGAGGACAGCAGATGTAGTCCCCATATACAAAAGTGGGAACAAAGAGGAAGCGGAGAACTACAGACCAGTCAGCCTCACCTCATTAGTGGGGAAGATCATGAAAGCACTACTGAAGAAGAGATTGGTGGAGTATCTGGTTGCCAATGGACTACAGGACCCAAGGCAGCATGCTTTCACCAGAGAGAGGTCACGTCAAGCAAACCTCATTGAATTTTTAGACTGGGTGACAAGGGAGGTGGATCAGGGGAGAGCAGTGGATGTGGCCTATATGGACTTTAGCAAGGCCTTTGACACTGTGCCACATAGAAGGCTATTAAACAAACTGGGGAATATGGGAGTGGGTAGGACAGTAGTATGGTGGGTAGGTACCTGGTTGGGTGGCAGGACACAGAGGGTGGTGGTAAATGACTCCACAGAGGGACAAGTGACCAGCGGGATACCACAGTGATCAGTGCTGGGACTGGTCCTATTTAACATCATCAGTGACATTGCACAGGACCTAGAAGGCAGAATTTCCCTGTTCACCAATGACACAAAGATCTGTAACAAAGTGAACACACCAGATGGTGTAGACAGAATGAGGAGGGACCTGTAGAAACTTGAAGAATGGTCAGGGGTTTGGTAGATGAAATTCAATGCAAAGATAATGCATATGGGGCACAAAAACCCTGGAACAACATATCAGTTGGGAGGTGAGGATATAGCATGTACCAAGCAGGAAAGGGATCTTGGAGTTATCATCTCTGATGACCTCAAGGTAGTATGTGCACTGAATGGAGGCTGATGGCTTGGATGAAAAAAAAACATGTATTTCTGAAACCACTGACTGTAAGCTACAGAATATGTGTGTAATGTTCATCACTGAATTTAAGCTACAGAATATGTGTGGAATGTTCATCACTGACTGTAAGCTACAGAATATGTGTGCAATGTTCATCACTGACTGTAAGCTACAGAATATGTGTGCAATGTTCATCACTGACTGTAAGCTACAGAATATGTGTACAATGTTCATCACTGACTGTGAGCTACAGAATATGTGTGCAATGTTCATCACTGACTGTAAGCTACAGAATATGTGTGGAATGTTCAACACTGTAAGCTACAGAATATGTGTGCAATGTTCATCACTGACTGTAAGCTACAGAATACGTACGTAATGTTCATCACTGACTGTAAGCTACAGAATACGTACGTAATGTTCATCACTGACTGTAAGCTACAGAATACGTATGTAATGTTCATCACTGACTGTTAGCTACAGAATACGTACGTAATGTTCATCACTGACTGTAAGCTACAGAATACGTACATAATGTTCATCACTGACTGTAAGCTACAGAATACGTATGTAATGTTCATCACTGACTGTAAGCTACAGAATACGTACGTAATGTTCATCACTGACTGTAAGCTACAGAATACGTATGTAATGTTCATCACTGACTGTAAGCTACAGAATACGTACGTAATGTTCATCACTGACTGTAAGCTACAGAATATGTATGTAATGTTCATCACTGACTGTAAGCTACAGAATATGTATGTAATGTTCATCACTGACTGTAAGCTACAGAATACGTGTGTAATGTTCATCACTGACTGTAAGCTACAGAATATGTGTGCAATGTTCATCACTGACTGTAAGCTACAGAATACGTACGTAATGTTCATCACTGACTGTAAGCTACAGAATACGTACGTAATGTTCATCACTGACTGTAAGCTACAGAATACGTGTGTAATGTTCATCACTGACTGTAAGCTACAGAATACGTGTGCAATGTTCATCACTGACTGTAAGCTACAGAATACGTACGTAATGTTCATCACTGACTGTAAGCTACAGAATATGTATGTAATGTTCATCACTGCTGAGCTTGATGGACTGCATAGTATTATAGGGCCCAGGTATTTCATTTGTTTTTTGTTTTGCTTGATCCTGAAGCCTGCATCTCCTTTCCCCTCTTCCCAACAACCACCACACACATTTGTATCTAAACTTGCTCTCTAAACCAGCAACATGATTGAGGGACTGTAACAGCTGTGCGCCTTATCCATTTGAATCACATAACCTGTCATACATAGAAATGTAGCCCTCCCTCTCCATGTCTAGGGGTATGGATGGAATATGTCCATGGGAAGGGGGCATCCACAGCATCACAAACACTTCCAGTGGACATGTTACCCAGGTCCGGATGTCACACACAGGGTCCCTTTTCCTTGCAGGTGCTGGATGAAAACAACAGGTTACTGCATATTAAACAGCTCCCTTCAATAACGGAATGTCCACACAAAACTTGAAGAAGCAACAGGGATCCCAAATTCATTAAATATATTCCTAAATAGCTCTGGGGAGCATCAGTTAATTAGTGGGAAACACATTCAGCTCTCACATGGCCAGTATGGCCGTAATAGCAGTTTTTACCTGGACAGAGGGGGTCACACAGTCTTTAGGGCAGCATTAACTCAGGACTGCTATGATCACAAACGTCTGAAGGCAGCACAAGTCCCAAAACAGTTCACAGTGCATAACAGTAACTTATTCTTCACAGGCACCCAAACTCTCAATGATCTCATCTCTCTCTCTCTCTCTCTGGCTCTTTCTCTGTTCAGACTCAGCAGGTCCCCCTCGGAACATGCAGTCCTCGCGGCTTGGGGATTTGTGAGTTCCCTCATGACCCCTGCATCCCAGTACTGGCAGCAACTGTCCCCAAATTTAGTGGGGGGGATATGTCCCATGGGACTCCAGATCAGTTTGCTGTCTGGATACTACATTCCCTGCCACATTCTTGTCCACAGGATCCTTACATGAATCAAAGCAGGCTGCTAGGTCACTCTGTGACTTGTGACTGCTGGTTCCCCTCTTGGCTTTAGCTCCTCTCCAAGATATTATGTGGCTTGCGGCTACTGGCTCCAACTTTTACCTTTGTGCCAATGGCAGGAGTGGGCAATTGGCCCGCCCAGCCATAATTCACTCTCACTCCCTCGACTCTCATTCCTCTGACTGGAACTGCTCCTCCCAGCTAAACTGATGGACTTTATTCCACCATACACCAATGGTGACATCCCAACCCATGGGAGGCTCCATCTGAGTGCTGAGAAGAATTAATCCGTTTTTCTACTGGGCTGAATTAGGCCACAAAAATCCATGGAAGGCCAAATACAACTAGTAATCTCCCAGGGGAGGGGGGTTACATAAACATAGAAACTGATGGCAGATAATGACCACTGGGCTGCCCATTTTTCATTATGAGCACTTTTGCTCCAGACCTAACTTGTCCTAAGGCACTGTCTCTTCCACCCAACTCCTTCTGCCTAGAATTCCTTTGTGCCTGTCCCAGCATTTTTGAAACCCACCACTGGTTTCACTCCCACTGCCTCCCAAGGGAGGTTCCAGAAATCTGCCATCCTTTCTGTGAAGATGTGCTTCCTCACATCTCTCCTGAATCTACCTCCTTCCAGCTTCATATCAAGACCCCCTTGTTCTACAGCACCTTTTCTTCTGAAACATATATCCATCCTGTTCCTTATTAACCCCAAGATGTATTTTGAAGGTCTCATTAATAGCTCCACTCCCTCGCCTCTGCCCCAGGGTGTACATATTGAATTCTTTCAGTCTCTCCTCACAGGGCTTCTGATGCAGGCCTTGCACCATTTTGACAGCCCTCACCTCATACTACTGTTTTCTTCATTTTCCAGCTGTTCCCCCTTCCACATCTTTCTCATTCGACTTCTCTTTTCTCGCTTCTTCCTTTGCCATCTCCCTGCTTCCTTGAATAACTTGAATCCTTTTTTTTAAATAAGCAATTTGTAGTCTTTTTATCCCCATTTTCTCCTGCCCACCGTCTTGGGCACATGCACACCAAACTTTGAGATGCCTTCTCTAAATGACCCCTCCCACCTGTGTTGCCACTGGACCTCCACCTAGTAGCAGCAGAACTACAGGGGAGACAACCTCCCTCAGGAGAGGAGAACAACCATTAGGCTGCTCAATCCTGCTCCTCTCCTCTCCCCATGCTGGCTGCCTGATGACCTGAGGTCGTTCCCAAACCCAGATCACTGGCGTAACGTCAGTTGAGGCACAATGCCTCAGCCCTCTGCGCCACCGAGCTAGCTTGAATAACTTGCATCCTGTGTGACTCTCTCCCCTTGGGATTTCCCTACTCTCTATCTCAGCTTGTGTTGGCAGATTTTCTCCCTCCCATATTTCTTCCATCACCCCCCTCCTCTTGACTACATTAAATGTCCATAGAAGTAATGTTTGAGTCATTCGCTGAGGAATGTGGTTGATTGCTAGATGAAAGCAGGCCATCATCTCAGTAAAGGTTCTTACCCTTCTAGGTTGGCCAACAATCCCCAGTGTAGACATAGCTCTCTTTCCTGCACTATTCCTTCTACCATAAATTGAAAGCCTTGGTGTGGAACTCCCTCTCCTTCCACATGTAGTATAACACCACTAGCATTTTAAACACATGGGAAACACAGGTTCAACCAGATAAATGATCTGCCTTTAGCAAACATTATATTTATACACAGAGATGACTACAGCAGTTCATTTTTATGTTTAAGGCCATTAAACACCCTTATACAGTTAATGTATTATTAGCCATAGTGACTTTGACCAGAGTTTGTTACTGGTGGCATCATTTGCAATATTTGTTGGTACCAGACCTGAGTTAACCTCATCACACATTAATATAGTAACATAATGCTGGGCCTCAGCAATACATTTTAGAAACACTTTATGCAGTTCACAGAAATTCACAGTACTTTTACTCCCTTTCCCACCCCTCACATAGATCAAGTTATGTTGATTTTGTGCCTCTACATTTAATACCCAGGCATTATAGGCAGCCTATGGGGTCCTGGGACTCCTTCCCAGGCTGGGACAGGCATGAAAGGGCAGCCAATGGGGTATTTCATGAGCTTACAGTAGAATTAGGAGCACATGACACTGGGGTGACAATTTGATTGGTCAGTGGTGTCTGTGCTCTATCTGCTGTGAGACCATGGCACAGATAACAGCCGGAGTCAAGAGGCAGTGGAAGGAGCTGGGTACTTGCTCTACATTTTCACATAAACTGTGGTAAAAAAAAACATGTTTAAAAAAACACAGAAGTAAAACCTTCTCAAAGGAACAAGGGGTTTGGGGCTGAAACAATCTGAGGAGGGGGATATTAGGGGATAACTGATTCTGTAGTGTAGGGACAAAACCCTTGATGGAAAATGATTTTATTTTTATTATCAAGAATTGATTTTTAATTATTATTTTATGTGATTTTTATATGGTATTAATATGGAACTTTTTCACTAATTTCTGGTTAAGATTAATGTTGATTAAGTCTTAAAAACATTAAAATGGAGGAATGATGCCATTTAAAATGGAGACAGTCTTGGAGTTTAGAAAACAACTGTGTGAAAGAGACTGTTTTAAAATTTGCTTCAAGGCTATCTGCTCTAGATGTAGAACAGAGACAAAGCCCTGTAGTATAATGTTTTCTTAGGGGCCTAGCCACATTCCAAGGAGACTTCAGCTGAAGCTATCTCACTACCAGAGAAGCATCACTGTGATCTGACTTGAGTTTTAGCCATGTTTCTAAATTCCGGCTAGAGTGGACATTTCAGAGCGAGGTAACCATGACTACAACCAGATAGGAGGTTATGTGACTCATACCACTTGGAAAAACTTGTCTTAATAAAGTGAGTTTGAGAGTCCCATTACTTTACATTACAATAAGAAGTTTTAGTCATAGTTTAAAGATGCAATGTACTGCCACTACAGAACTTGGACAGTTATTATACACTATTATAGTGAGTAAGCTTACCAAAGTTTTATGAGTGCAGGACCAATGTTTCAGGATATATGATTAAAACTGATTTTAATATAATGTTCTTAGTAGAAAACTTAACAAGTCTAGTATCTCATGATAGCTCACATCTTAAGCAGTCTGACAATATGACTCAAATAGGTATTTTGTTGCTATAGAGAAAAAAACATCTAAAAGAATCATGACAGTTTAAGATTTATGTCTTTGAGCAGAACAAAGAACTCACATGTTTCTAAATAAAAGTAATATTTTAAAGACTTTAAGAATGGATTTTTCTTGCAAATCATATATCATTCTCTAGCTTAGAATATTCAGAGCAAGACTATCATTTTATTTTAAGAAGTTTTATTAAAATTATGAAGTTATAACCCTTAATAGTGAAACTTATGAAATATAATTGCTACAAATATCAGATTCATGCCAAAGTGTTCTTCTTAAGGAGAGACATCTGAATATGTAAGTTCAATGTTTGAATTAGGTTAAATAAGAATTTTATTAAGAAATATAATGTTGAGCATTAAACTAGTCTGGAGAAAAAGGGGATGTCTTAAGAGACATGTCTGTATGTCATCATTTATCATCTGAGATGTCCTACCTTTTTAGTGACTCAAACCAATCAAAATCTGGTTATGTCATCACCAGGGCAGTTTTACATTAGTGAATTTGTCTGGTCACATCTCAGTCTGAGCCAATTATCAATTCAAAAGGACCTATGTTAGTTTAACTAAGAATTTTAATGGCTTTATACTGTAGCTAGGCCAAAGAACTTTGGGCCATGCCTGTTTGTAACACAGGGTCCAGCCTAAGGATGGCCAGAAATGTATACAGTGCTGCTACAAGATCCAGGTGCAAAAACCAGATGCAAGGACATTCTCACTGTGTATGAAACAAGGTCTGTGTTTTATTTGCTGAACATTTTAACTGAAGTAGTGTTGTCTGCTGATGACTAGACACAGCCTTAACTTTAAAACTCTCACAAGCTATACAACATGCTGAGCAGAAGACAGTCTAGTGTCCTAAGATTTTAAAAGCAGATGAAACATGAACAGTCATCAAAGTTCCAGTTGTTGAAATAACTTTGTTATCCACAAGAAAGTTATTTGAATCCATTATTGCTATGGACTGTGCAGACTGAAGCTTTGTTCTACAAATCCAAGAACTGACTTTTGGTAAAGTGACTTTCAGCAAGGGAAGTTTAACTTGCAGTGCTTGTCCATGCCAAAACATTTCAGGGTCAAGATTAGCTAATGTTGAGACCTTTTTATCAAAGTCAGGCTCAATCAAGAGTTCTAAGTTGAGAGAAGAAGAACCACTTCTACAACCAGAAATATACGTATGCCTTTTATTTATTTTACTTTTTTTTAAATTAATAGTCTTAGTAATTTAAATTGGCTTATCTGGGAGAGTAACAAGGGGACTGGGGGCCCCCAGGCATACTCACACCTGGTTACTGTACTCCACCTCCAACTTGTTGAACCCAGATGATAGCATCTGCTACCAGACCTGCTTACTGGCCAAAAAAAAAAACTGCTGGGACTCTCTCCACTGGGGTAACCACCTCTCTACTCCCCACCATCTCCACTGCCTCCACTCACAGTGCCTGTAAATTTACCCTATGAATTCCTAGAACCAAGACATCCCTAGCCCTGAGGGAATTCTCTACAGGGGCCCCATCTGGATCAACTTCCTCCCAACTAGTGGTGGGCGAAGTGGGCTCAATCCGCTCTGTGAAGCATTTCATGGAGCACAGGCAGATTCGTGGAGTGCTCCGTAATGTGAAGCAGAGTACTTCGCATTATAATGAGGAACGTGAAGTGCATTGGAAACAGCTACTTCGCGTTACTCTGCCTCCACTGGTCACTTCTCTTTCAATTTTTAAGGTGAAGTACATTGGTGGCAGTTTACATCTCCTTACTTCACCTTGTTTTTGAGCTCTGAAGGTGGATTTTGCAGTGATTCATGGGAGTTCAGGTCACATGGGCTCTATATTGATCTGCACAGCCTCAGTTCGAGGTAGTATGAGTAGGAAGGAGTAAGAGACAGTGTGCTCTGATAGCTGTCTGTAGGAATTTTTTAAAAGCTGTTCAAAAAGCATTTTTGCCTCTTTTTGGGATCCAACTGTAGTTCATCGATTGTAGGAAACCCTCCTGTGCTCACATCATCGAGCATTTTTGTTTGTGCGTGTATTTTGAATGTAAATTTACAACATTGAGTGTGTGTGGTGAAAGACAGTGAAGTGTGCTGTGTGGGGGAAGGGCGTATCTGTGTGTAGGTGGATTTAAGTTGGAGAACTAGTGATTTCTTAGTGTTTTGGTAATATTTTTGTTATATAACTGACTGTGTTACTGTACATATACTGTAGCAACATTGTCAGTAATAGTACAAATTTTCTTGCTGCTTGTTGTGTGAATGTGGTGCAGCATTTCATAAGGTTAGGTTGTTTAACTTACAAATTTAAATTACGTGGCACTGAGTACACTGAACTTTTGCATTTGCATCGCATTCCTCATTCAGCATTGTACACAAAGTGTTCTGTGTTGTGTGTGCAGTGTTGCGTACATCAAATATAATACACCTTTTAAAATTTGTGACACAGATCAGTGTAAGTGCAACTAAGTGCAGCAGTGTGAATCTGCTATCCACTGCAGCTGCTTGATTTTGTACTGCAGTTGTGTTCTTTGTTCTTAGTTTTGCTGCTTGTAGTGCCGTAAAAATCAGCACTGTCTGTATTCAGTGCCCCCCCAACCCCACGTTGAAAAGGTATTTTTTAGCAGACTGGATTGTTTTTGTGACCCCATCAGCACCACTGGTTACTGAAGTTGTTTTAATTCTGTGACAGTGTCACAACACAGTAGTCTCTTATCTGTTGCTGAAGCCACAGTTGTTTATTTTGCTTCACATCCAGCTAGCAATCCTCTAGTCAGAAAGTGAAAGTATCAAAATCTGAATTTGGTACTAATATTTGTGGTTGATCCTCCAAAATGCCTGCAAATAGACGTGCAAGTAAAGCTGTTTCTGGTCATGGCAATGTTGGCAGTAAGAGGGTCTGTGGGCATGGTAGTAGTACGCAGATGGAGAAGTGCATTGCTGATGTGAGGAAAGGTATTTCTCCTGCAATGTTTTTTACAGCCCAATCAGTAGCTTCACTGATAGTTGTAGGAGATGATGTTTTCCCAGCCAGTGGTGTTAGTGTTACTGGTGTTAGTGGTGGTGGAGGTAGTATTAGCATTGTTGCGTCAAGTTCTAATTCTGACCAGTGTACCGTATCCAAACATATTGAGTGTGAAGCAATGCAAGTGAGGGACCGCGTAGATGATGCCATACTTCCCAGTAACATCCCATTAACTGAACCTGATTTTGATGATCATGTCAACGATAGCATACAATGTGATATTCCATCCAACGTGGCACTTAACGTCATTCATTGTCCATGCAGTGATTCACAGTGTGGTGAAAAAATATCAGGTGATGGTGGTGTAGATGCTGATGATGAATGTGATGAGGCTGATGATGATGATGTTGCTGTTGTTGCAACATGCAGTCCACATGTTAGCATCCAAGCAGAAGACGTGGATGTGTGTGACAGTGACGTTAATGAATATGATGATGATGTAATTGACCCCAGTTGGGAACCAGAGAAAAATAAATTACAAGTGGCTGTGTCTGAATCTGTTTGCAGGAATTCTCCCCCCACCGTAAAAATTTATGATGTACCGGTTTTAGTGGATGATGATGATGATGATGACGATGGCCCAGTACTCAATATGATAGGTAGTCATGGTGGTCAGTTGCAGTCCAGGTGCACAGTGCTAGAAACATCACATGCCCCCCCTTCAGTGCTTAAAATAACAGACTTAAATAAGCCACATCATCATGGACATGTTAAAAGCAGAGCATCACAGTCCCTTGTTTGGGATTTTTTTGTTCAAGATGCAAATGATGTTTCAGTATCAGTCTGCCAGGTTTGCCTTGTGTGTGTGTGTGAGTCGAGGTAAAAAGGGGAGCCATCTTGGGACAGGAGGACAGCATACACATCTTAAGAATAGGCATTTGGCTTTGTGGACCCAGCACAAGCTGGCAGCTAATACCAGACTGGGGCATTCACCCATATCACAGGCAACCATAGCCAGCATGTTATCCCCTTCCATGACTGTTAAGCCCAGTAGGAAATTAAACATGTGCAGTACTGCGGTAATAAGACCAGCGGATTACTACATGCATGATGA
Organism: Neoceratodus forsteri; assembly: GCA_016271365.2. Taxonomy (NCBI): domain Eukaryota; kingdom Metazoa; phylum Chordata; order Ceratodontiformes; family Ceratodontidae; genus Neoceratodus; species Neoceratodus forsteri. The sequence goes on from CM028131.1 coordinate 13,353,215, forward strand.
GGTGAAGGACCATAATGACTTTGAAATATTGTCCAGTGCTGGTGAGAGTAGCAGTTTTTGTGGTGGTGGTGGTGAATGCAGTATGTCTAGTGCAAGTGGTACATCAACTCCAGTTGGCAAATCTGGCAAAATAACAGCATTTCTGGGTTTGTCATCATCACCTGTACAACCGTCTTCATCAAATGTCCACAGTCCACCCACTGCCAATGCCATTCATCACAGAGCACAATCATTTGTGACCAACAACACACCCTGTGTAAAATGTTTAAGTCAGCCCATGTTACAGAACGTTTTTGCACATAAGCAGAAGTACCCCCCTAATCATACAGTGTTACGTGAACTTAATGCTGCTGTAGCGGAAATGCTGGCAATCGATCTTTTGCCCTTCTACTTTGTGGAGAATTCTGGGTTCCTGTGGTTTGCTGCCCGTGCCTGTCCAAAATGGAAAGTCCCATCCAGGACATACTTTTCTACCCGTACTGTTCCCGAGTTGTTCCACACTGTCTCAGACTCAGTAAGACAGGCCCTTCAACATTCCTCCTCTCCATTCATCCATTTATATATGGATATGTGGACAAGTGGCAAAACAGCAGGGAGTTCATATTTGTGTATAACTGCACACTAGGCGCAGGTGCCGGAGGGTTGTTTGTGATGCTGGTAGTGTGAAAAATCAGTGTAGGAAGGTGGATTGTCACGGTAGCAATCTTCCAGGAATTCTCCAGCATGCAATAATTGCTATGCACAGTGTGACCTGTCCACACACTGGTGAGAACATGTTGGACATGGTATTGATTGAAAATTGACAGATGGCTAAACCCTCTGTCCCTGAGAGCTGGGTTCATAGCAAGTGACAATGGGTCAAATGTGGTGAAATGCATCATGAATGGTGGTTTTATTCATGTTCCATGCATGTCCCACTGTTTAAATCTTGTGGTTCAGGAGTTTCTGCAGCAACCGGAAATGCTGACCATTGCACAACGTATCTGCTCTCACTTTTCAAGATCTGGAAAGGCCCGAGACCAACTGCGACAGTTGCAGTTACAAAACAGCCTGCCTCAGCACCGCTTGAAGCTGGAAGTTGTCACCCGATGGAACTCCACGTTATACATGGCAGAGAGGTTGTATGAACAATACAAAGCCATCACAGAATATCTTGTTATACACACTAGCCGTGACAGTTCTGGGGCCTCCATGTCTATGAATACTGAACAGTGGTGCCTCATGGACTCTGTAATAACAATTTTGCGGCCTTTTGAACATGCCACACAGGCAGTGAGTGGTGAGTCTGCCTCCATTAGCCAATCAATTCCACTGCTGCAGGTGCTGAGGTAGACATTGGTGAATGTACAGCATAGCCTTGATGTTGCCAGAGAAGGTGGTAGCAGTATGTTGCTGCAACACATGCTGACAGTATTCGACCACAATCGTCACATTGTGATCATTCAGCGTAGTGACAACTTTGCCATGGCAGCAATGCTGGACCCATGATACAAATATGGAATTGCATCAGTACTGGAGGGAGGGCCTGAACAGGTAAAAAATATCAGTGGTCAACTGGTTGTCTTGGTTCATGGGGCACAGAAGTCATATGCCAAGGTCTGCAAACCTCAGCAGCATAATCCAACTGAAGGTGTAGCTGGAGGACCATCAAGCATATCATGCAAGGGTAAGGGGACTGTAGTTCCTGGTGGTCTCTCATCCAAAGTGGTTGGTGTCAACCCACTTTGGAAGGCTTTGTTCCAAGTGGATATTTATGACATCAATGATTCTGGGGAACAGGCTGATGCATCAACAATCGGACTTAGTGTGGCACAGAGAATGATTGAGTCATATTTGTCTGAAAACAGGCATCTGACAATAACTGAAGATCTTCTTTTGTACTGGAGTGGAAAGGACAGTGAATGGCCAGAGCTGACTGCAGTGGCACTGAAGTACCTCACATGCCCACCCTCCAGTGTAAGTGTTGAGAGGGTATTCAGCTCAGCAGGTGCAATAGTCAGGGATCATCAGACAAACCTGTGTCCTGCAAATGTTAGTTTGTTAACATTAAAATGAATGAGAGGCACACACCAGCACAGACTGCAACCTCAGTATTCATACCCCGGCCTAGTCACAGTGGTCTTGCTGATGTGGAAATGGAGCATCCTGGTGGCAGTGGCAGTGGATGCCTGAAATGGCCCACCACTGACGTAGATGATGACACAATGGAGAAAGAATTTCCCAGTGGTCAGACTTCAGACATCGATGACTGTGAGGGCAGTTTTCTTTATGAGGATGATGATGTGGTTAATGTTGGCATGTTTTAACTGCAGTATTTAAAAGGCGATGTGCCCCCCCACCCCAGACCATCACCACCGGGACTGATGTTATGCAACTCTACTGCCACCATGAGTCTGTCTACCCACCATGGACTACCACCACCACCACCAGGACTGATGTTATCCAAGTCTGCTGCCACCATGAGTCTGTCTGCCCCCCACAGACCAGCACCACCAACACCAGGACTGATATTATCCAAGTCTGCTGCTACCATGAGTCTGTCTGCCCCCCACGGACCACCATCACCACCGGGATTGATGTTATGCAATGCTGCTGCCACCATGAGTCTGTCTGCCCCCCACAGACCACCACCACCACCACCAGGAATGATGTTATCCAAGTCTGCTGCCACCATGAGTCTGTCTGCCCCCATGGACCACCACCACCACTGGGACTGATGTTATGCAACTCTGCTGCCACCATGAGTCTGTCTGCCCCCCATGGACCACCACCACCATTGGGACTGATGTTATCCAAGTCTGCTGCCACCATGAGTCTTTCTGCCCCCCACGGACCACCACCACCACCGGGACTGATGTTATGCAACTTTGCGGCCACCTTGAGTCTGTCTGCCCCCACAGACCACCACCACCACCAGGAATGATGTTATCCAAGTCTGCTGCCACCAGGAATCTGTCTGCTCCCATGGACCACCACCACCACTGGGACTGATGTTATGCAACTCTGCTGCCACCATGAGTCTGTCTGCCCCCCATGGACCACCACCACCATTGGGACTGATGTTATCCAAGTCTGCTGCCACCATGAGTCTTTCTGCCCCCCACGGACCACCACCACCACCGGGACTGATGTTATGCAACTTTGCTGCCACCTTGAGTCTGTCTGCCCCCCACAGACCACCAACACCACCAGGAATGATGTTATCCAAGTCTGCTGCCACCATGAATCTGTCTGCTCCCATGGACCACCACCACCACTGGGACTGATGTTATGCAACTCTGCTGCCACCTTGAGTCTGTCTGCCCCCCACGGACCACCACCACCACCATCGGGACTGATGTTATCCAAGTCTGCTGCCACCATGAGTCTTTCTGCCCCCATGGACCACCACCACCACCACCGGGATTGATGTTGTTCAACTCTGCTGCCACCAAGAGTCTGTCTGCCCACCATGTACCAACAAGTCCACCAGTGCACTATCACCACGAGCTTCTTAATATTTAAACGATAAAGTGAGTATATGCACTCATGTTTGATATGCTGCCTCACTTCTTTAAGTTGCCTGTTTTGTTTTCTGTAGCTTTTCAGAGCCACATTGGTAAAACACATACAGTACGCTTCTTTTGTTTCTTTTACAGGAGAACAAAAACAGGCTCCATCGCTATTACTCGTTGGGAAAGATGCTGTAGCTATACCGTACAGAGAGGAACCAATGTAATGTCCATGTGAAATCCATTCTGGTAAGTATGAAGACTTTATTTCATCCATTTTGTTGCTTTGTAAAGACTTCTGCAAATATTGCACACAACAGGTTGTCTTAGTAGTTGACAAGATGTGTCTCTGAAATGTAGCTTGACAATAGGGATTGAGATTTGAGAACCAGGGAGCGACACATAACAATGAAGTTGTAACTTTTAAGAAGTCATTCATTTCTTTTTTTAGGAAAATCCACTATACTTTGCTGTTCTGTCAAAGTGGCCTTATCCAAAGAAGTTCGTCAACATCAGGCACACCCCTTCCCCGACCTGAGCTTGGGCACACATGCAACACGAAGAAGTCGTTTCATTCGATGACCATGACCATCATTAAGAACCGGACTCCAGAAGGATGCTGATGAAATCTGTGAAAAAGTAAAAAAATAAGAAACCATTACAGACAAAACTGAAAATATGATTCCCCCTTAAAAAAAAAAATACTTACCTTCATGTGCTTGAGAGTTATCTGTTTCCATTTAAGTGCAAAAAATTCTCATTGAGCACTGGAAGTGCACAGCAACAGTTCGGAGTCACCTGTGTGATGCAGAACAATAGCATGAGTACATGTCCATGTAGTTCAACACCCCTCATCATCACCTACAAAATACACAACCATTTATCTCTCTCTCTCTCTCTATATATATATATATATATATATATATATATATATATATGTATGTATATATACCCACCAAAGCTACTATTACTGTACATCAAAAGGGCACCTTTCAATCCAGTTGAGATGATCACTTTTCACTTTTCTGCTCACAAGGAGGATGCATTGTGGGCCTGCAGAAAAAATCTGGGGACTCTGCGCCACCACTGCATGCATGACTGAGTGCGCCATTAATTACGGGGGACTTTGTATGTGCTGAAACAGTCTCTTTTCACTTCGTTACCAATTGTCAATTTTCTACACACAAGGAGGACACAGCTGGCCTGCAGAAAAAAATCTGGGGACTCTGTGCCACTTTTGTGTGTTCTGTGATTGTTGCTGTGAGCTCATAGTCATGATGTCACAGTGACATTTTTACAGTTAAAGCAGCATTGCAAGAATGTCCTCACAGTTCTGAACTGCACTTTTTTATGCTACTTTAAATTGCCACAACAACCACTACTTACGTGCAAGTCGTCAGTGACTTGAATGATATGATTCTTCTCACAATTTATGTCTGCTTCTCTAGTTTTTTTCATGTATGAAAACAAAACGAGCACATCTTCCAATATTGTTCCGACCAGCTTTATATTTATTTGCAGCTGCTTTTCAATAACTATTGTTCCGTTGTGTCCTATAAGACACTGACTGATGTATAACTGTTAGTTAACAACAGAAGTTATATATGACAACTACTTGCTGTGATGGAGAAAAACAGAGGAAAACAATGACAAAGACCTGGTCACACTCACTGTCAGCAGCACCAATATAAAAGGAATGCTCCTTTCATTATTTCACACATGAAAAAAGGTAGTACAGCGCACTCAACTACTGCAAATTAACATTTCATTCCAGTCAGTCAGGATGTAAGTAAAGGAAGTTGTAACATAGCATTAAAAAATATGGGTCAGAGTTATCTACAGATTGTTGCGCTGCTGCTTTAAAGACAGTCACCACATTACATAGTTATGGTGATGCACATAATCTAATATGTGGGGGCGTTACTACCACTGGAATATTTCTTGCTCCTCAGAGTGCAATATATGTCTGTGAAAACCACCCATAATTTCATTACAGTGAGTCACATGACGGAGGAATTAACAATCTGAAAAGCAACCCACATTTGTGCCACACTTTCTCAACAGCGTTACGTCTTGATGGCGGGGGAGTGCAGGTGCATGCTCCACTATACTGAATGTCCAGCTGCTATCCCAAGCAATGTTTCCTAATGTTATAAGGTTCACTTTGTGGTGAAATGTGGGATGTTTCCACTAACAAGGCTCTTCTTACTGGAAACGTGGCCACACATTTCACAACAAACTGACCATTAACATAAAGAAACATTTGCAAACCTGCACATTCCGATATTCACTGTAAGGAGCGGAGCATGCACTCGTGCTCTTCCTGCCATCATGTACTAATATTGCTGAGAAGGGAGGCAGAATGTGGTCAGATTTTCAGAATGGGAATGCCTCTGTCACGTGACTCACATTAATGCTTTTACGCATTGTTTTCAAAAAAATGTATTGCACTATGTGGTTCAAGAAAGATTCCCCTGGAAGAGAAAGTGTATGATTTAATAATAACAAACAAAACACACAACAAAAGTACAACATAGTAGTGGGGTGGGGTCGGGGCAGAAAACAATACCTGGACTTACTATGGCCGTGGGATGCCGTGGTGGTCCAGCAGCAGGTGCAGCACTGAAAGTATTTGCTGTTGCTGTCCTTCCACTCTGGTAACCTGCTGCTCCAAATTAATTAAATGCTTGTTGTTTTCCTCCAGTGCTGCCCACACCAGGAGGAGGTCAGACTGGCTAACAGGGTCTGTGCCAGGGTCCACTGCAGCAGGTAATCCTGGTAGTGGGGCTGGTGGTGGACAAGGTGGTGCTGGTGGCTGTGGTGGTGGTGGTTGTGGAGCACCTGATGTAGCCGTCCTCCTCCTGCTGTGGCAGTGACTGCTGCGAGGCACTTCTCCCAACCCAGCAGCACCCTTGGCCACTGACACAGAAGGGCCAGCAAGTGGATACATGGCCTCTTCCGTGGCAGCCAGCCACTCTGCCCTGTGGTGATTCATCATGTGGGTGCGCTGGCCGCCGGTCCCCAAATGTGTCCCAGGGGGACCACGGCGCACCAGCACACCACACACATGGTACTGCACCACTGTGCTGTCTCCCCCCACACAATTAAAAAACTCCCACACTGGGGAGCTGCAGGGGGGGCCAGACACAGCACGCACTAGGCGGGCACGAGTCCCACCACCGCCCACTATTGCCGGGGCCACCTCCTGTGGCTGTGGTGGTGGTGGAGGGGTTGCTTCTGGAGCCCCAACAGCTTCTGCTAGTGGTGGTGGTGGAGAAGATGGACAAGCAACAGCCACCGGTGACAGTGGTGATGCTGCTGCTCCTGTTGCTTCCGCAGTGGGGGAAGCAACACTGGCCAGGATTCTGGAGTGGTCCAACATAACACGACCACCCCACCCCCCACTGGTCCTCACTCCTCCCCTCCTAATGTCCCACTAGCCAGTGACTTGCCTTTCCCAACTCCAACCTGACCCTCCATCCTCCTGGGTCCACGGGACGACATACACACACACACATACACACACACAGTCAGTCACACACACAAAACAAAAACAAAACTTATACAAAAAATTCACTAGCCAAAAAAACACTAACACAATACAAACACTAAATAAAATAGCTTTATAAAAAGCTGTTTGAAATAGCAGTAACAAGAAATGACTCCGAGAGCCAAGCAAACTCCTCTCCTTTCACAATTCTGCTTTCTCCCTGTACAAATGCAAAGGAGAAAGTGAAACTACTTCTCTGACTCACTTCCTTCCTGCCTGGCTAAAGCATGTAACTTACAGTACTGCAGGCCATGTGATGTGCCTATTTTCTTCTCACTTCGCCTTACTTCACATTAAGGCATAATGAGAATGCAAAGTGGCATGGTAATGATAAGGCAAAGTGAGCACTTTATGAGGTCCACTTCTCGTTGTGCTCCATGGACGCGAAGTGGTCACTTCATGTCCACTTCACAGGCGGATTTATAATTTGCTGCATCTCTACTCCCAACTAATGTCACAAGCATCCCTAAACTTGGTCCCTTCAAGGTGGCACTCAGGAACCACCTTTTTGCCACCCGCTGCTGATATGCACCTAATAGCACCCCCTCCCATTAGGGCCTAGTTACCAATCCTCCTTAGACAATGTCCTACAGACAGCAAAATTGCCAACACCACCCCATAGGACCCTGTCTATACCCATCCCGGGCATGAATTCTGCCTACAGTAGTAGCCACAGACACTGTAAACTATTTCCCGAAATTTCTGTGATATTTCCAGAAATATCTGATGCTTTTTGCATTTAAACAGTAGGGGCAGCAGAGAGAAACTCTTCAGAAATTTTGCGAAATATCTGGAAATAGCTTGCAATGTCTGTAACTACCACTGTATGTATACCCAGTATGTTATTTTTGAACTGCTCATGTATCCCGGAGGCCTGTCCTTCTGTAACACTGTATCTGTAACCTTGTGACCATTCAGACTACTCACCTGAAATGATGTAAGTTGTATTATGGAAATGATCTTTGTATGTAACCATGTATGCTATTATTGCTATTTTGTATACTGTTCTATTTGTCAATGTGTGTCTTTGTTCTCTTGGACGAGGTGCCTTTGTAAACGAGTCTCTGACTCAAAGGTTTGTAAATCCGATTATATACAAATAAACAAAAATAAATAAACTTACTTTTAACCATAGGACTTGGTTATATAGCTTAAAAGCTTTAAACTAAAAACTACTGCATGATTTGAAAAGTTAAAACTGAGTTTTATGAAAGAATAATGCAAAACACTAATGTAATGAGTTGTTGCCAGTTTGCATAGAAAATACATTTTACATGCTATAAAGTTTTGAAACAAGTTTTATGCAGAAATAATCTGAGATATTGATCTTATGAGTTGCGTGTTCTTATGTATGAAGGCTATGGTAAATACAAAGTATGATAAAAGTTTAGTATAACTATTACCATTTCTTATGCTGAATATTGCTTTTTCATTTGCAATATTTATTTGATAAAACATTTTTATTAGTATGTTGGATTATCTGAAACAATTTTGTTGATATTTACAATATTAGGCTTCATAGTTATGCTAATGAGGAATATTTAGAATTATTTTAGAGGTGTAAATAAAATATATTATTTTTCATAATTTTAAGTGTGGAAAGCAGTGTCACTCGCCATTATATTTGAATCTGGAGAGCATGGGATAATATCATATTTAATTTTTTATTATTATTGGTAATTTATGAAAATAATTTTTGAGTAAGGCCCGAGGTGAATCCAAATGCTTCACTGTAAAAGGTGATATTATAGCCTTTGTTCCATCAGTACTGCTGGGGAGAGATGAAGCAAGGGGGGGGCAGAAAGGCACCGGCAGCTGGTTGGAATCTCTGCATCATAGTGAAAGCCATTTAGGTTGTAAATTTACACTGTTTGTGTTAGATACCCTGAGCTCTGTCATATTATTACTGTGACATAGTTGTGTCTCTCTGCAGCATAGTGAAAGCCATTTAGTCTGTATCACACACTGTCTGTTAGGTGCCCTGAGCCCTGTCTGTGACATAGCCACTCTGTGTGTGTCTCTCTGCAGCATAGCAAAAGCCATTTAGGCTGTATTACACTTTCTGTTAGGTGCTCTGAAACCTGCCATTTATTACTGTGACACAGCTGTGTCTTCTTTATCTCATATTTCCCAGTCTAAGTCTACTAAAAGGAAGCACCATGCTGCTACACATGCAATTCTTAATGATGCTAGAGTATGAATCATAGAACTAATGAAGAACATAGTGATAATAATACTAACCTCACCAGGACTTCCATAAATGTCCTCCTGAACCAAAAAAGCATGTAAGTATGTAATGATAGTAGAGTTTCAGAAAGAAGCATCTGGAGTTACTTGTATAAGTACTGAACATTTTGCCACATGTGCCAGGATACATCCAGCTGCTGAAGCAGCATGCAAGGAGGCATCATCCCCAAATGTAAGCTCAGATGCTGAGGCAACAAATGCTGATAGAGATGGTGGTGATAGTAGAGGCAGGCAATGGGATAGCCCAGGCTATGTCCCACATAATTACAGTAACACTTCCAGTTCTTTTAAATCTTGTGACAATGAGGTCTGTAATTTTGATGAGGAGTAGGAGAGAATGCTACTGTAAGGAATGAGAGGTGAGCGTAAAAAAAAAATCATATGCTAAACATAAGAATAAGAAGATGAGCATGGATGAGAACAATTAACATTAACAAGGAAATGGTGGTGTATGGTTTTCTCCACGTCCCTTGTCTGTACAAGAAATAGTGCCAGGCACCATGGTACAAAGCACAAAAGGAAAATCTTTAGTGTGGAATTTATTTTATATTGATTTTGCAGACAAGTCTTGAGCTGCATGCAGTCTGTTCAAAAAGAGCATTGATCATGGTGGCAAAATGGGACATTTTGGAACATCAATAATGATAAAACATGCAAAGGCAAAACACCCAGTCGAGTTGGGTAGGGTATGGAACAATGTGACTGGTATGGGTGATAGTGGAGGTGGTGGTGGCAGTGACTATAGTGATAATGAACTGGAAGCAGGAACTGGCATTGAATCACTTGATGTATCCTCGCATTGTCCCCAGACAGATTATTTTCTTCTGACACCGAGTACTACAAAATCCTGAAGTAGTACTCCATGTGGAAAAGGCATAGAAAATACAAGCCCCGAAAAATTTTAAATATCTTAGAATTCTTTTCACCTAACATTAAAAAAAAGTGTTACGAGGACATCAGACTGTATCCACAAGCATCTAACATGCCAACTGTTAAATAGAGCCATTGCAGAACTGTTGTCTGATTGTCAACTTCCTTTTGCTTTTCTTGTCCAAAAAAGTTTCCTCAAGTCCATGAACCAGATTGAATGATCGTACACCATTCCCTGTCAAACACATTTCTCAAAAAAGGCTGTTCCTCAGGTGTATGACTTGATGTGTTTTTCAGTCATGAAGCAATTGAAACTTTCTGAGGTGAAGCAGGTTCACATAAACACAAATATGTGTACCCGCAACCAAAATATTGACTGCATGACTCTTCAGCTTATTGGGCAAGTTTTCAGTCACAAAGTAATAATCCCCACTCTACTGTAAGCAATAGGAAACAGGCTGTATTATGTGTCTCAACCGCTGAAGAAAATCACACTGATATGAATACTATGCAGGAGATGAAAATCAATTTCAGACATGGTTTACTCCATATTCCTTATCTCAGTGTTTACAGTGTCAGATAATGGTGCCAACATTGTCAACGCAGTTAGAGATGACCATCACTAACACATACCTTGTTTTTCATATTGTTTAAATCTTCCCACCCACAGTTTCTTAAATGGAAACAGAAATGTTGGAAATCTGTTAGGTCTTGTTAGAAACATATGTGGGCATTTCAGCCACTCTGTGAATGCACAAAAAGTCCTGAAGGGGCTGCAGAGGTCAAACAACTTATCATTGCACACATTAAAGCAAGAAGTTCCAATCCACTAGAATTCAACATTTTACATGCTGTAAAGGCTTCTTGAACAGAAAAAAGATGTACGTTACTGCATCATGCAGAATCAAATAGGTAAAGTTGTCGGTGGGGAAGGGGGAGACTGTGCGTAAGGGGGTGGTGCACAGACCTCCGGCACAGCAGGAACTGGTGGACAAAAGCATGACTGATGAGGTCATGAGAATGACGGTAAAGGGGGAAGTGGTGCTGATGGGGGACCTGAACCTACCAGATGTGGACTGGAGCACCCATTTGGCTGCTTCAGCCAGCAGCAGGGAAATATTGGACTCCCTGCAATTGGCCCTCCTAGATCAACTGGTCTGGGAACCAACCAGGGCAGGAGCTACTCTTGATCTAGTCCAGACAAATGGGAATCAGGTAGGCAATGTGTCGGTGGGGGAACATCTTGGTATGAGTGATCACAACATGGTTAGGTTTAGAATAAGGAACGCTGCAGAGGGTCACCGGTCTAGGTTAAAGGTGCTGGATTTCAAGAGGGCAAACTTCAGAAAAATGGTGGCAATAGTGAAGGGGGCTTTGCAAGGGGTGGAGGAGTTGACAGATGTGGAGGCAATGTGGGGGAGGATAAAGGAAGCTATTGTAGGGGCCACTGACATCTGTGCCAAGAGAGCAAGTAAAAATAAGAGGAGGAGGAAACCTCTGTGGTATACTAGAGAAGCAGCAAAAAAGGTAAGGACAAAAAGGAAAGATTTCAGGAAGTTCAAGAAAACACAGGCAGAAGAGGACTGGGTAAACTACCAGGCAAGCCAGAGAGAAGCCGGGGCAGAGGTAAGGAGGGCAAAGGCACAGACTGAGGAGCGAATAGCTAGAGGGGTTAAAGAGGGGGCTATGACTTTCTTTCGGTATGTAAATGAAAAGAGGAAGACTGGGCAGGGGATACTCCAGCTAAAAACAAACCAGGGAGAGATGCTACAGGGTGACAGAGAGAAAGTAGACTTGCTAAACAACTTTTTTGCCCAGTGTTCAATAGGAAGGAAGAACATGAGGGCAGCGGGGGGAGGGAGAAATGGCAGAGAAGAGGGTAGTGGAGATGAGGCCATTCCTCGTGGAGGAAATTTTGCGGGAACTAGGATGCACAAAGGTGGACAAGGCAGTGGGGCCAGATGGGTTGCACCCAAGGGTGTTAAAGGAACTAAAGGAGATATTGGCAGTACCACTGACTGCACTCTTCAATCAGTCCTTGAAGACTGGGGTAGTGCCAGAAGATTGGAGGTGGGCAGATGTTGTCCAGCTGCATAAGAGGGGAGGGAGGGAGGAAGTGGGAAACTACTGGCCAGTGAGCTTGACATCGGTGGTAGGAAAACTAATGGAGAAACTATTAAAAGGCAGGATCACCAGCTACCTGGAGGAAAGTGGCCTGATAATCCAAGGCAACATGGTTTTATCAGGGGCAGATCCTGTCAAACGAATTTGATAGGGTTTTATGATGGGTCACCAAGGAACTGGATCAGGGGAGAGCAGTAGATGTGGCTTATTTGGATTTCAGGAAGGTGTTTGACTCCATGCACCACGGGGGGCTACTGTGCAAAATGACAGGGCTGGGACTGGGGCAGAGGGTAGTTAAATGGGTGGGAAATTGACTGGGGGACAGGAAGCAGAGGGTCATAAATTGGGTGGCATCTGGAGAGGGCAGGGTCACAAGTGGGATCCCTCAGGAATCAGTGCTAGGGCCGCTACCATTCAATATATTTGTAGGGGACATTGGGGAGGGCCTTGAGGGAGGGGTGAGTATGTTTTTGGATGATATCAAAATCTACAATAGGTTGGACATGCAGGAAGGGGTGAAACAGATGCAGAGGGATCTGGGGAGGCTTGAAGAATGGTCAAAGAGGTGGAAGCTTGCATTCAATTCAGAAAAATGTAAAATTATGCATTTTGGCTACAGAAATCGCAAGGCAGGATACTGTATGGGGGAAGAGATCTGGAAGAGACGGAACAAGAAAGGGACCAGGCATCATTATATCAGGACCTGGAGGTGGAAAGGCAGTGTGGGAGGGCAGTGGCCAGGGGGAGTGGAATGCTGGGAATGCATCGGAAGAGGAATCACCAGTAGGAATAGGGAGGAGATAGTACCCTTGTACACCCATCTAGTCAGGCTTCACTTGGAGTACAGAGTCCAGTTCTGGAGGCCATACCTCAGGAAGGATGTGGGGAGGCTGGAGATGGTTCAGAAGAGAGAAACAAAAATGGTGAAAGAGTTAAGCCACCTATCCTATGAAGAAAGATTGAGTGTTCTGATCATATACTCCCTGAAAAAGAGGAGGGGGACATGATTGAGACCTTCAAGTACCTTAAGGGTATAAACAGGGTGCCAGGAAGGAGCATCTCCAAGATGAAGAGAAACCAAAGGATGAGGGGACATGGCGTGCAGGTGGAGAGGGGCAGTTCAGGGGCAACATTAGGAAACACTATTTCATAGAGAGAGTGGTGGAAAAGTGGAACAAACTCCCAGAGGCAGTCGTTGGAGAGGAAACCATGGAGGGATTCAAAAGAGCATGGGACAACCACAGGGGTGTGTTAAGGTAGGGGCACAGGTCCAAGCAGATAGCTGGACAAATGGGCAGACTTGGTGGGCCTTGTTTCAGTCCTTTTCTGATGTCACACTTCTATGAATCTATGAAAAGCAGACATCATGCTTAGTTCTAGCAGATAGGCTCTACTTCAATATTTGGTTACCTTACTGGAGCAATTTGAGACTGCCACATGTGATATCAGTGCAGACAGTGCAACTCTGAGTCAGATTCTTTCTCAGATAAAATGTTTTCACATTTTCGTACGTGGCATAAATAAAGACTTTCATTCAAAAGAAGAGACCACCGCTGTCATGCTGGTGGACGACTTGAGTCTTAGACTACTGTGAGATCAGAGACTAAATGCCATATTTACAAATTACACCTATGTGTTGGCTACATTGCTAGATCCCAGCTTTAAGTGGAATATTGAAGCTATCTTTTCTGCAGGAGAAGACATTGAGTATTGTTGAGATCTTCTACTAACCAAATGAGACATTGCCCAACCAACACCGTTAACTGAGGTACAGCAGTCGAATCTTGCCGAACTATCAGCGTGTGCCACTGGCACAGATAATAATACATCTATCAATTCTTCACAGTCACGTTTCTCATCAGTGAGGGTAAGGGCATCTATATCTACCTCTTGGGCATCCTGTGTTCAGAATCATAATGGCAAATCACTTCTGAGTCACCTGCAACAACGTGGACCAGTATCCTTTAAAGAAAGTGCAGCTGCGTCATGTGCCAGACAGATAACTGTCTCATGCAGGACAGTGATCCTGGAGTATTTTGCAGACCATACTGTGATAGGTCTCCAGGAAGATCCATTACTCAACTGAAGACAGACGTGAACAATATGGCCAGCTCTAGCAAATGTTGTAATAATGTACCTCTGTTATCACCTTCAAGTGTATATTGAAAATGCATATTTAGTGCAGCTAGAAAAATAGTTAACGACCACAGAACACAGCTAAGTCCTATAAATGTGGAATGGATTGCATTTCTGGAAATGAATGCTGACAACTTTCTAGTTGTCCCAAATACTGGATTATGCAATTCTGACCCTGAACATGACCAATAGCTTGCAAACAGCAAAACTGAATATGACTAGGTTTTATATGAAACAAAAGGAACCATCACCACTGCCACCATACCAACCACATGTGTCACACTACTCTTTGTTCACCTTGTCAGTAATCAGTTTTATATTATGCAACTTTGATGCCCACCACTAATTTCTGGACACAGCAGCAACCTCACTCAGAGCAGATGTGCCTCTCATACCTACCTCATCGATGCCCACCATGGTTATAATCTTTGGAAACAGCAACAGGCTCAATCATAGCAGCTGCACCTCTCGTTCCTGCCTCAGCAATGCTTGCCATGGCTATAATCTTTGGAAACAGCAGCAGGCTCAATCATAGCAGCTGCACCTCTCATTCCTGCCTCAGCAATGCTTGCCATGGTTATAATCTTTGGAAACAGCAACAGGCTTGCTAAGAGCAGCTGCCCTCTCATACCTACCTCAGCAATGTCTGACATGGGTATAATTTCTGGAAACAGCTGCTGGCTCAGTACGAACTGCTATGCCTCTCATACCTGCCTCAGCAATGCCCACTATGGGTATAAATCTTGGAAACAGTGGCAGGTTCCCTAGGAGCTGCTGGGCCTCTCATACCTACCTCAGCAATGCCCCAGATGGGTACAATGGCTCTTGGCACCTAAGAAGCAGTATAATAGTTCAAAAAATGACAGTCTTTTACATGTTTATTGTTATAGTCAGGGTTGAGTAATCAGATAGTAGAACAGGCTGGGTGATTACTACCCATCCCGAGTACTAGGTTTTCATCCAACTATTTTTAGGGTACTTTGAAGGTACCCACAGGTAGTCTTGAGGGTCAGGTATTTTATTACCCACTCATCCCTAATAAGAAGCCAACTTGTCTGCACAAATGAGTTTGCAATAGGCCATAGGATGAGATTTTAGTGTGAGGAACGGTACATATATCCCCAGGCAAATGTAAATGAAGTGACTGGAAAGCACTTGACAGGCTGAGATTTGATTTTGAGGGGGAGATGCAGGTTAAATTCACCTCACTGAAAAATATCGTCTTATTTTGCAGAATGAGAAATTTGAACTAGGAAGCAAATTGGGAAAACACATAACAGACAATATGCCTACTCCTTTACCAACTACCCAATCCACTAAGCAAAAGGGGAGGGGGAAGCTCCTGCTCCAATGACTTTCGTCCAGCCATGTCATCTGATAGGCTGATTGGCTTGGGTGAAGATTAAGATGCCCACAAAGACCTCTAACTGCCCTTTCTACATTTTGTCTTTTTTGCACAATTTGACAGTTTAATCCATGACAGCTCAAAAATTTGGATCTATTCCTGCCTGGAGGTTGACCTCTTCAGACTAGTTCTTGGCAGCCCTGCTGAGCGTGATTAGAACAGGAAGCAGCAGGGATTTTATTTAGCAGTGCGAGGAAGCTGCAGGGATTTTATTTAGCAGTGCTAGGAAGCAGTAGGGATTTTATTTAGCAGTGCGAGGAAGCAGCAGGGATTTTATTTAGCAGTGCGAGGAAGCAGCAGGGATTTTATTTAGCAGTGCGAGGAAGCAGTAGGGATTTTATTTAGCAGTGCGAGGAAGCAGCAGGGATTTTATTTAGCAGTGCGAGGAAGCAGCAGGGATTTTATTTAGCAGTGCGAGGAAGCAGCAGGGATTTTATTTAGCAGTGCGAGGAAGCAGCAGGGATTTTATTTAGCAGTGCGAGGAAGCAGTAGGGATTTTATTTAGTCGCAGAAAGCAGCAGGGATTTTATTTAGCAGTGCGAGAAGCAGCAGGGATTTTATTTAGCAGTGCGAGGAAGCAGCAGGGATTTTATTTAGCAGTGCGAGGAAGCAGCAGGGATTTTATTTAGCAGTGCGAGGAAGCAGTAGGGATTTTATTTAGCAGTGCGAGGAAGCAGCAGGGATTTTATTTAGCAGTGCGAGGAAGCAGTAGGGATTTTATTTAGCAGTGCTTGTGGATAGGCATCTGCAAAGTCCCATTAGGCAGAAATTGGCAGAAGCCAATCATGAGGCTAACTGTACCTCCCAGTCCCCTGGTGGACCAATCTAGGGCTCTGTTCTGTATGTCAGACTACTTCCTGTGGCTTCACAAGGAACAGGCCACAAAGTGGCCCTCCATGCTGCAGTCCTCTGTGTGAAGGTCAGATGTGCAGACATCAACTGGAGTCAGCCAGAAGTCATCCAAGGAGACAGCTGACAGCCAGGAACCCTGCCCGTTGTAAGTCATGTACACCTGCATTTTTTGGGGTGGGGGTCAGTAGCAGTGTTGTTGAGGGTTTGTGTTGTTGCTGAAGTGTACATTTTGAGGTTGGGAAGCTAGCTGCTTGTATGATACCTAGATTGTAAACACACATGCAAAACAGATGTACTGACTGTTGTTACAGCATACCTGTATCTGTGACATTCCTAGTTTAGTGTAATTGCAAGGTTATGTATTAAACTTTAGTAACTCATACTATGTCCAGCTTAGCCTTACTGGGTCCTGAGAAAGGAGAAGAGGAAGCAATGGCAGAACAGGAACAAGGAATGTGGGAAGTGGTGCAGTGCAGTTGTTATATGGTAGCAGTCTTCAGGGAGACCTTCTGGAGACTGCTGTTACCCCATCTGAATGTGACTCTCTGGGTTGATGAAGAAGGTCTTTAGACTCAAGGGTTCTTTGATTTTCAGTTAGAGGAAGGTCACTAGAATCAGAGCTGCATTGACTAGCAGTCAGGTGACCTTTTTCTGCCACCCAGGGTTTACCAAGTTCAACACCACTAACTGAAAAGATGCCAAACAGGAGGAATGCACCTGGGAAACAAGAACACAGGGGAAGATTACACAATGGGGGGAGGTAGTACCAACAAAAAGGAAAGGGACCTGGAGGTGATCATGTCAGATGACCTTAAGGTTAGCAAGCAATGTGAGAAGGCAGTAGGGAGGGCTGGGGGTATACTGGGATGTATAGGTAGAGGCATCACCAGCAGAAAACAGGAAGTTGTTATCCCTCTGTACAGACAGTTGGTGAGACCCCATCTGGAGTACTGCGTCCAGTTTTGGAGACCCCATCACCGAAAGGACATAGACAGGATAAAGGCAGTCCAGAGGAGGGCACCAAATGGTGCAGGGTCTTCAAGAGAAGCCGCATTTAGGAGAGAATAAAGGAGCTTAATATGTATACTTTGAGGAAAGAAGGAGAGGGGGGACATGATAGAAACTTTTAAGTACCTCAGTGGAATTAACAAAGTCCAATAGGGTAGCATCTTTCAGAAAAGAGACATGCAAGAACAAGGGGACACAATTTAAAGATGGGGTGGTTCCGGGGCAATGTGAGGAAGTATTTTTCACAGACAGGGTAGTGGATGCATGGAACAGCCTCCTGAGGAGGTGTGGGGTCTAAAACTGTGGAAGAATTCAAGAAACATGGGACAGACATAAGGCAATTCTTGTGGGGGGGTAGGAAGAAATAGACTGTTGGTTAACTAGGATCTGCTGCCTATCCTGTAGGTAGGGAAATGGCCAGACTAGGTGGGCCAAGCAGTCCTTATCTGCCATCAAAGTCTATGTTTCTATGTTTCTATGTGAGTGGCTGAACTATGGTGGGTTCAAGGAGGAAATTTTGTGGTGGGATCTGGAAGGCTGGCGGGAGGTCTCAGGCACCTTTCTCAACCACAATTGGTACCACTACAAACTTCCTACATTGCCTTGGCCAAGTGGAATTGCCAAGAGAATGAACCCATGGTAGTGACTGGGGAGGATACAAGGGGTCCTCCTGAGTAGAGGCCCCAAGGAGGGCAGGAGAGGACCCCAGAGAAGCATGAAGAAACTTCTGGTGGAGGACTCAATTGTCAGGGTGATGAGTGGGAAACAGGAAATGGAAAGAGGGAGATCAGGTGCCGGAGTGGTGCCATGGCATGGAAGGATGAGAAGCATATCTTACAGATCACTAGGACAGTAGGGAGGGAGGGAGGGGAGCTGGATGTCTACCTGGGGACAAATGACCTAGCTTGGAGCAGGGCAGGAACAGTGTAGGGGGAGTTTTGGGGAGCTGACAGAAGTCTTAGACTTAAAATAATGCACTTGGAACATAGAAACCCAAGGGTGGAGTACAAAATGGGGGGAGTGACACTGACATCAACCAATCAGGGCAGAGGCTTGAGAGTAATCATATCAGATGACCTAAAAGTGGCCTGGCAGTGTGACAAAATAGTCAGGGGGGCTAATGGAATGTTAGGGTGCATAGGTAGAGATATCACCAGAAAGAAGGGGGAGGTGATTTTGGCCCTATAGAAATCACTGGTAAGACCCCAGTTTGAGTACAGTGTCCAGTTTTAGAGACCACATCTCAGGAAAGACATAGACAGAGTGGTGGTGGTCCAAAAGAGGGCTATCAAAATGGTGCAGGGTTTGCATCAGAAGCCCTATGAGGCAAGGTTAAATTAGTGCAATATGTACATTGTGGAGGAGAGGAGGGAGATGGGGATATGATAGAGACCTTTAAATACCTCACAGGGGTTAATAAAGTACAGGTAGGGGGTATTCTTGTAAAGAAGAAGGTACTCTAGAACAGAGGGACATGCTAAGAAGCTGGAGTGAGGTCGATTCAGGAGAGATGTGAGGAAATACTTCTTCACTGAAAGGGTGTTGGATTCCTGGATCAGCCTGCCAGCTGATATAGTGGGGGAAAAAACAGTGGTGGGGTCCAAAAATGCCTGGGGTAGGCACAACAGAATCACTGGGATAAGGTAGGGGAGGGACAAAACAACACTACAGAGCAAGTTAGGTCTGCAGCAAAAATGAAGATGGTAATAGGCAGATTAAATTGGAACAGCAGCCTTTATCTTCTGTCAGTTCCTATGTTTCTATTTTCAGCTTGAAGGCCCCCACAATCCCCCCTTCACCCAATCCTGCCAGCCCCTTCCTCCTCCTTCCCCTTCTCCAACCATTACCGGGATCCAGCTGGAGGGGGGCTTCTGGGTGCCCACTCCCCCACCACCTGCAACATTATTACTCGCACCTCCTCCAGTAAGGAAAAAAGACACATGTAGTACAGACTTGCCAAAGTACTTTTAACTTATATTTGTTACACTAAACCTCACTACACTCATTTTCACTACAGCACACTTTGCAGTATTAAGAAGCCCCAAAGCAGCTGTACAGTACTTTTCAGTACTTTATGAGGAGGAATGACTCTCCAAAGGGCTCCCACCATGTTGTCCTGGTAAATGTTGTGGTCCATGTTTACCAGAAGGACAGGGACTGGCATGGTGCCCTGTGGCCATCAGAACCTGTAACAGAATATCATCACCTACCTGGTGCCTAATCAGGATGCTCTGTACTATGGTTTCCCCCTACAATAATAGTAA
Organism: Neoceratodus forsteri; assembly: GCA_016271365.2. Taxonomy (NCBI): domain Eukaryota; kingdom Metazoa; phylum Chordata; order Ceratodontiformes; family Ceratodontidae; genus Neoceratodus; species Neoceratodus forsteri. The sequence goes on from CM028131.1 coordinate 13,373,162, forward strand.
AAGAAACATCTCTGGAAACAACATTTTAACATTTGAGACAAACTAAATTAATCAAAGCACTTTTTCCAAAAGATACTGTACTGTACATACATAATATCATTAAATACAGCAATCCACTTACCAGTGAGGGAATCTCGATGCCCCAGAACCACCACTGCTGTTCCCAATAGCACCTGCCCTGAAGCCCGAGTTGGTGGCCGGACCTAGTGGCACAAGGCAGCAAACCTGTGGTGTGGTGGTTGTGTATACTTCGCCTTTCCCATCTCTACATATGGGCATTCTCTTTTTTTTTTTTAATCAGACAGGTCGTTTCTACCATTGAAAAGCAGGAGTTACAGGCAAGTTACTACATTTCAAATCATTGCCTGGAAGTGTGGTTTCCTTAAGTTTAACCCAGAAGTAAATATTTTCATCTAAAATCTTCCAATAGATATAGACCTGGGATATCCTTGAATTACTTTAGTTCAGATATTGCAGAAACCCTATGAAAGATGTGTACTTCCCCTAATATATTAAGGTAAATTCTTTCCAAATTTGGACAATCGACCATCAGATTGAGCTAATTATTTAAAACGGGAGGTTTTCTGTCTTTCCATGGCTGCAAAATCATATTTTTTTGCATTTAGCAGTGCAAGATTAAGAAATATAGCTTCTTCTTTATTCAAGATACTAACTTTAAGATAGGATTGACCAAACAAAAGTATGCCAGGCTCAAAAGGGATGTTCAGGCACAGCATGCATCATATTACCAACCTTTTAATATCCTAAAAAAATAAAATAATTTATACCCAAGAGTTGCGCTTTCTCTTTTTGCCAAGTGGATTTCCTGGAGGAAGGCTATTTCCATCACAACTTATTTGAACCCATTCAATACTCCTGTATGTTTTCTGGAGTTATTCAGCCCCCTGATAATATAAATCACTACCATCTCTGACTCCACGGTTTCCTTAATCCTGAGTGGACGCTGTGTCCCTCAGAGGTCCCTTGGCGTGGCTCCCTTTTATACTTTTCTACTGGTGTGGGGCCCTCATTACTTTTTATCTTTTTGCCAGTGTTGCACAAAATAATAATAACATTGTAAATGAACTGCAGTCTTCTCCAGCTGGAGATAAATGCTTCAAGAAGTTGCATAGGCACTGTGTTAGCTTGCTGTTGTTGTCTGACATGCAGAGTAGGGTGCCTTAAAGAAAAGCATTGCATACGTCATGTTCTTTAGAGCTGCCCCTCAACTTTTTCCTGATTGCAGCTCTGTTTGTACAGCTGGTACCCAGTGCATGAGAACTCTGATAAGTTACTTATCTAAATATTTAAATCTGCCCTGCCCCTGTATCTAGTGCTGGACGATGTTCCAGAACAGCAAGTCAAGACCCAATCTGTTTTATGTGTAATGGTTTAGATGTGGTGCTCTTTCCACCCAAATCCCAGCCACATATTGGCTAGAACCAAGATAACAAAACTAAAGATAATGGATTTAATTGGTTATGAGGAGTGTAACCAAATTAGTAGAATCATGGGCTTTCAAATTCTTATTTATTTTCTGGGTAGTCAAGGCAGCAACCCAGAGCAATCATTTCTATTAACTTACTGGCTAGACTCTGACCCTTCAGACCTGATCCTCTCTAGCTTGCATCTATTACTTGATGTACACTGCAGACCTTTTAGTCATCTGCCAGTTACTATAATAGCAGAAAAGGTCAGAGCCAAAAGGCTGGCCTTCAGGAAATATAAGGGAACACAGCGGGATGAAGATAGGGAGGCATACCAAACTGCCCTAAGGGAAGCAGGGAAGGCAGTAAGGCAGGCAAAGTCCCAAACAGAGGAAACACTAGCACGAACAGTAAAAGAAGGTGACAAGACTTTCTATAGATACATTAGTGAAAGGAGAAAGTCCAGAGGGGGTATTGCTAAGCTTAATGGAGAAAAGGGAGCATGTGAGGAGGAGGACCCTGTAAAGGCATCTATCCTAAATAGATACTTTTGCTCAGTATTTACTGAAGAGAAGGTAGGGCAGGCCCACAGCTCAGCATCATGGACACAGGGGGAGGTGAGCACTACTCCCTCACAAAAGAAAGGGTCCTACAAGAGCTTGCTAAGCTCAGGGTGGATAAGGCAATGGGACCTGATGGCATACATCCCAGGGTACTTAGGAGCTAAAGGAGGAACTAGCAGAGCCATTAGCAGAATTGTTTAGTGAGTCTCTGAGCACAGGAGAGGTCCCAGAAGACTGGAGAAGGCTCATGTGATCCCAGCTCCACAAGAGTGGTAGCAGGGAGGAGGCGGGAACTACAGACCAGTCAGTCTTACCTCAGTAGTGGGCAGATTATGGAGGCACTCCTTAAGGAAAGGATAGTGCAACACCTGGAATCCATAGGGCACAGGATCCAAGACAGCATGGGTTTACAAAGGAAGGTCCTGTCAAACTAATCTCATAGATTTCTTTGACTGGGTAACCAGAGTGGTGGACCAAGGGGAGCAGTTGATGTCGCCTACCTTGACTTCAGCAAAGCTTTGACACTGTTCCACATGAAGATTGATAAATAAGCTAGGTAGGCTGGGTGGGTCGAAGTTGGTCAACTGGGTGGCAAACTGGTTGACTGGCAGAAAACAGAGTGGTGGTAAATGGTATACAGTCAGAAGAGATGCAAGTCACAAGTGGGGTACCTCAGGGATCAGTCCTGGGGCCAGTCCTATTCAATATCTTCATTAGTGACCTCGCAGATGGACTAGAGGGTAAGGCTTGTCTGTTTGCAGATGACACCAAGATCTGCAACAGAGTAGATGATCCAGATGGGGTGTGCAGAATGAGAAGAGATCTGGATAAACTAGCAGAATGGTCAGAAGAGTGGCAACTGGGATTTAATGCAAAGAAGTGCAAAATCATGCACATAGGGAAGAGAAACCCTGAAGCCACTTATAGGCTGGGAGGAGTTGCTAGCAGTCACAAAGGAAGAAAGAGACTTGGGCATCATCATCACTGATGACCTAAAATCATCAAGCAGACCTCTAAAGCAGTAGGTAAGGCTAGGGGTGTTAGGGTGTATTAGTAGGGGTATCACAAGTCGTAAGAGGGAGGTAATAATCCCTCTGTACAAGACATTGGTTAGGCCCCATCTGGAGTACTGCGTGCAGTATTGGAGGCCACACCTTCACAAGGACATTAACCAAATTGAGGCAGTCCAGAGAAGGGCAACCAAAATGGTGCAGGGACTGCATCAGAAGACATATGAGGACAGATTAACGGAGCTCAATATGTATACCCTTGAGCAAAGGAGGGAGAGAGGTGACATGATCGAGACATTTAAACACCTTAAGGGCATAAACAAGGTGAAAGAGTCTAACATGTTTAAATATAAGAAAAATAGCAGGACAAGAGGACACAGCATGAGATTAGAGGGAGGCTGATTAAGGGGAATGTGAGGAAATTCTTTTTCACAGAAAGGGTGGTAGATGCATGGAATGGCTTACCACAAGAAGTGGTGGCTATGAATACAGTGCAGGGCTTCAAACAGGCATGGGATAGGCATAAGGGAGCAATACAAATGACTATGAATAGATAGGTCACTGACAGAGCAAAGGCCGATGGCACATTTATAAGGTAGAAAAAGGAATGGGCAGACTGGATGGGCCTTGCGGTCCTTATCTGCCGTCAACTTCTATGTTTCTATGTTTCTATGCGAAGGAGTCATTCATAAAATACGAGCAGGTCCCACAGTAACGGGTCTTTGTCTGTAGTCCTTCACGCGCAGTCAATCGGAGAATTTTTCCCAAGTCAGCAACTTTACTTATGTAAGTCCCCGAAGTCATTTAACTGGAGTTTGAGCTTCAGGTTGGATATTATCCACAGTTGGTGATCCTGGTGCCTTCCCTTCTTGGATGTTTCCTGCTGGTTCACCTACCATGTTTTGTTGCCATTGTTCTGCCCCAGGTTTGGATGGGTGAAAAGGTTTGCTTGGACTTCCATTTTCTTCAGGGTAGGTTTGGCTTCTGAAAGGGTTTTGAAGAAGTGAGATCTCTCTAGCATAAATATTGTGAATTGTGCTGTAGTAAGGAGATACATTGTTATGCCTTTATATTTGAGGGGCTTTCTAATGGCAAAGAGAGCTTTATGTTACTGCAGAGTCATGGATGAACTCGTGACTGAAAACCAACCTCAGAATACCAAACCCCCCTTCATTTTTGCTCCTTGCTAGGTTAAGAATTTTAGCTTTTGCTCAGAAAACTGCAACCTTTAGCAATACCTATCTCGGTTTCCTTTAGGGTCACGGTTTTCTAGTGGTTCCTGGAATTCCTCCATGGTACCAGTTTCAGAAACCTCTGGGAAGCTATATATTTGAAGGTTGTCCCAGACAGTGGAGCTCTAAATCATCATTTTTTATGGCTGTGTGGGCAGAGCACTACACACATTATGCAATCATCATAATTTCAGAAAAGCACTGTGGAAGTAGGTGACCAAAACTGTGCTTCCACAGAGCTCTGGCAGTTTCCACAGATTGTGTTTAAGCAGCCCTTCCTCTCCACCGGCTGCATAAACACACCCAATTCATAAGGCACTTCTTTTTCTTCTGCAACTGCAGAGGTGACTGCTGACTCAGCCTCTGTGACTCCATTAATCGACAGGTACAGGGGAAATACCATGGATGAATGGGCTCTGGGGAGAGTAACAGTAATCGAATAACTGGGATGATTGACACTTTTTACTCAGCCCTATTGGTGGCTGCATCTTTTCTCAGTTCAAGTCACAGACTGACAACCTACTAAAAGACATAAACATTAGTAGTTTTTACCTTCTCAGTGCCGGTGGTGTGGGTAGTATGTAGTACACCAATAAGGCATCCAAAAATGAAACTTGATTTCACAAACGGTACAAATCTCTATTTTATACCCAATCTAAACTGGGCTGCACAGTAAAGGAGGAAATGTCTTGGGGGACATGCAAGTGTCCAGGTATTATTACTCATCAGCAGTAACAGGGCTTTTCCATGCCAGACCTGATGGCTCTATTGGGGGGGGGGGGGTTGTTGTGCATAGGAGATGAGTGAGAGAGGCTGAGTTAAAGAGTGCAATCCTAAATTTTACATTGGCCACCCTCCCTGCACTTTCTGGAGCTGAGGGACGTATCTTGCAAGGCTAGTCATGGGTCATGGCATAACTGGCATACACACATATGTTGTGGTCATTGTGTGCAATCACACTTTCCATCACCAAGATGCAGTTTTCTGCCAGTTTCAGCACAGAGTAAAAATGTTCCTTCCCAAAAGAAAGCCAAATATAAACTCATCTATGAACCCAAAAGTCAGCTGCATGATGTGCGCTACCCAGCAGGCAATCCTTCACTTGCTCCTTCCGTGTGGTGCAGCTGGAGAGACCAAATTGCTGTTTAGTCTCAAGGTTTTATATTCAACTTACCAGCAGTAACATGACTATCAGCTTACAAGTCTGTGCCGATCTTATAGTTTTGCTCTTTTTAAATGGTAAGTATGAGTCCTCATGTATGCATTAATGCATATATTAATGCCTTACTCTCCCCTCTCAAAGCTGTCCCCTTCCCCCCTAATCATGCAACAAGGATCCCTCACTGACCTTAATGACATTGCGAATGCACCTAACACACATTTTTCAAACCTTAACAGTTACCTTAACAATTCTCTGTTTGATTAGCAGGGTATTTTCTCTGTCAAATTGTTGTGTAGGGCATCTTGCTGACAGGAAGGCACTCATCGCAGTGGTTGGTCAGAGCTTTTAACTGATTGTTTCGTGAGGGCACCGTTTAGGCCCAAACCCTTCCTACCCCTCACCCCACCCACCCCTGGAAATAGTTCCTTTATACCTAGGGTTCTGACATCATTTCCTCAAGAGTGCAAGGTGCATATCACTGTCATATCCTCTCTAGCACACTGCACTGACAATCTAAGCATACACATTGTATAATATATATATTTCTATATTACTAACCAATCACACACACACACACACACAAAAAAAAGTAGATAAACATGTGGGGAGTAGTGCAATGTAATGGCTGTGGGGCAGCAGTCTTCCTGGAGTCTTTCTGGAGGCTGAGATGCTGCCCTATTTGCAGACAACTCTCTGCCTTGAGGGAGGAAGTTGCCTATCTTCAGGCCACACTGGACAGTAGTAAGGGAACCTTCCCCCAGGCCACACTTGACGGTAGGAAGGGAACCTCCCCCAACCAGGGAGCACCAGAGCCACCACCACTACCTCAGAGGTTGCAAAGAAAGCACAGCAGTTGGACCACAGTGGGCTCAGAGAGGGTGAGGATGGTGGAACACAGGCACACCCAGTCAGTTGTTCCACTCCACAATCCATACACCATTCTGGATTAGCATAGCTCCCCTATGGATGCACCCGCAGAGGAGACTAAGGAGGCTGAGGACAACTGTCACAAGGGAGGCCCACAGGAAGGAGGCAGAGGACACCACAAGGAAAGGAAGCAGCTCCTGGTGGGGGACTCAATTATTACAGGAATGGAACTGGAGGGAGCAGGTAAAACTGAAGTAAGGTGCCTGCCTGGTGCCATGGCTTGGAGGGACAGGAAGCGCATCCTCAGGATCACGAGAACAGCTGCACAGGAGTCTGAGCTTGACATCATTGTCCACCTAGGGACAAATGACTTGGCTCATCATGAGATTAGAGCAGTGCAGAAGGACTTTGTAGAATTGGGGAAGGGCCTAAGACAAGTAGCATACACAGTATCCTTCCAGAGGTGCTGCCTGTCAATGGCATGAGTGAGGCGAGGGTACTTTGCACCATGCAGTTTAATGAATGGTTGAAAAAATGGTGTGGAGCACAGGGGTTTGGCTTCATTGGGACAGGGGTTCCACCTGGAGGGACACCAGCCTATACTGGCAGGATGGTCTGCATCTGTCCAGGAAGGGAACAAGTCTTTTGAGCAATCGGTTTAAATGTTTCATTGGAAAGCTTTTAAACTAGTCAAGGGGGGAGGCACTGATAAGCAGCAGGAAAATCCCAGCCTCTCCCTACAAAACAGGGTGCTAAATGAGAAAAAGACCGAGGTAGAAAGGTCAGAGGGGGAAGCTACAACAGAAGGTAAAGCCATCAAAAAACGGACAGCAACGAGTACCAATGCCCGTAGTCTGAGTAACAAGCTTCCTGAATTAGTGGCCTTGATAGAGGAGGAACATCTGGATATCATGACAGTCACAGAAACATGGTACACACAAAACCATGATTGGGACTTAAACATACCAGGATACACTATCTACAGGAGGGACAGGGAGGGTAAAAGAGGAGGAGGAGGAGGAGGAGTAGCTCTTTATATAAGGGAAGGAATCAAAGCAACAGAACAAAAGGGTAAAGGGAGGAGAAGAAGCATTGTGGGTAAATTTGGAGACCAGCAATGGCACCACAATCCACACAGGGGTAGTATACAGACCCCGTTCTCAGGGGGAGGAAATGGACAAGGAAATGATAGAAAGAATACTTAGAATGGCAGAAAAAGGGGAGATATTGCTGATGGGTGATCTGAATATGCCAGATGTTAACTGGAGTGCAGTTGCAGCAGCCACTTCTAAGAGTGGGGTTATTCTAGATGCCCTACAGGGGGCATGCCTTAGACAACTAGTATTGGAGCCCACTCAAGAGGGAGCAATCTTAGACCTGGTTCTCTAAAATGGAGATGAAGAGAGGATCACAGATGTAGAAGTGGGTAGCCATCTGGGAACCAGCGACCATCGAACAGTATGGTTCACACAAACACAGCAATAGAGTCAAGCCATACAAAGGCAAAAGTACTGGACTTGTAGAGGGCTGACTTTGCTAAAATGGGTGAGTGCCTAAAGAATGCACTAGCAAATGGGCAGGAAGGAGGGGTGGAAGAACAATGGGGAATAATAAAAACTGCCATCACAGAGGTAACAAGCCTTTGTGTGAAGCAAATATACAAAACAAAACAATGTAAGAAACCACTATGGTTGTCAAAGGAAGTGGCAGTGAAGGTTCAAGAGAAAAAGAAAGCATTCAGGAAGCACAAGGAATCACAGAAGGAGCAGGACAGAGAACTGTATCAGTTAAAGCAAAAGGAAGCTGGGAAGGCAGTCAGAACAGCAAAGGCCCAAACCGAGGAAAAGATAGCCAACCCAGTTAAGAAGGGGATGAAACCTTTATAGGAACATCAGGGAGCGAAGGAAGACCAAGGAGGGAAGTGAGGCTTAATAAAGGGAGGAGGGTGGGCAAAAGGGTGACTGTGAAAAGGCAGAGATACTAAACAAATATTTTTGCTCAGTATTTACAAAGGAAGAGGGAGGTACCTAAAACAAACAGTAGAAACACTCTGGATACAGAAGTTGATACCAGCCCATTTACAGAAGAAAGGGTTCTGAAGAACTCTTAAAACTGAAGGTGGACAAAGCAATGGGGCCTGATGGGATTCATCCCAGAATTCTAAAAGAACTAAGGGTAGAACTAGTGACACCACTGACTACCCCTCTTTAACAAATCATGGGAGGATGGGGTGGTACCCGAGGACTGGAGGAGGGCAGATGTGATTCCCCTTCACAAAAGTGGGAGCAAGGCAGAAGCAGGAAACTACAGACCTGTTAGTTTAACCTCAGTGGTAGAGAAAATGATGGAATCACTTCTGAAGGAAAGAATTGTCGAGTATCTAGATGCCAGAGGGGCACAGGACCCAAGGCAGCATGGATTCACAGCCGGAAGGTCATGCCAGACAAATCTGGTAGATTTCTTTGACTAGGTGACCAAAGTAGTAGATCAGGGAGGGGCTGTGGAGATGGCCTACCTAGACTTTAGCAAGGCATTTGACACAGTCCCACACAAAAGATTAATATACAAGTTAGCCAGCCTGGGAGTGGGTCCCAAGATGACAGCCTGGGTAAAGGATTGGCTGGAGAATAGGACACAGAGAGTAATAGTAAATGGAGTCCACTTTGAAGAAAGGAGGGTTACTAGTGGGGTACCGCAGAGTTCAGTATTAGGACTGGTCCTCTTCAATGTCTTTATAAGTGACATTGCTGAGGGACTGGAAGGAAAAGTATGTCTCTTCGCAGATGACACAAAGATCTGCAACAGAGTTGATGCAAGAACAAGGAGGCACAATTTGAAGATAGAAGGTGGGCGGCTCAGAGGTAATTTAAGGAAGTATTTTTTCAAAGAGAGGGTTGTGGATGTATGGAACGGCCTTCCAGAGGAGGTTGTGGAGTCAAAAACAGTGGTGGAATTCAAGCATGCATGGGACAGTCATAAGGCAATTCTAGGGGGTTGGGGTAGGAAGAAGTAGGCTGCTGGTTAACTAGGATCTGCAGCTTATCCATCAGGTAGGGAAAAGGGCAGACTAGGTGGGCCAAGCAGTCCTTATCTGCCTTCAAATTCTATGTTTCTATGTTTCTATGATGCACAAGGTGGGCTGGAAAGGATGAGAAGGGACTTGGCAAGGTTAGAGGAATGGCCAAATGTATGGCAGCTTTGATTCAATGCTAAGAAGTGCAAGGTAATGCACCTGGGAAACAAAAACCCAGGGGAAGAGTACACAATGGGGGGTTGAGATACTAACAACAACAAAAATGGAAAGGGACCTGGGGGTAGTCATATCAGTTGACCTAAAGGTGGGAAAGCAATGTGAGAGGGCAGCAAGGAAGGCTGGAGGGATACTGGGATGCATAGGGAGAGGCATCACCAGTAGAAAACAGGAAGTTATTATCCCTCTGTACAGACAGTTGGTGAGACCCCATTTGGAGTACTGTGTGCAGTTCTGGAGACACAATCTCCGCAAAGACATAGACAGGATGGAAGCTGTCCTGAGGAGGGCAACTAAAATGGTGCAGGGTCTGCACTGGAAGAGAGACTTAAGGAGCTTAATTTGTATAGCCTCGAGGAAAGGAGGGAGAGGGTGGACATGATAGAAACTTTCAAGTACCTCAAGGGAATCAACAAAGTCCAAGAGGGTAGCATCTTTCAAAAAAAGGTGTGCAAGAACAAGGGAGCAATTTGAAGATAGAGGGGGTGGCTCAGAGGTAATTTGAGGAGTATTTTTTCAGAGAGGGTTGTGGATGCATGGAACGGCCTTCCAGAGGAGGTTGTGGAGTCAAAAACAGTGGTGGAATTCAAGCATGCATGGGACAGTCATAAGGAAATCCTAGGGGGTTGGGGTAGGAAGAAGTAGGCTGCTGGTTAACTAGGATCTGCAGCTTATCCATTAGGTAGGGAAATGGGCAGACTGGGTGGGCCAAGCAGTCCTTGTCTGCAGTCAAATTCTATGTTTCTATATGTTTCAATGTTTACCTGGCTAAGCTCCCCCTCCACTCCCTTGACCTCTTCTCCACCTTCCCCTCCTTCTAGCCCCCTTTTTTATTTTAAGACCATTTCTTCTTCTGGGGCACTTAAGCTCCTCCTCAGCCTACCATCTCGAGGGAGTGCTGGTAGTGACAGTCTACCCCCACTTCTTAAAACTAGTGGGCCAGGATATTGTCTATCCACTCACCTTCATCTTTAACCTCTCCCTTACTACAGCCTCTTTCCCATCTGTCTAGAAGCAGGCCAATATTGTCCCCATTCATAAATCATGTAACCCTAGTCTTATAGACAAGTACGGTCCCATCTCCATTCTGTCCCATTTTGGTACTCTCCTAGAGAAGGCAGTAATCTACCAAATTATAGAGCATATCTCCAAATATTATCTCCTTTGCCTTCAGCAACATCATTTCCAGAAGAGGCATAGCATTACCATAGCCCTTGCCCTCTTCAATGACCATGTGCTGAGGAAAATGGATGAAGGGAAGCTAACTGGTGCAGTGTTTGTAGATCTGTCCAAGGCATTTGTCCTTGTAAATCATAACATCCTGATAGCAAATCTTGATGCCCTTGGTTTCTCCCCTGCCTCCACCACCTGGCTCACTAACTACCTCTCTGGTAGAAGACTGATGGTCTGCCTTGGTGGTGCCACCTCCCTCCTCTTGCCTGTCTCTATGTGTGTCTCCCAGGGATCGGTCCGTCCCTTCATCTTTTCCCTCTTCATTAACGCTTTCCCATGGGTCTCTACTGTAAATCACAACTCTATGCTGACAATTTAATACTCTACCAAAGTGACCCCTTCCCCCTCCTCACTATCGCCATTCTTACCAATGATTTCTGCAAGGCTCACTGTTGGTTCTCCGCCAACAAACTGGTGGTTAGTGCTGCCAAAAACAAAGGCCATGCTTTTCGGTTTCAAACCAAAACTCTCCACTCTTGCCCACAATGGTGGCCTTCTCACTGTCAAATCCCCAGATGGATCTACCCTTAACACTGTTCTTACCTTCAGGTACAGTATGGGGAGGGTTGATCCTGGACCCCCCCAAAACTTTCACTGACCACCCTGACTCATCGATCACTGATCAACCATCTCATGCTGGAAGCACACCTTGCTATTGCCCATGGAAACCTCCTGATCTCCTTGACTATTGCTGCCCAGTGTACTTCCTCACCTCCTTTACCAACTTGTACTGCCTGCACACTACCTACAGTCGAATATGCCACCTTCCTTTCCTTGCCCCTCTCCTCACTCACCACTGCTCTCTTTATCTGTCCCTTAACTGGCTCCCCCAACAAGCACAATGCTCCTACCTGCTGGCCCGGATCATTGTTAATACCTTGCACAATCCCTCCAGCTCTCTGCTATCCCTTCTTATCCGGCCCAGAACCTACTGCCCCAATCTACGTCAGTCTTCCCACCTTCAACTACAATGCCCTAACATGACTAAGAGGATGGGCTTAAGAGCCTTCTCCTTAGCCAGGCCATCACTGTGGAATGACTGTCCCTCCTCTCTACATTCCCTTGATTCCCCTCTAAATTTAAATTCTCTATTAAGAATTCAATTTGTTCACAACCTGCATCTTCCCATAGGCCACTAGCATGGCTACACCTCCCTTGCTGCCCATCCTTGCCCCTCCCCCCTCCAGTGCTCCACTCTCTTCTCCTGCCCTGATTACTTGTTGTTCCTTTTGTTGAATGATGCAGCATCCTTGCCCTTTTTACCTAATGTTATATACTGTACCTTGGTTTGTTCAATTATTGATGTAGCTAGTTCTCATTACTTTATATTTTCTCTGTTAGTTTGAACTACACCGTTATGTCCCTTGTATAATATAAACTGTTCTCTTTCTATTTATGCTGTCTGTGCCAGTTTCTGACCTGGGCCATGCCTGAAAAAGGTCTCTAGATTAGTGCACCAACCTGGTTCCCAGCTGAATAAATAATTATAGTTCGCATATTTCCACATGCCTCTGTTGACTTCATCTCATCTCTTAGATTTGCTTTGTAGTGCTGTTACATTTACCTTTTTGCTCACGTTTATTTCATTCGCTGCAGCATTATCTCTCTCAGGTGGGTAGTGCTGGTGTACAAACATGCATTGTCATAATATACCCAGCATAACTGCTAACTGATTTACCTGTATGAGACTGACCAGTGATTTTTATGAAAGATATTTAATAAAACCATCAAAGAGACTGAGACAAAGAACTGATTGCAGTATATTATTTTTGTTCCACTAACTGGGTGCTGGCATTCATACAGACATAGTGGAGGTGGTAGTAGTCTGTATTTCTTCATATTTAATGGATCACGCATTGAAATGCAGCTGGTGCACAAGCTAGTGAGAATGTAGGAGCTGGGAGAGACTTTGGCTATACCCTGCATAATCTCAGCAATTTACAACAGTGCTGTCTGTTCGACTGCTGTGATGCTCCCCAAGGACCATTCTAAAAAAAATAGGTACCTACAGTATTCTACATTAGGCTGTTCAAGCGAGGTGTGCAAATTTACATAAGCAGTGACCTAACTCAAAATATGCAATTTAGGTGCTCCAACAAGATCTGCTCAGCCATCTCAACTCTGAGCACAGTTTGTTTATGTAAGCTGTTGTCCCACCCAAAAGTATGATCGTGGAGTCATGCTGTTCAATGGTCTCCAAGGCCACCATCAGTCCTGACACAAAATCTGTCATCTGCTGTTAAACATCTGCAGGCCCTTGACAGTTTCCCCCACACCTTTTTCCAGCTGATCCATGTTAGTGCTAAACTATTCCAGCTTTTAAAATAGGCTCCCAGAAGTTACTGTGATTGTCTCATTGCCTTCCTTCTCACTGAAATAAATGTTGCTGTCTGTGGTGTTGGATGAGTAGTGACTTCTCCAGGGGCCCTGCTATCCCTGGCATCAGTGGTTTTTAATGATTAAGGAAAGCAAGTAGTGAGTCTTTTTGCTTCTGCTTTGCAGGAATCCTTGCACCTGTTGTGAGTCTCTTTTCCTGTAAACATTTTTATTAAGGAATCTGGGCAGATTGCAGTAAATTGCATTGCCCTGGGGTGAGATCCGATGCAGTTTATGGTACATCCTCTTGGGTGCAAGTCTGAACAGGAGGTATAGACATACATATTCTTGAGGGGAATAAAAAAGGGTAGAAGAGCACTAATGTTGCATTAACATGGGGTGTGGGTGGCAAATATTGGCGGGGGTGAAGAGGGATCAAAGGCATTTCCTTTTCATGGACCAGGAGGTGGACGAATGGAGTAGCTACACAAGTAGACAGTAGAAGTCTAATCCGCCATGGAGTTCCAACATGGGTGGTACAGACACAGTGGGAGTCTAAAGACAAGAAAGGAGGGAGTGGACAGTCAGGGAGGGGGTACCAAGACACCATCAGAGTTGCAGAGTTTTATTTATTTAAAAAAGTATTTATTTATTTTATTTAATATTTGGTAATCTGGAAAGGCACACTGAGCCGAGGCTCATTTCCTGGTTCAACCTGGGGCATGGGTAAGGGGAAATATTCATAAGATGCAAGTGATACTTAAGATACATAAGATACACAAGGTATAGGAAAACACAGTAATGTGCAGTGATACATCAGATACAGTAAAACATAGTAATATACAGTGATACATCAGATACAGGAAAACACAGTGATGTAAAGTGATACATCAGATGAGGAAACAACAGTAATGTACAGTGAAACATCAGATACAGGAAACCACAGTAATATACAGTGATACATCGGATACAGGAAACCACAGTAATATACAGTGATACATCAGATACAGGAAAACACAGTAATGTACAGTGAAACATCACATACAGGAATACACAGTAATGTACAGTGATACATCAGATACAGAAAAACATAATAATATACAGTGATACATCAGATACAGGAAAACACAGTAATGTACAGTGATACATCAGATACAGGAAAACCCAGTAATGTACAGGGTTATATCAGATACAGGAAAACAAAGTAATATACAGTGATACATCAGATACAGGAAACAACAGTAATGTACAGTGTTACATCAGATATAGGAGAACCCATAATGTACAGTGATACATCAGATACAGGAAACCACAGTAATGTACAGTGATACATCAGATACAGGAAACCACAGTAATATAGAGTGAAACATCAGATACAGGAAGACACAGTAATGTACAATGATACATCAGATACAGGAAAACCCAATAATGTACAGTGATAAATCAGATACCGAAAAGCACAGTAATATACAGTGATACATCAGATACAGGAAAACACAGTAATGTACAGTGATGCATCAGATACAGGAAAGCACAATAACGTACAATGATACATTTGATACAGGAAAACACAGTAATGTACAATGACAAATCAGATACAGGAAAACACAATAATGTACAATAATACATCAGATACCGGAAAACACAGTAATGTTCAGTGATTCATCAGATACAGGAAAATAGTAATGTACAGTGTTACATCATATACAGGAAAACACAGAAATCTACAGTGATACATCAGATACAGGATAACACAGTAATGTACAGTCATACACCAGATACAGGAAAACAGTAATACACAGTGATCCATCAGATACAGGAAAACACAGTAATGTCCAATGATGCATCAGATACAGGAAAACACAGTAATGTGCAGTGATACATCAGATACAGGGAAGCACACTAATGTGCAGTGATAAATAAGATACAGGGAAACACAGTAATGCACAGTGATACATCAGATAAAGGAAAACAGTAATATACAGTGATACATCAGATACAGGAAAGCACAGTAATATACAGCGATACATTACTAAAACACAGTAATATGCAGTGATACTTTAGAAACAGGAAACACAGTAATTTACCAAGGTTTGGGGGAGATGACAATGCAGTTACTATTTTAGCCAGGGCATAATTTACAAGTGGTACAGAATGAAGTCACAGTTTTACACTGATGCTGGAATGGAGACAGTAGCAATTATGTTACTAAATAAGTAAGCGTTGGAGTTGGCATGTGGGAAGAGCTGGATGTTGGGGTTAGAATGAGGAATGGTGGAAGCCAGCGGTGGTCATCTCTGAGGAGTCATGCAGCTAGCTATGGAGAGGCGACATAGGCAAGAGGGGAGGGGGCACCGACTGAAGTACTTTTTGATAGAGGCAATGGTTGGTAGACTGCGCACCTTGGGGGTAGTGTGTAGAGTAAATGTGCTCAGGCATGTGGTCAGACACAGAGTTAGGCAGGTATGTGGCCAGACTGAATAGACTGCTGGGTATTTATCAGCTGGTAAAGTCTATGTATCTATACAGTGGTAGTTATATAAAAGCGAACCTCCACTGCGGTAGTTGCTGTCAACCACGGGAACAATACCACTGATTTACCATTACCATGGTAGAAAACCCAATGTTATTCAAAGCATTTCTTTACCATGGTAGCAGTAAATCTGCAGTGTTTTTTCCACAGTTGATGGCAAATACCATGGTAAAGGTAAACTTTTATATAACTACCTCTGTATGTACAGGTACAGTATATTTGTTTGTAAATACCCCAGTTTAATATGGTACTGTATTTTGGGCTATGCATACGCAGTATTCCTTTAAAGCAATACAGTGCACAGCTCTATTGTAATACCAGCACTCAAGTCACATTTAGGTCACCTCCAGTATCATTTTAAAGCATCACAATGTTTAGTTTCCAAATAATCTTTCAGTTCCATTTTCACAGGTGTTATCTTTTCTATGTAGCTGTTTTCTAATGAAAAGAACACCTATGCTGCCAGCAGAGGCTGTTCTTCAGTTTCAGGTGAATTCCTGAAAACCTTACTCAGAATTTGATAACGCCATGTGAAAAGACAGATACAGTACAAGAAGTGCTATACCAGTAGATTTCCCAACTCTGGTGTTGCAGTAGTGTTGGAATACCCTCCTTCCAATGAGTGGCAATAATAATGTGTCTTCTGGCCATCTCTGGTGTTCCAACACTGTTGGAAGTACCTTCTTTCCAAACAGAGGAAATACCAATGTGTCTACTACCCTGCTCTGGTGTTGCATCACTGTTGGAATAAACTCCTTTAAATGAGGTACTATATCTATGACCCAATTACCTGTCTCTGGTGTTGCAGCTCTGTTAAAGTACCATGCTTTCAATGAGAAGCAATACCAATGAGTCTTCTACTCACCTCTGGTGTAGCAGCTGTGTTGGAGTATCATCTTCCAATGAGGTGTTATACCAATGTGCTTTCTAACTATCTCCAATTTTAAAGCACTGTTGGAGTACATCCTTCTGTAAGGTGCTCTACCAATGTCTGAATAACCATCTCTGGTGTTGCAGCACTGTGGGAGTACCATCTTTCTGATGAGAGGCAATAATAATTTCCCAACAACCCATCTCTGGTATTGCAGCTTGGGACCCTCCTTCCAATGTCATGCTATTACTAATGTCCTACTACTGATCTCTGGTACTGCAGCTTGGTACCCTCCTTCCAATGTCATCCTATTACTTATGTCCTACTACTGATCTCTGGTGTTGTAGCACCATTGGATTACCACTCTTCTGATAAGGGGCTATTCCAATATCCCAACAACCCATCAACTGTGTTGCAGTACCATTGAAATACCACTCTTCCAATGAGGTGGTATAGCAATGTGCCATCTACACATCTATGTGTTGCAACACCTTTGGAGTACCACTCATCCAATGAGAGGAAATATCAATGTCCTAACAACCCATCTCTGATGCTGCAGCATTGTTGGAGTACCCACCTTCCAATGCAGCGGTATACTAATGTCCCAACTACACATCTCTAGTGTTACAGCACTGTTGGAGTACCAGCCTTCTGGGAAGGAGACATACTAATAAAGTTCCAACTACCAATCTCAGTTGTGCAGCAGTGATGGAGACCATACTGCAGATGAGTTGCTTCACCAATGTCCCTTCTAACCATCTCTGGTAGCATGGTTAGAGTCCCATCAATCCAATAAGGTGGTATATAAATGTACCCACTGGATATCTCTGGTTTTGCAGCACTGTTGGAGTATCATCCTTCTAATGAGGGGCTATACTAATGTCTCAACAACCCATCTCTAGGGATGAAGCACTGTTTGAATGTCCACCTTCCAATGAGGTGGTATACTAATATCCCAATGACCCATCTCTGGTCAGCAACACTGTTGCAGTACCACCCTTCCAGTGAGGTGGAATATCACTGTCCTAATACCACATCTGCAGGCCCTTGACAGTTTCCCCCACACCTTTTTCCAGCTGATCCATGTTAGTGCTAAACTATTCCAGCTTTTAAAATTGGCTCCCAGAAGTTACTGGGATTGTCTCATTGCCTTCCTTCTCACTGAAATAAATGTTGCTCTCTGTGGTGTTGGAGGAGTAGTGACATCTCCTGTGGCCCTGCTGTCCCTGGCATCCGTGATTTTTAATGATTAAGGAAAGCAAGTAGTGAGTCTTTTTGCTTCTGCTTTGCTGGTATCCTTGCCCCTGTTGTGAGCCTCTTTTCCTGTAAACACTTTATTAAGGAATTGGGACAGATTGCAGTAAATTGTATTGCCCTTGGGTGAGATCCGATGCAGTTTACTGTACATCCTCTTGGGTGCAAGTCTGAACAGGAAGTCCAGACATACATATTCTTGAGGGGAATGAACAAGGGTAGAAGAGCACTAATGTTGCATTACCATGGGGCGTGGGTGGCAAATTTTGGCGGGGGACAAGAAGGATGAAAGGCACTTCCTTTTCATGGACCAGGAGGTGGACGAATGGAGTAGTTACACAAGGAGACAGTAGAAGTCTAATCTGCCATGGAGTTCCAACATGGATGGTGATACATCAGATACAGGAAAACACAGCAACACAATGTTTAGTTTCCATATAATCTTTCAGTTCCATTTTCACAGGTGTTATCTTTTCTATGTATCTATTTTCTAATGAAAAGAACACCTATGCTGGCAGCAGAACCTGTTCTTAAGTTTCAAGTGAATTCCTGAAAACATTACTCTGAATTTGATCATGCCATGCCAAAAGCGAAAAGACAGATACAGTACAAGAGGTGCTATCCCAGTAGATTTCCCAACTCTGGTGTTGCAGTAGTGTTGGAATACCCTCCTTCCAATGAGTGGCTATACTAATGTGTCTTCTGGCAATCTCTGGTGTTCCAACACTGTTGGAAGTACCTTCTTTCCACACAAGGGCAATACCAATGTGTCTACTAATCAATGTCCTAACAACCCAGCGGTATACTGGTAATGCTGCAGCATTGTTGGAGTACCCATCTTCCAATGCGGTGGTATACTAATGTCCCAACTACACATCTCTAGTGTTACAGCACTGTTGGAGTACATAGAAACATAGAAACATAGAATTTGACGGCAGATAAGGAACACTTGGCCCACCTAGTCTGCACAGTTTTCTACCTAACAGATAAGCTGCAGATCCTAGTTAACCAACAGCTTCTGGTAAGGTGGCATACTAATAATGTTCCAACTACCCATCTCAGTTGTGCAGCAGTGATGGAGACCATCCTGCAGATGAGGGGCTTCACCAATGTCCCTTCTAACCCTCTCTGGTAGTATGGTTAGAGTCCCATCAATCAAATGAGGTGGTATATAAATGTACCCACTGGCTACCTCTGGTTTTGCAGCACTGTTGGAGTATCATCCTTCTAATGAGGGGCTATACTTATGTCTCAACAACTCATCTCTAGGGATGAAGCACTGTTGGAATGTCCTCCTTCCAATGAGGTGGTATACTAATGTCCCAATGACACATCTCTGGTCAGCAACACTGTTGCAGTACCACCCTTCCAGTGAGATGGAATATCAATGTCCTAAGACCACATCTGCAGACCCCTGACAGTTCCCCCCACACCTTTTTCCAGCTGATCCATGTTAGTGCTAAACTATTCCAGCTTTTAAAATTGTCTCCCAGAAGTTACTGGGATTGTCTCATTGCCTTCCTTCTCACTGAAATAAATGTTGCTGTCTGTGGTGATGGAGGAGTAGTGACTTCTCCTGGGGCCCTGCTGTCCCTGGCATCTGTGGTTTTTAATGATTAAGGAAAGCAAGTAGTGAGTCTTTTTGCTTCTGCTTTGCAGGTATCCTTGCCCCTGTTGAGAGTCTCTTTTCCTGTAAACATTTTATTAAGGAATTGGGGCAGATTGCAGTAAATTGTATTGCCCTGGGGTGAGATCCGATGCAGTTTACTGTACATCCACTTGGGTGCAAGTCTGAACAGGAAGTCCAGACATACATATTCTTGAGGGGAATAAACAAATGTAGAAGAGCACTAATGTTGCATTACCATGGGGCGTGGGTGGCAAATGTTGGCGGGGGCCAATAGGGATGAAAGGCACTTCCTTTTCATGGACCAGGCGGTGGATGAATGGAGTAGTTACACAAGGAGACAGTAGAAGTCTAATCCACCATGGAGTTCCAACATGGGTGGTACAGACACAGTGGGAGTGTAAGGACAGGAAAGGAAGGAGTGGACAGTCAGGGAGGGGGTACCAAGGCACCATCAGAGTTGCAGAGTTTTATTTATTTAAAAAATAATTTATTTATTTTATTTAAAATTTGGTAATCCGGAAAGGCACACTGAGCCTAGGCTCATTTCCTAGTGTACCCGTGGCATGGGTAAGGGGAAATATTCATAAGATGCAAGTGATACTTTAGATACATAAGATACACAAGGTATAGGAAAACACAGTAATGTACAGTGATACATCACAAACAGGAAAACACAGTAATGTACAGTAATACATCACTTATAGGAAAATGCAGTAATGTACAGTGATACATCAGATACAGGAAGACACAGTAATGTACAGTGATACATCAGATGCAGGAAAACATAGTAATGTACAGTGATACATCAGATACAGAAAAACAGTAATATACAGTGATACATTGGATACAGGAAAACACAGTAATATATAGTGATACAACAGATACTGGAAAACACAGTAATATACAGTGACATCAGATAAAGGAAAACAATAATATACAGTGATACATCAGATACAGGAAAACACATTAATATACAATGATACATCACTAAAACACAGTAATATGCAGTGATACATTAGATACAGGAAACAGTAATTTACAAAGGTTTGGGGGAGAAGACAGTGCAGTTACTATTTTAGCCTGGGCGTAATTTACAAGTGGTACAGAATGAAGTCACAGTTTTACACTGATGCTGGAATGGAGACAGTAGCAATTAAGTTACTAAATAAGTAAGAGCTGGAGTTGGCATGTGAGAAGAGCTGGATGTTGGGGTTAGAATGAGGAAGGGTAGGAGCCAGGGTGGTCATTTCTGAGGAGACATGCAGCTACGGAGGGAGGCGACATAGGCAAGAGAGGAGGGGGCACCGACTGAAGTACTTTTTGATAGAGGCAATGGTTGGTAGACTGCGCACCTTGGGGGGTAGTGTGTAGAGTAAATGTGCTTAGGCATGTGGTCAGACACAGAGTTAGGCAGGTATGTGGCCAGACTGAATAGACTGCTGGGTATCTATCAGCTGGTAAAGTCTATGTATCTATACAGTGGTTGTTATGTAAAAGAGTACCTCCACTGTGGTATTTGCTGTCAACCATGGGAAAAATATTGCTGATTTACCACTACCATGGTAAATACCCAGTGTTATTCAAAGCATTTCTTTACCATGGTAGCAGTAAATTTGCAGTGTTTTTTCCACAGTTGAAGGCAAATACCACGGTACAGGTCAACTTTTATATAATCACCTCTGTATTTAGTATATTTGTTTGTAAATACCCCCAATTTAATATGGTACTATATTTTGGGCTATGCGTATGCAGTAATCATTTAAAGCAATACAGTGCACAGCTCTATTGTAATACCTGCACTCAATTAACATTTAGGTCACCTCCAGTATCATTTTAAAGCACCACAATGTTTAGTGTCTATATAATCTTTCAGTTTCATTTTCACTGGTCTTATCTTTTCTAAGTATCTGTTTTCTAATGAAAAGAACACCTACACTGGCAGCAGAACCTGTTCTTCAGTTTCAGGTGAATTCCTGAAAACATTACTCTGAATTTGATAATGCCATGCCAAAAGCGAAAAGACAGATACAGTACAAGAAGTACTATTCCAGTAGATTTCCCAACTATGGTGTTGCAGTAGTGTTGGAAGTACCTTCTTTCCAAACAGGGGCAATACCAATGTGTCTACTACCCTTCTCTGGTGTTGCATCACTGTTGGAATACACTCCATTAAATAAGGTACTATATCTATGACCCATTTGCCTTTCTCTGGTGTTGCAGCACTGTTCAAGTACCATCCTTCCAATGAGGTGCAATACCAATGAGTCTTCTACTCACCTCTGGTGTAGCAGCTGTGTTGGAGTATCATCTTCCAATAAGGTGTTATACCAATGTGCTTTCTAACTATCTCCAATTTTAAAGCACTGTTGGAGTACATCCTTCTGTAAGGTGCTCTACCAATGTCTGAATAGCCATCTCTGGTGTTGCAGCACTGTGGGAGTACCATCTTTCTGATGAGAGGCAATAATAATTTCCCAACAACCCATCTCTGGTATTGCAGCTTGGGACCCTCCTTCCAATGTCATGCTATTACTAATGTCCTACTACTGATCTCTGGTGTTGTAGCACCATTGGAGTACCACTCTTCTGATAAGGGGCTATTCCAATGTTCCAACAATCCATCAACTGTGTTGCAGCACCATTGAAATACCACTCTTCCAATGAGGTGGTATAGCAATGTGCCATCTACACATCTATGTGTTGCAACACCTTGGGAGTACCACTCATCCAATGAGAGGAAAAATCAATATCCTAACAACCCATCTCTGATGCTGCAGCATTGTTAGAGTACCCACCTTCTAATGCGGTGGTATACTAATATCCCAACTACACATCTCTAGTGTTACAGCACTGTTGGAGTACCATCCTTCTAGTAAGGTGACATACTAATAATGTTCCAACTACCCATTTCAGGTGTGCAGCAGTGATGGAGACCATTCTGCAGATGAGGGGCTTCACCAATGTCCCTTCTAACCATCTCTGGTAGCACGGTTAGAGTACCATCAATCAAATGAGGTGGTATATAACTGTACCCACTGGCTATCTCTGGTTTTGAAGCAGTGTTGGAGTATCATCCTTCCAATGAGGGTCTATACTAATGTCTCAACAACCCATCTCTAGGGATGAAGCACTGTTGGAATGCCCTCCTTCTAATGAGGTGGTATACTAATGTCCCAATGACCCATCTCTGGTCAGCAACACTGTTGCAGTACCACCCTTCCAGTGAGGTGGAATATCAATATCCTAAGACCCCATCTATGGTGTACCACCCTTCTGATGAGTGGCTATACCAATGTCTTTACCAGTATCCCTTTTACCCATCTCTGGTAGCATGGTTGGAACACTCACAATCCAATGAGGGGCTATATGAATGTACCCACTGACTATCTCTGGTTTTGTAGCACTGCTGGAGTACCTGCCTTCCAAGGAGGGCTATACTGATGTCCCAACTACTCATCTCTGCTGTTGCAGCACTGTTGGAGTACCCTCCATCAGATGAGGGGCTATACCACTGGTCCAACAACCTGTCTCAGGTATTGCAGCACTGTTGGAATACCATCCTGATGAGAGGCTATGCCAATGTCCCTGCTACTATCTGTACTGCAGCAGCTCTGTTGAGGTTGGTGGAGCACCAGTGTAGTCTCACCCTCCCCCAGGAGGGGAAGTACCATCCTTTCAATGGGGGCTATACCCATGCCCAACCTCTCGATCTCTGCTGAAGTGCCATCGTTCTGATTAGAAGCTATACCACTGTACATTCTACCCATCTCTGGTGTTATAGCACTGTTGGAATTCCCTTCTTCTGAAGAGTGGCTATACAGGGTATACTGTCAGAACTGCGACAACTTTACAGCGACCAACACAACAGCAACAACAGCACCAGGTCACTGTAGTGTCAGTGCAGAATCTCCGCACTGTTTATGGGGGTATCGCACCCCCTCCCTGAAACAACTCTGACTCAGAGTTGATTATTATAGTAGTTGGGCGTGTGGGAGGCAGAGCTCCCCACATGGAGGGTTTGGGGGGCAAAGGCCCCCAGAAAAAATCAAAGTCTGCAGTGACTCCCATTATGCCGACATAAAGGAGTAGCTGGAACGTCAGTCTGTAACAAAGTTTTTGACCGACTGTCACAAATCTGCTATGCTGAATGCCCATCTCTGATGTTGCATGCAATACTGTTGGAGTACCTTCCTTCTGATGAGGTGCTATATGTCATCGAGGCACAGGTCAGGAAGCATAGAGAAAACCCAGAAGCAGCTGTAAAATTCCACAAAACTGTTTATTTATAGTTGCAGTAACATAAAATAAAATAAACCTGTTCAGGATAACTGTATACCGAAGCAAAATAAAATCTCTTCGAAAAAAATCTCCCTTGCAGCTCAGTCTAGTTGTTTTCATTCAACCCCCATTCTTTGCAAGCATCCTCTTCTTTGTAAATTTCAGGAGGTGCTTAGAACATTGAGAACTTTCTGAGGCCTCCACAGCAGCTGCAAAAGGCTGAGACATATCTACTCAAGTATCCTCTAGCTTTTTACAGTTATCTCAAATTATAAATATTTATACACATTTCAACAGAAACACTAAACATTTTCTGAGCAAAAGTGATCCCATTATCAGTTTAATTTCCATATATTGATTCTCATACATTTTATATTAGCAGATATAGATATTCAAGGGAGGGAAACAGACAGCAAGTGAAATCAGAGAGACAGTGAGAGACAAAGGATTGCGAGACTGTTCGGGGTGATCAAGTCCGAAGTCTCACAGGAAAATTTGGTTGCGCAACAAGACAGAGAAGAGAGAAAAGCAAAGAATACAGATGCTTACATTTACACACTGTCTCCAACAAATGGGACAGGGTCCTGTTCTACCCTGTCACATATACCTTCCTCTTTAAAAGGAACCTGTTTTATTAAACAGGTTTCCAAAACTTTCTATTATCTACTAACATTTCTACTTTCAGAAATTAAGCACATTTGCATCCTCTTCCAGAACAGCAAAAATTACAGTTCAAACCCATACATTGTTTTAACCATCAGAACCCTCAATTCCTGATCCATATCTTGACAGAAAATCAGCATTGCTATTCTCTTTACCAGATTTGTGAATCACAGAGAATTTAAATGGCTGCAGTGCCATGTACCACCTTGTGATTCTGGAATTTTTATCTTTCAGTTGGTTAAGCCAACAGAGAGGATTGTGATCAGTTACCCGAACAAATTCAGTTCCTAGTAAATAAAATCTGAGGGACTTCATGGACCACTTTGCTGCTAATCACTCCTGTTCTATAGTGGAGTACCTTTTCTCACTGTCATGCAACTTTCTACTTATATACAGAATAGGATGTTCCTTCCCATCTATATTTCAGCTTAGGACTGCACCTAGGCCTACCTCAGATACATCTGTTTGTAGCAGAAATGGCTTCCCAAAGTCTGGGCTTCTTAAAACAGGTGCTGAACATAATGCAGCTTTTATGGCTTGAAAAGCTTCATCACACTCTGGAGTCCATTTCACATTATTTTGGTACCATTTCTTTCTGAGTTCAATAAGGGGGGTAGCTAACTCAGCAAAGTTAGGAATAAATCTCTGATAACCAGCCAGATCTAAAAATTACCTGACATATTTCTTTGTTTTAGGTACAGGGTTGTTAGCTTCAGCTTCTATTTTAGAAATCTCTGGTTTGACTTCTCCATTTCCCAACACATAGCCAAAATATCTAGTTACCTACATGCCCAATGCACATTTAGTAGGATTAATTGTCAGACCTGCATTTCTGGTAGCTTGGAGAACTGCTCGTAGGTGCTCCAGGTAACTTTTCCAGTCTGTACTGTACACCACAACATCATCCAGGTACACAGCACAATAACCAGTGTGAGGGGATAAAATTACATCCATGTACTGCTGGAATGTAGCTGGTGCACAATGTAAACCAAGGGGTATGGTGGTGAACTGACATAATCCTACAGGGGTGGCAAATGCAGTTTTATCCCTAGATTCTTTAGCTAAAGGTATTTGCCAGTAACCCTTGGTGAGATCAAGGGTACTGATATACTTTGCACTCCTCAGTCTGTCCACCAAATCATCTTTTCTGGGCATAAGATAACCGTCAGATTCTGACACTTGATTAAGTTTCCTGAAATCAAGGCAGATTTTAACACCCCCTTCTTTTTTGTTTACAATTACCATGGGAGATGGCCAAGCACTCCTTGACTCCTCAATGATACCCAATTCTTTCATTTTCTGTATTTCCTTAACCACATCAGTTCTTAGAAACATAGAAACATAGAATTTGATGGCAGATAAGGGCCACTTGGCCCACCCAGTCTGCCCATTTCCCTACCTACTGGATAAGCTGCAGATCCTAGTAAACCAGCAGCCTACTTCTTCCTACTCCCACCCCCCAACAGCTCTGGCAACCTGTATGACTTTTGTCTAATAGGATGAGCATTCTTTGTCACTATTAAGTGCTCAACCCCTTTTGCTCAGCATGATACCTTGGTAAAAGTACTGTTAAATGTCTTTAACACATTACAAATGTCTGCAGTTTGCTCTGGGGCTAAGGAAACATTCACCTTTACAGCATCAGCATTTACAGTTTGTTCTAGTCTATCATAAGCTACATCTATATCTTCCTTATCAGTTTCTGGTAAAACCAGCAAAGCAACTTTTGGCATTTTTTCAACCCATTTCTTGAGGAGGTTAGCATGGTATATCTTAGAAGGATTTTTCATGTCATGGGTCTCTATCCCATAGTTAAGAGTGCCAGTATGTCTAAGAACCTTATAAGGCATTTGCCACTTTATTAACAACTTATTTTCTGTTGTGGGTAACAATAGCAAAACCTTTTCACCTGGCTCGAAAACTTTTTTATTTTACCCCATGGTCATAATATACCTTCTGCTGGTTTTGAGCCTCTTCCTGATTACAATGGGCAATTTCAACATATTTTGCCAGTTTCTTTCTAAGGGCACACATATAAGAAGAAGCAGATTGTTTCTGAGTGGGGTTATCTTCCCACGTTTTCTTTATCACATCCAGTGACCTTCTTGACTACCTACCATACAGCATTTCATAGATACATAGATACATAGACAGTGTCGGCAGATAAGGGCCTATGGCCCACCCAGTCTGCCCATTTGAGCTTGTAAGTTCAGTTTGTTTTCCTAGAAGTCTGTTGCCCCTTACCCCTGACCTCCAGAATTCCTTTATGTCTATCCCATGCATTCTTAAATCCCGTGATTGTTTCAGCCCCCACCACTTCCTCTGGCAGGGTGTTCCACTTGTCCACCACCCGCTTCTGTGAAGAAATTTTCTCATGTTCCTCTGAATCATCCTCCCTCCAACTTCATCCCATGCCCTCTAGTCCTGGAACATCTTTTTGCTTAAAATAGTGTTTCCTGCACCCTGTTCCTCTCTGTAAGATACCTGTATGTCTCTATCATCCTCTCTCTCCCTCCTCCTCCAGGGAGTAGCATGTTCAGTTCCTTCAACCTGTCTTCATAGGACTTGTGATGCAATCCATGCACCATCTTTGTTGCCCTCCTCTGACCTTCTACCCTGTCTATGTCCTTACGTAGGTATGGTCTCCAGAACTGTACACTGTACCCAGGTGGGCCTCACCACTGTCTTGTATAGCGGAATTATGACTCCTTTTCCTGCTGGTGATGCCCCTGCCTATACATCCCAGCATCCTATTTGTTTACCTGCTGCCTTGTCACACTGTTTCCTCTCTTGAGGTCATCAGAGATGACAACCCCAAGATCCCTTTCCTGCTTGCATGCTATTCCTCACCCCCAACTGATATATTGTGCCAGGGTTTTTGTGCCCATATGCATTATCTTGCACTACTTGCATTGAATTTCAACTGCCAAACCCCTGACCATTCTTCAAGATTCTGCAGGTCGCTTATTCTGTCTACACCCTCTGGTGTGTCTACTCTCTTGCAGAGCTTTGTGTCATCAGAGAACAGTGAAATTCTGCCTTCTAGGTCCCATGAATGTCACTGATGAAGATGTTGAATAGGACCGGTCCCAGCACTGATCCCTGTGGTACCCCACTGGTCACTCTTCCTCTGTGGAGTGACAGCCATTTACCACCACCCTCTGTGTCCTGCCACCCAGCCAGTTACCTACCCACCACAGTACTGTCCTGCCCACACCTATTCCCAGTTTGTGTAATAGTCTTCTATGTGGCACAGTGTCAAAGGCCTTGCTGAAGTCCAGATAGGCCATGTCCACTGCCCTCCCCTGATCCACCTCCCTAGTCACCCAGTCAAAAAATTCAATGAGGTTGGTCTGACATGCCCTCCCCCTGGTGAAACCATGCTGTTTTCGGTCCTGTAGTCCATTGACAACCAGATGTTCCACCAATCTCTCCTTCAGTAGTGCTTCCATGATCTTCCCCACTACCGAGATGAGGCTGACTGGTCTGTAGTTCCCTGCTTCCTCTTTGTTCCCACTTTTGTATAAGGGGACTACATCTGCTGTCCTCCAGTCTTTGGGTACCTCCCCTGTTTCCAGTGATTGGCTAAACAGGATAGCAAGAGGTTCAGCCACCACTCTCTTAGTTCTTTAAGGACCCTGGGTGCACCCCATCTGGCCCCATTGCTTTATCAACTCTTATACTTCCAGTTCCTTCAAGACCCTTTCTCATGTAAAAGGACTTGTAGTCCATTTCTGCACCATTCTCACCCTGTACTCCCTTCAGACCCATTACCCTCCTCTTCCTCAGTAAAGACTGAGCAGAAATACCTGTTCAATATGTCAGCTTTACTGTTGTCATCCTCCACGCGCCTCCATCCTCCCCCTTCAGTCTCCTATCCCTTCCTTTGTCTTTCTTTTTTCACTTATGTACCGGTAAAAGGTTTTGTCCCCTCTACCCACTGATTTTGCAATGTGTTCTTCTGTCTGAGCTTTGGCTTCCTTTACTGACCTCCCTGCCTCCCTTGCTTCTCCTGGTACATCTCCCTATCCCTTCTGCCTGTGTCTTTTTGTATTGCCTGAATGCAATCTTTTGGCTTTCACTTTCTTTGCTACCTCTTTGAAAACCATAATGGTCTCCTCTTCCTTTTCCTCTTGCTAACCTGTTAATGCATAATTCTGTTGTTCTTGTAAGCCCCATTTTAAATACTGCCCACTGTTCCTCAACCCTGATTCCTGTCCCATTCCCTTAATGCCTCTTTCAAGTATCCCCCATTTTCCCAAAGTCTGCCCCTAAAATCCAGGATACGTGTTTTGTGTGGTTTGGTTCTGCTCTTTTGTGATTTCAAACCAAAATGACTGGTGGTCACTGTTTCCCAGGTGCTCCCCACTGTTACCCCCCATCACACTGTCCCTGTTTGTGAGCACAAGGTCCAGTATTGCCTTCTGCCGAGTTGGTTCCATGACCAGTTGCTTGAGGAAGGCACCCTGAAGAGAGTCCAGGATAAATCTGCTCTAGTTGATGCTGCTGCTGGGATGCTCCAGTCCACGTCTGGAATATTGAAGTCTCCAACCAGTACTACCTCACCCTTGTCTGCCATCCTTTGGATGGCTAGCATCAACTCCCTATCTGTTTCTTCCTCCTGGGCTGGTGGTCTATAGACCACACCTGTGTGGATGGCTGTCCCCATTTTCCTTTCCAGCTAACCCACAGTATCTCTCCCCATTTTGTTCCTCCTGGATCTCTGTGCCCTTATGTCATTTTCACATACAGCGCCACCCTCCTCCTCCTTCCTGCCTGCTCTGTCTCTTCTGAATATGTTGCAGCCAGGTATGGCCATCTCCAGTCGTGGTTATCATTACACCAGGTTTCAGTGATGGCCACAATGTCCAGGTCTGACTGCACCATGACAGCCTCCAGATCTTCCATCTTGTTGCTAAGGCTCCTGGCATTTGCACACATAGCTTCCATGATTTGACCTCCTAGACTGTTTCACTGTTCTACTCCAGCCCCTTCCTTGGTTTCCATTTATTCCTGATTCTCCTTGCTGTCTGCCCTTCTGCTGAATTTTGCCCCTTTTCTGCTTATCCACCTCTTGGGCACTAATCTCCATCTTTTGCACACTGCTTTGCAGAGATAGCCACTCCTCTGGTTCACTGGTTCCACTGCTAGCTGTGGGGGGTGAGCAAGTAGGTACCCTCCTTGCTGGCCTGCCATCCCTCTTTGCTAGTTTAAATGCTTGTCAATGTAGCATTTAAACTTATCATTGAGTGCTTGGATTCCCCTCCAGGATGGATACAGGCCATCAGGCCTGAACAAACCTCCATCCCTCCAGGTGGATCCCCAGTCACCAATGAATCCAAACCTTCTCACAGCACCAGTTCTTCAACCATGAGTTAAAGTTCCTGGTGCATGCACTCTATGCTCTCCTTGCTCCTCACAGGTAGTACTTCTGAGAAAGTGACAGAAGTAGCTGCTGCTTGAGACCCTCCCAGTTTCCTAAACTCTTCCTGAACCTCCTTGGCTCCCATTTGCCAGGTCATTAGTACCTAGGTGGATAATGACATCCAGCTCACCCTCCCGTCTTGCCTTCCCAGTGATCCCCAGGATCTTCTTTCCATCCCTCCATGTCGTGGCACCTGGTAGGCACCTCACCTCCCTGTCCTCCCCCTCCTGTGTTCCTAGCTGGTTCCCTCTTATGATGGAGTCCCCCACCAGAATTCGCTTCCTCCTCCTCTGGGGTCCACTGCTTTCCCCGCTGAGGTCACCTCCTTGGCTAACCTCCACATCCTTTCCTTCCACTTCTCTGGGTATCTCTATTTGGTTGTCCTCATTTGCCAGTGTGGCATATGAGTTCTTGAGTGGAATAGGATCTGGGATGTGCCTCTGCCTGACTGCTCTAACCCTTCCTGAGCCCACTGTCATCCAAGTGCTCCTCGTTCTCAGCATCCTTTGAGGTGGTTGCATTGGACTGGGTGGTCCCTGGATAGGGGTGATGGTACTCCTGACCCAGTTTACTTCCGCTCTGAGTCTGGCTACCTCATCCCGCAGTCCAGAGAGATGCATGCAGATAGGGCAGCACCTCAGTGTCCAGAAGGTCTGCCTGAATATGGCTGTCCCACAGCCACTGCATTGCACCACTCCCCACATTATACTGCAATTCCACTACTTGTCTGCTACTGAAGCTCTCCTAGTTCCCTTTTTATTAATTTACTGTACTAAAAATCCTGCCACTGATCCTCAGATAATTTTTTTTTTTTAAAGAAAAAGAAACCAATAAATAAATAAATGAGTCAAAACACTTGTCGTGCTGAGGGTGGGCTTCTTCCCCCTTATGCCCCTCCTACTTCACACCCCTTACTATACCCTGTGTTTAGCTCCTGTCAATCAGATTTAACAGGGAATATAATTAAGAGTTGGGGGAAGGGGAGGGAGGGGTAAATTGAACGAATTAAAGACAGCACAGAATTACACCACCACTATGTTTTAAATTTTCAACAGCCCAAAAACAATTATAAGTAAAGACAACAAAGAAAGTATAGTGTCACTAAAAGCCCACAATCTAAGTTTAAAAGAAGAATAGCAATTTCCAGTTACTCTAAAGCACTGAATTGAATATGTTTTCTTCCTTCCCCTTCTGGCTTCTTCTGAGAAAATAAAACTCTGCTTGCTAATTTAAATCTGACTGAGCCCCACCTCCAGTTATCACGTAGCTGAGGTCAGAGGCCAGACAATTAACACCCTTCACCCAACTACAGGGCAGTCATACAAGCCAAGATAAAATTTGCAGCAATTAAAGACAGCACAGAATTACACCACCACTATGTTTTGAATTTTCAACAGCCCAAAAACAATTATAAGTAAAGACAACAAAGAAAGTATAGTGTCACTAAAAGCCCACAATCTAAGTTTAAAAGAAAAATAGCAATTACCAGTTACTCTAAAGCACTGAATTGAATATGTTTCCTTCCTTCCCCTTCTGGCTTCATGGTGAAAACCATGTTGATGCCTCTGGCACTTCTCTGTAAGCAAAGGGTAGGTAAGGCAAGTAATGATCCCAGTCTTTCCGTTCCCCTTTTACAAACTTTTTTAAAATGCATTTTAAGGTTTGGTTAAAATGTGCAACAAGACTGACTGTCTGAGGGTGATGGGGGAGGTTCTTATGGCAGTGATACCTAGCAGTCTGTACAGCTCCTTAAGCAGTGCAGCACCAAAATTACTACCCTGATCAGTAATAATTTCTTTAGGTATGCATGCCTTAAATCCCACTTCGGCTGACACCATATGTCGCTGAAGCACAGGTCAGGAAGCATAGAAAAAACTCAGGAGCAGTTGTAAACTTCCACAAAACTGTTTATTCATAGTTGCAGTAAAATAAAATAAACCCGTTCAGGATAACTATATACAGAAGCAAAATAAAATCTCTTGTAAAAAGAATCCCTTGCAGCTCAGCCTAGCTGTTTTTGTAAGTCTTTTTCAAACCTATCCTGTTCTTTGTAAATTCCAGGAGCTGCTTAGGAAATTGAGAACTTCCTGCGGTCTCCACAGCAGCTGCAAAAGGCTGAGACATTTGTACTCAAGTATCCTCTAACTTTTTTCAGTGATCTCAAATTATAAATATATATACACATTTCAACAGCAACACTAAACATTTTCTAAACAGGTGATCCCATTATCATTTTCATTTCCATATATTGATTCTCATACATTTTATATTAGCAGATACAGATATGCAAGGGAGGAAAATAGCAAGAGAAAACAGAGAGACAGTGAGAGGCAAAGGATTGTGAGACTGTTTGGGTTGATCAAGTCCGAAGTCTCACAGGAAAATTTGGTCGCACAACCAGACAAAGAAGAGAGAAAATGAATGAATACAGATCCTTACATTTACACATTGTCTCCAACAAATGAGACAGGGTCCTATTCTACCCTGTCATACTATATAACTGTCTCTTCTGCCATTATTTGTGTTGCAGTACTACTAGTATACCAATCACAAAAAATATGAGCCCTGATCCCGGCTGAGGACCTGATCATGCTGGTACATGCTTTTGCCACTTCCAGGCTGGACTATTGCAAAGCCCTGTACCTAGGGTTATTTGAAGGCAACCTCTGTAGGCTGAAGCTGGTGCAGATGCAGTGGCAAGGTTATTATCAGGGGTGAGAAGGTGTGAACATATCACCCCGGTTGTCCATGGGCTGCACTGGTTGTCAGTCAAGTGGAAGATTGTCTTCAAGGTAGGACTCCTGACCTACAAGACCCTATGTGATCGGGGACCTGTCTATCTGCAAGATTTCCTTGTCCCTTACCATCCACCCCAGGCACTCCATTCTACCAAGGGGTGAGGGCTCCTTAGAGTTCCCAGGACAAGGCTGCAGCATTTGTGGGACAGGGCAATCTCAGGGGCTGTACCTACCCTGTGAAACTCATTTCAGATTTATGTGAGGGAGGCTCCCTCAGTAGAAGCCTTTAAAAAGGGGTTAAAAACCTATCTGTTCCAGCAGGCTTTTATTGACTAACTAGTGGTCTGTTTTAGGATTGATAGATGAATTTTAATGGTTGCTATCAGTTGCACTGTTAAGCATATATAGCTGTATATTACTGTATATTATTACACTGTTGATTGTGTTGCTGTACAGAGCCCAGTGTCCTTGGAATTTGATGTTTTTATAAGTAAAATTATCTATTGGAATTTGATGTTTTTATAAGTAAAATTATCTATCTATCTATCCATCTTTTATATGAGGTGCTATAGCAATAATTGCACATCTCTGGTGTTGGAGCACCATCCTTCCAGTGCAGTACCAATGTCCGCACTACCTATCCGTGAGATTGCAACACTATCGGTGTACAGCCTGCCTGCCCTTATTTCTCGGTGGTCTGTTACTATTGCAGGTCATCCTGAGGCAAGTAAAAATTAACAGGAACTCCACGGTTCAAGGACATTTTAAAACAAGTCATTTTAAAACTGTCTTGAACCCGATACTGTCTGTGGATAATGTAAAACAACTGCTGTGTGAGTGGGAAGGGGGTTGGGTTATCAGCATGCCACATGGTTTGCAACAGCTAAGCTAAGAAAGCTCTAACTTGCATGAATGTGGAAGTTCAGTTAACTTCATAAAGTGAGCAGTAGAAAAGCACAATAAATATCTCAGAGCTGGCTGAGATTTCTTTTCCTAAAATGATCTATGGTTCTAATTTCTTCCTTCCAACTACCTACTTAATTTCCAAGTTATTAAGCCACACCTTGCTGACTCCCCCACCTCTGAACTTTAGTTCTCAGTTTATTCCTATGTGGTCTGCCATTTGTTTGGCTTTCTAAGTTGTTGTCCACCCTTATTACTAACCTCAAATCCAGTGGGTTGGGTTGGGGAGGGAGGCATGGAGGTGTTACCATTATCAGCATGCCACATGGTTAGAAGTTGGAGGAATAGAAGTTCTGTTAACTTGTTATCTGGAAGAAATGTGAACTGAGTGACCAGTCATCACTGTAGTGATCTCAGACCTGGCTGACACCTTTCCCTAAAATGATCTGTAGTGCTTGTTTATTCCTTCCAACTACTGTACCTCCTTAATTTCCAAGTTATTAAGCCAAACCTTGCTGACCCCCCCATCCCTAAACTGTAGCTCTGAGTTTGTTCCTCTGTAGTACTACAGTTTCTTTCATTTTTCTGCCTTCCTAAGTTGTCACCCACCCTTATTACTAGCCTAGCCTGTAGTGGAGTGAGGGGGGGATGCACAAAGGGGTTAGAATTTTTAGCATGCCACATGGTTAGAAGCTGGATGAACAGAAATTCGGTTAACTTGTTAGCTGGATGAAATGTGAACTGAGTGAGCTGTAAGCACTGCAGTTATTTCAGTTCTGGCTGTCTGTCCCTCAAATGATTTGTTGTGCTCATTTCTTCTTCCTTCCAACTAGCTACCAGTAGCATCATTTCCCCTGACTCCTGGGGGTTGCAAAGTCCCATTTTCTGCAAAATCACAGAGGTTGCAAACCTCTCCATTCAGTACATTTTATCTAAATAAATGCCAGGGAAACCTGGTTTAAGGAGTTATTAGAGGTTGTAGTGGATATCATAGTCATTTCAAAGCAATCATGAGATTGTCAAACACAACCCCTGGCTACTGCTAAATGGCACCCCAGTTAGCTACTAGTGCTATGTGGGATGTGGAGTTCGGCCAGTGAAATTATCACAGAATAACCGTACTGTTGGTGGAATTTCTCCTCGGAATTCCACTGGCTCTTCTGCAAAATTCTCCCTGCTGCTATCTGTGGAATAATATTCCACAGAACAGCATTTCTCCATGGAAAATCATTCTGCAACCATTTCTGTGGAAAATATAGAAATCTGCAGAATAAAATTCCATGGAAATGTTACTGAAAAACACATTCAGCATTTTTCTGCTGTGGAATTCTGCCATCCCATTTCTGTTGAAATTTGATGGAATGTCAGTGGAATTTTGAAAATGGTGTGAAATTTAATTGTGCCACAATGTAAAAATTCCACACAGCACAATCAGCTACTTAACTTCTCCATTATTAAGCCATACTGTGTTTATAGCACTCCCCCAACCCCTGACTGTAGCTTTAAGATTTCTCTAGTTTGCTTTTTGGGCTTCCTGATTTTTCTCCACCCTTATCGCTTGCCTTACCTGTAGCAAGTCTGTTTGATTCATATAAAATAAAACTGATCAGACTTCGGTCCTTTTATTATTTATTTTTATTTTTATTTATAGGTTTTATGATCATACAGCAAAACCATACATGAAGTAACTACTCTTGTCTGTGGCTGGCGGAATATTAAAACAACTGCTGTGCAGGGTGTGGGTAGGAGTAGGGGGGTGTTAGCGGTGGTGGTGGTGGTGATGGGTGGCATTACCGTTGTGCCACATGGTTTGCAGTAGCTTTAACTTGGAATGGAACTTGTTAGTCGAAAGAAATATGAAGTGAGCAGGAAACACAATAGTCATCTTTGACCTGACCATCCTCTGTCCTTCAAATGAGTTATATTGTTAATTTCTTCTTTCAGCCACTTCCAAATAATTAAGCCAGTCTGCACTGCACACTGATAATACATCCCCTTTCCACTGTAGGTCTGTGTTTGTTCTGTTCTACTTCTGTTTTTTGTGTGTTTTCGGACTCAAGCTGGTGGTGGATCCTCTTATTTCTAAGTTGCATTGTAGATCAGCTTTTTACAGCCTGCTGCTGCAGGAAAGTATGTGCTGTTGGAAACGGCATCTGTTGCTAGCAACTGTAGAAACACCAGCAAGGGACAAGAAAAGCACAAAACAGACTAACATATCATTGCCCCAGTACGCTCATATGGCATATACAGTGTGTGAAAATACATGTGACTTTAGTTGGAGGAGGACCTGTGTTGGTATCTTAAGTCTTTAAAAGTCATTACCTCCAAAAGTTCAATACTTCCAAAAGCTAAGTCTGAACCATCTATTGCATAACCCTGACACAAATCTCAAGATACCAACTTGGGTTCAGTTGGAGGAGCTTGACTTCAATAGTCCCAGTATATGAGGCAAAACACCAAAGCAGTGATGCAGGATAACAAATGTGGGAGTCTTTATTGAAAAGATTCCATAAGTCAGGGTGCTATGGCAGTCCCCCCACACCAACTGCTGAACGTTTTCATGAATACTCACAGGTGCTTCATCACAGCCCTGGGACTAGTGCAGCCTGGCTCCTCCAGCTGTAACTTGAGTCTACATTTCTCCTGTGTTCCAGTCTGTGTTCCACTTACTTCCTTTGTATTCCAGGCAAACCATATCAAAATAGTGTCCTATTCCCTAAACTCTTAGCAACCCCCTCACACACACACACACACACACACACACACACACACACACACTCCAACTGCTGAACATTTTTGTGCTCACAGGTACTTCATCATGGCTCTGGGATGAGTGCAGCCAAGCTCCTGCAGCTGTAAGTTGCTTCTTCATTTCACCTGAGTTCCAGTCTGTATTTCAATTAGCTGCCTTCCTCTCACACAAGTCTTTAAACCTCCTACCCAGGCAGAACCTTCACTTGTCCCTAATTGTCCTACAGTGTACAACCAGGAACAAAAACCCTGACCTCTGTCCTGCTCTGCTTTGTAAGTCTAGAAAGGCATTTTTTTCTATCATTCTTAACTTTTTTGTTTAATATGGTTTCCTATTTTTTTCTTTCAATGACATTCAAGAACCCTATGCATGTCAACTTTCAAATCACCCCAATATGGGTGTTCATCAAGCATGCACAAACACATGTTTCAGGAGTGATTTAAAAGTTAACTCTCGTTGATAGAGACTACTTGAATCTAAAAATGAGCTTTGTAGTCCTGTTTATTCTACTTATTTAGTGATTCGGAAAAGACTTTTGAGCGCAAACTCTTTTACAAAGGTTCCATGTCATAGATTGCAAAACAAAGAACAACAGGAGAAAGCAAAGGTACATTACAATGAACTATACAGCTTGGATTCAGAACTTACAGAATAACTGAAAACATAGGTACAAGTTAAAATAAAAATAAAAACACTATGAGGGTGGGGGGAATAAGCAGCCACAGAGTGCCTTGCCAGTAGTTCAGAGGGACGGGGATAGCTGGCAGTGGGGTGAAAAAAGGAGGTACGAGAGAAAGAGAGAGAGAGAGGTATGTAATGCAGTGGAGATGAAGGGTGGGGAAAGATAGGTGATAAGGTATATAGATAAATGGTGGGGTGAGGGGAGGCTGAGTGGAGAAGACATGCTAACGTAAATGGTGGGGTGTGAGGGGGCATGGTCAGGCAGCCTGCATTAGAAGTGACTGTTAGAGAAACTCACGGAGCTGTGAATTAGGGGAAGGGGGAGGTGGGGTGGTGGGTGCCGAAGGAGCATGATGCAGACTGAGAGAAGAAGAAGAAGAAAGAGAAGAAACTGCTGCGTTTTCGGCTACCAGCATGTGCATGCCAGAAACCAAGAATTCAGCAGTTCTTGTTATTCTTTCTAAGGGTTACAAGGCTCATTTCATATTGAAGTACCATCTATAAATTTGAATTACAGTAGGCTTCTTGTGTTTCCGGGGAGGGAGTGTGGGGTGATGGATGCTGAGAGGGATGGTCGGGCGAAGGGGATATCTATAACTTAAAAGGAAACAGTCACTAGTCATGGCACGTTCCACTGTGACCAAGATGGCCTCTGCACACCTGAGGTGGCAATCTTGGATATGGTACATTGTACTGTGACCTCCAATTTTTCTTCTTTTAAATTATTGAGATCCCCCACACCTGACCCTCCCTCTCAGAACCCATCACCCCACACATCCACAGAAACATGAGCATGACACTGGAGGTGCCCAATCCCCCATTGTCATGATCAGGACGCCCATGAGCTTTTTTTCCTTGTCTCCCCCACCTGACCCTCCCTCTCAGCACTCACCACCCCATCCCCCACCCAAGAAGTGTAATAGTAGTACTTGGGGGTGCTCAATCCCACCCGTGCAGAAATCCTCAGTCTTTTTTTTTCAACATGTAAAAGAAAACCATCCATAAATGTCTTTGCGACCAAGACTCCACCCACTCTAATCCTCCCACTCAGCACCCCCCAAGCCCTTATGTATTGATCAGAGATCCAGCACCATAATCCTGTCTGGACCACAAACACATCTTCACTCTTCAAAGCTGGACTGCAAACTGAAGAAACAGGTATGCGTTCAATCTATTTCAATGATGTTTTGAACTTAGTAACATAACTAAGTTCTTTTTTATATATTTTTGGCGCACATTTTCAACATGTCTTTTTAGGGACATCACCTCATGAATAATGCAAGTAAGTAAAATGTTATTTATAAAAGGCACCCTTCCAGTGCTCAGGGTGCCCTTACAAAATAATCAAAGAAACCATACAATAAAATATTTAAAAATTACAACCATAATCCAGTTAAACAACACAGAATCCTAAAATATCATGTCCCTAAAAATGCTTTTTCAAAAAGATATGTTTTTAGAGAGTTTTTAAACTGTTCCACGGTCAGGCTCTCATGTATTGTTCCACAGAGAAGGGGCCATAAAGACAAAGGATCTTCCACCAAATGTCTTCAGAAATACTCTAGGAATCTCTAGCAATCCCTCGTCAGAGGATCGGAGTGAGTGGGAGGGACAGTAGGGAGATAAGAGGTCTTGCAGGTACTGGGGTCCCTGCTTGTGTAAGGCTTTATAGGTCATTAATGTGACCTTAAAAGTGATTGACCATTGTATGGGCAGCCAGTGCAGTTTGTGCAGCACAGGTGTTATATGACTGTATCTAGGAGTTCCAGTTAGCAACCTGGCCATCATGTTCTGCACTAGCTGCAGTCAGCAAATATACACTCCTGGTGGCCCTAGGTAAAGGGCATTCAGTAGTCAAGTCAAGTGGTGACATAGAATTCTGCCTTCTTACGGGAAATTGCTAATTGGTAGGTGTCATAATGGTCCAACTACCTAAATCTGTTCACCTCCAGGTGAGTTTTCCACCAATGTCTCTCCAACCTTCACCCCTGCTTCTTCAATTCCCTTAGTGACCCATCAAACCATGGGGCATCAGGACAAGAAGTCAGGGGTAGAACATGAACTGGAGCAATGACATCCAGGGCCTCAGCTACTGCCTTATTAGAAGCCAGTACCAGAGACCCTGGGTCAGTGCTATCTAATGGAATACCCGACAGGTCCAGTACCGTTATATGGCCTTCAGGTTTTACCTGTCTTAAAGGACGATACTGTACCTTCTCCCTAGGGGCAGGCCCATTTTTGGGGGGGTTGCAAAACTAAACCTCAGGGCGTGATGGTCTGACCATCCAATAGGATCCACCTCCATATCTGTGATCCCCATTCCCAGATGGAAGAGACGTTAGGTAAACCTACCCCTAAAGGTGATTTTACAGTTACTGTGCAAAATTACTTTGTTGGATGGAGTTGAACATTTTCTCCACCATTGATCATGAGGAGTAGTCATAGGAATTCTATGTTCTAAATATCGTGTACAAATATTAAAACATACAATTTTGAGCCAATGTCGCATTTTGCAAATGCAGGTTCATAACTTAAGTAATTTGCAATAGTTTTACCCCAAATTTCCAACAAAGCCATACCTGTACAGCACCTCATGAATGTGACATCTGTCATTTTTCAAATCATAGCCAAAATGTTTGTTTTATTTTTACATCCCAAACTTATTTTGGGGTCCCTGTGCAAAATCACCTTTTGGGCAGGGGCAGCAAATGTTCTCTGCCTTTGTTTATGAGGTGGGGTCATAAGAAGGCCATGTTCTAAATCTGGTGTAAAAATATTTCAAAACAAAAAAAAGTTATGAGACTACATAGAATTTTGCAAACCAGGCTTATAGGTTTGGTAATATTCAATATTTTACCCCACATTTTTCAACATAGCCATTTCTTTACAGCTCCTCATGAATGTGATGGATGTAATATTTCAACTGCTGACCAAAATGTGTTTTTGAGTCCTGAAAGGTGAATTTGCAGTCCAGTGCAAAATCACCTTTCAGTCAGGAGATGAACATTTGCTCTGTCCTTCCTCATGAGGCAGGATCCTAACAAAACAAATGTTGAAATTTGGTGTATAGATATTATAAAACAACACATTTATGAGCTTACATTACATTTTGTTAATACAGGCTCATTAACTTTCAATACTTGTACTACGAACCCCACAGCTGCAGCCCTATCAGCTCTGACTACAACTTATTTACTTTGGTGACATCATCTGCAGTGCTACTCCTAAAAGTAGCCTCACTAGACGGGACAATTTCCACTCATTCTGCTGCTTTGCATTGGACTGTCCACCCTGCACCTGCCATTGCTCTCTCTCTCTCTCTTTCTCTCTCTTCCTCCCTCCTTGAATACAGATGTTTCATACACTGTGTCTCCTTTAGCTCTAAATGCTGGCTTAGCTGCCTCCCCTCCCTCCTACCTTACCTCTCTCCTCTCTACTGTCCCACTCTCCTCATACACCCTTCATACTTCTGGATATCGTACCCTCACTCTCTTCTCCAGAAAATCATCAGCGAACATGCTGCTTTCTCACACCGATTTCCAAAACTTTGGAACCCCCTCCCCCTAAACATTCTCTTTCATTCTCTCACTCTCACACTCACACACTCGCTCACACTCTCTCGCACATTCTCTCGTACTCACCCTCACTCTCTCTCTCCTATGCTCCATGACTTAGGAACCCTTCAGGAATTACTTGAAAACCTTAACGGCCCCCTGCTGCAGCTGCACTATATTGCAGATAATGTTTTACATATCTCACTTTTCAGTATTGCTAGCCCTACTACTTGGCACAGATGGCTGCGCTTTATATTCTTGTCTGGGAATTCTCTCCAAACAATGTCTACTCCACCTCCACTAGTCTCATCCACCCACCCCTCTGTCTGCCCATTGTATTAAAATACCCATGCTTCCCATTTGTTTACTTGGAGAAGATTCATAGATTCCAACTAGGTGCCTTTATAGCCACACTGATCACCCCTCAAATAATGGTTACTGGATGATCTAAATACAGTCCCTGGTTTCATAAACATATCCACTGGGTCCCCTACAATGACTCCTCACAAGTGGTGATAAACAGCCAAAGCTGGAACGTGCTGCAAATACTAGTATTCCATCTCCCAACAACGCCCACAGGGTAAAGGCACATGGCTTAAGAAAAAAATGTACTGTTTGAACATAAATAGCCTCAGAAACAAAATACATGAACTGGAGACCTTGGCAAACTCATACTCCCCAGATATAGTTTGTGTTACTGATACCTTGCTCACCCTCCATCTTTCCTCATGAGATGGCACTCCTAGGATACAAAAACTTCAGACAGGACAGATGTGTCAAAAAGGGTGGAGAGGTCCTTATCTATGCCAAGTGCTCACTAAATGCCAAACTAACTTCATTACAAAACCAACTTAACTCCAAAAGTGAGAACATCTTCATCAACCTATTACTAGGGGGTACCAAATTGCTCATAGTCGGCTGTTTATAAACCCCCTAAGGTTGCAGAACTAGCCCCAGAGTCACTGTTAGAGGCTCTATATGTGAGGAAAAGAATCATTCTCTGAGATTTCAACTTGAACTGTCCCCAATCAATCCCCTCTGACATAAAATCCCAATTGGAGGATAATTGCCTCACTCATCTTATCACCAAACATACCTATCTGAACATGAAAACTGGGAATCATACCACCCTCAACTGGATCCTTGTCTCCAGACCCACTCAGATCCAATTCATGAGGGTTTTTTTCAATGCCACGAGTGACTATGCCCCCATCTTCTGCATTTAGAAAAACAATAATTCACCCCCACCACCACCACCAAATTACTGGGGTCAGGGACTTCTCTAATTTCAACCCAGATTATTTTCTCAACTCCCTAGCCCAGGTGTGCTGGTCACAAATTGGCACAACTCCTTGAGTAAACTCCGCTCTAGTCTTTTTCCTAAAAAAACTTTTTATCAATAGCTGATAAGCATCCACCACTCAAGCAATTAAGAGTAAAAGGGAAGGAATCCAGGTGGCTATCCCAGCTGTTTAAGAAATTCATGCAGATAAGGAATGCAGCCTGGCATACCTTCAAAGCCTCAGGACTCTCCTCTGATTGGCAGAAATACAGAGAGCTATGTAACAGATGCAAAGAAAATCGGTGAACTTCAAAACAAACCTACCTTAAAAAATTACAATCCAAAAACCTTTCCAACCCCAAAATTTTCTGGGCACAAATAAATGCCCTACTGAAAGGAAAATACCAGACCTCAACCACTGGTTATTGTGTTAAATGGAATGCACCTCACTAAGTCAGATTATTCTGACAATGCTATTAATGAGTTCTTCATAGACCTCAACAAATTTAAAACCTTCTTCTCCCTCCCGCTGCCTCAAAAAGTTTATCTAGAAGAACCTCCAACCATCACCAACTTCAGCCTCAAACTTGTGACCAAACAGGAGGTTCTCAAGCCTCTAAGAAAAATTGAAACAATAGGGTCTGCAGGTCATAATAAACTAGACCCAAGGATTTTACATGTTGCAGCCCTGGTCATAACTTCCCCACTAACCTGACTTTTTAATAAGTCCTTACTCAAGGAGATGTTCCCCATAGCATGGAAAATTGCCCTAGTAACACTGATTCACAAGGGTGGAGCACAGCACCTAGCCAAGAACTACCACCCTATATCAATCCTCAGTACCCTTAGTAAAACATTAGTGAGGGTCATATATAACCAATTCCAGGACAACTTGGAATAGCAGAGTTGAGCCCAACAGCATGGAGTGAGAAAACACCATGAGTCTGACGCTGCCCTGGCTCACCTATCTCCTGATATCTTCTCAGCCCTAGACTCAGGTCAGATGACTAAAGTAATATTCATAGACCTGACAAAGGCATTCAATTTAGTGAACCACCAAAAAACTTTTAGCAAAACTGAAATCCCTCGGCTTTGATGACTTGACTCTGAGTTGTTTCTCAAGTTACTTCTCAAGCAGGTCTCAAAAAGTTAAATGGAAAGGGATAGTATCAGGATCATGCCCCATCAGGGATGGTGTCCCCCAGAGTTCAGTTCTGGAGCCCCTGCTCTTCTCTCTGTATGTAAACAATTTATCAAAGAGCTGTGGGGATGCAAACTTTTATACATGGAGGATGCAGTCATATATAGGTGCTCACACAATCCGTCCTACCTAAATAACCTACTGACAATGAACATACAGTCCATGGAGTCCTGGCTTCACACCAACAAACTGGAGCAGAATGCTAAAAAAACAAGGTAATACTCTTTAGCCCCAGAAGTTCAGACCCTAAGAGGATGCACACCTTTTCCCCAACTCTTCTACATGGTACCCAAATTGAGGTTGTTGAATCTATTAAGTATCTGAGGATGAATCTCAATCAATACTGCACTCTCAAGGTTCACACGGACCACTTAACCAAATCTAAAAATCAAAAACTGGGTCTGTTATATCATTTCACTGGAGAGACAGCACCTGCCTAAGCTAACAATAATTGCAATGCTTCATAACGGTACAGCTAGACTTCCTTGTAAGCTGTGTAATTAACAGCTACGTAAATTAGGAACCAGGACTCACCCACACACGTTTTCACTTCAAAGTGCTCTTCTTTATTTGTAGTCCTTTCAAACTCAATAAAAGCAAAAGGAGGTCCATAAATAGCAAGGTACTTTGCATTTTATGGAACACCTTTTGATGGTCTATATTCGTCTGCGGAACCTTTATTACAAGAAGGTTCAGCCAGAAGGAAAGACTGTCCAGCAGGTTCTAGAAATTTTCATTTTGGAACAGTTCATGAAGATACTATCTGGGGATTTACAAGTATAGGTTAAAGAACATTGTACTGAGACAGCAGGGAGAGCAATCACTCTGGCAGAGGATTTTCAAGCAGCCCATCCAGCAAAGCATTCAACACTGAGAGGTGACCAAACAAATGCAGGACTGGTATGACCTTTTTAAGTGTATAAGGGTAAGCCAAAACCAGAACACAGACTGAATAGTGGAGGAAAAATTCCACTTATTCCATTGCCATAACTGTAAGGGGGTAGGCCATATTGCACGGAAATACCGAAGTATAAAGACTGAACAGTTCAAATTGGCCTTTGCTAGTGGGCCCATATGATACAGAAGTGACAATTGGGGACAGTTATGCAAGGGTTTATCGACTCAGGGTTCCACATACTTTGATTCATGCTGAACTGCTACCTGACCAATGTAAATGATGACCTGGTACAGGCATAACTTGTGTTCATGGGGATACCAAGTACTAGCCCACCACCCAAATACTGTACCTGTACAAGTAAAGGGGGTAACCTATAATATGAAGGTGGGGGTGGTAGATAATCTTCCTGTTCTAATTGTGTTAGGGCATGATTTCCCACAGTTCCAGCAACTTTTTATGGGGGAAATGCTGGAACAGGTTTCAGCAGCTGTGGTAACTCACTCCCAGCAAAGAAACAAACAAACTTGGGGGAGATATTGCCCTTTCATGACCCTGAGCTATTTACCACCCATACTAAGGCAAAAACTAAAAGAAAAAGAATGTTGCAAAAGAAGAAATGAGCAGCAGAAAGACAGACGACTTATCAGAGACTGTGCAGAAAACCGAGCAGGTGTTGAAACAAGATTGCTTCCCCTGTCCTTCGTTAGGCGTGCCCATTCCTACATCGCCTCCTTCATTTGGACAGACAAATCCCCCAGGCATTCGTAGTCTAAGCTCAGGCTACCCAAAGAATCAGGTGGCTTACAGCTCCCTGATTTCTTGTTATACTACTGGGCCAGTCATCTCCTAAAATGCGATAAATAGCTCTTGGTTTCCAAGGTTTCTTCTGATACTGTGTACAATCCTGTCTGGCTGCAAATTGAAACCCAGCTATTCCCTGATCACAAGCTGTCTTCCACTTCCATTCTCTTTTCTCCCTGGAAATCTCTACCAGACCCACTACGGTCAACCCTGATTGGTATGTCTATTAAGGTCTTTTTGAAGCTATGTTCCTACCTCAAAATGTCTTTATCTAAGGATTTCTCCCAGTCCATCTTCTACAATTTAAACGTCAA
Organism: Neoceratodus forsteri; assembly: GCA_016271365.2. Classification (NCBI taxonomy): domain Eukaryota; kingdom Metazoa; phylum Chordata; order Ceratodontiformes; family Ceratodontidae; genus Neoceratodus; species Neoceratodus forsteri. The sequence goes on from CM028131.1 coordinate 13,418,000, forward strand.
GGTTGGGAACTCAATACTACTTACAACCTGGCTCCCTCTCCCCTCTGACCTAAGGATCTCTGATTTTTACAAGTCGACCTCCATTCTTACTTCATCAGAATTATTAGATAAGTTCAAACTAAACCTCAAACACATTTTCAAGATCTACCAGATGAGGCATCCCTTGAAACGTCATTTTGAGCTTACCCCTCAGATTTCGATTTTAGGGAATTTCCTTCAGCAGGTCCAAGATATTGCTCTCCGACCTCATAGGGTTTTGGTCCTATATTGGAGTTTGTCAACCTTACCTCACCCGCCTGACTCAACCAGCTCCAAATTGTGGGAGTCTCTATTCCTGAACACAATTTTGATTGGCCTAGACTATGGAACAATCTTTACACACATCTGACACAAGATTGACTGTGACTTACCCAATACCATATTCTAAATAATATGTATTATACTCATATTAGACCGGCCAGTATGGGTCGACTTCCATTCCCTTGTCATACCAGGTGTGGTAAAGCAGATGGTACCTTATTGCACATCTTTTGGTCTTGTGAGAAGGTCTCTTCCCTATGGATGAGTATTGCGGAATGCTTAGACCCCTTTTTGGGTCTATGTGGCCTTTTCTCTCCTGAAATTTGCATTATTGGAGACTTCTCGCAAATCCAGGTAAAAGAAAGGCGATACCACATGGCTCTTATCTCTTTAGCGGTTAAAAAAATAGTACTGAGGCATTGGTTTGACCAATCACCTATTACCCATACCAAATGGCATCATGAACTCTCTTTTTCTTTATGAACAGAACACTTAATTGCTGCTATGCGTAACTGTATGCCTCTATTCAATAAGAAATGGGGCAAATCATTTGCCCTATACTTGAAGTAGCTTCTCATTTTATCCCTGGTGCCTCATTAGACCTCTGTGGTATATACAGCCACAGCTTTGATTGTATTTTCCTTTCTATGGTTTTGATCATTACTGGGGTTTTGGTGCACTCCACCGGGGCCGGGGTTTAGGGATAGGGTGGGAGGGCTCTGGATGGAGGGTAAGCAAGGTTTTTTCTTTATCCTGATAATTACCTCTGTTGTATTGTTTGTCATTATATGTGGTTTTCTTAAAAAACAATAAAGCTTTTTCAATTTTAAAAAAAGATGGCATCTCTATTAAAAAGATAGAAGAATTTATTACTGAACAAATTAATGGTGTGTTTTTGCAACCCATGTTTTTGCTGGCTCAGGGGAACAAAAACAGTATGTACCAACCCTGAGACCCAGGAACAGGTTGAGCAACTTGTGGTTGCTACAAAGTACAGAGCTGACCTTCTTTATTTGGCCTATGATACGCCCTTGGTGGGGCACCATGGAAGGCATGCCCCTTAAGTAAACTGCTGCATTGGTTCTATCAGCCTGGGATTTACCAGCAAGTAGAATACTATTGTAAGAGGTGTGAGGAACATCAGAAGGTGACTCCTGCCACAAGGAAGGATAAAGTCCCTCTAGTACCTAACTTTGTGGTTGATACCCCATTCAAAAAAATTGCCATGGATGTTGTGGGCCCACTTAATGAAAGTGCTGGGGGTAACCACTTAATACTGGTTATCTGTGGTTACCACACTCGATATGCTGTAGTGATTCCTATGCAGACTGTGACCACTCCCCGTATTGCAGAGAAATTGGCTAAACTGTTTAACCGAGTGGATATTCTATGAGAAATCATCACTGACCAGGGGAATAATTTCAGTCCAGCCCTCCTAAAAGAACTGTACTGACTGCTAGGGGTTGTGGCATTATATATTACTCTGTATCATTCTCAAACACATGGGATAGTAAAGATGTACACCCAAACCCCAAAAAGGATGTTGCAGAAGTATGTACATGAAGAGGGTAAACAATGGGACATGTCTCTGCTGTATCTCTTGTTTGCTTACCGGGAGGTACCTCAGGCGTCGACTGGGTTTCCTCCTCTTGAACTGCTGCATGAGAGACAGCCCAGGGGGCCTCTTGATGTGGTCAAAGAGACTTGGGGAGGGTAGCCTGATCATAAACAAGAAGTGACAGAGCACATGTTCAGTCTTAGAAAAAAGTTGATAAAATTTGTAAAAGTAACACATGATAATTGTAAACAGGCATAAGGGCAACAAAAAAGGTATTATGATAAGTGTACCAGAGACAAGGAATTTTCTGAGGTGGATCAGGTCCTGTTGCTTCTTCCCTCAAGTGAGAACAAGTTACCAGCCAAATGGCAAGGCCCGTTTAAGGTTGTAAATGGTATAGAACCAGTAATATATGAAACTGAGGCCCAGGCAGGTGGTCTTACATGAAGGTATATCATGTAAATTTGCTAAAGGTGGGGGGCGGAGAAGCCCAAAGAGTTTTTGGCCTGACCCATTATCCCTGAAAGTAAGGATGGGGATCTGGAAAATGCCTGTCAAAGGCTAAAAGCAGAGGGTCAAGGATCAGAAAAAGTTAATTCTGCCCTATCTGACACCCATACCCAGCAAGTGCAAAGGTTATTAAGGAAATTCAGTGACATCTTTACCTTAGTTCCAGGGAGGGTGAAAGGGGTGGACTATGTGATAATTACAGCCAATACAGCAAAAACCCTACCCGATTACTGAAAGACTCACACCTGAGGTTATAAAGGAAATACACAATATGTAGAAACTAGGATTAATTGAACCTTCAGAAAGTGACGGGAGCTCCCCCATAGCGACTGTAGGAAAGAAAGAAGGTGGGTTGCAGATCTGCATATATTTCCGAAAAATAAATTAGGTGTCCAAGTTTGATGCATACCCAGTGCCCCGTATTGATGAACTGGTGGACTGTCTAAGTGGGGTCCAGTATATATCTACCCTCGGTCTTACAAAAGGGTAGTGGCAGATACCTTTGGAGGATACCTTAAGGGAAAAAAACAACCTTTACTATTCCAAAAGGTTTTTTAATGTTTTGTACCATACCTTTTGCAGTACATGGTGCTCCTGCAACTTTTCAAAGGCTGATGGATAGAATTTTGGCCCCTTTCTCAGCCTATTCAGCTGACTACTTGGATAATGTGGTAACCCACAGTCCTGGTTGGGCCAGTCATTTGCAGCACTTAGAGGCAGTTGTACAAGTTATTCAGGAAATGGGTCTATCAATCCTGCTAATTGTGCCTTAGCAATGCATGAGACCAGGTACTTGGGCTTTAACTTGGGCATTAGCCAGATTAAGCCTTAAATATCAAAGATACAAACAATAGCTGATAGCCACATACCAAGTACTAAAAAGCAAGTATGAGCATTTTGGGGATTGGCGGGGTACTACCATCACTTTGTGTTTAATTTTGCAGAACTAGCAGCACTATTAACTAAGCTGATCAAAACAAAAGACAGCCAAATGAGGTAAATGGACCAAAGAAAGACATTAGGCTTTTTGCACTATTGCCACCGACGTGTATGCACATCCTGTAAACCTATATATCTTAAATCTTTTGGCAGCCTAAGGGTTAAGAGTATTCTCTATTCTGCCACAGTTTTGTGCAGTCCAGATTTTGACCTTCCCTTTATGGTGCAAACTGCTACCTCATAAAAGGTTTACAGGCAGTTCTTAGTCAGGATTTTGATGGGGAAGAACACCCCGTTATTTACATTAGTTGAAAACTCCATCAGAGGGAACAAAATTATTCTACTGTGGAAAAAGAAAGTTTGGCTGCCAAATGGGCCCTTAGGGGCCTTACTTTACCATTTATTGGGAAAAGAGTTTCTGTTGGTCACTGATCACAGTCCTCTAGTAGGGATCAATCAGATGAAGAATCAAAATGGTAGTGACCTGATGGTATCTATCCCTGCAACCTTACCATTTTAAAGGGGTTCACAAACCTAGTTCATGGCATAAAAATGTCATCTGTTCTGATACGGGTCAGGTGTTATTGATGAGTCTGTAATTGTAAAATAATCAGGATCACTGAAAAATGTTAAGTTGTGACACGTATGGTGAATATGCATAACCATACCTTATGCTATGAATATGAGACTTCTATGGACTATTGTATTTATTGTATGTATACATGTTGTATGGAGATAGAGAGAATCTCTTTGTTATTGAGGGTCCCTAGAAGTGGAGTCCATGGTAGAAGGTGGGCTGGGGCACCTTAACTGATTTCCCAGATTTTGGGACTTGAGTTTGGTAACTCGTACACTATAGTGACTAGTTCCCTTCTGATAAGGGTTGGGGTCCCTCTCCTTGAATTGCTTTCTTAGAAGGTTACAAAAAGGGGGATGTTGGTGGTAAGTGGTACTTTTCTCTGCAAGACTAATCCCCCATCTTCCCATCTTCAGTACCCGTTAGAGGGTTACCTGAAATCAAACAAGCTTGATGTTAGAAACATAAAATAGGGTCAAGTTAAATGAAAAGACAGGAGGATATTTTCATGGAGATGTACCAGTGCAGCTCAAGAAATGCGCTGCAGCATGATACTGAAAAAGCAGGGATGCGCCACGCAAATCCAGATGTTCCACAATACAACTATAATGTATCTGACGCATCTGGAGGGGGCATTTCCATGAATGTGCCTTGTATCTCAATAGTCAGCCTAAATGGGAGGCTCATGTGTGGCGCACCGCTGAAGATGTGCCTCCCCAAAGATAGGCATAAAAGGAGGTTGCCTAAATGCAAGCCACCCAGAGGCAGCCAGCAGAACAGCAGGAGGCAAACAATAGATGGGTCAGCATTCCTCATGGTGGAGGTGATGAGGGGTTTGAAGGGATAGGAAGAACAGCAACATGGATGTGGAAAGGCCCATAGGCGCTATGCCCAACAGAGATAGTACCATGCCTGTATCACCTATGGACAGTTCACCAACTCAGAGATTGTGGGCTGGTACCGACTCAACAGGGATATTCTAAAACAGCTCTGAGAGCTGCAGCATGATGAACTGTAGGCACCCACCAGAAGGAGTCATGCCATGTCGATGGAGACAAAAGTGACAGCAGCAATGTGCTTGCTCATCATGGGCACCTTCCAGATACCAGTAGGTGACAACACTGGGAACACATAGTCTGCAACATCCCATCTCCTCACCACTTCAGAGTCATCTAATTCCCTAACACACAGGCAGAGCAGACAGAAACCATGCTGCAATTCCACAGGGCGGCACACATGCCGGGCATGAATGGGGCCATTGACTGCACCCATATGGCCATCAAGGCACCGCCTGGCCCACACGGTGTAGCATACATGAACAATAAGGGCTACCATTAGATCAACTGCCAGGTGGTGTTCAATGCCACAGGGCAAATCACCATTGTCTATGCCATGTACCCTGGGAATACATATGATGCCTTCATCTGGCACCAATTAGCATTCTGCCACTGGTTTGAGGGTGGAGACATCCCCCTGGCCACCTAGTGAGTGAGTTGGGTAGGACTCCTTGCCCACACCACATTCTTTGTGGCATGACACACAGCTGGTGGTAGTGCAGGGGGTGAGGGGTGGGGTAAGAGTGACAGGGGCAGTGCAATGGCAAACAGTCATGTCAAACTCTGGAACCTGGGGTCTGCCAGACCATGACATACAGATGCAGAGACAGTGGTGTGTAAGGCCACAGGGTGAGCAGGGCAGTGGTGCTGCACAGCAAGAACATGTGGCAATGTGGGAAGCAAGAGATGCCCCCAACCACTATCATTGTAGTCATCCTGAACATGGACAAGCACAATGGCTGGACAAAACAGTGGCACGGTGCCCACACAAGCAGAGATGGGGCATGTAGGACAGGGGAGAGGCTGGCCCAACTGTGTTCAGCCAGGCTGCAAGCAGTACATAAATCTGAGGTTACAAAATGGCAGTACAGGGGCTGCTTAGGTGGGAAGGTGTGAAAGGTAACCAGGTAGCCAGGCAGTGGCAGCTTAGCCAGGCAAGGAGGGGTGGCGGTTGTGTCTGGCCATGCACACACCTGAGTGAAAGTAACGCATGCCTCTGTCCCCCTAGGTGATAGTGCTTACTCCCTCTAGCCATGGCTGCTCACTCCTTATGATGGCCCAGTAGCAAGAATAAGGAATGCAACAATAAGGCACATACCACAACATGCAACATCATCAAGTGTGTGTTCGCCATGCTGAAAATGTGGTTCAGATGCCTTGACAGGTCTGGTGGTGCCCTGAAATACAACCCTGAAAAGGCCTATGGCATATTCCAGGCCTGTTGCATACTACACAAGATGGCCATAGACTATGGAATACTTTTCCAGGCACAGGAGGGTGTCAGTACAGATGAGAAAGAACCCCAAGGCGGGGGTGGGCAACCAACCCAGGAGAGGAGGGACCCTCGATTGGCTGCAAAGACATGGTGGCATAGGTACACCATTGTAGAGGAGCACTTCAGCAACCAGAGGTGAGTAACCCAGGAGGACCCAAATGGGCAGTCAGACGCACACACACACCACACACACACACACACACACACACACACACACACACACTGACATATACACTGACACAGGGTGGGGGAGGACACACACATGCGCAGGTAGACAGACACTGCACAGCAGCTGCAGAATGCACTGCAGAGCACACACAACCATGCACAAGCATCCAGTACAGTCCCACCAAGGACAGGGGGGACACAGTGACTATGTGGAGACTGGAATGGACCAGAAGGTATCTGCAGGCACACATGCATGGCAGACACAGCACAGCACTCATCACAACCATGCCACACAGCACAACACCACTGCCCCCACACATGGCCATTTCCACACACAGACAGTAAAGGCAGGCGTGACACCTGGGTGCATGTGTGCCACATGGCCCTCGCCACTGCCAGCCTGGTGTGTGGTCAGCAGGGTACTGGTGACATGCCAAATGAGCTCAGCAGGACTCAGCATGAGCCAATACAGCTGCCTCAGCCATGTGGGCAGCCACATCTTGGCTGGGCAGATGTCACAGGCAAATTAACAGCTACAGAGGGTGAGGACGCCAACCTGTCTGGGGTTGACTCGAGGCCGTGACCAGGTGCTCATGGGTGTCTCAGTCCTGAAGTCCAGATGCAATCTGGTGGTGTTGGGGATGATGTTGGCTGGGAATGATGCCAATATCAAAGTTGCCACCTGATGCCGTGCCCTGGGGGTGCTCATGTTACGGCATGGGGTGCAACAGGAACTCCTGCAACCACGAGACACCATGGAAGCAAAGCCCACCACAATGGCCTGTGCAATCTGTCCAGCACAGTGGTTATGGCCACCCACAGTTGGTGTAACTGTCTCATGGCACTATGCTCATCCATGTACCCCACAAGCGCCCATAGTACACGTAACCCTGAGTGCCACCTGGCCCACCACAGCTTCCCGCAGGAGCAGGGTGTGCTCATCAAGCCTGTCAGTGGGTGATGCATTGGGGTTGGGGGATGATGGGTAGGGGCGCCTGGCCTGCTGTGCCACATCCCTTGTCTGGGAATGCTGCACAGGAGGCCACAGTTTGGGTGAGGACTGTGCACAGACATTCACAGTGGGCCCTGGGGCAGGCTGGACATGCTCCCCTGTCAGCCGTTGCAGCACTGAAGCACCCTGCTGGACAGTGCAGGCAGTTCCAGGCCCCATAGCAGCACTGTGTCCTCGTTCACCCCCAGCTGCTGCTGTGGCCTGCAGTGGGGAGGGCACTGGGGAGGTGTGTGTGTGGGCACAGGACCACCTGCACTGCCTGTTGTTGCCCATGTGTGTGTATACAAATCCAGTGGTAGGGTGTGTCCCGACTGTGTATCCCCTTATCTGTGTGTCATCATCACCATTTCCACCATCATTATCCTCCGTGGTCAGTGCAAGAATGGTGATGTTGTCCCCCAACAGAAGACCAGACAAGGGGTCATCATCAGCTAACCCCAGTAGGTTCAACAGCATGCATGCTGAACCACAGCCTTCAGCATCAGCAACAGCTCCAGAGGACATTGACAGCATGGCCTCATCCTCCAACAGTGCCACGGAACAGGAACAGGACTGAGAAGCACCCCTGAGGCATGATGGAGCTGAAAGGCAAAAAGAAAGCATGGTGAGTGACACATGACTATAACACAGGTAGGCAGCTAGATGTGGGAGGCTGCATGTGAACCACAGGTGTGCCTGTGACACCACACAGGCCAGGGACTATAATTGTGGCCTGTGCAGTGCAAGCACAATAGCAGTGTGAGATAGGCATGTGTGATGGGGTGTGCACTCATGGCAGTGAGTGGCACAGGGCCACAATGGACTGGCTGTGGCCAGACCAGTGATGCCCCCAGCCCTGCCACAGACACTGCCACCCTACTGTGGACTACCTGGCTACTGTAGCCGGATGGTGCAGGGTCCCACTGTGGATGGCTGGGTGGCACTGCACATGACATGGAGGCCCCGTGGGCAAGCATAGACACCTGCTGCCTGTGTTGTTGGGCCACCACACCCTGGGTCCTGTGGCATGCCACTGGTCATTCACAATGGCACACAGGACAGCATGTGGGCCCATGATATGGCTGTACACTGCCAGCAGCCCTTCATGGTGCACTCTGGACATGGTTCTGACCCCTATGTGGCATGCCAGGTACACTGTTGCTGGCACATGCCCGCCCCCCAAAGGGGGTGACTCATGCATACTCACAGTGCTGAGATGGGCTGCCCCCCCAGAAACCCTCCACAGATGCCTGGCTCATGGAGGCCACAATTAGCTCCTCACTGAGTGTGAGGGTATGTGCAGTGGAGAGACCCCCCCCCCAGTCTGCCTCAGGGAGGCCTGTATGGCAGCTAGTTTCTTCTTGGCCCTCTGCTTGTCACTGGTCCTCTGCTTCATGCACTCCTGGGGAGTGTGGTTATACCTCCCATGGGCACTGATGTACATTGCTGCCTTCTCCCAGCCCTTTGACCTCTCCTGCTAGGTGCCTGTCTTGCCTATGAGCAGTGCCTCCCTTTGGTAGAATGCCTCTACCAGGGCATACTGCTCATCATGCGTGAAATAAGGCCTCCGCCTCTTCTGCCCGCTCTTCCTCAGCATCAGACATCTTGTTGCCTGTGGACAGGAATGAGACATGCATGAGCACATGGCCAGCATAATCTGGAGCTGAGCGAAGTCCCACAAAATACAGTAGAAAAGAGGCTGTAGCAAAGGGAATGGAAACAAACCTACCTTCCATGTTTCAGTTCTTGTCAGTTACCTGTGGTGTGGGCTGGCACTTTAATAGCCCATCTCATGCAAATGAGGTGTGGAGCAGCCAGTAATGAGATGGTAATCAGTTGACTTAGGCTTGGATTGGGTAATGAGGTGATTAGCATGTCCTAGCTGAATATTGCAAATTTGCTCCAGACCTATCTCATTTTGGGCAGTGCATCTGAAATGCACGTGCATCTCCGCATTGGGCATTTCCTGTGCATGCGCAATACACCATACCATAGTTGATATGTGCGGCGGAGAATAACTGTTGCTTGCTGTGTATTGTGCAACTCCCTGTGATGCTCCTTTGCCCTCTATGGTGCATGTCTGTGGACATGTGCCACATGGTTGGCTGCAAGTGTGGCATTGTATGCCCTCATCAAGATGGTGCTTGGCATGTGGATGTGCAGGTGGGATTACTGGGCCATGCCCCCAGTTCTCCTCCCTTGCCATGCGTGGTGCTGTGCAACTGGTGTCAATGGTGCATCCCTATTGCATATGTGTGAGTTGTGTGGTGGCATGCATAGTGGGCCTATCACGCAACAGGTTTGGCCCAGACACACATTGTACAGACTGCCACAGGGAGCACTTGAACATCTTAGCAGCCTGACAATCATGGAGATGTCACATGCAACTGAGGGCAGGCACAGGACACTAAAGTGGTGGGAGGTGGCCAATCTGGTGGCACTTGTTGCCCTCCTGGAGGTACATTTGTTTGGTAGGGAGGAGCTACAGGAGACATGGTCCCAAGTGTGGGCCCATGTGGCAGCCCAGCTGGAGCACTAGACTGGCATCCTCAGAACTGGGAAGCAGTGTCGCAGCTGTTATGTGGACCTCATCTGAGGGGATGCAGAAAGGTTTCAGAAAGGCTCCAGTGGCTGTGTGAACAGGCCTGAATGGGGGCGGTGCCATGCCCAGGTATGTATGTGCTGTGTGCATGCTTTCTTCACCTGCACTTCAGGGTTTGTGGGTATCCGTCAGGTGCGTGTGTCCCTGCCCACATGGTAGCCATGGCCCTGGTTGCAGGGCCGAGTTATTGCTGTCATGCATGCCATGGGTTGCCCTGTGTGCACTGATGGTTCACTGTGCTTTTGCCATGGCACTGTGCCTTCACATTGCCTGTTGCCCCTCAGCAGGGCACAAATCATGCTGTGCTGTGCTACGTCATATCATTGTTTTTGGGGTGGGGTATATATTCCAGCATGCTGCCCCTGGTGCTGTTCCATTGTGTTTCCCTTGCAGGTTGGGAGGAGCATCAGCAGGACAGAGACTGAGAGGAGGTCTGGAGTCACTAAAGGGGGCCTACCAATGTGTGCCCAATGCTGCTTGGCAGGTAAGTGTACTATATGTGCTGCCTCTGAATGTAGCCTGGGTTAGGGGGGCGGCATTGCCCACAGCAGGCCAATGCCTGCTTCTTGTACATGTCCATGTGGTGGCAGTCTCGCACACATGGATTGTTGTGTCAGCAGCATGTGGTAGTCCCACTGTGCCAATGGCACCTGTGTGTTTGACCCCAGTTGCCGTATCTGGTCCTGGCTGGGGAATTCTACTGATGCTCACATGGGGTCACCTCAGGGCCTGCGTGATTGGTTCACATGGGTGGCAGATTCTCATGCTGTAGGGGACATGGCCACATGTCCCTCTGCAACATCCTTTACCTGTTCACTGTGCCACTTCCCATTCACTGTGTGGCAGTGTTTCCCAGCATGTTGCTGGTTTGTGCACTGTGCATGGTGGGTTGCTGGCCCTCTACATGGGGCCTGACAGTATCAGGCAAACATGGCCAGCCCATTTGGGGGGACTGTGCCTGTGTGGGCAGTGGCACGGAGTACATGTTCTGTTTTCCCTCCATAGGTTGTCAGGTTGCCAGAGGAGCCCAGTGGGGAAGGGGTCTTGAGGTGGTAGGTTGCCAGCTGGTTTCATCACAAGATGTCCTTCTTGCCATTGTCTGGCACCAGGGGACTATCCTGAGGGTGGCCCAAGAGATTCTGGTTGAGTTGAGGGGCAAACAACATAGGCAGGGCCAGGTGTACTATCACCAGGGTCACTGGGCTGCTGGCACTGTGGACATTCCATTTTTTGCAAAGCCCCATTTAGACCATCCCCACACCCACAGTCCCCTTTGTAAATAGTTCTACCCCTGCATTCCCTGTTCCCCCTTCCACCCTCTTACACACCCCTATTGCTGTAAATAATTTTACTGACTGACGTTTTTATTGTTTTTCATGTTATTTTTTTTTCTTGTTCGAAGTTATTAAATATTTTTGCTGCTAATAGCCTGTGTGATGTCTGTGGTCATCGTTGAACTGTTGTTACATTCACGTGTTGTGTTGCATGGTTGGCACAGTGCCCCTTGCTAACTGATGCCCATTTGTGTCTGTGCTGTGGCACAACTGTATATCCTGTCCACCTTGTTTTACCCCCACTGTGTTTGTCATGCTGTCCCCTGGGCCACTTCTGGGGTGTCCATCAGTGCTGCTCACATTGTCACTTGCACATAGCCCCTGTTCTGGTGCTGTGAGCACCTCTGCTGTGTTCCTGGTCCCCCTGCTGCTGTATTGCACTGTCTGCAGTCCAGTGTACCTGTGGGCATGTGCCACCAGTGTGGTCTACAGCCAACAGCCTGTGTGCCATTCTGCCTCTGGACCACTGTGCATGTGCTGTGGCTACAATGACCGCGCTGCTTGGTTCCTCTGCACTGTTGTCATAGTGTATGGCTGGGTCATACTGTCCATTAGGTCTCTGGTGCTAGGGTGCTCCATTCCTGCCATCCTGTGTGCCATGCCCAGTGTGCCTGCTTGTCCTCTGGGTTGGTGGTGTATGTCTGGTGGCTCGTACTATGCCCATGGGGGCTGGGTTTGTGCCCACTGTACAGTTTAGCAGTGTCTCTCTCCTCCCCTTTTGCCTTGGGATGTCCCCTTCCTGTTTTGGCTGTTCAACTTCACTCATTTCCCATTTTATGTCCTTCCCTGTTACTCCACTGACTCATGCCAGGTTGCTCCTTTTGCTATATTCAGTCCTTCCCAGATGCTCCAGTGTATTTCAGGTGTGCCGCATATTTCAGGATGTGCTATGGTGCATCTTTGGTATATTCAGCCTGAGATGCGCTGGTGCATCTCATCACGCGTCTCCTGAATATTGCAATATTTTGCGACGGCACAACTCAGATGCACAGAGCAAGCACTTTACTGTAGCCCTTTCTAGGGCCACAGATTGCTACATTTCTCTTGGTCATGACCTCTCTTTTCTATCATTCTGCCCCTCTTTTGCATCCATCCCTCTGGTTCACAGGATGGTCACCTGTAAACACTGCCCCTACTCCACCTTCTTACCCCTTTTCTAATTTTTGGGCTACTAAGCCTGTTTCCATTTTCACTTTCCTTTCTAGTAGTGCATGCAGGTGAAACAAACATAACAGAAATACAACTGACTGCCTGCATCAAGTTGCCTTTACAAGAAACAAGTTAGCTGTTTACATGTTGCTCCTCCCAAATTCAGCAATTACTTTTTATTATATATACAGTATATATCATTCGTTCATGTGCCTACTGCAGTGCTCCAGCGGGGGCATCCAGCTGCCGGTCCCAACTGACCCGGAGGACAGCAGGCTCATTCGGTACATGGGGGCTGTCACGGCCGTCACCGGACCCCCCCACATGCGATTCCATGACAGGCCTCCAGGTCGGCTGAAGCACAGCCATCAAACTGCTTGGTTGCACCCAGCCCTTTTTCTACCTAGTTTTGCCCCAGGAGCTGCCAGTGCAATGACTCACAGTGCATACATGGGCATCTTGCCGGACTCCTCCCTATTATGACGCCACACCTGTGCCACCCCTGGTTGTCACTAGGGGCCGCTCAAGCATGATGCAACCTGTCAAGCCCACCCCAGCCGAGGGAGACCAGTCCTGGGATGCTCAATCCAACCTCTCCCCTGCCTGCCCCTGGTGACCAGAGTCCGTTCCCGAACCTGGGTCACCGGTGTGGTGTGAGGTGTGGTGTCCAGTGCCTCAACCCTCAGCACCACTGGGCCGGCTGCAGCACTTACTTCTTTATGGTAAACTAAGGTTTAAAAGAAATAAAAAGTGATTGTTTGTTTATATTCATTAGTTACAGTGAAGTATGACCCCCAACCCCACCCAAAAAAAACAGTACAGAGAACAGTGTTGGGTAAGTTACTTTTTCAATTACTTTCTATTACTTTGAGAAACTTCCAGGAAGCTCTGTGCAGTCACTAGGAAGGATGGAGAAGTACTAGAAAAAGTAATACACCTTACATTATTTAAAACCTTAAAAAAATGCACAGCTGATGCTAAGGAACTAATACTGGGGCAGAATAAGACAGCAGTCACATAACTTAAAAAATCAATTAGATTAGTAAAAAGAAATCTTGAATTTCATATTGCTCACACCGGGGATAATCATAAGTCCTTATTCCGTTACATTAACAGTAAAAGAACTAATAATAGGCAGATAGGTCCTCTTATGGAAGGCACTTCCATTATTACCAGTGATAAACAGATTGCTGATACTTTAAACAACTATTTTTCATCAGTATTTTCTAAAGGGGAGATTCTAGCATAAATAAACTTGACTTTAATTTAGAAACAAATAACTACACTATAACTACTACTGACATTACTAATTTATTAAAAAACTTAAACAGCATGTACCTACTGTCAGGCACCCAGCTCCCCTCAAACATATATAATAGTAGATCTGCTCTACTGTTGAGGGGCAATAAAATTACTATGCGCTTCCTTCAGGTTAAAAAGTTATAGCACCCCATATTTGCACCCCCATAAAAACAAAACCTTGTCTGACATGCCTCCTTTTGTGATGTCAGAAAATGAAGGCTGCTTATGTGTGCTCCATAGATCTATATTGGTACCATTTGTCAATGACATTTAATACTAATTAGAGTTGCCACCTGGAACAATGAAAGTGACCGCTCCAGTAAATAGGGACTGTTACTCCAGTGGCTGCTTTGATTTGTCTACATGGCACCTCTAAATAGTACTAAACACCATAGATGCATCCCATACATACAGGTTAATGACATGTACCCTCAGTATTTATTCTCTGACATCACAAAAGGAGGCGTGTCAGACGAGGCTTTGTTTTTATGGGGGTGCAAATATGGGGTGCTATAACTTTTTAACCAGAGGGAAGTGCATAGTAATTTTAATGCCCCTCAACAGTAGAGCAGATCTACTATTATATATGTTTGAGGGGAGCTGGGTGCCTGACAGTAGGTACATGCTGTTTAAAACTGAACACGAGTAGTGGCCCTGACCATATTAATTCTAGATTTTTTATTGAAACCATAGATGACATAGTTACCCCATTAACAATACGTTTCAATAAAACTTTAATGGATAAATCAGTTCCTTTGGACTGGCTAACGGCAATAGTCATACCTATACAAAACAAGCATTTGTCAATGCCGAATGTTGTCTCGCTGGCATTGGCATTGGTAGTGCCAGAGTTAGAGACACATAATAGGTAAGGCAGTGAAGTATTGAAGTGACGCCAACCCCAACCCTGCCCTGTAGAGACCGACAGGCATCGGGGTGTGCCTTTGGGTCGTCAGCTGTAACGCCCATGCCATTGTACCTCATCCTACCCCGTAGAGACTGACAAGTGTCGTGATGTGCTTTGGGGTCTTTGGGCGTTATACTTACCCCATTCCATAAGGAAACACGCTGAGGTGGGTGTAGTATAGGAGAATGGGGTGAACTTTGTGGCTGAACAGTGCAAGGCACACCACAATGCCTGTCACTGGGTGCAGGGTTGGGGGTTGGGGTGGAGTGGCATGAGCATTACAGATGATGATCCCAAGTCACACCCCTGATGCCTGTCAGTCTCTAAAGGGTGGGGTGCTACAGTTAGAAACCCTAATACCATAGGCGTGTGTTGGTATTCTCACTCCAAATTTTCAACATGGGCTTTTTGTAAACCCACCTCATGAAAAGCTGCACAATCAGTTTGTTAGCTGAAAGGGGGTTTTGTACAGTGTCTGTGTCATTTGGCGATACAGGGATGAAAACACATTTTGGGCAGGATATGGAAAATGACAACTGTATTGTTCATCAGAAGGCATAAAAAATGGCAACGTTGAAAATCTGGAGTGAAAATATGAAAAATTTGTGAAGTCATGAGCATGCATAGAAACTGCACAACAAACGTCCGTAACCCAATAATTTTTGGGAGTTTGAACATAGGCATTTTGGGACTTCCCCTCGTGAACAGTGGCACTGTGATTTTGTTAATCTGCCCCGAAAGTTGATTTCCCACAGAGACCAAGCCATTGTGTGCCACAGGTGCGGAAACATATTTTGGGTAGGATGTGAAAAATGACAGCTGCACTGTTCATAAGAAGGAGTGAAAAAAATGCCAGTATTGAAAATCTGTCATGGAAATATTGCACATTTGTGAAGGTACAAGGGTGCGTGGAAACTGCGTAATGCACGTTTGTAACACAGTCATTTTATGGAATTTTGCACCAAATTTTCAATGTAGGCATTTTAGGACCTCTGCTCATGAACAGTGTCACTAGCATTTCCTCAAACTGTTCTGGAAACTGATTTTGCACAGCGACTGCGCTAGTCTGCACCAGACATGTGAAAATACATTTCAGCCAGGATATGTAAAATGACAGCTGTACTGTTCATCAGGAGGTGTGGAAAAATGCCAATTTTGAAAATCTGGAGTGAAAATATTAAAATTCATGAAGGTATGAGCTTGCGTGGAAACAGCGCAATGCACGCTCGTTAAACAGCCATTTGTGGGATTTTTTTCACCAGATTTGCAACATAGGCTTTTTGAGAGTCCCCCTCATGAACAGTGGCACTATCATTTCATTATTTGGTCCTGAAAGGTGATTTGCTTTTGTTTTGACCGTTCATGCTAGGCCCCTTTAACTATCCTGGGGGTTTCCATTTTATGGATGTTGAAGTCTCACTGCCCATGGAAGCTGCATTTGTATATGAGAACATGAGGTCACAGTAACCATTTACACCATGTATCTCCATGCTGAAAGTACACATAACCTGGAAAGAAACCTCTCTGGAAACACACAAAATGAATACAATTTAAAGGAAAGCTTTATTCCAGGTTCCCGCCCCTGCAAGGCGTACATTTTGGTTAAGCCTTTTATGTATGTTGCGGCATTGTCTCATGCCACAGCATACTTTATTTTAACTACAAAAAGTCTGTGACACGGAAGTCTGTCGGATGCTAGTGGGACTTCATTATCTGTAAAGTTGCAGTGACGCATCATGTGCTTCAATAATTTTGTACTGAAGCGCATGGTGCGTTGCCATACCTTAACAACCAGAAAATGGAGACCCCAAGGACAGTTAAAGGAACTAGTATGAGCAGTGAAAATAAACTAAGGCAAGCACATATATCCCTAACAGCTACACAAAAAGAATTCTGAGTTCACAAAGAAAAAATCAAATTTATTATAGATCGCAGGAGTGTCCCAGACCAGTCACAGCGCTTCCTTCATTTGCACATGGGGTACTTATTGCTGTAAGAGTACCTCACACGCTGAGCACTGTAATGGGTGTCTCAGTGACCACTTGTGCCGCAAACTTTATTAAATCAATTTTTTTTGCTTAATACAGTCAGCAATCTATAATAATTTTATGAGGCCAGTTGGAGGGCCTCCTATGGCTATAGGAGTGTCACCTCTCGCGTTCTTAAAACCACAGAAAGTTCGCCTTTGATTTGTAGTCCTCTGGTCATTAGAACGCATGAGGCGACAGAACTGTAACCATAAGAGGCCCTCCAACCAGACCAATAAACGTATACAAGATATGAGGGTGTAGTACTCCTTTAGCTTCTTTTTGCTATAGAAACACAGAAACATAGAATTTGACGGCAGATAAGGACCGCTTGGCCCACCCAGTCTGCCCATTTCCCTATCTGATGGATAAGCTGCAGATCCTAGTTAACCAGCAGCCTACTTCTTCCAACCCCCAACCCCTAGAATTGCCTTATGACTGTCCCATGCATGCTTGAATTCCACCACTGTTTTTGACTCCACAACCTTCCTCCGAAGGCCGCTCCATACATCCACAACCCTCTCTGTGAAAAATACTTCCTTAAATTACCTCTGAGCCGCCCTTCTATCTTCAAATTGTGCCCTTGTTCTTGCACACCTCTTTTTTGAAAGATACCCTCTTGGACTTTGTTGATTCCCTTGAGGTACTTGAAAGTTTCTATCATGTCCCCTCTCCTCCTTTCCTCGAGGCTATACATATTAAGCTCCTTAAGTCTCTCTTCATATGTCTTCCGGCAGACCCTGCACCATTTTAGTTGCCCTACTCTGGACAGCTTCCATCCTGTCTATGTCTTTATGGAGAATGGGTCTCCAGAACTGCACGCAGTGCTCCAGATGTGGTCTCACCAGCTGTCTGTACAGAGGGATAATAACTCTGTTTTCTACTGGTGATGCCTCTCCCTATGCATCCCAGTATTCCTCAGCCCTCCTTGCTGCCCTCTCACATTGCTTGCCCACCTTTAGGTCATCTGATATGACTACCCCGGTCCCTTTCCATTTTGTTGTTGTTAGTATCTCACCCCCATTGTGTACTCTTCCCTGGGTTTTGTTTCAGGTGCATTACCTTGCACTTCTTAGCATTGAATCTAAGCTGCCAACATTTGACCATTCCTCTAACCTTGCCAAGTCCCTTCTCATCCTTTCCACCCCACCCTGTGCATCAACTCTGTTGCAGATCTTTGTGTCATCTGAAAGAGACATACTTTTTCTTCCAGTCCCTCTGCAATGTCCCTTATAAAGACATTGAAGAGGACCGGTCCTAATACTGAACCCCGCGGTACCCCACTACTAACCCCTTTTTCAGAGTGGACTCCATTTACTATTACTCTCTGTGTCCTATTCTCCAGCCAATTCTTTACCTAGCTGTCATCTTGGGACCCACTCCCAGGCTGGCTAACTTGTATATTAATCTTTGTGTGGGACTGTGTCAAATGCCTTGCTAAAGTCTAGGTAGGCCATGTCCACAGCCCCTCCCTGATCAACTACTTTGGTCACCCAGTCAAAGAAATCTATCAGATTTGTCTGGCATGACCTTCCTGCTGTGAATCCATGCTGCCTTGGGTCCTGTGCCCCTCTGGCCTCTAGATACTCAACAATTCTTTCCTTCAGAAGTGATTCCGTCATTTTCCCTACCACTGAGGTTAAACTAACAGGTCTGTAGTTTCCTGCTTCTGCCTTGCTCCCACTTTTGTGAAGAGGAATCACATCTGCCCTCCTCCAGTCCTCAGGTACCACCCCATCCTCCCATGCTTTGTTAAAGAGGGTAGTCAGTGGTGTCACTAGTTCAACCCTTAGTTCTTGTAGAATTCTGGGATGAATCCCATCAGGCCCCATTGCTTTATCCACCTTCAGTTTTAAGAGCTCTTTCAGAACCCTTTCTTCTGTAAATGGCTGGTATCAACTTCTGTATCCAGAGTGTTTTTACTGTTTGTTTTAGGTACCTCTCCTCTTCCTTTGTAAATACTGAGTAAAATATTTGTTTAGTATCTCTGCCTTTCACAGTCACCCTCTGCCCACTCCCTCCCCTTTATTAAGCCTCACTAAAAGATAGAAAGCAGAGATTCTAATAAAGAAGCACAAATGCAAAATGCTGTTGCAATATTGCAGTTGACTGCTCCCACCACATCCCTTGTTAGTAAAGGGTTTGACAGTGTGTGACAGGGTCAGAAGCCCCTAGTCACTAGAAGGAGGAAGTTGGTTGGTAAGTGGGTTTGCCCCAGCAAGGCACCTGCCATGACACTGAAATGGGAAAGAAATCCAGGAATATTATTAGTACTTCTGCTTTGTATCAGCAGTTCCCTTCACAAACCATATTGCAACAGCATTTTGCATTTGTGCTTTCTATATTAGAATCTCTGTTTTCTATCTTTTTGCCCAGTGCTGGCCAGACAGGACTAGTCTGCGTTTGATTTGATTTTTCTGGGTTTTTTTTAGTGCCTTTGTGGGAGTAGAGGGTAGCTCCTCCCCCTCCGAAACTGAACTGTACTAAATTACACTGGAGCTGAGAGTTCCTTGCTTGCAGCCATGCTTGTAAAATAAACTCACTGTTTGAAATGATGTGTCTGCTTGTTCCCCCCGCATTTCTGGTACCTTTTCAGAAATGGCATTCCAAAATAAGGCTGCAATAAGGCAGTTTCCTAAGCCTAGGCCAGAGGATTTTGTGTATATTTCTTTTATGAATTAAAACCAGGGATAGGAAAATTCTCAATTCAGCAGGGAAAACAGTAATCTGAACATGGGGAACTTGGCTGTCTGCTAGGGTTCAAGTTGTCTCCAGGTCTGAGGTGGTCTAGTGCAAGGGTCCTTAGGCTTGAGAGACCCCTAACCCTTTTAACAGTAACATAAAACACATTTTTTTTGCTAAAATGTCTCTAGCTAAGCATAAGCCATGAGGCATAGCAATGGTGACATCAAAACACTAATTTTCATCAGGACCCGAGGCACTGAGGGTTGAGGTGCTAGACGGCGCACCTTGCGCCACGCCGATGATCCAGGCTCAGGAGCAGACTCGGGCCACTGAGGGTCGGCTGGAGGGGGAGGCACAGACTTGTATTGAGCTGCAAGCAGGCAGCTCTTCTTTTCTGGGAAGGGTGTGCCAGCACTGCGCAGCTTTGGGGGCCCCTAGTGGAGACTCGGGGCTCAGCTGCGCAGTGCACATTTCAGTGAGGTATGATGGCAGCAGCAGATGTCCTGCAGGCAGATGTGGGAGAGTGCTTGCACTGTGCCGGATGTCATTGCATGTCCTCGCCACCAGGAACACCTAAGGAGCCCCCCCCCCACTGATAGGTGAAGGCAGGTCCAGGTGTTGCGGGCCCACGTCCAATGACAGGTGTCACAATGTTCACTCTGGTTCCTCCTCTGTACTACAAGCGAGCCCACCAGCACTATATATAGAGTGCCAGTAGGAATGGGTGGTCCTCCCTCAGGGAACACAGAGCCGAGGAGTTAAGGGTGAGCTGTGCAGGAGGAGGATGCCCCCAGCTATGAGTATGGATGGCCAGAGCGTCAGGCGGATGGGTAGCGCCAACAACCGAGCGACCATGCTGGAGTGAGATCAGTGGCTGGAAGTGCAAAAGTAGACTTAAAAAAAAAAAAAAATACACCAATTTTCAGAAATAAAAAATAAATAAAATGCAGGGAATGAGAGGAATGTGTCTGGCATGCAGTGTGTGTGTGTGTGTGGGGGGGTGTATTCCATCATGTGCTCGCTGGATACAACTTGTACATCTTCAAGCTGAAATTCATCAGGGAGGAGGGAGAGGGTGCCAGTGGGGAGCATGGGGGGGGGGATTTATGAAAAATGTTCTGTGGAGGTGGGGTGGTATAACAACACAGTGGGTGGTGGGGGTTTGTTATTAAATTTGGTGTGTTTTTAAGCCCAAATAATAATTCACACAGCTGGTATGGCCACCATAAAATTTGCCTTCACCAGTGAATTAAACTTCACTGTGTCTCTAGTTATGGCAAAGTTTACCTTTCTCTGCCCACCTTAGATCAATGTGACACAACATCAGATATCCACACACCTGTACTGCTCTGTTCTGTCTGTATTGGTGAATTGATGGCTATATGTGAAACCAAAATACCTGGCAGCATTTCACAGGTGGCATTTTGTGGTTACTGGTCGTTTCTTCATCCCCAGGCCAGGACACTATCTTTCCTAATGGTTGGGCCCAGGTGTTAAGCTAGGCTGACTAAAAGACTGTGTTAACTAAAAGGCTGTTAACTAATTAATAACCCTCAGGCTGCCAACAGAATTGGAACGTATAGGAATTCTGGACTGATCTATCAGTCCGTGGCACAGCAAGGGTTAAATAGTGTAGTCAACATTAACTAAAGGTTGGGCAGTATTAATTAGTAGATAGCATTAACTAATGGATAGATTGTGCTAACTGCTGGCAAGACACTGTTAACTAATAGGCTGTTAACCAGTTGGTAGTACTGACTAAGGATTAGACAGGGTTAACAAATACTTCTCGAGCAGTTTCGGGTTTCCCCAGGGGATGCTGGCCTCAGTATAAGAAAGACTGAGTGATGTTTCTGCCTCATAACTGAATATTCAGGACTCTCCACTAGAAGCTGTGTCATCTATTGGTTGGCTGCCACTGGTGGTCACGGAGCAGTGTGGTTTATTTTGTTCTCACAGACAGCTTGAGTACATTTTGTTGACTGACGTGCCATTCCAACGCCTGTGTTTTATGAGTGTTAACTGTTGTGATGATTATATGTGCTATCACAAAAGAAGATAAAGTGGCTTTAATGTGGTTGCCTGCACTTACGCTAGAAGTTGGTGCTGCTGTGTATAAATGACAACCACAGCCCCCAGCTGATGGTCCTGTTTACTGTAAGTGTCAACACTGTCACAGACATAATGACAAATGAAAACTTTTTATTTAAATTTATATGTTAAAACCATGGGTCTTCACATTTTTTTAGCTGCAGCACTGCTAGTTTTATTTGGATGCTGGCAAGAGGCATCTTTTGTTTGGATCCACTGAAACTACTTAAGTGAAAAAACAACAATTTCTATGTAAGTTATTTTTGACTTACATAAGTGTGACACAGTAAGGGCGATGAGACACTCCCTTACTGTCTACTTACATATGTGAATTAATAATGGGGCCAAAACGCTCCTTTAACTTCATAAGGGGAAAGCCAATGGGATGCTGGGGTGCATAGGTAGAGGTATCACCAGCAGAAAAAAGGAGGTGGTTTTGCCAATGTACAGATCACTGGTGAGACCTCAGCTGGAGTGTTGTGTCCAGTTCTGGAGACCACATCTCCGGAAAGACATAGACAAACTGGAGGCAATCCAGAGGAGGCTACCAAGATGGGCAGGGTCTGCATGAGAAGCCCTATGAGGACAGGCTGAGAGAACTCAATATGTATTCCCTGGAGGAGAAGAGAGAGGGAGATATGACTGAAGCATTCAAGTACCTCAGGGGTATAAACGAGGTACAGTACAAAAGGGTAACATTTTTCAGAAAAAAAGATGTACAAGAACAAGGGGGCATGAGATGAAGTGGGAGTGAGGTAAACTCAGGGGCAATGCAAGGAAGTACTTTTTTACAGTTCCGCGTCATAACGGTGAAAACAGAAAAGCGACTGGCATAACAGTGAGTACATCTCACCAAATGCAAAATATGCCACACAGCCACCACAGCAAGCCCCATTACAGTGACGGCACTACACAACACACTACCAAGACAACATAAACTAACATTTAATGTGATAGGCTATCCCCCCCCCCACATCCACCTTTGTGGGGGGCAAGTTCCCACACACCCTATATTAATATCATCAACTGTGGGGAGCAGACTCTGGGGGGGGGGGAAAGGGGTTACACGGGGGAGGGGCTACCACAGCTGGGGCACTACAGTCGGGGGAACCAGGAGGCACAAAACAAAAAAAAACTAACAGCCATCGCAAATCACAAGAATATATACCTGCTGGCAATCCCACACCTGGGACCATCGGCATTCCAAGCAGTGATCATATCCACCATTCCAGACAACTGGCTTGGTAGCAGCAGGCTTCTTTTCCATATTTAACCAACATGACTATACCCTTCCTCGTCATTCACCCTTGATGTTCTGACCCTCTATGCTTGCTATTCCCTCCCCTCGCTAAGCTCTCAGAGTAGCTATTCTGTCAGGCTCACAAATTGGGTCACTCATATCTGAGTCACTAAATTTGCTTCGCCCATATGATGGGATACCCTTTTTTACAGAAAGAGTAGTGGATGCTTGGAACAGCCTCCTGAAGGAGGTTGTGAGGGCAAAAATGGTTAAGAAATGCAAAAATGCATGGGATAGAAAAAAGGGACCCTCACGATAGGGAAGAAAGGATAAACCACAGACAAACTAGGGTCCTTGGTTTTTGAAACTGATAGGCAGATGGGCAGACTAGGTGGGCCAGATGGTCCTTATCTGCTGTCAACTTCTATGTTTCTGTGTTTCTATGTAATGGGGCCAAAACACTGATTTACTGTATCAAAATAGGCAATCTTTGGGAGGGAGGAGTCTGAGTAACATAAACTGCTGTTTTAGGAAAGGGTTAAAAATGATCATGTTTGAACAGGCATCTACTGTATGTATTCACGTGCAGCACATTTATAAGTCAGTTTTCTCTGGTTGTTTTTATGTGCAGTTTGTACCCTGTGGGGCAGACTGAATCTTCAAAAGGTGCCGGATAATTTTACTTGACCTTGCCTTACTAGTTTCCATTCATTAAGCAAATATATTTTAACTGATTGCAAGTGATTTGCAAGGTGTGTGTATCAGTATAGTACTGCGGTTTAGGGCTCTGAGCTGCAAACCTGGATACCTGGGTTTGAATCCCATCATCTCCCACTTGCATATTGTGTGACCCTGAGTAAGTCACTTAACTTCCTTGTGCTCCCAGGTTGCACCTAGAAACAAGCTTCGGCTTAGTGTGCCTTTCCTTGTTAAACAATTTTCCCTTTCCCTATAAGCTTAAATACAGTAATGACAGTTTTTGGACAGTTTGGAGTGTTTATTTCTAAACATTTCAGGTACTTATACATAACATAAAAGGGCCTTTGAGGGGTGTTTGTTATGGTATCAGAGAGACCAAGCATGAGGTTTGGGTGAGAGGAGTGTGAAGTGAAGCTGATCACTTCCGGCCACCCTACCCTGATACATGGAGCCTCTTAAATGGGTCATTCCATCGTCTACCCTGATACATGGAGCCTTTTACATGGGTCATTCCACTACCCTACCCTGACACATGGAGTCTCTTACATGGGTCATTCCACCACCCTACCATGATAAATGGAGCATCTTACTTGGGTCATTCCACCACCCTACCCTGATACATGGAGCCTCTTAAATGGGTCATTCCACTACCCTACCCTGACACATGGAGTCTCTTATGTGGGTCATTCCACCACCCTACCCTGATACATGCAGCCTCTTAAATGGGTCATTCCATCGTCTACCCTGATACATGGAGCCTTTTACATGGGTCATTCCACTCCCTACCCTGACACATGGAGTCTCTTACATGGGTCATTCCACCACCCTACCATGATAAATGGAGCATCTTACTTGGGTCATTCCACCACCCTACCCTGATACATAGAGCCTCTTACATGGGTCATTCCACCACCCTACCCTGAGACATGCAGCTTCTTACATGGGTCATTCCACCACCCTACCCTGATACATGCAGCCTCTTAAATGGGTCATTCCATCGTCTACCCTGATACATGGAGCCTTTTACATGGGTCATTCCACTACCCTACCCTGACACATGGAGTCTCTTACATGGGTCATTCCACCACCCTACCCTGATACATGCAGCCTCTTACGTGGGTCATTCCACCACCCTACCCTGAGACATGCAGCTTCTTACATTGGTCATTCCACCACCCTACCCTGATATATGCAGCCTCTTACATGGGTCATTCCACCACCCAACCCTGATACATGGAGCCTCTTACATGGGTTATGCCACCACCCTACTCTGATATATGCAGCCTTTTACATGGATCATTCCACCACCCAACCCTGATACATGGAGCCTCTTACATGGGTTATGCCATCACCCTACCCTGATATATAGAACCTCTTACATGAACCATTCCACCACCCTACCCTGATACATAGAGCCTATTATATGGGTCATTCCATGAAATGGTTGTGCTAATGTACTAAGTACTTAGTGCATGAATTTAAAAATAGCCACTTCAGTCATTATAAATGAATTTAAAAGGTGGTCAAAAGTACATACACTATACATTACATAATTTGAGAAGCCCAGGTACACCCACTTTATGTCTTTTTTTTTAAGTTCGGCTCCGAAATATCTCAGATTTCTATCAGCAAATAGTGACAGGTAAGACCACAGTATGTTCCGCTGCTTCTATGCAGTCTTTTTTTCTAGTTGCTCTTCAGTAAAGTTGTTTTGAGAGTTACCTCTGGTGTTGTCTTTTATTGGTAAAAGCATTTTTGACCCTGGTTTTAAATTCATATAAAATGTCTCGCTGGCATTGGCATTGTTAGTGCCTGAGTTAGAGATGCATAATAAGAATGACAGTGAAGTATTGAAGTGACGCCAAACCCACCCCCACCCTGTAGAGACCAACAGGCATTGGGGTGTTCCTTTGGGTCGTCAGCTATAATGCTCATGCCATTGTACCTCACCCTACCCTGTAGACACTGACAGGTGTCGTGATGTGCTTTGGGGTCTTTGGGCGTTATACTTACCCCATTCCATAAGGAAATATGCTGAGGTGGGTGCAGTATAGGAGGATGGGGTGAACTTTGTTGCCAAACAGTGCAAGGCACACCATAATGCCTGTCACTGGGTGCAGGGTGGGGGTGGGAGTGGAGTGGCGTGAACATTACAGACGATGATCCCAAGTCACACCCCTGATGCCTGTCAGTCTCTACTGGGTGGGGTGCCACAGTTGGAAACCCTAACCATTTGGTATTTTCACTCCAAATTTTCAACATGGGCTTTTTGTGAGCCCACCTCATGAAAAGCGGCACAATCAGTTTGTTAGCTGAAAGGTGGTTTTGCCCAGCGGCTATGCCATTTGGCGACACAGGGACGAAAACACATTTTGGGCTGGATGTGGAAAATGACAATTGTATTGTTCATGAGGAGGCTAAAAAAATGGCAACGTTGAAAATCTGGAGTGAAAATATGAAAAATTGGTGAAGTTATGAGCATGCATAGAAACTGTGCAACACACTTCCGTAACCCAATTATGTTTGTGAGTCTGTTAGCCAGATTTTTAACATAGGCATTTTAGGACCTCTGCTCATGAACAGTGTCACCGTTATTTCCTCAAACTGTCCCAAAAACTGATTTTGCACAGCGACCGCGCTATATCTTATATTTTAATTATTGCAGTTATTATATTTAGTTTATGTAGGAATTAGTACTGGTCATTGTGTAGTTTGGTCTTAGTCACCAGAAGTGTTGGAGACCTGTCCCCACAGTCACACACTATTCTTCCTCTGCCCTTCACTTTCTCCACCCCTTCATCCCCCCATTACATCTGTTAACTTACCAGTGCTGTAGAGCACTGGGTACTGTGCGTCACGGGAGGAGGGGGGTCGGGGGGTGCGAACGGCAGAGGTTGAATGAGAGGGGCCATCACATCAGGGTTGTGAGGACCAGAAGATGCCCTGGGGTGAAATGGAATCCAGACCGTGGTACATCTTGTCTGGTTTCCATACCCAAGGGCACCACCGATTTAGGTGGGCACATGGCCAGAGTGGCCCTTGAAGTTCATCCAACTCGAGCAGTGTTATGCAATGCCAGAGACATTAAAAACAAGACTGCAATTATTGCTGATCTTGTAAATTCAGTGGATCTGGCTTACATCACCGAGACCTTGCTGGATGAGAATTCTGGCCCTATATTAGAGGCCACAATTCCAGCTGGTTACTCAGTGATTCACCGCTCGAGATTGGATCATGGGGAGGTTGTGGTCTGTTTCAAGACCGAATTGGACCTCACGAATGTACCAGTTGAGGAGACAGTCTTTTGAGTGTACTGTGGTAGCAGGCATAGGTTGTAGGATTGTTCTCATCTACCGTCCACCCAGAGATGGGAAACAGTTCCTTCGGGAAGTGGTGGACTTTATCGTCAACATGGCGTTTGAATCCCCGAAGCTGATGGTCCTGGGTGACTTTAATGACTGGGTCGATGATGAACTCTCGCAATTTGGACAACACTTCCTCCAGTTAATGTCATCTCTAGGCCTCATGCTGATAGTTACCACTGCTACTCATAAACATGGTCACTCTCTTGACTTAATTTTCCTCCTAGGGATCGAAAGCTTGGATTTGGGGGTGGAACCAGTCATATGGTCTGATCACTACACTGTGAGGTTCAATTTTGGGACCCCCTCTCATAGGCTGACCCCTGTGGAGATCGTCAAGTATCACCCTTTATGAGATGTTTGCTCTGAAGGTCTACTGGTGGTACTTGACCTATCGATGATTCCGGAGGCAGTCAGCGACCCAGAGGATCTCATGGTGGCCTATAATACTGCCATCTCATTGGCTCTGGATGTCATTGCTCCTGTCCATGTTCATCCTCTTTCCCTTTGGCCTCGGTCTCCTTGGTTTGATGGGACCTTGAGGGAGATGTGATGACTAGGACCAAGGTTAGAGCATTGCTGGTGGAGATCTGCCCTTGATGCCGACTGCCTTAGATTGATGGATCATTATCAATCCTATCAATCCAAAATCACCCGTAAAGGCAGAGTTCCTGTCTGAGGAGATTGTGGCCACTCAGAATTGACCAGCTCAGCTTTTCTGGACTGTAGACAGACTGTGCAACCCAGCCTGTCTGCAAGTCCGGAAAGCGTTTTCACAAATAGAGTGTGATGAACTTGCTCGATTCTTTGTGACTAAGGCGGCCAACATCAGGGCTGCTATCCGATCAGCACAATCTTTGGGTGTTGCTTCTGATCAGTGCTTGGTCACTTGCTCTCAGCTTTTCTGGAGTACCTTCGACCACCTGGAGTTCATTGATGTCATAAGGATTGTCCAGGGCATGCATTCCACATGCTGTAGTTTGGACCCAGGACCAGCTTCCCTTATTTTGGGTTGTATTGACTCCATCATCCCAGTCCTTGTGTGGATAGTTTGGTGCTCCTTGGAAACGGGTGAGTTTCCTAGCTCCCTGAAGGAGGCGGTGGTAACACCTCTCCTGAAGAAAGCTTCCTTGGACCCGAACTGCCACGTGAACTACAGACCAATCTCTAACCTTCCGTTTTTAGGGAAGGTGGTTGAGAAGGTGGTAGCTGCTCAGTTGGAGAACCATTTAACCATCCATGACATCTATGAACCTCTCCAGTCCGGTTTTCAAAAGAGGCATAGTACTGAGATAACGCTGGTTCAGGTGCTCAATGATCTCCTGATGGTGAGAGATCAGAAAAAACATTCTATCTTTGATTCTTCTGGATCTCTCTTCAGCATTTGACACTGTGGACCATGGGGTTCTTCTCGATTGCCTGAGGTTCATCTGTGGCCTGTCGGGCACAGTCCTCAGGTGGTTTACATCTTACCTCTCTGGTAGAACTCAGAGAGTGGTGTCAGGCTTTATTCCTCTGACCCAATCCCTCTATTATGCGGAGTTCCTCAGGGATCGGTGTTATCCCCCATGTCATTCACAGTGTACATACTGCCCCTCAGAGACATTGTAAGGAGGTATAGGCTGAGGTTTCACTGCTATGCTGATGATACCCAGCTCTACCTTTCTTTTGCACCTGACCAGGATGGAGATCTCTCAGTCTTTAATAACCGCCTCATAGAAATTCAGGAGTGGATGGATTCGAGCTGGTTGAAGTTGAACTCGGGAAAGACTGAGGTACTGGTTGTGGACCCAGATCACCGGATAGGGGGAACGGGGGTTGGTTCACCCTCGGGGCTTTTTCTCAGGGACTTATCTCTCCCAACCTCTGAACAGGTGCTAAACCTGGGGGTAATTGTTGATGAAGGGCTGACTCTACATGTGCAGGTGTTGGCCGTCGTCAAAACTTCCTTTTACCATCTTAGGAATATCTCTAGGATTAAGCACCTTGTTCTGTCCGGTGATCTTCTTATGTTGGTCCACGCCTTTGTGTCCTCGTGCTTGGATTATTGCAATTCCCTTTACCTGGGGCTTTCTGGGGTAGAAATCTGCCATTTGCAGCTAGTGAAGAATGCGGCCACATGAATCTTGATGGGGATCTCTCGGTCATGCCATATTTCTCCAGTGTTGCAGGCTCTGCACTGGTTGCTGATACAATGGTGGATCACCTTTAAAGTCGGTCTTCTGACTTATAAAGCCCTACATGGACTTTGCCCTGACTACCTGAAAGAGCTTCTGGTTCCTTACTGCCCCAGGTGATCACTTCGCTCAGCTGGCGAGGGGTTGCTAGAGATCCCTAGAGTACATTTAAAATCATCTGGGGCCAGTGCTTTTATGCATGCTGCCCCCTCTCTTTGGAATTCTCTACCCCACCAGCTACGAGAGTGTGCAACTGTGGAGGGATTTAAAAGGGGTCTGAAATTTCATCTTTGGTATTAGGCTTTTGGTGATTGATTTATTTGCTTTTTGTTTTATTTGAATTGTGTATTGTTGATTTAACTAAGTATGGTGATTGCGATGTCTTAAAAATTTGTGAGGCGCCTTGGTCTTGGAAAAGCGCCATAAAAATAAAGTTTTATTATTATTTATTTTGCACCGGACATGCAAAAACACATTTCGGCCAGGATATGTAAAATGACAGCTGTACTGTTCATCAGGAGGTGTGGAAAAATGCCAGTTTTGAAAATCTGGAGTGAAAATATTACAAATTCATGAAGTTATGAGTGTGCATGGAAACAGCGCAATGCATGCTCGTAAAACAGCCATCTTGGGGAATTTTTCACCAAATCTGCAACACAGACTTTTTGAGTGCCCCCCTCATGAACAGTGGCATTGTCGTTTCGCTACTCGGTCCCGAGAGGGGATTCAATGCAGTGACTGCGAAATCACCTTTCAGGACTGAATAATGCCATGACAGTGACTGAATTCATGAGGAGGGGTCCCAATAACCCCATGTTGAAAATTTGATGCAAGAATTCCAAAAAATGCAAGAGATATACACTAAAGTTGAAAAAAAACCCTATTTATGCCATTATACAGCTTACCTGCATTTCTTCAGTTTGTGGTCAGCTTTGAAGAGTGCAGACGTGTTCCTGGTCCACCTAAGATCATTGCGCCAGACTCTGGAGGTAAGTATGGGGTGAGGGTGTGTGGGGAGGCAGGGTGCGCAGAGGCTGAGCACGGGTTGCAGGAAGGGGGCAGGGAAATGGCGAGGGACTGTTTTCTTTTTTCTCGGGGTTAAAAGAAAAAAACACATCAAGGGATGGTTTTTATTTTTCAGGGGATTTGGCATGCTGGAGTGGGCTCCCAGCATGCCACCTAAGTGTTTTGGGGGGGATGCTGTAGCCGACGGGGGATTGGGCACCCCCCTCGGCACATAACAAATGGGAGGGTGCATTATACTGACGGGGAGTGGGCTCCCCTGTCAGCACATACATTGGGGCAGGGCATGCCAACAGGGGGATTGGGCACCCCTGAAGTCAGCATTATGGCAGATAGTGTGCCACCACGTTAAATTTTTTTTTACCACCAGAAAAAGCATGTCAGGAGGTCCACTGCGTATGACGAGCTTTGCTCGCATTGCAGTGGACCTTTCCTTAGATGTGCTCACCACATTATGTATGCATGGTGTGGTGCTCGCATGCAGGCTTATTGGGGATTGAGGGACACACCTACTGATGCAGTCCCTGCATTCGCCCAACAGTGACCTCACCTCCAAATCTGCAACTACTGCAATATGTTGGCTGCGCATGCGTGAGCCAACATAAAAAGGGTAATCAAGCATTAGTTAATAATTATAGACCTATCCGTCTTATATCCATCCCATGCAAACTAATGGAGAAAGTAATGAAGGGTAATATGGAAAAGGAAATGCAAGAATTTAACATTAATGACCTTTCACCAACATGGGTTCAAACAGGGGCACTCTTGCACTACCAATCTAATTGCTTTCTATAACATCATTAACCAAGGTTTGGATAACAATACACCCTGGGATGTTATTCTTTTGGATTATAGCAAAGCCTTAGATAAAATTTCCCATGGTATTCTTATAGCTAAACCCATACTTCTTGGTTTTTCAACTAGTATAGTCAAATGGATTGACAGTTGGTTGGCAGGTAGAACTCAACTTTTGAGGGTGAATGGTGTACTGTCTGAAGAGGTGGCTGTTATTAGTGGTGTGCCACAGTGCTCGGTTCTGGGCTCGGTATTGTTTAATATTTTTATTTCAGATATGCAGATCAGCTCAGGGAATTTGCTATCTAAATTTGCAGATGACACCAAGTTGGCTGGCATGTTGGGCTCAGATAAAAGTAGGGTAACACTCACAAAGAATCTCTTAGCATTGGAATCCTGGGCCCACTCCAACAAAATGAATTTTAACATTGATAAGTGTTCAGTCCTTCACTTGGGTCACAATAATCCTAAACAAACATATATGTTAAATAACAAAATCTTAAAATCCTCCTCATGTGAAAGAGATCTAGGGATCTGGATAAATGACAGACTTACCCCCACAAACCTTTGTAGCCATATAGCAAAAACAACAAATTCACTTTTGGGTTGAGTCAGACATACATTTATTTCAAAATCTGAGGAATGCATCATTCCCCTGTTTAGATCCCACATTAGACCCTATACAGACTATGGGTCACTGGTATGGAACCCTTATCTGGTCAAATATATAAACATCATAGAACAAATACAATGAAGGGCAACAAAGATGGTTAATCACCTTGCATCTTTACCCTGTCCAGAGAGATTAAAAAAAACAGGATTACATTCACTAAAGTTTAGGAGATGTAGAGGGGATCTTATTTTTTTGTGTAAGGTACTAAAATCACCCTCTCTTATGGCCCAATGTGGCATCCATATGAGTCAAAGGAAAACATCGCCAAGGCTTCACAATAAACAATTATTAATCAGCCAAGCAAGAACCAACAGAAGGTTACATTTCTTTTCTATAAGAACACCAACACTTTGGAATATACTTCCACAGGAACTAATTGGCAGTGAGACTGTTAACACCTTTAAAGTAGGGATTAGATATCTGGCTTACTGAGAATCAACATAGGGTTTAGATTCCCACAGTTGTGGGAGGACAGTCTTGATGGGCCATGGCCTTCTATTAGCCATACATACCTAGTCATACCTAGTTACAGTTACTTCTATCTTTTTATACAAAAACAATACAAAAGTAATAAGTAACTATAACAGATTGCATTTATTTGAAAGTAATAGGTTAGTTATTAGTTATTTTCAAATAAATGTAATCAGTTACAGTTACATATTACTTTTGTATAAAAAGAAAGAAGTAACTGTAAGGAGTATTACATTTTCTAATAAGTCTCCATCTTTGCTAGTGACTGCACAGAGCTTCCTGGGACAAGTTTCCTAAAGTAATAAAAAGTAATAGAAAAAGTAACTTACCCAACACTGCCAGAGAGCAAGAAAACTATAAGGGAAGACAAACCCTACTGCTGATAAAAACCTTCTGTGAGCTGTTGCTCTGCAGGAAACCCCCTCCCCTAGCGGTTAGCTGCTGCAAGGCTTGACAGAGTTTGGTTTGGGAGCAGAGTATTTTCAGCAGTTAGTCTTCAAAAATGACAGAAAGCATATTATTTTTATCCTTTCATTAGTATACTTTATTAAGCCCCACAGATAAGGTGTTCACACTGTCTCTAGAGCAGTTTAATTTAGGTTATAAAACATTTAAACATTACTCTGAGGATATCAAAATCTTACCTGCCCTGATCCCTTTCCTTCTCATGTTGGTGCCTGTTAGGTTGGGCCTTCCTCTGTTTCCTATAGAAGCCTGGCTGGCTCTGGTTTGCTGTGTTTATGCTGTTCTGAAGCTGCGAGGAGGAGACAGGAGAGGAGCAAGGGATAGATTCTCCCACCAATTAACTGTTTTTATCAGTGTACATTTGATGCATTAGGCTTTAATGCCTCAATTTAAAATGTTAACTTCTGTGAGTATCTGTGACTGTAATGATGTATTTGCTGCTTGGTGTTAACCTTTGGCTTTGTACAAAACTGTTTAATTAATGTAAGTGGGTGGATTAACTGCCCAGAGGAGGGCTATATAAACCCTGGGTTTAGGGGTTAATGTTAGCTTGTGTTCAGCCTCAGTCTGACCTTTGTGGTGAGAGGAACCCCTTTTCTTTGTTTGGATGCAAGTTGTCCTGTGGTAATCTGTGGGTATGAGCAGAGGCACCCATGGCTGGAATGCCAGGTATCAGCTCTTATTTTCATGAAAGAAGGGGAAGATTACTTAGGTCTGCCCTGAAGTGATCTGGTCAGTTGGGTTCACCTCAACAAGCTATATACTGGTCTTGTTTTATTTGCCCATTTGTGTTATTTTTGTTTCTTCTTCTCAATAAAACGACACTATCTGTACCTTGCATCTGACCTCTTTGTGTTGCCTCAGTCTCTACAAAAACTGAAGTAGCCTACACCCCTTAGTAATACAAGATCTTCTTAAACAAGTGATCAATCCACATACAACCCGAGGTATGTCAAGACAAGAGCTTCTCGTACCTTTCTGCAGCACAACACAGGACAACGCTCTTTTGCTTATCTGGCATGCTCCTAGCTAAAGGACCTACCAGCCACTATCCTGTCAGTATCCAAGTTGGGCCTTTTCAAATATAAACTCTGCCAACACCTTACTGCACTTTGCTGATGTGATTGTCCAATCAAGATGAAATCTCACCCTGTTGCCTCTACTGCCTAAGGCCACCATCTGTTTCTCTGTGCGCTGTACCCCTCCGTCTATGCTACTGTAGCACCTATCTCCCTACCACTTGATAACATAGGGTTTACATATTAACTCCTTTAGTTTTCATATGACTTCTGGTGCAGACTCTGCACCATTTTTGTTGCCCTCCTCTGAATGGCCTCCACCCTGTCTATGTCCTTGTGGAGGTAGGGTCTCCAGAACTTCATGCAGTACTCCAGATAAGGTCTCACCAACTGTCTGTACAGAGGGATAACAACTTCCTGTTTTCTTCTGGTGGTGCCTCTCCCTATGCACCCTAGTATCATCCCAGTCCTCCTTACTGCCTTCTCACATTGCTTGCCTACCTTTTTTTTATTTATCAAGTCTAGGATTACAAATACCTTTGAGCCTTGGCTCTTTTACAAAGGTTCCACATCAGAGAAATACAAATTATGGGGAACATCAAAACAGACATTACAACAATGTGGACATTGCAAACAGAGTACAGATTAATACAATTCAAGGGTAGCATTGTAACAAGGCAGCCAGTGTCATTTGTCAGAGAAAATAGACAACAGATAAAAAGTGCCAGAGTCATAGGGAGAGGGAAGAGGGGAGGGGGGAGTAGGAATGTAGGAAGGGTGGGGAGAGGGTGAAAAGTGCAGCATTGGGTATACCAAGATGTGAGGGTAGAATCCAGTGAGGAGGGGAAGGGGTCCCTTTCCATTTTTGTTGTTGTTGTTAGTATCTCCCCCCCACATTGTGAACTCTTCCCCTGGGTTTTTGTTTCCCAGGTGCATTACTTTTCACTTCTTTGCATTGACTCTAAGCTGCCATACTTTTGACCATTCCTCCAACCTTGCCAAGTCAATTCTCATCCTTTCTACTCCCCCCTCCCACTTATCATACCTGTTGCAGATCTTAGTGTCATCTGCAAAGAGGCATACTTTTCCTTCCAGCCCCTCGGCAATGTCTCCTATTAGGACATTAAAGAGGACTGGTCCCAGTACTGAATCCTGTGGTACCCGGCTAGTAACCACCCTTTCTTCAGAGTGGACTCCATTCACTATTACCCAGTGCCTCCTGTTGTCCAGCCAATTTTTAACCCAGGCTACACCCTGATGCCACTCCCAGGCTGGCTAACTTGTTTATTAATCTTTTGTGTGGCACTTTGTGAAATGCCTTGCTAAAGTCTAAGTAGGCCATATCTACAGACCCTTCCTAGTCTACTACTTTGGTCACTCAGTCAAAGAAATCTATTAGATTCGTCTGACATGACCTTCCTGCTGTGAAGCCATGCTGCCTTGGGTCCTGTGCCCTGCTGACCTCTAGGTTCTCAACAATTCTTTCTTTCTGAAGTGATTCCATCATTTTCCCTACCACTGAGGTCAAACTAACAGGTCTGTAGTTTCCTGCTTCTGCTTTGCTCCAACTTTTGTGAAGGGGAATCACATCTGCCCTCCTCCAGTCCTTAGGTACCACACCATCCTCCCATGATTTGTTAAAAAAGGTAGTTGGTAGTATCACTAGTTCTCCTCTTAGTTCTTTTAGACCTGTATCCTCTCCATCATCCCCGCCCCTCCCCTGCTGTCATTTCTCACCCCCTCTACTGTCCATGGCTCCCTAAACCAGTCCTTTCCCATGGCCCCCCTCCCACCTCCTGTTCTTTTTTCCTGATCCCCACTGACATTCGCCCCTCCCCATTCCATTTTCACCCCCTTGCACTCAAACAACAAGGCCATTGTTGGCTGCTCTATGTTCACGTATTTTATACTTATTCCAAAATGTATTTTTATTGTCTACTCTTTAGTGCCTGTCAGAACATTGTACTCTTGTTATTGTAACTCTCTGCTGCTGATATATTGTATGATGTTATATTTTATTGCATTTCTCTTTTGACATGGACCTCTGTAAAAGACCCTCAGACTCAAAGGTATTGTAATCCAAAAACAAATAAATAAATAAAAATAATAATGAAAAAATGTCCCTGTTATACCCATTACCCATTCTCCAACAAATTCTTCTTTTAACTTTTTTGGTCCTCTTTCTCCCTTCCCCGTATTATTCCAGCACTTGATTTCTTTCCCTCATGTTAAATTATTAGCTAGTCTCTCTCCCTCTTCCTTCTTTATTCCATCTTGCACTGTTTCTTTCTGTTCCCTTTCTTTATTCTGGAAACCTGCTCTGATTTCATATAACTGTTTATATTAACGTACTGCTAGTTGACAAATGTTGTTCCTACCTGTCAGGCAATTGCTTATGTTGTTGTACATTACTCCTCTTCCCCATTCCCTCCAGGGCGCATCATACTGTATTATTACATTGCTCTGTATATTATCATACTGTATTATTACATTGTATTGCATTGTACTGTACTGTATTACATTGTATTTTTTAGTATCATACTGTATTATTACATTGCTCTGTATTTTATCATACTGTATTATTACACTGTATTGTATTGTACTGTATTACATTGTATTTTTTAGTGTCATACTGTATTATTACATTGTTCTGTATATTATACTGCGTTATTACATTGCTCTATATAGTATCATACTGTATAATTACATTGTATTGTACTGTACTGTATTACGTTGTATTTTTAGTGTCATACTGTATTATTTTATTTTATTTATTTTATTTAAACAGCAGTTTGGAAAACCTTTGAGCCATAGGCTCATTTACAAAGGTACCTTGTCACAGTAAGACAAACCAAAATACACAGTATAGCAGTACAACACATAAGTATAACAGTAGATTAAGACATAGATACAAACAAGCTGGTACAGGTAGGATGGATGCAAACAATACCAGAGTTATGTCATCCTTAGCAGCTTAGTAATAAGCTTTGTCATAAGTATTGAGTACGGCTTTGACTAGCGGCAGTTACAGCATCGGGTGTTAATAAGGTGGTTACGTAAGGAAGTTTTGAAGCACGATATAGTTGGAGCTTCGGAGATGGAGGGGGGCAGTGTGTTGAACCAGGAGGGGGCCCTAAAGCTGAAGGCTCTTTGGCCGTGAGAGGTCCTAGCTCTAGGGATAACAAGAGAGGTTTTCCCAGAGGTCCGAGTATGAACTAGTGGGACAGAGCGGCATATGGTGGTGGTCAATCCTGGTGGGGAAAGCCCAGGAGGGTCTTTTTGTAAGGGTACAGGTAAGATATTTGAGGCACTAGATGAGATCAAGTACCAGCACTTTGGCATACAGTAGACAGGTGTGTGTCATCCTAGGTGCTCCAGTAATTAACCTGCAGGCCTTATTCAGAGTAGCGTAATTTTATGGAGTGCGGTCTGATCAGCAGCACCATACACCGGCAGTCCATAGTCCACTAGGGACAGGATAGAGGAGGTGACTGCGAGTTGAAGAGCCTCCGGGTGAGGCAGTGTTTATACCGATGTAAGATGCCGAATCGGATATTAGTGGCAGTGGCTAGGGCAGCAATGTGTCCATGGAAGGAGAGGGAGGGGTCAAAATGGATCCCTAGGTATTTATAGGAGCAAACTTGTTCGAGTGGGAAAGAGGACCCAGAGTGAATGAGGAGTTTGAAGTTGCAGGACTTGTTTTGGGGATGAGTGAAGAACACGGTTTTTGTTTTTTTAGATTTATCACCAATCTATGTTCCTTGAACCAGCCCTCGGCTTCAGTGAAGGACTTCTGCAGCGAGTCCTGGAGGGCAATAGGGTTATGATTTGAGGCAAAGATGACTGCATCATCAGCGTACAATAGAATGTTCCCCGAGCAAGAGCATGGAAGGGTGTTAAGGTAAAGGGAGAATAGTAAGGGGCCCAGAATGGAGCCTGGGGAACCAGAAAAGATGGGACAGATGTCTGAGTAGGTCCCATTAATTTTACACGCTGTGAGCGGTCAGACAGATAACTGGTGCACCAGGAGATAGGCCCAGCAGCAAAACCAGAGAGCTAAGGCATCAAGAAGGAGGGGTGGAGACAGTGTCGAAAGCTTTCGAGAGGTCAATGAAGACAGCACCAGCCAGAGAACCAGTGTCTAAGGAGGAGTGGAGAAAGTTGGAGAACTCTAGGAGGGCTGTGTTGGTACTGTGGCCCGCTCGGAAGCCATGCTGCTCAGGACAAAGGACATTGTAGGTGGAGAGGTAGTCAGAGATTTGAGAGGCCACCACTTTTTCCAAGGCCTTGGAGAGAGGAGAGAGAATGGAGATCGGTCGATAGTTTCCAGCCACAGTCCTATCACCACCTTTAAAGATAGGGGTGACAGTGGCGACTTTCCAAGCAGTTGGAACCTTCCCCAGGCAAAGAGAGTGGTTGATGAGGCATGTGGTCAGGGTAAGGACTGTGTCTAAGACCAGCCATAGGATACACGGATCCAGGGTGTCACTGCCTGTACTATTACTCTTGAGGGCAGTGACAAGGTGCGGCCTAAGTTCTTGGGCAGAAACACGGCGGAGGAGAAAATAAGGGTGAGAAAGATTTACTGCAGGTGCTGGGGGAGGAGGGTCAAAAAAATTTGTAGGGAGGATAGGGCTAAGGTCAGTGAATGAGGTGTTGAGGTGGTTGGCTATGAGGGCTGGGACTGAGGAGATCACACCATTAATGTTGATCTGGGTGGGTGGGGGGAGTGTGCACTCCCATTTAACTGTTTAATGTTATCCCAGAAGGTTCTGGGATTCTCCCATGAGGCAGTGAGTGAGGACTGATAGTGCTCAGACTTGGCCTTTCTGATGGCCCGAGTGCACTTTTTCGGGCGGCATATAACCGCCTGTCATTGGGCCAGCCAGTCTCAATGGCATGGTGCCATAGGTTGTCCCTATGTTTGAGCTGGTGGATCAAAGCTGGGGTAACCAGGGGCATTCTTCCTTTAGAACGGGGTCAACACTGGGGCAAAGATATCACAGGCATTATTAAAGTTTGGATAAAGAAGGAGAGAGCTGTGTCGATGTCAGGAGTTTCCTGTATAGGAGACCAGTCAATTTGAGACAGAAGTTCTTAAGTTTTATCAGTCCACCAGGTATTAGACGCCGGCATGTGGACTGTGCTATGGGTTTGGGGACTGAGGTTGACCAGTGGAATAGAATGGGGAGTGATTGCTGAGAGAGTCTGGGAGGACTTGTACATTGGGGATCTGATTAGGTGGTTGGTGAGTACCACATCAAGCAGGGTACTGGAGCCTCTCTTGGGGTTAGTCCTGGTAGGGGGGTAACTAGTTGGCAATAGGGTCTATTGCAGAAAAGGAGTCTCGGTAGAGGAGGAGTAGGGGCTGAGCCAGTTGACATTTAAGTCACCCACCAGAATTTGATCAGCTGAAGGAGGTAGAGAGGTAAGGTATTCTGTAAGAGAGGCAATGGCCATGCTTGGTCCCTGGGGGCACGTATGCAGTAGTCAGATAAAGGGGTCCCTTTAAAGGGTCAGGGGTTAGTTTCAGCATAAGCGCCTGGGCCCTGGAGTCAAGGATGGGAGCAGGCAGGGCTAGTACGGGGAGAGATTCCTTGACATAAATAGCGCAGCCGCTGCCCCGTCTCCCAACACGGTCGGACCGGAAAAGGGTGAAACCAGGAAAGGAGACTAGGGAGTCAGGGGAGGATCTCGACAGCCAAGTCTCAACCAGGGTGATGACATCAGGGTTAATTGATGTGACCAGGCATTGTAGTGAGTCAAACTTTTTTAGGAGGCTACAGATATTCATGGAGACCATGCATAGGCCTGTGTTGCGAGTTGGGGAGCTCCTGGGAACCAGGCCAGGGTTTGGATGAATGTTCCCTGACAGGAGTAGTAGCATGACTAACACCCTAGCTGGGACACGGTGAGAGGTTTTCCTACGATTGACATGAGGGGAGGGAGGCTAAGGGGCAGGGGTGGGCAGGGAGGTACAGGAGGGAAAGCAAGAATAAGAAGACACCCAGATGTGCCTGAGGTGAAGAGAAAGCTAGGGGGAGGGCAGGGGGGACGGGGACACACAGAGGTCCCAAGGGGCAGGAGAGGAGGTTCAGGAGCAAGGGAAGGGAGGGGTGCCAGGGCACAGTGTGGACTAGCAGATGGGTAAGTGGGTAAGTGCACTGCTAGTGGGGATAGGCACAGGCAGAGCGTGAGGCAGGGCCAATACATTGTGGTGAGCAAGATCCCAGGGAAGTAGTGCTGTACAGGTAGGAGTAGGAAGTGGTGAGGGAGCATAGGTCCCTCTAGTGGCCAGTAGGTATAACCTGCAAATGGGAAAGTGGGGAGATAGGTTCTGGGCAACAGGACGTGATGTCACCGGATGTGATGTCACGGGTGGATCTTAAATTGATAGCGCCCTGGGTGGAGGGTGGTTAGGGCGGGCGGGCAGGCGGCGCAAGCGCAGTAGGGCTAGCACCCTCTGCAGGCGTCCAGATGAAGAGAAGAGGCTCTCTTTACCTCGAAAGTTATCAGGCTGGAGATTTGGCGTCCTCAGCTACTCAGGTGAGCTGCTTGTTGCTTCACTTGCTTGATTGTCCCGAGTGCCTAGCTTGGGGGAGCTGCCTATGTAGTGGAGAAAACAAAGCCTCTCATTACTATGCAGTGGGAGAATATGTTGTGACTTACACAAAGGAGCTCCACTCTAAGCAAACAGGGCTATTCCAAAATGAGGTCACTCTAGGACCCAGCTAACCTAATGCCTTCAGTAACAAGCTCTGCATATTATCATACTGTATAATTACATTGTATTGTATTGTACTGTACTGTATTACATTGTATTTTTTAGTGTCATACTGTATTATTACATTGCTCTGTATATTATCATACTGTATAATTACATTGTATTGTACTGCACTGTATTACATTGTATTTTTTAGTGTCATACTGTATTATTACATTGCCTAGCATTGTATTGTACAGTATTGTATCATACTGTGTAACACCTAAGTGGTGCTATCCAAGGGATACTACCCCTGCCTGCGTCACTAAGCACAGGTTGAGGTGCCTGAGTTCTGTGAATGGGTGCCTTCACCCAGATGACAGGATTAAGGGTAGCATAGCTGCTCTGGGTACAGCCCCTTGAGACACTGATACTCTATCTCTTCTAGTGGCCTATACTGGTAAGCAAATACAAAGTCACAATTAACACCAGAATGCAATGTTAGCCTCACACTTGGAACACTTACCACCAGGGCTGCATCAGCTGCACTGGCTCTGGAGACCCCCTGTAAAACAAGACCTGTAATGGAGAAAGGCGATAGTAACACAGTATCCCCACTACAAAGGTACAAAATAGCCAGTGTAAATGCAAAAAGATTTAGATCTGATTTATTGGGGGACGTGAACAAGGGATGGGCAGTAATCTGGGTACCCAGTTAGTCTGCAGGTTAGCCTGTAGCATTGTCCGGGGTAGGCTTCAGCTGTTGTTGGGGCCCTTAGGAAGGAAAAAACAAACATGCACGTTAACCCACAATTTGTATTCCAGAGCCAGAGGGCTCAGTTCGTAATGATCAATCAAAACAATTAAATCAGATGACACACCTTGATTTGACCTTTGTTGCAGGCAGCTACCCTGATGTTTACTCACGCTACCCAGACCAGGATGCAGACTGGATGAAATGAGGACCTCAGGGTGATCTGCTGGTTTGCCAGGGGAAGCAGGGCCCACACGGTGCACCATGGTGGTCAAATCCTGTTCGATGGCATTGAGCAGGGAGCCAGATCCCCATGCGGGTCTTTTGTCAGATGATTCTCTGCCACGCGAATGGCAATCTAGGCCAAGATGGTGAAGCCCAGAGCAGGTGAACAGTTCAGATACAGTCCGTAAAGTGCTGGATACTGTTTCCAGCTAGCGTGACACATTGAAGCAATGTGGGGAACCAAATCACCACCCACACTGCACATTCAGCACAATTATAGTAAAGGACAGGCAAATACCGTAGTTCAGATGACAGTCCAGTTGCTATCAACAGTGTCTCTGCACAAACTGTACACTCTGCAGTTGCTTCAAATCCTGGTAGACTGATCGCACCGAGGTAAATCTTCGGTTCACACCAGGCAAGTTTCACTTTGTCACAATTCAGGATTCCAGTCACAATCACAGCAAATCTGGATAAAGTCTGAGATATTAATGCAGACTTCTTCACTTAAGAAGATGGTAGCAGGCAGGCCAGACACAGCCTACCCGCCAGTTCCCCCTCACTACTGCACTGGAGCAGCTACTTGAATTACTTGAGCTGTTCACTCTCTCAACTCCAACTACACACTGACTCACTGCTGCAGGCAGCTCTGGGACTTCCCAGTGATCCAAAAGGTTTGGTTGGTTGATTCATCTCTCTGTCATAGCAAGGGCTCCCCCTTCAGGTCCCTTTAGGTGCCAAACAGTAAAAACTACAATTCCTATAAAAATTCACTCCCACAAGACCCCTGGGGACAGTCTCCATTTTAGTGTTCCCAAAGGTACTGATTGGTCCAAGCTGGCAGTCCAGAACCAAGATGGTAGTGCAAAACAGAAAGTCCATGCTGCAAGGAAGGCGGGTTAGACA
Organism: Neoceratodus forsteri; assembly: GCA_016271365.2. Taxonomy (NCBI): domain Eukaryota; kingdom Metazoa; phylum Chordata; order Ceratodontiformes; family Ceratodontidae; genus Neoceratodus; species Neoceratodus forsteri. Next base: position 13,459,983 of record CM028131.1, read on the forward strand.
AACTACTATATCATTACTATTTAAGTAGACAATCAGCAAACAATCACAGATCCTAATAAAGCTCCTTCTGCGCAATTAGTGATGGCAGAATAAAGTGTCTGTATTGCAGCCCGGGTGGGTCTCGAGCTTGAAACCACTCTGCCCCCACCCAGAATCATTATAACCATACGAAAATGATGCCTCTTTAAGAGACAGGCATGGAGGCTAACAGGGCACTCACATGCAAACACTTTTAAATGTTAGAGCACAGAACATCAGCCTGGCAATGGGCATTTAGCAAGCCCAGGAAGACAATGTAGGAACCCCTTTTGTAGGGGGGGGTTACACCCTTCCCTATCTGGAAAGAACTTGGCATCTGCGTCAAGTCTATACTTACAATATATTTATAGAACAATGTTATGCTATACGAGACATATATTCCATCACTATTACGAGACAGAAAGCAAAGACATGCATCAGTAAATGTAAACTTACAACATTATTATACTTATTCATGATACTCTGTAGATATTCTGTAATGACAACAGTTATGCATTTTTCATACACATTACTACTTTACTATGTTTCACACAATAAAATTACTGTATTTATTCAGGTAATTGTTTCCTGCACTCTAAATAACATAGATGGGGTCCCTTCCCTATCAGCTAACTTGGGGCTAGATAGGGCAGGGGCACCATGTTCTGAAGAATGAACAATTAACTTGGAAGTGGCAGAAAGGCTCAGTTGGGCAGTGAGCTTTCAGAGATAATGACATCTTTGTGAACAACATTTAAGGTGAGGTCCACGGTCCTCACAAGGGAGTCATAGCTGAGATGAAATACTGGTTAAACAGCTCTTCCAGACTTTCTTGGGGAAACAGACACAGGTTCTGGGGTATCAGCATTGGCATTAGTCTCTTCTCTGGTAGGGAGGGGTACCTCTGCATTGGGTGAAGACTCCAGTAATGGATCATTGTTGGCTCCTTGCTCTGTTGATTCTGCTTCCACATCATTAGATTTGTCACTGAACTCTGCAGAAGGCCCAGATTTATCATCCAGAGAAAACTCTGAAATGTTTGCACTTTGTGGCACTGGAGTGGTGCTTTCATCACTAGAGGATGACATACGGTCATCCAGCACAACAAGGGTTTGATGATTATTTTCACACTGCTCATCAAGTTCAAATATGTCACGAGCGAGATTTACAGCATCAGACTCCTTCTTAGGCAGTTCAAACAGTTCCACTAAGCACGAAGAATTAGCTACTTCAGACGTTATACTTTACACCTCACTCTCTGGGGGCATTGGTGCTAGGGAGGAAGCTGGAAGGTTTGGCAGTCCTGAAGGTCCAGCTTCATCCCCATAGTTACACATAGGGTTACCTTGAAACAACTGACTCAGTTCATAAGTGGGGTAATAAGGAGTCTCACACTCACTGCTTTCAGATTCAGATTCACTGTCACTGTCATGTTGGGCCTGCCGGGGGGAAGGCCTAGATTCTTGAACAATTTGCAAAGGTTGACTCTGCCTCTTTTTAGCAGCAGCATGAGTCACCAGCCCAGAAGGGGCAGCATCTGTTGGTTCAGCATCGATAATCACTTGACCAATAGGCAGCAGGTGGTTCCTGTACATAGTTTTAACAGCTCAAGAGTCATTTTCAGGACACACTCTATACACAAGTAGGTCATCCAGTTTACTACTATGTGTGGGAGATGGTGCCACCTATCGGCAATTTTGTGCTTTCCATGCAGTCCCAAACTGCACAACATCACACGGTCTCCTGGCAACAACTCATGAGCCTTTACCCATCTGTCATATCTCTCTTTGTTAGCGAGGTTTCTTTTCACAGCCATAGTTTGGGCCAGTCGGTATGCATGGTTTAACTGAGCCCTTCAGTTTTTGTACATATTGTAAATAGTTTTCAGCACTGACCCAATCCTGGGACACTCTGAAGCAGACATCCACTGGTAAATGGGCTTCCCTGCCAAACATGAGTTGATAGGGGGAAAACCTGGTAGCATCACTTTTGGTGCAATTGTAGGCACGTACCAAGATGTTCATCTGCTGACTCCACTTAGGTTCATCATTAGGGTGAAATGTGCCCAACATGTTCAGGAGAGTCCCATTAAAATGTTCAGGCTGAGGATCCCCCGGGGTGGTAAGGAATGGTTCTAGACTTCCGCAGTCCCCACAGGGAAGAGCATCACTTTGATCAACCAGCTTTGAAAGTCTCTTCCTTGATCAGAGTGGATACGTTGGGGTGCACCATAATGAAGAAAGAATTTCTCTAAAAGCACCTTGGCCACAGTAGAGGCCTTTCGATCTTTTGTGGGATAGGCCTGAGCATAATGTGTGAAATGGTCTGTCACAACTAGCATGTTCCCAATATCTTTCTGGTCAGGCTCCAGGCACAAAAGTCGATGCAGATCAACTCCATGGGGGCACTGGTGGAGATATTGACTAGGAGAGCAGCGTTTTGGGGTAGAGCTTTTCTTTGAAGGCAACAACTGCAGGTTCTAATATGCATTTCAACATCCACCCCCATTTTCAGCAAATAGAACCGAGAGTGCACCAAGTCAAGTGTACGGTCATACCTGAGATGCCCCATGTGATTGTGAAGAGATTGAAGTACTAGTTGTTTGAAAGCTGTGGCTAACAACAACTGTTGCCTGTCCAGCTGGCCTTGACGATTCACTGTCTCTCTATACAACAGCTGGTCATGTAGTTTAAGCCTGGGGCCTTCCCTGAGCAATAAAGCAGTTCTTAAATCAGAAGAACGGAGTTTGGATACATCTCTTCCAGCACACAGAGCGTTCACTGCAGGCTGGATCACTGGGTTTTGGGATTGAGCCCACTGGATGCTGTCATTATCAAACTGAGGTAAGACACTGATATCTAATGCTGAAAAATGACTGTAGGATGCAGGGATGCAGGTGTCGGGGGGCCCCAAACAGTTTACCTGGCAATCAACAGTGTCTGCAGAGAGCCAGTCATCTTTATCAAATGTTTGGCATAATGTTTTGATGGAATGTTCAGACAGCCTCACTCAGGTGTCAGCGGGGTTTGGACATCTCGAGAGGGCATCTGTGTCTATATGATTCAAACCAGGTCGGTACTCTACCGCATAGTCATATGTTGACAAAGCAGAAAGCCACCTGTGCCCAGTGGCATCTAATTTTGCTGAATCTGCATGTAAGTCAATGGATTATAATCAACCTTCACTAGAATTTTAGCTCCATTGAGATATTCATGGAACTGGTCCACCACAGCCCACTTGAGGGTGAGAAATTCAAGTTTATGGACAGAGTAGTTGAGCTCAGATGGTGTTAGATTCCTACTTGCGAAAGCCACAAGTTCCAGGTCCTCCTCATGCTGTTGATATTGCATAGCCCCTAACCCTTTCAAACTGGTGTCTGTATGTAGGACATAAGGTTTGGTAGGGTCAGCATAAGCGATCACTGGTGCATGAGTGAGTTGATGAATGATCTCAAAAAAGGCAGACTCACACTCAGAGGACCTTCGAGCCCTGAACGGCTCATTGGCTCAGAAATTCACTTTCTCTTCCTCTTTTTTTTTTGCATATTCTATTTATACCCCCATCGTGCTCTAGAGCTGCCACTTCTTCGGGCCACCATGACCCCCAGACATTCCTCCTACTATCTCCCCCAAGCCACCTTACCTCAGATCTGCAGCCATCCTCATACTAGCCCGGAGTAACCCTTTACCGGGTGGGTCCCTCTCCTCCAAGGGGGAAGGTACCGGTGGGAGGAAACCAGCACACTATTTTTTCATTCAGTCCTGGGCACTGCTGAGGCTTTCTGTAGCTTCCTGGGAGTCTTCAGAGGTGTCCTGGGTTGGCAGCCATCATCTGGCCAGTCCCTAGAGCAGTATTTCCATTTTCTGTGGTGTTCCCCCCTTATTGTGATCCCTCTGCAGTGCTCCCAGTCTCCACCAGGGGCCACTGCACAGTAACTGTGCATCCCCAACCCACCCCAGGGGAGCAGAGCAATCCTATGGACACTCAATCCTTCCCCTTCCCTGCCGACCCCCGGCACCCGCATCCATTCCCGAACTCAGATCACCGGTGTGGTGAGAGGTAAGGCGACCACGCCTCAACCCTCTGCGGCACTGGGCCGGGCTTTCTCTTCCTCTTTAATGAGACTTTTCTTAAACTTTCAGTTAGTAGGAGGATTGCCTTGGGTAAGATTAAGTAGAGTGCAGTTAACTTTGAATCAACTTTAATAAATCAGCGGTAATAGCCCCAGTACCCCAAGAAGCACTTTAACTTTATCAGATTGTTTGGCTGGGGCCAGGTGGTCAATGACTCCACTTTGCTGGGGTCTGTTTGAATTCCATCTATATGCCCAACATACTTTATGGTTCAATTATGCTTATGCAGCTGGATGAGATTGTTTGGCTGAGGCCAGGTGGTCAATGATTCCACTTTGCTGGGATTTATTTGAATTCCATCTATATGCCCAATGTACTTTATGGTTCAATTATGCTTACACAACTGGATGAGATTGTTTGGCTGAGGCCAGGTGGTCAATGACTCCACTTTGCTGGGGTCTGTTTGAATTCAATCTATATGCCCATCATACTTTATGGTTCAATTATGCTTACGCAACTGGATGAGATGATGCTTGTGTGACTTGAGTTACGTTGCGGCTTTCTGCCTCTCTATCCATGAGATATACCACCCTGTAGGGGTACGACACAAGGAACCCTACAGCAGGGTTCCCCCCCTACAGGTGCCTCTGGAATTATTCAGTTGGCTAAAGGTAGTTTAGGAAGGAGCCCATGGGTAAGAGAGACGAGCTTCTGGAGGAGGAGGGGTGGATGGTGGGGCAATGAGAAATGAATCCTGGAGAGGCCCAGGATGAGTGACCTAATAAAGCCTGATGGGGGAGTGACATAGTTGCTCCACTCATTGAACCTTAGGCTTAAAGCACTCCCATTCAATTGTGCTTACCCAACTGGATGAGATTGTTTGGCTGAGGCTAGGTGGTCAATGAATCTACTTTGCTGGGATCTGTTTGAATTCCATCTATATGCCCAATGTAGTTTATGGTTCGATTGTGCTTACACAACAGGATGAGATGATGCTTGTGTGATTTGATTTACACTGTGACTTTCTGCCTCTTTATCTGTGAGATATACCACCCTGCAGGGGTACGACACAAGGAACCCTAGATGAGGGTCCCTCCCTACAGGTGTGACGGGAATGATTCTGTCAGCTAAAGGTAGCTTAGGAAGAAGCCCCAAAAAAATACCCAATCAGGTGTCAAGCACTGAAGAGGTGAGGATGATGAATGAATGAAGTCTGAGAAGATGATTAAGGGCAGACTTCCTAAGGAGAGAGGGGAAAGCCGGGTACACCATCTGCCTCCATCCATGAGTGGAACCTAAGTAATTAGCCTAAGAAAGCACTAACCCTAACTAACATTATGACCATTGGCATGGAGGAGAAGAAAAAAACCCTTTGTGGAAGAAACTTCTGGGGATCTAGGGCCTAGGTTGCCTTCCCTCCAGGCTGATGATGTTTGATATAAGGACATCTTAGGGCAGAAGGCCCTGCTTGGACTTGCACCTCCCTCTATACAAGCCTTATTCCATCCTGCTCCAGCTGAACATGCCACAACAAGTGTTATCAAACATGCATTAACTGTTCCATTCAGAAGGACTGCCTTGGGGAAATGAGCCTTTGCCGTCAGGGCCCCTGCTTGGATAAATGAGCTACCAACCACAAGCCTTACCCAACTTAGGCCTTTCAAGTCCGAGCTAAGGAAGTCTATCTGCCCTCCTGTACATTACTATTGCCACTCTTAAACCATGAGTCAGCATGCCTCTGTTCCCCAGAAGACATGCTCCTAAAGACTATCTCCCCTCCTGTACGCTGTCACAGCTACTCTTAGCCTAGCAGGTACCAGAACCCTAGGCTTGCTAAGGTTCTTCTTTCACTCTTCAATTTGATGCAAATCTCCCTGCTCACCACCTGCCCATGCCTGCCCACCTCCCTGCTCACCACCTGCCCATGCCTGCCCACCTCCCTGCTCACCACCTGCCCATGCCTGCCCACCTCCCTGCTCACCACCTGCTCATGCCTGCCCACCTCCCTGCTCACCACCTGCCCATGCCTGCCCACCTCCCTGCTCACCACTTGCCCATGCCTGCCCACCTCCCTGCTCACCACCTGACCATGCCTGCCCACCTCCCTGCTCACCACCTGCCCATGCCTGCCCACCTCCCTGCTCACCACCTGCCCATGCCTGCCCACCTCTCTGCTCACCACCTGCCCATGCCTGCCCACCTCCCTGCTCACCTTTCTCCTCTCACATGCTCTCCCTGACAAACTTCCACCAGCTGACCTCCTTACACCACCCACCTTTGAGCATACTGTCATCCCCCTCCTCTGATTTCTCTTCTCCTACCTAATCCTGATTGGTTCCTACTACCCTTTCTGACTACTATGCCTAGGCTGACTCCTCTGGCTATAACCTAGTAACCTTTCTATCAGTTTTGATGAACAGCTCCATCTCCTGTTTCCTCCCAATACAAGATCCTGCCTAGCTTCCACCTCTGATTTTTTCTCAAACTATCATGTAACTCTGGCTTAAGCACTTAATTGTATGGCATGACGTGTGAACCCAACCCCATTGACTATGTACCCTTGTTTCGGTTATGTGTTGTTATTTGCCTATGTTATCCTACATTGTTTTGCTATTGCCAGTGTTTACTGATTTCTCCTGTTCACATTTTTCTTACTATTAGATGTTCTTGACAATGCCTATTAAGCTGCTACTGACTCCAAACTTATGTACCCTCCCCTACCCATGCGACAATTATCCTTTGTAAATGAGCTTTTAGCTCAAAGGTTGTAATTCTGATTACTAAATAAATAAATAAATAAATAAATGTCACTAAAGCAAAGGATATGAGTAGGGAAGATGATGATGGGATAGGGGGAACCCCCCAAAGAAAACACAGATTGAAGAAGGAACAGGAGGCAGCATGGACCCAAGAAGGGTAGGTTTGAGTAGTCAATGGTAAGGAGTAGATCTATGTAGAGGTAGATGAGTGAGTGGTATCCAGATGAGTTCATGAAAAGACTGAGGATGATGAAGACTGATGATGATGATGATGAGTGCTGCAGGAGTGCAGCAGTTCAATGATGTAGCATAAGATCCAATGAGTGGTATGCTCGATTGAGCGATGTGATTAAATAGACTTTGAGACTAAGAAGGCATGCCTGGAACCAGAGGGCAAGCTCGGGTAGAGCAATCAATAAGAGCAAAATGGATGACAGATGATGATGGAGTGAAGCCATGAGTGGAGTGAATCTTTGATGGATGGTACAAAATAGGCAGCAATGTGATGATGTAGTGAAGCCTTGAGTGGAGGCATAGCATAGGATTCAATGATAGGAATACTCGAGTAAGCGATGTAAATAGATGAACCATGAGGTGAGGATGAGCGAATGATGACTGGAGTCATGAAAACACTTGGTTCTTCTGGGAAAGGCTTCTGACTGATCCTGGTCTTCCACTCAGCAAGCAATGGGGACTTTCCAAAATCAAACAGGTCCGGGGTCATTTCCTCTTGCTCACCAGAGTACTTTCTGCTGGGCAGCACTGCAGTGTCTGTGCAGTGCACTGTGGCTAAGGTACCTACTAGGTTTACCCGAACCTCTCAATTTGACACATTCTGGATTTGCACTACCACCCTCCTGCTGGTAAAATACTGGGCTTGACCAATAATCCTTCAGGCAACTTTCCCTCTTCTGGGGCACCCAGCATGAGGATTTTGTTTTTTACATCTTTCTTGAGCTGTTCTTCACCACGAAAAGTATACTGAGCATTGGGGGGCAATATCAAGGAGTCGGGGTCTTTCTTTCACACTATCTCCACAGGCTCATCCTTCTCCATCTCACTGTTCTGTTTCTGTAACTCATAAGCCTGCTTCACTAAGGCTGGAATTCACATGGCCTGTCCAGTTCACCTTCCCTGTTTCTCTTGACACAGTTGGGCCAACCTCCCAAAGATATAAGCATTGATACCAATGAGAAAGGGTATGCCATCATACAGTCCCATAGGGGGACACACCAAGGACAATGTCTCTACTTGCTCATCCATTCCAGCTAAGCCATGGGAAAAGACAACCAGATCAAGACATACATAAGGTAGGGGTAGGACTTCTCACTCAGTCCCCACACATGCACACCCTCTAGAGGTTGTAAGGGTACATCAGGTAAGTATTTGTTGTACCAATCTTGCAACACAATGGTTACTTGCAATCCTCTGTCCAGTACAGCCCAAGCAGAAACACTGTTCACAGTCACGGTAGTCTCCATTGAAGGGACCACCACTTCAGACCAGTCAGGTGAGGTTGGTTTAGTAATCTGACCCACAGCAGTCTTAGAGGAACAGGACATTTTTACAGGCCCTTCTGGGGCTTTATGTTGTTCCACGGAACTAGAACTAGCAGCCTGGAAGTGACTTTTCGCAAATTCTCAGGGATGGTGTAGTTTGTTCTAGTGTGTCTGTCCTCTTCACAGTGATAACAAAATACTGGTTCCTTTGAATCTCTGGGGGAAAAAGGATCATCTCTCAATTTAGGTGGACCAGGAAAACCCTGAGGGTTCTCTTTGGGTTGGGACTCACTTTCCCTCTCCTCCTGTCTACTCTAAGGATCTATTACCTGAGTGGCCCACCAGGGCTCTCAGCTATCTCACTTCCTCCATCAACTTAGTTTCAACCAGAAGTTCAGGGGCGATGATGTGAACCCCCATCCCCCCAGGTGAAATTTCACTACTAATCTCAGGGGAAGTCTGACAAGAGGAGGAACTTTTAACCATCTCAGCAGCTTGTTGACTGGTTCTTATTTCTTTCACCTCCCTAATTGGCTCTCTTATTTGAAAGAGCTTGGACTCATCATTCCATTCATCAGGTCAGTCAGAGGATTGACTGGGTCAGACAACCCCTGCAAAAGGCTCCCAACCCTTTTCATCACTCTTGGTTTCCTGAATTTCTTTCATCAGCCAGCAATATTCAGGAGGATTTGGCTTGCAATCTTGTAATTTCAGTTTCAACATCAGCACACTAGAGTACATGGCGGATTTCAAACTATGTTCTAATTGGACTCAATTTAGATCATGGACAAGCACTCCTCCTTTCCTGTGAGCCCTCTGCAAGGCTGTCTCGATTCGGGTGACAGACAGTTTTTTATTTTTCCATTGTTTGGCAGATTTCAATTTCCACATCAGGTGATCCCCCGATTTGGTGCTGCCAAACACCCCTCCAGGGCAGAGAGGTACTTGGCTGCAGTCACCTCTGGGCTAGTAGAATAGAGAAAATGGATAGCCTCCAGTGCAGGGCCCCTTAAGCTCTCCATAAGTCTCTTTCTTTTTTTTTGCCCTCAAAGCATTGCCACTCCTGGACTAAGAGGGTGGCATAGTCCATCCAGGTTTCCAGAACATCCTCCCCCACAGGCACTGGGAATGTGCCTAAAAACAGTCTGAGCCTACGGTAGGAGTCCATGTGTATGGAGGGTATCACAATGGAAGAGGTTACCAGGGGGAAGCACTGGGGGTAGCAGGCAGGAGAAGCTATAAGGGATGGTATAGGGGTGGTCTCTTCAGAGATATCGAACATTTTCACTAAGTCTTTAGCAGTTCACCCCTCAGCAGCCAAGAATCTGGGCAATTTGTCCTCGAACCTTTCTACTTTTGGGGACCCCCAGGAGTGGATGGGTCGCTGTGTAGATGAATAACACACCACCCCTTCTGGGATGCCTCAGAAGAACAATAGGGGGCACTCTCTCAGGGTCTATGGGGAGGCTGCAGGAGAGAAGGGCTACCGTGGTCTAGTCAAACCAGTCCTAGTCTCGTCCCTTCACTTCAACCCTCCCCAAGCTCTTCATCTGCTCTACAGTCTCTATAATAGTAGCATTATCAGTCCCTAAATTGATATCCAGCAATACTATGGCATGCTGGGAGTCTGCGCCCTCAGCCTTGCTCCACTCCATCATACGATGCACAATCAGCCTGTGGGGGGCAATCTTAAGTTTAATCGTAGTGCGCGCCTCCATGTTTTGACATGTTCGAAGTATTTGGGTTGTAATTCCAACTTCTGACCACTAGAGGGTGCAAATCCCAGGGGTGCCTCCAAGGTGTAACCCCTAGGTGGCGCTAACCCAAGGGATGCTATCCATGCCTGCATCACTAAGTGCAGGTTGAAGGCCCTGAGTTCTGTGACAGGGTTAAGGGTAGCATAGCTGCTCTGGGTAAAGCTCTCCAGGACACTGATACCCCCCCTCTATCCCCTCTAGTGGTCTATACTGGTTAGCAAATACACAGTCACAATTAATACCAGAATACAACGTTAACCCCACACTTGGCACACTTACCACCAGAACTGGATCAGCTGCACTGGCTCTGGAGACTGTCCCCTGTAAAACAAGACCAGTAATGGAGAAAGGCAATAGTAACACAGTATCCCCACCACAAATATGCACAATAGCTGGTGTAAATGCAAAAAGATTTAGATCTGATTTATTAGGGATGGGAACAAAGGATGGACAATAATCTAGTGTTTGATTCTGGATCTGATATAATCAGGCTAAGCATGCATGCATGCCTCTAAGAGTCCCTCTAACACAGTCACACACACTCTGGGTACCCGGTTGGTCTGCATGTTAGCTAGAAGTGTTGCTCGGGGTAGGCCGGCATTGCAGCTGTTGTTGGAACACTTAGGAATGAAAAACACAACTTGCACTTTAACCCACAATTTATATTCCGGAGCCGGAGGGCACAGACTGTAATGATCAATCAAAACAATTAATCAAGTGATACACTTTGATTTGAGCTAACCTGATGTTTGCTCATGCTACCCAGACCAGGATGCAGATTGGACGAAATGAAGTCCTCAGGATGATCTGTTGGTTTGACAGGGGAAGCAAGGCTCACATGATGCACCATGGTGGTCGAATCCTGTTTGATGGTGTTGAGCAGGGAGCCAGAGATCCCCTAGCAGGTCTTTCATCAGATGATTCTCTGCAGCATGAACAGCAATCTAGGATGAGATAGTGAGGCCCAGACCAGGTGAAAAGTTTGGATACAGTCCGGTAAAGTACTGGATACAGCTTCCATCTAGCGTGACACATTCAAGCAAGTGGAGAACCAAACTGCAAACCACACTGCACATTTAGCACAAATATAGTAAAGGATAGGCAAATACCTCAGCTCAGATGACAGTCCGGTTGCAATCAACAGTGTCTCTGTGCAAACTGTACACACTGCTGTTGTTTCAAGTCCTGACAGGCTGATACCACTGAGGCAAATCTTCGGTCCACACCAGGTGAATTTCACTTAGTCACAATTCAGGATTCCGGTCACAATCACAGCAAATTTGGATAAAGTCGAGATATTACTGCAGGCTTCTTCACTCGAGAAGATGGTGCGTAGCAGGCAGGCCAGACACAGCCTGCCCGCTGATTCCCCCACGCTACTACAAAGGAGCAGCAGCTCAAATTACTCAAGCTGTTCACACTTTCAACTTCAACTACACACTTACTAACTGCTGTAGGCAGCTCTGGGACTGCCCAGTGATCCAAAAGATTTGGTTGGTTGATCCGTCTGTCTGTCACAGCAAGGGCTCCCCATTCAGGTCATTTTAGGTGCCAAACAGTAAAAACTACAATTCCTACAGAAATTCACTCCCACAAGACCCCTGGGGACAGTCTCTATTTTAGGGTCTCCAAAGGAACTGATTGGTCCAAACTGGCAGTCCAGAACCAAGATGGTGAAGCAAAACAGAACTTCCATGCTGCAAAGGAAGGCAGGTTAGATAAACTACTATATCATTACTATTAAAGCAGATAATCAGCAAGCAATCACAGATTCTAGTAAAGCTCCCTCTGCACAATTAGCAATGGCAGAATTGTAGCCCGGGCAGGACTCAAGCCTGAAAGCACTCGGACCCCACCCAAAATAATTATAACTGTACGAAAATGATGCCTCTTAAAGAGACAGGCACGGAGGCTAACAGGGCACTCACATGCAAGCACTTTTAAATGTTAGGTAGAAGACTTGGTTTGCTGGCCATGGCACCTAGCTTCACCTGAGCTCTTTCCTTCTAAGACTGCTTGAAAGGCAGAGTAGAGAAACTTACCAGAGCAAGGGAAAAAGATTAAGACTTAGTTTGGCTAAGCAGATTTACTGTGTGGTGGTGTTTTTAATTTTTACTCACAGGGATGGCTACTGTTTGTTGCTAACATTTCATTGCTTTATTTTTTCTCTGATTCAAATTGTTGTTGCTGGTATACCTTCTTCTGCATTATACAAGGTGTGCCTACAGGTGTGTGCTAACAGATTACTCCGTAATCTTCTGATTCAAATTGTATTTTGCAAGGTATATCTTCTGTTACTGCTTTATTTTTCTCTGGAGCAAAGTGTTTCTTACAGTATATCTTCTCTGAAATTATTACAGGTGGTGCTTTACAGGTTTTACAGTTTTATCTAACATTAGGATAAGCTTTCAGGGTTACTGCATTTGTTGTTGACTGATTGTTTCTGCTCTTACCTCCTTGTTCTTTCATCCGTGGTTCTTCTTTTTAGGCAGGGAAGGGCCCAGCCACCCACCCCATCCCCAACCACCCCACGCTACACTCCTTGTATAGGGTACCACAGTTGTGACATTTCCTGTGGCAGAGCAGGAAGGGGCGGATCAGTGGGGCCTCCACAAGGTGATCTCATTTACAGGGGCACTAGTAATTTAACTTGTTATAACAAGTTAAACAAAGCACAAGTAAACCATTACTTGCATTTTTTTTCTTTTTTTTTTTCCTTCCAATTACTCTGACTAGGTTACAAACCCAGCAACTTATTTGGAATGGATATCATTAACTGCAGGTACTGTGGAACAATTTTCAGAAGGATAGTCTTACAGGATTTAGGACACTGTCCTACATGCTGGGCCTTTGGAGATCTTAGGGCTCAGCTCCGGGCAGCATGGGCAGAAATTGCACGCCTCAAATTTCATATTCAGGAGGAAATACATTATAAGAACCACCCGCCATTTCCCCAGCATCCAACAGAAAAACCTCGACCGCAGAGGGTAGTTGGTCCAGGAGGTTGGCAGGTGGTTAGGAGGAGCAAATCAGGTGCCCCATCACTCTCTGCTCTCCAACACATTACCTCCAAAACCATATAAACACTACAAACAGGTATCTGCCTCTATCTCTGAAATCAAATAAAGAGGCAGAAGACACTGCAGAGCAGGACACTGCGCACAGGAGCTAGCACAACAAAACTCACCCAAATCAGGAACCAAAACAAAACAAGCACAAAGGAAATCCCAAAACTTCTGATCATAGGAGACTCCATGATTCGGGGAGTTGATACCCATCTCAGCCAGGGTGATGGTCAGATGTCTCCCAGGTACATCAGCATGGAGAGACACATGCCGCATTGCTAAAATTGTTCACAAAGCAGGAGAAAACATTGATGTCCTAGTACACATAGGGACTAATGATCTCGCCAGCTGGTCAGTTGTGGAGACCAAGGAACACCTGACTAGGCTGGGTGACAAACTATCATTTATTTCATCCAGCATCTCCTTCTCTGAGATCCTGCCAGTCTGGGAGAGGGGAGCAGATGGACGGAAGGTCAGAGAAGGGGAGATAGGGGAGCTAAACACATGGCTCAAGGGCTGGTGCCAGGAAAAAGGACACAGATTTGTAGGGAACTGGCAACAGTTCTGGGAGCGAATGTTCTTCAAATTTGATGGACTGCATCTGACTAAAGAGGGAGTCAGTGCATTGGGGCAGAAGTTTGACGTCTTTGCAGAATATTTAAACTAGCAAATGGGGAGAGGGGTGCAGCACCCCATCGTCGAATGGGAAGAACACCCCTCCCCCCTCAGCTAGTGGTCAAACAGGAATTCAGCATGTTTGCCGTTCATTTGCATCACCAGGTAAGAAAAAAGGTTTGTCTCCCCATATGACGCACAGAGGTAATGCCAAACTTCACCCAACAACTAACACACCAAAATCTGGCCAATGGAAAATCATGTACACAAATGCTCACAGCCTGGGAAATAAGATCCCAGACCAGCAGGCAATAATGTCAGAGGCTAAACTGGACATAGTAGCAATTAGTGAGGCGTGGTTTACCAGTAACCACACTTGAGAGACTTCAGTACCTGGCTATGTATTGTTCAGAAGAGACCGAGGTACAAAAAGGGGGGGAGGAGTGGCCCTGTATGTTAATGAAAATATCAAAGCTACAGAAATTCAGAATACACATAAGGAGCCAGAAGAACTGTGGGTCACCCTGGGAACAGGAAATGGGACAGCCATAAGAACTGGGTTGTCTACAGGCCCCAGACCAGAGGAGGACATAGACACATTACTGTTAGAAGATATACAACACATGACAGCTAAAGGGAGGTTCTGATAATGGAGACTTCAACATGCCGGATACAGATTGGTCAATACCAGCAGGAACATCTGCCAGAACTAGACTCATAGTGGATTCCTGCAGGGAGGGCCTCAAACAACTGGTACAGCAACCCACAAGAGACAGGGCTATCCTAGATCTAGTACTGACTAACAAAGAAGGGATCACAGATCTCCAGGTAGTAGGTCACCTGGGGGCCAGTGACCATCACATGGTATGGTTCAATTTGGCTACTACATCTAAATCATCCCATTCCAAGGCAAAAATATGGGACTTCAGAGGAGCTGACTTTGATAAGATGGCTAACAGAGTTAAGCTAGCCCTGGCAAAAAGAAACACAGGTGAGGGGGTACAGGCAAAGTGGGCAAGCATTAAGGATGCAATACTTGAAGCAACATCCCATTGTGTTAGACAGAAAAGGAAGTGCAAAAGAAGAAGGAAACCACTTTGGTTCTCAAATACAGTAGCAGAAAAGGTCAGAGCCAAAAGGCTGGCCTTCAGGAAATATAAGGGAACACAGCGGGATGAAGATAGGGAGGCATACCAAACTGCCCTAAGGGAAGCAGGTAAGGCAGTAAGGCAGGCAAAGTCCCAAACTGAGGAAACACTAGCACGAACAGTAAAAGAAGGTGACAAGACTTTCTATAGATACATTAATGAAAGGAGAAAGTCCAGAGGGGTATTGCTAAGCTTAATGGAGAAAAGTGAGCATGTGAGGAGGAGGACCCTGTAAAGGCATCTATCCTAAATAGATACTTTTGCTCAGTATTTACTGAAGAGAAGGTAGGGCAGGGCCCACAGCTCAGCATCATGGACACAGGGGGGAGGGAGGTGAGCACTACTCCCTTCACAAAAGAAAGGGTCCTACAAGAGCTTGCTAAGCTCAGGGTGGATAAGGCAATGGGACCTGATGGCATGCATCCCAGGGTACTTAAGGAGCTAAAGGAGGAACTAGCAGAGCCATTAGCAGAATTGTTTAGTGAGTCTCTGAGCACAGGAGAGGTCCCAGAAGACTGGAGAAGGGCTCATGTGATCCCGCTCCACAAAAGTGGTAGCAGGGAGGGAGGCGGAACTACAGACCGGTCAGTCTTACCTCAGTAGTGGGCAAGATTATGGAGGCACTCCTTAAGGAAAGGATAGTGCAACACCTGGAATCTATAGGGGCACAGGATCCAAGACAGCATGGGTTTACAAAAGGAAGGTCCTGTCAAACTAATCTCATAGATTTCTTTGACTGGGTAACCAGAGTGGTGGACCAAGGGGGAGCAGTTGATGTCGCCTACCTTGACTTCAGCAAAGCTTTTGACACTGTTCCACATAGAAGATTGATAAATAAGCTGGGAAGGCTCAGGGTGGGTCAGAAGTTGGTCAACTGGGTGGCAAACTGGTTGACGGGCAGAAAACAGAGAGTGGTGGTAAATGGTATACAGTCAGAAGAGATGCAAGTCACAAGTGGGGTACCTCAGGGATCAGTCCTGGGGCCAGTCCTCTTCAACATCTTCATTAGTGACCTTGCAGATGAACTAGAGGGTAAGGCTTGTCTGTTTGCAGATGACACCAAGATCTGCAACAGAGTAGATGATCCAGATAGGGTGGGCAGAATGAGAAGAGATCTGGATAAACTAGCAGAATGGTCAGAAGAGTGGCAACTGGAATTTAATGCAAAGAAGTGCAAAATCATGCACATTGGGAAGAGAAACCTGAAGCCACCTATAAGGCTGGGAGGAGTTGCTAGCAGTCACAAAGGAAGAAAGAGACTTGGGCATCATCATCACTGATGACCTAAAATCATCAAGCAGACCTCTAAAGCAGTAGGTAAAGGCTAGGGGGGTGTTAGGGTGTATTAGTAGAATTATCACAAGTCGTAAGAGGGAGGTAATAATCCCTCTGTACAAGACACTGGTTAGGCTCCATCTGAGTACTGCGTGGTATTGGAGGCCACACCTTCACAAGGACATTAACCAAATTGAGGCAGTCCAGAGAAGGGCAACCAAAATGTTGCAGGGACTGCATCAGAAGACATATGAGGACAGATTAACGGAGCTCAATATGTATACCTGTGAGCAAAGGAGGAGAGGGATATGATCGAGGCATTCAAACACCTTAAGGGCATAAACAAGGTGAAAGAGTCTAACATGTTTAAATATAAGAAAAATAGCAGGACAAGAGGACACAGCATGAGATTAGAGGAGGCGATTAAGAGGGAATGTGAGAAATTCTTTTTCACAGAAAGGGTGGTGGATGCATGGAATGGCTTACCACAAGAAGTGGTGGCTATGAATACAGTGCAGGGCTTCAAACAGGCATGGGATAGGCATAAGGGAGCAATACAAATAACTATGAATAGATGGGCCACTGACAGAGCAAAGGCCGATGGCACATTTATAAGATAGAAAAAGAAATGGGCAGACTGGATGGGCCTTGCGGTCCTTATCTGCAGTCAACTTCTATGTTTCTATGTTTCTATGTTAGAACACAGATCACCAGCCTGGCAGTGGGCATTTAGCAAGCCCAGGAAGACAATTTAGGAACCCCCATTTGTGGGGGGGAGGTTACACCATATTGTTATATTACACTGTATTGTATCATACTGTATTAGTACACTGTATTGTACTGTATCTTACTGTATTATTGCTGTGCACTGTATTGGATAATATATGCCTAGAAGTGCAAAATCATGCCTTTGGGGAACAAAAACTCCAGGGGAGGAATACACAATGGGGGTGGGGTACTGGCAACAACCAAACTGAAAAGCAATCTGGGGCTATTCATAGCAGATGATCTAAAAGTAACCAAACAATGTGAGAAGGCAGCAAGGAAAGCTGGGCGATACTGGGGTGCATAGGTAGAGGTATCACCAGTACCAAAGAGGAGGTAGTGATGCTACTGAACAGGCAATTCATGAGGCCTTCTCTGGAATACTGCATACAGTTTTGGAGACCTCATCTCCAGAAGGACATTGGCAGGGTGGAGGCAGTCCAGAGAAGGGCAATGAAAATGGTGCAGGGGCTACACCAGAAACCATATGAGGAGAGACTGAGGGAACTCAGTATGTATACATTGAAGGAAAGGAGGGGGGATATGATGGAGACATTCCAATGCCTCAAGGGGATCAGTAGAGTTCAAAAGGGCAGCATCTTTCAGAAAAGATGATGTGCAAGAACAAGGGTCACAATATGAGGATGGAGGAGGAGGGAAGACATGGGGCAACCTGAGGAAGTATTTTTTTCACAAAAAGGGTGGTGGATGCATGGAAAACCCTGCATGAGGAGGCTGTGGGGGCAACAACAGTAGGTGAATTCAAGAAAGCATTGGACAGGCAGAAGGCAAAACTACGGGCGGGAAGGAGAAGGTAGGCTGCAGATCAAGTAGGATCTGGAGTTTATACAGTAGGTAGGGAAGTGAACAGACTAGGTGGGCCAGGAGGCCCTTATCTGCCGAAAAATCTTATGTTTTTATGTTTTCATTGCATTGTACTGTATCATACTTTATACAATGGCAAGGACATTTCCTATCCTCTGATTGGTCATTAGGTGCTGGAACAATGATGTTATTTCACAATAACATCACTGCATTAAGTCCAGTCACACAACTGACCTCATAACACGTTGACAAATCATGGTACACTTATTTTATTCCTGCTGCTTACCCCATGAATCAAGCTGCTTCACAGGATTACACATAGCCCCCCCCCCACCCAGCCACACACACACACACACACACACACACACACTCTCTGCCCTCACACCTGCAAGTAAATCAAAATTCATGTGAAAAGAAAAAATACTTTTAATTCGAGAAACAGCCCTTTAGTACCACAGGCTTCACTGCTGTTAGCTCTGTGAGATAGTGCAGGATTCGCTCACTCAGCTGTTTCCCACAGAACTATATGCAGTGGCTATCTTGCTCCAAACACTACTTGGCTCTCTTACAAAAACAAACATCCACGCTGCTTATGACCAAGCTGAGGAAATAAATCAAAAACTAAAATAAATAAAACTGACACACTGCAGAAAGTTCATTTTTCCCCCACAGCTACTTATGATCACTTCCGAAGTACCAGAAGTAGGATCCCTGCTTCTGAAGTGGTTTTGGATTCCCACTCCTATTTCAAACCATGGATAGTGATACCAGTAAACAGAACCGGGAAATAAGATCTGCACAATTGTAGCTCCACAATCAAAACTGGCATGGGGGGGGGGTGTCAGGACAAGAAGAGCACTGCAATCCAGATGGTAAAACACCACCACCTGTTGAAACAGTAAATGCTGTTTACACTTGCTTTAAAGGAACTATTTTTTCTCAAATTCTAAAGTTACCAGTTTGCATCAAATAAAAGTTTAAAACCAAAAACTTGTCTCTGCATATTAATTAAACCCAATCCAACAAAATAATACACAACAAGCCATTGTGTAACAGCAATAAGGCACTCCAGGGTGTGTGTTATTCTGTAATCATGTCACTCCTGGGAAGGGTGGAAGCACTCGGCTTCACCTCATGCTTCATCCCACCCCAAGAGTGACATTATTACACAGTAACAGACACCCTGTCGTGCCTTATTGCTTAAGTATTATTGCAGTGCCTTATATCATATTGTATCATTACATTGCAATGAATTGCATCTTACTGTGTTTTTAGAGTGCACTGCATTGGATCATACTGCATTATTACATTGTACTGTATTGAATCATATTGCATTATTACATTGTACTGTATTGAATCATACTATATTACTACAGTGCACTGTACTGAATGATACTGTATTTTTACAGTGCAATGTATTGAATCACACTGTCTTATTACATTGTATTGCATCAGCTCCTAGCTAAAATAATTCCCTTTCAACTATGCTGACGTAGTGTATGTCACTGCTGCTGCCTCCTTCCTTGCCAGGTTAAACTCTCTCAATAATTATTTTTTTCCCATTTGCTTTAAACGTTCCCTCTCGCACTCACCACTGCTTTCTTTATTCATCCCTCTCCCTTACCTCTCTTTAACAATGTTGTCTTCTCCACTTATCTCTTTTCATCTCAAAGTTTTGGCTTGGCTCCTCACCTTCTAACATCTCCTTTCTCCTTTCTCCTTCTCCTGAGGCCTCCTACCCTCTCAGATCCAGGGACTCCTGGACACCCCCCCCGGTCCTCTTCTAACTCTGGCTCAGCTGCATTTTCCTGCAGACTGCCGTCACTCTTGAACTCTCTTCCCTCCCACATCAGACACCCACCTTCACGGTCACACGTAAAAAGGACCCTATCTGACTCATCAGTATTCTTTGACTCTGGCCCTGCCTAGGCTGATCTCTCCTCCCCACCATTCAGTACACCATAGAAATAACTTTGCACTTAATTTAGTTTTAACCTGTTCTCTCTCCCTCTCTCTCTTGGGATGTCCTCTCTTTTCCCTCCCTTTCCACAATCTCCTTTCCCCAGGCTGCTCTGCTTTGACAATGCTGTGTGTGTTATTGTGTGTCTGTATTATTGCACTTTATTTCATTTTTGAATTTATACTCCTTGCTCATCATGCTTTTGCACCATAGTATTTGTACTCTGTCTTACCTGTGTTCACCTACAGTATGTGTTTATCCCACCATATTGTTATTCTTGAAGTTGTACTTAAAGTAGGCAATGCTGTTGTATCAGAGAAAACAGCAAACTGTGGCACTCACTCATGCTAGGAACACAGGCACCAGTCGAAACTAGTTGGTGCTCAATTCTTTTAATGTTTAAAATCATCACCACCAACACCATATCACATCAACCTAGGAAAAAAAGACTCTAAATTAACTAACATTAAAAGAACTGAGTACCAAATAGCTTTGACTAGTGTCTACATTCCTGGCATGAGTGTGTGCCACAGTTTTCTGTTTTCTCTTGGGCCATTTAATACTGTGAGCACCATGCACTGAGTAGCGACTCTAATTTTGCTTCCAATGCTCTTCTATCCTAGCATTTTGTACTCTGTGCTCTACTAACGTTCACTCATGTAGTTGTACTCTCTTCCAACTCCCTTGTTCCTGGTGAGCACCGGAAATGAGCTTGGCTCAGTGTTCCTCTCTGGGTCAACAATAGTGGTGGGTAAGAGTGGTCAATCGTCCCGGCAAACGACTATGTGCAAAGGCGGATTCGCAGAGTGCTCCGCAATGCAAAGTACTTCATGGTGGGGAGTTTCAAGCAGGCATTTAAGACTTAAGACTTTTTATGGGGGAAGGCATTTCCAGTTTTGTCATGATTTTCCATTATATGTATTTGTACATGTGTTTTGTTTTTGTGAATATTGTACAGTGCTTTGAAATTCGAAAGGCACTTAATCAAATAAATTTTATTATTATTCAAAGTAGCTGTGTCTGAGTCTGTTTGCAGGAATCTCCCCCCCCAGTAAAAACTTGTGATCTACTGGTTTTAGTTGATGACGATGACCCAGTAATCAATATGATAGGTAGTCATGGTGATCAGTTGCAGTCCAGGTGTGCAGTGCCTGAAATATCATGTGCCCCCCACCCCACTTCAGTGCTTAAAATAACAGACCTAAATAAGCCACTGCATGGACATGTTAAAAACAGAGCATCACAATCCCTTGTTTGGGATTTTTTGATCCAAATGATGAGTCAGTTGCAATCTGCCAGGTTTGCCATCTGCATGTGAGTCGAGGTAAAAAGGGGAGCCATCTGTGCACAGGAGGACAGCATACACATCTTAAGAATAGGCACATGGCACTGTGGACCCAGCACAAGCTGGCAGCTAATACCACAGTGGGGCATTCACCCTCGTCACCGGCAACCACAGCCAGTATGTTATCCCCTTCCATGACTGTTAAGTCCAGTAGTAAATTAAACGTGTGCAATACTGAGGTAATAAGAGCAGAAGATTACTACAGGCATGATGAGGTGGAGGGCCATAATGACTTTGAGATGTTGTCCAGTGTTGGTGAGAGTAGCAGTTTTTGTGGTGGTGGTGGTGGTGAATGCAGTATGTCTAGTGCAAGTGGTACAGCAGCCCCGGTTGGCAAATCTGGCAAAATAACAGCATTTCTGGGTTTGTCATCATCACCTGTGCAACCGTCTTCATCAAATGTCCACACTCCACCCCCTGCCAATGCCATTCATCACAGAGCACAACCGTTTGTGATCAACACACCCCATGTAAAACGTTTAAGTCAGCCCATGTTACAGAGTGTTTTTGCGCATAAGCTGAAGTACCCCCCGAATCATACAGAGTCACGTGAACTTAATGCTGCTGTAGCGTAAATGCTGGCAATCGATCTTTTGCCCTTTTCCTTTGTGGAGAATTCTGGGTTCCGGTGGTTTGCTGCACTTGTCTGTCCAAAATGGAAAGTCCCATCCAGGACATACTTTTCTACCCGTGCTGCCCCCTAGTTGTTCCGCACTATGTCCGACTCAGTAAGACATGCCCTTCAACATTCCTCCTCTCCATTCATCCATTTAAGTATGGATATGTGGACAAGTAGCAAAACAGTGGGGAGTTCATATTTATGTATAACTGCACACTGGGCACAGGTGCCAGGGGTTGTTTGTGATGTTGGTAGTGTGAATAATCTGTGCAGTAAGGTGGATTGTCGCGGTAGCAACCTTCCAGGAATTCAACAGCATGCAACAATTGTTATGCGCAATGTGACCTGTTCACACACTGGTGAGAACATGTTGGACACGGTACTGACTGAAATTGACAGATGGCTAAACCCTCTGTCCCTGAGAGCTGGGTTCATAACAAGTGAGTGAGAGGTGTGTAGCTATAATGCTTCACTCCATGGGTAATGGGATACTGTTAAGACAATTTGTTGAATGGTTCCCCTTATAGGACTAAGTCAGTGTTAATGTTCAAAAATGGGGGGGAGCCCAAAAAATACTCCACTCGGGCTGTTGTAAAATTTCTCAAAGTTCTTTATTTAATTTTGTTAATAAATAAAGAACTTTGAGGAATTTTCCAACAGCCCGAGTGGAGTATTTTTGGTCCCCTCCATTTTTGAACATTAACACTTCATAGCAAGTGACAATGGGTCAAATGTGGTGAAATGCATCATGAATGGTGTTTTTTTTTCATTTTCCATACATGGCCCACTGTTTAACTCTTGTTTTTCAGGAGTTTCTGCAGCACCCTGATATAAATGAAATGCTGACCGTTGTACGACGTATCTGCTATCACTTTTCAAGATCAGGGAAGTCCCGTGACCAACTGCGGCAGTTGCAGATACAAAACAGCCTGCTTCAGCACCGCTTAAAGCTGGAAGTTGCCACCCGGGGCCTCCATGTCTATGATGACTGAACAGTGGTGCCTCATGGACTCTGTAATAACAATTTTGTGGCCTTTTGAACATGTCGCACAGGCAGTGAGTAGCGAGTCTGCCTCCATTAGCCAATCAATTCCACTGCTGTGGGTGCTGAGGCAGACATTGGTGAATGTAGAGCATAGCCTTGATGTTGCCAGAGACGGTGGTAGCAGTGTGTTGCTGCAACACATGCTGACAGTATTCAACCAGAATCGTCACATTGTGAGCATTCAGCATAGTGACAACTTTGCCATTGCAACAATGCTGGACCCACGATACAAACGTGGAATTACATCAGTACTGGAGGGAGGGCCCGAACAGGTAAAAATTATCAATGGTCAACTGGTGCACTTGGTTCATGGGGCACAGAAGTCACATGCCCAGGTGAGCAAACCTCAGCAGCATAATCCGGCTGAAGGTGTACCTGGAGGACCATCAATTATATCCTGCAAGGGGAAGGGGACTGCAGTTCCAGGTGGTCTGTCATCCAAAGTGGCTGGTGTCAATCTGCTTTGGGAGGCTTTGTCCCAAGTAGGTATTTGTGAAATAAATGATTCTGGAGAACAGGATGATGTATCAACAACTGGACTTAGTGCGGCACAGAGAATGGTTGAGTCATATTTGTCTGAAAACAGGCATCTGACAATAACTGAAGATCCTCTTTTGTACTGGAGTGGAAAGGTCAGTGAATGGCCAGAGCTGACTGCAGTGGCACTGAAGTACCTCATACGTCCACCTTCCAGTATAAGTGTTGAGAGGGTATTCAGCTCAGCAGGTGCAATAGTCAGGGATCGTCGGACAAACCTGTCTCCTACAAATGTTAGTTTGCTAAAATTCATTAAAATGAATGAGAGGCACATACCAGCACAGACTGCAACCTAGGTATTCATACCCCGGCCTAGTCATGGTGGTCCTGCTGATGTGGAAAAGGACCATCCTGGTGGCACTGGCAGTGGCTGCCTGAAACGGCCCACCACTGATGCAGATGATGACACAATGGAGAAAGAATTTCCCAGTGGTCAGACTTCAGACATCGATGACTGCGAGGGCAGCTTTCTTTATGAGGATGATGATGTGGTTAATGTTGGCAGGTTTTAACTGAAGTTTTTAAAAGGTGGTGTGCCCCCCTTGACCACCACCACCGGGACTGATGTTAGCCACTGCCACCACTGAGCCTGAGTCTGTCTGCTCTGGACCACCACCACTACCGAGACTGATGTTAGCCATTGCCAGCACTGAGCCTGAGTCTGTCCACCCCCTGACCACCACCACTGGGACTGATGTCAGCCACTGCCACCACTGAGCCTGAGTCTGTCCGCCCCCGGACCACTACCACTGAGACTGATGTTAGCCACTGCCACCAGTGAGCCTGAGTTTGTCCACCCCTGAACCACCACCACTGGGACTGATGTTAGCCACTGCCACCACTGAGCCTGAGTCTGTCCGGACCACCACATCCATCAGCCAGAGCCACAAAGCTTCTTAATATTTAAACCATAAAGTGAGTATGTTTACTCATGTTTGTTATGCTGCTTCACTTTCTTTAGTTGTGTGTTTTGTTTTCTGTAGCTTTTCAGAGCTGCAATGGTAAAACACATATGGTACACTTATTTTGTTTTTTTTATAGGTTAACAAAAAAAGTCTCCATCGCTAAAACTCGGTGGGAATAGTACTGCAGCTGTACCATACAGAGAGGAACCTATATGAAATCCATTCTGCTAAGTATGAAGATTTGATTTAATCTGTTTCATTGTTTTGGAAAGACTGCAGCAAATATTGCACACAGGCTGTGTTAGTTGACAAGATGTGGGTTTGAAATGTAACTTGACTTTAGATAGATTGAGATTTGAGAACCAGGGAGGGACAAATAAGAATTAAGTTGTAAGAAATCATTCATTTCTTTTTTTAAGAAACTTCCAGATGCTTTGTTGTTCTGTCAAAGTGGCCTTATCCAAAAAAGTTCTTCAACATCAGGCACCCCCTTCCCCAAGCTTGGGCACACATGCAACACGTAGAAGTCGTTTCATTAGATGACCATGACCATCATTAACAACCGGACTCCAAAAGGATGCTGCTGAAATCTGTGAAGAAGTAACAAAATAAAAAACTATTACAGACAAACCTGCAAATATGATTCCCTCACCCTCCCAAAAAAAAATACTTACCTTCATGTGCTTGAGAGTTATCCGTTTCCAATTTCAGCACAAACAATTCTCATTGAGCACTGGAATGTGCACACCAATAGTTTCTGTGTGACCTGTGATGCAGAACAATTCCATGAGTACATGTCCATGTCAACCCCCCTCCTCACCTACAAAATACACAACCATATATCTATACATGTATACATATCTACTCACCAAGGCTACTATTAGTGTACAGCGAAAGGGCACCCTTCAATCCAGTTGAGGTGATCACTTTGCATTTGCGCAAATAATTTTGCAGAACACATTGGACCAGCAACATGATGCTCACAGTCATCATTTTATACTGGGGTATGTACTGAAACACTCTCTTTCCATTGTGTTACCACTTGTCAATTTTCTGCACACAAGGAGGATGCAATTTGGGCCTACAGAAAAAATCTGGGACTCTAAGCCACCACTGCACGCATGACTGAGTGCGCAATTAATTCTGGGGGACTTTGTATGTGCTGAAACAATCCCATTCCACTGTGTTACCACTTGTCAATTTTCTGCACACAAGGAGGATGCATTGTGGGCATGCAGAAAAAATCTGGGACTCTGTGCCACCACTACGCTCATGACTGAGTGCGCAATTAATTCTGGGGGACTTTGTATATGCTGAACACTCTCATTCAACTGTGTTACCACTTGTCAATTTTCTGCACACAGGCAGGATGCATTTTGGGCCTGCAGAAAATATCTGGGGACTCTGTGCCACTTTTGTGTGTTCTGTGATTGTTGCTGAGAGCTCATATCATACTGACATTACTACAATTAAAGCTGCATTGCAAGAATATCCTGACAGTTTTGAACTGTACTTTTTTATGCTGCTTTACATTGCCACAGCCACCACTAGTTACCTCACAGTCATGACTTGAATGATACACTTCTTTTCACAGCTTATGTCTGCTTTACTTACTTGACTACTTTTTTCATGTATGAAAAAAAATGAGCACGCCTTCCATTATTATTCTGACCAGGTTTGTATTTATTTGCTGCTGCTTTTCAATAACTCTTGTTCCGTGGTGTCATAAACTGGTGGTGTCATAACACATTTCTATTCTGCGGCCTTTTAAATGTCCTGTATTTGTATTTATTGTTGGATGTGTGTTATATTTGTTATGTATTTGCGCTTTGACATTCTGAAAAGCGCATTATAAATAAATATTGATTTGATTTGGTTTTCAATCACTGCCTGCTGCATAACTGTTAATTAACAACAGAAGTGATATAACAACTAACTAATGTGATGGAGAAAAGCAGAGGAAAACAATGACAATGACCTGGTCAGCACCAATATAAAAGGAATGCTCCTTTCATTATTTCACACATGAAAAAAGGTAGTACATCAGACTCAGCTACTGCAAATTCTCGTATCATTCCAGTCAGTCAGGATGTAAGTAAAGGAAGTTGTAACATAGCATTAAAAAATATAGGTCAGAGTTCTCAACAGATTGTTGCACTGCTGCTTTACAGACAGTCACCACATTACATAGTTATGGTGATGCACACAACCTAATATGTGGGGGCCTTTTCTTCCAGTGGAATATTTTTTGCTCCACAGAGTGCAATATATTTCTGTGAAAACTGCCCATAATTTCATTACTGTGTGTCACGTGATGGAGGAATTGCCAGTCAGAAAAGCCACCCACATTCTGTCCCCCTTTCTCAGCAACATTAGGACATGATGCCAGGGGGAGCGCAGGTGCATGCTCCACTATAGTGAATATCTGGCAGCTATCCCATTGTTTCCTTATGTTGTAAGGTTGACTTTGTGGCGAAATGTGGGAATGTTTCCACTAACAAGACTCTTCTTACTGGAAACATGGCCACACATTTCACCACAAACTGACCATTAACATAGAGAAACATTTGGAAACCTGCCTGCACAATCAGATATTTACTGTAAGGAGCACGCACACACGCTCTCCCTGTCATCACGTCCTAATGTTGCTGAGAAGGGAGGCAGAATGTGGGCAGATTTTCAGAATGAGAATGCCTCCATCACGTGACTCACTGTAATGAAATTACCGGTGGTTTTCACACAAGTGTATTGCACTATGTAGTGCAAGAAAGATTCCCCTGTAAGGGAAAACGTGTATGATTAAACAACAACAACAAAGAAAAAACACACAAAAACAGTACAACACAGTAGTGGGGTGGGGTGAGGGTGGGGGGCAGAAAACAATCCCCTAACTTACTGTGGCCATGGGATGCCGTGATGGTCCGGCAGCAGGTGCAGCATTGAAACTATTTGCTGCTGCTGTCCTTCTATTCTGTTCACCTGCTGCTGCAAAGCACAAAACCGCTCATTGTTTTCTTCAAGAGCTGCCCACACCAGGGTGATGTCAGCCTCTGTTGCAGGGACTGTGGTGGGGTCCACTGCAGCAGGGAATCCACATAGTGGGGGTGGTGGTGGTGGAGAGGGTCATGCTGGTGGCTGTGGTGGTGGTGGTGGTAGAGCAGCTGCAGTACTAGCCCTTCTTCTGCTGCAGCGGTGACGAGGCACAACTCCCACCCCAGCAGAACCCTTGGCCACTGCCACGGAAGGGCCTGCCACTCTGCCCTGTGGTGATTCAGCATGTGGGTGCACTGGCAACCATTCCCCAAATGTGTCCCACGGGGGCCACAGCGCACAACCACACCACACAGATGGCACACCACCACTGTGCTGTCTCCCCCAACAGAGTTAAAAAACTCCCACACTGGGGAGCTGCAGAGGGGACCAGACACAGTCCTCACATGAGTCTCACCACCTACATTTTCCAGGGCCACCTCCTGTGGCTGTGGAGGTGGTGGTGGAGGAGGAGGTGATGGTGGTAGTGGTGGAGAAGGTGGACACACAGTAGCCACTGGTGGCACTGGTGCTGCTGCTGCTGCTCCTCCAGTTGCATCAACATGGGGGGAAGCAACACCCAGGATTCAGGAGCAGCCCAGCATGACATGCCTGCCCCGCCCCTCACTGGTCCGCACTCCCCTCCGACCGCGCCCACAGGCCAGTGACTCACCTTCTCCTGGGTCCATCCTGACACACACAATAAGTCCCCGGGCCGACACAGACACACACACTGACACTCACTGAAACACACAGTCAGTCACACACACAAAACAAAACAAAACTTATACAAAAAAATTCACTAACAAAAAAAACACAAATACAATACAAAAACTAAATAAGGTAAAGCTTTTAAAAAAGCTGTTGGTTTTCTTCTGAAACACAAGTGGCAAGGCAATCAAGCACTGTAACTCCTAGTCTCCTCTCACAATGCTTTCTCCCTCTACAAATGCAAAGGAGAAAGTGAAACTGCTTCTCTGACTCACTTCCTTCCTGCCTGGCTAAAGCATGTGACGTACAGTACTGCAAGCCATGCAATGTGTGGGGGGCTTCCTATTCTCTTCTCACTTCACCTTACTTTACGTTAAGGCACAATGGAAATGCGAAGTGGTAATAATGATGACGCGAAGTGAGCACCTTGCAGTGCCCACTTCGAGTTGTGCTCCACTAACGTGACATGACCATTTCGCTTCCACTTCGCTGGCACATTAAAAATTCGCTGTATCTCTAGTTAACAACTTTAAATAAATAAATAAATATTCTACTGTATCATACTGTATTATTTCTGTACCTTATATTATTCTGTATTATTACAGTGCTCTGTTTATTATTATACTGAATAATTACATTATAAATACTGGTGTTTGATTTTTTCCATAGGAAAACCCAGTTATAATTTGCTGTTATAACCAGCTGGTAATAACGGTAAACACACGCCATGTCTCCCTCGAACCACACATGCACCAGTGGCAGTCTTCTTTCACTCCTCAATGTCCCCTCATGAAATGCCTTTGGCCACAGACTTCATTGCCACTTGCAGCTGGTGCTAAGTTGTTTTTTTACTTAAAAAGAAAAGACAGTCATTTTTCTCCGCTGATGAACCCTTACAAACAAATAAAAAATAAAACCAGGAAACTAGTGGAGCACTGCAACGTGGCAGACCACAGACTGCTCTGACTTCCAACTGGTCCACATTTGCCAGAACACTGATCTGTTTATTTTATTTTCTATTATTGCAAAGGTGAAAAAGTGCATGCCAACAATTATAAAAAATCAAATACGGTGTGGTGTGTGTAAAACTTGATTTTACAGACACCCTCATTGTGGGATGCATTTTATAAATCCGTCAGGCTTTGCCTCGGTGTTTATGCAGCATTCTACAACTCAGGTGTGTGTAAAATCTTGTTACACACACCACCCCATATACTATTCTCTATGTAACGTATGCATTGCATTACATTGCATTGTATTGTATGGTATCATACTGTATTATTAGTGTTAGGCATGGCACTAAGATGGCACTGGTCATGGTGCAAAATGACCTCCTCAAGGTGAGGGACAGAGGACACCAGTCAGTTCTCATTGTCCTTGATCTCTCCTCAGCATTTGAAACCATGGACAACATTGTGCTTTTGGATCACCTTAGAGAGTATTATGGACTCACTAGTGTGGTCATCAACTGTTTGAGTCCTATCTCTTGGGCAACAAGCAACATACGGTGATGGGGAATTACTCCTCCTAGTCCTCCTCTTCTACAAATTTCTTGCTGTGTGGAGTTCGTCATGGTTAATTCCTGGCACCAGTGTTGTTCACGGTGTACATGCTACCCCTGGAAGAGCTCATTAGACATTACAGTCTGGGTTTTCACTGCTATGCAGATGATACCCAACTGTGTATGTCTTTTGCCTCTGGAACAGATGATGCCCTGGAGGTCCTAAATAATTGCCTGTCTGAAATTCAGGACTGGATGTCCTCTATCTAGCTGAGGCTGAATCCTGGGAAAATGAAGGAGCTGGTGATTGAGCCTGGTTGTGGGCATGATGGAAACACCTCAGATGGGTTATCAGGATCGGTCCTGGGATCCACCCTGTTGATTGCATTCCCTAGGGTGAGAAATTTGGGCATCATCCTTGATAACAGGCTGACACTTGATGCTCAGGTGTCATCTGCTGACCAAAGCAGGTGTTTTACCACTTAAGGAATGGCACCCAGATTTAGCCCCTAGTTCCATCTAAGGACCAGCCCTCAGTAGTGCACACCTTTGTTATAGTCAAGTTCGACTACTGCAATGCTATATACTTAGGGGATAGTGACAGGAATCTCCAGCACCTGTGGCTGGTGCAGAATGCTGTGGCCAGGTTACTGATGGACCAGCCTAGGTCTTTATATGTGACACCAGTCCTGCAAGATCTGCATTGGCTGCCTGTGTGGTGGAGGTTCATCTTTAAGGTGGGTTTGCTCACCTACAAGGCTCTATATGGCTCAGGCCCTGGTTACCTGACTACCTCCTTATACCTGCCATTCTGGTCTGCTCTCTCTGATCCTCCACTGGGGTCCTTCTTGAGATTCTGAGGGCCAGGCTGAAAAACTCAAATGACTGTATGTTTGATGTGGTCGGTCTGGTCCTCTGGAATTCATTTCCCAGATCTGTGAGGGAGGTTCTGTCAGTGGAGGCATTCAAGAGGGGTCTGAAAACCTATAGATTTTGAAAGGCATTCCTAGATTAATTGCAGTTGATTTTAAATTGTTTATTTATTATTAGCATTAATTAATGTTTATTTATTATAAAAAATGTTAACTTTGTATTTTTTATAACCCTATGTACAGCTTTGATTTGTATGTTGTCGGTGTTTATCCTGCCTATTTTTGACTTCTGTAAGGTGTCCGGAACTCCTGGGATTGGGTACCATATAAATAAAGTTTACCCACCTTATCTTATCATGTGTATGGCCAGACTGGATACACTGCTGGGTATTAATGGGTTGGTAAAGTCTAAGTATCTATAGCTTGATGTGCAGATGGATTTGTTTGTAAATGCCCCCAGTTTAATACAGTACTGGATTTCAGGCTGTGCACATTCGGGATTCATTTAAAGCAATACAGTGCACAGCACTACTGTAATACTGGGCCTCAGGGCACACATTTTATCTTCTCCCTTATCATTCTAATGCTTCGCAATTTTTAGTTTATCATTTTTCATTTCCATTTTCACAAATGTTATCTTTGTAAGTATCTGTTTTCTAAGGAAAAGAAAAGAAAAGAACACATGTGCCAACAGTAGAACCTGTTCTTTAGTTTCAGGTAACTTCCTGAATACATTACTCAGAAACTGGTCATGCAATGCCAAAAATGAAAGGACAGACACAGTACCCACCTTTTTGATATGTGTAGAGGGTCCTTATCTTGATTTTGTAATAGTAACATTATGGATTTTCTGCAAACAAATCGTTATAAAAATTCTGTGATTAAAGCTCAAAGTATAAGGATTCACCAAAGCAATATTTCTTTATTACAGCAGAACTCCTAGTTTACTGTAGCATCTTATTTCCAATTACACTCAGTATGCTGTGCTAAAATCTGAGCAGCTTGCAGACGTCAGTCAGCAGCCTGAACATTAGAAGGGCATACGGCTCAGTCCCACAACTATAACTTAAGCTGATAGCCAATACTGCCACTGTAGCACAGCACTCAGGGTGCCTCAGCACTGTTGGAGTGACATAATTCCAATGAGGTGCTATACCAGTCTACCTACTACCCATCGCTAGTGTTGCCACAGTGTTAGAGTACCATCTTTTTGATGAGGGGTACTACCAATGTGCCTTCCACCCATCTCTGGTGTAGCAGCTCTGTTGTAGTATCACACTCTGATGAGGTGTTATACCAATGTGCCAGCTAATCGTCCCTGGTTTGAAAGCACTGTTGGAGAACATCCTTCTGACAAGGTGCCCTACCAGCATCTAAATACCCATCTCTGGTGTTCAGCACAGCTGGAGTACCATTCTACAGATGAGTCACAATACCAGTGTGCCTTCTACCTATCTCTGGCGTAGAACCTCATTTGAAATACCACCTTTTGATGAGGCAATGTGCCTTTTAGCCAGCTCTAGTTTTAA
The DNA here is from genome assembly GCA_016271365.2 of Neoceratodus forsteri. Classification (NCBI taxonomy): domain Eukaryota; kingdom Metazoa; phylum Chordata; order Ceratodontiformes; family Ceratodontidae; genus Neoceratodus; species Neoceratodus forsteri. The sequence continues at coordinate 13,491,836 of CM028131.1, forward strand.
AGTAGTGTTTGAGTACATTCTTCTAGTAAGGTGCCCTACCAATGTCCTCAGTTGATGAGGTGTTATACCAATGTGCCTTCTAATCATCCCTGGTTTGAAAGCACTGTTGGAGAACATCCTTCTGGCAAGGTGCCCTACCAGTATCTAAATACCCATCTCTGATGTTACAGATTACAAATATCCTTGGACCAGAGGTTCATTTACAAAGATTCTGCGTTTGAAGACAAAAGTGAACAATACAGGTAGAATAAGATAAAATACAAGGAACAGCTAGATGCATACTTTTAAAAATAATAGCAAAGTGTTACAAATTTAAAAAAGTTATAAAAGAAGAATTGTAGAAGCAATGAAGGGAGGGCGGCAACAAGTAAGTAAGAGGCAGTCAAAATATGACTTTGTCATAAAGTGCAGGATTTCAGTAATAAGTGCTGATGTGGGACAGAAGGCAGAAAGATAGTGGGGACAGGGAAAGAATAAGAGAGGAGTGAGAAGACAAGTAGGAAATAGGGAGAAACAGGAAAAGAACAGAGCAAGGAAGGTAGGTTTATGAGGTGGCTACATGAAGGAAGGAAGTGGGTGTGTGGAGGGAAAATGAATGCACAAGACTAGGAAGGATATATGAGAATATTGGGGGGAAATTGGGACTGAATTGACTTTTGCAACTGAGACAGAGTGAAGTCCTAGAGTAACTAGCCATATAGGATAGGGTAATATTTACCAACTTAGGAAATAAAACAGCTTTAAGGAATAAAGGACAGGCAGCATGTAGCAATTAGCTGTAAGAAGGGACTGTAGGAGCAGGTTCAGGGTGCTGATCGAGTGTGCAATGGAACATGCCTGCTAAGCACCCCAAGAGAAGGATTAAGAACTTCATTATGATCCCAGGGCAGAGACTCACAAGGCTACAACAACAGTTTCTAATAGCAAAAAACTGGCCACATGTAAGGTAGGGAGGTTTTAAAAAAAGAAAAAGTAGCCAGTGGGGAGCACAAAGACTCCAGGTAAAGGGTAGTTGGTAGTTAGAGACTGACTGGTGTCCTGGCGCAATGGCAGAGATAAAGGTACTGTACTGTTTGGTACCTATTAGGGTAAGGCGGCAGCCTTTAGTGTTGAAGGTTAGGCATTCAAAGCTGTCTAAAGCTAAGAGCCAGAATGATGCTGGAGAGGAAGATCTTGGAGGATATCACTAGGGGACAGATGAAAAACTCTAGGTAGTTGGAGAGAGATAGTAGCCAGGGAGTAAGACAGGAAAAGGCACACATTAGCAACTCCTAGTGGCAGAAGAGTATAATTTGCAAGTGAGAAAACAGGCATTTAGGATTATCATGGGGAGGTCATGTGATGTATCATGTGAACACAGAGCCCCAATATGTGTAGAGACTGCCCAGGGTGGGTGGGGCAGTCAACATGTAACATCGACAGACTAACACCCCTAGCCCAGTAGAGCAGGATCCTATGAACATGCAAAATTTGCTAGCAGAAAAAGGCTATTTCATCTGTCGAGTCTGCTCAGTTTTGCTGCTAGCAGGCCTAATCTGCAGCTGCACCTCTCTCCTCACCCACCTTTATCCTCCCTCTTGCCATGACTCAGACCCTTTTGAAGCAGCCCACTATTTTACAGGATACCACCTCTGTTGGTAACACATTTCACCCTGCCACCACCCTCTCTGCAAAAATGTGTCTCCTCATTTCTCTCCTGAACCTTCTCCCTCCAATCCCATGTCATGGCCTCGAGTGCTCCTCCCCACCGTGAATAGCCCTCCAGACCAGTCTTGTTTATCCCTCTTATGTACTTGAATATCTCAATCATTTCCTCTCTGTTATTGCTCTTCTCCAGTGAGTACATGTTCAACTCCATTACATAGATACATAGATACATAGACAGTGTCGGCAGATAAGGGCCTATGGCCCACCCAGTCTGCCCATTTGAGCTTGGAAGTTCAGTTTGTTTTCCTAGAAGTCTGTTTCCCCTTACCCCTGACCTCTAGAATTCCTTTATGTCTATCCCATGCATTCTTAAATCCCGTGATTGTTTCAGCCCTCACCACTTCCTCTGGCAGGGTGTTCCACTTGTCCACCACCCGTTCCGTGAAGAAATTCTTTCTCATGTTTCCTCTGAATCGTCCTCCTCCAACTTCATCCCATGCCCTAGTCCTGGAACATCTTTTTCGCTTAAAATAGTGTTTTCCTGCACCCTGTTTCTCAATGTAAGATACTTGTATGTCTCTATCATATCCCTCTCTTCCTCCTCTCCTCCAGGGAGTACATGTCAGTTCCTTCAACCTGTCTTCATAGGACTTGTGATGCAATCCATGCACCATCTTTGTTGCCCTCTTCTGAACCTTCTCTACCCTGTCTATGTCCTTGTAGGTATGGTCTCCAGAACTGTACACTGTACTCCAGGTGGGGTCCTCACTAGTGTCTTGTATAGCGGAATTATGACCTCCCTTTTCCTGCTGGTGATGCCCTGCCTACTCATCCCAGCATCCTATTTCTTTACCTGATGCCTTGTCTGCACTGTTTCCCCTTGAGGGTCATCAGAGATGACAACCCCAAGATCCCTTTCCTGCTTGGTGCATGCTATATCCTCACCCCCAACTGATATATTGTGCCAGGGTTTTGTGCCCCATATGCATTATCTTGCACTTCTTTGCATTGAATTTCAACTGCCAAACCCTTGACCATTCTTCAAGTTTCTGCAGGTCCTTCTCATTCTGTCTACACCCTCTGGTGTGTCTACTCTGTTACAGAGCTTTGTGTCATCAGTGAACAGTGAAATTCTGCCTTCTAGGTCCTGCGCCATGTCACTGATGATGATGTTGAATAGGACCGGCCCCAGGACTGATCCCTGTGGTTCCCCACTGGTCACTCTTCCCTCTGTGGAGTGACAGCCATTTACCACCACCCTCTGTGTCCTGCCACCCAGCCAGTTACCTACCCACCACACTACTGTTCTGCCCACACCCATATTCCCCAGTTTGTTAGCCTGTTAGCCTGGGACACTGTTCCAGCCAAGTTATATTTTGTTTTAGTTGGCTCTCGTTGTGCTCCTGTCAGGTAAAGGAGCAAGTGTGTGTGTGGGGGGGGGGATTATTGCTGAAGCATGCACCACAGTTGGAGGAGAGAACAGGGCTGCCAGAATTTGAATTAAAAGGTAAGCAAATAATCCATCAAGCAGTCCACAACTCATGGAACACTGAGTATGGTCCCTCCCCCTGAGGGGGAGAGCAGTCCATATGAAGCTCAGTTGTGCAGCACTGTTGACATCAGTGGAGCACCAAGCATAGTTCCCCTTCAACCCCTCCAGAGGGAGAGAGTGGTCTAGAGAATGCTCAGCTGAGGCAGCACTGTTGAGGTTCATCTATCACCAAGAGCGTTTCCACAACACCCCCCTGAGGAGAGAAGTCCTTATGATGCTCAAACCTCCTACCCCTAGCCTGCCCTCTGACAGCCCGGTTTTGTTTCTGAACACAGATCATTAGTGTAATGAGTGGTCAGACTACTGCTGCACTGGCTGGCCAGCTCGAGAACCAGCTCTTTGATGAGGAGCTATATCCAAGTCACTACTGCCCATCTCTGCTATTACAGCACTGTTAAGGTTGGTCTACTGCTAAACATGATACCCCCCAGGAGGAGAGCAATCCTTATCATGCTCAAGTCTCCTACCCCTGGCCTGTCCTCTGACAGCCCAGTTTTGCTTCTGAACCTGGATCATTGGTATAATGAGTAGTCAGACCACTGCTGCGCTGGCAGACCATCCTGAGAACCTGCCCTTTGAGAGGAGCTATAGCCATGTCCCTACTGCTCATCTCTGGTGTTACAGCACTGTTGAGGTTGGTCAACTGCCAAGCATGGTCCCACTGTCCCCCAACCCCAGGAAGGGGAGAGGAATCCTTAGGATGCTTAATTGTGGCAGCACTATTGAGGTTGGTCAGCAACTAAGCATGGTCTCACCCTTCCCCCAAGAGCAGAGCAGTCCTTAGGATGCTCAGCAGCCCATCCCCCAATTGGCTTTTTGACAGCCCAGGCTTGGTTCTGAACCTGGTTCACTGGTGTCATGAGCAGTAGCACTACTGCTGGGATGGCTGGCCCGCACAAGTACTACCCATTCAATGAGGAGATATTGCCAAGTCCCTACTGCTCATCTCTGATGTTAGAGTACTGTTGCAGTGCCATCCTTCCGATTGGGCTTTCACAGATGCAACAGATATAACATCTGTAAGTATTCTGTACCAGCTAAATGTTTTCAACATCCCAAGTTATCTTAGGTCAAGGTGAATGTGGAACAATTAATTACATGTGATGCCTCCTATGTGGTTTACACACTATGGTGTATTTGTGGTCTGCTGTATGTGGGCAAAACAGTCCACCCACTTAAGTAGGGAACACAAGAGCATGCTCACTCAATAATAAATGGCAACATGAACACACCAGTAGGGGCTCACTTTGCCCTTCAACATACTGTATATCACATTAGCACTTGTTTTGTATTGGTGGCCCCATTGGAGATGCCAAGAAACAATGGTTTGGGGTACCAGGTCGAGATTCTCAATCTCTTTATATTTCTTTTTCATCTTCCATGCCTCCTTTTTAATTATCAACGTAGTGCCATTGATTAGCTGCTTTGTCATTCTTGACATTAGCCTAAAAATAAAAAGTAAGATTTTTGTAGTCATTTTATTGAATTAGTCATCAAAAATTGACACTCCAGGGAGCCATCCACATCGAATGGTGCTCACAAAACACCTACTAAGACAAAAACATCAAAAAATATAGAGCACCCATTCTGGATAGCATAAATTAGTACTGTATACTAAACCACATAATGCACAATGTTTTATAGAGAGGTCTGAAGAAGCTCTGCCCAGACAGAGAGAAATGTAAGGATTTATCTCCCGTGAGGGTGCTTGCTGTAGCATCAAGAATTGCCATTACTCCATGTTCTTCTTTATTTGTCTCTTTATGTAGTGATGTAGCAAATTCATTTTTTACTACTTTTACCGCTGAGATAGTCTTGCCAAATACATTGGACTTACATTTTTGTACTGTTTTATTATGATAAATATCATCTTCCTTTTTAACTCACCGCCAAACTGTAAGGGTTCACAGCAGCATATAAGGCCAGAACACCCTCCTAGCTCCATCATATCTTAATCTCTTATACTTTCCTCCCCCTCCCAAGACCCTTCTTGCTGTGCCACCACCCTTTTCCAGTCTTGGACATGGCAACCAGACTAGTGCTAGTTCTCTTACTCCTTCCCACTCTCTGTCTGCAGCCACTGAATGATCCTAATTCCGTTGACCCTCTTATCACGGAGCACTCCTTTGGCAACATCTACAGCACTATAATGTCCATGCATAGTTGGGGCCCATATGCCAACTGCATGCCTAACAACACACCCTGACCTACCTGGCCCAGAATGCATCCAGCTCGGCCATGGCTTCCCCCTCCCACAGTCCTGCCTAAACTGACCGTTCTCTCTGATAAACATGCAGCTAGAATAAATCCACAAATACAGCACAAAGTTAATCTTAAACACTTTAAAAGTTACCTGGTCAGATTGGTACTCCTATTACTACTGCTCTCAGGCAACATCCACCCTAATTCCGGCCCCCCTCTATATCAGGGGTTGAGTGCACTGAAACCAGGCACCTTAACCTTTGCGTCACTAAAAATCCACAGCCTGACAGCAAAGTTTGACAACCTTCAAGCCTAGGTAGCCCTACATAATCCAGACGTACTGTCTGTGGTAGAGACATGGCTCACTCCCAAGATCCCCGATGGAGCCAACAGTCTGCTGGGCTATTCGATCTTTAGGCAGGATCGTAAATCTAAAAGAGGTGACGGCTGTGCACTCTACCTTAAGGACAGCCTTTGTGACATAGTCCTGAATTTATCCAGCCTAGGGTTGCTCACCCAGGCTCTTGCCATTAAGGTTCTTTTTGGGGCCCACAACAAAACTGTCACAATTATATCTGTCTACATCCCCCCAAAGTACTCAGCAAAAGGTCTCCATGCCATCATAGACTGTCATGGAAGCCTAACCCTAAGCTCTGAGGTTATACTCTTAGGTGATTTCAATATTAATTGGCCTGCCCCTGAAGCTAACTAATTCAAGGATGCAATTCAGGCTATCCACTTTACCCAGCTCATTGAAATACCCACTAAGACTAACTACAGGATGTGCACTAGTATTTTGATTGACTGGGTGCTTACCAACTGACCTGAGCATGACTCTAATGCTTCTGTCCTCCCGGACAACATCAGTGACCACTCCCCTGTTATGTTCAATTGGGCTAATACTTTCTCCAAACCGCCTCCTAGAACAATCACCAGCAGGGTTTTCAAACCTGGTCACGCTGACTGCTTCAAAATGGATCTCCTCAATGTTGACTGGTCCTCGGTTTTTGAGGCCTCTAATGTTGATGACACGTTCAACCATTTCATCCTCCTCTACAATACAATATGTGATACCCATGATCCCATAAAAAAGTGGAAGATCAAAGGCTAATTTAACACCTGGATGAGCCCTGATACCCTTGAACTAATGAAAAATAGAGACCACCTCTGGCATATAGCTAGGGCCTCTGGCAAGCAGTCTGATATCCTGAACTACAAACGTGTGAGGAACAACTGTACCAGGACCATCTTATTAGCCCAAAACATATACTATAAAGATGCCCTAACCAAGAACTGAAATGAAGGGTGCAAATTCTGGGTTAACCTGAATGAGGTCACTGGGCGAGAACCCAAAACAGACCCTAGCATGCTCTGCATGATGGCTTCCTCATCCTTGACCCTAAATCTATTGCTAACACCTTTAGCAATGACTTCACTGACTTGCAGCATGTTCTCCTTGCTGACTTCTTCTCTCCCACCATGCCTACTGCTCCTCCGCAATTTCCATCACATCCCCCCTTTTGATTCAAGACTACTACCTTCAGAGAAACCAGGAAATATCTGCACAAAGTGCTTGGGAAGGGGAGATTCAGTGGGGATAACCTCGACCTGAAACTAATCTCACTCTCACTCGAAGAAATCCTGTCCCCTCTCAAGCATATCCTTAACCTCTTGCTCCGTCTCTCAATATTCCCCCCAAAATGGAAAGCTGCAGTAGCCACCCCTGTGTACAAGAGTGGGGATCATGCCCTCTGTGGGAACTATGACCCACCTCTATACTACCACCACTCTAAAAGACCCTTGAACTAATCGTTGCCGACCAACTTGTTGATTGTCTGGACAAGCACATGCTCCTATGTGCAGAGCAACATGGATTTAGGGCTGGGCAAAGCACCACTACAGCCCTCCTGGAATACACAGTCTTCATCCACAAATCCCTGAATCTTGGCCAGCTCATTAGGGCTATCTATATTGACCTAACAAAGGCCTTTGACACAGTCAACCATGCCCTCCTAATTGACCAACTCACTGCCTTAAGCCTTGCCCCTGAGGCAGCTGTATGGTTCCACAGTTACCTACACTGCTGTCCACAGCAAGTCAGAATAGATACCTTCCTCTCTGACACCAAGTCTGTGTGCTCAGGCATTCCACAGGGGTTAATACTGGGCCCCTTCCTCTTTAGCCTATTTCTGAATTGACTCCCCCTAGCCAGTCAATGATGTATCCTCCTCTATGTGGATGAGGCGGTCATCTTTTCTAATGGCTATGACCCCACTGCTCTTGAGCAACAGCTACAATGTGACTTCACCAGCGTTGAGTCATGCTTCAAAAATCATAAACTGATAATGAACTACAAAAAAAAAAAAACATGTTGTTCACCAGCCTAAGAATAAGCACAAAAACTACCCGCTATCAATATGTGATAGGGGTGGTGTTCCTCTTGAATATGTTCATCACTTCACATATCTCAGAATCACTCTTTACAGCTCACTCTCCTGTGCCCTGCATGTAGACATCTCGGCTATATCAATCAACAAATGTTTAGGGCTACTTTATCACCATAGGCAGGGACACTGGTTTACCGGGATTGAGAAAGGGCAAATTCCATTTTGCACATTGTAAAAAATCGTACTGTCACCGGTGTCTGCTAAGCCAAAATCTGGTTTTACCAGTGTTTGGTTTTGTGTACTTTATTTAACAATTTTTAACTCTGCTAATATGCATTTTAGCAATTTTGACCTCCACTATTACACATCCTTCCATCCTTGTACCAATTTAAAGTTATTTTAGGAACAAGATGTGATGGCAGCAGCAACACTACAGCCCCCATCCCTAAGGTGTAATGGAAGCAGCACTACGGCCCCATCCCTAAGGTGTGATGGCAGCACCAACAGCACTACAGCCCCCATCCCTCTGGTGTGATGGCAGCAGCAACAACACTGTGTCCCCCCTCCCTCAGGTGTGATGGAAGCAGCAGCAGCACTGTGGTCCCTATCCATTAGGTGTGATGGCAGCAGTACCACGTTCTGCATTCCTCAGGTGTGATGGCAGTATCAGCACTATGGCCCCCATCCCTTAGGTGGGACAGCAGCAGTACAATATTCCCCATCCACCAGTGGTTATGGCAGAAGCACTATGGCCACTCCACCTCTCAGGAGTGATGGCAGTAGCAACAATGCAGTCCACATCCCTCAGGGATGATGGCAGTAGTGACAGCACTATGATCCCCTTTCTTCAACACCCACACCCCACATGCACAAGTTACAAATTACTTAGTCTCTTTGCTTGTTAGAACTCAGATGTGAATTAATCCGAACCACCACCACTACTAAGGTGGACCACATTTGTTTTTCCTATCATTTAACTGCCTGAATTGGATTTCTGCCAGTGACACCACTGACCAGGGTTTGGGAACAGGTTTGGGTGCTGGAAGACCGGCCGGGGGGGGGGTGAAGGCTTGAATGTCCAACAACCACTCGCCTTCTCCTGGGAGGGAGGGTATATTCATAGCTCAGCATTTGCTGGCCCCAGGTGGAGGCTGGAGGCAAGGCAACACATTGGCCCTCATTACGGAAGAGAGCGTGATAGACGTCAGCTTGTGTCTTGACATCATGTGGCCTGTCATGCTCCCACAAAAATGGAAAAACACCTGCTGGCTACCTAGAGAATGGCTTCTGGTCCCTCCATAATCAGCCCCAGACACATGTGTCTGTTCTGAACCCTGCCATGCCTGAGATATACAGGAAGCTCTTTAGGGTGATTGCCTTCTCTTGTTAGCCTCCCACAGGGATAGAAGCCCACTGACGAAGGGTTAATTCAAGTTACCTGATAGCATGGCCATAAGGGGCAGTGGATGGTGGGGGGACTCAGCAGCAGTGGTAGAAGGACTTGGCAGGCCTGAAGGAGTGGATGGCCATGGGGTAGGAGGAACAAAAAAAAATGCCTGAATTTGCTTCTTTGAAATAGTGTCATCACCTAAAAAATAATTCACAAGTGATTATTGGAAGACCTTCTAATGCATCTCACAAACATGTGGATTCCTTTTTTTCCCTTGGTCTCCATGAAAAGGGTGTCTCTCAGTTTTCATGTCTGAGCTCAGATGTGAATTGAACACTGCTCTACCCACCAGCATCATATAGCCCCTGGGGTCTTACCTTCCATGTGTCACTGAATGTGCTTTCAAATCCACTGGCCAAACACAATAATAATAATCATTTTTATTTTTATTGTGCCTTTCAAAAAATCAAGGTGCAGAACAGGATTTAAAATACATCAAAATGACATATCATAAAATAATTAATGTCATTCACATAATAAAATAATAAGATCAGATCGACTCAGTATCCTCCCCAAACACTTTTCTCTATAAAAAAGATTTCAAAGCTTTTTTAAAGTCCCCCACCATCGTGCACTCTCTAATCCATAATAAGTACACTTAAACACGTAACATTTGCTTTTTATTAAAGCAGTCTGTCAGAAAACTTTTTATTGTCACAGAGACTGACACAACAGGTGGGAGAGAATGTGCAAATGATGAAATGGGCAGACTAGGTGAGCCGTCAAAGTCTATGTTTCTATGTTTCTATCCCATTCACCTAAATAAGTAGTAAGGCAGCTTGTGCCTTGTGAACATACTTTCATTCAGACTCACTTTCAATCAAACAACTGAGGATTTTGGATTGCCCTGCTGATTATAATCTTGAATAAACTAGTTGGTAACAGTGATCCTGCACTTAGCAATCTATATCCTAGATATTCATATGCAAAAAATACAATAAAAACCTGACTAAAGTAAAAACAAGCTTATTAAACCCATAAAATGTATCTGAACATTTATATTTACCTATACAACATCATTGCAGCCCGAGTACAACCCAGATAAATTACATGGTACCCTGAATACTGTATGATGTGGTAAACATATATTGGTATTTTTTTTTATATTTTTTTGTAAACTGGTTAAACCCACTAGGCAAAACTGCCTGTTTTCAGAGGTGACCCAGGAGCACTGTGGAGGTTAAGTGCCTTGCTCAGAGTCACACAGTATGCAAGTGGAGGTTGTGGGAATCAAACCCAAGTCTTCCAAATATACTCAGTTTGATCACTGTTTGTTAGTCTAACCACTAGGCTATACTGCCAGCTATAACATCCATATATAATGTTTTAATATATGATTTCATTAATAGTGCACAGTACCTACATTGAACACTTTGCAACATTTTACTAAAACTGAATTATTTCCCTCTCCATCTGCTTATGTTTTCTTACTCCAAAGTGGGTGTATAGTTGACACAGCACTGTAAATAGCCTGAGGTAGCACTACTGCTTGCAAGGCTAGGGACTCGGGATCAGAAGTGAATTTGGGTTGTTAGAGGTCTGGCCAGGGGAGAAGGATCGAGCACCTGGGGAGGCTGCTCTCTTCCTCTGGGAACGGTGGCTTGCAGGTCCTGCTGCTTTACTGCCACCTGGGTGACCACAAGTGGTGGTGCAATGAGGCTGCAGAGCATTTGGGAAGAGAGGAAGCTAGCCAGGATCTGGAGTAGCAGCTTGTCTTTATGTGCCCTACTTCTTTGGATCCCCTCGAGTGTTGGTGCCCTCAGGGACACAGACCAGAAAACCAATAACAATCACCCCACATCGGCTGCTGGTAGAAGGGACTCAGCTGCCCCAGACTTCATAACCAGTTTCCATGAGGGACCCACTGGGCTGCCTGACACACATTAAAGGATTGTGGAGGGGTGACCTGGGGCCCCCTCCCTTCCCATCTGGGGGGGTACAACCTAGGCAGGATGGGTGCAGGCTCACAGGAGCTCCTGAGCATTACCTGGGGTAAAGCTAGGGGAGACCCAGCCTAGGGATCTCTGAAAAGTGGAGTCTGATGCTGTGATAAGGGGGCAGAGAAAGAGAAAATAAAAACATTTAAAAATATGCAGAAATCTTAGGGATTCTGTGCAGTGAAATGCAATTTCCGTGAGGCACTGGTACAAGAATTCAAAATCCGCAAACCAGGCAGGATTCCGTGATTTTTACCGGTGTTACCGGTAAAAATGGAAAACCATTGTCCCTGACCATAGGCAGTGCCTGACTTTGGATGGCAGAGAAAGGGGAGATACTGTTGATGAAGGACCTTAATATGCCAGATGTTAACTGGAGCACCTTTGCTGCAGCCACATCCAAAAGCAAGGCCATTCTCGATACCCTTCAGGTGGCATGCCTCAGACAGCTAGTTTTGGAACTTACTCGTGAGGGAGCAATCTTAGACCTCATATTCTCAAATGGGGACAGTGTGAGGATCTCAGATGTAGAAGTGGGTAACCATTTGGGAACAAGTGACCAGCAAACAGTGTGGTTCACGATAAACTCAGCCACAGAGTCAAGCCATACAAAAGTGAGGGCTCTGGACTTCAGGAGGGCTGACTTTGGCAAGATGGGAGAGTGTCTTAGAAAAGCAATAGCAAACAGGCTAGAAGGAGGGGTGGAGCAACAATGGGGAAATATCAAAACTGCCATCACAGAGCCAACAAGCCGTTGTGTGAAGCAAATAAACAAATCAAAATGAAAGAAAAAGCCACTATGATTTTGAAAAGAGGTGGCGGTGAAGGTTAGGGAGAAAAAAATTACAACCCACACTGCACATTCAGCACAATTATAGTAAAGGATAGGCAAATACCACAGTTCAGATGACAGTTCAGTTGCAATCAACAGTGTCTCTGCACAAACTGTACGTTCTGCGGTTGTTTCAAGTCCTAACAGGTAGATCGCACTGAGGTAAATCTTCGATCCACACCAGGCAAATTTCACTTTGTCACAATTCAGGATTCCAGTCATAATCACAGCAAATTTGGATAAAGTCTGAGATATTAATGCAGACTTCTTTACTTGAGAAGATGGTAGCAGCTAGGCAAGACACAGCCTACCGGCCAACTCCCCTGTGCTTCAACGCAGGAGCAACTGCTCGAATTACTCGAGCCGTTCACTCTCTCAGCTCCAACTACAAACTGACTCACTGCTGTAGGTAGCTCTGGGACTTCCCAACTATCCAAAAGGTTTGGTTGGTTGATTTATCTGTCTGTCACAGCAAGGGCTCCCACTTCAGGTCCCTTTAGGTGCCAAACAGTAAAAACTACAATTCCTAGAGAAATTCACTCCCACAAGACCACTGGGGACAGTCTCCATTTTCAGATCCCCAAAGGTACTGATTGGTCCAAACTGGCAGTCCAGAACCAAAATGGTGGTGCAAAACAGAATGTCCATGCTGCAAAGGAAGTCAGGTTAGATAAACTACTATATCTTTACTATAAATGTTAGAACACAGACCACCAGCCTGGCAGTGGGCATTTAGCAAGCCCAGGAAGACAATTTAGGAACCCCCATTTGTAGGGGGTTACACCCACCGCATTGTTATATGACACTGTGTTGTATTTTATCATACTGTATTAGCACACTGCATTGTATTGTATGTTACTGTATTATTGCTGTGCACTGTATTAGATAATATATGCCTAGAAGTGCAAAATCATGCCCTTGGGGAACAAAAACCCAGGGGAGGAATACACAATGGGGGGGGTACTAACAACAACCAAACTGGAAAGGGACCTGGAGCTATTCATAACAGAAGATCTAAAAGTAGCCAAACAATGTGAGAAGGCAGCAAGGAAAACTGGGCCGATACTGTGGTGTATAGGGAGAGGTAGCACCAGTACCAAAGAGAAGGTGGTTATGCCACTATACAGGCAGTTCATGAGGCCTCATCTGGAATGCTGCATACAGTTTTGGAGACATCTCCAGAAGGACATTGACAGGATGGAGGCAGTCCAGAGAAGGGCAATGAAAATGGTGCAGAGGCTACACCAAAAACCATATGAGGAGAGATTGAGGGAACTCAGTATGTATACACCGAAGGAAAGGAGAGAGGATATGACACAGACATTCCAATACCTCCAGGGGATCAGTAGCATTCAAAAGGGCAGCATCTTTCAGAAAAGAAGATGTGCAAGAACAAGGGTTTACAATATGAGGCTGGAGGAGGGAAGACATAGGGGCAACGTGAGAAAGTATTTTTTCACAGAAAGTGTGGTGGATGCACGGAAAAGCCTGCATGAGGAGGTTGTGGAGGGCAACAATAGTAGGTGAATTCAAGAAAGCATAGGATAGGCAGAAGGCAAAACTACGGGCGGGAAGGAGAAGGTAGGCTGCAGATCAAGTAGTATCTGGAGTTTATACAGTAGGTAGGGAAGTGAACAGACTAGGTGGGCAAGGAGGCCCTTATCTGCCAAGAAATCTTATGTTTTAACCTGTTCTCTCTCCCTCTCCCTCTTGGGACGTCCTCTCTCTTCCCTCCCTTTCCACAATCTCCCTCCCCCAGGCTGCCCTGCTTGGACAGTGCTGCGTGTGTTACTGCGTGTCTGTATTGTTGCACTTTATTCCATTCAGGAATTTATGCTCCCTGCTCATCATGCTTTTGCACCATAGTATTTGTACTCTGTCTTACCTGTGCTCACCTACAGCATGTATTTATCCCACCACATTGTTATTCTTGAACTTGTATACACTATAATGTAGTCAATGCTATTGTATCAGAGAAAACAGTAAACTGTGGCACTCACTCATGCCAGGAATGCAGACACCAGTCAAAACTACTTGGTGCTCAATTCTTTTAATGTTTAAAATCAGCACCACCAACACCATATCATGCCAAAACAGGAACAAAGACTCTAGATTAACTAACATTAAAAGAACTGAGCACCAAATAACTTTGACTAGTGTCTACATTCCTGGCATGAGTGCGTGTCACAGTTTACTGCTTTCTCTTGGGCCATTTAATACTGTCAGCACCACGCACTGAGTAGCAACTCTGATTTTGCCTCCAATGCTCTTCTATCCTAGCATGTTGTACTCTGTGATCTACTAATGTTCACATATGTAGTTGTACTCTATCCCAACTCCCTTGTTCCCGGTGAGCACCGGAAATTAGCTTGGCTCAGTGTGCCTCTCTGGGTCAACAAACAACTTTAAATAAATAAATAAACATTCTACTGTATTAATGCTGTACCTTATATCATACTGTATTATTGCTGTACCTTATATTGTACTGTATTATTGCTGTACCTTATATCATACTGTACTATTGCTGTACCTTATATCATACTGTATTATTGCTGTACCTTATATCATACTGTATTATTACATTGCTCTGTTTATTATTATACTGTATAATTGCATTATAATTACTAGTGTTCGATTTTTTCCAGCTGGTTGTAATGGCAAACACACGTCATGTCTCCCTTGAACCACACATGCACCAGTAGCAGTCTTCCTTCACTCCTCTTTTTAATACCCTTTTTAATAAATCATGGGAGGATGGGGTGGTACCTGAGGACTGGAGGAGGGCGGATGTGATTCCCCTTCACAAAAGTGGGAGCAAGACAGAGACAGAAAACTGGACCTATCAGTTTGACCTCAGTGGTAGGGAAAATTATGGAATCACTTCTGAAGGAAAGAATTGTTGAATACCTAGAGGCCAGTGGAGCACAGGACCCAAGGCAGCATGGATTCACAGCGAGAAGGTCATGTCAGACAAATCTAATTGATTTCTTTGACTGGGTGACCAAAGCAGTAAACCTGGGAGGGGCTGCGGACATGGCCTACCTAGACTTTAGCAAGGCATTTGACACAGTCCCGCACAAAAGATTAATAAACAAATTAACCAGCCTGGGAGTGGGTCCTAGGGTGGTAGCCTGGGTAAAACATTGGTTGGACAACAGGACACAGCGGGTAATAGTAAATGGAGTCCACACTGAAGAAAGGAGGGTTACTAGTGGGGTACCACAGGGTTCAGTACTGGGGCCGGTACTTTTTAATGTCTTTATAAGTGACATTGCAGAGGGACTTGAAGGGAAAGTATGTCTCTGTGCAGATGACACAAAGTTCTGCAACAGGGTTTATACACAAGGTGGGGTGGAAAGGATGAAAAGGATTTGGCAAGGTTGGAGGAATGGTCAAATATATGGCAGCTTAGATTCACGCAATGAAGTGCAAAGTAATGCACTTGGAAACAAAACCCAGGGAAGAGTACACAATGGGGGGTGAGATACTGACAACAACAAAATGAAAAGGGACCTGGAGGTAGTCATATCAGATGACCTAAAGGTGGGTCAGCAATGTGAGAAGGCAGTAAGGAGGGCTGGGAGGATACTGGGATGCATAGGGAGAGGCATCACCAATAGAAAACAGGAAGTTGTTGGCCCTCTGTACAGACGGTTGGTAAGACCACATCTGCAGTACTGTGCACAGTTCTGGAGACCCCATCTCCGCAAAGACATAGACAGGATGGAGGCTGTCCAGAGAAAGGCAACCAAAATGATGCAGAGTCTGCATCAGAAGACATATGAAGAATGATTAAAGGAACTAAAGATGTATAGCCTCGAGGAAAGGAGGGAGGGGGTGACATGATAGAAACTTTCAAATACCTCAAAGGAATCAACAAAGTCCAAGAGGGTAGCATCTTTCAGAAAAAGAGATGTGCAAAAACAAGGGGGCACAATTTGAAGATAGAGGGGGGACGGCTCAGAGGTAATGTGAGGAAGTATTTCTTCACAGAGAGGGTTGTGGATACATGGAACAGCCTTCGTGACGAGGTCGTAGAGTCAAAGACAGTGGAGGAATTCAAGAATGCGTAGGATAGACATAAAGCAATTCTAGTGGGGGGTAGGAGGAATTAGGCTGTTGGTTAACTAGGATCTGTAGCTTATCTGTTAGGTAGGGAAATGGGCAGACTAGGTGGGCCAAGCGGTCCTTATCTGCTGTCAAATTCTTTGTTTTTATGTTTCTATGTTTCTCGTCATGCAGTTCTTTTGGCCACAGACATCACTGCCACTTGCTGCTGGTGATTGGTTGCTTTTTTACTTAAAAAGAAAGACAGTCGTTTTTCTCCACCAACGAACCCTTACAAAAAAATAAAAAATAAAACCAGGAAATGAGTAGAGCACTGCAACTTGGCAGACCGCAGACTGCTCAGACTTCTGACTGGTCTGGTCTGCATTTTCCAGAACACTGATCTGTTTATTTTATTATCTATAATTGCTGAGTTGAAAAAGCACATGCCAGCAATTATACAAACTAAAATATGGGTGGTGCGTGTAAAACTCAATTTTACAGACAACCTTCATCATGGGATGCATTTTATAAATCCCTCAGGCTTCATCCTCAAGGTTTATGTAGCATTCTACAACTCAGGTGTGTCTAAAATTTTGTTACACTCACCACCCCATATATTATTCTCTATGTAATGTATGCATTGCATTGTACTGCAGTGCATTGCATTGTATTGTATGGGATCATACTGTATTATTTGGGCTAGGCATAGCACTAAGACAGCACTGGTCATGGTGCAAAATGGTCTGTTCAAGGTGAGGGACAGAGGAGACTGGTCAGTTCTCATTCTCCTTGATCTCTGACACCATGGATCACATTGTGCTTTTGGATCACCTTAGAGAGTATTATGGACTCACTAGTGTGGTCATCAACTGTTTAGTGCTATCTCTTGGGCAGCAAGCAATGTGTGGTAATAGGGAATTCTCCTCCTCCTCCTCCTCTACAAAGCTGCTGCTGTGTGGAGTTCCTAATGGTTCAGTCCTGTCACCAGTGTTGTTCATTGTGTAGATGCTACTCCTGGGAGAGCTCATTAGACATTACAGTCTGGGTTTTCACTTGCCTGTCTGAAATTCAGGACTGGAAGTCCTCTATCTGGCTGAGGCAGAATCCTAGAAAAATGAAGGTGCTGGTGATTGAGCCTGGTTGTGGGCATGATGGAAACACCTCAGATGGGTTATCAGGATTGGTCCTGGGATCCACCCTGTTGATTGCATTCTCTAGGGTGAGAAATCTGGGCATCATCCTTTATAACAGGCTGCCACTTGATGCTCAGGCGTCATCTGCTGACCAAAGTAGTTTTTTGTTACTACTTAGGGAATGTCACCCAGAGTTAACCCCTAGTTCCATTCAAGGACCTGCCCTCAGTAGTGCACACCTTTGTTACAGTCACGTTCAACTGCTGCAGTGCTATATACTTATGGGACAGTGACAGGAACCTCCAGTGACTGTGGCTGGTGCAGAATGCTGTGGCCAGGTTACTGATGGGCCAGCCTAGGTCTTTTCGTGGGACACTAGTCCTGCAAGATCTACATTGGCTGCCTGTCAGGTGGAGGTTCATCTTCAAGGTGGGCTTGCTCACCTACAAGGCTCTATATGGCTCAGGCCCTGGTTACCTCACTAACCTCCTTATACCTGCCATTCTGGTCTTCTCTCTCTGCTTCTCCACTGGGGTCCTCCTTGCGATTCCGAGGGCCAGGCTGAAAAACTCAAATGACTTTGTGTTTGATGTGGTCAGCCTAGTCCTCTGGAATTCACTTCCCAGATCTATGAGGGAGGTCCTATCAGTGGAGGCATTCAAGAGGGTTCTGAAAACCTATATTTTTTGAAAGGCATTCCTAGATTAATTGCAACTGATTTTAAATTGTTTATTTATTGTTAGCATTTATTAATGTTTATTTATTATAAAAAATGTTAACTTTGTATTTTGTATAACCCTATGTACAGCTTTGAATTGTATGTTGTTGGTGCTTACCTTGCCTGTTTGTGACTTCTGTAAGGTGCCCAGAGCTTCTGGGATTGGGCATCATATAAATAAAGTTTACCTACTTTATCTTATCAAGTGTACGGCCAGACTGCATACACTGCTGGGTATTAATGGGCTGGTAAAGTCTATGTATTGATGGATCGATGTGCAGATGGATTTGTTTGTAAATGCCCCCAATTTAATACAGTACTGGATTTCAGGCTGTGCACATTCAGGGTTCATTTAAAGCAATACAGGACACAGCACTACTGTAATACTGGGCCTCAGGGCACATTTAGGTCTCCTCCCTTATCATTCTAATGCTTTACACTTTTCAGTTTCTTTATCATTGTCCATATCCATTTTTACAAATGTTATCTTTGTATGCAACTGTTTTCTAAAGAAAAGAACAAGTGTCAACAGTAGAACCTGTTTTTTAGTTTCAGGTAATTTATTGAATACATTACTCAGAAACTGGTCATGCAGTGCCAAAAGTGAAAGGACAGACACAGTACACACCTTTTTGATATGTGTAGAGGGACCTTATCTTGACTTTGTGATAGTAACATTATGGATTTTCTGCAAACAAATCGTTATAAAAATTCTGTGATTAAAGCTCAAAGTATAAGGATTCACCAAAGCAATATTTCTTTATTACAGCAGAACTCCTAGTTTACTGTAGCATCTTATTTCCAATTACACTCAGTATGCTGTGCTAAAATCTGAGCAGCTTGCAGACGTCAGTCAGCAGCCTGAACATTAGAAGGGCGTAAGGCTCAGGCCCACAACTATAACTTAAGCTGATAGCCAATACTGACACTGTAGCACAGCACTCAGGGTGCCTCAGCACTGTTGGAGTGACATCATTCCAATGTGGTGCTATACCAATGTACCTACTACCCATTGCTAGTGTTGCAGCACTGTTAGAGTACCATCTTTTTGATGAGGGGTACTACCAATGTGTCTTCCACCCATATCTGGTGTAGCAGCTCTGTTGGAGTACCATCCTCTGATGAGGTGTTATACCAATGTGCCTTCTAACTATCTCTGGCTTTAAAGCACTGTTGGAGAACATCCTTCAGACAAAGTGCCCTACCAGTATCTAAATACCCATCTCTGGTGTTGCAGCACAACTGGAGTGCCATTCTACAGATGAGTCACAATACCAGTGTGCCTTCTACCTATCTCTGTGGTAACACCTAATTTGAAATACCACCTTTTGATGAGGCAATGTGCCTTTTAGCCAGCTCTAGTTTTAAAGCAGTGTTGGACTACATTCTTCTAGTAAGGTGCCCTACCAATGTCCTCAGTTGATGAGGTATTATACCATTGTGCCTTCTAATCATCCCTGGTTTGAAAGCACTGTTGGAGAACATCCTTCACACAAGGTGCCCTACCAGTATCTAAATACCCATCTCTGGTGTTACTGATTACAAATACCCTTAGACCAGAGATTCATTTACAAAGGTTTTGCATTTGAATATAAAAATGAACAATACAGGTAGAATGAGACAAAATACAAGGAACAGCTAGACATATGATTTTAAAAATAATAGTTATTACAAATTTAAAAAGTTATAAGAGAAGAATTGTAGAAGCAATGGGGGAAGGAGGCAACAAGTAAGCAAGAGGTAGTCAAAATATGATTTTGTCATAAAGTACAGGACTTCAGTAATAAGTGCGGATGTGGGACAGAAGGCAGAAAGGGGGGATGGGGAAAGAATAAGAGAGGAGTGAGAAGACGAGTAGGAAATAGGGAGAAACAGGAAAAGAACAGAGCAAGAAAGGTAGGTTTATAGGGTGGCTACATGAAGGAAGGTAGTGGGGAGGAAGGGGGTGTTAGGAGGAGAAATGAATGCACAAGACTAGTGAGGATATATGAGAATACTGGGGGGAAATTGGGACTGAATTGACTTTTGCAACTGAGTTAGGGTGAAGTCCTAGAGTAACTAGCCACATAGAATAGGGTAATATTTACCAATTTAGGAAATGGAACAGCTTTGGGGAATAAAGGGCTGGCAGCATGTAGCCATAAGCTGTAAGAAGGGGCTGCCATAGCAGGTTCAAGGTGTTGACAGAGTGTGCAATGGAACGTGCCTACTAAGCACTCCAAGAGAAGGATTAAGAACTTCCTTATGATCCCAGGACAGAGACTCACAAGGCTACAACAGTTTCTGATAGCAAAAAACAGTCCACATGTAAGGTAAGGAGGGTTTGAGAGAAAGAAAAAGTAGCCAGTGGGGGGTGCAAAGACTCCTGGTAAAGGGTAGTTGGTAGTCAGAGACTGACTGGTGTCCTGGTGCAGTAGCAGAGATAAAGGTACTGGGACGTTTGATACCTATTAGTGTTGAAGGTTAGGGGTTCAAAGCTGTCTAAAGCTAAAAGCCAGAATGATGCTGGAGAGGAGGATCTTGGAGGATATCACTAGGGGGCAGATGAAAACCTCTAGCTAGTTGGAGAGAGAGATAGTAGCCAGGGAGTAAGACAGGAAAAGGCACATATTAGCTACTCCTAGTAGCAGAAGAGTATAATTTGCAAGTGAGAAAACAGGCAATTAGGATTATCATGGGGAGGTCAGGTGATGTATCATGTGAACTCAGAGTCCCAATATATGTATGGACAGCCCAGGGTGGGTGGGGCAGTCAACATTTAATGTCGACGGACTAACACCCCTAGCCCAGTAGAGCAGTATCCTACTAACATACATTTGCTAGCAGAAAAAGGCCATTTCATCTGTTGACTCTACTCTGTTTTGCAGCTAGCAGCCCTAATCTGCAGCTGCACCTCTCTCCTGTTCCCCCTTTATCCTCTCTCTCTTGCCATGTCTCAGACCCTTTTGAAGCAGCCCACTATTTTACAAGATATCACCTCTGCTGGTAACACATTTCACCCTGCCACCACCCTCTCTGCAAAAAAGTGTCTCATCATTTCTCTCCTGAACCTTCTCCCTCCAATCCGAAGTCATGGCCTCGAGTGCCCCTCCCCACCCTTACCCTGAATAGCCCATCCAGACCAGTCTTGTTTATCCATCTCATGTACCCGAATGTCTCAATCATATCCTCTCTGTTCCTGCTTGCATCCAGTGAGTACATGTTCAACTTCTTTAACCTGGGACACTGTTCCAGCCAAGTCATACCTTGTTTTAGTTGGCTCCCATTGTGCTTCTGTCAGGTAAAGTAGCAAGTGGGGAGGGGGGTTGTTGCTGAAGCATGCACCACAGCTGGAGCAGAGAACAGGGCTGCCATAATTCAAATTAAAAGGTAAGCAAATAATCCAGCACGCATCCACAACTCATGGAGTACTGAACATGGTCCCCCTCCCCCAGAGGGGGAGAGCAGTCCATAGGAAGCTAAATTGTGCAACACTGTTGTCATCAGTGGAGCACAAAGCATGGTTCCCTTTACCCCCTCCAGAGGGAGAGAGTAGTCTAATGGATGCTCAATTGAGGCAGCACTGTTGAGGTTGGTCTATTGCCAAGAGTGATCCTATCCTTCCCTCCCCCCCCGAGGAGAGAAGTCCATATGATGCTCAAGCCTCCTACCCCTGGCCTGCTCTCTGACAGCCCAGTTTTGTTTCTGAACACAGATCATTAGAGTAACGAGTGGTCAGACTACTGCTGCACTGGCTGGCCAGCTCGAGAACCAGCCCTTTGATGAGGAGCTATATCCAAGTCCCTACTGCCCATCTCTGCTATTACAGCACTGTTAAGGTTGGTCTACTGCTAAACATGATACCCCCAGGAGGAGAGCAATCCTTGTCATGCCCAATCCTCCTACCCCTGGCCTGTCCTCTGACAGCCCAGTTTTGCTTCTGAACCTGGATCATTGGTATAATGAGGGGTCAGACCACTGCTGCGCTGGCAGACCATCCTGAGAACCAGCCCTTTGAGAGGAGCTATATCCACGTCCCTACTGCTCATCTCTGGTGTTACAGCACTGTTGAGGTTGGTCAACTGCCAAGCATGGTCCCACTCTCCCCCAACCCCAGAAGGGGGAGAAATCCTTAGGATGCTTTATTGTGGCAGCACTATTGAGGTTGGTCAACCACTAAGCATGGTCTCACCCTTCCTCCAGGAGAAGAGCAGTCCTTAGGATACTCAGCAGCCCCTCCTTCCATTGGCTATTTGACAGTCCAGGCTTGGTTCTGAACCTGGTTCACTGGTGTCACGAGCAGTAGCACTACTGCTGGGATGGCTGGCCCGCACAAGTACTACCCATTCAATGAGGAGATATAGCCAAGTCTCTACTGCTCATCTCTGATGTTATAGTACTGTTGCAGTGCCATCCTTCCGATCGGGCTTTTACAGATGCAACAGATGTAACATCTGTAAGTATTCCATACCAGTTGAATGTTTTCAACATCCCAAGTTATCTTAGGTCAAGGTGAATGTGGAACAATTAATTACATGTGATGCCTCCTATGTGGTTTACACACTATGGTGTATTTGTGGTCTGCTCTATGTGGGCAAAACAGTCCACCCACTTAAGTAGGGAACACAAGAGCATGCTCGCTCAATAACAAATGGCAACATGAACACACCAGTAGGGGCTCACTTTGCCCTTCAACATACTGTATATCACATTTAGATGATCTGAAGTTTATGGGTCTTGAATGGATACCCCCTTTAAAAATGGCAGGAGACAGGCCCAATCTCCTCTTACAAAACGAATGTAAATAGATTTATAAACTTTAAAGTGTTAAACATAAAGGTCTAAATAATCAGTGGAACCTCAAAACCTTTCTTAAGAAATAATATTGAATAATCTGGCCAAGAACTGCATTCTTTGATTCCTTATTGCTTCCATTTGTTCTGGATGGTTGTATTGTATCGTATTGTATTATATGGTTTATTGCCAGAATTTTGAAGTGATTTTGTTTCTCTCTTGCCCTTTTCTAGGAGATTTTCATTACATCTTGGGTTTCCTGGATCTTTTATCCAGATGCTTTATCGGATAAACCACACTCAATCTGCAGCACCTGTTTTGTATTGGTGTCCCCATTTGAGATGCCAAGAAACAATGGTTTGGGGTACCAGGTCGAGACTCTCAATCTCTTTATATTTCTTTTTCATCTTTCATGCCTCCTTTTTAATTATCAACGTAGTGCCATTGATTAGCTGCTTTGTCATTCTTGACATTAGCCTAAAAATAAAAGGTAAGATTTTTGAAGTCATTTTATTGAATTAGTCATCAAAAATTGACACTCCAGGGAGCCATCCACATCGAATGGTGCTCACAAAACACCTACTAAGAGAAAAACATCAAAAAATATAGAGCACCCATTCTGGACAGCATAAATTAGTACTGTATACTAAACCACATAATGCACAATGTTTTATAGAGAGGTCTGAAGAAGCTCTGCCCTGACAGAGAGAAACATAAAGATTTTTCACCCGTGAGGGTGCTTGCTGTAACACCAAGAATTACCATTACTTCATGTTCTTTTTTATTTGTTTCTTTATGTAGTGATGTAGCAAATTCGTGTTTTACTACTTTTACCGCTGAGATAGTCTTGCCAAATACATTGGACTTACATTTTTGTACTGTTTTATTATGATAAATATCATGTTATTTTTGTACTGCACAAGAGTGAAATAAAAAAAGT
This sequence comes from Neoceratodus forsteri, assembly GCA_016271365.2. NCBI lineage: Eukaryota > Metazoa > Chordata > Ceratodontiformes > Ceratodontidae > Neoceratodus > Neoceratodus forsteri. The sequence continues at coordinate 13,515,457 of CM028131.1, forward strand.
TTTTCTCTATAAAACATTGTGCATTATGTGGTTTAGTATACAGTACTAATTTATGCTATCCAGAATGGGTGCTCTATATTTGTTGATATTTTTATTTTAATGAATTAGAAATGCTCTACTGAGGCTTTGAAATTTGCAGTATACTAGTCTATTTCTTTTTGTAAAGATCTTTTATAAAGTCTGTTTAACGATTGTGATTAGTAAGTGTCCATCCTTAGTTCATTACTAATAATCTATTATGAGTATTTAAATGGGGTACCTTCCCTTAAGCCACATCCTCTGAGGAAAACTCACATTTTGAGTCGAAGCACTGGGGTAACGCTGCTTGTTGAATGTTTGCTGTGCTGGATTTTGTGCCTGTTTGCAATGTGCACTGAATAAATTCAATTATTTTTTATGAAGATCCTGTGTGCCGCTCTCTGTGTGTGGATTCGGTGTGGTTTGAGACAGACCATCTCGCATGCACCAACCCTGTTCCTCTTTGATCGCTCGCAAACTTCTTGGAACTTGTACGGCTACTGATGTAAAATCATTCAAATGAGGTGCTAGACCAGTAACAACCCACCTCTGTTGTTGGAGCACTGTTAGATTGCCATCCTTCCAGTATGGTGCTGAACCAATGTCCGCACTACCCATCAGAGGGGTTGCAGCACTAATGGTGTAGCACCTGTCTGTACTTATTTCTAGGTGGGCTGCAGCTGTATCAAATCATTCTGAGGTGAAAAAAAATTAACAGGCACTCACTGTACTGCCCGCTGATTACCAGACCAAAGCTTCACCCTTGATACAGGTGTCTCTGCTGCTACAAGAAGCCAGGTGGGTCTCTTCTGTCTGCCGGCTGCCTTCCTCACTGTACTGCCCACCGATCACGAGACCAAAGCTTCACCCTTGACACGGGTGCCTCTGCTACTGCAAGTAGCCGAACAGGCCTCTTCTGTCTGCCAGCTTCCTTCCTCACTGTACTGCCCACTGATCACCAGACTGAAGCTTCACCCTGACACGGGTGTCTCTGCAGCTGCAAGAAGCCACGCGGGCCTCTTCTTTCCCCCTGGCTGCCTTTCTCGCTGTACTGCCCGCCAATCACCAGACCGAAGGTATGCTGCTGAAACTTGACTGGCCAGAACCTTTGGCTCTGCCTGCTGACAGGCTGCTGTGGTTCTTTAATTTTTTTGCTACTCCGTCGCCTTCTGGACTTTAAGCTAATGTTACATACTGGTTGTGGTACTGGTTAAGCCTTTTCAGGTTGTCCTTTGAATCCTAATTTAAGCATGACACTAAGCCTGTTTACAGCAATTTTGCACTCCAAGGGTAGTTTGAAGTGCAAGTTCTTTTAGGCTGCAGGTTTGTAGATTTTAAAGTATTACAGCTCTTTTTGTTTTACAGTCCAGTGGTAATCTACCCTGGATCAGAAACTTAGTTTGAAGTGATATCGTTTTTTCTGTTTAGACTAGATTTAATTTGGGACACAGTTGTAAGCTTTGCCATGCAAATAATCCAATTTCTGCTTCACTTTCTCTCCTACTGTCTCCTTCCTGCTTGAATTTTTATGCCTACCTCCCCTCCCCCTCCTCCAGCCTTTATTAAATACTCTTCCTCCCCCCTCGGCACCACCCATAGGCAATCTTCATCCTTCCTTCTCACTAATATTGCAGCTCCACTTAAAGATACAGAGTGCAGCTATTAGGCCTTACACTTGTCCTGTCCTCCCCTTAAAAGCATCTTCCTTTTTAGCTCACCGCCAAACTGTAAGGGTTCACAGCAGCATATAAGGCCAGGACACCCTCCTAGCTCCATCATATCTTAATCTCTTATACTTTCCTCCCCCTCCCAAGACCCTTCTTGCTGTGCCACCACCCTTTTCCTGTCTTGGACATGGCAACCAGACTAGTGCTAGTTCTCATACTCCTTCCCACTCTCTGTCTGCAGCCACTGAATGATCCTAAATCAGCAGGCCCTCTTGTCACGGAGCACTCCTATGGCAACATCTACAGCACTATAATGTCCATGCATAGTTGGAGCCCATATGCCAACTGCATGCCTAACAACACACCCTGGCCTACCTGGCCCAGAATGCATCCAGCTCGGCCATGGCTTCCCCCTCCCACAGTCCTGCCTAAACTGGCCTTTCCCTCTGAAAAGCATGCAGCTCAAATTAATCCACAAAGGCACCACAAAGTTAGCCTTAAACACTTTAAAAGTTACCTGGTCAGATTGGTACTCCTGTTAGTACTGCTCTCAGGCAACATCAACCCTAATTCCGGCCCTCCTCTATATCAGGGGTTGAGTGCACTGAAACCAGGCACCTTAACCTTTGTGTCACTAAAAATCCACACCCTGACAGCAAAGTTTGACAACCTTCAAGCCTGGGTAGCCCTACGTAATCCAGACGTACTGTCTGTGGTAGAGACATGGCTCACTCCCAAGATCCCCAATGGAGCCAACAGTCTGCTGGGCTATTCAATTTTTAGGCAAGATCTTAAATCTAAAAGAGGTGATGGCTGTGCAGTCTACCTTAAGGAAGCCTTTGTGGCATAGTCCTGAATTTACCCAGCCTAGGGTTGCTCGCCCAGGCCCTTGCCATTAAGGTTCTTCTTGGGGCCCACAACAAAACTGTCACAATTATATCTGTCTATATCCCCCCAAAAGAAGTCAGCCCAAGATCTTCATGCCATCATAGCCTGTCTTGAAAGCCTAACCCTAAGCTCAGAGGTTATACTCTTAGGTGATTTCAATATTAATTGGCCTGCCCCTGAAGCTAACCAATTCAAAGAAGCAATTCAGGCTATCCACTTTACCCAGCTCATTGAAATACCCACTAAGACTAAGTACAGGATGTGCACTAGTACTTTGATTGACTGGATGCTCACCAACTGACCTGAGCATGCCTCTAATGCCTCCATCCTCCCAGACAACATCAGTGACCACTCCCCTGTCATGTTCAGTTGGGCTAATACTTTCTCCAAACTGCCTCCTAGAACAATCACCAGCAGGGTTTTCAAACCTGGTCACGCTGACTGCTTCAAAATGCATCTTCTCTATGTTGACTGGTCCTTGGTTTTTGAGTCCTCTAATGTTGATGACGCGTTCAACCATTTCATCCTCCTCTTCAATACATTCTGTAACACCCACGTTCCAATAAAAAAGTGGAAGACCAAAGGCTAATTTAACCCCTGAATGAGCCCTGATACAATTAAACTAATGAAAAATAGAGACCACCTCTGGCATATAGCTAGGGCCACTGGCAAGCAGTCTGATATCCTGAACTACAAACATGTGAGGATCAACTGTACCAGGACAATCTTATTAGCCAAAAACATATACTATAAAGATGCCCTAACCAAGAACTGGAATGAAGGGTGCAAATTCTGGCTAACCTAAATGAGGTCACCGGGCGAGAACCCAAAACTGCTCCTACCATGCTCGGCGTGGATGGCTCCCTCATCCTTGACCCTAAATCTATTGCTAACACCTTTAGCAATGCCTTCACTGACTTGTAGCATGTTCTCCTTGCCGACTTCTTCTCCCCCACCATCCCTGCTGCACCTCTGCAATTACCATCACATCCCCCCTTTTGCTTCAAGACTATTACCTTCAGAGAAACCAGGAAATATCTGCACAAAGTACTTGGGAAGGGGAGACTGAGTGGGGATAACCTCGACCTGAAACTAATCTCGCTCTCATTCAAAGAAATCCTGTCCCCTCTCAAGCATATCTTTAACCTCTTGCTCTGTCTCTCAGTATTACCCCCAAAATTGAAAGTTGCAGTAGTCATCCCTGTGTACAAGAGTGGGGATCATGCCCTCTGTGGTAACTATAGACCCACGTCTATACTACCACCACTGTCAAAGGCCCTTGAACTAATCATTGCCAACCAACTTAGTGATTATCTGGACAAGCACATGCTCCTATGTGCAGACCAACATGGATTTAGGGCTGGGCATAGCACCACTACAGCCCTCCTGGAATACACAGTCTTCATCCACAAATCCCTGAATCTTGGTCAGCTCATCAGGGCTATATATATTGACCTAAAAAAGGCCTTTAACATGGTCAACCATGCCCTCCTAATTGACCAACTCACTGCCATAGGCCTTGTCCCTGAGGCAGCAGCATGGTTCCACAGCTACCTACACTGCCATCCACAGCAAGTCAGGATAGATATCTTTCTCTCTGACACCAAGCCTGTGTGCTCAGGCATTCCACAGGGGTCAATTCTGGGGCCCCTCCACTTTAGCCTATTTCTGAATTGCCTCCCCCTAGCCACTCAGTGCTGTATCCTCCTCTATGTGGATGAGGCAGTTATCTTTTCTAATGGCTATGACCCCACTGCTCTTGAGCAACAGCTACGATGTGACTTCACCAGCATTAAGTTGTGGTTCAAAAATCATAAACTGATAATGAACTACAAAAAAACCAAAACCATGTTGTTCACCAGCCTAAGAGTAAGCACAAAAACTACCTGCTATCAATATGTGATAGAGGTGGCGTTCCTCTTGAACGTGTTCATTACTTCAGATATCGCAGAATCACTCTTTACAGCTCACTCTCCTACACCCTCCACGTAGACATCACGGCTAAATCAATCAACAAATGTTTAGGGCTACTTTATCACCTTAGGCAATGCCTGACTTAGGATGGCAGAGAAAGGGGAGATACTGTTGATGGAGGACCTTAATATGCCAGATGTTAACTGGAACACCTTTGCTTCAGCCACATCCAAAAGCAGGGCCATTCTCGATGCCCTTCAGGTGGCATGCCTCAGACAGCTAGTTTTGGAACCTACTCATGAGGGAGCAATCTTAGACCTCGTACTCTCAAATAGGGACAGTGAGATGATCTCAGATCTAGAAGTGGGTAGCCATTTGGGAACAGGCGACCACCAAACAGTGTGGTTCACGATAAACTCAGCCACAGAGTCAAGCCATACAAAAGTGAGGGTTCTGGACTTCTTGAGGGCTGACTTTGGCAAGATGGGAGAGTGCCTTTGTAAAGCACTAGCAAACAGGCTAGAAGGAGGGGTGGAGCAACAATGGGGAAATATCAAAACTGCCATCAAAGAGGCAACAAGCCTTTGTGTGAAGCAAATAAACAAATCAAAATGAAAGAAAAAGCCACTATGGTTCTCAAAAGAGATAGTGGTGAAGGTTAGTGAGAAAAAAATTGCAAGCCACACTGCACATTCAGCACAATTATAGTAAAGGATAGGCAAATACCGCAGTTTGGATGACAGTCCAGTTGCAATCAACAGTGTCTCTGCACAAACCGTATGTTTAGCGGTTATTTCAAGTCCTGACAGGCTGATCGCACCGAGGTAAATCTTCGATCCACACCAGGCAAATTTCACTTTGTCACAATTCAGGATTCCAGTCACAATCACAGCAAATTTGGATAAAGTCTGAGATATTAATGCAGACTTCTCTACTTGAGAAGATGGTAGAAGGTAAGCAAGACACAGCCTACCTGCCAATTCCCCCACGCTACTGCGCAGGAGCAACTGCTCAAATTACTCAAGCTTTTCACTCTTTCAGCTCCAACTACAAACCTGACTCACTGCTGTAGGTAGCTCTGGGACTTCCCAGTGATCCAAAAGGTTCGGTTGGTTGATTCACCTGTCTGTCACAGCAAGGGCTCCCCTTTCAGGTCCCTTTAGGTGTCAAACAGTAAAAACTACAATTCCTACAGAAATTCACTCCCACAAGACCCCTGGGGACAGTCTTCATTTTCAGGTCTCCAAAGGTACTTATTGGTCCAAACTGGCAGTCCAGAACCAAGATGGTGGTGCAAAACAGAACTTCCATGCTGCAAAGGAAGTCAGGTTAGAAAAACGACTATATAATTACTATTAAAGCAGATAATCAGCAAACAATCACAGATCCTAATAAAGCTCCCTCTGCACAATTAGTGATGGCAGAACGAAGTGTCTGTATTGCAGCTTGGGTGGGTCTCGAGCTTGAAACCACTCGGCCCCCACCCAGAATAATTATAACCATACGAAAATGATGCCTATTAAAGAGGCAGGCATGGAGGCTAACAGGACACTCACATACAAACACTTTTAAATGTCAGAACACAGACCACCAGCCTGGCAGTGGGCATTTAGCAAGCCCAGGAAGACAATTTAGGAACCCCCATGTGTAGGGGATTACACCCACCGTGTTGTTATATGACAGTGTGTTGTATTTTATCATACTGTATTAGCACACTGCATTGTATTGTATCTTACTGTATTATTGCTGTGTACTGTATTGGATAATATATGTCTAGAAGTGCAAAATCATGCCCTTGGGGAACAAAAACCCAGGGGAGGAATACACAGTGGGGGGGGGGGTTACTAACAGCAACCAAACTGGAAAGGGACCTGGAGCTATTCGTAACAGATTATCTAAAAGTAGTCAAACAATGTGAGAAGGCAGCAAGGAAAACTGGGCCGATACTGTGGTGTATAGGGAGAGGTAGCACCAGTACCAAAGAGAAGGTGGTGATGCCACTGTACAGGCAGTTCATGAGGCCTCATCTGGAATGCTGCATACAGTTTTGGAGACACCATCTCCAGAAGGACATTGACAGGGTGGAGGCAGTCCAGAGAAGGGCAATGAAAATGGTGCAGGGGCTACACCAAAAACCATATGAGGAGAGATTGAGGGAACTCAGTATGTATACACTGAAGGAAAGGAGGGGGGATATGATGCAGACATTCCAATACCTCCAGGGGATCAGTAGCATTCAAAAGGGCAGCATCTTTCAGACAAGACAATGTGCAAGAAGAAGGGTTTACAATAACAGGCTAGAGTAGGGAAGACATAGGGGCAACGCGAGAAAGTATTTTTTCACAGAAAGTGTGGTGGATGCACGGAAAAGCATGCATGAGGAGGTTGTGGAGGCAACAACAGTAGGTGAATTCAAGATAGCATAGGATAGGCAGAAGGCAAAACTAGGGTCGGGAAGGAGAAGGTGGGCTGCAGATCTAGTAGGATCTGGAGTTTATACAGTAGGTAGGGAAGTGAACAGACTAGGTGGGCCAAGAGGCCCTTATCTGCCAATAAATCTTATGTTTCTATGTTTTCATTGCATTGTACTGTATCGTACTTTACACAATGGCAAGGAAGTTTTCTGTTCTCTGATTGGTCATTGGGTGCTGGAACAGTGATGTTATTTCACAATAACATCACTGCATTAAGTCCAGGCACACAACTGACCTCATAACACATTGACAAATCAAGGCACATATATTTTATTCCTGCTGCTTACCCCACGAACCAAGCGGCTTCACAGCACCATGCATAGTCCCACCCACCACCCGGACACACACACACACACACACACACACACAAACACACACAATCCACCCCTCACACCTCCAATTAAATCAAACTTCATGTGAAAAGAAAAAAAATACTTTCAATTCGAGAAACAGCCTTTTCATGCCATAGGCTTCACTGCTGTTAGCTCCACGAGATAGTGCAGGATGCGCTCACTCAGTCGTTTCCCAGAGAACTATATGCAGCGGCTCTCTTGCTCCAAATACTACTCGGCTCCCTTACAAGGCAAATGTCCATGCTGCTTACAGTCAAGCTAAGGAAGGAAATCAAAAACTAAAATAAATAAAACTGGCACACTGCAGAAAATGCATTTTTCCTCCACAGCTACTTACGATCACTTCTGAAGTACCAGAAGTAGGATCCCACTCCTGAAGTGGTTTCTGATTCCCACTCCTGTTTCAAACCATGGATAGTGACATCAGTAAACAGGACCGGGAAATAAAATCTACACAACTGTAGCTCTGCAGTCAAAACTGGAATGGGGGGCTCAGGACAAGACTGCACTACAATCCACATGATAAAACACCACCACCTGTTGAAACTGTTGAAACAGTAAACACTGTTGCTTTACTTGCTTTAAAGGAACTACTTTTTGTCAAATTCTAAAGTTACCTGTTTGCAACAAATAAAATTAATTTAAAACAAAAAAATTGTTTCTGCATATTAATTAACCCCAATCCAATTAAATAATACACAACATGCCATTGTATAATAGCAATAAAGCACTTCAGGGTGTGTGTTATTGTGTAATAATGTCACTCCTGGGGTGGTGGAATCACTCAGCTTTACCTCATGCTTTCACTGCAGCAGTGACATTATTACACAATAACACACACCTTGTTGTTCCTTATTGCTCAAGTATTATTGCAGTGCCTTATATCATATTGTATTATTACATTGCAATGAATTGCATCTTACTGTGTGTTAGAGTGCACTGCATTGGATCATACTGCATTATTACATTGTACTGTTTTTAATCATATTGTATTATTACAGTGCACTGTACTGAATGATACTGTATTTTTATAGTGCAATGTATTGAATCATATTGTATTATTACATTGTATTGCATCAGCTCCTAACTAAAATAATTCCCTTTCAACTATGCTGACGTAGTGTATGACTCTGCTGCTTCCTTCTTCCTTGCCAGGTTAGACTCCCTCAGTAGTGATTTTTGACGGTTTACTCTAACCGCGCCCCCTCTCACTCACCACTGCTTCTTTTATTCGTCCCTCTCCCATACCTCTCTTTAACAATATCGTCTTCTCCACTCATCTCTTTTCATCTCAAAGTTTTGGCTTGGCTCCTCCCCCTCTCCTTCTTCTGCCCTCTCAGATCCAGGGACTCCTGGGACACACCCCCGGTCCTCCTCTAGCTCTGGCTCAGCTGCATTTTCCTACAGACTGCCGTCACTCTTGAACTCTCTTCCCTCCCACATCAGACACCCCTCTTCACGGTCACACGTAAAAAGTACCTTATCTGACTCATCAGTATTCTTTGACTCTGGCCCTGCCTAGGCTGATCTCTCCTCCCCACCATTCAGTACCCCCCAGAAATAGCTGTGCACTTAATCTAGTTTTAACCTGTTCTCTCTCCCTCTCCCTCTTGGGACGTCCTCTCTCTTCCCTCCCTTTCCACAATCTCCCTTCCCCAGGCTGCCCTGCTTGGACAGTGCTGCGTGTGTTACTGCGTGTCTGTATTGTTGCACTTTATTCCATTCAGGAATTTATGCTCCCTGCTCATCATGCTTTTGCACCATAGTATTTGTACTCTGTCATACCTGTGCTCACCTACAGCATGTATTTATCCCACCACATTGTTATTCTTGAACTTGTATACACTATAATGTAGTCAATGCTATTGTATCAGAGAAAACAGTAAACTGTGGCACTCACTCATGCCAGGAATGCAGACACCAGTCAAAACTACTTGGTGCTCAATTCTTTTTAATGTTTAAAATCAGCACCACCAACACCATATCATGCCAAAACAGGAACAAAGACTCTAGATTAACTAACATTAAAAGAACTGAGCACCAAATAACTTTGACTAGTGTCTACGTTCCTGGCATGAGTGCGTGCCACAGTTTACTGCTTTCTCTTGGGCCATTTAATACTGTGAGCACCGCGCACTGAGTAGCAACTCTGATTTTGCCTCCAATGCTCTTCTATCCTAGCATGTTGTACTCTGTGATCTACCAATGCTCACATATGTAGTTGTACTCTATCCCAACTCCCCTTGTTCCCGGTGAGCACTGGAAATGAGCTTGGCTCAGTGTGCCTCTCTGGGTCAACAACTTTAAATAAATAAATAAATATTCTACTGTATCATACTGTATTATTGCTGTACCTTGTATCATACTGTATTATTGCTGTACCTTATATCATACTGTACTATTGCTGTACCTTATATCATACTGTATTATTACATTGCTCTGTTTATTATTATACTGTATAATTGCATTATAATTACTAGTGTTCGATTTTTTCCAGCTGGTTGTAACGGCAAACACACACCATGTCTCCCTTGAACCACACATGCACCAGTAGCAGTCTTCCTTCACTCCTCTTTTTAATACCCTTTTTAATAAATCATGGGAGGATGGGGTGGTACCTGAGGACTGGAGGAGGGCAGATGTGATTCCCCTTCACAAAAGTGGGAGCAAGACAGAGGCAGGAAACTGCAGACCTATCAGTTTGACCTCAGTGGTAGGGAAAATTATGGAATCACTTCTGAAGGAAAGAATTGTTGAATACCTAGAGGCCAGTGGAGCACAGGACCCAAGGCAGCATGGATTCACAGTGAGAAGGTCATGTCAGACAAATCTAATTGATTTCTTTGACTGGGTGACCAAAGCAGTAAACCAGGGAGGGGCTGTGGACAAGGCCTACCTAGACTTTAGCAAGGCATTTGACACAGTCCCGCACAAAAGATTAATAAACAAATTAACCAGCCTGGGAGTGGGTCCTAGGGTGGTAGCCTGGGTAAAACATTGGTTGGACAACAGGATGCAGTGGGTAATAGTAAATGGAGTCCACACTGAAGAAATGAGGGTTACTAGTGGGGTACCGCAGGGTTCAGTACTGGGGCCGGTACTTTTTAATGTCTTTATAAGTGACATTGCAGAGGGACTGGAAGGGAAAGTATGTCTCTTTGCAGATGACACAAAGATCTGCAACAGGGTTTATACACAAGGTGGGGTGGAAAGGATGAAAAGGATTTGGCAAGGTTGGAGGAATGGTCAAATATGGCAGTTTAGATTCAATGCAAAGAAGTGCAAAGTAATGCACTTGGGAAACAAAAACCCAGGGGAAGAGTACACAATGGGGGGGTGAGATACTGACAACAACAAAAATGGAAAGGGACCTGGAGGTAGTCATATCAGATGACCTAAAGGTGGGCCAGCAATGTGAGAAGGCAGTAAGGAGGGCTGGGGGGATACTGGGATGCATTGGGAGAGGCATCACCAATACAAAACAGGAAGTTGTTGGCCCTCTGTACAGACAGTTGGAAAGACCACATCTGCAATACTGTGCACAGTTCTGGAGACCCCATCTCCGCAAAGACATAGACAAGGTGGAGGCTGTCCAGAGAAGGGCAACCAAAATGATGCAGGGTCTGCATCAGAAGACATATGAAGAATGATTAAAGGAACTAAAGACATATAGAGTCGAGGAAAGGAGGAAGGGGGTGACATGATAGAAACTTTCAAATACCTCAAAGGAATCAACAAAGTCCAAGAGGGTAGCATCTTTCAGAAAAAGAGATGTGCCAAAACAAGGGGGCACAATTTGAAGATAGAGGGGGGACGGCTCAGAGGTAATGTGAGGAAGTATTTCTTCACAGAGAGGGTTGTGGATACATGGAACAGCCTTCCTGAGGAGGTCGTAGAGTCAGAGACAGTGGAGGAATTCAAGAATGCTTAGGATAGACATAAGGCAATTCTAGTGGGGGGTAGGAGGAATTAGCTGTTGGTTAACTAGGATCTGTAGCTAATCCGTTACGTAGGGAAATGGGCAGACTAGGTGGGCCAAGTGGTCCTTATCTGCTGTCAAATTCTATGTTTTAATGTTTCTATGTTTCCCGTCATGCAATTCTTTTGGCCACAGACATCACTGCCACTTGCTGCTGGTGATTGGTTGCTTTTTTACTTAAAAAGAAAGACACTTGTTTTTCTCCACTAACGAACCCTTACAAAAAAATAAAAAATAAAACCAGGAAATGAGTAGAGCACTGCAACTTGGCAGACCGCAGACTGCTCAGACTTCTGACTGGTCTGGTCTGCGTTTGCCAGAACACTGATCAGTTTATTTTATTTTCTATAATTGCTGAGTTGAAAAAGCACATGCCAGCAATTATACAAACTAAAATAGGGGGTGGTGTGTGTAAAACTCAATTTTACAGACAACCTTCATCATGGGATGCATTTTATAAATCCCTCAGGCTTCGTCCTCAAGGTTTATGTAGCATTCTACAACTCAGGTGTGTCTAAAATTTTGTTACACTCACCACCCCATATATTATTCTCTATGTAATGTATGCATTGCATTGTACTGCAGTGCATTGCATTGTATTGTATGGGATCATACTGTATTATTTGGGCTAGGCATAGCACTAAGACAGCACTGGTCATGGTGCAAAATGGTCTGTTCAAGGTGAGGGACAGAGGAGACTGGTCAGTTCTCATTCTCCTTGATCTCTGACACCATGGATCACATTGTGCTTTTGGATCACCTTAGAGAGTATTATGGACTCACTAGTGTGGTCATCAACTGTTTGAGTGCTATCTCTTGGGCAGCAAGCAATGTGTGGTAATAGGGAATTTCTCCTCCTCCTCCTCCTCTACAAAGCTGCTGCTGTGTGGAGTTCCTAATGGTTCAGTCCTGTCACCAGTGTTGTTCATAGTGTAGATGCTACTCCTGGGAGAGCTCATTAGACATTACAGTCTGGGTTTTCACTTGCCTGTCTGAAATTCAGGACTGGAAGTCCTCTATCTGGCTGAGGCTGAATCCTGGAAAAATGAAGGTGCTGGTGATTGAGCCTGGTTGTGGGCATGATGGAAACACCTCAGATGGGTTATCAGGATTGGTCCTGGTATCCACCCTGTTGATTGCATTCTCTAGGGTGAGAAATCTGGGCATCATCCTTTATAACAGGCTGCCACTTGATGCTCAGGCGTCATCTGCTGACCAAAGTAGTTTTTTGTTACCACTTAAGGAATGTCACCCAGATTTAACCCCTAGTTCCATTCAAGGACCTGCGCTTAGTAGTGCACACCTTTGTTACAGTCACGTTCAACTACTGCAATGCTATATACTTAGGGGACAGTGACAGGAACCTCCAGTGACTGTGGCTGGTGCAGAATGCTGTGGCCAGGTTACTGATGGGCCAGCCTAGGTCTTTTCATGGGACACTGGTCTTGCAAGATCTACATTGCCTGCCTGTCAGGTGGAGGTTCATCTTCAAGGTGGGCTTGCTCACCTACAAGGCTCTATATTGCTCAGGCCCTGGTTACCTGACTACCTCCTTATACCTGCCGTTCTGGTCTGCTCTCTCTGATCCTCCACTGGGGTCCTTCTTGCGATTCTGAGGGCCAGGCTGAAAAACTCAAATGACTGTATGTTTGATGTGGTCGGTCTGGTCCTCTGGAATTCATTTCCCAGATCTGTGAGGGAGGTCCTGTCAGTGGAGGCATTCAAGAGGGGTCTGAAAACCTATAGTTTTTGAAAGGCATTCCTAGATTAATTGCAGTTGATTTTAAATTGTTTATTTATTATTAGCATTAATTAATGTTTATTTATTATAAAAAAATGTTAACTTTGTATTTTTTATAACCCTATGTACAGCTTTGATTTGTATGTTGTCGGTGTTTATCCTGCCTATTTTTGACTTCTGAAAGGTGTCCGGAACTCCTGGGATTGGGTACCATATAAATAAAGTTTACCCACCTTATCTTATCATGTGTATGACCAGACTGGACACACTGCTGGGTATTAGTGGGCTGGTAAAGTCTAAGTATCTATAGCTTGATGTGCAGATGGATTTGTTTGTAAATGCCCCCAGTTTAATACAGTACTGTATTTCAGGCTGTGCACATTCGGGATTCATTTAAAGCAATACAGTGCACAGCACTACTGTAATACTGGGACTCAAGGCACATGTAGGTCTCCTCCATTGTCATTCTAATGCATCGCAATTTTTAGTTTATCATTTTTCATTTCCATTTTCACAAATGTTATCTTTGTATGTATCTGTTTCCTAAAGAAAAGAACACATGTCAACAATAGAAGCTGTTTTTTAGTTTCCGGTGAATTATTGAATACATTACTCAGAAACTGGTCATGCACTGCCAAAAGTGAAAGGACAGACACAGTACACACCTTTTTGATATATGTAGAGGGTCCTTATCTTGATTTTGTAATAGTAACATTATGGATTTTCTGCAAACAAATCGTTATAAAAATTCTGTGATTAAAGCTCAAAGTATAAGGATTCACCAAAGCAATATTTCTTTATTACAGCAGAACTCCTAGTTTACTGTAGCATCTTATTTCCAATTACACTCAGTATGCTGTGCTAAAATCTGAGCAGCTTGCAGACGTCAGTCAGCAGCCTGAACATTAGAAGGGCATACGGCTCAGTCCCACAACTATAACTTAAGCTGATAGCCAATACTGACACTGTAGTTCAGCACTCAGGGTGCCTCAGTACTGTTGGAGTGACATAATTCCAATGTGGTGCTATACCAGTGTACCTACTACCCATTGCTAGTGTTGCAGCACTGTTAGAGTACCATCTTTTTGATGAGGGGTACTACCAATGTGCCTTCCACCCATCTCTGGTGTAGCAGCTCTGTTGGAGTACCATCCTCTGATGAGGTGTTATACCAATGTGCCGTCTAACTATCTCTGGCTTTAAAGCAATGTTGGAGAACATCCTTCAGACAAAGTGCCCTACCAGTATCTAAATACCCATCTCTGGTGTTGCAGCACAACTGGAGTGCCATTCTACAGATGAGTCATAATACCAGTGTGCCTTCTACCTATCTCTGTGGTAACACCTAATTTGGAACACCACCTTTCAATGAGGCAATGTTCCTTCTAGCAATCATTAGTTTTAAGGCAGTGTTGGACTACATTCTTCTAGTAAGGTGCCCTACCAATGTCCTCAGTTGATGAGGTATTATACCAGTGTGCCTTCTAATCATCCCTGGTTTGAAAACACTGTTGGAGAACATCCTTCTGACAAGGTGCCCTACCAGTATCTAAATACCCATCTCTGGTGTTATAGATTACAAATACCCTTAGACCAGAGATTTATTTACAAAGGTTCTGCGTTTGAATACAAAAATGAACAATACAGGTAGAATGAGACAAAATACAAGGAACAGCTAGACATATGATTTTAAAAATAATAGTTATTACAAATTTAAAAAGTTATAAGAAAAGAATTGTAGAAGCAATGGGGGAGGGAGGCAGCAATAAGCAAGAGGTAGTCAAAATATGATTTTGTCATAAAGAACAGGACTTCAGTAATAAGTGCGGATGTGGGACAGAAGGCAGAAAGAGAGGGGGATGGGGAAAGAATAAGAGAGGAGTGAGAAGATGAGTAGGAAATAGGGAGAAACAGGAAAAGAACAGAGCAAGGAAGGTAGGTTTATAGGGTGGCTACATGAAGGAAGGTAGTGGGGAGGAAGGGGGTGTTATGAGGAGAAATGAATGCACTAGACTAGTGAGGATATATGAGAATATTGGAGGGAAATTGGGACTGATTTGACTTTTGCAACTGAGTTAGGGTGAAGTCCTAGAGTAACTAGCCACATAGAATAGGGTAATATTTACCAACTTAGGAAATGGAACAGCTTTGGGGAATAAAGCACTGGCAGCATGTAGCCATAAGCTATAAGAAGGGGCTGCCGGAGCAGATTCAGGGTGCTGATCGAGTGTGCAATGGAACGTGCCTACTAAGCACCCCAAGAGAAGGATTAAGAACTTTGTTATGATCCCAGGGCAGAGTCTCACAAGGCTACAACAACAGTTTCTGATAGCAAAAAACAGTCCACATGTAAGGTAAGAAGGGTTTGAGAGAAAGAAAAAGTAGCTAGTGGGGGGGGTGCAAAGACTCCTGGTAAAGGGTAGTTGGTAGTCAGAGACTGACTGGTGTCCTGGTGCAGTAGCAGAGATAAAGGTACTGGAACGTTTGATACCTATTACTGTTGAAGGTTAGGGGTTCAAAGCTGTCTAAAGCTAAGAGCCAGAATGATGCTGGAGAGGAGGATCTTGGAGGATATCACTAGGGGGCAGATGAAAACCTCTAGCTAGTTGGAGAGAGAGATAGTAGCCAGGGATTAAGACAGGAAAAGGCACATATTAGCTATTCCTAGGGGCAGAAGAGTATAATTTGCAAATGAGAAAACAGGCAATTAGTGTTATAATGGGGAGGTCAGGTGATGTATCATGTGAACTCAGAGTACCAATATATGTATGGACAGCCCAGGGTGGGTGGGGCAGTCAACATTTAATGTCGACGGACTAACACCCCTAGCCCAGTAGAGCAGTATCCTACGAACATATAACATTTGCTAGCAGAAAAAGGCCATTTCGTCTGTTGAGTCTGCTCTGTTTTGCAGCTAGCAACCCTAATCTGCAGCTGCCCCTCTCTCCTGTTCCCCCTTTATCCTCTCTCTTGCCATGTCTCAGACCCTTTTGAAGCAGCCCACTATTTTATAAGATATCACCTCTGCTGGTAACACATTTCATTCTGCCACCACCCTCTCTGCAAAAAAGTGTCTCATCATTTCTCTTCTGAACCTTCTCCCTCCAATCCCATATCATGGCCTCGAGTGCCCCTCCCCACCCTTACCCTGAATAGCCCATCCAGACCAGTCTTGTTTATCCGTCTCATGTACCCGAATGTCTCAATCATATCCTCTCTGTTCCTGCTCGCATCCAGTGAGTACATGTTCAACTCCTTTAACCTGGGACATTGTTCCAGCCAAGTCATACCTTGTTTTAGTTGGCTCTCGTTGTGCTTCTGTCAGGTAAAGGAGCAAGTGGGGAGGGGGGTTGTTGCTGAAGCATGCACCACAGCTGGAGCAGAGAATAGGGCTTCCATAATTCAAATTAAAAGGTAAGCAAATAATCCAGCATGCATCACAACTCATGGAGTACTGAACATGGCCCCCCTTCCCCCGAGGGGGAGAGCAGTCCATAGGAAGCTCAATTGTGCAGCACTGTTGTCATCAGTGGAGCACAAAGCATGGTTCCCTTTACCCCCTCCAGAGGGAGAGAGTAGTCTAATGGATGCTCAATTGAGGCAGCACTGTTGAGGTTGGTCTATTGCCAAGAGTGATCCCATTCTCCACCCCCGAGTAGAGAAGTCCTTATGATGCTCAAACCTCCTACCCCTGGCCTGCCCTCTGACAGCCCGGTTTTGTTTCTGAACACAGATCATTAGTGTAATGAGTGGTCAGACTACTGCTGCAGTGGCAGGCCAGCTTGAGAACCAGCTCTTTGATGAGGAGCTATATCCAAGTCCCTACTGCCCATCTCTGGTGTTATAGCACTGTTGAGGTTGGCCTACTGCTAAACATGATATCCCCCAGGAGGAGAGCAATCCTTATCATGCTCAATGGCTCAGTGTCAATGGCTCAGTACGTAGCACACTCGCCTCTGAGGCTGGGAGATCAGAGGGCTGTGGGTTCAGTTCCCACATCTGGCACTTGGGTTAATATCCCAGTAATGACATTGTAGTGCAGCATGAGAGGGGTGCTACACTTCTGAGGTGCTCTCTTTCGGATGAGACATTAAACTGAGGTCCCATCTGCCTGGATTGGTGGTAGTTCAGGTGGTTGTTAAAATTCCCATGGCACTTAATGAAAAGAGTAGGGGAAATTTCCCCGGTGTCCTACCAAATTTTCCACATTCACTAAAAATACCATCAACAGCTTAATCTGGTTCAAGGTCAGTTAGCATTCATCTGTATCCCCCTCCTCCTAGGTCGTGCCTGAAAATAGGCAGGATTTGTCTAGTGCACTTACCTGGTCAACAAAAACTAAATAAATAAAATAAATAAACAAATCCTCCTACCCCTGGCCTGGCCTCTGACAGCCCAGTTTTGCTTCTGAACCTGGACCATTGGTATAATGAGTAGTCAGACCACTGCTGCGCTGGCAGACCATCCTGAGAACCTGCCCTTTGATGAGGGGCTATAGCCATGTCCCTACTGCCCATCTCTGGTGTTACAGCACTGTTGAGGTTGGTCAACTGCCAAGCATGGTCCCACTCTCCCCCAACCCCAGAAGGGGGAGAGAAATCCTTAGGATGCTTAATTGTGGCAGCACTATTGAGGTTGGTCAACCACTAAGCATGGTCTCACCGTTCCCCCAGGAGAAGAGCAGTCCTTAAGATGCTCAGCAGCCCCCCCCCACTGGTTTTCTGATGGCCCGGGTTTGCTTCTGAACCTGAATCACTGGTGTCATGAGCAGTAGCACTACTGCTGGGAAGGCTGGCCAGCACAAATACTACCCATTCAATGAGGAGATATAGCCAAGTCCCTACTGCTCATCTCTGATGTTAAAGTACTGTTGCAGTGCCATCCTTCCGATCGGGCTTTTACAGATGCAACAGATGTAACATCTGTAAGTATTCCATACCAGTTAAATGTTTTCAACACCCCAAGTTATCTTAGGTCAAGGTGAATGTGGAACAATTAATTACATGTGATACCTCCTATGTGGTTTACACACTATGGTGTATTTGTGGTCTGCTCTATGTGGGCAAAACAGTCCACCCACTTAAGCAGGGAACACAAGAGTATGCTCACTAAATAATAAATGGCAACATGAGCACACCAGTAGGGGCTCACTTTGCCCTTCAACATACTGTATATCACATTTAGATGATCTGAAGTTTATGGGTCTTCAATGGATACCCACTTTAAAAATGGCAGGAGACAGGCCCAATCTCCTCTTACAAAAAAAATGTAAATAGATTTATACACTTTAAAGTGTTAAACCTAAAGGGCTAAATAATCAATGGAACCTCAAAACCTTTCTTAAGAAATAATATTGAATTACCTGGCCATGAACTGCATTCTTTGATTCCTTATTGCTTCCTTTTGTTCTGCATGGTTGTATTGTATCATATTGTATTATATGGTTTGTTGCCAGAATTTTGAAGTGATTTTGTTTCTCTCTTGCCCTTTTCTAGGAGATTTTTATTACATCTTGGGTTTCCTGGATCTTTTATCCAGATGCTTTATCGGAAAAACCACACTCAATCTGCAGCACTTGTTTCGTATAGGTGCCCCCTTTTGAGATGCCAAGAAACAATGGTTTGGGGTACCAGGTCAAGACTCTCCACCTCTTTATATTACTTTTTCATCTTCCATGTCTCCTTTTTAATTATCAACGTAGTGCCATTGATTAGCTGTTTTGTCATTCTTGACATTAGCCTAAAAATAAAAAGTAAGATTTTTGAAGTCATTTTATTGAATTAGTCATCAAAAATAGACACTCCAGGGAGCCATCCACATCGAATGGTGCTCACAAAACACCTACTAAGACAAAAACATAAAAAAATATAGAGCACCCATTCTGGATAGCATAAATTAGTACTGTATACTAAACCACATAATGCACAATGTTTTATAGAGAGGTCTGAAGAAGCTCTGCCCAGACAAAGAGAAACGTCAGGTTTTTTCACCCATGAGGGTGCTTGCTGTAGCACCAAGAATTGCCATTACTCCATGTTCTTCTTTATTTGTCTCTTTATGTAGTGATGTAGTAAATTCGTTTTTTACTACTTTTACCGCTGAGATAGTCTTGCCAAGTACGTTGCACTTACATTTTTGTACTGTTTTATTATGATAAATATCATGTTATTTTTGTACTGCACTGGAGTGAAATAAAAAAAGGTTTTCTCTATAAAACATTGTACATTATGTGGTTTAGTATACAGTACTAATTTATGCTATCCAGAATGGGTTCTCTATATTTGTTGATGTTTTTATTTCATTGAATTAGAAATGCTCTACTGAGGCTTTGAAATTTGCAGTATACTAATCTATTTTTTTTTTGTAAAGATCTTTTATAGAGTCTGTTTAAAGACTGTGATTAGTAAGTGTCCATCCTTAGTTTTACTAATATGTATTATGAGTATTTAAATGGGGTACCGTCCCTTAAGCCATACCCTATGAGGAAAACTCACATTTTGAGTCAAAGCGCTGGGGTAACTCTGCCTGTTGAATGTTTGCTGTGCTGGATTTTGTGCCTGTTTGCAATGTGTACTGAATAAATTAAATTGTTTTTTTATGAAGATCCTGTGTGCCGCTCTGTCTGTGTGGATTTGGTGTGGTTTGAGATGGACCATCTCTCTAAGCATGCACCAACCCTGTTGCTCTTTGATTGCATGGTAACTTCTTGGTACCTGTACGGCTACTGATGTACCATCCTTCAGATGAGGTGTTAGACCAGTAACAACCCACCTCTGGTGTTGGAGCACTTGTGGATTGCCATCCTTTCAATAAGTTGCTGAACCAATGTCCGCACTACCCATCAGTGGGGTTGCAGCACTACTGGTGTAGCGCCTGTCTGTACTTATTTCTAGGTGGACTGCAGCTGTATCAAATCATTTTGAGGTGAGTAAAAATGAACAGACACTCCATGGTTCAAGGCAATTTTAAAATGAGTCATCGGGTACGAGATTGCCTGACTGTCCAGAGTTTTAAGATTGCTCTAAAGATGTATCTTTTTGGTTTGGCATTTGTTGATTACTGAAGCTGCTACTGTATTTTATGTCTTTTATTCCTTTTGGGATAATTATTTTACATGTTTTGTTGTACAGGCGCTTTGGTTTGGAAAGGTGCCTTTTATAAATAAAGATGATTTGATGTGATTTGATTTAAACTTGCCTGGAACCCAATACTGTCTGGGGATCATGTAAAACAACTGTTGTGTGAATGGGAAGGGGGTTGGGTTATTAGCATGCAGCATGGTTTGCAACAGCTAAGCTGAAAAACCTTTTTCTTGCATGTATATGAAAGTTCATTTAATTTAGTAAATTGAGCAGTAAATAAGTACGATACTTATCATAGAGTTCGCTGTGACTTTTTTCCTTAAAATTATCCATAGTGCTAATTTCTTCCTTCCAACTAGCTACTTAACATCCAAGTTATTATGTCAAACTTTGCTGACTTCCCCATCCCTAAACTGTAGCTCTGAGTTTGTTCCTTTGTAGTACTGCTGTTTCTTCCATTTTTTTGACTTCCTAAATTGTCACCATCCCTTATAGCTAGCCTTGAATGTAGTGGTGGGGGGGGGATGCAAAGGGGTTAACATTATCAGCATGCCAATTGGTTAGAAACTGGATGAATAGAAGTTATATTAACTTGCTAGCTGGAAGAAATGTGAATTGAGTCATCAGTAAGCACTGCAATTATTTAAGAGCTGGCTGATGTCTGTCCCTAAAATGA
The DNA here is from genome assembly GCA_016271365.2 of Neoceratodus forsteri. Lineage (NCBI taxonomy): Eukaryota > Metazoa > Chordata > Ceratodontiformes > Ceratodontidae > Neoceratodus > Neoceratodus forsteri. The sequence goes on from CM028131.1 coordinate 13,536,249, forward strand.
TCTATAGTGTGAATTTCTTCTTCCTTCCAACTAACTACCAGTAGCATAATTTCCCCTGAATTATAGGGTTTCCAAAGTCACATTTCAGCAAAATCTTAGGGGTTGCAAAGTCCAGTTTTTAGCAAAATCTCAGGAGTTGCAAAGCTCCATACTCAGCAGCACATTTTATCTAAATCAATGCTAGGGAAACCTAGTTTAAGGGATTCTTAGGGGTTGCAGTGGATATGTAGAGGTTGCAAAGCAATCTCAATTACAACTCCTTGCTACCTCTAAGTGATACTCTTGCTAGCTTCTTAACTTCAAAGTTATTGAGCCATACCATGTTTATATCACCCCCACCCCTGACTATAGCTCTACATTTTCTCTAGTACTACTATTTTTTGCTTTTTTTGGCTTCCTGAGTTCTTCTTAGGAAAGTACACAGACCTAAGGCACCCAACAAATTACTAACAATCCACTCTTACAAAACATTAGACCTTACCCCTCTACATCATGACTTAACTCACATTGACTGGGCCTCTATTTCCTCAGCCAAAATTATCGATCATGCCATGGCTTATTTCAAAGATAATTTCATCAATGTCTGGAACAAACATGATCCCCTGAAGCGAGTTAGAGTGCGAGGTAGTCACCTTCCCTGGGTAGCCTCTGCAGTCCTGGCCTGTCAACAAGTGCGTGATAAAGCATGGAAACCCACAAATCCTCCAAACTCCCTCGTGACTAAGCTATCTACCAGAGACTCCAAAATGCCTGCACCAAAGCCATCCACCTGGCCAAAGTGGAATATTTCCGGTCCACCTTTAATACTAACATAAACAACCCATCAAAGTTTTGGAAAGCAGTTCACTCACTTTTCTCTCCCCAAACTAGATCTCCAATGCTCAAAATAAGCAACCAACTCATTGTGAACCATTCTACAGTAGCAGTGGAATTCAATTCCTACTTTACTTCCTGTGCCTTCACCCTGTTAGCCTACCTCCCACCCCACCTTATTACCTCTTTCCTCCTTCCTGATTCCTTGCAATACCATCAATTAGTGGAGAGTTTTTCCCTTTTTGCCCATCTCTCCCAACACCTTAAAGGCACTGCTATCAACCCAATGAAGGACAGCTCCCCCAATGGCCTTGACCCTAAGCTGATATACCTCTCTGCTCCTGCTATTCACCTACAGTACCTCTCACGTATCTCTTTAATCTGTATGTCCACACTATTACCATCCCTGAAGCCTTAAAACATGCTACAGTTCTCCCCCTACCAAAGAGAGGTGATCTCTCAAATCCTGGGAATTACAGCCCCATCTCACTTCTACTCACCTTGACTAAACTTCAGGAACATCTTGTTCTCTCCCAACTCTCCTCCTTTCTTGATGACTCCTCCTTCTTCTTCTTCACTCCCATCCAATCTGGTTTTTAGAAGAATCACTCCACAACCACTTCCCTACTTAGACTCACTGACTATCCATTTTGCTATGGATAGAGGTCACATTACTTCTGCTATCTTTGTCGACCTTGCCAAGGCTTTTGACACAGTCTCCCACTCCCTCCTCCTTGAAACTCTTTCATCAGCTGGCTTGTTTCTGTCTGTCTGCATCTGATTCTGAGTCTACCTGGTAGGTAGAACTCAATCTGTTAAAATAGCTGACTCTAGATCCCTTCCACTACCCATCTCTACTTGTGTACCTCAAGGCTCCATTCTTGGCTCACTCTGATTCTCAATTTCTCTAAATGACCTACCATCAGTATGCTTCTCATCTGCTATCCATAAGTATGCTGATGATATGGTCTTGTTCACCTCTGGCCAATCTCCCTTCGATGTGAGTTCCAGACTACAGCTTAACTTTAATACTGTTCAATGCTGGCTAAGCTCAAATCAAGTCTTGCTCAATGCCAAGAAGACAGTCTCTGTGACCTTTGGCACCTGGCAGAGACACTGTAGACTGCCCTCCCTTCCATCCTTCCACACCCTTGGTGGGACAACAATAGAGGACACCACATCTTTCAACCAACACCTTAACTTTTCTGTACATATCGTTGCCATCCTGAAAAAACTGTGCCCCAAGCACAGCACTCTTTAAAGGAACTATAGTTCCTTACCACTACTGGTTAGATGTGATCTTGTTCAGAAAATGATAACACCCTATTTTAAACATTGCGATATAGTTTACAGTGCTGCTCCTAAGTCTTCCCTTATCAGGTTGGATACTATCGTCAATGCTTTCTGTTGCTTTGCTCTTGATTCCCCATTGATTCCCCTTGGTTGGACCAAGGTGGGCTCAGGGAGGGAGAAGGTGGTGGAACAGAGGTGCATCGCTCCAGTTGTACCTCTACACAATTCATATGCTGTGCTGGTGAAGAGTGGTTCCTCTATAGAGGAACCTGCAGTGGAAACCAAGAAGGATGCTGGGAACCTCCACAAAGGAGACCCACAGGAGGGTGGCACGAGACCCCATAGGGGAAGGAAACAACTCCTGGTGGGGGACTCACTCATTAAGGCAGTAGAAATGGGGGAGGAAGGGGATAGGGAGGTAAGGTGCCTGCCTGGCACCATGGCTCAGAGGGACAGGAAGTGAATCAAGATTGCAGGAGCAGCTGCATGAGGGAGGGAGCTGGATGCCATTGTCCACCTAGGAACAAATGACCTGGCTGTGAATGGGTTCAGAGTGGTGTAAGAGGAGTTTGTAGAGTTGGGGAGGGGCATTAGACAAGTAGCATGTACAGTAACCTTCTCAGAGGTGCTGCCTGCCTATGGCAAGGATGATGCTAGAGTATTCTGCATCATGGGATTCAATGAATGGTTGAAAAACTGGTGTGGAGCTCAGGGTTTTGGCTTCATTGGGGACTGGGGAGCCACCTGGAGGAATACAGGACTATACTGGCACAATGGTCTGCACCTGTCTGGGGGGGAACCAGGATCCTAGGTGATAGGTTTAAATGCTTCATTGGCAAGCATTTAAACTAGTTCACCTCTGGCCAATCCTCCTCTGATGTGAGTTGCAGACTACAGCTTAACTTTAATACTGTTCGATGCTGGCTAAGCTTGGATCAACTCTTGCTCAATGCCAAGAAGACAGTCTCTGTGACCTTTGGCACCAGGCAGAGACACTGTAGATTGCCTTCCCTTCCCGCCTTCCACACCCTTGATGGGACAACAATAGAGGACACCACCTCTTTCAACCAGCACCTTAACTTTTCTGTACATATCGATGCCATCCTGAAAAAACTGTGCCCCAAGTGCAGTACTCTTTAAAGGAACCATAGTTCCTTACCACTACTGGTTAGATGTGATCTTGTTCAGAAAATGACAACGCCCTATTTTAAACATTGCAACATAGTTTACGGTGCTGCTCCTAAATCTTCCCTTATCAGGTTGGATACTATCTTTAATGCTTTCTGTTGCTTTGCTCTTGATTCCCCATTGATTCACCTTGGTTGTACCAAGGTGGGCTAGGAAGGGAGAAGGTGGTGAAACAGAGGTGCATCCCTCCAGTTGTACCTCTACACAATTCATATGCTGTGCTGGTGAAGAGTGGTTCCTCTATGGAGGCACCTGCAGTGGAGACCAAGGAGGATGCTAGGAACCTCCACAAAGGAGACCCACAGGAGGGTGGCATAAGACCCCATAGGGGAAGGAAACAACTCCTGGTGGGGGACTCACTCATTAGGGTGGTAGAAGTTGGGGAGGAAGGGGGATAGGGAGGTAAGTTGTCTGCCTGGTGGCTCAGAGGGACAAGAAGTGAATCCTCCAGATCGCAGGAGCAGCTGCATGAGGGAGGGAGCTGGATGTCATTGTCCACCTAGGGACAAATGAACTGGCTGTGAATGGGATCAGAGTGGTGCAAGAGGAGTTTGTAGAGTTTGGGAGGGGCTTTAGACAAGTAGCATGTACGGTAACCTTCTCGGAGGTGTCTGGGGGGAAACCAGAATCCTAGGTGATAGGTTTAAATACTTCTTTGGCAAGCATTTAAACTAGCTGAGGGGGGAGGCACTGAAAAGGAGCAGGAAAATCCCAACCTCCCCCCACAAAACACAGTAGTTAGAGAGATAAACACCAAGGTAGAGAAGTCAGTAGGGAGCATGACAGGGGTTAATGCAGAAAAAGGCAGTAAGGACAGGGATGGGGCTAAAAGGGGTAAGGCCATAAAAAAATTGAAGGTAATGAGTAGCAATGTCCGCAGTCTGCGAAACAAGCTCCCTGAACTAGTGGGCTTGATGGAAGAGGGATGCTTGGATATAGTGGCAGTCACTGAAACATAGTACACAGAGAACCATGACTGGGATGTCAGCATACCAGGATACACAATCTACAGGAGGGGCAGGGTGGGTAAAAGAGGAGGAGGAGTACCTCTCTATGTAAGGGAAGGGATTAAAGCAACAGAACTAAAGAGTAAACAGGAAGTTGATGAGTCACTAAGGGTCACCCTGGAGACAGGAAATGGCACCACAATCCACATGGGGAGGAAACGGACAAGGAAATGATAGAAGGCATCCTTAAAATGGCCGAAAAAGGGGAGACATTGTTGTTGGGGGACCTGAATATGCCAGATGTTAACTGGAGTACCTTTGCTGCAGGCACATCCAAGAGCAGGGTCATTCTTGATACCCTACAAGGGGCATGCCTCAGACAGTTAGTGTTGGAACCCACTTGGGAGGGAGCAATCTTAGACCTGCTACTCGCAAATGGGGAAGGCGAAAGGATCTCAGATTTAGAAGTGGGTAGCCATCTGGGAACAAGTGATCACTAAACAGTGTGGTTCACAATAAACACAGCCATAGAGTCAGGCCATACAAAAACAAGAGTATTGGACTTCAGGAAGGCTGACTTTGTGAAAATGAGAGAGTGCCTCAGAAAAGCACTAGCAAATGGGCAAGAAGGAGGGATGGAGGAACAATGGGGAATAATCAAAACAGCCATCACAGAGGCAAAAAGCCTTTGTGTGAAGCAAATCAACAAAACAAAATGAAGGAAAAAAAACACTATGGTTCTCAAAAGAGGTGGAAGGGAAGGTTAAGGAGAAAAGGATAGCATTCAGGAAATATAAGGAAACACAGAAGGAGCAGGACAGAGAACTTTATCAGTTAAAGCAAAAGGAGGCAGGAAAGGCAGTCAGAATAGCAAAGGCACAAACTGAGGAGAAGATAGCCAACTCTGTTAAGAAGGGGGATAAAACCTTTTATAGGTACATAAGGAAGCAAAGAAAGATCAAGGGAGGGATACAGGGACTTAATAAAGGGGAGGGAATGTAGGCAGAGGTTGCCAGTGAAAAAGTAGGGATACTGAATGAATATTTCTGCTCAGTATTCACAACGGAAGAAGAGGGGGAGGTACCTAAACCAAACAAGAAAGAAACTCTGTATAGGGGGGTGGATACCAATTCATTCACTGAAGAAAGGGTTTTGAAAGAACTCTTGAAACTGAGGGTGGACAAAGAAATGGTGTCTGATGGGATTCACCCAAGAATACTAAAAGAATTAAGGGTAGAACAAGTAACACCACTGACTACTCTCTTTAACAAATCATGGGAGGATGGGGTGGTACCTGAGGACTGGAGGAGGGCAAATGTGATTCCACTTCACAAAAGTGGGAGCAGGGCAGAGGCAGGAAACTACAGACCAGTTAGTTTGACATTAGTGATGGGGAAAATTATGGAATCACTTCTGAAGGAAAGAATTGTTGAGTACCTAGAGGACAGTGGGGCACAGGACCCAAGGCAGCATGGTTTCACAGCAGGAAGGTCATGTCAGATGAACCTAATAGATTTCTTTGACTGGGTGACCGAAGTAGTAGAATATGGAGGGGCTGTGGATATGGCCTACCTAGATTTTAACAAGGCATTTGACACAGTCTCACACAAAATATTAGTATTCAAGTTAGCCAGCCTTGGAGTGGGTCCCAAAGTGGTAGTCTGGATAAAAAAAACTGGCTGGACAACAGGAAGTAAAGGGTAATGGTAAATGGAGTCCACAGTGATGAAAGGAGGGTAACTAGTGGGGTACCGCAGGGTTCAGTACTGGGACCAGTCCTCTTTAATGTCTTTATAAGTGACATTGGAGAGCACCTGGAAGGAAAGGTATGTCTCTTTGCAGATGACACAAGGATGAAAAGGGACTTGGCAAGGTTGGAGGAATGGTCAAATATGTGGCAGCTCAGATTCAATGCAAAGAAGTGAAAGGTAATGCATCTGGGAAACAAAAACCCATGGGAAGAGTACACAATGGGGGGGTGAGTTAATAACAACAGCAACAACCGAAAGAGACCTAGGAGTAATTATATCAGATGACCTAAAGGTGGGCAAGCAATGTGAGAAGGCAGTAAGGAGGGCTTGGGGGGATACTGGGATGCATAGGGAGAGGCATCAACAGTAGAAAACAGGAAGTTGTTATCCCTCTGTACAGACAGTTGGTGAGACCCCATCTGGAGTACTGCGTGCAGTTCTGGAGACCCCATCTCTGCAAAGACATAGACAGAGTGGAGGCTGTTCAGAGGAGGGCAACCAAAATGGTGCAAGGTCTGCACCAGAAGACTTATGAGGAGAGACTAAAGCAGCTTAATATGTACAGTATACCCTTGAGGAAAGGAGGGAGGGAGGACATGATAGAAACTTTCTAGTATATCAAGGGAATTAACAAAGTACAAGAGGGTAGCATCTTTCAGAAGTAGAGATGTGCAAGAACAGGGGGGATCAATTTGAAGATAGTGGGAGGATGGCTCAGAGGTAATGTTAGAAAGTATTTTTTCACAGAGAGGATTGTGGGTGCATGAAACAGCCTTCCTGAGGAGGTTGTGGAGTCAGGAACAGAGGGACAATTCAAGAATGCATGGGACAGGCATAAGGCAATTCTAGTGGGGGGTAGGAGGAAGTAAGCTGTTTATTAACTAGAATCTGCAGCTTATCCATCAGGTAGGGAAATGAGCAGATTAGGTGGGCCAAGCGGTCCTTATCTGCCGTCAAATTCTATGCTTCTATGTTTCCCACACACATCACTGTACCTTGTATCATTCTCTAGCTTTCCCCTCTCTTGCATACAGATGTCCCTCTCACTGTGCCAAGTTCACTTCTAAATTCTGGTTTGGGACTCTCCCCTCTTACCTCTCCTCCTTACTCTCTGCTTCACCTCCCTCCTTCTGCCCTCTCAGATCCACTGATGCACACACTCTAGCTATTCCTCATTGCTCTACCTCCATAGGCCAGGAAGCTTTCTCCTACTGCTGTCCAAAGCTTTGGAACTCACTGCCACCTCCTATCAAACTTTTCTGTTCCCCAATTTCAATCTCCTTAGCCCTTCATAATTTCTATTCCCCTAACTGCACTTGTTCTTAGCCCCCCTTCAACCCTCCAAACCCTGGCGCATTCCTTTAGCTCTACTTTACTTCTGTTCTCTTAAGTGTACTTGTTACTAGCCCCTTCACAACCCTCCCCACCCTTGTGCATTATCCCCTACTCCTCTATCACTGACTTACCTCTGTCTTCTAACTGAACCCTTCCTCTGATTAGTTCCTCTCATGCTACTTCCAAGTATACTCCCGCCTCCCACCCCTACCACAATCTACTATGCCATTTGACAATCTACTACCATCCACAACCTCCTGTGCTATTTTAACACTTTACTGCTGTCCTTCCCTCCAGTACCCCCTCTCTCCCACTGATGTTCTCCCTTTTTACATTCTTAATTTACCCCTATTTTCTTCAGCCTCCCTATTCATTATCCCTCTCCTCCCCTCCAGTCACCCACCACATTCCACTCCTCCTCCTTGCTCCCCTTCTCTCTCTTATCCTTTTCTGCCTGTATCCTGTCCCCCTTGTAGGATTCTCTGTTAACCTGAAGGGGTATAGATCCTGTCTCCCTCTCTTCTACCCCTCTTCCTTTCCCCCCACTTTCTAATTCTGACTACTTGCAGGGTTCTCTGCTTCCTGAAGGAGTATAGATTGTCTTTCTCTCTTTCCCCCTCTCCCTTTTGCCCCACTTTCAAATCCATTGCCTGCTCACCTCCCTACATCCCTATCTCTCGCCTCTCCTCCTTTCTTCCACCCCTCCCTTTTCTACCTCCCCGCTCCCTACCGCTACCCTCCCTTTCTGCCTGGTACTGTCCCCCTTGCAGGGTTCTCAGCATCCAGAAAGGGTTAGATCTTGACTGTCCCTCTCTCTCTCTCTTCCATCCACCACGTTCTTCCCCTCGCCTCCCCGCTTCCCCACTTGTCTTATAACTGCCCTCCCCTGGATATATAAAAGCACTTCAAATTGTGTGTTCAGCCTGCTACTTCTAGTATTTCAAATGTGTTATCCATCCTCTAACCTTTACCCTATTGAATCACCCTCTCTTAGGTTGTTGCAATGTACACTATATCCAAATATGGTTTTGTTTAACCTGGCCAGTTGTTCTGGGTTATTTCTGCTCTGTAATTTTTCTACACTGTTTTGTTTTAGTAATTGTACTTGTATTGCTCTGTTATTGCTATGTGTTTGCCTGTTCTCCCAATTCTTGCCCCCACCCCACCCAAAGTACTTCTGAAAATAACTGTTTACAGCTCATGTTGTCTTTCCTGGTGAAATATTTTCCAAATAACATTGCTAGCCTCACTTATAGGGAGTCTGTTTGAGTCATATAAAACAAAACCTTAACAGACTTCAGTCCTTTTCCTTGAACTGACTACTCTTGGTAGTCACTTGTTGAACATATAAACAACTACTGTGCAAGATGTGTGGGGGATAGGGAGTTAGCGGTGGTGGTGGTGACAGGTGACATCATTGGCATGGCACATGGAATACAATAGCTTTAACTTGGAATGGGACCTGTCAGTGGAAAGAAATGTGAACTGAGCAAAGAACACGTTAGTCATCTTTGACCTGACCATCCTCTGTCCATCAAATGATTTGCTGTGTTCATTTCTTATTCCAATGAACTACTTCCAAATTATTAAGCCAATCTGCACCATATGCTGATTGTACACCCCCCACACCCATCCTTCCACAGTAGCTCGGGTTTGTGCATCTCTACTTCTGTTTTTTTTTTTTTCCTTGCTTTTTTGTGTTTCGGGATTCACGCTGATGGTGGATGCTCAGTTTCCTAACTTACATTGCAGAGCGGCTCTTTACAGAAAGTATGTACTTTTGGAAATGGCATCTCTTGCTAGCTACTGTAGAAACACCAGCAAGGGACAAAAAAAGCACAGACCAGACCAACATGTCAGTGCCTTGGCACTCTCATTATAGGGGTGCAGTAGTGCTCCTTTAGTTAGGGTTGAGCTGGGGTTTCATCTGACCATCCTCTGTCCTTTAGAGCCTGTTGCTGCAGAAACAGATGTGCTGTTGGAAATGGCACCTTTTGCTAGCTACAGTAGAAACACCAGTAAGGGGCAGGAAAAGCACAAAACAGGCCAACATGTCAGTGCTTTGCCACTCTCCTATGGCACACACATGCAGGCTGAACATACATGTGAATGTGGCTTTAGTTGGAGGAGGACCTAAATTAATATCTTGAGTCTCATCACTCATTACTTCCAAAAGCGCTATATGCAGTCCTAACCATTGATTGCATAACCTGACACAACTCTTAAGATACCAGCTAAGGTTCAGTTGGAGGAGAGCAGCTTCAACAGTCCCAAGATATGAGACAAAACACCAAAGCAGTGATGCAGGATAACAAATGTCGAAGTCTTTATTGAAAACACTCCATAGGTCAGAGTGCTCTGGCACTGCCCCACTCCAACTGCTGAACATTTTCATGCTGACTCACAGGTGATTCACCATGGCCCTGGGACTAGTGCAGCTAAGCTCTTGCAGCTGAAAGTTGTGTTCGTATTTCACCTGTGCTCCAGTCTGTATTCCACTTAGCTGCTTTCCACCCTCATAAGTCTTTAACCCTCTCACCCACAAAGCACCTTCACTCATCTCAAATCATCAAACAGTGTGCAACCAGGAACAAAGGCCCTGATCTCTGCCATGTTTGCCTCATTTTTAAGTCCAGAAAGGCATTTTGGTTTCTATCATTCATAACTTTTTTGTCTAATATTGTCACCTACTTTCCTTTTTTTCAGCGACCCTCATGAACCCTGTGCATGTCAACTTTCAAATCACCCCAAAATGGGTGTTTGCCATGTATGCAGTGTTGCACCCAACACCTACTTTGGGAGTGATTTAAAAGTTGAGTCCCAAAGAATTTGTGAGAGTGGGGGAGATCACTCCCCAAAACATGAGGTGGAAATATTGAACAAAAAAGCTATGAACGAAAGAAAAAAAAAACTCCATTTTGACTTTTTACCATATTTCCCCATTAAAATGAATGGGAAATGCATGACAAGCAAGGCAGTCAAACAGTGAGAAGGTCTGGACTATTGTTGCTCTGCAGTCTACATTGGGGCAATTTTGGTGTTTTACAGTTTCTGCTGGGTGACTTGGGCTGGGTGTGGGGGAGGTGCGTGCCAAGTGGTGGGGAGGGTTTTGGAGTATAAGTATGAAGAGAGTCCTGAAATTGGGCAAGTACCAGTTATATTTATATTATTTAATGCGAGTCTGAATGTGCTTTTTGTGACGTCCATGCCACACCTAAACCCCTCACTATAACAAACACTTTGGGAGCCATGTCAGGCATTCATTATAGCTCCTCATTCGCTACAGTGAGGGCCGCTATTGCGGGCTAGGCAGTGGAGGGGGGTTGCTGTTATGATGTCTTGCAAACATGGTACTGTATGCAGACAGAGGTTTTCAGAGCTCTTGAATTGCTTCAGAGGTAGTAAGCAGGGAATAGACTGAATTTTTTGAGTGTGGTTGAATGTGTGTTGTGTGATGCTTTGTGAAACAACGGTAAAGCATCTGTCACTCTAGACATCAGGACATATAGAATTGGGGAGTTCTCTGACTGCAGTATTAAACAGTATTATATTTTTTAAAGTGGACTTCTCTGTGTTTTGTGCTTTGTGAAACTACTGCACTAGACAGTACTGTACGTGGAACATACGGGGAGGCGGGTTTCATTTGGTTGAGCTTGGTGAAACTTTTTTTTTACTTACTGTGTGTGCTAGTGTTAAAAAATTAGAATAATGCTCATTGTTGCTCATTCATGTGGAAAAATCCATCGGCCTAGATATTCAAAAGGGAAAAGTGCGTGTCACAAATCCAGATGCGCCGGAGCACATCAGTAATGTATGCAAGCACAGGTAGGGGGGCGTGCCCATGCATACTCTGCACAGCCCGATATTCAGCCTGGGATGTGCAGAGCCATGCATGCACAACCCCTACCTGAGCCAGCACAAAGTTAAGCCAAAAAAAAAGGAACAACTGATGGCCACCCACAGGTGAGCTGCCGCATTGCAGGGCGCAACACGGCAGCTGCCACCTGTGGGTGGCCACCCGAGTTCCGGCTGCACCTGGCAGCGCCCTTCCCATGCCCAATCATGGGCATGTGTAAAAAATGACTTTGTCCTATATGTCTGGTGGTCCAGTGGACCTCTCTGTGCCCGATCGCGGGCATCTGTAAATAAAAACATCCCCGTCCTATATGTCTGGTGGTCCAGTGGACCTCTCTGTGCCCAATCATGGGCATCTGTATTATTAAACATATTCCAATATCCCTGGTGGTCCAGTGGACTGCTTCCTGCCAATCGTGGGCATCTGTACACAAAGAAAGGACCAATATCCCTGGTGGTCTAGGAGGTACCCCCTCCCCACCCGCCCACTGAGCCCCACCACCCGCTCCCCCCATCAGCCGGTGGGTGGCAGCACCCCACCCCGCCGCCCCTCTGCCCACCGACTGATAAGCCAGTAGGGCTACACGCCCACTGGTTCACAGCGAGCCAATGGGCGGCACGCCCATACCATACTACCCATTCTAGATATGTTGCAACTGTTTTTATAGTCAGTGACCCGGGTTCCTGTATCACCGGCAACCAAGTCACTAAGGACGTGCTTCCTGTAATGTTTCTTGAATGTTGCAATGATACCACCATCCAGAGGCTGTATGTGAGAAGTGGTGTTCTTGATCAAAAACAGTGCCCTGATTTTGGCATCTCATGATCGCAATTCAGCCTCGGGGAAAGGTGTGTGTGTGTGTGCTGGACATTGGTCCAGTAGAAGTAAGGCTTTTGGTAGCATTTTTTTTCAGAGGAAGGAATGAACTAATGGTATGAATGATTCAAAGAACCCACCATGGAAAATATCTGCCATCATCTGTGTGTTTTTGCTGCTGCTATACTGCAGGGGCAAGGAATTTGAATTTACATCTTAGAAACAACTTGGTGTTTTATACTTTTCATTGCAGAGGGTCTTAATCCTGTGTGTGTCTGTTGCATTACAGCAGAACAGGAATGTCACACAGTCTTTGGACACATTAAAACCTTTGCTGGCATTAGTCTCAGCCCTGCTGGCTAATGTGACATCAGGCAGGCACCGACCGAATAATCCAGCCTCATAAGCATTGTGGCTCTGTGCACATTACAGCATGGCTGTTTGATCAGTTTTCAAAAACATATTTTGGCTTACCATGCTGTACCTTTCACATCTGTGACTTGCTTGTGAGATCCGTTTTGAGGGAAGTGCTCTCTCCGGTTTGCATTTGCCCAATAATCCTTGTGTAACCACGCTACAAATCAGGGTTCCCAAAAAGTCTTCCTTGAGCTTGCCTAAATGCTCACTGCCAGGCTGGTGTCCTACATTTCAGCAATTTAAATGTGATTACTAGAGCCTGTATTGCCTCTGTGTACTGTCTCTTTAAGAGCTACTTGATTGCAGCATAAGTAATCTGAGATGGAGCTCTGTTGAAAGATGTAACTATTTGCTGAAAACCATTTAGAATGATAATGTAGTTTGTCTAACCTGCTTTCTTTGTAGCAAGGACTGTTTTGTTTGCCTCCACTGTCTTGGTCCTGGACTGCATATTGGACCAATCAGTTCTGGTGGGACCTAAAATATAGCTGGACTACAGGAGCTGTCTGAATTCAAAATCTGTAGGAACTATAGTTTGAGCTTTTTGTGCCTTTTTTGCAACTGAAGAGTGAGCTCTTGCTTTGACTGACAGCCAAATCAGCCAACCAAATCTTTTGGATTTTGGGGAAGTACTGGGTTGCTTGCAGTTTTCAGTTAGTTCTGAGCTGGGAAGTGGACTGAGAGGAGCTGAAGTGATTCTGACCAGCAATCCTGAGTGGATTCCCATGGGAAAACTGTGAAAGGGCTGAGTTTGGCTTGCATGTCTGCCTGCTGCTCCTGAGAGGGAGAGAAGAGAATTATTTTGGACTAAATCCAAGTTTGTGTGACTAAAGTAAGCTACTGAAGTGGGCCAGGCTCAACCTGAAGAAGACCAAAGATTTTGCTGAATACAATCAGCCTGTCAGGCATTCCAGCTACACCTAAGCTCCTGGTGTGTGCAGAGACTTTGTGATTGTGACCGGGGAGCACTTTTCCTGGAACAGTAGAATTCCAGTACATGTAAATGTGCTATGAGCTGTTAGTGGGTTGTAAGTTAGTTCCCCACTGTGCGAACTGTGTTCTGCTTGCTGGAAGCTGTATCCAGTCCAAAACGGACTGCATCCGAATTTGTCTCCATGTGGTCTGGGCCTTGCCAAACTGGCCCAGCCAGACTACCCACTGCATAGAGAAGCCATCGATGAGAGACCTGCCTGGGGATCGGCCCCTGCTCCACGCTTGAACAGGAATGACGCCTCTGTGACTCGTGTGGGCCCTGCTTCTCCTGGCATTCCAGATCAACCACCTGCAGTCTTGATTTTCGTCCAACCTGTGTCCAGGCTTGGGTATCGTGAGTAAATACCAGGGTAGCTCCCTGCAAAAACAGCTTAATCTGAGTGTGTCATCTGATTGTCTTGTTGTTTCGTTTCCTTTACAAACTGAGTCCTCTGGCTCCAGATTACAAATATTGTATACTGTGCATGTTGTGTTTTCCATCACAGGGCCCCAACCAGCTGCAACCCTGGGCAACGGTCCTGACTAGCCCATCTCTTCTCCATCTGGGTACCCAGAGGTGGATTGTGTGGGGGGACTCACAGCGCATGCATAACTACTTGATTGATATAACCTTTAAGCTAATTAACCTGATTTTGCCCCTCCCATGTTCAATTCCCCTGAATAAATCAGATCTAACTTTTTCTGCATGTAATCTGACTGTGGTTCCAGTTTGTGCTCAAAGTACTGTACTGTTGCTATTTGCTGTGCATAACCTTGTTTTACAGGGAGTCCCCAGGGTCGAGCCAGAGGAATCAACCCTGGTGGTAAGTGCAAACAGTGTGGGTACTTGTGTGGTGTACCAGGGGTATTGTGAAAGTGATTATTGTACAGTGTTAGGCCACTAGAGGGGGGTTACAGTGTCCCAGAGGGCTGTGCCCAGGTTAGCTTTACCACTACCTACCCTGACCTCTGGGTGGAGGCACCCGTTTCAGAACTCAGGTCCCTTAACCTGCTACTAGCCAAGCAGGCAGGGGTAGTAGCCCTTGGGATAGCGCCACTTAGGGGTTACACTTGTGCGGTGCAAGCTCGGTTCTGCAGCGTGTTGAAAGCTGCTTTCCATCATGCACCATGTGCCTGTGATGTATCCCATGATTCCTGTGTCTGTTGCCATGGGTTTGTTTAAACATTGTGACCAATGAGATGCTTTTTCAGTCAGTTATTGTTGCAGCTTATTTGAGAAACTCTAAGCACAGAATTATAGATCTAAGGAGGAGAATGCTTTCCAGGCAGCGCTGGCAGCATGTAGTACATCAAGTTAAGGTTGAACCTGCACAGCTCATGGATTGCCATGCACCACATTATAGCCAGTGCATACATGCCTTTCAGCTTTGACAGGGGGCATCTGGTGCATGGAGTGAAGCACAGTGTGATGGGACTGAATTGTCCTCTGTACTTTTTTTTTTATTTTATTTATTTAAAATTTGATGACCAGGAAAGGCACACTGAGCCGAGTCTCATTTCCAGGTGCAACCCGGGTACAGAGTGTACAGTGAAAGAGCGAGTACAAAAGGTGGAGAGTATACACAGTATACACAGACAGTTATACAGAGAACTTAATACTTTACAATAAAATATGAGTTAATGTGCATAGTAAGTAAAAGAGGCTGAGGTATAGTCCTAGACTAGGGTATGCTGGTAGAGAGTGTGAGGGGTTTCAGCTGGGTGCTGCAGCCATTAGAGCATTTTGGTCAGGCTGGGGGTGGGGAGGAACCTGAGGAGTCACATCAAGGCAGAACAGGAAGAGGCCAGGAAAAGGTTGGGGGAAAGGTTATTCCAGAGAAGGGGGAGTTGGTACAAGAAGGCAACTTGGCTGGAAAGAGTCTGAGGGTGGGGCAGGTGGAAGGTGCGTGGGTCTCTGTGGCGAAGGGGGTACTTTAGGGAGGTGGCAGGGGAAATGCGGGAGGAGAGGTAGAGGAGTAGTGAGTCAAGCTAGTATTTTGCTATGAAGGAGGTGCTGTGGATGGTTCTTCTGTGGGCAAGCAGGGCTTTAGAGAGATTAATGTAGAGTTGGCAGTGGTGTGTAAGTGGGGGCGAGGCAGTGGCGAAATGGCAAAAAGAGTTGAGGAGGGTGTCTAGTCTGGAGAGAGAGGTTGTTGGGGCGGTACCATAGTTTATGTTGGCATAGTCAATAACGGGCAAGATAGTTTTGCGTACGAGCTCACAATGGGTGGGCATGGGTAAGCTGGCCCTGTGCGGATAGAGAATGGCGAGTTTGGGTTGGAGTTTAGTGCAGATGGCATCCACATGTGAGGAGTAGCTGAGGTGGCTGTCCAGCCACACTCCTAGGTACTTGAAAGCAGAGACAAGCTCCAGGTGTGAGCCAGCCAGGGTGGTAATTGCTGGGGGGGCTGGAAGGGTGGCAAGCTTCTGCCTGGAACCAAAGATCATGGTGACAGTTTTTTTTATCACTGAGGGTAAGCAGGTTCTCAAGAAGCCAGGACTGGACTCTGTTGAAGTTGTTTTGGAGGGTGGGGAGGATACTATCAAAGGAGGGGCCTGAGGCATAGATTATAGTGTCATCTGCATATAGATGCACATTAGAGGAGAGGCAGGTGGATGAAAGGTCATTTATGAAGAGGGAGAAGAGGATGGGGCTGAGTATAGAGCTTTGGGGGACTCCAGATAGGATAGGGAGAGGGTAAGAAAGAGTGTTGCCTATTTTGAACAGATTGTTGTCTGTCATGGAGGTACGAGTGAAACCAGGTGATGGTGGGATGGGCTAGGCTAAAGGACTTAAGTTTGCAGAGTAGTAACTGGTGGGAGACCGAGTCAAAAGCTTTAGCCAGATCTATAAAAATGGCAGCAGTGGTGTGGCCGTTGTCCATGGCAGAGAGGATGGCATCAGCTATGTGTAGGAGGGAGGTGATGGTGGAATTGTGTTTTCTGAATCCTGACTGTACAGGTGAGAGGGAGTTGTTGGAGGAGAGAAAATCAGTTTCCTCTGTACTTGGGGTGATGATGAATGGATCAGTAACTTCACAATGTCCAAGTCATCATTTAATCTTCTGTGCACAGAGCCCCATGACTCCATTTCCAGGCATGACACTCAGTTCAGGCAGCTTGTCCCTGTGGAGAAGCAAGTGGCAATCACTCTCTGGAAATTGACCACTAACATTGAATATCATGCCCTAGGGCGCCTGTTTGGGGTCAGGAGGTCAGATGTTTGTTAAATAGTGGTTGAAGCTTGTGAAGTCATTGTGAATGTCCTTATGGCACATGCCATTCGGATCTCAGATGTTAATGAGTGGTTACTGGATTTGAGTGGGACTGGGGTTTCCCTTGCTGTGAAGGCACAATTGACTAGACACATTTTGTCATTATATGCCCACCACGTAATGCTACTGACTATTACAATGAGAAAAGCTATTATTCAGTTATAATGCAGGCAGTGGTTGGCCATAAATTCTGTTTTGTGGACATAAACATTGATCGACCTGGCAGAGTTCATGGTGCCCATGGTATCAAAAGGAGAAGAATGGTGCATTGTTCCCACCAAACACAAGACAGACAGGGTGACTCAGCATTCCAACTTTAATTATTGGTGACGATGCATATCCCCTTCTTCCAAGGGTCATGAAACCCTTTCCTGAGTACAATGACCCAAGAAAGTGACATTTCAATTATAGAAATACAAAATCACACATGCCCCCACAATGCAAAGTATCAAGGGCTGCACATGCAAATCACCACAGAGTATTATGCTGATTCAACTTTAAGCAGAAATGCATGGTGCCGAAAGACCTCTCACACAGTTTGCAAAAGGTGCCAACAGAAGACATAGACACATGTTTCCTCCATTCAGGACTCATCAGTATGCCTCATCTGTTTGACACCCCAGTGGAATGAACCAGCTACCCTAAGATGGTCTATCTGGGTTATGTTGTGGTGAATCCAATTAAAACAAAAAACAATTTAAAAGACAAAGAACCTCTGTGCGCAAGCACCAAGGCAATGGTTACTCCCAAAGGGCATTTGGCCGGGAAGCCAAGTTTCAAAGAAATACAAGATCACACATGCCCCCACAATGCAAAGCATCATGGGCTGCATATGCAAATCACCACAGAATATTATGCTGGTTCAACTTTAAGCAGAAATGCATGGTGCCGAAAGGCCTCTCACACAATCTGCAAAGGGTGTCTTTTAAATTGTTTTTTGTGTTAATTGGGTTCATCACAACATAACCCAGATAGACCATCTTAGGGTAGCTGGTTCATTCCACTGGGGTGTCAAACAGACAAGGCATACTGATGAGTCCAGGTAGGATGAAACACATGTGCATATCTGTCCCATGCATTCTTAAACTCCCCCACTGTTCTTGACTCGATGACCTCCTCAGAAAGGCTGTTCCATGCATCCACAAACTTCCCTGTGAAAAAATACTTCCTCATATTGCCTCTGAACCATCCCCCCCTCTATCTTCAAATTGTGCCTCCTTGTTCTTGCACATTTCTTTTTCTGAAAGATGCTACCCTCTTGGACTTTGTTGATTCCCTTGAGATACTTGAAAGTTTCTATCATGTCCCCCCTCTCCCTCCTTTCCTTGAGAGTATACATATTAAGCTCCTTTAGTCTCTCTTCATATATCTTCCAGTGCAAACCCTGAACCATTTTGGTTTCCCTCCACTGGACTGACTCCATCCTGTCTATGTCTTTGCGGAGATGGGGTCTTCAGAACTGCACACAGTACTCCAGATGGGTTCTCCAGAACTGCACACAGTACTCCAGATGGGGTCTCACCAACATTTTGCAGTAGCTCACAGCAACTTAGTCTTTTTCCAACAGAGGTCACAGGTGAACTTGTGGATGGTGTATTTATTTTATTGTTTACTTATTTATTTATTGAATTGTTTCACTAGGAAAGGCACACTGAGCAAAAAGATGTTCGTCTCCAGGTGTGACATGGAGGAAGGGTTGCAAAGGGAGGATAACATACAGGTTATCAATCAACAACATAAAACAGGTATACATTGGAATAAGGTTACATTTGGCTACACGTTGTTAACAGACAGTTACGTGGAGCAGGGAAAGCGTATCCCAGAGGCATACTGTACATACATACATTCATACACAGAGTACAGATTGCTGATGTAGATTAACATGTAGTGGCTGATTCTAGACAGGACAGAGAAAAGCAAGACTAGATGAGTAAGTGCCATGGTTGGCGATATAAGCCAGCTTCCAACCACAGGGAGATGCCACTGGTCAGGCAGTTGGGATTATGGTTTGGGGGGTCATTAGAGTTATCAAGCGCAGGCACAGCTTACCATGAGTAATTTGCCAGCATGGTTGATAGGGAGTGGGTGGAGGAGGAGTGACGAATTTGAGAGGGAGATCATTCCAGAGTTTCGGGAAGCGGTGTGAGAAGGCTGTTTGGTCAGCAATATTACACTCTTGTGCAGAGCTCTCGATTAGAGAGTTACACAGAACAGCGTTATCAGACATGTCAGCCTGTGTTTCACCACTCTCATCATGTTCATGCTCCCTATCAGATTCTGAAAAGAGAGAAACAGTACATGACTGAGTAAACTTGATGTTTAAAAAGAAAAAAAAGAGAAGAAACAATACAAGACAATGCTCCTATGGGGGGGGGGATTGGGGCAACATACCTGATGGAGGTGGAGAGTTGGGGGAAGGGGATAAAGGAAATGGACTGAAACAGCGTGAAAAGTCTGCAGTGAAGTCCAGTTGCATGCAGCGGTGCATAGGCACAATATCACTACCTGAGACTGCAGCTTGTGGTGGTGACATTGTGAACACTGGTGAGGTGTCACCTGCAGTACTGCATTCAGTACTGGAGACCACACTGGCACGAAGAACTGCACTAGAGAAGGGCAACATGAACTGGTTCATGGTTCATCCCAAAACATTTAAGAAATGACTGAAATGTAGTGCAGAACAGCTGAGAAAAAGTGGACATGACACTTGAAGTTCATACATTAATCATTGCATGGTTGTTTCTTGAATGGAGCAGAACCACTCATGCAGGAATGTTAACACATTCCAGTCATGTTACTAGAAGTATAAATCTATAAGAGCAAATTTGCACAGTACTTCGGTTATCACTGCATTTATTGAGGGGGTTACACAGCAGAAAAAACTTGCACCACTGAAGGACAGCAGGGAGGGGCATATCTATGCACTGTAAGAGCAACTACACCATTACCAGACATTAGCAGGTCAAATTCTACAGGCATGTCTTCCTCAGCATCCCCCTCCACAACTGATGGCAACGGTTGCTCTGCACTCTCCAGGATGACGGTTTGCTCTGTTGATGGTCCTGTGCCCGAAATATGATCCAATGCATCATAAAAATGGGCTAACAACTAGTAAGATACAGATTTTTTATTCTGATCTTTAGCTTGATGATATTTCCCATAAATCTCCCTCACAAACTGATTTTCCTTTTCTTGAACTATGGTGCCAGAAATAGGAATGCCACCAGGAAGTATATTTGCATGCAACGGACTGGAGATTGAATGGGCAGTGCCAGGGACAACAGAGAACGCATGTGCTCACCCAGTGGCCAACCAGCTAGGTGGCTGCATTACCTCTGGCAGCCGCTAGGGTTGCCAAAAGTAAGTCTGGGTTTTTATTCAGCAGTATTTGTGCTGCACAAAAGGACTGCGCTAATCCCTTTTGCACAGAAGAAAGCCACTGAATATGGAGTAGCTCAGCTATTCATGGCCATGGCCCTCCCCACTGCCTACCTGCATCCACTATTTTTAGTGAGGGCACTACTTCTCTTTGCCTGTGCAATAGCCCTCCTTTTTTATTAAAAGTTTACTATGAATTGAGTAACGCGTGTAAATAAGGACCACCAATATCACGAATAAAGTAATAACCTAGCTGAGGTAACCCCATGCAGTTACAACACTAAACGTGGTCCAGAATAACAAATTTTAGCATAGGAAGGTAACAAGGAAAAATACAATTTCTAATAAAGATTACATAAAGCTGTAAATTGAAACTAGCCCCTTTTGAACATGGGGATCTGGCACAAACCCCGGTTTGCATATGCAAAGACCTGTTGGCACCTGAGCAAACATTTGAATATTGGGCTGCAGGATGATATGCTGGGAACTTTGGCTCAAATCCCAGTTGGTTACATTGTTTCTTTCTCACTGCAATTTGTGATTGAAATTGCTTAGCAGGGGGCTCATATTGCACCACAAAAACATCTAATTGTCATCTTGATTATTTCTTGTTGCAGGATATACAATAAGAGAGGAAGGAAGTGAGTCTGGGAAACTCAGGTCTAATCATGTGTGCCCATAACTCAGTGGTTACAGCACTGGTATGGTATTCTGGAGACCAGGGTGGAAACCGCAGTAAGTCACAGTGTTTCTTTCTCACTACAATTTGTGATATAAAGTGCTTCACAGTGGCTAATACTGCACCCAATTATCTAATTGTCATCTAGACTATTCCTTGTAGCAGGAAATGCAATACCAGGGAACAGCAGTGAGTCTGGGAAACTCAGGAACACCAGAATGCTATTCGGGGGGAAGGGGTCTGGGTTTGAATCCCAGCAGGTAACATTATTTCTTTCTCACCACAATTTGTGATTTGAATTGCTTAGCAGTGGCTGATACTGCACCAGAAACATGTAATTGTCATCTTAATTATTCCTTGTGGCAGGATATGCAATATAAACATAGGCACATAGAATCTGACAGTAGATAATGATAGCTTGGCACACCTAGTCTCCCATTTTTCCCCTACATACTGTAACACTGCAGACTCAAGTTGGTCTCTAGTTTAGCCCTCTGTTCCCTAATGACTAACATTCCCTAATGTCTATCCCATGGTTCTTGAATCTCACAAAACCAGAGAAAGCAAATGTGTCTGGGAAACTCTGTTTCAAGCATGTGAGTCAATACCTCACTGGACAGAGCACAAGGACAGTATTCCAAGGGCCTGGACTGAATTCCCTGTAGGTCACACTATTTCTTTCACGTTACAATTTGTGATTTAAATTGCTTAGCAGAGGCTAATACTGCACCAAAAATGTCTAATTGTCTTCTAGATTATTCCTTGTGGCAG
This sequence comes from Neoceratodus forsteri, assembly GCA_016271365.2. NCBI lineage: Eukaryota > Metazoa > Chordata > Ceratodontiformes > Ceratodontidae > Neoceratodus > Neoceratodus forsteri. The sequence goes on from CM028131.1 coordinate 13,557,740, forward strand.
GATATGCAATACAAAAGAAAGAAAGGAAGTATGTCTGGGAAACTCAAGTCTAAGATTCTTGCCATTGGAACTCTCCCGTCTGTTCACCATAGGAGCTGTCCTCTCCCTTCAGATAAGTCAGGATCAGTGCCTTGTTAGTGTTGTGTCGTTGTAATTACCATCACATGGCACTGCACTGGAATACATAATTTTTCTTTTTTTTTTTACTCTTTCTCCTGGGTCTTGCCAACCTAATCTGAAATACCACTCAGCCGAGGGAGATTTATTCTGAACAGCCTAGCTGCTGACAACATATGTGCACCGAGCCGATGAGTGATTTATTTAGTGCTACAGTATCTTTTTTCAAAGAAACATATGTGGCAATTTAATGTAATCGAATTGCAGTACTGCTGAGGGAGTTGTGCTCTGAGCTGAGGGAGATTTTTTAGTATAGTCTAAGCTCCCAGCGGCAAACTTAATTTTAAATATAAATTAGGACAAACTTAATCTTAAAAATAATTTAACTGCTTTAAGTTGGGTCATTTTGTGCAGCATAAGTGCAGTGAATCTCCAAGCCACCAGCTGGTAGCTTGCTGGTTGCTCAGGCTGCCAGCTCAGTTCAGGGGCTGCCAAGCAGTTCCCCTCAGTCGCTTTGCAACTGCTCCCGCCCACCCCAATACCCTCCCACCTTTAGCTCTCATTAGATTTATACTAGAGGGTGTTGCGAGAAGTCATTCTTTTTGACTATCTCCCTACATTCCCATCTGCACTTTATTCACAATCCCCACTAGAGGTCGCCTGTACTCCGGTTGATCCTAACTCCCTGTCTCTGCTTCAGTGCTTCTCTGTATCTACTGCCCTAGTGCTGGATTCCACTTCTCCCTATTCATCTTCTCTCATCCCTGCCTACCTCTGCCTATAGTCCTTCCTCACCATGTTCTCTAAAACTATTTATCCCCTCCTGCTAGTATCAGGTGCCGTGCTGTTTCTTGTAGTATTAACTGGCCCTACCGAGTATCCCTCTACTCCCCTCTTTTGCACCCCTGACAACTTCTGCTACTCCAACTTGCTCTCTGACCCCACTCCTAAACCTCTACCTATGCTGGGGCTCAAAAATAAACCCCTAGGGGTTTTACTCAGGAATATCTTATGGAAATACACTATGTCCCCTGTGAGTGTCTCCCAAGCATTTGACATTGCCTCCCTCTGGATAACTAGTCTCTCCCTTGTTCTTGCTGGTGATGTTGAGACCAATCCTGGACCCTCTATAGCTGTCACCTCCCAGTCTCCCACCACCAATTGTTGGCATCAAACATCCAGTTTCACCTTTGCCCACCTTAACATTAGGAATGTTACTGCTAATCTCCCTGAACTTGAGGCTTGGGTCACCTCAATTAAACCTGACATTCTGGCACTGTCTGAAACTTGGCTGAAACCTTCTATTACAGACTCCCTCTGCTCCTTGCCTGGTTACAATATGTTTCTGTCTGCTCGCTCTAATGCCAAAAGAGGGGGAAGCCTGGCTGTGTACTTCAAGTCTCACCTCAACGTGTCTTTTATACAAAGTCCCCCTCTGGCTAACTGTGAGATGCTCCATTCACTTCTACTACTCGGGAGAGTTAAAAAAATTCATATCTTCTATGTGTACATATCCTCTAGAAACTCGAGGCTGGGTCTGGATGAGTTTATTGAACTTGTGCCCTCTGTGACTGGGAAAAACAAAGTCATTTGCAAGGGCGATTTTAATCTGGACTGGACTGGACCCAGTTCCTCCCTCTTATCCTCTTATTACAAGCAAGGCTAACCTTACTCAGCTTATCAGGAGCCCCACCAGAATCTCCCATCGGGGCACCACCTCCACCCTCCTTGACTGGATACTCACCAATAGGATTGAGAACTTCCCTTTGGCAGGAATCCTACCTGACTCCATAAGTGATCACTGCCCAGTGTACTGCACCTGGGACACCTCCTCTCCCTCCTACCCAGCCAAAGTCTTATCTTTCTCCAACATCTCTAAACTTAACCATGCTGCATTTCTGCACGATCTCTGGATGATTGACTGGTCCCCTCTCTGCATAACTAATAATGTTAATAAAGCGGTAGGTTACTTTAATGATACCATAATCTCCCTCCAGAACCTTCATATTCCGGTCACTACATGTAGAGTACAAGGTAAAGTCACCAAATGGCTCAAGCGCCCCCTAATTCAGCTAATAAAATGGAGGGCCTACCTCTGGTCAGTGTGGAAGTCCACTTCCCTTCAAGCTGACTTCGAGGCCTACATGTCCTTGCAGAATGCCTGTAAAAGGGAAATTCGTGTGGCCAAGAGCTTATACTACCTTCTCAGTTCTTCATTCTCTAATCCCAAACAGTACTGGTCCCATATTAAAGAAATTATGGGTAATAATAAGCCTATGACCCTGAACGAAATGCTGATAAATGATACTCACTGCAATAACCCCCATACCATTGCTAATGCTTTTAACTCCCTGTTTTCCACCCTTCCTATCCCCCCTCATCTGCCGATACCTCCCTTGTATCCCCATGCCCACCAGCTTCCACTCCCCCTGCCCTTGAACTATCATCGGTCACTTGTTTTGAGATGCTTAAGCTACTAAGGTCTTTGCTGGCTAATGGCAGTGCAGGCCTAGATGGTATACATCCTAGGATTCTCTGGCAGTTTGCATCTAGTCTCGCTGTACCTGTAACCAGGCTCTTCTACCTCTTCATCTACTCTGCCATCATGCCTTTGGTTAGGAAAGTTGCCAGAACTATCCCAATCTTTAAGAAAGGGGATGGATGCCATGATCTTGTCTAACTACAGGCCCATTTCACTCCTGCCCACTCTGAGCAAGCTGCTCGAGAAACTTGTTCACCAGCAGATCTCAGCGCACCTTCTTAACTTCATCCTACAATCCCCCATGCAACATGGTTTTAGGGCAGGGCACAGCACTACTACTGCTCTTACTCAGCTGACCAAAGATGTAAAAAATAATATGGACAAGGGCTTGCTTACCGGAGCAGTTTTCATTGATCTTTCCAAAGCATTTGACATGGTTCATCATCCATGTCTACTGGCTAAGCTGAACACTCCTGGTGCCTCTGTCTCTACCCTCTCCTGGCTGGGCAGCTTTCCTAGAAAATCGGTCTCAGGCTGTATCCTTCTGTAAGTGTATCTCCTCCCCATCCAGATTACCTGTGGTGTTCCACAGGGTTCTATCCTTGATCCTCTACTTTTCTCCCTCTTCATTAGCAATATCCACACTCCATCTTCTCACTGTAACATTATAATGTATGGAGATTATCTGGTGCTTTATTCAGCTTCCAAGTCTATTGCTGATATCAGTCTTCATCTTTCCTCTGCATTTCACACTCTTCAATCCTGGTTCTTGTCCAACTATCAAGTCCTAAACATTTCTAAGACCCAGGCCATGCTCTTTGGGTCCCACAGAAAGGTGCCAACCGAGTCTCCTAAACTCCTGGTGCAAAGCTGCAATGGGACTGCTGTATCCAACACGTCATCCTTCAAGTATCTTGGGTTGATGCTTGACCCTATACTTGACTACTCAATGCATGTTAGCGAGGTAAGTCACTTGGTTAATGCCAAAATTGGTATGGACTACAAGTGTGCCACTCTCTTACCCCGGCTGCCAGGATCTCTGTTGCATGAGGAGTTTTACTCCCACAACTGCTTTATGCCCTGGCAGTGCTTTCACATGCTAACATGGGTGTCCTTCGCAAATGGGACACATCCTACAACAATATCTGTAGATTTGCCCTTTCTGCTCCCCGCCTTACACATCACTGTCATCTCTATACTGTTTTAAATTGGCTGTCTCCTGATGTCCTTTGTTCATACTCCCTAGGGTGTTTTGTTGACTCCTTAAACAGAACACATCGTCCTGTCTCTCTGGGGGACATGTTTATCCTAGTCTCTCACTCTCACTCCCTCAGGTCCTCGACCTCCCCGTTACTATCTACTGAGACCTGCTCCATGAAATTGGGAGAGCAAGCCTTCTCCTACTTTGCTCCTAGGTTGTGGAACTCTCTCCCATGCCATGTCAAGAACTCCTCTTCTCACCTTACTTTTAAACATGCCCTATTTTCCCACCTTCTTGTTTCTGGAACCTGTGACTGCACTTAACATGTTTTCTGTCTCTCATCTTGTCATTTCTCTCAACTTGGACTACCTGTCTACGACCTGCCCACCCCTTGGAATTGCTGTTGTGTCTTACAGTTTCTAACTATCTACTTCCCCTAGCTCAATGCCTAATGTATGTGTCTGTCATGTTATTTTGAGTATCTGCAGTTAGCTGTGCCTACTGGACTGCTCACTCCCAGCTGGGCCTCCTGAATGATTGCCTACTGCCTGTTGTTATTTATGGCTGGATGCAATATCTTCACACTGTTGCTGTTATCTATGTTTTGTATTATCCTCTATGGCAGTCCTCTGTCAATGTATTTTTGTAGACAGCTCCTCTGCACTTAATCTAATTGTTTGTCACTGCTGTGTTATGATTTTGCACTCTGCTGCATTGACATATTGTACTATCCCGGGTCATGCCTGAAAATAGGCAGGTTATGTTGCCTAGCGCACTTACCAAGTTACCAAAAGCAAATAAATAAATAAAACCAGGACAGCCTATAGCATAGAGATTAGAGCACTGAGACAGTAGTCTGAGGACCTGGGTTCAGTTCCAAGTAGGTCACACCTACCCTATGGAATTCTCTACCTCGTCAGGTGCGAGATTGCCCGACCGTCCTTAGTTTTAAGGGAGCGCTGAAAACCCACCTTTTTAATATAGCTTTTAAGGATTTTTATTAGTTTGATTTATTATATTTATTGTTATATGTATTTGTACAGGCGCTTTGATTTTAAGAAAAGCGCCTTTTAAAAATAAAGTTGAATTGAATTGAATTGAATTGAATTCACAACACATTTGTGATTTAAATTACTTAGCAGTGGCTAATACTGCACTAAAAACATTAGATTGTCATCTTGTTTTTATTTATGACAGGAGTGGATACACCATTGGTTGGTTGTTGGGTTGATATCTGGGAGTGCATTTTAATTTAGTAAATTTTAGTTAATTTAGTATTAGTATGTGTAGCAGTCTGAGGCCCATCTGGATTAGCTACCCGGCAGACCTGCTGCATGACCTCTGCCCTTTTGTGACGCACCTCCCTGCTGTTATTATAAGGTGTTGTGAGGAGGTGGGTATTGCTAGGGGACGGATGGGTCAGTGGTGGAGCACCAGGAGCTGAATGGAGGTGAGAGGGATCAGGGTGGTTCAGAGCAGGAGACGCCCTAGGATGAAATGGAGCATTGAGAGAAGCCTGACATGTTTGGACTCTGTTCCTAGGGTTCTTACTGGACCACATGGACAGGCAGCTAGAAGGCCTACAGCCCACACTGATCCTCTCCAGGCAGTGTTGTGCAATGCCAGGTTGATGAGGAACAAGACTGCCATTATGTCGGACTTGGTTTCCTTAGTCAACCTGGAGTGCATCATGGAGACCCCTGGCCACCACCAGAGGTCACTTAGAGAGTGAGCAATGCTCCCACCCTCCCCGGGAAGGGAGAGCAGTCCTCCGGATGCTCGATCTCTTCCCGCCCCTGCCGACCCCTGGCAACCCCGGCTCATTCTGAACCCCGGTCACCAGCAGAAAAGTAGTATCTAACTCCTCAACCCTCAGTGTTAAAGGGCCGGCAAAACATGGTATCCTTAATAGAACATTTCTTAGAAGTAAAACAAGGACCAGTGTTAGGATGCCTGGTCACAAAACCCAAATTTCTAACAGAAGAAATAGGAATAGTTAAAAACTGTAACATACAAATGGCAACACAGTCAGGGGATTTGTAATGAGGACAATACCATTTAGAGATGCGTCTATCATGTATGATATCAGGGATTCTTCTGGATTCTAGATCACAGAAGAGATTATTGATAATAGCGATAATATATGAGCCACAGGCAGAGCATAATATTTCACGAGCAATGTATTGCTTATCTGCTTCCTTATTGTTTTGAGCAATAAGGGCATTAATCTTATCTTTAGAATCTATAAATGCCTTAGCAATGTCGTGCATACTGTAAACAGTGTATCTTTCTTCCTGATTAAGGCCATCCACACCATGCAATAATGGGGGTATGATGTCATTGATCATACAGGTTTGAAACTTCTGTGAATGTGCTTTGATAGTAGCAATGTCAGCTTTATTCCAGATAGATATTGCAGTACCAAAAACACCAGTGACAGTGCCCGTGGCACCAGTGACATCAGATGTGCCATGGGTATTTCTTTAATGACTTTGATCATCTGGTTTAGGTTTTCTCCTAAAATTACCTCTGCTCGGGAGTGTGAACCCCAGCAATAGGATCTTGGTTACGAATCTGAAAAGCTGCTAAGCTATCAAGTAAGAAAGTACTATAAAACAGTAATGTGTTAGTAGTGTGACACATACCAAATTCTTTCATATCCCAGTAAGTCAAGTTAAACAAAACAGGTACATGCATATATTGTAGATTGTTAATCAATGAACCAGGTTAAGCAGTGGCTGTGAGACCACTACGAGGACCAGGGGTTGTTTTGGACATTCCAAAAGCTGTTTCTCAGTAGGGGATAACACAAAGCAATACATGGCAGCTGATGTCATGTTGTGTACAGCACAAAATATTCTGGCAGAGTCTTTAGACAATGAATCACAATATGATGGGTCAATTAAGACAGTTATATTGTATAAACCAGAATGTCTAAGAGAGGTTTGGTGTAAGGACGAAGTACCATTTGGGGATAATTTTGCATTGAGCCATCCGTTGAAAGTTCCCTTGGAAAGTTTGGCCATGGGGAGTATTTCATCCTTGCAATGTGGTTTGCCACTCAATTTGTAGGGTAGATTTATCAGGAGCAACAACCAAGGCAGTGAGGTAGGCATCTGAACCTTCCTGGACAGTAATCGAATTGTCAGGAATATTGATGGAGACTTCCTCTGGGGTAGTTCCAGGTAGATCAAGGTGAGGAAGGAGGTGCTTTACCATGCCTTAGATACAGGGGATAACTCCTGTGATGAGGAGAAAATGGAACAAGATAGCTATCTTGTCGGTGTATCTGAAAAGGAAAATCAAACATTAGCAGATTAGTACTATTCCACCCAATGGGGTGAGGAAAAGTAATTATACTCCTTTATACAGTTTCAATTGGTTTGCGTGTAACCATTTGTCAGTCAGTTTGTTGTTTTGCATGAGTCTAACCTGATAGACTCTTGGACTGAGCTTGTTGACAATTGGGTAGGGTCCTTCAAACTTATTGGAGAAAGAATGTGTTGGATGCGCAAATCTGAGAACCATTACCTGATCCCCAACTTGTCAATCCACTTCTTGTGCATGTTTGTCAAATGGAATTGTGGACTGTTGCTGGGCTTTACCAATGCAGTTTGCAGTATATAAATGAGTGTGTATGAGGTCTTGTCGGAGTTTTTCTACATATTGTTACACAGAGACATGGTCTGTGGTATGGGTGTGTAGGTCAAACAACAGGTGTTCAGGTAATCTCATGTTTCTACCAGTCATCACCTCAAAGGGTGTCAACTGGGTGGTGGCTGAGGGTTAGCCCCTAATTGCCATAAGGAGTAATGACAGTAGGGAATCCCAGTCCTTGGGATTGCCCTCAATAAATTTGGAAAGCATTTGCTTAATCTGTCTGTTGTCCCTCTCTACTTGACCTGAAGATTGTGGGTGGTAGGGTATGTGGAATTTCTGATGAACTCCAAGGAGTTCAAGTGCTTCTTTCATCAACTCACCTGTAAAACTGGTTCCTTTGTCTGAGTCTACCTTGAAAGGTAGACCCCTCCTGGAGAAAATCTGTTTCACCAGGATTTTGGCAGTGGTTTTAGCAGTGCATGTCTTAGTGGGGAAGCCTCAAACCACTTAGAGAAAAGATCAGTTACCACAAGGGCGTATTTGTTGTTTCTGCTGGTATTGGCTAGGGGACCTATAAAATCAATCTGTATGACATGCCAAAGGTCAGAATGTCTTTGTGGAAGTAGTTTGGCATTTCGTTTGGTTGGGATGGGGTTGTTTTGCACCCAAACAAGGCAGTTATCTATGTACTGTTTAACATCCTTGGTGACACCAGGCCACCATGCTGTGGTATTGAGTGTCAGGAGTGTGTTTTCCACTCCATGGTGTCCACCAGTGAGGGTATCATGCACTTGGTGCAGAAATTTGGACCTGAGATGATGAGGGATCACCCACAATTTGGTGGGGGTGTCATCTGGAAGGTACCAGATGAGCTTGCCGTCTGGGGACAGGTGTAACTTACCTTCATGCCTTCAGTAGGGGTTATGGGTAGGTAAATTATTTTCAGTATCTTTGTACAGGAATCTGAACACATCTTTGAGTTCAGAGTCAGCAAGTTGGGTTTCTGACAGGTCCGGGGGAGAAGAGTTTAGGTTTCTTCCTGACAGCTGCTATGTGTATGGCCGCTCTGGCCTCTGGATAGTCTATATTCTAGGTGTCACCCCTTCAAGCCCCTTCCCTTGCAAGGGTGTCAGCAGTGTCATTGAAGGCATGATAGGGATCATGTATAGAGTGGGCCTTAACCTTGTGTACATAGAGTTTGTGTGCAAATTTCTGTGCCAGTGAATGAATGTATATTACCAGTTCCTTGTGTTTCACCCAGGTGCCATCAGAAGAGGTAAAGGAGTTCTTCTGCCAGAAAGGAAGAAATTCTGTAAGGGAACAACAAACCCAGTTAGAGTCTGTGAAAATTATGGTATCCTCGGTTCCATGTTGGATAAACTTGAGGGCACAGGCCACCGCTGCCATCTCCGCATACTGTGATAATGCCACACTGCAACATTTAGAAATCTTAACAGTGTTGCCAAAAGGGTAAATTATTAATATGTCCTTTCCTGCTATCTCTTCTCCCTGATAATAGGAAGCTGATCCATCTGAGAAGACACAACACAATGAGGTGTTCTCAAGTAGCTGGGGTGTAGCAGGAAGGAAAGGACCTGGATCTGGTAGATCAAGTGGCTGCAGTGTACAGTCATGGGGTTCTCCTTGGAAAAGGATACCATGTGCCAGCATGGATGGCATTTTGATTGGGTGGACCATGATGTCTCTGTCCTGGAGAAGGAGGGACCAGTGTGTCAGTCTGGTATTAGAGACTGACCCATCCTTCACTCTATCTGATAGCAAAAAGGTTGCTGGGGTGTGGTTTGTGTTAATGATCAGGGGGAGTACCCAATGATATACAGAAAGTGCTTGACAACCCAGTAGTTGGCCAGAAGGTTCCTTTCACAAAGGCTGTACTTCTGTTCTACTGGTGTCAAAAGCTGTGATGCATATGCAATGTCTGTCAGGGTGCCATGGACCTTCTGGGCCTGCACTGCAGACATAGCAATGTCAGAAGTGGCACATTCTAGATGGAATGGCAAAGCTGGATTGAGGTTAACCACAGCTGGAGCTGAGGCCAGAGCCTGTTTCAGTGACATCACAGCTTGGGTGTGAATGGGGCCCCAAGTCCAGGGAACAACCTTTTTCAATAGTTCATTCAGAGGGGTGGCCTTCTGAGCAAAATCACAAATAAAATCTCTAGAATAATTTACCATACCTAGAAACCTTCTAAGGGTGACCAAACTAGCGGGCAACGGCAGATCTTGCAATCCTTGTATCTTCTTCCAGGTAGGGCTTCGGCCTTGGTCTGTTATCCTCAGGACCAGAAAGAGTACCTCTTTCTGACATAGTTGTGCCTTTGCTGGGCTACACTTGAGGCCTGCTCTCTGGATGAGGGTCAATAGTTTGTCTAAGAGATCCAGATGTTGTTCCTGAGTGACTGTGGCCAACAACAGGTTGTCCACATACTGCAAGAGACACAGGGGTGTAGGGAAACCCTCAAGGGTGTCCATCATGTGCAGCTGGAACAGGGAAGGGATGTTATGGAACCCCTGTGGTAAGCAGGTCCACATGTACTGCTTGCCCTTAAAGGTGAAGGCAAACTTATATTGACTTTTGGGGGCCAATGACAATGACCAGAAACCATTGGAGATGTCAAGGGCACTAAACCATTGCTGATCAGGGATCAGTAGTCATAGTACATCAGGTGCTGATGCCACAATTGGGGCACAACTGGGGTGACCTGGTTCAGTCTCCTGTAGTTGATAGTAAGTCTTCAGGCACCCATGGGTTTTTCACAGGCCACACTGGGGAATTCACAGTGGAAACACATGTCCTGATTACACCTGGCTTGAGGAGTGATTTAATTGTTTCCCTAAGAGAAGGCAAGGCCTCAGGTGGAAAGGGGTATTGCTGTTGCCTCTCATGTGCTGGACCTGTCACTTCAATGACAGTGTGCATCCTGCCACAGTCATGCTTGTTGGTGGCAAATGCCTCCAAATGATTTTGTAGGATGGGGAAGAGTTTGAGAAAAGCTCATGGTTCTTAAGCAAATCTATGACATCATAATCTTTATTGTTTGCAGAAATTACTGCAAACACATGTGATTCAGGGATCATGATGGTGTGATATTGTCCCTGAATTTGTATCAGGAGCATGTTGGCTAGGTCTACCACACAGCCGTGTGGTGCCAGAAAGTCAGTTCCGATTATACTAGAGTGATCATGCAATACCATAAGCGGAAAGGTGTGATGTGCCTTCAGGTGTCCCAGTGTCACAGGTAGTGGTAGGGAGTGGTATGCAGGTAACCTAGTTCCATCTACACCGACATATTAGTCCTCCTTCTGGTAGACCAAGGTGATGTGCCCGGGCTGTCATCCTGTAATACAGACATAGCCGTGTCTGTATCCAGTAGTACTGTCAGTAGGTGGCCCCAACCTTGGCCTCTGTGCAGGGCCTTCCATTTGTATCCAAGACCAGCTTGTTTACAATATGGACAGGGACCTGTAATTGTCAATCTGTACTAGTGTCAGCATGGGGAAGCTTTTGAAAGAGAGTCTGGGCCTGGTTCCTGTGAACCATCTCACCATGCTGTACTAATCCTATATAGGAAGCCGCTTCCGGGTTCAGGCCAGTAGGGGCCTGACAGCCTGGACTTCCCATACCCCCATGGCCTGTGGAGGCCTGCTCTTCTGGTTGTATTGCAGCAAGGGTCCTTATTGGAACAGTATCCGCTATGAAGCACACTTTCCCAAGGAGGTCTCAGAGAATCTGGTTCTCACCAGCTATTTCCCTATATGAAGGGTCTGGTCTCTGTTCTTTACCCTTATTGTTCTTAGGGTGTTTCTTTTTCTTATGGTAGTTCCGGTTCCCACCCCAGGGTTGTTGTTGTTGTAGTTGTTGGGCCTGCTGGGGGTCTTGGTTATCTGTGGGGAGGGGCTGTTTCTCCTGGGCCTGCCCCTCCACTGTGTACTGCATCGTGGCCTCTGGAATGGCTTCCACAGCAGCTACTTTCTTGGAACTGGAGCCTGAATCAAGGATGTAGAGTTGATAAACTCTCTCTGTTTTCTGAAGAATGTCGGCAAATCTCTCCATGTTGGGATAGGTGGTTGGATCTACCTTTTTTCTTACTGCAGGGATCATGCTCCTAAGGAATAGGGTCTTATACTCAATGAGGTCCACATCTGCGGCTTCTCCTGCAAGGTACTTCTCTACTCAGTTGGCCATCCAGAGCCTCTGGTCGAAGGTCACTGGACTTTTCTTTGCATTCCGCTTCACAACGTATGCGAGCATCACTCCTACCACACCTGGGTTGTGTGCAGAAATGAGCTCAGATGCTACTTCATCAAAGGTGACATGGCCATCCTGATGGACAACATCGGGAAGTTTCACCCACAGACCAGGATCGATGGTCTGGCGTAGGATCTGGACCTGGTAGTCTGCAGTGAGACTAAGCATTTCACATTTGGCATACACCTTTTCCAAGTGGCAACTGAGGTTGTCAGATGGGCTCATCCGACCAATACTGTCAGCTATTTGCTGAACAGAGTGGGCCATTTGTAGGGGATTATTGGGATGCTCAAGTGGAGGTAGATTGCCTTGGGTGCCCTCCAGGGCTGCATGAGATGCGGCTTCAGCCACAACATGGACCATTCCCTCCTTTGTACCAGCATCTTGTAGAAGCTGCTTTATCTGGGTCTTGAGAACCCGTCTGTTTTTCTCAGGGATGGACACATTGCTTAAGGCATTCTCAATAATTTTCTGAATCTCCTGCCTGTCTTCCACATTAATACTGGCTATCGGAGGTGCCATTGGGACTAGGCCTAGGCCTGCTCCCCCCTGTCATGGGGGTCACCATGTTGCCATCGCCCATGATGTACGTCATGCCATCAATGGCATAGGGATGTGGTGTTACGTGACAGGGATCTGCCATATTGTAGATGGCGGGGAGGGGTGTCTGGGCCATAGTAGGGATGTAACTGGGCATTGTACTGGGAGATGTCATCTTTGGACTCCTCCTCTTTAGATGACGTCAACAAGGCAGGAGCTACGCCTCCCATTGCCTTGACGTAACCAGCCAGCACCTCTCGCTGATCACGCAGTTTCACCATTTTATGTTCACAGTCCTCATGACTCACTTTTGCAATATTCTGATCCACATCATTCTGCATCTGCTTCTGTAATACTCTATATGTGGCACTCAATTCGTGATTATCCCTGGTAGCTACTCCTAAGTCATTACGTACCTGGTTTATCTCGTCCTGTAACTCTCCCTGCTCCTCACACATCTGATCATTCGTTCTACTTAACAAGTCATTCATTTGCAAAGCCTGCCCCTTATCCTGTCTCAAACTTTCACACTCCTGCTTCAACATACAAAGTTCTTGCTCACTTGCAAGAGCAGAAAGATGCAAAAGGGAATCCTTTTTATTTTGCAGAGTTTGTGGAGTTCAGACTCCAAATCCTGCTCACGTCTTACACATTCAGTTTCCTGCAATCCCGTCTCCTGCTTAAGAGAGGAGATGTGCAGTTCAAGGGTTCAAAACCTCACTTTGGAGGCTTCCAAAGCAGCATAGAGAGCTGCAACCAACAGCCCTTTAGCTTCTCACTTTCTGGCTGCTTGTCTCATCTCTGAGTACCGGGTTGAAATCCCCGGCACAGGCTTTTTGGATTGACTTGCATCCTGCACAAAGTCAGCCCATCCTCCATGGGAGGCAAGGAAGTTTGAGACATCGAGTTTCAGGTCTGCGCAGATATTTGATACAGTGGCCATTGTGTGCGAGGGAATGGAAAATCAAACTGTGAAAAGGCACCGTGTTGTGTATCGATCCACAACAGGTGCATTAGTTCACAAGTGGGCTACTGTGCACTTGTAAGCTTGCAATTCAAAACTGCCATGGGGTGAGGTGAGTCGGTATCGACCACACCCAGTAATCAGCCAGACTTTGCAAGTGATTACAAAGTGCGTGAAAAATGGGAAAGGTGGTGCGGGAATGCACACCTACAGTTCCCGATGGGAAGGGGAAAGTTGTAGCAACAAGTGAAACTTTGTAAACTCCAAATATTGCTTGCTCATGGTCATCAATTGTCAGGAGGTCTAAACCTCACTCTCAGGTTCTTGGCAATAACGGACATGCAAGGAATCACAGACACATTGCATAAGAGTAATAAAACTTGTTTATTACTACCAAAAGGAAATCACAGTTGCTCTAAGCAGTTCTTACCATTAGGAACTGGGAGCCAATGCTAAGTGTTCCCTATACCTCGAGGAATCTCCGAGTCTCCTGTGGTATCCAAGGTAGAAGACATAATTTCTTACATTATATACCTAAGATAATTAACATTGTTACTGTAAGATAGAAATATTTCTAGCTTCAGAGATGAGCCCTATTGGCTAAATTAGAGGTGGCTTCTCAGTCCAAGACAACATTATACAATTTTGTTATAGTCTTCACTGTAGAAACAAAGAGGTACAGTTTGTACATAGCCTTGTAGTAATACAAATCATCAGAAGTGATGATACCGACTCATATATCATAATCATTACAAGGACACAGGTGTCCTAACATCTTGTAAGCAAGAAATACATGTGTATATTGGAAAGTAAAGTGTATAGCAATTATGTGAATACATATCCTGACATCTACTCTTGTACGGTTGATGCCTTTAGCCCTATATGTTAGTATAACATATACCTAAATGCTAGCTGTCTGTGGTTTACCTCTGGGGGTACCAATAAGGGTGCAGGGACCTTGTCTAACAACATTCTATGTGTTTTATTATTGCATTTAAGTTTGACTTTAGTTCTTGATGTGAACAAGTACTGTAGTACTCGCTGTGTGTTTTATTATTGCATTTAGGTTTGGCTTAAGTTCTATATTTGAACAAGTATTGTAGCAAACACTGTGTTTTATTATTGCATTTAGGTTTGGCTTTAGATCTTGATGTGAACAAGTATTGTAGTACACGCTGTGTGTTTTATTATTGCATTTAGGTTTGGCTTTAGTTCTTCATTTGAACAAGTACTGTAGTACACACTGTGTGTTTTATTATTCCATTTAGGTTTGGCTTTAGTTCTTCATGTGAACAAGTACTGTAGTACACGCTGTGTGTTTTATTATTGCATTTAGGTTTGGCTTTAGTTCTTCATTTGAACAAGTATTGTAGTACACGCTGTGTTTTTTATTATTGCATTTAGGTTTGGCTTTAGTTCTTGATGAGAACAAGTACTGTAGTACACGCTATGTGTGTTATTATTGCATTTAAGTTTGGCTTTAGTTCTTGATGAGAAGAAGTACTGTAGTACATGCTGTGTGTTTTATTACTGCATTTAGGTTTGGCTTTCGTTCTTGATGAGAACAAGTACTGTAGTTCATGCTGTGTGTTTTATTATTGCATTTAGGTTTGGTTTTAATTCTTGATGTGATCAAGTACTGTAGTACACACTGTGTATTTTATTATTGCATTTAGGTTTGGCTTTAGTTCTTGATGTGAACAAGTACTGTACTACATGCTGTGTGTTTTATTATTGAAACATAGAAACATAGAAACATAGACTTTGATGGCAGATAAGGACTGCTAGGCCCACCTAGTCTTCCCATTTCCCTACCTACAGGATAGGCCGCAGATCCTAGTTAACCAACAGCCTATATCTTCCTGCCCCCCACAAGAATTGCCTTATGTCTGTCCCATGCATTTCTTGAATTCTCCCACAGTTTTAGACCCCACAACTTCCTCAGGAAGGCTGTTCCATGCATCCACTACCCTCTCTGTGAAATAATACTTCCTCACATTGCCCCTGAACTGCCCTCCTTCTATCTTTAAATTGTGTCCCTGTTCTTGCAAGTCTCTTTTTCTGAAAGATGCTACCCTCTTGGACTTTGTTGATTCCCTTGAGGTACTTGAAAGTTTCTATCATGTCCCCTCTCCCTTCTTTCCTCAAGAGTATACATATTAAGCTCCTTTAGTCTCTCCTCATACGGCTTCTCTTGCAGACCCTGCACCATTTTAGTTGCCCTCCTCTGGACTGCCTCTATCCTGTCTATGTCCTTGCGGCGATGGGGTCTCCAGAACTGGACACAGTATTCCAGATGGGGTCTCACCAACTGTCTGTACAGAGGGATAACAACTTCCTGTTTTCTGCTGCTGATGCCTCTCCCTATACATCCCAGTATACCCCCGCCCTCCCTACTGCCTTCTCACATTGCTTGCTAACCTTAAGGTCATCTGATATGATTAGCCCCAGGTCCCTTTCCTGTTTTGTTGTTGTTACTACCTCCCCACCCATTGTGTATTCTTCCCCTGGGTTCTTGTTTCCCAGGTGCATTATTTTGCACTTTTTTGCATTGAATCCTAGCTGCCATACGTCTGACCATTCCTCCAACCTTGCCAAGTCCCTTTTCGTCCTTTCCACGCCTCCTTGTGTATCAACCCTGTTGCAGATCTTTGTGTCATCTGCAAAAAGGCATACTTTTCCTTCCAGTCCCTCTGCAATGTCACTGATGAAGACATTAAAAGGACTGGACCCAATCTGAACCTGCTGGCACCACTAGTAACACGCCCTTTCTTCAGAGTGGACTCCATTTACAATTACCTTCTGTGTCCTGTTGTCCAGCCAATGTTTTACCCAGGCTACCACCCTGGGACCCACTCCCAGGCTGGTTAATTTGACTAATAATCTTTTGTGTGGGACTGTGGCAAATGCCTTGCTAAAGTCTAGGTAGGCCATGTCCACAGCCCCTCCCTGGTCTACTACTTTGGTCACCCAGTCAAAGAAATCTATTAGATTCGTCTGGCATGACCTTCCTGCCGTGAACCCATGCTGCCTTCGATCCTGTGCTCCACTGACCTCTAGGTACTCAACTATTCTTTCCTTCAGAAGTGACTCCATCACTTTCCCTACCACAGAGGTCAGACTGACAGGTCTGTAGTTTCCTGCCTCTGTCTTGGTCCCACTTTTGTGAAGGGGAATCACATCCGCCTTCCTCCAGTCCTCGGGTACCACACCATCCTCCCATGATTTATTAAAAAGAGTAGCTAGTGGTTTCACTAGTTCCTTCCTTAATTCTTTTAGAATTCTGGGGTGAATTCCATCAGGACCCATTGCTTTGTCCACCTTCAGTTTTAGGAGTTCTTGCAGAACCCTTTCTTCTGTGAAAGGACTGGGATCGACCCTATCAAGAGTGCTTCTGTTAATTGGATTAGGCACTTCCCCTCCTTTTAGAATACTGAGCAGAAATATTCGTTCAGTATTCCTGCTTTTTCACTGTCCCCTCTGCCCACCCATACTCCATTCTATTCAGCCTCACTATCCCTCCTTTGTCTTTCACGCTCGCTGATGTACCTATACAAGGTTTTATCCCCTTCTTAACTGAGTTGGCTATCTTTCCTCAGTTTGGGCCTTTGCTATTCTGACTTCTCTCCCTGCTTCTTTCTGCCTTAACTGGTACAGCTCTCTGTCCTGCTCCTTCTGTGTTTCCTTATACTTCCGGAATGCTATCTTTTTCTTCCTGACTTTCACAGCCACTCCTCTTGAGAACCATAGTGGCTTTTTCTTCATTTTGATTTATTTATTTGCTTCACACAAAGGCTTGTTGCCTCTGTGATGGCAGTTTTGATAATTCCCCATTGTTGCTCCACACC
The DNA here is from genome assembly GCA_016271365.2 of Neoceratodus forsteri. Classification (NCBI taxonomy): domain Eukaryota; kingdom Metazoa; phylum Chordata; order Ceratodontiformes; family Ceratodontidae; genus Neoceratodus; species Neoceratodus forsteri. Next base: position 13,574,761 of record CM028131.1, read on the forward strand.
TCCTTCTAGCCTGTTTGCTAGTGCTTTCTGAGGCACTCTCCCATCTTGCCAAAGTCAGCCCTCCTAAAGTCCAGTACCTCACTTTGTATGGCTTGACTCTCGTAGCTGAGTTTAACGTGAACCACACTGTTTGATGGTCACTTGTCCCCAGATGGCAACCCACTTCTAGATCTGAGATCCTCTCACTGCCCCGTTTGAGAGTACGAGGTCTAAGATTGCTCCCTCACTAGTGGGTTCCAAACTAGCTGTCTAATGCCTGCCACCTGTAGGGCATCAAGAATGGCCCTGCTTTGGATGTGGCTGCAGCAATGTGCTCCAGTTAACATCTGGCATATTCAGGTCTCCATCAACAGTATCTCCTTTCTCTGCCATTCTAAGAATGCCTCCCATCATATCCTTGCCCATTCCTTCCCCTGACATGGGGGTCTGTACACAACCCCTGTGCAGATTGTGATGCCCTTTCCAGTCTCCAGGTGACCCACAGTGCCTCCTCTCCCTGTTTACTCTTTTGTTCAGTTGCTTTTATCCCTTCCTTTACATGAGAGCTACCTCGCCTCTTCTCCCTGCCTGTCTCTCCTGTAGGTTATATACCCTGGTATGTTAACATCCCAGTCATGGTTCTCTGTGTACCGTGTTTCTGTGACTGCTACAATATCCAGGCATCCTCTTCCATTAAGGCCACCAGCTCAGGGAGCTTGTTGCCCAGACTATGGGCATTGGTACTCATTCCCTCCATTTCCTGATGGCCTTACCCCTTTGCCCCATCCCTGGCCTTCTTGCCTTTTTCACTTTCTCCATTTACCCCTGCCCTTCTCCCTATTGACACCTCCATGTTGGTGTTTGTCACACTTACTACCGTGATTGTTTGGGGGAGGCTAGGATTTTCCTGCTCCTTTCCAGTGCCTCCCCTCTTGGCTAGTTTAAAAGCTTGCCAGTGAAGCATTTAAACCTATCACCTAGGATCCTGGTTCCCCTCCTGGACAGATGCAGCCCATCATGCCAGTATAGGCTTGCATCACTCCAGGTGGACCCCAGTTCCCAATGAAGCCAAATCCCTGAGCTCCACACCAGTTTTCAACCACTGATTGAATCCCATGGTACGGAACACCCTAGCCTCTCCTATGCCATGGATGGGTAGCACCTCCGAAGGTTACCGTCGTGCTACTTGACTAAGGGCCCCTCCCCAATTCAACAAACTCTTCCTGCACTTCTCTAATCCCTTTCTTAGCCAGGTCATTTGTCCCTAGGTGGACAATGACATCCAGCTCCCTCCCCTGTTCAGCTGCTCCGGCAATCCTGAGGATTCGCTCCCTGTCCCTCCAAGCCATGGCGCCAGGCAGGCACCTTTCCTCCCTCTCCCTTTCCTTGCCCAGTTCTACCTTCCTAACAATGGAGTCCCCCACCAGGAGTTGTTTTCTTCCCCTGCAGGGTCCCCTGCCACCATCCTGTGGGTCTCCTTTGTGAAGGTTCCCAGCATCCTCCTTGGTCTCCACTGTGGGTGCCTCCATAGAGGAACCACACTTTGCCAGAATGGCATAGGAATTGTGGAGAGGTACAACTGGAGGGATGTGCCTCTGTTCCACCACCCTCACCCTCCCTGAGCCCACTGTGGTCCAACTGCTCCTCTTTCTTGGCAACCTCTGAGGCAACGGCTGTGGCACTGGTGGTCCCTGGATGGAAGAGAAGGTCCCACAAATCCTGGCCAACTCAGCCTGGAGTTGAGCAACCTCCTCCCTCAGCCCAGAGAGGTGCCTGCAGATGGGACAACACCGTATCCTCCAGAACATCTCCCGGAAGACTGCTGCTCCACAGACACTGCACTGCACCACTCCTATCATGTCTTATTTCTGGCCCCTTAACTGTTTGCAATCCTTACTCTTTCCTCTCTTTCTTTTCTCTCTCTCCTTACTTTCTGCCTGTGTGCCCTTTAAGCTCCTGATTGTCCTGTTCTGAGACAAGAATATCCTATATTTCTCAGTAGACCACTTACTTGTTCAGAGGCAGACCTCCAGCAGCTAGAGGGGGCCGGAGAGCTACTCTTGCCCTTCTAGGATGGTGGGTCCTTGGTGGTTCTGTGATCACTCACTTCCTGCCCTTAAACAGGAAGTTCCTGTTGTCAGTCAAATCCTGTGCCTATAAAAATAGAACTAGCTTTGGGTCGGAGGCTGGAGGGGAGGGAAGGAGGGCAATATAGTCCTAGCAGAGAAGTTCATTCACACAGCAGTCCTTTCTCCTGGTGTCTTCTGCCAAGCTATTAGCAGAATCTTTCTAAGGCAGTCTTTAAATGTAGCTTCCTTCTAGCTAAGCCACTCCCCCTACTTACCAGATCTTTCTACAAGTAATTTAAACCTCACAGCAGTTAAGTCCTTTCAGTCACCTGAGATTTACACCTAGATGACTTTTCAGTTACTCATTCAGTTCAGTTAACCCAAACACACACTTTTTTTTTGTTTGTTTTGTATGTTAGTTTTTTTACCCTAAATTAAAGGTCCAAATACAAAAGTTCTTCTACTTTAGTCCCAGCAGAGAAGTTCAGTCTCACAGCAGTCCTTTCTCCTGGTGTCTTCTGCCAAGCTATTTAGGTTTGCATTTAGGTTTGGTTTTAATTCTTGATGTTATCAAGTACTGTAGTACACACTGTGTATTTTATTATTGCATTTAGGTTTGGCTTTAGTTCTTGATGAGAACAAGTACTGTAGTACATGCTGTGTGTTTTATGACTGCAGTTAGGTTTGGTTTAGTTCTTGATGTGAACAAGTACTGTAGTACATGCTGTGTGTCTTATTATTGCATTTACATTTGGCTTTAGTTCTTTATGTGATCAAGTACTGTAGTAAATGCGGTGTGGCCAGTTATTCAAACCGTTGCGCTGAATGCAAAGCTGTAGTGCAGGAAAAGTGTTGGCTTTGTGCAAGGCTGCAATATTCAAATGTCTTATTAGCACCGGCACTGTGTGGTAGTGCCGACATTAATGGTTAGTGGTATGCAGGGGCTTGGACAGGGGAATGCCCATGAATGCCAGCAGCATGGCATATTTAAAGGTATAGTGCCATGCTGCAGGCATTAGTGCCACCTATAGTGTGGTGCTAGATACCACCAAAATGAGCTGGCATAAATGCGGTGCTGCCCCCACCCCACAGCATGAAGTCCTTGCTGACCCCGTACCAGGTTAAATAAAAGTAGTCCCTGGTGGTCTAGTGGCTCCCCACCCCCAAGCATGAATCCCCGACCCCCAGTACATGTATTTTGCATATTTTTACCTGGTAGTCTAGTGGTCCCCCCAACCCCCAAGCATGAATCTTGACCACTGGTACATGTAATTATCATATTTTTGCTTGGTAGTTCTAGTGGTCCCTCACCCCCCAAGCACAGAATCCTGACCCACATCCGCGATGAAGGAAAATAATTCCCTGGTAGTCTAGTGGACCCCCCATCCAGCTGTGCACCTCCTGTTACCCCTGAACACAGCATACCTCTGAAGCCAGTGACCGTCTCAGCCCTCCTCTCTTCACCACGGCCAGCCATCGACTGCGGTATTCAGGAGTGCTGGTGTATTCATATTACATGTGGTGACATGTGTCTCATTGTACCATTGCTACGATGGGGTCACGGGGTGCCAGTATGGTTTGAGCAGCCAGGGACGGAGTGGGTATCCACTGTCACCTGTGAATAGAGGGTGTACATTAGTATAGTGGTCTGCATCGCTCTGCCATGGGCGATCAAGGCCAGTACCCATGGTACCTCTGACTATTTCTCCAACCGCCACAGCTGCCCATGTCATCCTGCATGTTGTGCATACTCACCCACTAGGTGGCCAGTGGGGATGTCCCCACTCTCGAGCCTTTGGCACAGTGCAGACTGGTGTCAGATGAAGGCATCATGTGCTCCCCCAGGGTGCGTGGCACAGACATTGGTTATGCACTCCCTGGCTGTTTATGCTGGAGTATCCCTTGCGGTTCATGTAGGCTATGCCATATGGGCCAAGTGGCATGCGGATGGCCACAAGGGTGCAGTCCATGTCCCCGAGCATGCCAGGCATACGTGCTACCCTGTGGAACTGTTGTATGTGTACTGTGCATTCTGCCTATGTGTTGGGAAATGGATGTACTCTGCAGCATATGGCAGCAGTGCGCTGAGGAATTGTGTGAGTAGGCATGATGCGGCTGACTGGGTTATGCCTGTTGTGTCCCCTGTTGGTCTCTGGAAGGTGCCCGTGGTGAGAAAGCACATGACAACTGTCACCTTAGTCTCCACTGACAGAGCATGGTTCCATCGTGTGGGGTGCCTGCATCTCATCACTGCACAACTCACAGAGCTACCTCAGGATTGCCTGGTTCAGGCGGTACCAGCCCACAATCTCTGTATCAGTACACTGCTCGAAGGTGATGTGGGCTCGGTACCTCCTGTCAGGGGCATACCGCCGACGGGCCCTTCCATGGCCGCACCCCCCTGCTGCCTGCCTTCTCACACCCCTCATTACTACCTCCATCTGTATGGTGGCACTGGCCATGTCTCTGGCTGTTGTTCCCCCCCAGCAGATGTTGTCCTGTTCCCTCTGCCGTCCTCTGTGCTGCTCCCCCCTGCACCAGGTACACCTCCGGCCTTCTGCTGTCCTGCCTCCTGCCACTGCCCTGACTGCTCTGCAGCACTGTCCTGTCTGTCCTACACACTGTCACTGACTCCCCACTCCTGTCCTGTGTGGCACAGGTGTGCCCTGTTCTACTCCTTCTGTGGCCCACACTCTGCTTTCCTCTCAGCTCTTGCTGCCAGCTCGCTCCCATCTCTGGCTTTCCTGTAGCGTTCTTGTGCTTCTATCTTGTTCCTTTTTATTTTGACTCATTTCCACTATCGCGCAACTTCTGCTAGCTCCCCTATTGCGCATGGTGCATGTTGTTGAATATCGCACTGCGCCATTTATTCATGGTTCCTCCCCTATGGTTGCACATGCATTCATTACTATTGCGCTCTTGCGCATTGCAACTTGAGTGGCACAGCTGCCTCCCTCTGAATATCACACAATGGTGCATTTTTGGACTTGTGCTGGCTCATCTCTGTTGCGCATGTGCAAGCCTTTTGAATATCTGACCCAGTGTGTTTTATTATTGCATTTAGGTTTGACTTTGGTTCTTGATGTGAACAAGTACTGTAGTACATGGTGTGTGTTTTATTATTGCATTTAGGGTTGGCTTTATTTCTTGATGAGAACAAGTACTGTAGTACATGGTGTGTGTTTTATTATTGCATTTAGGGTTGGCTTTATTTCTTGATGAGAACGAGTACTGTAGTGCATGCTGTGAGGTTTATTATTGCATTTACGTTTGGCTTTAGTTCTTGATGTGAACAAGTACTGTAGTGCATGCTGTGTGTTACTGGCTATTGGTTGTGTATCTGTATTATGAGACCATACCTAACATTCATATATTTTACCTTTTATGTGACACACACACACACACACACACACACACTTTATTTGTTTTACATGTCCTACAGAGGCATAATCCCACTCTGGTTTAACAAACTGAAACTATAACTCAGGACACAGAAACAGGTTTGACAGCGTTAGTGTGTAACTGTGATCAAATGACGTATGAAATAAACATCCCTCAGAAATGCTATAATGCAGGAACTGTTTAGAGGCAGAGAAAGTGTACAGGGAAATATTAGCATGGATTGTCAGGTTGCTTCTTGATAAATGGAGAGTCTTGTGCCAAAGATTAATTTTCAAGGGCATCCTGGGTCACATTCATGACATTTAACCGAATGCAGTGTAATACATAGTAGTAAAACAACTTTATTTATGAAGGCAATTTTTTTATCTTAGGGACAAAAAGACCCTGTTTTTGTGGCAATCCTGTAAATTACAAAATCAATTACAGCACAAGGTAAAAAATGGAAAACACACAGTAATTTACAGATTCATAACTCACAATAACAAGACAGTCAATCATAATACAAGACAGACATTTCTGCTGCCTCCATCCTCTGTTTAATAACAGCAGACATGCATCTTTGGTTTTGCAAGTTGTTTGAATGCATTAATAGACAATGACAAGTCCCTATATTGACTAGGGTAACTATTCCAGGCCCTTGCTGCCCAATATTTAAAGGTCATTCCCCCAAAATAATTTTTTCCCTTAGGAATCTTTAGCCACATATTACTATCCCTCAAGGGATAATTGTGATTTAACCATTCAATTGAATTAACCAATCTGCAAGGCACTCCAGATCTCAGGCTGCTAAAAAATAGAATAGCCCACTTGTATTCTGTCTTACTTTGAAGAGGACTCCAGGCTAATCAAGAGTAAAGTTCACAGTGATGAACATCTAATCGCCGTTTAAGAACAAATCTAGCAATTTTATGGTAAACCACGTCTAATCTACCAAATTTGTTTTGTACTATTATTAAAAATATGGCTACCATAGTCCAAAATAGGGACTAATAATTGGTTAGCCACTAATACTCTATCTTTTCTGGTTAAACAGTGGGATACAAGTCTCATAGCTCCCAGCTTACTTCAATAACACAATAATAAAATAAATAATTTTAATAACACAGTGATACAAAACAATACAATGTAATAACACAGTATGATATAAAACAATACAATGTAATAATACAGCATGAGACAATGCAGAACAAACTAATTATACAGTATAATATAATACAAGGCAATGTAATAATACAATACGATGCAATGCACTGTAACAGATTATGATGCAGTAAAGTTCAGATACAGCATGATACAATACATTACAATGTAATAATACAGTCTGATATAATACAGTGCAACATAACAATGCAGTATGATACAGTACAATGCATTGTAATAATACAGTATGATACAATACAGTGCACTCTAAAAATACAGATACAGTAAGATGCAATACATTGCAATCTAACAATACAGTATGATACAAAACATACTAACATACTAAAATGCCAGCAGAGTAGGCCTACGGTCTTTCATGTCTGCTCGTTTGGTCAGCCCCCACTCTGGGAGTTGACCTTGCTGTCCCCCTGCTCTCTTGGGCTTCTCCATTTCCAGTCCAGGGTATTCCCCTTGCATTGGACTTTGCCTGCACAACCCTTCCCCTGTACTTGTCCCATCCACTCCACAGTCTCTGCCTCCACTAGTCCCATGGGCAGCACATTAAATGGTTTTACTACCTTCTCAGTGAAGCCACACCTCCTCCTTTCTCCCCGGAGTCTCCCCACTCCAGCTTCCACCCATGCCCTCCAGTTGCCCCCTTCCTTCCTTCAGAGCACCCCGACTGAGCCTCACCTATTTACCCCCTTCATTTACTTGATGACCTCTGTCATGTTCTCCCTGTCCCTACTCTATTCCAATGTGTGCATATTTTGCTCCTTGAGCCTCTCCACATAGGTCCTTTCCCCCAAGCCCCAGATAATTTTGGTTAATGCTCCCTTTTACCTTTTTGGTTTTGAAAGGGGCAAAGATGTTGCAAGCCCATGAGAAGCTCATGAGGAAGTAGTTCAGAGCTTGATTACCATCCTTGGCTCTGTCGAGCGGGGACCAGTCAGCTTGACTCAGGTATAGCTTGAAGGTATCCAGAAGCCCTGTTCTCAAGGTCCAATTTCTGGACACCTTAAGAGGGCACCTAGTAAACTTATAGGTCCAAATGCAGGTGACAGGGGAATGGTCACTGAGGCTATCTGGCAGAACAGATGCCTTAGATATGTGTGGAGATGGGAGGAGAGGAGCCAATTGATAAGGGTACTTGTGCCTTTTCAGTAGTTTTGCCTAGTCTGCTGATTGACCAGCTGTGTGAGGTAGAGGCATGATATTTTGTTTAGTTCTTGATGTGAACATGTTCTGTAGTACATGTCATGTTTTACTAGTGCATTTAGGTTTGGCTTTAGTTCTTGATGTGAACAAGTACTGTAGTATGTGCTGTGTGTTTTATTGTTGCATTTAGCTTCGGCTTTGGTTCTTGATGTGAAAAAGCACTGTAGTACGTGCTGTGTGTTTCATTGTTGCATTTAGCTTCGGCTTTGGTTCTTGATGTGAAAAAGCACTGTAGTACGTGCTGTGTGTTTCATTGTTGCATTTAGCTTCGGCTTTGGTTCTTGATGTGAACAAGCACTGTAGTACGTGCTGTGTGTTTCATTGTTGCATTTAGCTTCGGCTTTGGTTCTTGATGTGAACAAGCACTGTAGTACATGCTGTGTGTTTCATTATTGCATTTAGCTTCGGCTTTGGTTCTTGATGTGAACAAGCACTGTAGTACGTGCTGTGTGTTTCATTATTGCATTTAGCTTCGGCTTTGGTTCTTGATGTGAACAAGTACTGTAGTACATGTTGTGTGTTACTGGCTATTGGTTGTGTTTCTGTATGAAGAGTCACCGACGGAATCCAGGGTTCGTGAGGGCTTAGGACGCCCTCCCCCACCCCCAAAACCCCAGAAGAGTCACCGACAGAATTCAGGGTCCATGAGGGCTTAGGACCCCCTCCCCCCCCCCAGAAACTCCAGAAGAGTCACTGATGGAATCCAGGGTTTGTGAGGGCTTAGGACACCCTCCTCCACCCCCCCAAAACTCCAGATACGGCTGAATTTGGTGCCTTTTTCAAACTGTACCTTTTATTTTAAATAAGCTTCCCCACACAAATGCAGATAGTCTCTTTTTGCCTTAATGCCTGCTTGTTTGCCTGCTAGTTTAAAACGTTGAAACAGATAGACTGCACCTTTAAACTTTGTACTGCAGCACAAGCCATAAACGGCTGTTTTCAGCGTTTCAGCAATATTCAAAGTTAATTTCAGCTGTAAAGCTGTTTGCCTGCTAGTTTAAAATGTTGAAACAGATAGGTTGTACTCAGCTGTTTTCAGCGTTCAGCAATTTTCAAGAAATCTCAGCTGTTAAGTTAACTATTTTCAGCAGACTTCCCCCCATACAACAGCTCCCCTCTGAAATCCTACCTGCATTTAATCTTGTCCTGTCTCTGCTTCCTCCTCAGAAGAGTCACCGACGGAATCCAGGGTCCGTGAGGGCTTAGGACGCCCTACCCCACCCACCGAAACTCCAGGTGCCGGCTGAATCTCAATCTCGATCTCTGCCTTGCTCCTCACCGTCGCTGCGCTCCGGCTCCCCACCGCCCCCACCACCACCCTTGGTCGGCTCTCCATTATATAGCTAGTGACACATGACCTTCGAAAACCAATCAGTCCACTTTCTCATCTGCAGGCTATCAATTTCCACCACTAGTGGCCACTGCAATTAAATATCCTCCAAACTAGTAAGACAGCTAGCTCCACCACTAAAGGCCACTGTATAGTTTCAAAAAAATCAGTCCACTTCCCCATCTGAAAGCTAGCAAGCTAGGACACTGTATAGTTTCAAAAAAAAAAAACCCTATTGACCATGTCACTCTCAGTATTAATTGTTCTTGCTCTACACTCCTGGATGCCTTTTAGCTCACCCCCCTCACGTTCCGACATCTCCACCCCCAATCTCTCGCTCCTTACACCCACCCTTCCCTCTCCCCCGAACCTCCCCTCTGTGAACCCCCCCAGTACATCACCTCTACTCAAATCCACGACCCTTCTTCCCACTCCTTGCATAGAATCCCCCTTCCTCCCCTCCATCAACCCTCCCAACCTTTCACCCTTCTCTGCTCCACTCACATGCTAAACCTAGGCCCTTCTCCGGTGCCTAAACCTGCGAGCTCCACCCACAAGGCACTCAAATAGCAGATGCAAAAAGCACACTCACCTCTTCCTACCCCTGCTACTCCTACTCCTGGCAGGTGATATACATCCAAACCCTGGCCCCACAACAACAAAACTTCCCCCAGCGTCATCGGCCCCCCAACTCAGTTTCTCACCAAATTTGTTCCCAAAGGGCCTCTGTATATTCCACATAAATGTCAGAAGCCTCCTCTCCAATCTAGACACCCTCTCTGTCTGGTCAGCACAGTACAAACCAGACATACTTTGTATCACAGAGACTTGGCTCTCAGGAAAAATCTCCAACCTCTCACTCGCCATACCTAACTATATCCTGTTCCGCCAGGACCGTGGAAAGCGTGGCGGAGGGGTAGCACTGTATATCAGACATTCCATTAAGTGCTCGGTAATTTTCAAAGAATCTCACCAATCTCCCATGAATCCTTAGTTGCTCACCTATCCTTCCCCTCATCCACTCCTCTTTATATAGGTGTTCTATATACCCCTCGAAAACCCTCACCTGACTTCCTTATCTCAGCCATTTCCTCCATCTCTTCAACCTCCTCAAATGGAGAACTCATTCTATTAGGCAATTTCAACCTAAATTGGCTCTCCTCCTCCACAAAACCACCTGAGGATTGAAGCCCTAAATCTCACTCAGCTAATCCAGGAACCCACCCATCTAAATCACCGATCACAAAAACACACCCTACTCGACTGGATTCTAACCTCCCACTCCCATAGAATCACTGCCTCAGGTATCCTTTCTGACGCCCTTAGTGACCAGTGCATAACCTATTGTATCCAGAAAATCCATTCACTTCACTCCGGCCCCAAATTCATTGCTACCCGGCCCCTGCACCTCCTTGACAAATCCGCCCTTCTACACGACCTGTCAAACACAGACTGGATCCCGGTCCTTGCCTCACCTGACATCGACACTGCCCTCTCCCACTTCTGCAGCATCTTCCTAAGCATATGGAACTGCCACGCACCCCTCAGGAAAGCCAGAGTTAGGAAATACCACCACCTCTGGATCACAGCCAACCTTATCTCCCTGGGTCATGTCAGAGATAATGCCTGGAGGCGTTACAAAACCTCTTTAGCTACCAGCGACCTGCTATCTTACAAAACTCTTAGACACAACTGCACAAAAGCTATTCGACTATCAAAAGCCCAGTATTTCAAGGCCCAACACACCGCTCACCAAGCCTCCCCAGCGTCTTTCTGGAAGGTGATTAACTCTCTTATCAATCCACGCTCCAAACAAGCCAGCCCTAGCCTAAACATTGACGGCAATATAGCCTCCAATCCATCCATTGTATCCGAACTCTTCAACTCGTTCTTCATCTCCTGCACCAAGCCCGATTCTCCCCCCCCAACCTCCTCCAAAAATCCCCCACCCTCTCACCACAGTTTCCACTTTCCCCCTTTCACATCCCTGGAAGTCTACACTTCTCTCACCTCCTAAACCTGTCTAAATCCAGCCCAGATGGCTTGCATCCCAGTCTGCTCCGCATCTCCGCAGCTGCCATAGTCACTCTTATTACCCACATACTAAATCTCTCGATCGACACAGCCACCGTCCCCTCCACCTGGAAACTCACCAAAATCCTACCTCTCCTTAAGGGTGGCGACCCCTCCTTCCCTGGAAATTATAGACCCATCTCGCTCCTCCCCTCCCTTGCCAAAATCCAAGAATCCCTCATGCTATCAAAGCTGTCCCCTTTCCTCTCTACAAACAGCTCCCTCTCCCCTTTTCAATCAGGGTTCAGAAAATCTCATTCCACCACCACCGCCTTACTACGAGTCACTGACTCCATATTCTCCGCCATGGACACAGGGCATATCACTACAGCCATTTTTATTGACCTAGCCAAAGCCTTTGATGCGGTCTCCCAACCTCTACTGTTAGGCAAATTGCGCTCCTTCAGCCTCGCAAATCAGGCCATAAACTGGTTCCATTCCTACCTCCAAAACAGGATGCAGCAAGTACAAATCGGGGACACCCTTTCTAACCCTTGACCCATCCTCATGGGCATTCCCCAAGGCTCCATCCTTGGCCCTATCCTTTTCTCCCTTTTTATAAACGACCTCCCCTCAGCCTGTCTCACCTCAAGCGTGCACCTATATGCTGATGACACTATAATCTATGCCTCAGGCCCCTCCCATGGCAGCCTTCACCCAAACCTCCAAAGTGATTTCAACCGAGTACAAGCCTGGCTCCAGAAAAATCAGCTAAAACTAAATGCAAAAAAAACTGTCTCCATGGTTTTCGGCACAAGACAAAAACTCACCTCCCTGCCTGCCCCCCCCTCCGATCTACACCCTGGAAGAAATACCCCTTGAAACTGTACCCACGTTTAAGTACCTGGGAGTCTGGCTGGACACAAACCTAAATTTCTCCACCCACGTCAACACCACCTGCACCAAACTCTGGCCCAAACTTGCCATCCTCTACCGCCACAAAGCCTGCCTCCCCCTTCCTACTCGGAGTGAACTCATACGAAAAACCATCCTACCAGTACTGGACTACGTGGACCTCATTTATGGCACAGCCCCTTCCTCCTCCCCTGCTAAACTTGATGTCCTGCTAAACTCCTTCATCCACTTCGACACTGCCTCCCCCCACTCACTCATCACTGCCAACTACTCTCAACTCTATCACTGATGCCGTTCTCACATAGGCAGAAAACCCCATAGCGCCTCCTCCTGGCAAAGATGTGGCTCGGCTCCTTTCCCTCTCCCTCCTCCTGCTTCTCTCAAGCCAGCCCCTCTGGCTACTCACTTTTCCTACAGACGTGCTCATACCTTCCGCCTCCGTCCCTCTCAGCCTCCGAGACAAGCTGCCTTTTCCTACTGGCTCCCACTCTATGGAACAACCTCCTCCCAACCACCACCTGGCCCCTCCCTATCTGTCTTCAAACAGCTTCTCAGGCTCCTCCTCCCCTCCCTGCCAAAGCTGTGCACCCAATCCCTCCTACCTGGACCTAGTGTAACCCCCAAGTTTTGAGAAGTCCACTGCAGTAAATAAATGAAATATACTCATATCTGAAAGTCTAGGGAATTTTATGTTCTAGAAATGAAATATATAAATTTGTTTTTTCCACTCTGCTGCTCTTCAAAAAGTGTAACCTTACCACCAATCTCCACGTAATTTACTATTCTGTACCATTTTTCATCTGCTATTTATTATTTCTGTATCTCTATATTTCTACATCTATGTCTCCCTGTTGTACTATGTACCCGGGTTGCACCTGCAAATGAGCCTCGGCTCAGCGTGCCTTTGCCAGTCAACAATTTTAAATAAATAAAAAAATAAAATATTATGAGACCATACCTAACATTCATATGTTTTACCTTCTATGTGACACACACACACACACACACACACTTTATTTGTTTTACATGTCCTACAGAGGCTTAGTCCCATTCTGGATTAACAAACTGAAACTATAACTCAGGACACAGAAACAGGTTTGGCAGCGTCAGTGTGTAACTGTGATCAGATGACGTATGAAATAAACATCCAACAGAAATGTTGTAATGCAGGGCTGTTTAGAGGCAGGGAAGTTGTACAGGCAAATATTAGCATGGATTGTCAGGTTGTTTCTTGATAAATGGAAAGTCACTTCTGCCAAAGATTTGCCTCCAATAACATTCTGTGGAACATTCATGTCATTAAGCACAATGCAATGTATTAACACATTATAGAAACATATAGAAATATATAGAATTTGACAGCAGATATAGACCACTTAGCCCACCTAGTCTGCCCATTTACTAACCTAATATATAAGCTGCAGATCCTAGTTAACCAACTGCCTATTTTCTCCTTTCCCCCACTAGAATTGCCTTGTGTCTGTCCCATGCATTCTTTAATTCCCCCACTGTTTTTAACTCCATGATCTCCTCAAGAATGCCATTCCATGCATCCAGAACCCTCTTCATGAAAAACTATTTCCTCACATTATCTTTGAGCCATCCCCCCTCTATCTTCAAATTGTGTCCCCTTGTTCTTGCACACCTCTTTTCTGAAAGAATCTACCCTCTTGGATTTTGTTGATTTCCTTGAGGTATTTGAAAGTTTCTGTCATGTCCCCCCTTCCTATTTTCCTTGAGGGTATACATATTAAGCTCACTTAGTCTCCCTTCATATGGCTTCTGGTGCAGATCCTGCACCATTTTAATTGCCCTCCTCTGAACAGCCTCCATCCTGTCTATGTCCTTGTGGAGATGGGGTTTTCAGAACTGCTCACAGTACTCCAGATGGGGTCTCACCAACTGTATGCACAGAGGGATACCAACTTGTTGTTTTCTACTGGTGATGCCTCTCCCTATGCATCCCAGTATCCCCCCAGTCCTCCTTACTGCCTTCTCACATTGCTTGCCCAGCTTTAGGTTTTCTGATATGACTACCCCTAGGACCCTTTCCATTTTTGTTGTTGTTGTTAGTATCTCACTCCACATTGTGTACTCTTCCCCTTGGTTTTTGTTTCTCAGGTGCATTACTTTGCACTTCTTTGCACTGAATCTAAGCTGCCAGTATGATACAAAACAACGCGATATAATATTACAGTATAATACTATTTAATGAAATGTAATAGTACAGTATTATGCAATACAGTGCAAAGCAATAATACAGTATGATGCAATATAATAATACAGTAAGATGCAATATAATGTAATATACTAATATAGCATGATACAGTACAAAACCATGCAATGTAATAATACAGTGCTAAGAAATATAGAGTATAATACAATGCAATACAATGTAATACAGTATGATTTGATACAGTGTAATGTGATAATATAGTATGAAACAATACAATGTTTCTGTCTATTGGTTGTGTATTTGTATTATGAGAGCACAGGCCAGATTCACAAAACTTTTCTCGGGTGCAAACCCAGTTTGCCTGGGGCAAACTGGACTTTGTGAATAGTTAACATTCACAAAGCCCAGTTTGGCACCACAAACTTGATTAGCATCTGGGCAATGCAAAGGGGAGGTGTAATGCTAATGAGATGGAGGGGATCTACATATCCCCACAATCCCATTCACAAAACTTGCAGTGCATGTCAGAGCTCTTTGCAATGGCCCTTTGAATGGAAAAAATATTGCCAGCAAAAACCTGGTGGTAATCCACACAACCCTAGTGGCTTGCTGCGGTACTGCACCCCCACTTACTGATCTCCCACCTGCAATGTAAAATATTTTTTTTCCATCGTGTAGGGTCCCTCCCTGTATTCTGATTTCCCACTCAAAATGTAATTTGTTTCCTTGGTGTAGGGTCCCTGTATGTACCCTGATCTCCCACCCATAATGTATTTCAGTTGTCTCCATAGTGTAGGGTCCCTCCCCATACCCTGATCTCTCTCCCCATAAATCAGTCCAATTGTTTCCATAGTGTAGGGACTCACCTCCTCCCCTTCTGCATACTTAAATGTAATTAATCCCATTTTCATAGTGTAGGGACCCACCCCCTCCCCAATCTCCCATCCAATATCCAAAAGCCTTTTTCCATAGTGTAGTGACCCACCACCCTGCTCCCTCATCCCAATCTTTGATTGGCTGCCAGCACAGTTGACTCCGCACCACTGACTGAGCCTTCTTGGAGCATGTACTGTATTTAGTATGTCTTCTTGACTGTGATTGACTAATATACCCTCCCCCCCATGAATACAGTATGATACAATGCACTGCAGTATAACAAAGCAGTATGATACAAAACCATGCAATCTATGATAATAATACAGCAGGATACAGTACAGTGTAATAATATAGTATGATACAATACAATGCAGTGATGCAATGCAATAATACAGTATGATACAAGACAATGCAGTGTGATGAAACAGTATGATTCAATACAGTGAAATGTAATAATACAGTATGATACAATGCAGTGTAATAATGCAATACAGAGCAATGCAATGCAAAGTAATAATACAGTATACTACAACACATGAAACAGCATGATACAATGTAGTGTAATAATGCAATACAGAGCAATGCAGTACAAAGTTATAAATAGAATAATAGATAGGTTCTGGTGTATTACAAGGCAGTAATTCCATCGAGAGGTTCTGGGGATACAAGAAACCTTGAGAGCGAAGCTCGAGAGGTTTCTTGTATCCCCAGAACCTCGAGATGGAATTTCTGCCTTGAAACACCAGAACCTATTTGTTATTTTTTGTAATATATGGGTGCAAGGAATTTTAATTCTACTTTGTGCCTGCTGTACGGGCGCCAGGTCTGCAGAGTTAGTAAGACTCCCGAAAGTGTTGTTCCTCGCTCCTCGCTCACACCACCCCCACTCCTGCTCCCACTTCCAGTCCCATTCCGCATGTTTCTGTCACAAAAAAAAAAGAAACAAAACTCGGTTCACACAGTAGTCACATCGGTAATCCCAACTATATTATTACGAGGACCGGAAGTATAGTATTATTGGGCCGGAAGTATACTATTACGAGGACCGGAAGTATACTATTACGGGACTAACTACTGTATTACAAGGAATTTTTTGTATGCATTTTGGGGGTATTATTTTCACTATCCATATATTACAATACAGTATACTACAACACATGATACAGCATGATACAGTGCAGTGTAATGTATTAATACAGTATGATGCTGTACAATGACTGTAATAATACAGCATGACACAATACAATATAATGCAATTCAGTGCAATGTAATACTACAGTGTGATACAATACAGTGAAATGTAATAATACAGTGTGATACAATGCAGTGTAATAATGCAATACAGAGCAATGCAATGCAAAGTTATAATACAGTATACTACAACACATGATGCAGCATGATACAATGTAGTGTAATAATGCAATACAGAGCAATGCAATGCAAAGTTATAATACAGTATACTACAACACATGATACAGCATGATACAATGTAGTGTAATATATTAATACAGTATAATGCTGTACAATGACTGTAATAATACAGCATGACGCAATACAATATAATGCGATTCAGTGCAATCTCATACTACAGTGTGATACAATACAGTGAAATGTAATAATACAGTATGCCACAAAACAGTTCACTGTAATAATTAAGCAATAATACATGACAGAGGGTGTGGTATAGTAGGATAATGGCCCACCTCAGATGGGTTGAAGCATGAGGCATAGTTGAGTGCTTCCACCACCCAAGAAGGGCCGTTAGCCCACCATAATGCACCCCTGGAGTGCCTTATTGCGATTATGAAACTGCCAATTTTTTGTAAATTTTATGCCTTTTTTAAACATATTACTTTCGGCTAGGCTGTTGTGCTGGAATACCAGTCCCAGCTGATAGATGCTCTTGGCCAATCAGGAGCCAGCATTCTTTCTACCCATTTCACACTACTGTATTATACAATACAGCAGAATGTAATATTACAGAATGATACAATACATATAGAACAATGCATAGGGTGGTGTGTTTAATGAGATTTTACACACACTCTGAGGTGTTGGATGCTGCATAAACCCCAAGAGCGAAGCTAGAGGGGTTTATTAAAGCATCCAACACTGAGGGGTAGGTGTAAAATATCAAGTTAAGCATCCCACTCCATGTTTTATTTCATATAATTGCTGGAGATTATTTTCTCACCACAACAATTATATAAAGTAAAACAGTTATGGTCTGGTTGGGTTGAAGCCCATGGATAATGTGCTGTCTGTGGTCGGCAGCTGAGCAGCTGCTAAACTCTTTTCTTTTTTTTTAAAGATTTATCCAAGTAGAGTTGGAGGAATTACTTCAGGAGGTCAACTGCTGCAAGGCAAGTTTTATTTTGTTTAATTTACTCACCACTGACCGAAGCCAAGTGATGGTGGCGGTGAAGTGTCTGGTGCTGTGAGAGGGGAGAGTGGAGGTAGGCGCATGC
The DNA here is from genome assembly GCA_016271365.2 of Neoceratodus forsteri. Taxonomy (NCBI): domain Eukaryota; kingdom Metazoa; phylum Chordata; order Ceratodontiformes; family Ceratodontidae; genus Neoceratodus; species Neoceratodus forsteri. The sequence continues at coordinate 13,592,347 of CM028131.1, forward strand.
TTGAAGTGAGAGAATCCTGGCGCATGTTCACATTTGTAACCCTTGGGTTATAACAGTGAATTGTAACTGGGTTTCCCTATTGAAGAAAATGCTCCCCAGTTATTATAATGTAATATAGCATGATACAATACAGTGCACTGTAATAATACAGTATGATACAAGTGTCAGTGATTCATCCGAAAGGCTACACCTCAGGAGTGCAGCACCCCCCTCATGCTGCACTACGGTGTCAGTATTAGGACACTGTAGTGCAGCATCTACAGTGTCCAAATACTGTTTGGTCCTGTGGAATGCTTTACCACAATTTCTCTGGGAGCTTCCATCAGTTGAGGCCTTTAAAAGAGGCTTAAAGACACATCTTTTTGCCCATATGAGTTATTTATTTAGTTTTTAGGACCGGACCTAAAAACGAAATAAAAAATAAATGAATTGTATTGTATTGTATTATATTATACTGTATTGTTACAGTCAAGTGTCTGTGGCTCAACAGGTTGCACACTTGCCTCTGAGGCCAGAAAATCAGAAGGCTGTGGGTTCTATCCCCCACTCCAGATACTTCAGTTAAATCCTAATTTGGACACTGTAGTGCAGCATGAGGGGGTGCTGCATCCCAGAGGTGCCATCTTTCAGATGAGACGTTAAACTGAGATCCCGTCTGCCTGTTCAGGTGGATGTTAAAGATCCCATGGCACTTCTCAAAAAAGAATAGGGGAATTTTTATTGAGAAAGGTGGGATACATAACAACAAAAACAATACAGGCATACAGACTAAAATAATATACAAAAAGAAACAAAAAAAAAACAAGGAGAAGGAGTTTTTTTTCTGTAAAATGTACAACACTTAATACGTCTACTAGTTCTGTTATCTAATGGAGCGCTCCACAAATTTAAGTCTCAGGGTGTACATTACATTCAGTGCAGTTTTATAGATCCATATATTTACGTAATCCAATGTTCACAATGCACCCAAAGTGCCTTTACTTTTTCTAATGGAAACATTTTAAGGTCATTTTATTTATTTATTTATTTATTTATTTATTTATTTATGTATTGTTCAAATTGGAATTACAATCCTTTGAGTCATGGACTCATTTCCAAAGGCTTCTTGTCAGACAAGTACAGGTTACAATAAACAGAACATCACATGGTAATGGAAAAACAATAACAAAGCTTCATACAGTAATGTAGGTACATGAGTAGGTATAACAGAGGTATGCCATAGAATAACTTCATATAACAGACATATAACATGGAGTAACTTCATATGGATACAGGGATACATGAGTGGGCATTGCCTTGGGGGGAAGACAATTGCCCTAACTAGTTACTGAGGGACAGTCTTGGGGGGAAGGGGGGTAGTAAGTGGGGAAAAGTGGGTATTTTCAGGGGGGAGGAAATATAGAGCGGTAGTGCTGATAGGGATGTTCTTTGTGGTGGATTAGCTGTCCAAGGGACATTGTCAGGTGGGCTGTGGGTGGCTGGAGAGTCGAGCCGGGGGGCCACGGGTCTATCAGCAGCATGAGGCAAAGAGATGGTTTCTGAGTACAACTTTGAAGGGTCCTATTCTAGGAAGGCTGGTAATAGTAGCAGGGAGGGAGTAGTACCATAGAGGGGCCCTATATGGGAAGGACCATTGTGCGAGTGAGATCTTGACTCTGGGTGCTGAGAAGGTGGGTTTGCAAGTGCTATGGGTTGATACTATGGGGAGGCAAGACTGAGAGAAGAGATCACACCTGGAAGACAGAGACCCAAGAGTATTTTCTTTGCCAACAGACAAGATTGGTAACAGAGCCTCTTTCCAATATTGAGAATGTTGGCGAGCAAGTAGAGAGAGCAGGTGTGGGTGTGCCTTTCATAGAAACATAGAAACACAGAATTTGGCAGCAGATAAGGACCACTAGGCCCACCTAGTCTGGGCATTTCCCTACCTAATGGATAAGCTGCAGATCCTAGTTAACCAACAGCCTACTTCCTCCTACCCATTAGAATTGTCTTATGTCTGTCCCATGCATTCTTGAATTCCCCCACTTTTTTTGACTCTACTACCTCCTCATGAAGGCTGTTCCATGTATCCACAACCACCTCTGTGAAGAAATACTTCCTCACATTACCTCTGAGCTGCCCCCCATCTTCAAATTGTGCCCCTTGTTTTTGCACATCTCTTTTTCTGAAAGATGCTACCTTCTTGAACTTTGTTGATTCCCTTGAGGTATTTGAAAGTTTCTACCATGTCCCCCTTCCCTCCTTTCCTCGAGGCTATACATCTGTAGTTCTATTAGTCTTTCTTCATATGTCTTCTGATGCAGACCCTGCATCATTTTGGTTGCCCTCCTCTGGACAGCCTCCACCCTGTCTATGTCTTTGTGGAGATGGGGTCTCCAGAACTGTATACATTGTAAGAACGGATAAGTGTTGTCACCAGACAGACAATATAATTAAAACAACATGGGAAGGACTATCTGTCCACCCTCGGAGGCTTGCTGCCCAGGGCTGGTGTCCCTCCCACCCCTCTCTTGCTGCGGTATTGGACACAGGAATGATGGAGCACACTGGAGCAGCAGCCTTATATCCCTGAACTTCCAGCTGACAGCTAGTAGCATCTAGGCTGCTTCTAGTTGCATGCCCTGAACTTTCCACAGCCACACAAAGTCTTTCCCTTTAGTTTTACACAATCACTACTAGCCCTCCTTCTCCCCAGCTGAAAATGCTCCCAGCAAGCTGTTGAGCAATTACAGCATGTGAGCCCAAAAATGTGTTGCAAAGTAAAAATTTATTACCCTATAACTGAAGCAGCAGTCAGCCTCAAGACTTCCTTCCACACTTTTCAGAGATGGATAATGGACTTGTCAAGTACCCCAGGTTATCTATACCCCTAAAAGAGCTGTACAGTTGCACTGTGCATGAAGTGTATAAAAATAATCTATAATGTTCCATGATATTTAAAGGGAATCCGTACATTTACATAGGAAATTATTGTGACAGTTACCATGAGGATCCAGTATGTAAATTACTGGGTTATATTTAGAAAATGTTTTCAGTAAGACAGAAAAACATTTAAAATTGTGATGTGAAGGCACCCATCCTGTGGACAGAAAGGGTACTGCGATGATGTCACCACCTCACCAGCTCTAACAAGTGTGTTATTCTATCGTGAAGAGAAACACTGAATTATTTTCTTGCACTCTGCCAAACAAAGAATATAAGACTTCAGCACCTGACAGGAGCCTGCAGGCCTTATCAATGGACAGTTTATTGAGGGCAGTTTTGTCAGTGGCTGCATAGATAGGGAGGTGATTGCCATATGAAGCACCTCGGGGGCAGGCAGTCCCTGTGGCGGCAGAGGAAACTGATCCATATGTTAATGGCCAATGAGAGGGCTGCAATATGGTGGTGGAAGGTGAGGGCATGGTCAAAGGTGATGCCAGGTATTTGTACTTGGTCACCTGTTCAACGGGGACTTTGATGCTGGGGAGGATCTGGAGGGTGGTGTTTCTGGTTTTATTCTGATGGTGGACAAAGAGCATAGATTTAGTTTTTTTAGGTTGTTGACCAACTTGTGATCAATGAACCATTGTTCAGCCTTGGTGAAGAAGTGCTGGAGGGTGTTCATTAGAGTGGTAGGGTGGGGGTGCAAGATGAGGAGGACAGCATCGTCCACATACAGAATGATTTTTTAACAGCAGAGGGTGGGGAGTGTGTTTAGCTAAAGGCTGACGATGAGTGGGCCTAATATGGACACTTGGGAGACTCTGGAGCAGACAGGTTGGGCGTTGGACATGGTGCTATTGATTTTGAATCGTTGGGTCCTGGATGACAAGTAGTTGTCAAACCAGAAGAGGGGCCCTTGAGCGAGACTGATATTTCACAGGGAGTTAAGAAGAAGAGGGTGGCAGACTGTATCAAAGGCTTTGGAGAGGTTGATACAGGCTGCTCCAGCAGGTGTCCAATGTCCAGTGCAGTGTGAAGGAAATTGGAGAACTCCAGCAGGGCAGTGGTGGTACTGTGCCCTGTGCGGAAGCCATGTTGCTCCCTGCACATGATGCTGTGCTTGGTAAGGCAGTCAGATAGATGGTCAGCCACGATTTTTTCCAGCGCCTTGTAAAGCGGAGGCAGGATCAAAATTAGTCGGTAATTACTAGGGGCAGTGGGTCTCCACCTTTGTGAATCGGGGTGATAATTCCTGTCTTCCAGGCAAGAGGGAACTGACCTAGGCATAGTGGGCAATTAAGCAGGTGGGTGAGGGGGTGAGTACTGTGTCCAGTACTCACTGAAGTAGCCTAGTGTCTAGAGGGTCGTTGCAAGGGCTGGTGCTGTTGAGAGCTTTGTGCAGGTATGGCTTGGCTTCTTGTGGGGTTATGGTCCAGAGGTGGAAGGAGGGAGGTGGAGCTTGGGTGTGGGGGACAGGGGGACTGGATCAAAGAAATTCTTGGGCAGGACTGAGCTGAGGTCGGTGAAAGAGTCGTTGAGGCTGTCGGCGATGGTGTGTGGGTCTGTGGTGATGGAGCCATTGACGAAGAGTTGGGATGGGGGTGTGTGACTGTGTCTTCCCATTCAGCTCCTTTAACTTACCCCAGATATTCCGGGCATTACCCCAGGAGGAAGCAAGGGCAGATTTGTAGTGCTCAGCCTTAGCCCTTCAGATGGCCCATGTGCACCTGTTACGCTTGGCGTTATAGGTCTGCCTATCTGCCAGTTTACCTAAATCCATGGCTTTATGCCAAAGGTTATCCCTTAATTTCATTTGTTGGAGAAGCACTGGGGTGACCCAAATGGCATTTCATGTTTTTAGTTAAGGTCATGGTGAAGGGTGCGAAAATGTCACAGGCATTGTTGAAGGAGCTAGTGAAATAGTCAAACCCTTGGTCTATAGTTGTGGCGAGGGTAATGGGGGTCCAGCCCCACTGGGCTAGGTAAAGTCTTAGTTTACTGAGGCTGCCAGGGCAGAGGTGCCGCTGGTGGAATGTTCCGGGGGCAGGTTTCTGAATCTGGGAGGACAAGGTGAATATGACTGGGGATTGATCGCTATGTGCATAAGGGAGGATGTGTAGGTCAGTGATCTTGTGGGGACAGTTGAAGAGAACAATGTCTAGTAGGGTACCGGTGCCAGAGGTGGGGTTGTACCTTGTAGGTTGGGAGGTGAGTTGTGTCATGTTGAGGGCCAAGAAAGAGTCAATAATGTGTGAATTAGAGCTGGAAAGCCAATTAGAGTTCAGGTCCCCTAGGAGGATCTCCTCGAGCTTATGAGGTAGCTTGGAGAGGTAATTTGAGAGCGAGTGGATAGCAGGGGTTTGGTTCCAAGGGGGATATAGGCTACAGTAAGGATCAGTGGTACCTTTGCAGGGTCTGGGGTGATTTTTAGGGACAGGCTTGGGCACCATTGTCTAGTTTGGGTGATGGGAGGGCATGACCTGATAGGGTGTTTCACATATAGAGGGCGCATCCACCACCACCACGTTTGCCAACTTGGTCTTCCCTGAAGAGGGTGAAACCAGGGAAAGAGGGAGATGAAGGAGTCAGGGGTTGTCTTAGAGAGCCAGGTTTTGACAATGGCTATGATATCGGGAGTGTGCTGCGAGATCCAGTACTGGAGGGTAGCAGATTTCTTTAGGAGGCTGCAGACGTTCATTGATGTAATACACAGTCCTGATACAGGTGACTGCCTGGGCTGGCCAGTGGGCCAGGATTGGCGTGGATGTTACCTGCCAGCATGAGGAGTACAGAGAGTATTCTAGCAGCAGCAAGATAGCGGTTTGTAATAGTTTTGGTGCACGAGGTAGATGACGTAGAAGAGGGTGTGCAGGGAATTGGCAGGGATTGTAGGGTGGGTACTGCGAACAGGTTGGAGGACCGGGGGGTGGGGTAAGGATGAGGGTGGAGGGATGTGCATGAGCAGGGGGTAGGGGGAGTAGGTCCAGGGTGAGGGGTGGATTTAGGGAGGTGGGGGTGGCGATGTGCATGGGTGTGCTGTCGTCAGAGGGGGGGCGTCATCGTACAGTGGCAGGGCTGCGGACTTTGGCACTGAGGGTACAAGGTTTGAATCCCCAGGTTGGGAGAATACTTTGGAGCCTGGATTGAGGGTCCATGGGGCTATGTGGGGGCCAGAGAGCAGTGTGGAGAAGGCTGAAAAGTAGGTGCGCAGCAGTAACTCCTAGTGGTCAGGTGAGGGGGGAGTCACACAGGATGTAGGGTGAGGATGTGAGCAGAGCAGGTGCTGGAGGCTTGGAAAAGGAGCTCGTTGGAGGGGGGCTGGGTAGGAGGCAGAGTGGGAGAGAGATAGTAGAGTGGGATGGAGACTAGAGAGTCAGCAGGAGAAAAGAGTGACTTGACTACAAAGGAAGTAATGGTGGGGAGGGCTCCCTCTGGAGGGGAGTTAGTATAAGCTACAAATGGGAAAGTGGGGAGTTAGAATGTCACAGCACAGGATGTCATGTGATCAGGGTGGTCCTTAAATCAAGGGCCGCCCTTGGGTGGGAGGGTGGCTGTGGCGGGTGGGGCAGTCGATAGGCAGCGTTGACAGGCTAACACCCCTAGCTGAGATCCAGCAGTGGGGAAGACTCCAGGCCTTACCTATCAGCACCTTTGCAGTCCTGCATTGCTCCCAATGCTGTTCTTGGGATCCCTGCTGTGTACTGTAAGGGAGGGGGGTCCTGAGAGGCCTATTAATGCCTCCGTGGTCCCGCATTGCTCCTGATGCTGTTCTTGGGAGCTCTGCTGTGTACTGTGAGGGAAGGGGATCCTGAGAGGCCTGTAAGAGGGGACAGGGAACAAAGGAAAATTAATTAAGATGCAGTGGGAAGGACTATGTCCCTTCCATATGCACTACCGCATATGCATGGGTTATGAAGCTGTAATGGCACCCTAGGGGAAAGAACACACTGAGAAGCCACCACAGGAGAGATGGTTCAAGGCTGTGCCCCTGTCTGAAAGCAGCAGGTAAGAGACAGTGACAGAATTTCTACACTAAGCAAATAATCAGCTGCTAACTAACAGCAGAGAGTAGTACAAGACAATAGCCAACACAGAGCATTCAAAACAGGCTGCAGCACAGGAGACCTAGCATTTTGTTCACATGAAGCAATAATACCCTTAAGGCACCCCTGCAAACAGAGCTCAAAATGTCCTTGCGGTGAGACAGTGTCCCAAGCTCCAGAGACTATCAGTCGTTATCTACCGATATAAAAACACCCCTTGCCAAGATACAGCAAAGGGAAAGGCTCCAGACCTTACCTATTGGCACCTCCACAGTCCCGCATTGCTCACAATGCTGTTCTTGGGAGCCCTGCTGTGTACTGTGAGGGAGGGGGGTCCTGAGCGGCCTATTAGTGCCTCAGCAGTCCTGCGTTGGTCCGGATGCTGTTCTTGGGAGCTCTGCTGTGTATTGTGAGGTAGGGGTGTCCTGAGAAGCCTATCAGCACCTCCATGGTCCGGCGTTGCTCCCGATGCTGTTCTTGGGAGCCCTGCTGTGCACTGTGAGGGAGGGGGGGGGTCCTGAGAGGCCTATTAGTGCCTCCACGGTCCCACATGACTTTATGTAGAGCAATGCTTTCATTCTGCTGCATTTCCATATTAGTTACGTCTCTTGTTTGACTAAAACACACCCAGCCTGCCATACATAGTAATGCAAAATGGAGAGTATGATATATAAAGTTTCCTTATGATATTTCTGCCACCCAGTAGGGAGGAGACCGTACAATAACCCAGAACAGTCCAGACTCATAAATAAGGGTTCTGCCCAATTATTAGCTATTTGATTCCACTGCTGTTTATTGAAGTAACAATTCCCAAAAAAGGGCCTGCTGTGTTCCTAAGATTTGGGCACGTGAGTCTCTAGGGCAGTACCTATCAGACAGCTGTTTGCGCCTGTTGTTATTCTTGATGATTAGTCAGCCAAAGTTACCCAGCCATACTGAGTCCCATACATGTGCTGGTAACCTGTTATTATTCACATACTGAATCACTTCTTGAGTCCTATTATAAGAGCATTGTGGAAATGACACCTCTTCCTTCCTTCCTCTCTGTCAATATCATATATCTGCATATAGCCTTTCCATCTATAATCTGCAGCTGGGTGGTTGAAAGGTTCCATTTCATAATATTCTTCAATGTGTCAGCCCCATACAGAGGTATGTACGATCTCTTACTCAGGAACATAGATTTTTTTTGTGCCCATAGAGGGATGGAGGAGTCCAACCAGAACAGAACTAACAGTTTCTATAATTTGCCCCCTGGCTTCAATGCTTGCCCAATATTATAGGCCACAAAGATACTGGTAAAAATGCCACAGGATGCACCATATCTATACCTCCCTTTTTTAGGGGTCTATAAGTCATTTCTCTCTCTTTATGGGATTCAATCTGCTCCCCCAAAATGCCTGGGAAAAACTCTGAATAATGTGGTCACTAGATCCTAGGGGGAGGAAATATGTAACTTAAATATAAAAAAATAGGAACTAATAATGCTTTGATAAGAACTACTCTTTTCTTTTTAGAAATCTGTTGGCCTTTCCAGGAAGAAACTAGCCTGTTTGCTTTCGTTAAGCTTACTTCCCAGTTTGCTCACGCCATATCCCCTGAGCTAATTTCAACACCTAGTATATTTACTGGGTCATGAGAGATATGGAATCCAAATAATTGCTATTACCTAAAGGGATTCCACTGCTTTTCATATAATTTATTAGTGAGCTGGACATATTAGAAAATGTCATTAATATTTCTGTTAATGCGTTTTCATTGGAGTCAGCTGCAACTATGACAGTGATATCATCAGCATATGCTAATACCTTAATTGGGGGGGGGGCATCTGGTACTAATGAAATGCCTTTTATTCTTCTGTCACTTGCCATCATATGAATAAAGCTGTCTATACTAAAAGTATATAACTGGACTGAGGGGGCATCCCTGTCTAACTCTCCGTTTAACTTGTATTCTGTTACCCATCCAACCATTTATGTTGAGAATGAGGACTGCTCTGCTATGCAGCTGTCTGAGCCATGCTACAGTGACAATTGGGATCCCAAAAGCTCCCAAAGTGGAAAATGAAAAACTGTGTGCCAGCCTGTCAAACGTTTTCTCTTAATCCAAACTTATAAAGCCTTGTATCCCACTAGAATTGCTCATCTGAAAAAGTTCCCTAAGCATCATGACATTATCTTGTTGGTATCTACCAGGTATAGCACAAGACTGAGAGGGACTTGTTAATTTATGTGCTGTTTTAATCAGTCAAGCAAGTAATATCTTGCTTAACATTTTAAAATCTGTATTTAAAAGACTCCAGGGTCTCCAGTTACTTATGTCCTCATGTGCTCCTTTTTTATATAAAAATATTAAAACAGCTATATACATGGGCCCAGATATTCAAAGAGCCTCCACATTGCGCCTCGGTGGGATATTGAGAAGGCTGTCTGGTGCAGTGCAAATCCCAATGTGCCAGGACACAGTGTAATCGTATGCAAGTGCAGATGCAGAGGGCCTGCCCATGCATATGTGGCACATCCCCATATTCTGCCCGGGATGTGCGACGCGTATGCCAGTGCACCCATGGACTGCGCCACATTGGGGAGCTCAAAGTTGAGCCCATGCAGAGTAGGAACAAATCCCTGCCACCCACAGGCAGGCTGCTGTATTGCAGTGTGCAACACAGCAGCCCAGCCGTGGGTGGCCACCTGCCCACCCAGAACACCGTCTGCAAGCACTCACAACCCTGGTGGTCTAGTGGAACCCCCCCACCCATTGCTGCGATCATGGTATATGTATGTATGTACAGTACTCCCTGGTAGTCTAGTCCCCCCATCCCTGATACCCCTATGACTTAAATAAAAGACCAGCCCTGGTGGTCTAGTGGTCCCCCCTTCCAGCCGATTCCCCAATATATGTAACAAGTGGCTAGTGGAACCCCCCCGCCTGTTGCTGCAATCGTGGTGATCCGGCCACAAAGATATGCCCTAGTGATCCAGTGGCACCCCTCACCCCACCCACCCATACCAAACCCACCAAGGCATATCTTTACAGTGGATCACCATGATCGCAGCAACAGGTGGGCAGGTTCCACTAGCCACCAGGGACATTCATTGTTACATGTGCCGGGGAATCGGGTGGAAGGGGGAACCACTAGACCACCAGGGTTGGCCTTTCATTACATTTATCAGGGACCCAGGGACTGGGGGGTGGACCACTAGATCACCAGGGATTATATGATTTACAGTTATGCGATTACAGCTGTGGGGTGGGGGATGCCCAGTGATCCCCACTGCACACATCATGCTGTGCAGAGTGCCAGGCTCAAGTTGCCAGGTTGCCCTACGCAAGACATGCAAATGGGGCCATAATGACATGCAAATGGCCCCATTTGTGCCTTGCATATACAGTATTATGGCCTCATTTGCATGCCCCCTGCTGAATATCACGAGTGATGCACCTAGCGTAACTGCTGCTGGCACATCCCCATGCTCCCTATCTGTGGCTTGCACCAGAGTAGTGCCACTGTGCCATGCGCACTATGTGCGCTGACCTTGCCATATTCAATAGTGCTGCACCATGGTGCATCACCGTTGAATATCACCTGGCCCTGGCCCCGGCGCATCCCAGTTGCACTGCACCCAGACTTGTGCCACTGCCTGGCACAGTCTGACTATCCTGGCCATAGAGTCTGGAATTTTTGCAGACTGTAATATATGATTATACAAGATAACCAAGACTGGAGCTAGCTGTTCCAAAAAAGTTTAATATAATTGTGAGCCTATACCATCTGACCCAGGGGCTATATCATTTTTTAAGTGCTGAACTGGCAACACAGACTTCATCTTAGGTTATGTCCTTAGCTAATTCCTAAGATTTTTGATCAGAAACTTGTGGAAGATGTAATCTTTGTACATTGTCTTGGGACGTTACAATGCTAGGCTGAGTCCCAAATAGTGAGCTTGTGTATCGCTTTACTTCTCTGAACATGCATACAGGGGAAGATGTTACCTGGCCGAAACTGTTCTGAGTTCAGATACAACTCTATGGTCTACTGGGACTCGCATTCTCTAAACAGGTCCAGAGACTTTTTTTTTACTTGGGTGCCAAATTTAACTTCTTGATTTAATGATTTTGCCCTGTCATATTGTAGTGCAGACATTTCCTTTTTAATTGATGTAATTTGCTTGCTGTAATCAAGCTTGGTGACTTCAGTCTGGGAGATAAGGTGCTGCAATTGCCCTCTATGCTGTAGGTAATGGATCTATTCTTTGCCTATTTTGTCTAGACCTTTTTCGGAAAAAACTATACCAAGATTTTTTTGTATCCTCCCACCATTCTTGAAGTTCATCATAACATTTTAATGCTGACAGCCTAGCAGCCCATTCCTTCCTCTATGCCCGGTGAGTATTGGGGTCCTCCAAGATTGTCTCATTGAGCTGCCGCTATTTTTTTTACATCATGGAGAATTTCCCCATGTTATCTGTAATGTTATAGATTTGTAATCAGAAAAATCCCATGCTTTTGTCCGTATCTTCTGTATAGATAGGATGGGTGAAATAAATACAAAATCTATTCGGGTAGACAAGGGACCTCTAAAATAGTTATGGCCTTCCGATGGAAATACACTCCTATAGGAATCTATTAGATTCACCGTAGTAACAATGTTATGTAAAGCATGCGAGTCACAAAACAGTTTGTCTGTTTGTAAGCCTTTATCGGTTTGTTTTAGACTGCAATTAAAATCTCTTGCCCAGAATACCATGCAGGAGGTGTGTAAAAAGGGTTGCACTTCTTTAAAAAGTGCTACTCTTTGGGCCTTGGTTTGGTGGGCATATATGGAAATTAGATAGAACCTTTTGTGTTGTTAACTTATGTCTAATATCAGGACCCTACCAGGGTGGATATCCAAAAATCCAGAAACCTGTAATCCAGTGTTACAGACTAGGATCCCAATACCATCACAGGTATTCTCTGCCGTGGACCAGAAAAAGGACCCTTTTGACCACACTCAAGAGGCTTGGTGCAATTCAACGCATGTTTTAAGCCTGGTATCTTGTAAGTGAATAATATCTCCACCTAAGTCTTGCAGAGAACTCACAGTCCCTACCCTTTTCCTTTCCCCTTAATGCTATTCACATTAATTGTTGTTATTATTAAAGAATGCATATAAGCAATAAAAAGAATAGGGGAAATTCACCTAAGGTGTACTAGAATGTTTCCTCTGTCTAGTACATTTTGCAATTGAGTCATCTCCAGCACCCTCCTCTGCATCAGTAATGGTGGAGGCAACTGAGGAGATATCAGACTCCTCATCAGAAGCACCCAGTAGAGTACCAGTATTTAAGGCAGTATATCTATTTCCTGAAGCTCAAGAGCTAGCTTTCCCTTGCCTGGCCTTAGTGTCGGGGTCCATGTTTGGGGGAGGTAGTGTCATTCCTCATCGTGTCCTTTTCTTTTGTGCCACCTTTATGAATGTAATCTCTGGGTTTGGAGGGAGTGGAGGGCATGCCAGTGGCAGCAGTATGTTCTGGGTCAATAGGAAGGATTTGTGCCTTCTCCTGACTATCAGCTTCTGTCTCTATGTCATTAGAAACGGCTGCTGGGGGAGGTATTGTCATTGATTCAGAAATTACAGTACCGGGGGTAGAGGCTGTAGGTAGGGCACTAGAAGCAGGTGCATTAAGTGCAGCATCTGGTAGAGGACCTGTGCTGGCTCTCTGATGTTATTTTACCACTTTTATTGCTTGTTCTAATGGAACATGATTGATTAAACCTTCATGGGAAGGGCAGTCGTCCCTGTTATGTGAAGCCCAGGGACACGTGCCATAAGCATGGTGATCTGCTCACAGAGATTGCATTTGAAGAGATTGAGGTAGTTAGTGGAGGCATGACTATACTCAAAACAGAGGGTTCGACCTGGAAGTATCACATGCTGAACTTAGATGGGCTCGGGAACCGCATTTAAAACAAGATCTAGGTTGCCCAGAGTAGAATAGAAATCCTATATTTCGCCACAGAAAAAAATAGTTTGGGAGGTGGACAGGACCGTTGTCAGTGGAGAAAAGCTTTACTTTAATCTTCCATCCCCCCGTTCCATATTTGTCCACTATCCAGCATAGGGTTGGACCTGTCAAGAACCTTGCAACGTTGCCTCAACCAATAAAGAATGTCTTCGATATTAATTCCCTCATTTTTAAATATGACAGTAATGACTTTGACAGAGGACTTAGTGAGGGGTACAGCTAAGAAAGTAATCCAGATGGAGGTGTTCTTGAGGGTCTGATATTGAGCCCAGAATCTACAGTATCTAAGCCGGAAACATTCTTGAAGCTTATATCAAAATTAGCATTACCTATATGTATTAATACAAATATATCTGTGGAAAACAAATGTCATTAAACCTTTCAACAGAATCTTTACAACATGCTGTCTGTTATGGGGTATTCTAGTCTACCTTTGTAGATGAACCAAACTGCATTTTTCCTAGGAGCTGGCTCCCCAGTGTTTTGAAAGAGATCAGCAAGTCAAAAAAGGATCTGACCAGGCCCTCTGTCCAGGGTTTCTAAGGTTAGTGTCAGTTGGGCCAAGTTGCATTGGTGTTTCTTCAATACATTTAGAAGCATTCTCAGAAGATTGAGCTGGAAATGGAGAACGCACTTCTGTGTTTAATGAGCATGAGTTACTATCTTTTACAACTGTAGTGCACTGATTAGTACCCTAAGGTGTATTTTTATTCATACTAGTACTAGGTTCAATTTGTGCTGGCTTCTCAAGTCGCTGTGCTGCTCTGTCGGCAGGGTCTGGAACCCATCTGCCATCAGAGGTCTGTTCCCAGCCCGCACCTGTCAGTGCATTCTGTGGTGTCCAGCTTTTGGAGAGTAATTTCAGGTTAGAAGATTCCTGTGCAGCACTCTGCTTCTGTTTGTTGCGCCATGCAAGATATTCTGCAGCTTTTTCATTAATAAGGGACTGACCGGAGGGCTGATTTGTAAATTTCTGATGTGCTTGCTGCATGGGTGCAGACTTCATTTGGTGGTATACTTGAGAGGGTTTAGGTGTGGCAGGAGGCTGCTGCGGGCTGAGTCATCAGCCGTTCCTTGGAATATTTCTTTGCCAATTTATCTGAGGATCAGGATTATCTGACATAAATGGCTCAAGTCAAACAACTGCAGGGTTGCTATCGTTGCCAGACTTTTGTGTGTCACATTTTTGGTAGAGCTTTGCATTGTGCCAGAACAGCTGGGAGCATTAGAAGTATTGTTGTACAAGGGAGCTACGTCATGGTTACTGACAGGGGATTTGACAGTATTGACAGGTAAAGAATCAGGTTTCAAGTGCAAGAGTTCCTTTTCCTGACACTGTTGTTTTGTCAAAGTGTATTGTTCTACAGTATTTTCTTCTTCTGCCATTTGCCCAAGAGGCAACAATTCTTATTCAGGAAATCAAATATTAGCATAAATGTCTGATTCAGTACCTTGTTTGGTTGCTTGTACTGCGGCATCATGGTTAAAGGATAAATCTTCTGTAGAAACAAAGACCTCCATTTCAACATTATCTTCTTGTGGGGGGCGTGGCTGATGCGGGCAAGATGGCGGTCGCAATTTAGCACAGCTCTCTGGGCATCTAGTTGAAAAGAACCCTTTTCCAGAAAACCAGCAAAGAATGAAGCAGCTATCGATAAGGGAGCGATAGCAGTGGTCGATGGCATCATGGAAAACTAAAAACAAGGAATAGAAATTGCAATTTGGGGTGGCAGACTTTCATAGAAAACTGCAGGTGGACCCAGATTCCTCCACGCACCAGTAGGTCAAAAGCACCATGCCATAAGAGCTTGGAATGTCCACCCTAGAGCACTCATTGGTGGGGATCCCTTCCACCCTTGACAGCATGCAACAAGAAATGTGGGCAGGCTTTGCAACTGTGATAGCTGAAATGGGTCACCTTCAATCAGTAGTGACCAGGCTAACAGAAACCACCACCACACATGCTAACCACATCAGTGAACTTCAACAAAGAGTTAGTGACCTGGAAGACACTCTCCATACTATGTCGCAGAAGCACTCTAATTACACTGACCTCATTGCAGAGTTAAGGGAGTGGGTAGATGAGCAAGAAAACTGCTCCCGACATTCTAACCTCAGAATAGTGGGTCTGCCTGAGGGTACAGAGGAGAAGTTCCCTGTGGTTGGACTACAATAGTTGCTGGTGAAAAACCTCAAGCTTTCCCCAGAGGCCACAAGCTATGAAATAAAGCAGGCACAGAGAGTCAGCCCCCCGTCTAGGCCCAACGAGCGACCAAGGCACTGCTTAATCAAATATCTGCAGTTCACTGACAAGGAGACAATATTGGCAGCTGCAAAAAAACCAGGACTCAATCAGATGCAGAAATTCCAGAGTGGGGATCTATCAAGATTACAGCCACAAGATGCAAATCAAGCAGCAGAAATTCAACAGAGTAAAAACCAAGCTTCGTGCTCTAGGCTGGCCATTCTCCTTTTTTTATTCTGCCAAGCTGAGGATCGATCAGCTGGGAGATTTTCCCAAAGTCTTCTACAACTACTTAGAAGCTGAGAAGTGGGTAGCAGAGGCCTCAAGACAAGAGTGTGAGTGACCTCCAAACCATTGATTATACTCATGTACTGCTCCTGAAATCATGTTCACTTCATAGGATTTTCAGTATCAAATACCAGGTCATTTTGTGTGTATCCCTCTCCTATCCTCATTTCCCCTTGTAATGCAGCTGTTTCTCTTCATTGGCCTTGCCTTGACCTCCCAATGCGAGTTGAGTGGGGGACTGCAGAGCACAAGGCCTTGCAGCCTATCCGCCAGCACGAGGAGCTGTAACTAAACTGTGTCACACCATATGGAGAGCCCCACAGTGGTCAAAAGCACTGAGAGAGTAAATGTAGCTTGGGGAGAGAACTGGCACAGAACTCATAAACTTGAAAGTGAAGGGAGAATTTGACTTTCACTGCTAGCGTTTCTCTGCAAATAGGGACCCGTGGCTGCATGGGTCCTTGTAGAATTATCGCTGGAACTGAATACTGGATCTGATTGCTGATTTGGAATGTTTGAGGAGACTCGCTAGAGGAGCGACTCCACCCGATCACATCTGGGGATGTGGGTACCAGCAGCTGAACTGCAACATGTGGGCTATGGCAAGAGTGACCAGGATTCCACAGGGAAGTGCACCTCTTTGAACTTGGGAAACATGCCTCTGACTGCATGGGGGGGGGGCTGTATGTTTTACAGCAACTCCAAAAAAGTAATGTTAGGAAGCCTGATACTGTGGATGGGGGGGTGACTAAAGTGCCAAAGCACACAGGAGGGATGGGAAAGCAGGGAGAGATGCTGCATGCATGCAAGGAGCTCTGAAGGTATTGGGGAAGATACTCCAATGGACATGATTAATTGTCCTGTCTTGTGGGGGTAGAAAGTGACCTGAGTACCTACTATGTTCACGTTGGGGACAGGGGCAAGCTGCATAAATAGTTGCATGAGAAGTAAAACTATGGGTTATTCTTTGCATTACAGTTTTGTTTATCAATGGTTAATACAGTATTGTAAAATTTTTGAACATGATGGGGACCTTGGGGAACGGGGGGGGGGGGCACAAGGGAAAACTGGCTGAAAAACTGGGTACTTGGTGGTGTGCTTATTTTCACAGGGTGGAGGTTACCATAAATTCCACCCATAGAGGACTGGTGCCTGGACCCATGCCTCCTGTTCTGTGCCAACATAAGAGTGGAATGGCAGGTAAGGGTATTTGGTTATAATTGTTCTCATTATCGCCTGCCGAAGAGGAAGAATTCAGCAATCAGCTATGCATGCTAAGGCTGCTGGATCTGGTAGGTCTATATACAGGATGGATGCTCAAATAACCTAATGCACTAGCCATCCATAAGAGAGGGAATGCTGACAGGGCAGAGATTTGCCCAGTCAAGGGAGGAGGGCAGGGGGTTGGGAATGGATTTTTTCAGATGCCCGGTTGGCACACACAGTTGAGTTATTGGGGGGGAAATGTTAAAGCTGGGGGTTAGGGAGGGGAGCTCAACTTTGGTTGGGAGCAAATAATACTTGATGGAAAGGATATGCAGGTATGGAGGGAAAGTTGCATTTAATGTCTTGATGCATCACCGTGCACTAATAAAGTGGCAGTATCAATATATAGCAGTGACAATGGGTAGCTCTACTGATGTGGTGACATGGAATGTTAAAGGTCTAGAGACTGTACTGAAAAGAAAGAAGGTAATGAACGAAATGAAAAGGCCCAGGCTCATATTATCCTTTTGCAGGAGACTCACATGTCAGCCCAAGAGGCCCTAAAAACACAACAGTACATGAGGAGTCGATGGCTGTCTGCGTGTTATTCTACCAAGGTCAGGGGCACCTCCATATGGATACCTAAAAACATAAAGGTAGAAGTTCATAGGGAAATTAAAGATGGAGGAGGCAGGTATGTCTTAGCCCACTTGACCGTTGCGGAGAGAAAGCCAATATCTGTAGGTTTGATTTATGCCCCGAATATGGAGGACCAGAGATTTTTTCAGTAGCTGGCATGGACATGTCTAGTATGCCAGGTCCATGGGTGCTGGGGGGAGAGTTATAATTGTGTTGCCGATGTTACTTTGGACAGGTCTAACCCTGCACCACTGCCTATCTCTAAGAATGTGTTGGCCCCGGGAGAAATTAAATGGGCTTATACTTTAGTGGATGTTTGGTGGCATCAAAATCCCACAAAAAGAGAATACGGCTTCTAATCTCACATTCATGGTTCATGTGCCAGTCTTGATCGGGTGTTGGGGAGTGCCCCTCTATTGCTTAACATGGGTTCAGTACATTATTCCCCAATCATAATTTCTGATCATGCAGACCAACAAATACTACTAGAGGTTGGAGGGGGGGGAAGGATCACATCAGGGCACATGGAGACTGGATCCACTGTTGTGGAAGGATGGGGAATTCATTACATATATGACCAAGACGCTTGAGGAGTTCTAGCAACTTAACAAAAGGGGGGAGACTTCACATTCGGCCAGGTGGGATGCCATGAAATCGTATATTAGGGGGCAGGTTATATCATACTCCGCACACAAGAAAGAAAATGCCCAACTAGAGCTGGAGCAACTCAGACACCGGATCACAGTTTTTGAAGAGACCCACATGAGAACCCCCATGCAGCCATTATATAGAATAATGCAAAAACTAAAATGGAAGTTCAGTTTGTTAAACACTGCACAAATAGAGAGAGCAATTCTCTTAACAGGGGTCAGTGCATAGTTTGATGGGGACAGGGAAGGGAAGTTCATAGCTTGGCAACTAAAGAAGAAAGAAAGAGACAGGACTATTACACAAATTCAGAAGATAAACAGGGAGATGGGGAGAGGCTCAAAGAGCTAAATATGTACACATTGGAAGAGAGAGAAGGAACCAGGGGGACATGATAGAGGTCTTCAGGTACATGAAGGTGGTAAATAGGGGAGGAGCAGTCAGGGTGCTCTGAAGAAAGGAGGAGGGCAACTTGAGGGCATGGGTGGAAGCTGGAGGGGGGAGATTCAGGGGAGAAAGGAGGAGGTGCTACATCACTAAGAGGGTGGTGGAGCCATGGAATGTGCTGCCCAGGGGGTTGCTGGAGCCAGAGATGGTGGAGGGATTCAAGATGGGGTGGGACAGGTACATGGGAAGGGTTCTGGAAGCAAAGTCCTGTGCAGTGAGAATATCTGGGACTGGGAAGGGAGAAGCCAGAGAGGGCAAGGGGGGCAGCAAGGTTAGCTTCCAGGGTGGGGGCTGAGCAAATGAGCAGACACAAAAGACCGTTAGGCCTATTCTGCTGGCATTTTAGTATGTTATTATGAGAGTACCACCTCTGCTTGGGAAATAGGTGAAGAGTTTAGTGGTATTTACCGGACAATATATACATCTGAGGTAGCTCCAGCTCCTCAACAGGTGTAATTCTTTTTTGATACAGCCTCATTAAAGACTCTTTTCCCTGAACTGTTGAAGGATGTGAACAGGTCTCTAGAGAAATCTGAGCTCCTTCATGACATCAATACTCTTGCTGGGAGAAAGGCCCCCAGACTGGACAGCATACCTATTAACTTCTTTAAAGTATTTAAGGCTCTGCTGGTAGACCCACTAGTTGATGTACTGCAGGAAGGGCTAAGCAAAGGAATCTTACCACCATCTATGAGGGCAGCCACCATTACCATCCTTCCTAAACTTGGGAAAAACCCCGTCCACTGTGCCTCATATCAAATCATCCCATATCACTGCTTATAGCTGACTATAAAATATTGGCCAAGGTGTTGGTCTCCCGGTTGGAGCCTGTACTCCCTGGCCTCATACACTCAGATCAGCCAGGGTTTGTAGGTGGGAGACAGGGGAAGCACAACATTAGGAGGACCCTCAATGTCCTACATACTTGGGGGAAATCAGTCACAAAACATGGGGCAGCCATCTTAGTCCTAGATGCCAAGAAGGCATTCGACAGAGTTAAATGGGCATATATGTTTGAAGTCTTAAGGCGACAGAGGTTGGGACCTAGGATCTTTAAATGGATTAGGACTTTTTATGCCTCCCCCATGGCCCATATTCTGGTGAATGGCTCTCTGTCTGCCCCATTCACATTGGGGAGGGGCACCAGGCAGGGCTGCCCCCATCCCCACTGTTATACGTCTTGACCTTGCAACTGTTGGCAGCAGCCATCAAGAACCATGTGGGAATATGGAGGTTCTTGGGAAGGGGAGAGAACATAAGGTGGCCCTGTACACAGACGATGTCCTACTTTATTTACAAAACCCAGCTGAAGGCTTGCCCCAGGTGCACTGCCTATTATAGGAATATAGAGCACTGTCAGGATATAAAGTCAATTGGACAAAGAGTGAACTTCTCCCAGTAGGGCAGTTAAATAGACACCAACTATTGCAGGTACTTGGGGGTCTGGTGATTGTGGCTAGAATAAAATACCTGGGAATCCATGTCTGCTAAGCTTGGAACATTATACGCTCAGAATTACTGTATACCCTATTAGTAAAGAAACTGGGCCAAGACTGTGAGAGATGGCAAACTTTGCCCCTGACTCTAATTGGTAGGGTAAGCACTGTATAGATGATGATCCTGCCTAGATGCCTATACCTTTACCAGTCTTTGCCCATTTGGGTTCCATCGGTACATTTTAAACAAATAAACACCCTGATCCACAGTTTTGTCTGAAGAGGGAAAGGTGCCTGGATTAGAAGGACGATATTACAAATACCAGCCAACGGGGAGGGATGAGGTTACCCAACTTCCATCTTTATTATCTGGTGGCTCAGTTGGCATTTATCCCGGGTGGAGTGAGTCATACCCAACTGGACAGGGTTGAATTGGAAGAAGAACAGATTGGAGGGTCTTTACGGCACATGTGCTTATCAGGGAAGTTTAGGCTTAAGGAAGCATCCGCCATCAGCAACCCTTGCACAGCAGCCACCCTAAAAGCCTGGTTTAATGCACATAGCAAGCTGAGAGGTCTGGGAGGTGAAAAATACTCACCATTGACAGACTTCACCACAGTCCTAAAAGGCAAAGGGGCATATATAGTATATTTGCACCAGATAATCAGAGCATGGAAAGCCAAGGGAGTGAGGTATGCCCTGCAGTTATTGAAGGGGGGAGGTTCTTGGAATTTTCAGAGATGATATCCAAATACTCCATTGACCCCGGAGACTATTTTACATACCAGCTGGTGTGTCATAGGTTTGGAGACAGCATGACTACGGACTTGGGCTGGGCCGAGGCTACCCCACTTGAAGAGGGCCTGTACAACCCACCACCAGGGATGAAAGCATTATCCATTTGTTGTCACATACTATTGGGAGCAGAGCCAGATCATGCACAAACCATTAGACAGAAGTGGGAGGTAGACCTTAATATAAAGCTGCATCACAATAAGTAGCATGGGGGATATAACTTGTCCAATGTTAAATTTCAGCCAATCAGCACATGCCATGTCATTTGACAGGTGGTTACCATGGCAATGCCCCACCCCTTTTGCAACTGGAAGTTCTGCCTTACGCACGGCATGCCAATGTCCCATCCCCTTCCTGCCATGGGAAGTGAAGTGCTTTTCATCCTCAAACCCAGAAGTCCTCCCCTTTTCTACGCCATACATCCCTTCCTCTCCTTCCCCTCCTCTTGCATCAGTGCCACAGCCTCACACTCGAGTCCCTTCTCCCCTCACATCGGATTGCTAGCAGCACCTTAATCCCCTCCTCTCAGACCTCCAGTTCAGCATCCTAGCTTGCACATGGGTTCCTCCACCTCACATTAAAATGCAACTGCATCATCCTAGTTCACACCACAGTCCCTCCTCCTTTTCCCCACCACACCCCTGCCACTGCATCCTAGCTCAAACTTGATTCTCTCCTCCTCCAACCCCACCCTTGCACCCAAGTCCCTCTTCATCTACACCACCCTACTCCCTCCTCCACCCATGCTGCAGTGTCCTAGCTCAAACCTCAAGTCCCCTCCTCCATTTCCTTCCCCTCAAACTCCTGCTCCCCTCCTTCTCCTGCCCCTCCCGATCACACCCGAGTCCTAGCACCTCCATCCCCTATTCACTCAATATTCACTCGCCCCCCCCATTGGTTCAGGGATATAAAGACAAGATGTGTGCAAATGCTTTGTGACTTGGATTTTTCTTGGAATTCTGTATAAGGAATGCATCATCATGCAGATGCACTGACCACAGAGGACTATTTAATCACACT
This sequence comes from Neoceratodus forsteri, assembly GCA_016271365.2. Taxonomy (NCBI): domain Eukaryota; kingdom Metazoa; phylum Chordata; order Ceratodontiformes; family Ceratodontidae; genus Neoceratodus; species Neoceratodus forsteri. Next base: position 13,614,050 of record CM028131.1, read on the forward strand.
TGTTTTGAGACAAGGCACATATTTTAAAGGGTTAGAAAAAAGTATTAATGTAACCTATGAATGACTTGCCAAGAACTTCTTGTAAAATGTTTAACAGTGTCTCAGACTGGCAAGACAGCATTCATTAGTCTGCAAAACAATATGTGTGTGTATGCATCAGCCAACTTTTAGGAAAAGAAAAAAATCTCTACAAGGCTTTAGACAAGAAAAAATTACTTTAAAAAATCTTACCTTGTTTGTAGTAAAAAGTATATATCTGTCCCCCAAGTTTCATGTGAACGTTGCTAAAAATATAATTCCTATAAGGCTGATGATTTAAGAAACAAATAACATTTTTAACACAGAATGAAAAGTACATAAAGTTCACTGAATGCATTCGTAAAATGTCTAATGCTGTTAATTCCATCTGTAGTCATCACTTTCCCAATGTTTGTCAAAGTTTGCAAAGGTATATTTCCCATTAAAAGTTTGGTGAGTCAGGAAAACAAATTACCGTATATACTCACGTATTAGCCGATCCGCGTATAAGCCGACCCCCCAAAACCTGAGGTGCATTTTTTTAAACAACAATGACTCGCGTATAAGCCGACCATGAAAAATTATTTATTCATTCAGCTATTTGCAGGCTCTTTTAACCAAAATGCTGTCTCTTTACTGTTTTTCTTTTCCCTTCCCTAGTAAAACATTACAGCATCTTGGGGCTTACACGCGCTGCGGTGCATGAAGCAAACCCTCCCAGATCCCCATTTCCTGCCATTAACCAAAACATCAGTACTCACCACGATGATCTATCCTTTACAGCTGGGCTTCACAAACTCAGTATGCATCACGCGATGATCTTGCTACTACTGCCTCCACTATTACACCTCTGCCATAGGCTTTTACATTGCCTGCAAGTGCAGCTTCCTTCATTGCCATCTCCTGCTGCCCTTCCCACTCCTCCCTCACTCTCAACATCCCTCCACCCCTACTAATGCCTCTAAGCCCCATAGGGCACAGACAGATTCATTACCAAAGCTGTTTGGAAGGGAGATCCATTTTCATTTCAGTTTGACTCACGTATAAGCCGAGGTACTAAAAATTAGAATGCAAAAGTAGGTTAAAAAACTCAGCTTATATGTGAGTATATACGGTACACTTTTAATACAGAATGAGAAGTACATAAAGTCCTCTAACACTATTAAATTCATCTGCAGTCATCACTTTACTAGGAGTAAGTGATTAGATTCTGAAATCTTTGCTTCCAAATAGACTCTCATCCTATTGCTAGCGTCCATGTGAAACACTTTGTATACTGATAAGCTTGTTGTGAATTTTTAATAAATTAGCTCTGGGAACGTGTTGAGATCATGAACATACATCTACATGTGAAAAGGTAGTTTTATTAAATCGTACACAGGGGGGGGGTTGTTAGCGATCTGGGAGACTCCGATGAGCTCATCTTTTAAGAATAGAATGAGACACTGTTTTGCATGTGAAAGGACTCTTTTGTGAAATCATACACAGGGATCTTTTGTGAGTGAGCTGGGAATGCAGAGTTACATTATTCACACATGGGATAGCACTGTGTTGAGAGTGTGGGAGTTTAAGACAGATGGGGTAAATCAGTATGAAATCATCGGTTACACAATAGAACGGTACATACATTTACATAGTAGGCATCTGGGAACAGGCATTCAGTATCTTACAAATAAAAGCACAATGATACCAGGAGGGGCTTGCCATTTGAAAGTTGAAATCACAGTCTTATATAAACCCAGTGTTTGGGGCTTGATAGCACAGTTTCCAGAGACTTGAGGGATCTTTTTTTATAGAAATTGTGCAGATTATCCAAAACATTCAAGAAGATGGCCCAGGACAGTGTATCTCATGCTGATGTTCCTGCAAGAGAACAGACCATCACACCACCAAATGAGAAGAGAGAAGATATTCTTATATTTTAGACTGCTTTACACTGGCCACAGCTAGGTTCTATGCCCTAAGAAGCAACAACTTCATCACGCTTAAGTTACCCAAAACCTACACCCAGCATGGGAGGTCTGCAATCAGCTACTCTCTAGCATTGGCATGGAATTCTCTACAGAAGACCCTAAAGTTGACCAACTTTATACCTCTAGCATCCTTTAAAAAGCTCTATGTAAGTCTCTTCCCAGAGAAATGCAATTGCTACCACAAGGCCTAGTCCAGTCACATTCACAACCCTCCCCCTTTCAGTCAGCAATTATTATTGACAGCTCTTCCATAAATCATCCCCTTAGTTTTTCCCTCCCTTGCAGACCCCTTATTTTGTATCTCAGCCCCCTTTCAAACCTTTTTTACAGCTTTGCTTCCCCTGACCAAGACCTCCACACCAACTCCTGGCACTTACTTCTACCCCAACCACTCCTTCATACCTCCTACTACTAGTAGCCTTAGCCCCATCTGAATCTCCCACCAGCCCCTCCATGTCATTCGTCAGAGGCTGTTTATCATCATTTTTGCAGTCACCAATCATTAGATCTGTTTGTCTGTATTAGTTTGCCCTGGAACCTGTAATACCTGTTACCCTGTATTGCATGCTTGCTTTGGCTTCTCTATTGGGACTTGGACATTCTGAATTCTTCTAGTGTACTTTTACTGTATCCTGTTAGGTTTTATCATCCTTTATCCTTCATTTGTATATATGTTTATATTACTGTATCTGTTTAAATACAAGTGTTCTGTATATGTCTGCTACTGTACCTTCAATTTGATCCTTGACCTATCAGGTCCATCTTGTAAATGAGCTTTGCTCAATGTTGTCCGCCTGAATAAATAAAGATTTTGATTGATTGAAAAAAAAAAGAAGATGTCTATCATGGCATCCAGGCCTGCATTTGTGTATTACACAATGTGTGAAAAGGAATGCCCCACTCAGACCTTGTTGAGTGGAAGGACTGATGATGTGAAAAGGAAGCTGGCTACACAGTTTGGTGAGTCTGAAAAAGTTAAATTGGATACTCCTGACCAAGAGCCACCACTGCTAGACCTTGAAGAACACCTACAGAGTGACTCTGATACTGTGAAAATGGAGATTGAAAGAGAAAGTGGCTTGGAGGAAGAGCCACAGAGTGGTACCGATACACAGCCAGAAGCAGCATCCAGAAAAGAGTCAGATGAAAAAGGGACTGTAACAGTCTCAGTGGGCCTACCCAGTCACCAATATTTTAAATAAATAAATAAATGTAGTGAAATTCTCACCACCAGCAAGCCCCAAGCTAAGGAAGAAGAAGAAAAGGTACAAAAAAGCCTTGTCCAGCAGAGGTAAATTATTGTATGTTTTTAGTTAGAGGTGAATGAGGAAGTAGACTTGAAAGACTGTCTTAGCTGGTTTTCTGTGTGTTTCCAGCAGACAATTTGGTGTTTGTGGGTGTTTAAAAGCAGGAGGCTGTGAGAGTAAGTGGACTTGAAAGATTTTCTTAGCTGGTTTTCTGTTTGTTTCTAGCAGACTATTTGGTGTGCGTGTTTAAAAGCTGCTGTCTGGTCTGTAAGTGTAGGCATCATATTACAGGGAATTAGTGCTGTTTGTAAGTAAGGTGGGACTCTCAGCTCAGGCAGTCTTCAGTTAGAGGTGAATGGGGACAGAAGCTTCTAGCTGGATGATGTGAAGAAGTAGACTTGAAAGATTTGTCTTAGCTGGTAATGCTTAGAGGTGCATTGAGGGGCAGTCACAGGGCTGATACATACTCTCGTGAGAATCGGGTGTAGGACCTAGTCCCACCCTCCCCACCCTCCCTCCCAGAGCTAGGCTGATTGTAGGGGAACACCTGCCCTGCAATTGGAGGAAAAGGCTTCAGGTACAGCTCATGTAGTTCTAGCCACTGGGGGTTGGGTTTAAGGGCTGAGAGAGAGGAGCTTAGGGAGTTGTACACTTCCACTATAAGTTCACTGTGTAGTACTGCACCTAGTAACGGGGGTACCTGTTTACTGTGGGACTGTATATAGGTTTACTGTGGTATTGTATCTAGGTTGTACACTTCCCCCATAAGTTCACTGTGTAGTACTGCACCTAGTAATGGGGGTACCTGTTTACTGTGGGACTGTATCTAAGTTTAGTTGGTGAACTGATTAGTGGGTAGGGGTGTATCTTGGACTAGTGGGGAACCTAGTATTTCACCCAAGGAAACCTACTTGGAGGGGGATGGGACCACACATCAGAAAGGCTGGCATCTTTGGGAGGGTGGTGGGGTACACAGGGTGTGGGGCGGCCATGATACTGAACTGGGCTTGGAAGTTTGGTGGTTGTCCAGTGTGCCACCAGCTGGCACAGCTTAGGGAGGAGGTTGAGGGGATTAGGAGACAGCTGGAGGGAGGGGGAGGTATGGTTGGGGAATAGAGCAGGGGCTCTTCCACAGGGTTGCACCAAGCACTGAGGCAGGGGCATAGGGGAAGGAGTGCAGGAGGGAACTCTGGGGTCACATAGTAACCCTGACAGAGGGGGCCCAAAAGGAGGACACTACCAAGGAAGCGGGCAGGTATCTGGGAACCCTCACGGAAGGGGGCCAAAGGGAGGACATTCTCAGGGAAGTAGGCAGATGGCTGGGGCAGAACAGAAGGAAGCAATGGGGGTAGCTGGATCAGACCTTAAGCTCAGTAAACACTTCAATTCTCTTCTTCTGCTTGAGGATGAGGGGGTGATGTAGCCATAACAGGGGTGGTTGGAGATGGAAAGGCAGTGGAGGGCAGGAGGCTGGGGCAGGGCAGCAGAAAGAACAGGGGGGAACTTGGAACCTGGAAAAATGGGGGGAGCAGTGGATCAGAGCAGGAGGAGGAGAATGGGGTAGAGAGAGGAAAGTGCAAGGAAAAGGACCAGTTGGGAGGAAAGGGCAAGTAGAGGGATCAAAAGTACAAGAAGGAAACAGTAAAGGCAACTGAGGGTTTATGCCAGGGGAGCACAACAGGCAGGGAGGGGCTGAACGGAGACGGGAAGGAAGGGAGGATGAGCCAGGCAAGTTTAGCAGATGGGAGGGAATGACCAGTTGTGAGCAGTGATGGGGGTAGCAGGGTACAAAAGCATACTCGGGAGAAGCAGAGGCATAGGATCATAGGGGAGGGGGTGACCAGGGTAAATAAAGAGGGTATGGCAGGGGGCACCCAAATGGGGGAGGAGCAAGGAGCCAGTTGGGGAGGGGCCAGTAGAAAGGATGAGGGACATGGAAGAGGGGGAAATGGAGGAAAAGGGGTGGTCAGAGTGATCCTGTTAGGTGATTCCATGATCAGGAGTATCAAATGGGATAGGCAGGGGGAAGTCTGCCTGATTAGAACAAAATGCTTCCCTGGACTAACAGTGCACAGGGTCAAGAATGGGGTATATGTTTGTTTGTTTGTTTATTCGCTTAACGGGTAAGCACACTAGAAACAAGTTCCTTTTACAGGTGCGACCCACATATATTGCATACAGACAATACATAATCAAACATACATATACAATGCAGCAAATTGCAGACAAAAATGTCTTTGTTACGTATAAAATTCATAAAAATTCATATCATCTGGCAAAGGACTGTGGAGGTTCCCTGGATATACTGGTCAACCCGGGTACCAATGACATTGAGGGAAATAGTGAGCTAGAGATACAGGCAAGGTTCAGGAAGCTTGCCAGGGTCTGTCATGACATAGGATGCATGATTTTCTTCTCAGAAATCCTGCTAGTGCCAAGGACTAGTGGGGAACACAAGAAGAAGATTAAGGAGATGAACCAGTGGCTCAGGGAGTGGTGTGGGGCCATAGGGTATGGACTGATGGGGGATTGGGGGGAGACCTGGGAGGATAAGGGTCAATATGCTAGACATAGGCTCCATCTTAGTTTGGAGGGGAAGGAAATCCTTAAGTTGAAAATAGTGGGGTTCATTGGTGAAAGGTGGGGTTTAAACATGTGAAGAGGGGAGGGATGGGAGAGAAGGCTGTCGAGGGGGGTCCGATAAAGTAGGGACTCAGTCTCCACCACCCTGGAGAGCTGGAGGAATGCAGGAAAGGTCAGACTGGTAAGGTGCTGACTGGGGGAAGATGGAATTCCCATGGGAACATGAGCAGGGGAAATGGAAGTATATGGAAAGGGTGAAGGTAGTCCTGCTAAATGCCAGGAGCTTGGGCAATAAAATGCCTAAGCTCCAGGTGATGCTAACTGAGGAAGAGGTGGATGTGGCACCAGACACTGAGACCTGGGCCACCGCAGGGCACTGCTGGGACCTGAACCTGGAGGGTTACACCATGTTCAGGAAGGACGGGGGGGAGGGAAGAGGAGGAGAGGTAGCAATAATAGTCAAAAACTGCATTGGCATTGGAGGAGTGGAGGAGGTGGAGGGAACTGTGGAGGTGATTTGGGTCACTTTGACAACAAATGGTGCTAAGAGAGTAAAATTAGGAGTGGCGCATACACCCCCTGTGCTGGTGGAGAAGCTGGAGGAGAGTCTGGTGGCAGATGTTGAGAGGCACTGCAAATTGGGCAGGGGAAGGGTGGTGGTGCTGGGGGACTTAAACATGCCAGGAATGGACTGGGAGACTATGACATCCTCGGTGGCCAGGGAACATAGGTTGTTGGATGTCTTTCAGGATGCATTCCTAACTCAGCAGGTGGGGGAACTGACAAGGAGGAGCAGATACTGGATGTGGTCCTGGCAGACAGTGACCAGATTGGGGACCTGGAGGTAAGGCACCCATTGGTGGGGAGTGATCATGCCACAGTCTGGTTCTGCCTGGACCTAGGAGGGGTAGAAGCTGCACAAAGACGGAGGTAACCGACTTCAGGGGGGTGGATTTCAAGGAAATGGGAAGGATCCTTAAGAAGCATTTGAATGGGATTGGGCCACACGTGGACACTGACAGTAGGTGGGAAATCATTAGGAAGGGTGTGCAGGATGCTACCAATACCTGTGCAAGAGTAAGACATAAATGTGGCAGGGCCCATAAACCCTGCTGGTGGATCAGGGATGTTCAGGAGGTTGTGAGGGGGAAAAGAAGGTGGTTTATAGGCATTTCAAGTGCTCTAGGGGTGAAAGGGATAGAAAGGAGTACGAGCTGATGGCCAGAAGGGCCACTAGGGTAGTGAGGGCAGCTAAGGCAGGGAAGGAGCAGAACCTGGCAAGGGAAATTAGGAGAGGGAATAAGGGGTTCTTTAGATACATTGGGGTGAAAAAAGAAGGGTGAAAGGGCAGATTGGCAGGATTAAAACAGGGGAGGGATGGGCACAAGATATGGAGGAGCAGGCTGAGGTACTAAATGAGTGCTTCACCTCAGTTTTCACTGGGGAAAATGGGAGGGCTGCATCACACATGGGAGGAGATGGCAAAACTTGGGGGGTGGACCCTTGCTGATCATCGGGTCTGGGGAGAGGATAGGCCATAATTGGCAGAAGGGGGAAGGCAAGGCAGGGAGATGAGGTAGCGGAGGTGGAAATGATGGCAGAGAGAGTGATGGAAGCCCTCAGGTCCCTTAAGACAGAGAAAGCACCAGAGCCAGATAAATTACATCCCAGAGTGCTGAAAGAACTGGTGGATGTCCTGGTAAAACCCCTGGTGGAGCTTTTCAGCATCTCTCTGAGGACAGGGTGGGTGCCCCAAGAGTGGAAGGTGGTGCATATAATGCCTATCCACAAGGAAGGATCAAGGGAGGAGGCAGGGAACTATAGGCCCATCAGCTTGACATTGGTGGGGGGCAAGGTGATGGAGAACATTGTCAAGGAGAGGCTGGGGGGGCCTGGAAAAGTCTGGGTGCCTGGATGATAAGACAGCATGGATTCATCCCAGGAAAATTATGTCAGACAAAACTTGTGGAGATCTATGACTGGGTGACGAGAGCCTTGGACATCTGTCGACCAGTGGACGCCCTCTATCTGGACTTCAGCAAGGTATTTGACTCTGTTCCTCATGGGGGCCTGTTGAATAAGTTGGGATAAATGGGGGTGGGGAACAAGATGATCAGATGGATAGGAAATTAGCTCCAGGACCGGATGGTTGGCGGGATAGTCTCATCCCCAAGGAGGATCATCAGTGGGGTCCTTCAGGGATCAGTTCTTGGGCCCTCCTGTTCAATGCCTATGTCTATGACATAAGGAAGGGTATCAGGAGTGAGATGAGTCTCTTTGCAGATGACTCAAAACTGAGGGCGGGGATTGTTGGGAGGAGGGGAAGGTGGCCCTACAGAGGGACCTGGAGGCTGTGGAAAGGTGGTCTAGAAAGTGGAAGCTAAGGTTTAATGCAGGGAAATGCAAGATACTGCTTCTGGGAGCCAGAAACCTGGGCCAAGAGTACACCCTGGGGGGGGAATGCTACAAGTCTCAATGGCTGAGAGGGACCTGGGGGTGGTGGTGGATGTCAAGATGAAAAACTGTGAGACTTGCAGGAGGGCAGTGGCCAAGGCCAACAGGATGCTGGGATGCATCACTAGGGGGGGATCACCTCCAGAAGGAGGGAAGTGATACTCCCCCTGTATAACTGCTTGGTGAGGCCGCACCTCGAGTACTGCATGCAGTTTTGAAGGCCACACTTAAAGAGGGACATTGAACTCCTGGAGAGGGTCCAGAGGAGGGCAACCAAAATGATCTGTGGTATGGGGGACAGGACCTATGGGGAGAGGCTCGAAGAGCTAAATATGTACACACTGGAAGAGAGAAGGGACTGGGGGTACTTGATAGAGGTCTTCAAGTACATGAAGGGGTTAAATAGGGGAGAAACAGTCAAGGTGCTCCAAAGGAAGGAGGGGGCAACTAGAGGGCATGGGTGGAAGCTGGAGAGGGGGGAGATTCAGGAGAGAAAGGAGGAGGTGCTACTTCACTGAGAGAGTGGTGGAGCCATGGAATGCGCTGTCCAGGGGGCTGGTGGAGGCAGAGATGGTGGAGAGGTTCAAGAGGGGTGGGACAGGTACAGGGGGAAGGGTTCTGGATGCAAAGTCCTGTGCAGTGGAAATATCCTGAACTTGGAAGGAAGAAGCCAGAGAGGAAGAGGGGGGCAGCAAGATCTGCTCCCAGTGTGGGGGCTGACCAAATGAGCAGACACAAAAGACTGTTATGCCTATTCTGTTGGCAATTTAGTATGTTAGTATGTTTTTAAACATTAATAAAAATGTGTAGGGGTGACAGAGACATGTGAGCATAGTGTAACTGAACAGGTGAGTTAGAGGTTGAACAAGAACCAATGCTTTTTTTCTATTTTAATAAAGCAATGAATTTGCGATGGAGCAGCAGTCATATTCAGATACCATGGATGCTCAAGTCTCCACAAACCTACTGTGTGACTGTGTGTGCTGTTCTAAAGATACAGATATAGTTATTAACGAGCTGTGTGACGGTCATTATGTTAAAAATACAGAGACTGATAGAATGTGTAAAAAGACAGAAAATACTGTAATCACTACACAACCAGAGCCATCTTGTTCAACAGAGATTTGACAGGGTCCCTCAAGTGAAACAACAGATGTCAGTGTTAAGCCCCCTATAACTGACCATGACATGTATTGTAAGTATGTTATGTACCATACCATTCGTGGTGTAATTGCCTCAGTGATACAGAGGGTGATACATTGTGAATTAGTCAATTCCTGTCCTGGGTGTGAGATAGATGATCCAAGTCAGAAAAAACATTTATGTTTTCTTGATGACTTGATGTCTAAAGAAGCACACAGAAATGTGTCTGAAGCCATACATATAGGGCAGCTCATGCCAGTGATCTTGGCAATCGCTATGAAGCATCAGGGGTTAAATATGACCATTTGTACCCTGGAAAATATAAATCATGTTTTAAATGATGTGAGAAAATCCGATGACCCCATGTGGTTAGTTATGCAAATGTTACAGCAGACAGATGGTGAGATTATAAAAGATGCCTGTCATGTGGTCAGCAGAGGCTCCTTTAAAAATTTTCTAAAAAAAAAGATCAGGGACCACGTTCATTTTTTTAAAATAATTTACCCTACTCTGTAGCATTTTTTTTATGTGTGTGTGTGTGTGTGTGTGTGTGTGTGTGTGTGTGCGTGCATGTACCTTTCAGTACCAAAAGCACAGTATTTTATTTTACAGGGAGTCATGAAAAATGCACGCAAAAAGTGCATCCAAGGACTTATGTATCTGATCCAGAGACATTACTGTGAGCCCTCAATGCTGAATTTGCCCAAGTTTGAAACTTGCGGTTGTGACCTAGTTGCTGCCGCTGAACTGATGTGTCTTGCCCCCATAGACATATGTGAGGATATAGATGAATTTGTGAAACTATCTGAGTTGTCACTTTTAGAAAATGTTATACTGTTTGCTGTTATGTTTCTAAGGGAGCCTGAATGTCTTTGTTACATTTGTTTAATGATCATCATAGCCATGTGTGTGTCTGATTTGAAACAGAAAAAACAATGTGATAACCCTGAAATTGTGAAAGTGGCTTCTCAACTTGTCAAACTGCTCCATGGGCTGAAAGGTCACTAAACATCACAGTGTATGTTTTTTCAGAGCATAGAAAAATGAGAATCCCCCTACCAGTGCGTACAGTCACTAATTTATGAACTAGTAAATTATAGATCAAAACAATCTGTTTTCAACCTACCTGGAGGACAAGCACCATGTGTACTTTTAGAGACAGGCCAATAATATTTTTGCAGCATCCCAGAAATACCCTTGAAACTAACAACAGTGTTTTTTAAGCAAGAAGGTGCTACTCTTCTGCAAGTGATGGAAGATATTATTATGGAGTTTATGCATAGTCCTTATGATCTGGAAAACCTTTTTGGTTTTCTCTGTACCGCTATTGATCTCTTAGTGTTTAATCTGCAGAAAGGGGGGGGGATGAGGCTGCCATCATATATTACACAGAAGCTGTCGCTTATCTTGTGTTTCATAAAAGTGATTTAGCACTTGCTTTTCTTGAATATAAAAAAGTGACACACTAATCTTTATAATGTGTATTATGATATACTTACAGATGATATGTGATAAAGAAATGATCCCAGTATTCCTGTCAATCTTGGAGTGTGCCATGTACCATGTGATAAAGGACATACTAAAGGACATTGTATATGTTGTAAAGAAAACTGCATTCGATGTATCCTCTGGAGCCACATTGAAACCACTGACAGAAGGGACAATGTCTCTGATTAAAAGTATGTCACCATATTTTTGGCATGTGTATCTAAATGCAATGGACACAAAAAAAAAAGATCCCATATCTACTATGAACTGCATCTTTTCTGCTACAAAAAAAAAAAGCCCTTAAAAAGCACAAACCTCAACATAAGTGGTGTATGGCCAATGTGTGTATGCTTTGTACTCACCAGAGGGAAAGTGGACTAAGCTTGTGCCTGTGTGAAACTCACTGCCCAGTTGCTACTGTCTCTATGCATCTTTAAAGTGGAATGTATAAGGACTCATGTTGCATGTACCATAAACTGCTAATGCGGTATTCCTTTGTATGGATTATAGTCTGTGGTAGCATGGCTGATGTATGTTACAGGGCCTATAAAATACTACTGATATGACTTTTGTAGGATACGTATACAATATAGTTAAGCATCGACAGCTAGTGTAGAAACATGATAGTGTTGTAATCATGTGCATGCTTTACATTTTGTATTAACATGATTGCTTTGTGTATCACAGTGCATATAAAAACACTGTTATGACCTTTGTAGGATATGAATAAAATATAGTTGCATGTTGCTGTTTGTGATTTTGATAAAATGTTTAAGGAATTAAAGAACACACTCATTATTTTACTGGTGTTGAAAGGTTGCAAAGCTAACGAGCATTATTAGGGGTACTGATGAAAGAAGATCTCCAGTCATCTGCTCCAGAGTATATATTTTAATGGCAAAACAGTAGGCAGTTTCACTAGTGTGACTCAGCTTTATAAGGCTGCAAAGAAAATCGATAAAGGTGTCAGCAGGAAAGGTGTTGCAGAGTGGCTTTCGAGGCAGGATCCTTACACTCTGCACAAACCAGCGAGAGTCAGATTCAAAAGGAATCCTGTCATTGTTTCTGACATAGACAGACAATGGCAGGCCAATTTAGTGGATATGGGTCAATATGCAAAGTACAATAAAAGTTTTAAATACATACTGATGTGCATCTATGTGCTGTCCAAGTTTGCTTGAGTAGTGACTTTAAAAGACAAATCAGGCAAGGCTGTGATGTAAGCCATCAAAACTATTTTTAAAAGTGGACACACACCTCAGAAGCTGCAGATAGATTTTCTGAATGCTTCCTTAAAGACATTATTAAAACAAAAAAGTGCACCATTTTGTGACAAATAATGAAGTTAAGGCTAGCATTGTAGAGCATTTCTATGCGCATTTAAAATCACGCATGTGGCATTACTTTATGGCCCAGAACACATGGGAATATATAGATGTGTTGCTTGACCTGTTGCACTGCTATAATTATACTTATCACAGAAGCATTAAATGCAGGCCAGTGGATGTTAACCCTTCCAGTGCCCTGGGTGTATGGAAGAACCTCTACGGCAATACTGTTCTTGTGAAGAAAACCAAAGGGTACCTTTCAGAAAGGTGATCACGTGAGAATATCTAAGTTAAAAGGGGTATTTGAAAAGGGATATGAACAGATACACAGATGAGATATTATTGTGACGGAGGTCTTGACAAGACAGAGACCTGCTATAAGCTAAAAGACTATCAGGGGAAGACATCAAAGGTACTTTCTATGCAGAGGAGTTGCAAAAAATTGAACTGGATGAGGACAGGTTGTATAGGGTACAGAAAATCCTGACAGAGAAAAAGCGTGGAAGAAAAACCTGGTACCTGGTAAAGTGGCGGTGGTGGCCTGATAAATTCAGTAGTTGGGTTGAGACAACACAGGTTCAGGATATTAGAAGTCCATAAGATTCTACATGTTCAAAAATAACTTTTATGTCACCTTGCTGAGCAATGCCTCGCACGACTTTTTCCCTAATAATACTATATCCACTTTTACAGTAAAGTTACCACAAATGCTTGAACTACCAGGTGAATGGGAAGTGGGGCTAACAGAAATTCAGTACCCCATACCTGGGACAATGTACCTGTACACAAAAACAGGTTCACTATGCTCTGTCAACCTCTAAAAGTAGCCTACTGCAAAACACCACTGATCAGCCCCTATACTGAGTCAGTGGCATTTAAAATCCCATCAGGCTATTATCATAACATGGCGAGTGTTATCAGCCAGTCAATAAAAGTATATTTGAAGTAAATGAACTGCCTGTGGTTTTGGAACAACAAGCCATCGGAAGAGAAATAAGCATTGACAGTGACATCAAATGCATTCTGTTCATGCATGGGAAGTTGTAGCACCTTTTGGGTTTTAGCAGACTCAAGGTAGGCATGGGAAAGAATGTGGCAGAGAACCCTACAGATATTAATGGTGGCTTTTACACATTATATATCTACACTGACATTGTGCATGAAATAGTGGGTGACAGTCTAGTGCCTTTGCTGAGATGCGTGCCCGTGAAGGGCCAAGACAATGAAATAGTGACCGTGACCTATGATAAACCCCATTACCAGTCAGTCAGTAAGCATCAGATCAACACTATCACTATTGAAATAAAGAATGATCAAAACTAACCTGTGCCATTTTGATTTGGAAAGGTGATCGTGAAGTTGTACTTCTGCCCCCAGAGAGTACTTTAAAACTTAAGCCGGGATGGTGATTGTTCAACATTATGGGGACCCTGTATTGTACAGGAGTTACTAAAGGGCACAGGCTGGATATGGTCTTCTGGGCTTTCATGGACCTCCTACTATGTATGGGTCTGGTATAGGGGGGATATTCCACAGTCTGTTTAGAAAAGCAGTACCATTTTTGTGAAGGGGGTTCAAAATTTAAAACTGCATCTACAAATGGCCGCTAAAAATGTTGCAAAGGATGTGGGGCATGTGACTAATGCAGTCATTCAAAGGATGTCGGGAGGAGAGAAGACCTCTCAGGGAGGTTAGGGGCTGATGGTGTTCAAGGGCGGGAGAAAGAGAAAGCACAGAGTAGCCACTTCGTTTCTCATTGGACTGCCCCACTACTTTAAAAGGCGAGCTTCAAAGTGCAAAGCTGCACATAAAAGAAAGAGGTCAAAGTCCAAAGGACATTGAAGGGGGTGTAAAAAAAAAACTAGATATCTCTTCTAAAAACAAAACATGGCCTTCATGCACTGCAGTTCAGAAGAATGCACAAAATCAGAACTGGACTTGTTTACTGTCACTCCTACACAGACGAGCATTGAAAAAAGCATTTATGTAGAAATACCCCCTCTGGCCGCCCTTTCAGAAACTTCACCAACTGAATTTTATGTAGGGGAATGGCGAAGACTATTTGTATCTAAACAACACGCTTCTTTACTTGGTTTGTAAAATCACTAAAATGGACAGCTCAGATATACCAGCAGTGGCCAAGGTGGGCCTCATCAACTACCCAGTGGCCACCATTTACAGGCAGCTGGATGTGACTGTCAGAGATTGGCTCATCAGCCAGGGCAATAACTGTTACCCTTACAGGGCTATCATAGAATCGGTGCTGAACTTCAGCAAAGAAACCCTTTCTACCCAATTCACCGCAGGGTTATTTTACAAAGACACCCCGGGGAAACACAAAATCACAGACAGAGCCAGTGGCAATGTGGGATTCAGTAAAAAAAATGCTCTTTCATGCATCTCAGCAGAGGGGTGGAGCTTCTGGGCCACCTGCACACAGACTTTTTTTTCCAAGAAAAACTGTTGCTGAATGATGTGGATATTAAAATTAAATTGTCGCATAACAGGGACAGCTTTTGTTTAATGAGGGGGGTTACTAGTGGGGTACCGCAGGGTTCAGTATTGGGTCCACCCCTTTTTAATGTCTTCATCAGTGACATTGCAGAGGGACTGGAAGGAAAAGGATGCTTGTTGCAGATGACACAAAGATCTGCAACAGGGTTGATACACAAGGAGGCGTGGAAAGGATGAAAAGGGACTGGCAAGGTTGGAGGAATGGTCAGAAGTATGGCAGCTAAGATTCAAGGCAAAGAAGTGCAAAATAATGCACCTGGGAAAAAGAATCCAGGGGAAGAATACACAATGGGTGGGAGGTAGTAACAACAACAAAAAAGGAAAGGGACCTGGGGGTAATCATATCAGATGACCTTAAGGTTAGCAAGCAATGTGAGAAGGCAGTAGGGAGGGCTGGGGGTATACTGGGATGTATAGGGAGAGGCATCATCAGCAGAAAACAGGAAGTTGTTATCCTCTGTACAGACAGTTGGTGAGACCCCATCTGAGTACTGTGTCCAGTTCTGTGAGACCCCATCTCCGCAAGGGCATAGACAGGATATAGGCAGTCCAGAGGAGGGCAACTAAATGGTGCAGGGTCTGCAAGAGAAGCCGTATGAGGAGAGACTAAAGGAGCTTAATATGTATACCCTTGAGGAAAGAAAGGAGAGGGGGGACATGATAGAAACTTTTAAGTACCTCAGTGGAATCAACAAAGTCCAAGAGGGTAGCATCTTTCAGAAAAAGAGACTTGCAAGAACAAAGGGACATAATTTAAAGATAGAAGGAGGGCTGTTCAGGGGCAATGTGAGGAAGTATTATTTCACAGAGAGGGTAGTGGATGCATGGAACAGCCTTCCTGAGGAGGTTGTGGGGTCTAAAACTGTGGGAGAATTCAAGAATGCATGGGACAGACATAAGGCAATTCTTGTGGGGGGGTAGGAAGAAATAGGCTGTTGGTTAACTAGGATCTGCGGCCTATCCTGTAGGTAGGGAAATGGGCAGACTAGATGGGCCTAGCGGTCCTTATCTGCCATCAAAGTCTATGTTTCTATGTTTCTATGATATGTTTCTATGAGCGGAGATGCCAATCTTTATAAGCTAAAAATCATGCCCACCTCTCTGTTTGTCTAAAGGGTAAAAGTGATTCCCAGTGTTCATCTGGGACACTCAGAAGCTCTGCTGTCCTCCAACGCTAAATACCCTATAGACAGAGTGGGTATGAAAGTGTTCAGCATCCCCGCAGGAAGCAGGGTCTGCAACCAAGGTAATCTGTTTTTGGGACAGTTACCAAAAATGATGGTCATGGGGTTTGTTGACAATGATGCTTTTAGCGGTTCCTACACTAAAAACCCCTTCAGCTTTTAACATTACAACATTATTTTTGTGGGTCTGTGTCTGTATGGTTAACAAATCCCCGCTAAGCCTCTCCAGCCCAATTTTAGAAACAGAAATGCTGTGAGAGAATATTTTAATCTAGTACAGGCGGCCAGAAAACACATGAAGGGTCGTCCCCTCATTGTCAACCACCAGGGATTCACCCAAGGATACACGCTGTTTGCCTTTGATCTGACTCCAGACCAAGAATGTGCTGACCATTACTCCCTGATTAGAACCAGGAACCTCAGAGCAGAAATCAGATTTACAGAAGCCCTCCCTCATATGGTTAGTCTCATTGTCTATGCTGTTTTTGATAATGTCATTGACATAAACCAGAGAAGAAATGTCATTTTTAATTAAATGTGATAAACCATAAAAATGAACACCACACAGCTGGAAAATGTTATAACCCTTAATCTCCACATCCGTGACTGTTTTCTGGGTGTGTTTCCCTATGATCTGCTACCCAAGGAGAGACTGAAAAATCTCCCCACGGCACTGGTCAATACTGACCCCCATGACCTCCCTGGACAACACTGGTTAGCTGCACACATCTCAGAAGATGGGTCTGGGGAGTTCTTCGACAGCTACGGTTTTCATCCTGTTAATTACGTGCAAATGATTGGGGACTTTTTAAACAGAAATGCAAAGAGTAACCTGTTCCAAAAAGCACAGTTGCTAGATACCTTCTCTACAACCTGTAGATTTCACTGCATCTTTTTCTTACACAACAGATGTAAAGGATTTTCTTATGATCAAGTTCTAAAAATGTTCTCTAACGATTTACTTAAAAATTATGCCATGGTGACTAGTTTTGTACATCGCCCTTTCAGACATTTAAGCATGTCAGGGCATGCCCCTGTCATCTTTCAACATGTTCAGACTTTTTTGACTTGTAATGAGTTTAATATATGCAAGTCCTTGTAACTCAAAAAGGTCATCTATAAAAGCATATATGAACCCATTTTTTGATTTGCATCTTTCTTCCATCATGACACAGTGTATAAAATATAAAGGTGTTTATTGTAAAAAAGTCCATAAAATGTGATACACATCAAAGGTAGGATTATTAGTAAAGTACAAAAAACAGTAAAGACATCTCTTGTTAAAAATGCACAAAAATGAGTCATACATCAGAGGTGGGCTAACATACAGAAATATAAGCACCTTTTGTAAAAACTGCTAGCATATTCAATATGAGGTAGGCTAACATTCATCAAACAACCGCTTGTAAAAACATACTAATATAGGTTGTACACATCGACCAAAGATATATAATATTTACATTTATACAGAGAGCCAGGCTGGATTTTTAATGTCTTTTGTCTTTTAGGTGTCACTGACCAGTTGCTGACTGGAGAAGGCTCAGCGTTTTTTGCATCGGCTGTCTTTCTACTTTCAACATATCTCCTGTTTGCCAAATGACAAAAGATGGATGCGGGTATGTTAGTTCCAGTGGTGTCTCTCAGGAAAACATTCCAACCCTTTGTTTTTTGTAGTCAGGGATAGTGTGTGTGGACATAGCTGCCCTTAACAAATTGGCCAAGTGAGACCCAGAAATAACATTACCCTTATACAACAATTCACCCTTATTGTTCCAAAAAAGAATATCCATGTTCTTTGCTGTCTGATTTAATAAAAGTTCAGCACTTTTTAGACCTTTGAGAAACACTGTTTAAGATGTCTTTTTCCATTGAACTCATGACAGAAAGTGTCTCAGCGGGAGGGGGGGTTGCTTAGAAACATCCTCAGAGTTGGGCATTGATAAAGTCAAACTAGTTTTAGCCTGTTCTTCTTGACATACCAGAGTGAGGTAATGTTGTAACACAGTGGAGTACAGCTTGGCTTTGTCGTGATCTGACAAATCATTCTGGGAAAGTATAGATCTTATTTCAGTATCCAAGCTGTAAGTTGCTACTTTTCTCATGTCCTCATTGGGATAGTTCATTCTCATACGGTCCAATTATTGTTGTGGTACCAGATACATTTTCTGAGTAAAATCCATTATCTGTTAGCCAGCAGTCCTGTAATCAATGGAATAATGATCCCCAACAATGTCCCTATGAACCCGCCTGTCTGGCTCACAATCTTTTTTTTTTTTTCATTTTAAAGACACCTTCCTGTTGCTTAAATTTTTTATGACTCTTCCCCTTTTTTCAGAAAAGCTAGTTGTTTAGCTGACAATGGTATATTTCCCTTTAGAGTGTTTAAAGCAACCTCTGCTATGGCAGATATCAAGTCATCAGAGGTTGAGAACAAAATAGCTTTTCTTAAATGGGGAGGTCCTCTCACCAGTAACTTTAGAACAGACAGTTTCTCTGCAGCCTTTTAGACATAATGGCAATACAGCATCATGTATTTCTAGGACCAGAATGTGATTTTTTCAAGACGTATGCCACCGGCCAGTTAGGGGGGAAATAATCCACTGGGCAGCCTATATTGCTCTGGCATACCAGCTCTTAAATCAACCAATAAATAACCATAAGGTCATCTAGTGGCATCTTCAAAAGCTTCTAAAATGAGTTTTGCCTGGCCGGGGTACATCTGCCTTGCCAGAGTTATGATCTGCAGTTTGTCCTGTGAGTTTTTAAACAAAACCATGTATTTGTCATTTAGTGCAATGGTCCAGCTTTTCTTGCCTTGACAAAACACATTCTGTACAAGATAAAAGGCTAACAGACTATGATGATGGCTGTACTTGGTAAACACACATTCTATCCAATCATTTTGACAAGCGTATTCCATCAGATCATCAGTGACAATCAGATTAATCTTGTCAGAAGGCAGCAGATCATCATCAGCTAATGATGCAGGCAGCCTCTCCACAAATTTGATCTGTGCAAACTTTAACATCAGCACATTATACAAAGGTTGCTAGCAGCTGTAAAACCAGACAATATTTTCAGGTTTGTGCTATAAAGTGTTGTCAGAATGTTCCAATACATTTATTATGAAAAGGTTTTTACCAGACTTGGACAGTCTGGCTATCAGACATGAAAAAGGATGTTACAATCTAATGTCTATTTTTTTTTTATCAGTACCCGTAAGGAAGGGTTTTAAATTAATCTTGTAAAAGTCATTTGACATACACTTCTCTTTGTGTTTTGCACAGCGTTCTTGTTTTGAGGGACCACCGCTTTTTATTTCTTACTATGCTGGGTTGCCTCACTGTGATTTCTTTAGACATCTGTGACTCGGTGTAATCAAACACCAGATCTTTTAAGTTTTCAAAATGAATGTGTTCACCATTGGCTACGTTAAGGATAAATCTTTTCACTTTGAGGACTGTCTGTCCTACGGACAGCCGGTAGCCATAGGTTTTGGGATCTGCAGACACAAACTCGGTAATGTGTTTGTCTGCCAGAAGCTCGCTGGTCAGCTCCCCTAAATAGTCACCTAGAGGAGGCTTCCAGTCTCTCAGTCTAGACACAAAAATGACACAGTCTGTGTCATGATACAAGCACCTGTCCTGTAACTTATCTAGCAGATTGTACAGTTCTACTCTGGCGTATGCGGTGATGAAACTTGCTATGAATATGTTGATGTTGTTAGAATTCAGGTAATGGTCTTTGGTGTACTTCCAACTTTAACATTCTGTCTCTTCATCGATGAAACAGCATGAGGCCATGTCGTAGTAGGGGGCAAGTATGTACTGAAAGAGTTCATCTGGGTCTGTTACTATGCTCTTCATCAGCAAATTAGGTCTCTGTCAAATTTACCCCAAAGAGAATTTAAAAAACTTAAGATATATGTCTCCTCACAGGGTTAACGGTGATGTCAGTGGGGTTCAAATGTACATTTTGTCTTTCAAAATACTGCTGTATGTACCTGGCTTTATCTGCTTCATTTTTTACCCATGAAGGGAAACCAGACAGCTTTTGCTTCTCTTTCAGGTGTAGTTTGATGTAGTCAGCAAACAGCTCTGTCAATGACTCCCCGAAATCTCACACTTCATAAACATCAATGATCAGTACCCCTTTTCTATTGCCAGGTTTAGCTCCACAGTACAGTAGATACCAGTCAGGACCCTCTCCTCATCGCTGTGCATGCATGACATTGTCTGAAGTCTTTCTTCAGTGCACGCATGACATAATGCAAACACAAGTTTTTTTCCAATCCTGAATGGCAGCACTGGAAAGAAAAGACCTCTGAGGGCAAAACCTTTACTTTTGCCAAACCAAAGTATTGAATGAGATCTGCACAGTTCTTGTAGTTGATGGTAGGGTGCTCCATGGGGTACCATTTTGTTTTGTTGACAAAAGGGTACATTCTAGTAAAATCATAATAGCAAATCTTTTCATCCGACTGCGCTTTATAGTACTGACAGATGGCATTTGTCCTCCCCCAAACAGAGAATCCCTAGGGTCAAGGGGTTGCAGCAGCTGCCTGTTCCTCAAGAAATTATTCAACCCTTCATCTGTAGCCAACATTTATTTCCACTCGTGTTCCCACAGTACTCTAATAGCAAACCCCTTGCTTTTAAAAAAAATGGAATTTGTGTATGGTCCGATTGAATAACTGTCCAAAACTAGTACCTGTCATGTGGTTTCTGTCTTTCTCACAGTAACAGATGTTGCAACTGTGCAAAAAAACAGCCATTGAATTCAAAGGCTGTGGGTACCTCATCAATTATCACATACCCATTCAAAAAATAGGGACCTACTTTAAATTCTCCACTCCTTAGAGCATGCTGAATATAAATGTTTTCTTTCTCATCTTTGTACATTAACCACTGAATTGCTGGTGTGGAGTACCTCTTTTGCTGACCGTGGTAGTTATCTGGGAGGAAACAGCAAGTGTATTCTCACTCAAAAACAAATATCTGTAGGTTTCCATACAAGCAGAGGCTACGGTTGTGTATTGGAAGGGATCTAAAGAGTCTGTTTTGTACTCTGCTGTGCCACAGTCAGACTGTTTTAAAACACATTTGGTTATCATGTTCATCACTTCCTGCCTAAATCTGCCACAGGCTTTTCAAAGAATTTCAACATCTAACTGACAGTAGTAGCAAAGCTCTCTTTTCAGGTCAAATTTTGTATGTCAGTTCGCTGTGTACCACCGCATGAACTCTGATTTTTCACAATGCATCATATAGTCCTCCCCATAAAATTTTGCATCGGGCAGGGGACCTACATAATTTTCATTGGCCTTGGTGTTAAAAAATGTGGAAAGTACCCCTTTAGCCATCTCATTGTCAAACCCGAATGTCCCTAGAATTTTGCTTAATTTCATGGGCATAAAAGATAATGAATCAATAAATCTGATGTGTAGGGCAGATAGTCACACACAGAAATTTTCCCCCCTTGATGAGCAACTTCATATCTATTTTTTCCTTGACCGGTTGGCTAACAATAAAATTGCTGTCATAGCCTTTGGCATTGTGAGCTATAAATGTGTAGTGTTTGAATGGTGTATCTATAAAACTTCTGACAAACTCTTTTACACATTCATCCTCTTCAAATTCCCAGGATCTCTTTCCATCCAATTGCTTAGCAAATATAAAATTGGGGATGTGTCCCCCTGTTTCTTGTCTGGCCTCAAAATCAAACACAATGTATCTCAGTGTTTTACTTCTGTAAGTGGGGTCATGTAACAGATATGTTTGCCTGTGTTCATCAGAGAGCTGAATCTAGCACACTGAGTGTGTTTGCATGCATGAGCCCTCTTGTAAAAAATGAAGCATTCTTCACACAGTTTCATCGATTCACAAGAGACCCTGCCCAAAGCCACTCTGTCCAAATGCCTTTCTAGGCAAGCTGAGGGCCTACAAATCTTTTTACACTTTGGGCATGATTTTGCATCAGTTTTCTGTTCTGCTCAGTTTGGCTCACAACATGCATACAAAACAATGCACATGAATTATTACTTTTGTGACTAAAAGGTATATGACAATATTCACACAGGTATTTGACACCTATTAATTTCATTACATCCATGATAACATAGTAATGACCATCATGCAATAATACAAACAGTGTTTTAGGAAGTCTTTCTGTTCCTGTTGAAAATGTTTGCCAGGTTCCCTGATTGTGGTACAAATCATAATTCTGACTCCTAAAAATTGCTCAAATTGCGACACGTTTCTGAACTTGACAGGTGTCTGTTCTGACAAACCCAGTTTAGTGTGCAAAATTCTACCCTTATTAATCAATTGTGCATCCATATATCTGTGGGAGTTTAGTAATGCAACTATACTAGTGGCAAAAAGAACATTATCTCTGTTGTTTAAATCAATCAAATAGCATTTTTTTCTCAATGATTCTGTTGTATAAAACTGAACTTGGTGTACATCTTCTCCCACCCTCCCTCCCCCATTTGTAATAGTTGTTAGCACGAGGTGCAAAGGCCCATCGGTGATCACCTCAGAATTGCTCTGAAGCATATCAGCTATCTGGTCTAAAATCACACAAGCGTTAAGCTCTCCAGGGGCCCTTCTCCCTGAGAGTAGTGGGTGATTTAAAGAGACATCATCAAAACGCAATTGCAGAAAATCATTGAGACCCAGTTCAGGTATCACCCTATCTAACAGCTTTTGGATAGCTTGGTGTATTGCCCTAATGGTTTCTGTAAAGGACTGAAGCCTGTCAATATTGGCAAAGCAAAACCTTTCATACTGTTCTATTGCACTGAATCGATTTCTCTCCCTTGTGTAACTTTGAATTCTTTCTAAAAAAAACTACATGAGGGTATTGGTGGTTTTCTAACACAGCATCTTGTGGAGAATCATGATTCTCAGCAAGATGCCGTGATGCCCTATGTTGTAATAGTTTCCTGGCACGCTTTACCTTCCTTTTCAAATTTTCTCTGATTTTTTCATTTTTTCCCATATCTTTCTTTTTGCCAGTCTGTTGCATTTGGTCTTATTTTCAGCATTGCCTCCTTTTTGTTCATTCTCTTCATGCACTGTTTTATAGATGCAACCATTTCTGACACACAATTAAGCTGATCGACCATCTCTATATCACATCTCAACTCTAACACAGACCCCTTCCTACCTAAACATAACAACATAAATGCAGCATTCACATTACGATACTTTAGTATTTTTTTTGTAAAGCATTTACGATTTCCTTCTCCTTACCGCTTAATCTTTCAATGCTGTCAAGCAATTTGAACAACTTTTCAGCAAGCTGTATCATTAACCTCATTGGCTCATAATACCTTTTCCCAAACTGGGAAGGTGAAACAGGTTTCCTTTTGCCTATACACTTCAAATTGATGGAGGCCTGGGGAGGTGAGACAGGGTTCTCATTGTCTGTAGCCCCCAAACTGGCAGATAGCTGTGGCTCATGATATAAAGAAAGGCACCTTGTAGAATTACCATCGGGTTTAATCACCAAATGTGTGGGTGCATGGGGAGTTGCATCAGGATTCTTCGACATTTTGGAGTTTTGTGACCCTTGAAACAAAATTGTGCAGTTATTATTTATAGATTCAAAAGCATCACCCCTGGTGTCTCCACTATCAACATCATTCACAATACTGGCAGCCATCTCTTGTGTGTTCTGTACTGATTCCTTCTTTTGTTTTTTCTGAGATGATTTGCCTTTTTTGTAGCTATCAACAGAAAAGCAGACCATCACATATTTCAAACATGGCCTTTTATAAATCATAGATACATTTAATTAATTTGATGTCTTAGATCACCATAAAGTTTGTATGTCTGATTTTGAACCAAAGATTTATAATGTGTGTATTGCTGTTCACTTATGTTTACGCTTTCAATAAAAGTTTAAATTATAATAATCATATTTCAAGCATTACAGGTGTAAGACACGCATTCCTTCTACTCCTCCTTTCTGGAAACATTCACCCCAACCCTGGTCCCCCCTCAACAAAAACCTCCCCAAACAAACCACAGGGAAGACTACTGCTGGCATCACTTAATATCTGTAGCCTTCCCAAGAAACACACCCTACTGCAGGGTTGGATTGCCCAACATGCCCCCAGACATCCTAACCCTCTCAGAAACCTGGCTATCAAATAAAATCCTCAATGATGCTGTTTCCCACAACTATAACCTCCTTAGGGCGGATAGATCCGTAAGCGAGGTGGAGGCTGCGCAATATACATTAAATCAACACTCTGCGCCACCATCGTTGATACCCCTCCCCCCAAACATGAGGCCCAGACTCTCGCAGTCAAAATTAGATTGGGCTCTAAAACAATCATCATCATCTCAGCCTATATCCCCCCGAGAAACCAGAAACCCACATTTGAATCCATCCTCCACACTGTCTCACACCTCCCAAATACTAATGAAACCATATTAATGGGTGACTTCAACATCGACTGGGCATCCCCATCCTCCTCCGTCTTCAGAGATGCTGCCCAGGCTATCGGTCTCTCCCAAATTATCACATCCCCAACGAGGCGCGACACAAGAACCGGGACATCCTCACTACTAGATCTCATCTTTACCAACAGGCCAAAAAATATTACCCAGGCTTCAGTGCTCCCTGACTCTATCAGTGACCACTCCCCGGTTATCTGCTGGTGGTCGGGCAAACTGCCCACTGCACCACCCAAAACCACATGGCACCGAAAAATCAAAAAAGGAGGCATGAATAACCTCAAAGAATACCTAGCCAATAGTTACTGGCTTCCCTTATATTACGCACAATCAGTTGATGCTACTCTCACCCACTTTATAGCTACCTTTAACAAAGCCTGTGATATATATACTCCCTCACTAGGCAGGTCGTGAAAACCAGGTCTACACCATGGATGACACCCTCCCTCCTAAAACTCATGCAACACAGGGACAACCTCTGGCACAGGGCCATAGACTCCCAACGCTCCCAGGACAGACAACTCTACAGGGAGGCTCGAAATAAATGCACCTGGGCCACACGGCAGGCCAAGGCTGATTACTATCAGCACACCCTCTCCTCCTCCTGGGGAGATGGGAGAAAGTTCTGGAGTAACATACAAGAAATTAGCGGCAAATCACGTTCCCCCACCCCTACCCAACTAAGTCTGAACGGGGACGTTACCCAAGATCCTGCTAAAATCACTGAAGCCCTCAATGAAACTTTCTCAGACCTCTCACATATCCTCCCGCCTAACTTCTTCCACCCCCCCAAACCCCCCTCTACTCCACTTATGGCGAGAACAGCCCTCCCTTCCCCTTTCCGGTTCCGTACCATCCCCGCCTCTTAGCCAAGCTGTTACATCTCCAAAGCAATCGCTAACACTCGCCTCAGCAACGACTCCCTGGACCTAAAACTCATAAGGCTTACCCTTGATATCACCATAACCCATCTCACACATATCCTAAACCTCTCGCTGTGCCTCGGCCAATTCCCACTACCTGGAAAAGCCGTGATCACCCCTATCTTAAAGAGCGGGATCCACCCTCCCGGAATTATAGACCAATCTCTATACTCCCTCCTCTCCAAAGCCCTGGAAAAATAGTCTCTGACCAACTTACTGAGCATCTAACAAAACACAACCTGCTCAGCAAGGAACAGCATGGGTTCAGAGCTGGCCACAGCACCATCACGGCTCTCGCTGAGCTCACAACATTCATCCATGAGGCGCTCGACCAAGGGTCACTAGCAGGGGCTATCTTTATAGACTTAACTAAGGCCTTCGACTTGGTCAGCCGCGAATTACTCCTTCAAGTCCTGCCGCAACTAGATGTAGTCTCCGAGGCCGCTGCCTGGCTAAAGGACTACCTCACAGAACGCTCGCAGCAAGTAAGAATAAACTCCACCATCTCCACTCCCAAGCCCGTTCGCTCCGGTGTTCCGCAGGGGTCAATCTTAGGCCCACTGCTTTTCACTCTTCTTAATTCTCTCCCCAAAGCCTGCAGTGGTCATCTCTTACTCTATGCCGCGATGACGCGTTCTCTACTGGAACACCCCCAATCGTGACGCATCTAGCACACCCTCCAGGAATACTCCGGGAGTTGGAAAATTGGTTCGCTGACCACCGACTGATCATTAAGTATTCCAAAACCAAGGCCATGACCTTTGCTCACCGCCAAAGCCCGCACAACCAGATGGCTCTTCACATTTCTAACGCAGATGGTTCCCTGCTGGAGCGCGTCAATCACTTCAAATACCTGGGGGTCACCCTGGATACCTCCCTCTCCTACCACAGACATGTACGCCTCCTCTCGGCAGCAATCAACTCGAGAATGGGTACCCTCTACAGAATCAAAAACAGTCTGCCCGCACATGCCATGCAGATAGCTGTCACATCCTCCATCCTCTCCCTAATTGATTACGGGATTGTAATCTATGGCACTGCTGATAACTCCACCCTAAGCTGCATAACCACAGCGCTAAACAAAGCATGTCACCTTGTCTCGGGTTGTGACAGACTCACCCACACCTGCGACCTATACCAACTGACTGGCTGGCTTAATTTCCACCAAAGGCTCAAGTACCACACCTGCATTCTAGCAAAAGATCCACCTCCAGCTAGCGCCAACCGCCTTCACCACATCATCAAACCGCCCTCTCAGGCGACACAGACTCTGCCCACATCCTTCGTGGTTCCCCATGCTCTAACGTCCCTTGTGCAGAGATCCTCCGCTACCATGCCCTCAATTGGCTAAACACTCTTCCGCCCTCCCTCTCCCAATCCCGCAGCATCCATCTCTTCAAAGCAGGCCTAAAAACCTTCCTACTGGGTAGCTCAAAATGTGAATGCTACGTTGGCCTACCTGTCTCCTCTCCCCTCCCCCACACACCCACACAGGGGCCCTTCTGACCTTTCTAACCCCCCCATGCTCAACCCAGGGGTTGCAGGTATGTCTCCTACCTGCCCAAACCAGAGAAAAAAAAAGTCCCTCTGCCATGATACCAACAATTAACCCAGTAATACCACTTGTTTATTATGCATTGAAAGTTGCCTTCCATTGCCTTTCTGTCATATGTCTCTCCACCCTCTGTAACCACCGGAGAGCTAATGTTACTAAAATGTGATTGTACATAAAACTGTAAATAATTTGTGCTTGTATATAACACCTGGCCTGTTCCGTCTGTCTTCCCCCAACTCGTGTTCCCCCCTCCACCCTTTGTAACCGACGTGGAGCCTTTGCAAAAGAGTCTTTGACTCAAAGGTTTGTAATTCCGAATTTCAGTAAGTAAATAAGTAAACAAAAAAAGAATCTAAGTTAGCAAAAAAAAACAGTAAAACAAACCCTATTTTTAATTAAAGCATATTCTATCTCCCAATGATACAATTCTGAGCTAACAAAAACAGTAACATATATCCTATTTTTCTTAAAGCATCTTCTATCCACTACAGGGTTTTAAATAATTGATTAGCAGTTTTTTACTTGGGACTATACTAACTATACAGAAAATATTTATATAAGTTTTCTAGAAGTGCTGTGTTTGTTAAACACAGTGAGGCAAGAGCTATGCATTTTCACAAAGATTTAACACTTTTATGAGCAAAACGCTAATCAATTTTTAGAGTTATATAAAATCCCTGCACTAATGATGCAGTTCTAAGCTACATATATATATATATATATATATATATATATATATATATATACACACACACACAGTATCACATATCCTGTTTTTACTTAAAACATATTGTATTCACTAATGATGCAATTCTAAGCTAGCATATATACACAGTATCACATATTCTGTTTTTACTTAAAACATATTTTATTCACTAAAGCTACAATTCTAAGCTAACAAAAAACAGTAATACATATCCTGGCCCAGATATTCAAACTGCATCACAAAGAAGTGCAATAGCATGAGTAGGCACAAGTGCAGTGCGCCCATATGCATCACGTGCAATATTCAAACTCAGCACAGGCCAAGGTGCACTTGTGCAACATAACTGAATATCACACCAGCTGTGCCATGGCACAACCACAGTGGAGCAGGGCTGATGCACAGCACCACAACCAGAGATGCGCAGGGACAGGATGCAGGGGTGCACCACCCATGGAAGACATGGGCAGAGGAGCATGCAGCAGACCAGACAGCACCCCCACACTCCATGAACTGCACTACCTAAGGTGAACTTGATGAACCACCAGCCCATGAACACCAGCACCGAATCCACAGACGGGGCATGGTGCCCCAGCACACCCCCTTGAAAGCAGTGACCGTAACACAAGGAGGTCCAGCCACCCTGTGCCACCCCATCCCACCAATGCAGAGCACACCCTGCACAGTGATCCCCAGACACCCTTCCCAGGAGCAGCACCCAACAGTGCATGGCTCTGTATGCGTGCCACCACTCCCACTCTGACAATGCAACCCTGTGCACCATGAATCCCTGCATGGCAGCCCCACTGTGAGCACCCTGCAGTGGGTGACAGCAGCCACTGATGCAACAACTGCAGACACAGTGCCACCCTGCATGGCTCCCCAAGGCACAGCCAAGAGGTCAACCCTGCGTTGGCACCTGAGGTACTGCGCATGTGACAGGACCTGCCCTGGACACCACCACCAGCAGGACAGCACCCCACACACCCAATCAAGCATGCACCCTGTCCCAGCACTGGCCCCAACAGCCAGCACAGAAGCCCATAGTAGTGCATGGAGGCATGCACCACACAGGATGCAACACAGGGCATGGAAAAACACCAACCCAGACCCAAGGGCACCCCAACACAGGGACACAATAGCAGGGCAACAAACCCGCTGGTGTGCAACCACAGCAGCCATGTACCCACGGCCAACACCCCACCATGGCAGAGGTGTACCAGCCACCCTGCACATGCACCAGGAATCTGTCCTCCACCAGCATGTGACCAGAGCACAAGTGACAGACATCGGAGCACAGACACTGCAACAGACACCAACGACAGCATGGAGGGGGGACAACAACAGCAGAGGCCACAGCACCACTCAAGGCAGATGTGCACCATACTGGTGACAGGAGGCAATCCGCCATTGCACCAGGTCTGGGGTGGCCAGCATGGACAGCCACCACTGACATGCCAGCAGACCATGCATAGCACAGACATGCAAGGGGGTCAGCAGCATGGGCCATGGACACAGTGCATGCACCGGGGACCACTGCACACAGGCATCCAGTACACAGGGAACAATGCACATACCATAGACAGTGACTAAGTCCCCAACCCACACCATAGGTGGCTCCCTGATGGACAAACACACATGCCCAGGTCTGCACCACCCCCTATGCCATGCACACCACTGCAACCAAGCACCATTAGCCCACTGCAAATCAGAGACCACCACAGTTGTCATAACAAAATTTATATATTAAACGAATGTGAACAACAAAACATATGTACAACTATATACAATGGGGGGCAAGGGCCACAAACCAGGTGGGGTGGGCATGGAGCAGGGGTGAACAAATGGGAGAGGGATGAAGGGGTGTGAGGGTGAGTCCAGGGGGGAAATTCAATAAGGGGGCATAGAGGGCCTATCACCTGCCCCCTCTCCACTTCCGTGCCTTCCCCTTCTTCCGTGGCGCTGTACCCCATCCCGCTCCATCCTTTGCAGAATCTCAAGGGTGGGTCTGGTGAGCTGCAGCAGCTCCTATACCCCTCTCTCCAGCACCTTCCAGTGTTGTCCACCTAGGATGAGGGAGCAGAGTCAATACGTGTGACTGTCCAGACCCCTGCAGCCCACCCATTGTGCATGGCATACAGCCATGGGCCACACTCCTGTGAGGGCATGCAACCACCCACAGTGACCGTGCCCACAAGACCCACCTACCCAGGCACCCACAGCCATGCAGACTGCTGCACACACACACACCGCCCATGTCCCACACAGCACCATCATAGCTGTACAGTGACATGGCTAAGCAGTGCGAAGGCAGTGGCACAGCCATGTACCCAGTGCACACATGGACCACCAGCAATACCCACCCACACATGCAGGGCCACAGGACAGTGCTGAGTGCACCATGTGGCATGCACAGTGGTGGGACCAAGTGCTGGTGGCCATGCCCCACCACCAACCCTGCAACACAGCATGCACAGATGTGAGGGGAAAAAGGCACTCACCTGCATCCAGGCCAGCTGGGTGCTGCTGGCCCATGGCCCCTCCTCCATGACCCTGCTGCAGCTGCATCACACCAGCCCTGTCCTGCTCTGCTCAGGCTTGTCTTGCCCTACAGTGCTCCTCTGGGCCTAGGGTGCAAACACGGAGAGGGGAACATCAGTACAAACCAGTAGCAAACCCCCCCAGTGTGTGCGTTCCTTCACAACCCAGCCATGCTGCAATCCCACCACCACCACCACCCCCACTAGACAGCCCCCACCTACCTGCAGGGTGGGCACATGCACACCGTGATACCCAGATGGATGGACGCTACCAGTGTATGGATGGAGTACCTACCTGGCTGTGGCATGGCGCCTTGCCAGGCACATGCCTGCAGATGCCCTAGTCTCTCTGGGTCCCTCCACTGGAGGTCTCTATATCGGTGGTGACACTGCTCACTGGAATGGGCAATACCAGTGGCCTCCTCCATGCCCTCAGCAACCTCCTCCCACATGGCACTGTGTGGCCTTTCGAGTGGGTCCTGGCCAAACAGAGCCCCATCATGGGGCTCAACAATGGCCACAAGGTTAGCCAGCTCAATGGCACTCCACTGCTGCACTCACCTGCGTGACATCCTGCAGTGAATACCAATAACAAAATTGCACTCTGTAGCACACATTCCCCACATGCAGAGGCTGCGTGGTACAGCGCTGCCGTTCCCCATCGTGCTGTCACCAAACTGCATGAAAGGGGTGCACCCATGCAGATACACGGTGCCTAGAGGCAAAGGTCAACCGCAGGATCAATGGTTTGTCTGCGCACAGAGTGCCACAGTGCTATCTATTGGGACTCCCAGCATATAGCATGGTAGGGTGCCTGTGTGTGTGAACCCCTGCAGTGGCCTACCACGCTGTGGCTCCATAATGCCTATGGCATACCAGGGCATGAGTGCCACATGGGAAAACAGTGCACTAGCGCCACTGGCACAGTGGTGGCTATGCCCTGTACTGCCTCCTGCACACAGCATGACATCAGCACAGCACACATCACCACCCCGGGCATGCGCCGTGCGGTGCCTACTGCACATGTCACAGAGCTGTGCCATAGCCTGAGCATGCTCAAAAACATTGCGCAAGGTGCAACAACATGATATTCAGCCAGCATATGCAAATCAGCTCATCAGCAATTCCATGGCACTACTACTGCATTAGCATCCACTTAAAGTTGTTCCTCACCTCATTTGCATGTGTTGTGCTATATGAATGTGACATGGAGCTGCAGAGGAAATAGTCTGGTATTGCAGTCTATTGTGGTGGGTTGCATGCTGTTGGGATGTGTGGACTGTGGTCTGTGAGGGCTGAATGGGACTGCACATTCAAAGGTAACACCTGTCATTCCCACAGGCTCGATCATGACCAAACAAGATAATGAGGAGGAACAGGGATGGGGGAGAAGGGGGAGGAGGTCCAACTTCACCCTGGATGAATCAGATGCCCAGTTTGAGGGATAACTAGACAGGGAACCGCTGCTCAGCGGACAGCAGGGA
Organism: Neoceratodus forsteri; assembly: GCA_016271365.2. NCBI lineage: Eukaryota > Metazoa > Chordata > Ceratodontiformes > Ceratodontidae > Neoceratodus > Neoceratodus forsteri. The sequence continues at coordinate 13,645,655 of CM028131.1, forward strand.
ATGCTACAGGCCCATGCTGTGGCGTGCGGTGAGGTGGTGCGTACCGTGAACCAGCATGGCAGCCACCAGCGGTATGTACAGGAGTGTGAAAAGAAGGTAGGCATGGACAGGAAGAGGATAAAGGATAAGGTGGCTGCCATCAGGGCAGCACATGCTGCCACCGGTGGTGGACAGCCAGATGTGCCACGCCTGACACCACAAGAGGAGCGGGAGGCCAGCAGCATGGGGCGTTGTGCCATAGAAGGCATTACTGGTCGTGGCTTCCAGATGGGTAGCAGCCCATCACTGCATGGTAGGTCCTGTGCTGTCACTTTGTAGGTGGTTGGGGGAATGCCACAGGGCAAGGCAGAGACAATAATACTACTGTGTTCCCTTACAGCTCCTGAATGTCTAAATGGGTCAGCGGTGATAGGTGTGTCCACTGAGGGTATTGCCCTGGACATGGAGAAATGCCCATCCATCTTCACAGCTGTCCAAGGGACCGGACCAGTGCACACCTGCCTGTCTGTCCAAACTGAGGATGGTGGTGCAGGTGTGGATGAGGCCCTGCCTATGGCCCAGCATGACAATGCCCATGAATTCCAGCATGCTGGGACACAGATTGGTGCCAGATATGGCACAGATGATGATGGATCACACATCTCGGACAGTGATACGTGTCGGATGCAGGATAGTCCCACAGCAGGATACGGCATGGGTGCAGCCATGGGTAGTGTCGCCTTGGAGGTCTGAGTGACAACACAGTCCTAGCCTGTGCCTGTATGCCTCAGTGGGGAAGCACTGGTGGTGTCCAGGCCAGTGGGGCTGTTGCAGCCGCTGTGGTGGCACTAGTGAGCCCCAGTGATTGGCAGCCAGAGGGGCAGTGCCAGCAGTCAGCCAATGGTGATGGGGGACAGTGTCAGGGGAGGTAGCAGTGCACCACGTGTGGACATGCCCCAGCATGGCTCTGGTGTGCAGCACCCATCATCAAGGGGTGCTGCCCAGCAGGGCCAGGAACACCATAAGGGACAGCATGCCGGACTGGCGGATGACCTTTTTGATGAGCACAGCCGTCTACTCCAGGCTTCAGTGGATCAGCAGTTGCAGCTTGTAACTGCAGTGGATGCACTCAGTGTGGTTCTACGCCAGGCAGAGGAGCGGCACAGCAGAGACCACGGTCTGCTCCTGGCAGAGATGGCCCAGCAGTGGGAGGATGTGACCGCTGCCATTGACAGGCAGACACATGTATTCACAGCTGTCATGGCCGTATTGGGCACCCAGTTCAGTACCCTTGTGTTGCAGACACCACGCAGTGTCATGTCCACCCCCCATTCCCAGCACCGTGCAACACCTGCTATGTCGACACCAGGTTCAGCAGTTGGAATACCGAGCACACCTGGCATGGGCATGTTCGGTGAGCTGCAGACCCCTGTGCCAACATGGCCGTGTTCATGCAGTATCACCCCTTGGGGACCATCAGTGCCACCCCATGAGGCCAATGGTCAGCCTGGCACAGCTGACAGGTTTTGGCTGGGTAGCCCATGCATCCATGGTGGCTGTGGCACTGTGCTGCATGACTGACCTGTCTCCCACCATAGCCATTGTCTGCCGCTGCCCTATGTGCAGTGTGGTGTGCATCATGTGACTCATGGGTGGGGTATCCAGCCCTGCACACACACGGTCCCTGTGCACACCCTCCTGGCTGCTGGCCACTGTGGCGTGTGCATGATGATGCCTGCATTGTGCTGTCTCCCAGTGTGCAATGGTGCCCATTGCATGAGGCAAGCACAGTGACAGCCACTGGGCATGGTCGTGTGTGGACCTGTGTGGGGGTAGGGGTGGCATTTGTGGTTGATGTGCTGTCTACCCCTTGTGAATGTCTTGTGGTGTGTGTGTGTGTGTGTGTGTGCATGTATTGTGTTTGGCCCTGCCCATCCCTAACGCCATGTGCGGTGCCACACTCAGTCCCATTCCCTTACTGCCATTCACCCCTGGGGTTTGTCCCTGCCTGTCTGTGGGCTGTGCCCTTGCCATTGGTGGTTGCACATGGCCCCGTGACCTACCTGTGTTGACCAAAGTGTTCTTCTGTGATGGTGTCCCGGTGCAGCTGTGACATCTGGATCAGGCGGTGGTCCCTTTACCCAAAGGGTGGTTTCCCATCACCGTCTGGACTGGCATCCTCATCATCCCCACCACTGTCCCCCTCTTTGACCTCTACAGCTATCCCACAGTCATTGGCCATGTTGTGCAGGACGCAGCAGGCCAGGAATAGGCCACAGTCCTTCAAGGGGCTTTACTGTAGGGCACCACCAGACGTGTCCAGGCACCAGAAACGTGCCTTCAGCATCCTGAACACCTGCTCAATGACATTCCATGTTGTGGCATGTGCCTTATTGTACCATAGCTGCGATGGGGTCGTGGGGCACTGGTATGGTGTGAGCAGCCAGGGACATAGTGGGTAACCACTGTCACCTGTGTGTAGAGGGTGGACATTAGTATGGTGGTCTGCGTCACTTTGCCGTGGGCTGACAAGGCACCTCTGACTATGCACCCCCCACATTTGCTCATGTCGTCCTGTGTGATATGCATACTCACCTACTAGGTGGTCAGTGGGGATGTCCCCACTCTCAAACCTGTGGCACAGTGCAGACTGGTGCCAGATGAAGGCATCAAGTGCTCCCCCAGGGTGCATGGCACAGACATTGGTTATGTGCCCCCTGGCATCACACACCGCCTGGCAGGTGATGCTGGCATACCCCTTCCGGTTGATGTAGGACACACCGTCCAGGCCAGGTGGCATGTGAATGGCCTTATGGGTGCAGTCAATGGCCCTGAGCATGCCAGGCAACTGTGCTACCCTGTGGAACTCTTGTATGTGTGCTGTGCGCTCCGTCTGTGTGCTGGGGAAATGGATGTACTCCGCAGCATGTGGCAGCAGTGCACTGAGGAATTGTGTAAATAGGTGTGACCCAGCTGACTGGGTTATGCCTATTGTATCCCCTGTTGGTCTCTGGAAGGTGCCTGTGGTGAGCAGGCACATGATGGCTGTCACCTTCATCTCCACTGACAGAGCATGACTCCGTTGTGTGGGTGCCTGCATCTCATCACTGCACAGCTCACAGAGCTGCCTCAGGATCACCCGGTTCAGGCAGTACCAGCCCACAATATCTGTGTCAGTGTAGTGTTCGAAGGTAGTGCGGGCTCGGTACTACCTGTTCTGGGAGTACCACAGATGGGCCCTTCCACAGCCGCACCCACCTGCTGCCTTCCTTCTCACACCCCTCATTACTGCCTCCATCTGGTAGGTGGTGCTAGTCATGTCCCTGGCTGGTGTTCCCTCTCTGGTGGCTGTTATCCCATTCCCCCTGCTGTTTGTTTCTGATGATCCCACTGCATGGGGTACACCTCCAGCCTTTGGCTGTGGCTGTCCTGACTACTGCCACTGCCCTCAGTCCACTGTGGCACTCCACTTACAATCCTGCACAGTGGCACAGGCTCTCCACTCCTATTCTGTTCCTGGATCACTTCCGGTGTACCCTGTCCTGCTCCTGCTCACTGCTACTCTCTGCCATGTGCCTGTCAGCATGCTCCCACCTGTGGCTTCCCTGTAGAGTTCTTGCACCCCTCTCTTGCTCTTTTTTATTCTGGATCATTTCCACTGTTGCACAACTTCTGCTAGTTCCCCTATTGCACATGGTACATGCTGTTGAATATCGCACTGCACATGTTATTCATGGTTCTGCCCCTATGGTTGCACATGCATTCATTACTATTGTGCTCTTGTGCATTGCAACTTGCGCTGCACAGCTACCTCCCACTGAATATTTCATAATGGCGCATTTCCGTACTTGCGCTGGCACATCTCTGTTGCCCATGGCATATCCCTTTTGAATATCCAGGCCCCTGTTTTGAATTAAAACTTCTCAGTGCTCCTACATCAATTTGGCATTGTCCCTGTAACTCCCGAGTGATAGTCCTGTGGAGGCTAAATTGCCATATGTTTCATATATAACCAATGATAGTCTATGGGAAGAGTTTTCCTGTAGATGCCTCCAAATCCCTCTAGATATGGGAGCCCTGGCATCTTCTATTCACCAATGATACAATTCTGAGCTAATGAAAACAGTAACATATATCCTACTTTTTCTTAAAGCATCTTCTATCCACTAATGATATAGTTCTAAGTTAGCTTATATGCACCCAGTATCACATATCCTGTTTTACTTAAAGCATATTTTATTCACTAATGCTACAATTCTAAGCTAATAAAAAACAGCAACATATATCCTATTGTCACTTAAAGCATGTTATATTCAGTAATGATACCATTCTAAGGCAGCAAAAATATGAACAAATACCTTGTGGGTTGTTTTTGGTGGTCTCCATCTGTTCAGCACTGGTAGGTGGCATTTCATCCTCACTTATACCCACAACAGCACCATTTAAGAGAGAATCCATTTTGCAATTCTCAAACTTTAGCAGTGCCTCTTCGGTTTTCAGCTGAGATTGTGTCACACTGATAATGTCTAACACTTATATAATGCAGTTAACAACAATAATTAGCAACTCCCCCATTTGTTTGCATGAAAAAAGAAAACAATACTATGTTTTCTTTTAGACTATTTCCCAGATCTTTCCCAATGTTTCTCAGATGCCTACTATGTAAATGTGTGTACTGTTCTATTGTGCATCTGATGATATCATACTGATTTACACTATCTGCCTTAATCTCCCACACTCTCAACAGAGCCTTTCTCATGTGAGTGAATACTATTTCCCATATATTTCCCAATGTTTCTCAGAGACCTACTATGTAAATGTTTGTACTGTTATATTGTGTATCTGATGATATACTGATTTACACCATCTGCCTTAATCTCCCACACTCTCAACAGAGCCTTTCTCCCATGTGAATAATGTAACTGCATTCCCAGATCACTCACAAAAGATCCCTGTGTATGACTTCACAAACACACAAGGCTGTTCTGTTTATACAACCTATCATAGACATCATAATCTAACATATTCCAGATAGATTCTGTTTATGAAAAGTTGTGCTTCTCTCAGATACATACATAAATAACAGATACATAGTAAATAACATACAATTATGATTCTTCAAGACACTTACTAAAAGCTAATTAATACGCTGAGCCCACCATCAGAGCCATACAGAATTTCATTAGAGGTCAGAGAAGGTCTGCTATATAAATACCTATGCATCTTTGAGAAAGTTTCTTGATATTCCTTCTCAGAGAGCCCCCTTAATATAATTTGAAATAATATAGGTGTCCATAGTGTATATTCCTTTGGTATGTGTGAGAAATTACCAGACTTTTAATAGTTTAATAGACAACTATAGGCTTTCTATCACAAAAGTATCCTTTCACATGTAAAACAGTGTCTCATTCTATTCTTAAAAGATGTGCTCATCAGCTAACTCATCAGTATTCAATACAACCTTCTGTGACTGTCACATAGGAGCCCCTGCCTGAATTATATTTCAGTAGACTGTCAAAAATAGATTTACAATTGTAAAGACTTCAGCCATCATTCTGTAACATACTCTGTACACACTTACTTAGTAGATATCGTACACTGTTCTGAATCCTATTTTGTGGACTTTATGTACTTCTCATTCTGTGTTAAAAATGTTAATCGTTTATTAAATCATCAGCCTTATAGGAATTATATTTTTAGCAACATTCACAGGAAACTTGGGGGACATACAGTGTATATATATATTTTACTACAAACAAGGTAAGATTTTTAAAGTAGCTTCTTCTGTCCAAAGCCTTGTATAGATTTTTTTCTGTTCCTAAAAGTTGGCTGATGCACACACACACACCCACATATTGTTTTGCAGACTAATGAATGCTGCCTTGCCAGTCTGAGACACCACTGAACATTTTACAAGAAGTTCTTGGTAGGGCATTCATAGGCTACATTAATACTTTTTTCTAACCTTTTAAAATATGCACCTTGTCTCAAAACAAGTGAGATTAAATAGTCCTCTGTGGGCACTGCATCTGCATGATGATGCGTTCCTTATACAGAATTCCAAGAAAAATCCAAGTCACAAAGCATTTACACACATCTTGTCTTTATAGCCCTGAACCAATGGGGGGGTGAATGAATATTGAGTGAATAGGGGATGGAGGTGCTAGGACTCGGGTGCGATGGTGATGTGGAGGGGGTGGAGAAGGAGGGGAGCAGGAGTTTGAGGGGAAGGAAATGGAGATGGGGGCTTGAGGTTTGAGCTAGGACACTGCAGCAGGGGTGGAGGAGGGAGCAGGGTGGTGTGGAGGAAGAGGGACTTGGGTGCAAGGGTGGATTTGGAGGAGGAGGAGGGAGTCAAGTTCAAGCTAGAATGCAGTGGCAGTGGTGCTGTGGGGAAAAGGAAGAGGGACTCTGGTGATAACAAGGATGGTGCAGCTGCATTGCAAAGTGAGGGGGAGGGACCCAGGTGCAAGCTAAGAAGCTGAACTGGGGGTCCGAGAGGAGGGGTTTGAGGAACTGCTAGCATTCTGATGCAAGGGGAAGAGGAGGAAGCACTCCAGTGTGAGTCTGTGGCATAGATTTGAGAGGAGGGGAAGGAAAAGGAGGGATGTACACTATAGAAAAGTGGAGGAATTCCAGGTTCGAGTATGAAAATGCACTTCACAACCTGTGGCAGGAAGGGGATGGGGTGTTGCCATGCCACGCATAAGGCGGGACTTCAGGTTGCAAAATGGGAAGATGTTGCCATGGTAACTACCTGTCAAATGATGTAGCATGCACTGATTGACTGAAATTTAACATTGGACAAGTTATCTCCCCCTATACTACTACAACATATGGAAGCTGGTAATAAAACACCTTAATACATGCTCCAGAAATAACAGGCTAAGACAGGTGCAGTACAATTTTTTGTACAGAGCTTATCTTACCCCCTCTAGACTCCATATCATGAACCCTAACAAATCCCACTTCTGCCCCAAATGTCATACTGACCAGACAAATTTCTTGCACTTGGCCCTGACTTGCACAAAAGTTGCCCCCTTCTGGACAGAGATACACAAGACGATGGAAAAAAAACCTTTCGCAAAAATTGCAATGCACCCCCTTTGGAATTGCTACTGGGTGCAGAACCATCAAGGGAACAGCAAAATAGCAGCCATCCACTTTGGGGAATCACACTGGTTAATGCAAAAAACACTAGCTCAAATATGGATGTCAGGAAATCCCCCCACAGTTCAGCATGGATCAATAAATTAAAGCATTGTCTCACATTAGAAAAAGTGCAACACACAGCTAATGACACAAAAGATACCTTTGAAAAGGTCTGGGGCCCCCTGGAGAAGGCCATTGGTGAAGTTACAATCCTGGTCCAATAAGATCCTATAATCAATAGATCATACTGCCTGACTTGATTTTCTGGTGAGTATTCATGACCCTTTCTCTGTCTTCTGGGAAATACCCTTCTTCTCCCCTGATGAACTTTGTCACATTCCACTCTGTCACTTGTATCACCCACATTGTAAGTATATAGTTGTTTGGAGACATTGTTTAACCTGTATTACACTGAACTTTTATACTTATTGATGCACTATGTATCTGTGATCCTGAAATCAAGAAAACATGTATGTAATTGATTATGGGGTGGATGTATATATTTTTTTCATCAATAAAAATATTTGACAAAAAAAAAAAAACATTGTCTTCCTGTAATTCCAGTAAAATCACTGTGTTCTCGACTGCCTCTTGTGTTGAGGGAGTAGGGGGGAGGCAAACCATCCTGCCTCTGTAACTTCCATCCTCTCTCCAGCCTTCTCCTTAGTGGCCATCTTGGTAGGATGACCAGAGCTTCTCCCCACTGTCAGAGTAGGGGAATTTTTATTGAGTAGAAGGACTTCATACAAGTATATCAAAATATATTAAAGTTCATTTTACAAACAATTCCAAACGTTAAGATTCTTAAACAGTTAAAAAAAATAAACTATATCCTTGGTTCGTTACAGTATTCACACAGGTTCAATCCATCTCACTTAATTAACCCAAAGTATTTTGTTTCTTTCTGTTGAGCAAATTTTGGCATCATTAGAACATATTTTCTGCAAAGTTATCTGAATATTTTGCAATACTTCTTTTTTTTATCTCACTTGTATTTTTCCTCCTGTCACTACTGACCTGCTATCTCCAGCCACCACTCCACCTTCACTGCTAACCCTTGAGCCTGGACATGCCCAGCTGGCATATGCAGCTATACCATCGAGAGGGACCCCCCATGTCCCCGTGCCCAGCCAGGATCCAATACTGGCACGTGCCTGATCCAGGCATAACCAGCCAGTGAAGTAGCAGCCATCAAGCTGCCGCAGTCAGTGCTACCATTTCCCTTCTTTTTCTGAGCCTCTCAGAGTGCGAGCATGGATTGACATCAGGCACAGCGTGCTGACATCTGCCACACTCTGCCTTTTGCTGCACCAGCTTTAGCAGTGCCCTCAGTCATCACCAGGGGCCGCTGCAGAGCAGTGGAACCCTGAAACCCTCCCCAGGGATAGGAGAGCAATTCCTCCAGATACTCAATCCTGTCCCTCCCCTGCTGACCCTTTGTGGCTCATGCTCATGTCCGAACATGGGTTGCCAGCATGGCACAAGGTGTGGCATCCAGCACCTCAACCCTCAGTGCCACCAGGCCAACATATTTTGCAATACTTCTTCATAAGTGACTATCCTTTGCTGCATGGTTCATACACATCAAGCTTGCCATATGTAATATCTTATTGCTTTTAGAACTATGTACAGAGTCTCATAATAATATTTCCCCAGTCCACCTATAAACATGCCATATATTAAAGTTGGATATGTAAGAGAAGTAAACAGGGGCTCCTGCCATTTCCAGCTATGTAACTCCAGAAGTTTTTAGAATATTTACACTCCAAAAACAAGTGTTAGGTTTCTAGCAATTGTATGCAAGTAGGCCTAGTACAATATCTTTCTTAGACCTGCTTGTGTTTATTATTGTTTCTAGCATTAAGTCTGCCATACAGACCTAGCCAAACTGTGTCCCAAATAAATTCAGGTATCCTTTTTGAGTTGAGAAGTGTAATGTTCTGTTGTATTTTATTTTGCGGATAGTCTATAAACTTAATGTATTCTTTATACTCACTTTGTAGCATTAGTTGATAAAGACTCTTCCTACTATTAGTTTGTACTTGCAGGCTATCTATGCCCCATTTGACTAAGTTCTTGATTTGTCCCAACCCATATTTAGGCAAATGTTCTATTTTATGTAATAACCCTAATTTTTTTTTTGTGTCCAAGGCCCTAATCCTGGGTCTAGCCAAGTAAGCTCTTATGTTTTCCAGATCTTTTCTCCAGGCTTTAAAGCTTGCACAAAATTAAAAGATAAAAATACAAAACAAAGAAAAAGCCACTGGGTTAGTCATATCTAACCCCCTTTCTTGTACCTTCCTAAAAGTAAATTCCCTTTTAATAGGGTTCAGTTGACTTCCTCAAAATGCTTGGAAAAAGGTGTTCAACAAAAATGTCACTAATTCCTGAGGGGGAGGAATGTAACTAATATATAAAAATACTGGTAATAGAAGCATCTTGATTGGCAAAACTCTTTTCTTTTTTGCTGTTTCCTTTCCACGCTGATACTCGCCTAATAGCTCGCTGCAAACCTAAATCTCAATTTAGTTTTGTCATGTTTTCATTCCCAAAAAGTATTACTAAAACTGTCAAATTACTTTTATATATTCATATACCAGCATGATATGCCCCTGATAAAATCAAGGTATCCCCAAGTACTACCCCTGAACTTTTATCAAAATGTATTTTTGATCCTGATTGATCTGAAACGTTTCTAAAGACTTCCGTAAAGGTTTGTGAAGAGGAGCTCTGAGACATGCAGAGCACCAAATCATTAGCATAAACTAACATTTTAACCATAGGAGAGGAAGAGTTACCCTGTATCCCCTTAATTTCTGGGTTTGCAGCTATGGTTCTAAACAATATATCAGTGCTGAAAACATATAGCAGTGGGTTGAGGGGGGTTCCTTGCCTAACTCCTCTCCTTAGTACAATTTCTTTCCTGACCCATCCATTAACATTAGGTATTAAGGATGTGTTATTGTATATTGCAGTAATCCACTTCACAAATTTAGTTGGGATCCCAAAAGCTTTGAGCACGTTAATCAAGTAATCATGTGACACTTTGTCAAAAGCTTTCTCTTGATCTACTCCCATCATATATCCCTGAGTTTTATTTATTGACCATAAGTGAAACATTTCTCTCAGTATAACCAAGTTATCCTGCTGGACTCTATTAGGGATGGTACATGTTTAATATATGCTTATTAACTTATCAGCTACAGACGTAAGTCATTTGAGCATTATTTTACTTAAGATTCAATAGACTTCATGGTCTCCAGTTTTTTAAACCATCTCAAGCCCCTTTTATAAATAAATAATAATAATATCTGGGTAGCCTGATTCATTGTTTAGGGTACTATTTCATTATCCAGCAGCTCACTGAATATTATTTCTAATGCTGGTGCTAGTTCCTCTATACATTGTTATTAGAACTCTGAGCTTAGCCCATCAGGCCATGGTGCTATATTGTCTGTCAGTGAATTTATCACAGTTTTAACTTCCTCTAATGATATTGGAGAAATTAACTTCTTTTTTGCTGTACAGTCCAATTGAGGGAGTTGTAGTTGTTCCAAATTCAGGGGTTCAACTTCTGAGGAGATACCAAAAATGGAGTATGCAAATTTATCCATGAAATACATTATTCCTTCTGGCATATCTACTACTTGCCCATGGTCAGATGTTAGCTCTGTTATAATTCTATGCTCCATTCTGGTTTTACATTCCTTAAAAGGATCTAAGGAGCATTTTTTTTTAAACTAGTACCAAATTGCATCTCTTGCTCCAGGGATTTGGCCCTATCATACTGTGTGTTTAACATCTGTTTTTTAATTGTTTTAATTTGCTTCCCATAATTACCTTTATGTGTTTCTGTTAAGGATGCTAACTTCTGTAATTGGCACCATAACTCTAAGTATGTTAAATATTCCTTTTTACCTGCTTTTTTTTGCTTGAGTTTTAAAAAAATTCTGCCATGCTATTTTACTACCCTCCCACCAGAGGGCAATGTTTTCATACAGTTCAACAACTGATAATCATTACTCGGTTACTCAGTTAATGGACAAAAGAAGGCCAAGGCCCATCGAGATTGTCCTCCACACCTTGTGGATCATTATACCCTGTCATGTTATTTTATTTTATTATTACTATTTTTTTGAAGCCATTTGTCGAGTTTTATTTTAAAATTGTTTATATTATCACATTCTATAATGTCTTGTGGCAAAGAATTCCAAATTCTTAGAGCTCTAACTGTAAAAAAGTGCTGTCTTTTATTTGTTTTGGTTCAATCAATTTCTATTTGTTTATTATGATTTCTTGCTACAATTTTCCTTACTGTAAATGATAATCCATGTAATTCCATTAATGTTTTGGAATGCACAATCTTAAAAAGTTGAAGTAGATCACCTCTTGTTCTTCTAAGACTTAATGAATACAATCCTGTTTTTTGAAACCTAGTTTCATAATCTAATTGAGAAAGATGTGGTACAATTTTTGTTGCCCTTCTCTGCACCTGTTCTATCCTAGTAATGTCTGCAATCAAGTAAGGGTTCCAAAAGGGTGATCCGTAATCCATGTATGGTCTAATATGTGATTTATAAAGAGACATGATGCATTCCTCAGATTTAATAACAAATGTATTGTTTATTCTACAAAGAAGCGCATTAGCTTGGTTGGACACTTTATTACAATGATCAGTAGATGACAGTTTGTTGTTTACTAGTATTCCCAGATCTTTTTCCATAGATGATTCTCTAATACTAATATTAGTAAGAGAATATGATTGCTTGGGGTTATTTTTACCCATATGTAAAACTGCACATTTTGAAACATTAAAAAACATTTGATTGGTGTTTGTGCAACACTCAGTACTAGCAAAATCACTTTTTAGAGTGTTTCTATTTCTGTCACTGTCAACACGGCATCCCAACTTAGTGTTATCTGCAAATTTTGAAATTATATTATTTGATGAAATAGTCAAATCACCAATAAAGATACTGGATAATGTTGGTCCCAAAACATAGCCCTGGGGAAAACCACTCAAAACATTGCCCTTTTCTGAAAGTTTCCCATTCACCCTAACAGTCTGTGTTCTATTATTCAGCCAACTATGAACCCAAGAAACATCGTCATATGAGAAACCCAATTGAATTAGTTTATTTAACAATATGGAATGTGATACCTTATCGAAAGCTTTGCAGTAGTCTAACAAGATAACGTCAACTGGGATATTTAAATTCAGGTTTTTACTAATCATGTTGTAAAAAGATAACAAGTTGGTTGTGCATGAGTGACTAGATTTGAACCCGTGTTGTGTTATATCACCAATATTTAGGGACTGCATTTCTTCTTCAATAAGGGGTTTAATCTTTTTTTCCAGTGATTTACAGGGTATAGAAGTAAGACTAATGGGCCTATAGTTTTTTGCTTTAGAGTGGAATCCCTGTTTAAAAATAGGGGCAACTATGGCTGTTTTCCAATACAAGGGAACCCTAGATTCCTTAAGAAGCTTATTGAAAATAATTGTAAGTGGTGAAACAATTGCATCAGATGTTTCTATAAGAAATTTAGAAGTTATATTATCTGGACCAGGGCTAGTTGTTTTTTTTAATGTGTCTAAAAGTTTATACGTCTCTTGAAGTGTAACAGTATAGTTAAGTTTGTTACATTTATGGGCAAGTGGTACATATTCTATTCCTTGCTCAAAAGCAGAACAGAAATACTTATTAAATTCCATAGCTGTCATTTTATCTGAAATTGTTGTGTTATTATCTATAATTAGTGGGCCTACAGTTGTAGTATCTCCCTTTTTTCCATTCAGATATGACTATAAATGTTTATGGGAATCATTGGAATGGGCAGTTTTGAATTCCAAGTTACGTTTGACTAATATAATGGATTTCTTTAAATCCTTAACTGCCTTCCTATAATTTAATAATATTCCTTCTTTCTGATCTAACTGACGCTGTTTTAGTTGTGTAAATAACTTCTGTTTATGTAAACTTTGTTTCTTAATAGAACAATTATACCATGCAGGGATTTTACCTTTATTGTTATATTTATTTCTTACTGGTACATATTGATTTTCTAGTTTGTAAATTATATTTTTAAAAGTGTACCAAGCATCCTCTATATTTAATGGAGAAAGTAATGAGTCCCATGGAATAACCTTAAGATGCTCATTAATTTTAGGAAAATCAGCTTTATCATAATGTTTTATCATGAGTTTATTCCTAGGGGTTATGTATACCAAGGGAATTGTAAAGAGAATTGTCATGTGATCACTATTACCTATTGGGTCAATTATCCGTAAGTTAGTTAGAGATGCTACCATATTGGTTATGACTAGATTTAATGTATTTGTCCCACGAGTGGGTTCTCGAACTAATTGAAAGAGACCCAGATCTATAATTGTTGAGGTTAACTGTGTATCACATTGATTTGAACCTGTTAAATTATCCCAATTAATAGATGTGAGGTTGAAATCACCCAAAATAATTACTGAACTCTTATCTGCCAATTGGGAAATCTCTTTAGTTAATTGTTTAATATAGCCGATATCTGAAGAGGGTGGATGATAACAGGTACCAACCAAAATCTGAGAGTGACCATTAGGTTGTAGGTTCACCCAAGTACTTTCTGTCTGTGAATTTGATGAAAATTCAAAAGATGGAATATCATTTGTAACATATAGGCTTACACCACCTCCTTTTTTATTATTTATCCTATTTTTGCTATAATGTTTAAATCCAGGGATTTCCATAATCCATTGTTTGTTGGAGTTACCCTACGTTTCCATTATGGCTATTAGTCCTATATTAAATTCCTGGATTTTTATTTCTAATTCAGCCATTTTTGTAATGTTAAGTGACTGTGCATTGACTGTTAGGGCAACTTTAGTCATGGAAATTATATCGGAGACTCTTGCCCCTCTATAACTTGAGCAGGTTTGGTTCTCCTTATCCTGATTACAAACAGCACAATCAATATATTTAATCATTGAATCACCTAGTACATAAACCTGTTTGTTAATTGACTTAAGGGGAGGATGTTCTTCTAGGTTGTTGGGAGCCTGTGTAACCTTAGTAGTCCGTTGTACTTTTTGTTGAGTAGCCAATAATGAAGTACTGTTAGTTCCAGAAGTTGGGTCTAGGTATTCATTATTAACTTTAATACACTGATCATAATTAAAACTGGTTTCATCAATTGCAATCAGTCCCAGTTGTTCAAAGGAATTGTGTAATGGAATCGGAGGGGAGGAATTAAAATGCACTTCCTTTGTCTGTAATGATCTGGTATGTGGGATAATAGACCAGGGCATAGATAGAACCAAATTTGCTTCCAACTCATTCTAATATTGTTCTTTTTGCAACAATGAGATGTTTAGCCTCCAGCTATTTTTTTTTTACATCTTGGGGACTCTACCCATTGAATATTAACTACTAAAGATCTATGATCAGAGAATTCTCATATGCTCACTTTAATGCAATCTAACCATAGGATGTTAGAGGTAAATATAAAATCAATATGGGTCAACAATATTCCTCTGAAATATGTGTTAGTGCCCTTGGAGTATTGGGACCTATACACATCTTTCAAACTGACATGCCCCACGATTTCCCTTAGAGCAGAAGTATCTCAAAATATTTTTCAGTTTTAAGTCCTCTATCTGTTTTTTCTAGTGCACAATTAAAATCACCAGCCCATATTACCAGCCTGGCTGTATGCAGATAGGGCTGTACCTGCCTAAACAAAGAAACTCTAAGTGCCTTAGTTTGGGGGCATAAGTATTTACTAACCTAAAACGCTTGCCTTGATAAGTAAAATCCAATAATAATGCACATATCTTTAAATCTGGACACTTTAATGTTAGGATTATTTATCAAGATCCCCACCCCATCACGTGCCTCTTCCCCAACAGACCAAAAGAAGGACCTTTTGTCCACAGTTTAAAAGCTTGGTATAACTCAAACTGAGTTGTTATTCTTGTGCCTTGTATACTGTAAATATTGCTATGACCCTCCTGCAATGTATGTAATACTGTAACCATCTTCCTATGACTCTTTATGCTATTCACATTTAGTGTGATTATTCTTAAGGAGCGCATAGTGTATTGATAAGTGGAGGGGGAATAAATTCACAAATCAGAAAATATCTAATGGGGTCACTTCAAGAAGTTTTAGAACATCTCCTTCTCCTGATACATCTAGTGGGGGATGCATTTTGTCTACCTTCCTCAGTTTCTAATGTATTATTTGTTATGGTAGAAGCTACTGAGGAGGAGTCTAATATTTCCCCTTCAGACTCAGTTTGCTCTTCAGGAGCAAGTATTGCAAATGTATTACCTTTTTTCCAAACTTCATAATCTTTTCCTTTACTTTTTGAGCTTCTTTCAGTTATCTTTTTTCCCAATCTGTTTCTTTTCTGAGGCAAGGATTTTATTGAAGAGAGTGGCTGCCCAGGGGGGAGGCATTATCTTAACCTCAGAATGGTCTGTATTACATCCAGAGGTACTAGGTGCCGTAGTTTCTTCTGGAGTGGTCTGAGGGTTAATGTTTTGATCTCCTTCCTGAGGGGTAAGTACAGTATCATCCCGGGAAGTGGGGGGGTTATTAGGGGCTGGCTCTGGGTGTGATACATTTGCCTGAGCCGCTACCCTCTGTGCTTGCATTTGCTGTGCTCTATTAATAATACCTTCATGTGAAGGGCAACCCTCTCTATTATGAGAAGCCCAAGGACATTTGGTGTGGCCATGTCCAGTGTTTTCACAAAGGTTACACTTAAATAAGTTGACACTATTAGCTGAGACATGGGCATCATCCAGGCAGTGACTACATCTGAGTGTATCGCAGGCATTACTAAGATGGGTACAAGAACTGCACTTAAAGCATGACTTGGGTTGCCCCATATAAATCAGAACTCCCCCTGGTTTTTCCCAAGATAAAAGGTACTGGGCAATTGAAAAGGGCCATTATTTGTGGTAAATAGCTTCACCTTAACTTTCCATCCCCCCTTCAAGATTTGCTCGCTGTCCAGAATGGGGGAAGGCTTTCCAGTACCTCACATTTCTGTTTCAGCCAAAACAAAATGTCTTCTATGTTAACCCTCTCATTGCTAAACATTATAGTGATGCTTTTTACAGATGGCTTTATTAGGGGGACAGCCATAAATGGAATCCATAGCGGGGTGTTTTTCTGTGTTTGGTATAAACTCCAAAACCTATCTAAACTTGACACCATCTTAAAACTAATGTCATAGTTCCCATTTCCTATATGGATAAGTGTAAACATTTCTGAAAAAAAGAATTACATAGCTCCCTTCAACAACTGTTTAGCTCTATATAGTCTGTCTGGAGGGTTTTCTAAGCACCCCTTAAACAGCAAACAAGCAGCATTTTGGCACAGTCAGCTCCCCTTTATTTTGAAACAAGTCTTCTAATCGAAGCATAGGATTAAGCCAAACATTTCTTGCAGGGTCTTGTAGTATTTCAGTTGAAGGACCCAGTCTGTTTTCAGAGCTTTCAGAAGTGTCATTTGTTTGTAAACCAGCTGTAGGGTTGCTAGTTAAGCATACTTTGGGGCCCATATCCTCATTTATGTCTGTCTGCTTTTCAGAAATAGTTTGTTCAGGAGCAATAACAGAGGTATTAGGTGTAATGTTACTTATGTCCTGCTGTTTAGTTTTAGTAGTAGCAGAATTATACCTCTGCATGTCTCTGTCCTCAGGATTAGGGAGCCATTGACGATGTCTGAATCTAGCCTGCTTTTGTTAATGCTCAAGCTGGAGCCCAGGACATTTCATTATCTTGTGCTTCATGTGATTCAGCATCATTTTTCCCTCCATTGGAGGCATTGAAGGAACATAGAAACATAGAAATTGTCAGCAGATAAGGGCCGCTAGGCCCATCCAGTCTGCCCGTAGACCCTATACATTGTATGTGGTCACTGACCCTATGTGATCAATGGCTTGTCATCACTCCCTCCACTTCAGACTTCCCTTGTGCCTGTCCCAGGCATGCTTAAACCCCTCCACTGTGCTTGCCCCCACAACCTCCTGTGGCAGACAATTCCCTTTCTGTGTTGAAAAACTTCCTCACAAGGAATTAGTTTTTAAGTTACTATGGTTTTCTATGGAGTTGTCTGAATCTGGCACCATGTTAACACTAGAACTTGTATTTAGAGGGCTTGCCTGGTGCTGCAATCCCAGCCGCTTTCCTTTGCTCTTGGCTGGTGCCTTTGTTTTTGCATGCAGAGTTTTGTTTGGCTGTAGGCACTCAACCTGTAGTTGACACAATCTGCCAGCTGAAATTTCTTGCCATGAAGTTACCTTGTTAGCATTTGAAGTTGAAGCCTTTGATGCAGGTACATCATTTACCAGCTGTTCAGCACTCCATGATTCAGCGCTTTGTTGTGTGAGCGAGGTGGTTCAGCTTGCAGAGATTCTCTCCAAGCTCTACACTTTCTTTCTTCCTCTAAAACATGTTGCAATTATAATTCTTTCTCTGAAATAACAGTGTTTTGTGCAATTGATACCTGGTGCATCAAATTACTTTTTCCTTATGAGTTTTACATTAATTCTGTATCTGAGTCACAAAAAATTCCTCTGTAACATCCATACCTTCACAGTCAACATTCTCCATCAGTTTGCTTGTAGCCGCTAGCAAGATAGAGCAGGGGAGGAGGCCATCACCTCTGCATCCTCAGAACTCCTTCCTCCTTCTGGACCACCTGAAATGGCCATCTTGGAAGATGGCCAGCAATTCCCCCAGAGGTGAGATGGGGAATTTCCCCAGTGCCCTGGCCAAATTTCTCCCCGCATTCACTACAAAATACCACCAACAGCTTAAAATCTGGTTCAGTTTCATTTGGCATCCATCTGTATGCCCCCCTCCCACCAGGATGAGGTTGAAAATAGGCAAAACATTATCTAATCCTCCTTCCTGGTCAACAAAATCTAAATAAATAAAAAATAAATAAATACAAATACAGTGCAATGGTTTCCATGTACTAATGGTGATCACAGAAAGGCAATCACTGTTTGGGGAAGTGTACAGTGCCAAAAATCAATTTTGGCAATGTACACACATGGCACACAGCAAAACGCAGAACCGAGTTTGGTTTTCACATTTTATGTGGGGGACTGAGCCCCATGCACCCCCCCACATTGGAGGCTTCACCCCATACACCCCTACTAATGGATTCTCAACTACAGGGGGTGCATGTTGGGGGTGCAAAACTAAATAAAAAGAACCCCCTGACCCAACTCAAAAAATGAGCATGCTCAGAACTGAATCCGGCACCCTTCCAGCCCCAATCTGCCACCAACCCACATGGCCAGCTCATCAGCCCACTGCCACAATACACCCCACAAACCCTCCTTCCCCTTCCACCCATCACATGGCATGGTCCCCCCCCCACACTTGTGTATACATAGCCACATCCTACCTCTATATTCACTGAATCCCCTATCTGGTCACCCTCCCATCCTGGTATCCCCGTGCATAGGCACAATGACTGAGTTGCGGTCACCATCATCACAGGCTATGTGCAATGTAGGCAAAGCAAGGAAAACTTAATTTATGGATCGCTCAATCCCAAGGGCACTAAACACTTTATATTATCAAAAGCAGAGGTAGATATAAAATACTAATCATACATAAAACATAAAGATCATAACTGCAATAAATAATTTGAATAGTCACATAAAATAGTTTCAAAGATTCAAATTACTGTAGATATAACAAATGATGTAGCTCGTGAAGGCCAGTGCAAAAAGATGTATCTTTAATGCTCAATTGCAACATTTTTTAAATGCCTTTAATATATTTTATTTGCTCACCATGAGAGCAGTTACTCCATATATATTACAAGTAATGTTCAGGAACAGTCATTTCTCATGTTCAGATGCTATTTTACTGCCTGTCTTTTTTAAGCTTTCGGAGAAAATTCCCTCAGTCATTTTCAGACCAGCTGGTGGAATTTTGGGTGAGTGCTTATTCCATTCAAGCAACAACTACATAATTATCCTCGCGTTCCTGGTACCGAGTAGCCAGTACCTTGAGGAAAATTATGTAATTATTGTTTAAATGGAAGGAGCACTCACCTAAGGTTCATCCAGCTAGTTAAAAAAATGTCTGACATATTTCCTGAAAAACCATCAAACATGAGAGCATTAAAATAGTATATGTACAAGACAAATGGCAATATCTGCATTTCACATGTAATAAACAAGGCAAAAGGGAAAAGGAGTAATGTTTATAATATGTTTATAATACAGCTGCAGTTGATCTTTAAGCCTCTTTTAAAGGCCTCAACAGATGGGGCCTCCCTGAGAGATTGCGGTAAAGCATTCCACAGGATCGGACTGGTCACATAAAATGCCCTATCACTGGACGTTTTCAGCCTGGTCCTGGGAACCTCAAGGAGGCCCCTGGTCGAAGGAGCGAGAGAGCAAATGTAATAATACAGTACGATACAATACAATGGAATTTAATACTACAATATGATACTTTATAGTACACTGTAAACCTATAGTATGATACAATATAATACATTGCAGTGTAATAAAGCAGTATGATACAATACAGTGCAATGTAATAATACAGAATGATACAATATAATGTTACATAATAATACAGTATGATAGAACACTTACATCAATAAAATCAGTATGCATGATAGCAGTTCAGACTACCGTACTAACTATTGCACATTGTTAAACATAGCATAGCACACTGGTTCTTGAGCCTTAAATCCCTGCAGCCTCAAAATACAGTCACCATAACTTAGCAGTTGACTCAACATACTGTAATGTCTTTCACTACAAATTCCCTGGTGAAGTTGTTTTGCACAGTATACACAAGCCAGAACCCCAGTATCTTTACATGCAATCAACTTTCTCTGTCTTAAAAGGGGAACTATCATCAACATGATTACTTAACGGCTGAAAGTTCATAAAAAGCTAATTTGATTGAGCTATTGTGTTGATCTGTGAATCAGTGCATTATTCATATGTAGTTTGTATGTGCATTGAAACTAATGAGTTATCACCTTTACATTTCAAAATCTTAGTAAAAATAATCCATCTTCAGAATTGCTTTACTCTCCAGGCTCTCCTGCCAGTGTCAGCTGATCATTAAAAACAATACACCTCAAGGCTGGCTCTGTGGTGCCAACAAGTATTGGGGCCCCGTATCAGGATTTCTAAACCCTGGCTGCGTTATTGTCAGTATAGGTTTGTAGTTCAGTGCCCTTAACCGCTTTGCTATACTGCCTCTTAATAATCCAGTAGAATTCTAGCATTGTTACGATAGAGAATCCCACTCCATCCAAAGTATTTCAGTAAGAAACTGTTATAGTTTCAACTTCATCAAAAGAAGTAAAATACTCTTTAAAGTGGCTGTCCCAGTGCGCAGAGGGCTGAGTCACTGGTATGATATCTCATGCTACACCAGTGACCCGGGTTCGGGAATGACCTCAGTTTGCTGGGGAGTCAGCTTGGGGGGGGGCTGGAGCAGGATCGAGCTGTGGCTCTCCCATGACCCTGATGGGGGGGGTATAACTGAAAACTACCATAAATTACAAATGAAAAACAAAATACTCTAATTAATGGTGATACTTTTTTACATACAGATAAAGACACATTTATCTACAGTTACAACCTCCCGGTTGATATTTGTAGTTACAACCAGGAGGTTGTAATTAACACCTGTCAATTAAGCATCACCACAGAAAGTTAACTGGTGCATAGTTTCATTGTGGGTGGGCTGAACATTTTGATGAAAATGGTGGCTCCATTACCGAGCACCAGTACCGGCACTCAGGCTTTGCCACACACTGTTAAGACAAGTAAGATTTTAAATATTTTTAAATATCTATCTAGTTGATCCTGCCTCAAAAATGAAATAAATCAATCTGGTTGATCCTACCACTCATACCCTTTGATCGCGTCTTACTCTATGCAGCAATGCTGATGGACCACGACTTTCCAGAACGTTGTTACCGCTGTAATGTAAGTGTGTGTGTGTGTGTGTCTATCTCTGACAGAAGTGCTGCAGTAACTGAACTGAGCTGAAAGGAAAAATATCACCATTAATTAAATAAAACTGTGTGTGTGTGTGTGTGTAAAAAACAGAATTTTACACACAAACTCAGTGAGCGATGTTTTTATAAACCCTTCGGGGTTTATGTTGCATCCCACTCCTTGGGTTTGTGTAAAATTCTGGTTACACACACCCAGTCATATCTTATTCTATATTTAGAAACAGAAACATAGAATTTGATGGCAGATAAGGACCGCTTGGCCCACCCAGTCTGCCCATTTTCTTACCTAGTGGATAAGCTGCAGATCCTAGTTAACCAGCAGCCTACTTCTTCCTACCCCCAACCCCTAGAATTGCCTTATGACTGTCCCATGCATGCTTGAATTCCACCACTGTTTTTGACTCCACAACCTCCTCCGGAAGGCTGTTCCATGCATCCACAACCCTCTCTTTGAAAAAATACTTCCTTAAATTACCTCTGAGCTGCCCCCCATCTTCAAATTGTGCCCCCTTGTTCTTGCACACCTCTTTTTGAAAGATGCTACCCTCTTGGACTTTGTTGATTCCCTTGAGGTACTTGAACGTTTCTATCATGTCCCCCCTCTCCCTTCTTTCCTCGAGGCTATACATATTAAGCTCCTTAAGTCTCTCTTCATACGTCTGCCGGTGCAGACCCTGCACCATTTTAGTTGCCCTTCTCTGGACAGCTTCCATCCTGTCTATGTCTTTGCGGAGATGGGGTCTCCAGAACTGCACGCAGTACTCCACATGGTGTCTCACCAGCTGTCTGTACAGAGGGATAATAACTTCTTGTTTTCTACTGGTGATGCCTCTCCCTACGCATCCCAGTATCCCTAATGCATTTAAGGTTATGCATGTTTTAGCAATGTTGTCCATCTATATGTTTTTGCCATTAACAAACAAGTAATTGTGTCCTTTTTTTTTCTTTTCAAGTCAAATCTGGATAGAAAGAGTATAGTATTTTCAGAATCTTAACACAAGGTCAAAACCCATTCTGATGGCTGAAAGAAGTGTGTTCACAGCTATACTGCCAGCTGATAATCAAAAGTTACACATTTCAAGGCTGGCCCCATGATGCCAGGCCAGCAGGTACATAACCATGTTTGATTCTTGTAGACCTGAGTTCACACCTCAAAGTGTAAGAGAAAAGGCTGCAAGAGGGGGAATGGATAAAGACTGAAGTTGGAGCTGCGGCAGTTCCAGAAATCTGTATGACATGAACACAGCCAGGGTTTAGAAATCCTGATATGGGGCCCCAATATACCTGTTCAAGTTTCAAGTTCAAGTTTATTGCAGGAAAACTCCATTGAGCAAGTTCATTCACAAGGAGATCCTGTGACATGTACACTTATAACGAACATACATAAATAAATAATTGATAAACAATAATATACATGAATGCATGTGATCATATAATACAAGCAGATATTACATACAAGGACACCACATCGGATGACAATAGGTGGTAAGCAAACAAGTGGTACAAGAGATGAACATTTCTAGATAGTATACTAACGATTGAAGACATAGTAACTGGTATTTGTAATACATACGTTTTAGCAAATTGATCAGCAACAGAAAATATAGGGTAGGGGAGGTATTCATGGCTTGGTAGGGTGAGCGGAGTAGTATATATGTAGATGGAGCCAGGAGTAGGAATGGGAAGGAAAGCAGGAATGGGATTGCTGCAGCAAAGGTAGCAGATATAAGACAGGAGCCTGAGAATGAAATAGTGTCTTGGATTAAATGATAGTGCGACAATAAGTAGTTAACATACACAAGGCAATTAAGATCTTACATGAAATGAGCATAGCACACATAAGGATAAGAAGGGGCTTAATGACAGTTGCAGATATCTTTTATCTTGGCTGAGCTTAGCACTTTATAGAAGTTAATTGAAACTGCGCTAGTTAGTTTCAGCATGGCTTGTAATTGGTTCCAAATAGATGGAAGGGCATGCGCAATAGCACATTTACCAAAGGAGGTCCATGTCCTAGGTATGTCAAGCTGAATGTAATCAGATTTCCTTAAAGAGTATGCACTATATGAAATACTAATGAGAGATTAAAGATAGCTCGGTAGTTTGTGCAGGAGCAGCTTAAGGGTCCATAGACCAGCATGGGGCAGGCATCTAGTAGTGAGAGATGTCCATCCAACAGCTGCATATAGGTCACAGTGGTGCGAACGGTATGGGGAGTTGGTAATGAGCCGTAACACATGGTGATAAAGGATGTCCAATTTACTTAGGTTTGCGAGAGTAGTAGAGGAGTAGATTACATCGTCATAGTCAAGAAGGGGGAGAAAAGTGGCCTGGACAAGCTTAATTCGAGTTTCAAGGGGGAAAAGGGGCCTCTTTCAAAAGAAGAAATCTAATCTGGCTTAAAGCCTTCTGGAGACGTCCTCGATATGGTCATTGAAGGAGAGTTTGTTGTCGATCCAGATGCCCAGATATTTGAATTTGGTGATGACTTCCAGTGGTTCGTTTAACGTGGTAACAATAAAGTCTTTGGGTGGGGTATTGGAGGTACCTATGGCAGCACTAAGAGAGAATATCATAGCTTTGGTCTTCTTCACATTAAGCAGGAGCTTTGCCTTTATTAAATTATGTTTAAGTTGGGCAAAGTCCGCTTGAAGCACTTTCTTAACTTCGGATAGCGTTGAGCCAGAAGTATACAGCACAGTGTCATCCACGAAGAAATGCAGATTGGACGTGGATATATTGGAATCAAGATCATTAATGTATAATGAAAACAAGATAGGGCCTAGTATGGATCCTTGGGGGACACCTCTAACAACTGGCAAAGAAGCAGAGAAAAAGCCATCTGCTTTTACTTTCTGGGATCTCCCAGTTAGGTAACTAGAGAACCACTGGGTAGTATGGTGCATGGCGCCCATATTAGCGAGGCAATTGACTAATAGGTTGTGATCAACAGTATCAAAAGCTTTGCTAAGATCCAAAAAGACTGCTCCAGTTACCTCCTTTGCATCTATAGCAGAAATCCAGTCATTGGTTACTTTTGCTAAAGCAGAGATTGTGCTGTGATTTGCCCAGAAGCCAGACTGAGCTGGGTTAATGAGAGAGAAGGTTTCCAAATGAGATTTTAACTGATTGTGGATCAGTTTTTCAAAAACTTTAGGAAGGATAGGCAAGATGGAGATAGGCCTGTAGTTATTTACATCGCACGGGTCACCAGATTTGAACAGAGGGAGGATGTGTGCTGATTTCCAGCAGGATGGCACAGTAGCAGATGTAATGGAGAGATTGAAGATATGAAGAATTGGGGCAGCGAGGTGGACATATCCTAACCTTAAGAAGAAGGGTTCCAAGCCATCATCCCCTGCACTTTTTTTTTGATATCTAGATTAAGGAGAGAATCTTCTATTTCTTTAAAATTTATCTCACGCAGTTGAAAGGGGCTAGGTGCTGGGCTAGATATTGAGGGGTGGATTAGGTTGGCTCATCGCAGAACCAGCATAAGGTGAAGAGTCGAAAACTAGTCCTGCCGTGGCAAAGTGAGAGTTAAGTTCTTCAAGGATTAAGGACTTGTTTTCCACTGTCTTGCCATTTGCGATTATCTTTGTTGGAATGGAAGGGGCAGTAGGCCGCCCTTCTATAGATTTAATTGTCCTCCAAATTTTGTAAGGGTTACCTTTTCGCTTGTTCAAGGGTAGAGATGTAGTAGTTAGCTTTAGCAGAATGGATACTTTTCACACAGGTATTCCTGTCTGTTCTAAAAGCCTGCCAATCTGAAGATTTCTTGGAATGCCTAGCTTTTGCCCAGAGCTTGTCTCAGGCTGTGAGGGCTGACTTAAGATCTGGGGTGAACCAGGGTTTAGAGTTATTTCGTACCCTAACTTTGATAAAGGGGGCATGCTTATTTACCAGTCTAGTGAGGTTGGCATTAAGGATGTAAGCTGCCTCATTGACATCTTTGGCTAGGTAAAGGTCTTGCCAACTGATCATGCCCAGATCAGAAAGGAAGTTTGCTGCACTGAACTTGTGAAAGGACCATTCTGTTATAAAGATGGGCTGTGATCGGGCCTTAATTTGAGATCTTATGCAAACAACAATCCCATATCATTGTGAAACACAGCTGAGTGCGATATTTTATGTGGGTGAGTGGATAATACCACATCTAGGATAGAGCTGTTGGCAGTACTTAGGACATTATTATTTGTAGGTTCGTTAACTATTTGCCCAAGACCTAGCTCGTCGTAGAGGGATTTAAGGCAATGAGATTTAGGGGTTAGCCAATCCATATTTAGGTCCCCTTAAAATATTGCTTCTGTTTTCGCATCTGCGAATAAAGATTTCAGAAGATTAAGGACTTCATTGCCACCACAGAGCCATCCTTGAGATGTGTGGTTTTTGATGATTAGTTAGCACTGGCAGTAGAGCCTAGAGAATAAAACAAATCCCTTGTTTGTTTTTTTAAGCTCTCATATTTGTATAGAACACATTTATGTGTAGGTTTGAGAGGTATGTATTTAAAATAAATAAGCTATTTATAAGAATAATGATTGTTCTATAGAAGTATTTAGTACAATAAGGCTCCCTTTTATTTTATTGTTAAAAAAGGAGGTTGACCAATGAAATTGTAGTTTCAATTATGAT
The DNA here is from genome assembly GCA_016271365.2 of Neoceratodus forsteri. NCBI lineage: Eukaryota > Metazoa > Chordata > Ceratodontiformes > Ceratodontidae > Neoceratodus > Neoceratodus forsteri. The sequence goes on from CM028131.1 coordinate 13,671,442, forward strand.
GTCACAAGCTTGGTGCTATAAAGATAGAATGAGTATGTTGTTTCCTGAGCCTTTGATAAAGGACAGCAGTCCAAAACATGTCATGTATGTGTGTGGCTTTTAACCAATAAATGATGTGTATCTAGTTTTTTCATGAAAGCATCCTTTGTCACTTTGAGGTGGTGAGTGCTAGAAACTTTTTAGTATGGACTTCTGATTTTTTCTCATGGGCACCTCCAAGTCCTAGTGCATATCTTTCAACTTCTAAATGTGTTATGATTTGATTTAAATGCACAGGTTACAGACTGTATAAGAAAGCTACTGCAGTGTAAAACCTCTTGTAAAAATAAAGATGCTTATCTTCACTTATCTACAAAAATGATAGATTTAGAAGCCACCCCAAACATAATGTTTTCAACAGAGACACAGAGTAATGTGGAAAATCCACTAGAAAAAATAAATAAACTTCTAAATACAGCTGCAATGGTAAATCCCTTTTTATTGGAACCCATAGAGAATGAAGTACTAACATACTAAAATGCCAGCAGAATAGGCCTAATGGTCTTTCGTGTCTGCTCATTTGGTCAGCCCCCACCCTGGGAGCTGACCTTCCTGCCCCCTCCCCTTCTCTGGCTTCTCCCTTCCCAGTTCTGGATATTCTCGCTGCACTGGATTTTGCTTCCAGAACCCTTCCCCTGCACCTGTCCGACCCCCTCTTGAACCCCTCCACCATCTCTGCCTCCACCAGCCCCCTGGGTAGTGCATTCCATGGCTCCACCACCTTCTCAGTGAAGTAGCACCTCCTCCTTTCTCCCCTGAATCTTCCCCCCTCCAGCTTCCACCCATGCCCTCTACTTGCCCCCTCCTCCTTCCTTCGAAGCACCCTAACTGCTCCTCCCCTGTTTACCCCCTTCATGTACCTGAAGACCTCTATCATGTCCCCCTGGTCCCTTCTCTCTTCCAATGTGTACATATTTAGCTCTTCGAGCCTCTCCCCATAGGTCCTGTCCCCCAAGCACCAAATCATTTTGGTTGCCTTCCTCTGGACCCTCTCCAGGAGTTTAATGTCCCTCTTTAAGTGTGGCCTCCAAAACTGCATGTAGGACTCAAGGTGCAGCCTCACCAAGTACTTATACAGAAGGAGTATCACTTCCCTTCCTCCCTCTGGAGGTGATCCCCCTAGTGATGCATCCCAGCATCCCATTGGCCTTGGCTGCTGCCCTCCTACAAGTCTCAGAGTTGTTCATTTTGACATCCACCACCACCCCGAGGTCCCTCTCAGCCATCGAGACTTGTAGCATTCTCCCCCAGGGTGTACCTTGGCCTGGGTTTCTGGCCCCCAGATGCAGTACCTTGCATTTCCCTGAATTGACCCTCAGCTTCCACTTTCTAGACCATCTTTCCAGAGCCTCCAGGTCCCCCTGTAGGGCCTCCCTCCTCTCCTCCCCACCCACCACCGCCCCAAGTTTTGAGTAATCTGCAAAGAGACTCATCTCACTCCTGATACCTGTCCTTATGTCAGAGACATAGGCATTGAACTGGAAGGGCCCAAGGACTGATCCCTGTGGGACTCCACTAATGACCCTCCTTGGGGATGAGACAATCCCGCCAACTATGACCCTCTGGATCCCATCCTGGAACCAATTGCCTATCAATCTGATCATCTGGTCCCCACCCCCATTTCCCCCAGCTTATCCAACAGACCCTCATGAGGAACAGAATGAAATGCCTTGCTGAAGGCTAGAAAGGGGACGTCCACTGGTCTACCCAGGTCCAAGGCACTCGTCACCCAGTCATAGAACTCCACAAGGTTTGTCTGACAATGTTCCCCAGGACAAATCTATGCTGTCTATCATCCAGGCACCATGACTTTTCCAGGTTCCCCCAGCCTCTCCTTGACAATGCTCTCCATCACCTTGCCCACCAATGATGTCAGGCTGACAGGCCTGTAGTTCCCTGCCACCTCCCTTGATCCCCCCTTGTGAATAGGCACTATATGCACCACCTTCCAGTCCTGGAGCACCCACTCTGTCCTCAGAGAGATGTTGAAAAGCTCCGCAGGGGTTTCACCAGGACATCCACAAGTTCCTTCAGCACTCTGGGATGTAATTTATCTGGCCCTGGTGCTTTCTCTGTCTTAAGGGACCTGAAGGCTTCCCTCACTCTCTCCGCTGTGATTTCCACCTCTGCTGCCTCTTCCCCCTGCTTAGCCCTCCCCCCTCCTGCCAGTGATGCCTCCGTCTCTCCCCAGATCAGCCAATTGGTAAGGGTCCCCCCGTCCTTAGTATCACTGTCTCCTCCCATATATGATGCAGCACCCCCATTTTCCTTGGTGAAAACTGAGGTGAAGTACTCATTTAGTACCTCAGCCTCAATCCTGCTAATCTGCCCCTTCATCCTTCATTTTTCCCCAATGTATCTAAAGAACCCCTTGTTCCCTCTCCTAATTTCCCTGGCCAGGTTCTGCTCCTTCCTTGCCCTAGCTGCCCTCACCACCCTAGTGGCCCTTCTAGCCATCAGTTCATACTCCCCTTGATCCCTTTCACTCCTTGAGCACCTGAATTTCCTACAGGCTGCCTTCTTTCCCCGCACCACCTCCTGGACCTCTCTGGTCCACCAAGCAGGGTTTTTGGCCCCTACCGCATTTTCGACTTACTATTGCACAGGCGCTGGTAGCATCCTGCACCCCTCTCCTGATGATTTTCCACATACTGTCAGTGTCCATGTCTGACCCAATCACATCCAAATGCTCCTTAAGGATCCTTCTGATTTCCTTAAAATCCACCCGCCTGAAGTCAGTTACCTCCGTCTTTGTGCAACCTTCTACCCCTCCTAGGTCCAGTCAGAACCAGACCGTATATCCACCAGAAGAACTTGCTTTTTTAAATGTTTTCCGGGGATTAGAGAAAATGACCCACCAATTATGGAAGATTTTTGGAATGTTACCAATTTGGATGCATACCTGCAAATATCCAGACTACCAGGAGAGTTGCGCATCTTGAAAAATCCAGATTATGGTACAGATAACCCTGAATTCATGAGAGAATGGGAAGCGATTCTCTCAGAAGTCAGTGCCAAACTAATGCAATTAATATTTAAATATTGCAAAGAATGAGAGACCAAATTAAGGGAGGAATTACAAATACAAGAACATGAGGTGTTGAAATTTAAAACCCACCCAGACTTAGAAAACATGAATAAATGTTTACAAGAATCATTTAAGAAACTAGACTTGGAACTTAAGAAGGCTAAACAAATTAAATTTACCAGAAACAAAGGGTATTATGAAAGGGGTGGTGTCTATAATTGGAAAAAAGCAGAAATCAAAGGGGATCTTAAAGAATCCAAGAATGGTATCTTTTGACTTTAACACCGATTGCAGTAAGTCGGACAATGAGGAAACAGCAAGAGGGCCTTTTTTACACCAGGACAGAGAATTGATGGAGCCACCCCTGCAACACCAATAAATAATCACAGGATATCCTCTGCCATCACTGACGAACATTCCATACCGGAGCCCACGATTGCAGTACAGAGACTGGAACATACAGGCAGAAAGAAAAGATGAACACGGAGGGCGGCAGGAGGAGGAAACAATTTTGGCCACAGAGGGAACTATGGACAGAACAACAGCAGGGGCAAAGGATGGAACAGGAGACTGTTTAGATGTCAGAGAATGTGAGTGGAAATCTTTTCACCATGCAACTTATAAACCTGTCATCACATATATTAACAGAGTCGGAGGAAAAAGTTCTGAAAAAAGGCTTCAGTTTTGCCCCTTCGAGGAGTTTGGATAAAGCCCATATCCTGACTGACTTAAATTAACATATCGAAAATTAAATTTACAAAGTTTTTTCTACAAACAAAAGGGTGAAAAAACTAGAGAAAATATAGCCTTAGATAACCCCTTTCAATCAGTTTCTACTTTTTGTGAACCTTATTGCCCCTCCTTCTCGGTGTTTCTAGAGCTAGTGGAGAATGATTTAGAACAGTTCTTTGCTACAGCACATGATAATTACTTTCATAACCTGCCGAGAACAGAACGGGAAGCTATACAGAGCCTACAAATGGACACAGAGTTAATTATCAAAGGTGCAGATGAAGGTGGAGCTATAGTTTTACTGTACAAAACTGATTACATAGCAGAGATAGAAAAACAGCTACACAATGAAGAATTTTATTGCAAGTTGACAAAGGATCCTCCACCAGATTTAAAATACATCATTGATGATATAATTAATGAGGTTTTTGAACGTGGCATTATTAATGAAAAAACTAAGGACTTTCTGATACAGAATTTCCAACTAAAGCTACGTTCTACATACTTCCTAAAGTTCATAAAAGTTTAATTAGTCCACCTGGAAGACCCATTGTAAGTGGCATAGGGTCACTAACAGAACCCCTGTCTCAATATTGTGACTTCTTCCTCAGACCATTTGTAACAACATTACCAATTTACCCTCAGGGCGCCAAAAAAGTACTTAATTTAATTAAAGAAATTAAGCTGGAGAAAAATGTGCTACTGGTCACTATGGACACTGAAGCCCTATATTCAAATATACCACAAGAGGGTACTTTAGATGCAGCAGCATATTATTTTTATAAGTACGCAAATGAGGATGATCTCCCAACAGAGTTTATTTTGAAATTGTTGGAGTTTGTTTTGAAAAATAATGTTTTTCTTTTCAGACAAGATATGTATTTGCAAACCAAAGGAACATCTATGGGGGCAACATGTACCCCCTCAACTGCAAATTTATATATAGGAAAGTGGGAGTAGGAAGCCATTTATGACAGACAAAATAATGTGTTTGCTAGTAAAGAAGTTTTTTGGAAACACTTTATAGATGATGTTTTGATGATTTGGAAAGGGACACCTGAGGAATTAAGATGGTTCATAGATTATTTACATATAACCAATCCAAATATCAGATTTACATATAAGTATCATAAAGACATAATTACATATTTGGATATAACTTTAGTTGTGCATGAGGAGGGAAATATGGAGAGTGAGATGTATCAAAAGGAAGTAGATGGTAATACATTGTTACTTGCCTCTAGTTGTCATCCTCCCCATGTCATCAAAAATATTCCTAAGGGACAGTTCCTTCAAATTTGCATAACTTGTAGCACATGTGAGACATATGAGAAGGGAGCAAATGATTTAAGCATGAGACTGAAAGAAAGGGGTTATGGATCTGAAAACATCAATAAAGCTAAAGCAGAAGTCAATGAGACCAGGAGGGAACTATTTTCCCACCTAAGGATGCACACAGGGAGACAGAATACAGATTTAATTTTGTGACACAGTTCTCCTCTCAGGCCTATATTCTTGAGAATATTTTATGTACACATTGGCATGTGTTGTCAGCTGATGCTTGACTTAAGGAAATAAGTAAAATACCACCAAGGATGTGGTATGAGAAAGCACCAACCCTTAAGGACTGTTTGGTACATAGCCATTTTGTAGAGAAAAAGAACACCACTTGTCATACCTACACAGGGCTGTTTCCAATGTGAAAAAATGTGTTCATTGTAGCTTAGTGAAAACAAGTAAAGCATATAGCCATGGGCATTAAGGTTGTTGTATAAAGGGGGGGTATTGGACAGACTCGATAGGCCATGTGGCCTTTTTCTGCCATCACATTTCTGTACATCTGTGTATGTATTTGGATCTTGTAGTTCTGAAAAAGAATATACAATAAGACAATGTATAACCTGCAGTACAGAGGGCATAATATATTTGGCTACAAGTACTTGTACAGTGTTTTATGTAGGAAAAACAAAATGAGCTTTTAAGATAAGATTAGGGGAACATGTTCAAGCTATTGCCAGAGATGAGGCAACGTATGTTACAGCAGCACATGTTGCACAAAATAAGAATGAAGGTATGCATACTTTTTCTGTCATGGCAATCGATAGAGTGAATAGAAACCCGAGAGGAAACTATAATAATTTACTCTTAAAAAAAGAACATTTCTGAATTCTGAAACTAGGAGCATATAAGAAATCTGGTCTTAACTGCAGTTTGGATGTGCATCCTTATCTAGAAAAGGAGAAAAAGAATAGAATTTAAAATCACAATATAGGAAGTAAAGCCATTTAAGAAATTCATAGAGAAATGTGAGACAAGTTAAGTCAAATTCTGTTTTTTTGAAATGTTGTTGGATTATGTGTTACACTGTGTGATATAGTCATCTGTATTATATGTGAAAACTGAAACATGATTTTAATATATAGGTGAATTGTATTATGGTTTTAGCCTAACAGCTTTTTTCAAAATTAGCGCCCCTTCCCTTTTCCATATTTGATTCTTTTTGTTTATGTTTTAATAGTTAGCCATAATGTTTTTTTAATGATATGGGCACTTTAAAGTTTCTATAAACCTAACCCCACCCACCCGTATCCCTTCTGTTATCTCATTCCTTGTCTGGTTTTTAACTTCTCATATTTGTAAATAATACATTTATGTATAGGTATGATAAGTATGTATTTAAAATAAATGAGTTACTAATAAGATAATGATTGTTCTATGGAAGTATTTAATACAATAAGGCTCCCTTTTATTTTAGTTCTAAAAAAGGAAGTTGACCAATGAAATTGTAGTTTCAATTATGATGTCATAAGCTTGGTGCTATAAAGAGAGATTGGATATGTTGTTTCCCTAGCCTTTGATAAAGGACAACAGTCCAAAACATGTCAGGCGTGTGTGACTTTTAACCAATAAATGATGTGAATTTATTTTTTTCATTAAGGCGTTCTTTGTCACTTCAAGGTGATGAGTGCTGGAAACTTTTTTAGTGTGGACTTCTGCTTTTTTCTCATGGGCACCACCATCCTAGTGCATATTCTACAACTTTTAAATTAGTTTTACTAACCGTTTGAAATGTAAAGTTGATAACTCACTAGTTTCAAAGCACATACCAAACAATTGTAATAGATGTAGAAAGTGTTGTAATAATAATACCTTAAAACACCCTTAATAAAACAGTTGATTTCCTGTTTAACCTGTTGGATTCAATCAATCAATCAATCAATCAATCAATCAATCAAATCTTTATTTATTCAGGCGAGCATCATTGAGCAAGATTCATTTACAAGATGGACCTGATAAGGTCAAGGTTCAACAGTTGATACACAACAGATACATCAATACACTTCTATAAACAGTTATACATACAGGGGAAAAAACATTTATAAACACAGTGATGTACAGTAAAATTCACATGATAAAATGGGTTATAGGAAAGTTAAGCTAATATTTACAGTATATACATATCCCAGTGGAGGGGCTATGGCAAACACACAGCATGATGTAATACTAGGACGGTAGAAGGTATTACTGGGTGCCATAAGATGGGGTGTCTGCCTGGGAGGGAGAACTGAAGAACAAAGATTATGCCATATATGATGAATTTTTGGGAAGGAGATTGTGAGATGACAAAGCTAGCTCTAGCGGTAGCAACTACATTTCTCTGTGAAGAAAACTGTACAATGCTGTTTAAAGGATGCAAATGGTATAAGATTGGACAGTTTTAGGGATTTTTGTAGGGTGTTCCATGCTATAGCTAGAGAATAGCTGATTGCTGCCCTCCCTAGCCGGGTGTTGAATTTGGGCAATTTGAACAGGATGATGTTGTTGCTTCTTAGGGCATAGGAACTAGGAATGGCCTGGGTGAAGCAGTCCAGAATATAGTTTGGAAGTTTTTTTGATAAGGCTCTGTAAGTCCATAGAGCTGCTTTTCTGTTCCTTCTGAGGTATAGGGAAACCCATCCAACTGCAGCATAAAGAGAAGAGAGCAATGATGGGTATTAGATGGCAGATCTGTTAAATACAGTCAAAGGATGACCTAGACCCTCGGTGACATCATATCCTGTCAGGAGCCCAAAACATATAGAAACATAGAAGCTGATGACATATAAGGACCACAAGGCCCATCCAGTCTGCCTATTTCTTTTTCTTCCTTATGAATGTGCCATTGGCCTTTGCTCTGTCAATGGCCTATCCATTCATACGCATCTGTATTGCTCCCTTATGCCTATCTCATGCCTGTTTGAAGCCCTGCACTATATTCATATCCACCATGTCCTGAGGTAGGCCATTCCATGCATCCACCACCCTTTCTGTGAAAAATAACTTCCTCACATTACCCCTTAATCGGCCTCCCTCTAATATCATGCTGTGTCCTCTTGTCCTCCTATTTTTCTTACATTGAAACATGTTAGACTCTTTCACCTTGTTGATGCCCTTAAGGTGTTTGAATGTTTCGATCATATCACCTCTCTCCCTCCTTTGCTCTAAGGTATACATATTGAGCTCCGTTAATCTGTCCTCATATGTTTTCTGATGCAGTCCCTGCATCATTTTGGTTGGCCTTCTCTGGATTGTGTCAATTTGGTTAATGTCCTTGTGAAGGTGTGGCCTCCAGTACTGCATACAATACTCCAGATGGGGCCTAACCAATGTTTTGTAAAGAAGGATTATTATCTTCCTCCTCCGACTTGTGACACCCCTACTAATACACCCCAACATCCCCCAGCCTTATCTACTGCTTTAGTGGTCTGTTTGGATGATTTCAGGTTATCAGTAATGCTGATGCCCAAGTCTCTTTCTTCCCTTGTGACTGCCAGCAACTCCCCTCCCAGCCTATAGGTGGCTTCAGGGTTTCTCTTCTCTATGTGCATGACTGTGCACTTCTTTGCGTTAAAAAACAGTTACCACTTTTTCGACCATTTTGCTAGTTTATCCAGATATCTTTCCATTCTGCCCACCCTATCTGGTTCATCCACTCTGTTGCAGATCTTGGAGTCATCTGCTAACAGACAAACCTTACCATCCAGTCCATCTGCAATTTCACTGATGAAGATATTGAAGAGGACTGGCCCCAGGACCGATCAATGAGGTACCCCACTTGTGACTTGCATCTCTTCTGACTGTATACCATTTACCACCACTCTCTGTTTTCAGACCCATCAACCAGTTTGCTACCCAGATGACCACCTTCTGATCCACCCTGAGCCTACCCAGCTTATTAATCAATCTTCTATGTGGAACAGTATTGAAAACTTTGCTGAAGTCAAAGTAGGCAACATCAACTGCTCCCCCTTGGTCCACCACTCTGGTTACCCAGTGAAATAAATCTATGTGATTAGTTTGACAGGACCTTCCTTTTGTAAACCAATACTGTCTTGGATCCTGTGCTCCTATGGATTCCAGGTGTTGCACTATCCTTTCCTTAAGGAGTGCTTCCATAATCTTGCCCATTACTGCATTAAGACTGACTGGTCTGTAATTCCCTGCCTCCACTCTTCTACCACTCTTGTGGAGCAGGATCACATGAGCCCTTCTCCAGTCTTCTGGGACCTCTCCTGTGCCCAGAGACTTACTAAACAGTCCGATAAAGGCTCTGCTAGTTCCACCCTTAGCTTCTTTAGTACCCTGGGATCTATGCCATCAGGTCCCATTGCCTTGTCTTCCCTGAGCTTATTGAGCTCTTGTAGGACCCTTTCTTTTGTGAAGGGACTAATGCACACATCCCTCCTCCCTGTCCATGGTGCTGAGCTGTGGGCCCTGCCCTAACTTCTCTTCAGAAAATACTGAGTAGAAGTATCTATTTAGAGTAGATTCTTTATATGGTCCTTCTCCTCACACACACCCTTATCCCCTTTAATCTTAGCAATGCCCCCTCTGAACTTTCTCCTTTCACTAATGTATCTACAGAAAGTCTTGTCACCTTCTTTTACTGTTGTGCTAGTGTTTCCTTGGTTTGGGCCTTTGCCTGTCTTACTGCCTTCCTTGCTTCCCTTAGGGAAGTTTGGTATGCCTCCCTATCTTCATTCTGCTGTGTTCCCTTATATTTCCTGAAGGCCAGCCTTTTGGCTCTGACCTTTTCTGCTACTGTTTTTGAGAACCAAAGTGCTTTCCTTCTTCTTTTACACTACCTTTTCTGTCTAACACAATGGGATGTTGCTTCAAGTATTGCATCCCTAATGCTTGTCCACTTTGCCTGTACCCCCTCATCTGTATTTCTTTTTGCCAGGGTAGCTTAACTCTGTTGGCCATCTTATCAAAGTCAGCTCCTCTGAAGTCCCATATTTTTGTCTTGGAATGGGATGATTTAGTTCTAGTGGCAACATTGAACCATACCATGTGATGGTCACTGGCCCCCAGGTGACCTTCTACCTGGAGATCTGTGACCCTTTCCCTGTTAGTAAGTACTAGATCTAGGATAGTCCTGTCTCTTGTGGATTGTTGTACCAGTTGTTTGAGACCCTCCCCCTGCAGGGATTCCACCCTTTGTCTAGTTCTAGCAGTTGTTCCTGCAGGTATTGACCAATCTGTATCTGGCATGTTGAAGTCTCCCATTATCAGAACCTCCCTATTAGCTTTCATGTTCTGTATATCTTCAAACAGTATTGTGTCCATGTCCTCCCCCTGGTCTGGGGCCTGAAGACAACCCCAGTTCTTATGGCTGTCCTATTTCCTGTTTCCAGGGTGACCTACAGTTCTTCTTGCTGCTTATGTGTATTCTGTATTTCTGTAGCTTTGATATTTTCATTGACATACAGGGCCACTTCACCCCCGCTTTTTGCACCTCAGTGCCTTCTGAACAGTACATAGCCAGGTACTGAAGTCTCCCAAGTGTGGTTACTGGTAAACCATGTCTCACTAATTAATACTATGTCCAGTTTAGCCTCTGACATTATTGTCTACAGGTCTGGGATCTTATGTCCCAGGCTGTGAGCATCTGTGTACATGATTTTCCATTGGCCAGACTTCAGTGTGTTAGTTGTTGGGTGAGGTCTGCCATTTCCCCTTTGTGTCATATGGGGAGATGAACATTTTTTCTTACCAGGTGATGCAAATTAACTTCAAACATGCTGAATCCCTGTTTGACCACTAGCTGAGGGGGAGGGGTGTTCTTCCCATTTGATGTATGTGGTGCTGCACCCCCTCCCCATTTGCTAGTTTAAATATTCTGCAAAGACATCAAACTTCTGCCCCAATGCACTGACTCCCTCCTTAGTCAGATGCAGTCCATCAAATTTAAAGCACTTTCGCTCCCAAAACTGTTGCCAGTTCCCTACAAATCTGTGTCCTTTTTCCTGGCACCATCCTTTGAGCCACATGTTTAACTCCCCTATCTTCCCTTCTCTGACCTTCTGTCCATCTGCCCCCTCTCCCAGACTGGCAGGATCTCAGAGAAAGAGATGCAGGACAAAATGGATGATAGTTTGTCACCCAGCCTGGTCAGGTATTCCTTGGTCTCCACAACTGACTGGCTGGCAAGATCATTAGTTCCTATGTGTACCAATATGTCAGTTCTCTATTCCAATATATAATCCCTTCACTCCACTCTCTACCCAAATTTAATATAAATTCTGGTATAGGAGAACAAATTATAAATAATAATGAACAGTATAACTGCACTCAAGTGATCAATGATAATGAATTATCATCAACAATACTTCCTCACATTACCCCCAAATCGGCCTCCCTCTAATCTCATGTTGTGTCCTCTTGTCCTGCTACTTTTCTTATATTGAAACATGTTAGACTCTTTCACCTTGTTAATGCCTTTAAGGCGTTTGAATGTTTCTATGATATCACCTCTCTCCCTCCTTTGCTCTCAGGATAATGAAACTGGGTCAGAGGAATAGATCCTTGACTCCACCATCGGAGTTCTTCCAGTGAGGAAAGATGAAAACCACCTGAAGTCCATTCCTGACAGGCCACAGATGAACCTCAAGTGGTTGAGCACAACCCCATGGCACACAGTGTCAGACACTGAAGAGAGATTGAGGAGAACCAAGATGGAGCAGTTCTTCCTTTCTCTAGCCATCGGGACATCATTAAGCACCTGAACCAGCACTGCCTCAGTACTATGCCTCTCATGAAAAATGGACTGGAGAGGCTCACAGATATTGTGGATAGTCAAACGGTCCTCCAGTTGTGTAGCCACTACATTCTCAATCACCTTCCCCATGAAGTGGAGGTTCGAGACTTGTCTGTAGTTTGCATGGCAGTCTGGGTCCAGAGAAGCTTTGTTCAGGAGTGGTGTCACCACTGCTTCCTTCAGGGAGCTAGGAAATTCACCTGTTTCCAAGGAGCACCAGACTATCCATGCTAGGACCAGGCCAAGAATGTCACCACAACCCAAAGTTAGGGTGGTTGGTCCCAGATCCAAACTACAGCAGGTAGGGCACATACCCTGGGCAATCTTCATGATGTCCACAAGCTCAGGCTGGCTGAAGGTACTCCAGGAAAACTGCAAAACAGTGCCCAACCACTGGTCTAGAGCTGTGCCCATAAAGTGGGCCATTTGGAGTACCACCCTGATGTCAGCCACCCTAGCCACAAAGAATCGAGCAAGCTCCTCGCACTCATCTTACTAACATACTATTTGCCAGTAGATTAGGCCTTATGGTCTATCAAGTCTGCTCGAACCTAGATCCTTAGTTGGGTGCCGAGACCCTCCCATCCCTTGTGCTCCAGAAACCCCTATCATCCATCCCCACCCCCCGAGACAGGCCATCATCTGATACATCCACTTTCTGTGTCTGTCCCACCCTCTCTTAAAGCTCTCCACTGTGGATCTCTGAACCAGCTCACCAGGCAGAGCATTCCAAGGGTCCACCACCCTCTCAGTGAAAACCTCCTCCTCTTTTCCCCTCACCCTTCCACCTTCCAACTTCAAACTATGCCCTCTGGTGATGCCTCCTGCTTTAGTCTAAAGATCCCTCCATGTTTACCCTATTTATTCCCTTGAGGTGCTTGAAGACCTCAATCATGTCCCCTGTCGCTCCTCTCTCCAATGAAAACAGGCAGAGCTCCTCAAGTCTGTCCTCGTAAGTCAAATCCCTAGCCTCCATTATCATCTTTGTTGCCCTCCTCTGTACCCTCTCCAGGAGCTGTATGTCCCTCTTCAAGTGTGGTCTCCAGTACTGTGCACAGTACTCAAGGTGTGGTCTAACCATTCCATTGTACAGCGGCAGAATCACTTCCTTGCTCCTAGAGGTGATCCCCTCATGTGCATCCCAACATCCTGTTTGCCTTGCTAGCTGCTCTCCTGCACTGCTCAGTGTTATTCATACATGTATCCACCATGACCCCTAGGTCTTTTTCCCCTGTTGAGGCTTCCAGCACCTCCCCTTCCAGGGTGTACCTGTGTTTAGGGTTTCCCCGACCAAGATGCAACACCTTGCACTTGGTGATATTGAAATTTAATTTCCATGTGTGAGCCCAGCTTTCCAGGGTGTCCAGGTCCCCTTGCAGGGCCAACCTCCCCTTTTCTCCCTCAACTACTGCTCCCATCTTGGAGTCATCCACGAAGTGACTCATTTCAAACCCTATACCATCCCTGATGTCTGATATGTATGCATTAAACAGGATTGGACCCAGGACCGAGCCCTGTGGTACCCCACTACCAACCTCTGTAGGGTTCGAGAGCTCCCCACAGACCACTACTCTCTGAGTGCGTCCAGCTATCCAGTTTTCAATCCATCTGACCATCAAAGGGCCTACTCCTAACCCCATCAGTTTCTCCACCAGACCATTGTGGGGGGCAGAGTCAAACGCCTTGCTGAAGTCCAAGAATAATACATCCCCAGGATTACCTCTGTCCAGTTCTGATGTTACCCATTCATAGAACTCCACAAGGTTGGTTTGACATGATCTACCTGGCACAAACCCATGCTGCCGACTATCCAGACCTCCCACCTCCTCCAAGTAAACCCCCAATCGTTCCTTTAGTATACTCTCCATTAATTTTCCCACCACTGAGGTTAAACTGATGGGTCTATAGTTTCCTGGTACTTCCTTCGACCCCCCTTTATGGATTGGTACCACATGTGCCTCTACTTAATCCTAGGTACCCTCACTGTCTCAAGTGACCTGTTGAAAAAGCTCGTCAAGAGAGTGCAGAGTAATGTCCGCCAATTCCCATAGTACTCTTGGATGAATGCCATCCGGCCCAGGAGATTTGTCTTTCTTTAGGGCCTTGAGGCAAACCACACTCTTTGGTGGGATGGCATCATCCGTCCCTCCACCTTACTGGTCTTTTATCCTTATCCAGATGTGACACCCGTGGGGTACCTTTCCCTCCCTTTTGCTCCATTTCTGTTGCTCCCTGATCCCACTCCCTGCCGCTCTATCCCTTTGTGCCTTGCTTTGTAGATATCCCATCCCTCCCTAGTGAACACAGAGGCAAAGTACTCAAGAATATCTCTGCCTGGTCCCTCGCCTCTTCCACCCACCCTCCTTCTGATCTCAATCTGCTGAGATGGCCCTTAGTTTTTCTCCGCTCCCCAATGTACCGGAAGAACCCTTTTCCCTCCATGTATCCCCTGTGCCAGCCGTTGCTCTTTACTGGACTTTGCTCCCCTCACCATACGGGTGACTTTTCTAGATGCAAGCTGGTACATTTCCTTATCCCTATCCCCTCTTGTTGTTTTATATTTTTTGTAAGCCGCCTTCTTTTCTCTGACTGCTACCTGGACCTCACTGGACCACCAGCATGGTTTATGTGACCTTGCTCCCTTACGTTTCAACTTAGCGCAGATCCTGACTGCCTCATGAAGTCCCCGTTTTATGACCTCCCATCTCCTTTCCACACTTGTTGTTGAGGTAATCCCCTTCAAGTGATCCTTGAGAATATTTCCCATGCCCATAAAGTCTGCCCCCCTGAAGTCCACTGCCAGTGTCCTAGATCTCACCCCCACTCCCCCAATGCTTATTTGAAACCAGACAGTATTGTGGTCACTCCCAGTCAGGGGGTCCTGTACAACCATGTCCCTTACCAGATCCCCATCTGCCAGAACCACATCCAGGACTTGCCCCTCCCTTGTGGGCTCCATCACATGCTGTGTTAAGAACACATCCTGGAAGCCATCCAGCAGCCTCTGCTCTTGGCCACCTTAGAGGACATGGTTCCCCAGTTTGTACCTGGCATATTAAGGTCCCCCATCAACACCACTCCTTCCCCTTTTGGACCACACTGGGCAATGATGTTGTCCAGCAAACCATCCTCTAGAACATCACTCATCCCAGGGGCCTATATGCTACTCCCAGCTTGACCTTATCTCCTGCTGGGGATCGAGTGACCCATAAGGCCTCCACGTCTTCCTCTGCCTCTTCTACCATAGCAATTTCTATGTCATCTCTAATGAACATAGCCACTCCACCCCCTCTGCCCTCCTTTCTATCCTTCCTAAGCATAGTGTACCCCCGTACATTTAGGTCCCAGTCATGGTTTTTGTTGGCCCACGTTTCCGTGACTGCCGCCACATCCCCCCGAACAGCATGGCCTGGAACTCTGGCAACTTGTTTCCCAAGCTCCTGGCATTTACTAACACTAACCCCCACCCCTTATCCCTGATCCTCTTTGTCGAACCCCACCCAGATTCCTTATACTTCCATCCTCCCCCTGCTCCTCCTGAAACCTCCACCTCCAGTCTGTTTCCCCTCCCCTTGGGCTTGAAGGCTACTCCCTCATCTGGAGGAGAGGGCTTCTGGTCAGCCCTCCCTTATCCCTTCCCCCTCACAAGTTTAAACCCCACCTTTCTTGTATGTAGTCAGCCATCCCCTGTTTAAGGACTTCCTTCCCTAATGGGCAAGATGAAACCTGTCCTTGGCATATAGTCCCTTATCCTCCCAAACTCCATTCCAGTTCCCTAACACCCCAACCCATTCTCTTCACCCCACTCCTGAGCCAGTCATTAACCTCTGTGAGCTTCATTTTCTCCACTGAGGCCTTTGGTACTGGCAATATCTCCTAAAAGGAAAGCGTATCCATTATCCTGACAGACTCTGGCAAGTTCTTGGAACCTTGCTTGGATTTCCATAATGCTATTTCCTCTAGATCATTAGTTCCCAAATGCACCAGGAATCGGTTTCCCTCCACAATCCCTAACCATTTCATACACCATGAACTTTGCTCTGTGCACTGTCAGCCCAGAGATACTCACTACCTTCACCTGGCTATGGCATCCATCCCCTGTCCCTCCCAATGGATACCCTTAATCATCGAGTCTCCCAGTAACAGAACCTTAACACTGCCATCATCCTTATGGTTACCTCCACTATGCCCTCTCAGCCCCCACTTTATTCATGATCAGAATTTCATGGGAGTCTTCCTGCCTTATTAGAGACCCCTTGTCACCCTCCCTTTCTGCCTCCCTTGCTATTTTGCCCACTTAACTCAAACCCCTCTGAATAGGTGTCCCTTTAACCCTCTCTTATCTGAACCATTTATCCTGGCCCTGATGGTTTCCCTTCCCCGCACCCTCATCCCCCTTGTAATAGTACCCCTGTCTCCAGAGGCTCTCTGTGGGTCCCTTAGCTAGGGCCCCATCCTTGGTACTGACCTTCCTGCTGAAGGGGCCCTCCCACCTCCTTGTCTCCCAGTTTCTCTCCAATCATGCTCTCTTCCCTCATGTCTGGAATATGTTGCATCTCCCCCATTTGCTTAACATATATGTTTCCCCTTCTCCCTCTGGGACTATGTCTATCCTTTCCATAGCTGTTCTGTAATGCCCTATGGGTATCTGACTCCCTCCCCCCGGCCTCTGTATAAGTTTCCTCATTTCCACCAACCCCTTCCTCCCCCTCTAGGATGCTTAGTATCTCAAATTTATTGTGACACTCTATGTCAGCCTCCATCAAGTAACCCGAGTTTCCCCTGACTGCATCTCTAAACTGACCCTCTTCTTCCTCTCTTGCACTGTTCACCTTAGGAGCTCCTTCCCACAGTCTGCTGTTTTAGGCTTCCGCTAGCAACGCCTCCTGACTCTTCCCCTCCAGTCTCCTTGAATTCAGAATTTTCACCTGTATGCTTTCCCTTAGCATCAACTTCCCTATCTAAGGGTCCTCTGTCCTAATATCCCCCCTTCTGCTTGCTGTAGCATAATGTCCTGTAATTTCAGGCGTTGCCCCAGCCTCCCTCAGCCCCACCCTTCTGCTGCCCATATCCACCCCTTATCCTTGGACACCCCCAGCTCCCACAGCTTACTCCTTAACCAATATACCTCACTCCTGATACAAGATAGCTGTCTACAGAGTGGGCAGCCTCTCTCTCCAGGCCCAATTTAGAATTATTGCCATCCCACAGCCTGTGCAGCCTACAACCCTTCCGAAGATGCCTGCCATGGTGGAATATGGCCACCCTGATTATCCCCCTCTGTTTATAATAGCACACCCCCTTTTCTCAGTCCCTTTCCCCTGGAGTACAGTTTCTCTCTATACTAACTGTAGTTATTTACAAACCCAATTTCAACCCCACGAACAAAGTTCCCAAGTCTCACAAACACATACAGTCCAGTATGTGTTCAGTCCCACTAACAGTGTGTAAGCAGACTCAGGTACCGTATGATGTCACAGGCCCACCAACTCCTGTTGCTTCAAATTTCAGTCCCAAACAGAAATACTCAGCCCTTCAATCCCAACCCCAGTGGCTTTTCAGTATTTAAGAAAGCCTACAAAACAGGGTGCGTGGGAGGGCTCTTACCAAACACCAGGCAAACAACACATTTAAATTACCTTCTAATTTTCCCTGCCAAACATCTATCCCCAAACCTACAATATCACAGCCCAAGTATCAGTTCAAATTCAAGGTAATAATTTTTAACACATAGAACTAATTTCACTAACAAACTATTCAAATATTTCAGTTTAAAACAAAATATAACTCCTGCTCTTTTCTACCAACCTGTTGCTTAAGCTCCCAAGTGAACAATGAAAGCCACAGTAATTCCTGTTTAAAGACAAGTTAATTGCAGCTAATGTCCCTCCTCCAAACACCAGGCAAACAACACATTTAAATTACCTTCTAATTTTCCTGCCAAACATCTATCCCCAAACCTACAATATTACAGCCCAAGTATCAGTTCAAATTCAAGGTAATAATTTTTAACACATAGAACTAATTTCACTAACAAACTATTCAAATATTTCAGTTTAAAACAAAATATAACTCCTGGCCTCTTTTCTACCAACCTGTTGCTTAAGCTCCCAAGTGAACAATGAAAGCCACAGTAATTCCTGTTTAAAGACAAGTTAATTGCAGCTAATGTCCCCTCCTCCAAACACCAGACAAACAACACATTTAAATTACCTTCTAATTTTCCCTGCCAAACATCTATCCCCAAACCTACAATATCACAGCCCAAGTATCAGTTCAAATTCAAGGTAATAATTTTTAACACATAGAACTAATTTCACTAACAAACTATTCAAATATTTCAGTTTAAAACAAAATATAACTCCTTTCAGTATTTCAGTTTAAAACAAAATATAACTCCTGGCCTCTTTTCTACCAACCTGTTGCTTAAGCTCCCAAGTGAACAATGAATCTTGCAAAAACACTTTTTGGACCTATAGACAGACTGGGTTGCACAGTCTGTCCAAGGTTAAAAAAAAGCTGAGCCGGTCAATTTTGGACAGCCGCAGTCTCCACAGACAGGAACTTTGCATTCTTATGGGTGATTGCGAATTGATAGGCTTGATAATGGTAAATCAATCTAATGTGATCAGCATCAAGGGTAGACTTCCGCCAGCAATATGCTAACCTTCGTCCTAGTCACTACATCTCCCTCAAGGACCCGTCAAACCAAAGGGACTGAGGGTGAAGGGAGAGAGGATGAACATGGACAGGAGAAATGACATCCAGGGCTGATGATACTACTCATTTTGTAGATATTTTTGCTCAAAGTGCCTAGCTATCATTTTAATTTTAAAGTTATCTGCATTTCAATGCAGTTAGTGGATCTAGAACACATCAACACATCTGGCATCTCTCACTTCATTGCCATCATCAAGGCAACCATATTGGGAACCTCAGAAGCAGGATTTTGGAATCAGGAGAGGCTGTGTTTAACATTTTCAAATGCTAAGAAACTGCATTTCTCCTACTTTAATAAATGCAGTTTCAGCATAAATGTAAACAACTGTCTCTCCTTTATAAGTCTATGGCCTCATTTAAACAAATGTGTAAAAAGCGTGTTTAGTTGTCCATTAACACAACATATTAAGCAGAATTTCAAATAAGATGCTACAGCAAATCGGGAGTTCTGCTGCAATAAACAAATTGCTTTGGTAAATCCGTATGCTTTAACCAAGCATTAATACAGTATTCTATAAGGATTAGTTTGCAGAAAATCTAAAAGATTACTATTACAATGTCAAGAAAAGCTAGAGGACACTTTGCCCTTAGCAAAAGGATTTGTATCATGTCTTTCCTTTAAATTTTGGCATTGCACAACCTGTTTCAGAGTAATGTATTCAGGAATTCACCTGAAATGGAAGAACAGGTTCTGCTGCTGACACAGTTGTTGTTTTCTTTAGAAAGTTGTTGCACAGAGAGAACATTTGTGAAAATGGAAATGAAAAATTATGAAGAAACTATTTATTTATTTATTTATTAGAATTTTAGAATAATACCTTTGAGCACAAGTCCTCTTTTTCAAAGGTTCCACATCAGTTGTGGTTACAATACACATAGGTACAAAAACTGGCTCTGGAAGAGGCTGGTCAATGGTACATTGATACAAAAAAGGACTTTAGTAGTGATGGCCCAGGTAGGACCAGGTCTGGTTCATACAATAGTGTGATCAGGAAAAATCCCTATCAGTTGAACATTTTATTGAGAAGGACGAATACAGTGACAGCCCAAGTCGAGCTTTGTTCTTATCCAGATAATGGTTCACCGTTCACCGTTCACCGTTCTACCACTTTGTAACTGAACCCCCTAAACAGAAAAACCTTAAATCTTCAAGGAAATCACTAAAGACACTGCACAGTGGGCAGATGATTCACTTCCTGCACAACCTCCTTTGTATTTCAAAGAGGTCCCAGTGTGTATGGTAAGAAAATACCAAGTAAAAGTACTCAAGGAGTCAAGGCATCGCTGTGATTCCTTAGACCTCAAATTAGTTGTCCTTACCATTGAAGAAATATTGGTATCCACTGCAAAGATTCTAAACCTCTCACTAAGACTGGCACAATTCCCATAAATCTGGAAGTCAGCCCTTCTTACCCCTATTCACAAAAGTGGATACCGTACTATACACACATGCTAGAGACCTATCTCTATACTTCCACCTCTGTCTGAGGTACTTGAGCACATAGTTACAGATCAGCAGGGGAAGTATATGGAGAAATACTCAATCCAGTGAGCCCAGCAGCATGGATTCAGAAAGCAAAATAGCACTACCATAGCACTGCTAGAGTTTACAGGTTTCACTCACCAATCTTTGGATCAAGGTGGATTGGTGGGTACAACCTTCATAGACCTCACAAAGGCCTTTGATACAATGAACCATGCTCTACTTCCCAAGCAACTGTCTTTAATTGGCCTCTCAGCAAATTCTGTGTCCTGGTTCAAAAGTTATCTTGTAGGCCACTCCCAACAGGTGAAGATAGCTAATGTCACCTCTGACCATTAACATGTCTGCTCTGGGAATACCATAGGGCACCATACTGGGTCCACTTCTCTTTAGTATATTTCTTAACAATCTTCCTCACTCCTGTCACCAGCAGATCCTCCTCTATGTGGAGGACACGGTCATATACACTAGCAACACTGACCCTGAACCACTGGAACACTGACTTCAACTCAGCATTGAGGAAGTGGGGGACTAGTTCAGGAAACACAAGCAGATTCAGAACTATAAAAAAATCTAAAGTCATATAATGTATGTTAGAGCATTGTATTCCCTCAAAACCTATCATTTACCAGTCTTGTTGTATAATTGATGTGATGCCACAATGTTGTACCATCGTGAGTATGTCACATTGATGGTACAACAGGATGTAATGTCCTTGAGCCTGGCTGGTTAGCTGAGAATCGGCCATGGCGGTGAGCGCTTGAATTGATTTTAACAGTGCAGGGCAGTGTTACAAAAGTAAGACCCATTTTCCTTCATAGTATCCCCTTCTGAAAAGCGTTGCTTGCTGTTGTTTTTTTCAATAGAGGCCGTGACCGAGGATCAGTTCCTCGGTGGGAGGGGGGGTAGGTGAAGTCTGAAAGTGTGGCCTCACAAGACCCGCAAGAAAGAGTATGAAAGAGCAGCAGCTCAGCTTTTAAATTACTGTTGCCCATACGCTATAAAAGACAGTGGATGGGCAACAGAAAACAACAACACTGTTTTTAACTTCTCGAGGTTTCATGACAACCTAAAACATCTCGAGCTTTGCTCCCGATGTTTACAAGGTTGTCATGTCAACCTTTCAAAGTGAACAACAGTGGACAATTTAAAGTCACTTTTCATCAGCATCTTACAGCTAACAGTTCCTGTGACTGTTTCAACTGACATGGTACTACCTCAACAGTATTGACACATCCTAGTGTTCCTGCTTCTTCCCCTTTCTCTATGAAGACTACTTTCACCCTAACTGCTCTGCCCTATTGCCTGCCCTCCTTCCCTGATCCTTCTTTCATCTCATCCCTTTCACCCTCCACCTTCTTTTCACTGTTTATCTTCACCTGCATGAACTTTGTTCACTCAAATCTACGTATACCTATTTGACAAAGCACCTCAGGCTGCCTCCTTTTACTAGGCTATTTTTGACTTCCTGTAGATTCCTACTTTTAATCTTAGTTGCAATGTTAATGTCATAATGTCATTTTAAATACTTTCATGTCAAAATGTTATATAATACCATCTATTGTATGTCTGTCACCCTTCTCACTGACATGGAACATTTGTGAAAGAACTATTATGTGCTCAAAGGTATTGTACTCCACAATACCACAGTGTGGTTCACGATAAACTTAGCTGTAGAGTCAAGCCACACAAAAGTGAAGGTACTGGACTTCAGGAGGGCTGATTTTGTCAAAATGTGAGAGTGCCTCTGAAACACATTGGCAAACAGGGTGGAGCAACAATGGGGAAACATCAAAACCACCATCACGGAGGCAACACACCTTTGTGTGAAGCAAATAAATCAAAATGAAAGAAAAAAACACTATGGTTCTCAAAAGAAGTGATGGAGAAGGTAAGGGAGAAAAATATAGCATTCAGGAGGTATAAGGAAACACAGAAGGAGAAGGAAAGAGAACTGAACTAGTTGAAGCTGAAGGAAGTGGGGAAGGCAGTCGGAATAGCAAAGGCCCAAACTGAGGAAATGATAGCCAACTTGGTTATAAAAGGGGCCAAACCCTTTTGTAGGTACATTAGGGAGCAAAGAAAGACTAAGGCAGTGATACTGAGGTTGAATAAAGAGGAAGGTGGTTGGGCAGAGAGCGACAGTGAAAAAGCAGGGATACTGAATGAGTACTTCAGGTCAGTGTCAGTGGCTCAGTAGGCAGCACACTCGTTTCTGAGGCTGGGAGATCAGAGGGCTGTGGGTTCAGTTCCCACATCTGGCACTTGGGTTAACATCCCAGTACTGACACTGTAGTGCAGCATGAGAGGGGTGCTGCACTTCTGAGGTGCTGTCTTTTGGATGAGACATGAAACCGAGGTCCCGTCTGCCTGGATTGGTGGTAGTTCAGGTGGATGTTAAAGATCCCATGGCACTTTTTTGGAAAAGAGTAGGGGAATTTTTTATTAAGACTGAAAAGCAAACTAAATACACAAGGTGTTACAGCACACCAAATCATAATACAAAATTAAACAAGTAATATAAAAGGTAATACAGCATCCAAATGAACAAAAACAAATATCAACATTTTTAAAGTAAAAAAAAGGAAGAAGAAATAACCAAAGCTAAACAAAACTCCCCTAAAACAAAAATATGAGAACATTATATGTACAAAAGTATTACTACATACTAAATTATAATACAAATAATAAATAGAAATATGTATTTCATCATACATGCAATGGAAAAAATGAAAAACTCTGTCATTAGAGTCCTAAAACCCAACTAGTAAATGCTGAAAGTCCTCCTCCCTTACTTAAAGAAGCCAGGGATTCTATGAGAGAACCAAAATACCAAAAATTGTATGACAACATACAAAATAAAAAAACAAAGAAAAATAAGTATACAGCATACTTTTTGTCCCTTGTAAACCTAAAGGGAGAAAACAAAATTGTGAAAATAAGATGAAAAACATAAACACAACATTATCCCATACATAGTAAGCTGAAATACCCCCCGTACATGCATACCACTATATGGCAGTATGTTTTCCCAACTCAAAGCACCTCTTATAAAATTAACTGGTATCCACAACATGCACTTCCATAATATATGGATTCTTCATGTTCCTATATATATATATATATATTTTTTAAATTAAACCATACTCAAAATCAAGAATACTCCTCACCAGAAAATAATTCATTTCTACCAGAAACTGCCACTTCTCATTAATTAAGACCAGAAGAAAATAACAGTGAAATTACAAAGAAAACACTCAGTACAATATTACTAGTCATAAGCAAAAGTGGAATTATGCAATGACTGAAATGTATCTCAAAATATACCCTACCAACTCATAGCCAATCTATACTGTAACACCAAGACTGGAAGATTTCATATGGCACTGACTTCCTTTCAGTATTTCTATGACTAAGAATTGTAGTAGTAATCATATGAAATAATTGCTCCTCTGTATATTCTAATTGTTGCAGTGTCAGCCTACACCGCACATGCCATATATAGAATTTAAAACACACCAAAAATAACCAAAGTGTAACCCTATCATGTTTAGTCCATTTGAATGGAAGAATACCCAAGTATAAAATCTCAGGGGTTAAATCACAAAAGGGTGATGTAGGCCATTTACCCCGTAAAAAATTCCAAAACCGTTTTACAAAAGGACACAGAAAGAACAAATGGTCCATGGATTCCACCACCTCAACACAAGTCTCCCTAGGGCAGTAACAATATTCTACACTTTTATGTTTTAGGTTTCCTTTGACATTGAGTTTCCCATGTAGGGAAAGCCACATAATATCCCACATATAAACCGGTATACAGGTAGATGTCAACATTTTCCCAATCAATATTTTATCTGAAATAGGTTTAAAGTCAAAACAGGCTGTATCGTGAAAAAAAGTAGATAGAAGATGTGCATATAGTGTTTTCCGGTCATGTTGTGAAAAGTGTTCTGGTACTAAACACTAAAGTTTTATTTTCCCAAACATACCCTTAAAGTTTCTGGAATATTATACAAAGAATGCTGTTTTGGGATGCATGAATGAGGAAGCCAGAAGGGGTGTATCCCTTCCAAGGAATCCAAAACCCATGGGATCCAAATACCCTCAGATTTCAATAATAATGGTCTCAAGTTTACATTAGCAAAAATTGTAAAAAAGAAAACAATGGGATTAATCATTTTAATACCCCCCATTTTTTTCTCTCTAAACGGTAAACACCGTTTAATGGGATTCAGTCTACTGCCCCAAATGCCTGAAAAAAAGCAACCATACATCCAGGTCTCCAGCTTAGGGGGTAGACTAAAACCTGCAGCTAAATTCAAAAAAATTGGGAGTAAGAAGGTCTTAATCATATATACCTTTTTTAATTTGGACAATCTCCACTTATTCCAAAGTAAAATTTTCCCATATTCAATGTCCAATTTGGAGGACCAATTTAAGAAGGCCAAATCCCCGGTACCAAAAAGAAGTCCAAGAATTGTACAGGTCCCTGTCACAACAGGGATCCCAATTACTGAGATTCTAAAAACGTTCTAATCCAAAGGGAAGGCATCTACTTTCCTATAGTTAACTCTGGCTCCCTGTATTTGGAAAATTCAAAAGTATTTGTCCCACTAAACAGGTCAAAGGTAAATCCCCCACAAGAAAGCAGATGTCATCTGCATATGCAATACTTTTAATTTCTTCTGAAGTACTAGAAAAAGAAACCCCCTGAATAGCAATATTATCATTAATGCAAGGAATTAAGGGGTCCAGTGTAAAAAGATAGAGAAGGGGACTCAGGGGACATCCCTGTCTAACTCCCCGGGTAACCATGCATGCCTTCCCCATCCATCCAATACAGTATGCTAAAGCTTTAGCATTAGAATAACAAGATTTTATCCAAAAAATAAAAGTACCTGGAATCCCATAACTAGCCAAACAGTCCCAAAGATATCCATGGTTTACCCTGTTGAAGACCTTTTCCTGATCTAAACTAAGAATGAAACCAGTTAATTCTCCAGTCTCCCCCCAGGACAAAATTTCTCTTAATAAAATTAACCCATCCGTCATACCCCGGTCAGGAATAGTACAAGTCTGAGAAGAATGCATCAGAGTAGATGCACAAAGCAACAACCTGTTATTCAACAATTTGGTATACAATTTAAAATCAGTATTTAATAATGTGATGGGATGCCAGTTTGAAAGGTCAGTCCTGTCCCCAGATTTATACATAAAACCACCAACCCATTACCCATTGAATCAGGCAAATTCCTGAAACCATCATATCCTGAAATAACTCTAGGATTTCAGGTAACAAAACTTGCAGAATCACACTGTACAATTCATATGGAATTCCATCTGTTCCAGGTGCAGAATTCTTTTTAACCATTGCAAAAGTGGTCATTATTTCAGATTGAGTAAGTGGTGACACCAGTACCCATTGATCGGATGATAAAACTTGTGGTAAAATACATTTTTCCAACCAAACCTTATGACCATCCTGGGAGGATTCCTGATGACTAAATAAAGACTGCACATGCTCCTCTATGGCTGTCATAATGTCATACCTTTTGGAACAAAGACACCCCTTAGCATCTGGAATTAAAGACATCCGCTTTTGATATTGTAGTTGAGCACAGAATTGAAATGGATTCATAAAATCCTGTGAACCCTGGGTTCCAAATTTCCGTTCCTGTTCTAAAGATCTAAGTCTATTGTATTGTAGATCATTCATTTTTCATCTGGTTTCTGCTAATTCTGCAAGAATCATTTTATCTCCTTGGGAAGCTTGAAACACTAAATTCTGAAACTGTGTTTTGTAAATACAATATTGGTCCTCTTAAATTTCCCATTTAATCTTCCTATGTGTTGAAAGT
Source organism: Neoceratodus forsteri (assembly GCA_016271365.2). NCBI lineage: Eukaryota > Metazoa > Chordata > Ceratodontiformes > Ceratodontidae > Neoceratodus > Neoceratodus forsteri. The sequence continues at coordinate 13,697,385 of CM028131.1, forward strand.
ATCTTTTAATATCTAGCTTTGTATCCTCCCACCATTCCTGTGAAGTATCATATAACATTTTAACCGATTTACGTGCTTCTAATAAGAAATAAAACCATCCTAACAGTTGGAAGAGACAACAGTTCCAAGTTCAACCTCAATACCCAGGACCTTGTTGCATACCATCATAATTAGAGACCATCAGTTCTATGATGGCATGGTCAGATGGAGCAACAGGACGGGTCCTGGTATTTTTAATCTCCAAGGCAGGAGATATAAACCAGAAATCGATCCTAGTAGCTAGGTTGCCTCTGAAATAGGTCTTATCTGGCTCACAAAAACCACAAGCATCGACCAAACCAGTTTGTGAAATCAAAGCAGCCAGGCAATTGGTATCACAATATAATTTTGGGTTTGAGGACCCTGTCCTTTAAATACAACCCACAATTGAAATCTCCTCCCAAGAAAACATAACGAGATGTAAACAAATAAGGCTGTATAGTGTTAAAAAGCTCAATTCTAGTTGTCTTTGTTTGTGGGGCATATACATTAATAAACCGACAGTGCAATTTATTTAACGTGACATCTAATAACAAAGCACGGCCCGGGGCTATGTCCAATACCTGTATGGATTGTGCCAAAGGGGAATTTAAACAAATTCCAACCCCACAACAAAGATCCTCTCCAATAGACCAATAAGTCACTCCCCATTTCCATCCCACAGAGGCTCTATCCATCTCTTGTCTGCTATGTAATCGAGTGTCTTGAAAGAATACCACATCATAAAAAAGGAATCAAATAAAGCATATACAAAAGTTATTTTCTAACTGACTGAATACTGTTAGTATTTAAAGAAGCCACAGTAATACTAAATAACATATCCATTATGTATAAAACAAAAACAAAACCCATTAAGTGTTTAACTAAAGGAGAACTAATTAATCCTGAAAAAAATTGAAAAACATTAGATTTCTTCCTGACCCATTTGGAAACCCATCCTAGATTTATTTTTTGGAGGGATAGTCAAATCTTCTGTAGAACGCTCAGTGTCTGATCCTCCATCTGCTTGAGAAGAGTGAACCGAAACTGAGTCTGATTCTGTACCTACATCAGGTTCTTCAACCTGCAAGGTGGAAAAGGTGTTTTGCACTGGGAGATGGAAGACTTCTGAAACAGATGCTGCAGTTTTCTTCTGTAAACTCCTTCTTCGATTATTAACTACAGTGAAGGCACCTTCTGGTGGAAGGGGGGGAGGCATAGAACCTGCATCACCAGATACCTCTAGTACTAACAGTTCTGCCTCAGATGGAGGCATGTGAGAAACCAAAACAGAAGTGGATAAGGCCTCTGAAGGGGGATTAATAGGCCTTTCAGGAGGTGCCCTCTTAGGTGGAGGGGGGGCCCATATTGTTTCAAAGCCGATTTTAATGCAATATTCAAATAAAAATCCTGAGTGGTATAATCCTTGTCTGCAGTATTATGGGCTGCCCAAGGACAATCCATAAAAGAATGCTGTTTCTCACAAAGACTACACTTGGGAGGATGATGACAGTCAGTCATAATATGCCCCACTTTCCATCATTGAGCACATTTCATTGTATCACAGGTTCTACTCAAATGTCTACTGGAACTGCATTTATAACAATGGAGTGGCTGTCCAGGATAAAAAATGAAACCCCTTGTCACGACCCAGGTAAAAACAACTTGGTAGATGTTGAAGTCCATCCTCCATTCGTGGTAAAGTCACCTTATACCTCCACCCTTCATTCCAAAAACCTTCAGAATCTAAAATTGGTTCCGGATTCCCTTGTATTTGACAACTTTTCTCCAGCCATTATGAAATGTCCATAATATTCACCCCTTCATTTCTGAATAAGACAGTGATCACTTTAAAAGTTTGTTTTGTTAAAGGTATAGCTTGAAAGTGGGTCCAAGCTGGGTTCATTTTAAACAGGACATACTTCATCCAGAAATGATTCAGGATGTCAGGGGAATGAAAACTTATGTCATATGTAGATTCTCCCGGTGTATGAATCAAAGCATAAACTTCCGAGGGAGAAAACCCCAGCATCTGCTTCAATAGAACTTTCCCCACATAAAAGCGGTCTGGCATCATATCCGCTGGTCCTAAAAACTGCAGCCAAACTGCATTCCTGCGTTTAGCTAAAGAAACAGGTTTTTGAAATAAACTAGCGAAAGTGGGAGCTGTCAGGGCTGGGGTTACTGACTCATTGTCAGGAGGTACTATAGGAATAGATCCCAGTGCTTCTTCCGACTGGGGGGAATCACTAGCCACAGTAATGTTTTCCATAGGCCCCTGCTGTGCTGGAGACTGTATAGGGGAGAAGGAAATGGAATCTGCTTGTGAAATGGGCAAGTCCATCATAACCATCTCTACATCTGTATTAGCAGATCAAGTGTGCCCTGAAACAGGGTCTAAGGCTAACACATATGGTGTAGTAAACAGGACTGTATCAGGCCTGTGCATATTGTGTAGGAGGCCATCCACAGTTCCCCCCAGTACCCCCGTGACACTCCCTGAACCCGGAAGTGGAATATCTGGATCCGCAACCCACTGACCTGTTTCTGTTTGGATCCAACCAGCTCGTTCCAGTGCCCATTCCAGAGACCATGCCAAATCATGCTGTGAGTGATTTTCCGATCCTGTGTCTTTGCCTGATGTAGCATTCTCTATTAGAGGGCCCGCTGCAAAAACTTTTGCTGTAGATGCCGTAGAAGGCGATGGTGAACCTTGAATTGAACGTTTCCTTTTTTTTTCTTCAGCATGCAGTTTAGCTGCTCTGTAATCAGCCTCAGCCTGTAATAAGAGGTCCTGTTTCACACAGACCACTGCGTCTATATCTTCATTGCCCTCCACAGGTATGGGGCCTGCTCCGGGACTTCCTGTAACACCTAGTGTCACCATCGTAGAGGAGTGTAGCAAAACTCCATTTTCGGTGGATCCTCCACCCATTGCTATCACAGCAAGCAGTGGGGGCTGAGGTACCATATGCTGGCCACCCTGAGAGTGCATTCCAGCCATACCATGTTCCCCGCTGAGCCTTGCTAACTCACCAGCCACAGCATGTCCTCCTCCGCTGTCCTCCTCCTCCTCTGCCATCTTGGTCCCACCAGAAAATGGGTCCCCCCCTGCTCACAGGAAGCAGGAAGTAGGGGAATTTCCCCAGTGTCCTGGTCAAATTTCCTTCATTCACTAAAATACCACCAACAGCTTAATCTGGTTCATGGTCAGTTGGCATTCATCTGTATCCCCCTTCCCGGGTCATGCCTGAAAATAAGCAGGATTTGTCAAGTGCACAACAACAAAAACAAAAATACTAACTACATTTCTGCTCAGCATTCACAATGAAAAAGCAGAGGGAGATACCTAATCCACTCAATAGAAACACTCTGGATAGGGGGGTTGATATTAATCCTTTCACAGAAGAAAGGATTCGGAAAGAACTTTTAAAACTGAAGGTTGATAAAGCAATGGGGCCTGATGATATTCACCCCAGAATTCTGAAAGAACTAAGGGAAGAACTAGTAACACCACTGACTACCTTTTTTAATAAATCATGGGAGGATGTTGTGGTACCTGAGGACTGGAAGAGGGCGGATGTGATTCCACTTCACAAAAATGGGAGCAAGACTGAGGCAGGAAACTACAGACCTGTCAGTTTGACCTCAGTGGTAGGAAAAAAAAGATGGAATCACATCTGAAGGAAAGAATTGTTGAATACGTAGAGTACAGTGGGGCACAAGACCCAAGGCAGCATGGATTCATAGTAGGAAGGTCATGTCAGACAAATTGAATTGATTTTTTTGACTGGGTGACCAAAGTAGTAGACCAGGGAGGGGCTGTGAACGTGGCCTACCTAGACTTTAGCAAGGCATTTAACACAGTCCCGCACTAAAGATTAATAAACAAATTAGCCAGCCTGGGAGTGGTTCCCAGGGCGATAGCCTGGGTAAAACATGGGCTGGACAGCAGGACACAGCAGTTATAGTAAATGGAGTCCACATTGAAGAAAGGGGGGTTACTAGTGGGGTACAGCAGGGTTCAGTCCCGGGGCTTGTCCTTTTTAACGTCTTTATAAGTGACATTGCAGAGGGACTGGAAGGGAAAGTATGTCTCTTTGCAGATGACTCATAGATCTATAACAGGGTTGATACACAAGGGGGGTGGAAAGGATGAAAAGGGACTTGGCAAGGTTGGAGGAATGGTGAAATGTATGGCAGCTTAGATTCAAAGCAAAGAAGTGCAAAGTAATGCACTTGGGAAACAAAAACCCAAGGGAAGAGTACACAATGGGGGGGTGAAATACTGATAACAACAAAAATGGAATGGGGAATGGGGATAGTCATATCAAATGGCCTAAAGGTGGGCCAGCAATGTGAGAAGGCTGTAAGAAGGGCTGGGGGGATACTAGAATGCATAGGGAAAGGCATCACCAGTAAAAGACAAGAAGTTGTTGTCCCTCTGCACAGACAGTTGGTAAGACCACATCTGGAGTACTGTGTACAGTTCTAGAGACCCCATCTCCGCAAAGACATAGACAGGGTGGAGGCTGTTCAGAGGAGGGCAACCAAAATGGTGCAGAGCCTGCACCAGAACTCATATGAAGAAAGACTGTAGGAGCTTAAGATGTATAGCCTTGAGAAAACGACAGAGAGGGGGGACATCATATAAACTTTCAAATACCTCAAGGGAATCAACAAAGTCCAAGAGGGTAGCATCTTTCAGAAAAAGAAATGCGCAAGAACTAAGGGGCACAATTTGAAGATAGAAGGGGGACAGCCCAGAGGTAATGTGAAGAATTTTTTCTTCACAGAGAGGGTTGTAGATGCATGGAACAGCTTTCCTAAGGAGGTCATAGAGTCAAAAACAGTGGGGGAATTCAAGAATGCATGGGACAGGCATAAGGTAATTTTAGTGAGGGGTAGGAGGAAGTAGGCTGTTGGTTAACTAGGATCTGCAGCTTATCTATTAGTTAGGGAAATGGGCAGACTAGGTGGGCCAAGCGGTCCCAATCTATAGTCAAATTCTATGTTACCATGTTTCTATGTTTCTATGTAATCTGAGAATGAATAACTAAATAAATAAATGTATTCAGCAGGCAGCTGGGGAGCAAATGAGTGCTTTCTTAGGGTGGTTTTACAATAGGGGACTTTGAGGGCTTGTCTATTCACACTCCTATTTCGATAATTAGTTTTGACCGGATGGAGAAGCTCACTAATAATAACCGTGGTAAGGCCCATCTAGGCTTTTCTTGCCAAGAGGCATGTTTGATATTTCACTTTTTCTTAAATAAAGTGAGATTCAACCATGTAAGAGAAACTATTATAGATTACCTTCTTCAACATACAGTAGCATTTTGTAATGTGGGCAGACTTCTGGAAGATTGTTCATAAAAAGACAGAAGAGTAGAGGGCGATGTATTGATATCTGTGGGACCCCAACTAAGACACTTTTGGCATTTGAGACCACTCCTTTGAACCTGACCTTCCGTGTCCTCCCTGAAAGATAGCATCAAAACTAAGAGAGGGTTTCTGTTGTGAGGCCCATTTCAGATAACTTGTCAAGCAACAGTTGATGGTTGTAGCAGATTTAATCCTTTAGTCAGGTTTATATATGTTGCACCAACCAAGCGTCTTTTGTCGAGTGATATTTGTAGATTGTTGGCATCCTCAACCAGAGCAGTTCCGTTGCTGTACAGTTTTTGAAAACCATGTTGTTGCTTGCAAAACAGGTTATATTTATTTAGGTAGGAGATGAAATGATTAGAAGCAATTTTCTCAAAAGCCTTCGATAGGCTGGAATGGTTGGAGGTTGGCCTATAGTTGATTACATTGTTGCGATGTCCACTTTTGTGAACAGGAGTAACAATAGCAACTTTCCTGGTTTCAGGATACTGGGAGAGTTATAAGGTCATATTGAATATCTTAGCGAAGTGAATTGTTACTATTTCCAGTGCGTGTGAGAGTAGCTTCATATTTATCATGTTCTGCCCTTTCTTGTTTACTCAGGATGTTTGTAATATAATTGACAGTTTCATTTATTGTGTCACACCTAAAATATGATGTAGGTAGTGTGAAGTGATGTTGGAGTTTTATTGAATGTCTCAATTTGAGTGACTCAATAAAACCGCTCATGGAAATAGTGAGTGTCAGAAAACAGAGTTGTTTATAATGAGTGTAGCACTGAGCTGCACTCGCTCAAACAATATATGTGCATTTTTTTGACCAAGCCCTGCTGAGCTGGTCAATTGGCATAGTAGTTTAAGCCACTGTCCCAGGAGCTGGTGGACCGGGATTCAGGTGCGGGAGTGATTTTTTTGTCCTGGAGTTTTATATATTTTTCTACTTCTGAGATGGTGTTCCTTAATCTGCGGGTGCAGGATAAAGGTACTTTTTTTGCTTGCCATTTTGCACTTAATAAGGAACTGTCTCAGTTTGCAACTGCTCTTATAATATTAGTCGCCGTTTTGACATTGTGAACTTTTGAAGACAGTGTTTGTGATTGGCACAGTTAAAGACTCACAGCTGTTACATAAAAACAACTTAGGGGGATCCAATTCAATGCCAGGTATATTGCTCTGTCCAGCTTGTTCCTTGGTGCCTGGTCATAAGAAACATAGAATTTGATGGCAGATAGGAACCGCTTGGACCAACTAGTCTGCCCATTTCCCTACCTGATGGATAAGCTGCAGATTCTAGTTAATCAACAGCTTACTTCCTCCTACCCCTCACTTGAATTGCCTTATGTCTGTCCCATGCATTCTTGAATTCTGCCACTGTTCCTGACTCCACAACCTCCTCCGGAAGGCTGTTCCATGCATCCGCAACCCTCGCTGTGAAAAAAAAATACTTTCTAACATTAACTCTGAGCTGTCCCCCCTCTATTTTCAAATTGTGCCCCTTTTCTTGCACATCTCTTCTTCTGAAAGATGCTACCCTCTTGTACTTTGTTAATTCCCTTCAGATTCTTGAAAGTTTCTATCTTGTCACCCCTCTCCCTCTTTTCCTCAAGGGTATACATATTAAACTGCTTTATTCTCTCCTTGTATGTCTTCTGGTGCAGACCCTGCATCATTTTGGTTGCCCTCCTCTGAACTGCCTCCACTCTGTCTATATCTTTGTGGAGATGGGGTCTCCAAAATTTCACCACAGTACTCCAGATGGGGTCTCCCCGACTGTCTGTACAGAGGGATAACAACTTCCTGTTTTCTACTATTGATGCCTCTCCCTATGCATCCCAGTATCCCAAGAGCCCTCTTTGCTGCCCTCTCACATTGCTTGCCCACATTTAGGTGATCTGATATAAGCACTCCTAGGTCTATTTCGATTTTTGTTGTTGTTATTAACTCACCCCCCCCACTGTGTACTCTTCCCTGGGGTTTTTGTTTCCCAGGCGCATTACCTTGCACTTCTTTGCATTGAATCTGAGCTGCCATATATTTGACCATTCCTCCAACCTTGACAAGTCCCTTTTCATCCTTTCCACCACACCTTGTGTATTAATCCTGTTGCAGATATTTCTGTCATTTGCAAAGAGACATACTTTTCCTTCCAGGTACTCTCCAATGTCACTTATAAAGACATTAAAGAGGACCGGTCTCAGTACCGATCCCTGTGGTACCCCACTAGATACCCTCCTTTCTTCACTGTGGACTCCGTTTACTATTACCCTTTGCATCCTGTTGTCCAGCCAGTTTTTCATCCAGGCTACCTCCTTGGGACCCACTCCAATGCTGGCTAACTTATATATTAATCTTTTGTGTGAGACTGTATTAAATGCCTTGCTAAAATCTAAGTAGGCCATGTCCACAGCCCCTCCCTGGTCTACTACTATGGTCACCCAGTCAACGAAATCTATTAGATTCCTCTAACATGACCTTCCTGCTGTGAAACCATACTGCCTTGGGTCCTGTGCCCCACTGGCCTCTAGGTACTCAACAATTCTTTCCTTCAGAAGTGATTCCATCATTTTCCCTACCACTGAGGTCAAACTAACTGGTCTGTATTTTCCTGCCTCTGACCTGCTCCCACTTTTGTGAAGTGGAATCACATTTGCCCTCCTCCAGTCCTCAGGTACCACCCCATCCTTCCATGATTTGTTAAAGAGAGTAGTCAGCGGTGTTACTAGTTCTACCCTTCATTCTTTTAGAATTCTTTGGTGAATCCAATCAGACCTCATTGCTTTGTCCACTTTTATTTTCAAGAGTTCTTTCAAAACCCTTTCTTCAGTGAATTAACTGGTATTGACCCCCCTATTCAGAGTTTCTCTCTTGTTTGGTTTAGGTACCTCTCCCTCCTCTTCTGTTGTGAATATTGAGCAGAAATATTTGTTCAGTATCCCTGCTTTTTCACTGTCACCCTCTGCTCACATTCCATCCCCTTTATTAAGCCTCTGTATCCCTCCCTTGGTCTTTTTTCACTCCCTAATGTACCTATAAAATATTTTATCCCCCTTCTTAACAGAGTTGGCTATCTTTTCCTCAGTTTGTGTATTTGCTGTTCTGACTGCCTTCCCTGCCTACTTCTGCTTTAATTGACAAAGTAATCTGTCCTGCTCCTTCTGTGTTTCCTTATATTTCCTGAATGCTATCCTTCTCTTCTTAACCTTCCCTTCCACTTCTTTTGAGAACCATAGTTGTTTTTTTCTTTCATTTTGTTTTGTTGATTTGCATCACACAAAGGCTTGTTGCCTCTGCAATGGTTATTTTGATTATTCCCCATTGTTCCTCCACCCCTCCTTCTTGCTAGTTTGCTAGTGCTTTTCTGAGGCACTCTCTCATTTTTCCAAAGTCAGCCTTCCTAAATTCCAGTACTCTTGTTTTTGTATGGCTTGACTCTATGGTTGTATTTATTGTGAACCACACTGTTTGGTGGTCACTTGTTCCCAGATAGCTACCCACTTGTAAATCTGAGATCCTTTCTCCTTCCCCATTTGAGAGTACCAGGTTTAAGATTGCTCCCTCCCAAGTGGGTTCCAACACTAGCTGTCTGAGGCATGCCCTCTGTAGAGCATCAAGAATGACCCTGCTTTTGGATGTGCCTGCAGCAAAGGTGCTCCAGTTAACATCTAGTCCAGGTAGGAATGTGGTCAGGTCTGTGAAGGCCTCACTAAAGATAAGTACTATTTCTGAAGGAGCGACTGTGTGTCTCCTCTCAGAGTTTAGCACAGCAGGTAGATGCTTTGTTCTTGCTGCCAAGGAGGTCTTTTAAGCAGTCCCATAATTTCTTCCTGTTCCTCCAGGTTTTTGCATGTTTTTCCTTAAAGAAATATGTTTTCACCTTCCTGAGCTCACAGGTACCTTTGTTGAAGGATTCCTTGTATTTTTTCATATCAGCAGGTAAACCAGAATCCTTTGCATAGGACCAGAGATTATCCTTTGTCTGAAATGGTGCAAGTAGCTCTGGGGTGATCCATTCTGAAGTAATACCATTAATTGTAAGCCTTTTTAAAGCTGCAAATTTGTCACAAGCCATAGTAAACTATGATATGAAGTATTCAAGGGCAGATCTGATGTCCCAGGAGTTCTGAACATAGCTTCAGTCTACTTGGATTAAGTATGAACTAAAATTGTGATGCTTTAAACTGATACTGGAAGTAATCTAAATGTGACATGAGGCCCAGTATTACAAGAGTGCTAATCACTGTACTGATTTAAATGAATGCTGCATATGCAAAGCCCACAATAAAGTACTGTATTAAACTGGGGGGCATTTACATTTATAAACAAATCTGTCTGCACACCATTCCATAAATACATAGACTTCACCAGCAGATACATACCTAGCAGTCTATCCAGTCTGGCCTTACACCTGCCTAGCGCTGTGTCTGACCTCTTGCTTGATCACATTTACTCAGCAGCTCTGATGGTGCCATGGCAATCCCTTCCTAGACTGTCCACCCCCCCTTCCCTTGTCCTTCAACTACAACTGTGTCTGCACCATTCATGTTGGAATCCCATGAGTGACCATATTTCTACCATCTCCTTGTATAAATACTCCATTCTTCCCCCCCGATCAATGAAAAAGAAATGCCCAGCATCCCTCTTGGCTCCTACCAACGATTACCACCCACAACCCGTGTTTATGCACTGCCAGATAATTTTGTGCTGAACAACTTTAGTGCTCACAGTACCATTTTATCATTTTTTGTTTTTAAATTATTTGCATATGTTTGTTGCCAAAGTGACAAAAAAGTTTCTTTTCTGCTGCTGTTTAGGCTAATTGTAAAAAATCAAATGGTATCTATAAATGAAACTACTCATTTTGTAGACATTTTTGCTCAATCTGCCATGCTATCATTTTCATTTAAAAGTTATTCACATTTCAATACAGTTAGTGGAGGTAGAAAACATCTACTCATCTGGCATCTCTCACTTCATTGCCATCATCAAGGTAGCCATATTGGGAACCTCAGAAGCAGGACTGTTGAATCAGGCGAGGTTATGTTTAAAATTTTCAAATGCTATGAAACTGCACTTCTTCTACTTTAATAAATGCAGTTTCAGCATAAATGTAAACAACTGCCTCTCCTTTACAAGTCTAAAGTGTCATTTAAAGAAATGTGTAAAAAGCTGGTTTAGTTGTCCTTTAACACGACATACTGATCAAAATTTCAAATAAGATGACACAGCAAGCCGGGAGTTCTGCTGCAATAAAAAACTGCTTTGGTGAATCCTTATGCTTTAACCAAGCTTTAATACAGTATTCTATAAGGATTAGTTTGCAGAAAATCTAACATATTACTATTACAATGTCAAGATAAGCTAGAGGACCCCCTACCCTTATCAAAAGGATGTGTACTGTGTTTTTCCTTTCAGTTTTAACATTGCGCAACCTGTTTCTGAGTAATGTATTCAGGAATTCGCCTGAAATGGAAGAATAGGTTTTGCTGCTGGCACGGGTGTTGTTTTCTTTAGAAAGCTGACTCATACAGTATTAACATTAGTGAAAATGAAAATGAAAAATTATGAAGAAACTATTTATTTACTTATTAGATTTTTAGAAGAATACCTTTGAGCACAAGGCATCTTTTCAAAGGTTCCACATCAGTTGTGGTTACAATACATACAGGTACAAAAACTGGCTCTGGGAGAGCCTAGTCAATGGTACATTCATACAAAAAGGAATTTAATAGTGTTGGACCTGGTAGGACCAGATCTGGTTCATACAGTAGTGCAATTAATAAAAATCCCAATCAGTTGAACATTTTGATGAGAAGGGCAAATGCAATGCTAGCTCAAGTAGAGCTGTATTCTTATTCAGATAATGGTTCACTGTTCACCATTCTACCACTTCGTAACTGAACACCCTAAACAGAAAAACCTTAAATCTTCAAGGACATCACTGAAGACACTGAACAGCATTCAGGTGATTCGCTTCCTGCACCACCTCCTTTCTACTTCAAAGAGGTCACTGTATATGGTAAGGAAATACCTACTAAAAGTATTCTGGAGGTCAAGGCATTGCAGTGATTCCTTAGACTTTAAATTATTTGCCTTTACCATTGAAGTAATGCTGGTACCCATTGCGAAGATTCTAAACCTCTCACTAAGACTGGCACAATTCCCACAAATCTGGAAGTCAGCCCTTGTCACACCTGTTCACAAAAGTGGAGACTGGACTTTACACACAAAGTACAGACCTAACGCTATATTTGCACCTCTGTCCTAAGCTTTTGAGTGCATAGTTGCAGATCAGCTGGTGGAGTATATGAAGAAATACCCAATTCAGTGCCCCTAGCAGCATGGATTCAGAAAGTGAAATAATACTACCACAGCACTGCTAGAATTCACTGGTTTCATTCACCAATCTCTGGATCATGGTAGATTGATGGGTGCTGCCTTCATAGACCTCACAAAGGCCTCTGATACAGTGAACCATGCTCTACTTCTCAAGCAACTGTCTTTAATTGGCCTTACAGCATATTCTGTGTCCTATTTCAAAAGCTATCCTGTAGGCCAATCCCAACAGGTGAAGATAACTAACATCACCTCTGACCATCAGCATGTCTGCTCTGGAGTACCATAGGGTGCCATACTGGGTCCATTTCTCTTTAGCATCTTTCTTAACAATCTTCTTCACTGCTGTCAACAGCATTTCCTCCTGTATGTGGATGACACGGTCATATACACTTGTAACACTGATCGTGAACCACTGGAACACCAACTTCAACTCAGCTTTGAGGAAGTGGTGGACCGGTTCAAGAAACACAAGCTGATTCTGAACTACAAAACAAAAAAATCATGTTGTTCAGTGGTGTTCACAGCAAATGCAGACCCAGTAGACAATATAGTGCAGTGGTCTAAGGCTCTGAGCTGCAAATCTGGTGACATCCAACAGACCAGACCTGGGTTTGAATCCCACAGCTTCCACTTGCATATTGTGTGACCTTAAGCAAGTCACTTAACTTCCTTGTGCTCCCAGGTCACTCCTGTAAAAAAGCTTTCAGCTTAGTGTGTTATACCTGGTTAAACAACTAAAAAATTCAGTACCCTAACCATCAGGAACTCCTTTGGCATCCCGCTTCAAAAAAATCTACATTTCAAGTATCTAGGGGTAACCATGGATAGTTCAGTATCATATGTCCAGCATGTTGAGAATGCTGGCAGGTCTACCAGTATCAAGACAGGGTTACTCCATAGACATAAACACAATCTAATACCTAAAGTCCTTAGACTAACTCTCCATAGCTCCATAGTATCCATTGTTGACTATTGTCTGGTTATCTATGGCTCAATGTCCACCACTACCCTACACAGAATATCAGTGGCACTCAATGAGAAGGGTGACTTCTTACTGGAGCAGCACGCCTTTCCCATACATGTGAACTGTATGCCAAAAAAGATTGGCTTCAGCTAAATTCAAGGATTCGTCAAACCTGCCTGCTTACTAAAAAGGCACTTCTCGGGCTCCTGCCTTCTGGTGTTACAAACTTACTCAACCCCTCTTGCGGTTCTCAGCACACATGTAGCTCAGTCAACCAACTCTTCCCTGTCCCAAAATGCTAGACTACACAAGGGCAATGATCATTTGCATACAGAGCACCACTATCATTTAATGTGTTGGTCAGTCATATCTCTTCCTTACCAAAATTGGGACCATTTAAAGGCTCTCTTCATCAGCATCTTGCAGCTAACAGTTGCTGTTACTATTTCAACTGACATCGCACTACCTGAGCAATATTGACACATCCTTGTGTACCTACGTCTTCCCCTTTCTCTGTGAATGACCACTTTTACCCTCACTGCTCTGCCCTGTTGCCTGCCCTCCTTCCCTGATCCTTCTTTCACCTCACCCCCTCACACTCCGCCTTCTTTCCACTGTTTATCTTCACTTACCTGAACTTTGTTCACTCATATCTATGTGTACCTATTTAACAAAGTACCTTAGACTGCCTCCTTTTATTACTTTTTTTATTTCCTACCAATTCATAGTTTTAATTTTAGTTGCGATGTTAATCTCATATTGTCATTTTAAATACTTTTTTGTCCAAATGTTATGTAACATCATATGTTGTACAGTGAAGCCTACCAGAATGAAGTGCAGCACTGCAGAATTCTGCAGTAGAGTTACGGCAGCAAACAATACAGTTTCAAAGGGAGTTAATCCCTTTTGTCATGCAGTAAACCTGTGACACTGTGCTTTATCCTGGTGAGCTTCATCGTTTGTCTGTCACCCTTCCCACCATTATACACCTGTTCATATCCTTAAGGGCACAGCATACTGAATAGGGGGAGAGACACTCACAAGCTTGCACACACTACAGCAAGAACAAAAAAACAACAAAAGAAAAGCATCTGTAATAGGAAGGGACACAGGGTGGTGCAATGCACTGGCTGTGGAGCAGCAGTCTTCCGGGAGACATTCTGGAGACTGTGTTGCTGCCCTATTTGCAGGCACCTCTCTGGTCTGAGGGAGGAGGTTGTTCTCCCCATGCTGATCTGGCAAGGATTCAGGAAACCTGGTTCCTCACCCAGGGACCACCCAGGCCACCACCACTACCTCAGAAGTTGCCAAGAAAGAGGAGTGGTTGGACCAAGGTGGGCTCAGGGAGGGTGAGGGTAGTGGAACAGAGGTGCATCAATCCAGTTGTGCCTCTCCACAATTCATTCAACACTCTGGTGAAGCATGGTTCCTCTATGGAGGCACCCACAGTGGAGATGAAAGAGGGTGCTGGGAACCTCCACAATGGAGGATGGAACAGGACCCCACAGGGGAAGGAAACAACTCCTGATGGGGGACTCAAATTGTTAGGGGGTAGAACTGGGGAGGGAGGGGAAAGGGAGGTAAGGTGCCTGCCCGGTGCCATGGCTTGAAGGGACAGGAAACAAATCCTCAGGATCGTTGGAGCAGCTGCAAGGAGGAGTGAGATGAATGTCATTATTCACCTAGAGATGAATGACCTGGCTGAGAATGAATTCAGAGCAGTACAACAGGAGATTGTGGAGTTGGGGAGTGGCCTTAGATAAGTAGCACACATGGTAACTTTCTCTGAAGTGCTACCTGTCTTGGCATGGATTAGGCTAGGGTACTCCGCACCACAGGATTCAATGACTTGTTAAAAAAACGGTGCAGATCAGGGATTTGGATTCATTGGGGACTGTGGCTCCACCTGGAAGGATGCAGGCCTATACAGGCACGATGGCCTGCACCTTTCTAGGAGGGGAACCAGGATCCTAGGTGATATGTTTAAATGCTTCACTGGCAAGCATTTAAACTGGCCACGGGGGGAGGTATGGAAAAAGAGAAGGGAAATCCTAGCCCCCTCCCAAAAAATCAGGGTAGTTAGTGAGGTAAACACCAAGAAAGAGCAGTCAAAAGGGAGAAGGCAGGGGTAAATGGAGAAAAATACAAAGACAGTAAGGACAGGAATGGAGCAAAAAGAAATAAAGCAATCAAAAAATGGAGGGTAATGAGTACCAATGCCCATAGTCTAGGTAAAAAGCAACCCAAAATGGTGTCCTTGATGGAAGAGGGATTCCTGGATATCATGGCAGTCACAGAAGCATGGTACACAGAGAATCATGACTGGGATGTCAACATACCAGGGTACACAATTTACAGGAGGGACAGAGAGGGAAAAATAGGAGGAGGAGTAGCTTGCTATGTAAGGGAAGGGATCAAAGCAACAGAACTAAAGGATAAACAGGGAAGAGAGGAGGCACTGTGGGTCACCCTGGAGACTGGAAATGACTCCACAATCCTCACAAGGGTTGTATACAGATCCCCGTCTCAGGGGGAGGAAACAGGCAAGGACATTTTATTTATTTATTTATTAAACTCTAGGATTACAGTTGCCTTTGAGCAGGAACTGCTCATTTACAAAGGTTTCACATCAGAGGATGGGGGAAACATACAACAATGATAAACAATGGTAAAAATAATAACAAAATAGATTACTTGTACATAAACTGTTCAGACAAACATGCTACAGTAGAACCAACCAAACTTGCTTCTATCAGATTTCATGGTAAAAACAGTATACTTGGTAGGAAGAGGTCAGGAGGAAGTCGGCAGATAGGTGCCATTGTCAGATAAGGATGACAGGAGCGAGGGGGATAGGCACCAGATGGCCTTTGATATGAATGAGTCCATAAAAAGGGGATGGGTGGGTGAAGGGGGCAAAGGGCGAGAGAGAGGGGGCTGGCACCAATGATGCAAGGCTGAAATTGCAGGTTATAGTTACAACTAGGGTACAGGGTGATGACCATGGCTTAGGGGAGGCAGTCACAAAGTAAGGTAGAGGGGAAGAATAGATGCAACTACCTTTTAAAGGGGCTTTGCATTGCAGCAGCAAGAGTTTCTTTGTTAAGGGTATTGAACCACTGAGGAGCCCTGTGCAGGAAGGATCTCTGACCAAGTGAGGTCCAGCACCTGGGGACCTGGAAAGTCTGGTATTGAGAACTGCATGTTGGCTGGGAGCTGCTGCAGGTAGAAAGGAGTCTTGCCACACCTTGTGGCATGAGTCCAAGAAGAGCTTTTTTGGCTATCAGACAGGTCTGGTATTGTATTCTACTAATGAGAGGTAGCTATCCAACCTTGGCGTATAGGTTACAGGTGTGTGTTAGGTGGTCAGCCCCTGTGAGAAGTCCACAGGCCTTGTTGAGTGTCACAGATATCCTCCTAAAGGCAGTAGGGGAGGCAGAGCAATATATGACTAGACCGTAATTGACAATGGAGGTAACAGAGCTGTGGATGGCCAGTCTTAGGGCTTAAGGAGTCATACAGTGTTTGTACTTGTGGAGCAGGCCAAGGCGTATGTTGGCAGACTTCTCAACCATCCCAATGTGCTGGGAGTAGGAGAGTGAGCTGTCTAGAGTGATGCCAAGGTATTTAAACTCATGAACCTGATCAAGTGAGGTCCCACATTGATTCTTGATGGTGATGGGTAGTGTTTTATACTTGCTACGTACATTGCAGAAAGACATGGCCTTAGTTTTGTTATAATTCATGACAAGTTTGTATGAGCTAAATCACTTTTTCACCAGCCAGAAATCATGTTGCAGTTGACTCTCAAGTAGATTAAAGTCCTAGTTGCTTGAAAAGAGGACTGCATCATCTGCGTGGAGTAGTATCCTCTATTGGAAGATGCCGGGGAGGTTATTAAGGAAGAGGGAGAAGAGTAGTGGGCCCAGAATTGACCCTTGAGGGACACCCAAGAGGACTGGTTTCTCAGCTGATGAGACTCCAGAAATGTTACCACTTTGAACTCTCTCCCCAAGACAACTAGCAAAAAAGGGCAGTGCATCATTGGAGAGCCCAACAGCAGCCAATTGTCTGAGTAGGAGGGGGTGGTTAACTGTATCAAAGGCCTTTGTAAAGTCAATGAATATGGCCCTCTCACAGAGTCCTTGATCCAGGGCATCATGGATGCAGCCGGTGAATTCCAACAGTGCCGTGGTGGTACTATGCCCTTTAAGGAAGCCATGCTGCTCAGAGCACTGAATATTATGCTTTTCCAGGAACTCTACTAGCTGGTCAGAGACTATATGTTCAAGTGCTTTTGATAATGGGGGGGGAGGATGGAGATGGGCCTATAATTGGTGTGCAGTGACTTGTCTCCACTTTTATGTACAGGTGTGATGGTAGCCTTTATCCAGAGTGATGGGAATTGGCCATACCTTAGGGAGAGGTTGAAGATCATTGTCAGGGGTTCAAGGATTTCATCTAGGACTAGTGCAAGCAGTTTCAAGTCGAGTGAGTCACCACTATAGCCAGTTTTGCTCATAGCCTTGCAAATATAGGCTCTGGCTAAGTGCATTGGGATCCCTTTGAAGAAGAACTGTGGAGCTGAGCGAGCATGGGATGCTGTGGCAGAGGTGGAGTTGGTGGTGGGAGAATTGAAGAAATCAAGTAGGAGGACACTGCTTAGGTTGGAGAAAGCATTGATGAATATATTGGAGATGGGAACTAGGTCCAATGTTGGAGTGCCATTGATGTTGAGCATGGTGGGTGGAGACTTGGAGTCTTTGCCAGAGAGGCCCTTAAGGTTGTTCCACAATTTTTCCCCATCCCCCAACAAGTTGGAAAGCGCTTCTCTAAAGTATTTGCTTTTAGCCATCCGTATAGCACAGATGCAGCTATTCCTTGCTTGCTTGTATTTTTCAATGTCTGCTTGGGCCGCTGTAGCTTGAACACAGTGCCAAAGGTGGTGCCTGTGCTTGAGCTGCGTGATAAGCTCAGTGGTAATCCAAGGATTAGATCTACCTTTAACCTTCATTTTTTTTAGTGGTGCATGGAGATCACAAGCCTCAGTGAATTGGCTGATAAACAGTTCCAGTGCTTTGTTTACGTCCTTGAGTGAGTCCATGTTTGACCAGTCTAGTCTGTTTAGATGGGATTTTAGCAGTTGTAGGTGACCCTTCTTGAATACCCTGGAGTGTATTATTTTGGGTGGGGGGCTTGATGTAGTTATTAGCCCAAGTGCAGATAATGGGTGAATGGTCACTTAAGGAGTCAGGAAGAACAGACACCTTAGCTATTCTTTCAGGGTGGTTGGACAGCATTCAGTCAATAAGACTGTAGGTCCCTGTCCTGTAGTTACACCTGGAAGGAGAGGGGACTAGCTGTGTGAATTGTTGTGCTGTAACTGCATCATTGTAGGTGCAGGCCTCTGGTGCAAGCCAGTTGATGTTAATGTTTCCCAGGATGATGGACTCTGAGTTATGGCGTAGACCCTTGAGACATTCCATGACATTATTGAAGCCATTAGTCAGGTCCTTTGGAGGGATGTAAACTGAGACTATAGTGAGGTTTTTGTTGTGGGCTCAGAGGAGAACTTTGATAGCGAGGACCTGAGATGGTGATCCCGGTCTAGGAAAAGGGATGGTGTGTCCCATGAAGGTGTCCCTCAGGTAGATGGCACAGCCACCATCCCACTTAGAGCTCCTGTCATGCCTGAAAATCATGTATCTGGGAATAGCAACTGCATTGTCAGTGATCTTTGGATTTAGCCATGTTTCAGCAACAGAGAGGATGTCAGGATTGAACTGTCGAATCCAGGTGTGGAGGGTATCTAGTTTACTGAGGAGGCTGCATATATTAATGGACGCCAAGGTAAGAGACCCCGACTTCTGGTTCTGACAGTAGGCAGTCAGCATAGTTGGGCCTAGGTTAGGGTGAATGCTTCTTAAGAGGAGCAGTAGCAGTAGGAGAAATCACAGAAGGGAGGTTTGAAGCATTTTGAGAGTTTGCTTGTTGGAAATCCGTCTGCGCACGTGGGTGTTGTGGCAATGGTAAGAGCCTGGCTTATTACAGAGAGCTGCTAGTGCATTTATACACCCCAGGGGGCTGTACCCTTGGTGCTTCAGAGTGCCACTAGTGCGCCATATCATGGAGCTGAATGGCACAGAGTTATTAATCTGAATCCCAGAGGTCATTCCCAGTGAGAAGTGCAGCGCTGGTGTTGGTATGAGCTGGCCTCAGGAATGACGAGTGGCAGTCATAAGAAGGGTGGGGCACTAAAGCATGGTTATCACTAAAAATATCAGTGTAGGGTGCAGGTTAAATGCAGCCATAGCGAGGAGAATGGGGAGCCACAGTTTGTCAGAGAGAGGGCACCGATTGGTAAGAAGTAGAGAAAATCAGATCACTGAGAGAGACATCAGAGACTAGTAGGATGGGTGAGTTAGAGATTGCTGATCCTGAATAGGTGAAGCAGCCCAGGTGGGCGGGTTGTCAGTGTATTTAAAGGAGGCCTGGGGAGGGTGGTGGTGGGACAAAAAAACAGGTCAGAAAGGAGACCCGAGAAGCACAAGCAGTAAGAGAGACACAGTTAGGCAGCAGTTCATGTGTGCACCAATGGCAGGGAAAAAAAGAGCTATTCCGACCAATCGTGGACCACTGGTAGCAATGCCACACCAATCGCTATGCAGCCGCAGTGTGTAGAGCTCCTACAGAGTTTGGCGCTAATACCTGGTAGCGTGATCTGAGGTGGAGTTCCAGGGAGGCAGGCAGGGTCTGGTGACATTGAGCAACGCTTTCGGCGGTGGTGCCGAAATTTTCCCCAGGAGTCCTAGTGGGCAAGAGAGAAGAGGCAGGTTAAGTTAACTGTAGCAAGTTAAGGGGGGGGGCTGGCAGCAGTTCATCAACGAGGGCAGGGATGTTGGGAAAAATTAAATGACAAAAGACTGGGGAGGCAAAGGGGTGGGGTGAGATGAACAAAGGGAGTAGAGGTCGCAAAATAGTGAGAGAAAGGGGAGAGGGACAGAGCGAGGGAGGGGAGCGGTGGCGAAAAATCTGGAAGATTAAGTTTCAAAAAAGAGAGAAGGGGTTTGAGAGCTAGGGGATTCAGGAGTGCATGCAGGAATAGCAGCTGTTCAGACTGCAGTGGATTATTAAGAGAGATAAAGGTGAGGGGGCAAGAATTAGATGGAGACAGAAGAGAGAGAAAGAGAACAGGGAGAAACTCAGTAATAGTCCTACAATATAGGAGCTAACAGCAGCTTAAAATGTGATGAACTCACTAGACTAGCAATGTAACTTAAAAGCAAACTGATGCTGAAATGATAGAAGGCATCCTTGAGATGGCAGAGAAAGGGGAGATATTGCAGATGGGGACCTGAATATGCCAGATGTTAACTGGAGCTCCTTTGCTGCAGTCACATCCAAGAGCAGATCTATTCTCAATGCCCTACAGGTGGCATGTATCAGACAACTAGTTTTGGAACCCACTCGGGAAGGAGCAATCTTAGACCTGGTACTCTCAAATAGGGATGGAGAGAGGATCTCTGATGTTGAAGTGGGTAGTCATCTGGGAACAAGCAACCACCAAACAGTGTGGTTCATGATAAATTTAGCTGTAAAGTGACGCCACACAAAAGTGAAGGTATTGGACTTCAGGAGGTCTGATTTTGTCAAAATGGGACAGCACAGTACCTCAGAAAAGCACTAGCAAACAGGCAAGAAGGTGGGGTGGAGCAACAATGGGGAAACATAAAAACTGTAATTACAGAGGCAACAAGCCTTTGTGTGAAGCAAATAAACAAATCAAAATGAAAGAAAAAAACACTATGGTTCTCAAAAGAAGTGGCGGGGAATGTAAGGGAGAAAAAGATAGCATTCAGGAAGTATAAGGAAGCAGGACAGAGAACTGTACCAGTTAAAACAGAAGGGAGTGGGGAAGGCAATCAGAATAGCAAAGGCCCAGACCAAGGAAAACATAGCCAACTCAATTAAGAAGGGGGATAAAGCCTTTTATAGGTAAATTAGAGAGCAAAGAAAGACTAAGGCAGTGATACTGAGGCTGACTAAAGAGGAAGGTAGTTGGGCAGAGAGTGGCAGTGAAAAAGCATGGATGTTGAACGAATACTTCTGCTCAGTATTCACAATGGAAAAGCCAGAGGAAATACCTAATCCAGTCAATAGAAGCACTCTGGATAGGGGTTGATATTAGTCATTTCACAGAAGAAAGGGTTCTGAAAGGTCTGGACCTTTGCGATGTGATTTCCCTTCACAAAAGTGTGAGCAGGGCAGAAGCGGGAAACTACATACCAGTTAGTTTAACCTCAGTGATAGGGAAAATGATGGAATCACTTCTGAAGGAAAGAATTGTTGAGTACCTAGAGGCCAGAGGGGCACAGGACCCAAGGCAGCATGGATTCACAGCAGGAAGGTCATGCCAGATGAATCCAATAGATTTCTTTGACTGGGTGACCAAAGTAGTAGATCAGGGAGGGGCTGAGGACATGGCCTACCTAGACTTTAGCAAGGCATTTGACTCAGTTCCACACAAAACATTAATATTCAAGTTAGCCAGCCTGGGAGTGGGTCCCAAGATGACAGTCTGGGCAAAGAATTGGCTGGAGAATAGGACACAGAGATTAATAATAAATGGAGTCCACTCTGAAGAAAGGGAGGTTATTAGTGGGGTGCCGCATGGTTCAGTATTAGGACTGATCCTCTTCAATGTCTTTGTAAGCGACATTGCAGAGGGACTGGAAGGAAAAGTATGTCTGTTTGCAGATAACACAAAGATCTGCAACAGAGTTGATGCACAAGGTGGGGTGGAAAGGATGAGAAGGGACTTGGCAAGGTTAGAGGAATGGTCACATGTATGGCAGCTTCGATTTAATGCTAAGAAGTGCAAGGTAATCCACCTGGGAAACAAAAACCCAGGGGAAGAGTACACAATGGGGGGTGAAATACTAACAACAACAACAATGGAAAGGGACCTGGGTGAAGTCATATCAGATGACTTAAAAGAGGGCAAGCAATGTAAGAAGGCAGTAAGGAGGGCTGGGGGGATACTGGGATGCATAGGGAGAGGCATCACCAGTAGAAAACAGGAAATTGTTATCCCTCTGTACAGACAGCTGGTGAGACCCCATCTGGAGTACTGTGTGCAGTTCTGGAGACCCCATCTCTGCAAGGACATAGACAAGATGGAAGCTGTCCAGAGGAGGCAACTAAAATGGTGCAGGGTCTGCACCGGAAGACATATGAAGAGAGACTAAAGGAGCTTAATATGTATAGCCTCGAGGAAAGGAGGAGAGGGGACATGATAGAAACTTCCGGGTAACTAAAGGAATCAACAAAGTCCAAGAGGGTAGCATCTTTCAAAAAAAGAGTTGTGCAAGAACAAGGGGGCACAATTTGAAGATGGGGGGGCAGCTCAGAGGTAATGTAAGGAAATATTTTTTCACAGAGAGGGTTGTGGATGCATGGAACAGTCTTCCGGAGGAGGCTATGGAGTCAAAAACAGTGGTTGAATTCAAGCATGCATGGGACAGCCATAAGGTAATTCTAGGGGGTGGGGGTAGAAAGAAGTAGGCTGCTGGTTAACTAGGATCTGCAGTTTATCCATTAGGTAGGGAAATGGGCAGACTGGGTGGGCCAAGCGGTCCTTATCTGCCATCAAATTCTATGTTTCTATGTTTCTATGTTTCTATATCCTATTTTACATCTTTTTAAATTACATGCATTCAATATGCATCTGCTCTCATGTCAACATCCACAGCAACAATACCATATGCTTTTACTCTGGAGCCTTGGTTCAACAGCTGGAACATATTCTTTAGTGAGATTTGATAACAATCATTTTTGGTTACACTCATGCCAACTATTTCTGATTTCCTAAATAAATGTATAAATAAATAAAACTATAGCCTAATGCTAAAGAGACAGCCTCCATGCTCTTTGGTAGTCAAAAATGTTTTGCCACAGCTAGGCGCCACATTATCTCTGCCTTCAGGTCTCTCTCTACTGAAGAAGTTCCTCATTTTAAGTACATTGGAAGTGTGGCTAGTTCAAAGCTAAGACTTCCCCTACCAGGCTGATGCCAGTCACAAGGAGCTCCTCCCCAAACTTGTTACTCTGTACCATAACAAATCCTGTCTATCATTCCCTGTTTGCCAGGAGACTGTCCTTTGGATGATCCTCCTGGTGTTTATTAGATGTGATGTACAGTGCTGATTCTAAATCTACACTGCTCAGGCTGCCCTACCCCCTTCCAGTTCTTCTTCTGCCTTCCCTTTCACTGCTTTCACTGCATCCATCTCAGCTATTTCATCTCTGACATCTTCTTTTGATCCCTCGATTTCTGTCACCTTTCTCTTACCTCCCCATCTCCTCATCCTTCCATGCCTCCTAAGTAACTTTTCCACATGTACCTGCTCCCACCTCAGCCTCCTCATTTCTTTATCTACTTCTCTTCCCCTCCACTCTCCATTTACCACTTTCTGTCCGTTTTGCTCCTTAGTGACTGCTTTGCCTGACAAGCGTTGTTTGCCTTTAGCATGTCATTACCCTTGCCCCCTGCACTGATCAGACCTACTTTCCCATGAGTTGCCCCAGATAACCTGTGCAGTGCCATTATGTTCTTCCACTGTAGTTATTTCAATTTGTTGCAGGAGGGCAACTAAAATGGTGCAGGGTCTGCACCGGAAGACATATGAAGAGAGACTAAAGGAGCTTAATATGTATAGCCTCGAGGAAAGGAGGGAGAGGGGGGACATGATAGAAACATTCAAGTACCTCAAGGAAATCAACAAAGTCCAAGAGGGTAGCATCTTTCAAAAAAAGAGGTGTGCAAGAACAAGGGGGCACAATTTGAAGATGGGAGGGCAGCTCAGAGGTAATGTAAGGATGTATTTTTTCACAGAGAGGGTTGTGGATGCATGGAATGGCCTTCCGGAGGAAGTTGTGGAGTCAAAAACAGTGATTGAATTCAAGCATGCATAGGACAGCCATATGGCAATTCTAGGGTGTGGGGGTAGAAAGAAGTAGGCTGCTGGTTAACTAGGATCTGCAGCTTATCCATTAGGTAGGGAAATGGGCAGACTGAGTGGGCCAAGCGGTCCTTATCTGCCGTCAAATTCTATGTTTCTAACTAAAGGTGGATAAAACAATGGGGCCTGATGGGATTCACCCCAGAATTCTAAAAGAACTAAAGGAAGAACTAGTAACACCTGAGGACTGGAAGAGGGAAGATGTGATTCCCCTTCACAAAAGTGGGAGCAAGACGGAGGCAGGAAACTACAGACATGTCAGTTTGACCTCAGTGGTAGGGAAAATGATGGAATCACTTCTGAAGGAAAGAACTGTTGAGTACCTAGAGAGCAGTGTGGCACAGGTCTCAAGGCAGCATGGATTCACAGCAAGAAGGTCATGTCAGACAAATCTAATTGATTTCTTTGATTGGGTGACCAGAGTAGTAGACCACGGAGGGGCTGTGGACATGACTTTACCTAGACTTTAGCAAGGTATTTGACACAGTCCCACACAAAAGATTAATAAATAAATGAGCCAGCCTGGGAGTGGGTCCTAGGGTGGTAGCCTGGGTAAAACACTGGCTGGACAACAGGACACAGTGAATAAGAGTAAATAGAGTTCACAGTGAAGAAAGGAGAGTTACTAGTGGGGTACCGCAGGGTTCAGTAGTGGGGCCGGTCCTTTTTAATGTTTTTATAGGTGACATTGCAGAGGGACTGAAGAGAAAGTATGTCTCTTTGCAGATGACATAAAGATCTGAAACAGGGTTGATTCGCAAGGTGAGGTGTAAAGGGACCTGGGGGTAGTCATATCAGATGACCTAAAGGTGGGCCAGCAATGTGAGAAAGCAGTAGGGAGAGCTGAAGGGATACTGGGATGCATAGGGCGATGCATCACCAGTAGAAAACAGGAAGTTGTTGGCCCTCTGTACAGATAGTTGGTAAGACCACATCTGGAATATTGTGTACAGTTTTGGAGACCCCAGCTCCGCAAAGACATAGACAGGGTGGAGGCAGTCTAGAGGAGGGCAACTAAAATGGTGCAGGGTCTGCACCACAAGACATATGAAGAAAGACTAAAGGAGCTTAAGATGTATAGCCTCAAGGAAAGGAGGGAGAGGGGGACATGATAGAAACTTTCAAATATCTCAAGGGAATCGACAAAGCCCAAGAGGGTAGCATCTTTCAGAAAAAGAGATGTACAAGAATAAGGAGGCACAATTTAAAGATAGAGGGTGGACGGCTCAGAGGCAATGTGTGGAAGCATTTTTTCACAAAGAGGGTTGTGTATACGTGGAAGAGCCTTCCTGAGGAGGTCATGGAGTCAAAAACAGTGAGGGAATTCAAGAATGCATGGGACAGACATAAGGAATTAGTGAGGGGTAGGAGGAAGTAGGCTGTTGGCTAACTAGGATCTGCAGCTTATCCTTTAGGTAGGGAAATGAGTAGACTAGGTGGGCCAAGTGGTCTCTATCTGCCATCAAATTCTATGTTTCTAGCAGTATCCTTCCCCTGCAAAAAACTTTAATTTTACAGTACCACATCAGACAGTGGCACATATGTATGACATGTGAATCTGACCGTGGCCAACGCACCAGTGAAGTGGGAACATTCAATGTGTATGATGATGATTCCCTGCAAAGCAACAACATGATAGACTGCTTATAACAAAAAAAACAAGATTCAATACAAATTAATTGGCAGTGTCTCTGAAAAAAACATGACAGCGATACAGTATGTACAATAATTTATCATTGGTGGATTGAATACACACACACACATAGGGCAGCATGTTTCAGTCAATGTAGCAGAAGAATTTTCCAGAACATCAAATTATAGTTCAACCCATGGTCATCTATGTCTATCATCATCTAGCAACACACTGTACATTAGCAGCAGCAGAAAACAGCAGCACAACAGTAGCAGCAGCAGCAGGTGCCAGAGAGCCATTTTTTCACTTGGGACACTTATACAGAGTTCTGGCTTTAGGTGCGTGCTTTAAGCAGTGTGTCAAGAAATTCCTGTGACTTTTCTGAGCAGTTTTTCATTTGACTATTCTTTCATCAGGACTTTTCATGTAATTAAAGCAGTGGGACAACATCAGCAGCAACTGCCATTACCAGGCAATGTTCTCACTTGGGATACTGTTACGCATTTCTGGCCTTATTCTTTATCTGGACTTTTCATAAAATTAAAACAGTGGGACATTCACAAGCTAGGACATTTGATGAGGGGCATGGTAGGTGATTTACATGGTATTGTGATTATTGCACTGCTGCCTTAACCACATGACAGGACAAAATCATAATTCTAATCTAAATCACACCTCTCACAAATGTAATGTATCACACCACCATTATGCTTTCTGCAATAGAATAGCAGTTTCTAAGAGTTCTTACTTACTTTCATTTATTTTTAAAATTGCATAGGGTCTGAAAAATTGTGGACACTGCACTCTTTCACCACATGTGACAATGTGGCGATGCACCACCCGCAGCAATAAAAGTGTATTGCAGCATGCGTTTTGGTGCCATGAATTCAAAGGAAAAGAAAGCATGTTGCGTCCAAAAAGTTGGTGACCATGGGAATTTAAAAAAATAAAATAAAGAAAGCAATAAGAAAAAAAAATGTATTGTGGAATCCATAATAGGGGTGGAATGTTTTTTGGAGCTGGGGATTTATAATTATTAGCATAAAGAAATCATTGTTAATTTTATGAACATTTTTTTTCAGGGGATTATTATTCACATCAGGTCACTAATACCACTTGCTAAATGATGTATACTATAAACTGACAACATTCAGAAGATAAGAAATTATGGGGGAGGGGGGATTGCTATGGTTTGTGACTTTAAGTGTCTTTAGAGTATTTTGATTGTAGTTGTGGTGGATATGTATACTACAAAACTTTAACAGACTAAAGAGTATCCAAAAGGTAATACAGCATAACAATGAAAGTGTCAGTGCAAGAATGTGGTTACAATTTTGACTGACACTTTTTTAATCTATTTTACATTGCCACCTAATCTAATGACTTTTGTATACGAACGATACGGAGGTAATAAACTCAGTGCTTATTTTAATCAGCCTTGCATCAGGTCTGGATCAATATTTTCACATGCTTTTGGACCACAGCTTTTTGAATTTAGTTCTGTCGTGACTACAGTGAAGTCATATGCAGTAGACAGTGCTACATGACTTAATGGAACAGTATCTGTTCACAAACAGCTGGGAATACTGATGAAAACAAGCTCATAGTAAAATTACAGTGAGCACTACTTTTATTATTTCTCATTTTTTAAAAGAATGAGTAATTCAGAATATCGTACATTGTGGAAAGAAGGGTAGCATATGTTTGACAGGGAGATCCTACCACTCTTCAGGACCGCCATATTCTTAAATCTGTTGCAATGGTTCTTTTATTTCTTAGCCTAATCTGTCCTTTACAATTTCTAGTCCATAAGGTTGTCCACCTATGGGCACCCCCCCCCCCTTGACTATGCTATATTGTCCTCTTTAATTTTCCTTTTCTCTCTTAGGTCCTCATACAGGGAGGTTATTGTGGTGACCTCCAAGCATATGTAAAACAGAAAAACACAAAATAAAGAGAGCAGCTGGTGTAAGCAATGAATGGAGATGGCAAATGTTTACTGCAGAAGGGTCATGAGAAAGACCCAAAGCACTGGGTAAAGTAGCTGTGGGCTCCATTGCATTGATGCAGTAAACTTTTGCTGTCTTTATTCATTGGTTACACCAGCTGCTCTCTTTATTTTGTGTTTTTCTGTTTGGGTTTAGAAGTCAGCACCTGTTGTTATAGTGCATTCCCAATTTTTGTGTTTTTCTTATGTAAAACAGGTTGTGTTTATCATTGTTGGATTTAGTGTGCAATAGCACTATGTAATAAAATACCTTGATGTATATACCTTATGATTATGAAATCTGTAAATGTTGAACATACCATGGCACTAGTTGTTTTTGATAATGGTAAAAAGTACTAAGTGACTATTACAGAACTTAAGTTAATTGTGCTATTTATAATGCATGTATTTTGCTGTAAATTGATTACGTCTGAAATGTCATGGTGATTTACATATATCCCATGATGCTTTGCATTAAGGAAGTATGTGTGATGTTGTGTTTCTTTGAAACTTGGCTTATTGTTAATGCCCTTTGGGATAACACATATTTCAGTGCATCTGCACTGAGGTTCTTTGTCTTTATCTTGTTTTTTTGTGTTTTATTTGAGCCTCCACCACCCAATCAAGCAAGGTCCACATAAGGGTGGAGGCTGAATCTCAACTGTTAAGTTAGATCAGAGATCAGTGTCGGTAGGTGCTGGTTAAGTGCAGAGAATGGACATACTTAGTCTGTTACTGCAAACTGATGTACTCAAGAAGGGATGTGCCATTGTTTAAGGTTATCTTCTGTATTTTGAATAAAAATCACACAGCGATTGTGTGCTGAAGTTTGATGTCTGGTCCATCTGTTATCCCTCAACCCCTCCACTAGCTGTTTACACAAGGTATTAGATTAGCGGCAATGTAAAATAGAATAAAAAATTATCGGTCAAAATTGAAACCGCATTCTTGCACTGATGCTTTAATTGTCTTTCTGTCTTACTTTTTGGCTACTGTTTAATGTGTTATACATTTTTATATTATACATACCCACAAAAACTATAATCAAAATACCATAAAGTCACCTACCGTGACAATCAGCCACCCACCATAATTTACTATCTTATGAATGTGGCCAGATTATACTGATATCTTACTACATCATCATTATTCAGCATGCAGTATTAGTGTCCACATGTGAAGAATATTCCCCTGTAAAAATGTTCAGAAACGTAACAAGTATTTTAGGAGTTGTTACTTCATTTAGTTTAGTTACATGATCGTGGGTAGGCAAAATTGCAGACGCTGTGTGTTTTCGTTATACATGAAATTGTGGTGCCACAATGTACACTTCAATAAAAGTGCCTTGAAGAGGGCATTTTAGTGCCACAATTTCAAATGAAATGAAAGCACTCAGTACCCACAAAATTGGCGACCACATGACTTATTAAAGATCATGTGATATGGTTTTTGCATATTTTTAATAAAAGCTTTAAAAGCTGAAATTCAAGTCCTTGTGTCATGATTAGTGTTTCCTGAAAATTTCTTGCTGTTTGGTTTTGTGGTTTTCTTTAAATCAACATTTGTTAACTTGCTCTACAGTGCAGCCCTGGCCATTCATCGGTGATACTGCACAGGCAGACACTCTTCCTCTTCGTCAGCTTTAGCTGCATGAGTAGCTGATACCTCTTGCAGCTTTTCTTCTCACTCTGCATTGTGATGCACTAAAAGTTGTGATTGCTGC
Organism: Neoceratodus forsteri; assembly: GCA_016271365.2. Taxonomy (NCBI): domain Eukaryota; kingdom Metazoa; phylum Chordata; order Ceratodontiformes; family Ceratodontidae; genus Neoceratodus; species Neoceratodus forsteri. Next base: position 13,726,454 of record CM028131.1, read on the forward strand.
CCACCCATGCCCAAGTGGCTGCCCTTGCACCCCCGACATATGTGTACATCATACAACTTGCACATCACTACCATCAGGTCACCAGGGAGGCAGATGAAAAATTGCCAGATGGAAAAGCTGTAGGAAGGACCAGGCACAGGCAGTGGGGAGCCACCAAATAATGGCACCTGCTGTGCTGCAGTTGGTGGAGGGACAACAAGCTGCTGCTGCTGCTGCGGTTCCTGCTGATGATTATCTTCATGCTGCTGCACAAGGCCACCTTCAACACTGGGCAGTGCCAGTGAGGGAGCACTCAAGCTCAAAACAGTACCGCAGTTCAGATGAAATGGTCAACCCAAGCCGCTGCGCATTTGGGACCCCAGCTACCCACCCCTTTCATCACCTCTCTCAGTATTAAGTAAAATTAAATGTAAATCAAAAATAAAACAAAAACATTAGTAAAACGACTTGTTCTAAAACCACAATAACTACAAATAAGTAATAGAAATAAACAACTTTTTTAAACTAAGCTTTCAAATTAACTGAAACTGACTGCAAAACTTAAGCAACACAAAAAACTTGCCGGCCCGGTGGCACTGAGGGTTGGGGCACTGGCTGCCACATATTGGGCTACTCTGGTTACCCATGTTCAGGAATGAGCATGGGCCACTGGGGGTTGGCAGGGGTGAAGAAGGCTTGAGCATACCAAGGAATGTTCTCCTTTTCTGGAGAGGAGGATCCCAGCAGTCGGCGAACACTTGCCCACTAGTGTGGGCTGCTCGCTGACCCTGAAGATGTGGGAGGGAGATGCAGTAAATGCCTGGAGGAGTGCGTGCGAGCTTGTACATGCTATCTCCACTGGCATCATTGCATGCTACATCCCCTGAGGGACAAAAACACAGAAAAACACTGGAGTCCTCTGCCGCAAGGATGATGATTGTTATCCCACAGTGTCACCTGGGAAGACACCTTCCTGGAAATGGATCTGGTCTGTGGGTCAAGGGTCTCCCAACCCCCTGCCATGAAGGATAACTCATGGGGGCTGAAGAAGAGGGGGTCTGATACCCAGTGCCAGCACAAGGGGGGCATCAGAAGGCACCAATACAGGACTCCAGAGGGAGAAAAAACACAAACTAAAAACAACACAACAAAACTTAAATCACAAAAAAATTATTAATTTCTAGAGTTTGCTGCAAAAAAGCACACTGTCTACCAACACTGCTGACTAAACAGCTCCTTCTACAAAAGAAAATGAAATTAGTTCACTGACTTCATCATGTGATCTGCAGTCAGTGAGATATATGATCTGTGGACTGTTCTTACCAACTTTGCCTTCTCAAACTGAAACTAGAAGTGAACTCCATGTGAACAATGTAAAGTCCATTAAAGGAAAATTTCTACCTTTTAATAGAAATTTTGCACAGTGCTTCGTGAATTCGAAGTTGTCCACTTTGAGTTTACTGCACAGGTGAATTTAAACTTTGTTACATCTCTAGACTCAGCCACCTCAAGAAGTATTCATTGGAAAGGAGCAGGGATGGTGAGGGGGAATATGACCAGGGCCCCAGTTTTTCTGTGGCACATCGCAGCAAAGTTCTGCAGCAGGGTTCTCATTTGACGTAGAACTTCTGTGGCACTCAACATAAAATTCTGCAGCAATTCTGTGGCACATTTTTTTACCCTTAATTTTACCCCTTTTTTTTGTTTTTTCGCCATTTCTAACAAAATGCACGCTCGTAACGCAGTCATTTTATGGACTTTTGTCACCAAATTTTCAACATAGCTAGTTTAAGACCTCTGCTCATGAACAGTGTCACTGTGATTTTCTTAATCTGTCCCAAACATTAATTTCACACACCGACCATGCCATTATGTGCTACATGTGCGAAAACACATTTTGGGTGAGATGTGAAAAATGACAGTTGTACTGTTCATAATGAGGTGTAGTAAAATGGCAATGCTGAAAATCTGGAGTAAAAATATTAAAAATGTTGGGGAATTTTTTCACCAAATTTTCAACATAGGGTTTTTGGGGGCCTACCTCATGAACTGTGACACTGTAATTTCATTAATCATTCCTGAAAGGTGAATCCATGCAGTGACTGTGAAATCACCTTTTGGGACTGAATAACAAAATGACAGTGATTGAGTTCATGAGGTGAGGACCCAAGAACCCCCTGTTGAAAATTTGGTGAAACAATTCCCAAAAATGGCAAAGATATTCACCAAAGTTAAAAAAAAAACATTTATGCCATTATATAGCTTACCAGCATTTCTTCAGTTGACGGTCGGCTTTGAAGAGTGCAGACGTGTTCCCAGTCTACCGAAGATCTTTGTGATGGGCTCCGGAGGTAAGTATGGGGTAAGGGGGGTTGGGAGGTGGGGTACACAGAAGGTGGGTGCAGGGGCCAGAGAATCAATGAGGGACTTTTTTCTTTCAGGTCTTTATTTTTACTTTAAAAGACAACAGGGGACTTTTGCCATGCTGGGGTGGGCTCCCAGCATGGCACCAGGCAGTTTGGAGGGGCAGTGGAGCCAATGAGGTTGGGGCTCCCCCATCTGCAAAGGAGACTTTTGCCATGCTGGGTGGGCTCCCAGCATGGCATATGCAAGTTTGGGGGGGCAGTGGAGCTGATGGGATATTGGACACCCCCGTTGGTAAAAGGACTAAGTTTGTTCCACAGGCAGCTGCAAATTCCCCAGGTGGCCACAAATTTCATGGGTAATTCTGAGTTTGCCACAGCCACAGAATTGCGGAAAACTCGGGGCATTGAATATGGCTGAAACATTCAAATACCTCAAAGGAATTAACTCAGTACAAACTCAGAACCATTTCCGAGAAAGGTTGTTTACACGAACAAGGGGGCACAGCATGCATCTACAGGGAAGTAGATTCAAAACCAACATCAGGGAGTTTGTCTTCACTGAAAGGGTGCAGGAGCCTTGGAACAGTCTGCCCCAGAAGTCATGACAGCAACAGAGAGATAGTTCAAACTAGCATGGGATTGGCTCTGTGGAAACTTAGGAAGAAAAACGATTAGGGGAAGCAACCACACGGGAAGACTAGAGGGACTATATGGCCCCCTTTTACCAGCACTTTCTTATGTTCTTATGTAAATTATTTGTCAACTTGTGTTCTCAGGCATTCATGCCTCTCTCTGTACCTCTCCCCCTTCCCCCCAGGATGCATCTGGAAACAAGCTACCAGCACAGTATGTCTTACCTGGTAAAATTTTTAAATACAAAATAAATAAATAAATAAATAAATAAACTGCATTGGCTGTCATCCCAGGGCAATCCAGTCTACTGCAATCTGCCTCGATTCCTTAACAAAATGCTTATAGGAAAAGAGGCTCACAATTGGAGCAATGATACCAGCGAAGCAGAGGCAAAAATACTCACTGTTTGCTTACCTAAACCATCAAAAACTACAGATGCCAGGGGCAGCAGGGCTGCAATAGAAGCCACTACTCTTCCATAATCTCAGGCCACAACAGGGATTTCAGTGAGGAGGAAACTGATGAGAAATTCACAATAAGTCCTGAACATGAATAGCTACACCACCACCCCTTGATAATCTGTCTTTTCTATGGACATTGTATAAGGGGATGTTTATTTCATACTCCAGGGTAGAAGGCCTCAACCAAGACTCCATCACTGCTACAATGTCAGGGGTAGTAAGGTTGAACCAGGTCTGTATAGCACCAAATCTCTTTAGCAAACTTCAGGCATTTATGCGGATTAGACTTAGCCTACGTTTCTATGTTCTTTGACATTGGTGAAGCACCTCACTGGAAGGATAGCATTCCAACAATGCTGCAGCACCCCCAAGTGCTGTGCTACAGTGTTCGTGTTGGCAATTAGACTGTGGGACAGAAACTCAGGCCTTTCTGAGTTTCAGGCTACTGACTGAAGCCTGCAGCCTGCTGAGCTGTTAGCACAACATCTAGAACAGAATTTGAAATAGGATGCTACAGTCAACTAGGAGCTCTGTTGTATTATAAAAGTATTACTTTGATGAATCCTTATGCTTTAAATGAGTTTTAATACAGCATTTTATAAAGTTTTTTTTTTGCAGAAAAATTAACATGTTACTATAACAAAGTCAATGTAAGCTGGATGACCCTCTGCACTTATCAAAATGACTTGTACTGTGTCTATTTTTCACTTGCAATGCCCATCTTCTGAGTAATGTCTTCAGGAATTCAGCTGAAACTGAAGAACAGGTTATGCTGCCAGCACAGGTGTGTGTTTCTTTAGAAAACAGATGCATAGAGAGATAGCATTTGTGAAAATGGAAATGAAAAATGATAAAGAAACTAAAAATTGTTATCCATTCTAATGATACTGGAGATGATTTAAATGTGACTTGATGGATAGTATTAGAACAGTGCTGTGCACTGTGTTGCTTTTAATGAATAATTCATATGCATAACCCAATATAAAGTACTGGATTAAATTGGGGGTATTTACATTTATAAGCAAATCTCTCTGCTCTTTGATTCATAAATACATAGACATTACCAGCTGATAAATACCCAGAATTCTATTTAGTCTGACAACATACCTGGTAAGGTAGGTAGGTAAACGTTATTTATATGATGCCCAATACCAGGGGCTCTGGGCCTATTACAGAAGGTCAAAACAGGCAAGATAAATATCAACAACGTGCAATTCAAAGCTGTACAAGGGTTATACAAACTATGAAGTTAGCATGTTTTACAAAAGATAAACATTAATAAATAGTAATAATAAATAATTTTAAATCAGCTGCAATTAATCTGAAAATACCTTTCTAAAAAGATATTGTAGGTTTTCAGACCCCTCTTAAATGCTTCCACCAATCAATCAATCAAAATCTTTATTTAACCAGGTGATCACCATTGAGAAATGTTCATTTTCAAGGTGGACCTGTGTTTTCAATACGAACAAAATATAAAAAATTTCAAAATGTACAAAAAGTAAACAGTAGGACAGTCAATATACATCAGTTACAACATATACAGTAAGTAAACAGTAGGAGACACTTACAGTAATATGTATATATATATATATATGTCAAGGGATGCAACAGTTACATATGAAACACAATTATATAGTATATATAGTGATCCAAGGATAAGGGTCAATACTACAAGGCTAGCCTAAGAGAAAACTTTGTGAGGAAAGGATTCGGAATGCATAGTGATACCAGACAGGACAGCAAGATCAGTGGTGGGGGGAAGGATGGTAGTGGGTAAGTCATTTGGGATAATGATGTGGAGCAGCCACAAGTGCTAAGGTTATATGGCTCAGTCTAGATAGAGGGATTAAAGTGGGTAAGAGAAGGATGGAAGAGTTGGGATCCAGTGCTGGTTCCAAGGTCCTAGGGATGAAGAGGTGACAGATGAGGGGAATGTGAAAATGGGGGAGAGAGAGGGGAGCCATTTAATAGATGTGGCCAATCCTAGTAAGTTCTACAATCACAGTGACTCTGAGAGCAATAGGCAGTTTAAAAAACGTGGCCTCCCTTACAGATCTGGGAAGTGAGTTCCATAGGACCAGGCCGGCCACTTCAAATGCAAAGTCACCCAAGGTTCTCAGCCTGGCCCTCAGAACCACAAACAGGCCACTGGTGGAGGAGCAGAGGGAGCAGACCAGATTGGCAGGTGTAAGTAGGTTAGTCAGGTAGCCAGGGCCTGAGCGTATAAGGCCTTGTAGGTGAGCATGCCCACCTTGAAAATGATCCTCCACCTGCCATGCAGCCAATGCAGGTCTCACAGGACCAGAGTCATATGACAAAGCCTAGGCAGGCCTGTCAGTAATCTGGCAACTGTGATCTGCACCAGTTGTGCTCAGCGGAGGTTCTTTCCACTGATCCTTAAGTATAGAGCATTATAGTAGTCCAACCAGGATGCAACAAAGCTGTGCACTAGTGAAGGCAGGTCCTTGGATGGAACTAAAGGTCCAATACAGGTGACATTTCTTAAGTGGTAAAAGCCACTTTGTATAACAGACGACACCCGAGCATCAAGTGTCAGCCTGTCATCAAGGAAGATGACCAGATTTCTCAGCCTAGAGGATGCTATCAATGTGGTGGATTCCAGCACTAATCCTGTTGACACCCCAGAGACATTTCCAGCACACTTGCAATCAGGATCAATCACCAGCACCTCCATCTTGTCAGGATTCAGCCTCAGATAGTTAGAGAACATTCAGTCATGGATCTTGGCCAGGCAATCATTTAGCACTTACATAGCATCATTCGTTCCTGGGGCAAAGGACACATTCAGTTGGATATCATCTGCATAGCAGTGAAAACCCAGACTATAACATGTAATGAGCTCTCCCAGGGGTAGCATGTGCACCACAAACAGCACTGGCAACAAGTCTGAACCTTGAGGAATTCCACATGGCAGGAACTTTGGGGAGGAGCAGACATACCCCAGCACTACCTGTTGCTTCCTGCCCAAGGGATAAAACTCAAAACTAGTTGATGACCATACTGGCGAGTCCACAATACTCTCTAAAGTGATCCAAAAGCACAGTCTGGTCTACAGTGTCAAATGCTGAGGAAAATGAGAACTGACCGATCTCCTCTATCTCTTGACCTGAGGAGGTAATTTTGCACCCTGACCAATGCTGTCTTAGTGTTGTGTCTAGTCTGTCCACAGACCAAAAGAACTGAGCTAGTCTGTTCCTCCCTGCACCAAGCTCCCTAGACAGAAAACTCAACCTTCTTTTGGTCAATTGCCCCTTGATACTCTTGATAGTGGGTTTTCAAGGCCAGTCTGTCCTCCTCAGACTGGTTCTCTGCAATGCTCCAACTTCAACCTTTGAGCTTCATCTCCTTGAGCGCCCACTCAAATTACAGGGGTCTCAAGTGAGAAGACCTGGTTCATATATGGACTGGTGTGATGGCATCAAGAGCTTTGGAGACAGAGTTATAATAGGCAGTCACCACCTCGCTCTCACCGACCGCACATGTAGTACTCACACCAGACAAATCTACTACCGCCAAGAGTCCCTCTGGGGAAAAACCCCTAAAGGGCAAAATCTGACCATCTCAACAGCCTATCCCTGCCTGACTCAGTGTCTGACCTCATGCCTCACTACATTTACTGAGCAGCTCTGATAGCGTCTTGGTATCCCCGATCCCAGACTATCCACCCACCTCCCTTCCCTTGTCCTTACAATCCCACAATTTTTGTGCCATCTGTGTTGGAACACCATAGCTGACTAGACTTCTACAATCTCCTTGTTTAACTGCTCCATTTGTACACCTCCTGGTCCATGAAAAAGAAACGCCCTGCATCCCTCTTGGCTTCTTCCAACAATTCTCACCCACAGTCCACTTGAATACTCCTTCATTATTTTTAAATAGATTAGTGCTGTCTACCCGGTTTATTCCCCTTAAGAATGTGTATGTCTGGACTTCGGGTTCAGCTGGCACCCGTGAAGATGCGAACAACTTCAGCTGTCATTCCCGGACAATATAATCTACTGCAATCTGCTCAATTCCTTAACAAAATACTTAAAGGAAAAGAGGCCCACAATAGGAGCAATGATACCAGCAAAGCAGAAGCAAAACAATTCACTACTCACTTATTGAAAACATCAGAAACCATAGATGCCTGGGACAGCAAGGCCGCAGTAGAAGTTACTACTTTTCCATCATCACAGACCACAACATTGATTTCAGTAAAGAGAAAGGTGACAAGAAATTCACAATATCTTCCAAGAGCCTGTTTTGCAAGCTGAGGTAGTTCAGTGCTAACATGGACTGCCTAGAAAAAGCTGCCAGGGAAGGGTCTGTCAAGGGCCTAGCAGAAGTGGAACTGCATGTGACAGATTTTGTGGCAGGACAGATGGTGGCCTTGGAGACCACTGAACAGCATGACTCCACTATCAGATGTCTTAATGGGTGGGAGCAAGAGCATATGTAAACAAACTCTGGTCAGCGCCAACAAGGCAGCGTAATGCTATTTTCAGCGTCAGTGGCTCAGCAGGTTGCACACTCGCCTCTAAGGCTAGAAGATCAGAGAATGCTGTAGGTTTTATCCCCACACCAGGCACTTGGGTTAAATCCAAATACTTTCATTGTAGTACAGTATGAAGGGTTTGCTGTACTCCCGAGGTGCCGTCTTTAAGGTGAGATGTTAAATCGAGGCCCCTTCTGCATGGTCTGGTGGTTGTTCAGGTGGGCGTTAAAAGATCCTATGGCACTTCTTGAAAAGAATAGGGGCATTTCCCTGGTGTCCTGGCCAGATTCCCATTCAATAAACTACCACGAACAGCTTCACCAGGTTCAATTTCAGTTGGTTACCATCTCTACCCAACCATGGTCACCCCTGAAAAAGGGACTTCTAGTTTCAGTGGTCATACCTTGTCAACAAACTTCATCTAGAAAATACATTATATTGGGGTTAGAAGATCTACAGAAACATATATATATATATATATATATATATATATATATATACACACATATATATATATATATATTATAGTGGCACAGTAGTGCCACTATAGTTAAGATTGAGAGCCAATTACATGTTAAACACAAAATTTTGCACCTTAATAACTTTGCAACCATTTGGCGGATTTGCCTGAAATTTGGAATACACAATCAAGACCCATATGCCTTGGGTCGGATACATGGCTGTGGAGTTATTAAGCAGGATCTGCGTGTATGTTTATGCTTTTTATGGAATTCTACAGTCGCACCTACAGGTCGCATGGTTTGCGCAACCAGCCTGAAATCATCAGGAAACATGCGACTGCGGTTCCCGATGTGCCTTTTGAAGATTTTGTGAAAAAATATTAAACAGTTCAAAAGTTATTCAAAAAACAATTTCCCATTATAAGTCAATGGAAAAGTTAACAAAAAGTTTGACAGTGTCGCAAATGCACTTTTTACTGTTGCAAATGGCCCTTTTACTGTTGCAAATCTGCCATTTTGTTTTCAGTTAGTGATCAGAAAAATGCTTGGTATTTAAAATTGAGACCCTCTAGCAACCTAATTCTTTTTGTGTTCACCTAGTCGGGCCCTGAGGATGCTAGCCATGTTTTTATTTTGGGGTTAAACACCCCAGAAATATGTTTTTTCAGATTTCTGGAAAATGTACTTTCACAAAGTAGTGTCACACTCACGAAAGTGTCGCAAATGTTTGCGAAAGCTTTGGCAAATCACAACCCTACTTTGTGATACTATGCCTGAAATAACAGTAATTCTTTGGCACCCCGCTGCAAAAGAACGGTTTGGAGTTTTGGGCTGAAATTTGGAGAAAACGCAGCTGACATCTCACAGATGTGCCTTTCATTGTTTTGTGTAAGCAATACTACCCAACAAGCACTGTAAAAAAAATAAGTTCAATAAAAAGAAAATTAATAAAAAATTAGTATAAAGTAATTTTGTAAAAAAAATAGTTCCTCCGCCTGCATTAGAATGATGTTTTTTTTTTTTTGAGTTAGGGCCCTTTGTCCTACTGGAGACTCTTAAGTTTAAAAAAAGTCTGTCCTGGGGAGCTCTGTAGTGCAGCAGCAGGTCACCCATCAGCAATTGTTTTTTTTGTGTGTCTTTAGTTCCCTGTCAAAAGCTGATCTCTTCCTCGATTCAGCCAAAAGTAACATTTCAGCAGGCATGCCGATTCACCATTCCTAGTCCCATCTCTTGCTCTCACTAGTGTCTTATTCCAAGACTCATCATTTGCTTACTTCTTATCATAGCTGCACCTGCCCCTGCCTGTCTGGGGTAACAGCGGGCGGGGAAGGAAGCAGAGGAGGAACTGGAGAACTGCTATGTACAGGAGGACTGCAGCGCATATTTTTTTCCAAGCTCGGACATAGTAGCAGGATCCACGGCTCATTTCAACTGCTGCTGTTGGATTTCTGAGGGGACATTCCAATGCGGTCACACTTTCATGATACGGGAACATCCTCCTTTTTTTCCACAGGTGCGAAGAGACGGGGTACAAGGAGGGAGAGGCAGCAGTGAAGGCCCTGCAGAACTGCGGCATGCTGGAAGGGCTGCAACTGTAGACTGTCACAAGCTTTGGTGCCAGGTAAAACCGCAGCATTGGTGTTTTCATATGTTGGCCCTTTTATGTACAGGAAGAGGAGCAACAGCTAGGGACGAATCAGTTGTAGGTCCGGATTATCATTCAGAACAACGTTATTTGTTTGCTGCTCAACTGGCAAACAGTATACTGATTTGCACTGCTTATCGTTTATTAGGCTTCTTTGGTTGGCACTGTGTTGCGGTGGGACGAAGGGCTAGGGATGGGTGATAAAGGACAGCTACTGTGTTGATTTCTGACATGGAATGAGAATGAAGCTGCATTTACTTTATTTGGAGGACTTTGTAAGACAACTTTTGCTGTTTTATGGAGATGGATATTTCTGCTGTGGATTTTTTTTCTTTTTACATTGGTAGACAGCTGGCAAGTTTCATAGGGAGGGAATGCTGATTCATGGTCTCGCTAAGCGTGTTGTGCAAATGTCGGCAAGTTTGAAATTTTCCATTCACGATTTGGCCAATTGGGAAGCAGGGTGGGTGCTGTGATAGTTCAGTGGGTGAAGGGGCACTGTGGCCTGGCTCTTATTTTTAGGTGGGCATCTACTGTCTGATAGATGCCCACCTAAAGATGTATGTCAGCCAGTTGGGTAAGGGGTTTTTCTTTGCCCATTTTCTAATGAAAAATATTACACGGCGACAAAATTATGATACTCCCAAGTTGACCCTTTTTCCCATAGGAAGATATTATGGCGTATGACGCATTGCAGCAATCATTTGGTGCCCTGCTGCAAAATAACGGTTTGGTCTTTTGGGCTGCAGTTTGCAAGGAACACAGCCAACATCCCACAGATGTGCCTTTCAGTGGTTTGGTGAAAAAAATATTACAGGGAGGTAAAGTTATGGCAGTCCAAACTTCTGTTTTTTTCCCATAGAATAACATTACGGCATTCGCCGCGCCTTTCAGGGCCCGTATCTCGAAAACAGTGCGAGATACAGACTTTTTGTTGGAAAAATTCTTGGACCCCTGATGGGGCTAAATGCAAAACTAGCTAGGAAAGTGATACTTTATATGACTTTTATATTTTTTTCTATGTCGTACGGTTACTGAAATATAAGCAATTTACTATTCTAAGTCCTCATTTTTGTGTTCCGAGAGTCATTATTCTGCATACATTCTTTACACTCACTATCTTTCTGTATACAGCTTTTGGGGAAAAACCAGCCTGTTTGCTTACATTACTGTTACCATTACCATTTCTGCTTGCGGTTCCGTACCCGTTTCACTTACCGTTCACGTTTACGCCACCATGTGCGTTACCCTTCAACGTTTTCATTTGCTGTTGCGTTTGCGTTGTTTTTAACATTTCTGTCTACAGTACTGTTTCTCTTTCTGTTCTGCTTTGCGTCACCATGTGCATTATGATTTGCATTTGCAGGCACAATGTTACTACGTGACAAGACATCATGTGGTGGGAGCGCGGGGCCCACAGAGCCCCGAGCTCCCTCTGCTGCATTATGTGGCAGGAGCGCGGGGCCTGCCACCGCATTACATTCACTATTTCTCATTATCATTCTCAAAAAGAAGGGAAATTAGAGGCAAAAAACTCTGTTTAATGTATCACTGGAATCGGGGTGCGATTGGGGTCATCGGTCCTAACTGTAAACCAATTCTCCTATTCCTCAGCTTCATTCCACATGTGATGGGGTGAGACAGTTAGGGCCAACTAACCCCAATGCGCACTTCCATTCCAGTTGGGGGTGGGCTGGAAGGGTGCAAAGTGGGTTTCAACCCTAACTGATGCATTTAACGGAGGTTTTTGGCTCTAATATATATATATTATGGTAGCATGGTAGTGCTACCATAGTTAAGGCTGAGGAGCCATTTACATGTTAAGGCTAAAATTTTGCACCTTAATAACTTTGCCACCGTTCAATGGATTTGCCTGAAATTTGGAATGCATGATCAAGAACCTACATCTTGGGATCTGCCAACTTTTGTACTGGTCAGATATACGGCTGCAGAGTTATTAAACATGATCTGCATGTGTATTTATGCTTGCCGGTGAATTCTTTGCTTGCACCTACAGGTCGCACGGTTTACGGTTCAAAAGTTATTCAAAAAACAAATTCCCATTATGAGTCAATATTAAAAGTTAAGAAAAAGTTTGAAAGTATCGCAAATGCAGTTTTTACTTTTGCAAATGGCCCTTTTACTTTCACAAATCTGACATTTTGTTTTCAGTTGGTGATCAGAAAAATGCTTGGCATTTAAATGTGGGACCCTCTAGCAACACAATTATTTTTGTGTTTACCTAGTCGGACCCTGAGGATGTTAGGTATGTCTTTATTTTGGGGTTAAACACCCTAGAAATACGTTTTTCAAATTTCTGGAAAAAGTAGTGTCGCAAAGTAGTGTCACATTCATGAAAGTGTCACAGATATTTGTGAAAGCTTTTACAAATCATGACACTACTTTTCCAGGCCATGGCAAAGTGACAGCAATTTTTGCCATCCTGCTGCAAAATAATGGTTTGGTCTTTTGGGCTGAAATTTGGAGGTAATCCAGTCAACATCTCCCAGATGTGTCTTTCAGTGTTTTGGTGAAAAAAATATTACAGTGCGGCAAAGTTACGGCACTCCAAAGTTGATGCTTTTTCCCATTGGATAACATCATGGCATCCGTTGCATTACAGGAATCCTTTGCCGCTCTGCTGCAAAACAACGGTTTGGTTTATTGGGCTAAAATTTGGAGGAAAGAAAGCCAACATCTCACAGATGTGCCTTTTGGTGGTTTAGTGAAAAAAATTGCATGGCTCCAATGTTACGGTACTCCAAATTTGGCACTTTTCCCCATAGACTAACATGGTGGCGTACGCTGCACCTTTCAAAAACGATGCGAGATACAGAGTTTTTGTTGTGACTTGCATAGCCCTTTGGGCAATGTAATAACAAAAACCTAGCCAGGAAAATCATGATTTCTGTGAAATTGTAATTTTTTTCTACCTCGTGTGGTTACTAAGATATTAACAATTAAGTACTTTCAATGCTCGTTTTCACCCTTGATGACCATCATAATGCATACATTCTTTGTACACACTGTGTTTCTCTATGCACCTGTTTGGCAAAAACAGGGTATGTGCTTCTGTTACTGTTACAGTTACTGTTTCTACTTGCGTTTATGTCCCAGTTTGCATTACCGTTCCAGTGTATGCCACCGTGTGTGTTACACTTTGCGTTCTCATTTCGCTTGCATTTTCATTACTGTTACCATTTGCATTTCCACTACTGTTTCTGTTTGTATCACCGTGCGCATTGCCATTTGTGTTTCTGGCAGCCCTTTCATTTGCATTTCCATTTCTCTTTCGTTTTGTGTCCTTCCTTGTTTTTACTGTTACCATTTGCATTTGCAATTGCGTTACTGTGCCCTTGCACATTATGATTTGCTTTTTCATATGCACTTGTGTTTCCTTTTGCGTTTCTGTTTCCCTTGCTGCTATTGCTGCTGTTACTGTTACCATTTGTGTTTACAATTGCGGTACTGTGCCCATGCGCATTTCGGTTTGCGTTTCCATACGTGCTTCTGTTCCCATTTTCCTTTGGCATTCTTCTTCAAGTGTTAACTTACCATTTGCATTTAATGTACTGCAGCCTGTGCGATTACGGTTTTGTATTTATGTGTGCGCTTGCATTTGTGTTTCGCTTTCTGTTCCTTTTTGCATTCTTTTTGCTGTGACACTTAACATTTCCATTTAAAATACCACTGCCATCACTGTTCATGTTACCAGTTGTGTTTTCGTACACGATTCAATGTCCATTTGCGTCACTGTTCACTTCGGCATCACTTTGTGCTTGTGTTTCTATTAACAATTCCTTTACCATTTATGTTTGCCTTACCATGTGCACCACTGTTGGTGCTTCTGTTTGCATTGCTGTTCCTGTTACTATGTCACAAGCGATCATGTGGCGGGAGCGCGGGGCCCTTTCCCGCCACCACATTACATTCACTATTTCTCATCATCATTCTCAAAAAGAAGGGAAATTAGAGGCAAAAAACTCAGTTTAATGCATCAGTTAGGGTTGTTCCACAGAAACAAAAGTAAGGAAATTTGGTGTTAGGGTTGAAAGCCCCCCTTGGACCCATCCAGCCCTCCCCCAACTGACATCGGGGTGCGCACTGGGGTCATCGGTCCTAACTCTCACACCATTCTCCAATTCCTTAGCTTCTTTACACATGTGATGGGGTGAGAGTTAGGGCCGATGACCCCAACGCACACCCCGATGCCAGTTGGGGAGTGGGCTGGAGGGATCCAAGGGGTGCTTTCAACCCTAACACTGAATTTCCTCACTTTTGTCGCTGTGGAACAACCCTAACTGGTACATTAAATGGAGTTTTGGCCTCTAATTATATATATATATATATATATATATATATATATATATATATATATCTAGTAACGCGGTAGTGCTACCATAGTTAATGTTGAGTAGCACTTTTAAGGTTAAAAGGTGAAATTTTGCACCTTAATAACTTTGCCGCCATTCAATGGATTTGCCTGACATTTGGCAGACATCATTGGGCATGGTAGATCCTGGGATCTGCCAACTTGTGTTCCAGTCAGATATACGGCTGCAGAGTTATTAAGCAACAACAAAAAGTGTAATTAGGTTTTTTTTTGTGAAATCTTTGCTCTCACCTACAGGTCACATGGTTTGCACAACCAGTCCAAAAACTTCAGAGAAAGTGTGGCCTGGGTCCCCAATGTGCCTTTTTAAGATTTTGTGAAACAATATTGAACGGTTCAAAAGTTATTCCAAAACCAAATTCCCATTATAAGTCAGTGGGAAAAATTAACAAAAGGTTTGAAAGTGTTGCAAATGCACTTTTTAGTGTCACAAATGGCCCTAGTAGTGTCGTAAATCTGCCATTTTGTTTTCAGTTAGTGATCAGAAAAATGCATGGTATTTAAAATTGGGACCCTCTAGGGACACAATTCTTTCTGTGTTCACCTAGTTGACCCTGCGGATGCTAGCCATGTCTTTATTTTGGGGTTAAACACCCCAGAAATATGTTTTTCAAATTTCTGGAAACAGTAGTGTCGCATCTGCGACAATTTCACAAATTTTTGCAAAAAGTGTCGCAATTTACGAAAGTACTTTTTCAGACTTGGCCAAAATGACAGGAATTCTTTGCCACCCTGCTGCAAAAGAACGGTTTGGTCTTTTGAACTGAAAGTTGGAGGGAAGGTAGCCAGCATCTCTCAAATGTGCCTTTTGGTGGTTTGGTGAAAAAATATTGCACGGATGCCAAGTTTTGGTACTCCAAAGTTGGCATTTTTTCCCATAGACTAACATGGTGGCATCCGCTTCACATTTCAGGGCTCATATTTTGGAAACGGTGCAAGATACAGAATTGTCATCATGACAATGCATATCCTATGCATTCAGCAAAAAGCAGGCAGTAAAATCATGAATCATGGGATTTTTTTTCTACATCGTTTGGTTCCTGAGATATAAGCAATTTAGTCTTCCAACAGCTCATTTTCTGCTCTGAGGCACATTATTATGCATACATTCTTTGTACACACTGTGTTTCTCTATGCAGCTGTTGGGCAAAAACAGGGTGTGCGCTTATGTTACTGTTACACTTAGTATTACCACTTGTGTTTCCGTACCCGTTTGCATTACTGTTCCTGTGTACACCACTGTGTGCATTATGCTTTGCATTCTCATTTGTGTACATGCTTGCATTTCCATTTCTGTTTCCTTTGCCATTATTTCTGCTGTTAACATTACCGTTTGCCCTTCCAGTTGCCGTACTGTGACTGCGCATGTCACGGTTTGCATTTCCATATGTGCTTGCATTTTCTTTTGCGTTTATGTTTCCTTTGCCATTAATGATGCTGTTACCATTACCATTTACATTTACAATTGCGGTAACGTGACCGTATGCATTATGGTTTGCGTTTCCGCACGTGCTTGCATTCCTGTTTCCATTTCTGTTTCCTTTGGAGTTATTCTTCATGTTAACTTTACCACTTGTGTTTACAATTGCAGTACCATGCCCGTGCACGTTATGGTTTGTGTTTCCATATGCGCTTGCATTTCCTTTTGTGTTTATGTTTCCTTTTGTGGTATTGTTGCTGTTACCATTACCTTTTACATTTACAATTATGGTAATGTGACTGCGCATGTTACAGTTTGTGTTTCTGTATGTACTTGAGTTCCCATTTCCATTTCTGTTTCCTTTGACGTTATTCTTCATGTTAACTTTACCACTTGTGTTTACAATTGTGGTACTGTGCCTGTACGCATTACGGTTTGCGTTTCCATATGCGCGTCTGTTCCCATTTCTGTTTCTGTTTCCTTTGGCATTATTCTTCATGTTAATGTTACCATTTACAGTTACGATTGCAGTACCATGCCTGTGCATGTTACGGTTTGTGTTTACGTCTGCACTTGCGTTCACGTTTCCCTTTCTGTTCCCTTAGGCATTCTTTTTGCTGTAACACTTAACATTTGCATTTCAAATACCGGTGCCATCACTGTGCATGTTACCAGTTGTCTTTTTGTACATGCTTGCTTCTCCATTTCTCTCACTGTTCACTTGAGCATCACTTTGCACTTGCATTTCTATTAACATTTGCTTTACCATTTATGTTTGCGTTACCATGTGTGTAACTCTTGGCACTTGCATTTGCGTTGCTGTTCCTGTTACTATCTGACAAGACATAACGTGGTGGGAGCATGGGGCCCAAAGGGCCCTGCATTCCTGCCACCACATTCTATTCACTATTTATCATCCTCATTCTCAAAAAGAAGGGAAATTAGAGGCAAAAAACTCAGTTGAATGCATCAGTTAGGGTTGTTACACAGAAACAAAAGTGAAGAAATTCAGAATTAGGGTTGAAAGCCTCCCTTGGACCTCCCCCAGCCCACCCCCCAACCAGCATCGGTGTGCGCAATGCAGTCATCAGTCCTATCTCTCATCTCAGTCTCCTATACCTCAGCTTCTTTACACATGTGATGGGGTGAGAGTTAGGGCCATCAACCCCATCGGCTCACCCCTGATGCCAGTTAGAGGTGGAGCTGAAAGGATGTCAAGGGGATTTCAACCTCAACACCAGATTTCCACACTTTTGTCACTTTGGAATAACTCTAACTGATGCAATAAACAGAGGTTTTTGTCTTATATATATATATATATATATATATATATATATATATATATGTGTATATTCATTGCAAAAAACTCCAGTAATACATCAGTTAGGGTTAATAGTGCAGCAGCAAAGTTTGGAAATTTGATTTAGGGTTCTCACCCCACCAACCCACCCTCCACACACCAACAGGTGTAGGGGTATACCATGGGATCATCAGGCCCAACTCTCACCCCATTCCATGTGTAAACAAGCTGATATGGTACAGTATAGGAGATTGGGGTGAGAATTTGGGCACAGCACAACCCCTCTTGGTGTGTGGAGGGAGGGGGTGATGGGGGTGTGGTGGTAGGGGTGGGAACCCAAATATCAAATTCCCAAACTTTTGTCTCTGTACTATCAAAACTCAGTTTAATGCATCAGTTAGGGTTGTTCCACAGAAACAAAAGTGAGGAAATTCAGGACTATTACACAAACTGGGGAATATTGGTGTGGGCAGGACAGTAGTGTGGTGGGTAGGTAACTGGCTGGGTGGCAGGACACAGAGGGTGGTGGTAAATGGCTGTCACTCCACAGAGGGAAGAGTGACCAGTGGGGTACCACAGGGATCAGTGCTGGGACCTGTCCTATTCAACATCTTCATCAGTGACATTATGCAGGACCTAGAAGGCAGAATTTCACTGTCCGCTGATGACACAAAGCTCTGTAACAGAGTAGACACACCAGAGGGTGTAGACAGAATGAAATGGGACCTGCAGAAACTTGAAGAATGGTCAGGGGTTTGGCAGTTGAAATTCAATGCAAAGAAGTGCAAGATAATGCATATGGGGCACAAAAACCCTGGCACAATATATCAGTTGGTGGGTGAATCTATAGCATGCACCAAGTAGGAAATGGATCTTGGGGTTATCATCTCTGATGACCTCAAGGTAGGGAAACAGTGTGACAAGGCAGCAGGTAAAGCAAATAGGATGCTGGGATGCATAGGCAGGGGCATCACCAGCAGGAAAAGGGAGGTCATAATTCCATTATACAAGACACTAGTGAGGCCCCACCTGGCATACAGTGTACAGTTCTGGAGACCTTGCCTATGTAAAGACATAGATAGGGTAGAGAAGGTTCAGAGGAAGGCAACAAAGATGGTGCATGGATTGCATCACAAGTACTATGAAGACAGGTTGAAGGAACTGAATATGTACTCCCTGGAGGAGAGGAGGGAGAGATGGGATATGATAGAGAGATACAAGTATCTTACAGGGAGGAACAGGAGGAATACACTATTTTTAAGTAAAAAAGATGATCCAGGACTAGAGAGCATGGGATGAAGTTGGAGGGAGGACGATTCGGAGGAAACGTGAGGAAGAATTTCTTCAGAGAACGGGTGGTGGACAAGTGGAACACCCTGCCAGAGGAAGTGGGGGGGCTGATACAATCACAGGATTTAAGAATGCATGGGATAGACATAAAGAAATTCTGCAGGTCAGGGGTAAGGGGCAACAGACTTCTAGGAACACATAAACTGAACTTACAAGCTCAAATGGGCAGACTGAGTGGGCCATAGGCCCTTATCTGCCAACACTGGCTATGTATCTATGTCTATGTAACCCTAACTGATGCATTACTGCAGTTTTTTGCAATGAATATATATATATATATATATATATATATATATATATATTTTTATATATATATATATACATACAGACACACTCACACACACACACACACATATACACACATTTATGCAACAGGTTTCTGAACAAATCTGCACTGATAAATCCATTTATCTGTGCTACTATGTGGATAAATGTATTTATCCACATAGTAACTACATCATCACCCATTTATCCACACAGTAACTACATCAGTAGCTCATTTGTCTACACAGTTCTCTTCAGAATTCATTTAGAATGTTCGGCCTCAGAACAAGTAGTAACCATATTTAAATGTGAATAACTTAAAAACGAAAAAAAAGATAACATGCCACTGTGAGCACGAAAATTGTTCAGCACAAAATTATCTACAAAATGAATAATGTTTCTTTTATATAAACCCTGTATATTGTATATGATTAGCAAGAAAACAGAAGAAAATGTAATTTTCTTTCACTTTTTTGACAAACAAATATGAATAACTTTAAAACAAAAAATGATAGCATGGTACTGTGAGCATGGAAAATATTCAGCTCAAAAATATCTACCAAATGAGTGGTGTTTCATTTATAGATACCATTTTTTTATATAATTAGCAAAAAACAGCATAAAATTCAATTTTCTTTTCCCTTTTTTGATAAATTATTTACACCTACCAAAATCAAAATGTTCACACGACATCTAAACCTGTTGCATAAATGGAATATGCAGCGGTTCAGTGTGTGATAATGCATATATCTTGTACAGTTTCCAGTCACCTCTTGTAACTCTCACTCATGCCTTCGGCACTCGTGAGGTTACTTGAGGTGACTGGAAACTGTACAAGATAAATGCATTATCACACACTGAACCACTGCATATACCTTATATATAGATAGATAGATAGATATATGACATGGGAATACATGATAGGCAGGAGTGGGATATGGAATATATTCTCACTCCTGCAGAGTGAGCTGTATATTCTCGGGAGTGCCGAAAGCATGGGTGAAAATACACAGCTCACTCTGTAGGAGTGAGAATATTTTCCATATCCCATGATTTTTCTGATTATGTGTGTTTCTTGCTCATTCTGTGTGTGCTGACAGTGTGTGTGTGTATGTGTGTGTGTGTGTGTGTGTGTGTGTGTGTTCTGAATGGGCTGAGCGTGAAAAACACAACTGACAGTGTTTTGCAAAACTAATTGAGTGAGTCAGAGGCTCACTGAGAAAAACAAATTGCTGCAGGTAGCACTGAGAAACAGAAACTGCTTTGTAAAAGAGTTTCATTTAGAATTCAGGTTATTTTGAAGCTGAGATCAGCACAGTAATGGGCTAGGAAAGTTAAAAACACAATGAGGCACAGGTGAAAGTCATTTACAAAGCTAATTGAGTAAGTTGCAGCTTCAGTGGGAAAAAGAGAAGAGATAGATTAAGGAGGCAGTAGCATGGTGGTTTAAGGCTCTGAGCTGCAAAGCTGAAAACCTGGGTTTGAATCCCACAGACCCCATTTATGCACTGTGTAATTCTGAGCAAGTTACTTAACTTTCTTGTGCTCCCAGGTTGCACCTGTAAATAAACTTCCAGCTTAGTGTGTCTCTCTCCTGGTAAAAGATAAACTGTTTTCTGAAGCAGTTTCCTTTAGAGTGCAACCTGCAGTTCAGTTATCCTCACTCTGGTGACATCAGCAGAGTATGCATAAATGTTGATATCCTCGCTCTGCTGATGTCATCAGGATTTATCCTCACTGCAGTGAAAATAACAAATTATATCCTACTGAGAAAGCTCTCACCCCTGTGGTGTGTGTATATATATATATATATATATATATATATAACCTCAATCATCTCAATATTTTATTTAAAACTGGCAGCCAGTAACAGTGATTGCTGGCCCTGTTAAAGTTAACACATTCTCTGATGTCCACAAGTGCAACTCTTAGCACCAGGCTTGTTAATAAAAAAAAATTCATTTCCTGGTGGGCTGTGGCACCACTGTTGTCCGACAATTCTTTTGCTGCAGTATAGGGCTTGTCGAATCCAGTGGTATGGAGGGAGAGGGTGCTAGGTGCCTTATTACCTGCCACATCAGTGACCAAAGTTCAGGAATATGCCAGATTGCCAGGAGTTGGAAAGCAGACTGAACATTTATCACATAGCTGTCCTGCCCCTGCATGGAAAGGCATGCTGACTTGACCTTTGGCTTTCCCCAGGTTAAGGCAGGAACTCAAGGAAGGGAAAAATGCAGAAATGGCTAATGCAGGCTACTGTACATAAAGCCCTACCCAGCTACCTCTGTCCCACATGAAAACCGGGATGACTGGCTCAATTGTGGATGTAAGAGACTAGGTGGGGATAAAGATGGCTCTCCCCTTTCTGGTCACCCTATCATGGGGGAGGGAGGCAATACATGGGAACTTTGGGCTCTGTGGTTTGGGACAGGGGAGTGATGGACGGAGGGGTAGGGATAAGGCTGAGAACTTGCCCAAGTCAACTGGTACAGCAAAATGTTTTATGTGGGGGGGATGCTGCAGTATGTATGACATTAACACATTCAGTATACACAACCGTCCCATAATGGGTGCAGCTGCACCGTTACAGTAACCCTATCAAATATAGGTAATATACACAGGGTCTCTTACCAGGGTACTACGGAGCCAGAGGTAGGAGCCATAAAGAGATGACATTTCTTAAACCTGTAGAATAAAATAGAGGAAATTGGTCACAAAGGATCCTCAGTTCTTAGAGAGTTACTAGGAAGGATAAGACAGGTTAGACATGTTGTAATACTCATCTGATGGGGAAGGAGTTCACATCCTGTGAGACCAGTGAAAGTAAAGAGAAGAAGGTTAATATGGAGTAAATACAGTAGAGGGAAGAATAGATAGGTGAGATATGAAATGGGTAGAGTACAGTGTAGGAGGTAAAAAAATTACAACTGTAGAGGGAAAGGTGTACAGTTAAAGAAGCTAAAGATACAGAGACAGGCTTAATTTAAGCAGTATGCTAACATCAGCAACTGTTTACCATGAGTGTCAAAAACAAAGCACCAAAAACCTGAATAACGAAATGTTTGTGACCATTGGAAAAGCTGTTTTTGTGTTTTCACCTTGACTTGCATGTTGCTTTTAATGCATGGTGTATACCACTGTGACATTTCTGTATAAATGAGATGCACTCTTTTTAATCCTCAGACCTCGCCTCTGCAGAAGAGCCACTGAAGGCTTGAAGTGCTGACCCAAGCAGGTGCATGCAGGCATGGTGCCGGAAAATAAATCTTGCACTTTGCGTGTAAAACTGAATCTAGGAGTGCTGAGCATTCTATTCCTAAGTTATTACAAGCTGGCTGCTTTGCTAATGCACTGCATTTTCCTTTACTTCTTGCACCACTCTATACTACTTAGACAATAGCCACAGCACTGACCCCTAACCATCACAGGACTGACCATCCCACCCCTGACAGTCGCAGACTGTACCCCCTCAGTCAGTCACAGTACTGACCCCTGACCATCACAGGACTGACCATCCCAACCCTGACAGTCACAGGACTGTATCCCCACAGACAGTCACAGCACTGACCCCTGACCAACACAGGACTGACCATCCCACAACTGACAGTCACAGGACTATACCCTCAGACAGTCACAGCACTAACCCCTGACCATCACAGGACTGACCATCCCACCCCAGACAGTCGCAGACTGTACCCCCTCAGACAGTCACAGCACTGACCCCTGGCCATAAAAGGAATGACCATCCTACCCCTGACAGCTGCAGACTGTACCCACTCAGATGAGACAGTATGACCCCTGACCATCACAGGACTGACCATCCCACCCCTGACAGTCACAGAATGTACCCCCTCAGACAGTCACAGGACTGACCCCAGACCATCACAGGACTGACCATCCCACCCCTGACAGTCGCAGGACTGTACTCCCTCAGACAGTTACAGTACTGACCCCTGACCATCACAGGACTGACCCCTGACCATCACAGGACTGATCATCCCACCTCTGACAGTCGCAGGACTGTAGCCCCTCAGAAATTCACAGCACTGGCCCCTGACCATCACAGGACTGACTATCCCACCCATGACAGTCACAGGACTGTACCCCATCAGACAGTCACAGAACCGAAGCCTGACCATCACAGGACTGACCCCTGACCATGACAGGACTGACCATCCCACCCCTGACAGTCGCAGGACTGTAAACCCTCAGACAGTCACAGCACTGACCCCTGACGTTCACAGGACTGTCCATCCCACCCTGACAGTCGTAGACTGTACCCCCTCAGACAGTCACAGCAATGACCCCTGACCATCACAGGACTGACCATCCCACCCCTGACAGTCACAGACTGTACCCCCTCAGACAGTCACAGCACTGACCCCTGACCATCACAGGACTGACCATCCCAACCCTGACAGTTGTAGGACTGTATCCCCACAGACAGTCACAGCACTGACCCCTGACCATCACAGGACTGACCATCCCAACCCTGACAGTCGAGGACTGTATCCCCACAGACAGTCAGAGCACTGACCCCTGACCATCACAGGACTGACCATCCCACCACTGACAGTCGCAGGACTGTACCCCCTCAGACAGTCACAGCACTGACCCCTGACCTTCACAGGACTGTCCATCCCACCCCTGACAGTCGTAGACTGTACCCCCACAGACAGTCACAGCAATGACCCCTGACCATCACAGGACTGACCATCCCACCCCTGACAGTCACAGACTGTACCCCTTCAGACAGTCAGAGCACTGACCCCTGACCATCACAGGACTGTCCATCCCACCCCTGACAGTCGCAGGCTGTACCCCCTCAGACAGCCACAGCACTGACCCCTGACCATCACAGGACTGACCATCCCACCCCTGACAGTCGTAGACTGTACCCCCTCAGACAGTCACAGCACTGACCCCTGACCATCACAGGACTGACCATCCCAACCCTGACAGTCATAGGACTGTATCCCCACAGACAGTCACAGCACTGACCCCTGACCATCACAGGACTGACCATCCCACCACTGACAGTTGCAGGACTATACCCTCAGACAGTCACAGCACTGACCACTGACCATCACAGGACTGACCATCCCACCCCAGACAGTTGCAGACTGTACCCCCTCAGACAGTCACAGCACTGACCCCTGGCCATAACCAGACTGACCATCCTACCCCTGACAGCTGCAGACTGTACCCACTCAGACAGTCACAGTACTGACCCCTGACCATCACAGGACTGACCATCCCACCCAAGACAGTTGCAGACTGTACCCCCTCAGACAGTCACAGGACTGACCCCAGACCATCACAGGACTTACTATCCCACCCCTGACAGTCCCAGGACTGTAATCCCTCAGACAGTCACAGCACTGACCCCTGACCATCACAGGACTAACCCCTGACCATCACAGGACTGACCATCCCACCACTGACAGTTGCAGGACTATACCCTCAGACAGTCACAGCACTGACCCCTGACCATCACAGGACTGACCATCCCACCCCAGACAGTTGCAGACTGTACCACCTCAGACAGTCACAGCACTGACCCCTGGCCATAACCAGACTGACCATCCTACCCCTGACAGCTGCAGACTGAACCCACTCAGACAGTCACAGTACTGACCCCTGACCATCACAGGACTGACCATCCCACCCCTGACAGTCGTAGACTGTACCCCCTCAGACAGTCACAGCACTGACCCCTGACCATCACAGGACTGACCATCCCAACCCTGACAGTCATAGGACTGTATCCCCACAGACAGTCACAGCACTGACCCCTGACCATCACAGGACTGACCATCCCACCACTGACAGTTGCAGGACTATACCCTCAGACAGTCACAGCACTGACCACTGACCATCACAGGACTGACCATCCCACCCCAGACAGTTGCAGACTGTACCCCCTCAGACAGTCACAGCACTGACCCCTGGCCATAACCAGACTGACCATCCTACCCCTGACAGCTGCAGACTGTACCCACTCAGACAGTCACAGTACTGACCCCTGACCATCACAGGACTGACCATCCCACCCAAGACAGTTGCAGACTGTACCCCTCAGACAGTCACAGGACTGACCCCAGACCATCACAGGACTTACTATCCCAACCCTGACAGTCCCAGGACTGTACTCCCTCAGACAGTCACAGCACTGACCCCTGACCATCACAGGACTAACCCCTGACCATCACAGGACTGACCATCCCACCACTGACAGTTGCAGGACTATACCCTCAGACAGTCACAGCCCTGACCCCTGACCATCACAGGACTGACCATCCGACCCCAGACAGTTGCAGACTGTACCACCTCAGTCACAGCACTGACCCCTGGCCATAACCAGACTGACCATCCTACCCCTGACAGCTGCAGACTGTACCCACTCAGACAGTCACAGTACTGACCCCTGACCATCACAGGACTGACCATCCCACCCAAGACAGTTGCAGACTGTACCCCCTCAGACAGTCACAGGACTGACCCCAGATCATCACAGGACTGACTATCCCACCCCTGACAGTCCCAGGACTGTACTCCCTCAGACAGTCACAGCACTGATCCTGACCATCACAGGACTAACCCCTGACCATCACAGGACTGATTATCCCACCTCTGACAGTTGCAGAACTGTAGCCCCTCAGACATTCACAGCACTGACCCCTGACCATCACAGGACTGACTATCCCACCCATGACAGTCGCAGGACTGTACCCCCTCAGACAGTCACAGCACCGAACCCTGACCATCACAGGACTGACCCCTGACCATGACAGGACTGACCATCCCACCCCTGACAGTTGCAGGACTGTACCCCCAAGACAGTCACAGCACTGACCCCTGACCATTACAGGACTGACCATCCTACCCCTGACAACTGCAGACTGTACCCACTCAGACAGTCACTGTACTGACGCCTGACCATCACAGGACTGACCATCCCACCCCTGACAGT
The DNA here is from genome assembly GCA_016271365.2 of Neoceratodus forsteri. Taxonomy (NCBI): domain Eukaryota; kingdom Metazoa; phylum Chordata; order Ceratodontiformes; family Ceratodontidae; genus Neoceratodus; species Neoceratodus forsteri. The sequence continues at coordinate 13,752,200 of CM028131.1, forward strand.
CACAGACTGTACCCCCTCAGACAGTCACAGGACTGACCCCTGACCACCACAGGACTGACCATCCCACCCCTGACTGTCGCCGGACTGTACCCCCTCAGACAGTCACAGCACTGACCCCTGACCATCACAGGACTGACCCCTGACCATCACAGGACTGATCATCCCACCTCTGACAGTCGCAGGACTGTACCCCTCAGACATTCACAGCACTGACCCCTGACCATCACAGGACTGACTATCCCACCCCTGACAGTCACAGGACTGTACCCCCTCAGAGAGTCACAGCACTGAACCCTGACCATCACAGGACTGACCCCTGATCATGACAGGACTGACCATCCCACCCCTGACAGTCGGAGTACTGTACCCCCTCAGACAGTCACAGCACTGACCCCTGACCTTCACAGGACTTTCCATCGCACCCCTGACAGTCACAGTACTGTACCACCTCAGACAGTCACAGCACTGATCCCTGACCATCACAGGACTGACCATCCCAACCCTGACAGTCGCAGACTGTACCCACTCAGACAGCCACAGCACTAACCCCTGACCATCACAGGATTGACCATCCCACCCCTGACAGTCGCAGACTGTACCCCCTCAGTCAGTCACAGCACTGACCCCTGACCATCACAGGACTGACCATCCCAACCCTGACAGTCACAGGACTGTATCCACATAGACAGTGACAGCAGTGAACCCTGACAAACACAGGACTGACCATCCCACCACTGACAGTTGCAGGACTATACCCTCAGACAGTCACAGCACTGACCCCTGACCATCACAGGACTGACCATCCCACCCCCGACAGTGGCAGACTGTACCCCCTCAGACAGTCACAGCACTGACCCCTGGCCATAACAGGAATGAACATCCTACCCCTGACAGCTGCAGACAGTACCCACTCAGACGAGACAGTACTGACCCCTGACCATCACAGGACTGACCATCCCACACCTGACAGTCACAGACTGTACCCCCTCAGACATTCACAGGACTGACCCCAGACCATAACAGGACTGACTATCCCACCCCTGACAGTCGCAGGACTGTACCCCCTCAGACAGTTACAGCACTGACCCCTGACCATCACAGGACTGACCCCTGACCATCACAGGACTGATCATCCCACCTCTGACAGTCGCAGGACTGTAGCCCCTCAGACAATCAACAGCACTTACCCCTGACCATCACAGGACTGACTATCCCACCCATGACAGTCACAGGACTGTACCCCCTCAGACAGTCACAGCACTGACCCCTGACCATCACAGGACTGACCACCCCACCCTGACAGTCGCAGGACTGTACCCCTCAGACAGTCACAGCACTGACCCCTGACCATCACAGGACGGACCATCCCACCCCTAACAGTCGCAGGACTGAACCCCCTCAGACAGTCACAGTGCTGACCCCTGACCATCACAGGACTGACCATCACACCCCTGACAGTCATAGACTGTACCCCCTCAGACAGTCACAGCACTGACCCCTGACCATCACAGGGCTGACCATCCCAACCCTGACAGTCGTAGGACTGTATCCCCACAGACAGTCACAGCACTGACCCCTGACCATCACAGGACTGACCATCCCACCACTGACAGTTGCAGGACTATACCCTCAGACAGTCACAGCACTGACCCCTGACCATCACAGGACTGACCATCCCACCCCAGACAGTTGCAGACTGTACCCCCTCAGACAATCACAGCACTGACCCCTGGCCATAACCAGACTGACCATCCTACCTCTGACAGCTGCAGACTGTACCCACTCAGACAGTCACAGTACTGACCCCTGACCATCACAGGACTGACAATCCCACCCAAGACAGTTGCAGACTGTACCCCATCAGACAGTCACAGGACTGACCCCAGACCATCACAGGACTGACTATCCCACCTCTGACAGTCCCAGGACTGTACTCCCTCAGACAGTCACAGCAATGACCACTGACCATCACAGGATTAACCCCTGACCATCACAGGACTGATCATCCCACCTCTGACAGTCGCAGGACTGTAGCCCCTCAGACATTCACAGCATTGACCCCTGATTATCACAGGACTGACTATCCCACCCATGACAGTCGCAGGACTGTACCCCCTCAGTCAGTCACAGCACCAAACCCTGACCATCAAAGGAGACCATCCCACCCCTGACAGTCAGAGTACTTGGTACCCCTTCAGACAGTCACAGCACTGATCCCCTGACCTTCACAGGACTCTTCATCCCACCCCTGACAGTCACAGTACTGTACTCACTCAGACAGTCACAGCACTGATCCCTGACCATCACAGACTGACTATCTCAACCCTGACAGTCGCAGACTGTTCCCACTCAGACAGCCACAGCACTAACCCCTGACCTTCACAGGATTGACCATCCCACCCCTGACAGTCGCAGACTGTACCCCCTCAGACAGTCACAGCACTGACCCCTGACCATCACAGGACTGACCATCCCACCCCAGACAGTTGCAGACTGTACCCCCTCAGACAATCACAGCACTGACCCCTGGCCATAACCAGACTGACCATCCTACCCTGACAGCTGCAGACTGTACCCACCAGACAGTCACAGCATTGACCCCTGACCATCACAGGACTGACCATCCCACCCAAGACAGTTGCAGACTGTACCCCGTCAGACAGTCAGGACTGGACCCCAGACCATCACAGGACTGACTATCCCACCCCTGACAGTCCCAGGACTGTACTCCCTCAGACAGTCACAGCAATGACCACTGACCATCACAGGATTAACCCCTGACCATCACAGGACTGATCATCCCACCTCTGACAGTCGCAGGACTGTAGCCCCTCAGACATTCACAGCATTGACCCCTGATTATCACAGGACTGACTATCCCACCCATGACAGTTGCAGGACTGTACCCCCTCAGTCAGTCACAGCACCAAGCCCTGACCATCAAAGGACTGACCCCTGACCATGACAGGACTGACCATCCCACCCCTGACAGTTGCAGGACTGTACCCCCTCAGACAGTCACAGCACTGACCACTGACCATCACAGAACTGACCATTGTACCCCTGACAACTGCAGAATGTACCCACTCAGACAGTCACTGTACTGATCCCTGACCATCACAGGACTGACCATCCCACCCCTGACAGTCACAGACTGTAGCCCCTCAGAGTGTCACAGGACTGACCCCTGACCACGCAAGACTGACCATCCCACCCTGGACAGTCGTGAGGACTGTACCTCAGACAGTCACAGCACTGACCCTGACCATCACAGGACTGACCATCCCAACCCTCATGTCACAGGACTGTATCCTCACAGACAGTCACAGCAGTGACCCCTGACAAACACATTGGGACTGACCATCCCACCACTGACAGTTGCAGGACTATACCTCCAGACAGTCACAGAACTGACACCTGACCATCACAGGACTGACAATCCCACCCCTGACAGTTGCAGACTGTACCCCCTCAGACAGTCACAGCACTGACCCCTGGCCATAACAGGAATGACCATCCTACCCCTGACAGCTGCAGACTGTACCCACTCAGACGAGACAGTACTGACCCCTGACCATCACAGGACTGACCATCCCACACCTGACAGTCACAGACTGTAGCCCCTCAGACATTCACAGCACTGACCCCTGACCATCACAGGACTGACTATCCCACCCATGACAGTTGCAGGACTGTACCCCCTCAGTCAGTCACAGCACCGAACCCTGACCATAACAGGACTGACCCCTGATCATGACAGGACTGACCATCCCACCACTGACAGTTGCAGGACTGTACCCCCTCAGACAGTCACAGCACTGACCCCTGACCATCACAGGACTGACCATCCCACCCCAGACAGTCGCAGACTGTACCCCCTCAGACAGCCACAGCACTGACCTCTGGCCATAACAGGAATGACCATTCTACCCCCGACAGCTGCAGACTGTACCCACTCAGATGAGACAGTACTGACCACTGACCATCGTTGGTGGACTGACCATCCCACCCTGAGAGTCGCAGAATGTACCCCCTCAGACAGTTACAGCACTGACCCCTGACCATCACAGGACTGACCCCTGACCATCACAGGACTGATCATCCCACCTCTGACAGTCACAGACTGTACCCCCTCAGACAGTCACAGGACTGACCATCCCAACCCTGACAGTTGTAGGACTGTATCCCCACAGACAGTCACAGCACTGACCCCTGACCATCACAGGACTGACCATCCCAACCCTGACAGTCACAGGACTGTACCCTATCAGACAGTCACAGAACCAAACCCTGACCATCACAGGACTGACCCCTGACCATGACAGGACTGACCATCCCACCCCTGACAGTTGCAGGACTGTACCCCCTCAGACAGTCACAGCACTGACCCCTGACCTTCACAGGACTGTCCATTCCAACCCTGACAGTCGTGGTCTTCTTTCCCCTCAGACAGTCATTGCAATGACCCTGACTTCATCAAGGACTGACCATCCCACCCCTGACAGTCACAGACTGTACCCCCTCAGACAGTCACAGGACTGACCATCCCAACCCTGACAGTTGTAGGACTGTATCCCCACAGACAGTCACAGCACTGACCCTGACCATCACAGGACTGACCATCTCTAACCCTGACAGTCATAGGACTGTATCTTCCACAGATGTCCTTCACTGACCCCTGACCATCACAGGACTGACCATCCCACTACCGACAGTCGAGACTGTGCACTCTCAGACAGTCACAGCACTGACCCCGACCTTCACAGGACTGTCCCACCCCTTACAGTCGTAGACTGTACCCCTCAGACAGTCACAGCAATGACCCCTGACCATCACAGGACTGACCAGCCCACCCTGACAGTCACAGACTGTACCCCTCAGACAGTCAGGAGCACTGACCCCTGACCATCACAGGACTGTCCATCTCACCCCTGACAGTTCGCAGACTGCAGCCCCTCAGACAGCCACAGCACTGGACCCCTGATCACAGGACTGACCATCCCACCCTGACAGTCGTAGACTGTACCCCCCAGACAGTCACAGCACTGACCCCCGACCATCACAGGACTGACCATCCCAACTCTGACAGTCATAGACTGTATCCCCACAGACAGTCACAGAACTGACCTTGACCATCACAGGACTGACTATCCCACTACTGTCGTTGCAGGACTATACCTCAGACAGTCACAGCACTGACACTGACCATCACAGGACTGACCATCCCACCCCGACAGTTGCAGACTGTAAATTCCCCTCAGACAGTCACAGCACTGACCCTGGCCATAACCAGACTGGACCATCCTACTCCTGACGGCTGCAGACTGTACTCCACTCAGACAGTCACAGTACTGACCCTGACCATCACAGGACTGACCTTCCCACCAAGACAGTTGCAGACTGTACCCTCAGAGCAGTCACAGTGGACTGACCCCACCATCATAGACTTACTATCCCACCCTGATAGTCCTTGACTGTACCCCTCAGACAGTCACAGCACTGGACCCCTGACCATCACAGGATCAATTCCCTGACCATCACAGGACTGGACCATCCCACCACTGACAGTTGCAGTGACTATACCTTCAGACAGTCACAACACTGACCCCTGACCATCACAGGACTGACCATCCCACCCCAGACAGTTGCAGACTGGCCACCTCAGACAGTCACAGCACTGACCCTGGCCTTAACCAGGCTGACCATCCACTCCTGACAGCTGGGTACTGTACCCACCAGACAGTCACAGTACTGACCCTGACTATCACAGGACTGACCATCCCATCCCAAGACAGTTGCAGACTGTACCCCTCAGACAGTCACAGGACTGACCCCAGATCTCTACAGACTGACTATCCCACCCTGACAGTCCCAGGACTGTACTCCCTCAGACAGTCACAGCACTGACCCCGACCATCACAGGACTACCCCTGACCATCACAGGACTGATCATCCCACCTCTGACAGTTGCAGAACTGTAGCCCTCAGACATTCACAGCACTGACCCCTGACCATCACAGGACTGACTATCCCCACCCATGACAGTCGTGAGGACTGTACCTCCTCAGAGAGACACAGCACCGAACCCTGACCATCACAGGACCGACTCTCGACCATGACAGGACTGACTATCCCATCCCTGACAGTTGCAGGACTGTACTCCCAAGACAGTCACACGCAGCACTGACCCCTGACCATTACAGGACTGACCATCCTACCCCCTGACAACTGCAGACTGTACCCACTCAGACAGTCACTGTACTGACCCCAGACCATCACAGACTGACTGATCCCACCCCTGACAGTCACAGACTGTACCCCCTTTAGACAGTCACAGGACTGACCTATGACCATCACAGACTGACCATCCCACCCTGACTGTCGCCGGACTGTAGCCCTCAGGCAGTCACAGAACTGACCCCTGACCATCACAGGACTGAGCCTGACCATCACAGGACTGTTCATCCCACCTCTGACAGTCGCAGGACTGTACCCCTCAGACATTCACAGCACTGACCCTGACCATCACAGGACTGACTATCCCACCCGTGACAGTCACAGGACTGTACCCCTCAGAGAGTCACAGCACTGAACCCTGACCATCACAGGACTGACCCCTGATCATGAGCAGGACTGACCATCCCACCCCGACAGTCGGAGTACTGTACCCCTCGTGACAGTCACAGCACTGACCCTGACCTTCACAGGACTTTCCATCCCACCCCTGACAGTCACAGTACTGTACCCACCAGACAGCGCCCAAGAAAATTGATCCCGACCACCACAGGACTGACTATCCAACCCTGACAGTCGCAGACTGTACCCACTCAGGACAGCCACAGCACTAACCCCTGACCATCACAGGATTGACTATCCCAACCCTGACAGTCTGAGACTGTATCCCACAGCAGTCACAGCACTGACCCTGACCATCACAGGACTGACAATCCCACCACTGGTGGTTGCAGGACTATACCCTCAGACAGGCACAGCACTGACCCTGACCATCACAGGACTGACCATTCCACCCTAGACAGTTGCAGACTCCTTCCCCTCAGACAATCACAGCACTGACCCCGGCCATAACCAGACTGACCATCCTACCCCTGACAGCTGCAGACTAAATTCCACTTTGACAGCTCGCTGGTACTTGACCATCACAGGACTGACCATCCCACCCAAGACAGTTGCAGACTGTACCCCTCAGACAGTCACAGGACTGACCCCAGACCATCACAGGACTGACTATCCCACCCCTGACAGTCCCAGGACTGTACTCCTCGTGACAGTCGCAGCACTGACCACTGACCATTCACAGGATTAACCTCTGCTATCACAGGACTGATCATCTCACCCCTCTGACAGTTGCAGACTGTACCCTCAGTCAGTCACAGCATCGAACCCTGACCATCACAGGACTGACCCCTGACCATGACAGGACTGACCATCCCACCCCTGACAGTCGCGGGACTGTACTCCCTCAGACAGTCACAGCACCGAACCCTGACCATCACAGGACTGACCCCTGACCATGACAGGACTGACCATCCCACCCCTGACAGTTGCAGGACTGTACCCCTCGACATCTCCTACAGCACTGACCCCGCCAAACACAGAACTGACTATCCCACCCATGACAGTCCCGGACTGTACCCTCTCAGACAGTCACAGCACTGACCCCGACCATGACAGGACTGTCCACCCCACCCTGACAGTCACAGGACTATTCAACTTTCAGACAGTCACAGCACTGACCCCTGACCATCACAGTGGCCGGACCATCCTGACTTCCGAGGAGGACTGAACCCCTCAGACAGTCAACAGCCAACCCTCCACCATCACAGGACTGACCATCCCACCCCTGACAGTCACAGACTGTACCCTCAAACAGTCAGAGCACTGACCTCTGACCATCACAGGACTGTCCATCCCACCCCAGACAGTCACAGAGCCTGTACCCCTCAGACAGCCACAGCACTGACCCTGACCATCTCGGACTGGACCATCCCACCCCGGACAGTTGTAGACTGTACCCCTCAGACAGCTCACAGCACTGACCCCCGACCATCACAGGACTGACCATCCCAACCCTGACAGTGCTGTAGGACTGTATCCCCACAGACAGTCACAGAACTGACCCTGACCATCACAGGACTGACCATCCCACCTCTGACACGTTGTAGGACTGTATCCCCACAGACAGTCACAGCACTGACCCCTGACCATCACAGGACTGACCATCCCACCACTGACAGTTGCAGGACTATACCCTCAGACAGTCACAGCACTGACCCCTGACCATCACTGGACTGACCATCCCACCCCATACAGTGAAAGACTGTACCCCCTCAGACAGTCACAGCACCAAACCCTGACCATCACAGGACTGACCCCTGACCATGACAGGACTGACCATTCCACCCCTGACAGTCGCAGGACTGTACCCCCTCAGACAGTCACAGCACTGACACCTGACCATCACAGGACTGACTATCCTACCCCTGACGACTGCAGACTGTACCCGGTCAGACAGCCACCGTAATGACCCCTGACCATCACATGACTGACCATCCCACCCCTGACAGTCACAGACTGTACCCCCTCAGAGTGTCACAGGACTGACCCCTGACCATCACAGGACTGAACATCCCACCCCTGACAGTCACAGGACTGTACCCCCTCAGACAGTCACAGCACTGACCCTGACCATCACAGGACTGACCCCTGACCATCACAGGACTGATCATCCCACCTCTGATAGTCACAGGACTGTACCCCCTCAGACATTCACAGCACTGACCCCTGACCATCACAGGACTGTCCATCCCACCCCTGACAGTTACAGGACTGTACCCCCTCAGACAGTCACAGCACTGAACCCTGGCCATCACAGGACTGACCCCTGACCATGACAGGACTCACCATCAGACCCCTGACAGTCGCAGGACTGGTATTCCCCTCAGACAGTCACAGCACTGACCCCTGACCAGTGACTGGACTGTATCCATCCCGACAGTCACAGACTGTACCCACAGACAGTTACAGCACTGACCCATGACCATCACAGGACTGACCATCCCACCCTGAAAGTTGCAGACTGTACCTTTCAGACAGCCACAGCCCCTAACCCCTGACCATCACAGGACTGACCCATCCAACTCCTGACAGTCGCAGACTGTACCCCTCAGACAGTCAGCAGAACTGACCCCTGACCATCACAGGACATCATCATCCCACCCCTGATAGTCGAGGACTGTACCTCCTCAGAAAGTCACAGCACTGACCCCTGAAGATCAAGCAGGAGTGAAGCATCCCACCCCAACAGTCGCACACCGTAATCAGACCAAGCACTGATCCCTGATCACAGGACCAACAGCTGACCATCACAGGACTGACCATCCCAACCCTCTGACATTCACAGACTGAACCCCCACAGACAGTCACAGCAGTGACCCCTGACCATCACAGGACTGACCATCCCACCCCTGAGAGTTGCAGACTGTACCCCCTCAGACAGCCACAGCACTAACCCCTGACCATCACAGGACTGACCATCCCACCCCTGACAGTCGCAGACTGTACCCCCTCAGTCAGTCACAGCTCTGACCCCTGACCATCACAGGACTGACCATCCCACCCCTGACAGTTGCAGACTGTACCCCCTCAGACAGTCACAGCACTGACCCCTGGCCATAACAGGAAGGACCATCCTACCCCTGACAGCTGCAGACTGTACCCACTCAGACTGAGACAGTACTGACCCCTGACCATCACAGGACTGACCATCCCACCCCTGACAGTCACAGACTGTACCCCCTCAGATATTCACAGGACTGACCCCAGACCATCACAGGACTGACCATCCCACCCCTGACAGTCGCAGGACTGTACTCCCTCAGACAGTTACAGCACTGACCCCCGACCATCACAGGACTGACCCCGATCATCACAGGACTGATCATCCTACCCTGACAGTCGCAGGACTGTAGCCCCTCAGACATTCACAGCACTGACCCCTGACCATCACAGGACTGACTATCCCACCCATGACAGTCACAGGACTGTACCCCCTCAGACAGTCACAGCACCGAACCCTGACCATCACAGGACTGACCCCTGACCATGACAGGACTGACCATCCCACCCCTGACAGTTGCAGGACTGTACCCCCTCAGACAGTCACAGCACTGACCCCTGACCATCACAGGACTGACCACCCCACCCCTGACAGTCGCAGGACTGTACCCCCTCAGACAGTCACAGCACTCACCCCTGACCATCACAGGACTGACCATCCCACCCCTGACTGTCACAGACTGTACCCCCGAAGACAGTCACAGCACTGACCCCTGACCATCACAGGATGGACCATCCCACCCCTAACAGTCACAGGACTGAACCCCCTCAGACAGTCACAGTGCTGACCCCTGACCATCACAGGACTGACCATCCCACCCCTGACAGTTGCAGACTGTACCCCCTCAGACAGTCAGAGCACTGACCCCTGACCATCACAGGACTGTCCATCCCACCCCTGACAGTCACAGACTGTACCCCCTCAGACAGCCACAGCACTGATCCCTGACCATCACAGGACTGACCATCCCACCCCTGACAGTCGTAGACTGTACCCTCTCAGACTGTCACAGCACTGACCCCTGATCATCACAGGACTGACCATCCCAACCCTGACAGTCGTAGGACTGTATCCCCACAGACAGTCACAGCACTGACCCCTGACCATCACAGGACTGACCATCCCACCTCTGACAGTTGCAGGACTATACCCTCAGAGAGTCACAGCACTGACCCCTGACCATCACAGGACTGACCATCCCACCCCATACAGTTGCAGACTGTACCCCCACAGACAGTCACAGCACTGACCCCTGGCCATAACCAGACTGACCATCCTACCCCTGACAGCTGCAGACTGTACCCACTCAGACAGTCACAGTACTGACCCCTGACCATCACAGGACTGACCATCCCACCCCTGACAGTCACAGACTGTACCCCCTCAGACAGTCACAGGACTGACCCCAGACCATCACAGGACTGACCATCCCACCCCTGACAGTCCCAGGACTGTACTCCCTCAGACAGTCACAGCACTGACCCCTGACCATTACAGGACTAACCCCTGACCATCACAGGACTGATCATCCCACCTCTGACAGTCGCAGGACTGTACCCCCTCAGACATTCACAGCACTGACCCCTGACCATCACAGGACTGTCCATCCCAACCCTGACAGTCACAGGACTGTACCCCCTCAGACAGTCACAGCACTGAACCCTGACCATCACAGGACTGACCCCTGACCATGACAAGACTGACCATCTCACCCCTGACAGTCGCAGGACTGTACCCCCTCAGACAGTCACAGCACTGACCCCTGACCATCACAGGACTGACCATCCCACCCCCGACAGTCGCAGACTGTACCCCCATAGACAGTCACAGCACTGACCCCTGACCATCACAGGACTGACCATCCCACCCCTGAAAGTTGCAGACTGTACCCCCTCAGACAGCCACAGCACTAACCCCTGACCATCACAGGACTGACCATCCCACCCCTGACAGTCGCAGACTGTACCCCCTCAGACAGTCACAGAACTGACCCCTGACCATCACAGGACTGACCATCCCACCCCTGATAGTCGCAGGACTGTACCTCCTCTGAAAGTCACAGCACTGACCCCTGACCATCACAGGACTGAGCATCCCACCCCTGACAGTCGCAGACTGTACCCCCTCAGACTGCCACAGCACTGATCCCTGATCATCACAGGACTGACAGCTGACCATCACAGGACTGATCATCCCACCTCTGACAGTCACAGGACTGTACCCCCTCAGACAGTCACAGCACTGACCCCTGACCATCACAGGACTGACTATCCCACCCTTGACAGTCGCAGGACTGTACCCCCTCAGACAGTCACAGCACTGAACCCTGCCCATCACAGGACTGACCCCTGACCATGACAGGACTGACAATCCCACCCCTGACAGTTGCAGGACTGTAGCCCCTCAGCCAGTCACAGCACTGACCCCTGACCATCACGGGACTAACCATCCCACCCCTGAAAGTCACAGGACTGTACCCCCTCAGACAGTCACAGCACTGACCCCTGACCATCGCAGGACTGACCATCCCACCCCTGACAGTTGCAGACTGTACCCCCACAGACAGCCACAGCACTGACCCCTGACCATCACAGGACTGACCATTCCACCCCTGACAGTCACAGACTGTAGCCCCTCAGACAGTTGCAGCACTGACCCCTGACCATCACAGGACTGACCATCCCACCCCTGACAGTCGCAGGACAGTCCCCCCTCAGACAGTCACAGCACTGACCCCTGACCATCACAGGACTGATCATCCCACCCCAGACAGTTGCAGGACTGTACCCCTTCAGACAGTCACAGCACTGACCGCTGACCATCACAGGACTGACCATCCCACCCCTGTCAGTCGCAGACTGCACCCCCTCAGAAAGTCATAGCACTGGGTCACGTGATGTGCTGAGTCGAGTTAGACACCCTCTGTGCTGCTCCTAGGCCCGAGCTATTAATTTTGTGTTTAAACGTTGAGAGTCTGCCTAAGTGCGAGTGATTTCAGGGTATTTGGGTGCGCTACCTGTAGCGGTCGAGAGTTTGGGCTGTAATCGTCTGAAAAACAACTCGGGCACAATCCTCTTTTGTTCGAGCTGGTGTACGCTGCAAGCGTGTGTGACAGTCCGAGGCTGAGAGTAGAGATGGAGCCCGGCTACGGAGTCTCGCAGCGAGATCCCTGCAACCAAGAGACCTACTTGCATACAATCCCCCACTCTAAAGAACCTGAGGAGGAATTAAGCGGAGGAGGGGCCACGGCTCAGCCTAGTGAGGACCTGCAAGATATCAAAGGCTACTTCAAGGTCTGGTGGCGGATTTTGCAGCCATGAAGCCTGTATTGCAATCCCTTGCACAGCATATGGGGGATGCTGAGGCTAGGATAGCCTCCCAGGAAAGAAAGTCGTTGGTGTTGGAACAAGAACTGTTTACGGCTAAAATACAAATCAAGAAGTTAGAGGATTGAATAGAAGATCAGGAGTAGAGAAGTAGGAGAAATAATTTGATATTGGCGGGGCTGCCAGAAAGATCTGAAGGATCAGACTGTGTCTCTTTTGTTGAAGACCTGCTCTTCAAGCTGTTGGGCCAGTCACCTTTTGGGGAAGCATACTATCTCGAGAGGGCCCACAGAGCACTAAGGGAAATGCCCCCACCGGGTGCGCGACCCAGGGTGATCATCACGAGATTTCTCAACTTCAAGGAGAAGATGCATGTGCTGGGGAAGGCCAGACAACATAAAGCTCTCCAGTGGAATGGCGCAACGCTTTGGATGTTTCAGGATCAAACCCCTTCAGTCAGAGAAAAGCAGAGGGAATACGCAGAGATTAAAAAAAAGCTTTATATGGCGGGTATTAAATTCCGTCTGCAGTACCCAGCAACGCTGTTGGTGAGACTACAATCAGGTGAAAACGATACCTGACGGCGGTAGGATGCGTTGGAAAGTTTATGCATTGAACTCCTAACTTATTTAAGCCTCAGACTTGAGGCGGACTGCCCAGATATAGTGCTGGTACATGGTCTGGTTCACAGTTGGACTAAAAGAATATGGACTTTGCAGGAGGTTATGTTTATTGTAGTTAAGGTTATTTGTCTCTCCCTTTTTGTTCTCATTTCATATCGGGTTGGGACTCTGGTGTCTGCATCAAGTCTGGCTGGCTTGGATGGGTGTCCCATAAGGTTTGGATTGGGGGTATTCGGGGTGATGTTTGGTCTCTAGGGACAAAATCTAGGGTTTTTGAGAGGACCATGTGTTACTAAAGCAAGGCATCAGAACAGTGTGACTTAACTCCTCCTACAGTTGTTGAATATAGTTCTAAATAGAGTTATCTCTTGTGAGATTTGATTTACTTAGGATCTTTAACATGTTATTGCTCTGCAACTTCTGAGATTGGGAGGGGTAATTTTAGTGTTCTGGGATGGTACAATAGGAGGGGATTAGGACAATGGGAGGTCAAGGGATGGGCTGACTTCTTCGTGATAGGGTCAGGGAATGAGGGCAGGAGGTATCCGGAGGAAGGCTCATCCATGACTGGTGAATTTCTAGGAGGTCGATCAAAGGATCGGGGCGAGGGAGGGGTTGGGGGGTGGGATAGAAAGAGAGAGAGAGTCCATAGCGTGATCAGTAAGGGAAGGTGGAATGGGAAGGCTAAGGAAATGGATTACATGCTATGTTTTTTTTTTTCTGTGAATGATGACTCGTTTTAACATAATTTCCTGGAATGTTAAAGGCCTTAGGGGTAGACAGAAAAGAATGGTAATCCTGAGACATATTAAATACTTGGGAGCTCATATAGCTGCCCTGCAAGAGACCCACCTCTTAACTGAGGAATTAAGCTGTCTTAAGAAATTATGGGTGGGTCAGGCTTACGGGCAGGGCAAGGAAAAGGCATCGGGGGGGTGGCGATTTTGGTAAGCAATAATTGTCCTTTCAGGGTTGAACAAGTGTTGCTAAGGGAGGATGGTAGGGGGCTATATTTGTTCGGGGTTCTAGCTGGCAAGGCAATTTCTTTGGCTTCTATTTATGGCCCCACCCCATCGTCCGAAGATTTCTTCGCTCTGTAGAAAGGGATATAGCAGCTATACCACAGATTCCCTTATCTTGGCTGGGGATTGGAATGTGTGCATCAGTAACTCGGAAGACAGGATACCCTCATCTGTTAGGCCCCCAAGTAAGGCCAGATTGCCTTAAAGAGGATGATGGAGGCGACTGCTCTGGTGGACCAGTAAGACCTCACTCAAAGAAGGGCAGCATTATGACCTTTTTCTTGGGGCCTACAAGATTCATTCACATATTGATTTTTTGGTCAGTGGTGCTGTTCTTCGGAAGTGGAGGATTTGACGACAGGGTAAGGGTTCTTCGATCATTCTCCATCTCTGTTGTGGAACCATGCCCGCCTCCTCCCAAACCAGTTAGATGGAGACTGAATGATTTGCTGCTCTCTGAAACTACAGTGCAGGAAGAGTTGGACCTAATCCCTGAGGGGATTCATTCAGTCTCAACTACCATCTTTACAAGATCAAAGTTGGCCTGGCCGACTGCAAAGTGCTATATGTAAGAGCAGTTCAGCTATGGCGGCCAGGAGGAATAGACTGAGGAAGGCAAAGGAAGAATTTATTTTGGGGCTATAGAATCGCTATCCCCTTGGAGGGCCTCGGAGAAATCGATTTGAACTTAAATCTCTATGGGGAATGGGTGGATTTATGTTATGGTAAGGTGGAATTTTGGTTGGAGAAGATTCAGGCTAAATATCTATTACAGGGGACGTCCCGGTCTCCTGTTAGCAGCTAGGGTCAGTGAATGGGAAGCTAGTAGAACTATCACCTCTATATGGCATGGGGAAATTGTTAACAGACTCCCAAAAGATGGCAGATGTGTTCGCATCCCATTTTTCTGACCTTTATGGGCTGGGAACTGTAGCGGGAGAGGAGGAAATTAATGCTTTTCTTGAGGGAGTACCTCTCCCGGTGTTGGATGAAGTACAGGCTAGAGAGTTAGCTGCTCCTATTACGGAAAGAGATATTGAAGTGGTACAACCTTTACCCTCTGGTAGAACTCCGGCCCAGATGGTCTTACAGCTACATTTTACCAAACGCACATTCAGATCATACTGCCACTTCTATTGGAGTTTTATAACACTATTATACAGGAGGGGTTGTCTCATCCGTCATTGTACCAGGTATTTATATCTTTGATCCCTAAACCTGATAAACCTAGGGATCGGGTGGATAGCTACAGACCTATAGCTTTAATGAACCAGGATATTAAGATTTTAACGAGAAATTCTGGCCAATAGAATTTTGAGCATTGCTCCAAGCTTAATCAGTGAGGAACAAGTGGGATTTATGCCGGGGAGGGGGGCTCAGGATGATCTTAGGAAGTTGCATCATATACTTAGCTACGGTCCGGATTCTCAATTACCGCTAGCCCTAATATTTCTAGACGCTGAAAAGGCATTCGATAGGGTTTCCCATGGTTTTCTTTTCGCTACAATGCGGAAGATGGGTTTTCCGGAGGGTTTGCTTAAAGGTATTAAACATCTTATGCCCCCATCGGCTAGGATTTTGTGCAATGGGTATAGCTCTCTAGAAATAATGTTGAAAAATCGAGGACTAGGCAGGGATGCCCACTGTCACCAATATTATTCAATATTTATTTGGAACCCCTGCTAAGAGCTATAAAGGAAGACAAACTTATAAAAGGGGTGAGATTGGGAGGCGGGAACTTAAATTTTCAGTTTTTGGTGACGACATTTTGTTGCACTTAGAGGACCCAGTTTCTAGTTTCGAAAGAGTAAGGGTTCTAGTCGGGCGCTTTTCGGAGGTAGCAAATTATAAATTGAATCTAACCAAAACCCAGGTTCTCCCCCTGACTCCACATGTATACAAGGCGGACTTTGCTCTCCTGAATCTGCAGTGGAGGTCGGATGAGATTAAATACTTGGGCATTCGGATTTTAGCAAATAGAGAAAAGGGGGCCGAAGCAAACATGGGAGGGGTGATATCGGCAATTAGAGGAGACATATTGAGATGGAATAAGCTCCCCTTGAATTTTATGGCTAGACTTGGCCTCATTAAAATGAACCTATTGCCCAGGTTATTATATCCTTTATACATTGCCCTCTATGATATTCATGTTACTTGGTTTAGGGTTATCAGGAAGCTTTTATCCAAATTTTTATGGAACTCCAAACCACCCAGGAAGAAATACGAGCTGCTACGTCTGCCTCAGTCAATGGGTGGGATTAAACTGCCTGATCTTCAAGTATATTATGTGGCAGGACAACTGGGCCTTATGCTTCGGTGGGTTAGGGACACGGACGGGGGAATGTACACCCCAATGTGGCTACAAATGGAGAGACAAATGCTGAAAGAGTGGGGTTTCTCACCGGAGGCATTGTTGTATGCTAATTTTGTGAAAGATTTTACTAGGGGAGGGAACCCAATTGGGAAATCCATGAGTGCGTGGTGGTCCTTCCTTACCCCTATGCAGAGGAAAGCTCAGTTGAGAGCTTGGGACCAGCCCCTGTTGGGTAATCCTACTTTCAAGTTTGGGGGGAAGATGTTAAATGTGAGGTGGGCCAATCAGGTGAGGGGCCTTAAGGTGAGAGACCTTATCCAAGGTGAAAGGGTTACTATACCAATTTTAAGGTTGGGGCTGCGGTCTTTAAAGACTGCAACTTACCCACTTGTTGGATGGGGTGCGAAAAGTATTGGAGGATTCATAGATGGGTCATTTACTTGGAATCTTCTGAAGGGGGTAGATCCGAAGGCAAATGCTCTCTCCCAGATTTACAGAGTGTTGGTGGAGTTTAGTAGCCCACCACCTCCTGTACAAGTAGCGTATTGGGACAGAGTAATGGCTCCCAGGAATCTTTCTTGGGATTCAATTTGGAAAAGACATAGGTATATTTCAATTCCTAGGTTTAGGATTATGCAATATTTCATTGTTTCAAATTTATATTTTACCCTCAAGAAACTATATGACAGGAAACTAAGACAGTCGGACTCTTGTTTTAGATGTGGGATGGGATAGAGACTTGCTACATGTGATGTGGGAGTGCTCCAAAATCTCCTCTTTGGTCTGAAATAAGGCAGCATATGGACCCATTCCTGAACTACTCAGACTATATTACCCCAGAGGTCTGTGTTCTGGAGGACTTCTCAGAAATACCCGGAGTTCTACCCAAATTCCACCTGGCTTTGATGTCTGCAATAGTGAAATCTTTTTTGGTTCAGCATTGGAAAGACGATCAAGAGTACACTTATGGACAGCGGGTACGGGACTTGGTGTTTTTTCTGGGCAGAATAAGGAGACAGTTCTGGGGTGAGGGGAACAAAAGGCTATATGCGAAGAGGTGGTTATCTTTGGAAACAATTTATTTACCACAGAGATCTCTGCAGGTCTGTCTGTCAGGTTTTGAATAGCAAGAGCTTAGTTTCTTAGGATATGAAGAGGTCAAATTGCATTCTTTCTTTTGGGACAGGGTTGAGTAATAGGGTTGGTGTAAAAGAGAATATGTGATTCAATTAGATGTTAAATGAGCTTGGAATGCATGCCTCCGGTAGGGCAGAAGAACTTTCTCTCTCTCTCTTCAGGGATGGCAGGACTTCATCTCGGATTTAACTTAAGGAATGTATGGATCACGCCAGTGGACCAACAGTTTAAAACTGCATTTTTGCTGATATGGTGGAGTCTACTCCTGTTACGGTTTTTATCTTCTTTCTCTTTTCATCATATGTTGATTGCTAATTGCCTTCTGTTTACATGTTCGATTCACATACTTTGGTGATATTTGACTAACAGGGAATGTGAATTGTAATTTAGATACAGGAGTTGCTAACTGACCAATGTACAGTTAAGAGATGGATTCCTGCTGTGTTTGTAAATATGGGATTGTACATAGTTCATACAGTCAGTTCTTGGGCTGTATACCCTGGCTCGTCCAGGTCTTTACTTATAGTTGTAATTTTTGTTGATTATAGATCTAAAATCAATAAAGATTTGTTGAAAAAAAAAAAAGAAAGTCACAGCACTGACCCCTGAAGATCACAGGACTGATCATCCCACCACTGACAGTCGCACATTGTACTCCCTCAGACAGTCACAGCACTGACCCCTGACCATCGCAGGACTGACCATCCCACCCCTGACAGTCGCAGACTGTACCACCTCAGACAGTCACAGCATTGACCCCTGACCATCACAGGACTGACCATCCCACCCCTGACAGTCGCAGGACTGTACCCCCTCAGACAGTCACAGCACCAACCCCAGACCATCACAGGACTGACATCCTACCCCTGACAGTCGCAGACTGTTCCACCTCAGACAGTCAAAGGACTGACACCCTCCACTGTCAGTCACAGCACTAGACACCCATGCCAGAAAGTCACAGAACTGAAACCCATTCCCAACAATCACAGCACTACACCCCACCACCATGACATCACTACACCTATATCACCAACAGTCACATGGATGACACTCTTTACAGACAGTCATAGCAGAAATCCACCCCAGCAGTCACAACAGTGTATGTCACAGCACTACACCCCACCATCATGACATCACTATACACATATCCCCAACAGTCACATGGATGACACTCTCCACAGACAGTCATAGCAGAAATCCCCCCAACAGTCACAATAGTGTACGTCACAGCACTACACCCCACCACCATGACATCACTATACACATGTCCTCGACAGTCACATGGATGACACTCTCCACAGACAGTCACAGCAGTAATCCACCCACCAGTTGCAACACTGTACATCACAGCACTACACCCCACTACCATGACATCACTATACCCATATCCTCGACAGTCACATGGATGACACTCTCCACAGACAGTCACAGCAGTAATCCCCCCCCACCAGTCACAAGACGGTACATCACAGCATTACATCCCACCACCATGACATCACTAAACCCATATCCTCAACAGTCACATGGATGACACTCTCCACAGACAGTCACAGCAGTAATCCCCCCCACCAGTCACAAGATGGTACATCACAGCACTACACCCGACCACCATGACATCACAATACCCATATCCTCGACAGTCACATTGATGACACTCTCCACAGACAGTCACAGCAGTAATCCCCCCCACCAGTCACAAGATGGTACATCACAGCACTACACCCCACCACCATGACTTCACTATACCGATATCCCAGACCGCCACATGGATGACACTCTCCACAGACAGACACAGCAGTAATCCCCCCCCAACAGTCACAAAACTGTATATCGCAGCACTACACCCCACCACCATGACATCACTATACACATATCTCCAACAGTCACATGGATGACGCTCTCCACAGACAGTCACAGCAGTAACCCCCCCACTAGTCACAACACGGTACATCACAGCACTACACCCCACCACCATGTCATCACCATACCCATATCCTCGACAGTCACATAGATGACACTCTCCACAGACAGACACAGCAGAAATCCCCCCACCAGTCACAACACTGTACATCACAGCACTACATCCCATAACCATGTCTTCACAATACCCATATACCCGACAGTCACATTGATGACACTCTCCACAGACAGACACAGCAGTAATCCCCTCACCAGCCACAACACTACATTACAGCACTACAACCCACCACCATGATATCACCATACCCATATCCTCGACAGTCACATGGATGACTCTCTCCACAGGCAGACACAGCAGTAATCGCCCCCACCATTCACAACACTGTGCATAACAGCACTACACCCCATCATCACGACATCACTATACCCATATCCCAGACCACCACATGGATGGCAATCTCCACAGACAGACACATCAGTAATCTCCCCATCAGACACAACACTGTGCATCACAGCACTGCACACCATCACCCTGACATCACTATACCCATATACTCAACAGTCACATGGATGGCACTCTCCACAGACAGTCACATCAGAAATCCCCCCCCCAACCAGTCACAACACTGTACATCACAGCACTACACCCCACCACCATGACATCACTATACACATATCCTCGACCGTCACTTGGATGACACTCTTCACAGACAGTCAAAGCAGAAATCCTCCCCATCAGTCACAACACTGTACAACACAGCACTACACCCCTCCACCATGACATCACTATACCATTATCCCTGACTGTCACATGGATGACACTCTCCACAGACAGTCACAGCAGTAATCCCCCCATCAGTCACAACACTGTGCATCACAGCACTACACCCCACCACCATGACATCACTATACTAATATCCTCAACAATCACATGGATGACACTCTCCACAGACAGTCACAGCAGAAATCCCCCCCAGCCAGTCACAACACTGTACATCACAGCACTGCACCTCACCACCATGACATCACTATATCCATATCCTCGGCAGTCACATGGATGACACTCTCCACAGACAGAGACAGCAGTAATGTACCGTACCAGTCTCAACACTGTACATCACAGCACTACACCCCACCACCATGACATCACAATACTCATATCCTCGACAGTCACATGGATGACACTCTCCACAGATAGTCACAGCAGTAATCCCCCCCACCAGTCACAACACGGTACATAACAGCACTACACCCCATCACCACGACATCACTATACCCATATCCTCGACAGTCACATGGATGACACTCTCCACAGACAGTCAGCAGAAATCCTCACCAGTCACAACACTACATCACAGCACTACACCCCTCCACCATGACGTCACTATTCCCGTATCCTCGACAGTCACATGCATGACTCTCTCCACAGACAGACACAGCAGTATTCGCCCCAACCATTCACTACACTGTGCATAACAGCACTACACCCCATCACCACGACATCACTATACCCATATCCCAGACCACCACATGGATGGCACTCTCCACAGACAGACAAAGCAGTAATCCCCACATCAGACACAACACTGTGCATCACAGCACTACACCCCACCACCATGGCATCACTATACCCATATCCGCAGCCGTCACATGGATGACACTCTCCACAGACAGTCACAGCAGTAACCCCCCCCACCAGTCGCAACACTGTACATCACAGCACTACACCCCACCACCATGACATCACTATTCCATTATCCCTGACCGCCACATGGATGACACTCTCCACAGACAGACACAGCAGAAATCCCCCCCCCACCAGTCACAACACTGTACATCACAGCAGTGATGACCATCCCACACAGTCAGGACTGCAACCCCACCAAACAGTCACTTAGTTTTGTGCCTTATACAACCATTCTGCTGCGTGTACAACTTCCTGAAAATGCTTCTGTCCCTCAAAGTTGTAAAATTACATTGAAGCAGATCTTCCAAAAGTCAGAGGAATGACCCTCACCATGATAATCACATAAATGACACCCTATTCCTGACAGTTACATAACAGACCCTCCTCCAACAATCACTGAACTGTACCACCACTGTAACAATTACAGTACTGACACCATCCACTATCAGTCACAGCAATGACCAACCCCCCCAGTGACAGTCATTGGATTGGACCTCCCCACAGTCACAGGACTGTCCGCCCAGTCACAGGACTATTTTACCACCCCAGTCACAGGGCTGTACCCCCCACAGTAACAGGACTGTTTCACCCCCTGCCCTTAAGCACAGGATTGAACCCTCATCACAGGACTATATCACCCCACTGACAATCACAAGAATAACACCCTCCACTGACAATCTTGACAATCACTACCCATCTCTGGCAGTCACAGCACTGAACCACACCCCTGAGAGTCAAACTCTTTCTCAGTATTCCCAATAGTCACAGAACTGCTCTCCTACCCACCAACCAGGCAGTCACAGCAATAATCACACCCCTCAGAGTCACAGCACTGATCCCCATTCCCCATAGTAACAGCACTAGTAACGGTACTGCACTCCATCCCATCTTACAGCACTGATCCCCATTCCCCCATAGTAACAGCACTAGTAACAGTACTGCACCCCATCCCATCTTACAGTACTGATCATTAAGCCCCAACAGTCACACCCCAGCCACATTACTCCCAAAAGTCACAGGACTGACACCCCTTACCATCAGTCACAGCACCAATTCCCATCCCCTGACAATGAACTCATCCCCATCCACAACAGCCATAGTGCTGCATCCTCACCCACAGCGGTCACAGGACTGCCACCCTCCCAACAATCACAGAACTGTACCACCCTTCAACAGCCATAGAACTAATGCCTTCCACCATCAGTCTCAGTGGCCACCTACCTAACAGTCACAGTGCTGATCCTCATTCTCCAACAGTGACAGCACTTACTTCTAACCCCAACAGTCACAGCACTACCCACTACCTCCATGACAGTCACAGGGTTGATACCCTCTACAGACAGACATAGCAGTAATCCCCACCCCCACAGTCACAACACCCCCCACTACCAAAAGTTGCAGTCCTGCCTCCCACCTGACAGTCACAGCATTGACCATGCACCCCTTGACAAAATCTGCACTGACTCCTCACCATCAACCATTAAAGCACCAATATCCCCACCCACAACAATCACAGTACTGACACTCACCACTAACACAACACTACCTCTGAATCTCCCTCAACAGTCATAGTACTTACCTGTTCTCTTACAGTAATGCCTCTGACAGTCACAACACTGACAATCAGCCACTTGCAGTCCCAGAATTTACCACACCTCAGTCATTACATTTTAAAAATAAGTTGTTTAAGTACTGGCAACCCATCGCAGAAGTGCAGCGGTCAAAACTTGTACAAGCCAACTAGCCAAATTTTGGTGGATTTTGTATTAGGCTAGTAAGATTTTCCTTTAACTAGCCCTGTAGGTTTGTACTGTAGAGTGTAACCCAAAAGTACAGCACTTCAGCTGGACTCGTGGAAGAGTCTGTGGGGCTAGTGAATTTTCTCAGTCACTAGACTTGCTGGCTAGTTGCTGAAAAACTTAATTTAGAGCCCTGGAGTGGTCCATACCATCTACAAGACGGCCCTCTCCCCCTTTACCCTCTACTGGTTTTACTGATTTTAATTTATTAAAGTGATAATTCGTAGACTGGAAAATGTGTAATGTTCCTTTGTCATATTATGATAGATTTGTTGCTGTTGTGCGGTGCCCAGAGCCTTCGGGATTGGGAGCCTTAAAAATAACATTTGCTTTGCCTTGCCTCTGGACATTCCTGCCCAGTGACCAGCCCTACAGGAAAGTTGATCATCCTGCTAAGACTAGGACAACCTACATCCTAGCCCCCCCCAACATGACCACTCTTCTAGTATCAGTGCATCTCTGTATATTAAACTTTACATTGCTTGTTAAACAGGCTTATAGCACTGTTTCTGGGGTAACCCTTGCCTGTATTACTATCCACAGGTTGAGGGGCCTGGGTTCGTAACTAGCTAATACCAGGGTTTGCCCAACCATGATAAACACAGAGATCTGGTGCTTCCACTCAGAGTAAGGTTTCAGTGTGTATTTATTAAATTTGGTACAGCCCTCTGGGAAGCTATAACTACCCACCGCCCCACCCAGTGGCCCTATACCTTGGAACAAGCAGTAATCTCTCACAACATTTACAATAAATTTGTCAACAGACATTAATGATATGCTCATGGACGCTAGTGTTAGTTACTTTTTTATTTCTATTACTTTTGGAAACTTGTTCCAGGAAGCTCTGTGCAGTCACTAGCAAGGATGAAGTGCTGGAAAAGGTAATACACCTCACAGTTACAGTTACTTATTTATTTTTATACAAAAGTAAGACCTAACTGTAACTGTTACATTTATTTGAAAGTAACTAGTAACTAACCTATTACTCTCAAATAAACATAATCTGTTATAGTTACTTATTACTTTTGTATTGTTTTTGTATAAAACAAAACTAGTAACTGTAACTGTAAGGTGTATTACTTTTTCTAATACATCTCCATCCTTGCTATTGACTGCACAGAGCTTCCTGGAACAAGTTTCTAAAAGTAATAGAAAGTAATAGAAAAAGTAACTTACCCAACACTTCTCATAGGTTTCCCACTTACCGTGGTCTGGGCTTCAGTGTGACCTTCTGGAACCCCCTGCAAACAATGGTTATCAGACATTCATGTTCAGGAATATTGGAAACACAGTAACAGACCACCAGTAAACATGTGTGAGGCATTATACAATGGCAAGAAAAAATGATGATCTGTGATTGGTCAGTCTGGGACTGCAGCCATGGTGTTATCCCAGTACAATATCATGGCTGTAGTCCCAATCCAGAGATGACCGCATCAGCCATTCCCAGAATAACTACACTGACCCCCACTGGATAGCCAGTTTCCTTGACTGGTGGTAGGCACCCACCGTCAATGTCCCTAACAGAAAAAGCAGCCCAAATGAAGAAAGAGGTTTTATCTGAAATCCCCAAAGATAACATTTCAATATTAAAACCCATCATAAAGTGGCTAAATCAATGAACAAGCAAGCTCGAGCATTCAAAATTACCATGTGCCAAAAACACTCACGCGCTCACTCGGTCTTCAAATCACTTTTGCCTTGTTTGTAAACAGCAACACCTAAAAGCAGTCACAAAATAAACTCCCTACCTCCTTTTGTTCTACATAAATCCTAATACTCACAGCACCGGCACCAATCCAAAGAGTGGGGGGAAGGTGTTATGAGCAGCACTGTCTGGCAACAATCCAATCCCACGACTGCAACAAAGTGTCACTAAACAGAAAGGATCATCCCCCGTACCTTCTCTGAGAGAAAAAATGAAATAAAAAACATAACATTCCTATTGATTAGCAGCACCAACATCTCCTACCTGTGTGACACAGTAAATCTCCACTCATGGCCCTCCTCCATTGGAGAAGACTTTTGCTTAGTCATCCCAGGGTACATGGCAGAACCAGAAAAAATTATTTCACAAAAACTGAACAATGCAGATAGCTGGGGGGGGGGCACAGGGCAGAAGACGCCCAACAGACAAAGAAGGGCTAAAAAAAAGAAAGCTAATGGTAAACAGCAGCAACACCTAGCTGACAAAGAAAGAAATGGAAACTTTTTTTTAAACAAGGATACTTCCACACTCCAAAATATACTGTAACACTCTCAGAATTTTCTTTTTTTCTTCTTTTAACTATTTTTAATTATAATGAGCCATTGAATAATAGCAATAATGCACTCCAGGGTGTGTGTTGTGCTGGAATAACATCACTTCTGGGGTGAGTAGTCACACTCGGCCTGCGGCCTCGTGCCTAATAACCCCACGTGTGACGTTAATCCAGCAC
The DNA here is from genome assembly GCA_016271365.2 of Neoceratodus forsteri. Lineage (NCBI taxonomy): Eukaryota > Metazoa > Chordata > Ceratodontiformes > Ceratodontidae > Neoceratodus > Neoceratodus forsteri. The sequence continues at coordinate 13,778,103 of CM028131.1, forward strand.
AATACACACCCTGTCGTGCATTATTGCTTAAATATAACATTGCAACATCAATCTGGTTTATTTAGTGGGAGCATAACAAGGAAGGGGCAAATCTGGTCAAATTATTTTATCCTTACTGGTTTGAGCCAGGATACTAGCATGCGTTTAGTTCCACTTTGTAGTCTTATAAATATACTGGGTGCCCAGATGGAAAACAAACTAGCCTAAACAGTGCCCAGGCTTGCAGCTGTTGTTGGGGCCCTTGATGAAAAAAGACATGAAGATTTAGCATGCAGTTTTATTTGTGTCCAGTGGCCAGCTGGCCCAGTCTCTTGAACCATTAAACTAGCAGTTATATGGAGATTAGGTGGTACCACAATGCTTATTAAAGCTTGTCACAGGGAGCTACCCCAATTTCTACTCACAGTACCCAGACACTGGAGATGAACCAACAAAATGAGACCTGTGGAGATGTTTTCTGAATTAGGGGGGAGGGTTCCCTTGTGGTCCTTGTACAGCAGCTGGTCTGGTGATGCAGGAGCAATTGACTTGGGGCTGATTTCACATAGCCCTAGGCTGAATTTCTTAGCAGAGTCAACAAGTGAAAACCTCAAACCAGATATCTTGAACTAGCCAGCCACACAAACACTTCAGTACCTTTTACACATCTACATATAAGGGTGGTACTGGTTCCTCTCTAGTCATTTTAGTAGGCTTGCAGGCTGATCCACAGTACTGCCTTTTGCTGCATGAATCCACTGCTGTTGCACACTGCAGCTTGCAATGACTGTTGCACCTTGGACCCCGCAGACTGAACCATCGAGAAAATCTAGGCCAACCATGCCTAACCTCTGAGAGATGGCTGGCTCCTCAGAGGCTCACACTCTGAACTCCCAGACAGATCTGACAAATTTCTACTGTTTCAGCAGTTACCCCCTTTTATATGGGGTTAAGGCCCAGGAATCTCATTGGCTGTCAAAACTATCCCAAACTGTCCCAGTCTCTTAATTGGCTTGCTTTTGGGGCCTAGGAAACGTCCTCCTTTTTTCCTCACAAGTCTTTATTAATTCTCATAAGTCTCTTGCCAAAGGTCCAGGCTCTTGACTGATTATTTGGCTACACAATGGAGGCTGCTGCATAGTCCCAAACACACATTTTATTTCAGTCCCAAAATAACTGTCCTGGTACAGGTGGAATAAACACTATTCTTACATAAATTCCCCCACAGTTATATAGCCCTGGCATTTCTCTTTTAAACACATTTATTAATCTCACACATATGTGCCTAGTTTCTGTGTCTCTGCCTTGCAAATACAGAGCCCCTCTAAAACCAGCAGCAGCTCATTAATATTCAGTAGGGCTTCACTGCCCCGACATTTGTCCTTTAATACTGGTGCCCCAGAGGCAGCACTATAGGTGCTTGCCTTATACTTATTTAAAAACACCTTCCCTGCCCTTGCTCTAGGTCCCCAGTGCCTTTTTAACTAAACACTGTGCACCAGGACCCACAGAAACACCTTCTGACTTTTGATCACAATCAGCAGTCGAAAACAGTGCACCTCTCGAAAGTGCGAGCAGCGACTGCATGACTGAAATGCTGGCCACTTGCTGAATTCACACCTGGATCCCAGCAGGGCTCAAATGAGATAATGGGGCTGCTTGGGGAACCTGGGGTACAGAACTTGGGCCAGACTGTGACCTGGGGGATTCATCAGGAGGATGCCCAAGAGGTAGGCCCCCCAAAGGGGGCTCTCAGTACTGGTGCTGTGTACCAACAAAAGACAAGCAGCTACAATCCCTCAGGTCTGTGTCTGAAAGGTAAGAATTTGACATCTTTAGCTGAGCACCTTGCTAGGAATAGGAAACCCCACATCCCAGCCCCACCCCAACAAGACCACTCTTAAAGTACCAGTACAGCTCTAGATAAATGGCAGGAATAAACAATTACACCTGTTCTGTGTCCTATACCAAAGAACATCTATTCAACAGAAATCCTTTTCCTACTGTACTCCACTGTGGCTTAATGAAATCCCAGCTAACATTTTAAATGTTGCTAACCCTGGAACCTTCAAAGCTGAACGTATGCAGTTTCTACTGCAAAAGGATGTCTGTGAGTGTTCAACTGTTCAGAGCAGTTCTCCAGAGCATGCGCCAATCCTGCCTTCTAGCAACTACTCATGGTCTCACTCACATGGTCCACCCCTCCCTATCCCTGTTCCCAAAACTCTGCTACCTTATGCTCCGTAGCTCTTATTCCACTAGTGGTTGTGCTGTCTCATTTGTCTCATGCCTCATTGCCCCTCTCTCCCCTATTTCTCCTTTTCTCCACCAATCTCCACTTTCATGATACCGCCCCTCTACTGCTTGTTCTCTACCTCCTTCCCCTCTTTCCCCCTCCCTGCCCCTCTCTAACCACCTTCTCCCACCTTACCACACTATCTCATGGGCACCCTCCCCAGTTCCTCAGCTCCAAAGTTATAATGCAATGTGACAAGGCTCCTACTGGGCTGCTCTATCCCCACACCGCTCTCTCCCTATCTTCCATTTTCCTCTCTCTCATACACTTTGTTGTGCCATATAACACTTAGTATACCCTTAATGAAATTTGACTGAAACTTAGCTGTTTTCTATTCATATGTTACTTCCTGTACTGATAATTCAACTATGTTTGTATTTTGTTCTGTGAATTCAATTATGTACTGATAACTGAACTATGTGTGTATTTGTACTGTGAATTCAATGATGCCTGTCTTTGCATCGTTTAATGGAGGTACACTCTTTGTAAAAGAGTTCTTAGTCAAAGGTTGTTTCCAAACTTCCAATAAATAAATAATACAATGTCTGCAATTTAAAAACATGCTTTTGAATCTGCTGCATTAACCACATAGTTCCACGTGGCACTTGTACTGTTTTATCAAAACTGTTTTTTAAATAATAATTTGTCACCTATTATTGTGAATTTACCCAAAGCACGGTGTCTGGTCATCTTAACTGTGTTGCAGTCTAATGCTACTGTACTAATGATGTCATTTGCTGCATCATTCTGGGAGCCTGTATCTATCTGCTGAACAGCTCAGAGGGGTTCTGCTGCATGGTAGTAGTGTACTAGTATTTTATGAGGGGGCTGATAACTTTTTAACCTTTGGTGTGCTTGACTGGACATATGGCAGTTACAGTGCTGTTCAGCTCTGAACAAGCTGCAGGCATACTTTGTTGTTTACTGAACTAACCTGCTGGAATGCTACTTAGATGTCCTGTGGGGGACAAATGGTAACACCTCTATGATGTCCTCACAACACTGTTTGACCAGGCAGAAAGTTGCATAGAACAGACTTCCTTCTGATTTCTTTTTCAGAGGCTAAAACTCCAGGAGGAAACATAGAAACGTAGAATTTGACGGCAGATAAGGACCGCTTGGCCCAACCAGTCTGCCCATTTCCCTACATAATGGATAAGCTGCAGATCCCAGTTAACCAACAGCCTACTTCTTCCTACCCCCACCACCTAGAATTGACTTATGTCTGTCCCATGCATTCTTGAATTCCACCACTGTTTTTGACTCCACAACCCCCCAGGAAGGCCATTCCATACATCCACAACCCTCTCTATGCAAAAATACTTCCTTACATTACCTCTGAGCCGCCCCCCCATCTTCAAATTGTGCTCCCTTGTTCTTCCACACCTCTTTTTCTGAAAGATGCTACTCTCTTGGACTTTGTTGATTCTCTTGAGGTACTTGAAAGTTTCTATCATGTCCCCCGTCTCCCTCCTTTCCTCGAGGTTAAACATATTATGCTCCTTAAGTCTCTCTTCATATGTCTTTTGGTGCAGACCCTGCATCATTTTAGTTGCCCTCCTCTGGACTGCCTCCATCCTGTCTATGTCTTTGCCGAGATTGGGTCTCCAGAACTGCACACAGTACTCCAGATGGGGTCTCACCAGCTGTCTGTACAGAGGGATAATAACTTCCTGTTTTCTACTGGTGATGCCTCTCCCTATGCATCCCAGTATCCCCCTAGCCCTTCTTACTGCCCTCTCACATTCCTTGCCCACCTTTAGGTTATCTGATATAACTATCCCCAGGTCCCTTTCCATTTTTGTTGTTGTTAACATCTCAACCCCCATTGTGTATTCTTCCCCAGGGTTTTTGTTTCCCAGGTGCATTATTTTACACTTCTTAGTACTGACTCTAAGTTGCCATACATTTGACCATTCTTCCAACCTTGCCAAGCCCTTTCTCATCCTTTTCACCCCACCTTGTGTATCAACTCTGTTACATCTTTGTGTCGTCTGCAAGGAGACATACTTTTACTTCTAGTTCCTCTGCAATGTCGCTGTGAATCCATGCTGCATTGGGTCCTGTGCCCCACTGGCCTCTAGGTACTCAAAAATTCTTTCCTTCAGAAGTGATTCCATCATTTTGCTTACCACAGAGGTCAAACTGACAGGTCTGTAGTTTCCTGCCTCTGTCTTGCTCCCACTTTTGTGAAAGGGAATCACATCCATCCTTGTCCAGTCCTCAGGTACCACACCATCCTCCCATGATTTATTAAAAAGGGTAGTCAGTGGTGTTACGAGTTCTTTCCTTACTAATTTTAGAATTGTGGGGTTAATCCCATCAGGCTCCATTGCTTTATCCACCTTCAGTTTTTTTTTTATCATTCAACATTTTCTACTTACAGCCACAGTCCTGCTCCACATCCAGCCACCGCTCCACTCCGCCGCTGATCTCGAAGCTTGCATGCCCAGCTGGCAGATGCAACTACACCTGTGAAAGGGGGCCCCCCTATAGCCCCCCATGCCCGTCGAGGAACCAGTACCGGCACATGCCTCCTGGCATCGTCAGCCAGCGGAGCTGCGGGTATCAAGCTGCCATGGATGCATCCTGCTATTTTTCCCATTTTCTCCCCATTTGGGACTGCAGACATGCAATGACATCCATGCAGATATGTGCAGATGTCTGCCATGGCCCCCCCTTCATTACATCATTACATGCGGTACCTCTGGGCATCCCCAGGGGTCACTGCAGTGTGGTGTAGAGTCCCTAGCCCACCCCAGAACCTGGAGAGCTGTCTTCCGATGCTCAGTCCCAGTCCTCCCCTGCTGACGACCCGAGCTCATTCCTGAACCTGGGTCACCAGCATAGCGCAAGGTGTTGCATCCAGCACCTCAACCCTCAGCGCCACCAGGCCAGCCACCTTCAGTTTTAAGAGTTATTTCAGAACCCTTTCTTCTGTGAAAGGACTAATATCAACTTCCCTATCCAGAGTGCTTCTATTGTCTGGATTACGTATCTCCTCCTGCTTTTCCATTGTAAATACTGAGCAGAAGTATTCGTGCAGTATCCCTGCTTTTTCACTGACAGTCTCGCCCAACCATCTTCCTCTTTATTCAGCCTCAGTATCCCTGACTTAGTCTTTCTTTGCTCCCTAATGTACCTATAAAAGATTTTATCCCCCTTCTTAACTGAGTTGGCTACCTTTTCATTGGTTTGGGCCTTTGCTATTCTGACTGGCCTCCCTGCTTCCTTCTGCTTTAATTGGTACAGTTCTCTGTCCTGCTCCTTCTGCATTTCTTTATACTTCCTGAATGCTATTTTTTTCTCCCTAACCTTCCCCACCACTTTTTTTGAGAACCATAGTGTATTCTTCTTTCGTTTTGATTTATTTGTTTCACATAAAGGCTTGTTGCCTCTGTGATGGCAGTTTTGATGTTTCCCCATTGTTGCTCCACTCCACCTTCTTGCCTGTTTGATAGTGCTTTTCTGAGGCACTCTCCCATTTTGACAAAATCAGCCCTCCTGAAGTCCAGAACCCTCACTTTTGTATGGCTTGACTCTACAGCTAAGTTTATCGTGAACCTCACTGTTTGGTGGTTGCTTGTTCCCAGATGGGTCTAGTATGGTTGCCCTTCATTCATTTTCCCAACTCTATATCTCCCGCGATCTATTTCTTTTCATTGATTTTCCCGATGCGATGTTTGCCCAAACATTATTTGATCGAAAAGGCAGTCAGCACTTCTGCAGGGTGCAGAAACCAGCGTTGCATTTGTCAATTTTCTTTTTATTTACTTAATCTCACATTTTCCATTCTTTTTTTGCATCCATATATGATGAATAAGCCTTATCCAGAATACCAAAATCAAGACAGCACATCTGCCTCATGCCTATCCATTAGCCTGCCATCTTTCAACACTGCCTCATCAACCATCCTTCATCACCTACTCTGTCTTTCATAACCCACATCTCTAACATCTTCACTTCTGTGAACAAACATGCCTCTCTCCTGACCCGCTCACAGCACTACTCATACCCATTACTCTGCTTCCATTTGCAGACTACATGACAGCACTGATCTACGACTCTCTGTTTTAAGATAAATTCTTAGACACTTTCAAAATGGTCATAGGCTTACCTAAACTTTCAGTATAACTGTAACTACCCTGTCCTCAGCATTGGCCTTAGAAATGTAGTCTGCTTTCCACTATCCAGTAATTTCTTCCTATCTCTTCTGACTTGACTATATGAAATTACCAAAATTCATTGTAGTGCTGCAACTGTTCGTTCCATTTTGTTCCCTGTTCAGAGTTTAAGTGTTTGTTCTAGTGCTGCAACTGTTCGTTCCAGTTTAAGTATTCATTGAAATTAGCTTAGTAATTGTGCTGCTACTATCATAATTCGTTCTGCAGCACTAGTCAGGAAACTGTTAACGGGAAATAATTTAGTGGGGAAAACAAATGACGGGAAAGCAGTGTCAGTAAACTTCATGTTGGGAAACCTCATGCTGGGCAATCGTATGGATCCCTACCAGATTGCTACTCACTTCATGATCAGAGATTTGATTCCACCTTTTTTTCCCTCATAATTGATGCCAGATGCCAGATGTCTTCCAGTTTGTTTTAGTGGTGAAATGTTCAGTTATCATTTAACTCACTGAGGCCTCAGGAGCTCTTTGAGATTTCCACCACTTGTGGCCTGTATACTTTTAACACTGCAACCTGGAGCTTTCTGAGCAAAATCAAGCCATAATCAGCATGCCACAAACAAATACAAATACCTCATGAACCAGAAGTGCTACACACAAAGTACGAGTAGCAAAGTTGTTCAACACAAAAGTATCTTTTGAATGGTGATATGCAATTAATTATAAGTAGTTCCTATTTGTTTCTATATTGGTTGAAATAGTGAAAAACGTTTTTTTTTCAATAAAAAAGGAAATGTAAACCATTTTTTTGTGGGAAACTATTTAACATAATGCCAAATTAAGCATCCATACATTAGATGGAGGTACAAAACAAATTTTGTACTAAAAAGCAATTTTTCTAATACGATACTTGCATTTTTTCCCTGTTTTATTCAAGGTGGCTGGGTGAAGCTTGAGAGACAAATCTCAGCCATACACACCATACCATGCAAAAATGCAAATGTCTTCTAATGTTTACATGACAGGCAAAAGTATCAGTGGCAAAGTTATTCAGCACAAATTTTCCTTACCAACAGTGCTGTGCAGTCAATTCTACTCACTTTGGTTTGTGAAATATTTAAGTTTTAAGCAGTGACGTCCTCAGGCATTTTAAGTCCTCAGTGGCACAAAGTGCAGGACATCTTGAGGCATTAAGGACCTCAGGAATATCTTTTCTGCTGCCACCTGCAGGTGTCTTGGGGCCTCAGTGAGTTAAGAATTTTATGAAAGGTTTAAAATAATTATTTCACAAGAAAAAAAAATAGCCACCTCATTTTTACATAGAAGTAATATCGAGAGCCACAGTAGGGTAAGAATCCAGGCAAAAATGCACATGTACATTACACGACATAGGAATCATCCATAAAACCCAAATCAGCAGTTTTGCTAATGCTTTTTTATATTTATAGAGTGCTATTCACATTGATCATAGCACTTAACAATAAAATCTCAATAAATATCATATTAAAACATACAGTTCATCCAGCCATCCTACAGTGAAAATCAATAGTTTGGAAAAGCCAGGTTGAACAGGTGCATTTTTAGAGCAATTTTAAAGCTTCATGTGGTCAGGCACTCACTTATCTGATGAGGTAGCATGTTCCTCAGGGTACAGGCCACAAATGGAAAAACTTGAGCTCCAGATGACTTCAACCAAACCCTGGGAACCTCTAGCAATCCCTCATCAGTGGAGCAGAGTGGTTGACAGGGACAGAAAGGAATGCAGGAGCTCTTGTAGGTAACTTGGCCCCTGTCCATGTAGGGCCTTAAAGGTCTACAAACTGAACTTAAAGGTGAACATGATCTGCCACTGAACTGGCAGCCAGTGCAGATCATGGAGCACAGGCATGAAATGATCTGATCGAGGCATCCCCATCAACAGCCTGGCTGCCATGTTCTGCACCAGCTGCAAGTGGTTAATATCAACCCCAGGTAACCCTAGGTAAAGGGAGTTACAGTAGTCAAGGTGGGATGTCACAAAGGCGTGGACCAGAGTGGGACGGTCGCCAGGCAGAACAAGGTGCTTAATCCAGGTGATATTCCTCAGATGGTAAAAAGAGGACTTGATGATGGCTAACAAGTGAGGATGAAGCATCAGCCCATCATCAAGCATAGCGCCCACACTTGTTCAGAGATCAACAGCTTGCTACCACCAAGCCAAAGCCCAAAGACAGAACCAGCCACCAGCTCCACTACCTGATGACCCAGATCCAACACTAAAACCTCAGTCTTGTCCAGATTCAGCCTCAACCAATTGGCATTCATCCAGTCCTGGATCTTGGTGATGCAGCTGTTAAACACTGTGACTGCACTATACCACTCTGGCACAAAGGACAGACAGAGTTTGGTATCATCTGCATAGCAATGAAAACCCAACCCATACTGCCTTACAATGTCTCCCAACAGCAGCACAATGTGGGTAACAGCACAAAGCCCTGTGGGACCCACATGGCAGAGATAATGAGTTAGAGGAATACATCCCACCACACTCTAAAATCTTCTGGTGAGAAAAGAAGGGAACCACCTGAGGACTGTATCATACAGGTCACAGATCATCTGCAGATACTTCAGCAGCACCACGTGGTCCACAGTGTCAAATTCTGCAGAGAGATTAGGAAGAATCAAGATGGAATGGCTCTTCCAATTCCTCACTGTCAGGAGATCATTGAGCACCCAAACAAGGACAGTCTCTGTGCTATGCCTCTTCTGAAATCCTAACTGGAGAGAATCACAGATATCATGGATGGTAAGATGATTCTCTAGCTGCAGTGCCACTGCCTTCTCAATAACCTTCCCCCCAAAGGGGAGATTAGAGGCTGGCCTGTAGTTGGCAGGACAATGTGGGTCAAGAGAAGGTTTCTTAAGGGGGGATCACCACAACATCCTTCAGGGATTCTGGAAACTCACCTGACTCAAATGAGCTTTGGAAAATCTCCACTAGGACCGAGCTGATGATTTAACACACCCCAAGGAGGCAGGTTGGGCCCAGGTCCAAACCACAGCAGGTCGGTCGCATTCTCTGGACTATCTGCTTGACATCTAAAATCTCCAACTGGGCAAAGTCAGACCATTCAAACTGATGAGCTATAACCTCTTACTGACCACTACTATCCCCACTGGAGCTAGCCAGCTGAATCTTAGACCTAATGTTGGCCACTTTAGCAAAGAATCGAGCACACTCATCACACATTTCCTGTGAAAACACTCTCTGAGACTGTAGACAGGTTGTATTGCACAGTCTGTCCACAGTTTTGAGGAGTTGGTCTGGTTGAGTCTGAGCTGCAGCTATCTCCTTGGACAAGAACTCTGTCTTCTTAAGAGAGAGAGATAGACGACTGATAATCCTGATAATGGTCCATCAGTCTAAGTTTGTTGGCATCAAGGCTCAATATTCACCAGCAATGCTCCAGCCTATTTCCCACTTCCCTCAGCTCCATCAAAGTCCCATCAAACCAAGGGGCCCTCCAGACAACAGCAATGGAGTCCAGAGCCTCCATCACTGCCCTATTATAGTCTAGCAGCAGATTGTCTGGACCCATGCTTGCATTTGGTAATCCCAATTGATCCACCACCATCATCATTCCATCTGGGTCAAACCTTTCAAAGGACAGTACTGGACCATCTCCTCAGGGCCAGGTCTATTAGGGGGAGCTCAAAACTTGAATCTTATAGTATGATTGTCAGACCATCCAACTGGTTCCACAACCATATCAGAGATCTCTTTACCCACTATAAAGACCATGTCCAATGAGTGACCACAGTTGTGAGTCACAGAGGTAACCACCTGTGTGAGGGCCAGCAAATCTGTAAGTCAGAAGAAGTCCTGACCAAATTGCAAGAGTTCATCATCGACCCAGGCATTGAAGTCACCCAGAACCATCAATCTAGGGGACTCCAACACCATGTCGACAAGGAAGTCTGCAACGTCCTGTAGAAATTACATCTCACCCTCAGGAGGATGGTAGATGAGAAGAATCCTGCACCCCACATTTGCAAAAACAGTACACTCAAAGGATCGGGTCTCCCCAACTAGCACAGCCACAAGACCCAATTCAATTCTAAAACAGACTGCTACACCCACTCCCCTGCTATCCAGCCTTAGGCTGTGTGTCACCAATAATCCGTCTGGAATAGCTGACTCCAGGATGGGGCCAGAATTTCCATCCAGCCAAGTCTCCGTGAAGCAGGTCAGGTCCACTGACACAAGATCGGTAAAAATAGCTGTCTTGAACATAAAGTTCTTTTGCCATTAAAAAACTCCTCAAATCTAAATACATAAAAATACATTTTCTAGTTGCAGCACAATTCAAAATCTTTATGCTAGAGGGGTCACAGTTCTTCAAAACCCTTGCATCAGCCAAATCCACCTTGAAGAAATGTGGATCCCTAGCTAAACTCTTCGCCCATGCAGACCCTGCTGCTGAACTATGGTAACAAAACCTGCCAGATGAATGAACCAGCAGCATCCATAGAGGGAAGGCACCAGGATGGCCCACTGTGATTAATATCCAACCTCAAGCTTAAACTCCAGTTACATGACATCAGGGAATTACAAGAGTAAAGCTGCTGACTTGCAGAAAATTCTCTGACTGACTCAGTGTGAAGGACCACAGACAACGACCCATAATTGTGGGTCTTGCTCGTATTTTGTTACTGACTCATTTGCATATTATAATGACTGGCAGAAGATTAATAGGTTTAAGGTGTATACCAAATACCAGATATGAGCTGGAGGGAACTGGGTCTGAAGGGTCAGGGTCCAGCCAATAGATTAATAGAAGGGATTGCTCTGGGTTGCTGCTATGCCCACCCAAAAATAAAACAAAAAGTAGGAATTGGAACACCCACAGTTTAACTAATATGGCTAAACTTCTCATAACCAATTAAATCCATTCCCTTTCTTTTTGCTAACTTGGTTCTATTCAGTACATGGCTAGGATCTGGGACAAAACAAAGGTCCTGGGCTTTATGCATGTGCAGACTCCGTTATGAGCAATAGGGGATGCACAACAGGCCTATGATATTGAGAAGGCATTAACTTGCCTCAATCATTTGGAGGCTAAGATAAAGGGAGAAGATCATGGCTGCAGCTTTCTGCTAAAATGAGCATGCAAGAATGTAGTATAAGAATGGCATATTGGCCATGATAGAACTGACACCTGAAAACAGATGGAGGCCTAGACAAAATTGCATAAGAACCACAATCCCAGCAATGCTGGCCTGGTGCCAGTTATGTGGGCCTGTCAAACCCACACATGAGATACATGCAGGAACAAAATGTATCACCCACACTCACAAAAGTAAGTTAATATTTTTACTTAAAGTGCAGACAAAATGCATAGAATTCAACCAGTGCAAAACTAGCCACTGGCCACTAGCCCCAGCACTCTGACTAGAAAAGATTGGTGGCACCTGATCACAGCCAAAATGAGAAAGGCCTCCTTTCCTATAACAGATAATGCACTGGTTACCCAGCCACCTTGAAACTGAGTGTGATCTTTGATCAGAGAATGGTGGAGAACTGAGAAACGCCCACAATTGCTTGGGCAGGAAAGCACCAACTTGCAGGGGATAAAGGGGTGCGTCCATAGGTACTGGAAGTTGTGAAAGGCTATGAGTGCATACCACACTGTGCCCAACCCAAGTTCTGTTAATGGCTGTCCATGCTCAGATCCAAATACAGCACAATCTGGTACCTTACCCAGGTGGGGACTGTGAATGCTTTGTGCCACTGGGTGCTGGTAGGTGGATTGAATCTTCTTGTGTTTATCCCAGCCACATTGACAGCGTCTGGGGGGGACTGGGCTCATGGAGAGAGGTGCATTTGAGGGAGTGTGGCAGAAAGAGCACCACATCCAAAGCATTACACATGAAACAGAATGGGTCTTCACATGAAGTACTGGACTATCCTCCTGCTCAAAATACAGATTTAAATATTTAGCTAAGTGATGGCTAACAGAGTTCTTGTGCACTGTGTACCAGCTGTACAAGATGAGTTACAGTACAAGGAAGAAAAATTTGAGTATGCAACTTTAAAGCACATGAAATGCACAGGGCTCTCCCTGCGGCAACCCAACCTGCACACCAGACAACAATGGCAGGCAGGCACACTGCCGATGTAACTTCCTGAAGCATTTATCTCCACCTGGAAAAGATTACTGCTCATTTATAGTGTTATTATTATTGTGTGTGTCACTGACACAATGATAAAAGGTAATGAGAGCACACATGAGTAGAAATGGGTCTGGTACATTTGCTCAGCTATCAAAACTCCGAAGCTCAACTACCCGACTCCAATTTCCCAACTGTTATGTTTGCCCAACTATCAAAATACCAAAGCTCAGCTGCCCAACACCAGATTCCCAACTGTGCTTAGAAACTGATGTATATGTTACTTACTATTGTAAATCCAGAATTTACAAAAACTGACTTACCGATGGGGTAGAATACTATGTAAACTATATACCATTCATCAAGAACTGCAGTGCCAGAGTCAGTCCCTTCTTCATCCTCACTATCTGTCTCACTAGGTGTGTTAGATTCTGACTCTAGCTCATGAACAGAACAGCTCATCTCTACAGCTTGAACAGATGTGGAGCATGAGGAAGATGACTTTTCAGCATGTCTACACAAATAAACCTGGACTAACTGAGGTGAGGGGATATGTTTACAAGGGGCACAACATGAGTGATCTGGGTAACAAAACAAATGGTAGAAGAGAAAGAATAATATATTAGAATGTTGTCCTCTGCTCCTTGCTACATGTGGGACCAGATCGGGTAGCTGCTCAGATTATAGGAGAATTTACAATGGGCATAGCATGAGAGGTTTAGATTTTGAAAAATGACAAAGAAATGAAAATGCTACAGTATATTAGGATGCTGTCATTATTCCTCTGTTACATGCTGGACCAGATGGGGTGTTTGTTTTGAGTGGAAGGACAGCATTCACAAAGTGCACATCAGGAGTTTTTTACACAGCACAAGAAATATATACATAAAATTACAGAATAATATATTTGGTTACTCCTATTATTTTCACCAATACAAACCAGATCATGTAGGGAGGCTCCAATCCCAGAAAGGAAAATATAATACTACACTGTGTCACAAACGCACTCCGCAAGTCAGGTCCGTTGCTTCCACAGTGCCAATCTCAGAGTGCAATAGTGTGAACAGGTGACAAACAGGGTAACCCTCCTGTCTGTTTTGGGTCCAAATCATCTACTAGCCTCAAGATCTGGAGGGAGTCAAAATGTGAACCTTAAGTTAGCATACCCAATTTACAGGCTCAGTTATGTACCCTCTTCAGGAATGCAGTACAATCCTTCACCCATGGGTACCAAGCCAGGTTTCCAAAATGTATCATTACAACTCTGTATGAGACCTAGGTGTGCTCTTACCTTTAAGTAAGCTTAGAAACACATTCAAGCTCTTAACAGCTGTCAGCCTTAAACACAGGTTCAGCAAATCACATGTAAAATAACAGAGAAAAAGCACAGGCAGTATTTTAAAGAAAAAGTTGTTTACTAAAAAAAATTGTAAAACAGGAAAACTCAAACACAGACCAATTATATCATTACGTTGCAGTCACAATAAAAAAGAAACGGGAAGTTACAAAACACAAACTCCTACCACAAATACTTAAGTTATTTCCTATTTAGTTGTTACCATTAAGTGCTTTCAAGTCCAGAGAATTCATTCTCTATTGAGTCCAGAATAATATGCTCTGTTTTCCCCAGATGTATGCTCATTTCAAACTGCATCTCACTGGGACGTGGTTATAATGTTGCAAGACATTATGCCTCTTGGCAAAATCGCACTGCCAATATAGCACAATTTCTGCCATGAGGCTAAGTCTTCTTTCTGTGGGGGGCAGAGCCCTCCACACCCCCTGAACCACCCCCACTAAAGATTCTCAACTCTGGGAGGTCAACTTGGGGAGTGCACAAAAGTAAAAAGTAAAAGATACTGGGACCAGGAATTAAATCCAGCCCAAGATGCAGTGCCTGGGTTCCTGCTGCTGTGGCTCAGTCCTGTGAGCCACGGCAGCTGCTCGGCAGAGCCTACTCCCAGCAGACGTCATATCCTCTGCCTGGGAATGTGCTACTGGTGCAATACTGCATACAGCAGTATACGTGGTATTGTACCATTAGCGTTTTCAGCCTACACTGTGTCAGTTTAGCCATAATGTCATACGCTATTAAGTGTGCGACATTATGACCTGGTAGGCATCTACCCAACCCTTTTGGTGAGGTCACCATTAGATTCTCCCTTAGATTTAATTTCTCACATAATTATCCACAAGGATGTATGTTATTATTGTGTAAAAAATCATCACTAGCCACTACTCATTTGAATAATCAGGGAACTATTTTAGATCTTATATTTGTTTCCCAGGAATTGGATATAGAGTCTTGGGATGTTTTGCCTATAAATCTTGTAGATCATAATCCCATTACATGTAGAATAATAAATCAGGTTTTTCCAGTTCCAAAAGAGAATATAAAATGAGAAAGGGATTATAAAAGATTTAATAAGATCCAGTTTAAAGATTCACTTAGGGACCAAAATTGGAATAGAGTATATTTGATTCCGGATATCAATTTGGCTATACAAGAATTTAGTGAATCCTTATTAACAGTGATAAATAAACATGCTCCAATGGTACAGAAAAGGAGGAAAAACTAAAGAAGACCCATGGATTTCAGATAAAATAAAAAAAGAGTTAAGGGTAAGAAACAGAATATGGCAGAAAGCTAGAAAAAACTAAGAATTTAGATGATTGGGAAAGTTTTAAAAATGGAGAAACCAATGTAAAAGGAATATTAGTATGGCAAAGAGTAAATATTATTTGAATAAATTTGAGAAGGTAAATGATTCAAGAATGTTTTGGAAACTTGTTTCTGATTTAAAATATAAAAATAAGAGTAGTAAGGTAGAAAGTATATTACAGGAAGGAAAC
Source organism: Neoceratodus forsteri (assembly GCA_016271365.2). Taxonomy (NCBI): domain Eukaryota; kingdom Metazoa; phylum Chordata; order Ceratodontiformes; family Ceratodontidae; genus Neoceratodus; species Neoceratodus forsteri. Next base: position 13,793,507 of record CM028131.1, read on the forward strand.
ATGATTGAAGATTCGGCTAGTATTGCTACTATATTGAATCATTACTTTCTCAATTTACCTGATTTGGATATCCTGCCACCAAAAGAATAAACTGCTGATATATCTGTAATAGAATTAATTGCTAAACAGAAAAAGAAGTATGGGATACAGCAAGATGATAAGTTTAATTTTAAACTCTTAAGTATAGCTGAAATAAGGAAACAATTACAAAATTTAAACGTAAGTAAGGCAGGTGGTTTAGATGGAATTGAAGCTAGATTTTTGAGGATTGGTGCAGATATTTTGGCACCAATAGTAACATATCTTTTGAATTGGAGTCTAACAAGTTCAGTTGTCCCTGATATGTGGAAAGTGGGAAAGGTAATTCCAATTTTTAAGGGTGGGGATAGTACTGTGCCATCTAATTATAGACCAATTACGATTCTTCCAATATTATCTAAAATATTGGAACGTAGCGTTCATTCACAACTTAGTCATTATATGGAAATGAATTAAATATTATCTGATAGACAACATGGGTTTAGAGTAGGGAGGTCCACGGGCACCACCCTACTGGATTTCCAAAATTTGGTGGTAACATCTCTTGATGATGGAAAGGCCACTGGGGCGGTGTTCATGGACCTCAGTAAAGCATTTGATTTGGTACAGCATAGAAAACTGTTAGAAAGACTTTGGATAGTGGGGTTAGAGTAAGGACCATTAACATGGATAGCATCATATTTAGCAAATCGTAGACAGTGTGTCGTCAATGGTGATTTTGTATCAAGCCTTGGGGAATTAAATCGTGGTGTTCCCCAAGTATCGATACTAGGCCCATTGTTGTTTAATATCTATGTGAATGAGTTAGTGCAAACAATAAAATATGGGGAGGTAAGATTATATGCGGATGATACAGTTCTGTTGGTTTCTGCAGATAATATGAGAAATGTTGAATCACAGTTACAGAGAGATTTAACCTCACTGGACAATTAGATGGACAACTCTGGTCTTTTAATCAATGCAAAGAAAACCCAGTGTATGGTGTTTAGTTTGGGGCATAATCTGAAAAAACAAACTCATTTAAATATTCACTTGGTAAATGGCACTCAAATTGAGGAAGTCAAAGGTTATAGGTATTTGGGTATGTACATAGATTCTGGTATGACATTTGAAAGTCATGTTGATATGCAGATAAAAAAAGTTAATCAAAGATTGGGTGCTTTTAGAAGATTAACAAATGATTGCCTAAATTAGCCAGAGAAAAACTTGTTAAGCAAATGTTAATCCCGGTATTTGATTATGGAGCGCCAATATATATGAATGCTTCACAGAAAGTGTTAAAAAAAGTTAATCAAACAATTTATAGATTAGGTAAATTTATTATTAAGGGCGAATATAAAATGCATCATTGTAAATTATATGAAAGATTAAATTGGCTGCATCCTGAAGCACAGAGAAATTATACCTGGCTACTAAATTGTCATAAGTTAATATATGCCAAAAATAATCATCCACTACTTAAGTACATTAAGTTGCAGACCCTGGATAGCTATAATTTATGTACAAGAAATTCTGAAAATAGGGTACCATTGCTCAAACATTGTAGTAATGTAGGAGAAATGAAGTTACAAAATAGACTTGCTTTATCATGGAATAATTTACCCAAGTACTTGCAGAATATAGCTAGCCTTGTTAGTTTTAAAAGTAAATTATTTGAATATTTGCAGAAGGAATGCGTGTGTGTATGTTATGGATAATGTCATATATGTTATTACTTTGTGAAGTATTTGTATTTTGAGTATGTTGATGTTATTTATGTATCATCTATACAGGACTTGATTGTAAACAGTGTTTTTTGCACTAATCAAATATACCTGTATAAAAATAAAGTTTTAATCAATCAATCAATTTCCTAAATACGACAGTCTTTGATCAAAACATCCCCTTTTGTTTCACTGCTGATTTCCTGTTTTGCTAGAGTGATCTCAGGTTTTTATGGGTTTTCACAAGTCTGCAACCAGATAAACCTCTTCCTGTAGGAATCATAAAGTTTTATGAGGTACTATCTCCTGGAAGATAGCCAGAGGCTTTATTTAAGACAGAACAGGAAAACTCTTTAATTAGGCTTTTTCTTTACTGGTCAATTTAGCACATCTTTCAGCCTTCTCACACTGAATCCTTTTTGGGGTTGACGGTCACTCACTGAAGCAGCTAGTCTGTTTGTATCTAAGCAGAAATTCACATGTGTTTATAATACAAATATTATACCATAATGATATTAGACAGTTTTTCACCTTACACTCCTCCCTCCTTAGACTGAATCTGGGGGATCTATTCTTGCATGGGATGAGTTTCTCAAATTCAGTTTACATCTCAAAACAATGGGACAAACCATCAAAATTTTCATTCACTGCCCCAGCCCTGTGTCAGACAGTCATGTCATACCCTTGTAAGGCAAGACCCCATCTCAATAGTCTACCATCTGGCCCAGTGGCACTGAGGGTTGAGGCGCTGGACGCCACACCTGACACTATGCCGGTGACCTGAGTTCGGGAGTGAGCTTGATCACTGGGGATTGGCAGGGGGTGGGTGAAGACTGATCACGTGCTGGGCTGCTCTTCTCCCCAGGGGAAAGATAGGAGAGTCCCAGCATGCCAGTGGCACCTGGTGGAGACCAGGAACTCTGCAGCACGCTGGACAGCATGCAAGTAGCATGGCATGATGCAAGGCAGGGTTGCCGTGTGCTGTTGCATCGGGGGCATGCCCATGTGGGGGGAATGCAAGCACCAGAACAAGGAAAAACATGGTCAGCAGAGGTAGGTGACAGCACCTTCTCCCATGCCCGCAGCTGGGTCCAGCCTGCCTGACCTCCCAGGTTCCTCCATTCTGGTTCTAGTAAGAAGAGCACCCAAGAGACGGGTGGCCCCACCCCAGAGGAGTTAAGCTGGGGGTGCTGAGTGTGGTGTCAAGAAGGAGGAGAGAAAAGGTACAGGCAGGAGGACTTCAGACTGTGCAGGATCTGGCAGGATGCCTGAGAGAGGCCCCTGCTGACCATGACCAGAGGAAAAAATAAGTGTTAAAAAAAAATTGGCACTGTAATTGGGTACAAATTTCCTATAGTACCCTGCAGTCCCCAGAAGACTCCTGACTTGCTTCTGCATTTCTGGTCTGGGCCATGCCTTGAGTGCCTCTGTTTTCACTTAGTGAGGATGGGCTGTCCCCGGCCTACAATGTGTCCAAGATATGTCACTTCAGCCAGGGCCACCTGGCACTTCTCAGCTTTGGCAGTGAGCCCAGCCCTCTGTATCCTGCCCAGCACTTCCCTAAGGTGGGACAGGCATTCCTCCCAGCTGGTACTAAAGATGGCAGTGTCATCCAGGTATGCCACAATGTGCTCCTCAGTATCATTTAACACCTGGTTCACCAACCTTTGGAAAGTGACCGGGGCATTCTTCATTCCTAGAGGCATTACTTTAAATTCAAATAACCCTATCGGAATGATGAAGGCTGACCTCTCCCTAGCTCTGGCAGTTAACTCTACTTGGTAATACCCCTTTGTCAGGTCAATAGTTATACGGTATGTCACCCCTCCCAACTTGTCCAGGAGTTCATCTGTCCATGGCACTGGGTGGACATCTGACTTTGTGATTGCATTCAGTCCATGACAGTCCACATAACAATGAGTAGAGCCATCTGGCTTTGGAACAAGGACCACGGGTGAGGCCCAGGGGCTGTGGGATTTCTAGATTACCCCTAAATCCAGCATTTCCTCCATCTACCTCCTAATGTCCTTTTGGACAGCCTCTGACATCCGATATCCTGTTCAACGTATGGGTGCCTGCGTCCCTGTCTCCACATAGTGCACTGCTAAGGGAATTAGTCCTGGCTTGAAGCTAAACAGTGGGGAAAGTCTGCTAAAACCTTCCTTACTTCCTGGATCTGGTCTGGTGCCAACTGAGGTGACAATTTAATTACCTTCACATAGGATTTCCACTTGCTTTCATCCAGTAAGTCCAGAAGGTGGTCTCTTTCATCCGTCCCCTCCCCAGGAAAACATACTGGAAACACCATGTCAGCGCTATTAGCATACAGCTTCATGTTGACATGGTACATTCTTTCTGTATGTCTCCTGTCAGGTAACTCTATAATATAGTTCACATCATTAACCCATCTGACTACTTTGTATGGTCCTGCTCACTCAGCCTGCAACTTGTCTTTCCAGACTGGGATTAGGACCATGACTTCCTGAACCACAGTGTACAAGCTTGCTCTGGCTCTGTGGTCATGCCACACCTTTTGTTTTTGTTGGGCAGCTGCCAGGTTGCTTTGGGCTGTCCCCTTAAGCTCCTTCTGCCTTTCCCTAAACCTAAGGACATATATAATCCACTATGGTAGTTCCCTAGGTGGTGTGGTAGCCTTTCCAGTTTTTCCAGATCAAGTCTACATGCCCACATACCCTGCGTTCATATAAGAGCTTGAAGGGAGAAAACCCTGTTGACTCTTGGGGCACCTCTCTGTATGCAAACAACAGATGGGGAAGGTATCTCTCCCAGTCCCTCCCATGCTGTTCAGAAAATGCTTGGAGCATTGACATAAGGGTACCATTAAATCTTTCCACAAGCCCATTGGCTTGTGGGTGATAAGGTGCCGTGCGTCTCTGCACCAGCCCACACTTCTCCCACAAACATTTCATCAGGACCAACATGAAGGAACACCTCGGTCGGTGATAACCTCCTGTGAAAACCCAACACAGGAGAAAATCCCTAGTTCGGCTTCTGCCACTTTGTCTGTCCTCAGTGAGGATAGGGTGACAGCCTCTGGGTACTGGGTGGCATAATCCACCACAGTCAGGATGAACCTCTTCCCAGAGGAGCTGGGGGAATTTAAAGGCCCCACAACATCCATTTCAACACTCTGGAATGGCTCCTTCACTATGGGCAAGGTAATTAGGGCAGCTTGGGTTTTCTTACCCACCTTCCCTATTTCTTGGCACTGGTGACAAGATCTGCAATATTTCTTTACCTGCTGGGCGACGTTGGGCCAATAGAAATTCTGTACCAATCACTGTGTAGTGCGCGCATTTCCCGGATGATCAGACAAGGGAATATCATGTGCAATCTTGAGCAACTGCTCACGGTACCCCTGGGGAATGACAAGCTGCTTGTCTATCACCCCTTCCTCTTTCTTTGCATCCTGTGTATACATCAGTCCATTGTCCCATTAAACTTTATGTTTCCTGTCACCTCCCTGTGCTCCATCATAGTCTGCCCAAGCCCTCAGCTTCTCTAGACTAGGGTCACTTTTCTGAGCAGCTGCAAACTCCTTACACATTCTCAAGGAATGGGACAAGTCCCCTTCAGTGTCTAAACTAGTATCCCTAGCTCTAGCATCAGGGCACTCAAGATCACTGCCATCCATAACCCTCTGACAGTGGGTCACCCCTGCTTCCACGGAGTAACCCTCCTTAGCTGTTTGGTTAAATGCTACCTGGGGAATTTCTATGCCCCTTTCATTATTCTCAATATCAGGAGACACAGGCTTGGGAACCAGCCTCTCAATGGTTTCCACAGGGGCTTTTATGGGGTCCAGGGAACCACAATGTTCATTTGCCACTTGGCTGTGGGTAACTGCACACACCATCTCCTGTTTGAGATTTTTGCCAATGATTACATCAACAGCTAAAGTTTTGGCTACGGCAATCTTTCATACAGTCCCCCAATCTCACCCCAGTCTAGGAGGACACTATCAAGTGTCAAGATTTTCTCTTCCCCAGTGAATCCCCATACAGTCATAAATTGATTAGGTATAAACTGACCAGACTCTACCGGATCCCCTTTTACCAAAATCAGGGATGCTCCCATGTCTCTTAACCCATGTGTCTGTACACCATTCACAGTGACTAGGTGCATGTGTTCCCTCATGTTTACTGGCATACTTTCAGGGACACACAAATAACCCACTTTTTTTAGCACCACTTTGTGTACAGCTTGTCCTTTTGGGACACTACCTTGCAATATGTCCAGTTTCTTTGCAAACCCAACATTCATTTCTTTTCTCAGGTACATCTTTTCTTTGTAACCTGGGGCTACTTGGTTTTGGTGGAGGCAGGGAGGGGTTTAGCTGCCCTGAAGGCACGCTTTTCCCTTTCTGTGCTGCCATGCCCACCCCATTAGCTGTCAGAGCAGGTCTGCTCCTGGCATAACAGTCCAAGAGTTCAGCAGCCCCTTCACTACTTTTGGATCTCTGTCCTCCAGTCAGGTTTTCAGCTCTGCTGGGCATGCCCCAAAAAACTGCTCTAACAGTGAAACATTTTTATTTTTTATACAGAGTTTGCTTCAAGTCCTTCCCACCAGCATTTTAAAAACTGATGTTGTTTAGTGGCTAGCTCCTCATAGCTCATGTCAGGGCTTCTCCTGAGCTTACAGAATTTAACTCTGTATGCTTCTGCAGTTAAATCACACTTTTTAAAAAGTGCAGCTTTAAGTTTACTGTAATCATTACTGTCCTCATTGTTCATTTGACTCAAGGCATCCTGAGCTCTTCCAGTAAGTAGCGGGGATAGCTGGAAGCTCCAGGACCCTCTATGAATATTTGCCTGAATGCATGCTTTTTGAAAGGAATGTAAAAATGCATCCATATCTTCCCCCTCTTTGAATTCAGCTATAAATTTAGAATTTACTTTGTAACCCAGTCCTGTAGTTCCAGTTAAACCCATGCCACTTACAGTACCTGCTCTGGTGCTGGTGTTTGGAGTCATAGCTTCTCCAGTTCATGTTGCCTCTGGTGCTCACACTCTCCTCGCTCAGCCTGTCACTCAGCTTCTTGTTGCTCTTGTTCCACCTCTCACTGAAGCTGTTGCTCCCTTTCCTCTGCCTTTTGCTGAAGCTGCTGCTGCCTCTCCTCTCTTTTCATCTTCAGTTGGAACTTCTTCTGCTCAAATTCCAGCTCCATTCTCCACAACTCCATCTACAGCCTGATCTCTTCTGGCTCCAGAATGCTGGTGACCTTTCCCTGCTGCTGTGGCCCTTGGCTTGCACTGGCCCTGCTGTCCTCCTCACTGGATCTGGACACTGCACTGGCCCTTGACCCTCCATGCCCAAGGTTCATTCCTTTTCAGCTATAGACTGTTATTTGAGGCTGTGGGCATCGGATGCCATCAGAGTGTCCAAGAGGTTCTGCTTGTTGGCTCTCCCCTCACGCTGGACTCCTCTCTCCTAGCACAACTTTCTCAGATAGTCTGCAGTGTGCCCGCTGTAGTTGGAAGACTTCTTCTTCCCTAACTATGGCTACACTAACTTGCACTCGAAAAAAAAACAGATAGGAACTTAGACTGTAAGAAAAATGATATAGTTCTGTTGCTTTTTTTTTATAAATCTCTGCCTTATTTTGCATGTGAGCTGTACAGTATTAATCTGACACACTGAACTGTTAAAGCTTGTGTTACAAATTACTTTTAAATCACACTGCTGCCAACCAAATCTGTCACAAATGCACTCCACAGGTCAGGCCCTCTCCTACCACAGTGCCAGCCTCAGAGTGCAATATTTGTGAACAGGTGACAAACACGTAAACCCTCCTGTCTGTTTTGGGTCTGAATCACCTACTAGCCTCAAGTTCTGAAGGGAGTCACAATGTGAACCTTATGCTAGCATACCCAATTTACAGGCTGAGATATGTACCCTCTTCGGGAATGCAGTACAGTCCTTCTCCCAGGGGCACCAAGCTAAGTTCCCAAAATGTACCCTTACAACTCTGTATGAGACCTAGGTATATTCTCACCTTTAAGTAAGCTTAGTAACACATTCAAGCCCTTAACAGCTGTCAGCCTTAAACACAGTTTCAGCAAATCACATGTAAAATAATGGAGAAAAAGCACATGCAAAATTTTAAAGAAAATGTTGTTTTCTAAAAAAAATTATAAAACAAGTAAAATCAAGCACAGACCAAGTATATCAATAATTTACAGTCACAATAAAAAATTGGAAGTTACAGAACACAAACTCCCACCACAAGTACTTAAGTTAACACTAAATGCTTTCAAGTCCAGAGAATTCAGTCTCTCTTGAGTCCAGAATAATATGCTCTATTTTCCCCAGATGTATGCTCATTTCAAACTCCATTTCCCCACTCCTTTTGGTGAGGTAACCATTAGATCCTCTCTTAGATTTCACTTCTCACATAGTTATCCACAAGGATGTATGTTATTTTTGTGAAAAAAAAATCATCACTAGCCATTTCCGAAATACGACAGTCTTTGATCAAAACATCTGCTTTTGTTTCACTGCTGATTTCCTGTTTTGCTTTTGTTATCTCAGGTTTTTATGGTTTCTCACAAGTCTGCAACCAGACAAGTCTCTTCCTGTAGGAATCATAAAGTTTTATGAGGTCCTATCTCCTGGTAGATAGCTAGAGGCTTTAATTAAGACATAACAGGAAACCTTTTTAATTAGGGTTTTTCTTCACTGATCAGTTTAGCACATCCTACAGCTTTCTCACATTGAAACCTTTTTGAGGTCAAAGGTCACTCACTGAAGCAGCTAGCCAGTTTGTATCTAAGCAGACATTCACATTTGTTTATAATACAAATATTATACCATAATAATATTTGAGAGTTTTTCACGTTACACGCTGTAAACACTCCATATTGTTTATAACCCAAATAAAAGTTATAAGAAAAATGCAGAATTTTTGAGTAAAGCAATAATGAACGAAGCATTGAACCCAGAGGAAACATTTACTATAGGTGACTTTAATACAGTCCTGGACTTCCATATAGACATGTTAGGGGACAGGTCAGAGCCTGATGACCCCTGCCTCTAACTGTCTGAAGAAGATAATCAGGGAACTGGGCCTGGTTGAGGTGTGGAGATACATGCACCCAAAGGTAAAAGTCCACACATGTTGATCACCATTCCACCAGGTCTACTTTTGACAGAGCCTCCTCTCGATCTAGAAACATAGAAACATAGAAGTTACAGGGCAGATAAGGACCGCAAGGCCTATCCAGTCTGCCCATTTATTTTTCTACCTTATGAATGTGCCATCGGACTTTGCTCTGTCAATGGCCTATCTATTCACACTCATCTGTATTGCTCCCTTATGCATATCCCATGCCTGTTTGAAGCCCTGAACTGTATTCATATCTATCACTTCACTTTGTCAGGTGCGGCCTCCAGTACTATACACAGTACTCCAGATGGGGCCTAATCAGTGTCTTGTAAAGAGGGATTATTACCTCCCTCTTACGACTTGTGATACCCCTACTAATACACCTCAACATTCCTCTAGCCTTACCTACTGCTTTAGTGGTCTGCTTGGATGATTTCAGGTCATCTGTGATGATGATGCCCAAGTCTCTTTCCTGACTTGTGACTGCCAATAACTCCCCTCTCAGTCTATAGGTGACTTTAGGGTTTCTTTTCCCTATATGCATGATCTTGCACTTCTTTGCATTAAACCCCAGTTGCCACTCTTCTGACCACTCTCTGCTGAATGGTCATTTGGCCCATAATGATTTCAGACCATGCAGCTGTGATCATGGATCTGGCCATAAATCCTTGGATGAAAACCTTGAACCAGAGACTAAATGCCTCCTTATTAAATAATCCTAATTATGAAGTTTTGGTAGAACAATGAATTTAAAAAGGAAGTACAAGTAGGGCTTGAGGCAAGGCTGTTTGAAACACAGAATAGTTTTAACTGAAGGAGTCAAGGAAAGGTTACAGCAGTGCAGAATGCAACTCAATAAAGAGCTGGATAGTGGAATAGAGATGGCCCTGAGGTACTCATACCAGAGAGTCTATGATGCTGGCCAGCTGGCTGATGGGTACTTTCATAACAGCTATAAAAGAGGCTGCTAGCAGAATGGTACTGCATATCAGGGAAAAGACCTCAACTTAACACTATGAAGTGGACCCCATCAAGATAGCACATGAATTGGCTGAGTTCAATAAAAAGGTATTTCTAAAGGAAAAGGTAACAAATTGCCAAGATAAACAAAACACTTTCTTTGTGACAATGAAAGTTAAAAAGCTCAAACAGGAATCAATAGACCTTCATGATGCATTGAGTAGCATGGAAGAAATAAAAGGTTTCTCTGGGTGGCTTGAAGCCTGGGAATGCAACTGTCTCAGTTCAGGCTAATACCTGAATTCTATAGAACTTTTAAAGAAGAGTTCCTCCCACATTTGTGACAGGTCTTCAGAGCAGTGCAAGACATAGATGACCCTGCCCAATTTAACAATATGCCCGCACCTCAGTAGTTCCTTCACCAGGGAAGCCTCCTACATTAGAAACATAGAAACATAGAATTTGATGGCAGATAAGGACCACTTGGCCCACCCAGTCTGCCCATTTCCCTACCTACTGGATAAGCTGCAGATCCTAGTTAACCGGCAGCCTACTTCTTCTCACCCCCAACCCCCAGAATTGCTTATGACTGTCCCATGCATGCTTGAATTCCACCACTGATTTTGACTCCACAACCTCCTCCAGAAGGCTGTTCCATGCATCCACAACCCTCTCTGTGAAAAAATACTTCCTTAAATTACCTCTGAGCCACCCCTCTATCTTCAAATTGTGCCCTCTTGTTCTTGCAAACCTCTTTTTTTGAAAGATGCTACCCTCTTGGACTTTGTTGATTCCCTTGAGGTACTTGAAAGTTTCTATCATGTCCCCCTCTCCCTCCTTTCCTCGAGGCTATACATATTAAGCTCCTTAAGTCTCTCTTCATTTGTCTTCCGGTGCAGACCCTGCACCATTTTAGTTGCCCTCCTCTGGACAGCTTCCATCCTGTCTATGTCTTTGCAGAGATTGGGTCTCCAGAACTGCACACAGTAATCCAGTTGGGGTCTCACCAGCTGTCTGTACAGAGGGATAATAACTTCCTGTTTTCTACTGGTGATGCCTCTCCCTATGCATCCCAGTAGCCCCCCAGCCCTCCTTGCTGCCCTCTCACATTGCTTGCCCACCTTTAGGTCATCTGATATGACTACCCCCAGGTCCCTTCCATTTTTTGTTGTTAGTATCTCACCCCCCATTGTGTACTCTTCCCTTGGGTTTTTGTTTCCCAGGTGCATTACCTTGCACTTCTTAGCATTGAATCTAAGCTGCCATACATTTGACCATTCCTCTAATCTTGCCAAGTCCCTTCTCATCCTTTCCACCCCACCCTGTGCATCAACTCTGTTGCAGATCTTAGCGTCATCTGCAAAGAGACATACTTTTCCTTCCAGTGCTTCTGCAATGTCGTTTATAAAGACATTGAAGAGGACCGGTCCTAATACTGAACCCTGCAGTACCCCACTAGTAACCCTCCTTTCTTCTGAGTGGACTCCATTTACTATTACTCTCTGTGTCCTATTCTCCAGCCAATTCTTTACCCAGGCTGTCATCTTGGGACCCACTCCCAGGCTGGCTAACTTGTATATTAATCTTTTGTGTGGGACAGTGTCAAATGCCTTGCTAAAGTCTAGGTAGGCCATGTCCACAGCCCCTCCTTGATCTACTACTTTGGTCACCCAGTCAAAGAAATCTATCAGATTTGTCTGGCATGACCTTCCCACTGTGAATCCATGCTGCCTAGGGTCCTGTGCCCCTCTGGCCTCTAGATACTAGACAATTCTTTCCTTCAGAGTGATTCCATCATTTTCCTATCACTGAGGTTAAACTAACAGGTCTGTAGTTTCCTGCTTCTGTCTTGCTCCCACTTTTGTGAAGGGGAATCACATCTGCCCTCCTCCAGTCCTTGGGTACCACCCCATCCTCCCATGATTTGTTAAAAAGGGTAGTCAGTGGTGTCACTAATTCTACCCTTAGCTCTTTTAGAATTCTGGGATGAATCCCATCAGGCCTCATTACTTTGTCCACCTTCAGTTTTAAGAGTTCTTTCAGAACACTTTCTTCTGTAAATGGGCTGGTATCAACTTCTGTATCCAGAGTGTTACTACTGTTTGTGACTCCTACAAGCTGATTGCACTATTAAATCTAGACCAAATGGTTTTCACTTTGATTCTGGCATACAGAATCCAGGAGTCTATGGGGACCCTTGTCTACTAGATCATATAGGCTTCATTAATGGACTGATACATGACAACAAAAGATGCCTGTTGAATTTAATATCATGGCAGCGACAATCCCCAGGGTTGGGGTTGGCTATTTTCATAAACCCAGAAAAAACTTTTAATTGGGTGGGCTCAGAGATTTCTGCTCAGAACCCTGGAGGATATGGGATTGGGTCAGAAGACTTGTGACAGCATAAATACCCTTGATGCCCACCCCCCACAAATCATGATTAGGGGCAATGGCATAACAGTGTTCTGTTTCCACTTGAGAAGCGGTGCAAGGCAGGGCTTCCCTCTCCCACATCTACTTTTCACACTTTGCATTGTACCCTTAGCAAACAGGAACACAAAAAACATGAAAAAAGCTCAACAAATCTAAACAAAATTGATGCAATGGGAGACAGTGCATTATGGCAATGTATCAAGTAAACAAATTTACAAAGTCAAAAATCTTAAGCATAGTAGATCACATGAACTTACAAGGCAGTTAGCATCAGCACAGATTCAGGTACAAGAGAATACATATGTCAATTCTAGGTAGTGATATGCGAAGTCAGAACAATTTGCTCCATGTAGTATTTTGCTAATTTGACTCACTTCATGAATTACTATGTGGTGCAAAGTTTGCAGTTTGTGGATTATGCTCACTTTGCAGCACACAGTGTAACTTCACCACCAGCAAAGCAGATATGAAAAGTTCTTTTTGGAGGTGAAGACTTTGCCAATGAAATTTGAGGCAACAGGTGAAGTTTGCAATGTATTGTGGGGTTGCAGGTCACATGTTGTTAATCAAAGGTCACACGTGACTGAACAGCCAATAGAAAGCTGAGGGGGCATTTATCTGTGCACTAAGAGAGTGAGGAGAGAAGACACAGCAGCTAGTGATTGTGATGAGATTATGTATTTATTTATTTATTTATTTGCTTTTGTTAACCGGGTGAGCACGCTAGACAGCCATGTGCCTATTTTCAGGTGCGACCCGGGAGAGTTACAGGTAAGACTTCATACAGGGATAATTACTTCATACAGGAGTAAATTGAGGCGGCATTAGGAATACATAGGAAGGTAGATACATAGGGATAAACCTGAATATTTATGTTCATATATTTCTTTTTATATATATATATATACATATATACATGTACATATATATATATATATATATATATATATATATATATATATACACACATATATATTCATGGCAAAAAACTCTGTTTAATGCATCAGTTAGGGTGGTTCCACAGCGACAAAAGTGAGGAAATTCGCTGTTAGGGTTGAAAACCCTAACTCCGAATTCCCCCCAGCACCACACACACACACAAACACACACACATGCAGGTATGGGGGAGGACCAAGTCAACACAACCAATGACAGACATCCAGCAGCAGGTGACAGAAATAACAAACAATTGTCTAAATGTACTACGAGACATCCCCACCCACCTGACCAGGTACTGCATGCTCAGTGGAGATCAACAGCAAAACTGAGGCCATGTACACCAAATGTACATCCCTGATTGCAGCTGCACACACGTACCACACTTAGTAGTTGCATGGTCTTACCTGCCGATGCCCCACACCAGACCACACCACATGTGGTGGGCCACCTGAGCAATAGAGTTCAGCAAAACCAAGGAGTTGTACTGGTATAATATCTCTGATTATAACAAGGGTTTGAGAAATGCAGCTTTCTAATTGACTGTAAACATTGTAACAGCCTTATGTTTAGTTTTACTAACATACATACAGAAGCCTAACCATATGATGAACATGGTTTAATGTTGTTTAAAAACAGTTTTATTATGATAGCAATAAGCCACTCCCAGGTATTATGTTAATGGTCAGTTTATCACTGTCTAGTGACATATGACACCTGCTATTCCTCATTCAACATTAAACCCTACAGGGTGATTAACAGACCATTTTACATAACTGTTGGTCATGCTTTATTGCTTAATTGTCTTTATGAGTAGATACTCTCCCTCTGCTAGGCACTGCAGCAGCTTTGTAACACAGTGTCCCACCCAGTTACACCATACACTGTCTAGTTACTGGAGAATGGCTGTGAATATGAACTCATGAAGATGAACAGTGTAACTTGATCATTACAGTCATCGAAACCTTAGTGTGATTATAACTGACAGAGTCAGTGATAGGGAATAACCCCTGCTGTCCTAGTACTCTTACCCCATTGTGAGTTAAATCAATACTAAAAGACATTCTGTTTATATCTACACTATGCCTACTTGATTCCTGTTGCACCACAATTAACATAGTTATCACTTTGATAGCATCAGTGACAGAAGTGTGGCAAACCCAAACACTAGGCATACAGCCTGAGTATGAAACAACTGTTAAAAAAATTACACTGTGTCCATAAGTGGCATAGATCACTCATTGCAACAATAGTAAATGTATTACTATTTGAATAAGTTAGTCTTCACAGATGCAGTGAGATTGTCTTTATCAGGTACAACATACTCAGTAAAGTGCCTGAAGGAAAATCTATCCTATATACATCTCCGATACAGGTACGTCCATTGTTGGCTCAGTAGTGCTATGATATTTAGAAGTTGCTTGGCCTGATCCATGCAATTACACTGTTTCTTACAAAGAATACTTACTGCATCTTTAGTATTGAAACACACTGAAGGCCTATGTATGTACATCAGCAGTACACCTTCATCAGTAAGAATGCATCTGATACTGGCAGTACGAATTTCACAGAGTTGAACAGGCAATGCTTTTCCATACGTTTACATCAGCCTCTCTATCTTGAGTAAACCGTTGCAGTAAATGTACTACTATGCAGATCACCTACTAAATGTAACACTACTTTTTACTTGAGCATGCTAGTGTCTTGTAGTTAATTTATGTACTTCTCTTAATTAATGTATACTCACTAGTGTTAAAACCTTTCTACAACTGTCATCATGCACCTTCAGCATTTATATTGACTAACGGCAGAGTACCAGTTGTGGTGTGGTGTGGGGCATCGGTAGGTAAGGCCATGCAACTACTAAGTGTGGTACGTTGTGTGCAGCTGCAATCGGGGATGTGTACATTTGGTGTACATGGCCTCAGTTTTGCTGTTGATCTCCACTGAGCATGCAGTACCTGGTCAGGTGGGTGGGGATGTCTCGTAGTACATTTAGACAATTGTTTGTTATTTCTGTCACTTGCTGCTGGATGTCTGTCATTGGTTGTGTTGACTTGGTCCTCCCCCATACTTGCATATGTGTGTGTGTGTGTGTGTGTGTGTGTGTGGTGCTGGGGGGGTGAAGTCGGAGTTAGGGTTTTCAACCCTAACAGCGAATTTCCTCACTTTTGTCACTGTGGAACAACCCTAACTGATGCATTAAATGGAGTTTTTTGCCATGAATATCCTGTCTTTTTCAGAACTGTTACTCACTATAGTACATAATTAATAGTTGTAAGAATACTGCACATACATACCAAAAAATGTTCCAATATCAGGAATACTTCAAGTCTTGTAGTAGTATTTACTGTTATTAACAGTAACAGTACTTCACTGTGAATCATATTGCTTTTTATATAACTGTATTCATAGTAATTTGTCATTGTTATTACATTTTTGTATTTTTTATGTAACAATGTCTTACTCTTTTTCTTTGTGACCACATATGTAAAGAAAAAGATGTACATAAGTAAAAGAGTATATAACATGAGATGGACACCATTACTTCATCTACGGAACAAATGGATATGTTACCGTAGTAACTTGTGATTTTATAGACATTGGGTTTACAACCAGCTGAGGTGGTAGCACCAATCAAGTGAAGAGAGGTGGAAGAGGTTTGCTGGTACTGAATACATAACTTTGCTGTAAGTACGCCAACACAGAAATTTCACTGTTGTACTAGCAGTCACATACTCATCTTCATCATGATACACATACACACATTCTGTTGAACTAGGTGTATGAAACAACAACAGTGTGCCACAAATAGTGTAAGGCAGCATTCTCACACATCTAAGTTACTTCTATGGAGAATAACAACTGTGGTATTATCTTTCAGCAAATGAGAAAATAACAGTTGTGTAAATCTTGTTTGAAACTATTTTCAATAAACATCCCCAGTACACAATAACACACCAAACACAAGAGAATATGAATTCATTATTTTTTTAACTATAAAAATATTTCAGATGTTTAAAATGAAACACAAACAAAAATATATTTCTTTTTATAAAACCATAAAAAAATATATTTTTAAAAATATTGTATAAAGACAAATAAAAAAATACTTATAAAAGTGTGTATTGCTTCATACACAAATAAATACTGTATAAAAATAAATTTTTATTTACATAGATAACAACAAAAAAAAATTCTTAAAAGTCCTTTATTAAGTAAATGCAAGTTTTGGGCAAGACTTGCGAGAGGTGTATGCACTGCTTGAGGCAATCCAAGGTGGAAACTGGATTCGATGTGGAGGCGCAAAGGAAGTGGAAGCTGTTGCGCCCTCCGGAGGAGATACCGGACTACTGTGAAGGGTAGTCAGTTTGGCCCAGGGAAGCTGCGGGAACAGATGGTGCTAGTGGAGGTGAAGCACTGGTACTGGCCACAGTGCCATCAGCCCCTGCTACAACCGGCTCGAGCATGAGGTTGACAGTCCGCTGCTGTGCCTCCAAGAGAGACAGCATTCTAGACTGCCTCTCAAGGAGCACAACGTTTTGTTTCTGCAGAGTGGCAACCTCGCGCACGAGCTGTCTGTAGCAGCGGCAGTGGCCAGTACATTTTCGCAATCGCCGGCACCCTACAAAGATTAAAAAAAAACATGATGAATACACAAGACAAATTAAACAGTTATGACTTTCAAATATTTAACTTCAAATATTTCCTAGGTACTGCACTATCATAAATGCATTAATTTCAAAGTTATGATAATATTTTGAAGTGTGATGCTAAAATATTTTGTTATTTTATTTGTGTCTCTATTATACTTTATTATCTATATAATGTAATGAGATGACAACATCAAAAAACTTATAGTTACATGTGGTTTACAATGCTATTCTTATATTTTATTCATTAGTCATAAATACTCAGTATGTACATACTTTTGCATAATCAACAGTATAATACCATACAATTGAAATAGATCCTCATCAAGTATGAGAATTGTTACTTCACCATGTCTGCCTATAATGTCTAGTCATCTCTGCAATAAAAATCCAAAGTACATTGACATGAACACTATCATAATATACTTTAGATGTGTACATAATCATGATCACTTTGATGATTGTTTGAAAGCAAACAGCTTTTGAGCCGTATTTCAGCCCCTCAACACACATTACTGTTTTAAATAATTAAGTCACTGATATGACATGCATTCAGCAGAACACCACTAACAAGCTATCATGTAGAATTATCATAGACTTACATTCTGGGAATTTTCTAGAACAGGAAAATCATAATAATTATGTCTTGCAAAGCACACCCTATATGTCCACTTCAATAACCTACATATGTACATATTAACAGCAAAAATGCGCTCCACAAACATGCCAGAGATCTTCAAGTACATAAAGAACATAAATAACAGATTTTTAGGTTGCATAACTATAAGAAATTCAGACAACTAACCTAAAACTTAAACTAGAGTATAGGAAAATCTAGTCAAAATAAAGAGATTTAATTCATTGTTGCACTGTTGGATGCCCGTAATGTGCACATCACTGTGCTGTTGCACTGACACAGAGTTAAATTCTTCAAGACAATCTGGCGCAGCAGTAATAAGGTTCTTCAATGTACTATCTGACATTTAAGCAATAATGCACTCCAGGGTGTATGTTGTGCTGGGATAATGTCACGCCTGGGGTGATTAGGCACGAGGCCGCAGGATTTTTCTTTGCCATTTTATAATATGAAATAAACAATTAGCAATACCAATTGTTGCTTTCTATCATTAGCATTGATAGTGTAA
This sequence comes from Neoceratodus forsteri, assembly GCA_016271365.2. Lineage (NCBI taxonomy): Eukaryota > Metazoa > Chordata > Ceratodontiformes > Ceratodontidae > Neoceratodus > Neoceratodus forsteri. The sequence goes on from CM028131.1 coordinate 13,811,505, forward strand.
TAGTAAGAAAGTTTCTAACTGATGCCAAAGCACTCGCACCCTGCAGAGGATGACAGGCATTAGCATGTCCCTCTGGTTGTTAGATATTGCAGGGCAGAAAAACACGTTGATCATGCTGTAAGAAAAAACAGCTGTGCAGTACATTAGGAGGTGAAAAAAAAAATTACAGTGTTCAACATTTGGTATATAAATACACAACATTTACAAACCTACTACAGTGCATGGGAAATATCCAATACCTGACTGCAATGATAGAATGTAATGCTCATCTGACAACAAATGTTTAAAATAGCCATATTAGCACCTTTGCTCACATACAGTATCACTGTTATGTCCTCACACTGTACCAAAAAGTGATTTCGCACAGCACCCACACCATCATATAGTAAAGTGTGAAAACACAGTTTGACAGTATAGGTGAGCATTCAAAGTGTACCACTGTGTGGCGCAAGGCCATGCAGCATTGAAAAATTTAGCAATGTGATGTGTCTGGCCCAATATTTAACACAGTTTCACTACTCAACAACTCATTTTAATAGCACCCCACCCAGTCACACACAGTGTATGATGTAGTGGAACTTGCACCACTGCAAGTAGTCAGACTACTGCATTTTACATGTGGTGAGACAACTTCCATAGTGATATGTACAAATGTGCAATATTCATAGTGTGACATGCAAACAGTCCCAATATTCACTGCATTATAAATTTTATCAACATTCACTCACTTCATTATCATCTTTGAAAAATCCACATATGTGACAGTGCACTGAATATCATCACACTGCACTGTAGAGGTAAGTATGAGGTTGGCAACGCTGAAGACAGACACACTGCACAGCAATCGAGTTTAACTGGGAAAAGGGGTCATGAAGACTACAAGACACATTTTGAACTTTTACATTGGAAAAAAAAATCATCACTGGACACTTTTTGTGTTGCACACCATTTAGCTCACTAGAATATCCTCCCAGCATGTTGTCTGTTTTTGGGGGTTGGGTATCTGCAGTCATCAATGCATTGCCACACTTGTAAGCTCACAGCACAAACAAAGTCAATAATGTCAACAGGGATTGGGCCCCCCACACCAAACAAAGATATTGGTACTGTCTCGCTACCCAACAGGTATTGTGCACACCCCTCACAATTCAACATTTGGAGTGAGTATGCCAAGAGGCAGTGGGCTCCCCCTGTCATCACACTAAAACAGCAAGGTGTAGTTATCAACAGGAGCATTGATCACCACCAATGTTGACTACCATAGGCTACTTGCCAAGCATGCAGATAATAGCAACAATACATAACCAAATGCTGTTCTGAGTCTGATAAGCTTTGCTAAAATTGAAGTAGAGCTTCACTTACAAATGCAGGATGATTGCATTATACTGTACACAGCCACTGATGTGTAACCTGCATTCACCCAACAGCATTACAGGCCCAAATCAGCACACTGTTAACATGTTGCTGTGCAGATGCAGCAAGGAAATATAAAAGAAAAGTTTAGACTACCGTAAAATAAGATTATTAATTACATAGCTGGTGAACTAACACACAATACTAATAACATACATTCTAAGTTCACAGTACCGTGGGACTACATCTTGCTTGGAAACATTTTCAGATTTCACTTATGTGGTGGGCTGGCACCGGCCTCCTGCTTCACCTCCACTGGTTCTACATCAGCAGCTTCCCTGGGCTCTATAAAAGCAAACAAGTTAAAAAATTATCACATTAATAGATGAAATATCAAGCTAAAAGTTTTTTTCTTTAAAACGTCAATTTCTAATAATACATCATTGCGTACAGCTATCATATGAACACATGTCTCTTTACAAAAACAGCTGTCTCTCCAGCTAGATGTATGTTCTTAACTCAGTATTACATGCATACAACTCTTCTCATCTGCAGAAAGGCACACAAAGTTGAAATAATGAAACCATGTGTCTATGTTCTTCCAAGACAAATGTCCATGCAATCCAGAACACTTAATATAAGTAATCCATTTTTTTCTGGCGCTTCCCTAACACTGTTTGTCCAATTACATTTTCAAAGAAAGAAAACACAGAAATCTATAATTGATAGTACACAGTGCAGAACAAGCAGTGCCTACCCATCAATGGCAATAGTTAAAACACTGTGATAACGCATATTTCTTTCAGTGAAACATCCTAACAACCTTATATGTACTTTTAATTTACATACATGTAGACCTAACTATATGATGACCTGTTTTTTAAACAGTTTGACAAAATGTGTTATAATAGCAAGAACACAAACATACGTATCATGTTACTCTTCACTTAATGACCCTCTAGCTGAATATGACAGTCATTTATCTGTTTTTAAGCATATTACCCCTACAGGGCTATTAAAACACATTAACAAACATGTAGACACTCTATACTGTCCATTTATAAATATAGCAATAATAAAAATGAAACATTGCCAGCAGATATAGAAATAATAAGTCAATAAGCATCTAGGAACATCTCGTAATTAGCAACAGATAATTAAACAGCACACTAGTGAATACCAGTGAGACACCAACAACATTACAATTGGTAATCAATTACTCATTGTACATGAAACTCCACCACAAAACCAACAGAAGACAAGGGTCCCCCACAACACCACATGTACTGACAAGTACCCCTATGGACTTATACATCCATTGTCACATACATGAAAATAAGTATCCCACTGCATGTGTAGTAACAGCAGTTTCTCATGCTGGTGCTGAATCTTATTCCATGCTGCCACTGCACATTCACTAGAGTTGGTTACCACCTTTAAAAGTATTTTGTGTCAGAAGAAACCCTCGTTTCTTATTTGTAAACACCATTAAGATTTGGAATACTATTCTCTTATGCATTAACAGTTTTTAACAATGGCAATCTTAAACATGTGGTTCAGAACAGCTCTCCCCGTAAATGCGTGTGCTTGTATGGAAATGGTTACAGAGCATGGAGATTTTAAGCCGGTACACCAGTATTGGGAATTGTTTGTTAATTATGAAATTTGGTAACCTGATCACTTTCTCTTTCATTCAGAGTCATTCTACAGTCACCTCTTAACAATTTTTTTATTGTAGAATGTCAGATGGAAATTTAGCAGTAACCGAGGGGCAAAGCTGACAGTTCACCTTTAAGTGTTGTCTGTTGCCAGATGAGAGACTGCACCTTTCTTCCTTGTACGGAATGATTAAAAAATGCTTTCAACCCACTCAACAAGTAAAAAGAATAGATACATGATTCAAACAATACTTACTCAGTAAAGACCTTTTTCAAAAAATACAGCCTTAACTTCTGCAGCTAACACATAATATTATTTAATAACACAGACCAATAAAATAGTAGAATTATTTATATCAAACTCTTACCATCAGACTCAATAACAATCACACTTTCTGTGTCCGACTGACCACCCTCCACAGCTTCACTCTGTGCTGGTACTACCTCATGAGAAGCCGGGGGAGACCTCCGGTGTTCTAGCATGAAGCAGAAAAAAAAATATGTAAGTGGTTGATGTGAATCACAGTACAGTTTTGAAATACTTGCAACAACAGTAAATCAGGCACCACATACATAACATTGCTTCTAATTATACAGACCACAAGCATTATGGTCACATATTACAATAACAATTGGATTTTTGTGTGGGGGGGTCCCATCACACCATTATCTACATAGTCTGTAACTGGTGGGGCACCAAACACTATTGATATGTACATTTCTACATGTCTGTCTGTGTGTGCTTACTAGGACACACCATGAGTCAATATTGTATTACTGCTCACTGAAAATACCTCCCTTTTAATGTGCAAGGAATGCATCTTGGACTTGTGACAGACAGCTGCAGCACACATAGAAAACTGCAAAACACCTGCAAATATAGTACCTTAATTGTAACAGGTGTGTAATAACTATGAAATGTCATATGATGCCACTATATTTGTTGCACATGTGTGCAAATTAACTTGTAATACATACACAGTATTACAGAGTTACAAGTTTAATACCACTACATTACAATGACTAAACAGTTACATATTGTTCTCTACCAACATACCATAATAGGAAGTGCGTATATGTATGAATGTACTATTTCTAGTATGGCTATGTTACTAAGCTGTGGCTTGTGACTGAACAACAGCACAGTAAATAAATGCAACAATTAAGCTACATGTTTTCATAGTACATCCTTACATATAGTATTAAGTATTATAAAAAGGGTGTGTGAAATACAGCTTTCTGATTGGTAGCAAACATTCTATTAGCTGTATGTTAATTTTTGATTAACATATATGTAGAGACTAATCACATGCAAAACAAGGTTCAACACTATTTACAAAATATTTGTATAATAATACTAATAAGGCAGTCTCAGTGTTTATATTAATGGTCACTTAATCAACCTTAGCATAGCACTGCCATGCCTCATGCCACATTACACCACTAGACGGTGATTTACACACCACTAATATAACTCTGCTCATGTTTTATTGCTTAATTATGCTGTGTGCAATAATTGTTACAAATTCTGAATACATGCACATCCATTATGAAAACTTCTGCTGATTTACTTATGGGGAGTAAGGCGCTCTGTCGCAGCTGGCTTGCCAGCAGCTTCCCATAACTCGTACGCGAGGTAGTACCAGCACGTATCATTGTCCGGTATCTCCTCATGCTGTTTTAGAATGTAAAAACATTGGCGCAACAGCTTCCACTTCTGTTTCAACTGCACTACACTTTTGTTTTTTATTTTTAAAACAACATGCAGGAAGCAGTTTATGTGCCTCCACATCGAATCCAGTTTCCTGTTCGTACTCCTCATCAGAACCTTTGCATTGCCTCTGGCCTGGACTGCTTCCAAGCAGTGCACACACCTTCAACAAGGTCCACTGCCTCATTGTCATTTTTTTATTATGTAGTTCTGAAATACAAACAGAAAAAAACATCCACATTACTATCATCTACCAAAATTAATCATTTGTTAAACTAATTCCATGTAATACTTATTAAATTAAAGACCACATAAGGGATAAGGGATAAGGGAGGGGCTGACCAGAAGCCCTCTCCTCCAGATGAGGGGAGTAGCCTTCAAGCCCAAGGGGGGAGGGGGAAACAGACTGGGGGTGGAGGTATCAGGAGGAGCAGAGGGAGGATGGAAGTATAAGGAATCTGGGTGGGGTTCGATAAAGAGGATCAGGGATAAGGGGTAGGGGTTGGTGTTAGTAAATGCCAGGAGCTTGGGAAACAAGTTGCCAGAGTTCCAGGCCATGCTGTTGGAGGGGGGGTGGATGTGGTGGCAGTCACGGAGATGTGGACCAACAAAAACCATGACTGGGACCTAAACATATGGGGGTACACTATGCTTAGGAAGGATAGAAAGGAGGGCAGAGGGGGTGGAGTGGCTATGTTCATTAGAGATGACATAGAAATTGCTAGGGTAGAAGAGGCAGAGGGAAATGTGGAGGCCTTATGGGTCACTCACGATCCCCAGCAGGAGATAAGGTCAAGCTGGGTGTAGTATATAGACCCCTGGGATGAGTGATGTCTAGAGGATGATTTGCTGGACAACATCATTGCCCAGTGAGAACCAAAAGGGAAGGAGTGGTGTTGATGGGGACCTTAATATGCCAGGTACAGACTGAGGAACCATGTCTCTAAGGTGGCCAAGGAGCAGAGGCTGCTGGATGGCTTCCAGGATGTGTTCTTAACAATAGCATGTGATGGAGCCCACAAGGGAGGGGCATGTCCTGGATGTGGTTCTGGCGATGGGGATCTGGTAAGAGACAGGTTGTGCGGACCCCTGACTGGGAGGCGACCACAATACTGTCTGGTTCAAATGGCATGGTGGGAGGAGATCTAGGACACTGGGCAGTGGACTCGGGAGGGCAGACTTTATGGGCATGAGAAATATTCTTGAGGATCACTGGAAGGGATTACCTCAATGACAAGTGTGGAAAGGAGATGGGAGGTCATAAGAACGGGACTTCATGAGGCAGTCAGGATCTGCGCTAAGTTGAAACGTAAAGGGAGCAAGGTCACATAACCATGCTGGTGGTCCAGTGGTCACGGGTAGCAGTCAGAGAAAAGAAGGCAGCCTACAAAAGTATAAAACAACAAGAGGGGATAGGGATATAGAATGTACCAGCTTGCATCTAGAAAAGTCTCCCGTTATGGTGAGGGCAAAGGGCCAGTAAAGAGCAGCGGCTGGCACAGGGATACATGGAGGGAAGGGGTTCTTCCGTACATTGGGAGTGGAAAAACTAAGGGCCATCTCAGCAGATTGAGACTGAAGAGGTAGTGGAAGAGGTGAGGGACCAGGCAGAGGTATTTAATGAGTACTTTGCCCTGTGTTCACTAGAGGGATGGATATCTAGAAGCAAGGCACAGAAGGATGAAGTGGCAGTAAGTGGGATCAGGGGAGCAACAGAAATGGAGCAAGAGGGAGGGAGGAGAGGTACCCCAGGGGTGTCACATCTGGGTAAGGATAAAAAGACCAGTAAGGTGGAGGGACTGATGATGCTATCTCTTCCAAAAGGGTGGGTTAGCCCTCAAGGCCCTAAAGAAAGACAAATCCTCCTGGGCAGATGGCATTCATCCGAAGTACTATAAGAATTAGGCGGACGTACTGGCTGCACCCTGGTGGAGCTCTTCAGCAAGTCACTTGAGACGAGGAGGTACCTGAGGATTGGCTAGAGGCATGTGATGCCAATCCATAAAGAGAGTCGAGGCACCAGGTAACTATGGACCCATCAGTTTGACCTCAGTGGTGGGAAAATTAATGGAGTATACTAAAGGAACAATTGAAAGTGTACTTGGAGGAGGTGGGAGGTCTGGATAGTCGGCAACATGGGTTTAAGCCAGGTAGATCAGTGTCAAACCAACCTTGTGGAGTTCTACAAATGGGTAACATCAGAACTGGACAGGAAAGCCTGTGGATGTATTATTCTTGGACTTCAACCCAAAGTTTGACTCTATGCCCACAATGGTCTGGTGGAGAAACTGATAGAAAGTTAGAGTAGGCCTTTGATGGTCAGATGGTTGAAAACTGGCATAACTGGATGCACCCAGAGTAGTGGTCTGTGGAGCTCTCAAACCCTAGAGAGGTTGCTAGTGAGGTACCACAGGGCTTCAGGTCCTGGTCCGATCCTGTTTAATGCTATACATATCGGACATCAGGAGGGTATAGGGTGTGAAATGGTCTCTTCATGGATGACTCCAGATGGGAGCAGTAGTTGAGGGAGAAGAGGGAGGTTGGCCCTGCAAAGGGACCTGGACATCCTGGAAAGCTGGGCTCACATGGAAATTAAATTTCAATATCACAAGTGCAGGTGTTGCATCTTGGTCGGGAAACCCCTAAACACAAGTACACCCTGGGAGGAGGTGCTGAGGCCTCCAATAGGGAAAAGACCTAGGGGTCATGGTGGATGCATGTATGAATAACTCTGAGCAGTGCAGGAGAGTGGCTAGCAAGGCAAACAGGATGTTGGGATGCATCATAAGGGGATCACCTCTAGGAGCAAGGAAGTGATTCTGCTGCTGTACAATGGACTGGTTAGACCACACCTTGAGTACTGTGTACAGTACTGGAGACCACACTTGAAGAGCGACATACAGCTCCTGGAGAGAGGTACAGAGGAGGCAACAATGATGATACGAGGCTGGGGATTTGATGTATGAGGACAGACTTGAGGAGCTCTGCCTGTTTTCATTGGAGGAGAGAGAGACAGGGACATGATTGAGGTCTTAGAGTACCTCAAGGAATAAATAAGAGTAAACATGGAGGGATCTTTAGACTAAAAGCAGGGAGGTATCACCAGAGGCATGTTTTGAAGTTGGAAAGTGGAGGGTGAGGGGAAAAGAGGAGGTTTTCACTGGGAGGTGGTGGACCCTTGGAATGCACTGCCTGGTGAGCTGGTTCAGAGATCCACAGTGGAGGGCTTCAGGAAAGGGTGGGATAGACACAGAAAGTGGATGTATCAGATGATGGCCTGTCCCACGGGGGTGGGGATGGATGATAGGGATTTCTGGAGCACAAGGGATGGGAGGGTCTCGGTACCCAACTAAGGATCTAAGGTTTGAGCAGACTCGATAGACCGTAAGGCCTAATCTGATGGCAAATAGTATGTTAGTATCTCCTTCACCATGGCAGAAACACATCTCACTAGCATTATGCAGCCCCAAGAAAGGATTCAGCAACCTCAGCAGTAACAACAGCTGCTGCTACACTATGGTGTCCCACCAGCATGCCATCCAGTACTCTTGGGGGTTGGGGGCTACTGCATCGAACATCAGATTTCCCACACCATCACATATGCATGTCTACTACACTGAGGTGTTCACACAGCATGAGCTGTACAACTGTCTTTTGCAATCTTGCACCACAGTTATTGAGCTGTTGCACACCACCCTCACCTAAAGTGTGTATAACAGACTGCATCACATACTATGCATCTATGTGTCTGTATGCAGGTAAGCACCAGACTTGAACATGTGATATCCTACTACTGTCCATAACACCATAACGACACCCTTCAACCATACACCACAGCCTAGTAAAGTGATGTGAAACACATATGAACCACACATTGCAGAACTGTACACACACCTAAAATACACTTAATAAATGTGAAGACGGCTAACAAACCTGATCAAAGTTAAATAATATGATAATTGTGTTGTGCATTCATGGTAGGATACATACAAATTACTATATATATATACATGTGTTACATTCAAAATAACTCTATTTCCAGACATACCACTAAAGAAACCTATACATTAAACAGCACCACTGTGTTTCATTGTTGTTGCACACATACCATACTGTAACAACTACAATACTGATAAGACCACAGTCAATACTACACTCCTTAACATACTCAAACTATATAAAAATGTTGACACATAACAACATCATACAATTGTGAACTGACAGCAACAGGGTAAATTACTATTGCTGTGTCCCCACTATTCTAATATAGCATCCCACAATATTAATATTACAAACCCATATATAGCCTTATGTGTGAGCGTGCATGCAGTTGATCTATACGACCACATTTATATATGGTTCTGAAAAGAACCTGTACACTATATTATTCATCAAACATCTGACAATCTTAAGTTTTGATTCCATCTCAGGTCTCCCAGAAATGGCAATTGCCAGCATGAGAAATGTACACCGTCTGGTAGGAACAGCCAATCATTACAGTATTTTATTTCGGGTGACGATAGTATGCATTCCATGCATGCGTGAAAAGCAGTAATCTGTACATTTACTTTTCTGCGAGCTCTGTCAATCAGATATATATGATGTTCTGCTTGCCAGACCCTCGCTCTGTAATATCTGAAAACATGATAATACAGGCAGGCAACATGAACATAATAGAAGCAAGGTCAATTTACCTCTGTAACTAAATCTACCCAGCTTTGAGCCCAAATCATTGCCTCCAAGATGTATTAGCAGTATGTCAGGAGGAGAGTGAGTTATCAAAAGTCTGTGCATGGTTGGCATAAGATGTTCCATCTCATGCCACCACAACCAAACCATCTTACATAGCAATTGGGGAGCTGCAGGTCCCTCCAAAATTACTACTGAACTGCAAACTCAGCTGCTCGTCTTGATAACTGCTTCCAACTATCCACAAAATCCTTTTGCTATTTTCTGCCATTATAAGTTTTAAAACTCAGAAATGTACAGAGAGCTACAAAAGAAAGTCAGTGTTCACCTACAGTGACCAGACAGTACTGAAAATAAAACTGTATTTTCCCTCCTATTTCAAGCTAGCCAAAGTAGGCTCAGGACATAACACACAAATCAAAAAAAAAAATTCCTGCTGCTCTGGCTTCATTAACCAATCTAAGTGATGCAGTCAGTATTACTGACTTATGTTCCTTCAAAAATCTGCAAACACTGATAACTGGAAAAAATGCGTCCTTTTCATAGGCAGTTTTAAACAATGACAACACCAGAAACAAGTCTGATTGGTTCCATTTTCTCATAGAGCTCCACGTGCACCTTTCTATCTCCCTCCATTTGCAACTGTATCTGTACAAGTTAGTACCAAATTGCTATCTCACTTTAAAGTATTTTCTCTTAATAATACAGCATTTTAGATAATAACAAGTTACATAATGAGATTCAGCATATAAAAACATTTAGATTTATAGTATTTACATGTTGTTATCAGTTTTTTTAATAGTAGAAAAAATAATTTAAAGATAGACTGTACTTACAGTTCTAAACTGCTCTGTCTCAGCAATATCTAAAATGGCTCCTGTTGACTTCTTCTTCAGTATTGTCCATCTCTGATTGATTCTCAGACATGGCCTGACAAATCTTAAATCACATTGGTAGAGCCTGCTGTCACTCAAACACACTGAATTCTGATTCGACAATGAATGTATCTGCCACTCCCAAGTGTTAGATTCACTTTACTGTCGAATGCACGAAAGTAAATTTGTGACACTTTCGCAAGCACGAAAGCAAAATTTGCGAAAGTGTCGCAGTTCGACAGTATTCCTGACCAAACTGTCAAATAAATGAAAGTAAATTTGAGACACTTTTGCAAGCACGAAAGTACATTTTGTGAAAGTGTCACAGTTCAACAGTATTCCTGACCATACTGTCGAATGCACGAAAGTGACATTTCCGACACTTTCGAATGCATGAAAGTACTTTTTGCAAAACTTTCGCGCATTCGACAGTAATTTTCCAAGACTGTCTATTTATTGCCACAATTTCAGATTTTATGGCAAAATAGCTCAATTTTCAATAATAAACACCTTATGTGCTGCGTAGCTGCTTCGAACACACTGCACTTCAGATATTTAACATTTACTATGTTCCGAGCGTGCATAACAACTGCGCAATGCAGAGTTGTAAAACAGTTATTTGTTGTGATTTTTGCAACCAAATGTAAACATAGCCATTTTAAGACCTCTGCTCATGAACAGTTTCACTCTGATTTTATACATTTGTACCATATAGTCATTTCTCACATCAACTGAGCCAAAACACAGTACATAAGCGAAAACACAGTTTTGGCAAGATGTGAGAAATGAAATCTGTACTATTCATAAGGTTGTGTATTAAAAACAAAAAAATTTGAATCTCAACTGAAAACGATGACAATACACAAACTTACAAGTGTACATCTGAACTGCACTGCACAAGCTTGTAAATCAGAAATGCTTGGGAATTCTTACACCAATTTTTCTACATACTCATTTTAAGTCGTCTGCTAATGAACAGTGGCACTGTAATTTTGTTACTGTGCCCCATACAGTGATTTTGTTAAGCAACTGCAGCATTACACGCTACATGTGCGGAAAAAATTTTTTGCACGTTGTTAAAAATAACAGCTGCAATAGTCATAAACAGGTGTACTAAAAACACAATGTTGATAATCTGGAGCAACTATATTTAAATTCCATTAACATACAAGCCTACATAGCAACTGTGCTATACACACTCACACAACAGTAATAGTACCACGTTCTCCCTTTAATTGTAAACATAGTAATTGTTACAGATTTGGCAATGAACATTATCACTCTCAAGTTTTTTGTCTACCATATAGTGAATTAGCGTACTGACTATACCATGACATGCTACATGCTCGAAAACACATTTTCATCCACATGTAACAAATTACACCTATGCTAATCATAACTAGATATGGTAAAAAAAAAGCTTTAAAATGTGGACTAGAAATATTGACAATGCACAAATTTCTGATATTACGTAGCAACTGCACAATGCACATCCATAAAAACTACTGTTTAGTTATGTATTTACCAAATTTTTAACATACTTAAGTTACAATTCTATCAATCCACACTGTTATAAAAAATTTACTCAGACATATTCAAAACTTTTTTTTTCTGCTCTGCTATTAGTGCCTGATACTTCTTTAAGATTGCTTACCGCCACTGTGAACCATAATAGCAAAACATGCCAACTAAATACGGTAGACGTGTGTGTCAAAACGAGAGTGATATAATAGTACTACACTGTTGTATAAGGGCAACAAACAAAACAGTAAAGTCACACCACAAAATGAACATGGACAGACCTTTACTGCAACAGTGACCCCTACATCAAGTCACTGCACAACCAAACGAAATTCCTTAACAGAAAAGAAAAAAGGTATACCATCACAAATGTTGTGTAGATCTGTGAGATGAAACACAACTATGTTGAGTGTAACCATCAAGAAACGCTCAAAACAATGCCAGAACTCACAACTGCTGATTTACAACTCAGAAGAAAGTATTTCCGATCATTAGCAAGTAAAGCTAAGATCGAAAGACTTATCGCTGCTGTCTGAGGCACACCCGCAAAGAGTAAGAGTCACCTGTCCTCGATGAACTTACATCTGAAAGTCTGAACTTTTGTCAACAGAGCAGTGTTTGTACTACAGCGATTGTGGCGTAAGATGTGTCGTAATGGCAGACAATTCAGAAACTTGTATATGCCATAAAGAAGCTGTAGTATCCTTATTTGACTGTGGACAACCTTCTGTCATATTTTCACAGGACAGTGGCTGCACACACAGCACTCAGAGGCATATTTTTGGGAAGAGTCTTATCATTCCATAACAAAAGAACACACGTTCACTATTGATGAGTACGGCAAACTAGCAAATGTCCTCAGTATCTCTGATGACAATCAATTGGATACTGATGATGACTGTGATCCAACCACAGTCTTCAATAAACGGCACTGTCTGGCATGGTCATGTGATGATACCTGCAACCATAGGCAATCATCATTTGAAAAAGTAGAACACTTTGTAAACCTATTTGTAATAACAGATCGCAAAGACAGACATAAACTGTTTACAAAAATTGACCATTGTGAAATCCGGCCACATACTGGACTCATGAGTCACTCACTTGCATGTCTCAATAGTGGTGTTTGTGATAGTATTTTTCACAACATGCAGATGCTTGAGGTGCATCAAACAGGCATGTGAAACTTTGTCTATAGAGTATATGAAGTACAGCGAGCTGTACATCAGTACACTTGTTTAAATGACTTATTGCAATCAGGTGACATGCAGGGTGCCATCACTTTCCTAAAAAAAGCTGCAACACATTACTTCTGTACCAGAAACAACAAATTTTCAACTGTAACACTTCTGCAGAAAAATCTGTTTGTGTTAGAAAATGACATTCTGAGACAGTAGGAAGGAAATTGTTAAGTTTGAGGTTCAAAGTCTCGAAGTTTGATTCTGTATGTGTCATGCAACCATTTGTGCTACACAAAACAAACAGTCACAGTCAACCTAGAAACCTTGTCACCATACAATGACATGTGGTTCCATCTCACAGCATTCTTGCTGCTGAAATCTGACTTTCACTTGCAAGAACCATTGTGCTATGCAAACACTGTTTTTCAAAAGTGAACTGTAACACTTTGCCAGCAAGGTCAATGCTGAATAACATGGAAACAGATGTTACGCCAAGTGAGATTTCAACATTGAATATGTTTGAATGCATTCTAATTCAGACAATGAAACCATTCCAAATGATTCTACGTCTGAACACAAATACACGGAACATTCCACAGAAAAAGCTTGTTAGATCTCTAAAGGGTTCCGTGATTTATCTACCACTTCCTCTACAGGAAAATGTTAAAGCAATCTCAACTGAAAATAGCTTGGTGATTCTTGTAAATGGTGTGCCGACAAAGGCCAAGGTCATCTGGCAAGATGTTGTCAATGTGCAAAAGGTAAAGCTTGCTCTTACTTATTTAAAGAGTAACAATCCCTTTCATACAGACCTTGACATAGATCAGATAGCCAGTATCTCTGTGCAACATGATCTATTAGAAAAAAGTAAGCCAATCATTGAGAAGGTCAGTGTACAGACACGTGACAATGTGTATGAACAGTACACAATTCACCCACTACATGGGAGAGATCCATTAGGAGACAACATTGATCTCTATCAAATGAAGCAGGTTGAAGGTGAGACTGTCAGCATTTGGGAGGCAACCCTAGAAGCCCGCTGTTTCCCTGACCTATTTCCAAAAGGGTCAGGCCGACGCCTATATGAAAGAGAAGCACGTGTACAGGGTGCTGAGTACTGCACTAGCTGTGTCCTCAGCAAAGATGACAAATTCAGACACAACATACAGTATCTGTTCCATCTCCTCTGGGAGAGTGAACTTAGCATTCTGTCTGCATCTATAGCACATACCATTCATCTAACAAGTCCACTAGATGGAATAACAGCTGGTCAATTTCTAGAACAATTAAAGCAGAAAGATGAAAATGTGCAAGTGAATCTGTCTTCCATACTTTAAAGTCTTCGTGGCACCAAAGAATATTGGTATCGAAGACACTCTGAAGTTATGACAATGCTGCGAGAGTATGGTGCAGCCACGTGGTTTGTCACACTTAGTTGTGCTGAATATGCCTGGGACAAGCTCATTGACCTGTTAAAGTGGGCAAATTCTGATGTCGAAGGCATCTCATCAATGACTGTCGGAGAAATGTGTTCACTTGATCCTGTGTCTGTCACAAGACATTTTCACAAGCGGTTTCATGACATTCTGACTTTCATCTTGTCAAAGGACAATCCTCCTCTAGGTATTGTGGAACATTACTTTTGGAGGACAGAATATCAAGCACGAGGTGCCCCATATATCCATATGTTATTGTGAATCAAGGATGCTCCATGCATTGGTGAACATGAAGCAGCAGAAGTGCTATCATTCATCAAAAAATATATCACTTGTCACATTCCAGACAAGTATGACAGTCCTACACTATGGAAGTTGGTACAAAAGTTCCAGCGACATATTTGTGCAAAATATTGCCAGCGAGTAGTAAAGAACAAATCTAATTGGTACACACAATGTCGCTTTGGATTTCCTAGATGAGTTTGTCAGGATGGTGCCATGAATGACCTTTTCTCTGCAATGCGACACCACTTGAAGGCAAAATCAACCAAGAGGGTATACGAGTTACCCAGAGATGAAAAAGAGGTGTACATCAATGACTACAACCCAACTCTTCTCCTAATGCTGGCGCAAACATAGATGTTCAGTTTGTGGCTGATAACTCACTGGCCCTGGTTCGTACGTCACTCGCACATAACCAAACATGAACAACTAGCTTGCAAGATCTTTGGGAAGATATTGCCACTTAAGCAAAAGCCTGACATCTCAGCTGGTCATTGGGTTGAAGACTCTTTCACACAGAGAATGTGGATTGATGAGCCAGTAACCGGTTAATGGGTACACATCTATGACGGAAGTCTGATGCTGTACGGTTTCTCAGTGTAAACTACAAAGAGAAACGAAACGTGATACTGATTCCTCATGCCAAAATTGAGAGGAGCTCGCTACACACACCTTCTTCAAAACATAACTTGAAGAATAACCTCATAGACACATACTACCACATAGACACAACGACAGATGATATGTGTCTTTGAGGAGGCTAAGTGGGTATGACTCTAGACAGAGTGCAGCACCTGACTCAACACATGGATTTACAAGGTCAATGAAGTAGATGGCTGTCTTGTGAAGAGCACAAGCCATGGCTTATAGTCACTGTAAACTACATCTAGACACATCGAGAGCAGAGAACATTACCTGCTATCTCCTATTCCTATTAGACCCTGGAGGACTGAGTCTGAATTAAAGGTGACTGTGACTCATTCAAAGAACAGTTCAATCTCACTATGAGAATTTCCAAACTGAATACTCACAGACATATACAAAGACTAGAAGCTGAGAAAGAACAGCTTGAGAAGGCAGAGAAGCAGCTTCAGGAAGACACTCCAGTTAGTTCACAAGACAACCTTGATCCAGAAGGACAAGGTGTTCTATGAGACCCTCTGCCCTTAAATGCCCCAGAAGTATTAACGTCAGAAATTGAGACAGCCATGGAACATGGCACACACTCCATGGTCAACCCAGATGACTTAAGAGAAAGACTAAATCAGCTGCAGCATACAGTTCACTCTCAAGAAGTTGAAGCTGTCCAACATGGGATACTACATGAAACAAAACAATGTGACTGCACTGACTACAAGCCACTACTAATGTTTGTTAGCTGTTCAGCTGGCACAGGAAAGAGTTTCCTGATTGAAGTCATCACTGCAGAAGTACGGAGTGTGACAGGCTCTTCAATGTCTGTTGCTGTAACTGCTCCCACAGGACTAGCTGCATACAACATTGGTGGAGTTACATTACACCGTCTCTTTATGTTGCCAGTGGAACATGGAAGAACTGGAGATTATTGTAAACTGTCATTTGAGGTTGCATCTCAGCTCCGTTCCATGTTCACAAAGATGAAGTTACCCATCATTGATGAAATCAGCATGGTTTCCAATGTCATGCTTGCCTGTATTCATCTACGTCTACAACAGATCTTAGGTACTGACGATGGAGTGCCATTTGGTGGCAAAAGTATACTTGTGTTGGGAAATCTTTTACAGCTTGCACCAGTCAATGCAGAGCATGTATTTACAACTCTAACTGCCAAACAAGCTAAGAATATCCTCAGTTGCATTGCAGGCTATAACATATGAGATTATTTACCTTATTTGAGTTGTCTGAGAACATGCACCAAAGTGGTGATCTAGCTACAAATCACTTTTAGATGAAGCTCGTACAGGTTCTCTATCACCAGAACATGTTTGTATGTTAAATGATAGGACAATCACAGTAGATAGTGCATGCATAGAAACAGCATGTAATGTCTTCAGCAATATATACTCTACTGGCAGACACATAGTGTGTCTTATGCCACGACTAAAGAAATGCACTGAATTGAACAATCTAATGCTGCAGAGAGAAAACCAAGAGATTCTAACTCTTCATGCAGTTGATACAGTTGATGGCGTTATTCTTAGTCAAAAACTAGTAGCAAAGATGACTGAACAACTAAGTGAACTGAAGTCAGATGTTTCATGCACAGCTGGCCTAGAAGCTGTTCTCACAGTTTGTAAGAATGCACGTATCATGCTGCGATGTAATCTAGATGTAGAACAAGGCATGGTAAACGGTGCCATGGGAAATATCACTGACTTTGTCTACAATGTCCAGAAGACATATATCGAGATGATTGTAGTTCACTTTGACAACATGGAACACTCTGTACACATAGATCGAACCTGCATAAAATTCCAGGTTTTTAAGGATGTCTATGTAAACGGAAACAGTTTCCATTATGTATTTGCATATGCTGTCTCCATTCAAATCTCAGGGATTGAGTTTGGATTCAGCAATAGTAGACATTAGGTACAGACATTTTCAAGGATGGCATGAGCTACGCGCACTTTCAATTGCACGCAGTCTTTTGGTTGCACTTATTACTATAGCACCTCAGAAAACCACGAGCTGACAAGCAATGTATTCTTGAGTACAACAGGTTACGTACTCTACATCAGCCACAAATGTCTTTAATACCACTGCCTACATATCTGTCTGTCTCAAACAATTCAGTCACAGCTAGAGGTATCAACAAACAGCAGCAAGCTTCCAAAAGTGATTCAACAAAAAGAGTTCAACAAAGGCCACAACTCAAGTAAACATTCACAGCCAGCAATTCATCAGAAATCAGTTGGTGTAGCTGCTGTACCAGTCTTTGACAACAGCAGTAGAGTAAACTGCTATGCTAACTCAGCTATGCAAGTTTTTCACATGCCACAGTTTGTGCAGGCAATATCTGCTTCACAAGACAATCCTATCAAAGCGCTGAAGCAGATTATCAACGCGACTTCTGACCAGTCTAACAATGTACAGTCACTAACACACTACGACGGGTGTTAGCGACATATGCTGGATGTAGTACGTTTGCTGCAGACATACAACAAGACACTACTGAGTTTATGATGGCATCGCAAACAACCTGGATAAGGATGGCACCCCAATGTGGCAGTACTGCACAGTAACATATGTTACAAAATATGTATGTGTTTCATGTGGCAATTCACAGCGTGAAACCACACAAGACATGCTGTGGATTATTCTCTTTGTCCCTCAAACCAAGAGTGTCAAATTTCGACAGCTATTCACCAATGCTGAATGTAGTCATGCCTGTGGAAGGTGTGGAGGCAGATGCACTCAGTCCATACATCTCAGGACTTCATCTCAATATCTGTTGCTTATGTTGCACAGATTTGACCCCAACGGGCTCAGAGTTGATACTCCTATCACAGATTACACAGCTAGTAGAATAGCCTTCAGCCAATCAGTGTTTGACACTCACAGTATAATCTATCACCATGGTCAATCCATGCATTCTGGGCATTACACCTCCTTACTAAGGTGCAGAACTGGATGGTTAGAGTGTGACGACTCTACAAGCAGTTTTAAACAGAGACTGCCACGACACTTAAAAAATGCATATCTTCTAATATTGAAGAATTATGGTAACCTTCATATTTCAGAGGAATAGGACAAAACATGTTGCATTTCAAAAATGACTACTGTGTCCAAAAAACATTCATACCTCATTACAATGTTGTATAAAGTACGAGCCTAAATAAACCAAACCATTTCAACAAAATGCTATTCTGACAGAGACATTCCGTACACTGTAACATGTAAGATCTTGTGTGTATCAGTGACTACATGAAAATTATTGTAGTGACTTCAATCTGCACCAACAATATTCACAGTCACTAGAGAAACCATGATTACATGTCTATCAAAGATTGTACATCTAAAAACTGAGGCCTTACTGCTGTCCTCCTCTGTATATATCTTTAATTATCCATGTATCAACTCATACATAACAACAAATTGATACGAGTTATAAAGTGTTACTCTTTGCAAACAAACAGAAGTTCTCAGTTATCATCGTAAATAACTGAGGAACACTTCTAACATTCACCAAACATTCCACTCTCACAAGTTGTCTATCAACACTTCAATTTGTCTATTGACTCTTGACATATAGAGAACATCATTCGCTCACCATGCAACAGTGTAGAACTATCCCGCCTTCATGCGTAATACTAGTACTGTACATATGTAAAAAATAACTACCTTTATTGATAATGTAAGAAGCTGAATTACAGAAATGTAAATAAGAACCAATTGCTGAATATCATTTACTGAGTTTTACATGTGTTTGAAATTACTTGTACATAATATTAAGATTTGTATTCAGGTGTACATTGTTAATAACTACTTTGATACTTGTGCTAAAAAGACAAGTCTAACACTAAAGTACAACTGAATGTTTTACATATTATTCATCACTATACTAACTACATCTAATTAACCATAAGTTTGTTAAAAAAATGCATATCATGCACAGTCTTACTATTTACAAGTTAAGAATTTACATAGAAGATAATGTAAGAATTAAAACAATGTCATTTGTTCATGTAAGAATATTCTATTTTTGCAACTTGTCACATAAGTAATTCTAACGTATATAAAAAATATTGACAATTGTTAATCAGACACTGTTACTGATCATAACAGACTGCATACCTGTTCCTGACAATATTTATGATTGCCTCAATTGAGGGGTCCAGTGGGAATTTTCCATTTGCACCTATTCAGGGACATATAATTAAATAATACCAATCAAATGTCACAAAACTAACATTTTTGTATATTGTATTACTTAGCCAGTCAGCATATGGTTTTTCGCCCACCCCAGGAACATCCACATTAGCAGTCACACAATAACAACAAAACACTTCTGTATCATATGTGTAATCACACTTGACAACCTACTGACATTGCCCTATTAGCATACCACACAAATAATGCACTACACATAATTACAACCTACAACCATTTTAAAAAAAGTTACATTTTTTTACAAACTCTATTCACATTCAATAGTAAATATATAATGAAGCGCCACAGCTTCAGCCTGACTATTACAATTCCAGGTCAAATTTCAGAAACTACTTCCTCACAGAAAGTGTAGTGAGTAGTGAAACATGACTAGAAACACACAACACCTGATTAGTTTCCTATAATATCACATACTTAATCCAATCCATATAATACAGTTCTCATTATTCTTACACATTTACATATATGACGAGCAATGATTGCACACATACAAATATTGTATTGTGAGACTGCTTCTGTTAACTAAATTTCAGTCTTGATTGGCCCTTTTCTCCATTTGACAAATTGGCAATAAATTTTTTTAAACCATAACCACCTGTGTCGACTCTTTACTTTAAATACCATTATGACATAAAAATAAGTGTCTCACTTAAGCATACAAATCAATGTGAACTAATACTGCTAACTATACCTCCATCAATTTGTTTGGTGCCTATGACATACAGTCAGTATCAAAGCATTTCAACGATGTGGCACATTGCATGTCACATTGACATAATTCCTAACAGTGTAAAAACTCAGCAATGTACTTACTTTTCCTGTGCCTATGCAGTCATTATTACTATACCAAGGTGCCGCACATCAGCACTCAACAGTACACAGCCGTGACTATACATGTACCATGCAGTCACTACTATGTGTACTTCAGAGTCTAAGAAATGGAGCTTTCTAATTGGCTGCAAACATCCTAACAACCTAATGGTAATCTTTTATTACCGTACATGAAGAGGTTAATGCTATGCTGAACAAGGTTTTACACTGTTTAAAAACATGTTTCATTATAACAGCAATAAGTCACTCCCAAGGATTATGTTAATGGTCAGTTAATCACCCTGTAGGGACATGTGGCACTCAGCCACACCTTGTGCCACAGTACACCCCTAGAACGTCATTAACAGACCATTAACATAACCCCTTGTCATGCCTTATTAATTAATTATAAAAAGGGTCTCAGAAACTGAGCTTTCTGATTGGCTGCAAACATTCTAACAGCCTTATGTAAATCTTTTATTGACATACATAAAGAGGTTAACCATTTCCTGAACAAGCTTTTAAACAGTTAAAAAACATTTTTATTATAATAGCAATAAGGCATTACTAATGGTAATCATAATAGTCAGTTAATCACCCTATGGGGATATGCCACTCGGCTACACTTCGTGACACAGTACACCCCTTGAAGGTGAGAAACAGACCATTAACACAACCCTGCATCATGCATAATTACTTAATTGAACTTTGATAACCGGGCAGCCCCACAGGTCCCCAGACATCCCTTTTTCAGGGGTGACCCGGGAAGCAACCAGTAGTTGAAATAGAACACAATGGTACATATACAAGCTGAGGCTATACAGTATGCTTCAGTTGACAAATACATCTGTGTTGTCATCTGCATCTACAATTACAATATACTACCTAATTTTGTCTGCCATTGGGTGCTCCACTGCCTACCTGACCCTGCTGGTGATGTCTTCTGTCATAGCAACACCAACAGCAATGCAAACAGAAGCACTAACAGTGGCACATATGGTAACACAAGCGAAAATGAAATCATAAACGGTAACACACACAGTGACGCAGAAGGCAATGGTCTGCCACGTGATGTGTTAAATGGAGGTTTGTAATTCCCTGCAAACATCCTAACAGCCTTATGTTAATCTTTTATCAACATACATGAAGAGGTTAACGACACACTGAACAAGGTTTAACACTGTCTAAAAACATGTTTCATTATAATAGCAATAGGTCACTCCCAAGAATTATGTTAATGGTCAGTTAATCACCCTGTAGGGACATGTGGCACTCGGCTACAGCACATGCCACAGTACACCCCTAGAACGTGATTAACAGACCATTAACATAACCTCTTCTCATGCCTTATTACATAATTATAAAAAGGGTCTGAGAAATGGAGCTTTCTGATTGACTGCAAACATTCTAACAGCCTTATGTTAATCTTTTATTGACATACATGAAGAGGTTAACCATTCCCTAACTCTCACCCCATCCCATGTGTAAAGCAGCAGAAGTATAGGAGAATGGGGTGAGAGTTAGGACCGACGACACCAATGCACATTCAATGCTGGTTGGGGGGGTGGGCAGTGGGTCCAAGGGGGGGGTGTCAACCCTAACAGCGAATTTCCTCACTTTTGTCACTGTGGAACAACCCTAAGTAATGCATTAAATGGATTTTGTTGCCTCTCATTTCCCTTCTTTTTGAGAATGATAATGAGAAATAGTGAATGTAATGCAGCGGCTGGAGTGCGGGGCCCTCGTGCTTCCACGCTCCTGCGCAATGCATCAACTCCCTCCGTGATGTCTTCAGGCATAATGTCGGAACAGCAACACAAACAGAAGCACTAACAGTGGGCGCTTGTAGTAATGCAAGCACGAATGAGAACAGAAAGGGTAACGCACATGGTGGCGTAGACGGGAACGGTCTGCCACATGATGTGTTGTCACATAGTAACATGGTGCCTGCAAACAGAGATTTCAATGGGCATGGTGACGCAAACTAAAACAGAAAGAGAAACAGTACTGTAGACACAAATGCCAAAAAATAACAGAAATGCAACCAAAAATGAAAACACCAAGGATAACGCACACAGTGGTGCAAACGTCAACGGTAAGTGAAACGGGTCCGGAACTGCAAGCAGAAAGGGCAACAGTAACAGTAATGAAAGCGCACAGGCTGGTTTTCCCCAAAACCTGCATAGAGAAAGACAGTGAGTACAAATAATGTATGCATAATAATGAGTATCGGAGCAGAAAATGAGAACTTGTAATACTAAATAGGTTATATCTCAGGAACCGTACGACGTAGAAAAAAAATTTAAAAGTCATATTATTTACAGCTGTCCTGCCTAATTTTGTACTTAGCCCCCACTAGGAGGCTAAGAAGTTTTCTGATGAAAGTCCATTATCTTACTCCGCTTCCAAGATACGGACCCTGAAAGCAGGCGAACACTCATGTTATCCTATGGGAAAAAAAGAGAAGTTTGGAGTACCATAACTTTGTCTCCCTGTAATATTTTTTCACCAAACCACTGAAAGGCACATCTGTGGGCTGTTGGCTGTCTTCCCTTCAAATTTCAGGAAAAAATACCAAACCGTTATTATGCAGCAGGACTCCAAAGGATTTCTGTAATGCATCGGGCGCCGTAATGTTATCCTATGGGAAAAACTGTCAACTTTGGAGTGCCGTAACTTTGCTGCCGTGTAATATTTTTTCAATACAACACTGAAAGGCACACCTGAGAGATGTTGGCTCCGTTCCCTTCAAATTTCAGCCCAAAACTCCCAACGGTTCTTTTGCAGCGCAGTGCCAAAGAATCACTGTCACTTTCCCACAGATGGAAAACTACTGTCGCAATCTGCAAAAGCTTTCGCAAAAAAGTTCAACACTTTCGTGAGCACGAAAGTAATTTGCGAAAGTACTTTTTCCAGAAATCTGAAAAACATATTTCTGGGGTGTTTTACCACAAAATAAAGACATGGCAAGCATCCTCAGGGCCTGACTAGGTGAATACAAAAATAATTAGGTTGCTAGAGGGTCCCAAATTTAAATGCCAACCATTTTTCTGATCACCAACTGAAAACAAAATGGCAGATTTGTGAAAGTAACAGGCCCATTTGAGAAAGTAAAATGCATTTGCGACACTGTCGAACTTTTTCTTAACTTTTCCCATTGACTTATAATGGGAAATTGCTTTTTGAATAACTTTTGAACCGTTTAATATTGTTTCCACAAATCTTCAAAGGCACATCGGGAACCCCGGCCACACGTTCCCTGAAGATTTTGGGCCGGTCGCGCAAACCGTGCGACCTGTACGCGTGACCGTAGAATTCCAGAAAAAGCGTAAATGTGCGTGCAAATCATGCTTAATAACTCCGCAGCTGTATATCTGACTGGTAGGAAACTTGGCAGATACAAAGGCCTATAGTTCTTGATTGTGTATTCCAAATTTCAGCCAAATCTGTCAAATGGTTGCAAAGTTATTAAGGTGCAAAGTTTTGGGGTTTAACATAGAAATGGCTCCTCAACCCTAACTATGGTAGCACTTCCGTGCTACCATAATATATATATGTATATATATATATTATGGTAGCACGGAAGTGCTACCATAGTTAGGGTTGAGTACCCCATTTCAGGTTAAATGGTGAAGCTTTGCACCTTAATAACTTTGACACCATTCAATGGATGTGCTGACATTTGGCAGACATGGGGTGTAACCATAAATCTTGGGATCTGCTAACTTTCTTACCGGTCAAATATATGGCTGTGGAGTTATTAAGTGACATTTGTGCATGCAATTACATTTTTTTGTGCATTCTTTGCTCGCACTTACAGGACACATGGTTTAGGCGACTGGTCCGAAAACATCAGGGAAAATGTAGCCAGGGTCCCTGATGTGCCGTTTGAAGATTTCGTGAAAATATATTGAACAGTTCAAAAGTTATTCAAAAAACAAGTTCCCATTATAAGCCAATAGGAAAAGTTAGCAAAAAGTTCTATAGTGTCACAAATGCACTTTTTAGTGCCACAAATTACCCTAGTAGTGTTGCAAATCTGCCATTTTGTTTTCAGTTACTGATCATAAAAATGCTTGGTGTTTAAAATTATGTCCCTCTAGCAACACAATTCTTTTTCTGTTCATGTAGTCGGACCCTCAGGATGCTACCCAAGTCTTTATTTTGTGGGTAAACACCCCAGAAATATGTTTTCCAAATTTTTGGAACAAGTAGTGTCACAAAGTAGTGTCACACTTGCAACACTTTCGCAAATTTTTGCGAAAGGTGTAGCAAATCATGACACTACTTTTCTAGACTATGACCAAAATGACAGGAATTCGTTGCCACCCTGCTACAAAAGAATGGTTTGATCTTTTGGGCAGAAATGTGGAGGGAAGGCAGCCAATATCTCACAGATGTGCCTTTTTGTGGTTTGGTGAAAAAATATAGCATGGATGCAAAGTTACGGTACTCCGAAGTTGACACTTTTCCCCATAGACTAACATGGTGGCGTCCGCTGTGCCTTTCGGGGCTCATATCTCGGAAATGGTGCAAAAGACAGAATTTCCATCGCAAAAATGCGTAGCCCTGTGGGCTATGCATGCAGTGAAAATGTAGCCTGGGAAGTCAGGAATCATGTGACATTTAAATTTTTTTTTTATGTCATGTGGTTACTGAAATATTAGCAATTTAGTATTACAACTGTTCATTTTCTGCCACAAGGTGAATACATTCTTTGTTTTCACTGTGTTTTTCAATGGAGCTTATGGGGAAAAATAGGGTGTGCACTCCACTTACTGTTACACATAGGCTTTACACTTCTCTTTCCATGCCTGTTTGCGTTAGCGTTCCCGTGTATTGCACCGTGTGCGTTACCCTTTGCGTTTTCATTTGCACTTACATCTGCATTACTGTTACCATTTGTGTTTCCACTTCTGTTTGTCTTTGCATTTTGGTTTGCATCACTGTGTGCTTTGCTATTTGCATTTCCGGCCACCCTTCTGTTTGTGTTTGCTTTTCTCTTTCATTTTGCATCATTGTTGCTGTTACCGTTACCATTTGCTTTTCCAATTGTGTTACCATGTCTGTGCTCATTACGGTTCACATTTCTGTATGCGCTTACATTTCTGTTTCTGTTTCCTTTGGCATTATTGTTGCTGTTACCATTACAATTTGCATTTTGTATTGCGGTACCGTGGCCATGCGTGTTATGGTTTGTGTTTCTGTAAACGTTTGCGTTTGCATTTCCGTTTCTGTTCCCATTTGCATTTTTCTTGCTGTTACAATTACCATTTGCATTTCCAATTGTGGTACCATGACTGTGCACGTTACCGCTTGTGTTTCTGTACGCAATTGCGTTTGTGTCTCTGTTTGTGTTACTGTTCGCTTTACTGTCACTTTGCGCTTGCGTTTCTTTACCATTTGCATTACCATTTACGTTTCCATCACCATGTGTGTTACCATTTGTGCTTGCATTTCCCTTGTGGTTACCATTACTATTTCACTACAAAACATGTGGTGGGAGCGCAGGGCCCGAAGGGCCTGTGCTCCCATCACCACATTTCATTAATTATTTATAGTTCTCATTCTCAAAAAGAAGGGAAATTCATGGCAAAAAAAAACTCCATTTAATGCATCAGTTAGGGTTGATCCACAGCCACAAAAGTGAGGAAATTCGATGTTAGGGTTGAACACCCCCCTTGCACCCCCCCCACCAACAGGCTTCGAGGTGTGCATTGGGGTCATTGGCCCTAACTCTCACCCCATCCAATGCGTAAGCAAGTGAAGGTGATGCAGTATAGGAGAATGGGGTGAGAGTTAGGACCGATGACCCCAACGCACACCCCGAAGCCCATTAATGGGCAGTGCAAGGTGGGGTGGAAAACCCTAACATCAAGTTTCCTCACTTTTATCACTGTGGAACAACTCTAACCGATGCATTAAACAGAGTTTTTTGCAATGAAAATTTATATATATTAGATATATATATATATATATATATGTATTAGAGGCAAAAAAATCCACTTAATGCATCAGTTAGAGTTGTTCCACAGCGACAAAAGTGAGGAAATTCAGTGTTAGGGTAGAAACCCCCACTTGCACCCCCAAAGCCTTCCCCCAAACCGGCATTGGGGTGTACATTGGGGGTCGTCGGCCCTAAGTCTCACCCCATCACATGTGTAAAGAAGGTGAGGTATAGAAGAATGGGGTGAGAGTTAGGACCGATGACCCCAGCGCACACCCCGATGCTGGTTGGGGGGTGGGCTTGGGAGTGCAAGGGGGGTTTTCAACCCTAACACCAAATTTCCTCACTTTTGTTGCTGTGGAATAACCCAAACTGATGTATTAAACAGATTTTTTTGCCTCTAATTTCCCTTCTTTTTGAGAATGAGGACCGTGAGGACCATAAATAGTGAATGGAAGGGGTGGTGGGCCGTACACTCCCACTATGTGATGTCGTGTGAGATAGTAATGGTAACAGCAATGCAAACAAAAGCAGCAATGGTTATGCACATGGTGACAGAAACATAAGCGTTAATAGAAATGCAGGTGGAAAGTGACGACACAGCAAAAAGTGACGGAAATGGAGACGCAAGCGTGTATGTAAATGCAAGTGGTAATGCACACAGTCATGGTACTGCTATTGTAAATGCAAATAGTAACTGTAACAGCAACAATAACAGCAAAGGCAAGATAAACAGAAACGCAAGTGCGCATGGAAATGCAAACCGTAAAGCGCAAGGTCACAGTACCGCTTTCCAAAATGCAAATGGTAAAAGTAACAGCAACAATAACGCTAAAGGAGACAGAAATGCAAACAGAAACACAAGTGTGTATGGAAATGTAAACTGTAATGCACACAGGAACGCAATTGGAAATGCAAATGGTAACGGTAACAACAACAATGATGGGAAACGAAAGAGGAACGCAAACAGAAATAGAAGGGCGGCCACAAACACCAATGGCAATGTGCACGGTGGTGCAAAGTGAAACATAAACAGAAAAAGTAGTGGAGACACTAAAGAGTAACGCAAACACAAACAGAAAAGCAAAGGGTAACACACACGGTGGCATGGAAACACAAGTGGGAAGGCTACCTGTAACAGTAAGTGGAGCGCACACCCTATTTTTCCCCCAAAGCTCCATTGAGAAAGACAGTGAAAACAAAGAATGTATGCATAATAATGGGCTTGGGAGCAGAAAACGAGCAGTTGTAATACTAAAATGCTAATGTCTAAGTAACCGTACGATGTAGAAAACAATTTTTAATTTCACATCATTCATGAGTTTCCTGGCTAGGTTTCCACTAAATGCATAGCCCACAGGGCTACGCATTGTCGAGATGAAAATTCCATATCTAGCACCACTCTGAGATACGTGCCCCAAAAGGCTTGGCGGACGCCTCCGTGTTTGTCTATGGGAAAAATGTCAACTTCGGAGTACCGTAACTTTGCATCCATGCAATATTTTGTCACCAAAACCACCAAAAGGCACATCTATGAGATGTTGGCTGCCTTCCCTCCACATTTCAGCCCAAAAGACCAAAACGTTCTTTTGCAGCAGGGTGTCAAAGAATATCTGTCATTTTGGCCATAGCCTAGAAAAGTAGCGTCATGATTTATGAAAGCTTTCGCAAAAATTTGTGAAAGTGTCACAAGTGCGACACTACTTTGCAACACTACTTTTTGGAAAACACATTTCTGGGGTGTTTAACCCCAAAATAAAGACATGACTAGCATCCTGAGGGTCTGACTAGGTGAACAGAAAAAGAATTGTGTCCCTAGAGGGTCCCAATTTTAAATGCCAAGCATTTTTCTGATCAGTAACTGGAAAAAAAATGGCAGATCTGCGACACTACTAGGTCCATTTGCGAAACTAAAAAGTGCATTTGCGAAAGTGTCAGACTTTTTGTTAACATTTCCCATTGACTTATAATGGGAATTTTTTTTTTGAATAACTTTTGAACCTTTCAATATTTTTTCACAAAATCTTCAAAAGGCACACTGGGGACCCCAGCCACACGTTCCCTGAAGTATTCGGACCAGTCATGCAAACCATGCAACCTGTAGACATGAGCAAAAAATGTGCAAAAAAGCATAATTGCACACACAGATGTCACTTAATAACTCTGCAGCCATATAACTGACTGGTACAAAAGTTGGCAAATCCCAAGATCTATGGTTATCCCCCAAGCCTGCCATGTTTCAGGCAAATCCATTGAACAGTGGAAAAGTTATTAAGGTGCAAAGTTTCACCTTAACCTTAAAAGTGCTACTCAGCTTCTAACTATGGTAGCACTACCATGCTACCATGATATATACATATATATATATACATATATATATATATATATATATATATATATATATATATATATATATTTCTATTCATGCATTATATTTCATACTTATTTCAGCCCAGATAGAGGTATGAACCCTGAAGCACAGCTCAACTCCTTGGAGATGCTGATTCAGTTGAAAATATGGGTGCTTTTTCCCTCTCATTGGCCAACTGGACCCAGTGTCCCAAGTCCCTGCTCTGAATGGACACTCTGCTTTTCCCTCTTTTCTCTGACTGGGTCCTATTTCTCCTCATCTCAGATATTTCATTAGACAAACTTACTGCTTTTTTTAAGCAATAAGGCATGACCAAGGGTTATGTTAACGGTCTGTTAATCACCTTCTAGGATGTACTGTGGCACGAGGTGTATCCAGTGCCTGAAGGGTGATTAACTGACCATGCTATATAATCCCTGGGAGTGCCTTATTGCTATTATAATAAAAAATGTTTTTAAACAGTATTAAACCTTGTTCAGCATATGGCTAAGCTCTACATGTATGTTAATAAAAGATTAACATAAGACTGTTAGAATGTTTGCAGCCAATCATAAAGCTCCATTTCTCAGACCCTTTTTATCATTTTTAATAAACTGTACTGAACATTATTGTATGCAGAAATTTTTAAAGTTTATTGTGCATGTTTAAATACACAGAGTGACTGCCATTTCCAAACCTTTCTCCACAACTCACCCGAGATTAAAGAGTATACTGAACCACTCTGAGAACTCATTTACTCATTTCCTACTGCCCTTCTGCCCTGTTCTTTCTAAGCCAACCTCTCGCTCCTGAAGCACTTTTGTGAACCTTTTAATCTCTATGAATGTTTTCAATCCCTCCTTCTGCCTTGTTTCTATCTGAGAGATTCCATGCACGGATCACTCAGAGACAAAGATTCAAGTTAAAGTTTAATTGCTCCTTATGCCTATCCCATGTCTGTTTGAATCCCTGCACTGTATTCATATCCACCACTTCCTGAGGTAGGCCGTTCCATGCATCCACCACCCCTTCTGTGAAAAAACACTTCCTCACATTACCCAATTGGCCTCAAGCTAATCTCATGCAGTGTCCTCTTGCCCTGCTATTTTTCTTATAACGAAACATGTTAGACTCATCTTTTTTTCAATTGTTTAACCAGGTGAGACACACTAAGCTGAAAGCTTGTTTACAGGTGCAACCTGGGAGCACAGGGAAGTTAAGTGACTTGTTCAGGGTCACACAGTATGCAAGTGGGGGCTGTGGGATTCAAACCCAGGTCTAGAGATTTGCAGCTCAGAGCCTTAAACCACTGTGCTTTACTGCCTCCCAGCCACCTTGTTAATGCCCTTAAGGTGTTTGAATGTTTCGATCATATCACCTCTCTCCCTCCTTTGCTCTGGGTTATAAAAATTGAACTCCATTAATCTATGCTCATATGTTTTCTGATGCAGTCCCTGCACCATTTTGGTTTCCCTTCTCTGGACTGCCTCAATTTGGTTAATGTCCTTGTGAAGGTGTGGCCTCCATTACTGCACGGGGTACTCCAGATGGGGCCTAACCAGTGTCTTGTAAAAAGGGATTATTACCTCCCTCTTCTGACTTCCCTACTAATACACCGCAACATCCCCCTAGCCTTTAACTTGCAAAGTTTTGGGGCCTGCACCTGGGAGGTGTGCATGCTGCGCTTACAAGTGAAAAACAGTAAAAAGAAAATGCCAGCACAGGCTACTCACAGTCCATGGTTTCACAGTTTCATGGTATAACCAAGAAATGGATCCAGTCCTTTAGTAAGGTGTAAAAAAAAGTGCCATAATTTTATTGTAAGTGCACAAAGCTCCATCAACGTCTGCTGTCCCCTCATACAGCAAAACATAGACCTCCTGATGCGTTTCACGCTCCCTGGTGCTTAGTCATAGGATTGAGTGAGACCCCATCTGGAGTACTATGTGCAGTTTTGGAGACCTCATCAACACAAGGACATAGACAGGATGGAAGCAGTCCAGAGGAGGGCAACTAAAATGGTGCAGGGTCTGCATCAGAAACCATATGAAGAGAGACTGAGAGAGCTTAATATGTATACCCTTGATGAAAGGAGGGACAGGGGGACATGATAGAAACGTTCAAGTACCTCAAGGGAATCAACAAAGTCAGGAGGTAGCATCTTTCAGAAAAGAGATGTGTAAGAACAAGGGGACAATTTAAAGATAGAGGGGATGGTTCAGGGTAATGTGAGGAATTTTTTTCACGGAGAGAGTGGTGGACACATGGAACCACCTTTCTGGAGAGGCTGTGGGGTCTAAAACAGTGGAGGAATTCAAACATGCATGGGACAGACATAAGGCAATTATAGTGGGGGGTGGCAGGAAGTAGGCTGTTGGTTAACTAAAATTTGCAGCTTATCCAGTAGGTAGGGAAATGGGCGGACTGGGTGACCCAAGTGGCCCTTATCTGCCGTCAAAGTCTATGTTTCTATCTTTCAGAAAAAGAAATGTGTAAGAACAAGGAGGCACAATTTAAAGATAGACGGGGGATGGCTCAGGGGTAATGTGAGGAAATTTGTTTTTTCACGGAGAGAGTGGTGGATGCATGGAACCGCCTTCCTGGGGAGGTTGTTGTGTCTAAAACAGTGTGAGAATTCAAACATGCATGGGACAGACATAAGGCAATTGTAGTGGGGGGTGGCAGGAAGTAGGCTGTTGGTTAACTAGAATCTGCAGCTTATCCAGTAGGTAGGGAAATGGGCAGACTGGGTGGGCCAAGTGGTCCTTATCTACCTGTAAAGTCTATGTTTCTATGTTTCTATGTCTCCCTAGCCTTACCTACTGTTTTAGTGGTCTGCTTGGATGATTTCAGGTCATCTGTGATGATGATGCCCAAGTCTCTTTCTTCCCTTGTGACTGCCCGCAACTCCCCTTCAAGCCTATAGGTGGCTTCAGGGTTTCTCTTTCCTATGTGCATGATCTTGTACTTCTTTGCGGTAACCCCAGTTACCACTCTTCTGACCATTTTGCTAGTTTATCCAGATCTCTTCTCATTTTGCCCATCCCATCTGGATCATCTACTCTGTTGCAGATCTTGGTTTCATCTGCAAGCAGACAAACCTTACCCTCCAGTCCATCTGCAGTGTCACTGATGAAGATACTGAAGATGACTGGCCCCAGATCTGATCCTTGAGGTACCCCACTTGTGACTTGCATCTCTTCTGACTGTATACCGTTTACCACCACTCTCTGTTTTCTGCCCATCAACCAGTTTGCCACCCAGTTGATCAACTTCTGACCCACCCCAAGCCTACCCAGCTTATTAATCAATCTTCTGTGTGGAACAGTATCGAAAGCTTTGCTGAAGTCAAGGTAGGTGACATCAACTGCTCCCCCTTGGTCCACCACCCTAGTTACCCAGTCAAAGAAATCTATGACATTAATTTGACAGGACCTTCCTGTTATAAATCCATGCTGTCTTGGATCCTGTGCTCCTATGGATTCCAGGTGTTGTACTATCCTTTCCTTAAGGAGTGCCTCCATAATCTTGCCCACTACTGAGGTAAGACTGACTGGTCTGTAGTTCCCGGCCTCCTCCCAGCTACCACCTCTCCTGTGGTCATAGACTCACTAAACAGTTCTGATAATGGCTCTGCTAGTTCCAACCTTAGCTCCTTTAGTACCCTGGGATGTATGCTATCAGGTCCCATTGCCTTGTCCACCCTGAGCTTATCAAGCTCTTGTAGGACCCCTTCTTTTGTGAAGGGACTAGTGCACACCTCCCTCCCCCTTGTGTTCATGGTGCTGAGCTGTGGGCCCTGCACTACCTTCTCTTCAGTAAATACTGAGCAGAAGTATCTATTTAGGATTGATGCTTTTACATGGTCCTCCTCCTCCTCACATGCCCCCTTATCCCCTTTGATATTAGCAATACCCCCTCTGGACTTTCTCCTTTCACTAATGTATCTATAGAAAGTCTTGTACCCTTCTTTTACTGTTTGTGTTAGTGTTTCCTTGGTTGGGGCCTTTGCCTGCCTTAGTGCCTTCCCTGCTTTCCTTAGGGAAGTTTGGTATGCCTCCCTATCTTCATCCTGCTGTTTTCCCATATACTTACTGAAGGCCAGCCTTTTGGCTCTAACCTTTTCTGCTACTGTTTTTGAGAACCAAAGTGGGTTCCTTCTTCTTTTGCACTTCCTTTTCTCTCTAACACAGTGGTAAGTTGCTTCAAGTATTGCATCCTTAATGCTTGCCCACTTTGCCTGTACCCCCTCACCTGTATTTCTTTTTGCCAGGACTAGCTTAACTCTGTTGACCATCTTATCAAAGTCAGCTCCTCTGAAGTCCCATATTTTTGCCTTGGAATGAGGTGATTTAATTCTAGTGGCCAAATTGAACCATACCGTGGCATGGTCACTGGTTCCCAGGTGACCTTCTACCTGGAGATCTGTGATCCTTTCCCTGTTAGTCAGTACCAGATCTAGGATAGCCCTGTCTCTTGTGGGTTGTTGTACCAGTTGTTTGAGGCCCTCCCCCTGTGGGAATCCACTATGTGTCTAGTTCTGGCAGATGTTCCTGCTGGTATTGACCAATCTGTTTCTGGCATGTTGAAGTCTCCCATTATCAGAACCTCACCTTTAGCTGTCATGTTTTGTATATCTTCTAACAGTAATGAGTCTATGTACTCCCCCTGGTCTGGTGGCCTGTACAGAACCCAAATTCATATGTCTGTCCTATTTCCTGTTTCCAGGGTGACCCACAGTTCTTCTGGCTCCTTATGTGTATTCTGAATTTCGGTAGTTTTGATATTTTCTTTGACATAAAGGGTCACTCCACCCCTCCCCTTTTTGCACTTCTGTCTCTTCTGAACAGTACATAGTGAGGTACTGAAGTCTCACAAGTGCTGTTACTGGTAAACCATGTCTCACTAATGGCTACTATGTCCAATTTAGCCTCTGTCATTATTGTCTGCAGGTCTGGGATCTTGTTTCCCAGACTGCGAGCATTTGTGTACATGATTTTCCATTGGCCAGATTTCAGTGTGTTAGTTGTTGGGCAAGGTCTGGTGTTTTCTCTGTGTGTCTTATGGGGAGCCAGACCTTTTTCCTTACTTGGTGATGCAAATGAACTACAAACACGCCAAACTCCTGTTTGACCACTAGCTCAGCTGGGAGGGATGTTCTTTCCATTCGACTTATGGGATGCTGCACCCCTCTCTCCATTTGCTAGTTTAAATATTCTGCAAAGATGTCAAACTTCTGCTCCAATGCACTGACTCCCTCCTTAGTCAGATGCAGTCCATCCAATTTAAAGAACTTTCACTCCCAAAACTATTGCTAGTTCCCTACAAATTTGTGTCCTTAAAAAACTTTTCCTCTTACTGCTACTATGCTCTGGTGACATTGAATCAATCCCTGGATCCCTTTGCCTATTGCAGCTCCCTCTGATCTATCCCAGCTTAAAGTCATCTGCTTCCTTCACATTAATGCCTTCAGCTTACTTAAAAAGTTTGATATGGTTCAGGCCTGGGTCCTCCATACCACTCCAGATGTGCTGGTGGTCACTGAATCATGGCTGAGAGCCTCCACCACTGATCATGTCATCAACATTCCCTCTCATAATGTATTTAGAACAGACAGGTCCTCCATGGGAAGGGGGTGCAATTTATGCCTTAAATAAGCTCATAGTTTCTGTTTTTGAGTCTACTTCATCACCAAAGAAGTTTGAAAGCCTCACTCTAAAAATCTCCCTACCTTCTCATGAGACCATTTTTATCTCAGGTTGCTACAGACCCCCCCATTCAGGAGGTCTTGGGATATTCCCTCATCTCCACAGGATTCTAGAAGCTACTGACTATGAATGTCTATTTATGGGAGACTTTAGCCTATACTGGAACTCCCACTGCACCAATCCATTAAAACATATATGTGACACACATGGCCTTACTAAACTAATCTGTGATGTCACCCATCCCAACATCAAAAACCCAAAACATAGTACCCTCCTTGACTTGACCCTTACTAATAAACTCCACAAAATATTATACACCGGGGTATTCCACAATGATATTAGTGACCACAGAGCCATAGCTTGCGTGAGGCTCCTACCCAAAACTATTCATCTAATGTCATATTTAAAAGGAGCTTCCACAAATTTAACAGCTCTGATTTCATGGCTGACTTAAGTACAATTGGAAGGCAAGATTTCTACCTTGCCTCCACAGTCTCTGAATCCTGCACCTTGTTCTAGAACCTTTTTTTTTTTGCAAGTAATCAGTAAGCATGCTCCAACTGTAAAAATTAGATCTAGGAAAAGAATCTGTCCCTGGTTTACCAGTATGTTAAAATCTACCTTGCACCACAGAGACAGCCTCTGGAAGAAAGCCCATAAGACTAAATTAGGTTCTGGTTGGGCATCATTTAGAGCAGTGAGGAACCTTTGTACTAGGTTCATCTGGGCCAGAAAGACTAAATATTTCCAATCAGCACTGTACTCGCCTCAAAACAATGCTGCCAAATTCTGGCAAATTCTAAGGGAAATTGAAGGGCACAGCCCACCGTCTTCCCTCCGAGCTAAAATAGTCTCAGGGACCAATACCATTACATGTAAGCATGATATAATAGATTAATTGAATAATCATTTTTCCACCACTGGTCTAGCTTTTGACACTTCTCCCAATAGTAAGTTACTGCCCCAACCCTGCACTGGTGACTCTCTGTGCCCACCGACTAAGCCTCGCCATCTTCCCACTCAACTCAGCTTTAGTGAAGTTACCCTCAAACAGGTCAAAGATCTCCTAATTGCTCTCTAGATAACAAAAAAGTGCTGAAGTGGACAAGCTTGAACCCTTTTTCCTAAAATTAGGCTATTACTTACTGTCCCCACCCATCACCCACCTCTTCAACATGCCCCTCTCTAAAGGGGCCCTTCCTTCTCACCAGAAAATAGTTCCTGTCATCCCTCTTTTTAGATCTGGAGATTCAAGTGATCTTAACAACTACTGGCCAATTTCCTTATTACCTGTCTTATCTAAACTAGTCAGAAAGCTAGTCAGTTCTTAATTTAGAGATCACCTGGAAAACACAAACCTTCTGAACCCCCTACAGCCTGGGTTCAGGCCCAAACAAGCACAGTATCAGCCCTGGCTAAAGTCACTAATGACTGGCAAATTTTCCTTGATGCCAAACAACATGTCTGTGCTCTTTTTAGACTTGAGTAAGGCATTCAATACCATTGATCATCAGCTACAATTATCCATGCTAAAACATCTTGGGTTAGATGATATTGCTATAATATTATTTTCCTGCTACCTCACAGGTAGACAGCAACAAGTAAAAGCCCAGTGGTGCCCTTTCTCCCCTTAAAACACTGCAGAGAGGAGTTCCACAGGGGTCTATCCTGGGACTCTTATTATTTGCTTTATACATCAGTGCTATTGACAACAAAATCAGCACCGCAAGCATCCACCTTTTTACAGGTGACACTGTGCTCTATGTTGCTAGGCCCTCTCTTCAACTCACCTGCCTTGAACTACAGCACGAATTTGACCAGCTCCAACAAAATCTGCTCCACTTTAAATTACTACTCAATGCCAAGAAAACTAAAGTTATGCTTCTGTCCCCTCACACTAAAGAAATAACCTTTAATCCCTTGAGTACTAATCTCCAGATTAAGACCATTCTGGTGGAGCCACTTGAAACAGTTGAGAAATGTAAATACTTTGGTTTCTGTCTTGACTGCAGACTTTCATGTGTCACTCATATCAAGGAATTAGCTAAAAAGTTACATCAAAGGCTTAGACCCTTCTACCATATTAAGGGAGGGATTCATTTCCTGAATCCCTCCAAGTCAGGCCCTGATGGTCTCCACCCTAGTGCTCACTTTGCTCCACATCTCAGCAGCTGCTATTACCACTCCTGTGACATTTATACTAAATCTTTCTCTCTCCTCAGTCGCTGTCCCAAATGCCTGGAAATCAGCCAAGGTCCTTCCCCTCCACAAGGGCGGTGATCCCTCATCCCCCAAAATTACCGGCCCATCTCGTTCCTCCCCTCCACTGCCGGAGTTCAGGAATCCCTTATCCTTGTTAAAATCTCCGAATTTCTCTCCTCAAATCACTCATTATCACCAGTGCAATCAGGTTTCCAGAAACAACACTCCACAATCACATCTCTGCTGCGGGTCACCAATACAGATGCAGAAAATTTAAATTTCACCGGCGAAGTGCCCGCAAAGTGGGCACTTCATGTTGTCATTCTGCTACACTGAGTGGCCAATATGAAATGCTCACTTCACCTTGTAATTATTACTTTGCTTTGTCATTCCACCTTAACGTGAAGTAAGGTGCAGTGACAAAAATATTGGTAGCCCACCCCACACACACACACAGTGACCAGAATTAATGTGCATCCCCAAAATGCTACTGCCTTTTGTCTAGAAAATTTCCCAGTGCTGATGAAGTGAAATGAGAGTGTAACAAGAAATACAAAGTTTCCCAGAATTAATGGTGCACTGCAGGCTCACAGATTAAGATTGTGCTGCACACTCAAGAGATGCAGACACAAAGGCACAACAACACCTAACCAGTGCTCACAAGTCACAAATCCAAATCTGGAAAAGAATAACTTTTGCCGGTCGGAGGGGGTAGTGCACGGCATTAACTGTCCACTACCAGTAAAGATACCACAAAGCAGTACAAAAAATTCATGCAGGTGTGGTGGATAGTAGGTTCACACTGCTGCATTGACTCTGTGGCACAATAAAAGGTGTCTGATTTGATGGCATGCACTGCACACACTCACACACACACTACAAGTAATGCAAAGCTAATTGAAAACCTTTAGTAATATAACCAAATGTTTTAAACAAACTGAAATGAAATACTGCTGCACCACAGCAATCAGCAAAAAAATGTCAAGA
Organism: Neoceratodus forsteri; assembly: GCA_016271365.2. NCBI lineage: Eukaryota > Metazoa > Chordata > Ceratodontiformes > Ceratodontidae > Neoceratodus > Neoceratodus forsteri. Next base: position 13,849,084 of record CM028131.1, read on the forward strand.
ATTACTGGAAATATTACTGAGTGTACATAAAAACAGTTATACAAGTAAAATATTATCAAAACAGACAGCCTGCCTTTTTCTCCCAGTTAATCTACCTACACCACAGATACGCCCCTCCCCCAAAGCACACTTCACAGTACACAGATTGAATGCTGTAAATCCACACACAAACAATAAATGCTCAATGATATGAGCACAGGAGGGTTTCCTACAATCGATGTACTAAATTTTGAGCAAACAAAAGACTCAAAAAGGCTTTTTTAACAGCTTTTAGATGTTTTGAATCGCACAGCTCTGAGAGTAAACTGTCTCCAGCTACCACTGCACACACTACCCAGAACTGAGGCTGTGCAGAACAATCTAGAGCCCATGTGACCTGCAATCCCATCGGTCACTGCAGAATTCACCTTGGAGCTCAATTATAAAGCGAAGTGATGCTAAGTACATTGATTTCAATGTACTTTGCCTTAAAATTGGTGGATAAGTGGTTTGGGAAAGCAGAATTACATGAAGTCATTGGTTTCAATGGACTTTGAGTTCCTCATTATAATGCAAAGTACTTTGCTTCACATTGCGATTTACTTCGCAGATTCCACGTTACTCCTCAAATCACTTTGTGGAGCAAGTTTTGGCCACTTTACCCACTACTAGTCATCAATTCTTACCTTCTCTGCAATGGACCAAAGTCACATCACTGCTGCTATTTTTATAGATCTAGGAAAAGCTTTCAACTCAGTCTCCCATCCACTCCTTCTACAAAAGCTACATTCCATCAGCCTTGCAAAACCAACAGTAAACTGGTGCCATTCATGCCTGCAAAATAGAAAACAATCAGTTCAAATAGGCGATGCACTTTCTACTCCTCTCCCTATCCTCTCTGGGGTCCACCAAGGTTCCATCCTGGGCCCCGTCCCCTTCTCACCTTTTATAAATAATCTTCCCTCAGTATGCCTCTCACCTAACATTCACATGTATGCAGATGACACCGTCATCTATGCCTCTGGCCCATCCTTCAACTGCAATTTCCCCGTTCTCCAAAATGACTTCAACAGGGTCCAAACCTGGTTCCAAACAAACCAATTGAAACTCAATACCGAAAAGCCAGTTACCATGCTTTTTGGTTCCATACAGAAGCTTGCCTCTTTACCAGCACTCCTCCCCCGGCAATTACTACACTGGATGGTTACCTACTTGAGCTGGTCCCCAACTTCAAATACCTTGGGTCTGGATGGATAGTCAAATCGATTTCTATACCCACATCAAGTCCATTTGCACCAAGCTTTGGCCCAAACTCACTGTCCTTTACCACCACAAAGCCTGCCTCCCTCTCCCTACCTCACATGAATTAGTACTGAAAATGATCCTGCCAGTGCTGGACTACATTGACGTAGTGTATGACACCTCCCCTGACACCTCCCTCCCTCCCTCTCCAAATTGGACTGTCTTCTCAACTCCTTTGGCCATTTTGCCATCGCCTCCCCCCCTCACCCATCACTGCCTCCTCTGTGCTCTACTCTCCCTCTCTCCATTATCTCATAGGTGAGCTGTCCACTGTGCCTCCCTCATAGCTGAGTATTGGTTTGATTCCCTTTCCCCATCTCTCACTCAGGCCTATTCCACTACTTTCTCTCTTCATCACAGAGACTTGTGCACCTTCTCTATCCCTCACCCTTACTCAGCTGCAGGCCAGTCTCCCTTCTTGTACCACCTCCCTCTTCTCTGGAACAATCTACCCTATGACTTTTGTTTTGCTTCTCCACTCTCTTCCTCAAAAAATTCCTTAGACTCCTCCCCTCCACCAAGTGTCCCAACTGCTCCTAACCTCACCTCCATCTTGTTTCAGATCCCTTGCGGGCCCCTCCCTGCATCCTCCCTTGAGGATTGTTGAGCGTTCTCTACACCCTATCTTTTCAAAGTTTCACTCTCAAGTTTTTCAAGCTCCTCCCCTACTGGCTGCTATTTCCCCTACCAAGTGTCCTAAAACAAGCAATCTTTCTTCACTCCTATGTACCTCATCATACTATGTCATTTCTGTGTATATCATGCCTGCACCATATTATCCTCTCGTAATAATGTATTCTTTGTATATTATGTTAACTGTAACCATATTTAACTTCTGTTGATTTGTGATTGTTTTTACATTGTACCCAGGTCGCAAATGGAAATGAGCCTCTGCTTAGTGTGCCTTTCCCAGTCACCAAAATGTTAAATAAATAAATAAATAAAAATTGCCAGCCTGTCGGTGCAGCGGTTGGATTTCCTCTTGCGATGCCGGCGAGCCGGGTTCGGGAGTGGACTTGGGTCACTGGAGGAGAAGGCTTGAGCATCCTAGGGACTGCTTGCCTTCTCCGGGGGGGAGGGAGGGACAGGATCCACGGCTTGTCTGACCCCGGGTGGAGGACTGAGGTACTGCAAGCTGGTAGGACAGACCAATGGGGAGCTGTGTAGTGGACATCGGCATAATGCCTTGACATCAGGACACACACCACACAGAGAGAAAAAACAAGAAAAAGTGCCACTGAGACACAGGCAGACGGACCTGCAGTGCCAGCCCTGATTGCGACTGCCTGTCTGATCACCTGGAGACCCAATGAGACAAGAAGATATTGGGGTGTCTGGGCCCCGCCCTGTACCAGCCTGGAGGGTATAACCACGGCTCCATGGGGGAACCCCCAAGGATTCAGGTAGGTCAGTCGCAGGGTAGCACTTAGGAAGTCTCCCGAATAAGCGTAGCTCCGGTGCAGGGTAAGGAGGAAAAAATAGAAAGTTAAAAAATAAATAAATAAAAATAAAATAAGCATCTGATTACTTACAAAGCTAAATTAAGATTGTTTCAGATGACTTTCCTCACACCAATTGTTTATGTGGATTTCCTCTACAGCCACTGCCCCAAATCAGTCATATCCACACAGGACATGCTTTAACATAGAGCCTTAGGATTCATCATAAATGCCCCATTTAACACCACCATTGTTCTCTTTATTTGCAGATCTGTTGGACTTTGCTTAGCACCAGGAAGTGGCAAAATGCCTCCCTCTGGGTATATAGAGGCTTCAAAATGAAACTTCCACCTTACATCTGCATCCCCTTCAAGTGCTCCCCATGCATGTGTACACTCAGAAAAGTTTCATATATTACATTTGACATCCCTTGGATAAGAACCCATTATGGTTCCTCATCCATAAGCCATGCTTTACCCACCCTATGGAACACCCTACAAAGGACACTTAAACTCATGCACACAGCTGAGATGTGCACCTTTAAGTCTCTGATTAGACTCATTCTGAAGGACAAGTGCAATTGCAATCCTTAACTTCCCCTGCTATTATAAAGAGCCCCTTCCCTGTGCCATCATGATAGCACTTACCTGCCACTGTTGCCTGTTGTTCCATCAAGCTGCTTGTCCTTAATCTCCTCTGTGTGTATACCTCCAGACACCATCCCCACCTTCCTCTGTAGGCCTGCTACCCTGCAGCAACCCCCCACCCACCTGTACCATTATACTGTTGGGTATGGTCCTCCTTCATCTGTCTCGCTTTCTCTCCCACTATCTTCTCTTCCAATTATTTCTAGCAGGTACCTTTCCTCATTCCCCCAACCCCCAAATGCACTTTTGTATGTTGGCATTATTATTGTTTCCTTTTGTGATTGTCTCTGTAATACATGCTTGGAGCCCTATGTTAGGTGCCCTTGTTAATTATATGTATTGTACTTTATTTGCGTGGCAACTCCTTTTGCTTTTATCTGCCTTATTGTGCTATTATGATTTTTGTGCCTTTATGTATTTGTGTCCTTCCAGGACCTCCTTGCAAATGAGTTGTCTCAGCAGTGTTATCCTCGTAAAATAAAAACTGAATTTAATTTTTTGTTCAAACATCTTCAAACCTTTTTTTGTGTGTACTACATTATTGTGCTATGCAAATGTTTTGTTTTGTAGTGTGAGTGTTATGATTGTGATTGCCTGTGTGAGTATTTGTGAGTGTGTGTTTTGATTTGAATAGCCCTGGGACTCAGCCCCCCCATAGCCACCCCTTATGTTCTGCAACCCCCTCTCCCTTTAATCTTTCTTATCCATTGTGCTTTGAAAATAAAATAAAAACCCACCTATCCCATTCCTACATGCCTTTTTGTTGTCCACCCCTACATTGTAAATGGTAGGGGTATCCTTGCCAGGCTCCCAGCATGCATAGTAGTTAGAAATCCTGCTACTCACCTGGGTAGCTTACCCGACCTGTTGTTGTACCCCCCGTATTCTGTGAGAAACAGATTCCAAAAATAGCAATTTTCCTGACTTAACTTTCCTGTGTTTGACTGACTTTCCCTGTTTGAGAACATCAGTGGTATCCCAGACTGTGGTGTAGTACTGTTCTGTTGGCAAAATACAAGCTTTAGAAATCCATCTAATCGCTCAGGTACCCTACCTGACCTGTTGTAATACCCAAGTGTTCTGTGAGAAATTGCATTCAAAAGTATCAGTTTTCTGTGCTGTTAATCATTAAGAAAAGAAATATGCCAGTGAATAGAAACAAGATCCCATACTTGAACTCCACTGTTCCAGTCCAAGCAAAAGGCCTATAAAATCCCTACTGTGGGACTTCTATGTGCTGGACCCAGTAGATGAAACAGTGGCAGTATGCCAGCTTTTCCACATACGAGTCAGTAGGGGGAAGTAGGACAGCCACCTAGGCACTGGTAGTCATCACATGCACTTAAAGAATCAGCACCCTCTCCATTGGCTTAAACACCAGAACAATGCAGCTACAGGTGGTCCTGGTCCCCCATCCTCATACTCTCTTTAAGCAGTGCCACTTAGGGGGAGCATGTGGTGGAAGGGGAGGATGTGGTGGTGGTTGCTACAAGTAGAGGTCATGACAGCAGTGGTAGCTTCAGCAGTTCCCTTCTGAGCCAGTGCACAATAATACCATTGCCAAGCTATAAGACAGCTAAAATGACTTGTGTCCCTTTATCAGCAACACTGTGTATGTCTCTTGAGTCAAATAGATCCCCAACTGGGCCACCATGACACAGCCATGTATTTGCCTAACATCCCGAGATTTACAGCCACATCTGACTAGCATGTTTGTATGGCAGTGCAAATACCCTATGAATCGTTCTACTGCATGGGAGCTTAGTGGAGCTGCAGTACAAATGCTTGCCTTTGACCTGCTCTTATTCTCTTTCATTGTGAATGAAGGATTTAGAAGGTTTGCTGCCCATGCATGTCCAAAGTGGAAGGTACTATCAAGGACAACTTCCTCCAAATGTGCTGTTCCTGAACTGCATGCCACAGTACAGGAGGTGGTGGTGTTCCATGCACTTAAGCATTCATCATTACCATTCATCCATCTTGGCATGAATATGTGAACAAGTAGGAGAACAGCTGGCAGCTCCAATGTGTGCATTACAACACACAGGGCAATGATACCAGGTTGGTCTTGGAAACAGGGCATGGTGGGAGACAGTGCAGCAAGGCAGGCTGTGGGTGTGGCAACATAATCAGTATTAGGCAGCTTGTGACACTCACAATGAAAAACATGCCTGTATCCCACACAAGGAAGAAAATGCTTGAACTACTACTGGGTCTGATTGTTAAATGACTGCACCCACTTTCAATGAAAGCTGGCTTCATTGCAAGTGACAACAGCTTCATTTGCATTTAAGTGATGGTGAATTTTTCAGGGTCCCATTCCTGGCACACTGCCTCAACCTTGTGGTCCAGCAGTTTGTAAGCCATCTTGATGTGAAGGACATTTTCTTGGTGGCCCACCACATCTGTGCCCACTTTGCCTGTTCTGGGAAGTCCCATGACCTGCTATGCCAGCTTCAGAGAAAGAATAATGTGCTGCATCAGTGCATGAAGTTGGATAAGGTGTCCGGATGGATCTCCACACTGTACATGTTGGAGCAGCTCTATGAGCAGTATAAAGCTGTGTCTGATTATCAGCTGCTAGACACCAGTTGTGGCAGTGCTGGAGTGTCCATGGCTTTCACCACAAAACAGTGTGATTTAATGCATGGACTAATAATGATTCTGCATCCCTTTGAACATGCAACACAGGCAGTAAGTGGGGACACTGCCTGCGTCAGACAGTCCATCCCCTTGCTATGCATGCTGAAGTGGGCACTGGTTAATATGCAGCAATCAACTGAAGCAGGCAGTGCCAGTGCCCATTTGGCCTTGATGCAGCACATGCTCAACTTGTTGGACTCCAACCTTCATATTGTTGGAATTCTGCAGTCTGATGACTTTGGCACTGTCACCATGCTTGACTAACGTTATAAGCATGGCCTTAGTGTCCCTCAAGGGGTAGCAAACCTTACCAATCTTCTTGTCAGAAGGGTTAGAGGGGAACAGATGCTCAAGAAACATAGTGCACTGAGTGTTGTTGCTACCACAACCACCACCACTACAGCACTGTCATTTTCACATGCCACAACTATGTTAACAGGCAAACAAGAAACAAGCAATCCCATTTGAGAAGTTTTAAGTGAGGTTGGAGTTGCACCCATGGAAGACCAGGATGAGGAGGAGCACCATGAGGTGGCCGGACTCAGAGCAGCACATTGCATGGTTGACCGTTTCATGGCTGAACAAAAACACCTTGCAATTGGTGATGAGTCATTATTGTACTAGGCAAGCAAGGTAACTGAGCGGTCTGCACCGACATCTGTGGCTATAAAATACCATAGCTGCCCTCTCCAGTGTCAGTGTTGAGCATGTGTTCAGTGCTGCAGGTGCCATTGTACATGACTGGTGCATGAACCTGTAACCAAAGAATGTGGAAATTCTGACATTTATAACAAACTCTGGTCAGAACCACTACGTCTGCTAATGCTTTAATTTGATAAGGGTGTTTCATGGAGTTAAAGAGCAGCTGACACCATTAGGAGAACTCTGACAAAACACAATATTTAAACACAGTTCTGCTTGTATTTAATATTAGTTCTGTATTTCTCCTCCCCATTATTTATTACTGAGGTAATTTGCATGAAAATAGGATTATGTGAAACATGACTGCATGCAACTGTAATCATGTACTCCTCTTGTTAATATAATTCTCATATGTAACCCGTAATTCCTTCATGCTGTTGCTAAGTATTTTGTATGTTCTGTTTACTGTACTCTGACGTGGAGACTTTGTAAATGAGACTCTGACTCAAAGGTTGTAATCCTAAAGTATGTTAAATAAATAAATAAAATATTTGCTCCAGAACAGTTCATCTTTTCCTGTTACTTTCACCCTACCAGAGGTCATAATGCTCCCCTTGTGAGATCACAGTGACTTCCATGGCAACAGGCTGTGATGTCACAGTAGAGGATTATGATATAAAGTAGATGGTAAGCTAAAGAGGCAGATGAACTCTTATGAATACAGAGGACATTTTCATGCAAATTTCTGCATTAATAAATAATGAGGAGGGCAAATGTGTATAATACATATAGAATGCTAGTTAAATTGCACCCAAATATGTTTTTAAAGTTTTCTTTGAAGCGTCAGCAGCTCTTTAAATGTAACAATGAATTGCTGTAGTCAGCTTTGTGTGCAAATTTCATTACTGGTAAATAATAATAATAATAATAAGTTTTATTTATAAGGTGTCTTTCTGATTTCAAGGCGCTGAACAATTTAAAACAATCAACAACCATCATTATAAAATTCCACAATACTTAATACAGTTCAAATCAAATCAAGTTAACAAATCAGCACTCCAAAAAAGCTTTTTGCCAGAGGAACATTTTCAATCCATTCTTAAATTCCACCACAGAAGTGCATTCTCATAACCAATGGGGTAGATAATTCCAAAGGGTGGGAGCAGCATATGGAAAAGCTCTAGCACCAGAAGATTTCAAATTCACCCTTGTAATCTCTAGCAACCCCTTGTCGGCCGAGCAGAGCGATCACTCCTGGCAGTAAGGAATCAAAAGTTCTTTCAGATAGACCGGGCCCAGACTGTGTAGAGCTGTGAAAGTCAGTAAACCGACTTTAAAGGTGATCCGCCACTGTATTGGTAGCCAGTGCAGTTTGAGCAGCACTGGATTAATATGGCAAGATCTACTCGAGCCAGCCAGAAGCTGGGATGCAGCATTCTGCACTAGCTGCAGGCGATGGATTTCAACCCCTCAAAGCCCTAGGTACAGGGAGTTGCAGTAGTCCAGGCATGATGACACAAAGGCATGGACCAAAGGTGGAAGGTCATCAGATGGAACCAGATGCCTAATCTGGTGATGTTCCTGAGATGGTAGGAAGAAGACTTGACAACAGCAGGCACCTGTGACTGCAGCATCAGTCTATCATCAAGAACCATCCCCAGGTTATGCACCCATTCGGAGGTCGGGAAGGAAACACCTCCAAGATATAATTCCAGAAGGTGCACAAACACCCGACCCTCCATCTGATGACCCAGGTCCACAACCAATACTTCAGTCTTTTCTGAGTTCAACTTCAGACAACTAGAATCCATCCACTCTTGGATTTCTTTCAGACAGTTGTTAAAAACTGAGAGAGCTCCATCCTGGTAGGGTGTGAAAGAAAGTTATAGCTGGGTAATATTAGTGAAACCTCAGCCCATACCTACTTACAATGTCTCCGATGGGTAGCATGTACACTATGAATAACATGTGTGACAAAACTGAACCCTGAGGCACCCCACACAACAACGCAGTTGGGTCCGAGGAAAAAACCCTGGACACAACTCTTTGTGATCTCCCCAAGAGGAACAAGGTGAACCATCTTAAGACGGTTCCCGATATTCCACATAAATGTGTCAGGTGTCCTATCAACACCACAAGATCCATGGTGTCAAAGGCTGAGGAGAGATCAAGAAGAACCAAAATGGAATGGTTCTTCCGATCTCTCGCCATCAGGAGATCATTAAGCACTCGAACCAGCACTGTCTCTGTGCTATGTCTTTTATGAAAACCAGACTGGAGAGGTTCATAGAAGTCATGGATGGTCAAATGGTCCTCCAGTTGAGCTGCCACTACTTTCTCAATCACCTTCCCAACAAAGGGAAGGTTAGAGATTGGTCTGTAGTTTTTGAAACAGTCTGGGTCCAAGGTAGCTTTCTTCAAGACTGGTGTCACCAATGCCTCTTTCAGGGAACTAGGGAAATCACCCAGTTTCAAGGAGCATCAGACTATCTGCACCAGGACCGGGTCAATGATATCGCTACAACCCAAAATTAGGGAGGTTGGTCCAGAGTCTAAACTACAGCACATGGGGTTCACACTCTGGATAATCCTCATGACATCCATGAATTCTGGTTGGCTAAAGGATCTCCAGGAAAATTGAGGCACAGTGCTCTCACACCATTCCACAGCAACCCCATAGAGTGTGCTGGTTGCAGCTCCGCCCTTATGTCAACCACCTTATTTGCAAAGAATCAAGCAAGTTCATCGCACTCTACCTGTGAAAAATCTTTTTGAACTTGCAGACAGACTGGGTTGCACATTCTGTCCACAGTTTGAAATAGCCAAGCTGGTCAATTCCGAGCAACCGCGATCTCCCTGGACAGAAACTCTGCCTTCTTATGGGAGATTTCAGACTGATAGACTGAATAATGTTCCATCAATCTAAGGTGGTCAGCATCAAAAGCAGACTTTCACCAGCAATGCTCTAACCTTCACCCCTGTCTCCGCATCTCCCTCAATGTCCCATCAAACCAAGGGGACTTGGGGGGAAGGGAGAGGGGGCATACACAGACTGGAGCAATAGAATCCAGAGCTACCATATCAGCCATATTATAAGCCGACATGAGAGTCTCTGGATCATTGCTTGCCAACGTGGGGGACGAAAGGTCAAGAACCACCGCAAGGCCTTGGGAATTTATATCCCGAAAAGGGCTGTACTTAACCATCTCCACAAAGTCAGATTATTTATCTAGTTTATCCTGTGTTTCCCAGGTATTTAAAATGTTTGTGGTTAGTGCATCTTGTACTGTGCAGGGAAAGAGAAAGAGCTTCACACCAGGACCTTAAAAAAAGTTATGGTAGAAGAAATGGTGCAGAGAGAACAGATATGACTACAATAAAGTGTGGGGCCAAGCTGGAAGGGTAAGGGCCTATACTGATGTGATGAACGGCTTCCTTGAAGGAGGAAACCACAGACCTCAGTGCACAGTTGAAATGTTACTTAGATGGACATTTAAAGGAGCCAAGTGGTTTGATGGAAGAAATGGGGGAGGCACAAGGTGGGACATCATAGGCTGAGATAGACAGTAGAGAGATCCCAAGCAGTGGGTTAGCAAAGGAGGAAGGTGGCAGGAGTAGTTAAAGAAGAAAGGTGAAGCAGGAAGAACAGTTAGGAAAAGGAGAAAGCAACAAGAAGAAAGGTCAGGGATGTAAACATGGTGCAAGGTCTGCATCAGAAGCTGTATGACAGGAAACTAAAAGAGATCAATATGTATACCCTGGAGGAGAGGAGGGAGAGTTGGGATATGATGAAACTCTTTAAATACCTCATGGGGTAATAAGGTACAGAAGGGAGGTATTTTCAGAGGGAAAGGTGCTGTAGAACAAGGGGTCGTGATATGAAGCTGGAAGGAGGTAGACTCAAGAGAGATGTGGGGATGCACTTCTTCAAAGAAAGAGTGGTGGATTCCTAGAACAGTCTTCCATAAGAGGCAGTGGGGATGAAGCCAGTGGTGGGTTTCAAAAATGAGGAAGGAAGGGAGGAGGAGGGGATGGAAGAGGAAGGAAGGAAGGAAGGAAGGAAGGAAGGAAGGAAGGAAGGAAGGAAGGAAGGAAGGAGGGGATTGAAGAGAAAGTGCTGTAGATCAGGCTGGGTTTCCAGAAAAACTGATCGTAGTTAAAAATGGGCAGACTAGATGGGCCCAGTGGTCATTAACTGCCATCAGTTTCTATGTTTCTATGTATCACAGGTTATGTGATTCAAATGGACACAGTGAAAAATTATTAATATGCATAATGTACATACAGTAAACTGTGTGGTACAAATAATTCATGTTGTACTATGCTACACAGACCTGATACTCAAATCAGTATTAATATATGCATTGAGCAAGGGAGAAAAAAATCAAGGGGAACATGAGGGGGAGATAGAAAAAATCTACTTCTCAAAAAGGAAAGTGCTTGGATGTATAATTTAAATAGCACCAAACCAGGGGGTCTTAATGAACAATGGGACTGGAAACCATTTTTGGTCAACTGATCAAAAACTGTGCTAGCAACTGAGTAGTATGCCACTGGTTTGAATGGTCTATGTCTGATTACTAAAGGACAGAGCATTTAGTTAAAAGACATATTAATATTTCAAATTGGTGATTTCTGGTGAGCTTCCATGTTTGTTTCTCTCATGCTTTTTTTTCCCCTATTCTCTTTAAAGGGAAATGTCCATCTAGGATTAAATTAATCAATATTGTTACCAATGGAAATCTGCTTTACAAAAACTATTGACTGAACCCATAACACTTTTAGGTCCAGAATTATACCCATTCAGTTCTCCCTCCTTTTATAACTGCATGCATCCATTTTCTAAATCACAGGCACGGGAAATTACATCACATCAGGGGAAACATATATAGTCAATTAATGTTTTAATCAGGAGAGGCACACTAAGCTGAAGCTTGAGTCCAGGTGCAACCTGAGAGCACAAGAAAGTTAAGTGACATGCTCAGGGTCATATAGTAATGGAAGTGGGGACTGTGGGATTCAAACCAAGGTCTCCTGGTTTGCAGCTTTGAGCCTTAAACCATTTCAGTACACTGTCCCTTTAAAGGCGCAGAGAAAATAAAACAGAAAATGCTTTTACACAGTCCATGGGGATGTGAACTTGTCTCTAATCTTGAAGGGGTTGCTATAAACAAAAGTTGTGTACTGCCAGTGCCAACAGTTTCCGAGCTCCTTTTGGGTTTATATTGCTTTGTACAATGTTTTGTGACATTTCAGTTTAGTAAAATGTTTAGTGCCAATGTGATTTGCAGAATATTCTGCTACTGTGGTAACACTGCAAGTAATTTTTATTCCTGCACCTGTTTAGTTCCAGTATTTGTTAGCACTGAAGTAGTCGTGTTTATTTTTGTTGTTGGCATCGTGTTCTGTCATTTGTAGGAGCGTGATCTAGTGGCTAGAGGACAAGCTTGGGGCCCAGGAGATGAAAGTTTCAAACCTCAGTAAAGTTAAATACTGAGTGACCTTGAGTTAGTCACCCCTCTCCCATGCTCTTGTCCACCTGGCAGCAGAAATGAATAGCAGCAGGACCCCACTGGAAATTATATGGCATATCTCAGCTGGACTATACTTGGTAAATAAGTTGTAACAAAATAATTGTTTTGTGTTGGTGTGCGATAGGATAGATGGCTGTCTGTACAGAACTCCTTTGAACATACTGTAGGTGCTAGAACCTACAGGTGCATGTGGGGGGTGGACACTCCCCACTTTTGTCCATGACCATTCAAAGTGCTTCTAAATGCATGCAATGTCAGAAGGGAAGCAATCACGGTCTCTATTACTACAGTGCCCCACACACACACATATACACACTCACTTTTTCCTGTGTTCCAGCACTACTCCTTCTGAAGGTTGCAACACAAAAAAATCTTTATTTCAACACCATCTAGAAATAGGTTTCATTTCAACAAAGTAAAAAACAAACAAGGCAGATTTTTTGTTTTCATTTCATGATTCCAACTATTTCACGCTGTCTTTCCAGCAAGAAATCTCCACTAGCCCCTTCTTTTTGACATAAAACCTTTTAAATTCCCTGATGCTCCCAGGTGCTCTAATTAAACTATTAAGTGGCTGGTTGCGACAGCTCATAAATAGGCCTAACTGTTCTTTTCCTATTACCTTGAAAAAGGCAGTGGAGTGCAATGGTTTAAGGCTCTGAATTGCAAACCTGGAGACCTGGATTTGAATCCCACAGTCCCTACTTACATTACTGTATGGCTCTGAGAAAGTCACTTTTCTTTCTTGTGCTCTCAGATTGGACCTGAACTCAAGCTTCAGTTTTGTGTGCCTCTCCTGGTTAAAATATTTATTGACTATATGTGTTTCCCCTGATGTGATGTCATTTCCTGTGCTTGTGATATAGAAAATGGATGTCTGTAGTTATAAAGGGAGGGGCAACTAAATGGGTTATAAATCTGGCCTTAAAAGTGTTACAGGTTCAGTCAATAGCTTATGTAAAGCAGATTTCTATTGGTAACAATATTGATTAATTTAATCCTAGCTGGATGTTTCCCTTTAAGGTTTTATCTCTGTTTTATATGCATCCAAGCTGGTTTGCCTTTCAGTGTGGATCACCATTTGAAATGAGCTATTAGATTAAGGCACTTGCTGGCAGGGTGATCACATGCCAATTTTCTATCTGGGAGATAAGCTTTTGTTTCCACTAGCGACCTCTAGTCAATGCATCAAAATAAGCAACTCTACAGTGCTGTTGGAAGTTGTAAGTAGTTATTTTTTGTACTATTTTTTGCATTTATTTTACACATAAAATTGTAATACTAATTTTGGTTAGCAGATTTTGTTTATACTAGTGTAATTGTTTTCATGAAAAGGACCACTCTTTAGCAGTATGGGAATGTACAGTATACTGCAGCCCTTCAAGAAAGTGTAATTGTTATGAAAGAGCAGCACTTTTGTAAAGAACACTTTTAGTACAGATTTTTCAAATCAATCAGCTGTCCTAATTACCAATCTAGACACAAGCAGTGAACTCTTATTTAACACAGAGGTGCCCATGTTGAGCCCTACTCCGCGAGGAAGATTCAGGTTCAAGCCGAAGTGCCAGGGAGAGAGTTAATTCGGAATAGTGGACTTTTTCAGAAGTTAGAGTTGCAAACTTGAAGCTCATTTTAAGATTTCAGTTTCACTGAGGCTGTGTTTGCCAGGGTTAATTTCTGAAGTGTTGTTTTTGCACAAAAAAAGGAGACTGCTCTCTGTACACGGCCTGATGCTGGTCCAGCGATTCTTGCTACTAGGAGTGCTATACCTTGGGATGGATTGGATTGGATGCAGCAAGGGCAAGGGAAAAATGGGATTTTGTGTTCAACTGGTTGGGCTTTGGGGTGGAGGGTGGGATGGGGTGCTACAAGGAGAAAGGAAAAACTTGTTTTAGCTGAAGGACTATGGAAAGTGCCTCTTTGTGGGTGAGCTTCCTCTTCATGTGTGACGGGCCTCATTGAGGTGAAGTGCCTCTTAATGGGTGAAGGGCCTCTTCAAGGATGAGAGGACTTCATGGGTGATGTGCCTCTTTGTGGGTGGAAGGTCTCTTCAGGGGTAAAGGGCCTCTTCACCTGGTGATTCGACATGGTATGTGTGACTTTGTGAAGCCTTAGACTTGTGATGTGTTTTGCTACTGTGGTTTGCTTCTCTCTTGGTGGGCAATGCAAGTCTCTCTAATGTGCCACTGTATGTACAGCCAAACAGAATACTGGATTGTGGGGCAGAGGCGGGTGGGGGGCTACGTTCAAAAGGATGCATCTATGGAAATGCTGTCATGTCTAACCACAGTCTCACAGATCTTTACAAATCAATGGGATAGACAGTGGTACTGCAATGACTCCGTATGCACTGAACAATATCACACACACACACACACAAACATATGCACACACACACGCACACACACATGCACACACACACACACACACACGGTTTGGAATGTGTAGTTGTTTAATGTGTTATCACCACATATATTTTAAGTGTTAACTCTTAACTCTAAACTATTGTGGTTTTATGTAATTACTCTGATTTTGGTATTACTGTTTCTTTTAGCATTTTGCTGTTTTCAGATTTGCTTTGTTTTTTAAATCATGATAAGTGTCTGAAATGAAAAGCAAGTGTTTAGTCTTAATAGACAAAATTAAGATCTAGTGCTGTAAGGAGGCATTTATTAGAAAAACTGGGGGACCAGACACCGATGAAAGAGAATCAGTTAAATCTGCCCACTAAACATACTGCAGGTAAATTGAACAGCAGCAGTGATAGAGAATACAGTCACATTGCCAGTCATAAAAGTCACATATCCAAACATAACAAACATACATATTCAAACATAACAAACGCATTTATACATCAAGCTGTACTTGGGGGTTTGGCTTGACCAACACCTCAGCTTCTCTGGGCATGTGGATGCCATCCTGAAGAAACTGCACCCCAAGCTTGGTGCATTACCCAAGAACTGGAGCTGCCTTCCACTACCAGCTAGGTGTGAGCTTGTCCACAAGACAATCCTACTTATCTTTGACTTCTGTGATACAGTGTACAGTGCTGCTCCCAAGTCACTCCTAACTAGACTGGATACCCTTTTTAACTCCTTCTGTCATTTCACCCTTGACTCCTCTCCCCTTACTCATCACTGCAACCTATATCACTCTCTGCAAAACCGTTACCACCTCCACTGTGCAAAGCTCATGTCCAAATTTCAGTTCAATACACTCCCCACTGATCTTAATTCCTTGCTGTTCAGCCTCCCTACACCCTACCACTCTCTCAGATCTTTTGACTCCCAGCTATTGCTAGTCCCTCACCGATCAACTGCTGTAGGCCAGTCGACCTTCTCACATCTCTTCCCCTTCCCTAAACTATGGAATGCCCTTCCTCATCAGATTCACCACTCATCCTCCACTCATTTGCTCCTTGCTCTACAAAACTTCCTCTCTGTAAATTGTACCTGTGGCTAAGTCACCTCTCTTTTGACCCCTACTCTGCTTACCCTCCTGATAACTGGTGTACTTCTAGATTTTTGTAAATGCCAGTGCTCCTGGAGACTGTTGACAACATTTACAACATCTCATTGCAGTTAAATGCGTTTTTGCCCTTCCTCAGCTCATGATTTGTATCTAATGCTGTTGGTTGTGTAATGTTTTTATTGAATGTATAGTTTGTAACTATCAAGATGTATGTATATATCTCCATTCCCTTGTAACCCCCCTGGATGCACCATGAGATGAGCAACTTGTTGTTCAGTGTGCCTTTCCTGGTGAAACATTTCAATAAATAAATAAATAAATACAAATTACACCCTCTGACACCTTGAATGAATGACATGCGGTTAACCCCTCCAAAGGCAGCTTGCCTGATGGATTGGACTCCAAGCTGTTATATTTATCAGTTCATTCAACATATCCTTGTGGAATTTCAATGTCCTGCAGCTGTCCCCAAATGTAATTCTCCTTATTTTCTGCTTCTGTACTGTGTTTTGGAGCAGTCTTTCAAATCTGAGGTGGTGACATTGTAGTACTGCTTCATAAAACCACATCTACTGCATCAGTCAAAAGCTGCTTGTAGTTGAATTCTTCATATCCTCAGAGACAACATCAAGAAGGTGTCTGATATGGAAATGTGGATGTAGCAATGTTGTTAAGATATAATCTTTGCTCCATGTCATGGCTAATAAATTGTTAACATTGCTATGTCTGGTAAGCATGTTATTCACTAGAAACTGGTTCATATCTAAGGTTTTCCTCATTTTCTACAACCTTTGTTTGAGAAGTAGAATGAGTGGAATAACTTGTCTAAAGGACGTCATACATCTCAAATGCTATGAATTTTGCATAGCACTATTTCACTCCTAAATTTACCCTTGCTCTGCATAGAGTTACTGATGTTCTTAATAATGTTAGCACTATTTCTGGACTCATAAACTATTTAATTGTTGGACTAAGTTGACAGAAACATTAATTATCACTAACTATATGGGGCCCACTATTTGTAGACTTTTTATTCTTTAAAATAAGAAAGTGCTCTACATTTGGGCCATTTGCTATAATTTTTTGAAGGCCAGTGCTATGATTTTTAATGCTGAGAGGTATAAAGGATGCCTTTTCTGCACTAACCTCTTTTGTAGCACTCATGAATGGTTTCAGAACATGACACAACTGTTTTAGCAGAGACCATTGAGTTTTTATTTATTTTTTTATTTTAGTCTTTGGTAACTGGGTAAGGCCCACTAGGCACAAGTGCTTGTTTTCAGGGGTGACCTGGGAGCACTGGACAGTTAAGTGACTTGTTCAGAGTCACACAGTATGCAAGTGGAGGTTGTAACAATCAAACGCAGGTCTGATCTGATAGATGTTCACACCTTGTTACGCTAACCTCTGGGCTATAATGCCAGCCCAGTATTCAACTGAGTAGAATGGAGTACGATGCTTTACCAATATCACTGTACATGATATACTCAATGATAGCTACAGTACCTTTTGTTCAAGGATAGAGGTGTGATGAGCCCCCCTTATTGAAACCACAGTTCTGAATCCATATGGCACAGCTTCCACATAAACACAAGTCAAATCTGATTGGCTCAGTTGGGATCTGTTAGTGAATTCCAGTTTCCATATAGGTAGGGAGGATCTCTTACAAGTGAATCCACAGCAGCAGAAGAACTAGTGGGAAGGAGCAATCAGGGGAGTTGCACAGAGGAGGAGGAAGAGGACTAAAGAAATAAGAACAACCAAAAAAAGTATTTGGCTGAGGGTGGGAGGGAGGTGGGTCAAGGACTGGGGAGTAGGCACCAAGGCTCCCAGGCATTCAGTCCACTGTCACCAATGATAAAAATATCAGCAGAGAAACTGAAAAAGAAAAGGGAGGGTCGCTTGGGACTCAGGCCAGGGACTTACTGTGTGTGTGTGTGTGTGTGTGTGTGCATGTGTGTGTGTATGTGTGTGTGTGTGTGTGTGTGTGTGTGTGTGTGTATGTGTCCACAAGGCTCCCAGGTGAGCAACCAATCCACTATACCACCAGCAGCAACAAAAAAATAATGGAGGCTCACTCGGGACTCAGACAGGACTGACGGTGTGTGTGGGAGGAAGGGAAGCCATAAGGCTCCTAGGTGAGCAGCTGACCCACTGCACCAACTACAGAAAAAGAGAAAGAGGGTTGCTTGGCAGTCAAGACAGGAACTGACTGTGTGTGTGGGGGCGGGGGAGAGCAAGTAAGCCACAAGGGTTAACCAAAAAGCATCAACAAAAGAGACAGAGAAAACAAACTCAAGGTCAGGACTCGAGCCAGGGACTGACTGTGTGTGTGGGTGGGGGGGGAGAGAGCAAGCAAGCCAAAAGAGTTAACCAAAAACACCAATGAAAGAGACAGGAAGAAAACAAACTGAAGGTCAGGAATTGAGCCAGGGACTGACTGACTGTGCCGGGGGTAGCAAGAAAACCACAAGGGCCAACTACCAATGAAAAAAAACAGAAAGGGACTAATAAAAAAAAAGAGAGGTCAGGACTCAGGCCAGAGACTGCCTGTGTGTGTGTGTGTGTGTGTGTGTGTGTGTGTGTGTGTGTGTGTGTGGTGGGGGAATCAAGGACACCACAAGGGCTAACCACCAACAAAACAAACGGAAGAAGACTAAAGAAAATAAGAAAAAGTAGAGAGGGACAGGAAAGACAGGGCAATTTTATTTATAAGGCACCTAATACCAGAGGCATCGGGCACCGACCATAAATAAGGACATGCAGCGGTAAGTTAAAACATAACAAAACCTCATTTAAACCCACAACAAAATTTCCAGAAGTCAATCTTCAGAGGACTGGCCAAAACTAAAGGTGTCAGCAGTCAAAGGCCAAGCTGAAGAAGTGGACCGTTAGCCTCCCCTTAAATACCTCAATCAAGGGAGCCTCCTAGACTGCAGGTGGAAGCGAGTTCCACAGGGTCAGCCCAGAGACACTAAAAACCAATCTTCCAAGGTCTTGAGCAAAACCCTGGGAATGCCCAGGAGGCCGCTCGAGGAGGAGGAGGAGGAGAAGTGGAGGGATCAAACAGAGGACACCAGTGTTAGGAGCTCAGACAGGTAACCAGGACTCAGTCCATGCAGGACCTTATAGGTGAGAAGCAGCACCTTGAAAGGGACCCTCCTCCTGACTGGCAGCCAGTGCAGAGCACGAAGGACTGGAGTCACATGACTGGACCTCAAAAGGCCCATCAGCAACTGGGCTGCTGCATTCTGCACTAGGTAGAGCCTGTGGAGGGTCCATCCCATGACCCTGAAGTACAGAGCATTGCAGTAGTCAAACCTAGAAGTCATGAAGGCATGTATTAGTGTCAGCAGGTCCTCAGGTGGAATGAGGGGCTTAATTTGGACAATGTTCCGTAAGTGGTAAAAAAAAACACTGCTGACTACAGCTGACACCTGATCTTCAGAGGTCAATCTGCAGTCAAGGATCATTTCCATATTTCACACCCTCAGAGAAACCACCAGTGGAGCAGACCCCAGATCAAGTCTAGAGTCACCCCCTGGTGGCAATCTATCATGTCCTTGACCAGGATCAGTCATCAGCACCTCAGTCTTAGTCATGTTAAATATCAACCAGCTGTGAAGCAATCCAGTCACTGATTTTAGCCAGACAGGTGTTAAGCACATCGACTGCTCCCAATGTTTCTGGTGCAAAAAGACAGATGCAGTTGGGTATCATCTGCATAGAAGTGAAATTCCATACTGTATCGTCAAATGATGTCACCCAAGGGCATGTACACTGCGAACAACATCAGTGACAAAATCGAGCCTTGAGGCACTCCGCAAGACAGAAGTATTGAGGAGGAGAAATTCTTCATCACCACCCATTGCACTCTGTCCAAGAGATAGGACTCAAACCATTTGATGATGGTGCCAGCGAGTCCACAAAACTCACAGAGCAAATCAAGAAGCACAACATAATCCAGTGTCAAAAGCTGGAGAGAGATCGAGGAGTGAAAGAACTGACCTGTCTCCTCTATCTCTAGCCCTCAGCAGATCATTATGCACTCTCACTAGAGTAGTTTCGGTGCTGTGTCTGGCTCAAAAACAGAACTGGAAAGTCTCATAAATACCTGAGGACACCAGGTGAGCCTCAAACTGATGTGCCACTAGTTTCTTGACAACCTTTCTCAAAAACATCAGGTTTGAGATTGGACAGTAATTCACCAGGACATCTGGGTCGAGGGAAGATTTCTTTAGGAGGGGCTTCATCAATGCTTCTTTAAAAGCAACTGGGAAGACCCCCTTCCCCAATGAACACCTGGAAATTCCTGGCTAACACCGGGCTAACAGCATCGACACATCCCGTTAAGAAGCACGTTGGTGCCGGGTCCAGTTTGCAAAAGGTGTGTTTCAGCTCCAAGATCACCTTAGTCATTTCAGACACCTCCACTGGCCTAAATTCCTTCCAGGCACAATGAGTGCCTCTGAGACTCCCAGTTCAATCACTGCAAGGCAAAAGCCTCCCTGGCAGAGTCCCTGACTGGATGGCCAACACTCTCTTAGAGAAAAACAGAGCAAACTCTTCACATAAAGTGGTTGAAAAAGCTTTTTTCGACTGGAGACAGGCAGGATATAAATGCCTTTCCACAATATGAAACAGCTGAGATGGTCTGTTTCTCTCCAATGCAATTTCTCTGGACAGAAATTATGCTTTCTTATGGGAAATTGTCCCCTGGTACTCAGCATAATGAGAATGCAGGGCCAGCCTGTCGGCTTCCAGCTGGGTCTTCCACCAGCAACTCTCCAACTTCTGACCCCTGATCTTTATCACCTTGAGATCTCAATCTAACCAAGGGGATCTCAAGTGAGAGGATCTGGGTCATACTCGGACTGGTCCAATGGAATCTAGAGCTTCAGTAACCACCCTATTATCGGTGGCCACTGCCTCTCCAGTGCCAATTGCACATGCTACATCAATCCTTGAAAGGTCAGCTAACTCCAATAGTCTCTCTGGGTTGACAAGGGAGGAACTTTCAGGGGGCGGACTTGGTTAGGACTTGGGCCAGGGACTGTGTGTGTATGAGTGGGAGGAAGACAAAGGGGCTCTAAAATAAATTTCACCCACAACACCAATGAAACTGAAATAAAGAAAAAGAAAAGAAGATAAAACATAAAACAAACTGAGAGGGGGCTCAGACAGGGAAAGGACTGATTGTGTGTGTAGGAGGTGTGTGAAAGTGCTGCAGAGCAGACATGCATGTTGGCTGCCAAGCCTGGGACATCCTCAGTGCTCCTGTGTCCTAGGTCTCAACCCTTAAAACATGCACCTGTGCTAGAAGTCACCAGCCATTCCCCATGCAAGCAGGAGTTGGGACAGGAGCACTCTTTTTTTTTCTGTAGTCCTGTCAAATAAAGGCTTGTGTCAGTGTCATGTGTCAAATGTTTTGGGAAGGGGGTATCTTGGCAGTTGAGTACTCTGTCTGCACAGTCACCAGCCATTTCCAACAGAAGCAGTGGGCTGGACCATATTTTTTCTGTAGTTCTGTCAAGTAAAGGCTTGCATCAGTGTCATGTGTGAAATGTTTAGTCTGGTGCAACTCAGCAGCTGAGTAGCCTGTATCTGCACATCGCCAGCTCTTTCTCACACAAGCAGCAGGAAGGGCCATTTTGTTCTTTTTTTCCTATCAAATAGAGGCTTGAGTCAGTGTTATGTGTGAAACATTTTAGGCATGGGGGCAGCCCACCAGTTGAGTAGCCTCTGTCTGCACAATGTCACCAGTCATTTCCTACACAAGAAGGAGTTGGGAAAGTGACATGAGGACAATTTTTTGTTTGTGTAGTCCTGCCAAATAAAGACTTGTGACATGTGTGAAACATGTTGTAGGTATCCTGGCAACTTAGTAGCCTCTGTCTGCACAGTGTCACCATGTTTCTACAGAAGCAGGAGTTTGAACTGGAGGACCAATCACTTTCTTTTTATGTAGTCCTGTCAAATAAAGGCACGTGGCCTTGCATCATGTGTGAAACACTTTGGAGGGAGGTGGCAGTCTGGCAGTTGTGACTCATCTCTGCACAGTGTCTCCAGCCATTTCCACACAAGCAGGAGTTGGGACTAGAGGACCATGTTTTTTTGTGTGTATTTATGTCAAATAATGGCTTGCATCGAGTGTGAAACATTTTACAGATGGGGCAGCCCAGCAGTTGAGTAGCCTCTGTCTGCACTGTGTCACTAGCCATTTCCAACAGTAGCAGGAGTCAGGACAGAGGACCATATTTTTTTGTGTAGTCTCATCAACTTAAGGTCATTTTTCTATGAAATTTAACCTGTTTTCCTTTACATTATACTTTTAAATGAAGGTACATGCCGTATGTTATGTTGAATGAATACTGGCTATAAAACCAAAACCAGAACTAAATCCAGAACCAAAACCAGGGGTGATTTGGAAAAACTAAAATCGCCCTGGTTTTACACACCTCCATTCTAGGATGCTTCCAATCACAAAGTAAGTAGAATTCCACTGTGTTGGTAAATCCTGAACAAACTGGGGAAGAGGAAGACCTTTGTCTTTCTGGATATCAGCAAGGATGTCACAGGCTTTTACTGAATGGATGAAGCAGCCACACACTTTGTTCACTGTTCCCACACTGGTTAGTATTGTACTTGCTGGTCATTATCCAGGAAGGTTCTAATTACTTGGTTATGGTAATGTACAGAACAACATATAATATACTGTACATAGTTGTCAGCATGAAGTGCTTTTTTAGTATTTGAACCATTATTGGCAATGAAAAAAAAACTTTCAAAAGTGACCCAAGCACTAACTAGTCTTTCCAGTTCTTGCTGAATGTGATGTGGTGTGGTGTGTGTGTCTTGAAAGTTAGATACATGGAGAACTGCCATTTTCTGAGATGTGACTAATTTTTGGAACTCTGAAAGATAGTAGTTGTAGTAGTACTACTGGTTGAAGAGGTAAGGATAGCAGCAGGCAGACTGGTGTGTGAAGATGATGAGTTACCTGCAAAACTAACCCAGTGTGCAGTGAGAAAAGAAAGATAATGGTTTGGTTGCTGGTTCACATGTCAGTAGTGAAGTAAACTACCTTGTCCTCATCCTCTCAGAGAGCATTACCTGAAGTATTAAGCTGTCATAGATACTGGGCACAGCAGTTACTGAGAAGTATTTTTACTTGCCATTAAATATTGTGGCTCGAAGTATTTCCTAAGTCTTCTGAAACCCATATCTTTCACAACAGAGCATGGCTGCAAATCAAGTACAAATATTTTTGATATCTTACAATTTATTGCCAGTGCTATGGGATGGTTTTGTGAATATTTAGACATTTTTTCAAAAACTTCTTTTAAGTTCAACTGCCTCTTATCAGGGGTAAAGTTAGATTTTGCTGGGGGTGTTCAATGATTACATGCCCTGCCTAGTAAAACAGAAGGCCTGACAGAATAACCTTGAGGCAAAAATGGATTTCTGAATCTTGGCTGGTGATCATCTCCCACTTTTTCTGCTGAATGTTCCTCTTCACTGAGAGGTCAGCTACATTTCCAGACACCAATGTTAGACTGTTTATTTGAACCATATAAAACAATAGGGTAAATTCACGTACGATGTCACATCATTGTTGTGGTTCCAAGATGCAATTTATTTTTCTCCCTACTAACACAATATAGCAATGCACACATATAGCTTGGCAAGCATCCTTGGGGTTTACCTAAAAATGTTTCCAAACAGTAGAGGTGGATTGTCTAAGTCTAGCAACAAGTTCAGCAGGAGTCGAGTGGCTGGGTTTACATGGGGAAGACATATCAGTGGATGATTCAGGTTCATCAGGTGAGACAATCATTGAATCCTCTGCGACACCATTGCCATCATCACTACTGTCAGACTTCATTTCACTTTGTGTGGCTTGTGCTTGGACTTTTTCTTTTTCCTGTTAGACACTCTACTACTCTCTTTATCTTCATCCACATCATCTCTGTCAGAACCAGAATGAGACTTAGCTAAGGGTAAAGTGACAAGCTCATCATCATAATCATCATCATCAGTCTCACCATGATCACAGCCATGGTCATCATCATCATCATCAGATTGAGTTGAGCTCACTCTCACAGCCACAGTCACAGATTGAGTTATTCAATATGCATGTGTTGCAAAATGAGTAACTCCACTGGAAGCTGTGCCTGTAAGTGCTTTAACTTTATGTACAACTAGAACACCCTTTGTTTTTACAATTTTCTCAGATGACTTGCTAGTAGGTGCTTGGATTCTTTCAAGACATTGTTTGTTGCACTGAGCCATTCTTACATTGACAGTCCTCCACCCCTTGCTGAGTTTTCAATTCTCTGAGTTAGCCAGCATTTTGATTATAGTAGCATTTACAGTAGCTTAGCCCCTTCAACAGACTGCGGTGCTTTTACTTAACTTTTTGAGCCACTCCATTCTGGGCTCTTGAATAAACATTTACATTTATCTCCTTTGCCATCAGCTTTTGCTTTACAATTTGAATTTTTTGGAGTACTCCTAATGCCAGTCTATAGCTTCTTCAGGGTTGAAAAAGCAAGTGGTGGTGGCTGTTAGATTAGTTCACGCATAGGTCTGTCACACTTACACACACAGTAGTCCACTCACTGCACCTAGGTTATCAGGGCAGATGCTACAGGCACTGCTGATACCCACAGAGATTCAGGGACCTGGCCCAACCCTTTATGACACAGTAATTTACTTTTTTCTCCAAGGATTACTCCACGTGACAGAATGCCTACTGAGCCAAAGCTTGTAGATGTACCCAATGGAGCACAGGGAGGAAGAGATGAGAGCTGACGGAACTTGTTCAGATGAAGGGGAAGGGGTCACACAGACAGTATGCAAGATGTGGCACTGGTGGCTGTCTCTCAGATTTTATTTTACTCATGTCTGTCACTCACAAGTTCACATGCTGAACCTAGGATATAAAGGACAATGCTGCAAGCACTGCTACCCACAGAGATTCAGGGATCTGACCTAACCTTCTGTGACACAATACTTTGCATTTCCTTCAAGGATTATTTATTTTTTATTTATTCCATGTGATGGAATGGCTAATAAGCCAAAGCTAGCAGATATACCACATGGAGCACGGAGAGGAGGAAATGAGAGCTGACTGACTTGTTCGGGGGCGGGGGGGGGGTCACACAGATAAAATGCAAGATGTGGCACTGGTGGTTGGCTGTCAGATTTTATTTTATACAGAGGTGTGTCACACACAAGTTCACACAATGGACCTCGGCTGTAAGGGCTGATGCTGCAGGCACAACTACCCACAGAGATTCACAGACCTGTTCCAACCATCTATGTCACATTAATTTACTTTCCCTCAAGTATTATTTATTTTTATTGTTTATTCCATGTGATAGAATGTCCACTGAGCCAAAGTTTGTAGGTTTACACCGGGGAGCAAAGGGTGAGATGAGACCTGACTGACTTGTTGGGGACAGGGGGTCACGAGACAGTATGCAATTTCTGTCAATGGTGGTTGGCTGTGAAATCTTATTTCACACACAGGTCACACACACACACACACACATACACACACACACACACACTGGACCTAGGCTATAAGGTCTGGTGCTGCAGCTTCTACCACAAAGATTCAGGGACCTGGCCTAACCCTCTATGACACCGTAATTTACAATTTATTTTTATTATGTATTTCACACAAAGAAATACCCACTGAGCCAAAACTTAAGGCTTTACCTCATGGAGCACAGACAGGAGATGAGATCTGACCAACTTGTTTGGGGGGGGGTCACACAGACAATATGCAAGATGTGGTACTGGTGGCTGGCTGGGAACTTATAAACAGATTATATTTTTCAGACACAGCTATTCAACCCCTAACTTGTAGTTTTTGGCTTATATAGTGTTTTGTGGTGTTCTTTTTTTGTTTTGTTTTTTTTGTGCACAAAAAGTAGCTTGTTGTGCACTGCAGGACAAAAAATAACACTGGTGACAAAAGGTGATTCTGCGCAGTGACTTCAAAATCACTTTTGTGACTGAGTAACAAAATGACAGTGACAGTGTTCACAAGGTGGGGTACCAAGTGTCACAACCTCACTCAGCAGGTGAGGGCCCCTGCACCCACAGTGCCAACCTCCGAGCGCAGTATTGTAAACAGGAATAGAACAGGGTAACCCTTCTGTCTGTTTTGTGGGTTTGAATCAACCTTTAGTCTCAAGTTCTGGAGGGATTTAAACTGAGAACCTGTTGCTAGTGTACCCAATGTACAAGCTCAGATAATTCTGCTCTTCAGGGAATGCCAGATATCTTTTGCCAACAGGCACCTAACCATGTGTACAAAAATAGACCCTTAAAAACTCTATGAAAAGTCCTCAGATAAACTCTTATTTATTTATTTATTTATTTATTTAGTTAAACATCAGTTTTGAAACCTTTGAGCCAGAGGCTCATTTACAAAGGTACCTCATCACAAAGAGGACATAAGAACAATAGTACAAGGGACACAGTAATTACAGAGACAAAAGTTACAATTCAATTACAGTTTTGTTACAGTAGAATTCAATCTCCATGAAGCAAAAGATAACACAGGGTGCAGAAACTTAGGGTCGGGGGGGAGAGCAGGTAGGGATAGAGGGGGAGAGTGACAGGGGAGGAGGAATTAGTAGGGAAGGAAAAGGGTGGGGGGAGCCGCTCAGTGAGCATTGTCAACAGTGTATCTTTTTTTTTTTTTAGGTTAGTGGCAGTTGCATTTGCGTGAGGTAAGCAGGAAGTTTCTGAGCCTGGGCTTAAAGCAAGCTAAGGTTGGTGAGTTTGAGACACTGGCAGGGAGGGAGTTATACCAGTGGGGCGCACAGTAGGGGAATGCCCTCTGCCCTTGAGAGGTCCTGGCTCTCGGAATGACTAGGGTTGTTCTTGATGAGCTGCGAGTGATCAGGGTCGGTGCAGTTCAGCAAATTGAGTTGGATAGGCCTATGGGGGATAGGCCATGCAGGGCTTTAAAGGTGAGCTGGCAGGTCTGATACATGAGTCGCTCATCCAGGTTGAGTAGGGTAGCCAGGGTGTACAGCTCACATGTGTGAGTGAGTCTGGGAGCACCGGTGATAAGTCTGCAGGCCTTGTTAACTGTAAGGCGAACCTTGTTGAGGGCAGTCTGATCTGCTGAACCATAGACTGGAAGGCCATAGTGAATGAGAGATATGACAGAGGAGGTGACAGCCAGGTGGAGGGCATCAGGAGGGAGGCATTTCTTGTGCCAGTAGAGAATGCCTAGCCGTGAGTTGGCGGCAGAATTTAGGGCAGATATATGTCCATGGAATGAAAGTGCAGGGTCAAAGGTTATTCCAAGATATTTATAGGACTGCACATGGTCAATGAAGAAATTGGGTGTGGAGTGGACAGCTAAAGGAAACTTGCTGTACTTATTTTGGGGGTGGGAGAAGAGCATCGTTTTTGTTTTCTTTAGGTTGATAACAAGTCGGTGCTCAGTGAACCAGGTCGCTGTAGAGTCAAAAGCTAGTTGAAGGGAGTTCTGTAGCAGCATGGGGTCATTGTGAGTGGCAATGAGAACAGCATCATCTGCATAAAGAAGAATCTTACCCGCACAACTGCTGGGTAGGGAGTTGAGAAAGAGGGAGAATAGTAAGGGTCCAAGAAGTGAGCCCTGCGGCACTCCAGAGTGAATGGGGCATGTTTCAGAGAGAGTACCGTTGACTTTCACAAGTTGGGAGCGGGCGGAGAGATAGCTGGTGCACCAGGAAACAGGTCCAGAGGCAAAGCCTATTAGGTCGAGGGTGGAGAGCAGGAGAGGATGCGAAACGGTATCGAAGGCTTTAGACAGGTCAATGAATATAGCACCAGCCAGGGCACCAGAGTCCAAGGAGGCATGGAGGAAGTTGGAAAGTTCCAGGAGAGCTGTATTGGTACTATGACCTGCTCTTAACCCGTGTTGTTCAGGGCAGAGACCATTGTACTTACAAAGGTAGTCAGAGACTTGGGATGCCACAATTTTGTCCAAAGCCTTAGAGAGGGGGGAGAGGATCGAGATGGGTCGGTAGTTACCCGGAAGAGTCCTGTCACCACCTTTGTGGACAGGGGTAACTGTGGCAACCTTCCAGGTAGAAGGGAATTGTCTGAGACAGAGTGATTTGTTGAAAATGCATGTAATAGGTGAGAGGACCTGATCCAGGACCTGACGTAAAAGGCAGGGATCAAGTGAGTCATTACCGATGGTGTTACCTTTTAGGGCTTTTAGCAGGTATGGCCTTGTTTCTTGTATGGTGACACGATGCAGGTGGAAGGAGGGGTGAGCGATGGATAGTGGGGCAGAAGGAGGTGGTGGACTGAAAAAGTTACCAGGGAGTACTGAGCTAAGGTCGGTAAAGGAGTTATTGAGGTGAGTGGCAATGAGGGCAGGGTCAGAGGAGACAGTACCATTGATGTTGAGAAGCGAAGGAGAGGGGGACTGGGAGTGACCATTCAGTTGCATGATGTTGTCCCAGAAGCACCTGGGGTTCCCCAGGAGGAGGTAGAGGCTTGGTAGTATTCATGCTTAAGCTGCTGGATAGGCCAGATGCACTGGTTCGGGCGAGCATGGGACTGCCTGTCTACTGAAGCGGCCAGTAGCGACAGCAAGGTGCCAAAGATTGTCTCGTTGCTTAAGATGACACAGTAGGGCAGGGTGATCCAAGGGCATGTCTCACTTTGGACCTCCTAGCAGTTATGGAACAAAGATGTCACAGGCAAAGTTGAAGGTGTTTACAAAGAGGCCAGGGCCAAGTCAATGTTAGTTGCGCTCGTCAGAGGGACCAATCAGTATGGGCAAGGAGCGCTTGAAGGCCTTTGAGTCCCCAGGTCTAAGCCACCTCCGAGTGGTCTTGACCGAGGATGAGGCCGAGGGTTTCCCAGTTGAAGAGAACAGGGGAGTGGTCACTGAGGCAGTCAGGGAGGATTTGGATGTTATGGATGCGGCTTGGCCTGTTGGAGAGGACCACATCCAGGAGGGTGCTTGTCCCCCCTCTGGGGTTTATTCTTGTAGGCTGCATGACCAGTTGAGTTAGGTCAATTGAATCAAAAGCCTCATGGTGGGAGGAGGACGAGGGGCAAAGCCAGTTTATATTCAAGTAGCCCACCAAGATTTGGTCCGAGGGGTTGGGTAGGGAGGTAAGGTAGTCAATTAGTGGGCCCAGGGCCTGGGATTGGTTCTTGGGGGGTATGTAGGCTGTGGTTAGGAATATTGGGCCTCTAGCAGGGTCAAGGGACAGCTTTAGAGTAAGTGCCTGGGCCTTATGGTCGAGGTCAGGCGGGCGGGAGGGTAGACCCATGAGAGAATCCTTCAAATAGAAGGCACAACCCCCACCTCTCCTTCCGACACGGTCCAACCGGTGGAGAGTGTAGCCGGGGAGAGAGACATGAGAGTTAGGAGTGGAGGGAGACAGTCAGGTTTCAACCAGGGCAACAACATCAGGTTTATGAAGCATCCCCCAGCAGTGTAGCGAGTCCAGTTTTTTCAGGAGGCTACAGATGTTCATAGATGCAATACACAGCCCAGAAGATTTCAGGGGAGGACCAGTGCTGCCAGGCCCGGGATTTGGGTGGACATTGCCTGACAGGAGCAGGAGGAGGAGGACTGCTCTTGGGAGTGCGCAATAGCGGGATAGTTTTCGACAATTGGAGAGGGGGTGATGAGGGGCTGAGATAGTGCAGGGAATAGGCAGAGTAGAACAGACAGGAGAGGCAAGCACAATGAGATGTATGGGGGGCTATGGGGTAAGCGAGAGGGTGGCAATATGTAGGGAGATAGGATGGGGCAGATGCAGGGTGAGTGTAAGCAGCAGGAGGAGGTGACACAGAGGGGGAAGAGGGGTGGATTGTAGGCAGATCATTAGGGGCATAGGGGCAGGATGCTAGTGGGGCTATAGTACCCAAAGGGGAGGCAAGGATTATAAGAAGGAGGGGAGTAGTGCAGGACGCAGAGTGTTGGGCATTTTTTTTTTTTACTACAGGCTAGGGGGTAGTGAGAATAATTAAAGTTGGTGGGTAGAGGAGATACAGAGGAGAGCCTATTTGGGATCGGGTAGGTTAGCATGGCCATAGGGTGGTTAGTTGGGGACCAGTGCCCCCTGGTGGTCAGCGGGTATAACCTGCTAATGAGAAAGTGGAGACTTAGGTTCAGGCACAACAGGACGTGAGGTCACAGGAAGTGACGTCCGCAGTCTAAACCAATAAAGCTACAGCCGCCCCTGGGTGGGTGAGTGGTTGGGGTGGGTGGGGCAGACGACACGCAGTGTCATCGGGCTAGCACCCCACAGCAGCTGTCCGCTGAAACAATCAGTGGGCTGTGGGTAGAGAAGCTAGCCAACGAGTCCTTTTGTTGTCCGATCATCAATGGTAGGTGATTGAGCTGTAATACGTCTCATTTTTTACCTGGAGTTGTGGAAATAGCTCTGCGAGGGCTCCTGGTAGGAGCAGCAAACGTCCTTCCCTGCCGCGGTCGGCAGTGCTCTGAGCGTGGGGGGGGGGTCCGTCTGAAAAATGTAGGAGGCAGGGGAAATTAGTATGCAGCGGGAGGATTAAAACAACAGCACTACAGTTAAACACTGCTCATGACTCAGCTACGAAGCAATGCTACTCAAACACACAACTCTTACCTTTTCCCAGTTTGTATTACCATAAAGCTATGCCCAGTGTCAACTGTAACCATATATGTTTCACTTCTCAAATAAAGAAGTTCAAAGGCACACCAAGTAGTCTCTCAAAATACAGGTTTACTTTAAAATAGATAAAAATATAAAATGAAAATACAGAACATATATCACAAAACTATATAATCACTTAAAATAATAAAGTTTGTAAGTGCAATTTCCTACCAACCATACACTTAGATTTTGTCTACCTAAGGTGTTTCTTCTAACAGTGCTGATAGACAGATGTTGTTGTCAAGAGTGTCCAAACAAGAATGCCTCTAAGTGGAAAACAGAATACTGTTTAAAACTGGCTTTGCCAACCCCTTTGCATGAGGTCATGTAGCTCCTCCCTGTCAGAATATAAAAATTATACAAAACAGGATGTTTTATCATTCAGAAGGTACATTAATCAGGTGACATCAGCAAAACTCATTTTCTCAATATAACTTCTTAATTCTTTTCTTTGATCCATGAGCAGCATCCTGCTTTTACAGACATCAAAGCATTTATGACTTCACACCGGTGTGTCATAAGCTGGTTTCTTCCTCTAAACGTCATAACATGGATATTTTCTTTCCTGCCAGCTACAATTAAGCCAGATAAACAGGAGATCCTTAATTTAGGTATTTTCTAGCCTGTAATTATCTCCTGGCCTTCCAGGTATCACCTTGCAACTAAAAGTTGTTGGGGGGGGTCAATCCACAGGCTGTCTGAGCATGTCTCATGAGAGACACTAAATAACACATTTCCATATTATAAAAAATATAGATTAATCAGAACCACCTGTCTAAGAGTCACAATTCTTCCACACCTAGACTGAATTTGGGTGCTCTATCCTCTGTATGGGATAAGCTTCCCAAATCAGTTCACTCCTCATAGACATGAGACAAACCATCTGAGTACTGATTGGTCGCTCCAGTCCTATGTAGAATTATCATGTCATACCCTTGCAAAGCAAGACTCCATCTTAGCAATCTACCATTGCTTTTTTCCCCATCTGTGTCAGCCATACCAGGGGGTTGTGGTCAGTCTGTACCGTAAAATGTTGCCCATATAAATATGGCTCTAACTTCTTTGGGACCCACACTATGGCAAAACACTCCTTTTCCACAGTGGAGTATGCCTACTCCCTGGGAAGTAACGTTTTACTCAGATATGCTATTGGATGATCTTTCCCTTGGCTGGATGTCTGACTCAGTACTGCCCCAATACCCACAACTGAGGCATCAGTCTGAACTCTAAAGGATTTGCTATAATTAGGACTTGTCAAAATAGGAGCATTGCACAGTGCCTCCTTCAATCTGATAAAGGCTTTCTCACAGGCTGGGTCCCAGGTAATTTTATTTGGCATCCTTTTCTTTACCAGGTCAGATAGGGGAGCAGCCAGGGCACTGTAATTGGGTACACATTTTCTATAGTACCCTGCTGTCCCAAGAAAACTCCTGACCTGCTTCTGCATTTCTGGTCTGGGCCATGCCTGGATCACCTCTACTTTTATTTGGTTAGGATGGAGTTGTTCCCAGCCTACCACATGCCTAAGATATGCCACTTCTCCCATGGCCACCTGGCACTTCTCAGCTTTGAGAGTGAGCCTGGCCCTCTGTATCCTGCCCATCACTTCCCTAAGGTGGGACAGGTTTTCCTCCCAGCTGGCACTAAAGATGGCAATGTCATCCAGGTATGCCACAGCGTACTCCTCAGCACCATTTAACACCCGATTCACCAACCTTTGGAAAGTAGCTGGGGCGTTCTTCATTCCAAAAGGCATTACTTTAAACTCAAATAAACCTATCGGAGTGATGAAGGCCGACTTCTCCCTTGCACAGTCTGTTAACTCTACCTGCCAATACCCCTTGGTCAGGTCAATGGCCATAAGGTAGGTCATCCCTCCCAACTTGTCCAGGAGTTCATCCATCTGAGGCATCGGGTGGGCATCTGACTTTGTGACTGCATTCAGTCCACGATAGTCCACACAGAAATGAATAGAGCCATCTGGCTTGTGCACAAGGACTACGGGTGAGGCCCAGGGGCTGTGGGATCTCTGGATTACCCCTAAATCCAGCATCTCCTCCACTTCTCTCCTAATGTCCTTTTGGACAGCCTCTGACATCCAATATGCTGTCCATTGTATGGGCGTCTGTGTCCCTGTCTTCACTTTGTGCGTCGCTAGGGGGGTTAGTCCAGGCTTAGCGCTAAACATGGGGCAAAGTCTGCAAAAGCCTCTCTTACTTCCTGGATCTTGTCTGGGGTCAGCTGGGGAGACAATATAACTGCCTCCAAGGAGGACTCATGCTGTCTTTCTTCCAGAAAGTCCAAAAGGAGTTCTTCTTCATCCGTCCCCTCCCCAAGACTACACACTGCAGACACCATGTCAGCCCTATTTGCATATGGCTTCATCATGTTGACATGGTACATCCTTTCTGTCTGTCTTCTGTCAGGTAGCTCTATAATATAGTTCATGTTATTTACCTTCCTAACTACTTTGTACAGTCCTACCCACTCAGCCTGAAGCTTGTCTTTCTGGACTGGAATAAGGACCATGACATCCTGACTCACCATGTATGAGTGAGCTCTGGCTCTGTGGTTGTACCACACTTTTTGTTTCTTGTGGGCAACTGCCAGGTTGCTCTGGTCTGTCCCCATAAGCTCCTTCAGCCTTTTCCTAAACCTAATGACGTAATACACAATGGGAGTTACCTGGGTGGAGTGCTTGCCTTCCCAGTCCTCCTGGATCAAGTCTAGGGGCCGACGTAGCCGGCACCCATATAAGAGTTCAAAGGGGGAAAATCATGTCGACTCTTGGGGCACCTCCCTGTATGCAAACAACAGGTGGGGAAGGTATTTCTCCCAGTCCCTTCCATGCTGTTTAGTAAATGCCTGGAGTATTGACTTCAGTGTACCATTGGATCTTTCCACAAGCCCATTGGCTTGTGGGTGATACGATGTCATGCATCTCTGCACCACCCCACACTGCTCTCATAAACATTTCATCAGGTCCAACATAAAGGAACCCCCTCGATCGGTGATAACCTCCTGTGGATACCCAACAAGGGTGGAAATCCGAAGTAAGGCATCTGCCACTTTGTCTGTCCTCAGTGAGGATAGGGCACCTGCCTCTGGGTACCGGGTAGCATAATCCACCACAGTCAGGATGAATCTCTTCCCTGAGGAGCTGGGGGTATTTAAAGGCCCCACAATATCCATTCCCACCCTCTGGAATGGCTCCTCAACTATGGGCAATGGAATCAGGGCGGCTTGAGTTTTCTTGCCCACCTTCCCTATTTCTTGGCACCAGTGACAAGACCTGCAATAAACCTTAACCTGCTGGGTGAAGTTGGGCCAGTAGAAATTCTGGGCCAATCACTGCATAGTGTATATGATTCCCAGATGACCAGACAAGGGAATATCATGTGCAATCTTGAGCAACTGCTCATGATACCCCTGGGAAATGACAAACTACCTGCCTTGCACCCCTCCCTCTGTCTGCACAGCCTGAGTCCATCAGTCCATCTTCCAAATAAACCTTATGTCTGTCATCACTTCCTTGTGCTCCATCAGAGTCTGCCCAAACCCTCAGCTTCTCTAAACTAGGGTACTTCTCTGAGCAGCTGCAGACTCCTCACACATTCCCAAGGCATAGGACAGGTCCCTTTAGTTGCTAAACTAGGGTCCCTAGGACTAGCATCAGAGCACTCAGGATCACTGTCATCCCTAACCCTCTGACAATGGGTCACCACTCCCTCTTGAGAGTAACCCTCTGTAGCAGTGTGGTTAACTGCTACTGGGGAAACTTCTACCCCCTTTTTATTAATCTCCACATCTGGAGACACAGGATGGGGAACCAGCCTCCCAGTGGTTTCCACAATGGCTTCTGTGGGGTTTAGGGAACTACAATTTTCCTTTTCCACTTGGCTATGGGTAACAACCCACACCATCCCCTGTCTGAGATTGTTGCCCAGGATGACATCCACTGCTTTTCTCCTCACCAGCAAAGTCCTGTACAGTGATGTATTTATTGGGTATAAGCTGACCAGGCTCTACCAGATCCCCTTTTCCCAATGTCAGGGATGCCCCTGTGTCCCTTAACCCTTGCATCTGTACACCATTCGCCATGACTGGGTGCATGTGTTCCTTCATGTTCACAGGCATGCTTCCAGAGACACACAAACAACCCACTTCTTTCCTAGCACCACCTTGCATACTGATCGTCCGTTTGGGACACTGTCTGGCAATATGCACAGTTTCTTTACACAATCAACATTCACCTTTTTTCTCAGAGAAATATTTCCTCTGAAACCTGGAGTTAGCTGGTTTTGGTGGAGGCAGTGAGGGTTTTAGATGCCCTGAGGGCATGCTTTTCCCTTTCTGTGCTGCCACACCCACCCCATTCACTCTCAGAGTAGGTCTGGTCTTGGCTTAGCAGTCCGAGAGTTCAGCAGCCTCTTGCACTGTTTTGGGATCTCAGTCTTCCAGCCAGGTTTTTAGCTCAGCTGGACATGCCTAGAGAAACTGTTCTAACAAAATCACATTTTGAATTTCATCAACAGAGTTGCTTCAATTCCTTCCCACCAATGTTTTAAAAACTGACATTGTTTTGTGGCTAGCTTCTCGTAGCTCATGTCCGGGCTTTTCCTGAGCTTACAAAATTTAGCTCTGTATGATTCAGCAGTTAATTCAAATTTCTTTAACAGTGCAGTTTTTAAGTTTGCTGTAATCATCACTGTCCTCATTGTCCATTTGACCCAATGCATCCCGAGCTTTCCCGGCAGGTAGCGGGGATAGCTGGAAGCTCCAGCTCTCTCTAAGAATTTTAGCCTGAATACAAACTTTTTCAAAAGAATTGGAAAAAGGCATCCATATCCTTCCCTTCTTTAAATTCGGCTCTCAATTTGGAATTAAATTTGCAACCCAGTCCTGCAGTCCTAGTCAAACCCAAGCCACTTTTCTGCTCTGGTGCTAGAGGTTGGAGTCGTAGCTTCTCCAGTTCATGTTGCCTCTGCCACTCACACTTCTCATGGTCTGCCTCGCACTGTTCACGGTCAGTCTCTCACCGTCCTTGCTCCCTCTTCTCCTCTGCAGCTTGCTGTTCTTACTCCTTCTTCTCCTGGAACTCCAGCTCCATTCTGCGCAACTCAATTTACAGTCTGAGTACTTCTAGATCCAGAATACTGGTGACCTTCTCCAGCTGCTGTGGCCCTTCACTGGCACTGGCCCTGCTGCCCTCCTTATCAGATCTGGACACTGCACTGGCCACTAGCCCTTCCACACTCAAGGTTTGATCCCTTACAGTCACTGTCTGTGACTCAATGCTCTGGGCATCTGCTACCATCAGGGCATTCACAAGGTTCAGCTTGGTGACTTTCACCTCGAATGGGACTCCTCTGTCCCTGCACAACTGCTTTAAGTAGTCTACAGTGTGCCCACTGAAGTTGTAAGCCATCTTCTTCCCTAACTATAGCTACTCTATTTGCACTTAAAAAATAAATAAACAGGTAGGAACTTGACTGTAAGCCAAGTGATATAGTTCTGCTTTCCTTTTTAAAAAATAAATCACTGCCTTTTTCTTTCTTTGCAAATGAGCTGACAGTATCAAGCTGACTCACTGAACTTATGCACACTGTTGTCAACCAATCTGTCACAAACCCACTCAGCAGGTCAGGCCCTCTGCTCCCTCAGTGCCAACCTCCAAGTGCATTATTGTGAACAGGAACCAAACAGAGTAACCCTCCTGTCTTCCTGTCTGTTTTGTGGGTTTGAATCAACCTTTGGTCTCAAGTTGTTGAGGGATTCAAACTGTGAACCTCTTGCTAGAATACCCAATGTACAGGCCAGATAATTCTGCTCTTTGGGGGATGCCAGATATCTTTCGCCTACAGGCACCTAACCAGGTGTACAAAAATGAACCCTTAAAAACTCTATGAAACGACCTCACATAAAATCTTAACTTTTCCCAGTTTGGTATCACCATAGAGCTATGCCCAGTGTCAATTGTAACCATATATATTTCACTTCTCAAATAAAGAATTTCAAAGGCACACCAAGTAGTCTCATAAAATAGAGGTTTACTTTAAATTAGATAAAAATGTAAAATGAAAATACAGAACAATATATCACAAAACCATGTAATCACTTAAAATAATAAGGTTTAAAAGTGCAATTTCCTACCAACCATGCACTTAGATTTTGTCTACCTAAGATATTTCTTCTAACAGTGCTGATAGACAGATGTTGTTGTCAAGAGAATCCAAACAAGAATGTCTCTAAGTGGAAAACAGAATACTGTTTAAAACTGGCTTTGCCAACCTCTTTGCATGAGGTCACGTAGCTCCTCCCTGTCAGAATATAAAAATGATACAAAACAGGATGTCTTATCATTCACAAGGTAAATTAATCAGGTGATGTCAGCAAAACTCATTTTCTCAATATGACTTCTTAATTAAGTCTTTTCTTTCATCCATGAGCAGCATCTTGCTTTTACAAACATCAAAACATTTATGACTTCACACCAGTGTGCCATAACCTGGTTTCTTCCTATAAACGTCGTAACATGGAGATTTTCTTTCCTGCCAGCTGGCTAGCTACAATTAAGCTAGATAAACAGGAGATCCTTAATTTAGGTATCGTCTAGCCTGTAATTATCTCCTGGCCTTCCAGGTAACACCTTGTAGCTAAAACCTGGGGGGGATGTTTATCCACAGGCTGTCTGAGCATGTCTCATGAGAGACACACAGTAACACATTCTTGTATTACAAAAATCATAGATTAATCAGAACCAGCTGTCTGAGTGTCACACCAAGAACCCCATGTTAACAATTTGGGGCCCAATTCCTAAAAATGGCTGCTATAGCAGCATAAGTTGAAAACTCCATTGATGGCAATTATTCCATGCTTACCTTTGATTCTTCAGTTTGCTTTGAAGACTGCAGATGTGTCTCTGTCTATAGAAGATATAGAACTGACCTCCAGAGGTAAGTATAGGATAAATGGGGGGTTCAGGTTGATGGGTGCTCAGTGGGAGGGTGGTGATTTGGGAGGGGGGTCTTGGGTGATGACGAGGGACTGTTTCCATTTTTACAAGTTAAAAAAAACCTTGGGGACTTTTTTTTATTTGCAGGAAAACAAAATCATAATTTCGAGCATATTGGGGTGGGCTCCCAGTGTGCCACATGACTTGGAGGGTATATTGATGCTGACATGGAGATTGGGTACCCCAATGTTGGTGCTGGGGGAGAAGGAAAAAATACATTTGTGCACGCTTAGGTGGGCTCCCAGTGTACCACATGAGTTGGGGGGTTTACACAATGCCAACACAGAGACTGGGCACCCTGATGTTGGTGCAAAGAGAAAGAAACACAAATTTGCAACAAATGGGTGGGCTCCCAGTGTGTCACATGAATTGGGGTGGTACATGATGCCGACATGGGAATTGGGCAACCCGATGGTGTGGGACAGGGAATAGAGGGAATGGGGAGGATAGCAGATGTTGGAGGGAGTGGGGTGGTTTTATTTGCTGCTGGTACTGGGATGAAATGGAGGGTGGGGAGGACAGGAGCACTGGGAGGGCAGTGGGTGGAGTGCCATCTGTGGGATGGCAGTGGCGATGCAACTGTGCATGCATGGCATTCATGCATATAAGTTGCAGTGAGTGGCATTCTGCCATTCACAAAATGGCGTCGCTAGCAGAACTGCATAGCCGTGTGAGGCGTGCATGCACATTTCTTTCTGGAACTACAGAAGTGACATCTGAAATAGTGCAGCTGTTACTCCATAGTGGCTGACTGTGGTGGAGTGTTACTAGCTCCATTGGAATTTTGGAAGGATACTTCCAAAAGTCCAATGGAAGGAGACATGATAGGCAATTTTAAGGCTATGATCATGAAACAGCTGTAGGCTCCACCCACAGCTGTGAAAATGGCCTAAATGTCTTTTGCTTCTTACCCCTCCCCAAGTCCCCAACTGCCCACTCTCTGACTCCCAGTCCCCAGTCACAATCCCCACCTTCTGAAGTTTTCCTTATTTAAAAAATTACTGTTTTTCTAATGTTCAGTTGTTTGCTCACTATGGTTTTTTTGCTTTGCTTGCTGTCATTCACAATGAGTAGGGATGCAGCAAAATTAAATTTCACTGGTGAAATTGCAGAAAAATCACCAATTTTGCAGAACAAATAGTTTTATGTAACTGCGGTGAAATTTTACAATTTCGCCCATAATTTTGCCAGTCCACCAGTCAAATACAGAAGGAGAAATTTCACCCACAGGTGAATAAAGCAATGGAACCTGATGGGATTCATCCCAGAATTCTAAAAGAACTAAGGGTAAAACTAGTGACACACTGACTACCCTCTTTTACAAATCATGGGAGGATGGGGTGGTTCCTGAGGACTGGAGGAGGGCAAATGTTATTCCACTTCATAAAAGTGGGAGCAGGGCAGAAGCAGGAAACTACAGACCTGTTAGTTTAACCTCAATGATTGGGAAAATGATGGAATCACTTCTGAAGGAAAGAATTGTTGCGTACCTAGAGGCCAGAGGGGCACAGGACCCAAGGCAGCATGGATTCACAGTGGGAAGAGCATGTCAGATGAATCAAATAGATTTCTTTGACTGGGTGACTAAAGTAATAGGTCAAGGATGGGCTGTGGACATGGCCTACCTAGAATTTAGCAAGGTATTTGACACAGTCCCGCACAAAAGATTAATATACAAGTTGGCCAGCCTGAGAGTGGGTCCCAAGTTGGTAGCCTGGATAAAAAATTGGCTGGAGAACAGGACACAGAGGAATAGTAAACAGAGTCTACTCTGAAGAAAGGGGGTCACTAGTGGGGTATCACAGGGTTCAGTGCTAGGACGGTCCTCTTTAATGTCTTTATAAGTGACATTGCAGAGGGACTGGAAGGAAAAGTATGTCTCTTTGCAGATGACACCAAGATCTGCAACAGAGTTGATTCACAAGGTAGGGTGGAAAGGATGAGAAAGGACTTGGCAAGGCTGGAGGAATGGTCAAATGTATGGCAGCTTAGATTCAATGCTAAGAAGTGTAAAGTAATGCACCTGGGAATCAAAAACCCAGGGGAAGAGTATGCAATGGGGGGTGAGATACTAATAACAACAAAAATGGAAAGGGACCTGGGGGTAGTCATATCTGATGACCTAAAGGTGGGCAAGCAATGTGAGAGGGCAGTAAGGAGTGCTGGGGAGATACTGGGATGATAGGGAGAGGCATCACCAGTAGAAAACAGAAAGGTGTTATCCCTCTGTACAGACAGCTGGTGAGACCCCATCTGGAGTACTGCATGCAGTTCTGGAGACCCAATCTCCACAAAAACATAGACAGGTTGGAGGCAGTCCAGAGGAGGGCAACTAAGATGGTGCAGGGTCTGCATCAGAAGATGTATGAAGAGCGACTTAAGGAGCTTAATATGTATAGCCTCGAGGAAAGGAGGGAGAAGGGAGATATGATAGAAACTTTCAAGTACCGCAAGGTAATCAACAAAGTCCAAGAGGGTAACATCCTTCAGAAAAAGACGTGTACAAGAACAAGGGGGCACAATTTGAAGATAGAGGGGAGGATGCCTCAGAGGTAATGTGAGGAAGTATTTTTTCACAGAGAGGGTTGTGGATGCATGGAACAGCCTTCCTGAGGAGGTTGTGGAGTCAAAAACAGTGGTGGATTTCAAGAATGCATGGGACAGTCATAAGGCAATTCTAGTGGGAAGGGGTAGGAAAAAGTAGGCTGTTGGTTAACTAAGATCTGCAGCTCAGCCATTTGGTAGGGAAATGACTAGATTGGGTGTGTCAAGCAGTCTTTATCTGCCATCAAATTATATGTTTCTATGTATCTATGTAATTCTATGAGAGTGGCAAAATTCCACCAGCAGTGGCAAAATTTCACCTGTGGTGATGAAGTTTTGCCCACAGGCAAAATTTTTCCGGCCTTGGGGTGAAATTTCACTCACAACCACAGGTGAAATTTCACATTTCGCCAAATGAAATATTTTGTGTAATGAGTTAATTATGCAAAATATTTCGCTCAGCGAAATATTCCAATTTCACACAACACTAACAATGAGTTATTACTTGGTAATACTTGGTATGAAAGAAAAGGAGCAGGCCAGAGCCCATCGAGACTATTCCCCAAACTATGTGGGACATTATTTATCTATTATCCCTCAATCAAACATCTAATTTGTTTTTAAAGACAGTGGCACTAGTTGCGTCTACCAATTCTTGTGGCAAGGTGTTCCATACAACGGATGCTCTTATTGGAAAAAAGTTTCCCCTTTTGCTGGTTTTATAAGTTTTTAATTCAAGCTGTTTATTTTGCAGTCTCAGAACATGTCTTCTTTTGGAGAGTGTTAGACCACATTTTTCCATTAGAACTGTTGAATTTATTAAATTAAAAACCATAAGCATATCATCTCTTAATCTTCTAGTTTGAAGAGAGAAGAGACCAGTAGCTTTTAATCTGTTCTGATAATCCAAGTTTGTTAATCTTGGAATCATTGTAGTTACTCTCCTTTGAACCTGTTCAAGAATTGCTATGTCTTTTTTTTGGTTTGGATTCCAGAAAAGGGAGCCATAATCTAGATACGGTCTAATGTATGCCCTATACAATGGAATAAGGCATTGTTCAGTGCGATTAACAAAAGTGGGTTTTATTTGCCTCAAAAGTCTGTTGGTCATGCAAGCAGTTCTAACACAGTGATCATTTGATGTAAGTTTATTATTAACATATATCCCTAAACCTTTTTCACAATTTGATGACTGAAGTGGTAGTCTGTTTATATGATATATCATTTTTGGATTATTTACTATTAAACACTTGCCTTGCTTAAACTGCATATGATTTTCATTTTCCCAAAGTGTTAATTTTTCCAAATCCTTTTTTAATGCAGAAATATTTTCTTGAATATTAACCTTGCCCCCCAATTTAATATCTTCTGCAAATTTAACTATGACGTTATTTGGCCCTGTTTGTAAATCACTGATAAAGAGGTTAAACAATGTTGGTCCCAAAACCGACCCCTGTGGTACACCACTTGTCACACTACCTGAATCAGACAAGATATCATTAATTCTGACTCTCTGAGAATGATTTGTCAACCAGTTTAAAATCCAGTTGACAATATCAGGTGACAAACCTAGATTGTGCATCTTAGTAATGAGTTTTTCATGTGAGACTTTATCGAAAGCTCTACTAAAGTCCAAAAGAATTACATCAGTAGGGATACCCACATCTAGTAGAGTACTTATATTATTGTAAAAATATATCAGATTGGTGGTGCAGGAATACTTGTG
This sequence comes from Neoceratodus forsteri, assembly GCA_016271365.2. Classification (NCBI taxonomy): domain Eukaryota; kingdom Metazoa; phylum Chordata; order Ceratodontiformes; family Ceratodontidae; genus Neoceratodus; species Neoceratodus forsteri. The sequence continues at coordinate 13,890,710 of CM028131.1, forward strand.
AGTAAACCCATGCTGATTTGAACCATAAATTCCTAATTTTTTACAATCTTGATCTATTAGAGACTTCATTACTCGTTCCATTAATTTAGCAGCCACTGAGGTCAGGCTAATTGGACGATAATTTTGCACAGAACCTCTATTGCCTTTTTTAAATATGGGAGTAACTATTGCTGAACACCAATCATTTGGTACAATGCTTTCTTTTAAGGATTTATTTAAAATAATTGACATAGGTATAGAAATATTTATAGAGGTTTCAATCAGAAACCACAGATGAATACCGTCTGGGCCCGGACTAGTATTTTTTTTAGTTTTTTGATAGCCTGTATAATGTCAGTAGAATAGAACCTATGATAATCTACATGGTGAACTTTAAATGTACTAATAGGTGATTTTTGAGAGAAGACAGAACAAAAGTACTTATTAAAGAGATTTGAGGTTTCTATGTCACATAGAGAAGAGCAATTGGTTATAATGGGACCAATGGTCCTTGATACACCTTTTTTACTATTTATATAGAAGAAAAGGGATTTGTGACAGTCTTTTGTGTGAGCTAGTTTCAATTCTAGCTTATTTTTTTGCCAATTTAATAGAATTTTTTAAGTTTTTCACAGATAGTCTGTATTTATGCAATAGAGTAGTTTTAAATGGAACAGAACTATTCTTAAGATTCCTGAAAAGTTACATTTTTTATTTTAATCTGATTTTTAATTGTCTTGATGAGCCAAGGGGGAATTTTTCCTTTATTATTAAATTTCCTCTTAGATGGAATAAAGATATTTTCCAAATAATGTACAATGTTTTAAAAAAAAGTCCCAAGCGTGTTGTGTTGTACAATTAAGAATATTAGATTCCCAGTTTATGTTTTGTAAGTATTCATTGATTTTAGAAAAAAATTGCTTTGTTATAATTTTTTGTGTAGTATAACTTCCTTTGTGTAGTTTTAAACTGTTGAATTTCAAAAAGAATAGATGAATGATCACTGGTCCCAAGTGGATCCCAAATTTGTAAATTGCTAATTTGTTGCTCTATGTTAGTAAACAATAGATCCAAAATATTAGGACCTCGAGTGGGTTCAGTAACAAGTTGTTGTAATCCAGTACTAACTACCACATCTATTAGTCCTTTCTCGGCATAGGACTGTCCTAAGAATGAGTCCCAGTTAATATGAGGGAGGTTAAAGTCACCAAATGCCTGTATTACAGTATCTTGAGATTCTGAAAAATGTGTAATTTCTTTAAAAATATCAGTTGTGTAATCTGAATTTGCAGATGGAGGTCGATAGATGTTATCAATAGTTATATAGGACTGCTGCTTCAATAAGATTTTAACCCATATACTTTCCAAAGGAAAGGGAGAACACACTTCAAAAGAAGGACTATCATTTCATATGTACATACAAACTCCATCGCCTTGCTTATCTAATCTGTTTTTATGATATAACTTATAACCTGGAATTTCTCTGGACCAAATTGAGGATGCATCCCACCAAGTTTCAGTTACTCCCACCACACCTATATTTAAAGTTTTACATTTGGCTTTGAGTTCTGCTAATTTGAGTTAGTATAAAGATCTTGCATTTAAAGCTAGGAATTTACATTTAGTTGTAATAATATTTTGGTAAGTTTTCAGAGACTTGGGAATAGACCCATTCTCCCTCATTGTTTTTAGTTTAAACAATGATTTATGATTTTAGTGATAGTTTTCCCCATAAGTGTACTACCCCTACGACTTAGCAAAACAAGGAAGAACGATCTGAAAATGATTCCAGTGGGCAATACAGGGTATATCCTGCTTAAAACACCACTTTCTCAGCCATTCATTTAGGGCTTTCATCTTCTGCATCATGGTGTATGTTGCTCTAGGGACAGGTAGGATTTCAGATATACCTACACAGCATCCCCTATCAAGTAACAGGTTACATAACGCCACATAGTCCTGTTGTAACTGATTAAATGGGGTGTTGTTTATATCATTAACACCAGCATGTATGATAACCAGTGGATTTTCCCCTGCATTTTGTAAAATTTTAGGCATCATGGAGGTAATGTCAGATACCCTGGCCCCACGGAAGCTAAAACAAGTGCAGTTGCTCTTGTCACTATTGCATACAGCCCTGTCAATGTGCTTAATGATTGAATCTCCCAGGATTAACACTTATTTTGAGACAGTAGGGGTACAAGAATCAGAAACAGGTGATTGTTTAACACACTCTGGAGTGATTAACTTAATAGGTATTGATTTGGTAGCTTGAGACTTACTAGGACAAATATTCATGGGCATTAACTCCTGATTGAAAAGTGTTTTTAAACCACTACTATCGACAGAGGGTGATGCACAGGATAAATCATGTAGCACTTCATTATTTGATACAGTCAATTGCTCATACCTATTACAAGTTTCAATAGAAGTACTAGTGTATATTTGACCACCCCTCCTTTTATTAAGAGGCTTTGTGACAATGGTCCAGTCATCATTATCATGAGAAGAGGGTGGATAATCATCCACCTTATAAGAGGGGGCAGAGGCAACAGGTATACTAGTACTAGTCGTTACAGTTGTCTCCTCATCAGGAGGCTTAGAAATGCTACCTAAATGTGAAGAAAATTGTTCATTAGAATGAAGTTGTTCATCCATAAGATCAATATAACTTTCCAATTCCCTGATATCTAGTTGCTTCTAGTACCAATGACAAAAAGGCACAAAGCGGCATGGCGCAGTGTAACACCTGCTGCTCCTTCTCTGCATCTCTGTTCCACTGCAGCCTGATCCTAAGGTGGACCATGTAGGTTCTCATCCACAGTCCCAATCAGGTGCCACCTTAGGAAGATGGACAGCGTGCAGGGCCACATTAAGGTAACCTGGGACTCTAGGCCAAGAAAAATCTGGGTCCCCCCTCACCTTGACCATACCCATTTGCCTCAAAAGGGACCTTGTCACAGACTATAAGGAACCTTGGAAACCCATTTACATGCAGACTATATCTCATGTTAGGGTACAGTTTGCAAGTAACGAGATACAGGCAAAAGAAACAAATCAAAATTCCTACCTTTCTACTCCCGCCTCTGAAAATTTTATTAGCAACAGAGCTGTAGTCTCCCTTTTCCCCCAAGTGTCACATATTGTTTAATTTCAGCCTGATAATCAACTGTGCACCCTTTACTATTTACCCATTTTCTTAAAAGCAAGATTAAGTAGATGATAAATGGTGCGAGATAATAAGGGACAATGGAAAACTATCATTTTGTACAAACATTTGGTGACTGAGGGATTACTGTATGTGAAAGACTACTCTTGGCATAAATGATTGCCACCTTTCTTATCCTACTTAACTTACTGCAAGTACAGTCTTACTTCCTGATACAGCCCCACCCACAAAACCACATAGGGGACTGGTTATAGTGCTATAGGTAGACTTATAATGGTCAGGGTTAATGGTGGTCTTCAGATACTACTTGTTTACTTTGCAGGCAAGTGTACATAATGGGATGCAGTAGTATTGTATGAATAAAGCTGCATAACATATACAATTGCCTACAAATTAAACAAATATAATCTAAAGGCCACCGCTGCCACAGGAGGAATTGTAAACCTGCTATTAGCACTGCAGCCTCTTTGCTACTTTGCAGCATTTAAATATGTTTTTGTAGGTGGTGTCAAAGATCAGCCTTAGTCATACTGATTGTGAATTGCAATACAGTATTGCTAAAGATTTTAGAAAATTCATCCCTTTTTTTCATAAATTTGATGATCATTTTCAAGATACTCTTAGTCCCAACACAAACTCAACCATAAACGCTCCTAGTGGAAGAATTGCATTTAATAGTGCTGATCCAACTCTAGTAAGGGATTGTAAACATTAATTAATGCATTAATCAGTATAGCCTAATGGCTACAGCCCCAAGCCAAGAATCTGGAAATCATGTAGACTCCGAAAACTTGGATTTGTGACCTATAACCTCCAGCTGCAGACTAAGTGACCCAGGGCCAAAGCATGTCACAGAATATCCATGTACTAATGAGAGACATCTGGAACTTGGAACATGCTCTCCAATAAGCAGGCCCTGCTGGCTCTCTGATCCTTCCAATATAAAGGATGGGGCCCCCTCAAATGCATAGGATGAGGTATGTAGTGGACAAACTACTGCAGGAGGTCCCATTTTAAAGATTTACAACATTCATTCTTCATACCAAGGACACCAATGGGGGAGGGCAGGGATCTTTGTAGCTACTTCTTCACATGTAGGATACCGGGGGGGGGGGAGACAAAGCAAAAGAAAAGGGCTGATTTTCACCTTTAAGATCAGTCTAGTTGAAGCCCCTCTACTTAACTAATCAAGGAGGTGAGATTCACATTTAAGCAGACACAGCTAAGGAAAAGGACCTGTTTATATCTTAAAGGTCAGTCTGGTTTGAAGCCCCCTGAAGCTATCAGCTGTACTTAACACCTAATCAGGGAGGTGCGATTCCCATAATAGTTCAGCTCCTGTCTTTCTCAGATTACTCAATAGCCAGGTCCATTACAAATAAACTCAGCTAAGGCAGAAAGAAATGGGTATGTAGTAAAAATATCTGTGGAATTGTTGGAGGGCTGGAAGGTGGGGGCCCTAGGCTAGTGCCTATGTTGCTTATGCCTTATTTCAGCTCTGCCTGGGCACCTATCCAGTAAGGAACCAGAATCTTGTCTCTGGTCCCTCTTGTGCTCTTGACCTTCTTGTGTGTACCATTCCTATGATGGAGCCACCCTCTGAACTGTTCTGAACAGCTGAAACTGTTCAGAAGTGGTTTGCATCCCCTTACTTTGACTTTTTCAGGGTAGTTTTGATTTTGGTTGAACCAGTTTGCCCACCACTAACAAGGTACCATACCACTGATATTGTATTCATGGACTGGTCTTGGGTGGTGAGGGTAGGAGATGTGGTAGGGTGGGAGGAAGGGAGGTAGACATAAGAACCCTCACAGAACACTTCCAGAGTTTGTGGGCATTGTGTTTGCAACCCTAATTATTTATTTCCAACCTTTGTGTTGCTTGCCATTTTGTGCAGTACCAACTGTACTGAGCATTAACACAGTTTGTTTATGATAAATATGATAAAGGTTGAAAAAGGATTTGGAAAAAGTGGATATTTGGGCCAGACAAAACAAGATGAAATTTAGTTTAGAGAAATCAGGGGTAATGTAACGTCTTTTGGATAAGATGTTAAACCGAGGTCCCATCTGCCTGTATTGGTGGTAGTTCAGGTGGATGTTAAAGATCCCATGGCACTTATCAAAAAAAGAGTAGGGGAATTTCCCCAGTGTTCTGGCTAAATTTGTCTCATTCACTAAAAATACCACCAACAGCTTAATCTGGTTCAAGGTCAGTTGGCACACATCTGTATCCCCCTTCCCCAGGTAGTGCATGAAAATAGGCAGGATTTGTCTAGTGTACTTACCCAGTCAACAAAAACTAAATAAAAAAAATAATAAATGTATTTAGGAAGGGAGAGTGGGAGAAAAGAGGGTATATACCTGATGGTAAAGAACTGAAAAAAGTTACAGAGGAAAAAGATTGTGGTATAATAGTTGATAGAGAACTAAAATTTGATAAACAAAGAACGGTAGCCATACAAAAAGCAAACAACATGGTAAGAAATATAAAATGTACCTTTAGGAATAAATCTTTGGGATGCTTGGTACCAATATATATATAGGTCTTATGTCAGGCCATATTTGGACTATAGCTCCCAACTGTGGAGTCCATATACAAAGAAGGAAATAGGGAGGGTGGAAAGAGTGCAGAGGAGATATACCAAGATGATAGGAAATTTAAATAAATATGAGTATAGTGAGAGATTACAAAGGACAGGATTGTACTGTATATGTTAGAACAAAGAAGGGAAAGAGGAGATTTAATGATGATGTTTTGAATAATAAATGACCATGAGTTAGTAGAGGAAATGGTCATAAAAATAAAAGAAAGGTTAAGGGTGTTAAGAAGTCATGACAAACAAATCAAATTAAAGACCATAATGAAAAATGGTATATATTATTCTTTTGTTAATAGAACAGGGAGAGTATGGAATACATTGCCAAGAGATGTGGTGGAAAGTAAAACGTTGGAAGAGTTTAAAAAAGGAATTGATAAGTTTTTTCTTGGGGAGTAATGGATGTGGACCCACTATGGTGGGGAACAGTTCATACCTATTAGATTGCTCAATTGTTGATACCAACTTGTGTAACACCTGTTCTCAATTACATGTACGCTGTAACCTAAATGTATTTTATCTGACCTCAGTGTGACGTGGCGCCTCTGTTGTACACCTATTGTTTTGCAAACCTATGCTATGTAACCTAAAACTCTATGTATGTCTTTAATGTGACGAGATACCTTTGGAAACGAGCCTCTGGCTCAAAGGTTGTAAACTGATTTCACAAATAAATAAATAAATATAGACCTATTGGTCTTCTACTGTTTTATACCAAGTATAAATACCAAGTGTGTGTATGTATATATATATATATATATATATATATATATATATATATACTGTATATATTGAAAAAAACAATGTTAATGCAGACATTAGAGTTGAAGACAGCAAAGTGCACAAAGAAGTGAAATGAAAAAATATATTAGGATTCTTGATCTCTGGAGTCCTGGCAAATCACTAGTGGAGTCTTCCCTGGGGTTGTCAGCCCTATGCCCACCCTTTCCCCAGCCCATGATTTCCTGATCTAAGCATAAGGTATGGCTCCATAGTGATGTGCTGTTCAGAGTTAGAAAATGGGTTAAGATAATCCCAGGCTCTGATTGGCTGATAGGCCTGGCAAGGTGGGCGTCTATCAGACAACAGACCCCGGGCATTAAAAGTGCCAGCTAGCCACAAGCCCAATCACACATATCAGTATTCAAATAGAACGTTCATTTTTAAAAAGCAGACATTTTTTTCTCGCTCCTTAGCAGTCTAATTTGTGGCCTTCCCCTGCCCACAGATCCTGTACAATGACATCAGGCATCATAAAGCAATTTTAAAATGTAAGAAAAGTAAACTCCTCACCAACATTCATAGCGATCACCTAAATTCACTATAAAAACCTCCACAGGCATCATCATACACATGTATACTGGTCACTCTCCCAGTCGCTCTCCCGCCCCAAAAGCTGGCATCTCAATTTAAATTCCCAAGCTGGCAGGAGACATCGCCAGAGCTGAAGTTGGACCCCAAAGTGTTACAGTCCCACAAATCACACTCACAGCTTCTCATTTGTCCATGACCTCCACCACGAGCAGGCTCAGTGTCCCTGACTTCTCCTCCAACAGAAACCCATTAAAACAAAAGTGGCACAAAAAACCTCGATCCCTAGCCTTGTCAGCAGTATTTTAAGTCAAGTCAACTCCCGGCCCACACTCATAAACACTGCTCAAGGCTTCCACTGTGTTTTCTTTAGGCGGACACCTCACCTATAAACAGTAGCTCTACAAAGACCTGCTAAATTGAACTTTAAATAGTAGCTACGCATTAAAAAGAAAATGAAGCCACAGACCAATCAATTCACATAACATGGGCAGGTAATAAGTAGTCGTGCCTCACCATAACAACTACACTCAGCAGTACTGCTTGCCCACCGCACTGCTCGCTGTGCACTGGCTGCATATCATAAATAAATTGAAAATACAAAGACACCTGTTCTCAACTTACAGCAATAGGTGATTGGGTGCTACCAGTGATAGCGTGCTCTCTGCTGGGGCTGTGTGTTTCTCAGCTACTGGTCAACTCATTTCTTCCTGCAAACTAAAACAAACTACTTCTAGCAATGTTAAAAATAAAACACTAATTCTAGTCTCCAGCTGCTCCCAAAAGCACATGCATGAGGGAAGTAAAAACCATGACAACCAGGAGTAAATGCCCCACCTACAGAAGCTCTAGAAGGATAAAAGTCCCTATCTCAAAAACAAACTCCACAGACTTGAAATACTGGCGGAGGGACTATTTTATTTCAAAACATAGTTAAAACTAATTTTGTATAAACATTTTTTACTAAACTGATTTGGTTTTAAGTGCCCATTTTCTAAGCGCAATAATACCCTCCAGGGTGGGGGGTATTGTGCTATACCAGACCTTCCAGGGGCTATAAGGCCCTCTGCCTGCAGCGTTGGGCCTCATTATGCCCTGGGCAGTCCGATATAGCACAATACTACCCACCCTGTTGGGTATTATTGCTTTCGTAGACAAGTATGTTTCACCACATGTTGCCAACTGAATGAGTATTGGCTTATTGTTTAAGGGATGGGTGAGCATTACATATGACAACCCCAGAGAAGACCCCATACACTCCAATCAACACATTAATTCTATATCCCTTGTCAGAGTAATCCATTAGAAGCCATTTTGGCTCTAACCAGAGTTTCTTTATAAAAGTCAGTTGTTCCACTCCACAATCCATACACCATTCTGGGGGAGCATAGCTCCCATATGGATCCACCCACAGAGGAGACTAAGGAGGCTGAGGACAACTGTCACAAGGGAGGCCCACAGGAAGGAGGTAGAGGACACCACAAGGAAAGGAAGCAGCTCCTGGTGGGGGACTCAATTATTAGGGGGATAGAACTGGGGGAAGCAGGGAAAACTGAAGTAAGGTGCCTGCCTGGTGCCATGGCTTGGAGGGACAGGAGGCGCATACTCAGGATCACGAGAATAGCTGCATGGGAGTCTGAGCTGGACGTCATTGTCCACCTAGGGACAAATGACTTGGCTCATCATGAGATTAGAGCAGTGCAGAAGGACTTTGTAGAATGGGGGAGGGGCCTAAGACAAGTAACACACACAGTATCCTTCTCAGAGGTGCTGCCTGTCAATGGCATGAGTGAGGCGAGGGTACTTTGCACCATGCATTTTAATGAATGGTTGAAAAAATGGTGTGGAGCACAGGGGTTTGGTTTCATTGGGGAATGGGGTTCCACCTGGAGGGACACCAGCCTATACTGGCAGGATGGTCTGCATCTGTCCAGGAAGGGAACAAATCCTTTGAGCAATCGGTTTAAATGCTTCATTGGCAAGCTTTTAAACTAGTCAAGGGGGGGGAGGCACTGATAAGCAGCAGGAAAATCCCAGCCTCTCCCTACAAAACAGGGTACTAAATGAGAAAAAGACCGAGGTAGAAAGGTCAGTGAGAGATGCTGCAACAGAAGGTAAAGCCATCAAAAAATGGAGAGCAATGAGTACCAATGCCCGTAGTCTGAGTAACAAGCTTCCTGAATTAGTGGCCATGATGGAGGAGGAACATCTGGATAACGTGGCAGTCACAGAAACATGGTACACACAAAACCACGACTGGGACGTAAACATACCAGGATACACTATCTACAGGAGGGACAGGGAGGTTAAAGAGGAGGAGGAGGAGGAGTAGCTTTTTGCATAAGGGAAGGAATCAAAGCAACAGAACAAAAGGGTAAACAGGGAGGAGAAGAAGCACTGTGGGTAAATTTGGAGACCGGCAATGGCACCACAATCCGCACAGGGGTTGTATAGAGATCGCCTTCTCAGGGGGAGGAAATGGACAAGGAAATGATAGAAAGTATACTTAGAATGGCAGAAAAAGGGGAGATATTGCTGATGGGTGATCTGAATATGCCAGATGTTAACTGGAGCGCAGTTGCAGCAGTCATTTCGAAGAGTGGGGTTATTCTAGATGCCCTACAGGGGGCATGCCTTAGACAACTAGTATTGGAGCCCACTGGAGAGGGAGCAATCTTAGACCTGGTTCTCTTAAATGGAGATGAAGAGAGGATCACAGATGTAGAAGTGGGTAGCCATCTGGGAACTAGCGACCATCGAACAGTATAGTTCACAATAAACACAGCAATAGAGTCAAACCATACAAGGCAAAAGTACTGGACTTTAGGAGGCTGACTTTGCCAAAATAATTGAGTGCCTAAGGAATGCACTAGCAAATGGGCAGGAAGGAGGGGTGGAAGAACAATGGGGAATAATAAAAACTGCAATCACAGAGGTAACAAGCCTTTGTGTGAAGCAAATAAACAAAATGAAACGATGTAAGAAACCACTATGGTTCTCAAAGGAAGTGGCGGTGAAGGTTCAAGAGAAAAATAAAGCATTCAGGAAGTACAAGGAATCACAGAAGGAGCAGGACAGAGAACTGTATCAGTTAAAGCAAAAAGTAGCTGGGAAGGCAGTCAGAACAGCAAAGGTCCAAACCGAGGAAAAGATAGCCAACTCAGTGAAGAAGGGGGATAAAACCTTTTATAGGTACATCAGGGAGCTAAGGAAGACCAAGGGAGGGATAGTGAGGCTTAATAAAGGGAGGGAGGGTGGGCAGAGGGTGACTGTGAAAAGGCATAGATACTAAACAAATATTTTTGCTCAGTATTTACAAAGGAAGAGGGAGGTACCTAAAACAAACAGTCGAAACACTCTGGATACAGAAGTTGATACCAGCCCATTTACAGAAGAAGGGTTCTGAAGAACTCTTAAAACTGAAGGTGGACAAAGCAATGGGGCCTAATAGGATTCATCCAGAATTCTAAAAGAACTAAGGGTAGAACTAGTGACTTACTGACTACCTCTTTAACAAATCATGGGAGGATGAGGTGGTACCCGAGGACTGGAGGAGGGCAGATGTGATTCCCCTTCACAAAAGTGGGAGCAAGGCAGAAGCAGGAAACTACAGACCTGTTAGTTTAACCTCAGTGGTAGGGAAAATGATGGAATCACTTCTGAAGGAAAGAATTGTCGAGTATCTAGAGGCCAGAGGGGCCCAGGACCCAAGGTAGCATGGATTCACTGCGGGAAGGTCATGCCAGACAAATCTGATAGATTTCTTTGAATGGGTGACCAAAGTAGTAAATCAGGGAGGGGCTGTGGACATGGCCTACCTAGACTTCAGCAAGGCATTTGACACAGTCCCACACAAAAGATTAATATACAAGTTAGCCAGCCTGGGAGTGGGTCCCAAGATGACAGCCTGGGTAAAGAATTGGCTGGAGAATAGGACACAGAGAGTAATAGTAAATGGAGTCCACTCTGAAGAAAGGGGGGTTACTAGTGGGGTACTGCAGGGTTCAGTATTAGGACCGGTCCTCTTCAATATCTTTATAAGTGACATTGCAGAGGGACTGGAAGAAAAAGTATGTCTCTTTGCAGATGACACAAAGATCTGCAACAGAGTTGATGCACAAGGTGGGGTGGAAAGGATGAGAAGGGACTTGGCAAGGTTAGAGGAATGGTCAAATGTATGGCAGCTTAGATTCAATGCTTAGAAGTGCAAGGTAATGCACCTGCGAAACAAAAACCCAGGGGAAGAGTACACAATGGGGGGTGAGATACTAGCAACAACAAAAATGGAAAGGGACCTGGGAGTAGTCATATCAGATGACCTAAAGGTGGGCAAGCAATGTGAGAGGGCAGCAAGGAGGGCTGGGGGGATACTGGGATGCATAGGGAGGCATCACCAGTAGAAAACAGGAAGTTATTATCCCTCTGTACAGACAGCTAGTGAGACCCCATCTGGAGTACTGCGTGCAGTTCTGGAGACCAGTCTCTGCAAAGACATAGACAGGATGGAAGCTGTCCAGAAGAGGGCAACTAAAATGGTGCAGGGTCTGCACCAGAGACATATGAAGAGACTTAAGGAGCTTAATATGTATAGCCTCGAGGAAAGGCGGGAGGGGGACATGATAGAAACTTTCAAGTACCTCAAGGGAATCAACAAAGTCCAAGAGGTAGCATCTTTCAAAAACAGGTGTGCAAGAACAAGGGGGCACAATTTGAAGATGGGGGCGGCTCAGAGGTAATTTGAGGAAGTATTTTTTCACAGAGGGTTATGGATGCATGGAACGGCCTTCCAGAGGAGGTTGTGGAGTCAAAAACAGTGGTGGAATTCAAGCATGCATGGGACAGTCATAAGGCAATTCTAGAGGGTGGGGGTAGGAAGAAGTAGGCTGCTGGTTAACTAGGATCTGCAGCTTATCCATTAGGTAGGAAAATGGGCAGACTAGGTGAGCAAAGTGGTCCTTATCTGCCATCAAATTCTATGTTTCTATTTTAACACCATTTTTAATCAATTTTGCAACACCTCTTTTTTCGCTATTCTAGCAGCTGAATTCCATCTGTGAAACTAAGGACCTTAGTAGTTCCTCTGCTTCCTTACAGTATGTAACAAGTGAGTTTATTGTAACATTGCCATTTCTGATTTGGGGTTTGTTTAGATAACTGGATATATTCTTTCTCTTAATCGGGGAAGCCAGTCCCAGTACTTTCCATAGAAACACAGACTTTTATGGCAGATAAGAACCGCTTGACCCACCAAGTCTGTCCATTTCACTACTTTTCAGACAAGCAGCAGATCCTAGTTAACCAACAGTCTACTTCCTCCTAGCCCTTACTAGAATTGCATTGTACATAAACGCAAAAGGCAGGCTCTACCAAATATTGCACGCATGTGACTAAATCAGAATGGCAGCAAACAGAAAATATGGGGTGCACCTTACCAGGACAAAGAGGCAAAAGAGAGCACACAGCAAGCCAGAAGAAAAGGTCAGCACTCCCAAATTAGCAAAAAAAAAAATATGTTTACTTCATAGTAACATTAGCAGCAGTAAATCCATTGGCAATTCAGCAATCATGAACTGTAGTCTATAGATGAATTGATAATCCATATAATCGACATGTGTACAAGTAATGCAAGACAGCAAATTTCACTCGGCAAATACAGGCCAAGCCATGCCAAATGCCAAGACACAACCGTTAACTTTTCAACCAAAGTCTTCCTCAGAACATGTGACCCTGATGTGAATGCTCAGTTAAAAATACATCAGTTAAAGTGACAGTGCATAAATTAAAGTGTATCAAATAATACTGGTGAACACCAACGGATAGAAGAAAGTGCAAAATAACTTAGAAATATGCAAAAAGTGCAAATGAACAAAGTAGCCTAAAGCTATACCATCACATTTAGAAATCCAGCAACAGCTATTATACAGAATATGTAATAAATACATTGAAAAAACTTTCAAAAGCAAACAAAAAACAAAAAAATAACAGTTCAAGACAAAAACAAATCTAACAATAGGAGACTTTGGTTGAAACATTAATGGTTGTGTCTTGCCGTTTGGTGTGGCTTAGCCTGTATTTGCGGCGTGAAATTTTCTGTTTTGCATTACTTGTATGCATATGGAGTGTATGGATTATCAATTCATCTATAGCCTACAGTTCATGATTGCCAAACTGCTAATGGATTTACTGCTGCTAATGATACTATGAAGTAGAAACGTTTTGTTTTGCTACTTTTGGAGTGCTAACCTTTTCTTCTGGCTTGCCGTGAGACTGCTCTGTAGAATTGAATTATGTCTGTCCCATGCATTCTTGAATTTTCCCACTGTTTTTGACCCCACTACCTCCTCTGGAAGGCAGTTCCATGTGGCCACCACCCTCTCTGTGAAAAAATACTTCTCACATTGCTCCTGAGTTGTCCCCCCATCTATTTTCAAATTGTCCCCCCGTGTTCTTGCACATCTCTTTTTCTGAACGATGCTACCTCTTGGACTTTATTGATTCCCTTGAGTTACTTGAATGTTTCAATCATGCCCCCCTTCCTCTTTTCCTCGAGGGTATACATATTAAGCTCCTTTAGTCTCTCTTCATATGACTTCTGGTGCAGACCCTGCACCATTCTTGTTGCCCTCCTCTGGACTGCCTTCATCCTGTCTATGTCCATGAGTAGATGGGGTGTCCAGAACAGCACACAGTACTTCAGATGGGGTCTAATCAACTGTCTTTACAGAGGGATAACAACTTCCTGTTTTCTTACTGGTGATGCCTCTCTCTCTATGCATCTCAGTATACCCCCAACCCTCCTTACTGCCTTCTCACATTGCTTGCCTACCTTTAGGTTATCTGATATGATGACCCCAGGTCACTTTACATTTTTGTTGTTAGTACATCCCCAATTGTGTACTCTTCCCCTGAGTTTCTGTTTCCCAAGTGCACTACTTTGCACTTCTTTGAATTTAATCTAAGCTGGCATACTTTTGTCCATTCCTCCAGCCTTGCCAAGTCCCTTCTCATTCTTTCCACCCCCCTTGTGTATCACACTATTGCAGATCTTGGTGTCATCTGCAAAGAGGCATATTTTCCCTTCAAGCCTCTTTGCAATGTCACCTAAAAAGACATTAAAGAGGTCAGATCCCAGTACCAAACACTGTGGTACTCCGCTTGTAACCCCCCCATTCTCAAGAGTGGACTCCATTTACTATAACCCTCTGCATCCTGTTGTCTAGCCAAGTTTTTAACAGGCTGCAACTGTGTGACCAACTCCCAAACTGGCTAACTTGTTTATTACTTGGTATGACTTGGTATGAAAGAACAGAAGAAGGCCAAAGCCCATCAAGACTGTTCCCCACACTATGTGGGACATTATTTATTTATTATCTCTCAACCAGATATCTAATTTGTTTTTAAAGACAGTGACACTAGCGCCTCTACCAATTCCGGCAGCAAGGTGTTCCATACAATGGATGCTCTTAGAAAATAAGTTCCCCTTTTGCTGGTTTTATAATTTTTTACTTCAAGCTGTTTATCAAATCATCTTTATTTTTATAGCACCTTTCAAAATCAAGGCGCTGTACATAAAAACCATACACATAAAGATAAAATTTTAAAACAAGCATAAAACAAATCATCCGTCGCTAGAAAAAGCTACTTGAACAAAGGGTGAAAGGCCAAACATGAACAGGAGCAATATTGTCCAGAGCATCTCCCACAGCCTTATTATAGTCTAGCACGAGATCATTTGGACTCATGCATTCACCCGACAAGCCCGATAGATCCAGCACCGCCATTAGGTCACTGGGGTTAATACCCCTTAAAGGGCGGTACTGAACCATCTCCGTAGGGGCAGACCTATTGGGGGAGCCCTAAAGCTGAACCTTATGGTGTGATGGTCAGACCAGCTGACTGGTTCCACCCAAAAATCAGCAATCTCCATACACAAAAGAAAGATCAGATCCAGTGAATGACCCCCTACATGGATTGAGGAGGTAACCACCTGTGTTAGGCCCAGCGACATCATCAGCTGGAGGAGATTTTGACCAAAATGCGAGAGTTCATCGTTGACCCAGGCATTGAAGTCCCCCAGAACTATCAATCTGGGGACCTCAACACCATGTGTCGATGATGAAGTCTGCTATCTCCTGCAAATTTCCACCGTCTCCTGGTGGACGGTAGATGAGGAGAATCCCAACCACACCTCTCCCAGGATATATTCAAAGGATCTGGTACTTCCCAATGGCACATCCACAAGGCCCAGCTCAGCCTTAAACATAATGGCTACACCCCCGGCCCTACTATCCAACCTTGGACAGTGTATCACCGAGAACCCGGCTGGTGTTGCCGAGGCCAATATAGGGCCTGGATTTTCATCCAGCCAGGTCTCGGTGATGCAAGCCAGATCAGTTGACCCAAGAACATTAGCTATAATAGCTGTCTTGTTTTTAATAGATGTGGCACTGCATAACACCGCCAAGGTGGGATAAGCTGTCGGGGAAGACCTCGGCACCTGCCCACTAAAGTCGGAGCCCTTGGGTATGGAGACAAGACAAGAATAACCTCTATCTTGACCCCATTTCACCCCAGGGCATCTCCTGAATCCCACAACCCCAATCTGTCCTCCCATTTCCTGTCCCCCACCAGGCTCAGCTCTCCACCTTCTTTTACGCTTCCTAAGAATGCCCAAAGCACGGCACCTAAAATAGGTGTCGGATGACAATGGTGGACATTCAAAGGGACATAATTCCCTGAGCCTGGTGGGTGAATAATGCCCAACCATCACTGAACCTCCCCAACACATTATAATAAAAAACAAATAGTTTGGAGACGAGTAAAAAAACAAATTATATCAAACACTTATTCAAAAATAAAATAGAGCACTAATTCATTCATAAATCCCAGTAGTCCAGCACTTCCTAGTTACAGGCCACTTAAAACTGTTATCCTTTAAAATAAATAATTTAAACAATCCAAAGCTCTGGAAATAAATCTTATAGATCACAAAAAAGAAACCCCATACAGAATCTACTCTAACGAGAGTTCAAGTCCAAGAAAATGACATAATCTCTACTTAATAAGAGAATATATTTAGATAAATAATAATAAATACAGTTTCACTTTCAACCCCTGGTACTCTCACTACCCTGGCAGTCAGTACTAAACCAGGCACTGTTAGTGCCTAGATAATGTAATAAAGATGAGTATTTGAAGTTCCCAGGCACTCACACTACCTGGAAAATAGAAAGATAATTTGGGCACTCTCACTGCCCAAAAAACAGTAAAAATAGGTTCAAACCAAAAATATATTTCCACCAAAGAGTCCAGGAAATGTTATCTCCAAGAAGGTATCTTAACAAACTCAGTTCTTCTTTAGGCTTACAAAAATATCCAATCCCAAATCCAAATGAAGTCAAAATTCAAATCTCCTGGCTTCTGAAAAAGTCATTTCAAAAATACTAGAACAGCAGTCAGTCCATCTGTTCCAATTTCAGATCAGCCACTAAACTCCATTCAACAATTTTCCATCACGAAAAGGGGATTTCTGGAAGGAGCCAAGAGTTTGCAAAACTCGCATATGAATAAAGGGATGTCCCCTCCTCCCATCTACACCACCCCTAGGCTAACCCCACAATTCCCACCACCACGACCATGAGCTACAGACGCATTAGGGATAGACAATAAAGTACACCCCTAGAGCAACTTGGAGAGCACCAAATCCTCCTCTGGCTCTCCAAATGTGCAACTCCCACTTGGTCCCAGGTAGCACAATGGGACAATGGTCCAAGGTGTAGGGGGAGAGGGATTCCACACCCAGCACCACTCAGTGACCCTCACCGCCCCTAGGTTCCAGAGAAGTGGTAACTCCAAAGCCCACAACAAAGTTATTTTGGAGCAGTGGGTAGCAATTTAAAACACTCATGAACTCCTCCATCAGTGTTCTGAACACAAGGTCTCTGGGACACTCTTCAGCGTAATTCTTCTAGGGTACTCCAATCCAGATCAAACAAGCACTTCCCCGGTCACCTCCACTGGCTCCACCAACTCCACCAGAGATCTTCAAACTTCAACACAGCCTATTGGGCAGAAGCAGGAAAACAAATGCAGAAGTCCAGCAGAGACGAACAGAAGCAGCAAGGTGGGTGGGTGGGGTGGCTCAGGCCCCAGGTTAGGCTCCAGCTAGCTCCAGAGGACAGACAGGTTGAGTCTCCGGCCAGCAAATAAAAAAGTGCTTATTATGCAGTCTCAGAACATGTCTTCTTCTGGAGAATGTTAGACCACATTTTTCCATAAGTTCCTGGTGAGTTTTTTAAATTAAAAACCATAAGCATATTAATCTGTTGTGTGGGACTGTGTCAAATGCCTTGCTAAAGTCAAGGTATGCCACATCCACAGCCCCTTCCTGGTCTACTACATTGGTCACCCAGTCAAAGAAATCTATTGGATTCATCTGACATGTCCTCACTGCTGTGAAGCCATGCTACTTTGGGTCCTGTGCCCTGCTGACCTCTAGATACTCAACAATTCTTTCTTTCAGAACTGATTCCATCATTTTCCCTACCACTGAGGTAAAACTAACAGGCCCGTAGTTTCCTGCCTCTGCCTTGCTCCCACTTTAGTGGAGGGGAATCATATCCGACCTCCTCCAGTTCTCAGGTACCACACCAGCCTCCTATGATTTATTAAAAAGGGTAGTCGGTGGTGTCACTAGTTCTCCCCTTAGTTCTTTTAGAATTCCAGGGTGAATCCCATCAGGCTCCATTGCTTTGTTCATCTTGAGGCTTAGGAGTTCTTTCAGGGCTCTTTCTTCTGTGAATGGATTGGCATTGACCCCCCAACCCCAGAGTGCTTCTGTTGTTTGGTTTAGGTGTCTCCCCTCCTCTTCTTTTGTGAATTCTGAGCAAATGTATTCATTCGGCATCTCTGCCTTTTCACTGTCACCCTCTGCCTACCTTCCCTCCTCTTTATTAAGCCTCACTATCACTCTCTTGGTCTTTCTTTGCTCCCTAATGTACCTCTAAAATGTTTTATCCCATTTCTTAACAGAGTTGGCCATCTTTTCCTTGGTTAGAACCTTTGCTATTCTAACTGCCTTCCCTGCTTCCGTCTGCTTTAACTTATACAGTTCCCTGTCCTGCTCCTTCTGTGATTCCTTATACTTCCTGAATACTATATTTTTCTCCCTAACCTTCCCCACCACCTCTTTTGAGAACCATACTTTTTTCCTTTGTTTTGTTTGTTTCACAAAGACTTGTTGCCTCTGTAATGGCAGTTTGCATTCTTCCTCCACCACTCCTACCTGCCCATTTGCTTGTGCTTTTCTAAGGTACTCTCACGTTTTGATGAAGTCAGTCCTCCTAAAGTCCAGTACCCTCACTTTTGTATGACTCTACGGCAGTGTTTATCATGAACCACACTGTTTGGTGGTCACTTGTTCCCAGATGGCTACCCACTTGTAAATCCAAGATCCTCTCTTCATTCCCATTTGAGAGAATCAAGTCTAAGATTGCTCCCTCCCAAGTGGGTTCCAACATTAGCTGTCTGAAGCATGCCCCCTGCAGGGCATCAAAAATCACCCTGCTCTTAGATGTGGTTGCAACAAATATACTCCAGTTATAGTCAGGTCCCCATCAACAATATCTCTCCTTTTTCTGCCATTCTAAATATGCCTTCTATCATTTCTTTCTCCATTTCCTCCCCCTGAGACAGGGGTCTGTAAACAACCCCTATGCAGATTATGGTGCCGCTTCCTGTCTCCAGGGTGACCCACAGTGCCTCCCCCTTCCCTCCCTGGTTTACACTTTAGTTTGTTTTGATCTCTTCTCTTACATAGAGAGCTACTCCTCCTCCTCCTATTTTACCCTCATTGTCCCTCCTGTAGATTATGTACCGTATATGTTGACATCCTAGTTACGATTCTCTGTGTACTATGTTTCTGTGACTGCCACAATTTCCAGGCATCCCTCTTCCATCATGGCCACTAATTCAGGAAGATTGTTACCCAAATTACAGGCACTGGTAGTTTGCACATTTCCCTACATTTTTTGATGGCCTTACCTCTGTTAGCCACGTCCCTGCCCTTACTGCCTTTGCCTTTTTCTCCATCTACCCATGTCCTGTTCCCATTTGACCACTGTCTTGGTGTTTACCTTGTTATCTACCCTTAAACTGACAAACCAAGGCATATAGATTGATTAAGAATTTTAGATTGTTTCTCTATCATTTTAAATATAAACATTGTATTGAAACATTCTAATTAAATAATTATTATCAGAACACAACTTCTGAATTAGTAAAGTGTACTTATTCAGAAGTCATATGTTCTGATAAGACGTCGGACCTGTCGTAAATACAGCAACATGTTTGAAAATAGAATTCAAATATTTTGCCACTTTTAAGATGCTGCAGATCACTTGGACAAACTTTGACATACTGGGAATGGGCCAAGCAGTTCTTTTCTTGCAAATGCTATGTTTCTGTTTTTCTATATCTAGAGTAAAATCCATCCATCTTCTCTGGATTTCCAACAACATCTTAATCAAGTCCGGTGTCCGGTGATCTAACCTGGGCTGGTTACAGACTATCCAAATCCCTCCTCAAACTCATCTCCTACAGAACTCTGAGGAACCACTGTACTAATGCTGTCCAAGATGTTAAGTCACTTTTAGTGAAGGCCAACCTCCAGAATAAGCTCAGCTCCCAAGCTAAATTCTTGAAGATGAGCCACTCCCTCTTTGACCCTCCCACACAATCTATTCCCCCAATACTCATGGCAATGGTTCCTCTGTGTCTGACCCTTCCTCAGTTTGTTGCTTTCTTCAATGTGCTTTTTTTTCCAATTGTTTAACCAGGAGTGGCACACTAAGCTGAAAGCTTTTTTACAGGTGCAACCTGGAAGCAGAGGGAATTTAAGTGACTTGCTCAAGATCACACAGTATATGCAAGTGGGGGCTGTGGGATTCAAACCTAGGTCCCCAGATTTGCAGCTCAGAACCTTAAACCACTGTGCTATGCTGCATCTCTTTTCACATCCTGTTCTCTCACTTCCTCTCTCCCACTGGCTTCTCTCCCTCTCCTCCTATTCCCCCTTCCTTCTACCCCACTCCTCACCAGGTTCCCACTTCCCCTTGCTACCATCCCAGAAGCTATGTGCCCTTTACCCCCTCAAACCATCCAAATTTAGCACCGATGTTCTGGACCACAAGCTCTTCCACCTCTCAGCTCCTGCCATTCCTGCCTTCATCACCCACCTACTAAATGTCTTCTCTTTTA
This sequence comes from Neoceratodus forsteri, assembly GCA_016271365.2. NCBI lineage: Eukaryota > Metazoa > Chordata > Ceratodontiformes > Ceratodontidae > Neoceratodus > Neoceratodus forsteri. Next base: position 13,911,025 of record CM028131.1, read on the forward strand.
GTGCAGTTCTACAATCCAGGAAGTGTGCCAAATTAACTTCACTCCACAAAAGAGGTGACCCCTCCTCCCCTGGCAACTTCCATCTATCTCACTCCTCCCATCCCTCTAAATGCTGCAAGAGAAGCTGGTTTACATTGGACTCCTTAATTTCCTGTCTTCCTGCAACTTCCTTGCTCCCTACCACTCTGGCTTCCAGACGTGACACTCCACTGTCTCCTCGCTACTGTGCATCATTGACTCTGTCCACTTCAGGATGGATCAGGGGACATGTCGGCCATGATCTTCAATGATTTGTCCAAAGCCTTTGATTCCATGTCTCACCCTCTTCTCCAGGACAAGTTGAGTTCTGCTAGCCTCTCATCTCCTACTGTTGATGGGTTGCATTCCTACCTATCAGGCCATCAATAAGAGGTACAAATCATAAAACTATCCATGCACCTTGGACCGAGTGGGTGCTATCCCAAAATTACACAAACAATGAGAAGGGAAGTACTCTAACTAGCTGCAAATAAAGTCACAACTGGACTAGGGACTCAGGGTTGAAAATGGAGCCTTTGACACTTACACAATGCTTTGTGTCTTCTCTGAGACACTTCATCAGGGGGTGGGGTTATGGTGCACAGGGTTATGGTGCACAATCCTCCAAATTTAGTGTGCACATCTTAAAGTGATAGTCACATAAAACAATACACCATAGCCATTAGAAAAGAAACAACTGTATATACTGTATCATACATTATAAAAATCTTTAAGTACATAAGATCGGAACATCTGGAGCCCCAAAAATAAGGGGTGGACAGGGCAAATAAACTTTTACAAAAAGAAGTCAAATGGATCTATACCCTTAGAGTGCTTTCCCCATAGGGATTAAATGATTGCCTTGATATTACCTCATTTATGTGATCTTTTAATTTGATTTTTAATACAGTTGTACTTATTTTTCCACTGTTTATTTCTCTTTCCTTTATTTTTCTCCCCCTCTTTCTTTTCCTCTTTCCCTTCCTCCCCTTTTTCTTTTTCTCAGCCTATTCCTTTCTTTTTTCTACTATTTACTCCCTTTTTCCATTTACCTGTCTTTCTTTTCTTCTTTTCCTAGGGTCCTATTGAAACATAGAAACATAGACTTTGACGGCAGATAAGGACCGCTTGGCCCACCTAGTCTGCCCATTTCCCTACCTAGAAGATAAGCTGCAGATCCTATTTAACCAACAGCCTATTTCTTCCTACCCCCCACAAAAATTGTCTTGTGTCTGTCCTATGCATTCTTGAATTCTCCCACAGTTTTAGACCCCACAACCTCCTCAGGAAGGCTGTTCCATGCTTCCACCACCCTCTCTGTGAAAAAATACTTCCTCACATTGCCCCTGAGCCATCCCCCCTCTATCTTCAGACTGTGACCCCTTGTTCTTGCACATCTATTTTTCTGAAAGATGCTACCCTCTTGGACTTTGTTGATTCCACTGAGGTACTTAAACATTTCTATCATGTCCCCCCTCTCCCTCCTTTCCTCAAGGGTATACATATTAAGCTCCTTTAGTCTCTCCTCATATGGCTTCTCTTCCAGACCCTGCATCATTTTAGTTGCTCTCCTCTGAATTGTCTCCATCCTGTCTATATCCTTGCGGAGATGGGGTCTCCAGAACTGGACGCAGTACTCCAGATGGGGTCTCACCAACTGTCTGTACAGGGGAATAACAACTTCCTGTTTTCTGCTGGTGATACCTCTCCCTATACATCCCAGTATCCCCCCAGTCCTCCCTACTGCCTTCTCACATTGCTTGCCTACCTTAAGGTCATCTCATATGATTACCCCCAGGTCCTTTTCCATTTTTGTTGTTGTTACTACCTCCCCACCCATTGTGTATTCTTCCCCTGGGTTTTTGTTTCCCAGGTGCATTACTTTGCACTTCTTTGCATTGAATCCAAGCTGCCATACTTCTGACCATTCCTCCAACCTTGCCAAGTCCCTTCTCATGCTTTCCACACCTCCTTGTGTATCAACCCTGTTGCAGGTCTTTGTGTCATCTGCAAAGAGGCATACTTTTCCTTCCAGTCCCTCTGCAATGTCACTTATAAAGACATTAAAGAGGACAGGACTCAGTACTGAACCCTGCGGTACCCCACTAGTAACCCCTATTGGATTTATTGGATTTATACTTTTCTATGACTTATTGTAATTTAGCTTTCTTTAACTTATTGTAATTTAGATGTGGTTAATCAATTCAAATAGCGAAGTGTTTGGATAGACAGCAAACTTTCTTTCAGTGCACACATTGACTACTCTTCTAGTAAGTTGAAAGCAAGACTCTTCAAGAACAGAGCACTCTTGCCCCCTGACATTAGACGTACATTAGTGACGGCCACATTCCTGCCACTCCTAGACTACGGCGACATCATCTACAATTGTGCTGCTATTTCCAACCTTCGCAAGCTCAATATACTGTTCCATTGGGCTCTGCACTTCATAACCAAAGCACCTTTCAGAATACATCACTATGATTTATTTAAAGAAGCTGGCTGGCATCCCCCTCACCACCTGGCGGCTACTCCGCTTAGGTACCTGGAACCTCAAAAGTCTACTAAAGAAATTACTGACCTTTATCTCCTTACTTGTTAATATTTCTCATTGCTCCTACTCCCTTACAAAATCTAGCTACATCCTTCTTGATGTACCCTGGATGCATACCTCCTTCGGCAAGGGTGCATTAGCTATGCCATCCCATCAGTGTAGAATCTCATCCAGACATCATTCAGGCTTGCCAGCATTGTCTCATTAAATTTTTTCAGAGCCCTGACCTACAAATTCTTCCCAGTAGTCTGTCACTGCCATAGGTCCTAGTATAGCATGCCAGTCTCTTGCCAGTGCTATCAAGTGAGTTCCCCCTGACTTCTTGTACCCTTCTCCCTAGTCTCCCTATCCACTCTGGCTCCTGTCCTCCCTAGTCCAGCCCCACCCTTATGCCGAGGACTCCTTCTATACTCTCCATCCCTGATCCCTGCCCAACTCTCTTCCTTGTTCTTTCATACTCTCGCAACTTCTTGCACTTATCCCTTCCCCCTCAGTCAGACTCCTTCCTTGTCAGAAGTAGTTACGTATTTCTCCTTAACCCCCTCCCTTCCTTCCTGCACTCTCAGCCATCTTGGGAAGCTGACAGCGATCATATAAGTTCTTACTGATGCTATTTTTTGTTCTCCCTCTCAATATGAATTGGTTATTGCATGCTTCACTGTTGTTTTTCTTTTCTTTGACCCTGTTTGTATTTCCTACCAATTATTGTTATCTTATGGTATGTCATCACTGCTTACCCGGGCACTGGATTCTGAACTATTTCATTGTTGTTTTTACTAACCATATATGTACTTTTTCTACCAATTATTGTACCTATATGCTGTGTCAATTTTGATGTACACTGTTGTTTAACATTGTCCTTACAAGACCTCCTAGAAAATGAGCATGTTCAATGGAGTCTTCCTGACAATGAACTTAACTTAGCTCTCAGAGACATTTTTCACTGTGTGTATAAGGATGAAGATGAAGTTCCAAGTTTAAAATGACTTTTGTCAAGGCATCTTGGCTATACAAATAACATTTTCTATTATTTTATTCCATAGGGCTAACTGAATTCTGGGTCCCTGAATAACATATTCTATAGGCATTTTTGACTATTTTGCCTATGTGTAATTCTGACCTTTTGCAACATCATTTGACTTCCCAGTATGCTCAGGTTCTCTGCTTGAAAATGCATTAATATTGATTGACTTTTCACTCACTAAGGGGATCACTGATTCTTATAATGAATGATATATATAGTTGTTTCTTTGCTTTTGACTATGGTGTATTGTATTATGGGACTAACCCCACCCCCTGACAAAGTGTCTCAGAGAAGACACGAAGTGTTGGTGTAAGTTCCACAGGCTACATTTTCAGGTTTGAGTACCTAGTCTATTTGTTATTTATTTGTGGCTGGTTAAAATAAGTGGTAAAGGTAGAAATGCCCTATCACTGCCATTACTCATCCAGACCAGGGTCCTTCAGGTCAGGGTCCCTCACAACTCTATCCTGGGTCCCATCCTAGTCGCTATCATCCTGAATGCCTCTCTTCTACCTGTGACAATTCACATATTCACATGTATGCAGATTTTATTTATTTATTTAAATTTTGGTAACCGGGTGGGCCCACTGAGACCTTGACAGTCCTTTTTTTAGGGGTGACCCAGGGTTAGTTACATGTACCTAAGGGAGATGAAAAACCAATGCTTTGATACAAACAGGGAAGCAAGACAATTATACAGTGCAACAGACCGTCAATTCAGCATATTCTACGTCATACACAGAATCTAAAACAGCAACTGGACATTTAGTTAAGAACAGACAGATCAATAGAACAGCTTAGCTAAGTGCCCATGTGGCATTGTATTGCCCTACTTTGTAGCCCCTCCCATCTATAGCCTGAGGAAGCCGTTCTGACCATCTCCCTTTTATGGGGGGAAAGACTTTCAGGCAGCCTCATTTGAGGCAGCAGCACATTGTCCCAGTGCCTAGATGTGTCTTTAGTGCTTTCCTGAAGCCCCCAGGAGAGGTACAGTTCTGTATTTCTCTGGGTAGATTGTTCCAAAGTTCAGGTAGGGCTGTTCTGGCAGACCGAAGGCCGAGGGATGACCAGGCTGTGGATAGTTCGAGTAACTTCTGATCAGTAGACCTAAGCTCTCTTCTATTTGTTTTGGGGGCTACCAGGTCCCGTAGACTTGGGGAGCCCAAGGTTGTTGTAGTTTAAAAGCCAAGCATAAGGAAGGATAAGCTAGTCTGGCTTCGAGGGATGGCCAGTCGATGGCCTGGAGCACCTTACAGTGATGCTTCATCTGTTGCACACCAGCTGTGAATCAGCCAGCTCTGTGGTACAGTGCCCCTAGGTGCTGTTTTTCTGCTGCTCTCAGTTTTTGGAGCATGGTCACTCCATAGAAAGGAGTGAGTAGTATTGCACCATTGCCGATTGCTTTCCTGGTTTCCTTGTTCAAAAAGGGGTTTAGCCCGTAAAGGAGGCCCAGCTTTTGGTTTATGACTTTTGTGAGGTGGTAAATATGCTTCCTGAAAGAGACCTCCTGATCCAGGTATATCCCCAGGTATTTGAAATTGTCCACTACCTCAATCACCATCCCATTTAGGGTGGTGAGGGATAGGAGGGTCGATCTGTCAGGACCAAGTTTTTTTGGGCAGAAGAGCATGACTTTAGTTTTCTTACTGTTTAGAACCAGCCGATGTTCCTGGCACCAGGCTTCAAGGGTATCGAGGTCCTCCTGCAGCTCCAGATTTAGGGGCCCAGTGTCCTTTCCCCTTCTGTACAGCACAGCATCATCGGCATATAACATGACTGTCGCCCCTCCACAATGCTAGGGTAAGTTGTTGACATACAGGGAGAAGAGTAGTGGGCCCAAGATGGATCCCCACAAAACTTCAACAGATACCGGTCTCTCACCTGATTTTGCCCCCTTCCACTGAACCATTTGTGACCTCCCATGGAGGTAGTTTGTGAACCACTTTAGAGCTTGCTTGTCTAGACCTAGGCCCCTGAGACTTTCTAGCAGTAGCTGGTGTTTGACGAGATCAAAGGCCTTGGTTAGGTCAATGAAGACTGCCCCTACCATCTTGTTCTGGTCTAGTGCTTCATATACGTCTGTGGTGAAGGTTACTGAGGCTGTTTCAGTCCCATGTCTTTTTCTTAAGCCATGTTGTTGGTCTGTTTGAAGAGTATGCAGTTCCAGATAGTTATTGACCTGTTGGTAGACTACCTTTTCCAACTTGCTTAAGGTGCATAAAATAGAGATGGGTCTGAAATCTTCCACTGCTTTGTGCAGCAGGTATTTTGGGATTGGGGTCACTAGGGTGACCTTCCATAGGGCAGGGATATTCTCTTCGGTCAGGTACCTGTTAATTAGCTGAGTTACAGGTTCTGCTAATGCTGGGGCTCCTATCTTCAGCAGCTTGGGTTCAAAATTGTTGTGCCCTGCAGCTCTGACTGGTTTCAGGCTCCTAAGCAGTTTTAGGACTTCCCCAGCTGAGACCAGCTTGAGTTGAAATTCTGGACCCGGGGGGGGGTCACTAGGTTTTTTTGGCTTCCCTGGCCTTGCCCGTTGGGGTTGTTTCTGTACCTCTGTAGATCCAAGAAAAAAATTGTTCAATGCATTTGCCGTGGCCTGTGGGGAGGAAAGAGGTGTCCTGTTTGCTTGTATTACCCTGTATCCTTGCTTTTATTGCCCTTTAGTAGCGAGTTAATGTGCCTCTAGAACTTCTTTGGATCTGAGAGGTTCTTGGTTTGCAGCCTGTACAGGTAGTTCTTTTTTGCTTTTTTGAGCTCTCTTTTGCAACTGTTTCTGGCTTCCCAGTATCTTACCCAGTCATGTTGCAGGTTAGAGTGTTTGTAATTCCCCCAGGCTTTGTCTCTTTCCTTCATCCTCTTCTTAAGTTCAGGATTGAGCCACCTTGCATCCTGACCTTTAATCCTAATCTTTCTTAGGGTGCATGCTTATTGGCTACTGATAGAAAGTGTCTGTTAAAGCATTCAAGGGCTTCATCTAGACTGGGAGTATCAAGGACCTGTGACCAGTCTATTTCTGATAAGGATTGGAGGAAGGATCCTGTATTTAGCTTTGAGTAGTTTCTTGTCCAGAAAGTTCTGGGGGGTTGCTTGGGAAGGTTGTTCCTCCAGAACAGGAAGACCGAGGTATGATCACTAAGTGAGTCTGCACAGGTCCCAACTATTTTAGCCCTGCCCGGGTTGGACACAATGACAATGTCATTTTCTTCTCGGGCCTCTCCATTGTTGCTGTGGAGTATCTGCTCTGGCAGGACTTCCACAAAGTCCTGCACTGTTTCCAATCTAACAGCCTGGGAGTAAGTACTAAAAAAAATGTGTCCCTGACTTTCAGGACCAGCCAGAAATTGGCCAGGCAAACACCTCCCCATGTGTTCACCACCTTGGATAGCTTTCCTCTTGAAGCAGTTCAGATCTTCTAGAACCTTGATTTGTGGCTCAGTAGCAAGCTTGGAATTCATGGTCCACATCAATGGTAAACTTTACCCCAATCTCTGTGCCCTGTACTACAACCAAGATAGCCTATTCCTGTAAGCCTGGAGAGAGCTAATCACCAGGATGGCACTCCCTGTCTTTGTGTATGCAGATGTGGTCTCCTGCACTTCTCCCTCTTCTTAAATCACCAGGCTGGATACCCTCTGTAACTCTTTCTGCCATTTTGCTACAAACTCTCCCTCTCATACCCATCACTGCTCCCTCAATTCCTCCCTTCACCTTCCCATCACCAGGCTCACTGTACCTCCTTCATATCCAAATACTGGTTTTGATCACTCCACCACCTCTCCTCTCCTAGCTACCTCCCACTTCCTGCTCATTTCAATCCAAAAAGCATCACATCTTCACCATCCCTCTCCCTTACTCCTCTGCTGTTCAATCTGCATTCTCCTATCACTTCCCTTCACCGTGGAGTCAACTCCCCTCCTCTCTTCTCCCTTTTCCTTTCCTTCTCTTCTGGGTCCCTCAAGTACCAATTGAAAAAACAACCCCTTCCCACCTGTTCCTGTTACCCTACCTCCTGACCCTCCTGGCATGAGTGATTAAGCTATGTATCCTGCATTTTTAAGGTGTTCTCAGGAACTCGCTTACACTTTAAACTTGTTTTATGTATGGTTAAAAGTCATTGTCCTTATTGATTTCCATCATGGAAACAAGTGGCTATAGTCACAGACTATGCCAGGCCTGCAATGTAACTCTTGAAGATGCAGTTATAATTTTGCCAGAAAGAAACACACAGAAGAAAATTAATTAAATCATTCTTCAAGAAATCAGAAAAGATATTTTATTTTATTTTTTTATTTAGATTTTGTTAACCAGGTAAACCCACTGAGACCAGAGGTCCCTTTTTCAGGGGCGACCCGGGATATATGTGGGTTGTCTCACAAGTGTAAATACATCATAACTGGAAAAGCCAAACAAGGTGAGGAGAGAAAACCCATCTTTTAGATGAGAAGTTCCAGGGGCCTTGAGAAGGGCTAGTGACTCTACATCCACGTGTACTGTATGCAGAAACACACTGTCAGCCAGCTACTAATACCAGTAATGGACTATGGAAGTCATGTCTACAGCTTGAAAAACAGAAAATAATTTTAAAAAGTTGATGTATCGTATAACAGAATGGTCAATTGTGTACTCCAATGTGATTATAAGACACGTCACTGTACAATTTTTGAGGCTTTAAATTGGTTACCACTTGTGCATAAATGAGCACTAATTTGACAAACCAAATGTATGAATTAGAAAGAGACACTAAACCACTTTATAGGTTGGAGAAAATAAAGAAAGTGGAATACACACATCATTTAAGAAACAAAAATAATAGGGCCTTGAGAATACCCAGACCCAGAAACAAATTTGGAGTGACAAATTTTTCTTACAGTGCGTTATCCACATGGGTTAAGATTAGCAACCACGTTAAATCTGGAAAAACTCAAAAAGGGTTTACAACTCAGTTAAAAAGTGAACTGTCTTGCAGATGTATGTGTAATGATAAAAAAACCCTATAAAATCAAACCTGTACAAGTACTAAGATCAAGTAAACATTATCTGTATGTACAATCTGTCTAAACTGTATGGTAAAGTTAAGTGATGCGATTGTTATCTGTGTATTAGAATTTAAGTACCTAATGTATAAGAAATAATCCTTGTGTATTATATGTATTGTGTGTAACTTTTAAGACTTTCTTTTAAACAGGACCATCTTGAAAATAGGACTTCAGTCCTAATGGTGTTTATTGTGCCATCTTTTGCATCATGTATAAAAATAAAGATTTTTACTACTACGAGTACCACTAAGTTAAACCAAGGTCCTGTCTGCCTCTTCTGGTGGTTGTTCATGTGCACATGAAAGATACCATGATACTTCTTGAAAAAAGTAGGGTAGTTTTTTATTGAAAAAGAAACCAACAAAACACAAACAAAAGTAAATCATAAATCACAATACATTAGAAGCAGGTAGTGATAATCCAAGCAAGCCAATCACACAAATAAGTAAAATGTCAATCAGCATAAAGATAACATTACATCAGTTGCCAACAGAAATATGTATCTCAAAGAATATATAAAAAAAAAGCTAAAACAGACCCCCCCCAAAAAAATTTCCACTGATAGAATAACTTACGTTGTGGTATAGTACACTTTTCTGACCAATTAATTGAGGTTAATTCAGACTCTTATCATACATATTAAAGTTGTTGGTAGCAGGATTTGTTTCTGAAAAGAATGTGCACGTCTAGAATGCCAAAGATTGTGTTTAATAGTTGTGAAAATCAGTCTGAAAGTATCACTATCACGCAATCTCGCAATAGGCAAGTAACCCAAAATGACCCCATTCACTAAAAATACAACCAACAGCTTTATCTGGTTCCATGAGACTTGAATTGCATCTGTTTCCCCCCACTTCCAGGACAAGGCTGAAAATAGGCAGTACTGCCTAATCCTCCTTTCCTGGTCAACAAAAACTATAGAAATAAATAAGGCAGTGTCAATTCACATAAGAGGTAAGCAGAAAGGCATTACAAGCCAACTATGCATACATTTTATATAACACATGTTTTTAAACACACAGTTCACAGAGGCCCATTTTATGGGCAGCATGGCACACTTCAGGGTGTCATTATGCTGTATCACAACACATCACAGGTTTTTTGTAGGTACTCAGTACAGCCTCATGCCTCACAACCCATTTATGCCATTCAGTGAATACAATTTATTGCACATTCTGGAGTGATTGATTGCTTACATATGAAGTAACTGATGAAGTTTCTTCCCTAAGTGACATGAGAGGTGGTCCAGTTCAAAGGAAATGACAGTAATGAATTAAGATTCATGAATTAGATGCTTTCCCTTGGCTGTCTTTGCAGCAGCTGGTGCATTCGACAGAACTGCACCAGTGAGAGTGAATAAAGAATATAATGAATGTCGCACCTTCTATGTGTGTCCCTATTATTAATGATTTTTAACAGGCTTGGTTTCAAACATATTAACAGTTGTCTTCTCCTGAAGCACATCTAGATTCAATGCCTTACAGATGTCATTGCAGTGATGAGATTTTAGGAATATGAAAATCCCTTCTTTTCTCAGGTTTCCATCACCTTACTCTGATGTTTCTTCCCATGCATGAATCTTAATTTAAAAAGGAAAAAAACATGTTAGAATTTTTTATTTAACAAAATTAAACATGAAAAGTAACATATGTTGTCACACTTAGGGAAGAATGATTCATATTCGTCAAAATCCTTGATGCATTCAGCACCCTGCTGCACATTTCCTGTAAAATGGAACCAGCTGGCTATGAAAGCTTGCTTCAGCTCTGAATTTGTTTCCTTTCTAATCCATGTGTGTGTGCAAGGGGGATACCGTGAGAGCTGAATTGCCTCTCACATTATTTCACTTAGAATATACTTATGGTTTTTGTTGTTTCCTGGGGGTGTTAGCCCATCAGCGCTGTGTGTCAACTGCCCCACCCACCCCAGCCACCCTCCCACCCAAGCTCGACCCTTGGTTTAAGTACCACCCTGATCACATGACTTCCTGCCAACAGTTTTCTAACTCCCAAGTTTCCCATTAGCAGGTTATAGAATTTGGCCACTAGAGGGACTTCCATCTTCCTGAGTCCTCCTACCTTCTATCCCTCCCATCACTCTCTCTACCTTTGACTCTCCCTGTCTCCCAGCCCCTCTACTTCTCCCTAGGCTAACCTCTACTATTCTACCCTAACCTTCAGTGCAAATAAGCTCTACCCCTCAGACATCCCCATTTTCACCTCCCTCCCCAGACATAGCCTCTCACTGCCCCCCCAGCAGTGTCCTTCCTCTGTCCATCACCAGGAGTCACTGCTTTGCCTCTGGTTTCTGCTAATCCAGCCCACTGTAGGGCTGCCCTGCACCTCCAATCCTCAGTCATCCCTGGGTCTCCAAGCAGTGCTCCCAACCAGGATTTGAACCTAGTACCATCTGCACTGGAGTCCGTCACTCTACCACTGAGACAGAGAGACCTCCACAATAATATGTGTCGGTGTGCCTCACTTATACCACTCCTGGGCCACTCCCCCAATGATACTCCTAACTGGCCACCCCATCTCATGCAGTCTTCCTAGATTCCTTCTGATTGCTCTCTCTATCCTGCTTCTTGGTCCCCCTTGCCCCCCTCACCAGGGCCAACCCCCACACCTCCCACCCTCACAAACCATCATAGACTGTCACCCACCTTATCTTGGCCTGTCATTCATCCCCCACCCCCCCAACATATCTCCCAGGAGCAATACATCAGCACTTACCACCTTGCTGGATCACTTTCCTAGCACATCCAACACTTTCCACTCTGATCATCCCATGTACTACCCACTCTACAACCAGGTGGCAGCTCCCACCAACACATAGGCAGCAATCTCTTGCTCTACTCAGAGTCCTTGCTTTCCTCTTGCTTATCTCAGGTAATGCTCACCCTAACCCAGGCCCTGGGATGCCCAGCCCGAGCTGCATGCACCAAGGGCTCAGGACCAGCTGCAATGAATATCTGCAGCTTACTCAATAAGACTGCAGACCTTCAATGCTGGATGCAGCAGCATCAGCCTGATGTCCTAGCCCTCTCTGAAACTTGGCTCTCCAAAAGGACTCCTGCCTCCGTGGTCACCCTCCCAGGCCTCACCCTACACAGGAACAACAGAGTGGGCAAACGTGTTGGGGGTGTGCTGAGTATGTCCAAGACTCCTTGATTTGCCATGCACTGCCAACACCCACTCTAGACCATGGTGCCTAAGCCTTATCCATAAAACTCACACTAGAACTATCCAGAGCCCCTCTGACTATTACGGTAGCTTAGGTACCCCCAAGAAACCAAGATCCTGCTATACAATCCCTCTCTAACTATATCTCCAGCTTCCCTCCCAAAATGGAACACATCATAGTTGGTGATTTCAATGTGAACTGGCTTGCCAGTTCGGCATCCCAGATCAAGGATACGTTTGCTGCTTTGGACCTGACCCAGCTCTTCAAACAACCAACCAGGGTGAACTCAACTAAGAGCTCCAGCACATTGAATGATCTTCTCCTTACAAACCGTCCCCACCAAATCTCTAATCTGGTTGTCCTTCCAGACTCCTTAAGTGATTACTCTCCCATACTATTCTCCTGGTCCTCTTTACTATGTAAACCTGCACCACACAAGTCAGCTAGGTGCTGTCTCGAGCCTGGAGGCCTCACTAAACTTAAGAAATACCTAACCCTCAGGGATTGGTCCCCTATCTCTCAGGGTGCCCCCATGGATGAAGCCCTTGATTACTCTACCTGCTCCTTTAATAAGGTATGCAATATCTATGCCCCTCTCTCAAAACTGCAGTCCAGGAAGTGTAATGCCACCTGGATCACACCTGAATTGCTCCATCAAATGAAGCAGAGATGAATTCTGGCATATAGTTGTGGAATCTGGCTCACAGGTGTGCAGTCAGGCCTATAAAATGGCTTGTAACAAATGTACCTGGGCAGTAAAGCAGACCAAATCTGAACACTACAAAAATACCCTTGCCTCCTCCTTGGGGAATGCTCGGTTGTTTTGGGACAATATCAAGGAACTTAACTGCAAATCTCAGCTTTCCCCACCCTCCCTACTTACAATAAACAACATCCCCACCACCGACCCACTGGCCATCACTGACTGCCTCAACTCATCCTTCTCTGATCTCAGTGTAGTACTCTCGAACAACTTTTTTGACCCCGTCTCAGAAGTCCTGCGACCCTAACCTTCAGCATCCCCCCTTTCACTTCAGGATAGTCACTATGATTGAGGTTAAACCTCTGCTCGCTAATGCCCTCAGTGACTCATGCTGCTGCAAGGATTCTTTTGATATGAGGATCCTTCATCTAGTACTAGATTCAGTACTCTCCCCACTGACTGACCTCATTAACCACTCTCTATGCCTGGGACAGTTCCCAAATGGGCTGGAAGATGGCTATTATCACTCCTACACTGAAATGTGGTGATAGCACATCCCCCAACAATTACCAGCCCATCTCCATCCTCCCCCTCTCTCAAAAGCCTTAGAAAAGATTGTAGCCACCCAGCTCACTGAATACCTGCATACTAACAACCTACTGTGCAGAGAGCAACATGGTTTCAGATCCATACACAGTACAACCATGACCCTCACTGAGTTATCTAAGTTCCTCCACTCGGCCCTGGATAATAAACACATTGCTGGAGCTGTCTACATAGACATTTCAGGCTTTTGACACTATCTCCCAACCCCTACTCTTAAGCACACTCCACCATATAGGTCTGTCTAAAGGATCCATATCTTGGTATACCAGCTACCTTACAGATAGATTGCAATGTGTCAAAATAAACATGACCCTCTCATCCACCCTGCCAGTTCAATCTGGGGTCCCTTAGGGCTTCATTCTCGGTCCTTTTATTCAGCATCTATCTGAATGCCCTGCCCAAGTTCTGCTTTGGCAAACTATTCTTGTATGTGAATGATGCAGTTCTCTTTGCCTTGCACCCTGATCCCAGTGTTCTGTAGTCCTCCCTCCAACACACATTTAACCAGATTGAGAACTGGTTCATGGACCATAGACTCATGGCCAACTTAAAAAAAGCTAAAGACCATGCTCTTTGCCCATCGTCAGAACAAGTCAGAGGATGCGCAACTAACAATCCTCTCCCACTCTCTCTTTCCATTAGAGCAGGTCACTACCTATAAATATCTGGGCCTAACCTTTGACTCTTTCCTTTCATATCACTCACACATTAACAATCTATCCACAACCATAAACACCCATATAGGATTATTATACAGGCACAAAAATTGCCTACCACCAGAAGCCCTCAACCTGGACATCACCTCCTCGGTCCTCTCTCTAGCTGATTATGGGCTCACAGCTTACTCAGCCACCGATCCCACAGCTCTGAACAAAATTCATCTGGCCATCAACAAAGCATGTAGACTCCTCTCTGGGGTGGATAAGCTTACCCACACATGTATCCTGTATACCCTAGCAAATCTCCTCACCCTGGATGAAAGAATACGCTATCAAACATGTCTCCTCACTAAATAAATTCACCTGGGGCTAACCCACCTGGGGGTGTCTGCCTTTCTCCAATCCCCCCACACCTCAAAGAACACCCACACTGCCAACAAACAGGTATGGTCTAAACCGATGGCCAAAACCTCATTATCCCAAAGTTCTTTCCTTTACAGAGCTCCAGTCTGGTACAATGAACTCCCCTCTGATGTCTCCTCCATCTACAATCTAGGTCCCTTTAAGCTAACTCTCAAAGAACACATACTTGCCTCACAGCACTGTCAATGCACTACCTAGTTTAGGAGCCTAGTCAGCAGGCCTAGTTATCACAGCTGCTGAATTTAACCGTTTGACAATGCCTCTGCTGGCAGCACATGCTTGTTACCTACTGTATGCTAGTTTCTCCACTCCTTAGTATAATCAAAGTTGTTACTTCCTGTTGCATATCTGTGCACTGGTGTTCCACTGTAAACTGTAGCTTATCTGCTGATTGTATTATACAACCAAGCTGTAATATCATAATAACCTATAATACTATGAGCTACCACTGCCTGTAACTTCTAATTTGATGTGACTGTATATTGTGCGTCTGCATTGTCTTATGATGTGAAGCCTTTGTAAATGAGTCTGTGACTCAAAGGTTGTATATCCTAAAGAATACTAAATAAATAAATAACGGCAATCCATATACAAGTTGATGTGCTATGAGTCACCTTAAAAGAAAATAAGTACATTACACATCAACGCTTACTGTAACCCAATAGATTGTAAGAATTTAGACAAACATTAAGGAGCTATACAGCAACTAGGAAAGAAGAGATACCATAATATAACATCTGTAGACATATACAAATCTCTCATTATTTGACCAGGGCTCTTTCTTCTTTTAAATGGACAAATAAGAACAATGTTTTAAAGTATTGTGTTCATCTAGGCAACATTTATTTAAATGTGATGATACTATATTGTTCCCTGATACCCTCATTACCCCAAGAAGGGAATGTCCACACATAAGTAGTGGGTGCCCAGTCGGTCATGAGTTTTATTAACACAACATTCCCATCCTCATATTGACATCCTCACTCCATCCTTGTTAAGCCATAACCATCATAATGTTATTCAAACAATCTTGCTTTTTGTCCCACCCTCATAATTGAACAGATTTATCCACCAACATTTCATAGACCAATCGGCAGCCATCTTTAGTAAGGACTATATACAATAGCTCCCCTATCCCCTGCTCCAGTGTACACTGGGTGAAGCAGTTCCGGTACCATCACACTATTTATATTCTCCATTACACTGCTGCCTCTATTTCAAATCATGTTCAGATTTCTTTCCATTTTAATCCTCTGCCAACCACACATAAACCTTCTTGCCGCCCCCCGATGTACATGTTCCACCTCCCTGATGTACATCTAGGGTCATTAGTCTTCTCTACTCTTTCTCCCACCTTCCCCAGATGTACGCCTGGGTCATTCTGGCTTCATACTTTCATCCTCTTCCCTTCACCGAGGAGTACACATGTATAACTGTACCCCTCATCTCCTTTTCTTCCTCCCTCTCACCTTTTCCCCCTCCACCCTCCAAATTTTCTGTTATTGCCCCTTGAATGTCTTTGTTTCACCCTGATTTGTCTGAGCCCCATAACTGGCTGGGCAGATGGGTAACTGAAACAATGTTAGCAGAGGAAGAGGGAGAGCTGTTATGCCTGCCCCTTTTGTTGCAGCTTGACCCACCTCTCTCCCTCCCTCTCCTTCAGCCAACCAATCACCTCACTCCTATCTGTCCCTATTATACTGGACATCACTCAGGGCATCACCACCCCCCCCAATTTCCCTGACCTAGCCTGACCTCTGAACCCCACCCTTCCACTACACATGCTGGGGGCCTGGAACAAAAGGGTCTGTCCTGTCTGCCAGAGCAAACTTCCTTTCTTTTCTGAGTGTGTCATAGCACTTTACTATTAAAATCCTCCAACTTAAAGTCTAGTACTTATATTCTTTTCCTTTGGTTCTATCAAATTTGTCAAATATTATTCTGCCACAAAACGTTTTGGGGTAATCCACACTAGTGATGCAATTTCATGTTTTTGATCAATGCAAGATGTTGCTTGGAGGGAACAGTTTTACATCTTTATTTTACTTTCCCAGTGATTTTTCAATCAGTTTAAAGTATACTTCTGTTAGAATAAACTGAAGTCTTTAAGGATATATTTTGTCTTTTAAGAAGCACATATATGGGAAAATATACCCGTGTCTCAACAACCAATTTGTTCCTCTAGACATGACCTGGGCTGCCTATATTCTGGCAAATTAATAATATCTAGTTGAAAGATTATAATCCTTTACTAAATAAAATCATTTAGTGAAAATAACCTTAGTTTAGTCCATAAAAATGGAGACCTTACAAAATTTGGTAGACACAAGAGACAGCTACAGGCATGAATTAGAATGACCTCAAGTTGACTATAATTTGAAAATTTCAGAAGCGAACAGTATTGATGATTTAATCTTAGTATTTAATACTGACAGCATTTCAGTCATAATGTTTCCTCCATATTTACTGTTAAATCTTTTAAATGGCTGTAGATTTTCAGATCTACATTTAATGCTCAATATGCATATTCCATGATAAGGGAACAAGCTTCATTTTTCTTTTCTTTGGGAACACGACAGATAATTCACATTGCATAAAACATATTTAAAATTCTTCATTTCTGCTCATGGCATTTATCAAAGTGTCTCTGTGCAATATAGAGTATAATGTTCGGCCTTTGGTTAATAACAGTGCAGGGCTTTGAACAGACATGGGATATTCATAAGGGAGCAATACAGATGAGCATGAATAGATAGGCCATTGACAGAGCAAAGGCCAATGGCACATTCATAAGGTAGAAAAAGAAATGGGCAGACTGGATGGGCCTTGTGGTCCTTATCTGCCATCAACTTCTGTGTTTCTATGTTTCTATGTAACCATGCTATAAACACTTTAAGAGGTTGCCATGACATCACTGTAAACATCAAGATCACAGTTTGAGAGGTTCTCAGTTGTTATGGCAACCTCGAGAAGTGTTTTCAGCGCAGTTGTTAACCAAAGATGATACATTTTATTTTATAGTATATGGGCTACCAGGTTTGAGTAATTGCAAATTGAATTGCTTTACTGAATTACTTTACAGAACATTGATTGTTGTGAGCATTCTGTTTTGTTATACCATTGATATGACATACTGAAGAAGTATTAACAACAAAGTGATGTCACAACAATGGCATAACATGGTTGTAATATGCTTTCAGTTAATAATAAGTGCTCCCCATACATTACAAATAGATAAACAGTTGTAGTGGTATTCCAGTTTTATTCTGTCTTGGAGACAAAACTCAGGGTAAGACCAGGTTTCCATTTCTGCTTTATACAATTTCCAGAAATTACTTTTGCTGCAAAGAACTGAACATCATATGAACAGATTAAAAAATTATGTCTCCTCTCTATTCTTAAGAATAATTTGTTGGAAGTTTGTAATTTCCAGTATTTAAAAAATATTCTTTTTATACTTATATTGTTAGCTTTGATCATTGTTTTGTGTTGCTTGTTTCCTCTGTTTATTGGGGATTGTTCCAAAATTGAATCTGCAAAACTATCTGGTAAAATATTCACTGCCGGTTTTCCAATATATGCAACATATTCATCTCATCAGTTAGTAATTACATTTCAACCACAGAATGTGTGCATCCTTCAGTATCTGCATTTTCACATTTATATTACTAGCATTGCCTGCTTTGTTTTGCTTCAATGTATACAAGCTGGCTGGTGAATAATATGCATGATTTTTTTTTTTAACTGAACTGATTTGGCCCTGGTTAATTTACTGTTACCAACTGATGATAGAATATTCCCCCCCAAAATTTATCATTAATCTTGACAGATAAATAACGTTTCCATTTCCTTTTTTTCTGTACAACTTAGATCCTGTATGTTGAATGTTCTTTTGTAGACATGCAGATAGACCTCTTACTTTTTCTAGTTTTCTCCATGTACTCATCACCTAATTTCATTTTATTCACAGCTCTTACCCATCTCCTATTTTTTTAAATATTGTATAATTGTTTATGCTGAAAAAAATCCCTTTTGTTCAAAATCAAACCATCTCTTAAAGACATCCCAATTTAACACCTTACCCCTATCTAGTTTTATCACTCCACCTTTTGATACCTTTACTTTCCCCATGTCTGGAATTTATGTTTTCCCTCTGATTTTTATATTTGGATTGTACCAGATTCTATTAGATATGTACAGTACATTTTTGTAGAGTACCCAGCCTTGTTCAAATATGTTTTTGTTAAATCCAAAAAAGTACTATTATCTTGTGTTTGCTAATTCTAAGTTAAAGGGGCATACTGCATAGTTGCCACCAATATTGTCTGATTTGAATTGTAATCGGAGGCCAAATTCTCTATATACAGCAGGTCTAGCTTGTCATTATATAGCTGGTAGTACAACATTAATTTGGTATGCTAAAAAATATCTGTATGGGTCTGGGCATGCCATTCCTCCCCCAGCTCTCTCCTTAGGAATAGTTATTTTTTTTTATTAAAATTTGATTAAATGTTCCAGATATAACACATAATACATGCAGGTACACTCTCTGAGTGAATATCCACAGATAACCAACCACAAACAGTATCAAGAGGATAAATAAAGCATTAAACACTGGACTGTGTGAAAATTAAATCTAGAAACAAACATAACAAATAGTAAAGAAACCCAGGGAATTTTCCTAATAAAGTGGCACAGAATGAGAATCATAAATAAAGTCAGTAACAGTCACCCCAGGACTGGAAAGCTGCTAAAATGGTACATATAACTCTTACAGAGCTACCCAGTACTCAACAATCTATACCAAATAAAAATTAAAGCACAACAAATAAGAGAAATAAAGTGAGACAGACTGATACATGGTACCACAAAAAAAAAAAACAATTCTCATATGACGTTAGCGATGACAGGTAGAAACTATAGCCCACAAACTAAAAATGTACACCCAGTAAAAAGGGGGATACAGGATTAATTAATAGTGCATATGACTATGCATCTGTCACTCTGAAATGGAAGAGGGAGTCAAGAAAGATAAACCACTCATGCCTTATCATAAATAGCTACCTTGTCCAAAGCCATATATCTTAAATGTTCCATGCTGGCTAGCCTATACGTACTATCCTCCCATTCCTCCATTGTAGGAAGTTGCTCAGACCACTACTTCCTAGTCATTATACGTTTGGCCTCAGTTATGGTTACCATAAACTAGAGTTGCATTGCTTTCTGTTGGACTGGTAGCCAGTTTGTATTGCCCAGGACCAAGAGTGAGGCATCCATAGGGACCTTGCAATGAAGTGCCTCTGAAAGGCTCACCCATATCTTAGTCCACCAGTTAGCTAACCTGGGACAGGACCAAACAACATTCAGCAGAGTACCGATCTGCAGTTGACACCTCCAACACTCTGAATCTGTAATCAGATTCATTTTCTTCAACTGATCCAGAGTCCTGTACCAAAGATTCAAGGTCTTCCACTGCATACGTCACCCCCCAACAACCTGGCAAGAACCATAAATATGAGACTAATATTTGTCCCAATTTGACTCTTCCAGGAGATGACCAAGAAGCTTTTCCCAATGGCCCATGAAACTAGACATTTTAAGGGCATATTCTTGCAGGAGTCCCTTAAAAATTTTTCCAATTTAAAGTAATTTTATAACCTTATTACCCCCACCTGCCAACCCCCAAGATATCATCCCAAAGTCCCCTTGAGGGCAAATGAAACTGGGAGCCCATAGAATCAGACAGCAAATGTCATATGTAGGGATGTAAGTTTGTCATGGCAGTCATGCAAGTCATTGATTCCATGACATTTGATCTTTATTCAGGACATCCATGACTTTCACTAGTGTCATCAGAATGTAGCAATGATGACAGTGCCACAACATTCACTACTGTTTACTAATGATTTCATGAACAAACAATGAGTCATTAAAACCTCATCCATGACAAACTTACATCCCTAGTCATATGTGACAATACCACCACAAATGAGATTGGGTAGGACCACTTGCGATTTAATGGTAGCAAAATCCTTGAAAAGACCTATCTACAAATTAAATATATCTGCAACTCTCAGAAGTCCCCCACTTTCCCATCTAGATGAAGTAAATAGGTTAACCCCCCCCACCTACAGTAAACTTGGAGTTATTCCACAGAGACCATCTATCCAAGGGAACATGCCAAGGAGAAGTGATCAGTTTAGTCACCGCCTTCCAAACACCAGCTGTGTACACATGAATGAGCTAATTAGGCTGAACTCTCTTGCAGTCCCATATGGTCATCTCTGGGGTGACACCCTGTGCCAAACGCTCTTCTAGGGCAAGCAACCTGGCCACTTCCCTACAGTGCTCTACATGCTGCCACATCCAGATCTGCCAGAGGACAGATGCCAAATAATATTATTGAAACCAAGGAATATAAAGTCCACCTTTAGTCACTGGGGCCATCACAACATTTTAAAATGTTGTGATATACGATTTTCTGGATGGTGTCGTTCCTTACCTCATGAAGTTTTTCCACAAATTGATACTAATTTAATAATTTGACTCTTGGCACTTTACTACCTTATCTTGTTTGGAACACATTTTATGCACTTTACCACATGAGATGGTATCTCAATGTTTAACTTTTATTTTTATATGGCAATGAACTGGTCCAATGTGAATGTGTGGTATTAAGGTTTGACTACCTTCAGCAGATCCCCAAATACTAAGTTTTAGCTATCATCATGTTTTTTTATGTATTACATTCTAATATTCCATTCCATTGCTGCAATCTTATCTTAGACCACCTCTGTCACCTTTCTCCTGTGCCTTCACCCCCTCTCCCCCTTTCTTCCACATCTTTAATTCACCAAAATCCATATATTATTTTGCATTACCCCGTGTTTTTTGTCTTCTTGTCTCCTTTTTATCCCATTCTGTTGTTTCCTTAAAATTTTCACTTCTTGCCCCACAGTATGAACACATTCCTGTACATTGCAGTGACCTGGTTCTAGTTCAGTTAATTTCACTATCTCCATGTCAGACCTTGTTTCTAATCCCCCCTTTTTTTGCTTTTCAAGTCATGTATATTCTCAGAATGTGATTTTAATTGACCAATGCTTTTTTGAATGTTTTTCATGCTTCCCATCAATTTTAATGCCCAAACAAGTGGACCCTACTCTAGTTTATTCTGAGTGATCAAGGCTTCCTGAATCTTTGTACCAAACTCACTTCCTTGTGTGTCACTCTTCTTATTTTTACTGTTCTCTTTTTTCTCCATGGGGCATTCTATTTTTTCTAACCAGGAGAGACACAATAAGCTGCAAGCTTACTTACAGGTGTGACCTGAGAGCACAAGGAAGTTAAGTGACTTGCTCAGGGTTACACAGTATAGAAGTGGGGGCTGTAGGATTCAGACCCAGGTCTCCAGGTATGTGGTGCAGATCCTTAAACCACTGCGCTATGCTGCTTCCAGTTCCTTGTGACTAACAACTGAGGTCCCTTTCTTACTCAGGCCATGTGTACATTTCTTTGCTTTTTCTTTTTGTTCAATTTCAGTTCCAATTTTTGTCTTATTTTCTTTGAAATTTTTTTTTTTTTTTTGGTTACTCATCCTTTTTGTGTATTCAGTTTTAGTAACCATGTCTGGCCAAACCTCAGGTTCTTGTTTGGAAAATGTAATTTTTTCTGCATCAAAGGTGCCTGAGATATTCCTCTTATTTATTCTGCTCCCTATCTTCTGCTTGTTGTTTTGCCATGGTCTTGATTATTTTGCCTTCCTTATTGGTGATCTTATATTTTACCAAGTCCTCTCACCTCTGTTTAGTCTATGATTTTATTCTTTACTTTTCTCTTGGCCCCTAATCTGTTCTCAGACTCTATACTATGCACTAGCCATTTAGTTCACCCCTGATGGGGTAAGATTGTTCAGTCAAATGTAATAAAGAGTCTGTATGTGGGGCTCAACAAATCTGCTCTTCACATTTACTGGGGTGGCAGTGGGGGCAGGGGCAGAGGGAGTATGTAACCCCTTGCCAAATGACTGTTCAGTTTCCTGGCACACTCACATCACTGTTATCTACCTCACAATACATTTTCTTACAGTCACAGGTGTGCATTTCTAAATGTTTTAAATCTCTTTGAAATAAGCCTTTTATCAGAAATATATACTCATCTGTTTTTTCTTTGTGTCTAAGTCTTTAGGTTGACACAACTTGTTTGCTCTACTGTACCTGCCAGTCATAGCACAATTTTCAGCACTTTAAAAACTCCTGTTTCAGTCTATCTTGTGGCATGTTGCAGTGAAGGCGTTTTGGCTTCAATTGTTGTTTTACAGTGCCCTGCTATTTACTATTGAGCTTCTATAGTGAGTCTGGGATGTGAAGTCTTGCAATGGGCTTCTTCTGATCCAAAAAACAGTATATGATTGTCTTGATGTGGCCTTACTATTCCCCTTTCTTCTGTATTAGTTCTGTACATTTAAACACATTCTCTGGGAACACATTTTCATTGCCACAGACTTACTCACTTCTTTGTGATGCAGTGTCATTGTTTTTTTGTAGCCATCATCTGACCTTATTTATGTATAGTTCAAAGCCTTTTTCTTGACATTCTCTGCAGCCATTTTGCAATGTATGTTCATGTTAGCCAGGACGAGCAGAGACCTGCTACTTAATGCTCACCCATGCTCTGTGCTTCTGCATCTGACACCCCCCATTCCTGATGAAAATGTTACATCGAAATAATCATAAAATGATACTAGGTAAAACTGTGTCATGATGATAACCGTATCTGTAACCTCCATGTAAGCCTGTATAATCTTGTAACCAAATGTTTTTCCACTATATCAAAACGTGTATTGTTATCCCAGGTCACCTGAGAAAGGGACCTTCAGAGCTCAGTGGGCCTACCCGGTCACCAAAATTTAATAAATAAATGATAAATAAATAAATAAAAATGAATAACATTTGTATAGGTACATAATGTTGGATATTTCATTGTGGTATTATTAAAAATTACCATTTTTATTTTATCTCTGTTAATGTTTAAACAGCTTTGATCATATATGTTAGAGAATTTTTCAAGTTTCCACTGTAATCCCCAAATGACAAAGATGTCAATACAATGTTGTCAGTATAAGCAAAGTAACTAATTTAAGTATTTGGAATTTTAAGGTTATGAAAGTCCTAATCAGACAGTTGTGCAATTATTTTATTTATATAAATTGAATAAGAGGGAGGCTAAAATACACTCATGTCCCATGCCTGTATCTGTATGAATATTTTGTTTTAGTTTTCCATCATATGCTGATCACACAGTGAAACCTGCACTGTGAAGAACAGTACAGGGACAACATCGACAGGTCACTGTACTGTCACCATGGGACCCGGCACTTCTTTCTGGGGGTCTTGCACCCCCTCCCTGAATCAGCTCTGACTTGGAATGTATTTGATTAGTTACGGGAGGTGCAGGGGGCAGAGCCCCCCCCCACATGGCAGGAGGTTCAGACGGTGAAGCCCCTCAAAGAAAGCAAAGTCTGTAGTGAATGGTTTTATGCTGACTGCAATTGTGGTTGACATAAAGCCATCTCTGTAATGTCAGTCAACAACAAAGTTGTCGAACTGGCATCATAGAGTGGTTTTCCAAACTGATCATACTCTACTTGTGATCAAGTATTTTTGTGTAAATAAGTTAGTATAGCTAACACAATAAGGTAAATTCCATCAGCATGAAGAGCTTTCCATAACAGCCACCTGTTGATCTTTTTAAATGCAGCTCTGAAATCAATGAAACAACAAAACAGGACTTTCTTAATCTTTGTAGAACAACAATTCTAGATCCACAGAAACTAGGTTGTGCATTAGTCTAAAGAAATATAGCAAACAGGTCCATTGGTGCTGAAGGCTGAGGTGCTGGGTGCCTTACCTTACACCGAGTCAGCGACTCTGGTTCAGGAACAACCTCTGGTTACCAGCTTTGGGGTGAAGGGTCAGAGCGGGATTGAGCTAAGCAGTTCTCCCTTCCTGGGGTGGCAGCCCACTCCTCTGTAGTTTTGCTCCCACCAGGTGGAGGTCTGGTGGGAGCTTAGGCTAGAGGGAGTGGCAGCATAAGTCTGGGGTGGAAGGAGCTATTGGATCATGGCATGGATGCGTGCCTCCACACGCATGTGTTTGCCACTGTCCCAAGGGGTGGAAACAAATGCAAAACTACATTAAGAAAGTATGGAGAAAGAAAAATGAAATATAGCAAACAACAAAAAACAGCACCAGACACTGCTATAAACTTTTATTGGTGAAAAAACATTTAAACAAACAAACTAGTATCTTCAGCCAGAAGTGAGTGTGTATGTCTTGCCATGTGCACAGAGCAGATACAAATCCACAAAGGTAGCTCATCGGTGCTGCTGTAGTTTTGTCATCTGGAAACAGCTGTATGTTGTTTGTCTTACCTCATGATGGCTGTCAGTGGTTGCTTGTGTAGTCTTGTCCTTTTGCAGCATGGTGTGGCGAGTTAGGGTTAGAAACCCTAACACCACATTTCCTTACTTTTGTGGCATTCAGTTGATTCCTAACTCGGGTATTAATGCAGTTTTTTCAATGAATTTCCTTTCTTTTTAGATAGTGTAATCATAGCCCCATTCACATAGGTTCTTTGAGACCTCTGTGAACAGATGCATATGCACAAGGCCTTCCTGACACTGCACCAAGGGAGGAGTCTGTCCACATTACATACAACCCAAGAACTCCATTTTGTGGTGCACATGGAAAATTTAAATGTTGCAACATGAAATTATTTTCACTCTACGCCATGAACATGTTCACTAGAATGTGTTAAACACTGACTGAAAGGTGGCTTTGCATAACAACTGTGGCATCGCCTTTCGTCCTGTACTTACAGCAAGTTCCACCATCCTTGTTCACCAGATAGAGTCATGTAAACAGTGTATTCAAAATCTGGGACTAAAATATTGTAAAATGGCCAAGTTATGAGTAAAAGTGTGAGAGACACAAAAATAGTATTTTAGTGTTACACATTTCAGTGTCACACTTATATGTGAAGCGCTAAAAATCTCAGGTCATGACACAAAAACTGGCCATTGTGGTGAAATGACAGTATCACAAGAAGATATTTCTGGCTAGTTTGAGAAAAAACAAACTACAGCATTTTGCATAATAGGTCCTGTTTATCAAAATAAATGTGTTTTGTTTTTCTTCTTATACTTGTATAAATACATACCCCACTGGAGTCAGATTTAGACTGCTGAATACCCTCACACACATACATAGTCTTGTGAGCAATAGGGCACTGCTAATCCCTTTTTTGGATGCTACCTATAGTTAAATCTGAGTTGCAGATATCCCCTCCTATCCTGTCTGCTAAGGACCTTCCACACCCTCACCCCATGTCCCCTACTCCTGTAAATAGACTGTTGTGCTTCTGTGATCATGACTGACCCAGCCCCTCCACTCACCACCTCAGCTGGCCACCATCTACCTAATGTGGAGTGAACATGTGCCTACTGCACAGATGTATGCTTTTTTCCTGTCATTTAGACAGCAGGTGGATGAGGTTGTGAGAGAAGGGGCTATGCCAGTCACTTTCTTAGGGGCACAACAGTCTACTGAGGTGCATATTGGCCATGTGGGGTAGGGGGTCATGATCAGTCAAGGTGGGATGGGAGATGGGTCCTTGCCACAAATCTATCTGCAGTCAGTGTCCAGTAAGGCAATATACCACTCCCTAGTGCATATGGGATTGTGTGTGTGGGTTATACAGCACCTCAGATCTGACAGCAGTGAGGTATATGTTTATGCAAAAGTTAAAGATGGAGTGAGAGCCAGGGAACAAAAACTACTTCATACCTTTGGTAATACAATATGTTAGTTGTCCTGATGCTGTCCTCACAGGAATGAACCACGGGCACATCACTTCAGCCATTTTTGTCCACCTCACAAAAGCATTTGACACTGTCTCCCACACCCTGCTTCTAGCCAAACTTGCCCAAGCTGGTCTTTCGAACACCTGCACAAATTGGGTTAAGTCCTATCTCACTGGCAGATGTCAATCCATAAGAATTGGCCATTTTACATCAGCCCCCCTCCCTATAACCTCCGGAATGCCCCAAGGCTCTGTGATAGGCCCAATTCTGTTCTCCATTTTCTTGAATGACCTGCCTCAGAATGTAAACACACGTTCATTCATATGAACGCCAATGACACGGTTTTGTATGCAACTGGGCCCTCACCTGCTAAAGTGACCTCCAGACTGCAGGACGACTTCAATGCTGACCAGCTCTGGTTTCAATCAAATCAGCTCTTCCTCAACACCTAAAAAATGGTCTCACTAACATTCAGTACAAGACAGAGGCTCTCCTGGCTCTCCACAACCCTGACTTACCATACTATCAACGAGGAGGCCTGCACATCCTTCCGGTACCTTGGGGTCTGGTTCGACCAGCACTTTGACTTCTCAGCTCACATCAACTCACTACACAAGAAATTGCACCCAAGCTGGGAGCCTTATACTGCAACAAGGGTTGCTTACCCTTGGCAACTCACAAAGCAATCCTGCAACAAATGATTCTCCCTATAATTGATTATGGAGACGTAGTTTACAGCACCGCCTCAAAGTCCATCCTCACAAGGCTCAACCACCTCTTCCATTCCTTCTGCCGTCTCACACTGGACTGCACTCCCTCTAATCTATACACTACTGTGACCTCTACAAGAGGCTTAACCTCCCCTCTTTACAGGACCGAAGAAAAACCCACTGCTTGAAGTTTACTGCCAAATACTGGTCACAGTCCCTCCCCTCCTCCCTAGAGCCTGCGTTCACTGCCCAAGCTCAGCATATTCCCTAAGGAACTGTGACTCACGGTTACTGCATGTCCCCTAAGGACCACAGCCAAAGGCAAGGACACTTTCAGCTACCTCATGCCTACACTTTGGAATGGTCAGCTGGCTATCATAAGGTGCACATCATACCCAATGCTGCACTTTTCACCCTCTTGCCACCCTTCCTACATTCCTCCCCCCCCCACACCCTCTTCCCTCTCCCTATGACTCTGGCACTTCTTATCTGTTGTCTATCTTCTCTGACAAATGCCACTGGCTGCCTTGTTACAATGCTACCCTTGAACTGTATTAATCTGTACTCTGTTTGCAACGTCCACATTGTTGTAATGCCTGTCTTGATGTTCCCCATAATTTGTATTTCTCTGACGTGGAACCCTTGTAAAAGAGCCATGGCTCAAAGGTATTTGTAATCCTAGACTTGATAAATAAATAAATAAATAAATAAATAAATAAATAAATATATAAAACACAGATTCCACTCAGTGGCTAAACCAACTCCTCAAGTCTTTTTTACTCCCTCCTCCTCATGCAGCCCCCTCCACTGCATTGCCGTACATCCCCCTCTCCACACCTAACATCTAACTATTCCATGGTACTCCTCACCACCTGCCATGCCTAGGCCCTACTACCCGCATTGAAACAGGCCCTACCCCACAGTCTGGGTAAAATCAGGCCTGTACTGCCACTATAACTCTCAGATGTTCTTCCAGTGCTACTTGACCCTCATTTTTTTTCTCAATTTGCGCTGGTTTGTGGGATCACTTAATCCGCAAGTAGTTAGGTACTCTGTTAGCTGTTGGACTAGTCTCTACATGGCAGTGTATCACCCCTGTTTGCTCTGTATTGTAACTAATGTAAATAACTATTCTGTAACTGTATTTGTCTCATTTGATGTACCTGTTCTCTCTCCATCCCCCAAGGTGCATCTGGAATCGAGCGGTGCTCAGTTCAGTATGCCTTTCTGGTGAAACTCTTAAATAAATAAATAAATACTTTCTCTTCTCCTGCACTGAGTTTTGTAGAGCCTTCCTAATGTGCAGGATTACCCTTTAGACTTGGAGTAAGGCCATCTTTAAGCACAGCATCTCTACTGTACACTGGTCTGGGGCTTGACTTTCCATTGGGGTCCGTAACAGGGAGATGGGGACAACTAGTTCCAAGGAAAGGGGTTTGCCAAGGTTAGAGCAGTCAGATGAATATTGATGGAAGTTGGGGGGGCACTGGATACCAGGGAAGAAATTAGCTGGATGTACAGCTGTTGGAGATGACATTGGGGTGGGGGGACCACAAGACATCAGAGAATGATTTTAGCTTGGTGTACACCTGCCAGAGATGCAATTGTGCTATCAGCCTGCTACCCAGTGCTTGGCCCAGAGGTGAGTTACTGCGACAGTGCAGAGGGAAAAAGAGTAGGGTTCTGTCAGCATTAAACAGTGCTGCAAAGGAGGCTATTTAGCACTATCAAACCCCTTGAGTATACCACTGCACCTAGTATGCAAGGGTATCCCACATGTTACTGGAACCAGCAGAATATTCTGCACAATCACACTAAAGGGTATTTGTTGTGCACCAGGTGTGTTGGAATATGGTCCCTGCCCCATCCAGTTACACGCTTCTATGTTAGCAAGGCACTAACCTTTTGATTATGGGGTACATCGAATATATGTTGGGGAGTTGTGTGTAAGCATAACAGTCTGTCATGAAGTGTGGGTTGTATTCATTTCCTGTTGGACAGTACCCTAGCAGCCACCTGTCAAAAGGCTCCCTATAGGTGGAGGCACTGTACCAGTTTCTGTTACCTGCAATGCCAAAAGAGCACAGGTGCCATTCACCAGAAGGCCTTTTACTGTGCCCAGATACAATCATACAGGAATAGTCTCACAACTTGTGGGTGAGGATGGTCAGTTCCCTGTTTCCCACTGTTTGCATCATTGTGCAGGCAAGGTTGTCTTTAGCACTGTGCCTCATGCCTGCTCACTTCCCTAACTGATTTGCAAGTCTACATTTAGGGGTCCTTGGCTTGTTCAATTTGAAATGCTTTTTTGGGGGCTGCTCCAAGCGTGTTCCCTCTGATACAACTGCACATCTATTATTAGGCAAGCATAGTCCATCAGGAGGGCAGAGGTTCAGTGTGGTCAGGTCAGGTGGGCAGTACTGAAGGGAAGAAAAGGTAAAGGAAGGGGTCAATGAACAAGACAAGGCCTTCTTCAGATATACTGAATAAAGGAAAAAAGAGCTACTGATGAGGGTTCCATGTCATAACATCGATCATGGACAGGAGATTGCCATTACGGCGAGTGTACATTGCCGAAAATCCTACACTCCTGGTGCACAGCAAAAGGGCACCAGAGACTTTTTTTTTGTGCAGGGGGCTGTGCCCCCCACACCCCCTATAAAAGGATTCTCAACTCCAGGTGTGGGTGCCTGTCAGGGTAGGGGAGAGTGCAAACTAGAAAAAAATCAAGGATGGGTACAACAATACAAACGCACGCCTGGAACCAAACTGAGCACCCTCGCAACCCTGGCCTGCCACCAACCCACCATGCCACAGGGCCAGCTCAGCAGCTCATCTCCACAGTACGGCCCACAAACCCTCCTTCCCCTTCCACCCACTGCATGGCGTGGTCTGAACCCCCCCCCCCGTGCTCATCTACATATAGCAACATCCTGTCGCTATATTTGCAGACCCACCCATCCGGTCACCCTCCCTGCCCAGAAGCCCTGTGCACTGGTGCCATGATTGAGTTGCCTTTTTGAAAGTGCTCAATCATGGTCAAGATAATCATAGGTTACCCTGATGAGAGCATCATTACATTAAAGGAGGAATGAAGTGGGTGAGAGGCAGTAAGGATAAGGCAGAGGTACTGAATGAATACTCTCTGACTTTACTAAAGTGAACAATGGGCCAGTGCCACAAGGGAGGATGGAAGGGGGATGGGTGAGGGAGCAGATACGGTAGAGGATATGATCACAGTTGACCATGTCATGAAGGGGCATAGGACACAAAAGGTAGACAGGTCCTCAGGACTGGATGGCATGCACCCCAGACTGTTGAGAGAACTGGTATCTGGCAACTGAGTTTCAATGTGAAAAAGTGTAAAATCATTTATTTATTCATTATTTGTTTTTTATTTAGTCTTTGGTAACTGAGTAAGGTCCAGTAGGCACAAGTACCTGTTTTCAGGGGCGACCCAGGAGCACTGGGGAGGTAATGTCACTTGCTCAGAGTCAGACAGTATGCAAGTGGAGTTTGTGGGAATGAAACCCAGTTCTGCTGGATGTACCAAGCTCAATAACAGTTCATCACTCTAACCTCTGGGCTACACTGCCTGCCCACCCATGCAGACTGGATGCAAGAACCCAAGAGCCAAATACAGGTGGGGGTACAGCTCATGGTGTCTGATGAGGAATAGCAATAACCAGCAAGATGGCGGCCATGCTGTGCTAGCTATCAGTAGGGGAGCAGCAGAGCAGAGCAATTTGTTTTATTATATTTTATTGATTTGTTATTTTATTGTGTTTTTATTTTAAATAACTTTAATAAACTTACTGGCAGCTAGAAAGGGTTTTTGAGTGAGGCACTAAGGCTAGGTTGACTCATGTTCAGGGGTTAGGAAATACAAACTGGAGTCACAAACACTATTCCACAACAGTATACTGATATTTTAGATACAGTACATTAAGCAGTGGAGTCATTGAATTACCTCGTTAAGTGGATGCAGATTTTGGCACATAGTAGAGCCGGGTGTTTCGATCCGCCTGAGCATTTGTTGGGCTGAGTGTAAGTATCCTAGAAGTTTGAGGATGACTGGTGCCTGACCAGGTTCAATTGTAGAATCAAAGTCATGGTTTGTGGTCAGATGTGGAACTGATCTGCTGGGGGTTGCGAGTTTCACCAAGGCAAGCATGGTTGATGGATTGCAGCTGGGATTTTGTTTCTGGTTTCTATCCGGCTGTTGAAATTCTTTTTTTTTTGTTTTCAATTATTTAACCAGGAGTGGCACACTAAGCTGAAAGCTTGTTTACAAGTGCTACCTGGGAGCACAGGAAAGTTAAGTGACTTTCTCAGGGTCACACAGTATGCAAGTGGGGGCTGTGGGATTCAAACCCAGGTCTCCAGATTTGCAACTCAGAGCCTTAAACCACTGTGCTATATTGCTAAACTCTACCTTCATAAAGATTTATGAACTCCCAGTGTTTGGGAATTTGGCTGGTACTCTTGGCGTTATGGAATGGGGGCCTATCTGGTCAACTGCTGGGATCCTAGTTGGATTTGTGTGCCCCTCAGGAGTTGGGGATTATGCCTGCTGGATGGTGGTGCAGGGTTCCCAGTTCTCTTAGGCTATTTAGAAGGCCAGCTGGGGAGCTGGTGGTGATAGTGGCTGAAGAGGAATGCACAATATTTTTAGCAGGGTGCTCCACAGTGGTCTCAGGATGTTCTAGCTGGATTTCTGCCACAAGACAAATTCCTATCCCTGGGTTAAGAACTGTTAAATTACCTGAATTTGAAGTGGTACCTCGAGGAGGCTTCTGTCTGGACCACAAATGAATGGTCAGACCTTTCCTTGTTTTTCCTGTAACGGGCCCAGATTGTATAGGGCAGTGAGAATGCCTAGTAACTTCATTACCTCACTGTAACATTGTGTAATCTAGATTTAGTGTTTGCCATATTGGTCCTTGTAAGAACAGATCGAGAAGCAAATGATTCAATACCTTTTAATGGACCAACACAGATGTAGCAACAAGAACAGAGTGCTCTAGCTTTAGGACCAACAAGTCTTTTGTCAGAAGTATAATGACCAACACTCTTATAGCAAAATGTAATGATCATTATGCTTCTGATGAAGGACTTGTTGGTCCGAACGCTAGAGCACTCTGTTCTTGTTACATCTATGTTGGTCCAGTAAATGGTGTCTAATCATTTGCTTCTGGATCTGTAACATTGTGATTCTTTTAAGTCTACGTTAGAGGAAGACCTTTGTGAATTTCTTTTCTTTTTTTGTTTGAAATTAAATATGCTTTATTTTTTGTTTTAGCCAAACATGTGTAGCAATACAGGGCATATAAAGATTGAAACATATACATGAACATGAGATATGGTCTTAAGGTTATATCGGCCCACTAATATCTACTACAAATAAACTACAACTAAACCTAACTATAGTCCTAAAGGTTCCCTTACCCTCCCCCAGTAGCCAAATACAACTTCCACTGGTGTACATATAGATGGATATCCATACATTTATAGAGAGCTGTAACCAATCTATTTTTCACTTAATGAGTGAGCTCAGTGTGCAAACCTTGTTCCATTTCTTATCAAAACTAGCAGGACAATGTCTAAGACTTGCTATCGTTTTCTCTATTCTCAGATTATATACAAATTTGTTCAACCATTCCAAGTAGGGAATAATTTGGGGCTCTTCCCAGTACCTTAGTACCATCTGATCTGTTTTACTGTGTTGGAAATTAGAGACACAGAGTATCTTCTTTCTAAAACTGTGATTGGAGAGTAATCCCCCAGGAGGCAAATTCTGGGTTCAAAAAATGGTTCCAGTCCAAGGAGGGGGTCAAGTTTATTCTTAATCGTATTCCATAGAGGTTTGATTGAGGGACATTCCCAGAGCATATGGAATATGATACCCTCATTTAAGCCACACCTATTACATTTGGGGTCTTGTAATTTGCCCATAGCAGCCAGTTTTGCTGGAGTGAAATAAATGTTATGTAATATATACTGTAAAATTGTATGAGGCACAGTTTGTCACTAGACGTGTAGGAATATATGGCCTGCCAGATTCTGTCCCAGCAGAACTGTTTGTGAGTTGTCCAGTATGATGATATTCCTTGGACATCGGGATAAATAATTGGATATAACTCTGCAGTTACCTTGGAGACTGCATGTGGACTCCATGCCAACCTACGGAATATATTAAGGAGTTCTGTTTGATCAGTATCCCAGTACCAGGCCCCATCATAGCTATTAAAAGGTGTCTAATTTGAATCCTTTATATCTGAATGGAAGGAATGTTTAAGGACTTAAAAAGTTCAGGTGAGGCCTTGATTTCACCTTGATCCAATAAATCGGAGATCTTAACTTCCTGTTCAGGGAATTCACCACTGGTTCTTAGATATTGTTTATCTAGAAATAGATTTGGGTTCAAATAAATAGGTTGAGAAATATCTTTGGTACTATTATATTTGAGGGCTTTACATAGTTGGGCATGTACTTTCACGGACATATATATTAGTTCATTTTTCAGAACCTTCATACCCACCTTAGGAGTAATATATAGTAAACTATTAGGGGAAATACCACTTTGTCTAATAACTAGACATTCAATTTCTAGCCATATTGGTTCATAGTTCTGTTCCGTTATGGCAAAAATAGGGGGGTACCAATGGACGTATTTAACTATGTGGCTTGCCAAATAGTAGTGAAAAAAAACTGGCAAATTAAGGATCTTCTTGGTGGTTTTGTTTTCTAAAGAAACTTGGAGATAATCTATTGAATTCTCTTAAACCAGGTTTGTGGAAGGTAGAAATTTAACATATTCAAGGGATAAAACTCGGGAGTGTATTCATTTTGATTACGTTGATTCTTCCTTGCAAAGAAAGATATATGGCAGCCTATCTGTCAAGATACATAGATACATGGACAGTGTCAGCAGATAAGGCCCTATGGCCCACCCAGTCTGCCCATTTGAGTTTGTAAGTTTACTTTATGTTTTCCTAGAAGTCTGTTGCCCCTTAAGCCTGACATCCAGAATTCCTTTATGTCTATCCCACGCATTCTTAAATCCCATGATTGTTTCAGCTTGCACCACTTCTTCTGGCAGGGTGTTCCACTTATCCACCACCCGTTCTGTGAAGAAATGTTTCCTCACGTTTCCTCTGAATCATCCTCCGTCCAACTTCATCCCATGCCTTCTAGCCCTGGAACATCTTTTTAGCTTAAAAATAGTGTATTCCTGCACCCTGTTCTGCCCTGTAAGATACTTGTATGTCTCTATCATATCCCCTCTCTACCTCCTCTTCTCCAGGGAGTACATATTCAATTCCTTCAAACTGTCCTCATGGGACTTGTGATGCAATCTGTGTACCATCTTTGTTGCCATCCTCTGAACCTTCTCTACCCTGTCTATGACCTTACACAAGTAAGGTCTCCAGAACTGTACACTGTACTCCAGGTGGGGCCTCACTAGTATCTTGTATAGTGGAATTATGACCTCCCTTTTCCTGCTGGTGATGCCCCTGCCTATGCATCCCAGCATCCTATTTGCTTTTCCTGCTGCCTTGTCACACTGTTTCCCTACCTTGAGGTCATCAGAGATGATAACCCCAAGATCCCTTTCCTGCTTGGTGCATGCTATATCTTCTCCCCCCCCCAACTGATATATTGTGCTTGGGTTTTTGTGCCCCATATGCATTATCTTGCACTTCTTTGCATTGAATTTCAACTGCCAAACCCCGACCATTCTTCAAGTTTCTGCAGGTCCCTTCTCATTCTGTCTACACCCTCTGGTGTGTCTACTCTGTTACAGAGCTTTGTGTCATCAGTGAACAGGGACATTCTGCCTTCTAGGTCCTGCACAATATCATTGATGAAGATGTTGAATAGGACCGGTCCCAGCATTGACCCCCTGTTATACCTCACTGGTCACTCTTCCCTCTGTGGAGTGACAGTCATTTACCACCACCCTCTGTGTCCTGTCACCTAGCCAGTTACCTACCGACTGCACTACTGTCCTGTCCACACCCATATTCCCCAGTCTGTGTAATAGTCTTCTATGCAGCACAGTGTCAATAGCCTTGCTGAAGTCCAGAAGGCCATGTTCACTGCCCTCCCCTGATCCACCTCCCTAGTCACCCAGTCAAAAAAATTCAATGAGGTTGGTCTGACATGACCTCCTCCTGGTGAAACCATGCTGCCTTTGGTCCTGTAGTCCATTGACAACCAGATGTTCCACCAATCTCTCCTTCAGTAGTGCTTCCATGATCTTCTCCAAAACCGAGGTGAAGCTGACTGGTCTGTAGTTCCCCACTTCCTCTTTGTTCCCACCTCTGTATAAGGGGACTACATCTGCTATCCTCCAGTCTTTGGGTACCTCCCCTGTTTCCAGTGATCAGCTAAACAGGATAGCTAGAGATTCAGCCACAACCTCTCTCAGTTCTTTAAGGACCCTTGGGTGCACCCCATCTGGCCCCATTGTTTTATTAACTCTTATTACTTCCACTTCCTTCAGGACCCTTTCTCGTGTAAAGGGACTTGTGTCCATTTCTGCACCATTCCCACACCTTGTACTCCTTTCAGACCCATTACCCTCCTCTTCCTCAGTAAAGACTAAGCAGAAATTCCTGTTCAACATGTCAGATTTACTGTTGTCATCCTCCACGCTGCCCCCATCCTCCCCCTTCAGTCTCACTATCCCTCCCATTGCCTTTCTTTTTTCACTTATGTACCTGTAAAATAATCTGTCCCCCCTACCCACTGATTTTGCTATGTGCTGTTCTGTCTGAGCTTTGGCTTCCCTTACTGACCTCCCTGCCTCCCTTTGCTTCTCCTGGTACTTCTCCCTATTCCCTTCTGCCTGTGTCTTTTTGTATTGCCTGAATGCAATCTCTTTGGCTTTCACTTCCTCTGCTACCTCCTTAGAAAACCATAATGGCCTCCTCTTCCTTTTCCCCTTGCTAACCTGCTTAATGCATAATTCTGTTGTTCTTGTAATCCCCATTTTAAATACTGCCTACTGTTCCTCAACCCCTGATTCCTGCCCCATTCCCCTTAATGCCTCTTTCAAGCATCTCTCCATTTTCCCAAATATCTTGTTGTATGACTCCTAATTTGGCATCAACGTTCAGTTTTCTTACCTGTGATAAATTAGGTGTTATTGTAAATCCCAAATACTTAATTTGGGTTGACCAGCTTAGTTGAAGGCCCTCTATTTGTGAACGATAAGTGTGAGAGTTTAATGGCATAATTGTTGATTTAGTTATATTCAGTTTATAGTTAGATAATGTTCCGTATGCTTCTATGATGGATATTATTGTTGGGAGGGAAGTTGTTGGGTTAGTAATGTGCAACATAATGTCATCAGCATATGCTGAAAGGTGGAGATCCCATTCATGAATCTGGATACCTTGTACCTGGGGGAATGCTTGAGATGGTATAAAAGTGGTTCCAGGTATAAGTTAAAGAGTAGTGGTAAGAGAGGGCACCCTTGATGCATTCCAGAATATAAGGGAAATAATTCTGAGAAGATGCCATTGCAACAAACTTTTGCTGTGGGGCATGCATATAATAATTATATCCACTATATAAATTTATGGGGAAGGCCAAATCTTATAAGTACCTCAAACAGAAAAGCCCAATTTACTGTGTCAGATGCTTTCTCTGCATCCAAAGATACCAATACCATTGGATAAGGTGCTACTCTGGATGCAGAGAAAACATGGAACAACTTCCTGAGGTGGTCAGCTGAAGAGCGGCCAGCTACAAATCTCACTTGTTCAAGACTGAGTAGTGGGGTCCAAATTCGTGCCAATCTGGTGGCTAAAATCTTGGCAAAGAGCTTTATGTCATAATTCTTCAGGGAGATTGGCTGCTAGTTAGTGACCAATTGTGGAGATTTATTCAGCTTAGGGAGCATTATTATGAGTACTTCTAATAGGGAAGAGTCAGAGAGTCCGGAATTATATAGGTAAGTGAACATGTTCAGTATTAGGATGAAAGTTGCTCTTTAAATACTTTATAGAAGTGGGGTGGAAAGCCATCTGGGCCTGGCGCCTTATCATTCGGCAATTAATCAATAGCCTCCCATAATTCTTGTTGAGATATGGCCCCTTCAAGGGTTTTTCTTGTGATTGTTAGAGAGAAGGGAGTGGAAGATCATTGACATATGTCTGTATATCTACAATAGAGGGGGTAGGAATTTATGGAGAGTATAAGATCTATAGTATTCTTCAAACTCCCTAATGATTTCTTTGGGAGTGGTAAGGAGGGAATTGTCCTTAAGGGAATTGAGAGCCACTATGATCCTAGACTCTTCTTGTTTCCTCATTTGAAGGGCTAAAAATGGCTAGCTTGGGAGGCAGTATAGCACAGTGATTTAAGACTCTGAACTGCAAATCTGGTGACATTCAGCAGACCAGACCTGGGTTTGAATCCTACAGTTTCCACTTACATACCGTGTGACCCTGAGCAAGTCACTTAACTTCCTTGTGCTCCCAGGATGCATCTGTAAAAAAGCTTTCAGCTTAGTGTGCTACTCCTGGTTAAACAACTAAAAACAAAGTAAAATATTAATCAGCTTTATCACTCTGATTGATATTTTTTACATGGGTCTTAAAGAAACCACCACAAAAAAAATCAGGGTACTAAGTGAGGTAAACACCAACATAGAGATGTCGATAGGGAGAAGGGCAGGGGTAAATGGAGAAAGTGACAAAGGCAAGAAGGACAGGAATGGAGCAAAAGGGGGTAAGGCCATCAAAAAATGGAGGGCAATGAGTACCAATGCCCGTAGTCCGGGCAATAAGCTCCCTGAACTAGTGGCCTTGATGGAAGAGGGATGTCTGGATATTGTGGCAGTCACAGAAACATGGTACACAGAGAACCATGGCTGAGATGTTAACATACCAGGGTACACAATTTACAGGAGAGACAGGGAGGGGAGAAGAGGGGAGGAGTAGCTCTCTATGTAAAGGAAAGGATAAAAGCAATGGAACAAAAGAGTAAACAGGGAGGAGAGGAGGCACTGGGGGTCACCTTAGAGACCGGAAATGGCATCACAATCCACACACGGGTCGTATACAGACCACATGTCAGGGAGATGAAATGGACAAGGATATAATAGAAGGCATACTTAGGATGGCTGAGAAAGGGGAGATACTGCTGATGGGGGACCTTAATATGCCAGATGTTAACTGGAGCACCTTTGCTGCAGCCACATCCAAAAGCAGGGCCATTCTCGATGTCTTTCAGGTGGCATGCCTCAGACAGCTAGTTTTGGAGTCTACTCATGAGGGAGCAATCCTAGACCTCATAATCTCAAATGGAGACAGTGAGAGGATCTCAGATCTAGAAATGGGTAGCCATTTGGGAAAAAAATGACCACAAATCAAGGTGCTTCTTGATAAACTCAGCTACAGAGTTAGGCCACACAAAAGTGAGGAGTCTGGACTTCAGGAGGGCTGACTTTGACAAGATGGGAGACTGCCTTAGAAAAGCACTAGCAAACAGGCTAGAAGGAGAGGTGGAGCAACAATGGGGAAATATCAAAACTGCTATCACAGAGCCTTTGTGTGAAGCAAATAAATCAAAATGAAAGAAAAAGCCACTATGGTTATCAAAAGAGGTGGCGGTGAAGGTTAGGGAGGAAAATATAGCATTTAGGAAGTATAAGGAATCACAGAAGGAGCAGGACAAAGAACTGTACCAGTTAAGGCAGAAGGAAGTAGGGACAGTAGTCAGAATAGCAAAGGCTCAAACTGAGGAAAAGATAGTAAACTTAGTTAAGAAGGGGGATAAAATCTTTTATAGGTATACCAGGGAGTGTAGAAAGACAAAGGGAGGGATAGTGAGGCTGAATAGAATGGATGGTGGGTGGGCAGAGAAGGACAGTGAAAAAGCAAGGATACTGAATGAATATTTCTGTTCAATATTTACAAAAGAGGAGGTGGGGGAGGTGCCTAATCCTATTAACAGAAGCACTCTGGATAGGGGGGTCAAACCCAGTCCTCTCACAAAAGAAAGGGTTCTAAAAAACTCCTAAAACTGAAAGTGGACAAAGCAATGGGGTCAGATGGAATTCACCCCAAAATTCTAAAAGAAATAAGCAGAGAACTAGTGGCACCACTGACTACCCTTTTTGAAAAATCATGGGAGGATGGTGTGGTACCTGAGGACAGGAGGAAGGCAGATGTGATTCCTCTTCACAAAAGTTGGACCAAGACAGAGGCAGGAAACTACAGACCTGTCAGTTTGACCTCTGTGGTAGGGAAAGTGATGGAATTACTTCTGAAGGAAAGAACTGTTGAGTACCTAGAGTCCAGTGGGGCACAGGACCCAAGGCAGCATGGGTTCACAGTGGGAAGGTCATGTCAGATGAATCTAATTGATTTCTTTAACTGGATGACCAAAGTAGTTGACCATGGAGGGGCTGTGGACATGGCCTACCTAGACTTTAGCAAGGCATCTGACACAGTCCCATGGAAAAGATTAATAGTCAAATTAACCAGCCTGGGAGTGGGTCCCAGGATGGTAGCCTAGGTAAAACATTGGCTGGACAACAGGACACAGAAGGTAATTGTAAATGGAGTCCACACTGAATAAATAGGTGTTACTAGTGGGGTACTGCAGGGTTTAGTCCTGGGTCCAGTCCTTTTTAATGTCTTTATAAGTGACATTGCAGAGGTACTGGAAGAAAAAGTATGCCTCTTTGCAGATGACACAAAGATCTGCAACAGGGTTGATACACAAGGCGGTGTGAAAAGGATGAGAAGTGACTTGGCAAGGTTGGAGGATTGGTCTGAAGTATGGCCACTTGGATTTAGTGCAAAGAAGTGCAAAATAATGCACCTGGGAAACAAAAACCCAGGGGAAGATTATACAATGGGGGAGAGGTAGTAACAACTACAGAAATGGAATGGGACCTAGGGGTAATCATATCAGATGACCTTAAGGTTGGCAAGCAATGTGAGAAGGTGGTAGGGAGGGCTGCAGGGGGATACTGGGATGTATAGGGAGAGGCACCACCAGCAGAAAACAGGAAGTTGTTATCCCCCTGTACAGATAGTTGGTGAGACCCCATCTGAAGTACTGCATCCAGTTCTGGAGACCCCATCTCCGCAAGGACATAGATAGGATGGAGGCAGTTCAGAGGAGGGCAACTGAAATGGTGCAGGGTCTCCAAGAGAAGCCATACAAGGAGAGACTAAAGGAGCTTAATATGTATACCCTTGAGGAAAGGAGGGAGAGGGGATACATGGTAGAAATGTTTAAGTACCTTTGTGGAATCAGAGAAAATCAGAAAAAGAGATGTGCAAGAACAAGAGGACACAATCTGAAGATAGAGGGGGATGGCTCAGGGGCAATGTGAGGAAGTATTTTTTCATAGAGAGGGCGGTGGACGCATGGAACAGCCTTCCTGAGGAGGTTGTGGGGTCTAAAACTGTGGGATAATTTAAGAATGCATGGGACAGACATAAGGCAATTTTTGTGGGGTGTAGGAAGAAATAGGCTATTGGTTAAATAAGATCTGTGGCTTATCCTCTAGGTAGGGAAATGGGCAGACTAGGTGGGCCAAGCAGTCCTTATCTGCCTTCAAAGTCTATGTTTCTATGTTCTATGTTTCTAAAGAGCATATACTGAGCTTGTTCTCTTAGGGATTCTGAATATTGATTCTTTAATTGTGGCTAGTTGCTCCAATGTCTCCTTGCTCTGTTGATTTATTTGTTGATTTTCTAAAGTTTGAATTTGTGATAAGAATGAGGAAGATGTTGCTTCCTTCTTTTCTTCTGTATGGTAGATAGTCGGATACACTCTCCTCTGACCATGCATTTCAGGGCACACCAACGTTTGTCAATGGCCTGTATAGACCCCTGATTGTGTGCAAGGAATTAGGCAATTACTCCTTTAAGGGAGTGCAATGCTTGTTCATCTTGAAGAAGCTGTGTATTCAGTTTCCATATACCATTTTTGGCTTTTTGATGTGATAAAGTACCCTTCCATCCATACAGGTGCAAGGTTGGAAATAACTCTCGGTGATATACCACTACCTATTAGACCTTCTAATACTGGATTATTTACTAAGAAGTAATCAATTCTGGATAGTGACTTATGAACTGGCGAACAGAAGGTATAGCCCCTAGCAGTGGGATTTAATAGTTTCCAGGGATCATTAAGGTTGTAGGTTGTTATAAATTCCTTTAGAGGTCTTTGTGCTGGAGAGAGATTAGCCCCTCTGCAAGTTGATCTGTCTAGTTCTGGTGAAAAAAAAACAGATTCCAGTCTCCAGCAATTATTAATAATAATAATAACTTTATTTTGAAAGTGCCTTTCAAAAATATCAAGGTGCTTTACATCAAAACACAATATACAGTATCAATTTTAAACATATAAAATAAATTCATTAAAACATCACTCAGTTAAGACAAACCATGTGATCATCCATACGATCAACAACTATTTACAGATAATTACCATTAATCATCCAGGTAGTCCAGATCCCATAAATAGGTTTTCAAATCTTTCTTAAATACCTTCACGGAGGTGCACTCCCTTAACCAGCGTGGTAGAGAATTCCAAAGAGTGGGTGTGGCATATGAAAATGCTCTACTAACAGAAGATTTTAAATTCACTCTTGAAATCTCTAACAACCCCTCATCAGCCGAGAGGAGCGATTGGCCGGGGCAGTAAGGCACCAGAAGAACCCTGATCATGAGGGGCTTTAAAAGTCAATAAAATGACTTTAAAGGTGATCCGCCACCGTATAGGTAGCCAGTGCAGTTCGCACAGCACTGGGGTAATGTGACTGGATCTCCTTGTCCCAGTCAAAACACAGGCTGCAGCATTCTGCACCAGCTGAAGGTGATGGATTTCAACCCCAGAAAGCCCAAAGTAAAGTGCATTGCAGTAGTCCAAGTAGTAGTAAATCATTCACATA
Source organism: Neoceratodus forsteri (assembly GCA_016271365.2). Classification (NCBI taxonomy): domain Eukaryota; kingdom Metazoa; phylum Chordata; order Ceratodontiformes; family Ceratodontidae; genus Neoceratodus; species Neoceratodus forsteri. The sequence goes on from CM028131.1 coordinate 13,952,733, forward strand.
TCTGGAATGTGTAGTATGGTATGGACTGCATGCCCATTGGCTCACGCTGTGAACCAATGGGTGTGCAGCCCTACCGAAGTGTCAGTTGGTGGGCAGCGGGGCAGCAGGTGGGTGGGTTGCTGCTGCCCACCGGCTCATGCAAGGGAGGCGGGTGGTGGGGCTCAGTGGGTAGGTGGGGAAGGGGGTACCCTAGACCACCAGGGTAATAGGAAGTTGTATGTTGTACAGATACCCACGATCAGGCAGAATGTGGTCCACTGGACCACCAGGACTATTGGATGAGGATTTCTTTTGTATTATTACACATGCCCGTGATCGGGCACATAGTGGTCCACTGGACCACCAGGGATATTGGATGAAAATTTCTTTTGTATTATTATACATGCCTGCAATCAGGCACATTGTGGTCCACTGGACCACCAGGGATATGTGGGGGGGGTTTATTTAAACAGACGCCCGTGATGGGGAATGGGGGGGTGCCGCCAGGTGTGGCAGGAACTCGGGTGGCCACCCACAGTTGGCAGCTGCCATGTTGCACCCTGCGGGTGGCCATCATTTGTTCCTTTTTGGGGGGCTTAACTTTGTTCAGGCGCAAGTAGGGGTTGCGCATGCATGGCTCTGCACATCCCGGGCTGAATATTAGGCTGTGCAGGTTATGCATGGGCATGCCCCCCTACCTGTGCCTGCATACATTACTGATGCAGTCCGGCACATCGACGTAGTGCCTCACTTTTCCTTTTTGAATATCAATCCGGGGCGCATCAGTGAGTTGCGCATGGTGCAACACTGTTGCACCATGCACAACCCTTTTGAATATCTGGGTCTCAGAGTATTTGTGAAAACTGCAAACATTCAGGAGAAATCAACATTAGGTCCATATATGGAACCTAGAATAATGTTAGTGTGGTTTAGGAGTCCATTATAAAATATATATCTCCTCTGTGTATCAATTTGGGATTGCTGTATTTTAAATTGTGTCACCCGAGCAATTAGAATGGCTACTTCTCTTTGTGCCATTGTGTTACCTGTTGCATTTACCTATCCTATTTGCCTTCTCCTAAAGAGGTTACCTTCTGTATATAGTAGGTGCGTTTCTTGCAATAGGGCCACATTGCATTGCAGGATCTCCAAGTGTCTAAGAATTTGATGGTGTTTAACTCTGGTACGAGCCCTTTTAACGTTCCAAGATATAAATCTCACCGCCACTGGGAGTTGGAACCATGATCTGAGGCAGTGGATTTCCCCCCTTGAAATTGGGGTAGCTATGTTGCCTGGAACAAGGAAAAGTTAAATAATTTGGGATTATTAAACTATATTTGGCTACTTTGTGAATATAAACCCAACACATCATGATCAGGGTACAAATTGTATCCATCACCTTTCTTTGGATATCTACATGTATTACAAAGCTAATCTTACTAACCCCAATCAAAAACAACAATATCCCAACAAAATTAACATAACCCCCAGTTCTCTCTGTGACGTAGACAGCCAGTTCTGAGTGCTGGATAATATTTTTTTATATAAACTGTATTCTGGCTGTCTCTGCTGAAAATCAAGTGCTCTAGGAATGACCTCTCTCCTCCCCCCCCCCCAGATTTTAGCTGACAGATGCAGGCCAAGAGATACTGGAAGACTTTTATTAAGGATCCTGTGAGGCAGATCGAGAATGCAGAGAGGCAGAGTGGCAACAGATGGAGGCAGACCGTGAGGAGCGTGAGTGCCAGTGAGATGCAGAGGAGATGAGAGAATGAGAATGCTGAGATGCAGACTGTGAGGAGCAGGAGCACTAGAGGCAACATGAGCTGGAGAAGTTGCGACTCCAACCAGCGGCACCAGAGCAGGTAAGTGGCTTGGGTTTAACTGGGACTGCAGGACTGGGTTACAAATTGAACTCCAAATTAATAGCTGAGTTTAAGGATGGGGAGGACATGGACGCCTTTTTAAATTATTTTAAAAAGTTTGTATTCAGGCTAAAATTCCTAGAGAGTTCTGGAGCTTCCAGCTATCCCCACTACTTACCGGGAAAGCTTGAGATGCATTGGGTCAAATGGACAATGATGATAGCAATGATTACAGAAAGCTAAAAGCTGCACTGTTAAAAAAGTTTGAATTAACTGCTGAAACATACAGAGCTACAGTAGATTCCGTAAGCTCAGGAGAAGCCCTGATATGAGCTATGAGGAACTAGCCATGAAACAATGTCAGTTTTTAAAACGTTGGTGGGAAGGAACTCAGGCAAATTCTGTTGATAAAATTGAAAACATGATTTTATTAGAACAGTTTTATTGGGCATGCCCAGCAGAGCTAAAAACCTGGCTAGAGGACTGAGATCCAAAAACAGTGCAAGAGGCTGCTGAACTCTCGGACCGATATGCCAAGAGCAGACCTGCTCTGAGAATGAATGGGGAAGGCATGGCAGTGCAGAAATGGAAAAGTGCGCCTTCAGGGCAGCTAAAACCCTCACTGCCTCCACAGAAACCAGTTAGCCCCAGGTTTCAATGAAAAGATTTCTCTGAAGTAAGAAATGCTTGTTGGTTATGTAAAGATACTGGGCACATTGCCAGACAGTGTCCAAGAAGGGCAAGCAATAATATGCGAAGTATGCCAGTGACCATTAAGGGAACACATGCACCCAGTCATGGTAAATGGCATACAGACGTAGGAGTTAAGGGATACAGGGGCATCCCTGACAATGGTAAAGGGGGATCTGGTCCAGCCTGGTCAGCTAATACCCAATAAATACGTAACCGTACAGAACTTTGCTGGTGAAGACAAAACATTGCCACTGGCCAGTGTTCTCATGGACTGGGGTGAAACAGGGGGAACTGTGCAACAGGTGGCTATAGCCAACACATTAGCAGTGGATGTGATTCTGGGTAACAATCTCCAACAGGGGATGGTATCTGCTGTTACCCGTAGCCAAGCGGCAAGGGAAAATAGCAGTTCCCTGAACCCCACAGAAAACAGTGTGAAAACTGCTGAGAGGCTGGTTCCCCAACCTGTGTCTCCACATGGGGAGACTGATAAAAAGTGGGTAGAAATTTCCCCAGTAGCAAGTGACCACACAGCTATGGAAGGTTACTCTGAAGAGGGAAGGGTGACCAATTGTCAGAGGGTTGGGATTGACAGTGATCCTGAGGGCCCTGATGCTAGTACTAGGGACCCTAGTTTAGTGACTGAAGGGGACTTGTCCCATGTCTTGGGACTGTGTGAGGGGTTTGCAGCTGCTCAGAGGAGTGACTCTAGTTTAGAGAAGCTGAGGGCTTGGGCAGACTCTAAGGGCACACAGGGAGGTGACGGCAGACATAAGGTTTATTGGGAAAATGGACTTATGTATACACAGGCAGTACAGACAGAGGGAGAGATGCTAGGCAGGCAGCCTGTCATTCCCCAGGGGTATCATGAGCAGTTGCTAAATATTGCACATGATATTCCCTTGTCTGGTCATCTGGGAATCACGTACACAATGCAGCGGTAGGTGCAGAATTTCTACTGGCCCAGCTTCACCCAGCAGGTGAAGGAGCATTGCAGGTCTTGTCACTGGTGCCAAGAAATAGGGAAGGCAGGAAAGAAAACCCAAGCCACCCTGATCCCCTTGCCCATAGTGGAGAAGCCATTCCAGAGGGTGGGAATGGATATTGTGGGACCTTTAAATACTCCCAGCTCCTCAGGGAAGAGATTCATCCTGACTGTGGTGGATTATGCCACCAGGTACTCAAAGGCAGTCGCCCTATCCTTACTGAGGACAGATAAAGTGGCAGATGCCTTACTTGGGATTTTCTCCCGTGTTGGGTTTCCGCAGGAGGTAATCCCCGATTGAGGAGGTTCCTTCATGTCGGACCTGATAAAATGTTTATGGGAGAAGTGTGGGGTGGTGCAGAGATGCATGACACCGTATCACCCACAAGCCAATGGAGTTGTGGAACATTTCAATGGTACCCTAAAGTCAATGCTCCGGGCATTTGCTGAACAGCATGGGAGGGACTGGGAGAAATACCTTCACCACCTGTTGTTTGCATACAGGGAGGTGCCCCAAGAGTCAACAGGATTTTCCCCCTTCGAACTCTTGTATGGATGCCGGGTACATGGGCCCCTAGACTTAATCTGGGAAGACTGGGAAGGCAAGCACGCCTCCCAGGGAACTCCCATTGTGGATTATGTCCTTAGGTTTAGGGAAAGACTGAAGGAGCTTATGGGGACAGCCCAGAGCAACCTGGCATCTGCCCAACAAAAACAAAAGGTGTGGTACGACCGGAGAGCTAGAGCTCGCTCGTACATTGTGGGTCAGGAAGTCATGGTCCTTATTTTGGTCCGGAAAGACAAGTTGCAAGCTGAGTGGGCAGGTCCGTACAAAGTGGTTAGGCAGATAAATGACGTGAACTATAATGTGGAGTTATCTGTCTGTAGACAGACTGAAATGATGTACCATGTCAACATGATGAAGCCATATGCAAATAGGGCTGACATGGTGTTCACAGTATGTAGCCATGGGGAAGGGACGGACAAAGGAGATCCCCTTCTGGACTTGCTGGAAGACAGTAAGAGGGAGTCCTATGTGGAGGCAGTAAAATTGTCTCCTCAACTGAACCCGGACCAGGTCCAGAAAGTAAGAGAGGTTTTAGCAGACTTTGCCCCCTTGTTTAGCGCCAAGCCTGGACTAACCCTCTCAGTGACACACGATGTGGAGACAGGGACACAGACTCCCTTACGGTGGACAGTATATCCGGTGTCAGAGGCTGTCCAAAAGGACATTAGGAGGGAAGTGGAGGAGATGTTGGATTTAGGGGTAATCCAGAGATCACACAGCCCCTGGGCCTCACCCGTAGTCCTTGTGCCCAAGCCAGATGACTCAACCGGTTTCTGTGTGGACTGTTGTGGACTGAATGCAGTCACAAAGTCTGATGCCCACCCGATGCCCCGGATGGACAAACTCCTAGACAAGTTGGGAGGGGCAACCTACCTTACGGCTATTGACCTGACCAAGGGGTATAGGCAGGCGGAATTGACAGACAGAGCTAGGGAAAGGTAGGCCTTTGGACTCCGATAGGCATATTTGAGTTTAAAGTAATGCCTTTTGGAATGAAGAACGCCCCGGCCACTTTCCAAAGGTTGGTGAACCGGGTGTTGAATGGTGCTGAGGAGTACGCCATAGTGTACCTGGATGACATTGCCATCTTCAGTACCAGCTGGGAGGAACACCTTTCACACTTTAGGGAAGTACTGGGCAGGATACAGAGGGCTGGGCTCACTGTCAAAGCTGAGAAGTGCCAGGTGTCCATGGGGGAATTAGCATAACTCGGGCATGTGGCAGGCCGGGGACAGCTCCGTCCTAAGCAAATAAAGACAGAGGTGATTCAGACGTGGCCCAGACCAGAAACCCAGAAGCAGGTCAAGAGCATTCTAGGGACAGCAGGCTACTACAGAAAGTTTGTACCTAATTACAGTGCCCTGGCTGCTTCCCTATCTGACCTGACAAAGAAAAAGATGCCAAGGAAAATTACCTGGGGCCCAGCCTGTGAGGAAGTCTTTACCAGACTGGAAGAGGCACTGTGCAGTGCTCCTGTTTTGACAAGTCTGGACTATAGCAAAATCTTTATAGTTCAGACAGATGCCTCAGACGTGGGTATTGGGGCAGTACTTAGCCAGACGTCTAGCCAAGGGACAGACCACCCAGTTGTGTACTTGAGCAGGACGCTTATCCCCAGGGAGCAAGCGTACTCCACGGTGGAAAAGGAGTGTCTTGCCATAGAGTGGGCCCTGATGAAATTAGAGCCATATCTGTATGGACAGCATTTTGTGGTGCAGACTGACCACAACCCTCTGGTTTGGCTAACGCAGATGGGAAAGAGCAATGAGAGACTGCTAAGATGGAGTCTTGCTTTACAAGGGTATGAGCTAAAAATCATACATAGAGCTGGAGAGAAGAACAAGAACTCTGATTGGCTGTTTAGGGTCTATGAGGAGTGAACTGATTTGGGAAGTTCATCCCATGTAGGGGATAGAGCACCCAAATTCAGTCTAGGTGGGGAGGAGAGTGAGGTAGACAGCCAGTTCTGAGTGCTGGATAATATGTTTTTATATAAAATGTATTATGACTGTCTTTGCTGAAAATCAAATGCTCTAGGAATGACCCCCCCCCCCCAGATTTTAGCTGACAGATGCATGCCAAGAGAACTGCTGACAGTTACTGGAAGACTTTTATTAAGGATCCTGTTTCTCTGAGCTAATTACAGAGTTGTTAAGTTAATTTTGTTAAGAGAGAAATCATAAACTAGGTTTATGGCATTAAAATAAGGGAAGCTAGGATGTTACATAGAGGTGTAAGGTTGTAAATGACCCTATGAAGCCTGTGTGAAGAGGGTACAGCATGAGATCAAAAGAGGTGTAATTGAAACCAGAGTTGTGCTAAGGCTGCGGAATTAATACTTTGAAATTACATCCTGTGGTTGTATAAAATATATTTTTGTTAAATATTTGTCCAGAGGAGGGGCTGGATGACTTCATCCAAAAAGGGGTTGGTCAATACTGCTTGTAAAGATTATTCTCTTTCACTATAGAGAGTCATTTTGTATCTGACACTGACCAAGAAAACATCTGAGCACTGAAAAGAGGTATTTAGAAAGATAGACAAATCTAAATATAGTTGTAGGAATTGCACTGTTTTAAACCGTGTTTTGTTTAAAGATATGTATGACTTGTGATATAAGAGTTCTATATTGTATGTTTGACATATTATTATATATTTTAGTAAAAACTCTAATTTTAGAGAAAGCCTGGTCTGTCTTTGAATTGCTTTCTTTGGCTAAGAAATATTTATGGTTCAGCAGACATATAGCTTGTATGGTGGTATCAAACTGGAAGGAGAGGAGTTTTAAATCTGAGGTCTTTATAATAGTTTTAAAGGGTTCATCTCTGAATACCTGATTAGGTGCCCATAGGCAAAGATACCTGCCCCCCCCGAAGACAGATATATCTGAACCTGTGCATTGGGTATGCTAGCAAGAGGTTAACAGTTTGAATCCCTCCAGAACTGAGACCAAAGGTTGATCTGAACTCACAAAAACAGACAAGAGGGTTACCTTGTCTGTTACACTGTTCACAAGACTGAGCTCAGAGGTTGGCACTTTGGGAGTAGAGGGCCTGACCTGCTGAGTGAATTTGTGACACTCTCAACTGCACTCCCTTTACTTTATCTCTTGCAATCCTGTTCCACCTCCAGACAGTCCCACTCACTGCCCCCAAACCACTGTAGGCAGACATTTGGAAGTCGAGTTTTAAGTCTTTTCACATTTCCCTCTTTCAAAATTGAGATTTACTCATATTTGACATTCTCATCTTTTAAGATCTACTTATCTACAATTAAAGAAGCCTGTAACTAATAACAGGTAACCATGCATAAATGTCAAGACTAAGAAATGAACATTTCAACTAACATGTCCTAATACTAAATTAAGATTCTGGTATTTATGAATAATCTTATAAGCCTTTTGGACCTCTCATCTGGTTCTGTTTAAAGACTTGTCCGGACATCCATTACCTCATGGATCATAGTCCTACATAAAGCAGACCACAGCAGAAATTCTTAGTTAAATCATTTAAATTATTATTTCTCAAATAACTAGTCTGTCTCACTTGATCATTAACATCGTAGAACAACACAGGGTCTAATTCAGAATTCTGGAGAGCCATAGCAATACATTTGTTACTTCACAGGACCTGGTGATATTTAGGTTTGTTTGTCGGAATAGTCAGCTTAATGATAAATATCTATTTTTAGTTAGAGGATTTGGCACCCCTATTCATCGGAAAAGGTCTGGATACAGTTTCTTGAGCTCAGCAGTAGCTTTACTCACATTGTCAAAAGAAATCCACTGCCCTTCTTTGGTTACTTGCAGCATCGCCGGCTATGACATACGAAATCTTACCCCTGCAGCAATAAGTTTGACAATGATCGGATGCATTTCTGTTCTTTTCTGCCTTACTGATAATGGTAAGGCTTGAGCTATGCATATTTTAGCAGTGTCCCATTGGACCTCTTTAACATCCTTTAACTTCTCCAATATTATCTGTTTGTCCAGATAATTTAGCAGCCTGAATATGAGAGGTCGAAGGGGAGAGCCGGCTGAAGGTGTGGGCCTCAATGCCCGATGCACCCTTTCTGCAATGTATGTCAGGCCATTAGGTGAGGGCCCGGCCAGTTTGGTGCACATTATCCACACAAAAGAGATAGGGTTGACTCCCTCTTCACCTTCTGGGAGCCCTAGTACAACCAGATTGTTTCTTCTGGATCGACCCTCAAGATCCTCCAGCTTGTCCTCCGTTTTGCGTAGCCACTGCCATAGTGATACGACCTCTGGATCAAGTTGGGCCCTCTAGTCATCAAGAGAGGAGATACATGCTTGATTATCACTAGTGCAGATGGTTAGCTGTTCCATGGAGTTCTTAAGTGATTGTAAGCCCCCGACTACTGCTTGGAGTGATTCCTTTATCGGCACCAATCCCTCGAAGAAGGTCTCTTCAGTCAGCAAATGTGGAGTGAGGGATTCTTCAGCGCCACCCGCTTTAGTATGCTTTGCCGGTAAGTCCTTCTCGGGAGATGGCAGGGGCATGTGTCTGGGCCTCTGTGATTTCATCATTATTTCCTGCAGGTAAGCCATCAGGATAATCACCCAGGTTCAACAGAAGTGCAGATTATTATTAGTTAGGAAAGTATTCCTCTGGTATTAAGACAGCTTTGTAAAGAAAAAGGGTGCTTTTTAAGCGGAGGTTCAGTGAAGCAATGTGAAGCATGTCTATCTGGTGGCCATCACAACCAGATGTCCCCAGTGAATTTATTTTCTGAAGAGGTGGAAGTGTTTCAGATCCATCTTACTGACATTTTGAGCTTATTAGTGACTGCTCGTTTTCAGTCAATTTTCTCACTTGCTGCTAGATATATTGGTTATTTTACATTGGGTATTGTGGGTGGTGGGAATTAGTATTGTTTTCATTTAAGTTCATTTATTTTTATTTATTTATTTTAAGAAGTAATCAGAATTACAACCCTTGAGTCAGGGATTCGTTTACAAAGGCTCTTCGTCAGGAAGACAAATACATTAATAGCAAGTAAAAGAAAACAAAGTAAATGAGATCAAATAAAAGCAAACAGTCAAATTTCTGGGTTGTTTACAAAGCCCCCACATCAAGGCAAATTAGCAATAATAAACAGGCATAAACAATTTATATTGTATATTGTGAGTTATTGGTTGTTTTATGCTGTAAGGACTGTATGGATAAGTGGTTATAGTGTGTGAGTATTGTCTGAGTGTGTATTTGATTGGGATTGGTGTTTGTGTGATTGTGATATTGTTTCTGCTGTATGAAATGTATTGGGAAGGCTATAATGATGGTTAGGCGCTATTCCCCCTTCAGACTCCAGGACCTTCACCCCTTCATCTGTCCTCCTCTGTCTTCTGAGGCATACACTAGATGTCATGCCCTGGGAATAACCAGGAAGAGGCAAGGGGGAAGGCTGACCTTGAGGGAATGGAGAAGAGCAGCCAGATAGTAGTAGTAGGGACAAGAAGATGCTCTGGGCAAATTGGGATCAGAATAGGGCTCCTCCCTGTCTAATTCCTGTACCCAAGGGTACTGCTGAATGCAGGCAGGTATCACGGTCTTCCTTGACTGCTCATCCTAGTCAAATGGTGTTATACAACACCAGGTCTATTCAAAGCCAGACTGCTATTATAGCAGATCTTGTTGGGACACACACCTGACGTGCATCTTTGAGACCTGGCTGGACAAGAATGTGAGTCCAGTATTGGCCTCTGCTTTTCTAGCTGGCTACATGATGATACACCATCTGAGGAAGGCTCATAGGGTTGGCGGTGCAGCCATCTGTTTTAGATCAGAACTGGGCCTTATTGAGGTGCCAGTGGGGTGCATCAGATCCTTTGAGTGTTCCATTGGTACTGGTGTGGGGTGCAGGATACTTCTCATCTACCGTCCAGCTGGAGATGGGAAAGAATTCCTGCAGGAAGCAGCAGTCTTAATTGTCAATGTTGTATTGAGATCCCCCAGATGGTTGCTTCTAAGACATTTCAATGCCTGGATTGATGAACTCTCACAATTTGATTGTGACTTCCTCCAATTAATGACTTTGTTTGGCCTCATACAGGTTGTTACCTCTGCAACCCATATTAGAGGTCACTCATTGGACCCGGTGTTCCTCCAGGAGGAGGAGAGATCTCATTTGGTGGTGGAGCCAGTCAAATGGTCTAACAATCACACCATAGGGTTCAGTTTTGGGCTCCCCCCCAATGGACCTGCCCCTATGGAAATGGCCCAGTCCCACCTTTTGTGGGTGATGACTCTAGATGGCCTAATGGTGCTGATTGAGCATGCCAAGGGAATGCATGGATCTGGAGGACCTGGTGCTTGTCTATTATATGACAGTAACAGAGGCCCTGGATTCTTTGTGTTCACCCCCTCATGGTTTGATGGGACGTTGAAGGAGTTGAAGACAGTGGGGCAGAGGCTGGAGAGGGTTTGGCAGAAATTGGGCCTGGAGGGAAACAGGCTTAGGTTGATGGAACATTATAAGATCTATCAATCGACAATCACCCGTAAGAAGGCAGAATTCCTGTCCAGGGACATTGCTGCTGCACAAAATTGACCAAATCAGCCCTTTCAGACTGTGGACATATTGTGCAATCCAATCTGTCTTCAGTCTGTGGGACCTTTTTCACAAGAGAAGTGAGATGAATTTGCTCACGATCAGGTCTGAGATTGGCCAATCCACCTACAAGAGGTGTTGTGATGGTTGGCAGGACATCACAAGCACCCAGTTTGTTTGGCTGGATTTCAGCTGGCCAAAATTCATTGACATCATGAGGGACATCCAGACTTTGCAGCCAACCTGCTGTAGTTTGGATCCGGGCCCCTCGCGACTCCTAGTGGGTTGTGTGGATAAGATTGGCCTGATTCTTTCAGAGATAGTCTGGAGTTCATTGGAGAGGGGGGTCTTTCCTGATCTTCAAAAGGAGGTGGTCATGTGACCACCCCTTAAAAAAACTCCCTTGACCTAGATTATCCTGATAATTACAGACCTGTCTCTAACCTGCCCTTTGAGTGTAAGGTTATCGAGAAAGTGGTTCTGTTGCAGCTGGATGACAATTTTACCATCCATGATGTCTATGATTCTCTTCAGTCTGGATTTAGGAAGCGACATAGCACTGAGATGCCTCTTGTCTGGGTGCTTAATGATCTCGTAAGAGCGAGAGATCAGAGGTCCCATTCCATCTTGGTTCTCCTTGATCTCTCTGTGGCATTTGACACCATGGACCATGATGTGCTATTGGAACACCTTCAGTTTATCTGTGGACTATCATATATGGACCTCAGATGGTTTAGATCTTTCCTCTGGGGTAAGTCTCAGAGAGTGGTCACTGGGATTATTCCTCTGACTCTCTCCCCCATCCTGTGGGGTTCCGCAGGATTCCATTTTAGTGCCCATGTTGTTTGCAGTGTACATGCTGTCATTGGGGAGACATTATTAGGAGGTATGACTTGAGTTTTCACTGATATGCAGATGATACTCAGCTGTACCTGTCTTTTGTACTCGAGCAGGAGGATGAGATCTCAGTATTTAACAACTGTCTCTCTGAGATTCAGGCCTGGATGAGTGCCAGCTGGCTGAGACTAAATCCAGATAAGACTGAGGTGTTGGTGGTGGACCTTGATTGTTGGGTGGTGGGTACATTGGCTGGACAGTTATCTGGGCTTTGGCTCACATCAGGTGCATAACATGAGTATTATCTTTGATGAGCTGACCCTGAAATCTCAGGTGTTGGCAGTTGTCAAGACCTCATTTTTTCATCTGAGGAATATCACCCAGATGAAGCACCTGGTTCCTCCTGATGATCTTTCTACCTTGGTCCACGCCTTTGTGACCACCCGCCTTGACTATTGCAATGTCCTGTATGTAGAGCTACCAGGAGTTGACATCCACCGCTTGCAGCTGGTGCAGAATGCGGCAGCCAGGCTTGTGACTGGTACTTCTAGGACCAGTTACATTATACCTGCACTGGCTGCCTGTACAGTGGTGTATCACCTTCAAGGTTGGTGTGCTGACCTATAAAGCCCTACATGAACAGGGACCCTGCTACCTGAAAGATCTCCTTTGCTCCTACTGTCCCTCCCACCCACTTCAGTCCACCGACAAGGGATTGCTAGAGATTCCCAAGGTGTGTTTAAAGACATCAGGGGCTTGGTCCTTTTCTCATGCAGACCCTACCCTGTGGAATTCTCTACCTCATTGAGTAAGAGAGTGCCTGACAATCTAAACCTTCAAGTCAGCCCTCAAGACCTATTTATTCAGGCTAGCGGTCCCTGATAGTGTTATCTGATAGCTTTAACCATTAATGCTATACTGTTGTTTCAAATTTATATTATGGATTAATGTTATGTTAACTGGATTTTATGGATTATTAATGTAGTTATTTGTATGTGTTTAATCTTATGTACAGCACCTTGTCTATGAAAGGTGCTTTATAAATAAAGTTATTATTATTATTAACCATAAGCAGACTATGTAATGCAAACAGGATTCTGAGGTGCACAGCTAGGGGGTTAACAGGAAGAAGGATGGAGGTGATCCTGCCACTGTACAAATCCATGTTACAGCTGGAGTACTGTGTGCAGTATTGTAGTCCCTACCTGAGGAATGACATGAATCATCTTAAGGCAGTACAGGGGTGGGTCACAAAAATGATTCAGCAGCAGCACAGCTCAAAAGATGACATACTGAAGAGCCTGAATATGTACTCGCTAGAAGATACTGTACCAGCGAGAGGGGGATCATAATTGAAACCCTTAAATACCGAAAAGGTATAAGCAAGATGGATCTTAGGAGTGAGAATTAGAACACAAGAGGCACAGTTTCAAACTGGCTGAGGGAAGGTTTAAGAAGGAATTCAGGAGACACTTCTTTATGGAGTGGGTTATGTCAAGGTTGAATGAACTGCTGGCAGAGGTTGTCAACCAGAAGACGGTCAGTGGATTTAAGATGGGTGTGACAAAGTAAAGGGGAGGATTAGAGCAAAAGGGGAGGGGGTGGGTCCTACTGTAAACAATTACAGAGGTCCTGCATTGGGCAGATTTCATAGACCAGATGGTCTTTCATTTGTTGGCATATTCATATGTTCACATACGTCTCGGGTTTTAAATCGGAGCTCAAAACAAATCTGTTTTACCACGCTTTTTCTGAAGGTTTTTAAAAATGTTATGGATGTTTATTATCTGATCATATTGTTTGTTTATTTTACTGTACAGTTCCTTGGTACTTGAAAGGTACTTAAGAAAATACATTTTAACTTACTTACATGTAAAGCTGTACCCATATCCTGCATCTAGCTTTCTGTCCTTATCTCTGCAAGGTCCCTGCCAGGTTTTTGCATGCAGCCACTCACAACCATGAACACTGTGAACAAAAAGTGGTCAGCAGAACTCCTAATCTAGTCAGCTATTTATTTCACCCAGCACCATAGGGAATTCTTCTTGAAGCCATGAATTTCGTTCATAATAATCAAGAGTTTGCTTTATCAAGGTACATTATAACGGGGGAGCACTGTATTATCATTTTTATATCCCTTGTTCAAGCCCCTTTGTCACCTCCAGTCCCCCTTTTAGCCTCCAGACTAGCACGGCCAGTCACCTACTGTCTCTGGGACTTACCTGGTTCTAGCAAGTACACAGTTGGTGGTATGGCACCTGCACAGGCTAGCAGCCATTATCCTGGCTGGTGTTTTTTTCTGCCTAGTTTTTTACTCTGTTCTCAAGGTTAGTACATGTGCCATGGTGCAGATGTGCATCATGAATATGTCACACACACTCAGCACCTGTGCCTCCACTAGATATTAGCCATGTAGTGGCACATGCTGTCCCCCCCTCTCCAAAGGAGATCTGTCTGTGGATACTCAATCCCCCCTGCTGCCCCTAAGTGACCCTAGTCCAATAGTCCATTCCCGAACCTGGATTTTTAACAGATGATGTGGCAACCGGTGCCTCAGCCAAGCATGTCTCGGAGCCAGCCGTTTATCATCTTAGATGCTTGTGTCACTGTTTTGCTGCAAGCAGTAGCAGCATAATGCTAGTCCACCTTTTAGGCCATCTTACCACAATGCAGCTTTAGACCGCCACAAGTTTTGAAACTATAGCCTGATGTGTTTTAGTCAAGTTACCAATGTGTTCAGAAAATGGTTGTAAAGTTGTAGGTCACACTACCAAAAATGTGGCCTTTTAAAAAGTTATAGAATATAATGAAACTGTAAATGTGTTCTTGCATTTAAAAAGGTGACACAAGTGTTTGGGCAGATTTCAGCTGCCAAAGATGTTTTTGCTTTTAAAACCCATTATTACAGTATATAAACCTGTTATGACCAAGGTAAGGACTTGGTTATAATACTAACATGTTACTTAATATCATGGCCAAAACATATCGGGCTGGATATTCAAAAGGGTTGCGCCATGCACAATAGGGTTGCACATGCGCAAGTCCAAAAATGCGCCATCCTGCCATATTCAGCGGGAAGCAGTTGCGTTACCGAAAACATGCTGAGCAACAGCGCAATGCAAATGAAGGCATGTGCAACCGAAGGGGTGGATCCTTGCATAAAGAGTGCAATGCGATATTGAAAGGCTTGAGTAATGTGCAACAGCGGATCAGCCGGAAGGTGCGCCGACGGTGGAAATGAGCCAAATAAAAGGCTCAAGGGAAGAGGCGAAGAACGCTACAGGGAAGCCACATGAGGCAGGGAGACAGACAAGGCAACAGTGGCAAACAGTGCAGGCCAGGGAGTGCACAGGAGAGAAGAGGGACAAGGGAGGTGTGTGGGGCCACAGACTGCAGAGGCCAGTAGGTGTACCAGTGCAGTGGAGGTAGCAGTCAGGACAGCGGGGTAACAGAGCAACAACAGCCAGGGGAACACAAGCCAGGGACATGGACAGTGCCAGCTTCCTCATGGAAGCTGTAATGAGGGGGGTGAGAAGGCATGCTGCAGGGGGACGTGGCCATGGAAGGGCCCGTCGGCGGTACGCCCCCAACAGGCAGTACCGTGCCCGTGTCAGCTTTGAGCTGTACATGGATGTAGAGATTGAGGGCCGGTACCGCCTGAACAGGACAATACTGAGGCAGCTCTGTGAGCTGTGCAGTGATGTGATGCAGACACCCTCACGACGGAGTCACGCTCTGTCAGTGGAGACAAAGGTAACAGTCTGCATGTGCCTGCTCAACACGGGTACCTTCCAGAGGCTGACAGGGGACACCACAGGCATAACACAGTCGGCCACGTCACGCAACCTCACCCAATTCCTCAGTGCACTGCTGTCACATGCTGCGGAGTACATCCATTTCCTCAGCACCGCGGCAGAGCGTACAGCAAACATGCAGGAGTTCCACAGGGTAGCACATATGCCTGGCGTGCTAGGGGCGATAGACTGCAGCCATGTGGCTATTCGCACGCCACCTGGCCCTGATGGGGCAGCATACCAAAACCGGAAGGGTTTCTCGAGTGTCAACTGCCAGGTGGTGTGTGATGCCAGTGAGCGCATCATCAATGTCTGTGCCACATACCCTGGCGGAGCACATGATGCCTTCATATGGTACCAATCTGCATTGCTCCATCGATTTGAGAGTGGGGACATCCCCACAGGACATCTAGTGGGTGAGTATGCATGTAGGAATTGCAAAGTTAGGGCAAGGGTGGGAAAGCCAAAGGTGCCATGGTAGTGGCACACAGGGATATGGGCAACATGGACCTGAACATGATACTTATCTCCACTATCTCCACACAGGTGACAGCGGATACCCACTCCGTCCCTGGCTGCTCACACCCTACCAGTGCCCCATGACCCCATCGCAGCAACACTATAATGAGGCACATGCCACCACACGCAACATCATCGAGTGGGTGTTTGGGATGCTTAAGGCATGCTTCCGATGCCTAGACACCTCCAGCGGTGCCTACAGTACAGCCCTTCAAAGGCCTGTGGGATATTCCTGGCCTGTTGTATCCTGCACAACATGGCCAAAGACTGTGGGATAGCCATACAGGTCGAGGAGGGGACAGCGACGGGCCACCGGTGATGCGGTGATGATGGGGATGAGCAGCCCCTTGACGGGCGGGGACCCCGACTGATCCGCAGGCCCAGCTGCACCGGAACACCATCACGGAGGAGCATTTGCATGACACAGGTAAGTCAAGGGGCCATGTGCAACCAACACTGTCTAGGCGCAACCCACAGGCACACAGGGTAACACACCAGGGTGCATGACGGCAAGGGAGTGGAAGGTCCAGGCACAAACACACCATCAGGGAGGGGTGAATAGTTACATGCTATATGGACACACACACACACACACCAGGCACAAAGCGTACATGGGCAGGTGCACAGCAGAGCAGGAACAGACATGGCAAACACACGTATCAACGGACCACCCCCACCACCTGTACTGTCAAAGTACGTGTGTCAGATGCTGGGCACCCTTGCACCTTGGTGTACAGTACAATGCAGGCATCATCATGCACACGCACCTGTGGACAGCAGTCAAGTAGGTGTGCAGGTGGTCTGTGTGTCGGCGTGTTTGGCAGGGCACCCACCAGTGCACTGCCCACCATGACACACATTGCACACAGGGCAGCATCAGACAGGGCCCACACTGGGAGACAGGTCACTCAGGTGGCACTGTGCCACGGCCACCTCGGATGTGTGGGCGGCCCCGCCGTGTCCCAGAAGCACTGGCAGGCTGATCATGGGCCACATGGGGTGGCACCAGTGGACCACCAGGGGTCCCACTGCGCGATCGCGACCTTGTCCGCACGGGGTGTGCAGCATGCCGAACATACCTGCACCAGGTGTGCTCAGGATGCCCACAGCAGAACCCGGCGTGTGCCACCGCTGGACCCTGTACCCCCAGATCTGGTGGGTGACTGCTGCTGCTGCTGTCCCTCCAACTGCTGTGCCCCAGGGACCACTCGTTCCACTGCTGTGGCCGCAACAGTGCCAGAGACCTGCACAGCGACTGGTGCTGCCCCACCGGTGCTGACAGGCACAGCCTGGGACTGTGCTGATGTGCTGGCACACACGTTGGAACCAGCTAGGTCCAAGGGCACATGCTGGCCTGCTGTGTCTGTTATGAGACACACACGTGTCACTGCCCATTGCAGTCCTTGCATCACCAATGGTGCAGGTCCGTGCAACAGCCACAGTCACAGCGTGCTGGCATGCTTGCATGCCAGACTGCTGAGACACAGGCTGTGCACCCCCACACCTGACTCACCGACAACAGAGGTGGCAGCCAGGCGTGCATGCTGGTGCAGTGCATGCCGGCTGGCAGCAGAGGTGGATGGACCCTCCACCAACACTGGCAGGTCTTCCACACTGCATGGTCCCACCACCACCACTGTCCCTTGCAGACGAACAGGATCTGTAACAGAAAGTGAGAACATGTTAGTGCATGTGATCAACCTCCCCCAACACCACCACCATGTCATACCATGCAGTGATGGGCTTCCACCTGTCTGGAATCCACCTCCTGGTACGCCCTCTATAGCACTACGCTGCATTGATGCAGAGAGATGGTCCTCCGCCGGGGTCAGCTCTGCCACCTCTGGCTGGCCACCACCTGTGGCAGTGCGTGCCACCCTGAGGGCTGCCACCTGCTCTTTGACCCGTCTCTGGTCTGTCCCCATCTTTTTTTGCATTCCTGCACGGAGCGCTGGTGGCTTCCGTGCAGGTTTACCGCACGGGCTACCCCCTCCCATGCAGCAGCAAGGGCCGGAGGGGTGCCCGCTGTCCACTCAGTAGTGGCTCCTCTTCCAGGTAGGCCTGGAAGATGCCTCTGTCTCTGACTTGGTGAAGTTGGGCCTCCTCTTCGCCCACCATCTTCATCCTCACCTGGTCTTTGCTCGGTCATGTCGGTCTGTATGGGTGGAAGTGGACACCTGTCACTGTGCAGTCTACAGCATTATCCCATGACCATTGCCCAGAACATCACACAGCTTGCAACTCACCTCTCACCTGCAGTACCCGAATCTGGCCAGAGCAGACCACTGTCGCATATTTATAGTGCAATGCATGCAAATTAGAAGTGGAGCAACTGTAATGAGATGCAAATCATGCCACTGCACCTTTGAATGGCTGATCAGATGATTTGCATGTGTCGGCTGAATATCGCGCCATTGCGATTTGCTCAATACGGTTGAGCCAGCTGAGCCAATGGCGCATTTCTTTGACTGCATAGTACACCGCATTGCACATGCCCAGGTAGCTTACACAGGTGTCTGCCGTGCTGATGACGTGCTGTGCACGATCAGCAATTCAGGACACGGCCACCATTGTGCCAATGGTGCTACAGCGCTGGTCACGAAATGGCACTGTGGCACAACTGCGCAATAGTCCACTGTGGCACTGGCACGCAGGTGACCGATCGCGCAGGATGTGTAGACATCCAATGGCTGTGCGTGGCCTTGCGCCACTGACCCATGAGCTTGTGCCCGACCTTTGCCCCCTGGCGCTGTACGTCTGGCATGTGTATGGCTCTATCGCACTGTTCTGTGACAGCGCGATGTGGACCGATGGCGCTGTACGAACAGCACGATAGGGACTCATGGAGTTGTATTGCGCAACATTTCCACGTGGGGTTGCCATGCTGCGGAGCACCATATTGCCACTGTACAACTGTGGAATGGCACACAGGAGAGCGCCACAGTGGGGGGCCTTGGAGCTGGCAAACTTGGTGGCTGTGGTGGAGTCTCACCATGGGACACTGTTTGGGGAGTGCCCCTGCAGATGGCATGCACCCATGTGTGGCAGCAGGTGGCAACTGCCCTAGAGCAGGCCACTGGGCAGAGGAGGACTCCTGAGCAGTGCAGGCACCGCTATAGTGACCTGCAAAGGAGGGAGCATGCTCTGTTGGAGTGCCTCAGGTCTCATGCCAGGAGGGGCATTGTGCCTAGGCCAGGTGGGTGTGATGTGTATGCACCGGTATTGTCCGCATGGGTGACACTGTGTAATGTGACCTGCGCATAGGGGTGGGTTGGGCTATGGTTTGCTGTGAAGGTGTTTGCAGGTGTGTGCTGTTTGGGTCTGGTTGTGTGGGCAGGCACACTCAATGGGGCAAGGGGCTGTCTGCTTTGGGATCTCACTGATGTGTTTCTCTTCATTTGTCTCCCACAGGCGTGGAGGAGCGGAGGCAGACCCAGGCTAAGGCATGGGATGGCGGTGCCGGGGTGGCTGGCAGAGGTGGTGTGCCACAGCCACAGCTGCAGCAGCCACAGTCACAGCAGCAGCAGCCGCAGCCACAGCAGCACCAGTAGCAGCAGCTTGATGAGGGTGAGTGTCATTACATCATGGATGCTATTGCATGCTGGGGGGGGCACGGCCACCGTCCATGGACAACACTACCATGCACGCAACATGTGACAGTCATCACTGTCCAGTGGCACTGCATGTGTGTGTGTGCATCACTGGTGGTCCATGCATGCACTGGGTGCATGGCTGTGGCACTAGCATCCCACCACGTAGCCACGTCACTGGGCAGACTTGGTTGTGCTGTGATGGACATGGGCGGTGTGTGAGTGCAGTGGTACACATGGCTGTTGCTGCCTGGTTGGGCATGTCTTGTGCACGGTCACTGTGGGTGGGTGCAGTCCATCACAGGAGTGGGGCACTTGGCTGTATGCCATGCATGATGGGTGGGATTCAGGGATGTGGACACACACAGCCATTTACTCTGATCTCTTGTCCTAGGTATCCAGATCCTGCGTCGGATCGAGCGAGCACTGCGGAGGCTCACACAGGTGGCCATGGATTCCCACGCCATCCTTCTGGACATGCAGCGGCATGGGATATGGTGCCGGAGGAGGCCCTGGACACAACACCAGGCAGAAGGAGGGCAGGCTGCCGGCCGGTAGCTGCCCATCACCACACCCCACCTTCCCTCTCCCGGTTGTTCACCCCTGCCCCTTACCCACCCCTACCTTATACCCATACCCCCACCTCTGCTTTGTATATATGTACATATTTGCTTTGTTGTTCTTGTTATTCTTCTTCATTACATTTATATTTTGATATGAATACTGTGGTGGTCTCTGATTTGCAGCTGGCTATAGGTGCTCAGTTGCAGTGGTGTACATGGCATCTGGGGTGGTATGGTCATGGGTATGTGTGTGTGTCTGTGTGGGGTGGTGTCTCTGGTTTGGGTGTGGCTTCCACTCAGTATTGCCATGTGCTGCCACCCACTGCTGGGTGCTCATGGTGGGTTTGGCTTGTATAGTTCTCTGGTTCACGAGGTTGCAGTGTGCCGGGGGGGCATGGGGATTCCTGCAGTGCTGGTCACTGCACATGGGTGGTGTCTTGGGGTCACAGTGCTAGGTGTGCTGTGCACACGGGGGGGGCTGCTGGACACTGGGGTGGTCCGCCCCCTTTGTGTGGCACTCTCAGCTTGCCAGTGGGTGTGCTGCAGTAACACGGCTGGGATGTGCTTTCTTTGCTTGTCCCCATGGTCCGGTGGCTGTTCCATCCCTCCCCAAGTTATGCTGTGCTTGGGGTGTGGGGGTACATTGTTGGTTCTGCAGTGTGTCCCTGTGCCCATCTGTGGCATGGGTGGTGGGCCCCTGCCTACCTCCCTGGTTGTGCAGTTCCATTGCTCTGCTGCTGGGGGTCTCTTTGCTTGTGCTATGGCACCTCTGGACTGCTCAGCTGGGCTGCCTTTGTTGCGCTATGGGGCATCATCTCTGCTCAGCTTCCCCTTCAAGGTTGCGCTATGGCACAGGTTGTGCCATATTCAGATGTTGGCTGGTTGCGCAATTTGTCTTGCTCCATGTTTGAATATTGTGTGTATTGAGCATGTGCACAATTGACTTGTGCTTGCTCCTGCTGTTGTGCACTTTTTGGGCACCGTTTGACTATCCGGCCCATCATGTCCAAACCATGCCTGCCAATTGGCCCATCTCTGATCATGTTTTAGCAGAGGTGCAATACACCACAAGTGTTTCAAACATGTTTCAAACATGGTTAAAAATAATGCCAAAACAGGGATGACATGTTTAGTAAACATTTTTTTAAATTAATTTCAAACATGTTTGACAATGTTTCAAGCATGTTACAACTCAGCAGGAAGGGACTATGTAGTGTAAACATCAGGTGGAGAGTGGTGGAGATAAGGGGCAGATAGAGGAGTTTAGTGATGTGATATGTCGAAAACAGTCAAGCCTCCAAATGCCCCTCTCTCTGAGCGATACCAATAAATTTATTATGCCTTTGGCAAGCAAATATAAAAATGGAAGACATCCTACCGTAAGTCCTGAACTGCTTGTATAATAATTGGGTTGCATTTTTTCCCATAGGAAAAGGCATTTGTAATTTGACGTTATAAAGAAGTGTTTATAACGGCAAACGCGCCACTTCCTTATGTGAAAAATCCATGAGCCACCACTTTCTCTAGCTACCACTCCAGCTGTCTCTCCGTCACTGGAAAATGTCTGTTGCATACACTTACCTCACAGACAGCAGCCATTGAAGATTTAATACATGAGCAGGCATTTTCCAATCTGAAACGTTCTGTTATAAAAAAAATTGTTACCTATTCAAACTGCAGTACTGTTCATTTCACATAACCCCTAACCTCTCCTCTGCTCTGTTTCTTTCATTCTTTCCCCTCCCTCTACAGGCTACAGCCTAGCAAAATACTTTTTTTTTTACTGTCAATGCCGAATAGTTCCTTGTAAATTTTTTTTTTAATTTAAACTTGTTCCTATTCGGATGTCAAAATTTTACATTTCTGACAGCAGTTCCTTGTTAAAAGTTTCTTCTGAATAAAAATTGGATCACCAACAGTGTGGTAAAATGTTTCTTCTATTGTGTCCACATTCCACACATTTTATATAATTGCTGAGGTGAAAAAGCGCGACCCAGCAATTGTATAAAATACACGCACCCTTGGGGTTAGATGCTATTTATAACCCCCTTGAGCTTTGCTCTCGGGGTTTATGTAGCATCCAACTCCTCTGGTGTGTGTAAACTTCTTGTTACACACACTGACCCATACTTTATTCTCTGTTTTACACATGTGTGGACTCAGTTGATTTTTCAACATTTTTTCTTTTGTTCGTACCTTGACCATTTTGAACCATTTTGGGCTCACATTTTCAGAGTGGTACAGTTGCCACTGCACCTTTTGACCACACACAGCAGAGGCAATCAGGGTGCAATGTTCTGTGCTACACATGTCAGAATTTCATGCATGACAAATTGGAGTAATTGCTGTTGGATAAATAACAGATACATACTTACCTTGACAGTAGATCTTCAACAGACGCTCCTCTATTGGGTCACACCTTTGGAAGCGTAAGCAGTCGGCATCAGGACCACTCAGGAAATTCTGCTAACCAGTGGCCACCTATAGTGACATATGACATTGCTGCCTATAAAATATGAGCGGCCTCTAACTTCCTCAGTTGCTCGCTGGACACAAGTTCTGAGGATATGCAACTGACAGGAATTGTGAGACCAGGATTGGAGCCAGGCATACAGGAGAGGCAATATTTCCATTAATTAATATGGATTCTGCAAAAAAGACAATAGGCACATGGATTGCTGACCCATGACATTCTGAAATAAGAGACATGAGAAGGTAAACTGTTGTGCTGTGGCTTAGTTGAGGAGATTCTCTTGAAGATCTACTGTTACAATAAATAAGTAACTGTTCTACATTTATCAAGCATATCTCCTCCATTGGACAACACCATTGGAATGATTTCCAAGCTATACCCAAGGCACCAAGGGAGGAAGCTAATACATAACCTCAAGGCTGAAGGCCTTGAAGTACAGCAAGGTCAAAACCAGCACGTCTACAAGAGATGCTGTCTAGATTGTAATACTTAGTGAATATGTGAACAGTACTCCATGTATCAGTACCATAAACGACAGCTGCAGATACATTAAGGAAGCATACAACAGAAGTTGTTATGCTTTGGGTTAGCTGATCACAGAAATCACCAGAACACTCCTTACTGTGTTTCCTATGACAAAATGTAATACAATTTGCCAGCCATTTTTTTTAAGTCAATCAATTTTATTGTATTATGACTAGAACACTCTATAATATACAAATACAAAATATTATACAGGTAATATATCTACTTCACAATACATACATACAGTCTGGATTAAAACATTTCCAATTTTACAATTATGTGACAGTGAGACGTCTTCTTATTTTTTCTATTACAAAAATAAATTTAGCTAGGCATTCCACAGTTTTTGCATCCTTTGTATGAAATAAAATATTAGTAAGAAGTGTCTTATCGACCAGGTATAATTCATTCATTCAAAAATGGACTCAGCCAGTAAGTTCCTTGAGTATCATACCAAGAGCAGGACCAGAGTACATTTTCTAAATTTTCTTCACCTCCTGAGTTACAGTCACAATTTCCTCACACTAGACCATTTTTCTTGCACAGAAACATCAACATGTTGTTTGTACTTTGTTCAAATTTGTATCTTATAAAGTTAGTTGTAGCTTTTGAATCAGTGCTTTTTTTTCCAAATACAGTTTAAATCCGAATTAGAAGTTATTTTATGCAAACCATCTGGAATAATGTGATTTGGTAGCCCATGATGACAGCGCTTATAAATGAGCGACTGTAGAAAGAGCGACTCATTTATAGTGCTATCATGATCTGCTACCCTGCAAGGGGAGCGATAGACTAGCATGTAGAGCAACTGGAAGGGGAAGGATGGGGAGCTGTATGGGAGAGATAGGAGGGAGGGTTCAGGAGGATAGGTGAGCTTGCTGCAACCGAGCCAGCCCTGTGGTGTGGCGGTGAGGGGGGCTGGCCATGGTGCAGTAGGCACTGGGTTCGGGACCTGCTGGGGGAAATAAATTTTGCCACTGCTTGCAGCTGTGTAATTTTTTTTAAAGAATTTCACCCTCTCCTCAAGTTGCACCCCTAGAGTTGAGAGTCCTTAGTAAGAGGGGTGTGAGGGACAAAGCACCCCATGCGGGATGATATGGGGGGGTGCAGCCTCCCCCACAAAAACACTTTAATTTTCTGGATGTTGGTTCACGCAGGAATGTACATCACCTAAATGCTTTTCGACTATATCAATTTGTGGTGATAGTGGTCACTGTTTTTCAACTGCTATCATCACATGTAACCATGTGATTCTTTTATCATTTTCAGGTCCTCAGTATTCCAATAATTTACGATTTTTTTTTGCAACATATTTATTATACTTCAAGCTTAAAATAACACATTGTTCTACCAATTGTTTTAGATAAAGCAATTTATGTTTTTCCAAAATTAACAATAGAGTAGCAAACCAAAAGCCTTCTTTATATCCCATATTATACCAGGTTTCCTTTTCTTTTAGGGCTAAACATGCTAAATTATTTTCTTTTCTTGTTAGTCGGATCCACTATATTATTAATTCTGAGTTTGGATCTAATATATGCAGTGGGGCACAAATGAGTTAATTTCATTGTGTCCCATAGGAATTTATATAGCAGAGACACTATTTTGTTTAAATTTTCACAATCATAAACATCTGTTCCACATAAAAGCTGAGCATCAAATTTAGCTTTAATTGTTTGAATTAATGATTTCGCCATTAGTCCACCATATTTTACATTAAACCATGTCAACCCTGCTACTGTCTTTTTAAGTGTCTCTGTCACTGCCACCATTTGCCTAGTCCAATAACAGTTTTCTTGAAATGTAATCGCCAAATGTACATAGCTTTTCACGATTTCTATTTTTTTTACCCACAGTCCAGAAGGTGGAATCTTTTTTTCCCCTGTACTAAAAATTGTTACCTTTGTTTTATTTAAGTTGATTTTCAACTTTAGATCCATTGATCTCCTGTGTATACAATCCAATTTCCTTTGGAGTCCCATTTTAGAAAGTGAAAAAAGGAATAAATTGTCCGCATAAGCCAATAAAGGGCAAGGGGATGATAAAAGTTTTGGGGTATCTAAATTTATGTTGTCACATTCTGCTAACAGTTTTTCTAAATACAAAGAGAACAAAAGGGAAGCCAACATGCACCCTTGTCTCACCCCTTTGTTGATTTTAAAGGAGGATGATAAAACTTCTTGATTCACTAGTCAGATTTTTGCCCAATTATTTGAATATAACTGTGAAATTATAGCCACTAAATTAATATCT
The DNA here is from genome assembly GCA_016271365.2 of Neoceratodus forsteri. Lineage (NCBI taxonomy): Eukaryota > Metazoa > Chordata > Ceratodontiformes > Ceratodontidae > Neoceratodus > Neoceratodus forsteri. The sequence goes on from CM028131.1 coordinate 13,977,947, forward strand.
ATTCCTTTTTCAACCAGGATGTTCCGCAAAATGTTTCTTGATAAATAATCAAATGCTGATGAGTAATCAATGAAAACTGTGCATAATTTTTGCTTTCTCAGTTTCACATATTTTTCAAGTAAGTGATGTAAAATGAATATATCCACGACCCCCCAACCCCCGCTGTCCAACTGCGAGGTCCTTCATTCCCTATTTCTGCTTGGAGGAGCTAAAAAACTCCATATTTTCTGCATATTATATTCCTCCTACGAACTCCAGGCTAGGGCTTAGTGAATTCATCGATTATCTGATATTAGTCACAGGGAAAAGTGACATCATCTATCTTGGTGATTTAAACCTAGACTTGGCATGACCTAGCTCCTCTCACCGATCCTCCATGGTTAGCAAGGCTAACCTCTGTCAGATTATTCAGGAACCCACTAGAATCTCCCTTGGGGGCGTCTGTGCCACTCTACTTGATTGGATCCTTACGAATAGGAAGGAATTCATAACCGCATCAGGAGTACTCCCTGACGCCATTAGTGATCATTATCCAGTTTATGGTATATGGGATACCTCCTCCCCCTCCTTCCCTTCAAAAGTGATAACCTTCTCCAACCTCTCCCACCTTGATGTCGATGCCTTCGCTCATGATCTTGGCCTAATTGACTGGTCTCCTCTCTACTGTTCTGAGGACATTAACTTTGCCACAGGCTATTTCAACTCAGTACTACTCTCACTGCAAAACAAACACATCCCAGTCACCATGTGTAAGGTAAAAGGGAAGGTTACCAAATGGCTCACGTGTCCCCTACTTCAACTACTGAAACATAGTGATAAACTGTGGTCTGCTTGTAAGATCTCACATCTACAGACAGACTTTGAAGTCTATAGAGCTGCATGGAACAACTGTAAAAAGGAACTGTTCGCTGATGACACAAAGCTCTGTAACAGAGTAGACACACCAGAGGGTGTAGACAGAATGAGAAGGGACCTGCAGAAACTTGAAGAATGGTCAAGGGTTTGGCAGTTGAAATTCAATGCAAAGAAGTGCAAGATAATGCATATGGGGCACAAAAACCCTGGCACAATATATCAGTTTGGGGTGAGGATATAGCATGCACCAAGCAGGAAAGGGATCTTGGGGTTGTCATCTCTGATGACCTCAAGAGTGAGAAACAGTGTGACAAGGCATCAGGTAAAGCAAATAGGATGCTGGGATGTATAGGCAGGGCATCACCAGCAGGAAAAGGAAGTCATAATTCGCTATACAAGACACTAGTGAGGCCCCACCTGGAGTACAGTGTACAGTTCTGGAGACCATACCTACGAAGGACATAGACAGGGTAGAGAAGGTTCAGAGGAGGGCAACAAAGATGGTCATGGGTTGCATCACAAATCCTATGAAGACAGGTTGAAGGAACTGAACATGTACTCCCTGGAGGAGAGGAGGGAGAGAGGGGATATGATAGAGACATACAAGTATCTTACAGGGAGGAACAGGGTGCAGGAAAACACTATTTTTAAGCAGAAAAGATGTTTCAGGACTAGAGGGCATGGGATGAAGTTGGAGGGAGGACGATTCAGAGGAAACATGAGAAAGAATTTCTTCACAGAATGGGTGGTGGACAAGTGGAACACCCTGCCAGAGGAAGTGGTGGGGGCTGAAACAATCACGGGATTTAAGAATGCATGGGATAGACATAAAGGAATTCTAGAGGTCAGGGGTAAGGGGAAATAGACTTCTAAGAAAACAAACTGAACTTACAAGCTCAAATGGGCAGACTAGGTGGGCCATAGGCCCTTATCTGCTGACACTGTCTATGTATCTATGTATCTATGTAACTACACCTTGCAAAAAGTTCTTATTACAGGAATCTCCTTATATCCTCTGCCTCCAACCCTAAAAGGTACTGGTCCCAAATCAAGGAAATTCTAGGAAACCACAAACCTCAGACACCTACTGATATGTACATAAAGGATATACACTGTAACCATTCGCTCACAATTGCCAATGCTTTCAACTTCCTCTTTTCCTCGCTACCTTCTCCCTCATCCACTGGGCTTCAAAAAGCCTGGCGAGCTGCCTCTTCTAACACCCCTATGCCCTCTACCCTGGAACTGGCTCAGGTCTTATTCTATGAAGTACTTAAACTTCTCAAAACCATTCTGGCTCATGGGGGCCCGGGCCCTGATGGTATTCATCCTAGGATACTTAGACAGTTTGCTACCTGGCTTGCTAGGCCCGTTACTAGGCTTTTCAACCTATCTATCTGCACTGGAAAATGGCTAGAACAATACCCATTTTTAAGAAGGGAGATGATAAACAACTGTCCAACTACCACCCCATCTCTCTTCTCCCCACTCTCAGCAAGCTCCTAGAGAAATTAGTCCATTGACAGCTCTCGGAGCACCTTAACAAGTTCAAACTCCAAACTCCTTGTCAACACGGCTTTAGGGTGGGGCACAGTACCACTACTGCTCTGAGCCGACTAACCAGTGATGTCAAAGGTTATATGGACAAGGGCTTACTCACTGGTATGATTTTCATCTACCTGTCCAAGGCATTTGATATGGTCCACCACCCACTTCTGCTGACAAAGCTACGAAGCATAGGAGACACTGATTCTACCCTATCCTGGTTCCACAGTTACCTGGATAACAGCACCCAGGCTGTTGCCTTTCATAAAGCTCTCTCCTCCCCCATACCTATCACCTGTGGTGTTCCACAGGGGTCCATACTTGGTCCTCTCCTCTTTTCTATATTCATTAATGATATTCCCAGTCCTTCTCATAACAGTAGCATGCTCATGTATGCTGATGACCTGGTCCTTTATTTCTCATCTAAATCAATTGACGAAATCAACCACAAACTATCACATGACTTTCAGTCCCTGCAATTATGGCTCTCTGACAACCACCAAATCCTAAACATAGGCAAAACTCAGGCTATGCTTTTTGGATCCTCAAAAAAATTTCCCTCTGAGGCTCCTAAGCTCCTGGTTTGCTGCAGTGATGGAAAATTGGTCACCAACACCTCTTCTTTCAAATATCTTGGGGTTACACTCGACCCTGCTCTTGATTTTACAGCCCATGTCAACGAGGTCTGTCAGGCTGTTTGTGCAAAAATTGGTGCTGCTTACTGTGTTCACCACTCCCTCACTCCATCAGCTAGACTATCAGTAGCTAGAGAAGTACTTCTTCCGCAGCTCCTATATGCACTCCCAGTTCTTTTCCCTGCCTCTGCCAGTGTGCTCGGCAAATGGGACACTTCCTACAACAATATCTGTAGGTTCGCCTTATCTGCCCCTTGCCTAACTAATCATTGCCTCCTGTACTCCGGCCTAAACTGGCTATCACCTCAGGGACTACGGGCTTACTCCCTAGGGTGTCTTATTGACTCACTTACTAGACCACCACATCCAGACTCTCTGGCTGATGTGCTTATCCCGATCTCCCACTCCCGCACCCTAAGGTCCTCTTCCATCCCAATGCTCTCTCTTAGACCCTGTGCTACAAAAATGGGTGAACAGGTGTTCTCCAATTTTGCTCCTAAGTTCTGGAACTCACTACCCCTGCAGGTTAAAAATTTCACCTCCCACCGTGTTTTTAAGAGCTCACTGTTCTCTCACCTCTACACCCTTGGAAACTGCAAATGCACCTAGACTTAATCACCACTAGGTCTCCTGGCCAGGAATTGACCTATTGGTAAAATGTACTCTAATCTGTATTATATTGTATGCACTATGTTGTTGTTTTTAGTTATGAATTTGTACAATTATGCTTATTTGTATTCCATCTTGTACTCTCCCAGGTCATGCCTGAAAATCGGTAGGATTGTTGCCTAGTGCACTTACCCAGTTACCAAAAACTAATAAATAAATAAATAAATTATCCACTGTCGAATAATTTGTCCTAAATCACTCTTGAAAGTCTGTTAGACAGCCCATTTTTTCTACCTCCACTTTTAATCTCTCTAAAATGACTCTAGAAAAACTCTTTAAGTTTACATCCAGTAAACTTATACGTCTGTACATTAATGGATCAACAAGGTTTCCTTTTTATGTAAAGGTATTATATTGGCTCCTCACCATGTATCTGATAATGGAGTTTGCCCTTTAAGGGGCAGACCAGGTTGTCCTGGTGCACCTCTTCCCTCTGTCATGGAATGGTTGTGCTCAGGAGGGGAAGGGGGAAGGAAGAGGAGGGGCTAAGGGCCAGAACAATGGACAGGTATCAGGAAAGGGAGGGGCAAAGGGAGGTACGTAAGGGACAGCACAGGGGGCCTCAGCCACTTTTTGCTGGAGTTTTTGATTTTACTGAAGCTGCAGCACGTCAGATTGGCATAATTGTTGGTGGAGGTTTGTGCACCAGGATAAAACAGGTAAAAAAAAAGAGAATAATGAGGTTTGGATGTGTGTATAAAAAAATGCATATAATAATGAAAGGAGAAAGAGATGTTTGGAAATGGATGCTAGTTGTTTAAAAAATGAAATATTTTGTGTGTGTGTGTGGGTTTTGTGGTTAATTACATGGCTTGGCAAGATATGAGGTAGTACTGAAGTGCTAAGAGCAAGAGCAAGTTGGAGAAAGCTGTGCCTGATGCTAGGTGAGGAGAGGTTTGGACAAAGGATCTGAAGGTAGCGCTCCTGTGGTGAGCAGGTTTTCAGAAGAGAAATGAGCATTTTAGCACATGGCTGGGAGTAATTTTGGGCAGCAAGCAGTGGCATTTTTGCTGGCATTGACTGAGTGAGGGAGAAGATTGAAGGTCAAGGCTATTCAAGCCAAAAAGGAGTGTTGTTTGTAGCACAGGGCTGGATTGAGGGGACAATGAGTGGTAGGGTGGTTGGCTTTGGCCTAGCAAGGGTGTGACTGGAGGGCAGGGTTATGTACGCCGAAAGGAGCATGGTAGCACATTGGAAGTTGTGGGGGCAGCATGGAATGGGGTCTTGGCTGGCGTGGACTCAGTGAGGGATCTGAGGAGAGGCTAAGAGGCTATTTAAACCGAAGGGAGAGTTCTAGCACAGGGCTGGAAGGCCTGGGGGCAACAAGCAGTGGTGCTTTTGGTGGCATGGGGGCCTCGCGAGGGAAGCGAAAAAAGGGGCAAAGTCTTTGAGGGACCAAAAGCGAGTGGAGAAGGAAGCAGTGCATGGCTGCAAAATTGGGATAGCAAGAAGGGGTTTTTGGCTGGCATTGGGATAGAAGAAGGGGATTTTGGCTGGCATAGCCTAGTGAAGCACATGGCAAAAGGGGAACACTTTGCGACCTAGTTTTTGGCCGAAGGAGGCCCGAGGAAACACGGTTACAAAGCATAGGGGGAGACCAGAATGGGGAAGAGGCCCAAATAGAAGGGCTCATGTGGGGGCTGACGCATGCAGCCATGTGGAGCGATGGTGCATGTCATGGGTAGGCCGAGAGGCAAGCATTTTTGGGGGATAGGGGTGAGGCTTTTTAGCCATGAGGTTTTGAGGGAGTTTTCTTCACTAAAGGGCCAACAGAGAGAGGCCCAGTAAAGGGAGGAGCTGAAGCACGCTATAGAGACCCACGGCATGACATCACATGCCGCGTGACAATTGCAAGGACAAGGGGAAAGGGAGGAAAAGGAACAGAAGGAATATAAAAAAAAGAAAAAGACAAAGAAAGTGGGGGATTTTTTGCAGGAGAGGCTGGCTAACAGGGGGAAAAGGGGGCCATGAGGCGCACACAGGCTGATGGGCCAGGGAGCTTCTCCACCCAAAAAAGGTCCTCGTGGCAGCCTCCAGTGGGGGCTGATTACAGGGAGAGCGAAACTCCTAAAGAAAGGAGAGTATGCATAGCCTGGCGGGGCACAGGGAGGAGGCATGTTCATTAAGGAAGGCAGCAACAGCTGCTAGTGGCCTAGGACTGGGCACGGGAGAAACAAGGGGATGCAAAAGTGGGGGCATACGGGTATGGAATTCAAAAAAAAAACTTGGGAGCTCAAAGATACGAAGAAAAAGGAGGCATGCAGGAACAAAAAGGAAAAGTGGAGAGGGCATGAGAGTGCAAAAAAAAAAAGAAGAAAGGGGGAACAAACATATGGTAATGTAGGTATATAATGACTCTTGTTCTCTTTCTGTAGTTGTCTTCACAGAGAAAAGCAAAGGAAATGGCACCAAAGAAAAGCAAGCCGTCAAAGGAGGATGCCTACAGGGCCATAATTGAATTGGCAGAGAAGGCCAACCAAAAGTGGGAGCTGATAGAAGGGGAGGAACCAGGGAGACCCGGGGAGAAAAGGAAAGCAGGCCCAGAGAAAGGGGACAGAGGGAAACGACCAGCTGAAGGGTGACGTAGCCCCACTAGGGTACCACCGCTTACAGTGGAACCCCTCAGGGTGGCTGATCCAGTACCTCTGCAGCCTATAGACTCAGGAACGCCAGTACCTCCCCCCGATCAAGGGGGGATCTTCCCTGGTGAACCCGGGCCAGATCACCAGAACGTGGTTTTCCCTCCGCAAACCATAGTAGTTCACTCTCCTCCTCAACCACAGGGAGAAAAAAGGGGGCAATTGGAAGATGCCAGGCAGCACGACCCGGACAAGGTTACATAGGAACTCATCCAGCGAGGGAGATAGTATCAGGCGCCAGGACAGGAGGGTAGGGCAGATGGAACTGCCTGGAGGAGATTAGGACAGAAAAAAGAGGTGCCAAAAGGTAATGAAGGGAGTGCAGAAAAAGAAGGGAAAGGTACAAGGGAGATAGGTGCACCCAGGATGAGGATAGGAGAGCATGTCCCACTGGCCACGAAAGAGAAAATATGGAAAGGGGAGTATGTGGATATATTCACTTTGGTGAGCCGGGAAGTGGCAGCAAAATATGAGGAGGCCGAGAACATAGGTAGGAGCAAAATGGCAGCGGCAATAGTGCTTTTGGGGGAAAAAGGAGGAGGACAAGTTCACGAAGGGAAAGACCTGGGACAGATGGTTTGTAGGTTTTGTCACTTTCTCAGCCATTGTCTTGGAGAAAAGGCCGGAGCTGGGCATCCCGCTCATCACATATTCCTTGATAATAAGGAGGGCAAAGGCAAAAGGCTGGGTTGGGTGGCTATAGTATGATGAATTTTTTCGACAGAGAATGGCAACATTTGGGGATGTGAGGTGGGACACGAAGCAGTTAGATTTATGGACAGACTACGTCACTGATCAGTCCACACCCGAAGGGGAATGGTGGAAGAAAGGGTCAACACCCCAGAGATGTTGTTGGGCCTACAACAAGGCCTTTTACTCATGGCCTCAATGTTGTTTTTGGCATGCTTGCTTAAAATGTGGTGGAGGACACCCGGTGAGCAGATGCAGGACGGCATGGACCCAAGGGGCACAGGGACACATGCTACAAGTCTCGATGGCTGAGAGGGACCTGGGGTGGTGGTGGATGTCAAGATGAACAACTCTGAGACTTGTAGGAGGGCAGCAGCCAAGGTCAACAGGATGCTGGGATGCATTGCTAGGGGGATCACCTCCAGAAGGAGGGAAGTGATACTCCCTCTGTATAACTGCTTGGTGAGGCCGCACCTTGAGTACTCTGCAGTTTTGGAGGCCACACTTAAAGAGGGACATTAACCTCCTGGAGAGGGTCCAGAGGAGGGCAACCAAATGATATGGGGCTTGGGGACAGGACCTATGAGGAGAGGCTCGAAGAGCTAAATATGTACAGATTGGAAGAGAGAAGGGACCGGGGGGACATGATAGAGGTCTTCAGGTACATGAAGAGGGTAAATAGGGGAGGAACAGTGAGGGTGCTTCGAAGGAAGGAGGAAGGGGCCGCTAGAGGGCATGGGTGGGAGCTGGAAGGGGGAAGATTCAGGGGAGAAAGGAGGAGGTGCTACTTCACTGAGAGGGTGGTGGAGCCATGGAATGCGCTGCCTAGGGGGCTGGTGGAGGCAGAGACAGTGGAGGGGTTCAAGAGGGGGTGGGACAGGTACAGGGGAAGGGTTCTTGAAGCAAAATCCAATGCAGCAAGAATATCCGAAACTGGGAAGGGAGAAGCCAGAGAAGGCGAGGGGGGCAGAAAGGTCAGCACCCAGGGTGGGGGCTGACCAAACGAGCAGACACAAAAAGACCGTTAGGCCTATTCTGCTGGCATTTTAGTATGTTAGTATGTTAGTATGACATGGGGGACAAGGGTCAGGTCAACAGTTCTTTCGGGAAGGACAGGTGTTTAAAGGGCAGACATGGAATAAGGGTGGGAGGGGTAGAGGGAACATGAGCGCGGGGGTCAGAATCACTGATCAAAAGAACCTTGCACAAGATGGGAGGGAGGGGCTGGGGAACAGAAAAGGAGGGGATGGACAAGGAGCAGTTTGGGGTAGCTAGAACCCCCACCAATTTAAAGGCAAGGACAGCCTGTTTGGACAGATATCCAAACAAAGCAGTGCGGGAGATGATTATACAAGGTTTTAGGATGGGGTTTTCACTACAGTGTGTGGGGCCCAGGCAAGCGAGAGAGGCGGGCAACCTGGGATCAGTTAAAGGAAAGGAAGAAATGTTGAGACAGAAGATAGAGAAAGAAATGGCAGCAGGGAGAGTAGAGGGACCATTCAACACCCCTCTCTGCGAGATATGCGGATCTCGCCATTGGGTTTGGTATGCAAGAAGCAAGAGGGAGAGTACAGGGTGATTCACTGCCTGTCTTATCCAGAAGGGGATTCGGTGAATGACTTCATCGGGGAGGAACACAGTAGAGTGACATATGCGACACTAGAGGATGTAGTTCGGATAATACGGGCTACTGAGGATGCATGGATGGCAAAGATGGATATTGAGTCCGCTTTCAGACTGCTGCCAGTTAGGAGAGAAGACTGGGATCTATTGGGTTTTAAGATTGGGGAGCAGTATTATTTTGACAAAGCCATGTCAATGGGATGTTCCATAGCGTGCGTGACATTCGAAGCATTCAGCACGTGCTTGCAATGGATATTCCAGGAAAAGACGGGTTATAGAACGGTCATTCATTATCTACATGACTTCCTTTTCATTGGGAGGGGGAAAAAGGGAGACACAGAGGATGCTTGGCAAGTTTCAGGAATTATGCAGAGAACTAGGGGTGCCACTGGCACTGGAGAAAACAGAAGGGCCCAGCCGGGTGATGGAGTTTCTGGGGATTGAGATAGATGTCCCAAAAGAGATATTCAAGCTGCCAGGCAACAAAGTGAGGAAACTGAAGGAACTGATTCAACTACACACCAGCAGCAGAAGGGTACAGCTAAAACAAGTTCAGCAAGTACTGAACTTCACCTGCAGGGCCATTGGACCAGGGAGGGTGTTCACACAGAAGTTAGCTAGGGCTACAGCAGGGGTCACCAGACCGCATCACTGGGTGGACCTGACAAGAGGTGTCAGAGAAGATTTTGGGATATGGGAGGAATTCCTGAAAGAATATAATGGCTGTTCATTCTGGCAAGAAGAGTGGGTGTACAACACAGATCTCGATCTCTACCCAGATGCAGCCGGGGGGTTTGGCATGGGGGGTTAACTGAGGGGCCGGTGGTTTGCAGAACCATGGTCTGATAGCTGGGTAAGGGATGGGAAAATAAGAGATATAACATTGCTGGAAATCATGCCCATATGGGCATGTACCCTGGTGTGTGGGGAGGAACTACGGGATCAAAAAGCGACCATCTGGTGTGATAATAGAGCAGTGGTAGAGGTCCTAAACAGCAGGGGACCCAGGTCAGAGACAGTCATGAAAGTATTATGATGTTTAGTTTTAAGGGCTTTGCAGCTGAACATGTCATTCAGAGCAAAACATATAGAAGGGATACACAATACCCTGGCTGACAGCCTTTCCCGTCTGCAGCTGGACCATTTCTGTAGGCTGGCGCCAGCAGCGGAGGAACAAAAAACACCCATACCAACGAACATCTGGGATGTTGGCAAGAAGGAGCAGAACTGTTGTTTCGCAGCTCATGGGCACCTCAGACTCTGAGGGCTTACGATGGGGCCTGGCGGGTGTTTCAAACATTCAGGGCTGAGCACCAGATGGAGGTAAGTGGGCCAATCACAGAGGAACAGTTAGGAATGTTCACCATGGAACAGTGGCAAAAAGGGACCACCCGCACCACAATGGGGGTTGATCTGGCAGGGATTAGTGTTATCTGCAGCCTAAAGGGGTGGGGAGACCTGACAAAATCATTGTTCATCAGGAGAATGATGCAGGGATGGGGCAGGCTGAAACTTGGGCCAGGAGATAATAGGAGGCCAATAGGGGAGCGGTGGCTAATAAGGCTAAAGGATGTGCTCCCGGTAATATGCAGATCAAAGGCCGAGGCCCAGCTATTTCACACAATTTATGTGATAATGTTTGCTGGGGCTATGAGAGTGAGTGAGGTGGTAGGTCATGAGAAAGAAGACAAGTAAGGAGGCTTGGAATGGGAGGATGTAAGCTGGGGGGTGAAAGAGATACGGATCAAGATCAGGAGGTCAAAAATGGATCAAAGAGGACAAGGTTGCATAGTGACGGTGAAGGGGCAAGTAGAGGTTGCAATATGCCCAGTACAGGCTCTGTGGGCTTTCGCCGCAGAGCATGGGACCAGGACGGGAAAGTTATTGGTACATGGTGTCGGATAAAGGGTCCCCGGCTACCAAGTCACAGCATTGCTTAAAAGGGGCATGCAATTCATGGGGGAGGACCTGGCTAATTATTCATCCCATTTCCTATGGATTGGGGCTGCCTCACAGTGGGCAGCAATGGGAGAATCAGTGAAGGACATTTTGGAAAAAGGGTGCTGGCGGTCAGCCAGTTATAAGAGATACATTAGAGCACTGAAGAAAAAAAAAAATGTTGAAGGTGGTACTTCCTGGTTGGAATCGCAGGTCTGGGGGGGGCAAGAAAGGGAAAAGTTAGGGGAAGGCAAAAAGGGGGGGATAATACGGTGATGACACTATGAGCATGTGTAAAATAATTAACTTTCCTTGAACCCCATAGGTAGAGGGAGGATCACAGAAGTCTGGATCTGCAGCCATTCCTATATTTATTGGGCTGGAAAGAGAGCAGAGAAGAAGGCTGGGGGAATGCAGCTGTACCAGGATGTGAAGCAGTGTAGGTTGGTCTGGCATGGCATACAGGGGATGAGATGGGTACAGCTGCTTCCCACCTTGAAGGAACTCAAGGGATGGCACCCCAGTCCAGACCTAATTATTATACATCTAGGGGGCAACAACCTTGCAGGCAGGTCATGGGTAGACACGTACTTACAGATAAAAAGGGATCTAGTGGCAATACGACAGTGGTGGCCTCAGGTGTGCCTCACCTGGTCAGATATGATACCAAGAAGGGTATGGAGGCAGGAGCACAGCCACAGGACAGTGGAGAGAGCCAGGAGAAAGATGAATGGAAGGGAGGGGACATTGGTAAGGCAGATGGGAGGACAGGTGATACTGCAGGGGGTTGAAGAATGGGTAGAAGACTTCTACAGGTCAGACGGTGTGCACCTGTCGGATCTAGCCATAGACATGTTCAATACAGAAACAATGGGCTTTATAGAAGCATGGAGGAAACATGCAAAAACTGGGGAAAAAAAAGAAAAAAAAAGAAAGGATCATCCCTGAGGTAAGGGAGAATGATACCTTAGGTATGGGGAAGCCAGCCATCCAACACAAGCTGGAGACTGGCTAGTGAGGAAAAAGGGGGGAGAGGAGAAGGGGGGGAAGAAAAAAGGAATAACACAAGAAGAGGAACAAGATGAAGAAGAAAGTGGTCTCGGTTTTCACCGTTACCTAGTGGAAAAGGAGAAGAAGAAGAAGGCACCCAGGTTTTCACCTGGGGGAGGGATAATGAGAGATTGATATATGGATGGAAGTAAATGAAATTTCTGAAAATATGATAATAAAGAAATGGAAAATGGAATATGGTATTATGAATATAAATAAATTAATTGCCAATCTGAGCACAACAACAAACAATGGTCTCCGTCTTTTTGTGAGGGGGAAAGGGGGGAATCCAGGACAACTGAGTTTGCCCTTTAAGGGGCAGACCAGGTTGTCCTGGTGCACCCCTTCCCTCTGTCATGGAATGGTTGTGCTCAGGAGGGGAGGGGAAGGAAGGGGAGTGGCTAAGGGACAGAACAATGGGCAGGTAACAGGAAAGGGAGGGGCAAAGGGAGGTACATGAGGGACAGCACAAGGGGGCCTCAGCCACTTTTTGCTGGAGTTTTTGATTCCTCCCACCCACCCTACTAGGCAGAGCAAGAGGGGAAGACAGTCAAGATGGGACTGTATGGTGGGTCTGTCAAGGTGGATGACAGACGCGTCCGGTTGGACAGTTTGAACTGCCAAAGGTGGATGGCAGGTGATAATATGGTTATGGATATGGTTATGGACTGCCAAAGGTGGATGGAAGGGGAAAAAGGGGGGAGGAGGGGAGGGGGGAAGAAAAAAGGAATAACACAAGAAGAGGAAGAAGATGAAGAAGAAAGCGGTCTCGGTTTTCACCATTACCTAGTGGAAAAGGAGAAGAAGAAGGCAACCAGGTTTTCACCTGGGGGAGGGATAATCAGAGATTGATATATGGATGGAAATAAATGAAATTTCTGAAAATATGATAATAAAGAAATGGAAAATGGAATATGGAATATGAAATTATGAATATAAAGAAATTAATTGCCAATCTGAGCACAACAATAAACAATGGTCTCTGTCTTTTTGTGAGGGAAAAGGGGGGAATCCGAGACAATGCTGCATTCACTACCAGTGTTTGATTATCCAGTATCTCTTCTGCTGACTCATAGAATACAGAGGAGAAATGCTCAATCCAATTCTCCTCTGTTATGTAGGAGTCTAGTTCTGTTTTTTGATAATTACATCCCTTTGCCACAAGAGTCCAAAATGTTTTGGAATATTTTTGTATAACTGCATTCAGCATTAATTGCCATTGTTTTTTATAGAACATTTTTGGGGGTTTATTAAACTTTTATAAGACCTTTTTTGACAATTTAATATATAAAGATCCTTTTTTAACCCAGAGTACTTACACATGTTATTATGTTTCTTTATCTGTCTGTTCATTATCTTACACTCCTTATCAAACAATTACTTTGTGCAGATGTGCGAAAGTTATTTTTGTGTTACAAGCTGTTTCTTATATTATTAAGTAAGGAGCTGAGGTGAGCTGTGAAAGTAGTTATTGATCCATTAACATCAATTTATTCTAGTCCTCTTTTAAAAAGGAATTTGTTAATATCAAACCTATTTCAGTCTCTGAATTATATTTCCAAATGATTTTAGGCTGCTCTAATTTCTGAGGGTACATGTAGGATTATCTCTTCCTTACTATGTTTAATTCCAGGAATATTAATCTCCAATATTAATGGAAAGTGATCACTTTCTGCTCTTACAGGGAGGAATAAGGAATTCCAGGTCTCCAACAGACCTTACCGTGTAGCATAATCTATCAGAGATGCACCTTTTGATGATATATGGGACAAATTCCAACTAAATCACAATTTAGCCTTTCATTAAGAGGACACAGGAAGTGATCCTTCATTAAATCAATTATTTTTTCCCATTATTCCCATCATTATTTATTGTTTCATCTTTTGTACTTCTCTTTGATAAACTAATACTCGGCTACATAGATAGACACAGCATGTTGTCTCCCAACCCATCATAATATCCTATACAGGCATTAAAGTCTCCCAAAATCAGAATTTCAGTGTTTGGATTTTCATATTTTAAATTCAAAATCATATTATTCAAATTATGCCATAACTCATGAGTACAAAAAGGTGAGTTTTCAGGTGGAAAATAGCAGTTCATAAAAATAATTTCTTGTTTGTCAACCGCAATAAGTATAGCAATCACATTTGAACTTAAGTTCTTGAGCACAACTTTCACCTTTTTACCAATCCTTGTAAAAATGATTAATCCTCCTGAGTGTCTACCATAATTGGCTATCTTTATGCCTGGCACTTGTAAGCATTCATAACCATTCAACAGTACTTTGATCTTTAACTCCATGCCACGTTTCTTGCAAACATATACAATCAAAACGTAACAGAAACAGTTCCCATTCCTCATCTGTTACTTTGGTAGACCAATCAAATACAAAAAGCAGCTCCGTTCTGGAGCTGTGCAAGCTTCAAAAAAGGGGTCCAAGTGAAGAAAAAGCAGAACCAGTATCCGTAATTAATAAAAAAGCTTATTTAATGCATAACATGCCTGTGACAATCAGAAAGTGAAATAGCAAAACTCACAAGCCCCGACCGGTTTCGAACATACGCGTTTCCTCAGGGAGGCTGATTCAAGTGCTACACATTATTTAAATACACCCACATAACATGTAATCACAATCAAAAAGGTTTTTTGAATCAGCGATTACCAAACATTATTTAAACACACCAATGTAAACAGGTACCAATGCAAAAAACGTATGAACATAAAGAACTGGATCATAGATATCAATAAATGACAAGGTTCCAATCAATTTTTAGGCTTACTAGGTTTTATATGTATAGACATCCATTAATTAATATTTTTTATATATATTATTACGTTTCCACATATTTATATGATGTAAAAGCAAAGTACCCTGAGGTTCTATTCACAGGGGACATAATCTATATTTATGCTTCTTATATACTAGTATGCTTTTTATTTTCAAACATACTGTGGAAGGTCACTAAGGTCATCTTAATGATATGCTCAATGTTGTAAAAACATCTTAAAATGTTTAGATGGAAATAGGTTAAAAAACCACCTATATATTAAGGCTACTAAATCAGGTTGTATATCAAAAGTGTAGCCCAAACAGGAGGTCACTAAGGTCAATTTAATAATATGCTAAATAGACTGGATAAAAATATCTAGACTACATAGCCCCAATAATATAGGAAGCTATTTTAGGTATAAAGCAATTATAAGATGCAGAAAATGATAGTAAAACCAGAAGGTCACTAGGTCAATTAATGATATGCTCACTAAAATCAAAAACTTTTCCCAAAGTATTTTCTTTAAACATTCCTTCTATTGTATGTGTTGTAAAATATGGGAAAATGTTTCAAAATAGATTAAACAGCCACCTATATATTAAGGTTACTATGTCAAGTTTATATCAAAAATGTAACCCAAACAGGAGGTCACTAAGTTCAATTTAATAATATGCTAAATAGAACAGACAAAATTGTCTAGAATATATAGCCCTAATAATATAGGAAGCTATTTTAGGTGTAAAGCAATTTTAAAATGCAGAAAACCAGAAGGTCACTAAGGTCAATTAATAATATGCTTACTGAATTCAAAAACTTTTCTCTAAACATTCCTTCTAGTATATGTAATGTAAAATATAAGGAAATGTTTCAAAGGATTTGGCTTACAAAAACCAGTAGTTCAAAGAGATTGTACCATTTTCATCATTAAAAAAGGGGGAATTCCATATTGTAATGATTTATCTCTTCTTTAAAAATGGTAAGATAGAGATTCCATCATTCAGTCCAGGTGTATCAAGGCCTTTGAGAGTGAAAATCCAGAAAGCCTCACGTTCCAATAATAAATTATCCAAATCTCCCCCTCTTTCACCTACTGTAACTTTTTCTATGCCCGAAAACTGAAATGTATGATCTCCTCTATTGGAATTTATTTTCACATGTTTAGCTAGTGCATTTTTTAAATCAAAATTTATTATTGCTCCCAGGTGTTCCACTATCTGAACTTTAAAAGGTCTACTGGTTTTTCTGACATAAAATGCATTGCAAATACAAGTTGCAAAGTATATAATGCCAGTAGTGAAGCAATTAATAAACTGATCAATTTTATAGTTTTTTAAGGTATTAGGTGATTGGAATGTGTCAGTTTTTTTAACCACACTACAGAATTTACAGTATCCACATTTAAATGTTCCTTTTGGTAGGGGAAGGGGAAAGCCTGTTTCTATCCTCGGTGTTGGTTGTAAGCTATTAACTAACCTGTCTCCTAGGTTACCAGCTCATTTATACACCATTCGAGGTGGTGTCTGTACCCATGTTGTCAAAAGTGGTTCAGTCTGTAGTATATTCCAATTCTTTTGAATGATGTTCTTTACCTGCCCTGACTTCTTGGTGTAAGTACTTACAAAGTTAATAACATCAGTATTGGTTTCTCTCTGTTTTTCTTTATATCACATAAGTTCTTCTCTGTCCTTATCTAGTGCCATTTTACTAGCCTGCTGGATATTTTCAGCTCTGTATCCTCTTTCATGAAACCGTGTCTCCATTTCATATGCCATGATGTTATAGTCATCTATTGTTGAACAATTTCTCCTAATCCTCAAAAACTGTGCACTCGGTATATTATCAACAATATGTCTAGGGTGACAACTTGATGGTAATAGTATTGTATTCCTATCACTCTCTTTCTGAAATAAATCTGTTTGGAGAGTGCCATCTGACATCACACTTACACTCAAATCCAAAAAATTTACATTTTCAAAACTACTATCCATTTTAAATTTTAGATTTGGGTTTGTGTTTTCTAAAAAATAACAAACTCATTAAGTTCCTGTAAGGTCCCAGACCAAAGCAACAAAACATCGTCGATGAAGCGCTGTGATGTTCCATGATAGAAAAGTCCAAGTCTGTATATATGTGTTTGGTAGTCAATTATCAGTATATCCAGCAAATGTCATAAATCTATTACTTAGAGACACAGTAGAGGAGTATGACCCATTGTCTCCAACAGAATTTTCTACATATTTTCTCTCTAGAATGTATCATTTGGTAGGGCCCCTGACCAATTTATACAATAAGTCTATCCAAGAGAGAAACAATCTGAAAGAATGGATAATGGCAACAATCACGCCTATTTTTAAAGGGGGAAACAGAACTGATGTAGGAAATTATTGACCCATAAGTCTTACATCAGTGATAGGTAAAATTATGGAAAAATTATTACAAAAACATATAACCACTCATCTACAAAACACTGGAAACATAGATCAAACTCAGCATGGTTTCTCACCTATAAGACCCTGTCTATCTAACCTAATAAGTTTCTTTGAGCTGGTCAGTGAAGCCCTAGATAAGAACATTCCTGTGGATGTTATTTTCCTAGATTATTCCAAGGTGTTTGATAGTCTCCCATACAGCCTTATTAAATCAATTCAATTAAATAGGACTAAATAGCAGTATAATCAGATGGATCACATCATGGCTAGGAAACAGGATAGAGTGAGTGACCATAACAGGCCACTCCTCAGACAGGGGAATAATCACTAGTGGTGTCCCACAAGGATCTGTACTGGGACCAAAATTATTTAACATAATGATCTCCTCCCTTCCTAAAACAAACAGTGTTTGGGTAGGCAAATATGCCGACGATTGTAAATTGGAAAGTCTAATACAAAACCAAGAGGACTCCAGGGTAATACAAGAAAATCTAAATAATATAGTCAAATGGGCAAATGAAAATAAAATGTACTTTAATCTAGATAAATGTAAGGTAATGCATATGGGGAAAAGACCCCTATGCAATCTTACCAAATAAAATTAAACTATACTGAAAACCATAAAGGAAGAAAAGGATCTAGGAATAATAATGACAGATGATTTAAAATTTGATACCCATGCACTTGTAACTGCAAAAAAAATTGCAACAATTAATAAGCTGCATACTAAGTAACCTCAAAAGCAGGGAGGAGAGAGTAATAGTTCCATTGTACACAGCACTGGTGAGTCCTCACTTAGAGTACTACTCACAATTTTGTGCCCCTACAATTAAAAGGATGCAAACACTACATGAAAAGATACAAAGGGAAAATTACTAAAACAATAAGACTAGCTAAGAGCATGAGTTATGGAGATTGGCTTCAGAACTTAAATATTTACTCCACAAAGTATAGGCAAGAAAGGGAAGATCTCTGTCTTGTTTATAAAACCCTACAAAATTCATATATGAAAGAAACCTTTGATTTCAAGAGTAATCTTGGAATAGCTGGAACAAGATCACATAAGCAGATATTATTAGGAGAATCAAATGATACAGTAAAAAGAAGCAAATATTATACTCAGAGAGTAATAACAAAATGGAATAAGTTGCTAAGACATGTTATAGAAAGCTCTGATATGAGAACCTTTAAAGTAAACCTAGACAAATACATGGGAGCCAGGAAATACATATTACACCAATGAGTTGGTGGCAAGTTCATCAAAGGGCTAAAGCTCACTGGACTTGTACCCAACTATGAAACTATAAAACTTGCTGTTCATCCTCACTAACGTTTATTGTGTCTTAGGAAAAAGTCAACTCATTGTTCTTTGTTTGCTTGACCAAGTTGGTAATTTAGTTTTGTAACTTCCTGCTCCAGATTAACAAGTGCAGCCAACAGATCAGATTTAACTTTACAATCATTCTTTACCATTCAGTTAGTCACATCACTATTATGTTGCTTGTCTAATCATTTTTCTAATTGAACAGGAGATTTAAGTTAACTCAGTTCCTGAACTATCTCCATTTTAGTTCTTTCCAACTCATGATGTACTTTAACCTCTTTGCTCCTTTTAATTTCTTTATCTTTTTTTGGTGAACTCTTCTTCTTTTGCATGATTCATACCAGGATTGCTGCTGCACACTACACCTATTGAGGAGAAGTAGGTAGAAGCAGGTATTCTAAAGGCTTACAAATAGGTTGGAAAAGGTATGCCATCGTTGGCCCAATAGTTTTTATATTAGAGTGCTTACCAGATTTTCTTGTAATGTCCACTTGGTCTCCCCAGTCTTTTTCTGTCTCTTTTCCCCAGTGTTGGTTGTCTGGAGTCCTGAC
This sequence comes from Neoceratodus forsteri, assembly GCA_016271365.2. Taxonomy (NCBI): domain Eukaryota; kingdom Metazoa; phylum Chordata; order Ceratodontiformes; family Ceratodontidae; genus Neoceratodus; species Neoceratodus forsteri. Next base: position 13,996,669 of record CM028131.1, read on the forward strand.
GATGGAGGAGCAGACTGCTTACTCTGGAGAAAATTATCCTTTGGGCAGACCGAGGAGGAGGAGGAGACGTCTGGGGAGTGTTTCAGAGAGAAAGTGAGGAGTATGAGAATTGGGAGAGCAAGAAGAGGTGGAGGAACTGGTTCGTTGGACTTCTGAGGGAGCTGTCAGGAGAGAATCCTATGCAGAGGGACTTTACAGAAACTCCAGAGAGAGTGTGGAAAGTTTGAAGTATGCAGAGGGCATGAAGAGAAAGAAAGGAAGGAAGAGGAAGAAAAGAGAAGGGCCCTTTTAGCGAGACTGGAAGAGTGGTTTTAAAACTGATCAATACTTATCAACTGGCTAACTGTGGTCCTTCTGTAACTCTTTAAAAATGCAAATTTAACACTCCATGAACATTATTCTCATATACCAAACATCAGTGTTCATTTCTTTGGTTAAAAAGTGGCTTGTTTTTTTTGCTATACTACTACTACAAGCACTAGAGAACACAAACCTCTAAGTTGAAGCACTGCAATGCTAAAGTATAAAGAGTCTGAAGTATGGGGATGTAAAGCCTGAGATAGGGGTTTGAATTGGACTGGGTTTAGGTAACAGAGGATTACATTTTACAGATCCAGCAAATTAGCACATCACTGGTTACGTCATCAACTATTTGTTACACTACATGCTATGTTGATAGCTTAACAGCAGTTCATATTCACCTTAGAGTAGTCCCAGTACCCTTTTTCTTCTGTTTGTGCACAAGCTCAGCTTTCCTGTAGCCATTACAGCTGTTAGAGTTTGAGACAGCAGCTGCCTAAGCAGCTGAGTGTTTCTAACAAGTGTTAGCTATTTTCCTAGACTTCCTAGCATTTTAATACTTCTACGGAAGCCATTTTCTGGTGTCAAGAACTTGTGCTTTGGTATATGAAAGCTTCTTTCCTACCGTACAAAGAGTTTAGAATTACAAGGTAAGCAGCATTTTAGATATATAAACTGCATCTAATTAAGTTTTAGTAAACTAATGATAATATAATTTACTAAATATAAATATAGTAAGTATTGTTAAGAGTGAATATCTTTGTTATTTTCTGGGATAGATGCTGACAAAGAATAACCAGCTGCAGGATAAAGGCAAAAGGAGAAATAAAAGGAAGCACTGAGGAAAACAGGAAAACAGAAAACTAGTGAATTACAAGCAGTACAAAAACCATCATTTATCTGATAAGCCCTTTTTAGAAGTAAACCCTGTCTGCACTGATCAACAGGTATATATTTAAGTGCTTAAAGTGTTTTAAAAGTATAACTCTTTGCATAGGAGCTGGGGGGAAACTTTATCATTTGATTTTTAAAGTAAAAGATTTTATTTTCTCCTCCAAATAGAGCCCCAGGAATCGAGTCATATTGTAACAGTATTCCAGGAGACAACGGATTCTAATACAGTGATTAATTAACAAACTGAAGAAGTTTTTAAATATAATGAAGATGAGTAGAACAATGCAGTAAAATGTTAAACATTTAGAAGGGGCAAAACAGTGAGAAGTTACACAGCAGAGAAACTCAGTGCTCTGTGGCAGCTTTGTTTATTCTCTTTAAAAATGAAAAGAAAACACTAGAGTAAAGTGTTCGCTGATTGCTTATTTTGGTTTTATGTACTCAGGATTTTATGTACAACTGTTTATACTGATTTGAGATTGAGGCTCTAATTGGTTACTGATATCTGTTAGAAGTGTTGTAGAATTATTGTGTGCAACCCTAGCAATTTGACCTAATTGCCTTTTATAGAAAGTTAAGAAGGCTTGGTGATATAATTATCACAGTGTTAAAATATTTATTTTTTTTAATTAATACAGTCTGGAAATTAAAAAAAATAATTTAAAATGGTGAACACAAGGCTACAGAGACTATAGAGTAATGAAATATCTCCTTTGCAAGAACTGATAAATAAATGTAAAAAAAAAAACCAGCCAACACAATCTAAAATGACTAAACATCTGATACAGATTAGTAATAAAACATCCACTCCAAGAAACACATCTTAGCAGGTGCTGCATACATCAGATACTTTGGATATACAGTCAAACATCATGAGGGGACATGCACTTTAATGCGTAGTGATCTCATCTGGAGAAAATACAAGTAAAGCTAACACAGGGACTCAGAATAAATGTAACACTACATCAAAAGGAACTATAATCTCTCACTTCTCTCTTGCACTAGAGGCAAAAATAACTCTAACCCACGTGAGTCCACTAGTGAGTCTTCAGTTAAGATGTATATACAGGAAATTCAAACATCTATAACAGAAGGCATTCCTGAACAAGAAAGGAATGTGACAGGTTTCTCAAATATAGAAAATTCACCTAAATTTTGGGAGCACAGACAGCATACGATTAAGTGACATTCAACTTAATTAAGGTTTTAGCAAGGCAGGCCTGAACATAAAATTGGGAGGCTTTATTACTGACTTACAACAAACTATAAATTGTTTAAAACTTATAGAAGAGAATCAAGCAGCTCCAATAACCTGTATTAACTGTGGCGCCAATAGTGGACAGGGTATTACTATTGTGGACTTTTATAAATCTGTGACCCTGAGTGACGATTTAATAAAGCTGTTGAAAAATACATAGAACACACATTTAATATTAATGGAACAATTAGTTATTAAAAAAATATTTTGGCAACATTAATTGAAGATGTGGCTGTAAATAGAATGAAATTAGATAGGATACTAGAAAAGACAGATATAAAGGGTGAAGTTAGAGCATTGAACATAGAGAGCAGAAATAAGTCAAATGAATTCAAGGTTAGTCTAATTACTGGTATTAGACCAGATATTAGTTTACTTGAAATTTTCCCCTCACTAATAGTTAAAGCCAAAGGAAAGTCTAAGCTAAAGAGATGCAATAAGCCAGCCATTTAGACAAACATTGCTTAGAAACAGGTGATCCCTCCTTATCATGGGTGAAAGATATAAAAAGCTGAGAGGACGTCCTGCAGTCCTTTGTGCAATAAAGATAGACATGTATTATGCTATGTGCACCTAAAGTATACAATAAAGCCTCTCCTTTATTCACATGAGAGGAATAGTATACAAGAAGGTCAATGGTCTGATTTAGTGTAAAATTAGAAACCACTTTGGGCAAAAATTGTCGATTGGTGCATAGTGACACCCTATGAGGATGAAAAAACAAATATGGAGGATCAGACAGCAGAGCCTGAAGTTTGGACATCCTTTGAACTGAAGAAATGGCCACATCAAAAAGTTTTCCAAGAAAGAAAATGCATGTCACAAGTAGCAGCAGGTTCAAATGAAGCCACTGTCAATTTCTATAAAACAAACTTACAGTACCAAGGCAGAACTGGTTTCCATATCAGGGTACACATATGAAGTATGATTTTTAGAAATGTACATGACACTTTTAATTGTGTCACCATCTTTCCATCAATAAGGGCATGGAATGCCAAAATGGCAGCCAAGTGCACCTTAATAGAAGAATACTGAGGACCGGCATCTAATAGTTGCAATAGGTAGTTCAGAACAGTATTCACAGGATGGTTATGTGGGTCAAGTGAATTGGAAGTACACCACACCGAAACACATTTCCATTTAAGGGAATACGTATGTCTATAGGTAGTCCAGAACAGTATTCAAAGAACAATGATATGGGTCCAGTGACTTGGAAGTACACCATACTGAAAAATATTCCATTTAAGGGAATATGTATGTCTACAGGTAGTCCAGAACAGTATTCACAAGACAGTTATATGGGTCAAGTGAATTGGAAGCACACCATACTGAAAAAAGTTTCCATTTAAGGGAATATGGATGTCAAGAGGATGTTTTTTGTGCCATTAGCAGGACATCAGTAATCATGGGCAATAACCCAAAGTGTGCCAAGGCTATGTCCTCAGGAGTCACATATGAAGATGTTAGGATCTGCGATCCAGTTGAACCAGGGACCATTGGTCCTGGGAGAGAAGACCCTTCCTTAGAGGTAGAGAGTTGGTGAGTCCACTGCCAGTTATTGAAGCAGAGATAATCAAATCTGGCAGGGCCAGTACGGAGCTACCAGTATCAGAGTGGCAGACGAATCCCTCAACTTGAGCAATATCCATTGAATAAGAAGGACTGGAAGGAAGGCAGAAACAAACTTCCCTTTCCAAGAGAGGGACAATGCATCTCATTAAAAGCTTCAGGCCCTGGAGTGAGCAAGCAAAAACATGGCAGTTCTGCATTGTGTAGAGATATAGAAAGGTCCAACTCAGGGTGACCACACCTTCTGAAGAGGTTATTTCCCATGGATGTCATAAGTTCCCATTTGTGAGTTTGAGATTGTGAGCTGCTTAGCCCATCTGCTAGGATGTTTTGGGCAACCAGAAGAAATACCACTGAGAGTTGGATGTTACGTATTAGAGCCCAGCACCAAAGCCTCATTGCCTCCCTGCACAGGGGATAGAATGAGTTACTCCTTGTATATTTATTTATATGCTTATATTGTCTGTATATATCAGAAGTGGAGCTGGCTATATGTGGGCTTGAAATGCTTGTAGGACAAGATGAGCTGCCCTCAGCTCCAGAATATTTTTTTTGGAGAGAGTTATTCAACTGGGACCAGAAACCCTGTGTTCTCAGAGCACCCAGATGTACATCCCAACCTGGCACAGATGCATCTAAAGTCAGAATCTGAATTGAAGCCTATTGCAAGAACGGAACTCCTGCCAGTAGGTATTCTTGATTCATCAATCATGTTACAGCCATTCTCTGTGAAGATGTTACTAGGATTATCATGTCCATGTCATCCAGTAACTGGTTCCATTGAACTCGAAGCATCCACTGCAGCATTTGCATTTGAAGACAAGCTTACAGGACTATGTTAATGGCAACTGCCATGAGACCCAGCTGGTGCTGGAGCATGGACCAGGCTGAGACATAACGCAACTTGATATGATACAAGCCTGAGGAATGATAGCATCTGCCCTGTCTTCTGGCAGAAAGGTACTCCATACAGCAGTGTTCAATACTGCTCCAATGCACTGGTGATGTTGACAAGGGACAAGAACTGATTTGGGTTCTTTCACTGTTACCCCTAGTTGGTCAAACAATTCCTTGGTCATGGACAAAGTGAAGAGAATTACTTCCCTAGGAGGGGCATTCAAAAGTTAATTATTTAGATATGGGAAGACATATAGACCTTCTCTCCTGAGAGCTGCTGCCACCACTGCTAAGCATTTGGTAAATACCCATGAAGCCAAAGCCAAAAGCAACATAGAAAATTGGAAGAGTCTCAGCTATGGTCTGTGTGAATGTTGGATTTTGATATGAAGCTATGAATACTTCCTATCCAGAGCACACAGCCCATCCCCTGATGTAACAGGGGGATTAGAGCCTGATGAGACAGCATTCAAAGCTTTTTGTGTTTGATGTACTTGTTCAGACCTTTCAAGTCCAATACAGGTTGCAAATCCCCTGTCCATTTCAAGACCAGGATGTAGTAGAAGAGAACCCCTGATTCTGTTCTGTAAAAGATACTGGTTCTGTTGTCCTTTTGTATATGATCACTTGAATCTCTGTCTTCAGTAGAGCCAAATGATCTGGAGGATAGTGACAGAGAATAAGACAAGTCACTTGGGGCACAGATGTTACTTCCAGGGCATGACCTTTTTTATGATTGCTAGGAACCATTTGTCTAATGTGATCTCCCTCAATTTTGAAGGAGAGAGGGAATTCTTACCCTCTACTCACATTCCTGTTAATATAGGTAGAAGGGAAGACAGAAGAAAGTCAGAAGGCACTGAAGGCAGCAGGGGCATTTCCTGTATGGATACCTTTAGAAGCCTTAGAATGGACACCTGGGGAAATGGGTTGGGCAATGAGGCATGGCCTTGGGACCAGGCATCTGACCTGAAGGAGCAAGTCCCCCTTGAGGAAGAGTGAAGAAATGCACCACGGTCATGACCTCTGGATGGGGCAGAGTTTAGAGCCTTAAGAGACTTTAAAGTCATTTTTGAAGACTACAGGTCCCTAAGAGTTTGTTCAACATCATAGATAAACAGCCTTGTTGTCCTTAAAGAGAGCATTCAATGCATGTTGTTGGACATCAATAGCAAAACCTGACAGTTTTAGCCAAGAGTGGAATCTCAGACAAATGCCAATGGCAGCAGCCTTGACCACAGCATCTGACACATCATAAGCTGACCTTAAAACATGCTTATCAGTTTCAACACCTGCAGAGGCAGTCTATAAAATTTCAGATTTCACAGATGTTTCTGGAAGTGAAGCCCCTGTATTCATAACATATTTCCAAAGGCTGTTTCTGATATTTAATCATGTAACCCTGATAATTAGAAATTCTCAGGCCCAATGAAGCAGATACATAAGTCATTTTACCTCTGACATCTAGTCTTCTTGATTCCTTGTGAAGAGGCAGCAAACTAAAGTGTTTTTACCATTAGATCTATCATGGGTTGCCATTATTACCACTCAGTCTTTTTGAGACTGAACAGCATATAAAACCTAGGAAGAAGGGTCAGTATATTATTCATTACTGTCTCCAGATTTTGTAGCCATGCATCACTGCTTGTCTGTAACCCTTCATGTTCTCTTGTTCCTGCTTCTGATCTCTGTAAATTGTAGACTTTGCACTTTACTGTTCGTATTGCACTTATGTTCACAATTTCATATCTTATATTATTTGTTTATGCTTTACCTTATTGTTAAAGATAATTCAACTGTAATTTTGCACTGCTGTACCTGCACCTCTCAATTTCCCTATCCCTCAGGACGTATCTGGAAATGAGCAATTTATTGCTCTGTATATGTTCCTGGTGAAACGCTTGAATAAATAAATAAAAATTTATCCACCTTTCTAGGGACAGCAGGATGTGTGCTTGGTCTGTGTCAAGCAGTTAATGTGGCTTACTCCAGTGCAGGAGAAATGGGGGGAAAAATGAGTGAGCGAGAAAAGGAAACTTCAAGGTATTCAACACAATTTCTTTTACCTGAATCCTTGTTCTCAGCTTCAAATCCTATGACCTCCTGCATCTCAATCAATCAATCAATCAAAATCTTTATTTAATCAGGCGAACATCATTGAGCATAGCTCATTTACAAGATGGACCTGAGTGGTCAAGAAGTGCAAGTGTGATTACATTGACAAGGGTGTCATAAACAGTAATACAATGACAGGGGTAACAAAAAACAGTAATACAATGACATAAGTGCTAGTATATAACAATATACATATGTACAAGGCATTAACACTTTTAATCTGGGAGACAGTAGGCAGTTGGCACATCAGAGTTAATATGTAGAATATAGGACCTAGCAGGCATTTTGAGGGTGAATCTTGAGACTGGGAACGGGAGTTTTTTCAGCATATAGAAACACAAGCAGAAAAGGGGGTGGGTAGGGCCATGAATTAGGCCTTGTGGAAGCAGTTGCAGAGTTCTGGGAATAGGGTGGTGAATAATCTTTTGAAGGATATTAAGGGTGGGAGGTTATTTAGCTTCATGGTTTTTGGAGTGAGTTCAAACAATTGCTAGTGAGTAGCTGATAGCAGCCCTCCCAAGCTGGGTGCAGGCATTGGGGACCTTATGAATGATAATTTTGCTGATCCTTAGGTTGTATGGCCTAGAAGTGATTTGAGTAAAACAGTCCGAGATGTAGGTAGGTAGCTTGCCTGATAAGGCTTTGAATATCCAAACTGCAGCATTCCTATTTCTTCTGTGTTGTAATGATGACCAGTTAACTGCCTTATAAAGGGAGCAATGGTGGGTGCTGAAGGGAAGGTCAGTAATGAATCTGATGGACCTGTGGTATAGGGTGTCCAGTTTATTTAAGAGGGGGAGTGAACAGTGTCCATACAGAAAGTCAGCATAGTCAATGAGGGATAGGAATGAAGCCTGGATTAATCTTTTTTTGGAGTCTCTGTTGAGGTAGTGCTTTATTCTAAAAAATTCTAAAAAATAAACCAAGCATCTGTCTCATTAAAGACTGAAAATGATGCATCCTCAGGAGGAGACATTAGGGTATAAGTAACTGCATCTTCATTACATAAAGATAGTGTAGAACCAGATCCCATAGGATCAGGAAACAATTCAGTTTTGTCTTCATCCTCCCAATCCTCCTGTTTGTTAAGAAACTCTTGATTAATACTCCTGATCATTGATGGGGTCATCGATGGGTAGTCTTACCAGCACCAATCATGATGGTATCAGCTGCATTAGAGGGTGTATGAGTGTACTGTGAGTATTCCTACAGCATCAGTGGGTGAGGCCCATTAACAACTGAACTGTAGATGTTGCCCAGAGAACTGGAAGCAACTGCTGAATGATTTGGGGCACTGTCGAATAAATGACCTGGGCATCAATGACTCCCATTATAGGGGTCAAAGTGATGGTCATTAATGGGACTGGTCTCTATATTGCAGGCAATAAACCACTGGTGGGAAGTGTGCCAGAGCTAGACCCCAACCTTGGTGCCCCTTGGATAGTCATGGAGGATTGAGAAATAGACAATGATGAAGCTGACATTGACTTACAATGGTGCCAGCCAGGATGCAACATGGAAATGTTGTAGTATATCACAAAACCCTGCCTTACACTACAGGGAAAAGTGTAATTCATTGGCAATTAATCCCTTTTACACTGCAGTATTTTGAGGCATGTCATTTACTGCAAGTTGCTGCTCTCCATCATAGCTGGCATCACTGTAGACTTACCCTGCTTCCACAAAGGAGTCTGGGAATGGTGTGGCAAGCTGGATTTTTCCTTATGCTTGCCATGATGCTGTTCCGATGATGACTTGGGCATCTCTCTGCCCTTCTTCATTATTTATTTAATGAATTTTGTTGACCCAGTAGTTCCACTGAGACTAGAAGTCCCTTTTTCAGGGGGGAACGGAGCATAGGGGATACAGATGGTAACCAACTGAAAATGAACCCCAGATTAAGCTGTTGGTGGTATTTTTAGTGAATAGAAATTTTGACAGGACACTGGGGAAATTCCCCTACTGTTCAGTAGAGGGCACTGTGACTGGTGCTGAGATGGCCAGTCTCCCTGAGAATCAGCAGAGCATGGATGTCTGCAGGGCCGAGGAGTTGGTCTCCTCTTCATCCTTTCCTAATGCTGAGGCTGACTTGGGTTTACTCCCAGAAACAATGGTAATATCAGAGGCAGCCTTACCTAATCCTTCTGAGAAAAGGCAGCCAGAAAACAGAAGCACTAAGCCAGATGGTTTGTAAAGCAACCAGTATCTCCTGGGGCTGAGGATTTGTGATGCCTTATTCAGGAGGAAGAGCGCTGTTTTCTGAAATGTAGCAACAAATTGGAAACTGTTCTCCCTATTACGTGGGAAAAAGCAGGAGCATGGTGATCAGGGTGTGCAGGCAGGAGTATTGGGCCTGATCAGGCTGGCTACATGAGAGGATCCTACAACTGGAAATCGAATGGAGGACCCTGAGAAGAGTTCTTTGAGCATTCAGGTACTGGGACCAAGTCCTGTAAATGTATTGGATGGGAGCGGGGAGGAGTGTGCAGAATGGTGTATAGTACAGACCTCGGAGGGTCTGCAGGCCAAAACACATGGGAATAAAGAAGAGGTAGCTTCTGAAGCTGATATTAAAGGGCTGGATAAAATTTATATTTTGCAACAAAAGAGTATTAACTTTACTATTGGAACTGACCTTGGAGGGGCAGGCAAAAAGACAGTCAATAAAGAAATACAAACAAAAGTGAAGAAAGGGAGAATTTTACCTCGGGGGGGGGCTTCTTCAGAATGGAAACACTAAAAGTGATTTTACATCTACAGTGGCTGGCATCACCACAGATAGTCCTCACTTGGCAGTGGACTCCCTGAAGAAAGCAGGATGGGTTCAAAAATTGGACTGACAAGGGTGGGATGCAAATGTACCCCGAAGTTTGGGTGGCACTATGGTGGACAAAGTAATGGATAGAACCCCATACCCAAAGAAGGGCCTAATGATTCCCACAGTCTATCAGCCCGTCCCCCCAGAACAAGGCAGTCCTGAGATCATAACAGCAGCAGAAGGTACAGGTGAAGAAACTGGCCATTTAGGGTGCATTAAAATGCTTGAATAAGACTCAGAAGTGCTAGAAATGGAGCCCCCCTCCCCACCTCCACCTTCTCCTTCTGGTGAGAGAAGTCACTCTGCCTCCGCCATTGAGAGAGGGACAGGGTGTCAATGGAGGCCAGAATCAGATACTGGAGGAGCCTAGAGGTCCGCAACTCAATACTGGGTTGAGACAGAATGTCTGGACGGCTAATGTTCAGGAACATTTGTTTCCAGAATGCACTTGGTCCACACTAGAGCTTGCTGCAGGGCACAATGCAGTTTGCCTAAAATTCAGGGGAGACATGAACGATGTCCCAGACCACATTTTCGTAGTACGTGCATTACTAAAAAACACTATGAAATATTATGCCTGTGGAATTCTCTACCTCATCAGACAAGACAGTGCCTGACGGTAGACAGTTTCAAATCTGCCTTAAAAACATATTTATTTAATCAGGCTTTTGTTTGATTGTGTTAGTTTTATAGTAATGTTGTGTAATTTTAGTGGATTTTATTACATTTTGTACTAGCGCTATGATCCTTCAGGGAAGAACATTATTTTATAAATAAAGAATTGATTGATTGATTGAGGTGGGAGGGGTAATACTGGTAGCAGGGTTGAGTACTAAGAAACTGTGACTTTATTTGACCTAATGGTCAGGTGGGAGGGGGTATACTGCTGGCAGGAGTGGGTACCCACTGCCTATGCTTTAATGTGTTGGATGCATCATGATGTAGGTGGATACTGGTGATGTCATTGGATACCCACCCCCTGCTCTTTAGTTTGACCTGTGGGGCAGGTAGAGTGGATTCTAGTGATGGGGTTGTATGCCTACCCTCTGTGCTTTAGTCTTATCTATGGGTCAGGTGGGAGGGGGGATAATGGCAGCAGGATTGGATACCCACCATCTGTGTATTCATTTGACCTACTGGTCAGGTGGAGGGGGGATACTGTTGGCAGGGTTGGGTACCCACTCTCTGTGCTTTTATTTGACCTATTGGTCAGGTGGGTGGGGGAACTTTTGGCAGGGTTGGGTACCCACTGCTGTGCTTTTATTTGATGTACTCATCAGCTGGAAGGGGGATACTACTGGCAGGGGTGTGTACCCACTGCCTGTGCTTTAATGTGTTAGATGGGTCACATGGGAGGGGGATACTGGTGATGGGGTTGGATACCCACCCCCTGTGCTTTAGTTTTACCTATGGGTCAGGTGGGAGGTGGATACTGGTGGCAGGTCTTAGCACCACACCACATGCTTTAATATGGCCAATGGGTCAGGTCAGAGGCAGCACAATGATGGCAGTGTTGGGCACTAGCCATGAGTGCTTTAATCTGACCTATGGGTCAGGTGGGGGATACTGGTGATAAGGTTGGATACACACCCCTGTGCTTTAGTCTGACCTAATGGGTCAGGTAGGAGGGGGATACTGGTGACAGGGTTGGGCACCAGCAACCAGTTAACCTGACCAAAGGGTCATGTGGGAGGGATGATACTGGTGGCAGGGTTGGGTACCCATTACCTGTGCTTTAATCTGACAGATACATTGGACAGCAGTGGGGGGAATCCACTGGCAGATTTGGGCATGCACCACCAGTGCTTCAATCTGACAGATGGGTTGGGTGGGAGGAGTATACCTGCACTGGGGTGGTGAGCCAGTCACTGGTGCTTTAATCAGTTAGCTGGCTGGATTGGAAGGGGTACCCAGATGGGGTTGGGCACCCACCCTCAGTACTTTCATCTAACAGATAGGTTTGGTGGGAGAGGGGTACCAGTGACAGGATGGGGCACCCAACACCAGTGCTTTAATCTGAGTGATGGGTTGGGCACAATGGCAAATACCAATAGCAAGGAAGACACCCACCACTGGATCTTTAATCTGATAGACCAGTGAGGAGGGAAAGGGGATACCATCATGGGGGATGGGCTTCTGACATCAGTGCATTCTGTTAAGGATCAGGTGATCAGGAGAGAGTGGGGTAATAGCAGTGAGGTTTAGCACCTGCCTCCTGTGTTTTCTGTACTTATGGGCGACACTGGAGGGAGTACTATCAGTGAGGTTGGCACTTTCTGTTGGCTTCATGACTAACCTGAAAAAGTCAGTCACCAAACCAAAGAACCTGGCATGTTTCAGTCACGAAACAAAAGAACCTGGCATGTTTTTTTTCACAAAACAAAAGAACCTGGCATGTTTTTTTCACAAAACAAAAGAACCTGGCATGTTTCAGTCACAAAACAAAAGAACCTGGCATGTTTTTTTCAACTATTTTTTCTAGCGGTTCTTTTATTTATTTTGTTAGTTTTTGTTGACCGGGTAAGTGCAGTAGACAAATTCTGCCTATTTTTAGGCAAGACCGGGAGGGGGGGGCACAGATGAATGCCAACTGACCTTGAACAAGATTAAGATGTTGGTGGTATTTTTAGTGTGTGCATGTGCTAATTTATTTATGTTAATAACTTTAAAACATGATTCAATGCAAGCAATAATACCTGTCAGGGTGGGCAGTATTGGGCTACACCTGCCCGCCCAGGAGCGCAATAAGGCCCAACATCACAGGCGGAAGGCCTTATAGCCCCTGGAAGGGTGGGTATAGCCCATACCACCCACACTGGAGGGTATTATTTTGCTTAGAAAATGGGTGTGGGTGATATATTTAAAAAAAAATTATAAAACAGGAAAAAAGAAATTGAGAAAAAATTATTTTAACTTACTTTTCTTCCTTTGTGATAAAGTGGTCTTTCTCTTGGGATACTTAGTAGGGGGCATAAGTCTGTTTTAGTGTGTTTTTTCCCCGCTTAGATCATAGTAGTGTGATTTATTTACTGGTGACTTCTCCTGGTAACCCCCCTCCTTTTGCTGGTGCCCCACGGATGATGTACAGTATCACTCAAAATTGCTGGGACATGGTGTAAAACAGGACTGGGGAATGCCGCAGTATGTACAGTGATTTTTTTTATTTAATCTAAGATGACAGCTGTCAATCGGGAGCTGAAAAGAACATGTAAACAGAATGAGAATAGAAGCAGATTCACCAGTATCTTTTTTCCCTGCTTCATTGTCGGCAGCACATTGCATCGGAGTGAGGAAATGCCGCACATGAGTAGTGGTAGTTTTCTGCTTTTGTTGGCGGCAGAGGGAGATGTACTGGTGGCTTGCAGCACAAATGGAGCCGTGTGGGAACTGGAGGTGAAGGCCACGACCACGGGTACAAGTAGCACTCAGAATGGGAAATGATCAGCAGCACTGGAAACCGTGTGAATTTTTACATTTTCAGTGAGAAACAGTTAGGGTTGAACCACGTTTAGTGGTTTTATTCATTAGTGGAGGCTGCATCGCAAATGTCCTGCTACCTGGCTGTACGCTTGCCCACTCGAGAATTCAAGCTGAAGTTTACAAGTCTGTGGCTGAGGGATAATTTTTTTTGTGATGGGACATCGTAGGTTAGCATTCTTTTTAGGTGGGCATTGTTGTCTGATAGATGCCCACCTAAATGAGTGTTTTAACCAATCAGGTTTGAGTATTTATTTTACCGATTTTCTAATATGTTTTAAAACCCCTCAAAAGCACTTCCTTGCAATGAACTCTAATGAACCTGTCAGTTTTGTAATTTCATTCTGCCTATTGTTTTCACTGCTCAGGAGCAAAAAAGTGACAAAGGGGAGATACATGTAATGTTACTTATAATAACTTTTGAACTGACAATCTGAGTTTTGACAGTCTTTCCAAACTATTGACTCCTAGGACTGGATAGATACACATCAAATTTCAGTGTTAGATTCTAAGATTGGCAGGATATGGCATAATCTGTCACAACAACTGTTTTGGCACAAACCCTAGTTCAACCCTAACATACTGCACAGTACAGACACTATACTACATACAGTATATATGTCTCCAAAGCATACCTGTGGATCTGTGTACATGTCATTCACTCCTTGAATGTCACACACAAGCTCTTTGTACTTAGTATAGTGAAGAGCAAAGTGACTGAACACTTGGGGTATGTTGCTTTCCGTTAATGCGAAATCCTTTCCCGAGCTGCTCACATAATTGCAGTTATGTTTTTCATATTTGCCTTCCAAATAGTGCTCCAGTGTGCCATGTTCTCCTTTCCACTTCCCTGACATAAACTTTGCACCATAGGTAGATGCAAATTGTACCTGGAAGGCAGGAGACACAATACAATAACACATATTCACTTAAATGTCCAGTCATGCATAGAAACATAGAAACATAGAATTTGACGGCAGATAAGGACCACTTGGCCCACCCAGTCTGCCCATTTCCCTACCTACTGGATAAGCTGCAGATCCTAGTTAACCAGCAGCCTACTTCTTCCTACCCCCAACCCCTAGAATTGCCTTATGACTGTCCCATGCATGCTTGAATTCCACCACTGTTTTTGACTCCACAACCTCCTCCAGAAGGCTGTTCCATGCATCCACAACCCTCTCTGTAAAAATACTTCTTCAAATTACCTCTGAGCTGCCCTCCTCTATCTTCAAATTGTGCCCCCTTGTTCTTGCACACCTCTTTTTTTGAAAGATGCTACCCTCTTGGACTTTGTTGATTCCCTTGAGGTACTTGAAAGTTTCTATCATGTCCCCCCTCTCCCTCCTTTCCTCGAGGCTATACTTATTAAGCTCCTTAAATCTCTCTTCATATGGCTTCCGGTGCAGACCCTGCACCATTTTAGTTGCCCTCCTCTGGACAGCTTCCATCCTGTCTATGTCTTTGCAGAGACTGGGTCTCCAGAACTGCACGCAGTACTCCAGATGGGGTCTGACCAGCTGTCTGTACAGAGGGATAATAACTTCCTGTTTTCTACTGGTGATGCCTCTCCCTATGCATCCCAGAATCCCCCAGCCCTCCTTGCTGCCCTCTCACATTGCTTGCCCACCTTTAGGTCATCTGATATGACTACCCCTAGGTCCCTTTCCATTTTGTTGTTGTTAGTATCTCACCCCCCATTGTGTACTCTTCCCCTGGGTTTTTGTTTCCCAGGTGCATTACCTTGCACTTCTTAGCATTGAATCTAAGCTGCCATACATTTGACCATTCCTCTAACCTTGCCAAGTCCCTTCTCATCCTTTCCACCCCACCTTGTGCATCAACTATGTTGCAGATCTTTGTGTCATCTGCAAAGAGACATACTTTTCCTTCCAGTCCCTCTGCAATGTTGCTTATAAAGAGATTGAAGAGGACCGGTCCTAATACTGAACCCTGTGGTACCCCACTAGTAACTCCCTTTCTTCAGAGTGGACTCCATTTACTATTACTCTCTGTGTCCTATTCTCCAGCCAATTCTTTACCCAGGCTGTCATCCTGGGACCCACTCCCAGGCTGGCTAACTTGTATATTAATCTTTTGTGTGGGACTGTGTCAAATGCCTTGCTAAAGTCTAGGTAGGCCATGTCCACAGCCCCTCCCTGATCTACTACTTTGGTCACCCAGTCAAAGAAATCTATCAGATTCATCTGGCATGACCTTCCCGCTGTGAATCCATGCTGCCTTGGGTCCTGTGCCCCTCTGGCCTCTAGATACTCGACAATTCTTTCCTTCAGAAGTGATTCCATCATTTTCCCTATCACTGAGGTTAAACTAACAGGTCTGTAGTTTCCTGCTTCTGCCTTGCTCCCACTTTTGTGAAGGGGAATCACATCTGCCCTCCTCCAATCCTTGGGTACCACCCCATCCTCCCATGATTTATTAAAGAGGGTAGTCAGTGGTGTCACTAGTTCTACCCTTAGTTCTTTTAGAATTCTGGGATGAATCCCATCAGGCCCCGTTGCTTTGTCCACCTTCAGTTTTAAGAGTTCTTTCAGAACCCTTTCTTCTGTAAATGGGCTGGTATCAACTTCTGTATCCAGAGTGTTTCTAGTGTTTGTTTTAGGTACCTCCCCCTCTTCATTTGTAAATACTGAGCAAAATATTTGTTTAGTATCTCTGCCTTTTCACAGTCACCATCTGCCCACCTCCCTCCCCTTTATTAAGCCTCACTATCCCTCCCTTGGTCTTCTTTCGCTCCCTGATGTACCTATAAAAGGTTTTATCCCCCTTCTTAACTGAGTTGGCTATCTTTTCCTCGGTTTGGGCCTTTGCTGTTCTGACTGCCTTCCCAGCTTCCTTTTGCTTTAACTGATACAGTTCTTTGTCCTGCTTCTTCTGTGATTCCTTGTACTTCCTGAATGCTTTCATTTTCTCTTGAACCTTCACTGCCACTTCCTTTGAGAACCATAGTGGTTTCTTACATCATTTCATTTTATTTGCTTCATACAAAGGCTTGTTAACTCTGTGATGGCAGTTTTTATTATTCCCCATTGTTCTTCCACCCTCCTTCCTGCCCATTTGCTAGTGCATTCCTTAGGCACTCACCATTTGAAAGTCAGCCCTCCTAAAGTCCAGTACTTTTGCCTTTGTATGGCTTGACTCTATTGCTGTGTTTATTTGAACCATACTGTTCGATGGTCGCTAGTTCCCAGATGGCTACCCACTTCTACATCTGTGATCCTCTCCATCTCCATTTGAGAGAACCAGGTCTAAGATTGCTCCCTCTCGAGTGGGCTCCAATACTAGTTGTCTAAGGCATGCCCCCTGTAGGGCATCTAGAATAACCCCACTCTTCGAAGTGGCTGCTGCAACTGCACTCCAGTTAACATCTGGCATATTCAGATCACCCATCAGCAATATCTCCCCTTTTTCTGCCATTCTAAGTATACTTTCTATCATTTCATTGTCCATTTCCTCCCCATGAGAAGGGGGTGCTTGTTACAGGTGGATTCATATTTATGTTGAAAGCAGGATCATCTCTACAGGGGTTGATCAGAATGCTTCAGGGAGTCATCTGCTATATACTAGACTGCAATTTAAATGAGTTAATTTGCATTTTGCAGTCTGATTGATCAGTAAGGATACAAACCGGTGGGTAACTCATAGCATGACTATAATCTGGAACAAAAAGTTACTAACCATGTGCCCTATGCACGATGCCTATGCACCACAGAATCTGGGCACGTAGACATAGCTATGAGTGAATGCCACACAGCATGGTCCTGCAGACCCGCAGTGGCATTCATGAATGGTGCAGATGTCAGTTACATGCCTGATCACCCGGCCACAAGGAGAGCAACACTCCAGGGTTAGGAGACATGCTGGAGCATGCCTGCACTATGCACCATTAACTAAGGCACACAGTGCTGTGTGCTGGGGATGTGGGAGGATGCCAGTTACACTAGGGGTGACCCTACCACAGTCTATGTACATACTCACCCCTGTGCATACAGGACCCCCACATGGCCCCAGCAGGGGCATAGCCCCACCTCACATTCACCAATCACTTGCTCAGGCCCTGGCAGTGGAAGCACACACCCCAACACAAGTCTTCCCCATTCCCCTGTTGCACATGCATGCCACCCACTCCCAACACCTGTATGACCTGTCTCCATTTGGCAATACATAACCCCAACACATGTAAGCCCCATCCCCATATTAGCAATACATAACCCCCCAAACACATGTATGCCCATCCATGTAACAGGTCATTGTTACCATAATGTAATTCATATATAAATAAATAACAACCCCACACACACATGCCCTGGTCAACAACCTCCTGACCCCTGATGTGATACCAGTGGACCCCACACCAACCTGCAGTATGAACAAACCACCCACAAGACTGACTGTCAGCCATGGGGGTTGGGGGGTTGTCAGTGCCATGGGTGGGTGGGGGCTCCACTGGCTACCAATGTTAATTCTGGGGTACCGGGTCGGGATCAGGGATTTTCTGACTTGAACATGAGTGCAGGGGGGGATTATTTATTTTTGTGTGAATTACATTATGGTAACAATAACTTGTTATGGGATGGGGCATACATGTGTTGGGGGTTATGAATTGTTCAAATGGGTGTGGGGCTTACATGTGTTGTGGGGGTTTCTTGGATACTATGGGGACTGGGTGGACTTGTGTTTGGTCTGGGTCAGTTGTGGGGTTTGTGGCCATGATGCCAAAGCAGCTTGGGAAGGGGGTCTTCTGGCCAACAGGGCTTGACTGTGTGGGTCTGGAAACCTGTACTGGGTATTCAAGAACCCAGACCCATGCTTTGCTCACAAGTGATCCACTATGGGACCCAGGACAGACATCCAATTGGATGTCCACCTGGGTCCACTACTTTAACCTGGCCACCCTGCAGAGTCCTGTGCACTGGGAGGGAGGTGGAGCCATGGACAGGTGCCCTGTGGGTGCATGCGGTTGTGAATGCCATTCACCTTGCACCTGTCTGGGGCCTCGGAGCTACATGGTCAGGGTACGCATCTTTGGTTCATACTTTCTGTCTGTTGGTGCATAGTCCCCCATAATAGCAGAGTTTCTTTCAGTAGCGTTGACCTTGGATTCCAACCTTGAATCATTTCTATGCCTCTGGGATACCTGGAACCTTAAACATCAAAGCATGTCCTCTGCATTGTGCTGGTTAACAGCCTTCCAGCATTCTAATTGTAGCCCTTTGAGATGAAGAGACCAAGGCCAGGATTCACAAAATGTTGCCCTGGTACAAACCCAGTTTGTGCCGTGCAAGCTGGGCTTTGCCCCATAGTGGCATTAACAAAGCCCAGTTTGAACCACAAACTGGGATTGCACTGGGACAAAGTTGTGAGGGGGGCTGCAATGCAAGTGAGTAGGAGGGGGCCTGCATATCCCTGCAATCCCATTCACAAAGAATTTTGCCCATGCAAGGGCCTTTTGTGAAGGCCCTTGTGTGCGCCAAATACCTCCAGCTGAGATCTGGTGGTATTCCATGCAACCCTAGTAGTAGGCGGAGGTACTGTGGCCTCACCCCTCCCCATTCTCCAATCCCCTTCCCTGAATAAATGTTGAAATTCACTGGAAGTCTAGTGTCCCTCTCTCCCCAGTCTCCAATTGCCATTCAATATCAATAAATAAGTGTTATCCCTAATAATCTAATACCCCCCCTCTCTGATCTCTGAGTGCCATCCACATGTGAATAAATAACTGTCATCCTTGGTAGTCCAGTGGTCCCTCCCCCCAGTCTCTGATCACCATCCTGTATGAATAACTAATGTGATCTCTTGTAGTCCAGTGGTCCCTCCCCCCTGGGTCTCTAATCCATGATGAAGTACAGATCCCTGGTAGTCTAGTGGACCCCCCCACTCCCCACCCAGTCAGACACAGAGCCCTACCCAGCTCCCCCCAAACTACCTGCCGGCCGGTGACCAGTACAGCCCTCTTCTTACCTATACTGCTGCCCACCAACTGAGCTCACAATGAATGCATATAGGAATTTAAATTTTTTGTAGGTGTTTATATGGGTCATAAATATTTTATGTGTATTATATGTCAATGTTGTGGTACTCATATAGGTCTTTATAATGATGTATCGACTGTCTCTTGAAACACTGAGATAATTATTGCTTGTTAAAATGAACTGTGAAAAAAAAAACTAAGTCCAAATTATTTTTTCATATGAAAGGGTTCTTTTTCATATGAATGAAAAAAGCATACAAAAAAAGATCACGTCATATGAAAAAAGAATAAAAAAAGATAAGTTCAAATTCTTGTTTGTATGAACCAAATAACCATACAAAAAAATAGTTCAGCTTACAAAAAATCATATAGAAAAGATTTTAAAATGTTTAAAAAACATATTTCTCACTCATTTTTCGAATAGCCCAAAACAGAATCCACCTAAGGGAGTACCAATTAGCTGGAAACATATCTTGGTTTTCAAAGAAGGTCTAATTTGTGTGGATTTTGACATTTTTCTTTAAACAGAAACAAGATGGTGGCCACATGAACATACATTTTCTCATACAAAAAAGATTAACCACATATGGAACAGAATCCTTTTTTGTGTGGCCCAATCCTTTTTTTTTTTTTTTTTGTATTTAATCCTCTTTTCTAAAGTGCCTACTGAGCATGCTTGGAGCTAAAATTTCAAATCTCTATAACTCTGGAACAGATTAATATTTTTTGCAACAAATCAATGAAAAGCACCTCTGTGGACAAGACCCTTCCTACCCTGAAAATTTCAGATAAAAATTTCAAACCATCTGGGTGATACAGAGTGACAAAAACAGCAAAAAAGCCCTGACTTTTACACATTCTGTACCGTCCAGATCTTGGCATCTGCACATTCGATTGGAATGAAACTTGGCACATCAAGAGACCTTAGGTTTCCAACAGTGCTTTAAGATTTTCATGAAAATTGGACTAATTCAGGCAAAGCTATTAAGGGGCAAAAAGAGAGGTTTAACATTAAACTGCCTACTCAACCCTAACCACAGTGGCACAACCACAAGACTATACTCATCTATCTATCTATCTATCTATCTATCTATCTATCTATCTATCTATCTATCTGTCTAGCTGTCATAAATTGGCTCCCAATGAACAGATGAGTCACATTACTAATAATGAACCTATATGGGGTCCATTTTTACAGATGGTTAAATCAGAAGTAGCTTTATCCATGTCCCCAAGTCAAGTTAGAACCCGTAATTTTGGTACCATGATCTCTTCCAGGCTGAGTTGGCCAGGATTCAGGGGACCTCCTCTCCCACCCAGGGACCACAAGGGCCATTGATGCTGCCTCAGAGATTGCCAAGAAAGAAGAGCAGTTGGACCACAGTGGGCTCAGGGAGGGTGAGGGTGGTGGAACGGAGGTGCATCCCTCCAGCTGTACTTCTTCACAATTCATATGCCATTCTGGCAGAACGTGGTTCCTCTATGGAGATACCCAGAGTGGATACTAAGGAGGAATGCTGGGAACCTCCACAAAAAAGACCCACTAGAGGGAGACATGGGACCCCACAGGGGAAGGAAACAACTCCTGGTGGGGGACTCAGTTGTAAGGGGGATAGAACTGGGGGAGGGGGGAAGGGAGGTAAGATGCCTGCCTGGCACTATGGCATGCAGGGACAGGGAGTGAATCCTCAGGATCGTGGGAGCAGCTGCACAGGGGAAGGAGCTGGACAACATTGTCCACCTAGGGACAAATAACCTGGCTGGGAAAGGGACATGATCGGTGAAGGAGGAGTTTGTGGAGTTGGGGAGAGGTCTTAGACAAGTACCACGCATGGTAACTTTCTCAGAGGTGCTGCCTGTCTATGATATGGGTGAGGCTAGGGTGCTCTGCACCATGGCATTCAATCAATAGTTGAAAAACTGGTGCAGAGCTCAGGGTTTTGGCTTCACTGGGGACTGGGGGTCCACCTGGAGGGATACAGGCCTATACTGGCATGATGGTCTGCATATGTCCAGGAGAGGAACCAGAATCCTACGTGATAGGTTTAAATGCTTTATTGGCAAGCATTTAAACTAGCCAAGAGGGAGGCACTGAAAAGGAGCAGGGAAATCCTAGCCCCTCCAAAAAAGATCAGGATAGTTATTGAGGCAAACACCAACTTAGAGAAGTTGATAGGGAGAAGGGCAAGGGAAAATTGAGAAAAAGACATTAAGGACAGGGATGGGGCTAAAAGGGTAAGGACATCAAAAAATGGAGGGCAATGAGTACCAATGCAAGTAGTCTAGGTAACAAGCTCTGTGAACTGGTGGCCTTGATGGAAGAGGGGCACCTGGATATCATGGCAGTCACAGAAACATAGCACGCAGAGAACCATGACTGGGAAGTTAATATGCCAGTGTAAACAATCTACAGGAGAGACAGAGAGGGCAGAAGAGGAGGAGGAGTAGCTCTCTATGTAAGGGGAGGGATCAAAGCAATGGAACAAAAGGGTAAACAGGTAGGAGAGGAGGAATTGTGGGTCAACATGGAGACCGGGAATTGCACCACAGTCTGCATGGGGGTTGTATACAGACCCCCATCTCAGGGGAGGAAATGGACAAAGAAATGACAGAAGGCTTCCTTAGGATGGCAGAAAAGGGGGAGATATTGTTTATGGGGGACCTGAATATTCCAGATGTTAACTGGAGCATATCTGCTGTGGCCACATCCAAGAGCAGGGTCATTCTAGATGCCCTACAGGGAGCATACCTCAGACAGCTAGTGTTGGAACCCACTCGGGAGGGAGCAATCGTAGATCTGGTACTCTCAAATTGGAATGAAAAAAGGATCTTGGATTTAGAAGTGGGTAGCCATCTGGGAACAAGTGACCACCAAACAGTGTGATTCATGATAAATGCAGCCACATAGTCAAAAGTGAGGGTACTGGCCTTTATGAGGGCTGTCGTTGTCAAAATGGGAGTGTCTAAGAAAAGCACTAGCAAACAGGCAAGAAGGAGGGGCGGAGAAACAATGGCAAAACATTAAAACTGCCATCACAGAGGCAACAAGGCTTTATGAGAAGCAAACAAAGAAATCAAAATGAAAGAAAAAAACACTATGGTTCTCAAAAGAGGTAATGGGGAAGGTTAGGGAGAAAAAGACAGCATTCAGGAAGTATAAGGAAGATATACAGAGTGCACAGGAGTCTGCACTATATTCCTTATTTGCCTGACTCTAGCTTATTCTTTTACCTTTGCAGCATTTTAAACATTTAATTGGTACAGTACGTGCCCCTGGAGAGAGGCTTGTGTTTGGGATCAGGTTGCCAGGTTGCCTTGGTGACGAGTGAGACCTTCTGTCTCAGAAAGTGCTTAGCTGCTTGCCCAAAAGCAGTGTGGGAACGAGGAGGACCTACCACATCCCATTTACAACACCTTCGTTGCTAGTCAGCTTTTTTGCAAGGGAAGTGCAGAAATTGTAAAATAAGACCATCGCATGAGGTGGCAACTGCGTTGTACTTAAAGTGTTTTAAAACATTAAACATCTTGTATTGGAGTGAGTGAATGGCAGAAAGTGACACACTACTTCCTGTTGCCCCCACTCCTTATAAGGCACAGTCAATCAATCAATCAATCAATCACTTTATTTAACCAGGCATAAACACCATTGAGCAAGCTCATTTTCAAGGTGGTCCAGGGGGTCACAGGTCCAGTGAGCGTGAGTATTCATGCACTGAGTCATGTGCAGAGACACGTGTGTCTGTGCATGTCTGCTGTGTCAGTTGGGTCTGCAGTGAGGTAGGTCAGAAAACTTACAACTGTGTACATATCTTTCTTTACAATAGTACATACTATATATACTAGAAAGGGCCTAAGGTAGACACGAGTTGATTAAGTTGAAGTGTGTGACCAAACAATACAATATGAGGACCTATGAAAATCTGTGTGGTAAATGTATGCCTTTGGGACACAAACTGAACATTTTGTATGTGATAGATGTCTGTTGCTCAGGGTATTAAAGGACAAATTAAACAATTTACATATTAAAAGCCCTTCAGACCCAGACATTCACTTATTAGAGTCATATATTGACAGAAAGGCCTCTCTCTACCATCCCTGTAGTGGCACTAATACAGTACTAGAATCAACAAATTCAGTAGTCACTTCAGTACTAGCTCCTATACCTAACCTAGAGGAGGAAACATGGTCACAGGTCCCCAAAGGTAAAACAAAGTGTAGGGGTGGCCAAGAGTTAAATAGTGCCCCAGTGGTGCAGACACATAACAAGTTTGAAGTCTTATCACCAGATGAAGTTATACTGGATTCAAATTCATTAGGTACCTCCACCTTTTATGATCACCAGCAAACCAATAACTCTACCTCTACACCTAAATTCACTCAGATGCAGGTAAAGCCCAACAAGAAAAGCCCAGTCCCCTTAGAATCTACTTCACCTTACCCTATAATAGCAACAAGTAGCAAGGTGAACTCTCCCAGGCAGGTATTTGTATTGGGGACTCCATTATCAAGCACATTGAAAGTACGGTGTGTAATCCAGATAAAAGTAAATGTACCTGCATAAGCTTCAAGGAAGCAGGTATATCCAACATAACCTCGATGGCTTCAAGCATATTGAAACATTCTGGTGCAAACCCTCTGGTAATAATACACGCTGGTACAAACGACATCAATAGATGACACATAAGCCAAATGAAGTTATACACCATCTGTCTTAACAACATTCTGACTGAAATGGGCTATGAAGTATGCTTCTCAGAGATTTTGCCACTACCAAGAGCTACTGATTATGTCATTAACAGAATTAAAGCCTACGAGTGGCTGAGGAAATCATGCTTGTCACAGGAAATAAAATGCCTCACACACTGGGGAAATTTTGTAGACAACCCTTCTCTCTTCTGTTAGGATGGGCTCCACTTGTGTAGGAGAGGTAGTTCCATCTTAGGCAGGAGAATTCTTTCACACATTAGCAGTTGTTTAAACTAACATCAAAGGGGGAGTTTGGGGTGACACCCAAGACTCTAGCAAATAAGCCCCTGACATCTAAGGTTTGCAAAATATTATCTCTTAATGCAAGGTCCTTAAACCTGTTAACAATCTGTGAACTTGAAATTAAAATTCACTTACTGGATATAGACATCATTTCAGTAACAGAGACATGGTGGGATTCAGATTCAACCTGGATGAAAGACACACTGGGCTTTAAATTATACCAAAAAGATAGACTTCACAAAAAAAGGGTGGTGTACATCTTTATATCAGAGACACAATTCATTCACATGAATACCTACATGCTTCACTAACTGAAAGCAGATAGTTAGCCATTCAGTTTCAGGGACACCCACAATTAATTTGGGGCACATTTCCCTATCCTGTGATTCAGAATATACTAACACATTAATATAGGACATCTTCCACATGATGAACAAGGGTGACATCCTGATCCTGGAAGATTTTAACATGCCATTCATTAATTGGCTTACCAATAACGGCATAACAGCAGCCAAAAAAACTTTTATTTCAACAATAAATGAACTGGGGCTTGAACAAATTGTTCAAGAACCCACTAGAGGGTGCAATATTTTGGACCTTGTGATCACCAATATTGAGGACAAAGTCCTGAATCTTTCAATATCAGACCCACTAGGGAATAGTGACCACCATACCATTGTATTTGATCTATAGTATGAATCTAGCATAATAATACAGAATACGAACATACGAAATTTGCCAGCAGATAAAGGCCTAGAGGTCTATCAAGTCTGCTCGAATGTGCAGCTAGCATCCCTTATTCTGCAGCAGCCCCTTCCTTCCACCCTTCCCCTTCATTGACCCTCCCCCTTGTCCTGTTCCATCCCCTTTTGAAGTAGTCCACTGTTCTACTGGATACCACTTCTGCAGGTAACGCATTCCACCCAACCACCACCCTCTCTGTAAAAAAATGTCTCCTCATCTCCCTCCTGAAGCTTCCTCCCTCCAGTCTCATATCATGGCCCCTGGTGTCCCTCCCCTCCCTTACTTTGAACAGCCCCTCTGTACCTGTCAACACATTTAACACCTACTTTGCATCAATATTCTCAAGTCATACAGTTATAACCAATACAAATATTGTCACATCAGGGTCTACTGAAAACAATCACACCATAACTATTTCTGATGTAGTTTTCTCATTAAAAAACTTAAAACCAAATACTAGCTGTGGACCAGACTTAATTAATCCTAGATTTTTGATTGAAACAGCTGGAAACATTGCCATACCACTTTCCATTATTTTGAATAACTCATTACGGGAAAGATCTGTTCCATCTGATTGGAAAATGGCTACAGTTGTGCCTATACTTAAAAAAGGTAACCATTCCATAGTGAGTAATTACAACCTCATCAGCCTTACTTCCATCTCATGCAAAGTAATAGAAAAAAATATTAAAAGCATACTAGAAACAGAAATGCAAATTCTAGGCATTATAGACCACTCACAACATGGGTTCAAGCAAGGCTTTTTTTGCACTACCAACCTAACAGTATTTTACAGTACAGTCAACGAAGAATTAGACAACAAGATTCCCATGGATGTCATTCTCCTGGACTATAGCAAAGCATTTGACAAGGTTACTCACAACATTCTCCTAGCTAAGCTATCAGACCTATGTTTTTCTTGCAACATAATAAAATGGATAAATTGCTGGTTAACCAACAGGACCCAGCATGTTAGGATCAATAGTGCCTATTCCAGTGATGTGGGTGTGACTAGTGGTGTGCCACAGGGATCAATTCTAGGCCCAGTACTATTCAATATTTTTATCTCAGACATGCAGATTAGCTCCAGGAACACACTTTCAAAATTCCCCGATGACACAAAACTAGGTGGTAGGGTGGATTCTGACTATAATATAAAACTATATCTAGAGCAAGCTTGGAGTTGGTGCTTGGGTGGCCAGTCTGGGAGAACATGCTGTTGATGGCAGCATGTCCCAGCCAGGTGTTGGGAGGTGGCACATCTGATGCCTCAACAGCTCCTGCTGGTGATCTGAATAGCTTGTTCCCCTGGCAAGAGCACGCTGCATGCACTTGAGGCCTCATTGATGCTGTGCATGCCACATGGAGACACTGACAAAAGCAGAAGGAGAAGTGGTAACCAAGCTAGCCAGAACAAGGTCTACCTCTCAAAGGCTCCACCCCACTGACCACAGAGCCCACTTTAGCAGATCCTGGTCCTCATAGGACAGTCTTGGAGGGAATCTACCATAGAGCCGTGAAACTCCACCATGGGAGGTCAAGCCATGGGGGACAGAGATGAGGTAAGTACTTGGAGAAGGTGAATGATGGGGCTTGGGGAGGGCAATCAGAGTCAGATGAAACCATCCCACACACAGAGTTCCCTCCTGGAGCAGGACCTACGCGGGTGCCGTAGCAGGTAATTAACTACCTCCAGCAGCAACACCCTTGCAAGGGGGTTAGCCCATCAACACACTGTGCGCATCGACTGCCCCATCGACCCACCCTGGTTCGGCACAACCTATATAGGCACTGTCTTGTGACACCACTTCCTGTCTTTTGTTTTACTAAGTCCCCACTTTTCCATTTGCAGGTTATACCTGCTAGCCACTAGAGGGACCCTCTGACTATTCACCTCTGTCTCTCCACCTGAATTTCCTCCTCCTCCTACTTCCTGGAACCCCTCTACCTACATACGCTACTTCTCTCCCTTACTCTCATTTCTGCTTCTGCCCACATCTCACTCTCACACCCAGCCTCCTAGTTAGCCCTACTTACTGATCCTCCTGCGCTACCAACGGACCCAGACCCAGCCTGCCACTAACCCTCAGTGACCACTAGGAATCGCTATTTCCAACCTGAATTTTGGCCCAAACCCAGCTTGCTCTGAATCCCCCAGAACCTGGATCCCCATTCTTACCCAGGTTTTAGTTCAACCACCCTACCAGGATCTCGAACCTTGTACCCTGTCCACCAGAGTCCGTGACACTACCACTACTCCAAAGTGGTATCTATGCTTTCTGAGGGGCAGCCAAGATACTTGACCCTTTCTGCCCTGCTGCTACCTCAGGCACTATGTTTGTACACCCCCTCCTCAAATGTCTCCCCCTCATTTGCATGCTAGTACCCACATCCCATCAGCCAGACATGTACCCTGGCCCACTTGTACCTGCACCCACAACTCTCCCTGACTTAGTCCAATCCCACCCCACACTGACCATGTACCTTGGCCCACTTGTACCAGCACCCCCAACTATCCCTGACTTAGTCCGATCCCACCCTACACTGACCATGTACCCTGGCCCACTTGTACCAGCACCCCAACTCTCCCTGACCTAGTCCGATCCCACCCTACACTGACCATGTACCCTGGCCCACTTGTACCAGTACCCCAACTCTCCCTGACTTAGTCCGATCCCATCCCTACACTGACCATTGTACCTGGCCCACTTGTATCAGCACCCAACTCTCCTGACCTAGTCTGATCCCACCCTACACTGTGTGTACCCTGGCCCATGGCACCCACCCCCTGGATGTCCCCCTGCTGCCTACCCTGGCTCCTCATGGTTGCAACTCATCCTCGCCCTCCTGACCCTTCGAACCCTGCCCATTCCTTGTTCCCCTATGGCCTCCTCCCCATCCCAGCATACCCTCTGGAAGTTGACATACTGCCACCCCCTGGTCAGAGCCTTGGTCTTCCTACTGCTCCTATCTGGTAATATACATCCAAACCGGGCCCTGCCCTCCAGCCCACCTGCTGGTCCACTGGTTCCGTGATAGCTTTATGAACATATATGCAGCCTACTGAAAAATGTGTTCCTCCAGTGCTGGGCCATGTTACATCAACCAGACATCATAGCCCTGGTTGAAACCTGGCTGTCCAAATCCACCGCTGACTCCTTTGTCTCCCTCCCAGGCTATACCCTATACCAGGAGGAGGACTGAGTAAGCAAATGCAGCAGTGGCTGTGCAATCTATACCAGGGACATAATCATCAGACAAATGCTCCCTGCCCCTATTCTTGTGAATGGGGCCCAGACCCTTACCCTCAAACTCACTCCTGACCCCTCCAGAGGCCCTCTCTCTATCTCACCACTGTCTACATTCCCCCAAAGAACCAGAACCCGGTGCTTATATCTATAACAGAATATATTGCCACCCTCCACCACAAGGCAGAACAAATCCTAGTGGGGGACCTTAACGTGAACTGGCTCAGTGCCTCCTCTTCCACTACTGAGATTCTTTCACTGCCCTAGACCTGACACAACTTATCTCCCAGCCCACTAGAGTAAACCCAAAGAGAGGAACTAGTACCCTTTTGGATGTAATTATCACCAGCCGCCCCCAAAATATCCATAACATCCAGGTCCTCCCAGACTCCCTAAGTGACCACTCCCCTATCCTATTCCTTTGGGCGGCCCCCACTCCCAAACCCACAGCCCAGACCACACTCCACAGGCACCTCCACCCTGGTGGGCTGATAAAACTCAAACAGTTTCTCACCCAGATTAATTGGTCCCCCATTCATCATGCACCCAACATTGACACTGCCCTCGCCTTTTTCTCCCAAACCTTTAACAAGGCCTGTGACCTCTTTGCACCCCCCACCAGAATTCAATCCAAAAAATGTAATGCACCCTGGGTTACCCCTGCCTTACTAAAAACACTCAGAAATAGGGATAACCTCTGGCACCTTGCCACTGAAACGGGCCGGATGGCTGATAAAGAGGCCTACAATGCTGCTCGGAACAGATGCACATGGGCCGTCCATAAAGCCAAGGCCAGCCATTACCAGGCCGCCCTCACCTCCTCCTGGGGGTGTGCCCAAACTTTCTGGGACAATGTTAAACAGCTAAATGGGAAATCACGCTCCCCTTCCCCATCCCAGCTCACTATTGAGGGCTCTACCTCCACCGACCCTGCCTTCATTGCTAACTGCCTTAACACCTCCTTTACTGACCTTAGCTCCGTCCTCCCCAGTAATTTCTTTGACCCTCCCCCCCTACCTCCCCCTGTCTTCCAATGCCCCAGCTTCCACCTACGCAAAGTATCTGCCCAGGAAGCCAGACCTCTCCTAATTAAAGCGTTAAATAGCAATAGTCCCAGCAGCGACTCCCTGGACCCTAGTATTCTCCGGCTGGTGCTGGATGAAGTCCTTGTCCCACTCACCAGCCTACTTAACCGATCCCTCTGCCTGGGGCAATTCCCCACTGCATGAAAAACAGCCATAGTCACACCCATTCATAAAGGGGGTGACAGGTCCTCTGCCGGGAACTACCGACCAATCTCCATCCTCCCCCCTAAAGCCCTAGAAAAAGTGGTGGCCATTAAAATCACTGAATATCTGACTAAGCATAACATCTTATGCCCAGAGCAGCACGGCTTCCATGCTGGTCACAGTACCGGCACTGCACTAGTTGAGTTCTCCAATTTCCTACACTCCTCCCTGGATGCCAGCTCCCTAGCTGGTGCAGTGTTCATTGACCTCTCAAAGGCCTTCGACACTATCTCCCACCCTCTTCTGCTTGATGCCTTCTGCCACACTGGTTTCTCTGCTGGCCCCCTCACATTGTGCACAAGCTATCTATCCGCTCACTCCCAATGTTTAAAAATCAATGGGACACTCTCTGAAACTTGTCCCTTCCACTCAGGGGTACCCCAGGGCTCCATCCTGGGCCCCCTACTCTTTTCACTCTATCTAAACACCCTACCCAGTGCATGCTCTGGCAAAATTCTTATGTATGCAGATGATGCTGTCATTTTTGCCACCCACTGCAATCCCATCTCCCTCCAGGACACCCTACAACAATCCTACAATGATGCCGAAGCCTGGTTTAAGGAGCACAGACTCATCATTAATCTCAAAAAAAACAAAACAATGCTCTTTGCCCACCCCCAAAACAAAGCCTGCAACTACCCAGTCCCTATCCTCCCTAGTACCAAACAACTGCTTGAACAAGTCTGCTCCTACAAATACCTTGGGGTTACCTTCGATTCAGCCCTCACCTACCACACCCATATTGATGCCCTTGCATCTGCCACTAATACACGGCTTGGCATCCTCTACCGCTATAAAAACTGCCTCCCCCGATGCTCTCCGAATTGCTGTCACGTCTTCAGTACTGTCCCTTGTTGACTATGGCCTGCCAGTCTATGGTGCTGCTGACACTACTGCCCTCAGCAAAATTCACCTCACCCTAAATAAGGCCTGCAGACTGATCACTGCTGCCCCCAGGCTCACACATACATGTCAACTCTATGACAAGGCAAAACTCCTTAACCTAGATGAACGGCTATGCTATCAAACCTGCCTCATCACAAAAAAAACTCTACTCGGGCTCTCCCCTCCTGGGGTGACAGCCTCCATCCACCATACCCCACCCACTATCGTAACCCAAACCTCCAATGAGACCACTCTACTGGTCCCCAGATCCAGGACCACCGATGGTCAGAGGTCCTTCTGCTACAGAGCCCCATCCTGGTTTAACTCTATCCCTGTTCCCATCTCCAATGCCCCCACAATCTCTAACTTCAAAACCACCCTTCGGAGCCAACTGTTTAACACTTGCAGCTGCTCCTGTCTCTAAATGTGGCCTCGATCTCTCCACACTTGACAATGCCCACTGGGCGGCAGTCCACCTCACCCCCCACTTCTCCCCCTGTTGCATCCTGCCTCTGTTAAAACCAGCATGTGCTCAGCTGTATCACTGTAATTGCTACTAAACTGTATAAATGTATGAAATCATTCTGTGTAACTCTAAGTCAGTGACTTGTATTCTGTAACCTAAATTTGTTCTGTCTGTCCTCAATGTGATGAGGTATCTTTGGAAATGAGCCTCTGGCTCAAAGGTTGTAAACCGATTTACAAATAAATAAATCATATCCTTGAAGTCATGTTAGCTGTTTTTCTTTAATAAAATATTTTAATCTACTAACATAATAATAGGCTCACAGTGGCTTTAATAGCTCTTTTGCATAAGATACCAGTGGTGAGATATGAGATTTGGTAACCTGACCTAAATATGGCACCCAAAGTTCCATAAAAGCTGCACTTGCTTTTTTTGCAAAATGAATAAGGTGCATATGAGAGACTAGTGAGTCTATTGCTTCTAACCAAACTTGGAATGAGGGAAGTACTGAAGTTATCCATTTCATAAGAATGAGCTGATGGAGCTCAACAGAGACTTGGGTGAGCCACAACCTTTGAGACTGAGACAATGTCCCTTCAACAAATGTTATACCAAGCAGCCAAAAAGATGGCGAATGGGGCAGGCTTCTGGCTAAGGTAGTTGAACAAACTGAATTACCTTTTCCCATAAGGGTTGAAGAGGGTTACACCCCTACAGAATATGGAGCAAATCTGATGCTGGTGATTGACATTTCCAACAAAGGTCATGAGGGATCAGCCCCATTTTATGAAGTTGTAGAGGGGTTCTATACCACAGGTGGATTATTTTATTTTTAATAAGGAGACTTCTTTGATCCACACAGGCCTTATGTGCTACCTTCCAACAGTTTGTCCACACCTGGGGGGAAAATGTAGTGCCTAACATCCTCTCCTATCATACCTTAGGAGCTTGGGATGGATCCGGTAGAACATCCCTGGCCAGGCTTTGGATCCTACCTACTAGCCCCTTGCTATTTTGGGACCACATGGGCAGAGGGAATGCTTCTTTGAGAGGCACCACTCGTGTTCCACACGACATACAAGTGCATTTAGATCTAACCCAGGTGTTGTATAAGCTACGAAGTTGCAAATATTGCCAAAAACACTCACAGGGTAGGGAATGGGAATCTCTCAGAAATTGAAAAGACACAAAGGTTTTCTCATCATCCTGGAATAGGTCCTTTAAAGGTAAGTATCTTGCAGGCTCTCCGAACCAGCCAGTCAATGGGTTTCTTATCTATTTTTAAGTAGGGGTTGTTCCACAGTGGGGTGCGTATACCAATACTCAGGCATCTATGACTACTTTTGCCTAAGGAGTGCAAGGGCCTGATGACTACATTTGATAGTTAACCATTCCTGCAGAAAACTGGGACAAGAGTGGCCCAAAAAACAAAGTGGGGAGATACCACCAAGAGCTGCACTTTCTATTTCTACCCAAGTTGGAAGGGATTTTGAGTGCCTGCTTAAGCTCTTGCACAATTTGGCTATCTGAAATGCCTGTGCATATTTCTTAAAATCAGGAAAGTTCCAACCCCCTGTAGTCCAGTGAGCACTTAATTTAACTCGGCTGTAATGAGGTTTTTTGCACCCCATAAAAACCAGCTCATGAGAGCGTGAAATGTTTGCATCCATAGCTGAGGGATACTTGTGGGGAGATGGCAAAGCAGATAGAATACTTTAGGGGCTAACATCATTTTTAGGGCAGAAATCTTACCTGCCATCGATAAATGAAGCTTCTCTCAGCGTGTAACAGCATTGGACAATAATGACCATACTGGCATACAAGTTTTATGCACTATATAAGAGATGTCTACGGATAGAATAATCCCTAAATATTTAATGTCTTGGTCCACCCACCTGAATCCTGAATCTTTAATTGTCTTGCTAGATGCGTGGGGGTTAAGAGGTAAAACCTCCGACTTTGTTTTGTTAATCCGAAGACCAGAAATGTTACCAAATTCAGTAAGGATATCCATAATGTGTGGTATACTCCCATGTACATCTCCTGTTAGGATCAGAGAGTTGTCCACGTAAGCATTAGTATAGTACTCCCTGGTTTCCCACCCTTATCCTGTGTATTTTGGGGTGCATACGTAAAGCAGTTGACAGGGGTTCCATAGCCAGGAGAACAAGTAGGGGCAATAGGGACAACCTTGCCTGGTGCCCTTATGAAACTGGAAAGGGGAGGATATTGTGGAATTTGTAAGTACTTTGCCCACTGGAGCTTTATATAATGCACGTATCCAGGAGGAGAAGTATGGACCTACATTAAATTGATTCAAGACAGCATGCAAAAAGTCCCACTCCACCAAGTCGAACGCCTTTTCAAAATCGATTGTAATAAGTGCTGCTGGTGTGGGGAGTTTTGCAGCTGCCTGAATCAGAGTAACCAGGGCTCTGACATGGTCAGAGCTGTGTCGACCCTTGATAAATCCCACTTGAGAAGGGGCGTACAATATCCGGTAGTATCTTTTCCAATCTCATCACTAAAGTCCTGCTTAATATCTTGGCATCCGCAGTAATTAAGGAAATTGGCCGATAGTTACTAGGGAATGACTTATCATTACCTTCTTTTGGGAGAACCGTGATCACAGCCTCTCTCATGGAATGGGGAAGTTCGTCTTTGCCCTGAGTCTCATTTAGCATATCCATGAGAGGGGTTATTATTTCAGGGTGTACCAATTTGTAATAGTCAGCCAGAAATCCATCACCACTGGTAGCCTTATGTGGGGCCATACTCTGGATTGCCCCACGCAATTCCTCCCTAGAGAGTGGAGTATCTAACTCTAATTTTTGGACCTCTGTGAAGGTAGGCACTGGCAAATGTTCCATGAATATCTGGAATTTGCCCTGATCCCATTTCATGTAAGATGTATATAATTCCTGGTAAAACTGAACCACTGAGTCATTAATTTCTTTTTGGGAGTATACCATAGTTCCCTCGGAGTTGTGAAGGCCTGTAATATATCTATCTGCTTGCCTTTTTTTAGCCTATAGGCAAGGAGCTTGCCTGCTTTCTCCCCTGCTGCCTGATAATGATGTTGAGAGTGTCTGATATTCAACTCCGCCCTTCTAGACATAAGCGTATTAAGATGAAGTCGAACCCTTGTCAGTTCTGACTGCAAACAATTACTTCTAAGCCTTCCCAGGTTATTTTTATATTCCGCCTCAAGCCGCTTCAACCTACCCTCCAGTAGTAATATCTCCTTCTCCCTCTGTTTTCTACGATGGGTGGCAAAACTTATAATTTGACCCCTCATGGTAGTTTTAAAAGCCTCCCAAATCATAGCTGCTGAGGAAGACCCCGGCGGGTTTAACTGGAAAAACTTCTTTGTTTCTTCTCGTACAATAGACTGAAACTTTGCATCTCCTAGGAGGAGGGTGTCCAACCACCAAGCAGCAGATTTACCTGATCTGGAAGGGGACATACTTACTTTTAATAGCAGTGGCACACAGTCAGATAGATATAGGGGCTCTATGTTGGAATCGATACTCCTTGATGTCACTATTTCAGAAGTGAACCAGTAATCCAATCTACTTGCCATGGCTTTAGCAACAGAAAAATAAGTGAAGTCCATAACTGTCGGATGCTGTAACCTCCAAATATCAATCTGACTACATAACGAGAGCAAGTCTTAAAGGACTTTATGGGATCTAGTGTGTGGATGTCCTGTTTTCGATTTGAACGATCTAGGAGATAATCCATCGTTAAGTTATGGTCCCCCCCCATGATGATCCCTGGATTATCAGATGTTAAATCAAGGATTTGCTGAGAAATCATATTGAACAATTCTGGGATATCTTCATTAGGGGCATAAATGTTTACTAGTAAGACGGGACCCATCGGGGTTGCCATCTTAACCAGAAATTCCTTTTGGACTTTAAGCTAATTTTATTTACTGATTCTGGTACTGGTTAAGTCTGTCCAAACTGTCCTGGGAATGCTAACTTAAGTGTGAATCTAAGCCTGTTTGCAGCAATTTTGTACTCAAGGGTTGTTTGCAGTGCCCAATCCTTTAGAGTGCAGGTTTTTTACTGGTTTTAAAGTATTACAGCTCTCTTTGTTTTACGGTCCAGTGTTACTTTACCCTGGATCAGAAACTAATCTCAAAGTGATACAGCATTTTGTGAACACTTCTTTGTGTAGACCAGGTTTCATTTGTGACACAGCTGTAGCTATGTCCTGCAAATAACCCCATTTTTCTCTCACTTTCTCTCCTTCCTGCTTAAATGTTTTGCCCAACCCCTCTCCCCCTCCACCAGCCTTTATTTAATATTCTCCCTTCCCCAGTGGCACCATTCCTAGGCAATCTTCATCCTCCCTTCTCTCTAATATTGCAACTCCCCTTAAAGATACAGAATGCAGTTATAGGCCCTGTCACTTGTTGATGTTAATCTTAACTCTTTATGTCTCATTTACTGTGTTGCACCACCTGCCCCTGAACTAAGTTCTTATCATAGTATTTGGGTAGTATTTCCACCACATGTATTAGTCTTCAGATCTCCCTAATTCCAAACCTAACCCTTGACATTTGGGTGGTATTTCTGCCACATGTATTAGCATTCTGATCAGCCTAATTTCAAACCTAACCCTTGACATTTGGGTGGTATTTCCGCCACACGTAGTAGTCTTCAGATCTCCCTAATTCCAAACCTAAACCTTGACATGTGGGTGGTATTTCTGCCACACGTATTAGAGTTCCGATCTGCCTAATTCCAAACCTAACCCTTGACATTTGGTTGGTATTTCTGCCACATATATTAGTCTTCAGATCTCCCTAATTCCAAACCTAACCCATGACAACAACAAACAACAAGAGCTGCACTACTTCTCCACTGGCAGGTTGTACAACCCGCCCACTAGATGGAGCAGCTGAACTCCTCAGCAGCATGAAACCTCTCCTACTGCAGAAGCATCTCTTACTGACTCTTGGTGTAGTCATGTTAGCCGACCTCACAGGGGCGCCATGGAATGAATGGGATGAAACTACCTTGGACTCCCCCCTGCCCTGTTACCACTCTAGCATATGGTACACAGACTGAGAAGCACAAATGCTGACACAACAAGCCCTCAAGCCTTCCACATCCTCCCGCAAACCTTCAAAGCATATGAGCCCCCAGTCATCACTCTACCTGCCCTACTGCACAGCCGCTCCCTCATAGCCCACATCTACAACACTAAGCAAACAAGGCTAAAAGCCAGACCCAGCTGAGCCCTTTGGTCTCGCTCTCTTCATAAGATGATCCTCCTACTGCAGATGTTATCTGGTAATGTGCACCCTAACCCTGGTCCACCCCACACCACCACTACAAACAGGGTGGGGATACTCAGGATTGTTTCCCTTAATATCAGCAGCTTACTTCCTAAGCTCGCAGAATTCCGAGCATGGGTGGCGCTGGTTAATCCAGACATCAGAGCTCTCATGGAGACCTGTCTCTCCCCTAAAATCTCCAGTGCCACTGTCTCCCTCAATGGCTACACCTCTTTCCGGCAGAACAGACTATCTAAACGTGGGGGTTGATGCTTAGTCTATGTCAAATGCGGTATCAAATCCCAGATCATGCATAGCAGTATGCACTTGAAAGAGGCTCAAATCCTCAACTTAAAACTCACCATAGGGCAGCAAATCAAAGTCCTTATGCTTACCACAGTGTACATACCCCCAGGTCAGCAAGCTGCTGGCCTTAAATACTTCATAGAGAACCAACAGTAGCTGGGCAAAATGTGGGAACAGGTTATAGTCGGTGACTTTAAGATTAACTGGCTTTCTTGGGGAGAAGCTCCGGCAAGAGACCAGATTTCTGGACTCTGCCTTACCCAAATCGTAACACAAGCCACATGCCTCAGTTACCAAACCGGAACCAGCACACTCATAGACTGGCTCTTATCCTCCCACCCAGAACACATCTGTCAGGTTTCTGTCTTACCAGACAGCCTCAGTGACCACTACCCAGTCTTGTGTATATGGACAAACAAGTTCTCTAAGCAACCTCCCAAAGTGTCCCATAACTGCACCCTAAAAGCCAGACTCTTGGAAGCTTTCAAACTACACCTACAACTGATTGATTGGTCCCCAGTCGACAGAGCCTTGGATGGGAGCCAGGCCCTGGACTACTTCCTCAGGACCTTCACCCAGGCCTGTGATATCTTCACCCCGAGTCAAGAAGGTTAAAGGTAATACAAACCCTTGACTCTCATGCTCACTACTTGCGCTCATCTGCCAAAGAGACAATCTCTGGAATAAGACCAAGGTGACAGGCAAGCAGGCTGATGTGTCCACCTATAGAGCTGCAGGAAAGAACTACATAAGGCTTGTTCACCAAGCTAAAGCCATCTACTATAAGGACCAACTAAACAAATTATGGGGCTTGGGTAAAGATTTCGAGCACTCCTTATAATCACTAACTGGTAGCACCCCAAAAGCACCACCAGACCTGATCACCTCAAATATAAGAAGATCCAGGAACCCCTTGATATAGCTAAAACCTTCAATTTAGCATTCACAGATCTGACTGGCATAATGCTGGGTGAATATCTTGTGCCACCAACAGAGCAGCCCCCGGGTCTGGACACATGCACACCTACAGGTTATGGGCTACCACATTTCTATTTCAAGCAGTTGTCAAGAACTAAGACAATCAAATATGTCAAGCAGGTCCTAGGCAAGACCAGTATGGGGAGTGACCTAATCGACCTGAAGCTGGTCTCCCTAACCCTGAAGGAGATAGCTGACCCACCTCACTAAGGTTTCTAACGCCTCCCTTAGGTCAAGTGTGTTCCCAGATGCCTGGAAGCTGGCACTAGTTACCCTTCAAAACTGGAGACAGAACTAACACATCGAACTACAGTCCAATCTCAATCCTCCCCCCCAGAAAGCTTTGGAAAGGATGGTCTCAGACCAGCTCACTGAGCACTTGGGGAAGTATAATCTGCTTGGACCTCAACAGCATAGTTTCTGTAAAAAACACTCAACACTTTCAGCACTAGTCGAATACACCTCCCAGCTCTATGACACTTTGGATAAAGGGATGGCAGTAGGATCTATATTCATAGACCTCACAGAGGCCTTTGACTCAGTGAACCACCACCTTCTCCTCAGCAGCCAGTCATCAATTGACCTATCTCCAATCACAATGATTTGGTTTGGAAACTATCTCTCCCATAGAACTCAATGAGTCAGAACAGGAGACACATACTCGTAGCCAAAGGAGGTGAGCCTAGGAGTCTCCCAGGGATCTATCCTCAGCCTTCTACTCTTTAGTCTGTTCATAAATACCCTCCTCTCTGCCTGTCCTGCATACATTGTACTCTATGATGATGACACTGTCATATCCATCCCAGGCAGAGACCAGCATACCATCACTACTGAACTGCAGGCCAGCAACCATAAGCTTGAATCCTGGTTCTGCAAGAACAAGCTTCTGCTCAACCACAAAAAAACTAAGAGTATGTTGTTCAAAGTTCTCCAAAATAAAAAGAAGTCCAGCCCACTGCAAATCCTGAGTGCTAAGGGAGACCCCCTTGAACAAGTCTCCGTATTTAAATACTTAGGAATTTACCTTGACAACACTTTCAATTTCTCCTGTCATAGTGACCACATCATCAAGGCCTCCAACATGAAACTGCGTGTTCTGTACCACCACAAGCACTCCCTACCACCTGCGGCTCTGAAATTAGCCATAAGTAGCTTGGTACTTGCCACCATTGACTAAGGGCTCCCAATCTAGGGAGCAGGCTCTGACACTGCCCTCAAGAGAGTGGGCACTCTCCTAAATAAGGCCTGTCACTTAACCTTAGGTACTGATCTCTCTACCCACACTTGCACCCTCTTCAATGAAACAGGGTGGCTCCCACTCCACTTCCGAGCTCAACTCCAAACATGCATGCTTATCAAAAAAGCCTTGCTAGGGTTTATGCCACCATCCACTAACAGGCTTTTTGCAAAGGTGTTACTCCTTAAGCAGACTAGAAGCCCTGCAAAAGGGGGACTCCAGGTGTCATTCAAGTGTACTAAACTGGCACAGACATCACTCGCCTTCCTGGGCCCAAAGTGGTTCAATGAGCTACCTACCACACTCTTAGAATGCACCAAGCTCAGACAGTTCAAAATTGGGCTTCGTTCCCAACTAGAACTAAAAAAAATTTGTGTTTGCTGCACTTAGCCCATGCTGAGGAAATGATAGCCAACTCAGTTAAGAAGGAGGATAAAACCTTTTATAGGTACATCAGGGAGCATAGAAAGACAAAGGGAGGGATAGTGAGACTGAATAGAATGGATGGTGGGTGGGCAGAGAGGGACAGTGAAAAAGCAGGGATACTGAATGAATACTTCTGCTCAGTATTCACAAAAGAGGAGGAGGGGAAGGTACCTAATCCAATTAACAGAAGCACTCTGGATGGGGGGGGGTCGATCCCAGTCCTTTCATCGAAGAAAGGACTCGGAAAGAACTACTAAAACTGAAGGTGGACAAAGCAATTGGGCCTGACAGAATTCACCCCAGAATTCTAAACAAATTAAGGGGAGAACTAGTGACACCACGGACTACCCTTTTTTAACAAATCATGGGAGGAGGGTGTGGTACCTGAGGACTGAAGGAAGGCAGATATGATTCCCCTTCACAAAAGTGGGAGCAAGACAGAGGCAAGAAACTACAGACCTGTCAGTTTGACCTCTGTGGTAGGGAAAGTGAAGGAATCACTTCTGAAGGAAAGAATTGTTGAGTACCTAGAGGCCAGTGGAACACAGGACCCAAGGAAGCATGGGTTCACAGTGGGAAGGTCATGTCAGATGAATCTAATTGATTTCTTTGACTGGGTGATCAAAGAACTAGACCAGGGAGGGGCTGTGGACATGGCCTACCTAGACTTTAGCAAGGCATTTGACACAGTGCCACACAAAAGATTAATAGTCAAATTACCCAGCCTGGGAGCAGGTCCCAGGGTGGTAGCCTGGGTAAAACATTGTCTGGACAACAGGACACAGAAGGTAATTGTAAATGGAGTCCACTCTGAAGAAAGAGGGGTTACTAGTGGGGTACCGCAGGGTTCAGTATTGGGTCCAGTCTTTTTATTGTCTTTATAAGTGACTTTGCAGAGGGACTAGAAGAAAAAGTATGCTTCTTTGCGGGTACATGACAATTTGCTCCCGACAACTCATATTGCGGCTACTCGGTCCCAACAATACACTCCACCATCATCCCGCTCCTACATCAATTCTTGTTATGCCAACTCGCTCCCTCTATCTTTTAAAATATGGTTCTGCTGAATAAAAGTACCAGTACCATTCATTGTGAATTGTATGCTTGCTCCTTTCACTTTTTGTTGTTGGCAAAGAGGTAATTTCTGACACTTTCATCACTGTATTAATGCCAACTTATTGTGTAGGAAATGCTCACTTATTTTAGCATGTTTTAGCATGTCTCGCAAGCTGTGAATGAGCTTGGTATTGACATTTCTCATAACAGGATTGTTCGCTGTGGATTCCATCTCCTTCAAAGCCCTCCTCCACTGCCTCTGCTGTTTCACCTGCTCTTGGAACTACAGTAGCTGCCCTCTCTATCTGTCTCCTTTTACCCACTTGTTTCTATTCTCCCTCTATGTCATACTCCTGATTATGCCCCTTTGGCATTTTGTCACATACAAAAGCTATAGCACTCACCCACCATAGCTACTGGGGATACTGACACCAGTACTCTGTTCACGCACAGCTTGTAGTCCACTGGTTACCCTACTACAATCATACTGGTATCTGATACTTGAAATAGTATTTAAGGAGGGACCTAAATATTGGAGGCATATCCCTTTGAGAACGCGCCAAGTGCAGGCATGAAATGATGGAGTGCAGATGAACCACTTGCTCCTTGCACCTGTATTCACTGCACAGTAGGACTGCATTTTGTAACAGAATGAAGGGTACATGACAATTCGGAGTTTGCAACATAACAGCATCTCTGGTGTCAGCATCTCCACTAGCTATGGTGGGGGAGAGCTTACTGCACCCTCAAATACTTTTCCAGTGGAATAGCCATTTTCTCACCCTTTTGTGCCTCCTGGGCAGCCTCTGTAAATCAAGTGCACTATTTGGTGAGTGGAAATCAAAGCAATCTTCAGCAGACATATAACATTTTTGGGAGCGAATTGTCGTAGGCAAGAGAATGTCAGAGGAGTGAATTAGTGCTGGAGTGAATTGTCGGGAGCGAGTTGCCATGGGTAGAATTGTCAGGAGCGAGTTGTCGTGGTCCCCTTCTTTGCGGATGACACAAAGATCTGCAACAGGCTTGATACACAAGGAGGCATGCAAAGGATGAGAAGGGACTTGGCAAGGTTGGAGGAATGGTCAGAAGTATGGCAGCTAGGATTTAATGCAAAGAAGTGCAAAGTGATGCACCTGGGAAACAAAAACACAAGGGAAGATTACACAATGGGGGTGAGATACTGACAACAACGAAAAAGGAAAGGGACATTGGGGTAATCATATCAGATGACCTTAAGGTTAGCAAGCAATGTGAGAAGGCAGTATGGAGGGCTGGGGGATGCCGGGATGTATAGGGAGAGGTATGACCAGCAGAAAACAGGAAGTTGTTATCCCTCTGTACAGACAGTTGGTGAAACCCCATCTAGAGCACTGCATCCAGTTCTGGAAACCCCATCTACACAAGGACATAGACAGGATGGAGGATGGCCAGAGGAGGACAACTAAAATGGTGCAGGGTCTGCAAGAGGAGCCATACGAGGAGAGACTAAAAGAGCTTAATATGTATACCCTTGAGGAAAGGAGGGAAAGGGGGAAGGAGCATGATAGAAACTTATAAGTACCACAGTGGAATAAACAAAGTCCAAGAGGGTAGTATCTTTCAGAAAAAGAGATGTACAAGAACAAGGGGACACAATTTGAAGATAGAAAGGGATGGCTCAGGGGCAATGTGAGGAAGTATTTTTTCACAGAGAGGGTGGTGGACCCATAGAGCAGCCTTCCTGAGGAGATTGTGGGGTCTAAAACTGTGGGAGAATTAAAGAATGCATGGGACAGACACAATGCAATTTTTGTGGGGGGTAGGAAGAAATAGGCTGTTGGTTATCTGGGATCTGCAGCTTATCCTGTAGGTAGGGAAATGAGCAGACTAGGTTGGCCAAGCGGTCCTTATCTGCCATCAGAGTCTATGTTCTTTGTTTCTATGTTTCTATGCTCAGGGCCCCTAGGCTATCCCACTCACCCCTTGGCTATAACCACCTAACCTCTGCCCCCTGCACTTTTCCCCCACCCTGATCTCTTCAACAAATCCCCCTATCCACAAAATACCTAACTTGCATTGTCTACACTACAATTAACTATCAACCTGCCCTCCTCCCCACAGATTGCCTACTCCATTCAACTACATACGTGAACATCTGACAATGCCTACCTTGGGCTGCTCCCCCCATTCACACCCTTGGCCACCACTGGTGAGCTCAGCCTAGCACTCTGGCAACCATCCATGCCCCACCCCCCACTTGCCCCCAGTACTACCCAGCAGAGACTCAATCCCTGACCTCTCCCCCTTTTTCCTGTTCCTAACACTACTATGCCTGCACTTAGTGCTGTTACTTACAATGTTAGACTCCTAAGTACTAGTGAAACTTACAATGTTTGACTCCTATGTACTAGTGAAACCTAGACTCATATGTATTAGTTAAACCTAAAAGCATGTGCAACCCTCTGTAACCTTATTTTATAATCCACTGCTGTACTATGTGTTATGTTGTCTGTATCTGTTCATTTAACTGACTCGGAACCTTTGAAAATGAGTCCTTGACTCAAAGGTATTAATCCTAAACTGAAATAAATAAAATCTTTCAGAAAAGAAGATGTTTAAGAACATGTGGTCATGATATGAGAATGGATGGGGCAGACTAGGGGGAAATCTGAGGAAGTATTTTTTCACAAAAAGGGTAGTGGATGCAAGGAACAGCCTCACAGTGGTGATGGGGGTAGATTCAATAGGGGAGTTCAAGAATGCATGGGATAGGCATAGGGGAATCTGAACAAGAAGAAGGAGACAGTAAAGCCAGAGATCAAGTAGGTTCTGTGGTTTTACAGTAGGTGGGGAAAATGCGAAGATTGGGTGGGTCAAGCAGTCCTTATCTGTGTAACCCCCCTTGTTCTCTATGGTTACTAGAATCCCAGTTAGATCAGTGGCATGCAGGGAAGGCAGCTTGTGAAATTCCAGGTAAATGGGTTTCACACTGTCACACTCTGTTTCTCAGTCTCAGCTGAGCTAGAGTGATGATATAATCATGGAACTCTCACAGCGGCATAAGCCACATTGTTCAGCTGGCTTTAGAGTGAATTGGAATGTTCAGTTAGAAGGTAGCAGAGTGGAGTTCGAGGAGGAGGCTGCAGCTGCTGGGCAGCTCCTCATTTTAGCTCTGACAAAGAGCTACCCCCCTTTTTGTTGTGGTAGTTTGTTCTCACCCTAGAAAAAGAACAAAGAAGACAGTGGTCTGAAGTGGTGGTGACCTGTGCCAGAAAGGTTTCCTTTGCCCCATCCCAGTAGGGATGGGGGCAGACTCCAGGATTCAGGGGCAATCCCCTTGATCCACTTTGTTTGGTGAAGCTGCATTGTACATCTTTAGTGGCTGTGAGTACAAATCATTTCTGTGTAAGCCCTGGAGCATCTGCAATACTTTGGGATGAATTTCTCTGTTTATGGGACCAGTCACCCAGTTCTAAGTAAAGTTTCTGCCAATGTTGGAGTCCAAGAATGAGACTGTCCAAGTACAGAACTTTTAGCTTTGACACTCAGAGGAGTGTCAGTAGTATATTAAGTGTGAGAAACATTTCAAGACAACAACTACATGTTTTCTTCTGTGAGAGTGTTATTAGCCAGATGAATGTCCGAGTATAAAACTTGGAAGCAAAAGGTGGGAGACCCCCCATCTGGAGTAACCAGTTTACCTCTCTGGGTCCAGTTTGGGCACCAGTACATTTTCATTTAGTGTATTTGGCCAGTGCCTAATGGAAATAATTACTCTGAGATGTGGGTTTGGATTCTTTGTTTCTTCAGGTTACCCCAGTAGTGGGTTCAGGAAGATCTGCACCTGGATGTGCTCAGTGTGGTCATGGGTATCACTATTTTCATCCCTGTGGGAAATAGGGACAGTACTAGCTCTGTCTGTGTGTGCCAATCTTCAGTTTTAGAACCCGAGTGCTCGCTGTTCTGTGTTT
Source organism: Neoceratodus forsteri (assembly GCA_016271365.2). Taxonomy (NCBI): domain Eukaryota; kingdom Metazoa; phylum Chordata; order Ceratodontiformes; family Ceratodontidae; genus Neoceratodus; species Neoceratodus forsteri. The sequence continues at coordinate 14,040,853 of CM028131.1, forward strand.
TCACCCTATGCTAAATGGGAAGTTCAGGAATGTCTGTACCTCAGAAATCTGCATTACCAGTAAATATAACCCTGTGGGGGTCTATCTTCACTTTGTGATTATTCCTAGTTTGTTATGTGAATAAAAGCCACACTCTAGAATCCTAACCTGGCTTGATCAGTAATGTTATTGTTTTCTTGTGTCTGGAATTACTTGGGGGCCCCTGTCCAGAAGTGCAAACCTAGCATAATTGTGAGCAAACATTTACTCCCATGGACCTGGGTTGCTGGCCATAGTAAATGGTCCCACCAGGTGTGTGCCAGGTAGTTGCCACACTTGGTTGACTGTTTTTAAATAAAAGTCTGGTCCATCAAGTCTAATGGTGGCCACCTTCTGTTTTCTCTATGTCAAGATTTTAGCTTATGTAAACCCCCATCCCTCTCTTTTACCCCTAGACGCTTGTGGTGAGAGGAGCAGCACTGCTAGTTAAATAAGTGGGGCCGGTGGGCGGGTTACATCTGCCATCAGTTTCTTTGTTTCTGTGTTTCTATAACCCCAGCTCCTCCTGCGAAATTAGACTAAAAATTCGAAAATATTTCCTAGCCCTTATTTTCTTGTCAACAAAAGTACATTTTATTAATTTAGTTTTTGTTAACCAGGTAATTACACTAAATAAATTGTCTATTTTCAGGCATGACTAGGAAGGTTTTCAATTTAACAAACAATGGATGTACAAATGATAACAATATGAACAAGAGGATGGAAAGCAGAGATACATGGTAACACTGTGATTTACAAAAACCTAAACACATAACAACAATGCTTTAACAGTGTTACGTGCATAATCACAAATTACAGTACACAGCAATACCAATTATTTATTTATTTCATTTTTGTTGACTGGGAAAGGATGACTAGACAATTCTGTCTATTTTCAGCCTTGTCCCGGGGGAAGAGGAACAAGACAGATGCCAACTGACACTGAATCAGATTAAGCTGCTAGTGGTATTTTTTGTGACTAGGGGAAATTTATCCACAACACCAGAAATTCCCCTAGTCTTTGGTAGGGGGAGCTGCTGCAACCATGGCCTCTGTTCCTAATGATGGTCAGTATGCTGGTGTACCTGCAGGTGAGCAGATCTCCCTCCCTGCAGGTCCTCCACAGGAGATCACAAACACTGATAGAATGTGCCTATAGATAGTGTTTTGTCAGAAAAAAAATTATTCACCACAATAAGATATGGATGGCACTGTATTTCCACAGACCTCAACACAGAATGAAGAAGAATGGCTTAGAAAATTATGTTTGGAAAAATGCCAAATACTGCTGTCTTTACTGCATGAAGATAAGACGGGTATAGAACCTGCTCCCATGAGTAGAGAACCTGATATGGAAAATCCTTTGGATAAATTGAACCAAAGTAATGAGAACTCTGCTGAAAATTATACTACTGTGCCTTGAGAAGTATTTTCAGCTCCCCCGAGCTCACAAGCCATCTCATTTGACAATTTGGAAAGCCCTGTCATTTTACCTTCAGTTTCTGGTGATGTGGCACCAGGACAGAGAGAAGCCTCGAGACAGTCTGGCTAACTGAAAATGTTTCTCAGATTCTTGACTCACCTCAGACTTCTGCCAATGTGAGTACTCCTACAATTGATATTACTTCTGACACTGTACAGACTTTGGGGTTGAGACAGGGGCATACAGGTTCGCAGCTGAAACAGGTGTCTGGACCTCTCCCTTATAAATTACTAAGCACTCTTGAAACTTCCTTACTAAAAGCTGGGTGGAAAGAAACGAAGGGACAGTGGCTTCCTGATCCAACCCATAGCCCTATTCCGGGGTCCCTGGCCAGAGAAGCTCAATGTAAACAGCAAAATGCTGAAACTGACACTGTAAAGAAATTGACAAATTTCATTACTGATTTGGACCTTGATTTACATGCAGATGATGTGATGCTTTTGGACAATGCTTCAGTTGAGAAAACACCACCAGTACAGATTTCAGCTACTGACTCTGGGGATGAGGGGCCTAGCTATCGTTCCCAAACATGGGGGGAACAAATGAACAAAGAAAATCCCACTCCTCTTGCAATCCCTGTAGCCAAACTAGCAAAGCATACTTGGGCTGCTTTTACGAAAAAGGACCAATTTACACAACAGTCACTCCCAGGTCAGCATAGCAATACAGTTCATTTGCAGTACCTAGGGGGACTAGAACCTCAGCCAGATAGACTGTATATTGGTAGAAAATTGATTAAGGAATCTTTGGGATTTTTCTCTAATGGGCTATATCCTCTAGTACATGCTTCAGGGGACACACTTTTGACATAAGCTTTAAAACCTCGCAGGGGTTAGATTGATTTTGGGCAAAATATGAGAAATTAAAATATTCAGCTCTCTGGTTATCATTTAGAGCAAAACCCCTCGCAAAGCCTGCTATCAAAACAGTTACAATTTTATTTAGGAATGAAAATGCAATTGTGCATGACATCTCGCATTGGTTACAACAGAAATGTGATCTCTTAGGTTCTCTCCAACCTGTAATGGATGAGGAGCATATCTGGACAGGTGGATGGTGATAAAAAGTCAAAACAGGAAGCATCTTCCTAGCAGTTTTCTCTTGGGAAGGGAACTTATCCACTGCTTACATCCAGGCCAGCCAAAGACCTGTTTTAAATGTGGCTGTTTACTTCATTAAGCTCTATGTGTGATCATATTAAATGTAACATGTCTTGAGTATGGTCACACATGCACTACTTGTACTAATGAAATGATGTGTAATCTTTGTGAAGAGGGGGGTCACACATTTAGAGCATGTCCATGGGCCTCTCATAATTGGTCTGACCAAACGCATCAAGATTCCCTCATAATGGAAGCCCAGAAAAAAAGCATGGCAGAAAAAAAGAACCTGAACTGAAGCTCAAACAGCTGATCAAAGTGTTTTAGTTTTTCCTGATACTCTTATGCCTATGATCTATTCTGAAGGATCTGCTCCTCCTGTTGCGGATGATTCTGCTATTATGGAGACACAACTGGATCCCCCACCGGCTGTGCAGGAAGCTCCCACAGTACAGGTGGATCTGAACCTAATAGGTACAAGAAAAAGAACCTTGAGACAATCTTGGCCAAGATCAAAAATTCCTAAACCTGCTTCATCTCCACAAGGGATTTCAATGACCAATAAATATGGCATTCTTACCACACTTCAGACTGAATCTGACTTGAGAGATGAATCAGAATCTTCTTCAACTGTATCCTCACAGCAAATTCTGTCCTCAGACTCTGAGGGAGACCCTGGTCCCTCTACCAAAAATAAAGGACAAAGAATGGCTCAAGGGAAAACAACTCAAAGGAGTACAAGACATGGAAAAGTTCCATGATTTAAGTTTTCCCTCTTCACTCTTTTGGTATATTGACCTCTCCTTTATTAAAGGTTGTGACAGTTAATGTCAATAGCATTAGAAATGCTAGATGGAGACTTGTAACATTCTCTGTACTTCACGACTTAAGCTTTAATATGTATTTTTTACAGGATACTAGATTAAATACCTCATTTTTAATAGCTGCAGCTCGAAGCTTATGGTGTTGGGACCCTGCCTCTTTTTCATATGGCACCAGTACCTGTGATGGTGTTGGTATTTTATTCATAGGAGGTAAGTACTGTGTTACTAGAGTTCTAGATATTGTTCCAGGATGTGTATTAATGTTGGATGTCTCCATAAATCAAATAGTATGGAGAATCATTTGTATCTATGCCCCGCAAAATAAAAAGGACAGAGTCCAACTCTTCACCTTAATACAACCCTATTTATTTACTAACAAACATGTTATATGGGTGGGAGATTTTAACTGTGTATTGTCAAAACAGGATAGAGGTGCCACAACTCAAAAGGAATTTTGTGATACTAACCATCTTAAAACTATCATCCAAACTTCAGGTCTTACTGATACATACAGAACATTACACTCACAAGGAAGGCATACATTTTACAAAGGACAGCTTTCCACAAGAATCGATTTTGTATTTACTTCACAACACATTAAAGTACATAAGGCACTGTTTTTACCCTTGGAAACTTCTGACCATTTGACTGTAGCTATTGATATAGCTCTGGATGACGCAGTGCCCATAGGTAAATCGTACTTGAAATTGAATAATACCCTATTAGAATCTGAGTCATTATGTAATGAAGTTAGGGAATTATCTAGGGGCTGCATGTCCTTAGCCTGTTTGTATGATGATTTAAGCTTTTGGTGGGTGGAAACTAAATCTAATCTACAATCCTTAATTAAAGCACTGGCCTTTACAAAACACACCACACTATACCATTGTTATTTAACACTTAGGAATCATTTAGCTACACTATTCTCTCACATCACTGAAGGCAGGGAAGTTAGTCCTACACACATTTCCACTATTAAGAAAGAAATGGAATCTGTTCAATATTCCAAGGCTTCCACCTTGTATTTGAACACAGAATATGTACCCCAGGAAAGCAGAGAGTTGGAGACATGTTTACTAGCTGCTGAGCATGAACTACTACTACTACTACTACTTCGCTCTTCCCTCCCTAATGGGAGCGACGGTGGTCGGCAGGAGATGTCGAACACCCAGTTTAGATGGTCTGACTTCCCATAATCGATGATGTTGTGATGATCATTCGAGCACTGCGACCGACTAGCTGTGATTTGGACCCTGGCCCCACACGCCTTTTAGTGGGTTGTGTGGATAAGATCGGCCTAGTCCTAGCTTTGATCATCTGGAAGTCTTTGGAGGGGATTTTTCCAGATCCCTTAAAGAGGCTATAGTTAAGCCTCTATTAAAGAAATCCTCCTTAGATCCAGATTGTCTAGCAAATTACAGGCCAGTCTCTAACTTCCTTTGTGGGTAAAGTTATTGAGAAAGTAGTCGCAGTGCAGTTGGAGGATCATCTGACCAACAACAATATCTGATTCTCTCAGTCTGGATTTAGGAAAGGCATAGTACCGAGACAGCGCTTGCGGGTACTAAATGACCTCTAATAGCGAGAGATCGTGGGACCTGATCCATCTTGGTACTACTTGATCTCTCTGCAGCGTTTGACACCGTTGACCATGGTGTGCTGTTAGAGCATCTGCGATCAGTCTGTGGACTGTCTGATGCGGTCCTCAGATGGTTTCAATCTTACCTCGGGTAGGACTCAGAGGTGGTGTCGGGAATTTTTTCCTCAGCATCACTCTCCCTACCCTCTGTGATACCAGGAGTTCTATTTAGCACCTATGTTGTTTTCGGTGTATATGCTACCGTTTATGGGTGATTATTAAACGATACGGTTTGGGTTTTCACTGCACCAGATGATACCCAGCTGTATATGTCTTTTGCCTGCCTGCCAGGACGCTGCCTTGTCGGTATTTAATAACTGCCTTGAAGAAATCCAAGACTGGATGAATGGAAGTTGGCTGAGGTTAAACCGGAGAAAACTGAGGTGTTGGTTGTGGACAAAGGTCTCTGTGAGGCGGGTCTGCCGGAGGGATCACCCTCAGGCTTATGGCTTGGAGGTGTCCAACTGGTGACCTCAGATCGGGTGCAGAATCTTGGCGTAATAATTGACGACCGCCTGACACTTAAATCCCAGGTGTCAGCGGTCGTCAAAACTTCCTTTTTTCATCTGAGGAATATTGCCAGGGTGAAGCACCTGGTCCCTCCAGAGGACCTTCCAGCATTGATCCACGCCTTCGTTACCTCCCGTCTTGACTACTGTAATTCCTTATACCTAGCACTATCGGGGGTTGAACTTGCCGTCTGCAGCTAGTGCAGAATCACGGCAGCCAGGTTGTTAACTGGATCTTCTAGATCCAGCCATATAGTCTGCAATAGCCGCGAACTGCATTGGCTGCCAGTGTTAGCGAATCACCTTCAAGTCGGTTTACTGACCTATAAAGCCCTACATGATCTGGGACCTACCTACCTGAAAGAGCTCCTTTGCTCCTACAATCCCTCCCGCTCCCTCTGATCCACTGACGAGGGATTGCTAGAGATTCCCAGGGTTCGTTTGAAAACATCAGGTGCTAGATCGTCTAGTTTTATGGCACCAACCCTGTGGAATTCTCTACCTCATCAGGTGCGAGATTGCCCTACCGTCCTTAGTTTTAAGGGAGCTTTGAAAACCCACCTTTTTAGCATAGCTTTTAAGGATTTATATTAGTTTTAATTTTATTGTATTTTATTGTTTTGTGAATTTGTATAGGCGCTTTGATTTTAAGAAAAGCGCCTTCTAAAAATAAAGATGAATTGAATTTAATTGAATTGAATACTAATAGAACTACATCAGTTTTTACTTCATCCACTGGGTCTCTCATTTCTAAAACCTCAGAGGCCCGGATATTCAAAAGGGTTGCGCCATGCGCAATAGGGTTGCGCATGCGCAAGTCCAAAAGTGTGCCATTTTGTGATATTCAGCAGGAGGCAGTTGCGCCACCGAAAACATGCTGAGCAACAGCGCAATGCAAAGGAAGGCATGCACAACCAATGTGGGTGGAGCCATGCATAAAGAGCACAATGCGAAATTGAAAGACTTGCGCATTGCGCAATAGCGGAACTGCTGGAAATTGCGCACTAGCGGAAATGAGCCAAAATAAAAAGGCTCAAGGAAGCGGCGCAAGAACGCTACAAGGATGTCAAGTGGGGTAGAGAAAGAGAGAGAGAGAGACAGACAGACACACAGTGACAGGCTAGGGCAGGCAAGGCAAGTGTGGGCCATAGGCTGCAGAGGCCAGCGGGGGGTGCCCGGTGCAGTGGAAGTAGCAGTCAGGACAGTGGGGGTAACACAGCAACACCAGTCAGGGGGGTCAGAAGCCAGGGAGATGGACAGTGCCAGCTTCCACATGGAAGCTGTAATGAGGGGTGAGAATGCAAGCTGCAGGGGCGAGGCCGTGGAAGGGCCCGTCAGTGGTACGCCCCCAACAGGCAGTACCGTGCCCGCATCAGCTATGAGCTGTACACAGATGTAGAGATCGTGGGCCGGTACCACCTAAACAGGGCAATACTGAGGCGGCTCTGTGAGCTGTGCACTGATGTGATGCAGGCACCCTCACGACGGAGTCACGCTCTGTCAGTGGAGACCAAGGTGACAGCCTGCATGTGCCTGCTCACCACGGGCACCTTCCAGAGGCTGACAGGGGACACCACAGGCATCACACAGTCAGCCCGTCATGCATCCTCACCCAATTCCTCAGCACACTGCCGCCACATGCTAGAGTACATCCATTTCCCCAGCACCGCGGCAGAGCGAGCAAACATGCAGGAGTTCCATAGGGTATACGTATGCCTGGCGTGCTAGGGCCATAGACTGCACCCATGTGGCCATTCCTACGCCACCTGGCCCCGATGGGGCTGCATATAGGAACAGAAAGGGCTTCTCCAGTGTCAACTGCCAGGTGGTGTGTGATGCCACTGGGAGCATAATCAATGTCTGTGCCACACACCCTGGTGGAGCACATGATGCCTTCATATGGTATCAGTCCGCACTGTGCCATCGATTCGAGAGTGGGGACGTCCCCACAGGCCATCTAGTGGGTGAGTACGCATGTATGGAATGCAAACTCGGGGAAAGGGTGGGAATGCCACAGGTGCCATGGTAGTGGCACACAGGGATATGGGCAATATGGACCTGAACATGATACTGATCTCCACTATCTCCACACAGGTGACAGCGGATACCCACTCCGTCCCTGGCTGCTCACACCATACCGGCGCCCCATGACCCCATCGCAGCAATGCTATAATGAGGCACATGCTTCCACATGCAACATCATAGAGCGGGTGTTTGGGATGCTCCAGGCATGCTTCTGATGCCTAGACACCTCCGGCGGTGACCTACAGTACAACCCCCAAAAGGCCTGTGGGATATTCCTGGCCTGTTGCATCCTGCACAACATGGCCAAAGACTGTGGGATAGCCCTACAGGTTGAAGAGGGGGACAGCGATGGGGACGCCAGTGGCGCTAGTGTTGATGGTGATGAGCAGCCCCCCCTAGGACGACGGGACCCCCAACTGATCCGGCAGGCCCAGCTGCACCGGGACACCATCACAGAGGAGCACTATGCACAACACAGGTAAGTCAAGGGGACATGTGCAACCAACACTGTCCATGCGCAAACCACAGGCACACAGGGTAACACACCAGGGGTGCATGACGGCCAGGGGAGTGGAAGGGTCCAGGCATACAAACATATCATCAGGGAGGGGTGAACACTCATATGGACACACACACACCAGGCACAGAGCGTACATGGGCAGATGCACAGCACAGCAGAACCAACATTGCTAACACACAGAACCACCGACCACCCTCACCACCTGTACTGTCCAAGTACGTGTGTCAGATGCTGGGCACCCTTGCACCTTGGTGTACAGTACAATGCAGGCATCATAATGCACACGCATCTGTGGACAGCAGTTGGGAGGGTGTGCAGGTGGTCCGTGTGTCGGCATGTTGAGCAGAGCACCCAGCAGTGCACTGCCCACCATGACACACATTGCACACAGGGCAGCACCAGACAGGGCCCGCACTGGGAGACAGGTCAGTCATGTAGTACTGTCCCACGGCCACCGTGGATGCATGGGCAGCCCCGCTGTGACCCAACAGCCCTGGCAGGCTGAGCAGGGGCCACATGGGGTGGCACTGTTGGACCACCAGGGGTCCCACTGCGCGAACGCGACCTTGCCCGCACAGGGGACTGCAGCATGCCGAACAAACCTGCACCAGGGGTGCTCAGGATGCCCACAGCAGAACCCGGTGTCGACAGGCCTGGTGTCGCACGACGCCGGGAGTGGGGAGTGGAGAGTGAACTGTGTGGGGTGTGTGGTACAGGGGCACCTGACTGTGTGCCCAATGCATCTATGACAGAGGCCACTGCCTGGGTCAGCCTGTCAATGGCGGCGGTCACATCCATCCGCATACGAACCAGCTCTGCACGGTCCAGAGCACACTCCCTGCTGTGCCGCTCCACAGCCACAGACAGTGCCTCCACGGACATTGCAACCGCCTGCTGCTGTACTGATTCCCCGCAGGCGGGTGTGCTCGTCCCAATGGGTACTGTGCCCCAACGGCATCCTGTCCCCAGGGTGTGGAAGGTCCTGATGCACAACACCCCTTGAGGGTGGGCGCTGTTCGCCAGGACCAGGAATGGGTGGATCAAAGGGTGGCGGACATGTGCCACCGCTTGACACTGTACCCCCAGACCTGGTGGGTGACTGCTGCTGCTGCCCCTCCAACCGCTGTGCCCCAGGGTCCACTCGTTCCACCGCTGTGGCTGCAACAGTGCCAGACACCTGCACAGCCACTGGTGCTGCCCCACCGGTGCTGACAGACACAACCTGGGACTGTGCCAACATGCTGGTACACAAGTTGGAACCGGAAAGGCCCAGGGGCACGTGCTGGCCTGCTGTGTGTCCGTCATGGGACACACATATCACTGCCCATTACAGTCCTTGCATCATCAATGGTGCAGGTACGTGCTACAGCCACAGTCACAGCGTGCTGGCATGCTTGCATGCCAGACTGCTGAGACACAGGCTGTGCACCCCCCACACCCGAATCACCGACACCAGAGTTGGCGGCCCAGCGTGCATGCTGCTGCAGTGCATGCTGGCTGGTGACAGAGGTGGATGGACCCTCCTCCATGTCCAGCAGGTCATCATCACTGCCTGGACCCACCACCACTGTCTCCTGAAGATGAACAGGATCTGTAACAGAAAGAGAGTACATGAGTGCATGTGAACCACCTCCCCAACACCATCACCATGTCATACCGTGCAGTGATGGGCTTCCACCTGTCTGGAATCCACCTCCTGGTACGCCCTCAATAGCGCTCCGCTGCATTGATGCAGCCAGTCTGTCCTCAGCCGGGGTCAGCTCCAACACCGCTGGCTGGCCCCCGCCAGTGCCAGCACGTGCCGCCCTGAAGGCTGCCACCTTCTCCTTCACCCTCCTGCGGTCTGTCCCCATCTTCTTCTTGCATTCCTGCACGGAGCGCTGGTGGCTTCCGTGCAGGTTCACGGCCCGAGCTACACCTCCCATGCAGCCGCACGGGACTGAGGGGTGCCCCGCCGTCCACTCAGTAGTGGCTACTCCTCCAGGTAGGCCTGGAAGAGGGCTTCTGTCTTTGCTGGGGTAAAGTTGGGCCTCCTCCTACGCCCACCATCCTCACCCTCACCTTGTCTCTGCTCGGTCATGGCGATCTGTATGGGGGGAAGTGGACACCTGTCACTGTGCAGTCTACAGCATTTTCCCATGACCATTGTCCAGAACATCACACAGCATGCAACTCACCTCTCACCTGCAGTACCCGAATCTGGCCAGCGCAGCCCAATGTCGCACATTTATAGAGCAATGCATGCAAATTAGGAGTGGAGCAACTATAATGAGATGCAAATCGCGCCACTGCGCCTTTGAATGGCTGATCAGATGATTTGCATGTGTCGGCTGAATATCGCGCGAGTTGCGCTTATGCAACGGTTGAGCCGGGTTGAGCCAATGGTGCAGATCTGTGACTGTGAGGTACACTGCATTGGCGCATGCCAGATATAGCTTACGAGGCTGCCTGTCGCCTGCTGACGTGCTGTGCGCGATCGGCATCCAGGCCATGGCCACCATTGTGCCAGTGGCGCTACAGCACTGGGCACTATATGGCGCTAGTGGCACTACCGCGCATAGTCCACTGTGGCACTGGTACGCAGGGTGGTCAGTCGCGCAGGATGCGTATATGTCAGATGGTACTGTGCGTAACCTTGTGTCATTGCCCATGACCTGGTGTCCGACCTTTGCCCCCTGGCGCTGTTTGGCTGCCATGTGTACGGCCCTATTGCGCTGTCTGGTGACAGCGCTATGTGACCGACGGCGCTGTTCAACAGCGTGATTGGAACCTATGGTGGTCTATTGCCCAACATCTCCACGCGGGTTACGGTGCAGCGGGGCGCCATATTGCCTGCTGTAAAGTTGGTAGCATGGCACGCAGGAGGGCAGTGCAATGGAGCCCCGTGGAAGTGGCCAACGTGGTGGCCCTGGTGGAGCCCCACTATGGGGCACTGTATGGTGAGGTGCCCCTCACCATAGCTAGGACCCAGGTCTGGCAGCAAGTGGCCAGTGACCTGGTGGGGGTCACTGGGCGGTGCCGGTCAGCTGAGCACTGCCGGCACCGGTACAGTGACCTCCGCAGGAGGGATCCTGAGCTTCATGGGTGGCTACGGTCACGTGCCAGGAGGGGCATGGTGCCTAGGCCAGGTGGGTGTACCGTCTATGCACCTGTATTCTCTGTAGGGGTGTGAGTGTGTTTTGGTGGATGTGCATAGGTGGTGGCTCTGACATGGTTGGCTGTGTCAGTGTGTACAGGTGTGAGATGCATGGGGCTGGCTGTGTGGGCAGGCACTCTCACTGGGGCAGGGGGCAGTCTGCTTTGGAGTCACACTGATGTTTTTCTCAACATTTGTCTCCCACAGGACGGGCGGGCGGAGAGGATGCAGGCACGGGGTGAGGAGGGCCGTGCCAGGGCCCCGGTGCCGGTCGGTGGTGCTGTGGGTGGTGCGCCCCAGCAGCAGCGGCAGACACAGCTGCTTGAGGAGTGTGAGTATCATTACTTCATGGATGCTATTGCATGCTGGGGGGGGCATGACCACCAGCCATGCACAACACAACCATGCACGACACAGGCAACATTCATCACTGTCCAGTGTCACAGCACGTCTGTGTATGCATCATTGGTGGTCCATGCATGCACTGGGCACATGGCTGTGGGACTGGCATCGCACCACATTGCCACATCACTTGACAGCCTTATTTGTGCTGTGATGTACATGGCCGGTGTGTGTGTGCAGTGGTGCACATAGCTGGTGCTGCCTGGTTGGGCGTGTCATGTGCATGGTCACTGTGGGTGGGTGCATACTATCACAGCTGCGGGGCACTAGGCTTTATGCCTTGCAGGATGGGTGGTGTTCAGGGTTTTGGACAGTCACAGCCATTGACTGTGTTCCCTTTTCCTAGGTCTCAGCATCCTAAGAAGGATGGAGCGTGCCCTTCAGCGGATTACACATGTGTCAATTGCAACACATGGGATCCTGACCGACATTTACCGCCATGGGATCCGGAGACGGCGGAGGGGACAGCGACGGCGGCAGGCAGCAGCAGACCAGCCTGCCAGGCCATGATTGTGCTTCCCCTTCCCACTTCAACAATCCCGCCCACCCTGCCTTCCTTCTCCCAGTTGTTCAACCCTACCCCTTACCCATCCCTACCTTGTACCCCACCCCCCTTGTCTTGTACATGACTGTATATAGTTGTTCTTGTTCTTGTTGTTGAATTTTATTGTTTCTACGAATATATATATTTTGTTATGAATACTGTGGTGGTCTCTGATTTGCAGCTGGCTATGGTTGCTCAGTTGCAGTGGTGTGCATGCCATCTGGGGTGGTATGGTCCTGGGTGTGTGTGTGTGTGTGTGTGTGTGTGCATGGGGAGGTGTCTCCAGTGTGGCAGTGTCTTTCTGTTGGTCTTGCCATCTGCTGCCGCCCACTGCTGGGTGCACAGGGTGGGTCTGGCTTGTATGCTTCTCTGCTACATGGGGTTGACGTGTGCCGGGCGGGATGCATGGTGTTTCCTGCAGTGCCAGTCACTGCACATGGCTGGTGTCTTGGGGTCACGGTGCAGGGTGTGCTGTGCGCACGGGGGCTGATGTACACTGTGGTTGTCATCCCCCTGTGTGTGGCAGTCTCAGCCTGCCAGTGGTTGTGCTGGGGCATCATGGCCCTGCTGTGTTTTGTTGGCTTGTCCCCAAGGGCGAGTGGATCATCCGTCCCACCCCCAGTGATGCTGTGCTTGGGGTGTGCAGGTGTCTTGTTGGTTCTGCAGTGTGTTCCTGTGCCCATGTGTGGCATGGCTGCGGTGGGCCCCAGCCTGCCTCCCTGGATGTGCAGTTCCATTGCTCTGCCGGGGAGGCTCTGCTTGCGCTATGGCACCTCTGGACTGCTCAGCTGGGCTGCCCTGGTTGTGCTATAGCGCAATCTTTCTGCTCAGCTTCTCCTTCCTGGTTACGCTATGGCGCAACCTTTCTGCTCAGCTTCCCCTTCCTGGTTGCGCTATGGCGCAGTTTGTGCGATATTCAGACGTTGGCTGCTTGCGCACTTTGTTCTGCTCCATGTTTGAATATCGCTTCTGTTGCGCATATGCGCAATTGATTTGTGCTTGCTCCTGCTGTTGCGCACATTTTGGGCGCAGTTTGAATATCCGGGCCAGAGATTTTAAAAGAAGTACAGATGTACTTGACCAACATGTATGCCCAATCTACTCTGCAGGAATCTAACATGAAAGATTACTTGGCTTCCACCCCCCACCTCCTTTATTCCCATAGAGAAACTAGATGCATTAGCTGTGCCAATCTCTCAGCAAGAAACTGATTTTGCCATTAGATCTTTAAAAAATAATACCACACCTTGTCTTGATGGGTTGACTACAGAATTTTATAAGAAATATAGGGATGAATCGATAGAAATTCTTTATGTGGTATTTAATTGGATACATACTAAGGTTCGTACTACATAGAAACATAGAAACATAGAATCTGATGGCAGATAAGGACCGCTTGGCCAACCTAGTCTGCCCATTTTCCTACCTAACAGATAAGCTGCAGATCCTAATTAACCAACAGCTTACTTCCTCCTACCCCCCACTAGGACTGCCTTATGTCGGTCCCATGCATTCTTGAATTCCCCCACTGTTCTTGACTCCATGACCTCCTCAGGGAGGCTGTTGCATGCCTCCACAACCCTCTCTGTGAGAAAATACTTCCTCACATTACCTCTGAGCCGTCCCCCCTCTATCTTCAAATTGTGCCCCCTTGTTCTTGCACATCTCTTTTTCTGAAAGATGCCACCCTCTTGGACTTTGTTGATTCCCTTGAGGTACTTGAAAGTTTCTATCATGTCCCCTCTCTTCCCTCCTTTCCTCAAGGGTATACATATTAAGCTCCTTCAGTCTTTCTTCGTATGTCTTCTGGTGCAGACCCTGCACCATTTTGGTTGCCCTCCTCTGGACAGCCTCCACTCTGTCCATGTCTTTGTGGAGATGGGGTCTCCAGAACTGCACACAGTACTCCAGATGGGGTCTCACCAACTGTCTGTACAGAGGATAACAACTTCCTGTTTTCACTATTGATGCCTCTCCCTATGCATCCCAATATCCCCCAGCCTTCCTTACTGCCTTCTCACATTGCTTGCCCACCTTTAGGTCATCTGATATAATTAACCCAGGTCCCTTTCCATTTTTACTGTTGTCAGTATCTCACCCCCCATTGTGTACTCTAGCCCTGGGTTTTTGTTTCCCAGGTGCATTACCTTGCACTTCTTTGCATTGAATCTGAGCTGCCATACATTTCACCATTCATCCAACCTTGCCAAGTCCCTTCTCATCCTTTCCACTCCATCTGGTGTATCAACCCTGTTGCAGATATTTGTGTCATCTGCAAAGAGACATACTTTTCCTTCCAGTTCCTCTGCAATGTCACATATAAAGACATTAAAAAGGACTGGTCCCAGTACTGAACCCTGCGGTACCCTCAGTTAGTAACCTCCTTCTTCCACTGTGGACCCATTTCACTATCCATGCTGCCTTGTGTCCTGTGTCCCACTGACATCCAGGGTACTCAACAATTTTTCCTTCAGAAGTGATTCCATCATTTTACCTACCACTGAGGTCAAACTAACTGGTCTGTAGTTTCCTGCCTCTGTCCTGCTCCCACTTTTGTGGAGAGGAATCACATCCACCCTCCTCCAGTCCTCAGGTACCACCCCATCCTCCCATGATTTGTTAAAGAGAGTAGTCAGCGGTGTCATTAGTTCTACCCTTAGTTCTTTTAGAATTCTTGGGTGAATCCCATCAGGCCCCATTGCTCTGTCCACCTTCAATTTTATATAGTTCTTTCAGAACCCTTACTTCTATAAATGGACTGGTATCAACCCTCATCTTCAGAGTCTTTCTCTTGTTTGGTTTAGGTACCTCCCCCTCCTCTTCCTTTGTGAATACTGAGCAGAAATGTTCGTTCAGTATCCCTGCTTTTTCATTGTCACCCTCTACCCACATTCCCTCCCCTTTATTAAGCCTCAGTATTCCTCCTTTGGTCTTACTTTGCTCCCTAATGTACCTATAAAAGGTCTTATCCCCCTTCTTAACAGAATTGGCTATCCTTTCCTCAGTTTGGGCCTTTGCTATTCTGACTGCCTTCCCAGCCTCTTTCTGCTTTAACTGATAACATTCTCTGTCCTTCTCCTTCTGTGTTTTCTTATATTTCCTGAATGCTATCCTTTTCTCCTTAACCTTCCCTGCCACCTCTTTTGAGAACCATAGCATTTTTTTCCTTTGTTGTGTTTTGTTGATTTGCTTTACACAAAGGCTTGTTGCCTCTGTGATGGCTGTTTTGATTACTCTCCATTGTTCCTCCACCGCTCCTTCTTGCCTGTTTGCTAGTGCTTTTCTGAGGCACAAAAGGTCCCCATGAGCCCTTCGTACTTCCAAAGACATGAGTCCCAAAGAGTGTAGTCTTTCAGTATAGGCCATATTGCTATGACTATTAATTATTTTTGTAAAACAACGCTGTATTTGTTCTATCTTTTTTCTTTCAAATATTTTATAAGGGTTCCAAATCTGAGATGAATACTAAAGATGGGGACGGACATATGCCCTATACAAGGGGGCAAGGACTTTACTAGATCTGGACACAATATTTTTCTTATAGACCATAATGCCCTATTTGCCCTGTTAGTGGCTTCCATAACTTGCCTCTGTGTATTCAAGTTGTCACTTATATATATATACCCAGATCCTTTTCACTAACCATTTGACTAAGTAAGACATTATCCAAGAAATAATTCAATTTATTATTTTGTCTTCCCAAATGAAGTACTGTACACTTCTCCACATTCAATTTCATATCCTATTCTTGGGTCCAAAATAAGATAGTATTCAAATCGGCCACCTAACTTTAAATCATCTGCATATTTTACAACTGTACTGTTTAGTTTTTGAGTGATGTCAGACGTAGAAACATTGAAAAGTGTCGGACCCAGGACAGAGCCATGGGGGACTCCACTTGTGACTGAACCTACACCAGACAAATGACCATTTATTGTAACACACTGTGGTCTCATAGACAGCCAATCTATTACCCATTTGATTAATTTTCTAAGACTGTAATTTAACCAATGTGGTCTTTTATACTTAACAGATTTCTTAATTTGTGGAATATTATCTGTTACTAACTTCAAAATGGTATTTTTATAAACCTCCACATATCTTCCACTGATTTATCTTCTAAAACATTAATCCATGTTATTTTCTCTAAATCTGTCTCAATACCTTTTGTATCTGTTTTTTTCAGGAGAAATATTGATGTACAACTATTTCTAGGTATATATGTGTAATCCACAGTAAAGCAAATCGAGTTATAATCGCTAGTTGCCAAAGGGAAATCAATATAACAATCTTTTATAACAATATTAGGAGTGGCTAATACCAAGTCCAAATTTTCATTTCCTCTCCTCACTTGCTGAACATGTTGGGCCCAATTCTCGAATGGGGCTGCGTTCGGTGCAAGCTGCAGCAAACAGCAGCTTGTGCCAAAGCCCCATGCATCAGGGACCCTGCACCAGATTCTGGTACAGGAGGGGTCCTGGTGCCTAAGTCTCAATGCTTGCAGCAACCCCAGCCATGCAGCATCCGCACGGCACTTGGGAGGGTTCATTGCAAGTCCCTTGGACCATCCGCTGCACAGTCCAACCAGTTAAGGACCTGCCGCAGAGGTGTGCAGAGGGCTGTGCCAGTCCCCTGCTCTGTCTGGGGATGGGGAGGGGCACTACCTGCATGGGTGGGGGGCACAGGGCACCAATGTGAGGGTTGGTGGCATATGGCATGGTACTAACAGGGACACCAGGATCTGGAGTGGGGCACTACCATATCTATACATGATGAGGGGCACATCGAGGATCTGGTTGGTGCTCCTGCCCTGGATGCCCTATGGGGCACAACGTGGATGGGGGTCCACTATATGGCACTTGTGGGGCATAATGAGGTTGGGGAGGTGGGCCATGCTGCACTATCCATAGGACAGCTCACCCAGGGGAGTGATGTCTAAGTCCCCTTAGACCAGCCCTGGCTGGTCTAAGGGGACTTAGAATTTCTCCCACTGGGTGCTGTCTGTGAATAGCAAGCTGCAGCATGCATCAGCGTAGACCACCTAGCACCATGTCACAGGGTAGTGCAGGGTGCAGGGCTGGCACAAGCCCTGTTTGGGGCAGGCAGCCTGCAGTTGATGCAGGCAACCTTTGTGAACTGCATGGAGGCAGCCCTGCATTCAAGGTGCAACTTGCACCATGTCTGTTTGGTGCAAGCACCTTGAGTCAGTTGCAGGGCTTTGAGAAGAAGAAGAAGAATCAGCATTTACTGTATATAGCACTTTTCATACACAGTGTATCCCAAAGCACTTTACAAGCAATGCTAGACTGGTAGTGAAGTGACTGAATGTGTGGTGACAACCATATCGCACATCATCACCCACACACAGCCTGGATAATTGCATGAACCGGTTTATTGGAAGGGGAACATTGGCCAGGACACCGGGAATGTTCCCTACTCTTTGCGAAGAGTGCCCTGGGTTCTTTTACTTCCACCTGGACACCCACCAGGACAAGACCAGGATGGGCAGAAGGGACCTCAGTTTAACGTCTCATCTGAAGGATGACACACCCCAGCAGTACAGCACCCCCCAATACTGCACTCGGATGCCAGTGATTTTTAGGTACAAGTCCAATCTTGGTGTGGGACGAGAACCCACGACCTTCTGGTCCAGAGGTGGATGTGCTACCAAATGAGCCATGCTGACAGAATATTTGAGAATCGGGCCCGTTGTTTTAAATTCAGCTCACTGCAGACATTAGTAAGCTCAGTCCCTAATTTTAATTTGGAAACAACATTTGTCCAATCTATTCCTGTAATATTAAAATCTCCCATTATAACTGTATCTCCCATAGCTTCTGCTGTAGCAATTTTGGACATTATTTGTTTTGCTGTTTCCATTGTACTATTGGGGGGTGATATATACATCCAATAACAAGGGATTTCGTAATATTTCCATGAATCCTCACCCAAACAGATTCCTATGTAAAATTAGTTTTTATTTTAGCTGTAATATCCACGTAGCTCAAGCTTTCTTTAACAAAAAGTGCCACACCTCCACCCTTTCTATTATTTCTAGTATTTTCAAAGGTGATATATCCAGGAACCACATTTTCCCAACCATCAGGATCATTCTTTCTCCATGTCGCCATAACAGCAATGATGTCAGGTGATTTCTGATTTACAATTACCAGGAGTTCATCCATTTTATTATTAAGACTTCTTGCATTTAGATACAGAAAAGTTCATTTCTTTTTATAATTATTTCCAGATAATTTTCTAGGAGATATGGAAATAAAGGACTGCTGATTACCCGCCCCCCTACTATCCATTTAAATTGCCAGTTCCCATGGTTTGATTTATATTAGCCGCCAGTTTTCTGACCCCCTGAATATTCAAATGCAATCCATCTGTTGAATATAAATCCCTCCTATTTCTAAAACTAGATTCATTATCAATCAATAACACATGATTAGCTTTGCACATGTTGCTTAACCGCGCATTAATACGCTGGATTGTGCAGTTTTTCTCCCTATGTGCCTTAGGGATCGGCAATATGTTATATATAGTGACTGTGTGTTCTTGATTTTTTAAGGACATAGCCAGTTCAATAATGTCATGACATATATCCTTCTCATGTATTTTTCCCACATCATTCATCTCTACATGTAAAGTAATAAAGGACTCTGGGAGTATGGCTACTGTAGGTATGATCCTGGTTATATCATGGACACGTGCCCCAGGATAGCATGACACCATAACCTGCTCCTTTTTTTCCTCCACATGTATAAGTATCACAGCGTCTAATAATTGCATCCCCAAAAACAAACTTAAAGGAGTCCCCCACTTGTACCTGACACTGAGTCATGCTGTGTGTGTTAACATCAAACACCTCAATATTGTTGATGGTGTCTGTGTAATTTTGACCTGGGATTAGACTGTTTTCTTCAGATTCATCCACTTCGAGTTCCTGGTATCTATTTGTCACCTCAAGTGCATATGTTACTTTTTGAGATGCCTTTTTCCTTACTGTGACCTATGAATTTTATTTTATTCCCCCTGCATTCGATATTTCTTTTAATCTCTTAGATCTCGGCACCTAATCCATTGAGTGTTCAGGACTATCAGTCAGATTCCATGTCTTTTTTCTATTCATTGTTATTAAATCAGTTTCCTTTTCTACATTTTGTACAGACTCCTGTATTTTAATAATGTCCTGTAGGTCTTTTATTTTCTGCTTAAGTTCCTCATTCTCCAACTGGAACAATGACAGAACCTCACATTTAGTGCACTTGTACTCTATGTCACTAATCAGAGTATCCTGGTGTTTTGAAAACATGCCGCATAAGGTACATACCAGCAATACTGATTTTTTTAACTAAATATTGAATTGTATGTTCAGGTGTCTCACAATTATCTTTTTTCATTCATTTTGTAATGCCTTACAATGCAGAATGGGCAGACTATAAGTGTAGGTAGAAACACTAATATATGTGTAATAATAATCAAAGAACGCAATTCCTATAACGCGCTTATAACCGTCACCTTCAAATCCAAAAAATGCTAAACAGTACTGCCTGTATCATTTAGGTGCATAAACCAGGCTGACATACACAAGTTTTGAATCTTGCCCCTGTAGCCATGCTGTATTCAGCTCACCTGATTGATAATGTCTGATCTTCCTTAAGTCCTTTACCCCATTCCCTCTTTTCCCTGTGTGACAAACTGTACACATGCTGAAACATGCATGTCTCAGTGCACGTCTCCTCATGAACACTCATGCTCACCCTCTCGTGCTCGCAGAAGAGCGTAATTTATATCCCATGACCCGGAACACCTTGGATCAGGTCAGCTAACCCACATCTCAACTCTCTAATTAAAAATTATAGTGCCACAAATAAAGATCTCTGTAACTCATGTGTTGAGGTTTACTTCCCCAGAAATATCAACAGTGAAGGTATTTAGGTCTCAAAAGCAACTGGTAGTTTCCCCATATAGGCATGAAAACTACCAGTCACTACGCTGCTTCCTGGGTCAAGGCACACCCATGGCTGCAGCAATAAATGCTTCAAACAACATATATCTATTAAAAACAGGCAGAGCACAGACATATACGTCTGAACTAATGCATAGACAGATTTAACTCAAATGAAATACAAAATTCTTCCAAGTGCGATTTTCATTTTTATATTGCCATACAAATCTTCTTATTCAAAAAGGGTGATAAAATTAAGCTTAATAACTGGAGGGCACTTAGCCTTCTTAATGTAGACTTAAACATTCTGATGCAAATACTAACAAGTAGACTTGCCCAGATCACTCCATATGTTATATCAAAAGCACAAACCTGCTCTGTGACAGGTCGATCCATCTCTGAAAACCTATTGCTGATTAGAGAATCTATAGAGCAAGGGAAGGAGGATGTCATACTGTACATGGATATCTCCTTTCACTTGATCAGGAGAAAGCTTTCAACAAAGTTTCACATACTTTCATGTTTCAGGTGTTGGTGCACTATGGTGTTCCCAAACAGTCTTGTTCTTGGTTAAATATCTTATATAGTAAAGCATACTCCCTTCCCTTAGTTAAAGGACATTTTGGATCTTACATAACCATCCATAAAGGGGTGAGGCAGGGGTGTCCAATGAGCCTTCTCTTATATATCTATGGTTTAGACCCATTGTTGAGTTGTTTGCAACTGTCAAACATCATTAGTGGAATTACACCCAAAAAAAACCTCTTTGGAAGTTAAAGTAGCTACATATATAGATGACATTCATCTGTTTGTGCCAGATTGAACATCAGGAGACAATGCTTGTGAGTTGATCCAGGAATATTCTGAAACAGCAAGAGCTTCCATTAATAAAGGGAAAAGCACAGGTTATATTTTAAGACTTTTCACACCAATAATCATGGATATCCAGGGTATTCCTATATCGAATGACGAAGTTAGAATACTGGGAATTAGATTTGGTAGAGGGAATAACTCATTAATAAACTGGTCTGAGAAATTAGAAGTTGGTAAGCAAAAAATTGCTCTTTGGAAAATCTGGCAACAAACAAAAAAAAAAGAAAGTAGCCTTATTGAAACCTTTTCTCTCCCCATATTCTAGTATTTAAGTATGGTATATCTGATCCCTCAAACTTTAGAGACTACATTATTGGGATTAGTTTTTTCAACTATTTGGGGATGTAAACTGAATCCCATTAAGTGTGAAATTCTTTATAGGCCAGTGCAAAAAGGTGGATTAGCCTTATTAAACCCTATAGTACATTTTTATTGTGTATTATTTAGCACATACATTTGGAATCTAGGTATTCATTTTCCAGCACTTTGGACAACCTTTGCTGTTTCATGATTTAGCCCTTTTTTAAATCTTGGCAGACCCATTCAGTTCTCCCTGTCACATATCAGACAGGACCATTATTTTTCAAACCAGTGCACACTAAATTAAGACAATGAAAAATATGTCTGCAACAGGTAGTTAATGTACCAAGAAAAATGATTTACCAGACTATACAAGAACAAGCTTTTTTATCGCTCCAACTCATGGTACTATACCAGAGCTATATCACTGTAAGATACTGCAGACCTTAATAGATACAAGGACCTCCCCCCCCATCCAAAATGTGGGACATAATATGGTTAAGCTGTCATGGTAACCTAAACATCACATGCTAAACATAAAAGTATTACAGAATAGATATGTACCAGGACTTCATGTAATGCAGTGGTAGAAACAATGGAACATTTTTTTATTACTTGTCTGTATGTAGTAGGGTTTTGGCACTTGGTATCACAGCTGTGGAAAGAGCTTAGATGGAGATTTACCACTCATAATGAGTTAGTGGTGGGTTTCACTCAACAATTCTCAGAATTGTCTCTCGGCACTATTAGTTAATATTTGTGTGCATAAAATTTTGGTTGTGGCAAACCAGATGTAAATTAATAATGCAACAGTTAGTCATCACACCTTTGCAAGAAATTCAGCAGATAGAAAATAAATTGGTAACTCAATGCCAATATGATAAAACCCATTGTTCAGATGCAGTATGGGAAGCCAGATGTAATACAGTGCCCTTTTTAAAAGATAAAATTGGATGAAAAAATTCACTGTTTAGATTTTCTCAGTTAAGATCACTGTTAATTTAGGTGAAAATTAAAAAACTATGTTTTTTGTGTACCTAAATAATGAAGAATAATTATAGGACCAAGTGATTTGTGACAGAATTATGTTATCTTCTTATGATTATTAAAAACCAATGTTGCACCCTTTATATATATAAAAGGAAGGTGAGGAAGGTTTAGAAGTTATATGAGTTAACTTTTACCAAAAGGATTGCGAGATGTATCTGCTTTTCATGGTTTCTGTTTTCTTTTCTTCACCTCATATTGATGTAATGGTTGAAGTGCTATATTTGTATTTACTTACAAAATAATCCCCCTACTTCTTTATGGGGGTCTTGGAAGTTCATATTAGTTTAAGATTTCCCCTTGTAGGCTCTGTATAATGATTTGATGGCAACCCAGAAAATATATGTCTGTAATATGTATTTGATCCATCTTTCATTTTTCTTGTTTATGATTTGTGACTTATGCTGTCTGGATTAACACTATCTGTCATCATTTGTTGTTGAAGTTGCAATAAGAAATTCCCCTACTCTTGCATCGAGGAGCTCCTGGACATTTTGGCAGTTTGCTAAGATGGCTGTATCTGGCAGTGGAAGGGAGAGGAAGGAGGTTGTGAGAGCTGAAGGAATGGTCTCACCCCTAGTTTCAACTGAACAGGAGGCTGAAGGAATAGATATGGATATGGATGGGTTGTTTTCTCCTCATACAGGAAGCACTATGTCTCTTTTTATAGAGAACACTCATTACTCTCATCCCAGTGAAGAACCAGTAAATGTTCAAGAAACTGATGCTCTGGGGAACTGGGAACTGTTAAATGAATAAGAAACTAAACAGAAACAACTTTTGGATAGAGATGCAGTGAATTTAAATTCCTCCAGCGAAGTGAACACAAAGTGGGCACTTTGCATTGCCACTTCACTACATGGAGTGGGCAGTGCAAAGTGCACACTCTGCCTTGTCATTACCACTTCGCATTAAGGTGGAATGGCAATGCGAAGTAAGGCGAAGTCATTGTTTTTAATGGACTTTGTGTTCCTCATTATGATTCTAAGTGATCCACTTGGTGTTTCAGATTTGGCAGCCCCTCACACATCACATGGCTTACAGTGTTGTAAGTCACATGCTCTTTGGCTAGGCAGGAAGGAAGTGAGTCATACAAGCAGACACTTTTACTTTCTCCTGTGCGGACAGAGAGAGAGGAGTGTGTTTTGTGACTGCTGCTACTTTGAGAACAGAGCAAGGAGGAGATTTAAACTTTGATTAGACCCAACAGCTTTTTTAAAAGTTGCATTTTTTTGTCTTTTCTGTCTGTACTCTTTTTTCTTAATTTCTTTTTTGTAAATTAAAGTTTTCTTACCTTTATAAGTAGTTAGTTGTTTGTCTGTGACTGTGTGTGTGTTGTGTGACAGTGTGAGTAATGATTGCTCAGACTGAGGGAGCTCAGTACGAGAGATGGACCAGAGTGAGCGAATGTCTGGGGTGGGGACAGCTCTGGGAGAGTGTAGTAGTGGTAAGTGTCATACCATGTGCATGTATGGGGGCATGAGCACCCATTCCTGTTGGACCATTTGAATCTTTTGCCCCCCCAGAAGCAGGACCAGCACCGCCTCCTGTCCTGACTCTGAGGCAGTTGAACCACCACCACCACCAAGTCCAGCACCAGGTCCTCTGGAGCAAGATGTGCCTGTTCCCCTGGGCCCAGGTGTGGGTCCCATTCCTGTTCAGCACCATGACCAGCCAGCTTCTAGTTCAGCTGACCCTCCCCTGCCTGTGTCTGGTCCTCCCTGAACCTTCATTGTTTGGCAGTTTTTTGACTGTGTCGGGGGGACAGCAGTGTGGTTAAGTGCCACCTATGTGAGGTGGAGGTGTGCCGTGGCCCCCAGGTGACTTGCCTGGGGACTGGGGGCCATCACACCCATATGCTCAATCACCACCAATTGGAGTGGCTGGCTGCCACAGAACAGACCATGCCTGCACCTGCTGGCTGTTCTGTGGCAGTGGGTACAGCTGTACATGGCGGTATCCCTATAAAGAGGAGGGCCACAGCAGCACCTGCTGCTCCACCAATATCCCCACCACCACCACAACCAGCAGGTCAGCCTGTAGAACGTGTGGACCCCAGAGAACTGTGTGTAATACAGACTGACTTGGCAGTTCTTTGGATTGCAGTTGAGGAGAACAACAAGAGGGTGAGTGCTGTGGAGCAGCGGCTGGATCACACAGAGGGACATCAGTTGCAAATTATGTCCATGCTGGAACTGTTGCTGGATCACCATGGGATCCCACATTAGCTTTATTTTCCTCACACCATGTGCCCCCCCACGCCTTCCTTGCTGTGTTATAAAATGTATTCGTCCACCATCCCCGACCCTTGTATGTAGTTATGTCCTTTTTTGTTGTCTTCTGTATGTATTCTGAGCAGTGCAAGTTTACTGTGCAAAACTGCATGGGTGCAGCCTTCTTTCCAGTCTGTATATGTACAGCAGACACTGTCCAACTCCCTGACTTAAAAACACTTATTAATGAGTACAATGGTGGGATGGTGAAGCCGGGAGAGATACTACA
This sequence comes from Neoceratodus forsteri, assembly GCA_016271365.2. Lineage (NCBI taxonomy): Eukaryota > Metazoa > Chordata > Ceratodontiformes > Ceratodontidae > Neoceratodus > Neoceratodus forsteri. The sequence continues at coordinate 14,065,729 of CM028131.1, forward strand.
AAACAGGCATACAATGCACCCAAGTAACTAGTAAAAAAATTAATGTTGTGATTCATGACATAATCATAAATCGTGATTTGTGGCTGCATTTGTGACCGTGATGATGGAGAAACGTGAATGCCTATGGCTGTACTTTCCCGGGCCCCAATGAGGTGTGGCACAAAACTCCCCAACTTAAAAACACTCATTAATGAGTACAATGGTGGGGTGGTAAAGCATGGAGAGATACTATAAAACCGGCTTACAATACATCCAAGTAACTATAAAAAACTTAATGTTGTGATTCGTGACATGATCGTAAATGATGATTTGTGACTGCATTTGTGAAATGTGTAGCTAGGGCTGAATATCGATGAAGAACGTGATTTGTATAATGAGTAACTCGTTGTGATGGTCCTGACTTAAAAACGCATACTAATGAGTACAATGTTCATGCAGAATTAAGCACCACACCTGTCCAGTACTCTGAAGGGAAGCCAAAGAAACAACTGTGACTTAAGTTACAGATGGAGATTGGGCCCTAAAGAGATGCAGATTCACAGACAGATTAAGATTGTGCTGTACACTGAAGAGATGCAGATGCAAAGGCACAACACCTAACCAGTGCTCACCATCAGAAATTCAAATCTGGAAAAGATTACCTTTGCCGGCTGGGGCAGGCCATGGGGGGGGGGATGCAGTTTACTGCACTGCTGCAATAACAGTCACTAGTACTAGTACCAGTAAAGATACCACAAAGAAGTATAAAAATTATACAGCTGCAGTAGATAGCAGGTTCACATTGCTGAAATTATGTGGCACAATAAAAGGTGTCTGATTTGATAACATCCATCACACACATACTCACACACACGCTAAGTAATGCGGAGCAAATTGAAAACTTCTGTAATATAACCACATATTTTAAACGAACTAAAATTATGCACTGCTACACCACAACAAACAAAAAATGGCAGGAATAATTGAACACAGTTATACAAGAAAAAATCACCAAAGCAGAAAGCACTGTTTTTTTCTCCAAGTTAATCTACCTACTCCACAGATATGCCCCTCCCCCAAAGCACACTTCCACTGTCTTTCAGTACACAGACTGAATGTTGTACATTAACATTCAAAATCCACACACAAACAATAAACTCTCGATGATATGAGGACAGGAGGGTTTCCTATAATCGATGAACTAAAGTTTCAGCAAAAAAAAAAATGACTCAAAAAGGCTTTTTTAACAGCTTTTAGAAGGTTTGAATTGTAGAGAGCTCTCAGAGCAGATTGTCTCCTACAGCTTCCTACACACACCCCCCCAAACTGAGGCTGTGCAGAACAATCTAGAGCCCATGTGACCTGAAATCCCATGAATCACTGCAAAATTCACCTTTGGAGCTTAAAAACAAGGCAAACTGAGGTGAAGTACATTGTTTTCAATGTATTTCACCTTAAGAATTGGTGGAGTAGTGGATTGGGAAGGCAGAGTAATGTGAAGTCATTGTTTTCAGTGGACTTCATGTTAATTATTATAATGTGAAGGACTCCGCTTCGCGTTGCAGAGCACTTCGTAAATTCACTTTCACTCCGTGTTCCACTTCGCGGAGAGAATTGGGGCCACTTCGCCCATCTCTACTTTTGGACATGCTTACAGAAATGGAAAATGCCACCCTGAAGCAGCAAGCGAATAATGAAACAGACATGGGACAGTACAGTGTCAGTATAGCGCTGCCTTCACAGTGCTGGGTTGACCATGCTGCAGAAAGAACAAAAGTTTCTACAGTGACAGGGGTAGCTCAGTTTATGGCAATAATTGCTACCACTGTGGCAGTAAGCTCACCTGGAGGAGTGTCAAGGGGGCTACTGGTGTGGCACCTGATTGAGCCACCCCCATGGTAGAGTGGCTAGGACACTGGCAACCGGCAGCGTGGGGGACCTGGGACCACAGTTTGGTTCCCACCAGATCCAATTCTGCTGCAGTACTTTTTTACAAAAAAAGATTTTCCCCCTTCAAGTGTTTCACCCCATCTCCGAAGTCCGCACCCCATTGGAGTTAGATATATTTAGTCTGAGGGGTGTGGGGGATGAAATCCCCCAGATCAGGGGGTGCAGTGGATGAAGCCACCCAAACAAAAGAAAGTACAGTGTTTTCTCCATTTGAGCCACTACTGTACTTCTATGGTTGGTGTTTTTTCCAAACCTTTTTTTGTCACACATTGTTTTGTGTGTGGCATTGTTTTGTGCAGTTCTGGCCATGTCTAGAGATACAGTGAATTTAAATTTTGCCAGTGAAGTGAACGTGAAGAGAGCACTTTGCGTTGTCACTCCACTTTGTGGAGTGGCCAGCATGAAATGCCCACTTCACCTTGTTATTATTGCTTCACGTTGTCATTCCACCTTAAGGCTAAGTAAGGAGGAGTGATAACAATATTGGCAGCCCCCCACACACACACAGTCACTAGAATTAATGTGCATCCTCAAAATGCTACTGTCGTCTTGTCTCCAGAAAATTCCCCAGTGCTGACCAAGTGAAATGAGAGAGTAACAAGAAATGTAAAGTCTCACATAATTAATGGCACATTCAGTCATCAGGGCAGTTGTCAGACAAAGTCATCAGAATTAATGTTCATTCCCAAAATGCTACTGTCTTGTGTCAAGAAAATTTCCCACTGCTGATGAAATGAAATGAGAGTGTACCAAGACATGCAAAGTCTTCCATCTTAGAGAAGCAGCGAATGAAAATTCCACCAGTGAGGCACCCGTGAAGTGGGCACTTTGCGTTGTCACTTCACTACGCAGAGTGGCCAGCATGCAAAGCCCACCTCGCCTTGTTATTGTGATTGTGACTTCTTGCTGTCATTCTGCCTTAACCGGAAGTAAGGAGGAGTGACAACAATATTGGCAGTCCCCGAGCCCCCACACATCACATGGCTTACAGTACTGTAATTCACGTGCTGTACAGGAACATGAATGCCTATGGCTGTAGTTCCCTGATGACAATAACCTGTATCACAAAACTCCCCGATTTGAAAACTCATATCAATGAGTACAGTTGTGAAGTCTGGAGAGATACTACAAAACAGGCTTACATGATGTAAGTAAGTAGTAAAAAAATGTATTTTGTGGTTTGTGATGTGATCGGGAATTGTGACTGCATTTGTGACCATGAAATATGAATTTATTTTTCTCAGACTTGGAGCTGACGAGCGTATTGGGAACGTAAATGCCTACGGCTGTACTTCCCTGATGACCTGGCTGTTCACAAAACTCACCAGCTTGAAAACTCATATCAATGGGTACAGTGGTGAAGTCTGAAGAGATACTACAAAACATTAATTTTGTGATTCTTGACGTGATTGTGAATTGTGTGCACCACACCAGTATTCTGAAGGGAGGCCAAAGAAACAACTGTGACTTGAGTAACAGATGGAGATTGGGCCCTAAAGAGTTGCAAATGCACAGACAGATTAACATTGTGCTGTGCACTAAAGAGATGCAGACACAAAGGCACAACAACAGAACCTAACCAGTGGTCACCATCAGAAATCCAAATTTGGAAAATAATACCTTTTGCCATTGGGGGAAGGGGTAGTGCATAGCAGTAACAGTCCACTACTACCAGTAAAGATACCACAAGCAGTAGATACATAGATACATAGACAGTGTCGGCAGATAAGGGTCTATGGCCCACCCAGTCTGCCCATTTGAGCTTGTAAGTTCAGTTTATGTTTTCCTAGAAGTCTGTTGCCCCTTAACCCTGACCTCCAGAATTCCTTTATGTCTATCCCATGCATTCTTAAATCCCGTGATTGTTTCAGCCCCCACCACTTCCTCTGGGAGGTTGTTCCACTTGTCCACCACCTGTTCTGTGAAGAAATTCTTCCTCATGTTTCCTCTGAATCGTCCTCCCTCCAACTTCATCCCATGCCCTCGAGTCCTGGAACATCTTTTTTGCTTAAAAATAGTGTATTCCTGCGCCGTGTTCCTCCCTGTAAGATACTTGCATGTCTCTATCATATCCCCTCTCTCCCTCCTCTCCTCCAGGGAGTACATGTTCAGTTCCTTCAACCTGTCTTCATAGGACTTGTGATGCAATCCATGCACCATCTTTGTTGCCCTCCTCTGAACTTTCTCTACCCTGTCTATGTCATTACGTAGGTATGGTCTCCAGAACTGTACACTGTACTCCAGGTGGGGCCTCACTAGTGTCTTGTATAGTGGAATTACGACTCCCTTTTCCTGCTGGTGAAGCCCTGCCTATACATCCCAGCATCCTATTTGGTTTACCTGCTGCCTTGTCACACTGTTTCCTTACCTTGAGGTCATCAGAGATGATAACCCCAAGATCCCTTTCCTTCTTGGTGCATGCTATATCCTCACTCCCCAACTGATATATTGTGCCAGGATTTTTGTGCCCCATATGCATTATCTTGCATTTCTTGGTATTGAATTTCAACTGCCAAACCCCTGACCATTCTTCAAGTTTCTGCAGGTCCCTTCTTATTCTGTCTACACCCTCTGGTGTGTCTACTCTGTTACAGAGCTTTGTGTCATCAGTGAACAGTGAAATTCTGCCTTCTAGTTCCTGCACAATGTCACTGATGAAGATGTTGAATAGGACTAGTACAAAAAATTCATGCAGGTGCAGTGGATAGCAGGTTCACACCGCTGCAATTACTCTGTGGCACAATAAATGGTATCTGATTTAATGGCATTCATGCATCGCACACACACACACACACACACACACACACACACACACACACTGCAAGAAATGCAAAGCAATTTGAAAACCTTTAGTAATACAACCAAATGTTTTAAACAAACTGAAATTATTCACTGCTGCACCACAACAATCAGCAAAAAAATGCCAAGAATTACTAAAAATATTACTGTGTGTACATTAACACAGTTATACAAGAAAAATATAACCAAAACAGAAAGACTGCCTTTTTTCCCAGTTAATCTACCTACACCACAGATACGCCCCTTCCCCAAAGCATACTTCACAGTTCACAGACTGACTGTTCTAGATTAACATTAAAAATCCACACACAAACAATAAACACTCGATGATATGAGCACAGGAGGGTTTGCTACAATCGTTTTACTAAATTTTGAGCCAAATAATGGCTCAAAAAGGCTTTTTTAACAGTTTTTAGAGGATTTGAATGGCAGAGCTCTGAGAGGAAACTGTCTCCATCTTCCACTACACACACACTACACAGATCTGAGGCTGTGCAGAACAATCTACAGGCCATGTGACCTGCAATCCCATGAAGCACTGCAAATTCATTTTGGAACTCAATAACAAGGTGAAGTGATGCAAAGTACATTGATTTCAGTGTTACTTCACCTTAGAATTGGTGGAGAAGTGGTTTGGGAAAGGTGGAGTAACACAAAGTCATTGTTTTCAATGAACTTCATGTTCTCCATTATAATGCCAAGTACTCCGCTTCCCGTTGCAGAGCACTTTGCGTATTCCACATTACTCCGTGTATCACTTCGAAGAGCAAATTTAACCCACTTTGCTCACCACTAGCCGTGATATTATGACCCTGTGCCCATGGGACAGAATCAGTTTTCATCGAGAGAATCAATGCAGATGGAGAAGAAAGTTGATCGGCTGAAACTGAAAACTGCTGACGCAGCTTCATCAAAGGATTGCACCATGGAGGATCTGACAACCTGTACTGAGAGTGAGATGCACCCTGAAAATACGGAAAGAGATGTAACGAGTGATGCAAGCAATAAAACGGAGCAAGTAGAAACTGAAATACTATATGATATAACTAAACTTGAAATGAATAATATCAAAAAATAATGTGCTGCCAATCTTTTAGAAACTGAAACACGACTCTTTGGACCAGTGGCATACTGTATATTGAAGGGGGAAGTAAAGTAAATGATAATCAGCAGCACAGGAAAACACTAGGGATGAAAGAAAGCATTAAGCAAAGTAATAAAACAGATGTGGGGAACTGGTCTCCGAAAGAGCCCTGATGGCAGTAGGCTGGGTGCAAGATAAAAAAGGGATATGGGAGCTGGATGAAAGGAACCCTTTGGTACAGAAATACAGAACTGAATTTCCATATGTACCCACAGAACAAGTAATGAATCCAATCTCAGTTGAAATAAAGCAGAATACTGAAACAGCTAGCACCACAACAGGGGCCTCCTTGCACAAATGATAATTAAACCCATAAAAATCGAAAAAAGAAAAAGATAAATGCAGGAAATATGCAGACTTATTTACTCCATGAGGAGAACCAGCTCCCAGAAGAAACACAGTGTGAGTAGACTGATCTACAATGGAGGCCTTGAACACACTTCTGATAGGATCATCATACTATAGCATGCACTTTGCTTAAAGACACCATGACATTTTTTTGCCTATGAAATATAAGCTTTGAGTCATACAGGAGGCACTAATTTTGACATCCATTTTAAAACAATAACTGGCTTAGATACATTTTGGACTAAATGTAATGAGATCTACAAGTCTCCATTATGGAGCCCTTTTCTGACAACTCAGTTCATGTTTATTGCAGGAAAGCTCCACTGAGCAAGCTCATTCACAAGGAGACCCTGCAGTCCGCATTACAAAGCCCATGTTGCATACTATTACTGTACTGTTTAAAATGAGGGGAGACATATCTGATATCCTTATTTGGTTAAGACAGCCTTGTGAAGTACTAGACATTCCCACATCTATTCTAGATTCTGACCAGATATGGAATGGAGGGGAAGATAAAAGTTAAATTAATGCAAACAGAAATTGGGATGATGCACTTACCAGTAAACTTCTTTTTGAGGTGAGACAGAGGCCCTTGTTGTACATGGGACTGCCCAACTCTTGCTTTAAATGTGGATTAAGAGGACTTTGGGGAAATGCTTGAGATAGCACTAAATGCAGTCACTGTTCTGAGTACAGTCACTTGCCTACTGAATGTCAGGACACTTTTGAATGTAGTTTGGGTGAAAGAAGAGATCACACCTATGCATAGTGTCCATTGGTCTCACACAACAGCAGAGAATCTCTTTATATAGAGACCTTAGTCACTCAAGCTCAGCAGAAGGGGTCAATGCAAGTTTCCAAAAGAAGGTTAGAACAGATGCAACACATTACATTAGAACAAGAATCTGACACCCCCAATTATTTTCTGTGTACACTATATAGTTGTAACGTGTTCGGTATGTTACTTTGTGGGTAACTCTGCTTCCTTGTAGCTGTAGAAAGAATACAGTACCACTTGAGGTTAAGAAACCCAGATCATAATAGTCACCCTGATACATGATCAGACTTGTTGCCTTTTGTGTGGTCCTGTTTCCCCTCCTTATAGTACAAGGTAGGTACCCATTTAGATATTGGTCTCACTTTATACGTGATGTTCACAGTATTTGTAAATCTTTTAAATACAATGACTTCAATATTGTGGTAGATGACCTGCATGTAACACTTAGCATTTTACTGCTGGTTTATAATGTTTATATATGTTGCTTTGGCACCCTTAATAAACATTTTTAACAACAAAAGAATCTGAAAAACCTGATCAAAGTGCAGAGGAGGAAACTATCCCACCATGATGGAACTGGAAGTACAACAAGATGTGGAGGAGATTGAATTGGGGAAACCAGAGGTAGAGGGTATAGTTATTGACCCAGTGAAGGAAGTAAGTAAACTCGAACAGATGCTCCCCTCACCCAAATAGGGGAATTATTTTATTTTTTATTTAGTTTTTGTTGACTGGGTAAGTGCACTAGACAAATCCTGCCTATTTTCAGGCACAACCTGGGGGAAGGGGATACAGATGAATGCCAACTGACCTTGAACCAGATTAAGCTCTTGGTGGTATTTTTAGTGAATGAGGGAAATTTGGCCAGGACACCGGGGAAATTCCCCTACTCTTTTTGATAAGTGCCATGGGATCTTTAACATCCACCTGAACTACCACCAATCCAGGCAGATGGGACCTCAGTTTAACATCTCATCTGAAAGATGGCACCTCAGAAGTGCAGCACTCCTCTCATGCTGCACTACAGTGTCAGTACTGGGATATTAACCCAAGTGCCAGATGTGGGAACCGAACTCACAGCCTCTGATATCCCGGCCTCAGAGTCGAGTGTGCTACCTACTGAGCCACCAACACTGCTAAACTTCTAAATTTCAACAAGTAAGAGTTAGGAAAAGGCCCAGGGATGAAGAGAAATCAGTGCAGAAAGATAAACCAATAACCATGCCAGTATGTTGTACAAAAAAAGATTCAGCGTGCTGTCCCATAAAACAAACTGGGGGGAAACTGACATTGAGGAAGAGGAATCGGGCCTCTTCAGTGGCTTCTTCACTAAAAGACCCCCTCTCTGACCAAGAGCAACATAGCACAGATTCACACAGGATCTCTAGGAGAGCTAGGTCACAGAATAACTGAAATCCTGAGATGACCCCCCCCCTCCTTTTAGTCCACCCTTATGGCTGCATTTAAGATAGCCATGATAAATGTAGACAGCATAAAAGGGTTTACAAAGGTTCTGACAGTACTGAATAGTTTGTCCACTTTCGATAGTTAGTTCTTTCTACTACAAGATACTAGGATTAAAACCAAATATGAAATAAGTCAGGCCACTACGTTATAGATTAAAGGACCATCATTTTTGTCTATAGGCTTAGATATTTGTGATGGGGTGGAGGTGTTATTTAATGAACAAAATTTTAAATTGATGAAACTTACTGAAAAAGTGCTAGGAAGAGCCCTAGCACTGGTTATTACTTTTGGAACAGTGAGGCTTAGAGTGATACAACATATGCTCCTCAAACAAAAGCGTCTAGGGTTAGCTTGTTTAATGATATTCAGCCCTATCTACACATTTCATGTACAGTAATCTGGGCAGGAGATTTTAATTGTGGAGTAAAACAGAAGGATAGGGGATTACAAACTCAAAAATTGTAGAGGGATACAAATAGCCTGAATGATATTACAAAAACTGAAAGATGCCTACGGGGAAATCCATAAAATAGGAGGAAATACTTACTTTTGTGGAACACTTTCAACTACAATAGATTATATATCTGTTTCAGAACATTTACAACTCACCTCTGCACTCATGCAGGGTTGGGAATTCGCAGATCACAGGATGAAAAGCTGTATGCTACAATGGAGGAACCTCCATCACATGGGAAAAAGATATGGAGGATGAATAACAGTAAATTAAATGATGAAAAATGAATGCCTCCCAACCCATCTCCCCCCTTGCTTCCACCTCTATCTAATCCCCTCATCCACTAAATTTTGACAATGCTTACTTGGCTTCACCAGTTTCTCCCTTATTCCCTCTCTTAGTGCTTCCTTCACTCTACTTCTCCTCCCCTCACTCCCAGTTGCCAGTCCTGTCCCCTCCATGGTCCTCTCTCCTTCTCCTGCCTTGCATTATTAGTGCACTTATGTTACACTTGATTTTGTTGCTGCATATACTGTACCATAATATCTGTACTTTTATAATCCTACATGTTAAATAACTGTATCTGAATTGCCTGTTTGTTTTCTTTGTTAACACTTTTTTGATTTGTATAATTTAACTACTATATCCCTGTTTTGTCATGATGTGGAACATTTGAAAATGAGCTTCCAGCTCAAAGGGTGTAATCCAAGATTTCAATAAATAAATTAGACTCAGTAATGTGCCTCTATGACACAATTGGACAATGGCGGGAAGGCAATAAAAAAGATTTTAATCAATTGTTCAGCACTTATACAGGGACTAAAGCAGAACAGGAATATCTACAATAGTTACAGTTACAAAACCAACTGCAATCACTGATCTCTGGAACTAAAACTGAAAAGGCAGACTATGATTCACAAATATGGACTACACAGAAGCAAATGAATGCACTCCAATATGATAGGGCACAGTCATTGTATCAGGAGATGAGGTTTGGAACTCAGTGCTAAAAACAAACCTTTGACCCTTGTCGTGACTATAGTGTAAGAACTGAAAAAGGTCTATACAAACAGTTTACCAGGTTAATGGACAAACCACTTACACAAAACAGGGTATAATGTACACGACTGAGGATTTTGTAAAGCAGCAATTTAGTACTGTACCACAAATCTAAAATGATACAGATATATTCAGTAACTTAAATATTCCTAAATTAACAGTCAGAGAAATACACCAGTTAAATGCACCAATAGTTTTTGTTATGTTGAATTTCCATTGAATTGGCCATGTAGCCTAATGGATAAGGCGTCTGACTTCAGATTAGAAGATTGAAGGTTCGAGTCCTACCATAGTCGTAAAATACACCAAAACTTTGGTGCAGAAATATGGAGGAGGGGGAGGACTCGGCACCCAACTGGTACTTAGAAGCACAAGCAGACTCGATAGACCGTTAAGCCTAATCTGCTGGCAGTTAGTTTCAGTTAATTTATTATACTGGAAAGGCACGTGCGCTTAAGCTGCCCATTTTCACAAGCATCCAGTTTTGAACAAATGCAACAGGAGGATTACATATTGCAAGTCAAAACAGTAAAAGGGTTGCAAAAATGGGCACTCAGGAGACAACGTATAGTACAACAGAGCACCGATATGTTACATAACAATATAGGAAAAACATTTACAAGTGCATTGGTAGAAAAGATGTTAAACTAGACTTAGGACAATTGAGCAATCAAAAGACACTAAACAAAATGTAAACATTTACAAGTGCTCTGGTGGAAAAGTGCTAGACATTATCAGTCTAGGGGATCCAGCCTCCACTACATTGGGTCAAATTCACTTGATAAGGAGGCAGAAAAAAGAAGGAGCACCAAGTGGGAGTATCACGTGGTGGTACAGCTACAGATGGCGTCCTGAGAAAGGTAATACTTTAGGTTATACTTAGAGAAAGCCAGAGAGGGGCATTCAGTGATAGAAGGGGAAAGACTGTTGAACCACTTGGTGCCCATTTAGGAGAGGGTGTTTTGGCCATGTGTGGTCTGACAGAAAGAGATGGAGAAAGAGAGGGGGGAGGACATTCTGGTGATTTGAGGATGTGAAGACTTAGGGAAAAAGTAAATAATGTTGTCTGGGAGGAGGCCCAGTGATAGTTTATGGGAGAAAGTGAGTATTTTGCTGTTGAGTCTGTCCCCTAGAGAGGTCCAGTTGGAAACTCTGTAAAGGTCACAGTGGTGGGTTAGTCTGGGGAGATCAGATACAAAATGAATGATGCTCTGGTAGGTGGAACAGAGTATTTTTAAGGTTGCTGTGAGTGAGCGGTGGAAGCTTCCTGGCACTGGAAAATGCTTAAAATGCCTGAGCTGGATTCAGACATTACTGGAGTTCAGTGGCACTAAATCAAAGCACCCGTAACCACCTTGTGCTATTTTCTACACAAAAACAGTCCCACAGAGAAAAGGAAGTTCTATGGACCAAAATGGAGCCATCCAAATGTTTCTTTATGGCCCCAGTTTCTCAAACAACTGCAAGCAGCATGACCACCCCCCCCCACTTCTCTCCAGTTTACAAATCTCCTGCTACATGAGAGTTGCAAGCTAACTGGCTTTCAGCTCTCACAAGATTTTGGCCACCATGTTAGATGAGGATAAACAAACTAGGTTTGACTAAATCCAACATATCTTGCAGTGGAGAATGAAGCTAGCTATTGCTACAGCTTCTCTAGGCAAAGTCCCCTAACTTACTGACCATAAGAGAGAATTGAAGAAACATGTTTTGTGGAACAAAAAATGCTTCTGCCCCAAACAGTATCTTATTACAATAGCAGCCAGCAATGCAGATGATCCCTCACTCAGTTTACCACAGCCAAGGCAAGTTTTAGCTAAAGCAGCCTGCCCCCCCAAAGGCACATGCCTACTTTATCCCAGAGATAACTAAGGCATACATAAAGGGCCGAAAATGATACGCAGCACTGTTCTATATTGGGTGAACCTACAAGGAGGTTTGATTAAAATAACTATTTGGAAAACAGTGAACTTTAATAGTCATTTTTTCACTAATATTTAGTTACTTTTTCTCTCTTAAAGGTACAATCACATATTAATTAAGGAGCTGCTACTATGTACTGTGTGTGACAAAAGTAATACATACCAATGTGAATGCATGACTTGGTCCTATTAATTTAATAAAAAAGGACCGGAACAAGATAATTTATCAAATTTTTGAAATTTAAAGGACGCTAAATTTACAGGATGCTAAAATACTAACTGATGTGCCACAGTTCCCCATTACAAGCATAGTAGCACCTGAACTGCTCATTCAAGAAATCACTATACAACAGTCTCTGAAGCATTTTCTCAGTCTCTCTGTGTCTCACCTCAAAATGACATGTTCTCTAGACCTTTCTTATGACATATTATGTATTTTAAACTCACCACCTTCTTCTATCAAAAGGTAGAGGAAACTCCTCTATTATCTACCTGACCAAAACACTATAAAAAAGTAGGTCTCATCCTGCTTTGATGGAGTGGTTTGGCTTGTTCACATTTTGGCCAAAGTTTGATAACTAAGAGCCCCTATTTTGGACATGAGAGATTAAAAAAATCCTCCATTACAGGCCTGTTTGGGCAGATGGGGGGTGCACATTGGACTTCATTTGTTTGTTGATATTGGTCACAACTAGGAGCCCCTCTAAAAACAATTAAATAAATGTATAAAGCCAGGGTTGAGCAGATCACACATTGAATTGGTTTATGATTAGGGGGAAGCTGTGACTACTTTCCTAGTGATTTGCTCCCAGCCACAAATAGCAGACTGCATTCTATAAATGTGACAAAGAAGCTGGAGTATTGTCTTTGCAAACAGAGAATGAAACAGCAGAACTCTAACTCAGATCAACAAGGTACTTTTTACATTATATAACATGCAGGACCAAATTGATTGGGGCCACTTTGATGGAGTGGTTTGGCTTGTTCACATTTTGGCCAAAGTTTGATAACTAAGAGCCCCTATTTGGGACATGAGAGATTTAAAAAATCCTACATTACAGGCCTGTTTGGGTAGATGGGGGGCACACTGGACTTCATTTGTTTGTTGATATTGGTCACAACTAGGAGCCCCACTAAAAACAATTAAATAAATTTATAAAGCCATGGTTGAGCAGATCACACATTGAATTGGTATGGGTAAAACCCAGATCACCAGACCAGGACCCGTGCTCTCAAATCTGCACTGGGCACTGCTTGTGCAAATATTGCTGATCCAGTGGATCAAATAAATATGTGCAAATAAATAAATACTCGACTTCGCCTCAAGCTTCAACCCACCCCAGGAGTGACATTAATACACGATAAAACACACCCTGTCATGCCTTATTGCTTAAATATGCCCTTTCTCAATGTACTATACTTTGATTCAATTAGTGTATGCACAGCCTTCATGTGAACACTCTGGGCTTCTCTTTGAATCCTGATGTCTATTTGCTTTAGCTATTGTATATTGTTTGAACTGCTTTGGTCTTCTTGATGTGGTGCCTGTGTGCCTAAACTATGTAATCTGTTTATCTACTGTTACCCATCTACTCCAGTGAATGATTATTATAACTGTCTGCTCTCTGAGCCATTGTTTTTGGACTTATTAACTGTGCTGTCTTTGTATTAGTTTCAATGAGGTGCCTTTGTAAATGAGTCTCTGACTCAAGGGCTGCAAATCTGATATTTTTTAATTAAATAAATAAATAAACGTTTATGTTTAAGCCCATGAAACACCCTTATCTAGTTAATGCATTCACAGTCATAGTGGCTCTGCCAGAGCTTGCTGAGAAGTGTCATGGAATCTTTAACATCCAATTAACCACCATTAGAACAGGCAGATTGGATCTTAGTTTAACATCTCATCTGAAAGATGGCACCACAAAAGTGCAGAACCCCCCTCATGCTGCACTACAGTGTCAGTATTTGGATTTGGCCAAAGTACCTGGTGTAGGGATAGAACACACAGCCTTCTGATCTTCCAGTCTCAGAGGTGAGTGTGCAGCCTGCTGTGCCACTGATACTGACATTACATAATAAATTGTACCAAATATACACATTGGGCCCGATTCACAAAGCCTCTAGCATGGCACAAGGGGATTGCGCCAAAAAGAATGGTGCAAGGTGAACCTTGCACCAAAAGATATATCAGAAGCAATTCTCAAAGGCAGCCTGTGTCAAACACAGGCTGCCTGCCCCAAACAGGGCTTGTGCCATCTCTGCAACTAGAAATGGGCTTTGACAAGTTGCTAGGGGGCCTTGCAGCAGATGCAAGCTGCCACAACCCAGAAATGCAATTCATAGACATCTCCCTGAGGAAGAAATTCTAAGTTCCCTTAGACCAGCAAGGGATGGATTAAAGGGACTTAGAAATATCTCCCCTGAGGGAGCTGCTGGTCACATCAATGCCATGCAAACCCACTCCCCTATCCTCGATGAGCCCCACAAATAAATACATATAAAAATCACCCCAATCCCTGAAATGGCCCACAATCATAGCTATATAAGAATACCCACACCCAGACCCCTGATGTGCCCCACAATTGAATTCATGTAGATGAATCCCCCCATTTCCTCGCTGTGCCCACAATGTTAATATATATAACTCACCCCTAGCCAGATCCCCAATGTGCCCCACACATCTAATACATACAGTAGAATCCCCCTGCCCAGATTCCTGATGTGCCCCACAATTTAATTCATATAGAGGAATCTCCCCATTTCACAATGTGCCCACAATGTTAATATATATAACTCACCCCCACCCGGATCCCTGATGTGCCCCACACATCTGACACATACAGTAGAATACCCCTGGCCAGATTCCTGATGTACCCATCAGTATGGCAGATAAATCAGCCCCTCATTGGTGGTCTAGTACCCCCCACTCCCCAGCCCAGCAGGTAGTGCCCCTCCATCTCCAGATATAGCCAAAGACTGGCACAGCCCTAGTCACACTTCTGCGGCCAGTCCCTGACTGAACTGTCACCAATTGCATACCATAAGCTGTACATGTGCATTGATTATTAATGAGCGTGTACACATTACAGTCCACAATTGGTGACATTGCAGTCAGGGACTCGCCACAGACGTGAGAGGAGGGCTGTGCCAGTCTCCAGTTCTGACACAGGATGGAGGGGAAGCAGAGTAGTGGGCACTACCTGCTGGGGTGGGAGGCTACTAGACCACCAGGAGGGGAAGCAATAATATATATCCTAAGAATGGGCTATATTGGGGAGGGGGGCAACTAGACCACCAGGTCTGGGCTATTTCACTGTCATTACACGAGATGGTCTTGATGACCAGGGAGGGGAGGGCCACTAGACCCCCAGGGAAGAGGGAAAATGCCTCCCATGTGCCAGATGTTTGTTGCATGGGAGTGGTGCCACATGTTTGGGGACTTAGGCACCAGGACCCATCTTGAACCTGAATTCATATATTTGGTATCTGAAAGCAGTCAGAATAATAAAGGCCCAAACTGAGGAAAAGATAGCCAACTCAGTTAAGAAAGGGGATAAAACCTTTTATAGGTACATTAGGGAGCAAAGAAAGACCAAGGGATGGATAGTGAGGCTTAATAAATGGGAAGGTGAGTAGGCAGAGGGTGACAGTGAAAAAGCAGGGGATACTCAATGAATACTTCTGCTCAGTATTCACATAAGAAGAGGAAGGGGAGGTACCAAATCCAATCAATAGAAGCACTCTGGATGGGGGGGTCGATACCAGTCTTTTCGCAGAAGAAAGGGTTCTGAAAGAACTTCTGAAACTGAAGGTGGACAAAGCAATGGAACCTGATGGGATTCACTCCAAAATTCTAAAAGAACTAAGAGGAGAACTAGTGACAACATTGACTACCCGTTTTAACAAATGATGGGAGGATGGTGTTGTACCTGAGGACTGGAGGATAGTGGATGTGATTCCCCTTCACAAAAGTGGGAGCAAAGCAGAGGCAGGAATCTGCAGACCTGTTAGTGTTACCTCAGTGGTAGGGAAATTATGGAATCACTTCAGAAAGAAAGAATTATTGAGTACCTAGAGGCCAGCAGGGCACAGGACCCAAGGCCACATGGATTCACAACAGAAAGGTCATATCAGATGAATCTAATAGATTTCTTTCACTGGGTAACCAAAGTAGTAGACCAGGGAAGGGCTCTGGACATGGTCTACCTAAACTTTAGCAAGGCATTCGACACAGTCCCACAGAAAAGTTTAATAAACCAGTTACCCAGCCTGGGAGTGGGTCCCAGGGTGGAAGTCTGGGTAAAACATTGGCTGGACAACAGGACACAGAGGGTAATCCTAAGTAAAATTGCATTTGTCTGGTCAAAGACCATTACAATTAAAAATACATGCCATATTAAAATCTTACAAAACAGGCCGGCCTGTCGGTGCAGCGGTGGGATTTCCGCTTACGACGCCAGTGACCCGGTTCGAACGGATCCAGGTCATCGGAGGGCCGCCGGGAGTAGGGATTGAGCACCCACTGGGCAGCTCTCTCTCCGGGAGGGTGTGGGCAGCACTCGGTGTGCTGGGGACCCCTGGCCGAGGCCGGGAGTTCCCACGCAGCCGACGCTTCAAGAATTCCTTGGAGGCAGGGCGGATGGTGACGTGGTGGGGCGGCCCTGCCTCCACAGAAAAGCGGATAAACGGAGCAGCCTGCCACCATGAATGAAGCTCGCTGCGGCTTCTGATATGCCCCCAGGCCAAGCTCCCCACCAGACTACAGTGCCCGCTGGCATCTGCCTCCCAGGCGTCACGGCCCCACCGCGGGGGGGGTGTCATGGGGAATCGGGGGGGTGGCTGATTTGGGGACAGAAGCCGGCGAGCCATGACCGAGCTGAGGATAGGGTGGCAGGCAGCTCAGGGGGGAGTAAAGAGCATAATGGAAAAAAAAAAAATCTTACAAAACAAGAATAATCCAACAACATCATAAAATTCATCTTGCAAATATATTAAAACATATACAATCCAGTGTGCACTAAGCTTAAGTTTCCTAAATAAAGTACATAGAGTTAAACAATACATAAGGTAATCACACAAGTCACTTATACTTTTTATGTATAATTGAAATAGCTCTGAAGAATCCAGCCACCTGATTGATCACATGTTTACCGTGTGCCATTAACATAATTTCTAAAACTAGACTTCTGTCCAAAGTACTAATCTGTGACCAAATGGGTCAGCCAAAAAGACCTAGGTTTGCTGTACCATGGGCACACAAAGAGATTTTCTAATTTGTCTTTACTACAATTGCAGTAACTAAGAAATATATCAGTTGTCTTACTATACCTGGTCATTAGAACATTGCTCCTAAAGACTTCAAAGGTATATCTTGCATAAAAAAATCTGGTAACCTGTGAAGTGGGCACATGAGGAAGGGCACCATCTGTTATGACAACACCTTCCCAGCGTAATCCACTCATGGCGATGGAAAGGTAAGGCGACCAGATGAGGGGGTGGGCGAACTAGGCAACAGGATGTTGCTATACGTATGTGTGTGGGGGATGGGAGCGAGCACAGTGATCATGGGCTGGTAGGGGGTGGGAAGGCTGTAGGGAGTGGCGCTGCGGTTGCCAGTTGAGCTGCGTCGTGGCATTGGGGATTGGCTAGTGGCTGGGGTACCTGAGGTACTGGGTTCGGTTCTGGGCGCTGGTGCGATTTTTATTGCACCCAGCCCGAACCTTTTTATTTTTACTGCTTTCACCCCCCCAACATGCACCCCCTAGAGTTGAGAATCCTTAAGTAGGGTGGTGCAGGGGCGAAGCCCCCCATGAGGGGGGGTGGGGGGCACAGCGCTCCCCACAGAAAGCAGTAAAAATATGTCCTGGTGCCATTATGCTGGTGCACCAGGGTTGTCAGAGTTCAGCACTCTGACTGAGCGATAATGGTGATAGCCTTTAGGCGTTCACCGTTATCACATAGACCCAAAAAATCTTTGCTTCTGGTCAGTCAGTGACTCTAAGATGTTGAATGGGAAGAACACCCCTCCCCGCTCAAATAGTGATCAAACAGGAGTTCAGCATGTTTGTAGTTCATTTGCATCACCGAGTAAGAAAAAAGGTCCAGCTCCCCATATGACACACAGGAGAAATGCCAGACCTCACCCAACAACTAACACACTGAAATCTGGCCAAAAGAAAATCATGTACACAAATGCTCGCAGTCTGAGAAACAAGATCCAAGACCTGCAAGCAACAATGACAGAGGCTAAACTGGACATAGTAGCCATTAGCGAGACATGGTTCACCAGCAACCACACTTGGGAGACTTCAGTACCCGGCTATGTACTGTTCCGAAGAGACCAAGTTGCAAAAAATGGGGGGGGGGTGGAGGGGCCCTTTATGTCAATGAAAATATCAAAGCTACAGAAATTCAGAATACACATAAGGAGCCAGAAGAAGTGTGGGACTCCTGGAAACAGGAAATGGGACAGCCACACGAACTGGGGTTGTCTACAGGCCTCCAGACCAGGGGAAAGACATAGACAGATTATTGTTAGAAGATATACAAAACATGAGAGCTAAAGGGGAGATTCTGATAATGGGAGACTTCAACATGCCAGATACAGATTGGTCAATACCAGCAGGAACATCCACCAGAACTAGACCCATAGTGGATTCCCTGCAGGGGGATGGTCTCAATCAACAGGTACAACAACCCACAAGAGACAGAGCTATCCTACATCTAGTACTGACTAACAGGGAAAGGATCACAGATCTCCAGGTAGAAGGTCACCTTGGGGCCAGTGACCATCACATGGTATGGTTCAGTTTGGCCACTAGAACCAAATCATCCCATTCCAAGGCAAAAATATGGGACTTCAGAGGAGCTGACTTTGATAAGATGGCCAACTGAGTTAAGCTAGCCCTGGCAAGAAGGAATACAGGTGAGGGGGTACAGGCAAAGTGGACAAGCATTAAGAATGCAATACTTGAAGCAACATCCCATTGGGTTAGAGAGAAAAGGAAGTGCAAAAGAAGAAGGAAACCACTTTGGTTCTCAAAAACAGTAGCAGAAAAGGTCAAAGCCAAAAGGCTGATTTTCAGGAAATATAAGGGAATGCGGTGGAACGAAGATAGGGAGGCATACAAAACTTCCCTAAGGGAAGGCAGTAAGGCAGGCAAGCCCAAAAATGAAGAAACACTAGCACAAACAGTAAAAGAAGGTGACAAGACTTTCTATAGATACATTAGTGAAAGGAGAAAATCCAGAGGGGATATTGCTAAGATCAAAGGGAATAAGGGGGAGTGTCAGGAGGAGGACCACGGAAAAGCATATATCCTAGATAGATACTTCTGCTCAGTATTTAATGAGGAAAAGGTAGGACAGGGCCCCCAGCTCAGCACCTTGGACACGGGGGGTGAGGTGTGCACTAGTCCCTTCACAGAAGAAAGGGTCCTACAAGAACTTGATAAGGTCAGGGTGGACAAGGCAATGGGACCAGATGGCATATATTGCAGGGTACTAAAGATGGTCAGGATGGAACTGGCAGAGCCATTATCGGACCAGTTTAGTGGGTCTCTCAGCACAGGAGGGATCCCAAAAGACAGGAGAGGGGCTCATTGTGATCCTGCTACGCAAGAGTGGCAGCAGGGAGGAGGCAGGGAACTAATGACCAGTCAGTGTTACCTCAGTAGTGGGCAAGGTTAGGGAGGCACCCCTTAAGGAAAGGATAGTGCAACACCTGGAATCCATAGGAGCACAGAATCTAAGACAGCATGGGTTTACAACAGGAAGTTCCTGTCAAACTAATCTCATAGATTTCTTTTACTGGGTAACCAGAGTGGTGGACCTAGGTGGAGCAGTTGATGTCACCTACCTTGACTTCCGCAAAGCTTTCGATACTGTTCCACATAGAAGATTGATTAATAAGCTGGGTAGGCTCAGGGTGGATCAGAAGTTGATCAACTGGGTGGCAAATTGATTGATGGGCAGAAAAGAGAGAGTGGTGGTAAACGGTATCCAGTCAGAAGATATGCAAGTCACAAGTGAGGTACCTCAGGGATCAGTCCTGGGGCCGGTCCTTTTCAATATCTTCATCAGTGACATTGCAGATGGACTGGAGGATAAGGTTTGTCTGTTTGCTGATGACAGCAATATCTGCAACAGAGTAGATGATCCAGATGGGGTGGGCAGAATGAGAAGAGATCTGGATAAACTGTCAAAATGACAGAAGAGTGGCAACTGGGGTTTAATGCAAAGAAGCGCAAAATCATGCACATAAGGAAGAGAAACCCTGAAGCCACCTATAGGTTGGGAGGGGAGTTGCTGGCAGTCACAAGGCAAGAAAGAGACTTAGGCATCATCATCACAGATGACCTGGAACTATCCAATCAGACCACTAAAGCTTTGGCTGGCAGTATAGCCTAGAGGTTAGAGGAATGAGGTGTGAACGAGCTTGATACATACAGCAGACCAGACATAAGTTTGATTCTCATGACCTCCACTTGCATACTGTGTGACTCTGAGCAAGTCACTTAACCTCCCAGTGCTCCCAGGTCGCCCCTGAAAACAGGCACTAGTGCCTAGTGGGCCTTACCCAGTTACCAAAGACTAAAATAAAAAAAATTAAAAAGAAATAAAGCAATAGGTAAGGCTAGGGGATGTTGGGGTGCATTAGTAGGTGTATCTCAAGTTGTAAGATGGAGGTAATAATCCCTCTTAGCCAGACACTGGTTATGCACCATCTGGAGTACTGTGTGCAATACTGGAGGCCCCACCTTCACAAGGACATCAGCAAAATGGAGGCAGTCCAGAGAAGGACAACCAAAATGGTGCAGGGACTGCATCAGAAGACATATGAGGACAGATTAATGGAGCTCAATATATTCACCCTAGAGCAAAGGAAGGAGAGAGGTGATATGATTGAAACATTCAAACACCTTAAGGGCATTAACAAGGTGAAAGAGTCTAACATGTTTCAGTGTAACAAAAATAGCAGGACAAGAGGACACGGCATGAGATTAGAGGGAGGCCAATTAAGGGGTAATGTGAGGACATTTTTTTTCACAGAAAGGGAGGTGGATGCATTGAACGGCCTACCTCAGGAAATGGTGGATATGAATACAGTGCGGGGCTGCAAACAGGCATGGGATAGGCATAAGGGAGCAATACAGATTAGTATAAATTGATAGGCAATTGACAGAGTACAGGCCTGTGGCACATTCATAAGGTAGAAAAAAAAAGGGCAAACTGGATGGGCCTTGCGGTCCTTATCTGTCATCAACGTCTATGTTTCTAGGTTTCTATGTAAATAAAATCTAGAAATGTGATTTACAGAATTTGTCATAATCCACGGGGCAATTTTCAAGATTGAAATTATTTGGCAGTCTCTCTGTTTGATATCATTTATAATTTTATTGGTGCAATATTTTTTATATATAAGACTACAAACAATCCCCTTCTCATATAAAGATTGGAACTCATGGTTGTTTAAAATTCCTATTAGTGAAACAAGCCAAGAGGATAATTTATACCCCTTCATTTTCCAACTTCCTTTTTTCTTTAGGCATTCTCTTGGTAACTTATCAGAGGGCATTCTAGTGAGGGTGATCCAATAGCCTAGTAATCTAGAGAGTACAAAGGCCTCCAGGCTTGGCAATCTAAGCTCAGCTCTCAGTAAATTGATCTGAATGGAGTTCTCTATACTCAGAGCAGATCTGAGAATTTTATTTAGGGGTATCTCAATTTTTAAAATCTTTTTATGTCCCCATACTTCTGTCAAGTAAATTGCTTGGGAAATGTGTTTAGTCTTTGTGGCCATCAAAAGGAGTTAAACGTCAGAGCCACCAATTTTTCTGTTGAATTTTAGAAGGACACTTGATATTTGTTTAACAACTGATGCTTTAGTATGTGTTTCTCAGCAACCTGAGTTATCAGAAGAAAGGCCGAAGTAAGCATAGAACTTCACTGTTTTTATGTTCACCTTTTGACCAATTTATAGGGTATACCTGGTGCCTAATATCATGACCTGTGCTTTAACTTTATTTATTTGCAGGTTATGTTCCTTAGCATAGTTATCCAAATCGTCCAGCTTCTTTTGCAAGCCAGGTCTGGATAGAGAGATTAAAACCATATTGTCAGCATACACCAGGACAGGGAAGGATTTAGTGCCCACCAAAGGGAAATCAGACATAAAGATCAAAATGTCCAATTACAGAATGTAATAGTAAACAGGGTCCATGCCAAAGAGAGGGTGGTTACTAGCAGGGTACCACAGGGTTCAGTACTGGAACTGGTCCTTTTCAATATCTTTATAAGTGACATTGCAGAGGGACTAGAAAGAAAAGTATGCTTCTTTGCAGATGACACAAAGATCTGCAACAGGGTTGATACACAAGGGGGAGTGGGTGGAAAGGATGAGAAGGGACTTGACAAGGCTGGAGGAATGGTCAAAAGTATGACATCTTGGATTCAATGCAAAGAAGTGCAAAGTAATGCAACTGGGAAGCAAAAACCCAGGGGAAGAGTACACAATGAGAGAGAGATACTAACAACAACTAAAATGGAAAAGGGACCTGGGGTAGTCATATCAGATGACCTAAAGATAATCAAGCAATGTGAGAAGGCAATAAAGAAGGCTGAGGGATACTGGGATATGTAAGGAGAGGCATCACTGGTAGAAAACAAGAAGTTGTTATCCCTCTGTACAGACAGTCGGTGAGACCCCATCCTGGGTACTACATGCATATCTGGAGACCCCATCTCCACAAGGACATAGACAAGATCAAGTCAACTGAGAGGAGGGCAACTACAATGGTGCAGGGTCTGCACCAGAAGTCATACAAAGAGAGACTGAAGGAGCTTAATATGTCTACCCTTGAGGAAAGGAGGGAGAGGGGGGACATGATAGAAATTTTCAAGTAGCTCAAGGAAATCAACGAAGTCCAAGATGGTAGCGTCTTTCAGAAAAAGAGATATGCAAGAACAAGGGGGAACAATTTGAAGATAGAATGGGGATGGCTCACGGGCAACATGAAGAAGTATTTTTTCATGGAGATAGTAGTGGACACATGGAACAGCCTTCCTGAGTAGGTCGTGGGGTCAAAAACAGTGAGGTAATTCAAGAATGCATGGGACAGACATAAGGAAATGCTGGTGGGAGTTACAAAGAAATAGGCTGCTTGCTAACTAGGATCTGCAGCTTATCCAATAGGTAGAGAAATAGGCAGACTGGCTGGGCCAAGCAGTCCTTATCTGCAGTTAAAGTCTATGTTTTTCTGAATCTGCTGCAGGGTCCCTGGCACCCTGGGCTTCAGCACAAGCTACTGTTTGCCACAGCTTGTGTCGATCTACACCCCTTTGTGAATCAGGCCTATTGTCTTGCTTAGAATGGACAAGTCATGGATGTGAATTACTTTACTAGACAGACGTCAACCACCTTCTGTCAGTATTTCTAGACAAAGCAGACCTTAAGTGCCTATGTCATCACATTTCTGTTACTAGTATATCATATTGCTATTTTACTATGAGATACATACACAGTTTTTGGAATGTGTCTCAGAGAAGAGCAGTTTCAGATTGTGCCAGACAGGCAGTTTTGAACGGTGACAAAAATGCACACTTTTGGAATAGATTGTGGATATAAAATTTTGGAATGTGATAGGTGTGCACAATTTTACAATGTAGTGAGGAAGTTAATTTTTAGAATGTTGCAGGGATGCGCAATGTTAGAATTATGTGGGGACATGCATTTTTGTTTAGTGATGGGGGATCCCAATGCCAGAATAGGGTGGTGTAATCAAAGTTGGAACATAGCTTTGAAACATAGAAACATAGACAATGACAGCAGAAAAAGACCAATGGTCTATCCAGTTTGCTTGAAGTTCTGTATCTAACCCAGCGACAATGTCCATCCAGGGTTCTAACCATCCTCAACAACCCTCCTATTCCCCTTCCAGTTTTTGTCATTCCAAGTAGCCACTATTCCCTTCACTGTGCCCCAAGCATGTTTGAAGCTATCTACATATTTTTTTCACTCACTACCTCAGTTGGCGGACTGTTCCATGGTTTCACCACCCTTTCTGTAAAATAATACTTCCTCATGTCCCTCCTAAACCTTCCTCTTGTCATTTTCTATTTGTGTCCCTGTGATCTCAAACTTTTATTCCTGCTAAATAGTTCCTTGCAGTTCACCTTTTTTATTCCTTTAAGAAACTTGAAGGTCTTGATCATATCTCCCCTCTGTCTTCTGGTCTCCACAGAATACATGTTCAGTGCCTTAAGGCATTCCTCTTAGGACCTCTCCTTTTGGCCTTGAATCATCTTAATTTTATTTATTTTTTATTTAGTCAGTCATAGAAATTACAACCCTTTGAGTCATAGATTCATTTACAAAGGCTCTGCATCAGCATAGTCATACATTCAGAGACAGTACATTAGTGGGACATCACATTTCAAGTGTTTACATATAATAGCCAAGGTAGCTGAAAATCTATACATGTAGTAGCTAGGGTATTGATATTATTACAGTGGAACAGTTATAGAGCAAGGGCAGCCTCTGGGGCATTGTCATATAGTAGGAACAGTGATCAATACATTAGTGATACAACAGAGTTGAAGCAGGTATTTACATATAACAGCCTGGGTGACTGTTGACCTATACATTTAGTAGCTAGGGTATTGGTATTAGAACAGGAGATATAGTTACAGTGTAGGTGCAGCCTCAAGGGCACTGTCATATAGCAGAGACAGAGATCAGTGGCAAAGATGTCCTACACAGTTAGTCCTATACAATTGGTAGCAATGTCAATGGGGAACGGCCTAGTGCAGTTCTGTGCAGGTCAGTTAGGAGGATTAGCAGTTGCACTGGCATTGGCGCAAGGAGAGAATGTGTTTTTTTAGGATGGTCTTGAAATGTTCTAGATCTTCATCAGCCTACACTACACTGCCTCCAGTCTATCCTTATCTTTCCTGAGGTGAGGGCTCCAGAACTGGGCCAGGTACTCCAGGTGGGCCTCACTGAAGATCTATAATGGGGTAGTATTACTTATTTCCTTCTACTATCAGTTCCTCTGCTGATAAACTCCCTTAATCTTATGTGCCTTACTATAGGCCTTCTTGCATTGGCTTGCCTGTTTTATGGTGTCACTTATGGTGACTCCTCGGTCATATAGAGCGCAATTTCAGAATGTGGTGGGGTCCTGTAATTTTGGAATGTGGTTGGGACACAGAATTTGGAATGCAACAGGGATGTATACATATGGTCTTTGTCAAATGTGCAGAGGTTGTACTGCATGTGGCAGATATCTGCTTCTGGTAGCGGGGAGTACTGAGTGAGTGTTAACTGCCATCATGGGTAGGGGGGTGGCATATTGATTGAGGGGATGGGGCCACTGGACTACTGGGGACTTGGTTGTGTGTATTAATAATGTGTAAGTTATTGTAATAACACTGTGTGTTGATCAATAAAAATGAAATTATGGTTATACTGAGGAATTGGTTGTGTGTATTATTAATGTGTAAGTTATTGTATTAATACTGTGTGTTGATCAATAAAAATTAAATGATGGTTATACTGGGGAATTGGTTGTGTGTATTATTACTGTGTAAGTTATTGTAATAACACTGTGTGTTGATCAATAAAAATTAAATGATGGTTATACTGGGGAATTGGTTGTGTTTATTATTAATGAGTAAGTTATTGTAATAACACTGTGTGTTGATCAATAAAAATTAAATGATGGTTATACTGGTGAACCGAGGATACAATTGACATCACTGGAACTAGTGATTGGGAGCAGAGGTACCACCAGCCTGACAAGGAAACATTTAAACAACTGAGAATAGTGATGGGGGGCTGGGGGCCAGTAGAATAATAAGAAAACATTTAAGCAACTCAAACCAGTGAATGGGGAATTGGGGGACCAGTAGATTGCCTAGCCATTATTTAAACAACTGGGACATGAGACTGGAGAGTGGAGGGAGCACTAGATTGCCAGATAAACATTTAAAAAACTGGAATGAGCTATAAGGGGGGTTGGGGAAGGCACAGCGCTGCAGCAGTAAGACCAGGACTGTGAAGGCATCAAATTAAGTGTCACTAATGGCTGTTTAATGCTACCACAAACCTCTGAGTAGAGTGTGCCTATATGCAAGCAGAGTAGGGCAATTTGCACAGGCACAGTGACATACTTTTATGTCACTCCCAAACAGATTACTGCCTCACTAGCTGTGCCTTTCAGTACTGTATGGCACATTTAGTGAGTCATCTGCTTTTGGGGCACTTAAAACTGTTAATGAGACATTAATGCCATTACCAGTTGCAATATACTTTACCTCACAATAATTGCAGTACACAAGGAGTAAGCAACACGGATGGTGGTGCTTCAATACTAAAAACAGAACAAAACAACCACAGAAGTAGAGCACACACCAACCTCATAAATAACAATGGCACCAGTCTCTGAAGATTCACGCTAAAAAAATATTTATTACATGGAAAAGGCATAACACCTGACACATTTTGAATGTGTACATATCCTTTCTCAAAGGCTGATTTTATGCAAGTGCATGGCAGTTATATATACAATTTTAAAATACATCATAATGATGTCATGAAAATAACTAGATCTCATAGGTCATCCTTCTTTCCCATACCATTAAAGTAGCAGTCCTTTAATTACCCCTGAAAGATATACTAACTTAAATAACAAAGTGCATATAACTAAAAAAGGAAGGGAGAAGGAAGGGAGGGAAAGGGTGAGGGAGTATTCAACAACATACTAATATCTTTACATGCTGTTTAATATCACATCAAGCAGCTTATATTAAAACTTATGTATTATCCTTTGAGAAAGGATGCTTACACATTCGAAACGCATCAGGTTTTATGCCTTTTCCATGTAATAAATAAATTGTTTAGCTTGACTCTTCAGAGACTGGCACCCTTGTTATTTATGAGGTTGGTATGTGCTCTACTTCTGTGGTCATTTTATACCTCACAATAACCTGGATCTACTACCCTTCTGTCCAGTCTGTATGTGGAAACTTGATTTACCACTACTGCTCAGTATCGCTGCTGGATAAACTCGACACATGTTTTAATAAATGTTGTAGACCTATGTTGAATGTAGGTAGTGACAAGCATCATTGCTGTACTAGTTACATCTTAGAGCAGATAGTTTGGATTTGTTTAATAATATGCAAAGTCCTGCTGCAATTTTCTTTTAAAGTGTACCAGGAATCTTGCACCTCCTCCTCACACACCTAATTTCAACAGCAACATCCATCTGATTGGGCTCACTTACCTTCATGTTCTGCAGACATCCATTCTAGCCCTGAGTTAAAAACTAAGCAAGGGTCATGTGCTTTTCCAGATCAGCCCCCATTAACTGGAATGCTTTACCCAGTGAATTAAATCAATCAACCTCAGTTTGGCAATTCAGTACACTAATGATGCGCTTTCTAAAATCAAACACACAATGTAAATCATTTTAATGATATATTTGTTCACTGTGCTTACTGACACAACTTTGCTAGTCCAGTGTGGGACTATATATATTCATTTTTATGTAATTATATGTAACTATTTTCCTGAACACTTGTGCATTATACCATCTTTGTACAAGACATTATGTTGGTCTAATAAAAGGCATCAAACTATACATTGACTACTTTTTTCCCCAAGAACCAATGTGGCTTTCTTCCTTTTTTTTTTGTTTATTAACCATTTTTAAACAAGAAAATCCAACAATAATAGTGTATAATATATATATATATATATACATCTATATATATATTATGGTAGCACCGTAGTGCTACCATAGTTAGGGTTGAGGAGTCATTTACATGTTAAACCTAAAATGTTGCACCTTAATAACTTTTCAACCATTCAAAGGATTTACCTGACATTTGGAATACACAATCAAGGACCATACATCTTGGGATCTGCCAACTTTTGTACTGTTTGGATATACGGCTGCGGGGTTATTAAGCGTGCTCTGCGCAAGCATTTACGCTTTTTTGGAATTCTTTGCTCGTCTCTACAGGTCACATGGTTTGTGCTACCAGTCCAAAATCTTCAGGGAACATGCGGCTGGGGTCCCCGATGTGTCTTTTGAAGATTTCATGAAAAATTATTAAACGGTTCAAAAGTTATTCAAAAAACAATTTCCCATTATAAGTCAAAAGGAAAAGTTAACAAAAAGTTCGATAGTGTCGCAAATGCAGTTTTTACTTTCACAAATGGCCCTTTAACTGTCACAAATCCACCATTTTGTTTTCAGTTGGTCATCAGAAAAATGCTTGGCATTTAAATTTGGGACCCTCTAGCGACCTAATTCTTTTTTTATTCACCTAGTCGGACCCTGAGGATGCTAAGCATGCCTTTATTTTTGGGTAAAACACCCCAGAAATATGTTTTTCAAATTTCTGGAAAAAGTACTTTCACAAAGTACTTTCACATTTGTGACACTGTCGCATGAATTTGCAAAAGCTTTCATAAAATTCTACAGTACTTTTCCAGGTTGTGTAAAATGACAGCAATTATTTGCCACCCTGCTGCAAAAGAATGGTTGGGTCTTTTGGGCTGAGATTTGGAGGGAATGCAGCCAACACCTGGCAGATGTGCCTTCCAGTGTTTCAGTAAAAAACTATTACAGGGTGGCAAAGGTACGGCACTCCAAAGTTGACGCTTTTTCCCATAGGATAACATTACGGCATCCGCCACATTACAGGAATCCTTTGCCACCCTGCTGCAAAATAACAGTTTGGTCTTTTTAGATGAAATTTGGAGGGAAGAAAGCCAACATCCCACAGATGTGCCTTTTAGTGGTTTGGTGAAAAAATATTACAGGGAGCCAAAGTTATGGCACTCCAAACATCTCTTTTTTTCCCATAGGATAGCATTACGGCGTTCACCGCACCTTTCAGGGCCCATATCTCGGAAACAGTGCTAGATACGGACTTTTCGTTGGAAAAATGCTTAGCCCCCTAACAGGAACTAAGTACAAAACTAGCCAGGAAAATCATAAATCATATGACTTTTAATTTTTTTTCTATGTCATACAGTTCCTGTGATATAAGCAATTTAGTATTCCAACTCCTCATTTTCTGCTCTGAGACCCATTATTATGCATACATTCTTTGTACTCGCTGCCTTTCTCTGTGCAGCTTTTGGGGAAAACCAGCCTGTGCACCAACAATACTGTTACAATTACTGCTTCTGCTTGCAGTTCTGTAACTGTTTCACTTACTGTTCCCGTCTACAGCACCATGTGCGTTACCCTTTGTGTTTTCATTTGTGCTTGCATTTGCTTTATTTTAACCATTTGTGTCTACAGTACTGTATATCTTTCTGTTTCATTTTGCATCACCATGTGGATTACCATTTGTGTTTGAGGACACCGTGTTACTATGTGACAAGACATCACGTGGCGGGAGTGCAGGGCCTGAAGGGCCCCATGCTCCCGCCACCACATTACATTCACTATTTCTCATTATACTTCTCAAAAAGAAGGGAAATTAGAGGCAAAAAACTATGTTTAATGCATTAGTTAGGGTTGTTCCACAGAGACAAAAAGTGAAATTCAGTGTTAGAGTTGAAAGCCCCCTTGGACCCCTGCCTACACCCCAACGCATCCAGGGTGCCGTTGGGGTTGTCAACTCTAACTCTCACCCCATTCTCCTATACCTCTGCTTCTTCACACATCTGATGGGGTGAGAGTTAGGGCTGGCAACCCCAATGTGCACCCGATGCCGCTTGGGGGTCTGGGCGCGGGGTCCAAGGGGGGCTTTCAACCCTAACACTGAATTTCCTCACTTTTGTCACTGTGGAACAACCCTAACTAATGCATTAAACAGAGTTTTTTGCCTCTAATATATATATATATATATATATGATTAAACACGGGATTTAATATATAATAGAAAGTAAAGGGAAGAAGTACATAGCATAAAAATCACTTTATCACAGATTAGAAGCTACTAAGATAAATTAACACTTGTTAATACATTACTAGAAGAATTATTCCATTTCAGAAAAGGTGCCCAAATTATTTCAAAAGTTTCACTGTTGTCTAATAATTAATAACCAATTCTTTCGTTAGAAACACTTACCTGGATTTTCTCCACTATTCATCAACTATGTCTTTGGGATTATTTTTCCAGTTAGAAAGGATAATCCTATTTATGCATAGTGCAGCATCATAAAACAATGTCTTTTGTGATGGATTTATATTGAAAATGTATGAAAAATTACCCAAAACCCAAATGCCAGCTTGCACCAGAAGCTATATTGATAATAAGCTAGAACATATCTCACTGATACTTTTCCAAGAATTACAAATGTCTGGACAAGTCCAGAATGTGTTCCCAAGAGATGCATTCCCAAGAACTACATCTGTAGCACTTCCCCCCTCTGCATTTAGTTCCACAGGTTCTAATTTACTGGTGCAGAAGTAGTAGTAATGAAATATTTTAAATTATATTAGTTATCCTTTAACATCTTTACTAGTACATGCTGATGACCAAAGTTTGTTCCAACTTTCAGAAATAAGGACATATTTGAGATTTGTTCCCATTTATTTTCAGAGTCTAGAGTTAATGGAGGTGAGTTGTCTAAAATTAATTTATACAAGAAGGCAATGCCTTTTTGGGGGGTCTAAAAGTTTTAAAAACTGAACCCAGTCTTTATTCTGTGCATTACATGGAAGCATGGGGTTAAGACTTTTCTGGAAGAACCTTTCTAATCTGTTTATATTTAGAAAATTGGAATCTATCTGAACTGTATTTGGATTTAACTATGTCAAATGGGAATGAAGTGTCAGAGACAGGATCTGTGATATCCATAATATTAATAATTTTTGCTTTTTGCTGTAATAGCAATAGTGCGAGATTTCTAATTTAAAATGGGAATTATGTCATAAAGGTATTAAATGCACTGGGAAAAAAGTCACTTTTAATGAGGTTTTAATTTAAGGACTGTAAATACTTACTGAGATATAAAGATGGAAAGATACTTTCTGAGGTAAATTAAACAACAGAAAATCTGATAGGGGACAGGTTTTCTGAGGAATATACCAATGCTTGGCTTATTTAGCTAAAAGGGCTTGACTGTATTTTTTTCCCACCATATCATGTTGAAACCCCCTTTTTTTCCCCTAGGGACTACTGAGTTTGGTAAGACCTAATCTGTGTGGTTTCTCATTCCAGAAGAAATTGTGAACATAATCTGGCCAATTAATTAAACCACATTTTCTCAATATGTAGAGGCATGTTGTTCAGTATACAGAATATTTTATGTGTGATTATTAATTTTAGTGAGTTAATTTTCCCCCATAATGATAGTGAAAACGTATTCCATTCTTTGAAATCTACTAAAATATATTTGAAAAAGAGGATTTAGGTTATTTGAAATTATTTTTTAAATGTCAGGTGAGATTTTTAATCCCAAATATTTAATGGAATCTGTTAGCCAATTAACCTTAATATTTTAATCATGTCAGGAAGTTTTTGAATAGATTTGTTTAATAGGATGGCTTCAGATTTCTGCCAACTTACTGAAATGCCAGCAAGAGGACCAAATTCTGACAGAACAGATTTCAGAAGATTGAAAGAAATGATTGGGTTTTCTGACATAATGAGGAGGTCATCAGCATATGCAAATACGTTATTTTGCATATTACAAGCCATAACACCTTCAACATCTTTATTTTGTATAATATATTTTATTAGCAGTTCTATTGCTAAAATAAAGAGAGAGGGAGAAATAGGGCATCCTTGTCTGGTATCTACAGTACATGTAATGCAAAGAAGGGTAAGGTTATTCCATTAGTTATCACTGTTGCCTTTGCTTTTGAATATAGAATTAACACCCATTTAAGGGAATGTGGGCATATCCGATACTTAAATAACATTTCTGATAAGAATCCCCATTCAAGGAAATCAAAAGCCTTAAATATAGCTTGAAAAATCCATTATTGGAGCCCTATATATTTGGCTATCCAGATGGCAGATAGTAGCCTTCTGATGATACATACTCCATATCTATTCTGCAAAAAGCCCTCTTAGTTATTAATGACCTAATTAGCCATGGCTGAGTTCAACCTATTCACCAGAAATGTTGCCAAATATTTAAATTGCTTTTAAGAAGAGACATGGGTCAATAGTTTGAGCACAGTAATATATCAAAGTAATGGAAGAGATCCTTTACTGAATGACCTATCAATAGTTAATGAAAAGTATTTTGAAACAATGGAGTTTTTAGATTTGTATAATTCATTTGGGTGGCCATCTGGTCCTGGTGTGCATGAACTGGGGAGTTTGTTAATAACATATTTAATTTATTTTTTAGAAATAGAATTAGTTCAATTTTGTTTGGGGGGGGGATAAAGAAGGCAAATTGATTGTACAGAGAAACTGAGTTTTATATCGTCTGGAGTGCTATTCCCCTGGGATTGGCATAATTATTCATAAAAAAGTTTTGAATATAAAGTTAATTTCTAAGTTTTTTGTTTTCATAGTATAATGGTTATCTTTAATTTTCATAATGATATTATTTATCTTTCTTTAAGCCTATGTGCTAGCAGTTTGCCTAGTTTTTCTCCTGACTTCCAGTAATTTTCTCTTATCTAAATAAGGCATATTCATATTTTTCAGAATATATATATTGTTTATTTCATATTTAAGAGTGGTGAACTGGTGAACAGTGTTATTAGATTTATTTGGATAAGCCTTGTGTTCTTGTTCCAGTTTTACTAATAGTTCGTCTTTGTCTTTAAGTTCTTTGTGTTTAGATTTCTTAGAATAAGAATCAGAAAATAAATGGGGAGAGGAGGGGGCAGAGATAAGGAATGGTAAGGGAGGAATTATGTAGGAGAGAGGAAGGAAATATTAAAACTGGGGCATCTGGTATTAATATTCATGTTCCTAAAGACCAGCTCCAAATAGAGCCTTTTTGTGGGTATTAGTGTATTTTCATTTATAAGAGTGGTCAGAAGAGGACATTTCAAATATTTAGGTCTCTCATAAAATGCA
Source organism: Neoceratodus forsteri (assembly GCA_016271365.2). NCBI lineage: Eukaryota > Metazoa > Chordata > Ceratodontiformes > Ceratodontidae > Neoceratodus > Neoceratodus forsteri. The sequence continues at coordinate 14,098,647 of CM028131.1, forward strand.
CCATGTAATTGTATCAGCATATTACAAGTCATCTTCTTTTGGAATCATATTATTAGGTTTAAAGGGTGTGGTCTGAGCAGACCACCCAGCATCAATGGAGATTCAACTCAGGACATCATCTCATTATTCATCCATCCATTCTTCTACAATGGCATTATGGTTACTCTGCTCCTAATTGCCATTATACATCTACTCATCTATCCCCCTCAAGAATATTATAGTGAGATGTTTTGGGGGGGTTGTGGGAGCTGGGAGGTTGGGTGGGGTGTGAATATTGGGGGTCGAGGAAAGTGGGAGGGGATAGAGGAAAGGTTAAGTTAGAATCAAAGGATTTCAGAGGAATTGTGGAGGGGAATAATGGGTATGAAAGTTGGGATTTCAATTATTCAAAATTCAGACTTGACAAAGGACACTCCTCAATAAAGCCTGCCGTCTCACTCTGGGGGCTGCCACTGACACCCATACCTGCATGCTCTACAAAGACACTGGGTGGCTCCCACTCAGCCTTTGAGGGCAATATCAAACCTGCCTGCTTCTAAAAAAGGTGCTGTTGGGTCTGTCGTCTTCCACACTGGGAGGCCACTTTAGGCTGGCTGTCCCTACGAAATTGATCTGAAGTACGGCCACTGACAGGATGATGATTCTCTTCAAAAAGACAAAACTTGCCCAAAACTCCATCCTGTATCACGGACCAAAGTGGTACAATAAACTACTCACTGACCTCTCTGAGACACCCAAGATTAGTACTTTCAAAACTGGGCTCAGAACCTTCTTTGGCTCAAAAATTACCTGTACCTGCTGGTGCTAATGTGGTAATAACTCAGCCACCAGTCTCCCAGTACCTACCCCCTTCCTCAATTATCACTCCACTGAATATCACCTTCCCTGGGACCCTTTACCCTATCCCCTTGTAACTAATGATGTCTCCTCATAGCTGAACACTCCTTCCCCACATCTCTGACAATGTCTTATTTTGGCTGACTCCCCACCCCCTTCTCTTTCCTTGAATCAAGCTTATGTAATTAAGTACTAAATTGATAGGTAAAACCTCAGACTTGTTCTATTACTGGTTGTGTATATGGTTCAATGTTCCTTTTACTGTTAACTCTGTATTTTATACCGTTATGTCTGTTTTTAACAATTGATGTATAAGCTTTGAAAACGAGTCCATGACTCAAAGGTATTAATCCCGAACTGAAATAAATAAATGAAATAAAAGGAAAATGAAATTGTTTCCTTTCAAAGAACTGATTATAGGCCCCATATTGAGAGCTGGCTGGCTGCACCAAATGAAAAAAATAGGGCCACCTGGCTCTAGCACCATATTCCAACAGCTAGCATACTCTGTACTGACTGCACTATCTGTCTCATTATCAGGCCATGGTAGCACAGTGCACAGTAAGCAGTCTCCATGATGTGTGCCATGCTACAAGAGTGCTGGTCTGAAGGCCACCCATATGGGTAAAGCACGGTGCACACTGGTTAGTGCTGCAGCCCCCATGGGTGATATTCAGCCCAAATATGCAGATGAGCCCACTTGGCATGCACGGCACTAAGGGGCTATTTGCATGCCTATTATGGGCTCATATGCATGCCAGCACCTTTGCCAAGTGCACCAGGCCTGGTATCCCCAAACCCTGATCTCCACCAGGGACAGCCCTGGTGGTCTAGTGGACTCTTCCTATCCCCAATCCCTTCTGGTATTAAAAAAAAATCCCTGGTGCTCCAGTGGTCCCTCCCATGTCCTGATCCTCATCTATGCATAAAAATGGCAGTTCCTGGTTGTTTAGCAGTCACTCCCATATCCTGATCCCCATCTATTTACAGAAAAGAGCATCACTGGTGATCTAGCAGTTTGTCTCTTGCACTGATCCTCTCCTGTTTTATTAAAAAAAAATCTCTGGTTGTCTAACAGTCCCTCCCTAACCTTGATCCCCTCCAGTATAAACAAAAATCATCTCTAGTGGTCTAAGAACCTCAATACCAGGTCTACAGGAGGAAATGGGGCTATTTAGGGACTGCTAGACCACCAGGGATGCTTTTGGTTTATAAACAGATGGGCATCAGGACATGGGAAGGACCTCTGGACCACCAGGGATTGCTATTTTTCTACACAGATGGGAGCTCTGACATGGAAGGAACTGCTGAACCACCACCAGGGTACCCAGCCCTTGACAGTGCATGGATGGGATCAGGGCACCCACACTTTCTGCCCACTGTGAAGGGCTGGGTTTCAGAAATGTTAAACTGCACCATGCTTGCAGCTGTTTAGCACTACTGAAAATGTTCAGTATTGTGTTGTGCTGCATATGCATGAAGGATCCTTAATTTGCATAGGCGCAGCACAATATTGTGCATAACAGTGCTGTCAGGGATGAGCCATGAATAGGTGGTTTTCGAATACGGCCACGCCAACCCCAACAATCAGAAGTATTGAGGGCTAGCACTGCTCAAACCAGGTTTGTGCAGTGCTAACCATCTAAATATGGGGCTCTGTATCTAAATCCATAACTGTATGTGGTATTGACCTTGGATTAAAAACAAAACATTTGTTTCATCACCACTATGTAGAAGTGGACCATAAGAAAGGAAGGCAATTGTGTCACTAGTGTCAGTATTTTCAGCACACCCACCAAACATAAACTATTACATCTGCCTCTATTCTCTAAATCATCTACTTTTTCCCCTCAGCTCAAGAATTTGGTCTTTAAAAAAGTCAGAGGAGTGTTGAAGAGAAGCTAAAGAATCTTCTACCATACCACTTTTTGTCTGTCTCATCCTGACATGTGCCATTATAGCTTCTTCAGGTGCACAGTTGCCATTATTGTTTCTCCAGGTGCACAGGTGCCATTATAGTTTCTTCAGGTGCACAGGTGCCATTATAGTTTCTCCAGGGGCCAAGGTGCCATTATAGTTTCTCCAGGGGCACAGGTGCCATTATAGTTTCTCCAGGGGCAAAGGTGCCATTTTAGCTTCTCCAAATGCAAAGGTGCTATTATAGTTTCTCCAGGTTCAAAGGTGCAGGGGGGAGACATCTTCCAATATAAGAGATGTACAAGAATGAGGGTGCATGATATGAAATTGAAAGGTGGCAGGCTGAGGGGAAATGTGAGAATGTTTTTCTGCACAGAAGGGTGGTGGACACATGGAATGAACTACCACAGGAGGTGGTGGGGCAGAGGGGGGGTGGAGAGTTCTAAACATGCATGGGACAGGCATAAGAGTATCTTAGAGGCGGGAAGGAGGGGTGAAAAGACATTGACCAGGTAGTGTCAGTGGGCACAAACTAGTGTAGGGTATTCTGGCAGACTGGATTGGCGTGGCGGTCCTTATCGCCAACAGTTTCTATGTTTCTGTATTATGGTTAACCCTAGTTAATAGTTACAGTTTGAAATAAGTTAGCAGATGACAAAGGTGAGAGCACTATAACAGCAGAATAATAACAAACAGTACTTAAACCATGCTAAATATTTTGAGCATTATGAATAAATGAACTAGTGCTCTCTGGTTAGTCAGCAGCATTTGACTGTGTTTCCATTGAAGCCATGATCTTGGTATCCTCTCCTTCATGGCAGGAGCTTGAGGAATCAATTGATTTCCTGCTCCCCAGGCTGCAGCTCTTTACACATTGGAGAGAGTTCAGTTCTCTGCCCTGATAGGACTGCAGATAGTTTCAACATATAGAGAGCTGGTGGCTTTTCCTATATATTGCCTTCCATTTTGAGTCAGAGTAAGAGTTTTTCTGCTTTGAAGAGTGAGTGTTTATCAGATTTGGATAAGAAATCTGATGACCAGGTATTGTGATATGCAGCCTGCAAAGCATCAGGCACATTTATATTAAGAGTTACATGCCACTCGGTATTGGTTGAAGATGAGACCTTTCAATGAGTCTACACTGATGTCTGGCCAACATTTTTTCACAAAGTCCCAAGCTTCAGTGGGGGTATGAAATGAGTGAGCTTTTCCATTGTGGAAAATATTAAATATGCTTGGATACTTGAAATTATATACAATGCTCCTTTTTCTGAAGACAATGGGCCGGATATTCAAAAGGGTAGTGCCATGCGCAATAGGGTTGCGCATGCGCAAGTCCGAAAATGCACCATTCTGCCATATTCAGCGGGAAGCAGTTGCGCTACCAAAAACATGCTGAGCAACAGCGCAATGCAAATGAAGGCATGCGCAACCGAAGGGGGTGGATCCATGCATAAAGAACAGTACGATATTTAAGGCTTACATAATCGCATGCAACAGCGGATCAGCCGGAAGGTGCGCCATGGCGGAAATGAGCCAAAATAAAAAGGCTCAAGAAAGAGGCGCAAGAATGCTACAGGGAAGCCACATGAGGCAGGGAGACAGACAAGGCGACAGTGGCAAACAGTGCAGGCCAGGGAGTGCACAGGAGAGAAGAGGGACAAGGGAGGTGTGTGGGGCCACAGACTGCAGAGGCCAGTAGGTGTACCTGGTGCAGTGGAGGTAGCAGTCAGGACAGCGGGGGTAACAGAGCAACAACAGCCAGGGGGGAACACAAGCCAGGGACATGGACAGTGCCAGCTTCCTCATGGAAGCTGTAATGAGGGGGGTGAGAAGGCATGCTGCAAGTGGACGTGGCCGTGGAAGGACCCGTCGGCGGTACACCCCAAACAGGCAGTACCGTGCCTGCATCAGCTTTGAGCTGTACATGGATGTAGAGATTGTGGGCCGGTACTGCCTGAACAGGGCAATACTGAGGCAGCTCTGTGAGCTGTGCAGTGATGTGATGCAGGCACCCTCATGACGGAGTCACGCTCTGTCAGTGGAGACAAAGGTAACAGCCTGCATGTGCCTGCTCACCACGGGTACCTTCCAGAGGCTGACAGAGGGTACCACAGGCATAACACAGTTGGCCACGTCACGCATCCTCACCCAATTCCTCAGCGCACTGCTGCCACATGCTGCGGAGTACATCCATTTCCCCAGCACCGTGGCAGAGCGTACAGCAAACATGCAGGAGTTCCACAGGGTAGCACGTATGCCTGGCATGCTAGGAGCAATAGACTGCACCCATGTGGCTATTCACATGCCACCTGGCCCTGATGGGGCAGCATACCAAAAACCGGAAGGGTTCTCGCGTGTCAACTGCCAGGTGGTGTGTGATGCCAGTGGGCGCATCATCAATGTCTGTGCCACACACCCTGGCGGAGCACATGATGCCTTCATATGGTACCAATTTGCACTGTGCCATCGATTCGAGAGTGGGGACATCCCCACAGGACATCTAGTGGGTGAGTATGCATGTAGGAATTGCAAAGTTGGGGCAAGGGTGGGAAAGCCACAGGTGCCATGGTAGTGGCACACAGGGATATGGGCAATATGGACCTGAACATGATACTTATCTCCACTATCTCCACACAGGTGACAGCAGATACCCACTCCGTCCCTGGCTGCTCACACCCTACCGGTGCCCATGACCCCATCGCAGCAACGCTATAATGAGGCACATGCCGCCACACGCAACATCATCGAGCGGGTGTTTGGGATGCTTAAGGCATGCTTCTGATGCCTAGACACCTCTGGTGGTGCCCTACAGTACAGCCCCTCAAAGGCCTGTGGGATATTCCTGGCCTGTTGTATCCTGCACAACATGGCCAAAGACTGTGGGATAGCTGTACAGGTCGAGGAGGGGGACAGCGATGGGGATGCCGGTGACGCCGGTGATGATGGGGATGAACAGCCCCCCTTGGACGGCGGGACCCCCGACTGATCCGGCAGGCCCAGCTGCACCAAGACACCATCACGGAGGAGCATTTTGCATGACACAGGTAAGTCAAGGGGCCATGTGCAACCAACACTGTCTAGGCACAACTCACAGGCACACAGGGTAACACACCAGGGGTGCATGATGGCAAGGGGAGTGGAAGGGTCCAGGCGCACAAACACACCATCAGGGAGGGGTGAATAGTCATATGGACACACACACACACACCAGGCACAAAGCGTACATGGGCAGGTGCACAGCAGAGCAGGAACAGACATGGCAAACACATGGATCAACGGACCACCCCCACCACCCGTACTGTCAAAGTATGTGTGTCAGATGCTGGGCACCCTTGCACCTTGGTGTACAGTACAATGCAGGCATCATCATGCACATGCACCTGTGGACAGCAGTCGGTGGGTGTGCAGGGTCCGTGTCGGCGTGTTGGCAGGGCACTACCAGTGCACTGCCCACCATGACACATATTGCACACAGGGCAGCATCAGACAGGGCCCGCACTGGGAGACAGGTCAGTCAGGTGGCACTGTGCCACCTCGGATGCGTGGGCGGCCCCACCGTGACCCAGCAGCACTGGCAGGCTGATCATGGGCCACATGGGGTGGCACCAATGGACCACCAGGGGTCCCACTGCGCGATCACGACCTTGTCCGCACAGGGGTGTGCAACATGCCGAACATACCTGCAGCAGGTGTGCTCGGGATGCCCACAGCAGAACCTGGTGTCAACAGGCTGGGTGTCATACGATGCCGGGAATGGGGAGTGGACAGCGTACTGTGTGGGGTGTGTGTTGCAGGGGCACCTGACTGTGTGCCCAATGCGGCCATGACAGAGACCACTGCCTGGGTCAGCCTGTCAATGGCGGTGGTCACATCCGTCCACATTCTGACCATCTCTGCAAGGATCAATGCATTGTCCCTGCTGTTCCACTCCACAGCCACGCACAGTGCCTCCACGGACATTGCAACCCGCATCTGCTGCTGTACTGATGCCCGCAGCAGGTGGGTGTGCTCGTCAAATGGGTCCTGTGCCACATCGGCATTCTGTCCTCCAGGGTATGGAAGGTCCTGATGCTCAATACCCCTTGAGAGTGGGCGCTGTTCACCAGGACCAGGTGTGGGCAAGTCAAGAGGCGGTGTGCATGTGCCACTGTTGGACCCTGTACTCCAGACCTGGTGGGTGACTGCTGCTGCTGCCCCTCCAACTGCTGTGCCCCAGGGACCACTCATTCCACTGCTGTGGCCACAACAGTGCCAGAGACCTGCACAGCCACTGGTGCTGACAGGCACAGCCTGGGACTGTGCTGACATGCTGGCACACACGTTGGAACCAGCTAGGTCCAGGGGCACGTGCTGGCCTGCTGTGTGTCCGTTATGAGACACACACATGACACTGCCCATTGCAGTCCTTGCATCATCAATGGTGCAGGTTCATGCAACAGCCACAGTCACAGCATGCTGGCAAGACTGCTGAGACACAGGCTGTGCACCTCCCACACCTGACTCACCGACAACAGAGGTGGCAGCCAGGCATGCATGCTGGTGCAGTGCATGCCGGCTGGCAGCAGAGGTGGATGGACCCTCCACCAACTCTGGCAGGTCTTCCACACTGCATGGTCCCACCACCAGCATCCCCTGCAGATGAACACGATCTGTAACAGAATGTGAGAACATGTTAGTGCATGTGATCAACCTCCCCCCCCCAACACCACCACCATGTCATACCGTACAGTGATGGGCTTCCACCTGTCTGGAATCCACCTCCTGGTACACCCTCTATAGCACTACACTGCATTGATGCAGCCAGACAGTCCTCCACCGGGGTCAGCTCCGCCACCTCTGGCTGGCCCCTCCTGTGGCAGCGTGTGCCGCCCTGAGGGATGCCACCTTCTCTTTGACCTGTCTCTGGTCTGTCCCCTTCTTTTTTTTGCATTCCTGCGCGGAGCGCTGGTGGCTTCCATGCAGGTTTACCACACGGGCTACCCCCTTCCATGCAGCAGCACAGGCCTGAGGGGTGCCTCGCCATCCACTCAGTAGTGGCTCCTCTTCCAGGTAGGCCTGAAGAGTGCCTCTGTCTCTGACTTGGTGAAGTTGGGCCTCCTCTTTCGCCCACCATCTTCATCCTCACCTGGTCTTTGCTCAGTCATGTTGGTCTGTATGGGTGGAAGTGGACACCTGTCACTGTGCTGTCTACAGCGCTATCCCATGACCATTGCCCAGAACATCACACAGCATGCAACTCACCTCTCACCTGCAGTAACCGAATCTGGCCAGCGCAGTCCACTGTCGCATATTGATAGTGCAATGCATGTAAATTAGGAGTGGCACAACTGTAATGAGATGCAAATCATGCCACTGTGCCTTTGAATGGCTGATCAGATGATTTGCATGTGTCGGCTGAATATCGTGCCGTTGCGCTTTCCGCAATACGGTTGAACTGGCTGAGCCAATGGCGCATTTCTGTGACTGCGTAGTACACCACATTGAGCATGTCCAGGTAGCTTACACAGGCGTCTGCCGCATTGATGATGTGCTGTGTGCGATCAGCAATTCAGGACACAGCCACCATTGTGCCAGTGGCGCTACAGCGCTGGTCACTAAATGGCGCTGTGGCACAACTGCCCAATAGTCCACTGTGGCACTGGCATGCAGGTGACCGATCACGCAGGATGTGTAGACGTCCGATGGCGCTGTGCGTGGCCTTGCGCCACTGACCCATGACCTTGTGCCCGACCTTTGCCCCCTGGCACTGTACGTCTGGCATGTGTACGGCTCTATCGCGCTGTTTGGTGACAGCGCGATGTGGACCGACAGCGCTGTATGAACAGCACGATAGAGACTCATGGAGTTGTATTGTGCAACAGTTCCACGTGGGGTTGCCGTGCTGCAGAGCACCATATTGCCACTGTACAACTGTAGAATGGCACACTGGAGAGCTCCACAGTGGGGGGCCTTGGAGCTGGCAAACCTGGTGGCTGTGGTGGAGCCTCACCATGGGACACTGCTTGGGGGAGTGCCCCTGCAGATGGCACACACCCATGTGTGGCAGCAGGTGGCCACTGCCCTAGAGCAGGCCACTGGGCAGAGGAGAACTCCAGAGCAGTGCAGGCACCTCTATAGTGACCTGCAAAGGAGGTAGCATGCTCTGCTGGAGCGCCTCAGGTCTCATGCCAGGAGGGGCATTGTGCCTAGGCCAGGTGGGTGTGCTGTGTATGCACCGGTATTGTCCGCGATGGGTGACACTGTGTAATGTGACCTGCGCATGGGGGTGGGTTGGGCTATGGTTTGCTGTGAAGGTGTTTGCAGGTGTGTGCTGTCGGGTCTGTTTGGTGGCAGGTACACTCAATGGGTCAAGGGGCTGTCTGCTTTGGGATCTCACTGATGTGTTTCTCTTCATTTGTCTCCCACAGGCGTGGAGGAGCGGAGGCGGGCCCAGGCTGAGGCATGGGATGGCGGTGCCGGGGTGGCTGGCAGAGGTGGTGTGCCACAGCCACAGCAGCAGCCACAGCCACAGCAGCAGCAGCCGCAGCCGCAGCAGCACCAGCAGCAGCGGCTTGATGAGGGTGAGTGTCATTACAACATGGATGCTATTGCATGCTGGGGGGGCACGGCCACCGTCCATGGACAACACTACCATGCACACAACATGTGACAGTCATCACTGTCCAGTGGCACTGCATGTGTGTGTGTGCATCACTGGTGGTCCATGCATGCACTGGGCACATGGCTGTGGCACTAGCATCCCACCACGTAGCCACATCACTGGGCAGCCTTGGTTGTGCTGTGATGGACATGGGCGGTGTGTGTGTGCAGTGGTACACATGGCTGTTGCTGCCTGGTTGGGCATGTCTTGTGCACGGTCACTGTGGGTGGGTGCAGTCCATCACAGGAGCGGGGCACTTGGCTGTATGCCATGCATGATGGGTGGGATTCAGGGATGTGGACAGTCACAGCCATTGACTCTGATCCCTTGTCCTAGGTATCCAGATCCTGCGACAGATCAAGCGAGCACTGCGGAGGCTCACACAGGTGGCCATGGATTCCCACGCCATCCTTCTAGACATGCAGCGGCATGGGATGTGGCACCGGAGGAGGCCCCGGGCCCAGCACCAGGCGGAAGGAGGGCAGGCTGCCAGGAGGTAGCTGCCCATCACCACACCCCACCTTCCCTCTCCCGGTTGTTCACCCCTGCCCCTTACCCACCCCTACCTTATACCCATACCCCCACCCCTGCTTTGTATATATGCACATAGTTGCTTTGTTGTTGTTGTTATTCTTCTTCATTACATTTATATTTGATATGAATACTGTGGTGGTCTCTGATTTGCAGCTGGCTATAGGTGCTCAGTTGCAGTGGTGTATGGCATCTGGGGGGTATGGTCATGGGTATGTGTGTGCATGTGTGTGGGGTGGTGTCTCTGTGTGGGTGTGGCTTCCAGTCAGTATTGCCGTGTGCTGCCACCCACTGCTGGGTGCTCATGGTGGTTTTGGCTTGTATGGTTCTGTGGTTCACGAGGTTGCAGTGTGCGGAGGGGCCTGAGGTTCCTGCAGTGCTGGTCACTGCACATGGGTGGTGTCTTGGGGTCTGGTGCTGGGTGTGCTGTGCACACGGGGGCTGCTGGACACTGGGGTGGTCCGCCTTTGTGGCACTCTCAGCTGCCAGTGGGTGTGCTGCAGTAACACGGCCGGATGTGCTTTTGCTTGTCCCCATGGTCCGGTGGCTGTTCCATCCCTCCCCCAGTTATGCTGTGCTTGGGGTGTGGGGGTACATTGTTGGTTCTGCAGTGTGTCCCTGTGCCCATCTGTGGCATGGGTGGTGGGCCCCTGCCTACCTCTCTGGTTGTGCAGTTCCATTGCTCTGCTGATGGGGGTCTCTTTGCTTACGCTACGGCACCTCTGGACTGCTCAGCTGGGCTGCCTTTGTTGCGCTATGGCACATCATCTCTGCTCAGCTTCCCCTTCCTGGTTGCGCTATGGCACAGGTTGTGCGATATTCAGATGTTGGCTGGTTGCGCAATTTGTCTTGCTCCATGTTTGAATATCGCGTGTATTGCGCATGTGCGCAATTGACTTGCGATTGCTCCTGCTGTTGCGCACTTTTTGGGTGCAGTTTGAATATCCAGCCCACTGTCTTTAGTCTGAATTGTTTACATTTTCTGACCATTTCGCTCAAGTAATCTTGAAAGATAAACAAATGGGATCCATCCCATTCTAGAGGTTTTTTTTTCATTGATTAGCAATATTTATTATTATTTCTTCTCCGACAGAAAGGTGTAAGAAGTTAATGATAGTGGGTTTCAGGTTTCCTCTGGGTCTGGGTTTCATAGCAAGGTTTTTGTGGACTCTTTCATTTTCAAGGGGAAGGGGCCAGGTGGTTGCACTGCAGCTGGATGACCATCTTTCCACCTACGATGTCTACAAAATTAATTTCTGAACACATCTGTGCTGTAGCGCTAATACAGCACTCAGTCGGTGGCTGGCCATGGAGTTGAGAGGTGGGCTGTGCCAGTTGCCAGCTGGGGATGGGTGAGGGGATGCTGGGTGGGCTGGCACAGCTTGGTGGGGGTGTGGGGGGCCACTAGACTACCAGGGAATTGGGAATTATCTTTTATTATGGCACTGTACAGTTCGGGGAGGGGGCCACTAGATTACCAGGGAATCGGGAATTATCTTTTATTATGGCAATGTACAGTTCAGGGAGGGGGGCACTAGACTGCCAGGGCTGGCATATTGCTGCATATGCAGCGGGCAACTCACGGTTTGGGGCACGGGTGGGGGGATGGCAGCACCGCCCTGCAGGGCATCTGCCAACAGCTGTTTCAGAGGCTGGGAGTATGGGTAGCCCTGTGAGTTCACACTGGGGTATGCTGGGCATGGGGGGGAGGGAAACTATGCACTGTTCACTGGACAGTCGATGGGTCTACAGGACCCCAGGGGGCATCCATAAGTTATACCAGCTAAATACTGGTATAACTTACCGGATCTCCTCCGGGGGTTCTTGTAGAATCTCGATGTGGGCACTTTGTGGCTGCCCTTCTAGAAAGGGGCAAAACTGCTGTCATAAACCCCCTAGTGCCATGTCGCAGGGGTTTATGTGGCATAACAGCTGTTTGGTGCAAGTGGCCTGCAACATGTCGCAGCTCACTTTGTAGAACCGCGCATGTCGCAACTGCTGAGGTAAGTTACTACATGCTCCATTCTGCTTGGCGTAACTGCTGTTATGCCTGGTGTAATCCTTCTAGAATTTGGCCCTTGATCTTTAAAAAAGTCTGATGAGTGTTCAAGAGAAGTTGAAGAATCTTCTGCTATACCACTCTGTGTCTGCCTCATCCAGACATGCATCCAGACATGCATTTATGACAGAGTTATTAGTCTGAATTTCATTTACAGCAATTTTAAAGAGGAACTTTCACGATGGTCCAAACAGTTATAGCATTTAGTCATTATATGCAGTACTAGACCTGAAAAGGTGTGTGCCTTTCTTATTTTTGACCAATGTTTACTCTGCCTTTCATAATTTTGATTTGTTTTTGAGACCTGCTCCACTTGCCATTGCTGTTCAGCTACTGGGTTGCTAGCTCCTGATGACATCACTGTAGGGTAGAGGAGTGGTTCACACTGTGCAGTACCATGCAGTTGCAACAATGTTGCAAGGGAAACCTACCAGTACTCAGTGTACATACTGTGTTCCCCCTTCCCCAAGACACTCTGTTAGCAATGCATTATGCCAAAATCCAAATGTCTTGTCGGTATGTTTCTTTTTTGTGAAATTGACTCTGCCCTATAGTGATGTCAGCAGTACAATCCGGGGTCCACAGCAACACCAGGCTTGCTATAGAAGCTGTGGTAAACCCAACAGTTTTTAGCAGCTCAGAATGCAAAAGCTAACTGCAGTGGACAGTAATGAAATACAATTCCAGAATCAGTGCAAGAAAGGGGTAAATTATGCTTGAAAGTCAAAAGGACTTATGAAGATCCTCTTTAAGTGAACTGAGGTCATTTGGAATATTCAATAACATTTGTAAAATAAGTGACATTTCTCCAGAAAATATGGGAGGATTTGTTCTTGTATGATGTTCCACACCCTATTTGCCTAGCCTCTTTGCCTTCTTTGGAGTTTACAGTTGAGGCATAATGACACAAATTTCAAACACTGACTCTAACAGGAATATAAAAACTGTTACAAAATTAAAAACAACCACACAAATCTCACTGCACTTCACCTGTAGTTGGACAAAAAAAGGTGGAAAACCATTGTAGTAGGTTTTGAGTGCTGTCCTGAATTTTATACTGGAGGTATTATTAAGGATTTTAAAAGATGAAACTGTCACTCAGGATCAAGCATCCAGGGTGTTCAGTGTGCATTGGTTGCCAAGGATGAATGTGACTACTATCTCTTTTTACTATACTGTATGACTATGTTAAATTTGTTCAAAAGGCAGAACTTATATCTCCAATGTGATTTGCCTGTGCAAAATGTTTTAAATTAAGTTAGTGGTAAAGTGAAGCTCACCAGGATGAAGAACAGCACTGCACAATTCTGTAGTACAACTACTGCAGCAAACAATGCACTTTCAAAAGGAGTTAATCCCTTTTGTCATTCAGTAAATCTGTGACACTGCATTTCATCCTGGTGGGTTTCAGCGTACATAAGTGCCACAGGGAGTCTCTGATAGTTCTGTTACTATGTACTTCAATACATGTGTGACAGGACTTAAACTGGAAAGGAACCCTCTGGAACTCAGTTCCTGATCTTTTTATAAAATTGGATGAGAGTTCCTGATTCTCTAGCCACCTTTTTCCATAGGATAGTATAGGGACAGTTCCATCATCCAGAGATAACAGCCCCCACCAGACATGTCTAGAGACATGAGTTCCCACCTCAACACTTCATATTCCAGCACTGAATAGAGTATATTTACCTTTTTACTGACAGCTGGCATTTTGTTAAACTCATCTGCTAGTGCCTGGCATCTCGCTTGCATCACTATGTTCCTTTTTGCAGATTCCTCGGTATTTGGCATATCAGTGTTCAGCTTGACCACGACCTTTCTGAGAAACTGTCCATCTGGTGAACACTCATATCCTTTGTAGGCATATCTCATCCCTCCTGTTGCAAATGGTTCTGTTTTAACAAATATTTTGACTGGCTTATGCTTAATCCAGGCCATTCTTTCACTTTCATGACTAAACATCTCAACCATGCAAAACTCTGATGGTTTAGTGTCGGCCATTCTGAAGACGCTGAGCTGCACAAAAAAATGATGGTATAAAAACAGGCAATTCAATAAAATAACTAACATTACTGCCATCACTCCAATTTAAATAACACAATCAACTTAATGAATCTGTTATTAAATGCAAAGTCAAGCAACATCTTTTTTATATCTCTATAATAGCACTGCATGTATTTGTGTTACATATCGGAAACTTTCCAGTTACATTTCACTGGCTTCAGGCAAGGTATTGGGGTAATACTATTTTATGATCAGAGCTTAATTCATGCAATTTATCCAGCATCAAATACTCACATTAGTGCTGCTATATTTATAACTTGGAAAACCATGACACCATCCTATGTTTTATTAGTAACATACTGTACTTCAGGTGAAATGCATGAATACACTCTTTTTTATCTTTTTATCATATTCAGTTTCTGAACTAAGATTTTTGGTTTTGAGATTTTTAAAATCTCCTCTCTTACCACACTAACCATGAAAACAATTAAAATTGTGCTGTTTTGCTCTGTTCCTGCTTTCCATGAGAAATGTATGTTAGGGTCATCATACAACAAGTATGCACACTCCAAAAAGAACCTCAACAGAAGAGTGTTTTAAAAATTGCTGCTGTCACTCCATCAATAATGTGTTGGTCCATTATTTGCAAGATTAGTAACAAAAGCTAATTTGTATAATTTGAGGAAATTAAAAATAGAAGGGATCTACCTGTATTACTTAAAAATGTACTTACTGTATTTATTTTATTTTAGCTTTTGTTGACCGGGTAAGTACACTAGACAAGTATTATGCCTATTTTCAGGAACGACCCGGGAGAGTACAACATAGGGATACAGACATTATTTACAGTAGAGAGTAAGTACAGCATGACAACATGTGGGAGATAGTAACATAGTCCAGGGGAGTGGTCGGTCATAATACAACTTATGACTGTTAAGGTTAATGTACCCCCAGGGTGAGTAGGTCACCTACAGATTACAACAGAAAGCATATACACATTTTACATGTTAGAAACAATATAGAAAGGCAATGTCCTGGGAACCTTGGCGTGGGCAGTATACCCTGCCCTAGGTTAAGTGCCCTGGTGTAGTAGTTGAGTCAAGGAGAACCGCAGGAGTTATCGGGTAGTATCTGAGGGAGGCAAGCTTTGAAGCCGGAAGAGCAACCGTATAGAGAAATTCTCTAGGGAGGCTTAGGGCAGTCACACACAGAGGCAAGTTTCAGGAAACCCCGGAGGGAGTTACAGAAGCGCAGGTGGGAGAAGGACAGCCGGGGATTCACTGGAAGGGAGTTCCAGAGCCTGGGCGTATATGCGGCGAAATCCCGGCCACCCAAGAGGGTGCGGGTGGAGGGGACCTTGAGCATCCCCGGGGCCTGGGACCTAAGGTGGTAGGTAGTGGTGTCAGTTAGCGGCAGGAGCAGAGCCAGCTCTGGGGGGGTGCCAGTTCTGGCCACTTTGTCCGTGAGGCAGCTCACCCTGAAGTCCAGGTACCTAGCTGGGGAGAGCCATCTGAGTTTGTCGTATAACTCACAGCGATGGGTGAGGCGGGGACAGCAAGAGCAAAGCGACAGATGTTGTTGTATCGTGTGCCATCGAGTAAGCTGAGTCTGGGGGGCCCGGCGAATAGGTGCAGCCATAACTGAGAGAGGGAAGAAGAACACCTTTCGCGAGGGCTAGTCTAGCCGCAGGTGTGAGGTTGAACTTGCCCTGTAAGCCAGGCCCAGCTTGCAGTTAACTGCCCTACAGATGTTCAGGATGTGACTACCCATGTCGAGTTGGGGGTCAAGGGTGACTCCTAGGTATTTGGCAGAGTTCATTACGGGGAAGGGGGACCCGTCGGGACAGGAAATCTTTATCAAGGCCAACGAGGTTTTAAGTTTTGCTGTTGAGCCAAAGAGCATGGCCTGAGTTTTTTTCAGATTCAGGACCAGTTTGTTCTCGGTGATCCAGGTTTGAACTTTGTTATAGCCTTCGCACAGGGCCTTGTTAAGAGTGGCGACATCTCGGGCGTGAGCCAGGATCACCAGGTCGTCAGCATAGAGGGTGGTACTGCATGTGGAGGTCACCACGGGTAGCCGGTTGATAAAGAGGGAAAAGAGGAGAGAGCCCAGTACCGAACCCTGGGGGACACCGGAGGTCACAGGAAGGGACTCTGAAAGGACTTTATTGAAGCTGGTCCACTGCATTCTGCCATGCAGGTAGCCCATAAGCCAATTCATGGCGAGTGGGGAGAGACCAAGTGACCACAGTTGGGAGCCAAGTAACGTGTGGTCAACAGATCAAAGGCTTTGGACAGGTCAATAAATATGGCTCCGGAGAGTTTGCCCTGATCCATGGCTGATCTTATTCTAGATGTGACCGAGATCAGGGCAGTGGTGGTGCTGTGACCCTTGCAAAACCCATGCTGGGCCGGGGACAGCAACTCCTGGGACTGGATGTACTCCGAAATCTGTTCGGCCACTACCTTTTCAAGGAGCTTACTGAGGGATGAGAGGATGGCAATCAGGCGATAGTTATCCAGTAGTTTGGGATTGCCTTGTTTCAGTACTGGAACAATCCTGGCCTCTTTCCAGATATCGGGGAAGGTACCACTTCCAAGGGATAGATTGAAGATGTGGGCTACTGGGTGGGCAAGGTGGACGGCACCAAGCTTGAGGAGCTTTGATTCAAGGTTATCTGGGCCAGGACTGGAGTGCTGGGAGAGGCTGGCCAAGTGCCTCTGGGTGTCCAGTACAGACACTTCCCTGAGGTTAAACATTGGCCGAGGGGGGAGACCTTCCCTCCAAGCCATGGAGGGAAGGGAGGGGGGCAAGTTCTTGTTGGAAGAGAGGGGAGCCGTGAAGGCAGAGAGATCTGTGAAATGGGAATTCAGTGAGTTGGCAATGGTGTAGGGGTTCATGCAGGAGATCCCGTTGATAAGCATGTCGGATACTCCTGATTGGGAGGATCCATTGACAAGAATTATTATGTTCCTCAAGAAACTCCTAGGGTTGCTGGCGGAGCAAAGTAGAGCGGACTTGCAGAAGTCGCTTTTCACAGCCCTGATGGCCTTTTTGCAATTGTTTCTCAGGTGTCTGTATTTTTGAAAAGTGGTGGGGTCACTGGAACTTTTGAAATAGGCCCAACACTTGTCTCTCTCCTGCATTTGGGCCAGGAGATTCCCATGTAGCCAGTGAGTGGCGGACCCCCTCACCCTACGGGTGACCATGGGGGTGTGCTTATCTTGCAGGATCCCGAAGATAGTGATGAAGGAGGAGGTTGCCACTGAGGGGTCAGTGGCCCCGAACACATCGGACCAGTCGGTAAGCCGAAGGTCATCCAAGAACTCCCCGGGCTTGAACCTGGAGTAGTTCCTGACGTGCAGGATTTTGTGGGGAATCTTGGGGGGGGAGATTTTCCAAACACAGTAGACCGGTGAGTGGTCAGAGATAGAGTCTGGCAGTGTACCAGCTGAGGAGATTCTATCCGGACAGTTGGACATAATCTAGTCCAGTAGGGTACCAGAGGATCCGTTCGGTGACCGCCTGGTTGTATCCTGGATGAGCTGAGTCAGAGTAGAGTTAGCAAGTAGGGCCTCATATTGCTTCGCACCACCTCCAACCCAGTTGAGGTTGACATCCCCTAGGATTAGGAGTTCATTGTCCCCAACGCTGGGACCAACAGAGTCTAGGAGGTGGGTCAATCCGGGGAGTCCACCCTTGGGTGGGTTGTATGTACACACCAGGTGCAGTTTCTTTGTGTTCCCAAGTAGGAGTAGCACATGGAGTACCTCGCACTGGGGCTCATGGGGTTGGTAGTGGGCGACTAGGGAGACTTTGAGATGGCACTTGTGGTAAATCAATATGCCTCCCCCCCCTTACCCCCCCGCTCTGTCCAGATGAGTAAACTCGTACCCAGGGAGGCTACAGGCAGAGTCAGGGATCGAGGGTTTGAGCCAGGTCTCGGTCAGCCCGAGGATATCGGGTTTATAGAACGTCATCCACGCGACCAGTTCATCACGGTTGTGTAGTAGGCTCCGTATGTTAAGGTGAGCTACTTTTAAGCCCTTGCCCCATACAGAGGGGGTGTTCTGAGGGTTGTACAGACCTGGGTTAGTTTCGATGTCTCCCGCCAGAAGCAGTGATGAGAGAGGGAGCCATTGGAGATACCATTTCATGGCAGGTGTACCGGCTGGGGAAATTATGGCCCAGGAGCATTGAGTCTTGGCCGAGAGCATGGGACTCAGGAGGACTGGGCAGCATTTGGGACAGCATTGTGGCTGGGAGGACCCAGGGAAGTTTGGGGGGGGAGAGATCTATTAACTCACTAGAGAAGGACCACCCCCAGTATACCCCTAGTGATATGGGGGGGAAGTGGCTGTGTGGAACAGGGAATGCCCAGGAGCAGGACCGGCTGGGACCGACATCCTGTAGGGGGCAGACATCACACCCATGTACGATGTCGAGGGGACAGCTAAAACAACAGGCAGGGCAAAAAAATCAGCAAAGCTCAGACAATAGGGAGCAACTTGGACAATGGTACGTGTAAAAAATAGGCAGAGCACAAGCAGTAGAGATTAACTTAGGCAAAAGTGCAATAAATCAACACAGTCTAGAGAGTTAATAGTGGAAAGAGGCTACACAGTGGCAAAGGTCCATAGATCAGCACAGTCTAGAGGGTTAAACGTGGAAAGGAGCTGTACAGAGGGAGGATGCAAACAGAGCCCCCAGGAATGCGAGGTTAGACAGCCCCCTCAGGCTGATTGGGTGAGGTACCTCGTGGAAGGCAGGGCCAAAACTGGCATATAACTCCGCTTCTACCATGGGTGGGTGGGAGGGCTCTCTCTGAAAACCTCTGGCAGCGATGCAACAGCCGAGGAGGCCGCCCGAGGCTGCAAAGCCCACGGCACCTCAGACTCGGCTGACTACCCAGCAATTTGTAGCGTGAGGGGGGGGACCTTCCAGCACCAGGTCACCCACGCCTCCCCTCCAGCGCGAACGGCGACAAGTCAGTGATTAGGTGGGGCAAGCTTGCCCTTTGTAGAGGGCAGGGGAAGCGCCACAGCAGCCAGGGGCCAATGGAGAGCTGCGGTGGGTTCAGCGCCAAAAATTCAAACTGCCATCTGCTTGAAGGTCCATGGAGTGCGGAAAATGGCAGTGGGGTCCCCAATTTTGCTCAGTCCAGCGAGACGTCCCGCAGGCGAGGAGCACAGCCAGTTTTCCCGGCAGGAGCGCAGGCGAGGTAGGAGGAGCTGTAATTGTCTGGTGGCTGGTGTTACACTCACGGCAGCAAGGGACGGTGCAGGAAAAAAACCTCTCGCTTGACGATGCAACAGCCGAGGAGGCCCGCCAGAGCTGCAAAGCCCACGGCACCTCAGACTCGGCTGACTACCCAGCAATTTGTAGCGCGAGGGGGGGGGACCTTCCAGCACCAGGTCACCCACGCTTCCCCTCCAGCGCGAACGGCGACAAGTCATTATGGACGTAATGTGGCTACAGTCCCATCAGGGACCACCAGTCCTGTTTATAAATGTACTTACATGTACGTAAACAGGGTTACCACTGTCCATCACAGATCAACCCATTCTATTTACAAAATGTGCTTAAGCACAATGTTACTGCTATACATCACAGATCACCATGTAGTATTTATGAAACATACTGATGTTCACAGTGTTACTGCTGTCCATCATAGCTCACCACGTGGTATTTATAAAACATACTGATGTGTACAGTGTTACTGCTGTCCATCACAGATCAGCACGTGCTATTTATAACACATACTGATGTGCACAGTGTTACTGCTGTCCATCACAGATCAGCACGTGCTATTTATAAAACATACTGATGT
Organism: Neoceratodus forsteri; assembly: GCA_016271365.2. Taxonomy (NCBI): domain Eukaryota; kingdom Metazoa; phylum Chordata; order Ceratodontiformes; family Ceratodontidae; genus Neoceratodus; species Neoceratodus forsteri. The sequence goes on from CM028131.1 coordinate 14,118,468, forward strand.
GCACAGTGTTACTGCTGTCCATCACAGATCACCGCGTGCTATTTATAAAACATACTGATGTGCACAGTGTTACTGCTGTCCATCACAGATCACTGCGTGCTATTTATCAAACATACTGATGTGCACAGTGTTACTGCTGTCCATCACAGATCACCGCGTGCTATTTATCAAACATACTGATGTGCACAGTGTTACTGCTGTCCATCACAGATCACCGCGTGCTATTTATCAAACATACTGATGTGCACAGTGTTACTGCTGTCCATCACAGATCACCGCGTGCTATTTATAACACATACTGATGTGCACAGTGTCACTGCTGTCCATCACAGATCACCGCGTAGTATTTATAACACATACTGATGTGCACAGTGTCACTGCTGTCCATCACAGATCACCGCGTGGTATTTATAACACATACTGATGTGCACAGTGTCACTGCTGTCCATCACAGATCACCGCGTGCTATTTATAACACATACTGATGTGCACAGTGTCACTGCTGTCCATCACAGATCACCGCGTGCTATTTATAACACATACTGATGTACACAGTGTCACTGCTGTCCATCACAGATCACCGCGTGGTATTTATAACACATACTGATGTACACAGTGTCACTGCTGTCCATCACAGATCACCGCGTGGTATCTATAAAACATACTGATGTGCACAGTGTCACTGCTGTCCATCACAGATCACCGCGTGGTATCTATAAAACATACTGATGTGCACAGTGTCACTGCTGTCCATCACAGATCACCGCGTGGTATCTATAAAACATACTGATGTGCACAGTGTCACTGCTGTCCATCACAGATCACCGCGTGGTATTTATAAAACATACTGATGTGCACAGTGTCACTGCTGTCCATCACAGATCACCGCGTGGTATTTATAAAACATACTGATGTGCACAGTGTCACTGCTGTCCATCACAGATCACCGCGTGGTATTTATAACACATACTGATGTACACAGTGTCACTGCTGTCCATCACAGATCACCGCGTGGTATTTATAACACATACTGATGTGCACAGTGTCACTGCTGTCCATCACAGATCACCGCGTGGTATTTATAACACATACTGATGTGCACAGTGTCACTGCTGTCCATCACAGATCACCACGTGCTATTTATAACACATACTGATGTGCACAGTGTCACTGCTGTCCATCACAGATCACCACGTGCTATTTATAACACATACTGATGTGCACAGTGTCACTGCTGTCCATCACAGATCATCATGTGCTATTTATAACACATACTGATGTGCACAGTGTTACTGCTCTCCATCACAGATTGCCATGTGGTATTTATAAAATGTAGCCAAATTAAAATGCTTAGTCGATCATTTAATTCTCTGATGAAGCCTAATGTGTGGGTGAAATGCAAGACTGCAGCTATGGCTACAATCTTTTATGCTTGCTGCCTGCCAGAAAAATAAAACACTTGAATGAAATGATGGACTGAGCATTTTAATTTGACTTTAGAATATAGCAGGTGTGAGTTCTCTCAACTAACTACTAGTCTAAAACTGCTCTTTAAGAAGCACCACCTTCTGTGTGCTCACCACTACTGCTCCCCATTTATAAAATGTATTTATGTGCACAGTGTTACTGTTGTCCATCGCAAAACACCCTGTGCTATTTATAAAATGTAATTTTGTGCACATTGGGCCCTATGCATTAAGGTGCGGAGTACCTATGAACCCTGTATTTGTTGTGCATTGTCACCCCACAACTCATGCACCCCTATGTGGGATGCATGAAAGGGATGTGCATCCCACATGCACCCGATGCCCTAACCAGCCATGGATGTCCACATGGTGCCACTTCAGGGGGTGGTGCGGGGAGCGTGGGCATGTTGCATGCCATTCACAAAGGGTGCACAGTGCTGTGCATGGAGGGTTGCCAGCTACACCTGGATACACAAGCCATGAATGTTTCACTCCCCCTGGGATGCCATTGCCAGCTGCAGTGGAGATGTTGGGGAACAGCAGATTCCTTCAACATGCCACCCCAGCCCCTGGTACAACACAGAGGGCCGGGACAGCTGACCGGGCATCTGCCTGCCATGGTGACACAGGTGCACTGCAGCCACCTGCCTAATGTTGCACCCCACAGGTGCATGAGATACAGTGGGGGAATGGGTCCAAGCATCCCATTGGATGCCCACCCATGTCCGCCGAACAGCACTAGTGCCTAGGGGCAAGGCAGCAGAAGGGAGCCTCATGGTGGCTGTGAATACAGCCACTGTACATCTTTACTAGGGTGCAGAGCTGCATGGTGGGATAAGTAGCTTTGGCATGTACTTCCCACCTATTTGTGAATAGGCCACAGTGTTACTGCTGTCGATCATAGATAACCCCATGCTATTTATAAAACATACTTACGTGCACAATGTTACTGTTGTCTATCACGTGTTGTCCTGCTTATGAAATGTATATGAATGCACAAAGTTAATAATAATAACTATCTTTATTTTTATAGCACAATTCAAAAATATCAAAGCGCTGTACACATTTTGGCAATAAGAACACATTAAAACCAATAAAATAATAAAACACAATGCAATTCTGAACTTCAGACCAATATACATTAAAACAGTTTACTACTTAAAATCCCCAAAGGCAAGATGGAACAAATGGGTCTTTAAGGCCATCTTAAAGCTCTCCACATCTGGCACTCTTGAATCCAATGAGGTAGAGAATTCCACAATGTGGGGGCCATGTGCATAAAGGCTCGTGACCCCAAAGTTTTCAACCATACCCTAGGAACCTCTAGCAACCCCTCATTGGCTGAGTGGAGCTGTCAATTGAGACAGTAAGGTTTCAGGAGCTCTTGCAGGTAGCCCCAACCCCGTCTGTCTAGGGCCTTGTATTGTAGAAGACCAACCTTGAAGGTGATACACCACTCTACAGGCAGCCAGTGCAGTTAACACAGCACAGGAGATATGTGGCTTGAATGAGGAATCCCTATCAGCAACCCTGCTGCTGCATTCTGCACTAGTAGCAAGCAGCAGATATTAACCACCAGAAGACCTAGGCAAAGGGAGTTACATTAGTCAAGGCACAGGTCACAAAGGTGTACATAAACATTGGAAGGTCACTAGATGGAACAAGATACTTAACCTGGGTGATGTTCTTCAGATGATAAAAAGAGGACTTGACTACTACCAACACCTGCGAGCGGTATGTCAGCCCATTGTCAGGAATCACCTCCAGGATTTGCACCTGTTCAGAGGAGAACAGCTGGTTACCCCCGAGTCAAAGCCATGAGGGAGATCCTGCCAGCAACCCCTTGATCCGATGACCTAAATCCACCACCAACACCTCAGTCTTATTGGAGTTCAACTTCAGCCAGCTGGTCTTCATCCAGTCCTGAATTTCTGTAAGGCAGCTATTAAAGACTGAGACTGCACTATTCTGGTCAGGCACAAAGGACAGGTAGCACTGGATATCATTTGCATAACAGTGAAACCTCAGTCCATACTGTCTTACAATGTCTCCCAATGGCAGCATATACACCATGAACAACAGTGGGGACAGCACAGAGACCATCCCTGACAGGCCACAGATACCCCTCAAGCACTTTGACAATTCCCCATGGTCCATGGTGTCAAAGGCTGAAGAGAGATCAAGAAGCATCAAGATAGAGTGGCGCTTCTGATCTCTTGCTGTCAGGAGATCATTAAGCACCCAAACCAGAGCAGTCTCAGAACTATGCCTCTTCTGAAAACCAGACTGGAGAAGAGCATAGATGTCATGGATGGTAAGATGCTTCTCCAGCTGCAGCGCGACTACTTTCCCAATCACCTTCCCTACAATGGGAAGGTTAGAGATTGGCCTGTAGTTTACAGGACAGCTTGGGTCAAGAAAAGATTTCTTAAATAGTGCTGTCACCATTGCCTCCTTCATGGAGTTCAGAAACTTACCCGACTCTAAAGAATACCAAACAATCTCTGCAAGGAGAGAGCCCTTGGTATCCATACATGCCATTATGAGGTGTGTTGGGCCCAGGTACAAGCTACATCAAGTCTGCCACATACTCTGGACAATCCACATGATATCACAATCTCTGGCAGGTCAAAGTATGCCAAGAAAACCAGGAGTAGTAACCAAGCACCAACCACTGGCAACGCCCATAGAGTGAGCTGATCGGATCATGGCCTTGGTGTCAGCCACCTTATCAGCAAAGAATCAAGCGAACTTGTCAGACTTACCTTGTGAAAACACACTCCAAACTTGCAGACAGGTTGAACTGCACAACCTTTCCACAGTTCAAAAGAGCTGAGCTGGTCGATTCTGAGCTGCAGTAATCTCCCCAGATAGGAATTCTGCCTTCTTATGAGTGATTGCTGATTGATAGTCTCGATAATATTCCATCAATCTAAGGCAGTCAGCATCAAGAGCAGATCTTCACCAGCACCACTGCAACCTTCATCCAATTCATCTCAACTCCCTCAAGGTCCCATCAAACCAAGGGGACCGCGGGTGAAGAGTGAGAGGATGAATGCAGACAGGAGCAATAGAGTCCAGAGCTCCCGAAATGGCCTTGTTATAGGCCTTGACCAGGTTCTCTGGACCCTCGCTTGCTCCTAGTAATCCCAAAAGGTCTAATACCACCAAAATGCCATCAGGGGTCACATCCCTCAAAGGGTGGCACCTGACCAGCTCCACAGGGACAGGCCTATAGGGGAAGCCTGGAAATTGAACCTTATAGTGTGATGATCAGACCATCTGACTGGTTCTACTACCAAGTTGGAGGTCTCCATCCCCAGGAGGAAAACCAGGTTGAGTGAGTGACCCTGGTTATAGGTTGCAGAGACAACTACCTGTGTGAAGCCCAATGAAGTCATAAGTTGAAGGAAGTCCTGATCAATGCTGTCCAACATGGATCTGTTGTCCCATATATAAAATGTACTTTTGTACTTATGCGCACAGTGTTACTGCTGTCCATCACGGATCACCTTGTGTTATTTATAAAATGTACTTATGTGCACAGTGTTACTACTGTGTGTCACAGATCTGCTGCACAGGTCACTGGAAGATAGCCACACAGTTACAGACATCCCCTTCGCTTGCTCATGACCCGACATTAAAAAACCCAAAATTGGCATGACTGTACCCTAACCCAGTCCCAAATGAAGGTCCCAATATTCTAACAATGAGGGATGAAAATTGAAAGTTATGCAGGCTCTAATTTTTTTTTTTTTGGTCTCTTATTTTTTTATTTGTTTTATTTATTAGAAGTTTGAAAATTCAAACTCCTCTACAGTTTGAAATGCCAGGAGACGTGAATGCGAGACAACAGATGGCAACAGTATGTAGCAATGGAAGTTGGCCTACTACTAGTAACAGTAAGAAGGCAGACCTATCAGCTATACAATCACTCCTTGCCACAATAAGCAGTGACTTGTCATATTTAAAAATCCCTGCAAACAACATGAATGATAATATAAGTAATTTAAAGGGTGGTGGAAGCGGAAGCAGAATCCCTACATTTGATGATTCAAACACGTTTTTTGAGAGGTCTGTGCTACACCCATCAGATAGAATAGATTATTTAATCAAAAAGATTGATTATCTGGAGAACGGGGAAGAAGGAACAACCTCTGTATTATTGGAGTGCCAGAGGGGGCAGAGGGGCACAGTATGGTACAATTTCTTCAGACATTAATACCAGATGTTTTGGGCTAATATTGGCCATGGCCATGAGAAACAGAGACATCACTCACCAGATCCCAAGCCCAAGAAGGGAAGTAAGCACAGGCCTGAAGTGACATATTTTCTTAGACATTCTATAACAGAAAATATATTAAACATTGCATTTGAAAAAGAAAGCACTGGTCCAGGAAGGACACTGAATACATCTTTTCCAATTATGCTGCAGATAATGTGGAAAAAGGAAAAGCCTTTAATGAAGTCAGACGTTCCTTTCAGTTATATGAGGTGGAATATCAAATGAAATACCCTGCTATTTTACAAATGCTAGGCTATACTAGAATAGGCTGGATACAGTGCAGCACAGCATAACAAAAATTATTCAGTCCCAGCAGGGCAAGACCTATAAGGTGTGTCTCAAGGCACTGAACATCTACTCACTGGAGACCACAAGGGAATAAGGAGATATGAAGGAGACCTTCACGTTCCTAAAAGTGAACTGCAAAGACATATTTAGCTTGAATACTAGCTTATGGTCACAAGGAAATGACTGGAAACTGACAGGAGGGAGGTTCAGGGGTGACATGAGAAAATGTTGCTTTACAGAAGGGGTGGTGGAGCCATGGAACAGTCTACCAACCAAAGTGATAGATGCTAAACCATTGGCAGTTTCAAGCACAGTTGGGACAGAAAGAAGGGTATAGTGTTTCCTCGGGGCAGCAGAAACTGGAAGGAAAATGGGGAAGGATGGGGAGGGCTACAACCCCAGAGGAACAGAAGGTCCCAGGCCTAAATATGCAACTTGGGCTGACTGGATGGACCATTGGTCTTTTTTCTGTTGTCATTGTCTATGTTTCTACATTAAATGCATATAAATTGGAAATTATATGACTGTGAAACTGTAGATAATGCTTACAACCTTCATTCAAACACCTCTCGACATTCTAAACAGAGCCCCACAGTTATCCATAACAACATGGCTCAAGGCTTAGATTCTGGGTCTGGAAGCATCATTCACAATGATTGCACAGGAATTCCTAAAAAGAATACAGCCACTGTGTAAACTCAGAAGCACAGACCTCTGTCACCAGAAACAAAAGCCCAGCTTACAAAACTTGTTCCACGGTGACAAAAGTAAGCCTCCTCCCAAAAGTGCAAACATCACATCCAAGCAATTACCATTAACATACTACAGCAAGGGAACAATGGAGAAAGAGAATTTATATTAACATCACAGAATTCCCATGTTCTTCCTCCTCTAATTCCCTAAATCATAGAGAATACAAGAAAAAGTAAGCTGTAAAAATGTCCCTAATGAGATGGAGGAAGAGTCCCCCCCCCATTCAAACACTGAGGTACAAACAATACAGTACACACTTGATTCTGAAAATCCTTTTCTTCTTGTCAGCTGATGTTCTTCAGAAAAAATCTCCTTTTGGCTCAGTTTACTCAATAGTTTGCCCTATACTGTCTGAAGTCCCAATTAAAGTAAATGCTCAACAATATTAAAGGTTTAAAATACAAAATGACAAGGCACTGTACTTTTCGTCAACCCTTTGCCAAGTGCAAGTGGAAAAGTTCAGCCTACTTCAGGGTAGAACACCTCCAGATTGACTGTGAATGTTTTGAATGTAAAGGCCAATGAAAAGTACAGTATGTATGCAAATTAGCTATGCTGAAATCTTATCCTGCTTGCTAAGACAAACATGCCACAGATGCTGCAGCTGATTAGAAGGATGCATTAGAAGAGAATGGCATATTAGCTTTTCTAACTCCTCACTGCAGTTCAGTTCTTAAATGTACAGGCTGATTTAAGCAATAGTGTTATATAAGGCTATCTTTAAAACAGATAATGAACAATTCCAAACAACAGGGCTGGTGTTAGACTTGATGGCACCCCAAGCAAATAAACCTTTGGTGCCCCCTTTACCCTTGCACTGATAGAAACATAGACTTTGATGGCAGATAAGGACCGCTTGGTACATCTAGTCTGCCCATTTCCCTACCTACAGGATAGGCCACAGATCCTAGTTAACCAACAGCCTATTTCTTCTTAACCCCCACAAGAATTGCATTATGTCTGTCCCATGCATTCTTGAATTCTCCCACAGATTTAGAACTCACAACCTCCTCAGGAAGGCTGTTCCATGCACCCACTACCCTCTCTGTGAAATAATACTTCCTCACATTGCCCCTGAACCGCCTCCCCTCTATCTTTAAATTGTGTCCCCTTGTTCTTGCACATCTCTTTTTCTGAAAGTTGCTACCCTCTTGGACTTTGTTGATTCCACTGAGGTACTTAAACATTTCTATCATGTCCCCCCTCTCCCTCCTTTCCTCAAGGGTATACATATTAAGCTCCTTTAGTCTCTCCTCATACGGCTTCTCTTGCAGGCCCTGCATCATTTTAGTTGCCCTCCTCTGGACTGCCTCTATCCTGTCTATGTCCTTGCGGAGATGAGGTCTCCAGAACTGGATGCAGTACTCCAGATGGGGTCTCACCAACTGTCTGTACAGAGGGATAACAACTTCCTGTTTTCTGCTGCTGATGCCTCTCCCTATGCATCCCAGTATACCCCCAGCCCTCCCTACTGCCTTCTCACATTGCTTGCTAACCTTAAGGTCATCTGATATGATTACCCCCAGGTCCCTTTCCTTTTTTGTTGTTGTTACTACCTCCCCCCATTGTGTATTCTTCCCCAGGGTTCTTGTTTCCCAGGTGCATTATTTTGCACTTCTTTGCACTGAATCCTAGCTGCCATACTTCTGACCTTTCCTCCAACCTTGCCAAGTCCCTTCTTATCCTTACCACGCCTCCTTGTGTATCAACCCTGTTGCAGATCTTTGTGTCATCCACAAAGAGGCATACTTTTCCTTCCAGTCCCTCTGCAATGTCACTTATGAAGACATTAAAAAGGACTGGACCCAATACTGAACCCTGCGGTACCCCACTAGTAACCCCTCTTTCTTCAGAGTGGACTCCATTTACAATTACCTTCTGTGTCCTGTTGTCCAGCCAATGTTTTACTTAGGCTACCACCCTGGGACCCACTCCCAGGCTGGTTAATTTGACTATTAATCTTTTGTGTGGGACTGTGTCAAATGCCTTGCTAAAGTCTAGGTAGGCCATGTCCACAGCCCTTCCTGGTCTACTACTTGGGTCACCCAGTCAAAGAAATCTATTAGATTCATCTGACATGACCTTCCTGCTGTGAACCCATGCTGCCTTGTCCTGTGCCCCACTGGCCTCTAGGTACTCAACTATTCTTTCCTTCAGAAGTGACTCCATCACTTTCCCTACCACAGAGGTCAAACTGACAGGTCTCAGTAGTTCCTCGTCTGTCTTGGTCCCACATTTGTGAAGGGAATCACATCCTCCTTCCTCCAGTCCTCGGGTACCACCATCCTCCCATGATTTATTAAAAAGAGTAGCCAGTGGTTTCACTAGTTCCCCTTAATTCTTTTAGAATTCTGGGGTGAATTCCATCAGGCCCCATTGCTTTGTCCACCTTCAATTTTAGGAGTTCTTGCAGAACCCTTTCTTCTGTGAAAGGACTGGGATCGACCCCCCTATCAAGAGTGCTTCTGTTAATTGGATTAGGCACTTCCCCCTCCTCTTTTGTGAATACTGAGCCGAAATATTCATTCAGTATCCCTGCTTTTTCACTGTCCCCCTCTGCCCACCCACCGTTCATTCTATCCAGCCTCACTATCCCTCCCTTTGTCTTTCTACACTCGCTGATGTACCTATAAAAGGTTTTATCCTCCTTCTTAACTGCATTGGCTATCTTTTTCTCAGTTTGGGCCTTTGCTATTCTGACTTCCCTTCCTGCTTCCTTCTGCCTTAACTGGTACAGCTCTCTGTCCTGCTCCTTCTGTGTTTCCTTATACTTCCAGAATGCTATCTTTTTCTTCCTGACTTTCACAGCCACCTCTTTTGAGAACCGTAGTGGCTTTTTATTTCATTTTGATTTGTTTATTTGCTTCACACAAAGGCTTGTTGCCTCCCCTGCTCTGCTATACTCACTCTTGCCTCACTCACTTCCACTCATGCCACTAACGAATATGTTTTATATTGCAGCTTTATATTTTAGACACTGCAAATATAAAGCAATCCAATACAACTATGTAGTTAATAATGCAGTTTTCCAGAAGACTGTCTGGAGGCTGTGGTGTTGTCCCATCAGCATGCACCTCTCTGGGCTGAGGGTGGAGGTTTCTCGTCTCAAGGCTGAGTTGGCTAGGATTTGGGGGACCTCCTCCCCCACCCAGAGACCTCCCAGTCTGTCACAAGCACATCAGAGGCTGCCAAGGAGGGGGGCAGCTGGATCATAGTGGGCTTGTGGAGGGTGATGGTGGTGGGTCAGAAGCACAACCCCCAGATGGTATCACAGCAGAACTTCTATGCCACTCTTGTGGGGTGGGACTGTCCCACAGAAGCACCTGCAGTAGTTAGCAAGAAGATTGTTGGGGTCCTTCGCACAGCAGAGACCCCAAGGTGGGGAGCAGAGGACCCCAGAGGAGGCTGTGTCAGTGTTAGTGGCTCAGTAGGTAGCACACTCACCTCTGAGGCTGGGAGATCAGAGGGCTGTGGGTTCAGTTCCCACATATGGCACTTGGGTTACTATCCCAGTACTGGCACTGTAGTGCAGCATGAGAGGGGTGCTGCACTTCTCAGGTGCCATCTTTCAGATGAGACGTTAAACCGAGGTCCCGTCTGCCTGGATTGGCAGTAGTTCTGGTGGATGTTAAAGATCCCTTGGCACTTATTGAGAAGAGATGGGGAATTTCCCTAGTGTCCTGGCCAAATTTCCCTCATTCACTAAAAATACCACCAACAGCTTCATCTGATTCAAGGTCAGTTGGCATTCATCTGTATCCCCCTTCCCCAGGTCGTGCCTGAAAATAGGCAGGATTTGTCTAGTGCACTTACACGGTCAATAAAAACTAAATAAATAAAAAAATAAATAAGAAAGCAGCTCCTGGTGGGGGTCTCCATCATTAGTGGGTAGACTTGGGCACAGGAAGGGAGGGAGAGAGGGAGGGAGGTGAGTTTATGGCTTGGAGGTATAGAAAGCAAATCCTATGGATCATTTTGGCAGCCAGATGGGAGGGCAGGCTAGATGCCAGTGTCCACCTGGGGACAAATAACCTATCAAGGGATGAGGCTGGGGTTTTACAAGAGGAGCTCAGGGAGTTGGGGAGGAGTCCTAGGTAGTTATTGCTCTCAGTGACATTTTCTGAGGTGTTACCAGTCTATGACAGTGGGAGGCACAGGGTTCTCTGCACCAGAAGCCTTGACACATGGTTGAAGGGAGTGGTGCTGAAAGGAGGGGTTTAGCTTCATTGGGGACAGGAGTCACACCTGGAAGGGTATAGGTCTTTACAGGGAAGATGGCCTACATCCATTTGGGAGGGGACCAATGTCCTTAGTGAATGGCTTAAATGCTTCATTGGCAAATATTTAAACTAGCCAATGGTGGTGGCAGAAGGAAGTAGGAAGATCAAACAGCCCCCTCTGCAAGTGAAAGTGGTGAGTAGGCAGAACCCTAAGGAAGGGAACTCCCCAGAGGTACCTGAAAACAGAAAAAAGCAGTAAGATAATAAAAAAAGGGATACAGATGAGACAGAGGGAATAAGGAGAGTAGGCAGGAAGGAAAAAGAGCAATTAACTACCTCACGCTTTACCCTACTTTCCCTTGTCTATGAGAACACTGCTCTTTTAACTTGTATGAATTACAGTATGTAATCGCTTCTGTACATGGATCTGTTTAATATTTTTCTGTATTCCTCTGTATGATATCAGTGGCTTACACTGTATATATTGTATACCACTGATCACCTTTGTACATGGCTTTGTATTATATATTTTGTATTACCTTATCCTTTGTACCTTTCCCCAGGTCGCCACTGAAAAAGGGACTGCACAGTCTTAGTGAGCTTACCTGATTGTCAAAATTCAAACAAACAAACAAATAAATAAATAAAATGGGGTCTGACAGGCGGGATGGTAGTAGAATTTGGAAGGCCATGAGTGCAAATACTCTTAGTCTGGGAAATAAAATTCTGGACCTATTGGTCATAATGGCAGAGGCTGACCTGGACACTACTGCTATTACTGAGCCATGGCATAATGAGAACCATGGCTGGGATATACCCATACCAGGCTAAACTTTGTTAAGGAAGGACAGGGTGAGTAAGGAGGGTGGGAGTGGCTCTTCATGTGAGGGATAGTATTAAAGCCATAGAGAGATATAGGGATCACATGGAGGGGCATAGGCACTGTGGCTAGCCCTAGAACTGGGAAATGGAGCCACTATTCACACTGGCATGATCTACAGGCCTGCAATGCAGGAGGAGGAGGAGGAGTTGGACAGGGATTTAGTGGATGCCATCCATAAGATGGGAGCCTTCAATCTGCCAGATGTGGATTGAGCATCCAAGCTGCAGCTTCAATTAGGAGTCAGATCATCCTGGACTCCCTGCAGGGGAGTTCCTCAGGCAATTAGTAAGAGAACCCACTCATGAAGGAGCAATGTTGGACCCAGTACTCACAAATGGGAACAGTGTTGCAGACGTCACAGTGGGCAATAACCTGGGGACCAGTAATCACTGAATAGTGTGGTTCAATATAAGAACAGTGGCTGAGTCAAACCGTACAAAGGTGAGGGTCCTGGACTTCAGAAGGACTGACTTTACAAAGATGGGGAATAACTCAGGGATGCCCTGGCAGGGGGGGAAGACTCAGGTGGAGAAGAGAAACAGTGGGCAAAAATCAGAGGAGCTACAGTGAAGGCAACAAACCTCTATGTTAGACAAGTAAGCAAAAGTATGAGGGGAAGAAGGAGGTGGCAGGGAAGGTAAGGGCAAAAATGTTATCATTCAGGCAGTATAAGGAGTCTCAGAGGGAGGAGGACAAGGAAGTGTATCAGGTGAAGAGAGGGAGGCAAGGAAAGCAAATGCCCAATTAGAGGAGAAAATAGTCCAGGCAGTAAAGAAAGGGGACAAGGCATTCTTCAGGTATGTAAGCAAAAGGAGAAAAAACAAGGGAGTGTAAGACTAAGGAGGGCAGTGTGTGGAGGGAGACTAGAATAAAGCACATATTCTGAACAAATATTTTTGCTCAGTATTCACAGAAGAAGGGGAGGAGAGGGACCACAGATAAGCGACAGGAGCATCAGTGAAAAAGGGGCAGACACTGTGACATGGACAGCTAGTTCTGAGTGCTGTATCATTTTTTTTATATAAAATTATTACTGCATGTCTCTGCTGAAAATCTGATGCTCTAGGAGTGACCTTGTGCACCCCCCCAGGTTTCAGATGAAAGATGAAAGCAATGAGAAAAAGGTTGAAACAGCATGTGTATCACACACACTCAGTTTTTAGAGACAATGTGTTACAGGGAAGGCCTTAATCAAGAATTTCATGTTTTTCTGAGTTAATTACAGCTGTAGTTGCTAAGATGGAAGATCATATCCATTTTATGATGTTGGAGAGGAACCTAGGTTGTTACACAGAGGTGTGAAGTTGTAAATGCTCCTGTGAAGCCTGTGTGAGGGAGGATGCAGCATGGATCAAAGAGATGTCATTTGAAACATATGAGTTATGCTGTGGTTGCAGAATTTCATACTTGAAAGAAAAAGACATCCTGTTTTTTTATTAGACATATTTTTATATATAATCTGACAGAGGAGGAGCTAGTTGACCTCACACAAAAGGGGTTACATAGAAACATAGAAACATAGAAGTTGACAGCAGATAAGGACCGCAAGGCCCATCCAGTCTGACCATTTCTTTTTCTACCTTATAAATGTGCCATCAGCCTTTGCTCTGTCAGTGGCCTATCTATTCATAGTCATTTGTATTGCTCCCTTATGCCTATCCCATGCCTGTTTGAAGCCCTGCACTGTATTCATAGCCACCATTTCTTGTGGTAAGCCATTCCATGCATCCACCACCCTTTCTGTGAAAAAGAATTTCCTCACATTCCCCCTTAATCGGCCTCCCTCTAATCTCATGCTGTGTCCTCTTGTCCTGCTATTTTCTTATATTTAAACAGGTTAGACTCTTTCACCTTGTTTATGCCCTTAAGGTGTTTGAATGCCTCGATCATATCACCTCTCCCTCCTTTGCTCAAGGGTATACATATTGAGCTCCGTTAATCTGTCCTCATATGTCTTCTGATGCAGTCCCTGCACCATTTTGGTTGCCCTTCTCTGGACTGCCTCAATTTGGTTAATGTCCTTGTGAAGGTGTGGCCTCCAATACTGCATGCAGTACTCCAGATGGGGCCTAACCAGTGTCTTGTACAGAGGGATTATTACCTCCCTCTTACGACTTGTGATACCCCTACTAATACACCCTAACACCCCCCTAGCCTTACCTACTGCTTTAGAGGTCTGCTTGGATGATTTTAGGTCATCAGTGATGATGATGCCCAAGTCTCTTTCTTCCTTTGTGACTGCTAGCAACTCCTCCCAGCCTATAGGTGGCTTCAGGGTTTCTCTTCCCTATGTGCATGATTTTGCACTTCTTTGCATTAAATCCCAGTTGCCACTCTTCTGACCATTCTGCTAGTTTATCCAGATCTCTTCTCATTCTGCCCACCCCATCTGGATCATCTACTCTGTTGCAGATCTTAGTGTCATCTGCAAACAGACAAGCTTTACCCTCTAGTCCATCTGCAAGGTCACTAATGAAGATGTTGAAGAGGACTGACCCCAGGACTGATCCCTGAGGTACCCCACTTGTGACTTGCATCTCTTCTGACTGTATATCATTTACCACCACTCTCTGTTTTCTGCCCGTCAACCAGTTTGCCACCCAGTTGACTAACTTCTGACCCACCCCAAGCCTACCCAGCTTATTTATCAATCTTCTATGTGGAACAGTGTCAAAAGCTTTGCTGAAGTCAAGGTAGGCAACATCAACTGCTCCCCCTTGGTCCACCACTCTGGTTACCCAGTCAAAGAAATCTATGAGATTAGTTTGACAGGCCCTTCCTTTGTAAACCCATGCTGTCTTGGATCCTGTGCCCCTATGGATTCCAGGTGTGGCACTATCCTTTCCTTAAGGTGCCTCCATAATCTTGCCCACTACTGAGGTAAGACTGACCGTCTGTAGTTCCCCACCTCCTCCTGCTACCACTCTTGTGGGGATCACATGAGCCCTTCTCCAGTCTTCTGGGACCTCTCCTGTGCTCAGAGACTCACTAAACAATTCTGCTAACGGCTCTGCTAGTTCCTCCTTTAGCTCCTTAAGTACCCTGGGATGTATGCCATCAGGTCCCATTGCCTTATCCACCCCTGAGCTTAGCAAGCTCTTGTAGGACCCTTTCTTTTGTGAAGAGAGTAGTTCTCAGCTCCTCCCCTGTGTCCATGATGCTGAGCTGTGGGCCCTGCCTACCTTCTCTTCAGTAAATACTGAGCAAAAGTATCTATTTAGGATAGATGCCTTTACAGGGTCCTCCTCCTCACATGCTCCCTTTCTCCATTAAGCTTAGCCACCCTCTGGACCTTCTCCTTTCACTAATGTATCTATAGAAAGTCTTGTCACCTTCTTTTACTGTTCGTGTTAGTGTTTCTCAGTTTGGGACTTTGCCTGCCTTACTGCCTTCCCTGCTTCCCTTAGAGCAGTTTGGTATGCCTCCCTATCTTCATCCCGCTGTGTTCCCTTATATTTCCTGAAGGCCAGCCTTTTGGCTCTGACCTTTTCTGCTACTGTATTTGAGAACCAAATTGGTTTCCTTCTTCTTTTGCACTTCCTTTTCTGTCTAACACAATGGGATGTTGCTTCAAGTATTGCATCCTTAATGCTTGCCCACTTTGCCTGTACCCCCCCACCTGTGTTTCTTTTTGCCAGGGCTAGCTTAACTCCGTTGTCCATCTTATCAAAGTCAGCTCCTCTGAAGTCCCATATTTTTGCCTTGGAATGGGATGATTTAGATGTAGTAGCCAAACTGAACCATACCATGTGATGGTCACTGGCCCCCAGGTGACCTTCTACCTGGAGCTCTGTGATCCCTTCTTTGTTAGTCAGTACTAGATCTAGGATAGCCCTGTCTCTTGTGGGTTGCTGTATCAGTTGTTTGAGGCCCTCCCCCTGCATGGAATCCACTATGAGTCTAGTTCTGGCAGATGTTCCTGTTGGTATTGACCAATCTGTATCCGGCATGTTGAAGTATCCCATTATCAGAACCTCCCCTTTAGCTGTCATGTTTTGTATATCTTCTAACAGTAATGTGTCTATGTCCCTCCTCTGGTCTGGGGCCTGTAGACAACCCCAGTTCTTATGGCTGTCCCATTTCCTGTTTCCAGGGTGACCCACAGTTCTCCTGGCTCCTTATGTGTATTCTGAATTTCTGTAGCTTTGATATTTTCATTAACATACAGAGCCACCTCCCCTTTGCACCTCGGTCTCTTCTGAGACAATACATAGCCAGGTACTGAAGTCTCCCAAGTGTGGTTACTGGTAAACCATGTCTCACTAATTGCTACTATGTCCAGTTTAGCCTCTGACATTATTGCCTGCAGGTCTGGGATCTTATTTCCCAGGCTGTGAGCATTGTGTACATGATTTTCCATTGGCCAGATTTTGGTGTGTTAGTTGTTGGGTGAAGTTTGGCATTACTCAAAGGTCGATGGGAGACAAACCTTTTTCTTACCTGGTGATGCAAATGAACGGCAAACATGCTGAATTCCTGTTTGACCACTAGCTGAGGGGAGGTGTTCTTCCCATTCGACGTATGGGTGCTGCACCCTCCCCATTTGCTAGTTTAAATATTCTGCAAAGACGTCAAACTTCTGCCCCAATGCACTGACTCCCTCCTTAGTCAGATGCAGTCCATCAAATTTAAAGAACTTTCGCTCCCAGAACTGTTGCCAGTTCCCTACAAATCTGTGTCCTTTTTCCTGGCTCCAGCCCTTGAGCCACGTGTTTAGCTCCCCTATCTCCCCTTCTCTGACCTTTCATCCATCTGCTCCCCTCTCCCAGACTGGCTGGATCTCAGAGAAGGAGATGCCGGACGAAATAGATGATAGTTTGTCACCCAGCCTAGTCAGGTGTTCCTTGGTCTCCACAACTGACCGGCTGGTGAGATCATTAGTTCCTATGTGTACTAGGACATCAATGTTTTCTCCTGCTTTGTGAACAATTTAGCAATGCGGTCAGTGTCTCTCCATGCTGATGTACCTGGGAGACATCTGACCATCACCCTGGCTGGAGATGGGTATCAACTCCCGAATCATGAGTCTCCTATGATCAGAAGTTTTTGGATTTCCTTTGTGCTTGTTTTGTTTTGGTTCCTGATTTGGGTGAGTTTGTTGTGTTAGCTCCTGTGCCGAGTGTCCTGCTCTGCAGTGTCTTCTGCCTCTTTATTTGATTTCAGAGATAGAGGCAGATACCTGTTTGTAGTGTTTATATGGTTTTGGAGGTAATATGTTGGAGATCAGAGAGTGATGGGGCACCTGATTTGCTCCTCCTAACCACCTGCCAACCTCCTGGACCAACTACCCTCTGCAGTCAAGGTTTTTCTGTTGGATGCTGGGGAAATGGCGGGTGGTTCTTATAATGTATTTCCTCTTCAATATGAAATTTGAGGCGTGCAATCTCTGCCCATGCTGCCCGGAGCTGAGCCCTAAGATCTCCAAAGGCCCAGCATGTAGGACAGTGTCCTAAATCCTGTAACACTGTCCTTCTGAAAATTGTTCCACAGTACCTGCAGTTAATGAAATCCATTCCAAATAAGTTGCTGGGTTTGTAACCTAGTCAGAGTAATTAGAAGAAAAAAAATGAAAAAGAATGCAAGTAATGGTTTAATTGTGCTTTGTTTAACTTGTTATAACAAGTTAAATTACTAGTGCCCTGTAAATGAGATCACCTTGTGGAGGCCCCACTGATCCGCCCTTCCTGCTCTGCCACAGGAAATGTCACAATTGTGGTACCCTATAAAGGAGTGTAGCATGGGGTGGTTGGGGATGGGGTGGGTGGCTGGGCCCTTCCCTGCCTAAAAGAAGAACCACGGATGAAAGAACAAGGAGGTAAGAGCAGAAACAATCAGTCAACAACAAATGCAGTAACCCTGAAAGCTTATCCTAACGTTAGATAAAACTGTAAAACCTGTAAAGCACCACCTGTAATAATTTCAGAGAAGATATACGCTGATAAGAAACACTTTGCTCCAGAGAAAAATAAAGCAGTAACAGAAGATATACCTTGCAAAGACAATTTGAATCAGAAGATTACAGCAGTAATCTGTTAGCACACACCTGTAGGCACACCTTGTAATAATGCAGAAGAAGGTATACCAGCAACAACAATTTGAATCAGAGAAAAATAAAGCAATGAAACGTTAGCAACAAACAGTAGCAATCCTGTGAGTAAAAAATAAAAACACCACCACACAGTAAATCTGTTTAGCCAAACTAAGTCTTAATCCTTTTCCCTTGCTCTGGTAAGTTTCTCTCTGCCTTTCAAGTAGTCTTAGAAGGAAAGAGCTCAGGTGAAGCTAGGTGCCTTGGCCAGCAAACCAAGTTTTCTTCTTCATCAGTCTTTTCTGAGAGCCCAGCCTTGTAGAAAGATTATTTTGAAGTAAACTGTATTGTGTTGAACAGGACTATCAGTGGTGCTGTCAGCACCTCCCTAATGCCCTCAAAATCCTTGGCACAAGTCAATTTACAGAGGAGAGAGTCCTAAAAAGAACTCACAAAAAAGTGTACAAGGCAATGGGGCCAGACGGGATACATCCAAGGATTTTGAGGGCACTTAGGGAGGTGCTGACAGCACCACTGATAGTCCTGTTCAACCAAATACAGTTTAAGGAATAATTCTGCTTTACTTAGAGACTTTTTACCTAGACTGTCACAAGGAAAGACTGATGAGCACTTTAAACAAGTATTTAGGAAAAAAAGACAACATTTAAGTACTGTAAAAAGGAATTGCACTGTTTAAACCATGTTCTTTTAAAAGATGTGTATGTCTTGTGATATAACAGTTCTGTATTGTTGTGTTTAAATATTTTTATCTATTGTGGTAAAACTATTTTTAGAGCATACTTGGTGTCTTTGAATTTCTTTTAGTTGTAAGAAAAGTATATGGTTATAGTAGACATGAAGCATAAGCTTAAATGGTGGTACCAAACTGGAAAGAGAAGCTTTTTAAATCTGAGGTCTTTATTAAAGTTTTCAAGGGTCCATCTCTGTATAGCTGGTTAGGTGCCTGTAGACAAGGATATCTGGCCCCCTGAAGACAGATATTTTTCAGCCTGTGCATTGGGTACACTAGCAAGAGGTTCACTGTTTGAATCCCTCCAAGACTTGAGACCAAATGTTGATCCGAACTCACAAAACAGACAAGAGGGTTACCTTATTCTGTTAAACTGTTCACAAGACTGTGCTCAGAGGTTGGCACTTTGGGAGTAGAGGGCCTGACCTGCTGAGTGGGTTTGTGACAGACACAAGTCAATTTACAGAGGAGAGAGTCCTAAAAAGAACTCACAAAAAAGTGTACAAGGCAATGGGGCCAGACGGGATACATCCAAGGATTTTGAGGGCACTTAGGGAGGTGCTGACAGCACCACTGATAGTCCTGTTCAACCACTTGCTGGAGAAAGAAATGAGATCATGTCAAACAAATCTGATAGTTCAAGTTCAAGTCTATTGACAGGAGATATTCCATTGAGCAGGCTAATTTACAAGGAGGTCCCAACCAGATATCATATAGTTTCAGTTAAACACTATACACGATTTATAACTGCAGTAGTACACATGATAAACAACAGAACAAAAACCTGTACACAGAGTTATACACAAGGTCAGAATAAACAGTGGGGTACACCATATTGTAAGATGGCAGATATTGGTGAAAAGGAAAACAGTAGGATATTTAGTTTTATTACTAGTAGGGTTTCACCAGGACAGTAAAGGGTACATTATAGTGTTAGATTTCCTTGACTGAGTGACCAGGGAAATAGATCAGGGTGGCGTGGTGGATGTGATCTACCTAGATTTCTGTTAGGTCTTCAACTCCATTCCACATAGGAGACTTGTACAGAAGCTGGCCAACCTGGTAGTGGGTCTTAAGGTGGTCAAATGGGTAGGAAATTGGTTGAGGGATAGGTGACAGAGGGTAGTGGCAACCAGAGTTTACCCTGAGGAGAGGAGAGTAACCAGTGGGGCACCACAGGGATCAGTACTAGGGTTGGTCCTCTTTAGTGTCTTTATAAGTGACTTTGCAGAGGGGTTAGAAGGGAAGATATGCCTTTTTGCAGATGACACATAGATCTGCAAGTGGGCTGACACTCTGGAGTGGTAGAAAAAATGAAGAGAGATCTAAGTAAGCTTGAGGAGTGGTCAAGATTGTGGCTACTTAGACTCACTGTGAAAAAGTGCAAAATCATGCACTTAGGACATAGAAACCCAGGAGAGGAGTATAAGATGGGGAGGTCATATCACTGGTGACCACCAAATTGGAACGAGACCTGCAGCAATCATATCTGATGACCTAAAAGTGGCCAAGCAGTGTGACAAGGCAGTTAGGAGTGCTAGTGGGATTCGGGGGTGCATAGGGAAGGGTATCTCCAGCAGGAAGAAGGAAGTGATGATACCACTGTACAAATCACTGGTGAGACCTCCTCTACAGTATTGTGTCCAGTTCTGGAGTCCACATCTCCAGAAGGACATAGAGTAGAGGCAGTCCTGAGGAGAACAACTAAAATGTTGCAGGGTCTGCACAAAAATCCCCATGAGGAGAGACTGAAGGACTTCAGTATGTACACCCTGGAGGAAATGAGGGAGACAGGAGATATGACTGAGACCTTCAAACACCTCAAGGGTATAAATAAGGTACAGGAGGGAAACATTTTTCAGACAAAAATATGTTCAAGAACAAGGAGTCATGATATGAATCTGGAGGTGGGTTGACTCATGGGAAATGTGAGAAAATACTTCTTCACTGAATGGGTGGTAGATGCATGGAACAGCCTCCCAAGGGAGGTGATGGGGGAAAAATGATAATGGAGTTCAAGAATGCATGGGAGGGACATAAAGGAACCTTGGTGGATAGGAAAGGGTGATAAAGCCAGAGATCAAGTAGGGTCTATGGTATTTCAGCTGGTAAGGAACATGGGCAGATTAGGTGGGCCAATGGTCTTTATCAGTGTCTATGTTTTTAAAACATTTTAAGAAAAAAACAAATGTGAAGTAAGACACTGGTGAAACTACTGTAGGTACATAGCACATAGAATCAGTAACAGAAAATTCTCCAAAATGTGAAAAAATATTTCAGCCAAATCTGGATCACTGATTTCAGCACTTTTACTTTAATTGTAAAATACAAACAACTATGAATTGTGAACGGCACATTGCAAACATGGCCATGTGTTCGCACCTCCCCCAACAACTGTTTGTTAACATCACTGAGTATTTCTGGAATGACTGCACATTTTTGGATTTATGTTCTCTGATGAACTTGTTTTCAATTCACAGTAAAGGGAGGCAGAAAGGGACTGTAAGGGCAAATGGCAAAAGCAGCACACACTACAAATCACAAGCATTCCAGAATTGTAACAACCAGAGCACTTGCCTGGTGGAGCAGGTTGAACAAACAAAAAGGACTCATTCAATGAAGCAAATCACAAAACAGAAACTCATAAAAAGCACAATGTTCAGAAAGGGTCAATGTACCAGAACGAAAAATGTTGACAGATTCACATTGCAAACACAGGTGTGTGGCTACCCCTCCAACCTTACTGCTTGCATCATAATATTAAAATTACACAAACACAGTGGTGTACTAATGGTAAAAACTCCCTAATAAGAAACTTTTTTTTTGACAAACACACTATCTTTTCCAGATGCCTTGCCAACCAAATGAGACAGGAATGCTGGATGCAGAATGTAGTTGATATTTAGTCAGTGTATCTTCTTGTTCTGGCTGCTCACTTAATCTCCTAACTTTGTTATCTCTTTCTCCTTTTCCTGATTGAATGGGCTACTAAAAGGTACAACCAGCATTTTTAAAGCTCAGGTAGACCGTCTTTCAATTGGTTGAACACACACACAGGTACACACCTACTGTATCCCAGGTAGGTTACAGTCCCCCTTCCCTCTTCACTCTGCTGGTAGACCCCTCCCCAAAGTATGGTGACACTCTCCTCCCCCATTATCAGTATGTTCATCCCCCACTTCTTTTACAATAAACTATTCTGTTCTCTTCCAGAAGATGCCAGTTGTCTATTTATTTATTTAGTTTTTGTTGACCAGAAAAGATGGGCTAGACAATTCTATTTTCAGCCTTGTACTGGGGGAAGGGGGAGATAAATTGAACCAGATTAAGCTGTTGGTGGTATTGTTAGAGACTGGGAGAAATTTGGCCAGGACTCTGGGAAAATTCCCCTACTCACAGGCAGGGGAACCTATGTCATACTGGCACTTGGCCAAGATGGCATCTGGGCAGGCAGGAGAGAGGATGGAAGTTGAGGAGGTAGGGGAGGGGGTCTCCTCTCCTATCTCAGCCCAGCTAGAAACCCATGCAATGGCTACAATTTCAGAAACAGATCTTCCAACGAATACATCAGAAGAGTGCTTACGGTATTGACCGTCTGACTTCCCTTCAGATACGGAGGGGCAAATGGAAGACAGAGCACCACAAGATACCTCGGAAACCAGAAAAATAAAATCGGTATTGACAAGCCACAAAATACAGAATTTATTGCAAGAGGAAGAAGTCAGATATATTGCAAAGAAAGCAATGCTATGTGCGCAAATAGCAGCCTAGAAAAACCTACCACAGAAACTCCTTTAACAGCTGCACAACCAGTCACCATGGAAATTGTAACTGTGGACTTGAATGACACAGAAAAGTGCAACCGTGAAACCAGTTGCTCAGACTCCCAAAGAGGAGGTACAAGTTTGTCCATCTAATCATGTTAAAACTGTGATATTGTCAGACATTGAGGTAGAAACTGTGTCAGGAATGGCACAAAAGGACAATTTGTCTGGCTTAAGATACCCCACTGTACAACCAGATACCATCACTGGAAATGAGCCTTGGTCTGTAGACAAAGCTCTGAAGGATGCAGGGTGGAAAAAAGAGGCTACTATGGGATGATGGGTGCCGGGTGCATCACCATCTATATCCCCAGAGCCATACTTAATGGAGATTTTCCAAACCAGCAACCTGGGCTGGAGAGAACTGTCGAACCCCAGGCCCTAGAACTTCCACCTGACTTAAACTTGACCCAAAACCCGATTCTAAAATTGCCAAGGCAGTGTCCTGAGCCACCAAATAATGAAAATCAGAGATAAAATTCAGACTGAAATTCGAGACAGAGTCGAGAAAATCAACAAAATAATAATACTTCCATGCCAAAGACTGGAGCACGTCCCTATGCATCCTTGTTCAGAACCCTATACAACCTGTAAAGAGGCATAATGCAGGTAGGCTGAAATATGTTGGGGGATGCAAAAAGCACTGGACAGACTATAGGTGGCCAGAATTCTGTTGCACAACTCCCTAAAATTCTTTGCAAATTAAATACATGCTCCCATACATGTATTGGGAGAAACCACTTTTGACATTAGTTTAAAAACTCTCCAAGGCTTAAAATGTTTTTAGATGAAGTATCACAGGTTAAAAAACACATCTCTGTGGATTCCTTTTTTAGCCATTCCTCTATTCAGACCAATACAAAAAACAATCGCAGTCTTGTTCAGAAGTGAGGGAGTTAATATGAGTGACTTAGTACACTGGTTTAAAACAAGATGCATGGTGCTTTCTGATCCTGAAGCGATTTGTGATTCTGAATAGATCTGTACTGGGGGGCAGAGTTCAGGTGATGTTGAAAATGAATGATATTGGAGTAATGCTCCTACCCAATAGCTTTCTCCTGGGTGGAGACAGGGGGTCCTGGTCTACCCAGGACAGCCAAATGCATGCCATAGATGTGGTTCAGTTGCACATCAGAACAGCATCTGTGACCAATTAAAATGCACTATATGTGAAGCCTTGGGGCATTCTGGGGTCCAGTGTTAAGAAGGACAAAAATGTAACTTATACAATGAAGCTGGTCACACTTTTCAGAGTTGCCCTTTGGCAGCACACAACAAACCTGACCTACTATAGCAGATGGAGCTGAACAACTCTTATATGTTACCCTGTCACAACAAAAAAAAATATTATCCAGAAACACTACGGGTCTTGGAGAGACTACTGTGCAACAATCTTACCCTGACAATGGGCAGGGCACAACTACTAATGTAGAGCACAGCAGTACACATGGCTTAGAATCTTGGGCTTCCCCACAGAAAACATAAATCCTACTTTGCACAGTACACCAGGAATAAAGAGAAACTGATAATGTTGACTGAGTATATTCTCTCTTTATTCAATTTATTGCCCTCCACCCCTGACCTGGCACCTCAGGTTATACTTGTCACTCCTCTTTTCTGACTCTTGGGCCCCTGTTACTCTGTTTTCGCTCTATCTGGAACAACCAAACCTAGCCATTTCATCTCTCCCTCTCTTACCCTGTTGTTAAACAACTTCCTGTTCTCTTATTTCAGGTCACACCTGAAAACATGCATCAGATCTCTGTGCCTTTCCCAGTGACTAATTTACATATAAATACCTACTATAGAAATGAGCCTTGACTCAGTGTACCTGTCCAAGTTACTAATTTGCATATACATACCTATTGTAGAAACAAGACTTTCCCAGGCATTAATTTACATATAAATACACACCTATAAACAAGCTTTGGCTCAATGGGGACTTCCTGGTCAAATATTTATGCATAAGTAAAGAAATTCACCTGCAATTATCTATATTTAATTTGTTTTATCCTCTCACACAAAACAGCCAAATCTTAAAATTTAAATACTGTACATTCTCAGACTTGACTGGGCCTTCCCTGGAACAATTTGGGGCCTTCCTTGGGAGGCTGGCCTCACCATTTGAGAACCACTGGCTTAGAACAACCAAATAGAACTGTTCAATCCAGGAATCCCCCCATCCCCTCTAGGGAGATGGTAACAGAAGCTGTGGAAAGAGTAACAGAAAGAGAACCAGAAACTGTAACATCATCGGACATGGAACCAGAACAAACTATAACAGAGACTTGGCTGCAGACATCTGAAGAAATAACAGATATGAGACCTCCACCCCCATCGACTGCTGACCAATTTTCATCTGTAAGAGGTACCAGAAGCAGAAGATTGCAGGGCCCAAGCTCCAAATTCTCCAAATGTGCCTGTCATCACCAAAAACAAATAATTACAGACAGACGGGGATGATTCAGAGATTGATTTGGACACTTCCTCTATTCAGTCTTCTCCCCTAAACAAACAACAGGCACTGACATACCAATGGAGACCTCTGACCCACAGAAAAGGAAAGTGAAAACAAAATTTAAGATAAAGTATTCTATGCCAAGAAAAGGGAGAACAAAATAAAATGAGTCAGAAAACCAAACCATTTTAAATGGAAGAACATGATAACATAGCTTGCCATTGGGTGGGCCAAGTGGTCCTTTTCTGCCATCAAAGTCTATGTTTCTATATTATCAATGTTAACAGTATAAAAAATGCAGATAAAAGAGATCTAGTGTTGTCATCCTTATCTGTGTGTGCCTTAGGCACTGTGTTTTACAGTATGTAAGGTTTCACGCTCTTCATAAAATCAAGCAAGTAAAACAAGCCTATTATTTAGGGCCCTCTTATTGGTCGTTTGGCCAAGATGCATGTTCCAGGGTAGGGATTTTATTTAGCTTACCCAATATAGAACTCATAAAATAGGTAGACCTAGTACCAGGGAGAGTGTTAATTTTAGATGTGAAAATCCAAAATATATAGATTAATAAGTAAATATACACCCCAAATCAAGACATTTAGGATTAACTTATTCAAATGAATTCAACCCTTATTACACACTTCCTAATACATCATCTTAGGTGGAGACGTTGTGGTCTTTCACTTAAAAATAAAACAAACACTTCAAAAACATTAAAAATGTTTTATGATTCAAACTTCTTATCCACAATGTTGAAAAAAGCTAATTTACTAGATGCATACAAAACAAAAACTAATCTACATACACCCGCATTTCATAAAGGTAATCTAGCTACATACATTGTTTTTTTTTTCACATATAAACATCTGCCTGTAGATATATATATATATATTTATACAATAGGGGTGAAGGATAAATGAGTGTGATAAAAACATGTATCTTCACTGTGGTGACATCACCACAAGAGATAGTTCATGTCGTGGTATCACTAGATATATAAATGTATTCGTGACATCACCACTAAGAGTGATATTTCACTGCTGCCTTCAGCCAACTCAGTTACCATGGCAAAACATTCTCAGGTGTTTCCTATACTCTGACTCACTCCCAACCCATTGCTGTGATACTCTCACCTTGACTGCACCCTAGAATTCTAATGCACACTGCTTCACAAAACAGTTTGTTTCTCACTGTTGCCTGCAGCTAACTCACTAGCATGGCAAAAATGCTCAGGTGTTTCCTATATACCTGTCTCACTCCCAACCCATTGCTGTGATACTCTCACCTTGACTGCACCCAGAATTCTAATGCACACTGCTTCACAAAACAGTTTGTTTCTAACTGTTGCCTGCAGCTAACTCAATTAGCATGGCAAAATATCGTCACCTGTTCCCCACATACTGCCTCACTCCCAGCCCATTACTGTGATGCTTTCAGCTTGACTGCAGCCAGAATTCTGAAGGACACAGCTTCATAAAACACTCTCTTTCTCACTGCTGCCTGAAGCTAACTTACTTAGCATTGCAAAACACACTCAGCTTTTCCCACAGAGTTTGTAACACTGCCAGTCCATTCTGAAAATCTCAAACACAGAAACAGCAAACAAAAAAACAGCAACAGAACACAAAAATCATAACAATACTTGAAACTCATACCCCTATTGTATAATTCGAACATGATGTGCAGATCTGCTATGGAAAATATCTTCATCTTCATCGTGAGCTTTGATACTTTCACCGTGCCTTCTCGCACCTGATTATCCAGAGCTATCGCAGGAGTGAAGATATTTTCCATATCACACTCCTGCCCATCATGTATCTCATAATATATATATATATATATATATATATATATATATATATGTATATGTATGTATAATAGTACAGGCATGATAATGCCTGTATATTTGGATTGAGTAAGCATTTCTATGTTAAACTCAAATTTCTTCAACTTAATAACTGTGCTCCCTTTCAACCAGTTTACCTGAAATTGGGAAAGCACATTCTCTGTGCCAGGCTGTTCTGATCCTGTAAATTTCACATAGGTCATTGCAGTGAAGGCAACATTACAGAGGTGCAAAAACCCTCAAAGTCTAAATTTTTGAACATTTTTAAGACTTTTTTTACCACCTGATAAAAAATAGGATTTGATACCTGAAACTGTCATGTTTAATAGAGGTTGGTCTCAGCTGTGTGCCTTTGTAGTTTTTAGGTCCCGTACTTAAATAGTTTTTAAATTATTTAATAAAAAATTCCGTTTCTGAGAATGCACAATTCAAGAAATGAGCGTCTATTCATAACTGTATTTTTGAGAAAGCGTGAGTCTGTACTATTTTTGTTTTAGTCTTTGGTAACCGGGTATGGCCCACTAA
Source organism: Neoceratodus forsteri (assembly GCA_016271365.2). Lineage (NCBI taxonomy): Eukaryota > Metazoa > Chordata > Ceratodontiformes > Ceratodontidae > Neoceratodus > Neoceratodus forsteri. The sequence continues at coordinate 14,145,795 of CM028131.1, forward strand.
GCTCAAGTGCCTGTTTTCAGGTGCGACCTGGGAGCACTGGGCAGTTAACTGACTTGCTCAGAGTCACACAGTATGCAAGTGGAGGTTGTAAGACTCAAACCAAGGTCTGGTGTGCTGGATGTACCAGCTCACTCACAGCTCATTATTCTAACCTCTAGGCTATACTGCCAGCCCAGCCCTACACAACACAGCTGTCTTTATTAAACAATGGCTATGTCGTATAGTACTTGATGACAGCCGTGTTCTATAGTGTAGGCTGATGCTGTTACCACTTGTAGGTCAGGGACTGGGCTGCTGTTATTGAATCCCCACCATCCTGACTGTATCGGCAAAATAGGAGCCCATTCCCCAGTGGCAGTACATGTATTTGTTAATTTATTAAGTAATTAATTTATTTGTTTATTTTTATTATTCTTGTCCAAGACCAGGATGCCCATCCACAGTGTTGGATGCTTCCCCCGTGTCCAGCATTTAATTGTTTGACACTGCCAATTTCGTAGGCCCAATCCCCATGTTGGCATTAACAAACACCAACAGCAGTTTGCAGCACTAGGGAGCCCACCCCAGTGTCTCAAAATGCTGGCATTTTTACTGTATCATTTTCCTAAAATAAAAAACCTGTCCTGTGAGATCTTTTTTACCTGAAAAAAAGAAAATGTTCCCTGAGTCATTACCATCATCTCTTTAACCCCAACCAGACCCTCCCATTGAGCACCACCACCCCACCCCATTACCTATATTAACCTTCAGGGACCAAGACACTATATGATAGTACTGTCTTTTATAAATGACAGCTGTGTTGTATAGTGCAAGAACTATACGACACAGCTGTCTTTAACAAAACAACAACTGTCATATAGTACTTGCACTATATAACACAGCTGACTTTAATAAACAACTGTCATATAGTACTTGCACTATATAACTCAGCTGTCTTTAATAAACAACTGTAATATAGTACTTGCACTGTATAACACAGCTGTCTTTAGCAAACAACTGTCATATAGTACTTGCAATATATAACACAGCTGTCTTTAACAAACAACTGTCATATAGTACTTGCCCTATATTACACAACTGTCTTTAATAAACAACTGTCATATAGTACTTGCACTATATAACATAGCCCTCTTTAATAAACAACTGTCATATGGTACTTGCACTATATAACACAGCTGTCTTTAATAAATAACTGTCATATAGTACTTGCACTATATAACACAGCTGTCTTTAACAAACAACAACTGTCATATAGTACTTGCACTATATAACACAGCTGTCTTTAATAAACAACAACTGTCATATATTACTTATACTATATAACACAGCTGTCTTTAATAAACAACTGTCATATAGTACTTGCACTATATAACACAGCTGTCTTTAGCAAACAACAACTGTCATATAGTAATTGCACTATATAACACAGCTGTCTTTAATAAACAACTGTCATATAGTACTTGCACTATATAACACAGCTGTCTTTAATAAACAACAACTGTCATATAGTACTTGCACTATATAACACTGCTGTCTTTAACAAACAACAACTGTCATATAGTACTTATGCTATATAACACATCTGTCTTTAATAAATAACTGTCATATAGTACTTGCACTATATAACACAGCTGTCTTTAGCAAACAACTGTCATATAGTAATTGCACTATATAACACAGCTGTCTTTAATAAACAACCGTCATATAGTACTTGCACTATATAACACAGCTGTCTTTAATAAACAACCATCATATAGTACTTGCACTATATAACACAGCTGTCTTTAATAAACAACAACTGTCATATAGTACTTGCACTATATAACATAACTGTCCTTAACAAACAACAACTGTCATATAGTACTTGCACTATATAACACAGCTGTCTTTAATAAACAACTGTCATATAGTACTTATGCTTTATAACATAGCTGTCTTCAATAAACAACTGTCATATAGTACTTGTACTATATAACACAGCTGTCTTTAACAAACAACTGTCATATAGTACTTGCACTATATAACACAGCTGTCTTTAACAAACAACTCTCATATAGTACTTGCACTGTATAACATGGATCACTGTCAAAATCGTGCATGCAATATCGCGCATGTTATTACAGCGCTTACATTTTTGCGCTCCTGCATAATAGCGTAGTGAATTTACAGCATGTTATTTAATAGTGCTGTACTGATGGATGCTTTCATTTATGACTGTGTTATCCTGCTCCCTGCGTACCCCGGCCTTACTGTGCAATGTTGATGTGTAGGGTTTGACTGTGTGAGACCTCTCCCCAAAAATTTAAAGAGACAACATTTGTGGATATTGATCCACAACCGCAGTGTGCATGGCTCCTCAGTACCAGATGATGTAAGCACAGGGAGTGGGGTCTCCGCTGCTCGGTCCAACTAGGAGCCATTTGCACTGGGCAGTTTATGTTCGGGCCCCAGCAGCCAGGGCTTTGAGTGCAGCCTTGATGCACTGGGTGCCCGGTTGCTTTCTCGCGGCAGTGAAGGCCCGTCGACAACTGAAGAGTCAAATTGTGTGGCCCTACCAGATCAAAGGACCCCTCTCTCAAGCCAGACAGAGAATTTTGATCTCTATAGAAGGGCAGTCCGGGGCATTGAGAAGCATCGGAATCATCGCCTGAAGAAACCAGATCATGTCTGGGAGTTTGTAAGTTGGCATGATATTGGCTTGTTGGTCCCACAGTTGTATTTGAGTTTCAGCCGTGACGCCTTCCACATCCTTCAGTCTGTCTGGGAGTTGCAAGAGAGAGTAGCAAATTCAGGGGCTAAACCACCTTGCAACTTTGGCACTGAGAGGTTAACATAAGAGCAGAGCAGAGTGCTTATTCAAATTCATTTAGCGCTATTTCATTAGCTCTATATTGTTAATGCGATATAATGCAGCAGTGCTATTATGTATGCGCGGTTATTGCTCACGCTATTTTGGCCGCGTTATTATGACCAGATACCATATAACACAGCTGTCTTTCATGAACAACAACTGTCATATAGTACTTGCACTATATAATACAGCTGTCTTTAACAAACAACAACTGTCATATAGTACTTGTACTATATAACACAGCTGTCTTTAATAAACAACTGTCATATGTACTTGCACTATAAAACACAGCTGTATTTAATAAACAACTTTCATATAGTACTTATGCTATATAACACAGCTGTCTTTAATAAACAACAACTGTCATATAGTACTTGCACTATATAACACAGCTGTCTTTAATAAACAACTGTCATATAATACTTGCACTATATAACACAGCTGTCTTTAATAAACAACAACTGTCATATAGTACTTGCACTATGTAACACCGCTGTCTTTAATAAACAACTCTCATATAGTACATGTACTATATAACATAGCTGTCTTTAATAAACAACTGTCGTATAGTACTTGCACTATAGAACATAGCTGTCTTTACAAACAACTGTCATATAGTACTTGCATTACATAACACAGCTGTCTTTAATAAACAACTGTCATATAGTACTTGCACTATATAACACAGCTGTCTTTAATAAACAACTGTCATATAGTACTTGTACTATATAACACAGCTGTCTTTAATAAAAAAACTACTGTCATATAGTACTTGCACTATATAACATAGCTGTCTTTAATAAACAACTGGCATTTAGTGCTTGCACTATATAACATACCTGTCTTTAATAAACAACTGTCATTTAGTACTTGCACTATATAACACAGCTGTCTTTAACAAACAACCTGTCATATAGTACTTGTACAATATAACACAACTGTCTTTAATAAACAACCAGCATATAGTACTTGTACTATATAGCACATCTGTCTTTAATAAACAACCGTCATATAGTATTTGCACTATATAACACAGCTGTCTTTAATAAACAACTGTCATATAGTTCTTGCACTATATAACACAGCTGTCTTTTATTAAAGGAAATGGGAAGGGAAAATTGTTTAACCAGGAAAGGCACACTAAGCAGAAGTTGTTTCCAGGTGTGACCTGGGAGCATAAGGAAGTTAAGTGACTTGTTCAGGTTAACACAGTATGCAAGTTGGGACTGTAAGATTCAAACCCCAGTCTCTAAGTTTGCATCTCGATGCCTTAAATTACTGTGCTATACTGACTCAAAGACAACTATGCCATATAGTGCAAGCTGCTGCTGTAACTGCTGGAGCACAGGAGCTATGTGGAGCTATTTACTGTAGATTTAAATCTGGTGCCTTCAGGCAGCTCCCTCTGGATTGACTGGGACATATGCCTTTAATTTTAAAATGGCCCTCCAGTACCAGACTCCCCCAATACCAGTTGTCCTTTGGTGCCCCCCTCGCCACTGCCAGTTGTTTAAATAAATGGTTGCCAACATTGGGACCCCAGTCCTGTATCGGTAATTATTAGATCTTATCCCCCTGCAGTGTAGGACACATTGGGAGCACACCCACAGAGTCCATAAATAATGTATTTACTAAATTCTTGAATCCAACACCGGGATGTCCTCCCTCCTCGCCCCCTGCAGCCTCTTGTTTTTTATCACTTTACCAACATTGGGGGCCCCAATCCCTTCCCTATGCTGGAATTAAATACCACCTCATGAACATCACTGCTGTCATTTCTCATATCCTGCCTGAAACATGTTTCCACACCTGCGGCACCGAATGGCACACTCACTGTGTGGAATCACCTTTCAAGACCAATTGATGAAGTGACAGTGCCAGTGTTCATGAGGTGGGGTTCCAAAAAGGCCATGCTGAAAATGTGGCAAAAAAATACCTACAAATGGGCATGTTACAAGTGTGCATTGTGCAGTTTCAATGCAGGCACCTAAGTTTGGTAATTTACAACATTTTGACTCCAGATTTTCAACATACCCATTTTAAAAACCACCTCATGAACAGTACAACTGTCATTTATCACATCCTGTCAGAAACATGTTTTTCCACCTGTGGCACGAAATAGCATTTTAACTGGGGATTTGAACATTTCTACTTATGGGGGCAAGAGTTAAGGTCATAAGAAGACTATGCTGAAAGCCTGGGTTCAAATATTAAAAGAGACTAAATATGTATTGTTACATTATTTGCAGGGATGTCCGTTGGACCTCTGGGGAACGTGCTACCTTACCGTGCTAGTGAGTGGAGTTCAGGTGTCAACTCCTTGAGCTGGTTTACTGAGACAAGGCTGATGGGGAAGGTGCTGCAGTATGCAACACTAGTCACAGCCTCAGTAGGGATGGAGCAGTGTTTTGGAGCAGGTGCCGTACCTGTGGTGGGTCAGGTAACTTCACCCATAAGGTATCAACATGTGTGTTGGGATCTGCTGGGGCCATGCATTACATGAGGACTGTCTCCAATATTATATTTTGCACATTTTGCTACAATTCCAAGACTGTCTCCAATACCGTGTTTATCTCTGCAAAAATGAGGATACAGTTCCACTACCACAAAAAGAAGGGAAATTAGCTGCAAAAAACTATGTTAATGCAGAGATTATGGTTGTGAAAATGCAAAGTGTACAAAGACAGGAAATGAAAAAAAATATGGATTTGGGTCTCCAGAGTATTGCTGGATAAGTGGTGGGATCTTTTTTCTTTCTGTTGCTGGCCAGGTTCTCCAGTCCTCCCAACCCACCAATTGCTCCTCAGATGCCTCCAGGCTTCCACCCTGGATGGGGCTGCTGGGTAGGAGACACCCTACATGGAAACACAGTCATGAACCCTGGCTTGCTCCCCAGGGTGGGATCACAGGAGTGGTATCCCCTCCAGCAGACTATGGTCAGGCAGGGAGTAGCAGAGCTGGGGCCATCATTTGTCAGCCAGAGTTTTTCTTGTGATTTTTCCCTCTGGGGCAGGCATATGCAGCAATGCCAGCATTCACTCTGCCCCCCATAACATGAGGTGTCAGCGGTATGGGATCCCCTGGTCTCCACCAGGGGTCCTCAATGTGCCAAGCACTCTGCCCCTTCCCCCCAGAGAGGGAGAGCAGTCCAAGGGATGCTCAATCCCTCACTCCCCAGTTGGCCCTCTGATGTCCCAGACCCATTCCCGAACCCGGGTTGCCAGTGGCACAGGTCAGCACCCTGCCCCTGCACCAGTGGGCCAGTGATAAGTGGTGGGGTCTTACTTGGGGGTGTAAACCCTGATGCCCACCCTTACCCCGGATCAGAAGAAGTCAAATGTCATGAATTCATGCAGGGCTCTATGGGGACTGGTGGGTTGGGCACTTGAGTTGACAACCCAAACAAAGACCTCACCACTGATTCACCAATAATTCAGAGCCCCAAATCTCTAACATTTTTTTCATTTCCTTTACTTATATGCTTTGCATTTTTATAACCCTAATCTCTGCATTATTGTAGGTTTTTTGCTATATATGTATATATTCATGGCAAAAAACTCCATTTAATGCATCAGTTAGGTTGTTCCACAGTGACAAAAGCAAGGAAATTCGATGTTGGGTTGAACCCCTTCCACCCCCACCCCAACAACCAACCATACTGGGTGTGCGTTGAATCACCAGTCCAACTCTCACCCCATCCCATGTAAAGAAGCTGAGGCAGGGAAGTATAGGAGAATGGGATGAGAGTTAGGACCAATGACCCCAACGCACACCCCAATGCCAGTTGGGGGGTAGGGTGTGGGTGGAAGGTTGTTTTTCCAACCCTAACATCGAATATCCTTGTTTTTGTTGCTGTGGAAAAACCCTAATTGATGCATTAAATTAAGTTTTTTGCCATGAATTTCCATTCTTTTGAGAATGAGGACTATAAATAATGAATGGAATGTGGTGGTGGCCCACGCTTCCACCATATGATTTTTTGTCACATTGGAACAGTAACTGCAACGCAAATGCAAGCACAAATGGTAACGCACATGGTGATGCAAATGTAAATGGTAAGGCAAATGGAAACAGAAACGCAAAAAGTGATGCCAAAGCAAACAGTAACACAAACAGAGATGGAAACGCAAGTGGTAACTCACACAGTCATGGTACTGCAATTGGAAACACAAATGGTAATGGCAACAGCAATAATAATGCCAAAGGAAAAAGAAATGGAAGTGCAAGCGTGGACGGAAATGCAAAATGTAATGCACACGGTTACGGTAACGCAATTGGAAACACAAATGGTAATGGTAACAGCAACGATGATGCCAAATGAAAGAGAAACACAAACACAAATGGAAGGGTGACCGCTAATGAAAATGATAAGGCACATGGTGACGCAAATTGAAACTGCAAACACAAACAGTAGTGGAAATGCAAATGGCAACAGTAATGCAAATGGAAGCACAAATAAAAATGCAAAGGGTAACGCACACAGTGGCGTACACGGGAACGGTAATGCAAATGGGTATGGAAATGCAAGTGGAAATGCTAAGGGTAAAAGTAACAGAAGCACACACCCCTGGTTTTCCCCAACAGCTGCATAGAGAAACAGAGTGAGTACAAAGAACGTATGCATAATAATGGGCCTCAGACCAGAAAATGAGCACTTGGAATACCAAATTACTTATATCTCAGGAACCGTATGACGTAAAAAAAAATCATATTATTTATGACTTTCCAGTCTAGTTTTGCACTTAGCCCCCTAGCGTTTCTGAGATACGGGCCCCGAAATGCATGGCAGATGCCGCAATGTTAGTCCATGGGAAAAAGTGTCAACTTCTGAGCACTGCAACTTTCTATCCATGCAATATTTTGTCACCAAACCACAGAAAGGCACATCTGTGTGATGTTGGCTGTCTTCCCTCCAAATTTCAGCTCAAATGACCAAACCAGTTTTTTGCAGCAGGGTGGCAAAGAATTCCTGCTATTTTCCCTATAGTGTCGAATAGTAGTGTTGCAAATCACGACACTTTTGCAAAAAAAATCAGGAAAGTGTTGCAGGTTCGACACTACTTTGCAACATTACTTTTCGAAAAAATTTCAAAAACATATTTCTGGGGTGTGTAATGCAAAAATAATGACCTAGCATCCTCAGGGCTCGACTAGGTATACACAAAAAGAATTGTGTCCCCAGAGGGTCCCAAATTTAAATGCCAAGCATTTCTGTGATCAGTAACTGAAAACCAAAATGGCGGATTTGTGACACTACTGGGGTCATTTGCCACACTGTCAAACTTTTTGTTAACTTCTCCCATAGACTATAATGGGAATCTTGTTTTTTGAATAACTTTTGAACCATTCAATATTTCTTCATGAAATCTAGTGCCATCATAGTTAGGGTTGAGAACCCTATTTAAGGTTATAGTGTGAAATGTTGCACCTTAATAACTTTGCCACCGTACAACAGCTTTGTTTGAAATTTGACAGGCCTGGAGCTGTATCATAGATCTTGGGATCTGCCAAGTTTTGTACCGGTCAGATATATGGTTGTGGAGTTATAAAGTGCATTTACACTTTTTTGCACATTCTTTGCTCACACCTACAGGTCACACGGTTTGTGCAACTGGTCCAAAAACTTCAGAGAACATGTGGTCGGGGTACCCTATGTACCTTTTGAAGATTTCATGAAAAAATATTGAATGGTTCAAAAGTTATTCAAACAAGTTTCCCATTATAGTCAATGGGAAAAGATAACAAAAGTTTGACAGTGTCGCAAATGCCATTTTTAGTGTCACAAATGGCCCTAGTAGTGTCGCAAATCCACCATTTTGTTTTCAGTTACTGATCACAGAAATGATTGGCATTTAAAAATGGAAGCATCTAGGGACACAATTCTTTTTGTGTTTACCTAGTTGGACCATGAGGATGCTAGGTGTGTCTTTATTTTGGGGTTAAATACCCCAGAAATATGTTTTTCAAATGTTTGGAATCTGTAGTGTCGCAAAGTAGTGTTGAACCTTTTATTTATTCATTAACTTTTATTTATTCATTACAAATTGGGTTTATAGCCCTTGAGTCAGAGACTCATTTACAAAGGCACCTTGTTGCAGAGGGGGAAAACATCAAGTCAGTTATTACAGTGCAGATTAAAAGAGAGGATAACATTACAGGTGCAGTAAAAGGAATATTTAACATAGATACACATAGGTTGCATAATGTAATAGTTTGCATGTTACTTAGGTTTCATAATGTTACAAAATTGTGAGTTACACTCATGGATGTAGTAGGTCCTCGGAGAGGACAGCGGGTTACATTTCTGTTTGGACCTAGTAGGGAAGGAGTGGGTCTGGGGGAGGGAGAGGCTGTCCAGTGGACATTGTTGAGCCAGGAGGAAAGGTGGGTGGGTACCACAGGTTACAACAGGGGGTTAGTTGCACCTACAACAGCAGGTATTAAAGATATGGTTCCAAAGGGCTGTTTTGAAGGAGAGAATTTTTGGCAAGTTGGAGATGCAGCTAGAGAGGGAGTTGAACCAGGTAGGAGCTTGGTAGAGGAAGGATTTCTGGGAGACAGGTCTTGGTTCTGGGTACCTTGAAAGTGACCTTAACAGAGCTATGGGTGGTGACAGATGATGACTGCTGTAGGGAGGTGGAGACCCCCGGGGGGAGAGTTCTAGCAGTGATTTCTTAGCAAGAAGGCAGGTCTGGTAGAGCAGTCACTCCTCAAAGTTGAGCAGACTGGTGGTAGTATAGAGAAAGCAGGTGCGAGTTCAGCTGGGGGCACCAGTCAGGAGCCTCCAGACCTTACTGATGGAGAGTTGGATTTTGGAGAGGGCAGTGTTGTCAGCTGTGGTGTAGATGGACAAGCCATAGTCCATGAGGGACAAGACAGAGGAGGTGATGGCCAGCCTGAGGGCAACCTGAGGCAGGAAGTCCCTGTGCCAGTATAGCAGGCTAATCCGAGAGTAAATGGTGGCTGACAGGGCATTAATGTGGGTGTGGGAGGAGAAGGCAGTATCGAATGTGATGCCTAGGTACTTGTATGTGGTCATTTGTTCTAGTGGGTGCAGAGTGCAACACTGCAACACTTAAGTGATTTTTTTTCGAAAGAGTCATATTTTGAGACACTATTATTCGACGCTATGGGGAAAATAACAGGAATTCTTTGCCACTGTGCTGCAAAACCCTGCTTTGGTCTTTTGGGCTGAAATTTGGAGGGAAGAAAGCCAACATTCCACAGATGTACCTTTCAGTGGGTTGGTGACAAAGTATTACAAGTATGGAAACTTACAATGCTCCGAAGTTGAGGCTTTCCCCCATAGAGTAACATTGTGGCATCCACCATGCCTTTCCGGGCCTGTATCTTGGAAACGCTTCGAGATACAGACTTTTTGTCACAAAACTACTTAGCCCCCCACTAGGAGACTAACTACAAAACTAGCCAGGAAAGTCATAAATAATATGACATTTTAATTTTTTTTCTATGTCGTACGGTTCCTGAGATATAAGCAATTTAGTATTCCAAGTGCTCATTTTGTGGTCTGAAGACCATTATTATGCATACTTTCTTTGTAGTCACTGTGTTTCTCTATGCAGCTGATGGGGAAAACCAAGGTGTGTGCTTCTCTTACTGTAAGCAAAACAAAATGGTTATATCAAATGCACACTGAAAATAGAAAATGGAGTTAAAAATCTACGTTTAGACCTTAGGTCTTCTTCAGGAAATATCTAAAAGAGAAAAAAAAACAAGTTAGTGTAGAAGAGAGGTAAAATGAGAGAGATATATATGTGGAGAAAGAAGAAAGGGGAGGCTCAGGGAGAAGAAGTGATAAATGGTAAGATTAAGAGAGAATCTGTGAAACAAAAAGGTGATGATGGAAAAGATAAAGCATAATGGGAGTGAAAGAGCTGGGGAAGTTCCCAGGTGGGGACTAATTAACAGGGTCTAGTAAGAAGGCTGAAAGGTGACAAATGTGTGGGAAGAAGACAGAAATGGAGACTTATGGTGAAAATGAAAAATAAATTAAATGAGTACAAAAACAAATAGACTTGAGGGAACAAAAAAGGGATGGCTGAAAGATGCTAGTGGAAAATAAGTCCATCATTTAAACCAGAGGGCTGCTGGGAGCCAAGGCAGATGATCAGCTTGGCTTCCATGTTTTTTCTATGGTCAGGATCCCAGAAGCCCTGCTGAAGGACACAAACAGAAAGGTCATTGACACTGTGGTCCCTGGAAATAAAGTGGGATACAATGGGTTTAGCAGTTTCATCATTCCTGACTGCTCTGTAATGTTCTCTGAAACGGTCAGCAAGACGCCTACCAGTTTCTCCAATGTAAATAGCTGTACACTTCCTGCAAAGAATACAATACACCACATTAGTGGAGGTGCATGAGAACTCCTTGGCAATGTGAAAAAACACCTGTAGACCCCCGAATCTCAGTCACACTGGAAATAAATTTGCAGGTGTAGCAGTGAGTCCTGTTGCAAGGTTTGGTACCTGGGAGGGAGGAACTGTTAGGAGTAGGTAGGCTGCTTTTAACCACGAGATTCTGCAAGTTAGGTGGACGGTGGTAGGAGGCATTAGGTGGTTCTGTAAAGGAAGCACCAATGTTAGCGTCAGTTTGCAAAATGGGAAAGTTACTAGTGATGATCCTGTGAAGAGAAGGTGTGCTCTGATGGAAAGGAAGAACTAGTGGAATTTGCCATTGTTCTTGTGTGACAGTATCCTTCCTGCGGGGGGTCAAGGTTACAAGGCATGTTACTGACCCGGAAGAGTGCTCTGTCCACTGTGCTTTTAGAGTATCCCCTGTTGATAAAAAAACTATGCATTATTTGGGTCTGCTCACCAAAATCATTCTCTTCACTGCATAACCTGCGAAGTGTAAGAAACTGTGAATAAGGCAGGCCATTCTTGACATGTTTAGGATGGAAGGAGCTGTGGAGGAGGAAACTGTGAGAGTCAATGGGTTTGTAATAGACTGATGTCTTCAGACCAGTCTTCTGGACTGACAACTGAATACCCAGAAAAGGCAGTGTAGATGAGGATACTTCAACAGTGTATTGAAGGGAAGGATGGGCCATGGTAAACTTGTCAAGGAAGACTTGGAGGGTCTCCCTGGGGCAGGAGGTGGCCCCCACACAGTCATCAATGTAGCGTTTGTAGAGTTCAGGCGCAGTCCCTATGAATGAGAGAAAAAATGTTCCTCCACCCAACCCACAAACAGATTAGTACAGCTGAGACTCATCTTGGTACCCATGGCAACTCCACTGACCTGCTGAAAAAAACTGCTATTAAAAGAAAAAGCATTGAGTGTAAGAACCAGTTCTGCCAGATGAGTTAGTGGGTGTGTGGGTGGCTGCTGGACTTCCCGCTTATTCAAGAAATGCTGCAAAGCTGTCAGACCATCATCATGGGGAATCACTGTGTAAAGAGATTTGATGTCCATGGTGAAGATGAGCTGATGAGAGTCACTGAATCTGAACCTGTCAAATAACTGGAGAGCATGGTTAGTGTCTTTAACATACGAGGGCAGGGACTCAACAAGGGGTCTCATGAGGCCATCCAAAAATGTGGAGATGTGGGATGTGGGGCAGGAGCTGGCAGACACTATGGGACAACCCGGGTTACCTGTTTTGTGGATTTTGGGAAGGGGATAAAACCTGGATGTCTGGGGATGCTGAACTATGAGTCTCTTAGCAGAATCAGGGAGCTCTTTGTTTTCAATAGCAGAGGTGATGGTGGTGGTGACCTCAGTCTGATAGTCAGCAGTGGGGTCCTGTGGAAGAGAAGAATAAAACCTGGTGTCAGAGAGTTGCTGTGTGGCTTCAGTGATGTATAGCTCCTTTTGCCAGACCACAACAGCACCTTCCTTATCAGCTGGTTTAATAACAATGTAATTCCTATATTGTAGAGAACTGAGGGCTGCAAGCTCACCAGGCATCTCTTACTGTTACACTTAGTGTTTCCACTTGCATTTCCATACCCGTTTGCATTAGCATTCCCATATACACCACCATGTGCATAAATCTTTGCATTGGTGTATGCCCCCTAGACCAGGTAATGCACTCTGAGTGGTGAGCCACAGGAAAACTGAAGCCATGGAGATCAACCGTACATCTCCCTGATTGCAGGTGCACACAAGTTAGCACAGGTAGAAGTTGCACGACATCCACCAGGCAATGCCCCCCTAGACCAGGCACTGAATCCTGAATGGAGAGCCACAGCAAACCTAAAGCCATGGACATCAATGGTACATTTTCCTGATTGCAGGTGCAGAAAAGTTAGCACAGTTAGGAGTTTTATGGCATGAACTAGGCAATGCCCCTTCAACCAGGTAGTGCATCCTGAATGGAGAGCCACTGCAAAACTAAAGCCATGGACATCAATGTTACAGCTCCCTGATTGCAGGTGCACACAAGTTTGCACAGTTAGGAGTTGCATGGCATCAGCCAGGCAATGCCCTCCCAGACCAGGTACTGCATCCTGAGTGGAGCGCCACAGCAAAACTAAAGCAATGGACATCAACGGTACACCTCCCTTATTGCAGGTGCACAGAAGTTTACACAGTTAGGAGTTGCATGGCATCAGCCAGGCAATGCCCCCCAGACCATGTACTGCATCCTGAATGGAGAGCCACTGCAAAACTAAAGCCATGGACATCAATGGTACAACTCCCTGATTGCAGGTTCACACAAGTTTGCACTGTTTGGAGTTCCACAGCCTGAGCTAGGCAATGCCCCCCGAGCAGGTAGTGCATCCTGAGTGGAGAACCACAGCAAAACCACAATCATGGACATCAATGGTAGACCTCCCTGATTGCTGGTGCACACAAATTAGGACACTGAGGAGGTGCACAGACTCAGCCAAAAAATGCCCCCCCAGACCAGGTACTGCATCCTGAGTGGAGAGCCACAGCAAACTTAATCCATGAACTTCAACGGTACACCTTCTTGACTGCAGGTACACAAAAGTTAGCAGAGTTAAGAGTTGCATGTCCTGAGCTAGGCAATGCCCACCTCAACCATGTAGTGCATCCTGAGGGGAGAGCCACAGCAAAACCATAGCAATGGACATCAATGGTAGACCTCCCTGATTGCAGGTAGACACAAGTTTGCACAGTTAGGATTTGCACAGCATCAGCCAGGCAATGCCCCCTGCCAGACCAGGTACTGCATGCTTAGTGGAGAGCCACAGCAAAACTAAAGCCATGGACATCAATGGTACAGCTCCCTGATTGCAGGTGCACACAAGTTTGCACAGTTAGGAGTTGCATGGCATCACCCAGGCAATGCCCCCTGCCAGACCAGGTACTGCATGATTAGTGGAGACCCACAGCACAATTAAAGCCATGGACATCAACTGTACACCTCCCTGATTGCAGGTGCACACAAGTTTGCACAGTTAGGAGTTGCACGGTGTCTGTCAGGCAATGCCTCCCCCCCAAACCAGGTAATGCATCCTGAGTGGAGAGCCACAGCAAAACTAAAGCCATGGACATGAGACTGAAGGGGGAGGATGGGGGCCACATGGAGGATGACAACAGTAAAGCTGCCATATTGAATAGGTAATTCTGCTCAGTCTTTACTGAGGAAGAGGCGAGTAATGGGTCTGAAGGGAGTACAAGGGGTGAGAATGGTGCAGAAATGGACACAAGTCCCTTTACACAAGAAAGGGTCCTAAAGGAACTGGCAATAATAAGGGCTGATAAAGCTATGGGGCCAGATGGGGTGCACCCTAGGGTCCTTAAAGAACTAAGAGAGGTGGTGGCTGAACCCCTGGCTATCCTGTTTCGCCAATCACTGGAAACAGGGGAGGTACCCAAAGACTGGAGGACAGCAGATGTAGTCCCCTTATATGAAAGTGGGAACAAAGAGGAAGCGGGGAACTACAGATCAGTCAGCCTCACCTCAGTAGTGGGGAAGATCATGGAAGCACTACTGAAGGAGAGATTGGTGGAACATCTGGTTGTCAGTGGACTACAGGACCCAAGGCAGCATGGTTTCACCAGGGGGAGGTCATGTCAGACCAACCTCTTTGAATTTTTGACTGGGTGACTAGAGAGGTGGATCAGGGGAGGGCAGTGGACATGGCCTATCTGGACTTCAGCAAGGACTTTGACACTGTGCCACATAGAAGACTATTATACAAACTGGGGAATATGAGTGTGGGCAAGACAGTAGTGTGGTGGGTAGGCAACTGGCTGGGTGGCAGGACACAGAGAGTGGTGGTAAATGGCTGTCACTCCACAGAGGGAAGAGTGACCAGTGGGGTACCACAGGGATCAGTGCTGGGACCGGTCCTATTCAACATCTTCATCAGTGACATTGCACAGGACCTAGAAGACAGAATTTCACTGTTCGCTGATGACACAAAGCTCTGTAACAGAGTAGACACACCAGAGGGTGTAGACAGAATGAGAAGGGACCTGCAGAAACTTGAATAATGGTCAGGGGTTTGGTAGTTGAAATTCAATGCAAAGAAGTGCAAGACAATGCATATGGGGCACAAAAACCCTAGCACAATATATCAGTTGGGGGGTGAGGATATAGCATGCACCAAGCAGGAAAGGGATCTTGGGGTTATCATCTCTGATGACCTCAAGGTAGGGAAACAGTGTGACAAGGCAGCAAGTAAAGCAAATAGGATGCTGGGATGCATAGGTAGGGGCATCACCAGCAGGAAAAAGGAGGTCATAATTCCGCTATACAAGACACTAGAGAGGCCCCACCTGGAGTACAGTGTACAGTTTTGGAGACCTTACCTATGTAAGGACATAGACAGGGTAGAGAAGGTTCAGAGGAGGGCAACAAAGATGGTACGTGGATTGCATCACAAGTCCTATGAGGACAGGTGGAAGGAACTGAATATGTACTCCCTGGAGGAGAGGAGGGAGAGAGGGGATATGATAGAGACATACAAGTATCTTACAGGGAGGAACAGGGTGCAGGAATACACTATTTTTAAGTGAAAAAGATGTTCCAGGTCTAGAGGGCATGGGATGAAGTTGGAAGGAGGATGATTCAGAGGAAACATGAGGAAGAATTTCTTCACAGAACAGGTGGTGGACAAGTGGAACACCCTGCCAGTGGAAGTGGTGGGGGCTGAAACAATCATGGGATTTAAGAATGCATGGGGTAGACATAAAGGAATTCTGGAGGTCAGGGGTAAGGGGCAACAGACTTCTAGGAAAACATAAACTGAACTTACAAGCTCAAATGGGAAGACTGGGTGGGCCATAGGCCCTTATCTGCCAACACTGTCTATGTATTTATGTTTCTATGTACATCAACGGTACACCTCCCTGATTGCAGGTGCACACAAGTTAGCGAAGTTAGGAGTTTCACAGACTGAAGTTAAGCAGGGCATTTATGAAGTGAACTGCGAGGTTATTAAGTCTGTACAGTTCTGATTACAAGTTATAACATATGACAACAGTGAAAGCTACACTGCATCACAGAAAGAACACACTATTACCTCCCCTATGTCTTGTTTGGACTGCAGTGCATAGGCATATTCAAACACATGCCTAAAGATTAATATTACATGTTGCTGACAGAAGCTGTGCACGTCTCAATTCTCAACATGTCCATGCATCAAACCTCCTATGGTAGTGTGAAAGAGAGATTGCATGTGTTTCTGTTATGTGTCACACATGCAGCTTTTCTATTTTTTGACCAAGATTTTGTAGCTCTTAAAAGAACGGTTTTTTAAAGGTGCACATTTTAACAGTCTGATATTTTTAGAGGACTGTGAGGATTCCATCTCAAAGTTCTCCCAGGAAAAGGTGATTGCCAGCATGAGAAAAGTGCACACCATCTGGTAGGTATAGCCAATCATTACAATACTTAATTTCAGGGTGACGTATAGTATGCATCCCAGACATGCGCAGATATCCAGATATTTGTATGTTTACCTTTCTTCATGCCCTGTCAAGCAAGTACATGTGCTGTTCTGCTTGCCAGGCCCTAAGCTCTGTAATATCTGAAAAAATAATCTTACAGGCAGGTAACATACCTATAATAGAAGCAAGGTCCAATTTTGCTTATGTCACTAAATCTACCCATCGTTTGGAGCCTAAATCATTGTCTCCAAGATGAATCAGCAATATGTCCAGATGAGCTTGAGTGCTCAGTAGTCTGCACATTGTTGGCATGAGATGCTCCCATCTCATGCCTCCCCTGTCAAACCACTTAACAGAGCAATTTAGAAGCTGCAGATTTTTGCCAAAATCACTCCTCTGAGCATACTATGCTGTTGCCAATGACCCACACAGTCCATTTGCTGTTTTCTGCCATTCTGAGATTTTAACCTGAGAAGTGGACAGAGAGCTATCAAAAAATTAGTGTTTGTCTTGCAGTGTCTAGTCACTACTGAATATGAAACTGAAATTTCCCTCTCTGTTTCAACATTGCTTTGGTGGCTATCCCAAAACACAGTGATTGACAAACTAATTGGTTAATGAAATCTCATGGTTAAGCAGTACTGTGGATGCATGGACTACTACTACACTGAATGGGTGCAGATCCTGTCAACCAGAAATGTTGCAGGTTTCTAGGTGAGAAAATTGTACATTTTCATAGGCTAGTTCAAACAATCACAACTAAACTGACAGTTATGATTGGTTACCTCTTGTGTTATGATACACATGCTGCCTGCTTTCTACCTCCATTTGCAGCTCTATCTGTGCTAGTAAGTACTCATTGACACTCTGACTTTAAACTGTAATAATTTCTTTTCACAGCATGACAGGTTATTTATATTGCCATAGTCCAATAGAGCACTAAAAAACCTTTTGTTTAATGCTATTTTTGTGGTAGTATCAGTTTCTATAATGCTAGAAAAATTGTATAGAAAAAGTGATGTACTTACAGAGTGTTAAGTGGGTTCTTTTGGTTTGTCCTATAATGGCTGCTATGTCTTTCTTCTCCAGACTTCAGCACTACTGACTGGTTGCCTGACATGGCCTGATCAATGTTATGTTCCATTGGTGTGAGCGTCTGTCACTCAAATACAAACCTGTGTCTGATTGGCTTAGCCTTAAAGAGGGTATTTTTTTAATGTAAATATTCAACACTTTCATGCTCACGACACTATTATTCGACACTTTCATGCTGATGACACCATTTTACGACACTATGGTGTATATTCAACATTTCGACAATGTCATATGTGTAACACTACTTTGTGACACTAGTGTTTAACAGTGTCATGCTGACAATAGCAAAATTTATTACACTTTTGTGCTGATGACACCATTATTTGCGACACTGTCATACATTCAACACTACTTTTTGAAAATATTCAAAAAAAAATATTTTTTGAGGAAAATAGTGTGGATAGTTAAAATATTTATAATAATTTAGTTTCTGCCATATTTATAGATGTTTTTTAATGTTATAAGACAGCTTCTGTTTTACAACATTTAAAAGTATTGTATGTTACCTTCACTAGTGTTCTGCTATGAGAAGGATTATCTGTGCAATGTTTTGTTACCAGTGCTATTTATTCCTGTAATATGACACATGAACAGTGTGTGTGACTATGTAATGTCAGGACAAAAAAGTTAGCTCACCACTAAATATTTGTTTTTCTATATTTCTTATACAGGTGTCTGATACCTACGGAACATTGCCCCACACTACTGTGAATTTCCAGAGAAGAAAGATGCCTTCTAAGCAGAGATGCAGTTCTACACAGAGATGAAACAGGTATCATAGTAGTACGCTGTTGCTTAAAAGTGGTCCAAAAATCACATATGGTACATCAAGACGTAAACTGAATCAGCATTCCGGTCAAGGAGTGACTTCACAGGTTGCACACTCCACAGAAACAGTACTTCCTTACTCAACTGCAAGGCAAAAATGCAGAGCTCAGCAACGGTTGCAGAAATTTTTCAGACAGAAGACTAATGTTGCAAAGGCAAGCATAAAGAAGCATACTAAGCAGCAGCGTAACGGCATGGTTGCTGATGCTCATCTGAGGAAGCAGAAGTATCTCAGATCACTAGCTTCTAAAGCTAAGATTGATAGACATTACTGCTGTGATGAGACGTGAGCACAAACAACTAAAGAATCATCTATCTTTGATGAAACTGCATTTCAGAGTCTGTACATTTGTCAATAGAGCACTATTTGTTCTTCAACGCTTGTGGCATAAAATGGCACATGTACTTGAGCAGTTCAGGAAAGTTGTGTACAGCATTAAGATGAGGCTACAAAGCTATCCTGTCTTGAACCAACACAACTTTTGTGACATTTTCACAGGTAACTGGCTACACACACAGCACTCAGAGGCATATTTCTGGGAGGAGTCATATTACTGACAGAAAAAGGACAGTGACTTCTGCATTGATGAGTCTGGTAAGCTGTGTAATGTGTTGAGTGTATGTGGTGATATTACAACACAGTCAGATGATGAGTCTGAGGCAACTGTTCAGCCTCGTAAGCATCACTGTCTGTCATGGACGTGTGATACGACTTGCAACCATAGACAATCATCATTTGACAAAGTCGAGCACTTCATCAACCTGTTTCTCATTACTGATCATAAGGACAGACATAAACACTTTGAAACCATAGACCTTTGTGAGATCCATTCACATACTGAACTTATGGGTCATTCTCTTGCATGCTTAGATAGTGGTGTTTGTGACAGTGTATTTCACCACATGTGGATGCTGGGAGTGCATCAATCAGGGATGTGGAACTTTGTGTATAGGGTCAATGAGGTGTGACGAGTTGTTTTGCAGTATACTCGTCTGAATGAATTACTGCAGTCTGGTGACATGCATGGTACCATGACATTTCTGAAACAGCTGTGACATGACAGCAGTGCCACAGATACTGTGATTGAACAGTCATCAATTGCTGATGGAACTTCTGTCTCTGTCTTAGAAACTGATATTCTCAAGCAGTTTGGGAAATCCATTGCCAAATTTGAGTTAGCAAAGACAGAGAAATTTGACTCTGTACGTGTGTCATGTGATTGGCTCTGTTACAAGAAACAAATGGTCACAGTGAACCTGAAAACCTTGTCACTGTATAATGTCATGTGGTTTCGACTGTCAGCATTTCTACTGTTAAAGTGTGACTTCCAGTTAGACCCAATCATTGTGATGTGCAAGCGCTGTTTCTCCAAGGTAAAGGCTAACATTATGCCACCAAGGTCATTGTTGAACAATATGGAGGCACATGTTATGCCTGCTAAGATTGTCACATTGAATATGTTTGAACAGATTCTTATTCAGACTATGAAACCATTTCAAACTATTGTACGTCTGAATACAAAAACATGGAACATTCCACAAAAAGAAAAAGAAACCAATAAATAAATAAATGAATCAAAACACTTGTCATGCTGAGGGTGGGCTTCTTGCCCCTTATGCCCCTCCTACTTCACACCCCTTACTATACCCTGTGTTTAGCTCCTGTCAATCAGATTTAACAGGGCAAATAATTAAGAGTTGGGGGAAGGGGAGGGGGGCCAAAATTTACAGCAATTAAAGACAGCACAGAATTACACCACCACTATGTTTTACATTTTCAACAGCCCCAAAACAATTATAAGTAAAGACAACAAAGAAAGTATAGTGTTACTAAAAGCCCACAATCTAAGTTCAAAAGAAAAATAGCAATTACCAGTTACTCTAAAGCACTGAATTGAATATGTTTCCTTCCTTCCCCTTCTGGCTTCTTCTAAGAAAATAAACTCTACTTGCTACTTCAACTCTGACTAAGCCCCACCTCCAGTTATCACGAAGCTGAGGTCAGAGGCCAGACAATTAACACCTTCACCCAACTACAGGGCAGTCAGACAAGCCAAGATAAAATTTGCAGCAATTAAAGACAGCACAGAATTACACCACCACTATGTTTTAAATTTTCAACAGCCCAAAAACAATTATAAGTAAAGACAACAAAGAAAGTATAGTGTCACTAAAAGCCCACAATCTAAGTTTAAAAGAAAAATAGCAATTACCAGTTACTCTAAAGCACTGAATTGAATATGTTTCCTTCCTTCCCCTTCTGGCTTCTTCTGAGAAAATAAACTCTACTTGCTACTTCAACTCTGATTAAGCCCCACCTCCAGTTATCGCGTAGCTGAGGTCAGAGGCCAGACAATTAACACCCTTCACCCAACTACAAGGCAGTCAGACAAGCCAAGATAAAATGTGCAGCAATTAAAGACAGCACAGAATTACACCACCACTATGTTTTAAATTTTCAACAGCCCAAAAACAATTATAAGTAAAGACAACAAAGAAAGTATAGTGTCACTAACAGCCCACAATCTAAGTCTAAAAGAAAAATAGCAATTACCAGTTACTCTAAAGCACTGAACTTGAATACCTCACCTCCCTGTCCTCCCTCTCCTGTGTTCCTAGCTGGATCCCTCTTATGATGGAGTCCCCCACCAGGATTCGTTTCCTCCTCCTCTGGGGTCCACTGCTTTCCCCGCTGAGGTCACCTCCTTGGCTAACCTCCACATCCTTTCCTTCCACTTCTCTGGGTACCTCTATTTGGTTGTCCTCTTTTGCCAGTGTGGCAGGTAGGGAGGTGAATATGCCTTTACATGAATAGGAAGGGTTTTCAACTCTAACACCATATTTCCTCTCTTTAGTCGGTGTGGAACAACCCAAACTGATGCATTAAATGGAGTTTTTTTGCTAAATATACATATATATATATATATATATATATAATGGTGCAGTAGTGCCACTATACTTAGGGTTTAATACCTCATTTAAGGTTAAAGTGTGAAATTTTGCATCCTAATAACTTTGCCACTGTATGACAGATTTGCCTGAAATTTGGCAGGCTTAGAGTGGTAATATTGTTCTCTGTATTATCCAAGTTTTGTACAAGTGGGATATACGGTTGTGGAGTTATAAAGTGCCATTCTGTGTCACATTTATGCTTTTTGCCCATTCTTTGCTCGTGCCTACAGGTCACATGGTTTCACAACTGGTCCAAAACATTCAGGGAACATGCAGCCAGTGCCCCCAATGTGCCTTTCAAAGATTTAGTGAAATAATATTAAACGGTTCAAAAGTTATTCAAAAAACAAATTTCTCATTATAGTCAATGGGAAAAGTTAAAATATTTGGCAGTGTCGCAAATGACCCCGGTAGTGTTGTGAGTCAGCCATTTCTTTTTTCAGTTAGTGGTCACAGAAATGATTGCCATTTAAATTCAGGACCCACTAGGGACACAATTCTTTTTGTGTTCACCTAGTCAAGCCCTGAGGATGCTAGCCATGTCTTTTTTGGAGGTTAAACACCCCAGAAATATGTTTTTGAAATGTTTGTAATCTGTAGTGTCACAAAGTAGTGTCAAACTTGCTGCACTTTCATTTTTTTTGCAAAAGTGATGCAGATCACAACACTACTTTGCAACACTATGGCCAAAATAACAGGAATTTTTTTGCCACCCTGTTGCAAAAGAAAGCCAACATTCCACAGATGTGCCTTGTGGTGGGTTGGTGAAAAAATATTGCAGGGATGCAAAGTTACGGTACTCTGAAGTTGATGATTTTTCCCATAGACTAAGATTGTGGCATGTGCCATGCCTTTCTGGGCCCATACCTTGGAAATGCTTTGTTGGAAAAAATGATTAGCCCCCTGCTAGGGGGCTAAGTACAAAACTACGCAGTAAAGTCATAAATCATATGAAATTTAAATATTTTTCTATGTTGTATGGTCCCTAAGATATAAGCAATTTAGTATTCCAAGTGCTCATGTTCTGCTCCGAGGCCCATTATTATGCTACATTCTTTGTACTCACTGTGTTTCTCTATGTAGCTGTTGGGCCAAAACAGGGTGTGCACTTCTGTTACTGTTAAAGTTAATGTTCCCACTTGTGTTTCTGTACCCATTTGCATTAGAATTCCCATGTATGCCACTGTGTGCATTTCACTTTACATTTTGGTTTGCGCTTGTGTTTGCGTTACCATTTGCATTTCCACTACTGTTACTGTTTGTGTTTCATTTTGCATCACCATGTGCATTACCATTTGCATTTGTGTATGTGCTTCCATTTGCATTTGCGTTTGTCTTTCCTTTGGCGTCATCATTGCTGTTACCGTTACCATTTGCATTTCCAATTGCTTTACTGTGACCATGTGCGTTACAGTTTGCATTTCCATACCCACTTGCATTTGTGTTTCTGTTTCCATTACCATTTGCACTTGCATTTCTATTACTGTTTGCATTATCATTAACGTTTTTGTCACCATGTGCATTCGCGTTTGAGCTTGTGTTTCAGTTGCCGTTACTTTACTATTTATAGAGCACATTCTCAAAAAGAAGGGAAATTCATGGCAAAAAACTCAGTTTAATGCATCAGTTAGGGTTGTTCCAGTGACAAAGCAAGGACATTTTATGTTAGGGTTCCTACCCCCTTGCACCTCACCCCCACCCTGCCCCCCACCAACAGGCAACGGGGTATGCGTTGGGGTTGTCAGTCCTAACTCTCACCCCATTGTCCTATAGTACACTACTCCAGCTTGTTTACACATGGGATTGGGTGAGAGTTAGGACCAATGATCCCAACGTACACCCCAATGCCTGTTGGTGGGGGGATAAGGAGTGGGGAGAATACTGAGGGGCTAGGAAACAACATCAATTTCTGCTTTTGTCACTGTGGGACAACCTAACTGATGCATTAAATGGATTTTTGCCATGAATTTGTGTGTATATATATATATATATATATATATATATATATATGTATATACAGTGTATATATATATATGTATATATATTAGAGCAAAAAACTCAGTTTAATGCATCAGTTAGGGTTGTTCCACAGTGACAAAAGTGAGGAAATTTGATGTTAGGGTTGAAACCCCCTTTGCACCCCTCCAGCCCACCCCTCAACTGGAATCAGGGAACACATTGGGGTCATCAGCCCTAACTGTCACCCCATCACATGTGGAAAGAAGCTGAGGAATAGGAGAATGGGGTGACAGTTAGGACGATGGACACTGTGTGGGCTATTGGTCTGAAACATGGGACGTAAAAAGAGCTTGGGCCAAGGAGCGTTCCACTGTTTGTTTGGTGAAAAAATATTAATCTGTTCAAAAGTTATTACAACTTAAAATTCCAATTATAACCTATGGGAAAATGTATATGTATTTTTGGAATGTTAATAAGAAAGACCTGATGGCCCAAATTGGAATGACCATATCTCAATAACAGTTTGGATTTTTTTACTTGAAATTTGCAGGGTGTTGAGAGGATATCATAGAGATGTGAACTATGCTCCTTGGGTGTTGGGAAAATAATTTATTGCAGAGATATTCAATGACGTTATTGACATTTTTCCCTTAGGGTTACATTGCAGTCTGTGTCATGACTTTTGGCGCAGTTATCTCAGAAACTATGTGAGATACAGTCTTTTCACTACATCACTGGAAAAAGATTTTACATTGTACAGTAAGCCTGCAGTGGAATTTTGTTTGTACATTGCACAGTTTATGAGATATTGTAAAAGCACAGTACTGTCACAAGGGTTGAAAGAGTAAGATATTGGTACAGTCTTTCTGATGTTGCGTGAAGTACTCACTGTCATGATTACAATGATACTAGAATTTATTTTCTAGCTCTTACAGTTTCCAAGATATGCACAGATTACTGTTACAAGGGTTCTGTGCCCAAAAGTGCTGCTGCATGGCTCTGTAGCTTCTGGACTGCCTTGTATGGTATGGGCTGCAAGCCCATTGGCTTTTGCTCTGAACCAATGGACATGGAGCCCTACCAGGCAGTCAGTCGGTGGGTGGCAGGCGGCAGGTGGGTGGGATGCTGCCGCCCGCCAGCTGATGGGGAGCAGGGTGGGGGCTCCGTGGGTGGGTGGGGTGGGGCACCACTGGACCACCAGTGATATGTTCTTGGGGGTTGAACTCTTTTCAGCCCACAATTGGGCTTATAGTCACTGGATCACCAGGGATATGTTCTTGGGGGTTGAACTCTTTTCAGCCCACGATCGACTAGTGAGGGGTGGGGTTTTATTTTCACTTATGCCGTGTCAATCGGGCCAGTTGGGGAGGGGTTTCTGAACTTATGCCTACCATCTGGCCTGTCGGAGGAGGATTTTAAACATATGCCCATGATCAGGCCAGTTGGGGTGGGGGATTTAAACATATGTCTGCGATCAGACCAGTCGAGGGGAGGGTTACTATTGCCTGATTGGGCTGCAGGGGGCACAGGAAGTAGGTTGAGGGCCACCCACAGGTGGCAGCTGCTGTGTTGTGCCCTGCAATGCAGCAGCTCACCTGTGGGTGGCCCTCGACTTACTCCTTTTTTTCTGCTCAAAGTTGTGCAGGCGCAGGTTGGGGGTTGCGCCTGCACAACTCTGCACAGCTCGCTGAATATCGGGCTGTGCAGTTTATGCATGGCTCCTCCCCCTCCAGTTCATCATGCCTTCATTAGCATTGTGCTGTTGCTCAGCTTGACTTGGGGGGGCGCAACTGCCTCCTGCTGAACATGGCAGAATGACGCAATTTCGGACTTGAGCAGGCACAACCCTATTGCGCACGGCGCAAGCCTTTTAAATATCCAGCCCACTGTCTTTCCCTATGCAGATTTTGGGGAAAACCAGCCTGTGCACTTACATTACTGTTGCCATTATCATTTCCGCTTGCAGTTCTGTACCCATTTCACTTACCGTTCATGTCTACACCACCATGTGCGTTACCCTTTGTGTTTTCATTTGTGGTTGCGTTTGCATTGTTTTTAACATTTCTGTCTACAGTACTGTTTCTCTTTCTGTTTCACTTTGTGTCACCATGTACATTACGATTTGCGTTTGTGGGTACAATGTTACTATGTGACAAGACATCACGTGGCGATTTCTCGTTATCATTCTAAAAAGAAGGGAAATTAGAGGCAAAATACTCTAATGCATCAGTTAGGGTTGTTCCACAGTGACAAAAGTGAAGAAATTCGATGTTTGGGTTGAAATCCCCTTTGACCCCTCAAGCCCACCCCCCACAACCAGAATCAGGGTGCACATTGGGATCATCGGTCCTAACTCTCACCCCATTCTCCTATTCCTCAGCTTCTTTCTACATGTGATGGGGTATGACTTATGGCCAATGACCACCACTTGCACTCCGATTCAGTTGGGGTGGGCTGGAGGGTTGCAAAGGGGATTTCAACCCAAACATCAAATTTCCTCATTTTAGTCGCTGTGGAACAACCCTGACTGATGCATTAAACTGAGTTTTTTGTCTCTAATATCTATATCTATATCTATAGATATAGATATATATATCTTCTTTGCAAAAAACTTTGTTAATGCATCTGCATCAGGTAGGGTAGCTTCCACAGTGATGAAAGTGTGGAAATTCAATGTTAGGGTCACCAACCCTAGCACCCCTGCCCTATCCCCACCCTCCTCACAACAACTGGCATTGGGGTGCTCATTGGAGTCATTGGCCTAATGCTCACCCTGTTCCATTTGTAAGTACACTTAGGTGTTTTAGTATAAGAGAATGGGGTGGGAGTTAGGCGAGATGACCACAATGAACACTCCAATGCCAGTTGTTGTGTGGAGGATCTGGGTAGGGCAGAGGGTGTTAGGGTCGGTAACCCTAATATTGAATTTCTACAGTTTTGTTGCTATGGAAGCAACCCTAACTGATGCATTAACAAAGTTTTTTGCAATTATTTTCCTCACTTTTTGAAAAAGTGTAATATAGCTAGTAAATGGAATATATTGGTGGGAGGGCAGGGCAAAAACTGCCCTAATGTGCATAATGATATGCATCTGTGGGAGCACAGGCCCTCTGGGCCCTGTGCTTCCACTTACACATAACTACCGAGTCATACAGCAGCCCTATAGGGCAAGGAACCCTTGTAACACTAATTTGACAGTATCTCAGCAACCATAGCAGCTATGAAAAAAATTTCAGTGCTGCTGTAATCATGACAGCGAAACCTCCACGTAAGGTAAGTCACCTAAATCCTATTCTCACTTACTTTCTGAGATATGGGCACCAAAAAGAGCTGTGGGTGTTAACTTTGAGGGCGTAATACTGGCCTACAGACTTGAAAATGAGCCATTGGAATACTAATTTCCAAATATCTCAGTAACCTTACAAGATAGAGAAAACAATTCTAAATTCATGGTATTCATGACTTTCAAACCTACATATACACTCAGAGGGGACTGAGAATTTTTGGGATAAAAATGTGTGTCTCGACCTATTTTTGAGATACAGTAGCTGAAAGGCGTCAAGGGGCGCCACCGTGTTATCCTATGACAAATGTATCAACTTCAGAATGCTGTAACTTTGGGACCATTGAATGTTTTGGTACTAAAGAACCAAAATACACATCTATGGCTCCAGAGCTTGCCACCCTGCAAATTTCAGGCCAAAAGCCCAATCCACCTTGGCACAGTGAAGTGACAAAGAAAACAGCACATTAGAAAATGTGTTCATGCAGTGTTTTCACGGTTACTTTAATGTGTTAGTGGCGCTCCTATCTCTATAATGGGAATGCTGTCATGCCCAGATTAATGTAGTCAAGGATACTTTTTTTATTGTGATTGTTTTCACAACAACAAAAAATGTTGCTGTGATCAGAAAATGGCAAAATGGTGGAACAAGTCTGAAAAATACATTTTTCAGACCAGCTGGTAAAAAACTAATGCCAGGTTCATGTTACTCGGGCCCAATTAGGTAAACACAGATGTTGGAGTTTACCAAAGGGCATTACTTTTTGAGTTACAATGTTTGTTGTTGCTAACTAACTGAAAACAGGATGGTGGCAGCATGAAAACAAATTGAGGGAGCATGACAACAAAAATGTGATCACAAAATTTATCACAATGCACATATAAATTTTCCCATAGGCTATAATGGGACATGAAAAAGTTGAATAGCTTTTTAACAGAGCAATATGTTTTCACCAAATCTTCAAAAGGCACCAGTTCAACCCAGGCCACATGTAGACAAACATATTTGAATCTAATGAAATGCATTCTTCAGTCCATTATGGCTGACTGAAGAAATGTGCAAAGATTGACCATTTTACACATTTTGAATACCCCAAAACTGTTCAAAAGTTATTAAAGTGCAAATTTTTGTATTTATAGAAATGTATCTGTAGACATATATCTGTAGAAATGCCCATGCAACCCTAACTATACTGTCCACCACCCAAGACGTGCATATATCAGAGCATGACTGCACACCCCAGAGTGAGTTATCTGTCTTATAAAATGGCAAAATTGCTTTGGAGGGGGGTAAAAGTGCAGGTGTGTGGTTGTGCTCTGACATACTTACAGTCATGTGATGTGCTTTATATGATTTGTTGCCACATTTTTTACCCTTTTGTAATATATATATATATATATATATATGTCTCAGTACATACTACAAGACTAAGTCCCTATGAAATGTCAATGGAAGACAGACATATAAGAAAACGTAAAAGTGAAAATTCCCCTAGGATGACATTGCAACATTAACAAGTCATAACTCCATCAATCTCTAAAGTTAAGGGACAATATATATAACAAAAAGCAATCTTGATGAATACTATAAGTTATGTCCCTAAGAAATACCAACTGAAAATAAACACATAAAAAACATAAAAATTAAAAAAAGAAACTTCCCATAAGTTAATATCCTAACTTTAACAAGCTGTAACTCTGTCAGTTTTTGGAGTAAAGGGACAATCTATATGACAAAAAAAAGGTGTCAGTGTGTACTACGAGCATAAGGGTTGGATTCACAAAACAATATGGGACAATGTGCAACTCCAGTTGCAGTCCAAAATATCTGCAGCTGCAGAGACTGGTATTCACATCCACTGCAGATGGACGTTATGGCTGGTCTCACCACCCATTACATATTTCCACAGCTGAGGGGATTTCTATGGAAACACCCCATGCAGGCTGCTGTAACCCATGGAGCTGGTCTTACATCAGCTCTGGCTTTGTGAATACCACAGCTGCATGAATAACTGTAGCTCTGGAACTTGCAACACACATGTGCTGAGGTTTTCCCATAGCTGTGGGAGTTGTTGCGGCTTCATAAATCTGTCTCTAAGAAATACCAATGAAAAATATATAAACAAATGGAAATTCTCACAGGATAATATTGCAACTTTAACAAGCCATAACTCCATCAGACTTTAGCCTTAAAGGACAATCTATATATCAAAAAATGCTCAATGAGTACTAGAAGACTAAGGGCTGTGTGTGGCAAACTTATGGTGCACAGGACTTGTGGCATTCTCCGGCTGGTAATCAGGATTTTATGTCCCTTGTGCCACTCGCAGGACCTTAGACCACACTTTGGTCATCTAGCCTATGCCACTCCCAGGATCCTAACTTATGGAGCTTGTACTAGATCTTTGAAACAAGCCAATGTAAAATATGGAAACTGTCACAACTGTGCCTGAGAATGGAAAATCAGTGGCAGAACCTAAGTCTTATGGTGGAGGACATGATGTAAACCCTGTACCACCATTTGAAAATCCAGCCCTAAGCCTCCATGATATACCAATTGAAATTAGACATGTATGAAAAAGCATACAAATAGCTCCCTCTGCAGGACCAAGGCCTGGCAAGTAAAAAACAACAACATACAAATAAAAAAATGTAAATTCCTCATCCAAGTTCTGGATAAATTCATTATGTACACACAGCACCTCACATTTCCTCCTAACTTCACCATGATGCCTCCGTCAATCCACAGTTTAAGTCTGATAATCATCAAACATGCATCCAATCTGTATCTCCTCTGGTACTACACCCTTGCCCAGCTTCAGATATCACTGGCAAAAATTAACTGAGTTATGCTTAAAGCAACCCAAACACATTTTGCCCATATAAAATCAACCCCCAGTAATTAGGATGAACACTTTCTATACTTTTTTTTTGACACAAAGCCTGACAAAAGGAAATTACAATGAAGAAGTTAAATTGCTTTCCAGATTGCCAAAATTTCTTTAACCCTGCTTGGAGCAAAGTGTTTGCACAGTTCCTGACCAACACAGTGGCCATAATCCATGTTAACAACAGTGTGGATGTGAGCCATGCTGTAACATGGGTTAAGGCAAGCACCACATCACAATCTCCAGTTTCTGGGCAGCCAGGAAGGGGAAAAATACTTCTCATCCCTCTGGTGAGGTGTTTTCTGATGCTAATGATATTTACTTTTACTGCCATGTACATTTTTCCCTTTCAATATTTAAAATTTAAATATATAAAATGACTGGAAAGAGAAGCTGGAGTAAAGGGAGAGGTGCTTGCAAGGTGGCCAAAAAGTGCGTAGGTTCTGTGGGGCAAAATGGTGTTGCACCTAAAAAATTACCTCTACATCAGCTTCATCCATTGGCTCTGGGACCAGTAGTAGTAGTAGCAAAGGAGAAGTTGGTGGAAGTGAGGGGGTGGCATTCATGTTGCTAAATTGTTCTCTGCCACATCTGTAGCATTCATGGTGGGGGGTGCTGTGGGAGGCAGTGTGAAGAGGATCTATCTGACAAGTAGTAAATTCTCTGGCTCAGGGATGGTAGTCAATGAGGAGGTTGCTGGAGTCCCATTGACTGCTAGTGGTGGCACTGAGCCTGATCTGTATGTAACCCCCCTCCTATGTCAGGAGCTTATCTGGGGCTCCTGCTGCCTCCCAGTGCCTCCTTCTTGTTTTCTTTGCTCCCTAGCATGCTCCTGGATTGCAACAGGGGCCGAGGAGCACATTGACTTTGTTCCAATGCTTCCTAGTGCATCTTCAGTGTTGCTGGTGAGCCATTTAGCATCCTCACTCACCTGGCCTGATCCTGGACTGCTGCCAGGGCTGGGGAGCACAACCAACAGTTTTAGGCACCTCAATGCACCTGATGTGGATGTGGCCAGTGAGTTGCATGTATGTCTGCTTCCCCACCCCCTCAAACTGCTGCACAGTGGGGTGGGGAGTACAGTACAGGCCACATATGTTCTGGGTGTCTCAAGCACCCCCAGAGACATGCGGCAGAAATGTTGCTTTGCCACTTTTCTCCCCAGCCCCATCGTGCAGCAGTGGGGTCTGGGGGGATCTGAAATAACAACTTCACCTTGTGCATCCCAGGGTCCTTTTATTAGAATTTCATTTTACCACAGAGCAAACAACAGGGGAGTAGAAATGAATCAGAATTGTAGAAACACGGTCAAAAGGGATTTCCCACACAACCCAAACAAAATCGACCAACCAATGAGTATCTTTATTCATGTTGTCTTTTCTTTATTATCTTTCATAGAAACATAGAAACATAGAATTTGATGGCAGATAAGGACCGCTTGGCCCACCCAGTCTGCCCATTTCCCTACCTACTGGATAAGCTGCAGATCCTAGTTAACCAGCAGCCTACTTCTTTCTACCCCCAACCCCCAGAATTGCCTTATGACTATCCCATGCATGCTTGAATTCCACCACTGATTTTGACTCCACAACCTCCTCCGGAAGGCCATTCCATGCATCCACAACCCTCTCTGTGAAAAAATACTTCCTTAAATTACCTCTGAGCCGCCCCCATCTTCAAATTGTGCCCCCTTGTTCTTGCACACCTCTTTTTTTGAAAGATGCTACCCTCTTGGACTTTGTTGATGCCCTTGAGGTACTTGAAAGTTTCTATCATGTCCCCCCTCTCCCTCCTTTCCTCGAGGCTATACATATTAAGCTCCTTAAGTCTCTCTTCATATGTCTTCCGGTGCAGACCCTGCACCATTTTAGTTCCCTCCTCTGGACAGCTTCCATCCTGTCTATGTCTTTGCGGAGATTGGGTCTCAGAACTGCACACAGTACTCCAGATGGGGTCTCACCAGCTGTCTGTACAGAGGATAATAACTTCCTGTTTTCTACTGGTGATGCCTCTCCCTATGCATCCCAGTATCCCCAACCCTCCTTGCTGCCTTCTCACATTGCTTGCCCACCTTTAGGTCATCTGATATGACTACCCCAGGTCCCTTTCCATTTTTGTTGTTGTTAGTATCTCACCCCCATTGTGTATTCTTCCCTGGGTTTTTGTTTCCCAGGTGCATTACCTTGCACTTCTTAGCATTGAATCTAAGCTGCCATACATTTGACCATTCCTCTAACCTTGCCAAGTCCCTTCTCATCCTTTCCACCCCACCCTGTGCATCAACTCTGTTGCAGATCTTAGTGTCATCTGCAAAGAGACATACTTTCCTTCCATTCCTTCTGCAATGTTGCTTATAAAGACATTGAAGAGGACTGGTCTAATACTGAACCCTACGGTGCCCACTAGTAACCCTCCTTTCTTCTGAGTGGACTCCATTTACTATTACTCTCTGTTCCTATTCTCCAGCCAATTCTTTACCCAGGCTGTCATCTTAGGACCCACTCCCAGGCTGGCTAACTTATATATTAATCTTTTGTGTGGGACTGTGTCAAATGCCTTGCTAAAAGTCTAGGTAGGCCATGTCCACAGCCCCTCCTGATCTACTACTTTGGTCACCCAGTCAAAGAAATCTATCAGATTCGTCTGGCATGACCTTCCTGCTGTGAATCCATGCTGCCTAGGGTCTTGTGCCCTCTGGCCTCTAGATACTCGACAATTCTTTCCTTTAGAAGTGATTCCATCATTTTCCCTATCACTGAGGTTAAACTAACAGGTCTATAGTTTCCTGCTTCTGCCTTGCTCCCACTTTTGTGAAGGGGAATCACATCTGCCCTCCTCCAGTCCTCGGGTACCACCCCATCCTCCCATGATTTGTTAAAGAGGGTAGTCAGTGGTGTCACTAGTTCTACCCTTAGTTCTTTTAGAATTCTGGGATGAATCCCATCAGGCCCCATTGCTTTGTCCACCTTCAGTTTTAAGAGTTCTTTCAGAACCCTTTCTTCTGTAAATGGGCTGGTATCAACTTTCTTTCTTTTTTGCTCAACTTTTATTTGTAACATTTCAGAACCAAACTGTTCCTTCCTCAGACCAATAAGCCTTACATCAGAATCAATGCTTCATTTTTATTACTTATATAATTGGTGTCCAAATTCTAGAAAAAAGAAGAAAGATAAAATTCCATATATTACTCTATATCACATTTCATATGTGTGTAAATGTATAGATTGCTCCAATAAAAAGTAAATCAAAACTGAACAGGGGGAACACACCTGCTATACATCCAAATGGGTCCAAATATTTTTTTTTCCTTAGTGACCCAGAAAGATGGGAGTGGGGGTAGGGATGACCTGAAATCATCCAAGCAGACCACTAAAGCTATAGATAAGACTAGCGGAATGTTGACGTGTATTAGTAGGGGTATTGTAAGTTGTAAGAGGGAGGTAATAATCCCTCTTTACAAGACACTGGTTAGGCCCCATATGGAGGACTGCGTGCAGTACTGGAGGCTGCACCTGCACAAGGATATTAACAAAATGGAGGCAGTCCAGAGAAGGGCAACCAAACTAGGGAATGCATCAGAAAATATATGAGGACAGATTAACAGAGATTAATATGTATGCCCTAGAGCAGTGGCTGTCAAACTTTTTTTAGTCCAGGGACCTTCTGGCCACCCGTCAGCCATATCGGGGACCCCTACCCAAAGATCTATATATATTTTACTGCATTTATACAGCTATCCAAACTAAAACATAAAAACAAAAGAACAACAGAATAACAATGGGGTAAAACCTTGTGGTTTATTAATAATATTAATTAACAAAAACTTTGTTTAAAACAAAGTTAGGGTTCTATACATAGGTCTTCAACCAAAGTGATACTGGTCAGGAATTGGATGTTAGGACTTACAACTGTTACACCCCTTCCCCACCAAACCCTACCATTGTAATTGCATCCCCCCACCCTCCACACACCAACAAGTGTCAGGGTGTGCCTTAGGGTCATGGACCATAATGCTTACCCCCACTCTCTTATACTGTACCATATCAGGTACCTTACAGATGCAATGGAGTGAGCATTAGGCCTTTTTGGGACCCCACCTCATGAACACTGAAACTTTCATTTTGTTACTCAGTCCTAAAAGGTGATTTTGAGCAGCAACTATGCCATTTCATGCCACTGCTGTGTAAAAACATTTTGGGCAGGATGTGAGAAATGACAGGCATATTGTTCATGAGGTGGTGTGAAAAAATCCTAATGTTGAAAATTTGGAGTGAAAATATTAAAAACTGGTACAGTTACGAAAATGTGTAGAAACTGCACAATGCACATCTGTAACACAGTTATTTTTGGGAACTGTTGCACCACATTTTAAACATGGCCCTGTGATTTCATCAGTACATCCCAAAAGTTGATTTTACACAGCGACTGCACCATTCTGTGCCACAACTTTGAAAATACATTTTGGGCAGGATGTGAAAAATGACAGCTGCACTGTTCATGGTGAAGTTATGAATATGCATAGAAACAGTGCAGCACACACTCGTAACAGTCATTTTTGGGAATTGTTGCACCACATTTTCAACATGGGCTTTTTGGGACCTCCCCTCATAGACACTGGCACTGTCATTTCATTAATCAGTCCAGATAGGAGATTCCACATAGTAACCGTGAAATCATCTTTCAGGACCAAATAACAAAATGGCAGTGACAGTGTTCATGACATGGGGTCCCAAGAACCCTGTGATGAAAATTTGGGGTAAAAATTCTGAAAAATGACTGTGATATCAATATAAGTTGAAAACCCTATTGAGAGCCATAATACAAGCCTACCTTGATTCCTCAGTTTGCGGACGGGCTTTGAAGAGTGTGGATGTGTCCCAGCCCAGAGATGACAGCTGCTGACCTCTAGAGGTAAGTATAGGGTAAGAGGGTATGCGGGGAGGTGGCTGCTCAGTGGGAGGGTCAGGATGGGGAGGGGAACAGGAGAGACAATGAGGGACCATTTTCTTTTTTCTAGGATTAAAAAAAGGCATTGGGGACAGGTTTTTTTTATGGCAGTGACAACTGTGTTTTGGAACACTGGGAGTGGGCTCACCGGTGTCTCATAGTGCTAGGGGTTTCATAATGTTGACACAGGGACTGGCATCCCGATGTCGGAGAACATTATTAATATTTCATTGAGTGGGGGGGTCATTTGACACCAGGTGTGGGCTTCCCAGTGTCAGAAACAATACTGGAAAAAAGTAAAGGCTTTCGGCACACTGTGGTGGTCTCGCCAGTGTGACACAATAATAAAACTAAATCCTGACATGGGGATTGGGCACCCTGATGTTAGCAAAGAATAATAAGAATGGGCTGTTGGGGTGGTGTTGGGGCATCTAACACCGGAGGTGGGATCCCAGTGTTGGAAACAACAGAAAGCTATTGAAAAGTTAATGCTTTCAGTGCACTGGGGATGGTCTCCCCAGTGCACCACAGTAGTGGAGGATTAAAGATATGCTAAGATGGGAACTGGGACCCCAATGTCAGGGAATAGTAATTACAAAGGGGTATGCCTGAAAAAATGACAGATCGATGCAGGACTCTGCATTGTAAAATGCCACTTCAGTGCAGGATTCTTTTTTTCTTGTTTTGTTTAAGAGTTTTACCAGAAAAGCATGCTGAGTAGGCTACTGCTTGATTCCAGATGCATCCTGGGGGTGGGGGGTATGGGAAAATACATATAGCGTACAGTGAGCAATAACAGTTGGCAAGACAATTCAAGAGACAATATTACATTCAAGAGACAATATAAGAGCAAAATAACTATCCTCATTCTGAATCTAACATAGCAGTTCATTGCAGGATTCTGCATCAAACTAGAATCCTACGCCGATGCAGGATTCTGCACTGAGCTAGAATCCTACGCCGATGCAGGATTCCGCATCAAGCTAGAATACTATGCTGATGCAGGATTCTGCATCAAGCTAGAATACTATGCTGATGCAGGATTCTGCATCAAGCTAGAATACTATGCTGATGCAGGATTCTGCATCAAACTAGAATCCTATGCCTCCAGGGACATCCACCGTATATACTCGCATATAAGACTAATTTTTTTGACCACTTTTCCATTGCTATATCAGGTACCTCGGCTTATACTCAGGTCAGTTGGTAAAATCCGGTAATCAATCTCACCATACTGGAACTTCAGCTAAGTACTGGTGCACCCTCCCCATTGGAACCACTTCACAAATACTAGTACAGCTCCAGAACATTTATCTAGCTACCAACTAACACAGTGCCATACATGTAACATGTAACAAACTTTTTTCCCTTTTTAAACAAATTCCTACCACACACTGAAGCCTTTGCTCACACCCCCCACTTGCCACTTCTTCGAATTATGTTCATCTGGTGCTCTGACCTCCTCCTAATAAGTCTTCAAGATTCCTGTAAACCAGAACCTTGAACCCTTAAACAAACACAGTACCTGTGTAAAAGGTTTTTTAAACTGTCCTTCCAGACCAGTGTTTCTATACCTCTGCACTGCTGTCTCCTGTCATGTCTCCAGCCACTGGCATGCTTCACTACTTCCCCCTGATGGTCCCGATATTGCACTGGTTTGGGAATGGGTTGAGCAAGGCTTTTCTGACATCAAAGAGGATGGCTTAAAATTAAAAACAGGACTGCAAGTACTAGCAATGATATTTTTTTATTATAATCATGTGGTTTTCAATCAATGTGTAGTGCTTGTCAAAACTTTCTGCAATAAATAAGTTTGTCTTAGCTTATACATGGGTTAGTCATGTTTACAAAATTACCTGCTTGCATTAGGGGGTTGGTTTATATGTGAGTTGGCTTGTACATAAGTATATATGGTATTTTTCCCTATAGGGAATAATGGGAAAACAGCATTTCATAACTTTGGAACAGATTCATATTGCAAAGAAGTGCAAAGTAATGCACCTGGGAAACAAAAACCCAGGGGAAAATTACACAATGGAGGGGGAGGTAGTAACAATGACAAAAATGGAAAGGGACCTGGTGGTAATCATAACAGATGACCTTAAGGTTGGCAAGCAATGTGAGAAGGTGGTAGGGAGGGTTGGGAGGATACTGGGATGTATAGGGAGAGGCATCACCAGCAGAAAACAGGAAGTTATTATCCCCCTGTACAGACAGTTGGTGAGACCCCATCTGGAGTACTGCATCCTGTTCTGGAGACCCCATCTCCTCAAGGACATAGACAGGATGGAGGCAGTTCAGAGGAGGGCAACTGAAATGGTGCAGGGTCTGCAAGAGAAGCCATATGAGAAGAGACTAAAGGAGCTTAATATGTATACCCTTGAGGAAAGGAGGGAGAGGGGGGACATGATAGAAATGTTTAAGTACCTCAGCGGAATCAACAAAGTCCAAGAGGGTAGCATCTTTCAGAAAAAGAAATGTGCAAGAACAGGAGGACACAATCTGAAGATAGAAGGGGGACGGCTCAGGGGCAATGTGAGGTAAGTATTTTTTCACAGAGAGGTTGGTGGATACATGGAACAGCCTTCCTGAGGAGGTTGTGGGGTCTAAAACTGTGGGAGAATTCAAGAATGTATGGGACAGACATAAGGCAATTTTTTGTGAGGGGGTAGGAAGAAATAGGCTGTTGGTTAAATAGGATCTGCAGCTTATCCTCTAGGTAGGAAAATGGGCAGACTAGGTGGGCCAAGCGGTCCTTATCAGCCGTCAAAGTCTATGTTTTTATGTTTTCACCAATCCTTCAAAAGGCACATCTGTGAGGCAACAGCTGTTTTTTGAGATAGAGGTTGACAAAGAAATAGCAAAAAGACATAAAAATCTCTTATTTTTCAACACTCTGTATTTCCAAAACCTCAGATGGGATTCAAACCACATTTGGCATATCAATAAACTTGTCCCTATCAATGATGCATGCAAAAATTTAAGTAGATCCATTGAACTTGCACAAAGTTATTACCATGCAAACACTGGCCTTTAATATTGAATGCTCATGCTAACCCAGACTATAGCCACACTATTGCGAAGCTATAATTTTTTCAGAATTAAAAAATATGAGTACACAAGTACTTAAAGTACACACATATTTCCATACATGTGGTTTGCTGTACAGTTGTACATAGAGTTACCACTCTATCTGTTTTCTGACTGGATAATCTGGTTTTTAGGGTCCTTATCTGGTCATCCAGTTTTGATTAAATGGTGTCGGTTTTTTGAGCAATTTTGAGTGTCATATACTCTTAAAACTGCTGTATCAAATCAGTCACTGTTTTGGCTGTATTGCATGTCCAGGTTACAAAGAAGTTCTGATGTCACTGTTTGTAAAAACCAGTCTGTCTGGGAGGTGTAAAGTATGGCCATTAAGATCATTAGCAGTAAATTAACCTAATCTTTTCCACTCTGAATTTTAAGAATGGTCTTTTACTGCTATGACAGGAAACTGCTTTTACACCTTGATGTGCTCTTATGTGTTTATTTTTGTTTGTCCTATATTCTGGTATCTTTTAGATCCATTTTTGTTAAATTAATAATCTAACTTGTATTGCCTTTATCACTACATCTGCTCTCATTTTTTGTATTACCTGAACATTCCATGATATTAGCTACACATTTACAGGTCATTCAAATAAACAGCATGGAATGGTGTGTCTGAAATTGTGGAATGTCTTAGAACTAAGAAAATAAACAGCAGTAGCTGCTGAAGGTAAAGGGGAACACAGTGCAGTATTAAGGCTACCATAAGCACCAATAATTAAGTTATCAAATATTGGTCAAAGAATATCAGTATATATGACTGACATGCAAAGGAAAATGGGAGCGTGTTTAACAGAGGGTTGAGCAATAAGCTATGAATGAGCTTGGAACATCCAGCAGACCTGAGTTTGATTCCTACAGCCTCCACTTGCGTACTGTGTGACCCTGAGCAAGTCACTTAACCTTCTGGTGCTCCTGGGTCAGTCCTGTAAAATGGACTATAGAGCCTATGGGAGTTAACCTGGTTGTTAAAGAATAAAAATAAATAACTGAACAAATACATCAAATAAATAACAGTGCAAAAATGATTTCCTATCACTAGTAATGTCTATTCCGACATTACCAATGACTTTGGAGGACGAGCGATATACTCGCCAGTCATAGTGTGGTTTAGTATTTGTTTCTTACCTCATCCAAAGGTGGTGACCCTAGCTGTACAATATTTACATTTTTGCCTTGCATTGACATATTTAGCCTTACCAAAGCTTTATGTTGGGGGGGGGTTAAGCATTCCACTGACTGAGCAAAAAAAAATTCTATTGAAGAATGCACTAACATCGTTAGCATCATGTTGCTACACAGCTTTATGTTGCGGGGGGGTAAGCATTCCATTGACTTAGGAAAAAACTAATTAAGTTAAATAAATTACCATGCTTCTTTCTATGCCACTGCTTGAATGAGCCTCAAAAAAAATCATTCATACCGGACTATACCACATTTCTGATTTCTTATGGTTCTTACACAGCTTAATACTATTTCTTACCAAGATATTGATTCAACATTCATTCCATGATTCTGTAAGTTCATGAGTACATGAGTCCAAAACAGATCAGGAGAACCAGCATATCAAAAATAAGCAGCTACCTTACTTTTTTAATTAAATCTATTTTAAATATTGTATTGGAATAGTGGTGAAGAATGAGAGAGAGCATAGGAGAAGTGAACGTAAGGCATAAGTGAGGAGAGCAGAGCAGAAATGAATGTGAGGAGCAAGCAAGGAGAGAACAAAGACACTTCAGCAACTACTAGCAGGGGCAAATATGACTGAGTGCGGAGACTAAATTTAAATCATATTGAGCAAATTGAACTGAGGCAAGTTGAACAGATGAGACACCTGAGACAAATTAGTGAAATAATGAGGGGAGTAATCCACTCAGTACATTACATATCACCTCCAGCACTGGTGCTTTGAAATTCACCTTAGTGTTTTCTGTTCCCGAATGAGAGCAAATAAAGTAATCAGAGCTTTTAACACCCAGTTAGTGAAGCGAGTAGTAAGGTTACAGAGCAAACAAGGTGCAAATTAGATATTAAAAGGGTTCTTGCAGTCACGGTTAGATTTGATAACTTTGCAGTAAAAAAACAAACCTTTCCTTTGCTGCACTTTAACTTTCTGGGACAGTTCTGCTGGATCCCCAGTTATGTGCCCATGGACCCCTTTTGGGCCACAGACCCCCAGCTGAAAAATAGTGCTCCAGAACAAAGGAGGGAGAGAGGTGATATGATTGAAACATTCAAACATCTTAAGGGCATTAACAAGGTGAAAGAGTCTAACATGTTTCAATATAAGAAAAATTGCAGGACAAGAGGACCCAGCATGAGATTAGAGGGAGGCTGATTAAGGTGGAATGTGAGGAAGTTCTTTGTCACAGAAGGGGTGGTGGATGCATGGAATGGCCTACCTCAGGAAGTGGTGGATATGAATGCAGTGCAGGGCTTCAAACAGGCATGGGATAGGCATAAGGGAGCAATACAGATTAGTATGAATAGATAGGCCATTGACAGAGTAAAGACCTATGGCACATTCATAAGGTAAAATGAGCAGACTGGATGGGCCTTGTGGTCCTTATCTGCTGTCAACTCCTATGTTTCTATGTCCTGCCTACCTGCCTGTTCAACTGTTGGCCTACACGCAATGTGGGTGAAGACAAGTCCCTCTGTGGGGTGAAGACAATGGCATGCCTATATGCAAGGTGGGTGAAGATAATTACCTCTGTGAGTGAAGAGAATCATCGGCTGCTTCCACACCAACCTGTTTTTCCAAACTGCCTGCAATGGGAGATGTCCCCTACCTCCTGTATCTCCTACTCATCAAAAGGCAACAAATACTGGGTTTTATCCAAACTAATACTCTTCTCATTGTTCAGCTAGCTAGCTAGCTAGTTAACTTTCCATCTGGGCTTCCTGCACTAGCTTAGCTATGCCCACAGCAACTGTTTCATCCAGGATAAACTGTATTCCTCCCTCGTTCCCCAGTGTAGTTTGTACTTTGCATCTGCAGCATCAAACCATTGCAATGGTGCTTCCCCCAGTGCCCACTATTAACAGGCCTGCAACTCTTCAGTGTGCACCCAAGGTATTTGGAAGCCCCCAAGGGGACTGTGGGGTTAACTGATGCACCTGCAGGGAGATACAGACTGGGATAGGGAATACTGGGTTGTAATGTAAAGTGGTTTCTGATTTATTCTGCCTGATTACTGTATTTATTATAAGATTTAATTGAATGTGTTACTACCCTCTGCTTCCCTTGTCCCTTACCTCATTATCCTGCCCCAAAATAACACCCATGTTTATTTTACTGCAATTGCTGAATTACTTGCATTATTGTGTAATGTAATATTTGCTTGCTTAGACTCATAAGTGGGGAATGGGAGTGTATATTGTTCTACCTGTTACCAGGGAAGGGGCTGTATTTCACTTCCTGTGGAAAATCACCCTGACAGTACACTGCTATAAAGATCCCCTTAGGTGGAGGCACCACACCATTTGCCAGGCCAATTCAAACCACAAACCCAGGAGCCAACCTACATCACTTAGGCAGCCCCACTTACGAGTGGGTGCGCAGATAGAAGGGTAGTGGTGTTACATGTATAATAGGTCCCCACTATGGATAAGTGAATCAGTGATGCCAAACAGCTGGTAGCTCCTTTCTGTGCATTACATCACATTACGCACAGGTACTTGGGGCACCATTTGACCCAGGCTGGGGTACAAAACTTGGAATAAGCCCAACTGCAGTGGTAGCAGCACTCTGGTCATTTATCAACATGCCATGCTGGCAGTGGAGAGTGTAACCTGACCACACACAGTCAGAAAATATTAGAATTGCCCCTGACTGAGACTGATGAGTGGATACAACCTGTGCCGGTGGTACCAGTGGGGGTGGGGGTTGGGCTGCTACAGGGTGTGGAGACAGGAGACTGCTGCCCATGAGACATTTGTGTATAAGTAGCTTTATTTTGACCCAACTTCCCCATGGTGTACCCTAAAGGTAAAGTTACAGGTGAAGTTGCCAAGCAAGGGTGCCAAAGGTGAATTTCTTATTAAATAAAATAAATTTGTGAAATAATTTGTGAAGTCAGAATTGGCAAATTTACCTTAACTTCACCAGTAAATTAAAACTTGGCAACATCTTTAGCTGAGAGATACCAATTGGAGCTT
The DNA here is from genome assembly GCA_016271365.2 of Neoceratodus forsteri. Lineage (NCBI taxonomy): Eukaryota > Metazoa > Chordata > Ceratodontiformes > Ceratodontidae > Neoceratodus > Neoceratodus forsteri. The sequence continues at coordinate 14,187,679 of CM028131.1, forward strand.
TAATGGAATGGAAATGTAAGTGAAAAAAGATACAGCATACCTTTCACCACATTCATCACAATTTTTTTTTTCAATTGTTTAACCACGTGAGACATACTAAGCTGAAAGCTTTTTTACAGGTGCAACCTGGGAGCACAAGGAAGTTAAGTGACTTGCTCAGGGTCACACAGTATATGCAAGAGGGGGCTGTGGGATTCAAACCCAGGTCTCCAGATTTGCAGCTCAGAGCCTTAAACCACTGTGCTATACTGCCTCCCTAGATGTAATTTGCATATGAAAATTAGCGCATAGCCACAGCATGTAATTAACCTTTCTAAGGAGAACTTTGCTATAATTAGAAAAGAGACTTGTTACTGGCACAAACAAAATAAGCATTTGTCAATGCTGAATGTTAGCTTGCCGGTATTAGCATTGGAAATGCAGGAGGTAGACAGATGCAGAACAGGAATTACAGTGAAGTATTGAACTTCACGCTAACCCCACCTGCATCCTGTAGAGATGGACAGGCATTGGGGTAAGTGTTTGGCTTGTCACCCATGATGTACATGCTATGTCACCTCACCCTATTCTGCAGACACCGACACATGTTGAGATGTGCCTTGGGGTGTTTGGCTTTACAGTCACCCCATTCCATAAGGACATACACTGAAATAGGTACAGCATAGGAGAATGGGCTGAACTGTGCAGCTGAAGAGCCCAAGGTAAACCTTGATGGTTGTCACTGGGTGGGGTGGGGCTGGGGTTGGGATAGTATGAGCAGTACAGTCAGCAATCCAAAGGCACACCCCACTGCCTGTCAGTCTGTACAGGGTGGGACGTTAATGGTAAGAAATCCTAACATCCCAGGTGTTTGTTAGTATTTGCACTACAAATTTTCAACATCGCCTTTTTGTGACCCCACCTCATGAAAACATGTGGGACCTCTTCTCATGAAGAGTGACAGTGTGATTTTGTCAATGTGTCTCAAACTTTGACTTCCAACAGTGACCGTGACATTCTGCACCACATGTACGAAAACACAGATCAGGCAGGATATGAAGAGTGACAGCTGTACCATCCATAAGGAGGTGTGAAGAGATGGCAATGTTGAAAATCTGTAGTGGGAATAGTAAAAATGCTCGCACTTCTGAGCATATGTGAAAACTGCACATCGCATGCACAGCATAACACACATTTTATGGACTTTCATCAGCAAATTTTCAACATAGGTATTTCAGGATCCCTGCTCATGAACAGCGTTATTGTGATTTTCTTAATGTGTCCTGAACACTGATTTCCCACAGGAACCATGCTATTCTGCGCCAGAAGTGTGAAAACACATTTCGGCCAGAATGCGAAAAATGACAGCTGTACTGTTCATAAGGAGGTGTAGAAAATGGCAATGTTGAAAATCTGGAGTGAAAATATTGCAAATTTGCGAAGTTATGAGTGTGCATGGAACCTGCACAATGCATGCTCGTAACACTCATTTTATGCACTTTTGTCATAACATTTTCAACATAGGCATTTTAGGACCTCTGCTCATGAACGGTGTCACTGTGATTTTCTTAATGTGTCCCGAAGACTTATTTCCCACAGTGACCGTGCTATTCTGCGCCACAACTGCAAAAATACATTTTGGCAAGGATGTGAAAAATGACAGCTGTGCTGTTCATAAGGAGGTGTGTAAAAATGGCAATGTTGAAAATCTGGAGTGAAAATATTGCAAATTGGTGAAGTTACAAGCGTGCATAGAAACTGTGCAATGCACACTCATAAAACAGTAATTTTTGGATTTTTCCCACCAAATTTGCAACATACACTTTTTGAGAGCCCACCTCATGAACACTGGCACTGTCGTTTTGTTAATCGGTCCCGAAAGGTGATTCTGCACACTGAACGTGAAATCACATTGTGGGACTGATTAATGCCATGACAGTGGCTGAATTCATGAGGAGGAGGCCCAATAACCCCATGTTGAAAATTTGGTGCCAAAACTCCAAAAACTGCCTGAGATATGCAAAAAAGTTGGAAAAAAACTATTTATGCCATTATACAGCTTACTGGCATTTCCTCACTTTGCAGTCAACTTTGAAGAGTGCAGATGTGTTCCCGGTCCACCGAAGCTCATCACGCCGGGCTCTGGAGGTAAGTATGGGGTGAGGGGGTGTGTGGAGGCAGGGTGCGCAGTGTGTGGGCATGGGTTGTTGGAGGGACAGGGAGATCATGAGGGACTGTTTTCTTTTTTATAGGTGTAAAAAAGGAAACATTGCAGGATGTTTTCTTCATTACAGGGGCATTGGGCTTGCTGGGGTGGGCTCCAGCGTGCTGCCCAACTGTTTTTTTTTGGAAGGGCCAGTAGCTGATGGAGGATTGGGCACCCCATCGGCAGATATGGAGAGCAAGAGCCAAGGGGGAGTGGACACTCCCCTCTGCAGAAAACAAAGTTTTTTTGGGGGGGACATTATGCCGATGGGGAGTGGCAAAAGAAACTCCGAAGGAGGGGACTGAAGTCGATGGGGAGTGGGCTCCCCGTTGGCAAACAAAAACTGTTGTGGGGGGTGCATACTGCTGAGGGGGACTGGGCACCCCCTCGGCAGTGGGAGCTGATGAATATTGTTTGTGAACATGGCGGCAATCCACCACCATGTTCACAAACAATATTACAGTCGGCAATATTCTGCCAAGCAATGACAGGTCGCTCCCTCATTGCAGCATAATGCCTGATGCTGCAATGGTGAGGTGACCCCTGATTGCTGGGGTGAAAACATTGCAAGTTGGTGGCACTTTTGGAAGCCAGTGTCATCAGGACACTGTGCCTCCACTGGTCCGCCAGTTCCAAGCCCCCAAAGGTAATGCCTCCATTGGCTGTTAAAGTGCCATGCCTCCACAACCCATTTCTCTCGTAAGCTGCCGCATAATTTTTCTTGCGCATGTACACAAGTAAACATAAAAATGGCAAATAATGAAAATTAAAAAAAGACTTAAAGGTAAAATTTTAGGTTTTGACCAGAATTGAGAGTAGTGAAGAGGATCCTTGTCCTAGCAATAACTTTCTCTTGATGTCAGAGAAAAGAGAATTTTGGAGAATGCTTGTACTGAAAGAACTACAAGAAAAGGAGGGGACTGCTATGGAAAAAGAATAAGAGAGGTAGACAATAAGAATAGGAGATCCTCTAAAATGCAAAAGATACCAAGCCAAAAACAAAACAGCAAAGAATAAATTGATTCCTGACACCATTATTAGAACAAAACATACCTGTTTCTCAGGAATCTCAGAAAAAATAAGCAACAGCCATCATCAATTGGAGGAAAATCTGTTTCAGTTAATTGGGGTATTTTTGGTAGTTTTATGTGATATGGGCAAGTCCCTTATCACACCGCTTATTAGAGTGAGAAAGGAATCATCCACAACAAAAGGGTGACTACCCGTAAGAGAAACCACCACAAACAGGGCTGGTCCTCTAGAAATATACCGTAATTCCTTGTTAATGCAGAGGTGAAGCCCCCCTACACACCCCAAAATAAGGATTCTGAACTTCAGGGGGAGCGGACATAGAAATTAATAGAAAATCCCCCGGGAAGCAAAAACAGTATCCGCACTGGAATCCAAATCCAGCACCTTAGGCTCCAGGGACAGTGGTTCAACCACTACACCACAAGGTCAGTTCAGCAAGTTTTGGCCAAATAATCCTTTTATTCTCATTGCTCATTAGTGTAGTGCATATCCCTGAATGCTACACTCACTTTCAGTATGAGTAGTTCATTTTCACTACTCGCTGTACATGGGAGCAGTATTATTGAGTAGTTCATATTGATGCACTCAATGATACACGCTGTTATGTTGTGCTACTATTTCTGCCTTCCCCTCCATTGCTGAGCCCACTGGAGGGAATGGAAAAAAATGAAAGAGAAGAAAAAGATAACCAACATAAAGAACAAATAATGGAATCAGGCTTAACTACAGTATGTCCACAACAGTCTGAACTGGGGCACACAGATTTATGTGAGGTAAAAATAATGGAAAAAAGAGAACCATTATAAAGAAATACTGCAACAGGATAATATGGCTGTGAAGCAAATAGAGGAGGAATGGAGTGTGTGTGAAGGGCATCACTGATGCTGGTGGTGTGAACATCAGCTCCATCAGCATGAGACATAGAAATCCTTAAATCTGTTACTTTATCGTCCATGGGTGCTAAACAATTTGTCTGTCTACATTTGAAGTAAGCTTTCTACTGGCATCAGCATCAGGCAGATCAGAAACATTTTAGTTTAGTTTTTTTTCACTTTCCTTGAAACACCCTGAAGTACTGTGAGGCAAGCAGCTTTTAGATATTATGATACTAAGTAGATGTTGACCCTCTACAGCACATACCTTGCAATGCTGGAGGAGTGCTGCAGGCACAGTCAGATGTGGTTCTGAAAAAGCACTGTTTAGTGTCAGGAGGGTTTGCTAATCACCCTATGTCTTGTGGAGGAAGGCAGAAGGAGCAGGGAGACATTGCATATTGTTATTTCATTACAGGTATGCCATCGCTGCCTCTATATTTATTTTCTTAACAGACCATCTTACTGCAAACTCCTGATTTGTAGAGTCTCCCAGAGTGTTTGTGTTGCTTTGTTGCAGGTGGAGGAAGGTTCATCACTGTGGCATTGGTGTGGACCAGGACCTTGCTACAAGCAACATCCCTTTGGAAAGGACTACATTGCTTCGGGGACAGGCTACTTAGATTATCTAGAATGACCAAAAATGGCTGATAGCAAGCACTGCACTGCACTGTTAAATCAATTTTTTTGAACAAATTCCTAGCTTATTGAAGTTTCACAAGAGAGTAAAAGGAGAGAGTGAATAAGAAAAAACAGACCCGTGGATTCACTGAACTTCGTTCTGTTTTGGTTTTATGTTTTTAGTGTGATTGTACTACTTTTAACTTTTGTATTCTGAGTCTTATACTGCATTATATATATTTATTATATTAAGGATAGTAGGATAAAAACAAAACAATTAAAAGCATAAGATTCGATTTTCGTGCCATATGCTAATGAGGTCATGTGACCTATCTCTATTTATGTCAGATGCCACACCCACAAAGTGAATAGAGCACTGCTGTTAACGGATCTCTCACCCACTTGAGATGTTTTGTCTAGGTCAAGTTTGTGGTCGGGTAAAAAACTAGTCCTGCTCTTTTTATTTTTCTGCTCAGTTAAACCTGTCTGTTAAAGCAGCTGAAGAGCAGTTCTGTATGACTAGAAAGTCAGCGGGTTTGAGGGTTCAGAGAACTTGAATATCCACTGAGACGCTGTGGCCATTTCTTGTATCGTGACTGGGTGTATTACCAAAAGTAAGTGTCTATGTCATACCTGTAGGTGTTTAGTATGAATGTAATGGATTTCGAAAACATAAGTTGCAGATTGCGTTTTAGTTTTTGAGACTATTTGATGTTACTTGTATCATTTTCTGTTGGTTGTAGTGAATTGATCTACAGGGCTGCTCTGCACCAAAATCTTTATTGAACAGAACCAGAGACTCTATTTGTTATTTACACCAAGTAGAAGAACTAAAAAGTGGATACTCTACAGTTTATTTTAGTGACATTTTGGAGTCTTCTGTCCATCAAAGAGAGGGGAGAAATCATAGTACTTTATAGCTTACTGCCCAGTTTATTTGGAATTTGGATTTTGGAACAAATGGACAGAGCGTATAAAAAAACAGGTGCTGATGATTGGTGACTGGTTGGATTGTTAATCTATCTGGTACCTGCTAGTTGCACTTTACCATCTGTGAGTGTGAAACAAAGTTTTGTTTTATCTACAGAATAGAACAGAACAGAGAAACTGCCTGTAGAATAAGCTTCTTCTGTAAGTGAAATTCCAGAGACTTTTAGAGACTCATTAACTAATTAACTCATTAATAGTTATTAACAGGTATTTCCAGTTTGCTGGTGCTGAAATAAGCTATTCTTGAGTGTATTGGAAACTAATGGTTTGTTATATTGCACTTTAGTGGATAGCATACTTCTTTTTTCCTCCTTTTCTTTTAAGATGATATTTTAAAGAGTGGAAGAATATTTACCCATTTTATTTATTAAATTGGTAATGAATAAATTACAGATTTATGGTTGATTGACTAGTCCATAGATGTCTAGTTAACTAGTTAGACAATTAATAACTGATTGACAAACAGGTGCTTATTCTCAATTTTGTATTGTATCCTCTGATTGATTGGATTGCTTTGAAAGTTTGGCTTCTTTGATTGTTAATTGCTAACCAAAACATAGAGTAAGTATAGCAATAGTTATAGGATGGCAAATACAATGAGTGGGTTGATTTGTCTGCCCAATAAAGGCAAAATAAGAACAGAGATCAATAAAAATAGAGGAAATAAATAAAAAAAATAGAATGAAGGAATCTATAATTCAACCATAAGGTAAAGGGAAAGGGGAAGAACAGATTGATGGTGAAAAACAACTAAAAATGATAAATTATTTTCACCCAATTACAGAATTTGCTAAAAGTACCTCAATAGTGATGAATACCACTTTTAATGGGTTTGACAATAAACAGTTTTTTTAAGGGTGCTAATAATATCCTTAATGAGGAAATAATTTCAATTGATTTGAATTGCTCAGAAAATGTAGATGAATTTGAGCTCTGTAACAGCTACAGCTATGGTTGGGGCTCTTCATCACAGTGTTCTAGCTATTTCAAAGAATCTATAGTACCTCTGAATAATACATATCAGGACTGCAATTCATCAGCATTGTAAAATGGAGAGGGAGAAAGCACCCCAGATATACATAGTGTACCTATATATGAAAGAAGTGTTTCTCTTATTCAGCAACAAAAAGAGAAAATGAATGACTTACTGTTGGAACCAAAAATGCAAGAAAATGAGTTCTTGACACAAAAGGATAATGAACACCAGGTAATGGAAGGCCTGAATTACACTATCCTTGGCTTAAAACAATTGGTTGATAAACAAGCAGTATGTAATAATAAGGAAGAGACTGTCCATTCTTCCCTTTCCTCTTTCTTTTTGCCCACAAGTCGCACAAGAAGGTTGACTGTCTGTACCCCAATCTTCTGTAATAAAGAGTCTGTAGATGAATGGGTAAACAGACACAAGATTAAAAAAGAGAATTTTAAAAACAGGGGACATTGTATAGAATCATCGACTCTGTCTACGCAAGTCCTTGAGTCTATATGGGATCCCTATTTTACAAATGTGCTTATACTAGAGAATTTGTGGGTATTGAAGGAAGAATTTGATACACTTAGAACAAATGTGTTTTACAATCAAAGCCTCTTGAATGATTTAAAAGAAAGTAATATCAAAAAACTTCAAAAATATATCAGAATGTCTGTGAAAACCAGGATTCAATTGCAATTATTAATAAAGCAATCCAGGTAAATCCCCAAACACATTTCTCTAAAGAAATTAAAGATATATCGATTGTGAAAGAGGGGGAAGGTAACAGGAAAAAAAACATGAAAGGGGACAAAAGAAACATAGAAACATAGAAGTTGACGGCAGATAAGGACCGCTAGGCCCATCCAGTCTGCCCATTTCTTTTTCTACCTTATAAATGTGCCATCGGCCTTTGCTCTGTCAGTGACCTATCTATTCATAGTCATTTGTATTGCTCCCTTATGCCTATCCCATGCCTGTTTGAAGCCCTGCACTGTATTCATAGCCACCACTTCTTGTGGTAAGCCATTCCATGCATCTACCACCCTTTCTGTGAAAAATAATTCTCACATTCCCCTTAATCGGCCTCCTCTAATCTCATGCTGTGTCCTCTTGTCCTGCTATTTTTCTTATATTTAAACATGTTAGACTCTTTCACCTTGTTTATGCCCTTAAGGTGTTTAAATGTCTCGATCATATCACCTCTCCTCCTTTGCTCAAGGGTATACATATTGAGCTCCGTTAATCTGTCCTTATATGTCTTCTGATGCAGTCCCTGCACCATTTTGGTTGCCCTTCTCTGGACTGCCTCAATTTGGTTAATGTCCTTGTGAATGTGTGGCCTCCAGTACTGCACGCAGTACTCCAGATGGGGCTTAACCAATGTCTTGTACAGAGGGATTATTACCTCCCTCTTATGACTTGTGTTACCCCTACTAATACACCCTAACATCCCCCTAGCCTTACCTACTGCTTTAGAGGTCTGCTTGGATGATTTCAGGTCATCAGTGATGATGATGCCCAAGTCTCTTTCTTCCTTTGTGACTGCTAGCAACTCCTCCCAGCCTATAAGTGGCTTCAGGGTTCTCTTCCCTATGTGCATGATTTTGCACTTTTGCATTAAATCCCAGTTGCCACTCTTCTGACCATTCTGCTAGTTTATCCAGATCTCTTCTCATTCTGCCCACCCCATCTGGATCATCTACTCTGTTGCAGATCTTGGTGTCATCTGCAAACAGACAAGCCTTACCCTCTAGTCCATCTGCGAGGCCACTAATGAAGATGTTGAATAGGACTGGCCCCAGGACTGATCCCTGAGGTACCCCACTTGTGACTTGCATCTCTTCTGACTGTATACCATTTACCACCACTCTCTGTTTTCTGCCAGTCAACCAGTTTGCCACCCAGTTGACCAACTTCTGACCCACCCTGAGCCTACCTAGCTTATTTATCAATCTTCTATGTGGAACAGTGTCAAAAGCTTTGCTGAAGTCAAGGTAGGCGACATCAACTGCTCCCCCTTGGTCCACCACTCTGGTTACCCAGTCAAAGAAATCTATGAGATTAGTTTGACAGGACCTTCCTTTGTAAACCCATGCTGTCTTGGATCCTGTGCCCCTATGGATTCCAGGTGTTGCACTATCCTTTCCTTAAGGAGTGCCTCCATAATCTTGCCCACTACTGAGGTAAGACTGACCGTCTGTAGTTCCCGCCTCCTCCCTGCTACCACTCTTGTGGAGTGGGATCACATGAGCCTTTCTCCAGTCTTCTGGGACCTCTCCTGTGCTCAGAGACTCACTAAACAATTCTGCTAATGGCTCTGCTAGTTCCTCCTTTAGCTCCTTAAGTACCCTGGGATGTATGCCATCAGGTCCCATTGCCTTATCCACCCTGAGCTTAGCAAGCTCTTGTAGGACCCTTTCTTTTGTGAAGGGAGTAGTGCTCACCTCCCTCCCCTGTGTCCATGATGCTTGAGCTGTGGGCCCTGCCCTACCTTCTCTTCAGTAAATACTGAGCAAAAGTATCTATTTAGGATAGATGCCTTTACAGGGTCCTCCTCCTCACATGCTCCCTTTTCTCCATTAAGCTTAGCAATACTTCTCTGGACTTTCTCCTTTCACTAATGTATCTATAGAAAGTCTTGTCACCTTCTTTACTGTTCGTGCTAGTGTTTCCTCAGTTTGGGACTTTGCCTGCCTTACTGCCTTACCTGCTTCCCTTAGGGCAGTTTGGTATGCCTCCTATCTTCATCCCGCTGTGTTCCCTTATATTTTCTGAAGGCCAGCCTTTTGGCTCTGACCTTTTCTGCTACTATATTTGAGAACCAAAGTGGTTTCCTTCTTCTTTTACCTTCCTTTTCTGTCTAACACAATGGGATGTTGCTTCAAGTATTGTATCCTTAATGCTTGCCCACTTTGCCTGTACCTCCTCACCTGTGTTTCTTTTTGCCAGGGCTAGCTTAACTCTGTTGGCCATCTTATCAAAGTCAGCTCCTCTGAAGTCCCATATTTTTGCCTTGGAATGGGATGATTTAGATGTAGTAGCCAAATTGAACCATACCATGTGATGGTCACTGGCCCCCAGACAAAGAAATTATATAAACCAAATCTAGGAAGAAGGAGAAATCAAACATTGAAAAGAGTGATATAAGAACAAGTGGACAAAGAAATTATATAAACCAAAGTAAGACGGTACTAACAGAGGAGATGACTGACAAAATACATCCATCAATGAGGTTATCAAAATAAGGAAGATAGAATGAAGGAAGGAAATACTGTATCAAGAGGGAAGACTGAGGGTCTAAGTCCAAATTCAGATTGAGGTATTCAAAAGGTACAAGAGATCTCTGACCTATCTGTGGCTAATATTAAAATTGATACCAAAGATGACAATGAAAGGGAAAAATTATGTAATAAAGGAAACTATCTAATTGAAATATATGGCATTGAGAGGCTATTTGAAGAAACCCACCTAAAATTTGTAGAATGGGTTGCACAGTTGTTACAATTGAACAAATGTGTTTCTGATGAAATTTATGTGATAAGACCAAACACACTGGAATATACAATTTATGTACTACTTTACCTTAATAATCAGTCCTTAGCAAACAAGATGTAGGACAATGAAAAAATCCTAAGGAAAAAGGGAATTTTCATCCAACCACCATATTGGGTCCCTTGTATGAAACAGAAGGATGACAGTATTTTGACAAAAGAAGAACTATGCTTTGTGAAAGAGGATTCAATGCTGCCAGCGAGTGTTAGAAGTAATCACAAAATATGAACAATCAAATATGTTAAAATGGGAAAATAAAACACTTTCCCTATTTGGATGGGAACAAAACATCACACAATATATAGCTCATTTGAAGACAGAGACTGGTACTTTCCTCTCCTGTAGGTTGAAAATGAATATTACAAAAAATGTAATTGAAAGAATTAGGATCCATCCAAGCAGTTCACAAATAGACATTGCATTTAGATCAGCGAACCCTGTCTGATCTCATTTTGAAAAATGTCTCATCACTGGATAATTATGGTATTTATCTTATAGACTATAGAATGGTGGACGAACAGGCTAAGGATTGCTACTCAGGGGAAAATTATGCTAGGATTGATAAGAATCCATTTACACTACTTCAGATCTTAGATCAAAATTGCAACTATTAGAAATAGACAAATTAAAAGGAGAGCAGATGATGAACTATCTTTATTATCATGGAATACTGAGAGATTGAATTTTATAATGGTTGCTATTGAGTTCCAAAGCTTCTTGGACAAAATGGACATTATATGTTTACAGGAAACTTAGGTTTTGGAGGATACTGGACCAATATTTCCAGATTTCACAGGTTATAGCATACCAGCAACTAAGAAGAAAAAAAATGGCAGGCCTAGTGCTGGACTGATCACTTATTTTAGGACAGGATTAAATATTTCAGTCGTCCAATTGGAAACTGTGTTAAAAGAAATATAAATTTTAGAATTAGATAAAAGAGGGAAAAAATGATTATATCAAATACTTATCTACCCCCAAGTGATAAATCCCTGACTAATAATTTTTGGGTTTCATTTAGGGAACGAATGGAATCACTAGTAGATAAATACAAGAATGAGCCCATAATATTTTTGGGAGACTATAATGCACATATACCAATTACTTTATCAGTTGGCGTACTGGGTATGAATATAATAAACGATAGACTATGCTATGAAAGGAAGTCTAGGAATAAAATAGTGAACAAAAGAGGGAAATTAATATGTCAGATAATGGAAGAACATAATTTTAATCTGATAAATGGAAGAACTGGTGGTGATTCAGAAGGAGAATTTACATATGTAGACCAAAATGGATCATCAGTCATAGACTTAGTCTGGGTAAATATGGAAGCAGCAGAGATATATGAAAATTCAACTGCATTATCCCATCCAGAATCTTCACATTTACCTATATATACTGTATGGAATATTGAGATGATGAGAGACAAAATGACAGGAAATGAAGAACAAGCACAAATTATAATAGTGCATTCTCACCGAGTGCAGTGGCAGACATCCATAATTAATACATTTGGAGAAATACTAAATTCTGATTATATGATTCACTTAAAATCCAAAGTACAAGAAACTATGAATGATTTGGATTTAACTAAGTTGTGGAAGCTTATGTATTTTATTTGGCTCCACTTTTTTATAGAAAAACAACAGAAAGGTTAAAACAACATGGTTTAATAATATATATAAGATGGAAAAGAGGAAATTAAATAGACTAGTACATAAATATAGAAGGAATCCTAATATTATTAACACAAAGGCTTTGAATAGTGGAAGGACTAACTATAAATCATTATTGGAAAAAGGAAAAAGGAAATATTATCAAAAAATTTAGGAAAAACTTAGGGAAACTATAGTTAAAAAAGATATAAAACAAATTTTGGTTATTAGTATCCAGACGTTTTGAACATTATACTAAACAAGTTATAACCACAATTACACCAGATACTGTAAGTGGGAAGAGTACTTTGCAAACTTGTATTTCTCTGAAGAAAAACAACATAGAGATAAAATAATATACTATCCCTTAGAGATGTTTCCCTGACCATTTGTTATTACAAAAGAGGAAATAACTGAAGCTAAAGGAAAAACATCATTAAATAAAGTGCCAGGTCCAGACAGAATTTTGTCGGAAATGTTTAGATCATTCAAGGAATGGTGGGTACCAGTCCTGTACACAATATTTATTTTGGCTGTTAATCTGACATATTTCCAGAGACTTGGTCAGGAAGTATACTCTGTCCAGTTTTTAAGAAGGGTGATATAAATAACCCAGCTATGTATAGGCCAATAATTCTCCTGGATTCATCACAGAAAAGTTTCTCAAGGATAATTCTGCAGCGTCTATAACATTGGGCAGAGGAAGAGAATTTATTGGCAGAAACACAAAATGGATTTAGAGCAGATCGATCCACAGTTCAACACTGTTATGTTCTAAGTCACCTTCTCTGAAAATATGTCACCTTGGAAAAGACACAATTGTATTGTTGTTTTGTGGATTTAAAAACAGTGTTTGATTCAATAAATCAAGTTATATTGTGGGAGAAATTACAGCATACAATATTGACCCAATCCTCTTGAGAATTATAAGTACATTACACCAAAGTACATGGTTAAAAGTGAGATATGATCAGAATGGAAATATAACTTCACAAATAAAAACTAATTTAGGAGTGAGACAAGGATGCCTTCTTGTTCATCTATTATTCAATCTTTATAGAAATTCAATTTTGATAGATTTGGATAATCCGGAATTTCATTCTCCAGCCATATTGAACAATAAAGTTTCTTGTCTTGAATACATGGACAATATAGTCCTATTATCAACTTCAAAACTTGGACTGCAATGAAAATCGATATATTTTTCAGAACTATGTAAAATTAACAGATTGCAAATTAATAGAGAAAAAAACAAATATGATTGTATTTGGTGCTAGGACTAAATCTTTACCAACAATTTTTAGACAGAATAAAATTTAAAACAGTTAGTAGTAAGGAATATCTGGGTGTGGTATTTCCTCAGAATTATAGATGGAAGCAACATATAATAAATCAAAAAAATAAATAATGCAACAAAAACATTTAAGAGGTTCAATTTCTACTATAGACAGGGATCAGCAGAAGGCATGTTGAGAATTTTGAGTGCCAAGATAAAGACAAGTATTCTCTATGCCTCTCAAATATGGGCAGTAGAAAAAGTGAAAACTCTGGAAACAGTTATTAACCAGACATACAGATATGTTTTGAGAATTCCACAATCTGTACCAGCTGAAGTTTTAAGACCTGAACTTGGGCAAAATTCACTGAGGAATCAAATCCAGGAAAGAAGAATAATGTTTATTTTGAAATTATTTATTCAGCCTTCTCATTATTTACCTCAAGCATGTTTGGAAGAGGAAATACAATATAATTAAAGAGGATTTATACCACCGACTATAACAACAATTAAAAAGTTTGTGTTCCATATGGGTTGGGTCAGATATTGTATGGCATCTGTATTACACCTTTAAAAGAGATATAAATGCAAATTAAGACAAGGTTATTAGATAGAGAATGGTCAGAGGATCATATTAAAATATCACGTTTAGTCAACTTTAGATGGTATAAAAAAATTAAAACTACCAGAGGGATAGCAGAATATTTGGCATTATTAATGGATTGGAATGAAAGAAGAGTTATAACAAGGTTCAGAATGGAATTATATCCAGCAAATAATATTATGTTGAGACAAAGGACAAATGAGGTTAAAACTGCATATTGTAATTGTGATTATATTGTCGAAGATGACTTGAAACATATTATTCTACACTGTCCACAATACAACAACCAAAGAAAATATTAGTTGGGACCTATTTTTGCAATCCTCAATCTTCCCTCTGACCAGATCCTTCTATTTCTTTTCAACTCAAATCATGTTGGAATTTTGAAGAGATTAAGTTGATATCTAATAGAAATTAAATTATGATAAAAGTATAGGACTGAGATATATGATAAATAACACCTCTTGTATGTGAAGACTGTTTAAAGCTCTGTATAATCATTTTAAGTTATTTGTATAAACTATAAGTGTGATTTGTGAGACTTATGTATGATTTCTGATTGTATGATTGCTTATGTTTGTTTTCAATTGTAAAGACATTATTGTCAAACAATACAGTTCTTCCTGCCTACTAAGAAGATGTTAAATATTCAAATATATAGAAACTAAATGAAAATTTCCATAGAGGGATTGAAGGAAGAAACAACTGAGATCAAGGGAGGAGTAAAGGAGGCAGAAGGGAAATAAATATGTTTGAGGATTCTGTTTATTATGCAGAAGATCTGCTAGGAACATATACTGTACCATGCAAATTGATTTTTTATTTACCAAAACAGAAGACTTTTAAAGTAGGGGCCATAGGAGAAAATTAAGGACTGTGGGGCCAGCAGAAGGAGTTGAAGGTAGAGAAATGGTTCCCTTCCTTCAGCAGTTTTTCGCTGATATACTCTGAAAACAATGGCAGTGGCCCCTTGAAATTGAGAGGGCTCATTGATCTCTAGCCCTTCCCCCCAATGGAAGCAGACCTAAGCCAATAATTAACTTTCTATGTTTCTCTACAAAGGAAGAACTTTTGAGGTTAGTGAGGGACAAGGAACAGGTACACTGGTAGGGGACCGCATCTATTTTTCAAGATTTTTGCTGCAGAGACAGTAAATACTGTAGGAAGAAAGAATTCACAGAAGTCCAGAAAGTGCTTCAGAAGTGAGGATGGTCACATTTTATGAAATATCCTACCTCCCTAGCTGTGTCTTGCAATGGGGGCTCGTATACAGTATATGATTCAGCTGATAAAGTTTAGATACTGTTGAATAATTTGAAAGGCTCTGCAGATTTTGAAGCCCAACAGTCACCCTGCAGAGATGCTGGCTCAGAACGACCAGCTCATGCCCACACTGCAGAGTGTACTCTCTCTGCTCATTCTCCCTTGGCATCCATGCCTACTTCTAACATGGCCACAAATGTGCAAATCAGTTCCAATTCCAAGACTCATTCAGAACAGCAGAATAAAGTAATTCCAACAACAAGATCTAGTCAGAGCCGACACAGCTGTGACGAGCGCTCACCTGCCCAGCCGAGGTTGGCGGTGGCAGCAAAACTCGGTCATCATCGGCTTGAGCGGTGACATCAGAGCTGCTCATGGAGTGGCATCACACAGTGACAGCAGTGGCAGTGGTGGCATACAGCAACAATTGTCATAGAAAAGATGGTGGCGGCAGCAATGATGCGCATGTGCAATACTTGTGCATGCACAGTGAATGCAGAAGTGAGTGTACAAACTAGTGCGCCATGGGGAAGGGATGATCATGCAGCAGAGGGGAGCTCCATCGTGGAGGGCAGCTTCCATACACTAAGTGCTGTCATGACAGTGCCGCAGCAATGTAGGAGAAGACAGGGTCAAGTTCTGGAGACGACCCTCTGTTCTCCTACAGTGATGGCATAACATCTACGGAGCTCTGCCCATGCAGACATAAAAACTGGGCCTCTCCAAACTAGTACTTCACTTTCATATGCTGAAGTGGCTAGGAATAAGAGTCAGACTCCAGACAAGAGCCTTAGGAAAGTTAAACCCTTTACACTGCACTTCATGCAAAGTTACCTGCCAAGGTGAGTCACAAACTTCAAAAAGAGAACCCAAAGCTGGAGAAGGGAAAACAGATTCCCCTCAAGCACTGGCTGCTCATTAGACCCTGGATCAAACAAGTTGCCCCAAAGAAATGCTCTGGACAGCATGTTGCACTGACAATGCTTCATACTCCAGCTGAGACTATGCTATGACAGTGCATGAATCTGACTGGATGGAGCCGATCACGTTATGTTTGGGATGCCAATTTTAAAGAAACAGTACAACACACAAGATCCATTCAAAGCCCTATCTACAAACAGAATATGTTCTGGTGCTCTCTAGTGTTAACTGCATTAACTGCAGTTTCCAAATTGCTATAAATTTATGGAAACTGTACATGTAGCATGCAGATCATCAGGACAGAGAACATTTTGCTTAATTGCATGTTACTGTTTGGTCTCTTCTAAACCATGTTTTTACTTCTTAACAGTTATGGGGAAGGTTTTCCTTTTAATTGTTACAGCAGCTAGATCAGTAAATAATCTGCCGGTGCCATGCATATGCTGACTCAAAGATATCTCTGTGTTTTGTAACACCCCCCATTCATCACTACTAACCCTTTTATAGGTGATTTCACACTTGGGCAGCTGATGCAGATCTCCTATATCACTATCAGAGGTCTGAACAGGGGGATATTGTTCTCTCTCATGTTCTCAGGTGGTAACTTAGAGTTCTGCTAACATATATACAGAACAATTAAGCACTATGAGCTGATGCCTCTGTGTTTGGCTCTGAACACAGGGTACCTAATAAGTCAGATTTTCAAACTTTTAAAGGTTTTGGTCTCAAATAAACAATTCTTTATTATCCTCTTCACATATTATCTTGTCTCTTTGCATGGCCACTCTACTTATCTGATCAATTCTTGCCACTCACGCCTTTTCCCTTCCCCCCACTACATTAAGAGCAGTAGCCAGAAGTGGATGGAAAGGAGTGTGCTTCATAGATGAAGGCTAAGGCAAAGGGTCGAGGAGTCAAGGGTCGACTCAAGCAGCAAAGTCTGGGAGACTACTTACATAATTAAAACTGGATGGAAAGTTGTTGACAAATGTCCAACTATTGATTAGCTAGCAATCTTTATTGGGTTACTTATGAATAGCCTCTCTTCATATTGCATGCCACAAGAGAGCCACTCCTGGTTTGTTTGGATGTACTGCTACTAGCTGATGATAATTTCTCCTACCCTATCCCCTCCTTCAACTCAAGATACCTAACGTAACATATAGACTTTACCTTACCTCTAGCTTCCCTTTTTGCTGATGCCACAACCTTTTACAAAGTTGGGATTTGTTTTATATTAACCTTGCCTTCTGGCAAATTTTAGTAAAAGTACAGATCTTATACTGTAGGTTGATAATTGCAGAAGAGCTGTACTTAGGTGCTCGGTGTGTTTCGTACTTACTGCTGACACATTGGCAATTTGCCTGCATACTAGCAACTGACTTGGTACTGTTTGTCTACTCCAACCCCTTATTTTATTAGCTGATTTTTTTTATAATTTAAATTTTATTAATACATTTCCATTATAAAGGGCAGTTACAGCAAGTCAGGGTGTAACATAGCACATGAACAGTGAGAAACTGCCCGTCCCACCCTTTGTCCCACCCCCCTTACAGCAGCACCAAACCATAGTCATCTTAACGTGCAGTACAGAATTCCATTGGACGTATAGGTAGTACCAGAGTGTGATATATCCTCAGTGAGGTAACAAGAGTAAGGAATGAAGGGGGTCCCATATCTTACTATATGCTGCTAGCCTATTGTGAAGACTTGCAATTGCCTTCTCTGTTCGAAGATTAGCCATGATTTCATGTAACCGTTCCTGAAAGGAAGGAGCCGATTGTTCCTTCCAATGCCACAGTATGAGTTTCTTAACCGAGAGCGCAACCATAGAGATACGGTATTTCCTAATTCTAACACTGACCAGGGACATATCCCCTAGAAGGCACATCTCTGGAGTAAAATACTCATGCAGGCCCAGTAAGGGATCATGAGACATCTTAATTGAATTCCATAAAGAGGAAACTTTGGGACAGGACCAGAGCATATGCAGGAGGGTGCCCTCTTCTTGCAAGCACTTGGTACATATACTAGAGTTCAAGAAGCCCCATTTTTTTAATTTAATAGGGGTGCAATACATGTTGTGTAAGATGTGATATTGCATGAGACGCAGTCTATCTTGGGAAACATACTTATGACAGGATCTCCATAGGGATTGCCTTTCTAATTGGTAATGAGGGAGAAGTGAGTTCCAGAGACTTATAGGTCCAAAGGTGTCCCCATATTTTTTGTGGAACAACACCCTATATAGCTTGGATACTATGCCTGCTGATCCAGACAAAAGGGAGATTTCAGGAATTAAAGCTGATAACTTCTGGGAGGGGGGGAGAACTCCCCAAGGCTATGGAGAGAAGGTGTCTTAACTGCATGACTTTAAAGTGGGATGGAGCCTGGATAAGGAATTTGTCAATAATTCCACATGGGGACAACCAGTGCCCTTCCCCATCTACCAAGGACAGCAATTTACCATTGCCTAATTGAGGCAGCCAGCTATGGGGAATCCACTTATCATTAAATGTGAAATATGGGGAATTCCAAATAGACTGGCCTACATCAGTCTGAGGGGAATAATGAAGAAATAAACATAATTGTGTATAAACTCTTAGAGAGATACTTATTGTGGTGCAGTTAGGCATCTTTACATGGGTCAGCTTGAGGTAAAATAAGTTTAAGGGGTCCAGACATTTGGCTTTAATTGTGTCTAACTCAATCTTAAGCCATACTGGTTGTGCCATTTCAGGGCCTGGGGATATCCATTTCAAACATTTTGCTAGATGACTTGCCCAGTAATATAATGCCATATGAGGAATCCTCAGCCCTCCTTCAGGTTTTGGGGCTGCTAGTTTGTTGTAAGCTAACCTGTGACATTTATCAGCCCAGATGAATCTGGTAAATGTACTGTACAGTTTCTTGAACCAGCGTATGGGAATAAAAGAGTTGAGAAGGGATGGGGGTAATAAATTCTAGGAAATACATTCATCTTAATAATGTTTATCCTGCCACATAATGATATTGGAAGCTTAGACCATCTGTCAAGATTGTGAATAATAACCTGTAAAACAGAGTCCAGATTATCTTTAATCCAAACTAAAGGATTAAGGGATAGATTTATGCCCAGATATTTAATTGTTCTTGGAGTCCAGCCTAAACCTAGGGGACAAATATCATCCTTAAATACTTTATGGTTTAGTGGAAAAAATAAGGATTTGCCAGCATTCAACTTATAGTTGGATAGTGCACTAAACTTGGTGATTTCATTCAATAAGGGTGGTACTGAAAGAACTGGATGGGAAAGATGTATCAGCAAATCATCTGCATACGCGGTGAGTTTAATCTCATGACACCCAACTCTGATACCTTGTATAGAGATGTTTTGGAGAATGTTTTGGATGAGAGGTTCCAGATATAAGTTGAACAAGAGAGGCGATAGGGGGCAACCCTGCCTTGTACCTGAATGAAGTGAGAAGTAGTTTGAGAAGACCCCATTAGCTGAGATTCTTGCTATGGGAGATTTATATAACGTGGCAACCCAGGAAATGAATGCCAGAGGAAATTTAAAGGCCTCCAATACCTTGAAGAGAAAACTCCAATTCACCCGGTCAAACGCCTTCTTGGCATCCAAAGAAACCAAACCTGCAGGAGAATCAGCATCTCTGGAAGCCGAGAAGACATGGGATAATGTACGCAGATGATTCACTGAAGAGCGTCCCTTCATGAAACCTACCTGATTCATGCCTATTAACTCGGGGAGCACTACGGATAACCTGTTAGCTAAAATCTTTGAGAGACTTTTGATATCCTGATTTAGGAGGGATATAGGCCTATAGCTCAGGGTACTTGTCTGGCTTGGGAAGAAGCACTATCAAGGCTTCAAAGAGATGGCAATCGACCTCTGTCCCAGATAGAATATGCTGAAATAAACTATTTATGCTGGCAGTAAAAGCTCTCAAAATGTTTTATAAAAAAGAGAAGAAAATCCATCAGGCCCAGGAGTTTTTTATTTATTTATTTAGTTTTTGTTGACCGGGTAAGCGCACTAGACAAATCCTGCCTATTTTCAGGCACGACCCAGGGGAAGGGGATACAGATGAATGCCAACTGACCTTGAACCAGATTAAGCTGTTGGTGGTAATTTTAGTGAATGAGGGAATTTGGCCAGGACACGGAAATTCCCCTACTGGCTGCTGGTCAGTGGCTGGTGGGGTTCTTGCTAACGCCAGAAGCCGTTCTGGCAGACGTTCCTGAGGTCAGGATGGAGGAGGAGGGGTGGAGCCTAAGCAGCACACTGTTCAAATGGAACCCTTATCGACAGAGATTTTGCCTACCTTGGGAGTTGCTTTACATCGGTCTACTGCTCAGGAAGAGAGTGAGTGCTGTACGCCTTCAGCGGTACCTTTATTTCCGGAAACGGGACACAACGTTAGCATTGCTAGTGACGGAGATACACAAGGTGGTGATCTTCATGCGTTACGTTTAGAGACGAATCTGTGTCTCGGGAGGTGGTTTCGGGAGGACCGCAAAGTAGCCGGACCACACCACGGCTCCTGGTGCGACAGCAATTCGGCTCAGGAAGGAGGAAGTCAGGGATCGAACTGTGACTGGTCGGAGGAGATGGCGCTTTTGGATGCAGGCTGGAGAAGAAATGAGTCGGGAACTTGGGTGCCTGATCTCCGATTTGACTCCTCTCAGGTAAAAATCTCCTATCCCTGGCTTAGAGGGTTCCCACAACCATCTACCTCGAGGGAGATAGAGATAGGCCTGGGTCTGACTTTTCCATAGAAACCTTTTCTGCTATACCTACTGCAGCTTCTCAGGAGACTGCTCATTCAGCTACCGACTATGGCAGATTTATTTAAAGCAAAGCTAGAGCAGGCCCCTCGTCATGCTGTGCGCTTAAGATATAGAGGGGTCTGAGGAACATCCTGATAGATATTATATCTTCAACCAGCTGCTGAAAACTAAGATGGGATTTTGTGCTAAGGACATATATGCCCTTATTCATATTTCTGGCGAAGACTCTTATGACATAAGCTTCCAATCTGTTGCCCTTCTGGATAAGTTTTGGGACAAATATGTTCGCTAGAAAATCATCCTGTTTGGCTGCCTTTTTGGTTATTCCATTATCAAAGCCTTTAATACGATATGTTACCATTATGTTTAGAAACGAAGGGGTGAATGTCAGTGATATTTATAGATGGCTGCAAGCCAAGTGAAAGTGTTAGGGCCCCTGAAGCTCTCTTAGATGTTGAGGGTATCTGGACTGGGGGGTGGAAATTTAAAGTAAAGTTGTTACAAACTAATTCAGAAGTGGTACATTTGCCGAATAGTTTTTTTCTAGGAAAAGATAGAGGGGTATGCTTTTATGCAGGGCAGCCTAGAGCCTGTTATAAATGTGGGGATAAAACGCATATAAGTAGTGTTTGTGATCTGCTGAAGTGTCCTCTTTGTGGGGGTTTTGGGCATTCTGTAGACCGATGTAAGAATATTTTTAAATGTAACCTTTGTGACGATCAGGGTCATGCCTTTCATCAGTGCCCATGGGCGAGACATAATTGTTCTGATGGTTTAGACCACGATGGGCTGCTTCGTAAAGCCCAGGCTAAATTACATACCTCAGGTGAGAGGTTAACCCTCCCTCCCTTTTCCCTCCACGGCAAGACCCTTCACCCCCCTTCCCAAGTCCTGGTCCATCAGTACAAGAGGTGGCTCCTGCATCTCAGAAGATGGTACCTCCTGGTCCCCCGTCTAGAGAGAGTCAAAATCTGGTTTCCAACATGCCTCCTCCCTTGAAATGGTAAAAAGCAGGAGGTTCACTAGAGCCTCCTCCAAACAGGCCCAGAGCAGTTCAGTGGTGACTGAGAATTTCTTCTCTCTCTCCAGGAGGAGGTGAGAGACTCTGATCTGGAATCTGAGACCTCTCACCTCTCGGAGCTAGTAACGGATGAGGATGATAGCAAATCAACTGAATTGGCTAAAGATAAGAAAGGTAAAAAAGGGAAGAAAAGGAAAGTGAGTCAGAAGCATAGTCCTTGGGTTTTTTTCTATGGCTGCTTTGAAATTTGCTACTTTAAATGTCTGCAGTTTAAAAACTTTTCATAGGCAGATATCTGTGTTTTCCTATCTGCAGACTTTAAATCTGGACGTTATTTTTTTGCAAGAAACAAGGGTATCTTCCATTTCAGAGGAAAACAAATTGAAAAATTATGGACTCGTGGCCCTCCTTTTGGTCTTATAGTACTGAACTGGCTGACGGAGTAGCCATTTTGTTTGGTAATACTTCCTTTCACATCACAAAAGTGACTGATTTGGTGCTGGGTAGGTTACTTATACTAGATTGTTCTTGGGTGATTATTATTTTCGGGTTATTAATATCTACGGTCCACAATCTAAAACGGACGTATTTCCTATTTTCAGACCTGAAGCCCTTCTTATTTACAAGGAAACATTTGGTTTGGGGAGGATTTAACTGCTCCCTTGATATTCAGTTTCGTAGAATGCAAGGAAAGAAGGTGTACTGTGATTCTCATGCATTATCAGAGGTCGTAACAAATGCTGGCCTTTTGGATGTATTTCGTAGTTTACAGGCTACAGGAGGTAATACGTATCATAGGTATACCTTTGCTACTCGGATTGATATGTTTTTTATTTCCCGCTATTTTCATGTGGTATCCTGTGTTGCTGTTCCGGTAGAATTTTCTGACCATCACATTCTATTTTGTTCTTTGTCCTTACGGCTTCTTCCTCCCAGATTGAGCTCTGGTGTTTCTCGTTGGAGATTGAATACTTCTTTTCTTTCAGATCCGGTTTATTTTGGTAAACTTGAATTGTTTTTAGCTGCAAAATCCTCCACTTTGATCTCTTTCCTCCCCATTTGATTGGTGGAAGCATTTCAAAACAGAGCTTGCTCATTTATTTCAGTCCTGGGTAAGGCAAGGGTGGGATGATTATGGGAAATATTTAGTTCTAAGGAATCAATTGTATAGACTTATGTCCTCCCCGAGGAACACATTCATTTTCTTCTCAGATCAAACTATTAAACAACAAATGAGAACTTATCAGTATAACAGGGCCAAATCCTTGATTTAGAATTCCATTTTATTTACAAGGATTCCCTGTGTGGACCCATTTCAAGCATGTAAATCATATTTGAAAGATACCGTATGACTGGCTTATTTAATAGTGATAAAAAACTAATTACTACTGATATTTGGTATGTTACAGGTAGTTGAACAATATACTCAGGAATATTTTTCACCCCCTAATGTGTTACCTGTGATCTTTTTCACCATGCAATTTTTCTTCCTTCCTCAAATACCTCATGATCTGATTCAGTCCTTAAGATCACCAATTACCTCTTCTGAAGTCATTGAGTGATCAGACATTTAAAACTTGGTCTTCCCAGGTGTAGATGGCATACCAAATGAATTTTATAAAAGTGTATACAGTTTATGGGTCTTTTTCTTCCCAACGTGTTTAATTCTTATTTATCCTCTAGTACCCTTCTCCAGACTTTTCACTGTCCCTAATGACTTTTATTTTTAAAAAGGAGATAGAGCATTACTTTCAAATTGGAGACCAATCTGTCTTCTTAATAGTGATTATAAGATTCTATCTAAAATATTGAATAACAGATTAGAAAAGTAGCCAGATTTTGATTCACACTGCACAGACCTGTGCGATTACAGGTAGACGTATTCAGCATAATCTCTTTTTACTTAGAGATCTAATGGCCTGTCACACTAATTTTTCTCTACAGAACTAATAGCAGCTTTGGATCAATCAAAAGCTTTTGATGCAATCAGCCATTCCTTCTTGTTTTTGTATTATCCTCTTATGGTATTCCTGAGACTTTTACTCGTGGATCTCAAAACTATACTCATCTGCAGTTTCTATACCAATAGTAAACGGTTTCTTAGGTAGAAACATATCAATTTCTCGAGGTGTCCGACAGGATGTCCCCTAAGTCCCTTATTATATACTTTCATTTTAGATCCAATTATTAGGAGTATAATTGGTGATCCCTCCATTTCCGGATTCTGCCTCTATAGGTATAGATAGTCAAAGTCACTGCCTTCGAGGATGTCACTCTCCTTTAGCTGATTCCTCTCTTTGCAGAGAGCTTTAGAGATCTTTCTTCTTTTGGTGAATATTCTGGTGCCTCTCTAAACATTACAAAAGTTTTGTACTACAACTTGGTCGTACAGCCCCAGATTTAACAAATTGTTATGATATCCTCTTGTGTCGGGCCTCAGAAAATTCTGGGGATCTGGTTTGGAATGCCTAACATGGAGATTTATAATTGGGAAAAACAGCTAACGGTTGGAGAAGCCAAAGTGAATCAATGGAAACATTGGAAATTTGGGAAAAAGAAAAGGGTTGTGATTATAAAAAAATTCGTTTTACCCATATTTCTTTATATAAGTCATCTTTTTCCCCCTCCTCTTTCATTAGAGACTAGACTTTATAGTATATTTTTTCAGATGTTGTGGGGTAATAGATTGAACCCGGTTAGGCGAGAATATACTTACTTGAAACTCCGTGATGGAGGGTTGAATATGATTAACCCTATTGTTTTTTTTCATTCCATTTTTCTTTTTTCCTCCTTTTCTTTTCTTTGGCAAGCTCCGTTTCTCCCTTGTCAATTTTGGACCAAATCCATTTGGCACAAATATTTTTTTAAATGGTCCCTTTTGCCACCAAGAATTTTGTCTTCAGATGATTTGCCAAATTATGGACTTTCCGCATTAAAAAAACTACATCAATGGAAGATTCCCTTACAGAAAATACAATCATTGCATAGGAAATCTTTTTATGATTATGTTGTGTATAACGTGCAGAAAGTGATTCTGCTTTTTCCTTCCTGTTCCCATCTAATATGAAACATGTTTTTATAAATTGACAGATGGTAGGATCTCATTTAAAGTATGGGATATAGTATGGATATCTGCACATGGAAGGCTTGGAGTCCGTGGCAATTTGAAGTACAAACCAATTTCTGAGAGATATTGTTTACGTCCAGATTGTACTAACATTGAAGAATCTCAGATGCATTTTTTCTTGAATGTCATTTCAGTCGAAGTTTTGGGACTTTGTAGCCGACAGTGGAATATGCCTCATTTGAGATTTCTTTCCTATTGTACATTAGTATTAGGTGAATATTTGGGTGATTGGGATCAATATCACAGGAGTACTTTGAATGTATTATTTGCACTTTTACAATATTACTTATGGCAGGCTCGCTGTTCTTTTGTGTTGCAACAAGCTAATACGGATTTTGCTGCTATTCTTTCTGCTGTCATTTCAGATTTACAAATGATACGCTGTCTTGATGAAAAAAAATATTCTAGGTCTTATGTTATGTATTTATGGAAAAACATTTCTTTTTGCTAATAGCAGTTCTTTATATTTGTACTCTTCTTTAGTTATTATTGTTGATATTTCTTTACATTGTTTGTTTTTATTTTCTTTTCGGTGATGTTGTGTATTCCAAACCAATAAAGTACCCCTACTCTTTTCGATAAGTGCCATGGGATCTTTAACATCCACCTGAACTACCACCAATCCAGGCAGATGGGACCTCGGTTTAACGTCTCATCCGAAAGACGGCACCTCAGAAGTACAGCACCCCTCTCATGCTGCACTACAGTGTCAGTACTGGGATATTAACCCAAGTGCCAGATGTGGGAACTGAACCCATAGCCCTCTGATCTCCCGGCCTCAGAGGCGTGTGTGCTACCTACTGAGCCACTGACAATGTTTTATCTGAGGGCAAGTCCCTAATAACCTCAGCAATTTCCTCCTGGGTTATAGGAGAGACCAGAGCATTTGTGTGATATACTGGGAGGGTAGGTGTGAATCTATCAGGTAGTTCTCCACGCTTACTGGACTGCGGGGGTGCTCCATGTCCCCATAAGGTGAGTTGTAATATGCTGCAAACTCTTGGACTATCTCAGTGGGAGATGTTTTCAGGGACCCATCAACAAATGCCTTGATAGAAGGGATGAATCTCACTGACTCTTGTTGTTTAATACGAAGTGCCAACAGGCGCCCTGCCTTCTCACCTTGATTAGTATAGCTAGCTTTATTGTGTATGATAGCTAACTCCGCCTTTTCCTGGAGTAGTTCTAAATATTTGTCTCTCAACCCTAGAAGCCTCGTCTTGTCCTCATCTGAGGAGTTAACTGAGACATTGGATTCGAGAGCCCAGATTTGGGATAACAAGGACAGTAATTCTCTCTCCCTAACTCTTTTCCTGGCCACCAAAAGGCTAATAAGGGTACCTCTCATGTAAGCCTTGAAAGCCCCCATATAATATCTGGTTTTGCACTGTTTAAAGGGTTTGACAAAAAAAAAAGGCCTCAATATGCTCCCTTATGGTATTGCAATAATTGGAATCTTTAAGCAATTGATTATTAAGCTTCCATCTTGTTTCTCTCTTTGACACCTCCTGAATTGTTAGATCACACAGCACCAAAGAGGGGTCAGAGATAGGACCAGGCTGTATCGATGAGGACCTAAGCCCAGGCAAGAGAGTCTGAGAAATGAGTATGTAGTCAATACGGGACTGCGAGCCATGTACCAAAGACCTGAATGTGAACTCCTTGAAATCAGGATGTAGGACATGCCAGACATCACAGAGCCTGCATTGATCCAATAGTTCTCTAAAGGTCCTTTGACCTGTGAAGACCCCCCCGACGCACCACCTGACCTGTCGAGGTTTGAATCTACCACTTGATTAAAGTGGCCCCCCAGGATGATCTTTATGGGAAGGAAAGGCAGGATTGAATTTGTGAGCCCCATGAAATAGGCGGAATCATCAGCATTAGCACCACATATGCTGCCCAGTAGCAGAGGTATTGACCAGCGAGTACCTATAACTAGAACAAACCTGCCCTCAGGATCCCTGATAGTATGAGTTGAGACAAAGGGTATGCCCCTGTTAATAATGATCATAACCCCACAGCTGTTTGAGGAGTCTTGCACCTTGTAGACCATCCCCATTTGTTGCCTCTTCACTTGTAAGGCTTCTGTTTCTAATAAGTGCGATTCCTGCAAGAAAGTAAGCTGAGTGCGTAAAAGACTTAAGTGTTTAAGAACCTGGTACTGCTTAGATTTTTTCCTGACCCCCTTGATGTTCCATGTTGCAAAAGTCACCTCCTTTGCCATCTACTAAAAACTTCCAAGAATGCTATATTCAGCCCTGCACTCCGGGTATGTAGCATGAATAATCTAACTCCCCCCCGTTGCTGCTGTAAGGTCCTCCCACCACCCCACCCCCGTGAGAAACCCACAATAAACCCCTCCATATACCTCCAGCCCCACAACAAGAACACATAGCCCTTCCTCCCTCCTGCCCCCACACTGTCACAAGCAATGCTTAGCACAGCACTGGGACCTAGCCTCCCCTCCTGCCCCCTAACATATCTTCCGCTAATGATCTTCCTCGTACCACATTGTACAAAGCAATCAGTAAACTGCATTAAAGAGGGTCTAATATCTAAAGAGTGGTCTCGGGCTTCCAGGGCCTGCAAGCCTCTGTTTATGTATCCACTAATAATTGAGAGAGAGAATAGAACTGAATGCTCCAAATGTGAATATGACAAATCATCACGAGAGTCTTGAGAGGGAATTGAAAAATGTTTGCTCCCCATAGGGAACCTTCTCATGAACCAGAGCCAAAGAAAAAATTAACATGGAGGGGTGAGTCCATCGTCGAGATGAGTACCTGTGAAAACGAGACCAGATAAAAAGTGAAATGAGATCCAAAGATGGGGAAGGTGCGGGAGTAACTACCTAGGGGATGCAGACCCTAATTCTGAGAAGCCCCCCCCAGAACCAGAGCAACTTAGTAAACAAAGCAGTCCCTCTCAGGAGAGAATAACTGGACCTGCGTTAAATGGGTGAGCCACGCCCTCTTGTGGTCATGACCTGATCCAGCCCACTAATCAGAGGCGTCCTGAAAGCCCAGGACCGCTCAGAGATCTGACACTCCACCATATAAAGCTCAAACAGAAGGTGTAAGCCAAAACCTTGTCCTGTCTGCTCCCCCTGGAAACTAAGCAAACAATATTATCTCAGATGCAGCCCACAACAAGCACTCCTGAAGCCCCCGAACTCTCCGTGAACCACTATTCCCACCAACAGGCCAGGGCCTGTTGCAAGTAAAGTCAGGCCTCTACTAGTAGCCCAGTTCTGTTAGGGGGCATAAACTTGAGTGAAGTCCATCTTCAGAAAGAGCAATGTCCACACAAGAAACCAAACAATAGTTCATTCTGGAATTCCTGGTAAATCCCGAAGATCAGGAGGCCCCCTCAGGTTGTCTGGAACAAATCTGGGAACGCTGATTTAAGGCTTAGTAGTGCAGCTTCAGGATCTTCGAAATTGAGCCATGAGCCATTTACTGAGACTTGTAACTTCACTGGGTAGCCCATCCTGAACTTTAAACCCGCTGCTATTATCTTGGAAACGATCGGGTGGAAGTCTTTCCGTTTCAACCGTACCAAACCAGGGATATCTTGAGCAATTCTCAGCTTCACCTTCTCCCATCTGACTTCCTGCAGAGCCTTGACTTTCTGTAGAAAATGCTGCCTTTCTAAGTAGTTTAGGAAGCGGCAAATGATGAGGCAAGGAGGTGCATCAGGTGGGGGTTTTGGTCACAGAGATTGGTGGGCCTGTTCTATTATATATGATGGGCCAAAGGGAGAGGGACCAGCGACCCTTTCAACCAGCTTCTGAATGAAGACTACTGTATTCTGGCCTTCTTCCCCTTTGGGAAGCCTGAGAATTACCACATTATTTCTCCAGCTACAGCCTTCCAAATCTTCAAGTTTTGCTTCAAGACGGGACAGCTTTTGTTTCGTTAGTAAGAGCTCAGGGTCCAGACTTTCCAATTTTCTCTCAATTGAAATTATACGGGCAGTGTTGTCCAATAGTGTCGTGGAAATTTCCTCTAACTTTCTGGAGAGGGATTTCAGATCGATTGACATGTCTTTCATCTCCTCCCGAAATGGCTTGAACTCCTCCAAGAATCTGTTAAGTGTTAGGGGTTCTTGATCCCCAGCTTGACATGAAGGTTCCGGTTTGTCTGGGCACTTGAGGCTTGGGATTTTTTCGAGGCCTTCTCAGGAGTGGCGGGGAGGGTATGTTTCTGTGGGGCTTTCTTAATATATGCCTCCATTTACCACAGAAGAACCTGAAGTAGGAGCACACATTATTTAGAGACAAGATAAACTCGCAGGCAGAGGAATTAGTCAAAGCTTAACAATTTTAAATGACGAGTTTTTATTCTGGAGGCAGGAGCTTAGCAGAGGAACATCTACTCAGCACTCTGCATCATGTGATCCCCCTTAACTGTTTTTTTTAGCCTTTGTCAACACTATTATTATCCATTAGCTGAAAATCAGCTTATTTTCATAGATTATTGTACTGTGTTATTGTGTTTAGCCGTTTCTAGGTCAGTTTCAGGTCAATTATACCTATAATTTTAAGACTTTAAAAATTACTACATATTAGAATGACCTCATATTATAATGATTAGAATGTCTCTTGGTATCTTATTTATTTGGCAAAACAGTTTCAGGGCAGTCACTGTTAATATTTTAGTTTTAAGACTACTGAATGTTCAGTTACAGTTTACAGGATATTAGCTTGACAGACTAAGGATTTGCTGCATTACAGTTTACATTTTAGAATGGTGTCTTAGAATTGTTATTAAGCTGTTTTTATTAGATTTTTTATTTGTATTACTTTCAAAGTTGTCTGTTTTAATATGCCTATTCCACTCTTCTCTAGAGGTTTAACCTTATCAGTGTTTAGCATGTCAGGTAACTACAACATAGCCACGTGGAATGTTAAGGGTATTGGATCACCCATTAAGAGGAAGAGGGAACTTAATTATCTGCATAAAAGGGAACTTGATATTGCACTGCTTCAGAAAAACCATCTCTTGATATCTGAAGCTGTCAAGCTTAATAAAAGATGGGTGGGTCAAACAGAGTTTAGTTGCTATGATACAAAAAAAATAGGTACATCAATTTAAATTCAAAAAGGAGTCCCTTTTGCAAAAGGGAAACATTTGGCAAACCCTAGGGTCACTCTCAGTTTTTAGAGGGCACTTTTAATGGCAAAAAGGTAGTTATATGCAATGTGTACACTCCAAACAGAAACCAGCCCGAGTTCCTTGATGATTTAGCTATTCAATTGAGTTTATATAAGGATGTTGAAATTACTTGTGGTGGGGACTTTAATGAAGTGCTAGATCCTTTGCTGGATAGAAATAATACCCTGGGCCTTAAAAGACCCAGCTATCCAGGAACAGCCTTTGTTAATCTTAATATAGACTTGGGGCTCATAGACGCCTGGTGATTTGTGCATCCTGACAAAAGGGACTACTCCTTCTACTCATATTGCCACTATTCTTACAGTAGAATTGACCATATATTTCTGTTAAAGGGCCTCAGCTCAAATCTCTCTTCTGCACATATTCAGAGCTATGTAATTTCAGATCATAGGCTGGTTAGAATTCATCTGGTGGTGGAGAAACCTGGGGAGACAAGTTGGTGGTGGAGGTTCAATACCTCACTAATACAGAATAACAAATGTAAAAATCTGCAGCTGAGTCTTCTGAATTCATTGATGATGGGTAAGCCCCCTTTGCCACACTATGGGATGCTGTCAAGGTGCTCCTTATGGGGAAGACTATCTCTTTTTCAACACATAAAGAGAGAGAGAGACTCGTAAAAGGAACTAGAGCTTAAAGAACAATGGCTTCAGAAAAATGAGCTGGATTACAAACATGGGCTAGGAAGAAGTCCTTGGAAACTACAAGAGATACTGTTACATAGAAACATAGAAACATAGAATTTGATGGCAGATAAGGACCGCTTGGCCCACCTAGTCTGCCCATTTCCCTACCTGATGGATAAGTTGCAGATCCTAGTTAACCAGCAGCCTACTTCTTCCTACCCCCCCTAGAATTGCCTTACGACTGTCCCATTCATGCTTGAATTCCACCACTGTTTTTGACTCTACAACCTCCTCTGGAAGGCCGTTCCATACATCCACAACCCTCTCTGTGAAAAAATACTTCCTTAAATTACCTCTGAGCCGCCCCCCCTTCTATCTTCAAATTGTCTTCCCTTGTTCTTGCACACCTCTTTTTGAAAGATGCTACCCTCTTGGACTTTGTTGATTCCCTTGAGGTACTTGAAAGTTTCTATCATGTCCCCCCTCTCCCTCCTTTCCTTGAGGCTATACATATTAAGCTCCTTAAGTCTCTTTTCATATGTCTTCTGGTGCAGACCCTGCACCATTTTAGTTGCCCTCTTCTGGACAGCTTCCATTCTGTCTATGTCTTTGCGGAGATTGGGTCTCCAGAACTGCAAGCAGTACTCCAGATGTGGTCTCACCAGCTGTCTGTACAGAGGGATAATAACTTCTTGTTTTCTACTGGTGATGCATCTCCCTATGCATCCCAGTATCTCCCCAGCCCTCCTTGCTGCCCTCTCACATTGCTTGCCCACCTTTAGGTCATCTGATATGACTACCCCCAGGTCCCTTTCCATTTTTGTTGTTGTTAGTATCTCACCCCCCATTGTGTACTCTTCCCCTGGGTTTTTGTTTCCCAGGTGCATTACCTTGCACTTCTTAGCATTGAATCTAAGCTGCCATACATTTGACCATTCCTCTAACCTTGCCAAGTCCCTTCTCATCCTTTCCACCCCACCCTGTGCATCAACTCTGTTGCAGATCTTTGTGTCATCTGCAAAGAGACATACTTTTCCTTCCAGTCCCTCTGCAATGTCGCTTATAAAGACATTGAAGAGGACCGGTCCCTAATACTGAACCCTGCGGTACCCCACTACTAACCCCCCTTTTTTTCAGAGTGGACTCCATTTACTATTACTCTCTGTGTCCTATTCTCCAGCCAATTCTTTACCCAGGCTGTCATCTTGGGACCCACACAAAAAAGACATACAATTTCATATACAGCTAAGGTTGAATGTGCCCTTTCAATGACCAAGCAGAGATTCTATAATGCAAGAGAAAAGTCCGGAAAACATTTGACCTATGAATTAAAGAAAAAAGCTCAATCCAAACATTATTGCCTGAATACAAGAAAACATAAACCAGGTTTGAGTTACATAGAAACATAGACTTTAAAGGCAGATAAGGACCTTTTGGCCCATCCAGTCTGCCCATTTCCCTACCTAATGGATTAGCCACAGATCCTAGTTAACCAACAGCCTACTTCCTCGTACCCCCACCAGAACTGCCTTATGTCTTTTCCATGCATTCTTGAATTCCCCTACTGTTTTTGACACCACAACCTCCCCAGGAAGGCTGTTCCATGTGTCCACCACCCTCTCCATGAAAAAGCCTTCCTCACAATGCTCCTGGGGCATCCCCATCTGTCTTCAGATTGTGCCCCCTTGTTCTTGCACATCTCTTTTTCTGATAGATGCTACCCTCTTGGACTTTGTTGATTCCCTTGACATACTTGAAAGTTTCTGTCATGCCCCCCCTCCTCTCCTTGAGGGTATACAGTGAGCTTACCAGGATGAAACCCAATTCTGCAGCATTTTGCAGCACTCTACAGCATGCTGCTGCGGAGGTACTGTGGAAAACAATGTAATTTCAATTAAAGTGAGTCCCTTTTCTCATGCAGGAAACTGTGACATTCATGTCATCCTGGCAGTGTCACAGTTTCCTGCATTACAAAAGGGATTAATTCCCATTGAAATTACATTGTTTACTACAGTATCTCTACTGCAGCATACTGCAGAATGCTGTAAAAGTGGGTTTCATCTTGATGAGCTTTACTGTACATATTAATCTCCTTTGGTCTTTTTTTGTATGGCTTCTGGTGCACACCCTGCACCATTTTAGTTGCCCTCTTCTGAACTGCCTCCATTCTATGTCCTTACAGATATGGGGTCTCCAGAACTGCACACAGCATTCCAGATGGGGTTTCACCAACTGTCTGTACATAGAGATAACAACTTCTTGTTTTCTACTAGTGATTGTGACATAGACAGCCAGCTCTGAGTGCTGTATCATTTTTTATTTCTTAAAAATAACAGAAATGTAGTATTGAATTTGTCTGTGGGAAATGCCAGTGCACTTGGAGTGACCTCCCTCACTCACTCACACAGCTCCAGATCTCAGTATGTGAGATGACCACACACACAGGAATTTAGATTAAAAAAACCTAACACCTGCAAGTCCAAGATAACTGCAGAGCTGAAAGTTACCTAAAATCAGGGACATCCTATTTAGCTAGTTCTTTCATCAGTAGCCTAGTTGGCAGGAAAGAACATATCCCTTTTACAACATTTACAGGAAAGGAAAGCAGGGCATGACACTTCTCTGTGAAATTAAAAATGCTTTGATATCTATTTATTTATTTATTTATTTATTTATTTATTTTAGTTGTTTAACCAGGTATAGCACACTAAGCTGGAAGCTTTTTTACAGGAGCGACCTGGAAGCACAAGGAGGTTAAGTGACTTGCTCAGGGTCACACAGTATCCAAGTGGAAGCTGTGGGATTCAAACCCAGGTCTGGTCTGCTGGATGTCACCAGATTTGAAGCTCAGAGCTCTATGAAGATCAGGAAGACCCTTTTTCATCAAAGGGGTGTCATTTGAGAATTGATGTTATGCTGAGAAAAACAAGATCTTACTGCCTTATAAGGATCCTGTTTCCTGTAGAGATATATTTTTAGTAATAATATCCTGATAGGGAGGAAGTACAGTGACCTCATCCAGGTGCAGTGACCTCATCCAGGGGGCTGGAGAAACCAGCTTTAAAAAAAAACTATGATTCTGGTTTCATGGATTGACTTCTTTTACCTGACTTTGAAACAGCAACATCAAGCCTTTAGAAAATAAGTATGTTGTGGATAGGAAATATAGCTGCACTTTTACACCTTTTTGTTTAATGACCTGTATGTTTTTTTTGTGATAAGCATTCTGTATATTACTGTTTACTCTTTTACCTTTTGTTTAGTAAATATATATTTTGGTTTTAAGGGAAGTTAGATGGTGTTAAAGCTGACATGATGCATGAGTTTAAGGGTGTACCAAACTGGGAAACAGTTTAAGAGTTTCTCTGGGTCTTGCATAGAGTTCTAAAAGGGTTCATTTTGTAATACCTGGTTAGGTGCCCATAGGAAAAGATATCTGGCCTCCCAAAGATAGAATTATCTGAGCCTGACAATTGGGTATGCTAACAAGAGGTTAACACGTTTGAAACCCTCCAGAACTTGGGACTAAGGTAACTTGAATCCACAAAACAGATAAGAGGACTACCTTGTTCTGTTCACTGTTCACAAGACCACACTCAGAGGTTGGCACTTTGGGAGTAGAGGGCTGATCTGCTGAGTGGGTTTGTGACAGATTGATTGGCAGTGGTGCAGATAAAGTTTGGTATAAAAAGCATTGTTGTACAGTGTGTCAGCTTGAGACTGGTAAGCTCACTTGAAAGAAAGAAAGGCAATAATTTAATTAAAAAAAGGGAAACAGAACTTTATCACTTGGCATACAGTCAAGTTACTACCTATTTTTTTTCTAAAGTACCAGTCAGACTAGCAGTAGTTAGGAAAGATGGTGTCCAACTACAGCAGGCACACTGTAGAACAGTTAAAACAGTTGTGCGAGGACAGAGGAGTCCTGTTTGAGGTGACAGCCAAGAAGCAGAACCTCATAGAGGCCCTGATGGTAGCAGATACCCAGAGCAGTGAGTCACCAGCCGTGACTGAAGGGGACCAGATCTCAAGGGTGGCAGGACTAGAGGCCAGTGAGGGGCCCCAAGCCAATAAGGAGGACAGCAGGGCCACTGTCAGTGAAGGGCCACAGCAGCAGGGGATGGTCACCAGTATCCTGAATCCAGAGGTACTCAAACTGCAAATTGAGTTGTGCAGGATGGAACTGGAGGTAGAGCAACAACAGAGTGAGGCAGACCGCGATGCAGAGTGACAACAGAGAGAGGTGAACTGTGAAGAGTGTGAGCACCAGCAAGCTGCAGAGAAGAAGAGAGAGGAGCGCCAGTGGCAACATGAACTAGAAAAGCTATGACTCCAACCAGCGGCACCAGGGCAGGTAAGTGGCTTGGGTTTAACTGGGACTACAGGACTGGGTTACAAATTGAACTCCAAATTAATAGCTGAATTTAAGGAAGGGGAAGATATGAATGCTTTTTAAACTCTTTTGAAAAAGTTTGTATTCAGGCTAAAATTCCTAGAGAGTCCTGGATCTTCCAGCTATGCTCGCTACTTACCGGGAAAGCTAGGGATGCATTGGGTCAGATGAGCAATAAAGACAATGATGATTACAGCAAGTTAAAAGCTGCACTTTTAAAAAAAGTTTGAATTAACTGCTGAATCATACAGAGCTAAATTCTGTAGGCTCAGGAGAAGCCCTGATATGAGCTATGAGGAGCTAGCCATGAAACGTCAGTTTTTAAAAAGTTGGTGGGATGGAATTGAGGCAAACTCTGTTGATAAAATTGAAAATGTGATTTTATTAGAACAGTTTTATTGGGCATGCCCAGCAGAGCTAAAAACCTGGCTACAGGACCGAGATCCAAAAACAGTGCAAGAGACTGCTGAACTCTCGAACCGCTATGCCAAGAGCAGACCTGCTCTGACAGTGAATAGGGCGAGTGTGGCAGTGCAGAAAGGGAAAAGCACACCTTCAGGGCAGCTAAAACCCTCACTGCCTCCACTGCAACCAGTTAGCCCCAGGTTTCAATGAAAAGATTTATCTGAAATAAGATATGTTTGTTGGTTGTGTAAGGAAACTGGGCATATTGCCAGACAGTGCCCCAAGAAGGCAAGCCATAATACACAACAGGGTGCTAGAAAAGAAATGGGTTGTTTGTGTGTCTCTGGAAGCCTGCCAGTGAACATGAGGGAACACATGCACCCAGTCATAGTAAATGGTGTACAGACGCAGGGCTTAAGGGACACAGGGGCATCCCTGACATTGGTAAAGGGGGATATGGTACAGCCTGGTCAGCTTATACCTAATAAATATATAACTGTACAAGGGTTTACTGGTGAAGAGAAAACATTGCCACTCACTAGTGCTCTCCTTGACTAGGGTGAAACAGGAGGAACTGTACAGCAGGTGGCTGTAGCCCCACATTAGCAGTGGATGTGATCCTGGGTAACAATCTCCAGCAGGGGGTGGTATATGCAGTTACCCATAGCCAAGCGGCAAGGGAAAATAGTAGTTCCCTGAGCCCACCAGAAGCCATTGGGGAAGATACTGAGAGGCTGGTTCTCCAGCCTGTGTCTTCAGAGGGGGAGACTGATAAAAAGGGGGTAGAAATTTCCACAGGAGCAAGTAACCACCCAGCTACAGAGGGTTACTCCAAAAAGGGAGGGGTGACCCCTTGTCAGAGGGTTGGAATTGACAATGATCCTGAGATCCCTGACGCTAGTGCTAGGGACCCTAGTTTAGTGACTGAAGGGGACTTGTCCCATGCCTTGAGAAGGTTTGAGGGGTTCGCAGCTGCTCAGAGAAGTGACCATAGTTTAGAGAAGCTGAGGGCTTGGGCAGACTTGAATGGAGCACAGGGAGGTGACGGAAGACATAGGGTTTATTGGAACAAAATGGACTTATGTATACACAGACAGTACAGACAGAAGGAGGGATGCTAGGCAGGCAACTTGTCATTCCACAGGGATATCATGAGCAGTTGCTCAGGTTGCCCATGATATACCCTTGTCTGGTCATCTGGGAATCATGCGCACAATGCTGCATTTGGCCCAGAATTTTTACTGGCCTAACTTCACCCAGCAGGTGAAGAAGTATTGCAGGTCTTGTCACTGGTGCTAAGAAATAGGGAAGGAAGGCAAGAAAACCCAAGTCATCCTAATTCCATTGCCCATAGTGGAGGAGCCATTCCAGAGAGTGGGAATGGATATTGTGGGGCCTTTAAATACCCCCAGCTCCTCAGGGAAGAGATTCATCCTGACTGTGGTGGATTATGCCACCCGGTACCCAGAGGCAGTCGCCCTATCCTTGCTGAGGACGGACAAAGTGGCAGATGCCTTTCTTGTGATTTTCTCCCATGTTGGATTTCTGCAGGAGCTAATCCCCTCTCAAGGGGGTTCCTTCATGTCAGACCTAATGAAATGTCTATGGAAGAAGTGTGGAGTGCTGCAGAGATGCACGACACCATATCACCCACAAGCAATGGACTTGTGGAAAGATTCAATGGTACCGTGAAGGCAATGCTCTGGGTGTTTGCTGAACAGCATGGGAGGGACTGGGAGAAATACCTTCCCCACCTGTTGTTCACATGCAGGGAGGTGCCCCAAGAGTCAACAGGATTTTTCCTCTTCAAACTCTTGTATGGATGCCGGGTACATGGGCCCCTAGACTTGATCCAGGAGGACAGGGAAGGCAAGCATGCCACCCAGGGAACTCATATTGTGGATTATGTCCTTAGGTTTAGGGAAAGGCTGAAGGAGCTTATGGGGACAGCCCAGAGCAACCTGGCAGTTGCCCAACAGAAACAAAAAGTATGGTACGACCGCAGAGCCAGAGCTCGTTTGTACATGGTGGGTCAGGAAGTCATGGTCCTTAATCTGGTCCAGAAAGACAATCTGCAGGCTGAGTGGGCAGGACCGTACAAAGTGGTTAGGAAGGTAAATGATGTAAACTACATTGTGGGGTTACCTGACTGTAGACAGACAGAAAGGATGTACCATGTCAACATGATGAAGCCATAAGCAAATAGGGCTGACATGGTGTTTGCAGTGTGTAGTCATGGGGAGGGGACGGACGAAGGAGACCCCCCTTCTGGACTTGCTGGAAGAGAGTAAACCGGAGTCCTCTGTGGAGGCAGTAAAATTGTCTCCCCAGCTGAACCCCAAACAGATCCAGAAAGTGAGGGAGGTTTCAGCAGACTTTGCCCCCTTGTTTAGTGCCAAGCCTGGACTAACCCCCTTAGTGACTCACAATGTGGAGACAGGGAAACAGACGCCCACACAGTGGACAGCATATTGGGTGTCAGAGGCTGTCCAAAAAGGACATTAGGAGGGAAGTGGAGGAGATGCTGGATTTAGGGGTAATCCAGAGATCCCACAGCCCCTGGGCCTCACCTGTAGTCCTTGTGCCCAAGCCAGATGACTTGACTCATTTCTGTGTGGACTATCATGGACTGAATGCAGTCACAAAATCCGACGCCCACCCGATGCCTGGGATGGACGAACTCCTGGACAAGTTGGGAGGGGTGACCTACCTTACACCTATTGACCTGACCAAGAAGTATTGGTAGGTAGAATTGACAGACAGAGCTATGGAGAGGTCGGCCTTCATCACTCCAATAGGCTTATTTGAGTTTAAAGTAATTCCTTTTGGAATGAAGAACACCCCGACACTTTCCAAAGGTTGGTGAACCAGGTGTTGACTGGTGCTGAGGAGTACACCATAGCATACCTGGATGAGATTGCCATCTTTAGTACCAGCTGGGAGGAACGCCTTTCACACCTAAGGGAAGTGCTGGGCAGGATACAGAGGGCTGATCTTACTGTCAAAGCCGAAATGTGTCAGGTGGCCATGGGAGAGGTGGTATACCTCGGACATGTGGTAGACTGGAGACAGCTCCTTCCTAACCAAGTAAAGATAGAGATGATCCAGGCGTGGCCCAGACCAGAAACCCAGGAGTAGGTCAGGAGCTTTCTAGGGACAGCAGGGTACTACAGAATGTTTGTACATAATTACAGTGCCCTGACTGTACCCTTATCTAACCTGACAAAAGAAAAAGATGCCCAAGAATATTACCTGGGACCCAGCCTGTGAGGAAGCCTTTTCCAAACTGAAGGATGCACTGTGCAGTGCTCCTGTTTTGACAAGTCCTGACTATAGAAAAACTTTTATAGTTCAGACAGATGCCTCACACGTTTGTATTGGGGCAGTACTGAGTCAGAAAACCAGCCAGGGAACAGATCACCCAGTAGCATACCTGAGTCAGAAGCTGTTTCCCAGGGAGCAAGCATACTCCATGGTGGAAAATGAATGTCTTGCCATAGTGTGGGCCCTAAAGAAATTAGAGCCATACTTGTATGGGCAGCATTTTGTGGTGCAGACTGACCACAACCCCCTGGTTTGGCTGACACAAATGGGGAAGAACAATGGGAGACTGCTAAGATGGAGCCTTGCTTTACATGGGTATGATCTAAAAATTGTACATAGAGCAGGAGCGAATAATAAAAACTCAGATGGGCTAGGGTCTATGATGAGTGAACTGATTTGGGAAGCTCATCCTATGCAGGGGATGAGCCCCCAAATTCAGTCTAGGTGGGGAGGAATTGTGGCATAGACAGCCAGCTCTGAGTGCGGTATCATTTTTTATTTCTTAAAAATAACAGAAATGTGGTATTGAATTTGTCTGTGGGAAATGCCAGTGCACTTGGAGTGACCTCCCTCACTCACACATCCCCCCAGATCTCAGTATGTGAAATGACCACACACACAGGAACTTAGATTAAAAAAATCTAACACCTGCAAGGCCAAGATAATTGCAGGGATGAAAGGTACCTAAAATCAGGGACATCCTATTTAGCTAGTTCTTTTTTCAGTAGCCTAGTTGGCAGGAAAGAACATATCCATTTTACAACGTTTACAGGAAAGGAACGCAGGGCATGACACTTCTCTGTGAAATTAAAAAGACTTTGATATCTGTGAAGATCAGGAAGACCCCTTTTCATCAAATAGGTGTCATTTGAAAATTGATGCTATGCTGAGAAAAACAGGATCTTACTGCCTTATAAGGATCCTGTTTCCTGTAGAGATGTATTTTTAGTAATAATATCTGATAGGGATGAAGTACAGTGACCTCATCCAGGGGGCTGGAGAAACCAGCTTTTAAAAAAACTATGATTCTGGTTTCATGGATTGACTTCTTTTACCTGACTTTGAAACAGCAACAGCAAGCCTTTAGAAGATAAGCATGTTGTGGATAGGAAATATAGTTGCACTTTTACACCTTTTTGTTTAATGGCCTGTATGTTTTTTGTGATAAGAGTTCATTATATTACTTTTTACTATTTTACCTTTTGTTTAGTAAAGATATATTTTAAAAAACAGAAACTGCCTGGTGTGCCTTGAAACATTTCTTTGGTTTTAAGTAAAGTTAGATGGCTTTAAAGCTGACATGGTGCATGAGTTTATGGGTGTACCAAACTGGGAAACAGTTTAAGAGTTTCTCTGGGTCTTGCATAGAGTTCTAAAAGGGTTCATTTTGTAATACCTGGTTAGGTGCCTGTAGGCAGAGATATCTGGCCCCCTCAAAGACAGAATTATCTGAGTCTGACAATTGGGTATGCTAACAAGAGGTTAACAAGTTTGAATCTCTCCAGAACTTGGGATTAAGGTGACTCGAATCCACAAAACAGACAAAGGCTACCTTATTCTGTTCACTGTTCACAAGACCTCACTCAGAGGCTGGCACTTTGGGAGTAGAGGGCTGATCTGCTGAGTGGGTTTGTGACAGTGATGCCTTTCTCTATGCAT
Source organism: Neoceratodus forsteri (assembly GCA_016271365.2). NCBI lineage: Eukaryota > Metazoa > Chordata > Ceratodontiformes > Ceratodontidae > Neoceratodus > Neoceratodus forsteri. The sequence continues at coordinate 14,228,152 of CM028131.1, forward strand.
CCCAGTATCACCCCAGCCCTCCTTATTGCCTTCTCACATTGCTTGCCTACCTTTAGGTAATCAGATATGATTGCCCTCAGGTCTCTTTCCATTTTTGTTGTTGCTAGTACCCCCACCCCCCACTGTGTACTCTTCCCTGGGTGTTTGCTTCCCAAGTACATTACTTTGCACTTCTGTGCATTGAAGCTAAGCTGCCATACCTTTTACCATTCCTCCAACCTTGCTAAGGCCCTTCTCATCCATTCCACCCCTTTGTGTATCAACCCTGTTGCAGATCTTTGTGTCGTCTGCAAAGAAGCATATGTTCCTTTCTAGTCCCACAGCAATGTCACTTATAAAGACATTAAATAGGACTGATTCCAGTACTGAACCCTGTGGTACCCTGCTAGTAACCCTCCTTTCTTCAGAGTGGACCTAATTTACTATTTCACTCTGTGTCCTGTTGTCTAGCCAATTGTGTACCCAGGCTACTACCCTGGGACCCATTTACAGGCTGGCTAACTTGTTTGTTAATCTTTTGTGTGGGACTATGCCAAAGTTTCTGGGGTGGATTTGGGGACTCACACCACCTCTAGTGTCAGGGAAAAGGCACTTCTGAATATGTTCCAGGATAGCCATCTGGAGCAGATGGTTGGCAAACTGACCTGGCTAAGTAATATATTGGACCTGGTATTATCAAATGGGGAGAGTCAAGAATGCATGGAATAGACACAAAGAAGACCTGACTACAAAGGGAAACTAGAGTATCAAAATAAGTCTAAAACAAATGGGCAGACTAAATGGACCTAGCAGTCACCTTCTGCCATCAATGTCTATGTTTCTATGGTAAGGGAACTACAGGTGGAGGACCCACTAGCTGGTAGTGACCACCTTTCAGTGTGGTTCATACTCAGCATGAGCAGGGAGGCAGTGGGGTCAGCAACACGGTAGTGAACTTCAGATGGGTGGACTTTGGGAGGATGAGGGACATAATGAGAGGGAAGCTTGAGGGGATTAGGTCAGAGATGAATGCACAACAGAAGTGGGCTATCTTAAAATCTGGGCTGAGGGAGGCTATTGAAGCATGAACCAGGACTCTGAGCAAGAAGGCCAGGGCTAAGATGCCATGTTGAATGACCAGGAATGTGTTGGACTGGTTGAGGCCAAGAGAGTGCCCTTTGAAAGTGAAAACAAACAGGAAGGAGGAGGACAGGGAGATGTACATGAGAAGGTCCAAGGAGGTAACCAAGTTAGTAAGAAAGGTCATGGACTCCAAGCAGCTGATGCTGACTCGGGAATCAGTTGGGGGAGAAGGAATTTTATAGATATGCAAGGAAAAAAAGGAACTGCATGGACTTGATAGTCTGGATCAAGAAGAAGAGGAGTGGGTGGGAAAGAGGAGGAACAGGCAGAAGTACTGAATGACTACTTCTGCTGTGTGTACATGAGGGAGGTATGAGGTCCACTACCTCCATGGACTAGAAGGGTGGGGATGGGGGGGAGGAGGAGACTAATGGGGTGATTGTGAAAAGCAAGGTTTTCAAAGGTCTGAAGGCACTTAATGTGGATAAGGCACCAGGTCCAGTTGGCTTTCACCCTAGGGTGTTAAGGGAGATGGAAAAAGTGTTGGACAGGCCCCTAGCTGACCTGTTCAACACCTCCCTGGACACAGGGTGTATGTTGCAGGACTGTAGGTTGGCTCATGTGGTACCTATCCACAAGAGTGGCCCAAAGAATGAGCTGGGTAATTACAGACCTGTCAGTCTCACTTCCATAGTGGGTAAACTTATGGAAGCAATCTTGAAGGAGAGACTGGTAACCTTCCTGGAGGTCAATGAGCTCCAGGGAGGACAACAGCATGGGTTCATCTCAGGGAGATCATACCCAACTAACCTAATAGAATACTATGACTGGGTCACACAAAGATGGCTAAATGGATCAAGAATTGGCTGGAAGATAGACTCAATGGGTGGTTGTGGGAGGGGGGGACTCTCATCTCCTAGGCCAGTGACCAGTGGTGTGCTGGGCTGTGTGCTGGGGATGATGTTGTTCGGTCTTTTCATATCGGATATTGCACATGGAGTTGGGAACATGATTAGTTTGCTCACTGATGACACCAAGATGGGAGCTGTTGTGGATGACATAGAGGGGTGGCAGAAGCTACAGGCTGACCTACTCAGTCTTGAGGAGTAGTCAACAAGGTGGCAATTGAGTTTTAATGCAAAGAAGTGCAAAGTTATGCACTTCGGGGCAAAGAACCCGAGGAGGGAATATTGGTTGGGTGGTGTACAGTTAGGTATCACAGCAGAGGAGAAGGATCTAGGGGGTCATAGTAACAGGGAGCATGAATGACTTTACTCGGTTCAGGAAGGCTGAGGCTAAGGCTAATAGGATGTTGGGGTGCATTGTCTAGACACAAGGATGTGATCCTGTCACTGTCCAGGTTCTTGGTCAGGCCACATTTGGAGTACTGTGTACAGTACTAGCATCTGTATCTGATGAAAGATATCAGGCTGCTTGAGGTGGTACAGCATAAGGCAACAAAACTAATACAGTGAATTGAAGGCAGAACCTACAAACAAAGGACAAGATACTTGAGTTTGTACACTCTGGAGGAAAGAAGGGATGGGGATATGACTAAAATACTTTCAAATACTTTAGGGGGATCAACAAATCTGGCACACACAGTTTGTTTAAGCTGAGGAAGGTGAAGGGACATGAGGAGGCATAGGCTAAGACTAGAGGGGCAGATTCAGGAGGAAGATGAGGAGGCATTATTTCATCGAGAGGGTGGTGTTGAAATGGCATGCTCTACCAGAGGAGCTGGTGGCATGGAATACTGTGGGCAGTTTTAAAACAGCATGGGATAGGGCAAGGGGGGCTGGGTAAACACCACTGAGCAGTTTCTGAGCATGAGAAGGGAGCTGGGAGTGGGGCTGCTGCAGTATGGGGTGCTAACTGTGCATTTGAGCAGACTTGATAGACCATGAGGCCTGTTTCTGCTGGCAAGTTTTTTATGTTCTACTAAGGATATTAATAGGATGACTGAGCATTTCTACAGAGCTTTATATTCCAGCAAGGCACTAGATATAGGCAACCCCATGAAGGAATGTTTAAAACCTTTGTAGCTCCCTTCTCTGAAAAATTCAGAAATGATGATTCTGTATAGGCCTATTACCAGAGAAGAAATTGCCAAAGTAATTCAGGACCTGCGAAATAACAAAACTCCTTGCCCAGATGGACTACCTGTGCATCTGTATAAAACAGTAAATTCCTTTGTTTCCCCCTACCTTCATAAGATGTCTGTTGAAGACTTCACAGAGAGGAAATTGCCAAACTCCCTAAATAGTGCTTACATAACTTTAACACTTAAAAAGGGCAAGGATCTCCAGTTATGCAAAAGCTACAGGCCTATATCACTATGAAATGTAGACTACAAAATTCTGGCAAAAGCTGTTTCACCGAGACTCAGAGGTATAGTACTGTATATAAGTTACTGATACTGGGAGGATCATCCAGACTCTATTTATTGAACTATTTCACCAGGAGGGCACACTGAACAACAAGTTTCTTGTCTCACAGTGCAACCCTGGGGGAGGGGTTACATAGGGTTGTGAAGGGTGAACAGTTACAATAGTATGTGGGTAGTACAAACAATACAACATTGTAAGATTATGCAACAGTTGGAACACAAGGTATTGTACAATAAACAGCAGTGGAACATTGGATAAATTACAATACATGTATGAAATTGTACAAAAGAACATATAAATGTACAAAACAGTAATAATGCAGCAGAACCATTATAGTGCATGAGTGTACCAGGAGCCGGATCGAGGTAGTACGTAAGTGCTGTTGGAGTAAAATGGATGGGGTAGATTTTGCACACGGGAGTCCCAGAAGGGCAGGTGGAGAAGAATGGGGAAGAGGCAAGAACTGAATATGAGGAGAAGGGGTAGCCATTTCCTGATTCCCATGACTCTGCGACCAGCTTCCTGTAATCTTGAAGGGTGTCTTGAGGCCATTGGCCGAGTCCTGACCAGGATTGTTAGGATTTCTCTGGAGAGAGGGAATTTTCCAGACCCTTAAAAGAGGCTGTTCAACCCCTCCTGAAAAAACCCTCCTCAGACCCAGACTCCCTGGCCAACTTTAGGCCAGTCTTTAATTTACCTTTTATGGGTAAAGTTATTGAGAAGGTGGTCGCCCTGCATCTGGTGGATCATTTAACAAGCCATGATATCTATGGCCATATCCAGTCGAGTTTCAGAAAAAGGCACAGCACTGAGACAGCCCTGGTCAGGGTACTAAATGATCTCCCGATGGCCAGAGATTGGAGTTCTCACACCATTATGGTTCTCCTAGATCTCTCAGAAGAATTTGGTACTGTGGACCATGGGATACTCCTCGAGCACCTGTGAGTCTTCCGTTGACTTGGAAGGGCAGTCCTCAGTTGGTTTTGATCATTCCTCAAGGGCAGATCTCAGAGGGTGGTGTCAGGGATTTATTCCTCAGCCCCATATGAACTACCCTGCAGGGTGCCGTAGAGCTCAGTGTAGTCCACCATTTTGTTTGCAGTTAACACGCTTCCATTGGAAGACACTATAAGATGGCATGGTCTTGGTTTTCACTGCTATGTAGATGATTCTCAGCTGTATATGTCTTTTGCGCCCGACCAGGAGAAAATTACTATATCAGTGTTTATTAGCTCCCTAGCTGAGATTAATGACTGGGTGAGTAACAGTTGGTTGAGCATAAACCTGGAAAAAACAGAGGTATGGGTTGTGGACCCAGATCGTAGGTTGGCCAGGACATTGGTGGGACAGAGCTCTGGTTTAGAGTTGGGAGGGATACCACTAACTGTCTCAGACCAGGTGTGCAACCTTGGTATGATTTCTGATGAGTGTCTGACATTGAAGTTTCAGGTGTCAGCCGTAATCAAATCTTCCTTTTACTATCTTAGGAATACGGCTAAGGTGAAACACCTGATTCTGTCTGAAGAGCTTCCCACCTTGGTCCACGCCTTTGTCACCATCTGTCTTGATTACTGTAATGCCCTCTACCAAGGGCTATCGCATGTTGATATCTGTCGCTTGCAGCTGGTGCAGAACACAATGGCCAGTTGATGACTGGAGCCCTTAGATCCAGGCATATAACACTTGTGCTATGTGAACTGCCCTGGCTGCCAGTACAGTGGCTGATAATATTCAATGTCACATTGCTGACCTACAAAGCCCAACATGACCTGGGACCGCAGTACCTGCAAGAACTCCTGACCCTTTACCACCACTCCAGTCCACTCTGATCCTCCATCAAGGGATTGCTAGAGATTCCCAGGGTCCATTTGAAGACATTTGAAGGAAGAATATTTGCTTTAATGGCTCTGATCCTGTGGAATTCTCTACCTTATTGGATATAAGATACCCTGACCATAGAGGTTTTTAAAACTTTAAAACCCACTTATTTAATCAGGCCTTTTCTGGTCTATAATACTAAAGACCCTTTATTTGGCAGTCACTCATAAGAATTATGGTATGTAATGATTTTATGAATATTTTAATTATGTGTGAAGTTGTGAATCTATATTTATGTGTGCATGTCACTCTGTATTTTAATTATAAAGGAGCCCTGATCTCTGGAAGGGCGCTTTAAAAAAAAAAATTAATGATGATCATGAGAATGAAGTTAGTAGGGAAGGAACAGGTGGGTTTTGTCCCAGGCAGGTCAAGAATGGGCAACATTAGGTGCCTTATTAACGTGATTCATATCGCTCAAGCAACCAAGAAGCCCTTAACATGTTTTTCTATTGATTTCTGCAAGACCTTTGACTCCTTTGAGTGGGCATATCTTTTTAGTATGCTTGCACAATATAATTTAGGGGACTATTTTACCAAGTGTATTCATATTCTATACAGCAAATCCTCTGCCGCAGTAATTGCAAATGGTTTAATGTGCCCTTTTTTTCATTTGTATAAGGGAATTAGACAAGGATGCCCTCTATCTCCCTTTCTTTTTATTTTGGCTCTAGAGTCTCTCATCAGAGCAATACACTCAGACTCACAAATTAAAGGTCTCAAGATAGGAAACATATCCAACAAAACATTTGGTTACGCTGATGATTTATTGTTTACAATGAATCAGCCCAGGGATTCAATAGTAGCACTTAAACTTATCCTTAAACAGTTTTCTAAGCTGTCGGGCCAACTGGTTAATTGGTTTAAGAAGCTAATGATGGATATAGATCCTGATGGAGGCACACAACTTGAATGTGACTTTCTGGATGATGCCTGTTGGAAGATAACACACCTAGGCCTCATAATATCCCCCAATATCAATGCTTTAGTAGACTGTAATTTGGACCCCTTGCTAAAAGTAATAAATGCTGATTCAAATCAATGGAGGAGCTTGAATGTGTCACTCTGGAGGAAGCTTAAGTCACTTAAAATGATGGTAGCTCCCAAACTTTTTCACCTTTTTCAAAATATCCCAATCACATTAAGGCTTTGTTTTCATTATTATCTGGCATTGTCAAAACTTTCTTGTGGGATAGCAAGCCCCCCAGAACAGCACTCTCAAAACTCAGAGCTCTGTAGCCACTGAGAGGGTTTGGACTCCATGGTGGGAGAACTATCAAACTACCTTTTTGTTTAAACAGGTAGTGCTCTATTTATCTCCAGCTACTGTAGCTCTGAAGAAATTCCCTTTGGGTTAGAAATTGAATGGCATCTAGTAAATTTAAACAAACTATCTGATTTTTTTACTTAAACAACTGTCGAAGGACCAAAAATCTAACCCCTGTATTACTGGCTCTCTTAAAGTAATTAGGAAATTATAATCTAAGCTTAATAATATTATAAAGACACTGACTTACCTGGAAGCACTTTGGGGTAACTCTAATGTTCTAGAAAATGGAGGAGTCATGCAGAACAGGGAATGGAATGAGTTAGGTATCTCCAACATAGGTAACTTGATGTATTCAAACACTTGTTTCCTTGAGTCTTTTGAGGATCTCAGAAATAAATTTAAGCTTAGGAACTACAGCTTTGTTATATACCTGCAAGTCAGGAAGAATTTATCAGACGCTTTACTTCTACCCTGAAACTCCCCCCCCCCATTAATCACTAATGGAGCACAGAATTAAAGTTAGCTAATCTTAGGAGAGGGGTCTCATGGATATACAAATTCCTAGCAAATAATGATGAGCATTAAGCTCTAGTTGAGTCTTTGGGACACAAATGTGAGAGATGTGAGCTATGTCATACCTGCAGACGACTGGATGACCTCTTTGTCTAATGCATATTACTCATGTGGAGAGGTACAAGGTAGAACTACACAGTTCAAAATGCTTAACTACTATTATTACTCTCTGCTCAGGCTAGAGGAGATTAATTGCTCTGGAGGAGGTAATTGTTGGAGGTGTCATATGCCACACACAAATCTCCTATACATGCCCTTGGATTACCCATGTATTTTCAGTATTTGGAAAACAATTCATGAACTGTGTATGAAAGTAACTGGAACTGCAATTTTGTTCTCACCTTTGACTTTCATACTAGGCCTCTCTTCACGGTTTCTGATCTTCCAAAATGTAAAACTAATTGGGTTTTAGCAGGTGCACTAGTGTTAAAATGCTTACTCCTGTATAGATGGAAGGAATCCCCCCCACCACCTCTTACAGAATGGTTTGACAACATGGCTATTGTAGCAAAAAATGAAAGAAGTTGTTATTTACAGTCCGAGAAAACAGAGGTGTATAACAAGATTTCGGATGAGACGTTAAACCGAGGTCCCATCTGCCTGGATTGGTGGTAGTTCAGGTGGATGTTAAAGATCCCATGGCACTTATCAAAAAGAGTAAGGGAATTTCCCCGGTGTCCTGGCCAAATGTCCCTCAGTCACTAAAAATACCACCAACAGTTTCATCTGGTTCAAGCTCAGTTGGCATTCATCTGTATGCCCCTCCCCCGGGTCATGCCTGAAAATAGGCAGGATTTGCCTAGTGCACTTACCCTGTCAACAAAAAACTAAATAAATTTACAGTCTGAGAAGACAGAGGTGTAGAACAGGATTTGCAATCCTTTTTTAGCACAAAACTCTGGGCTCAAATGCCAATTTCACTCATTTGCCTTTTGTATTGTTTCACCCTGGTTTCAACTAATTTTCTGTATCAATATCTGTACATCTCAGATATTATTGTCCCTTTCCATTGGAATAGTCCCTTGTGCATCTGTAGTTATACCTTGTTGTATGACTTGTATTGAATTTTAAACAACTTTTTGTTTTATTTGTTTGTAATTGCGTGTACTTTCTTTTCAAATCAATAAAAATTTCAATTGCAAAAAAGAAAATAGAGGAGGAACAGATGGCTGCTAAGAAGACACAACCAGAACCAGATGGAGTTTCCCAAAGAATGATACAAGATTCACAAACTGGAAGAAAAGAGAGCACTGCAGGAAAACAGGAGAAAAATGAAACATGACGTGTGGGTCACAGATTTCAGGCAATGAACAAGGAGAAGAAACAATCAGTTACAGCCAAGATACTCTTACTGAAATAATGTGCTATAATATTATCTTTGAGTGAAACTGTCCCTAGTGTTTCTAATCAACAAATCCAGCAAAACCAGAACATAATGGAACAAAAGTGTGTGTTAGGAATAATAAAAGAGACTTTATTAAATCCAGAGCTACTATTATTGTATTACAGCAAACATGACAGACAGCAAAAATAGGGAGGAAGGAAATACAGGAATGGGTAGCCATTATCAGACAAGAGACATACATAAAGGAATACTAGAAAAATAATTCAGAATGATAGAAACAGTGGGAAGATTGAATAAAAGCCAATTCAAGAAAGGTGGGGTTTAAACTTGTGAGGGGGGGAAGGGATAAGGGAGGGGCTGACCAGAAGCCCTCTCCTCCAGATGAGGGAGTAGCCTTCAAGCTCAAGGGAGGGGAACCAGACTGGGGTGGAGGTTTCAGGAGGAGCAGAGGAGGATGGAAGTATAAGGAATCTGGGTGGGGTTCGACAAAGAGGATGAGGGATAAGGGTGGGGTTGGTGTTAGTAAATGCCAGGAGCTTGGGAAACAAGTTTCCAGAGTTCCAGGCCATGCTGTTCGGGGTGGATGTGGCGGTGGTCACGAGACGTAGCAATAAAACCATGACTGGGACCTAAAACCATGACTGGGACCTAAATGTGGGGGTACACTATGCTTAGGAAGGATAGAAAGGAGGGCAGATGGGTGGAGTGGCTATGTTCATTAGAGATGACATAGAAATTGCTAGGGTAGAAGAGGCAGAGGGAAGCGTGGAGGCCTTATGGGTCTATACGATCCCCAGCAGGAGCAGGTCAAGCTGGGTGTAGTATATAGGCCCCCAGGATGAGTGATGTTCTAGAAGATGGTTTGCTGGACAACATCATTGCCCAGTGTGGACCAAAAGGGGAAAGAGTGGTGTTGATGGGGACCTTAATATGCCAGGTACAAACTGGGGAACCATGTCCTCTAAGGTGGCCAAGGAGCAGAGGCTGCAGACAGCTTCCAGGATGTGTTCTTAACACAGCATGTGATGGAGCCCACAAGGAGGGCATGTCCTGGACATGGTTCTGGCAGATGGGGATCTGGTAAGGGACCTGGTTGTACAGGACCCCTGACTGGGAGGCGACCACAATACTGTCAGTTTCAAATAAGCATGGGGGAGGGTGAAATCTAGGACACTGGCAGTGGACTCCAGGGGCAGACTTTGTGGGCATGGTAAATATTCTCAAGGATCACTTGAAGGGGATTACATCAATGACAAGTGTGGAAAGGAGATGGGAGGTCATAAAATGGGGACTTCATGAGGCAGTCAGGATCTGTGCTAAGTTGAAACGTAAGGGAGCAAGGTCACATAAACCATGCTGGTGATCCAGTGAGGTACAGGTAGCAGTCAGAGAAAAGAAGGCGGCCTACAAAAAATATAAAACAACAAGAGGAGATAGGGATAAGGAAATGTACCATCTTGCATCTAGAAAAGTCACCCGGATGGTGAGGGGAGCAAAGTCCAGTAAAGAGCAGCGGCTGGCACAGGGGATACATGGAGGGGAAAAGGGGTTCTTCCGGTACATTGGGGAGTGGAGAAAAACTAAGGGCCATCTCAGCAGATTGAGATCAGAAGGAGGGTGTATGGAAGAGGCGAGGGACCAGGCAGAGGTATTTAACAAGTACTTTGCCTCTGTGTTCACTAGGGAGGGTGATGGGATATCTACAAAGCAAGGCATGAAGGGGATAGAAGCGGCAGTGAGTGGGACCAGGGGAGCAACAGAAATGGAGCAAGAGGGAGGGAGAGGTACCCCAGGGGTGTCACATCTGGATAAGGATAAAAAGGCCAGTAAGGTGGAGGGGACGGATGATGCTATCTCTGCCAAAAGGGTGTGGTTAGCCCTCAAGGCCCTAAAGAAAGACAAATCTCCTGGGCTGGATGGCATTCATCCGAGAGTACTATGGGAATTGGCGGACATACTGGCTGCACCCCTAGCAGAGCTCTTCAACAAGTCACTTGAGACAGGGAGGGTACCTAGGGATTGGCGAGAGGCACATGTGGTGTCAATCCATAAAGGGGGGTCAAGGGAAGTACCAGGTAACTATAGACCCATCAGTTTGACCTCGGTGGTGGGAAAATTAATGGAGAGTATACTAAAGGAATGATTGGGGGTGTACTTGGAGGAGGTGGGAGGTCAGGATAGTTGGCAACATGGGTTTGTGCCAGGTAGATCATGTCAAACCAATCTTATGGAGTTCTATGAATGGGTAACATCAGAACTGGACAGGGGAAAGCCTGTGAATGTATTATTCTTGGACTTCAGCGAGGCGTTTGACTCTGTCCCCCACAATGATCTGGTGGAGAAACTGATGGGGTTAGGAGTAGGCCCTTTGATGGTCAGATGGATTGAAAACTGGCTAGCTGGATGCACCCAGAGAGTAGTGATCTGTGGGGAGCTCTCGAACCCTAGAGAGGTTGGTAGTGGGGTACCACAGGGCTCAGTTCTGGGTCCGATCCTGTTTAATGCATGCATATTGACATCAGAGAGTATAGGGGTGAAATGAGTCTCTTCATGGATGACTCCAAGATGGGAGCAGTAGTTGAGGGAGAAGAGGGAGGTTGGCCCTGCAAGGGACCTGGACACCCTGGAAAGCTGGGCTCACATGGAAATTAAATTTCAATATCACCAAGTGCAAGGTGTTGCATCTTGGTGGAAACCCTAAACACAGGTACACCCTGGGAGGAGGTGCTGGAGGCCTCAATAGGGAAAAGACCTAGGGGTCATGGTGGATGCATGTATGAATAACTCTGAGCAGTGCAGGAGGCGGCTAGCAAGGCAAACAGGATGTTGGGATGCATCGTAAGAGGATCACCTCTAGAGCAAGGAAGTGATTCTGCTGCTGTAAAATGGACTGGTTAGACCACACCTTGAGTACTGTGTACAGTACTGGAGACCACACTTGAAGAGGGACATACAGCTCCTGGAGAGGGTACAGAGGAGGGCAACTAAGATGATATGAGGGCTAGGATTTGACGATGAGGACAGACTTGAGGAGCTCTGCCTGTTTTCATTGGAGGAGAGAGAGACAGGGGGGACATGATTGAGGTCTTCAAGTACCTCAAGGGAATAAATAGGGTAAACATGGAGGGGATCTTTAGACTAAAGCAGCGAGGTATCACCAGAGGTCATGGTTTGAAGTTGGAAGGTGGGAGGGTGAGGGGGGAAAAGAGGAGGAGGTTTTTCACTGAGAGGGTGGTGGACCCTTGGAATGCACTGCCTGGCGAGCTGGTTCAGAGATCCACAGTGGAGGGCTTCAAGAGAGGGTGGGACAGACACAGAAAGTGGATGTATCAGATGATGGCCTGTCCCAGGGGGGTGGGGATGGATGATAGGGGTTTCTGGAGCACAAGGGATGGGAGGGCCTCGGCACCTAACTAAGGATCTAAGGTTCGAGCAGACTCAATAGACCGTAAGGCCTAATCTGCTGGCAAATAGTATGTTAGTTGTTGCAGGAATAAAATGGCCCTGGAGGGGGACCATGGAACAACAGAAAACATTAGACAGGAATGCCATGCCTAGAAAATACAAAAGAGGCCTCTGTTCATAAACATGCAACTGAGATTTTGCAAATAAGGTATTACACAAAAAATAACAAAATATTTTGTCATTACTCTTTCAAACAAGAAGAGAATAATAACAGATTCAGAATAGGGCAGTGGAAAGGTTTCAGATTGGCGGTCTAAAGTGGAGCAGGAAGAGGAAACATTTTCTTAAGCCCCTTTGTGGGCAAAGATGTTATTAAGAGAAATGAGTAAAATATCAAACAGACAGGTGGGGACATGTTCAAAGGAGATGAGCCACCGTGTGATATTAAAATGGTGGAGATGCATTGAGCATCTCCGGCTGCACCCAAGTGCAACATTAATGTCTGCAATGCATCTCCAGGGGGTAAGTCCATGAATATGCCATGCACCTCTGTAGTCACTCCAAGTGGGTGGCACATCTGCTGCACATCTCTGAAGATGCGCCCCCAAAGATAGGCTTAGAAGGAGCTGGCTTAAGTGCAAATCATTCACAGGCAGCCAGCAGAGCAGCAGTATCAGAGCAATGAATGGGTCAGCTTTCTTCATGGAGGAGGTAATGAGGAGTGAGAGGAGACAGGTGGAACAGCAATGTAGCCTTGGAAAAGCCATAGGCAATATGTCCAATAGAGACTTTACTGCACCCACATCACCTATGAACACCTGACTGACACAGGGATTGAGGGCTGATACTGACTCCACGGGGATATTCTGAGACAGCTCTGTGAGCTGTGCCATGATGAACTGCAGGCACCCACCAGAAGGAGTCATGCCATGTTGGTGGAGATACAAGTAACAGCAGCAATGTGTTTGCTTGCCACGGGCACCTTCCAGATACCACTGGGCAACACTACTGGTATCAAGCAGTCTGCCACATCCTGTCTCCTCACACAGTTCCTCAACACTCTGCTGCCACATGCTTCAGAGTTCATCCAATCCCCCAGCACACAGAGTGTACAGAAGCCATGCAGCAATTTCACAGAGTAGCATGTATGCCAGACATGATAGGGGCAATTGATTGCAGCCATTTGGCCATCAGGGCACCACCTGACCCAGATGGTGTGGCATATGTCAACCAGAAGGGCTACCATTCTATCAACTGCCAGGTGGTGTGCAATGCCACAGGGCACATCACCAATGTCTACACCATGCACCCTGAGAGTACAAATGTTGCCTTCATCGGGCAACAGTCAGCCTTTTGCTGCAGGTTTGAGTATGGGGAAATCCCAACTTACCATCTAGAGGGTGACTTGGGCAGGACCCATGTCTACAAGGAGGGGTGGCAGTTGGTACACACCTCAGTGAAACTAACATGTTTCTGCCCCCCAGGTGACAGTGCATACTTCCTCCAAACATGGCTTTTCACCCCAATACAATGGCCCAACAGCAAGGCCAAGAAAAGATACAATGAGGCACACACCACAACTCGCAACATCATCAAGCATGTGTTTGGCATGCTTAAATGCATTTCAGATGCCTTGACAGGTCCAGTGGCACCCTACAATACAGCCCTGAAAAACCCTGTGGCATATTCCTGGCCTGTTGCATGCTACACAGCATGGCCATAGACCATGGAATACCTGTTCAAGTATATGAGAGGGACAGTACAGATAAGGATAAACCTCAGGGTGAGGGTTGGCAGCCAACCCTGGAGAGGAGAGATCCTCAATTGGCAGCAAGAACAGGTGGCACAAGGACACCATTGTGGAGGAGCATTTTGGAAACCAGAGGTGAGTAACCCAGGAGGACCAAACTAGGCAGTGGGTCACACACACACACACACACACACACACACACACACACACACACGTAGGCAAACACTGCACAGCAGCTGCAGAGTGCACTGCAAACCACACATAATTATGCACAGGCATCCGCTACAGTGACACCAAGGAAAGTGGGGACAGTGTCACTGCAGAGACTGGCATGGATCAGAGGGTATCTGCTGGTACACATACATGGCAGACAGTGCTGCACTCATTAAACCTGTTCCACACAGAACAACACCACTGCCCCCACACATGCCCAGTACAACACACAGACAGCACAGGCAGGCATGACACTAGACTGCGCATGTGCCACAGCATGCAGCCCTGGCCCAGCCACTGCCAGCCTGGTATGTGGTCAGCCATAGCAGCAGGGTACTGGAACATGCCAATTTCACCCAGCAGGACTTAGTGCATGGCACTATGACCACTGCGGCCATGTTGGTGGCTGTGCCTTGGCTGGGAGGATACCACAGGTGGGTCTCCAGCCACAAAGGGTGAAGACTCCACCCAGTAGGAGTTGATACCAGAGATCATGAACGAGTGCCCATGGGTGTAGAGGTCCCAAAGTGAAGACTGGCTCTGGGGATGTTGGGGATTATGATAGCATCAGCAGCAATGGGGTCACCTGACACCTCTCCCCTGGGATGCTTGTGGTACTGAGCATAGTGCAGCAGCAGTCCCTGCAACCACAATATGCCAGGGATGCAAAGCCCACCACAATGGCCTGTGCAAACCCATCCATCACAGTGGTCATGGCCATTCAGTTGGTATAACTTGCCAAGCCGCTTCACATGTCTCATGGCACCATGCTTATCCATGTGCCCAACTTGTGCCCACAGTCCACAGAGCTCCTCACAGAACACAGCCTTGCCCGCCACAGTTTCCCACAGGAGCTGGATGTGCTCTTCAAGCCTGTCAGTGTGTGATGCATTGGGGGTTGGGGGCTGATGTGCAGGAGGGGTCCTGGTCTGCTGTGCCACATCCTACATCTTGGAATGCTGCACAGGAGGCCGATGTTTGGGCAGGGTCTGTATGCAACATGCACAGCAGGCCCTGGGGTGGGCTGGACAATGTTCTCTGCCAGCTGTTGCAGCATTGCAGCACCCTGCTAGACAGTGCCAGTGGTCCCAGGCCCCACTGCAGTGCCATGTCTCAGTCCACCACCAGTCACTGCATTAGCTGGCAGAGGGGAGGTGCACTGGGGAGGGGCTTCTGCAGGCACAGGACCACCCACGCTGTCTGTAGCTGCCCATGTGTATGTACTGAGCCAGAGGGTGGGTGAGTGTTGCCTGTGTGTCCCCCTAATTGTGTTGCTACATTATCTTCATCATCCTCCTTCATAGCTGGTGCAAGCATGGTGATGTCCTCCTCCAGAAGAAGAAAGGACAAGGGGTCATCATCAGCAAACACCAGTACTTGCACCAGCATATGTGCTGCACCATGGTCCTCAGCACTGGCTCCAGCTCCAGAGGATGTAGATGGCATGGCATCATCCTCTGCCAGTGCCACGGGACAGGCAGAAGCCAGCAATGCACCCCTTTGATGTGATGGAGCTGAAAGGCAGAAGAAAAACATGGTGATTGACAAGGTGATGGCTGTAATGCAGGTGGACAGCTAGACATGGGTGTGTGTTCATGTGAACCACAGCTGTGTCTGTTCTGCCACAGAGGCCTGAGACTGCCATCGTGGCTTGTGCAGTGCAAATGCACTGGTGGTGAGGGACATGCATATGCTCAGGGGTGCACACTCATGGCAGCATATGGCACAGGGCCACAATGGACAGGCTACAGCAAGCCCAGTACCCTCTGACCCTGCCACAGACACTACCACCTAATGTGAAACACCAGACCCCTGTATCTGGATGCTGCTTTGGCCCACTGTGGATGGCTATGTGACAACGCACATAACACGGAGGCCCCTGTGGGAATGTATAGCCACCTGCGGCCTGTGTTGTCAGACCACCCCACCTTGGGTCCTGTAGCATGCCACTGGAATGCCCAACATCACACAGGGCAGCATGTGGACCCAGGACAGACCTTCACTGTGCATGGAGGACACAGTTCTGGCCCCTGTGTGGCATACCAGGCACACCTGTGGCTAGCACACTCCGCCCTCTACAGGGGTGACATATGCATACAGTTCTAAGATGGGTTGTCTCCCCACTCTGGAATCCCTCAGGACACCCAAAGTGGATGCCCAGCTTATGGAGGCCACAATCATCTCCTCAGCAGGTGTGAGGGTTGATGCTGTGGAGAGGGTACCACCAGTCTGCCCCAGTGAGGCCTGTATGGTAGTGACCTTATCCTTGACTCTCCACTTGTCACTTGTCATGTGTTTCATGCACTCCTGGGGCTTGTAGTTGTACCTCCCATGGGCGTTGATGTGTATTACCTCCTCCTCCCGACATTTTGCACTCTCCTGTCAAGTGCTAGATGTACCCAACAGCAGCGCCTCCCTGTAGAAGTATGCCTCCACCAGTGCACGCTGTTTATCCTTAGTAAAATTAGGCCTTCACCTCTTAGACTGTTCCTCCTCACTGTCAGACATTCTGTTGCCTGTGGAGAGGAATGTGACAGGCATGAGCACATGTCCAGCATTCTCTGGAGTTGAGCAAAGTTCCACAAAATACAGTAGAAAAGAGGCTGTAGCATAAGGAATGTAAACAAACCTACCTTCCAGGCTGCAGTTCCTGTCGGGTACCTAAGGTGTGGTGTGGTGCTTTTCAAGCCCATCTCATGCAAATGAGTATGAAGCAGCCAGTAATGAGATCCTAATCAGCTGACTTAGGTCTGGATTGGCTGATGAGGTGATTAGCATATCCTGGCTGAATATTACAGATTTGCTCCAGGCCCATTTCAGTTTAGGCCACGCATCTCAAATGTGCAAGCGTTCCAGTATGGTGCAATTCCCATGCATGCGTGATGCGCAGTACTGTAGCTGACATGCATGGTGGGGCATGTCCGACATTACCTGCTGTGTATTGTGCATCCCTCTGTGCTGTACCGCTGCCCTCAATTGCGCATATCTGAGGATGGGTGCCATGTGGTTAGCTGCCTGTTTGGCATTGTCGTGCATCATCCAGTGCTGTGCCACTGCCCTCTATGGCACATGTCTGCACAAATGCACCATGTGCTTGACTGCAAGTCTGGCACTATGTGCCCTCAACAAGATGGTGCCTACATGCAGTTACATGTGCATGGGTCACTGGATCATGACCCCATTCTCCTGTCTGGCCTTCTACAACTGCACATGTGCAGTACTATGCTACTGGTGCAAATAGCGCATCACTATAGTACATGTGCAAGTCACACAGTGCACTAAATAGGGGGCCTATCATGCAACAGGCATGGCCTGGCCACATATTTGTACAGACTGCCACACTTTCACACTGCACTTTCACCAGACTGTCTCTGAAGTCATGGCACACACTTCTAGGGGCAGCCCAGGGCTCTGAACTGGTCAGAGATGAAGCTGGCCAACCTGGTGCCTAGTGTGGCCTCGCTCGGAAAGACATTTATTTGGTGGTGAGGAGCTCCAGGAAGCAGCAGCCCAGGTATGGACACATGTGGGTGAGCAGATCCAATGTTAGACTGGCATCCCCAGGAATGGAGAGCAGTGCCACCACAGATATGGGGACCTCCAGAGGCAGAACCCAGAGAGGCTGCAGTGGCTGCAGGACCAGGGCCACATGGGGGCAGTGCCATGCCCAGCTACATATGTACTGTGTGCATGCATTCTTTACCTGTTCTTCAGTGTTTCTGAGTGTGGAGTAGATGCATGTATCTCTGCCCACTTGGCTGGTATGACCCTGGTTTCAGGACCAGGTTATTGGTTCCATGCATACCACTGGTTGCGCTGTGTGTCCTGGTAGTTCATTGTACTGTTGCTATGGCTCTGTGACATCCTGTTGTCGGTTGCCCCTCAGCTGGGCACCTCTCATGCTGCACCATGCTGTGCTGTGTCACTGTTTGGGGGGTGTATGTTCCAGCATGATGCTCACAGTGCTGTTCCTCTGTGTTCCCCTTGAAGGTCAGAAGGAGCATCAATGAGCATGGGAAGGTGCTGACTGGAGGTCCAAGGTGACAGAAGGTGATGTGCAGGCACGTGGACAATGCAGTTCTGCAGGGAGGTGCACTGCATGTGCTGCTTCTGTGTGTACATGGAGTATGGGGGGGTTGAATTGCCCACAGTGAGCCACTGTCTGCTTCCTGTGCATATCCATGTGGTGGCAGTCACACACACATGGATCATAGTTTTGTCAGTGTGTGATGGTACCTCTGTGCCCATGGTACCTGTGTGCTTGTACCCTGTTGCCATGTCTAGTCATGGCTGTGGGCACCCACCAGTGCTCACATGGGGTTTACTCAGGGCCTGCATGATTGGTGCATATGGGAGGCAGGTTCCCATGCTGTGAAGAACATGGCTACATGTCCCTTGATGATATCCTCTGCCTATTCTGTGTGCCACTTCCCAGTTACTGTGTGGGTCTGTGTCCCAGCATGTTGCCAGTGTGCGCTGTACATGGTTGATTGATGGCTCTCAGCAAGGGGCAGGCCAGCATCAGGCATGCACACACAGCCCATGGGGGAGGCAGTGACTGTATGGGCTGTAGCACTGAGTCGGTGTTCTGTTTCCTCAACACAGGTTGTCCAGCAGCTGCACCACAGAGGAGACAAGGGATGCTGGTGGGTGGCCAGAGGGTCACAGCTGAAAGGATCCTGGTAGTGATCTTTCAGTGGCAGGGACCCCAGTTAAGACTGGCCAGGAGGATACTGGGAGAAATACTCCAGCTGAGGGGGGTTGATGGAGAGCCAGGTGGCCCATGGCCAGGAGCATTGGGCCTCTGTAAGAATGGACTTTCCTCCCCATTGAACCAATTCCCCCAGTCATCTTCCCAGTTGTACATAGTTCTACCACTGCAGTCCCTGTTACCCATTCCACCCTGCCCCATAGCTGTTTTTTCCACATAGGTGATATTCTTCTGATGGTTTTATTGTTTACTTTACTTTATTTATACCTTTATTCCATCAAAGAGGAAATTTAATAATAAAGGAAAAATTTCCCCTTGGTTCAACAAGACAATTAAAAATCAGATTAAAACAAAAATTTAACTTTTTAGAAAACTTAAGAGTAGTTCTGTTCCATTTAAAACTACTCTATTACATAAATACAGACTATACAGACTATCTGTTAAAAACTTCTATTAAATTGGCAAAAAATAAGCTAGAATTTAAACTAGCTCACACAAAAGACTGTCATAAATCTGTTTTCTCCTATATAAATAGAAAAAAGGTGTATCAAGGACCATTGTTCCCATTATAACCAATGGCTCTTCTCTATCTGCTGTAGAAACCTCAAATCTCTTTAATAAGTACTTTTGTTCTGTCTTCTGTCAAAAATCACCTATTGGTACATTTAAAGTTCACTATGTAGATTATCATAGGTTCTATCCAACTGACATTATACAGGCTATCAAAAAACTAAAAAAAAAAACACTAGTCCGGGCCCAGATGGTATTCATCCATGGTTTCTGATCGAAACCTCTATAAATATTTCTATACCTTTGTCAATTATTTTCAATAAATCTTTACAAGAAGGCATTGTACCAAATGACTGGTGTTTAGCGATAGTTACTCCCATATTTAAAAAAGGCAATAGAGGTTCTGTGCAAAATTATCATCTAATTAGCCTGACCTCAGTGGCTGGTAAATTAATGGAACGAGTAATGAAGTCTCTAATAGATCAAGATTGTAAAAAATTAGGAATTTATGATTCAAATCAGCATGGGTTTACCCCCAAGTATTCCTGCACCACCAATCTGATATCTTTTTACAATAACATAAGTACTCTACTAGATGTGGGTATCCCTACTGATGTAATTCTTTTGGACTTTAGTAAAGCTTTCAATAAAGTCTCACATGAAAAAGTCATTATTAAAATGCACAATCTAGGTTTGTCACCTGATATTGTCAACTGGACTTTAAACTGGTTGACAAATCATTCTCAGAGAGTCAGAATTAATGATATCTCATCTGATTCAGGAAATGTGGCAAGTGATGTACCACAGGGGTCGGTCTTGGGACCAACATTGTTTAATCTCTTTATCAGTGATTTACAAACAGACTTGGTGACTAGGGAGGTGGATCAGGGGAGGGCAGTGGACATGGCCTATCTGGAATTCAGCAAGGCTTTTGACACTGTGCCACATAGAAGACTACTACACAAACTGGGGAATATGGGTGTGGGCAGGACAGTAGTGTGGTGGGTAGGTAACTGGCTGGGTGGCAGCACACAGAGGGTGGTGGTAAATGGCTGTCACTCCACAGAGGGAAGAGTGACCAGTGGGGTACCACAGGGATCAGTTCTGGGACTGGTTCTATTCAACATCTTCATCAGTGACATTTGCGCGGGACCTAGAAGGCAGAATTTCATTGTTCGCTGATGACACAAAGCTCTGTAACAGAGTAGACACACCAGAGGGTGTAGACAGAATGAGAAGGGACTTGCAGAAACTTGAAGAATGGTCATGGGTTTGGCAGTTGAAATTCAATGCAAAGAAGTGCAAGATAATGCATATGGGGCACAAAAACCCTGGCATGATATATCATTTGGGGGGTGAGGATATAGCATGCACTAAACAGGAAAGGGATCTTGGGATTATTATCTCTGATGACCTCAAGGTAGGGAAACAGTGTGACAAGGCAGCAGGTAAAGCAAATAGGATGCTGGGATGTATAGGCAGGGGCATCACCAGCAGGAAAAGGGAGGTCATAATTCCACTATACAAGACACTAGTGAGGCCCCACCTGGAGTACAGTGTACAGTTCTGGAGACCATACCTACGTAAGGACATAAACAAGGTAGAGAAGGTTCAGAGGAGGGCAACAAAGATGGTGCATGGATTGCATCACAAGTCCTATGAAGACAGGTTGAAGGAACTGAACATGTACTCCCTGGAGGAGAGGAGGGAGAGAGGGGATATGATAGATACATACAAGTATCTCACAGGGAGGAACAGGGTGCAGGAATACACTATTTTTAAGTGAAAAAGATGTTCCAGGACTAGAGGGCATGGGATGAAGTTGGAGGGAGGACGATTCAGAGGAAACATGAGGAACAATTTCTTCACAGAACAGGTGGTGGACAAGTGGAACACCCTGCTAGAGGAAGTGGTGGGGGCTGAAACAATCACGGGATTTAAGAATGCATGGGATAGACATAAAGGAATTCTGGAGGTCAGGGGTTAGGGGCAACAGACTTCTAGGAAAACATAAACTGAACTTACAAGCTCAAATGGGCAGACTGGGTGGGCCACAGGCCCTTATCTGCCGACACTGTCTATGTATCTATGTAGGGCCAAATAACTTCATAGTTAAATTTGCAGACAATACTAAATTGTGGGGCAAGGTTAATAATCAAGAAAATATTTCTGCATTAAAGAAGGATTTGGAAAAATGAACACTTTGGGCAAATGAAAATCATATGCAGTTTAATCAAGACAAATGTTTAGTAGTGCAATTCGGTGTAAATAATCCAAAAATGATATATCATATAAACGGACTATCACTTCACTCATCAAATTGTGAAAAAGATTTAGGGATATATGTTAATAATAAACACATCAAATAATCACTGTGTTAGAACTGCTTGCATGACCAACAGACTTTTGAGGCAAATAAAACACACTTTCGTTAATCGCACTGAACAATGCCTTATTCCATTGTATAGGCATACATTAGACCGTATCTAGACTATGACTCCCCTTTCTGGAATCAAAACCAAAAACAAGACATAGCAATTCTTGAACAGGTTCAAAGGAGAACAACTGGAATGATTCCAAGATTAACAAACTTGGATTATCAGAACAGATTAAAAGTTACTGGTCTCTTCTCTCTTCAAACTAGAAGATTAAGAGATGATATGTTTATGGTTTTAATTAATAAATTCACCAGATCTAATGGAAAAATGTGGTCTAACACTCTCCAAAAGGAGACATGTTCCGAGACTGCATAATAAACAGCTTGAAGTAAAAACTTATAAAACCAGCAAAAGGGGAAACTTTTTTCCAATAAAAGCATCCATCGTATGGAACACCTTGCCACTAGAATTGGTAGAGGCAATTAGCGCCACTGTCTTTAATAACAAATTAGATGTTTGGTTGAGGGATAATAGATAAATAATGTCACACATAGTGTGGGGAACAGTCTCAATGGGCTCTGGCCTTCTGTTCTTTCATACCAAGTAATACCAAGTAAGTAGTAAGTACTTTTTATTCCAGTTGTTTTTATATGTTTTGCACTGTTCCTTATTAGTAAATATTTTTCAGATAACTGCATGTGTGTGTGATCCTCACTAATCAGTTGTTCCATTCACCTGTTGTGTTGCATGGTTGCCCAATCCCTCCTGTGCACCATTCTCATTTGTGTCTGTGCTTCAGCACAACTGTATGCCCTGTTCACCTTGTTTTACCCCCTCTTTGTTTGTCATACTGTCCCCTTCGCCACCTATGGCATGTCCATCAGTGCTGCTCATGTTGTGACTTGCACATCACCCCTGTTCTGGTGCAGTGCATGCCTCTGTTGTTTTCCTGGTCCTGCTGCTACTGCTGTGCTGTGCTGTTTGCAGTCCTATGTACCTGTGGACATGTGCAACAGTGTATCCTACAGCTGCCAGCCTGTGTACTAGCCTGCCTCTGGACTACTGTGTCTGTGTTGTGGCTAACATGACCTCCCCGCATGGTTTTGCTGCACTGTTGTCACAGTTCATGGCTGGGCCAAACTGTCTATTGTGCCTCTGGTGTTGGAGTGCTCCATCATTGCCATACTCTATGCCATGCCCAGTGCACCTCTTTGTCCCTTAGGTTGGTAATGTATATGTAGTGCCTCGTACTATGCCCATACAGGCTGGATCTGTGTCCAGTGTGCACTTTGTCAGTGCTTTCCTCCCTCCTTTGCCTTGGAATGGTTCCCTCCCTGTTTTGACTGTTATGCCACACTCATTTCCCACTACACATCCTTCCTTGTTGTTTCACTGTCCCAGGCAAGGTTGCATCTGTCACTGTCTTCAGCTCTGCCCAGTTGCTCCAGCACATTAGGTAGGGAAACAAGCAGACTGGGTGGGTCAAGCAGCCCTTATCTATTATCAAAGTCTAAGTTTCTGTTATTTCCAGGTGCACCAGTGCATTTCAGGTTGTGTTATAGCACATCTTTGCTATTTTCTGACTAACAGGGAGGAGAGAAGGCACTGTGGGTCACCCTGGAGACTGGAAATGGCCCCACAATCCACACAGGGGCTGTTTACAGACCCCGTCTCAGGGTGAGAAAATGGATAAGGAAATGATAGAAAGCATCCTTGTGATGGCAGAGAAAGGGGAGATACTGCTGATCGGGGACCTGAATATGCCAGATGTTAACTGGAGCACCTTTGCTGCAGCCACATCCAAGAGCAGGGCCATTCTCAATGCCCTACAGGGGGCATGCCTCAGACAGCTAGTTTTGGAACCCATTTGGGAGGGAGAAATCTTAGACCTGGTACTCTCAAATGGGGATGGAGAGAGGATCTCTGATCTTGAAGTGGCTAGCCATCTGGGAACAAGTGACCACCAAACAGTGTAGTTCATGATAAACTTTGCTGTAGAGTCAAGCCACACAAAAGTGAAGGTACTGGACTTCAGGAGGACTGATATGACAAAATGCGAGAGTGCCTGGGAAAAGCACTAGCAAACAGGCAAGAAGGTGGGTGAAGCAACAATGAGGAAACATCAAAACCACCATCACAGAGGCAACAAGCCTTTGTGTGAAGCAAATAAATAAATCAAAAAGAAAGAAAAAAACACTATGGTTCTCAAAAGAAATTGCAGGGAAGGTAAGGGAGAAAAAGATAGCATTCAGGAAGTATACAGAAACTCATACAGAGAATGGTACCAGTTAAAGCAGAAGGAAGTGTGGAAGGCAGTCAGAACAGTAAAGGCCCAAACCAAGGAAAAGATAGCCAGCTTGGTTAAGAGGGGGATAAAACCTTCTAGAGGTACATTAGGGAGCAAAGAAAGACTAAGGCAGGGATACTGAGGCTGAATAAAGAGGAAGGTGGTTGGGCAGAGAGTGATAGTGAAAAGGCAGGAATGCTGAATGAATACTTCTGATTATTCACGATGGAAAAGCACAGGGATATACCTAATCCAGTCAATAGAAGCACTCTTGATGGGGTGGTTGATATTAGTCATTTCACAGAAGAAAGGGTTCTGAAAGAACTCTTAAAACTTAAGGTGGATAAAGCAATGGGGCCTGATGGGATTCTTCCCAGAATTCTAAAAGAACTAAGGGAAGAACTAGTAACACCACTGACTACCCTTTTTAATAAATCATGGGAGGATGGTGTGGTACCTGAGGACTAAAGGAGGGTGGATGTGATTCCCCTTCACAAGAGTGGGAGCAAGACAGGGGCAGTAAACTACAGACCTGCCAGATTTGACCCCAGTATTAGGGGAAAATGATGGAATCACTTCTGAAGGAAAGAAATGTTGAGTACCTAGAGGCCAGTGGGGCACAGGACCCAAGGCAGCATGGATTCACAGCGGAAAGGTCATGTCGGACAAATCTAATTGATTTCTTTGACTGGGTGACGAAAGTAGTAGACCAGGGAGGGGCTGTGGACATGGTCTACCTAGACTTTAGCAAGGCATTTGACTCCGTCCCGCACAAAAGATTAATAAACAAATTAGCCAGCCTGGGAGTGGGTCCCAGGGTGGTAGCCTGGGAAAAACACTGGCTGGATAACAGGACATAGTGGGTAATAGTAAATGGAGTCCACAATAAAGAAAGGAGGGTTACTGGTGGGGTACCACAGGGTTCAGTACTGGGGCCGGTCCTTTTTAATGTCTTTATTAGTGACATTGCAGAGGGACTGGAAGGGAAAGTATGTCTCTTTGCATATGACACAAAGATCTGCAACAGGGTTGATATGCAAGGTGGGCGGAAAGGATGAAAAGGGACTTTGCAAGGTTGGAGGAATGGTCAAATGTATGACAGCTTAGATTCAATGCAAAGAAGTGCAAAGTACTGCACCTGGGAAACAAAAACCAGGGAAGAGTACACAATGGGGGATGAGATACTGACAACAAAAATGGAAAGGGACCTGGGGGTAGTCATATCAGATGACCTAAAGGTGGGCCAGCAATGTGGGAAGGCAGTAAGGAGGGCTGGGAGGATACTGGGATTCATAGGGAGAGGCATCACCAGTAGAAAACAAGTTGTTGTTGGCCCTCTGTACAGACAGTTGGTAAGATCACATCTGGAGTACTTTGTGCAGTTCTAAAGACCCCCACATCTGCAAAGGCATAGGCAGGGTGGAGGCAGTCCAGAGGACGGCAACCAAAATGGTGCAGGGTCTGCACCAGAAGACATATGAAGAAAGACTAAAGGAGCTTAAGAAAGGAGGAGGGGGGGACATGATAGAAACTTTCAAATACCTCAAGGAAATGAACAAAGTCTAAGATGGTTGCATCTTTCAGAAAAAGAGATTTGCAAAACCAGGGGCACAATTTGAAGATGGGGGGGACAGCTCAGAGGTAATGTGAGGAAGTATTTTTTCAAAGAGAGGGTTGTGGATGCATGGAACAGCCTCCATGAGGAGGTTGTAGAGTCCAAAACAGTGGGGGAATTCAAGAATGCATGGGACAGACATAAGGCAATTCTAGTGGGGTGTAGGAGGAAGTAGGCTGTTGGTTAACTAGGATCTGCAGCTTATCCGTTAGGTAGAGAAATAGGCAGACTAGCTGGGTCAAGTGGTCCTTATCTGCCATCAAATTCTATGTTTCTATGCACTGGCACATCCCTGCTTCACATCTTCTGAATATAGCAGTGATTTATTATGGTACATCTTAATTGTACTATGCAGCCACTTGCACCCTTTCCAGGCACAGATTTGAATATGGACGCATAAATGTTCTGGAAGACATGATTGTGACATTAAAGAAATAAGAAAAGAAATACAAGAAGGCAACAAAGAACTTTGAAAACTAAAATTCAAGTAACAGAAATGCAAACTAGATATTCAAGTACTGAGAAAGAGGGATTGCCAATGAAAACAGATACAATTAACCAGGGAAAATACTACACACATTTAAAAAAATGAAAATAAGATGAGAAAATTGAAAGGCTATGCCTGAAGTTTAGTGGGGTGCAACTAGCCACTCCCTCAGTCTGACCAATATAAGCCAGTTCCTTCTGCCTCATTCAGAATCACTTTTTATCTGCCCCACCATACTCCCTTCCTCCTCCAGCAGCACACCTCTCTCCTGAGGTATTTTTAGCCAACAGAATCCTTACCATGGCACCTCTATGAGTGAAACCCTCCTAAAGGGTTCCTTGCCTTCGGTACCCCTACAGGGTGGTACAGTATCTCCCCAAGAAACAGAGATTGCGTATGGCCAAGGTTATCAACACTTCCACAAGCATAACACTGCATTATTTTGTGTAAGCCCATTGAAATGTATTAGGATGATGGAATCCCAGAACACTGTGAAAATGTAGACTCTATGAAATACAGTGAAAGGCAATCTAGGAGTTGCGTTAGACTGTAAAGCTGATCAGTTAATTATGGTACTTAATAGTGTATAGTACATAGGATGCTACAGTATGACCAAAATCAAGGGGATGGCAAACCACAAGGGGCAGTGATCAATACAATCCCTGTATTAGGAAGGTAGAAAAAGGTGATGTAAATGGTATAAAAAGAACAAAGTTGAAGTAAAAGGAATATTAGTTTACCAAAACATGCTTCTGGACAAAAAGAGGAAACACGTTGATATGTTGTGAAAAATGCTATGGCAAAACAACACCAGGAGCTCTTGGTTCTCTTTGGTAAAACTTCTTTTGACAGGTCAACATTTTCCAGACAGTGAAGAGGAAACTGCATTGATGATTTAAAAAGCACAGTACCTCACATTTCTTCCTGTGTAAATGTTTAACTAATTTGTATGACAAGTACACACAAAGTTTAGGTTATATTACTTAAATGGATTTCAGTGCAAACGGAAGGAAGAGGGTAGAAGAGGTATCTCATAAACAAGTTAGAAGTTAAGAAATGTTTTATTTAGGTTAATGACTACTACTGCATGAAGTATTACTTGTGAATTTTATGAAAACAAGGTTTAACTTTTTAACAGAAAAACGGCAGCCAGAGGGTAATTAAATATGTATGTAAGAAGGGGATAGGGAAGAGTGCATTGTGAGTTAGGTAACGTAGGTCACACTTCCACATGCCAAAGACCAGATATATCTGGTGGGAAGCCATGCATTCAAAAGGGTTCAACATGTAGTTTAATTTTTAGATAAGGCAGAATGTTATTTTAAGATTGTGGTATCTGTAAAAGAGAAAAGGAAAGCTTAAAAATTATAATAATTGTGTTGGTAAAAAAATTGCAAGTTGGATTGGGGAAAGCATGTTTTAAAAGCGATGGGCAAGGAAAATGACTCAAGATGCAAGGGATTTACAGTAACTCAATATAGGTTCTTCGGATTTAAATGGGGTAAATGCAAGAAGGAAAACAATCAAATACTATCACATGTAACAAAATGAACAATAGCAATATTGTATGCTAAGCCAATCTGCCAAAACAAGAGGAGCAAAATCGTACACAACGGTGGGACAAATGTATTCTTCAGAGAGGACTAGGAGAAGTAGAGGAGTGGCCGTAATGATTACAAAGGGTATTATTTTGTTTATGAAGAAACTAGTTAGACAAAGATGGCAGGAATATTTATTTATTTTATTGGTTATTTGTTGGTAACAGGTTAAGACCCACTAGGCACAAGTGCTTGTTTCCAGGGGTGATCCTGGAGCACAGCTGGGGTTAACTGACTTGCTCAGAGTCAAACAGTATGCAAGTGAACGTGGTGGGAATCAAATGCAGATCTGCTGGATGTACTAAGCTTAGTCACATCTCTTTACTCTAACCTTCAGGCTAAACTACCAGTCCATACTAATCAAAGGTAAACTACATGATAAATAATGTTGAGGTTGGTCTATACACCTTTAGTTATTTATAATGGTTTTCTAGTTAAACCAAATCAAGGTTTAGGTAAATTTTCTTCAGCAAATATAACTGTAGGAGGGTACATGAATGCCCTGTAGGATATAAACGTTGATAATGACAACAGTGGCAGAGGCTGAGCTAGATTTTGTAACCATTATGTAAAAAATAAGACATGACAGCGTGCACACTAGACACTTCTAGCATACAGCCAGGGGTGTAGTGAGGCACAAGTCCACAGGATGAGTGCATTGAGCTCCTGGCTATGTGCTAGAAGTATCTAGCACACACTCTAAAGTGTCTTATTGCACTTAGAAATGGTCATGTGCAGTATATTACAGATGTCAAAATTAAAATGATTGTCAGTGATTAATAAAAAAATTAAAAGTTTGTCTTGATTTTAAATAAAATAATTCTGCCATCTGGGTAGTTGTGGACTTTTGTTTTGACTTCAGGATGTTTGTCCTACTGTGGCCTCTGTAGCTGCAGGTTTGTTTTTTTCATGGTTGTCATGGGTCCCATGCCACACAGACACACACTCTTCTGAATTATTTTGTGTTATTTTTATGAGCAACATTGTTTTCATCCTTTTTTCTATGTTTTTTTTCTTTGTATTCTTTATTAGCTTGACACAGCAAGGAGTGAGTGAGTAAAGATGTGTGAAATTAAAAAATTTCAGTCCTCAAAATAGTTCGCAAAATTTTTGCATTTCCCAAAATATTTCACAGATTAGAAAATGTGAAATTCTGCAGACAAAATGTGAAATTCCACTTATGAAATGTGATATTTTACCCACAAAATGTTGGAATTCAGGCAAAATTTGCAACATAAAGGTGAAATTTGATGACATTTTGCATTTCGCAGTGCAATTTTGAATTTTGCAGGCAAAATTTCACAATTTTGAACCCAGGAAAAAATTTCACAGCATGGTGGAATTTCACAGAATGTTTGAGGTGGTGAAATTGCCCGATTTCGTGGCAATTTCACTGGTGAAATTTAATTTCTCAACATCTCTATGAGTGAGCATGGAGAGTATCAGTGATGCAAAAAGTATTCCTAAAAGGAATGTTTCTAACAATACGCTGCTAAAAAGAATACCCCAGACAAATGTCACTTTGCTAATTCTTTTCTTTTTTTCTTGCTTTTTCAAGGCAGCATCAAAAACTTTTTGTGACTTCTGACACACACGTGTATGTTTCAGCTAGGTTCTATAAAGTCATGGCAAAGAGAAAAGACACTGTCCCAGTTATATGCATTTGTCATGCTTGGAGTTTCTGGCTGCTCCTTTTTGGGGCTCAGTTGCCTATCCCTTTAGAGCCAGTCCCACTGCATGTGCAGGCACCTTTTCCCATTGTTTATGTCTCAATTTACAAGTTGTTCTTTCATTTGATAAATCAGGGTTTAGTGCTGTATTGACTCATGGAGCTATTGGCAAGTCTGTGGCCTCCCTGGCTCTGACAGTCCAGCAGCTCGAAGCTGTCAAATACTGCCCCTCTCTGCATGCCGCTGCTTCCACTGTTCAGAGTTCTGTGGGTAACGTGTACTGTGAGCTTATGTTTCTGAGCTCTAGGGTTCCATCATCAGAGCTCATAGCAGCTTCGAGCTGCCAGACTCCCAGAGCTAGGTATTCTATGGAAGTGCCAATAGCTTGATGGTTCAATGCAGGAGCAAGCCTGGTTTATTTAATACAAGGGCAACCTGTAAATTGAGGACAGAAACAATGGGAAAAAGGTGCCTGTACTTGCAGTGGGACTGACTCTAAAAGACTACACAACTGAGCCACAAAAAGGAGCAACAAGAAACTCCATGCATAACAAATGCATATAACCGGGACAGTGACTTTTCTCTTTGCCATGACTTTATAGAACCTAGCTGAAATACAGATGCATGTGTCAGAAGGCTACAAAATGTTTTAGATGCTGCCTTGAAAAAGCAAGAATAAAAGAAAATAATTAGCAAAGTAACTTGCTTAGGGCTATTCTTTTGATAAGAGCGGTGATGGAAACATTCCTTTCAGGAATTCTTTTTGTATCATTGACTACCCTGCTATTTTGCACCTAAACACCTTTCCTCTTCCTATTAAAGAGTAAAAGGGTGCAGTAGCACATTTATTTGCATTTCAGAAACTGTCAGCAGAGTATCAGCTGCCAGGGAGTGGTGGGTGAATGGGGAGAGTCTGGCCAGGCCATCAGGAAATTTCCCCTACTCATTTTGAGATGTGCAATGGGATCTGCTGAATCCACCTGAAAACCCACAAACACAGGCAGAAAGAACCTTGGTTTGATGTCTCATCTGAAAGACTGAAACACTGATTGATTGATAGAAAGGATACATTGACTAGGTTAGCTGGTAGCTAAGCGGTCCAGCAGTCAGGCACTGTTGGATATGATACCAGAATCTCCACTAGTGCAGCTGGTTAGGAAACTCATATGGTAGACCATAATCCTCCATTTGGTAAACACCACCTCAGAGGTGGAAGGCAGGGTGGCAACCAGGGAACTAAGGTTGTCCAGCAATTACAATTATATGTGGATTGAGATTGCTGTGGGGAACACTGGAACCCCTTGAGGGCAGTGGTTCTCAACCACAAACAGACTGCTTTTGCCCAGGTGCGAGAATGGGTTAGGGAGAACCTGGTGTGGGTAGACCAGATCATGGGGGTAGAGGAACAATGGGGAATGATCAGGGGAGCAGTTCTTGAAGTGGCCATTTCTTGCACAAAAAAGTAACTAAAAGGAACAACCATGAGAGACCACTCTGGATCTTTTGGGAGGTAAGGGAGACTATGAAGACTAAAATGAAGATATTTATTAAATACAAGGTAGCCAAAGGGAAGCAGAAATGGGTGGGTTCCCAGGAAAAGTTCAAAGAGGTGAAGGGACATTAGAAGGGGTTAAACAGACACTGGTTTGCAGAGTTCTGAGGGTTTTAAGGGATGGGACAATGAATTGTATAGATACATTAGGAACAAAAGGAAGGCTAGAGGATGGATTTACAGGCTAGCAGAAGAGGAAAGGGTGGAATAAAATGATGAGCAGAAGGCCAATGCCCTAAACAATTACTTCTGCTTAGAGGTCATATTTGAATAAAATGGACCTCTTTAGAAAAGTAAAGATAAAGGCAGTCACATGGGAGGGGGGGTACAGAAATTGGGGAAAGTGGTGGTCAAAGTGGAGTGGATATGGGAAGGCTTATCAACCCTTAGGGTGGTCAAGGCCTCAGGATAGAATGGCTTGCACCTGTGGGTACTTAGGGAACTTGCTTCAGAGCTATAAGGGCTCATGTTCCAGCTATTTAACACTTCACTGGAGTTGGGGATAGTGACAGGGGACTGGAGAACTGCAGACACAGTCCCACTCCACAAGGGGGGGAGGACTTCTGGAACTACAAACTGGTATGTTTTACATCAAGCAAAGGCAAACTGATGAAGTCTAACATGGAGGAAAGCCTAGTGCATTATATGGAAGATAACAGGCTGAAAAATGGCAAGTAGCACGGGTTTGTGTTGAGACAATCATGTCTGAATAACCTGATTGTGTTTCTTGACTGGGTCACTAGTACAATGAACAGAGGTCAAGTGGTGGATTTCTTCTACTTTGACTTCATCAACATCTCTGATTCCATGTCACACAGAAGGAGACTAAAAAAGCTGGAGGACTTAGGAGTAGAGAAGAGATTGGGGAAAGGCAGAAGAGGGTGGTGGATAATGGAGTCAAATCTGGGTACAGGTTGTCATGAGTGGGGTGCCACAAAGTTCAGCCTTGTGACATGCCCCATTTAATCTGTTCAACAGTGACACTGGGAAAGCTATCCATGGTAACATGTCTCTTTGCTGACAACACAAATCTTTATGTCACAGTGGCTAATGAGGAAGGTGTGAGGCAGCTTAGGAGGCATCTTGAAAGGCTTTAGAGGTACTCAGAGGTCTGGCAGCTGAGATTAAATGCAAAATTGTCAAGATAATGCACTTAGGGATACTGGATGAGTAGGGCTATACTAGTCAATTCAGCAGAGGTGAGGGATCTGAAATATCTCATTATTGACTCAGGCAAACCAATCAGTGCAATGGAACATATAGCATGGCATGTAGGAAGCTTGGTTATATAGGTATGGGTTCTGACAGCAGGGGAGCTGATACTACCCTCTACTTCCCATTAGTGAGACATTACCTGGGGTACTGTGGAAAGGTTTGGAGCCCCACCTGAGAAGTGACATAGATAGGCTGGAATCAGTACAGAAACACAAAAATCATTCAAGATCAGCAAGGCAGATATTATTAGGAACAAATGAGAGCCCTGAACATTGACTTAATGGATGCCAGATGGGAGAGGGTAACACGAAAGAGACTTATTAGTTCCCAAGGGATATACACACAGATGTGTGTGTGTGTGTGTGTGTGCATGCACGTGTGCAGGTATGTGTCTCTGTGTATGTGAATTGGGCAAATTGTGAGGACCTGTTTGTTATAAAGATGTAGCCACAAGGCGGCACAATTGGAGACAGGTGGGATGTAAGCTAAAATATATAAAGGGCAACCTTAGGTTTCATTTAAATAAAAATGAAGCATGTAATAAGATTATGGAAGAACATGAACATATATTGGAAGATGTAAAAGTTAAAGTAATAACAAAATTGTACACAAAATTGCCAATGTTCTTAACTAGCATAAAACCCCTCCTGCTACTATAGACCTTTCTTTGGAGAAGAAAATACAGAATAGTACAAGAATACAATAGATCTGGCAAAAGGTAAAAATAATGGCAAATAAAATATATATTAGTCCAAAAAGTAAATTAATACAACTCAGGATGCTGACTGGATTTAACTCCAGAAAAGTGATTTTAAAATTATTTTTTTTCTGTCCCATAAAATATTGGCATAAGAGTGGGGAACAAGGAAACATAAAGCAACAGTTTTTTAATAATTGCATTAGCCTCAATGGCAATTTAATTAGAGATTTTGAAAACATGATTAGCCCCCAGCTAGAGGCATTTAAAAGCATAAACAGCATTGCATCCTAAATAAGACAATGGCCTTTGACAAATTAATGAACCATGTAGAAAATATATATGTTGTTTAAAATTAACTGAAAGCCAGAATTTTTTATCCCCCATTTTTAAATTAGGTTAAGAACCAAACTGATACAAGATAGTTATTCTGCTTATATAGATACATAGACAGTGTCGGCAGATAAGGGCCTATGGCCCACCCAGTCTGCCCATTTGAGCTTGTAAGTTCAGTTTGTTTTCCTAGAAGTCTGTTGCACTTTACCCCTGACCTCCAGAATTCCTTTATGTCTATCCCATGCAACAGTCCCAGCACTGATCCCTGTGGTACCCCACTGGTCACTCTTCCCTCTGTGGAGTGACAGCCATTTACCAACACCCTCTGTGTCCTGCCACCCAGCCAGTTACCTACCCACCACACTACTGTCCTGCCCACACCCATATTCCCCAGTTTGTGTAATAGTCTTCTATGTGGCACAGTGTCAAAGGCCTTTCTGAAGTCCAGATAGGCCATGTCCACTGCCCTCCCCTGATCCACCTCCCTAGTCACCCAGTCAAAAAATTCAATGAGGTTGGTCTGACATGACCTCCCCCTGGTGAAACCATGCTGCCTTGGGTCCTGTAGTCCATTGACAACCAGATGTTCCACCAATCTCTCCTTCAGTAGAAAACATAGAAAAGCAGAACTCTCTATAGGATATTATATCAAATGTAATTTACTGAGCAAAAAATGTAACTGTAATTGTTTGTATTGATTTTATACAAAATGACTAAAAACATATACTACAAAAATCTACATAATATGCAATTTATAAGTTCATTAGAAACTGAGTGTCTTCTTGTCTATCATTTGGTCATCCTTCCTAGTATATCCCACCCTGCTCACAAGTTTCAGGTATGATGACTTTGGCCTTGATAATAATAATAAGGTTGGTGATGTATCAGCTCAAATGGTTAAGATGACCAGCTTCATCTAACAGAAGGAAAATGTATTGTCTAATACAAAGTAGAGCAGAACATTCTAAATATACTTTCACATACTGTTCATATTGCTGTAAATGATACAGTGCAAATATTGAGACTGTGTGGGTTCTCCATACAACAGTCATAATGAAGACTGTCCTTTTATCATGGAATAAATAATAGAAAATCGTACTGTTGTCGTAAAATGACCGATGTCATGCATATGGAAGTAAAAATAATGAAAAGTCATTGGATACATTAAGCATTAAACAAATGACCTCACTTTCACATATTTGTTTACGTAGGCACATCAACAAAGATGTAAAAGCAGGAGGTCACACAGTGTGCTGCCACTCAGTGACTGGTGCCCATGCGTAAGTCCCCCAAATCCCAAACTGGAGAGGATTGGGGAACAAACACACTGCATTCAGGAGGCACAGAATTATGGGTCTGTCAGCTGGAAACTCAAAAACTGGTATTTTCATATAAAAAAATGGAAACCCCAGTGTGTTATAGAAAATCTGAAAAATCTTAGGGTTGCTATGAGAAAAGTTACAAAACAGAGTTTTCATAACAATGTGAAAGATCCTGGAATACATGACGTTTATGACTAATAGTACATTGCAAAAGGTACAACCCTAGTCATACTGCAACCAAATCCCTAATATAGAAGCTTCTTTTTGTACCTCAAACAGTCACACGTGCAGTATCTAGGTATAAAGTTATTTTCAGGACTGGCATTTGCAGTTGTTCACCATTGACACATAGGGACACTCGAAGTCACAATTTCAGATTGGAGAAGGGAAGATTCAGAAGGGAAATGAGAAAACACTTTTTTACAGAGAAAGAGTGGTGTCTGGGTGGAACACATTGCCTACAGAAGTGGTATCCTGTACAACAGTGAACTGCTTCCAAAGGAGATGGGATAGGGTAAGAGGGAGGGTCAGGGGAGGGGAAGGACTGGCAGCTGCAGAATAAGGGTTGCTAGCTGCATGCTCAAACAGACTTGGTAGATCATAAGGTCTTTATCTGCTGGCAAATTCATATGTTCATATGTTTATATTGTGTTCAAAGTGAGTACACCGGGAAATCAATTGACACACTCATGGTTTTACTTGTGACTGTATCTTCTACAGTTGCTGTGATTTCGGCAGTCCCAAATTTAACTTGAAGTATCAGTTCATTCTGTTTTCCTTTATGACCCTTTGAAAATGTATTGTCATACTGGCAACTTTTATAATCTTCTCTGACGCAGCTACATACATAATACCTTTTTCTCTTCTGTGCAGTAAAAGGGAAACTCAACACAATCCTCATCATCTTCTAAAGGGTAAAAGGAATGTTTTTGGATCTTATATGCCTTCACAGACTCTCCATTATGTATCAGTGTACGTAGCACATCAAAACACACCACTTTGCCATCTTTAAGGACATGCATTCTGTTTGCCATCTTTATGGATATGCATTCTGTTATGATCATGAATGTCAGAATCAAACTCTTCAGATGTTTTGACCCCATAAGTGCGAGCACTGATTCGTTCCTGGACTATCATTGGGTTTTCTCAAAATTTCTCAAATTGCTCCTTTCACTACAGTTAACTGTGGATCATGTGGACGGAGTATTTTACATCTGTCTCTAAATTCCCTTTTGATCATTTCATACAGAAATTCACTTGCTGCATATCCCCCAATCAATAACACATAATCTTTTCCAGTTTCTGAAATTGAAAGATCAAGTTTGGAGACAGACTTTTTAATATTGCTTAGACTTTCAGAAAAAAAAGTTTCCACTTTCTCACGTGTTAAGTATATTTTACCAGATGAGAAAGATGCACACCCTCAATATCATCCTTATGTTTAGTTGCAAGTTGAGTCAAGTTATAGGGGCAAGAAATGAAAATGCCATTTTTAGCAATGTTGCACTTTCGTAATGAAAAATCATTAAGTATACTGTGGTGTTCCTCAGGATGACTCTTGCTATAATCTTCCCAAATTTCTTGTCTTTTTTTTCCACCCCCGTGCTCACTGGTCCCCCACTCCTTCAGGCTCCACATGTTTCCCCCAGCCCCACTGTCCTTACCCAGCCCTCCTCTGGACCTCACATTGCAGCCAATCCCGGGTTATCCCAGTGTATCCCTTCACCGGACGGGTCCCCTTCCTCCAAGGGGGAAAGCACCAAGGGAGAGGGATGGCCCTAGCACATACTTCTAGGGACCAGAATGCTGCCTGAGGAACAGGAGGCCCTGGGAAGGTGCTAGAGGCACTCACGGAACAAACGGCCATCATCCAGCAGCCAGCAAGTGATTATTACTGATTTCCTTGTGGTGTGTGTCATCCGGACATCATGGCAAGAGCTGACGTCTGCCATGTACCTCCCAGCAATGACCCCGACATGTTGCCCTAACCCTGGCCTCCACCAGTGGTTGCCCAACACCGGGTCACAGACCTCCCTCCCTCTCTGAAGACAACAAGCAGTCATGGATTGCTCAAGCTATCTCCCCCGGCTGGCCCTCCAGCGACCCAAGCTCATTCCCAAACCCAGGTCACTGGCATTGCAAGCAGAAATCCAACCACTGTGCCAGTGGGATGGCCCTATCCCAAATTTCTTGAAATATGTGATCCATAAATTTACAAAGCTTTTGTCTACTTTTGTTCCTCCACATCTACATCCACTGGCTTTTTGTATTTCCTTTAGGTATCCATCAGAAACCACTTCATGGACAGTAATGTCAATTGTTCCACCTGTGGAACAATGACATTCAACAGAATAAAACCTGTGAGTGTGTGTGTTGATTAAGCAATAAAAGTCTCATATCCATACATCATATAATCATTTAAAAAAATTATATTTCAGACATTAGTGTTGATGAATGCAAAGCATACAAAACAAGGAAATGAAAGAGTATGCTTTGGGTCTCCAGATAATTAGCTAATAAGTGGTGGGGTATTCCCTGGGGATGTTCAACCCTAATGCCCGTTCCTCCCCACCAGTACATAACTTTCTGTCCAAAGCATGAGGCACAGCTCCAAAACAGTACTTCTTAAACATGGAAACATAGACTTTGATGGCAGATAAGAACCACTTGGCCCACCCAGTCTGGTTAGTCCCTATCTAATGGATAAGCTGCAGATACTAGTTAACTAATGGCCTACTTCCTTCTACCCCCAGCTAGAATTGCCTTATGCCTATCCCATGTATTCTTGAACACCCTACTCTTTTTGACCCCACAACCTCCTCAGAAAGGCCGTTCCATGTGTCCACCACCCTTTCCATGAAAAAATACTTCCTCATCTTGCCCATGAGCCGTCCCTCCCTCTATCTTCAAATTGTGCCCCTTGTTCTTGCGCATTTCTTTTGATGAAAGATGCTAACCTCCTGGACTTTTTTGACTCCCTTGAGCTACTTGAAAGTTTCTATCATGTCACCTCACCTTTCCCTCCTATCCTTGATAGTATACATATTCAGTTCCTATTATCTCTTTTCATATTGCTTTTGGTGCACTCCCTGCACCATTTTAGTTGTCTTCCTCTGGACTGCCTCTGTCCTGTCTATATCCTTGAAGAGATGGAGTCTCCAGAACTACATGCTTCAGATGGGGTCTCACCATCTGTCTGTACAGAGGGATAAGAACTTACCATTTTCTACTGGTGATGCCTCTCCCTATGCATCCCAGTATACCCTAGTGCTCTTTTCTGCCTTCTCACATTGCTTGCCTAACTTTAGGACATCTGTCATGACTACCCCGGTCCCTTTTCATTTTTATTGTTGTTAGTATCTCCCCCAATTGTGTACTCTTCCCCTAGGTTTTTGTTTCCCAGGTGCATTACTTTACACTTCTTTACATTGATTCCAAGCTGCTATACTTTTGACCATTCCTCCAACCTAGCCAAGTCCCCTCTCATGC
This sequence comes from Neoceratodus forsteri, assembly GCA_016271365.2. NCBI lineage: Eukaryota > Metazoa > Chordata > Ceratodontiformes > Ceratodontidae > Neoceratodus > Neoceratodus forsteri. The sequence goes on from CM028131.1 coordinate 14,265,905, forward strand.
TTTCCACCCCCTTGTGTATCAACTCTGTAGCAGATCATTGTGTCATCTGCAAAGAGGCATGCTTTTCTTTCCAGTATCTCCACAATATCACATATAAAGACAATAAAAAGGACCCATCCTGGTACTGAGCCCTGCAGTTCCCCACTAGTAATCCCATTGTTTTCAGGGTGGACTCTGTTTACTATCACCCTCTGTGTCCTGCTGTCCAGCCAATGTTTTACCCAGTCTACCACCCTGGGACCCACTCCCAGGCTGCCTAACTTGATTATTAATCTTTTGTGTGGGACTGTGCCAAATGCCTTTCTGAAGTCTAGGTAGACTATGTCCACAGCCCCTCCCTGGTCTACTATTTTGGTCATCAAGTCAAAGAAATCTATATATGACCTTTCTGCTGTGAATCCATGGTGACTTTGGTCCTGTACACTGCTGGCCTCTAGGTACTCAACAGTTCTTTCTTTCAGAATTGATTCCATCATTTTCCCAACCACTGAGGTCAAACTAACAGGTCTGTAGTTTCTTGCCTCTGCCTTGCTCCCACTTTCTTGAAGAAGAATCACATTCACCTTTCTCCTGTCCTCAGGTACCACCCCATCCTCCCATGACTAGTTAAAAATGGTAGTCATTGGAATCACTAGTTTGCCTAATGATTTTTTTAGAATTCTGGGGTGAATCCTGGCAGGCCCCATTGGTTTGTTCACCTTTAGTTTCAGGAGTTCTTTCAGGACACTTTCTTTTGTGAATGGCCTGGTATCAACTCTCTATCCAGAGTGTTTTATTGTTTGCTTTAGGTACTTCCCCATCCTTTTTTGAATTCTGAGCAGACATATGTATTCAGTATCCCTGCTTTTTCACTGTCAGCCTGTGCCCATCCCCCTCTCTTTTATTAAGCCTCATTATCCCTCCCTTGGTCTTTCTACACTCCCTAATGTACATATGAAAGATTTTATCCTTCTTGTTCTTGACTGAGATGACTATCTTTTCTTTAGTTTGGGACTTTGCTATTCTGACTGCCTTCACCCCTTCCTTCTGCTTTAACTGATACAGTTCTCTGTTCTACTCCTTCTATGTTTCATTATACTTCCTGAACGATGTATTTTTCTCTCTAACCTTCCCTGCCACCTCTGTTGAGAAACATACTGTTTTTTTCCATCATTTTGTTTTATTTATTTATTTGCTTCACACAAGAGTTTTTGCCTCTGTGATGGCAGGTTTGATTTTTCTCATTATTCCTCCACCCGTTCTTCTTGTACCTTTACTAATGCTTTCCTGAGGCATTCTCAAATTTAGCCAGAGTCAGGTCTCCTGAAGTCCATTACACTCACTTTTATATGGCATGACTCTATGGCTGTGTTTATTGCGAACCAGACTCTTTGGTAGTCATTTGTTCTCGGATGGGTACCCAGTTTGAAATCTGTGATCCTCTCTCTGTCCCACAGAAACATAGAAACATAGAATTTGATGGCAGATAAGGACCGCTTGGCCCACCCAGTCTGCCCATTTCCCTACCTGATGGATAAGCTGCAGATCCTAGTTAACCAGCAGCCTACTTCTTTCTACCCCCACCCCCTAGAATTGCCTTATGACTGTCCCATGCATGCTTGAATTCCACCACTGTTTTGACTCCACAACCTCCTCTGGAAGGCTGTTCCATACATCCGAACCCTCTGTGAAAAATACTTCCTTAAATTACCTCTGAGCTGCCCCTTCTATCTTCAAATTGTGCCCCTTGTTCTTGCACACCTCTTTTTGAAAGATGCTACCTCTTGGACTTTGTTGATTCCCTGAGGTACTTGAACATTTCTATCATGTCCCCCCTCTCCCTTCTTTCCTTGAGGCTATACATATTAAGCTCCTTAAGTCTCTCTTCATATGTCTTCCGGTGCAGACTCTGCACCATTTTAGTTGCCCTCCTCTGGACAGCTTCCATCCTGTCTATGTCTTTGTGGAGATTGGGTCTCCAGAACTGCAATGCCAGGTCTAAGATTGCTCCCTCCCAAGTGGTTTCCAACACTAGCTATTTGAGGCACACTCTTAGTGATACCCTCTTTGGAGGTAGAGAAGTGTGGCTTCCCATATGTTGCCAACACAATCCAGTGTAGATTTCTTTACAAAGGGCTCTGTGGCCCCTCTATGAAAAAAAAAAGATGATGTCTGGACCTTGCTTGCTCAGGGGAAGGGGTAGGCATTAGGGCTGACATCTCCAAAAAAGACTGCACCACTGATTCACTAAATTTCCAGAGATAAAACCCTCTGTTTTTCATTGCTTTAGTTTGTGTGCTTTGCATTCTTCAACCCTAATGTCTCCATTAACATAGTGTTTTGCAATGAATTTCCCTTCTTTTTCCAATAGTCGAATCATATCTTCATTTACACAGATTCCTTCAGCACCTGCACAAAATGAAATAGAGATAGTCCAGACCAAATGCATGGGATCATCAACCCTTGACACATATGTCAACACTTTGTAAGTTAAGGCTCCCCAGCCCACTGCAAGGTGTCGTGTGTGTGCCAAAACACTGCACTGCCCTTTCCTAGACTGGGGCCAGTGACACACATTGCAGTGTCCTCTTTCCCAGCCTTAGCTCATTAAGCCAGCTAACCATGTTTGCACCTAAACTTACAGTAGGTCACTGGCATGGGAATGCAACGTGGACCCAAGTGGGACATTGGATATGCCTGTAAACAGCATTACTTCTTTTTTTTTTTACATTTTGATACTAAATTTTCAACACTCGTTTTATGAACAATCCAAAAAAAGAAGTCTACTTAAGATTACATAGAAAAGAGGCTGGGGGAGGTATTATGCATGAAGGGGGGTTCTAGTGCTGGTGGATTCCATATGGAAGGGGATCAGATAGGGCAGTAAGGGGGAAGGCATAGCCAAATACCCACAGCCCTCCTTACTGCCTTCTCACAATGCTTGCCCAACTTTAGGTCATCTGCTGTAACTACTCCCAGGTTCCTTTTCATTTTTGCTGTTGTTAGTATGTCACCCCCATTGTATTCTTTTCCCCTGGGGTTTTGTTTCCCAGGTACATTACTTTGTACTTCTTTATGTTGAATCTAAGCTGCCACTCATTTGACCGTTCCTCCAACTATCCCAAGTCCCTGCTCATCCTTTCCACCCCACCTTGTGTATCAACCCTGTTGCAGATCTTTGTGTCACCTGCAAAGAGGCATGCCTTTCCTTTCAGTCCCTCTGCAATGTCACTTATAAAGACATTAAAGAGGACCAGTCCAAGTAATGAACCTTGTAGTACCCTGCTAGTATCCCCCCTTTCTCCAGAGTGGACTCCATTTACTATTACTCTCTGCATCCTGTTGTCCAGCCAATGTTTTATCCAGGCTACCACCTTGGGACCTACTCAAAAGCTGGCTAACAAGTATATTAATCTTTTTCATAAGACAGTGTCAAATGCCTTGCTGAAGTCTAGGTAGGCCATGTCCACAGCCCCTCCCTGGTATAGGGGGAGGGTACTGGAAAGACCATTGAGGAGAAGACAAGGAGATGTACATGAATTAATCTAGAGAGGCCACCAAACTAGTCAGAGCAGCCAAGGCTTCCAGGCAGCTGAGGCTGGCATAGGGTATTAAAAACAGAGAAAATGATTTCTTCAGATACATATGGAAAAGAAGGAACAACAAGGACTAAATAGTGAGGATAAAAAAAGGACAGAGTAGGTGGACAGAGGGGACAGAGGGGAGGATCAGGGAGAGACATCAAAGGAATACTTCTGTTCTATATTCATGCAAGAGAAAGCACGGCAGGTGCCACAATGGAGGGTTGGGCAAGGCAGGGGGATAGAGGAGTTGACAGATGCAAGAATTAATGAGGACAGGGTACTGGAAGGACTGAAGGCATTGAGGGTGGACAAGGCAGCTGGGCCAGGCAGCATTCACCCTAGGGTACTCAAGGAGCTGGCTGAGGTTCTGGCTAGGCCACTGGAAGACCTCTTCAATATTGCCCTGGACACAGGATGCATACCACAGGACTGAAGGATGAACCATGTGGTGCCCATCCAAAAAGGTGGACCAAAGGATGAACTGGGAAACTACAGGCCACTGAGCATCACATTAATCATGGGGAAGCTCATGGAGACAATTCTGAAAAAGAGGCTGGTGACTTTTTTGGAGGACAATGGACTCCAGGATATGCAATAGCATGGATTTGTCTCAGGCAGATCCTGCCAGGCCAAACTCATTGAGTACTATGATTGGGTAACAAGGGAACTAGAAAAGGGTCATGAAGTGGATGTCCTGTATCTGGATTTCAGCAAGGTGTTTGACTCTGTGCTGCATGGGTGGCTGGGGAGAAAGCTGGAAGCTTTGGGGGTGACAGTGAATATGGTGAAATGGATAAAGAATTTGCTAAGCGGTAGACAGATAAGGGTAATAGTGGGGAATGGAACTCTTAGCACTGAGGGCAATGATGAGTGGGGTACCACAGGAATCAGTGTTGGGGCCAGTGTTGTCTGGGTTATTCATAGCTGATATAACACATGGGATCTGAAGTAAGATCAGTCTGTTTACAGACGACACCAAAATGGGGGCAGTGGTTGATGACATTGAGGGATGGAAGGGGGCTACAGGATGACCTAACTAAACTGCAGGAATGGTCAGAAACATGACAGCAGGGGTTCAATGTTAAGAAGTACAAGGTAATGCACTTTGGAGCAAAGACCCAGGGGAGGGACTATCATCTGGGAAGGGTACAGTTGTGTAGCACTGTGGAGAAAAAGGACCTAGGGGCTGTAATAACTGACAACAGAAATAATTCTGCTCAGAGTAGAAAGGTGGCAGTGAAGGCCAATAAGATGCTGAGGTGTACAGAGAGAGGAATCTCATCCATAAGTAGGGAGATAGTCCACCCTGTACAGGTTACTAGTCAGGCCACACACCTGGAGTACTGCATACAGTTCTGGTGCCAGTACCTGAGGAAGGATGTCAGATTGTTGCTGGGGGTGCAGCATAGAGTGACAAAGATGATCCAGGGATTGGAGGGCATGCCATATGAGGAAAGGCAGAGCAAGCTAAGTTTGTATTCATTGGAGGAGAGGAAGAGTGGGGGCACATGATAGAGTCCTTTAAGAACTTGAAAAGGATGAACAAGACTCAAACAGAGGGGATTTTTCAATTAAGAAGAGGAAGGGACATGAGAGGGCACAGTCTTAGATGGGAGGGGGATTCAAGAGTGAGGTAAGGAGACAGTTCTTCATGGAAAGGGTGGCGGGCAAGTGGAACGCTCTACCACAGGAGGTGGTGGCCTGCAAGACAGTGGGCAGTTTCAAGAGGGGATGGGACATGGCTAGTGTGAGGGGGAGGGTAGATCTAAAGATGGAAGGAGAGGGAGGGGCAGCTGCAAGATGAGGAATTAGCTGCATAATTAAGCAGACTCAACAGACCATAAGGCTTATTTCTGTTGGCATTTTGTATGTTCGTAAGAAGTGGGCATACCAGGGAGGTATGCTGCACTCTTGGTATGTGAAATGAAACAAAAAACTCCAAAATATGCAAAAAAAAAAAAAAAGAATACAGGCTGCAATACCAAGCAGATAATGCTAATGATGTTTGTATTGAGTTCACAAATGAGTAATGTGTGACACCAGTTACTAGCACTAAGGACCCGTGTGGATTCTTCTTAGGTGAGGGGAATCCAGTTCACCAAGCCACCATTTAAATGAAATCTTTAAAGTGACTGCATCATCATACGTTGTTACAGGTGGTAATAGAGCTAGATCCCTTAAGTCGAGCTAACAGACATAACAGAAATGGGAAATTACATGTGATAAAGTGCAGTGGTAAAGACATTTGTGATCATACAGTATGAGTAAATCCAAATAGTTAAAATGGAGGGAAATAAACAACAACATCAAGTTCACTACAGTATTTATTAGTCTAGAACTCCCAGCTGGGTTTTCTAATAGTGTAAATCCTGGTGGACAACTAACTGCTGGATAGATGCTATGAAGCAGACAGGGAACCAGTGAAGTGTGACCTATAAGAGAGAACAGAAGGGTGGGGGGATAGAATGGGGGAAGGGGGTGAGATTAGGGGAGAGGTAAGGGGAGAGAAAGTGTGGAGGGAAAAGGGGGAATAGGGAATGTGAGAAAAAGCAAGTTAGGTATTTATGCATTTTAAGTAGAAAACATACTCAAATTAGACATTGTTTACAAAGTAAAACATTTGTTTTCTAAAGCTAACAATGTTCTTGCTATTTATGCCTATCAGTTTATAAATCTAGAAGAGGAATGGTATTAGGTCCCAGTTTTTATTAAGACCACCTGCAGAGACCTCGCCAAGAGTGAAACCAAGTCTATAATGATGAAGTAGTTTCCCTTTATGGTCTCCGTCTCTCACATTGATCGTTATATGATCACTCCCACTAAGGTGTGCAGTACTAGGGTCAGAGCTGTGATAGTGGTACAAATGGGAGAAGGCAGAGGATTCACAATTAGCATTTGTAACAGACTGAATGTATTCCTGTAGGCAACCCCTGAGAGGGTGAACAGTTCTATCTTAGCAAACTAAGGAGCAATCACACCAGATGGCACACACCACAAATCGGGTTTTGCAATTAATAAAGTGGTGTTCCCGATATGTAACCTTGTTATCCTATTAACTGGGTACTATGAAGAGGGCTCTGGAATGTGGGTGTCTGAATGAGGGGGAATGTGATGTGGGTTAATGGGATTCCTGACTGTTGCCTACACAGTACATGGGAGGGATGGGGCCATACCTGTGGCACTCTTCGTCTCCTCCACAATGTGTGCCTCCTGGGGGTGTTGATATATAAAGTTGAACCAGCATAATATTCTGTGGTGATTGGCATACACAGCCTATGATGCTTTGCATTATGGGGTTATAGAAATATAGAAAAATAGAAATTGATGGCAGATAAGTACCAGAAGGTCCATCCAGTCTGCCATTTTTTCTACCTTATGAATGTGCCATAGGCCTGTACTCTATCAATGGCCTGTCTATTCATACTCATATTTATTGCTCTCTTATGCCTATCCCATGTCTGTTTGAAGCCCTGCACTGTATTCATATCCACCACTTCCTGAGGTAGGCCGTTCCATGCATCGACCACCCTTTCTGTGAAAAAGAACTTCCACACATTCCCCTTAATCGGCCTCCCTCTAATCTCATCCTCTGTCCTCTTGTCCTGCTATTTTTCTTATATTGAAACTGTTAGAATCTTTCACATTGTTAATGCCCTTAAGACATTTGAGTGTTTCGATCATATAGCCTCTCTCCCTCCTTTGCTCTATGGTGTACATATTGAGCTCCGTTAATCTGTCCTCATATGTTTTCTGATGCAGTCCCTGCACCATTTTGGTTGCCCTTCTCTGGACTGTCTTCATTTTGTTAATGTCCTTGTGCAGGTGTAGCTTCCAGTACTGCATGCAGTACTCTAGATGGGGTCTAACCAGTGTCTTGTAAAGAGGGATTATTAACTCCCTCTTACAACTTGTGATACCCCTACTAATACACCCAACATCCCTCTAGCCTTATTTACTGCTTTAGTGGTCTGCTTGGATGATTTATGGTCACCTGTGATTATGATGCCCAAGTCTCTTTCTTCCCTTGTAATTGACAGCAACTCTCTTCCCAACCTATAGGTGGCTTCAGGGTTTCTCTTCCCTATGTGCATGATCTTGCAATTCTTCACGTTAAACCCTATTTGCCACTCTTCCGACCATTCTGCCAGTTTATTCATATCTCTTCTCAATCTGCCTACCCCAACTGGATCATCTACTCTGTTGCAGTTCTTGGTGTCATCTGCAGACAGACAAACCTTACCCTCCTGTTCATCTGTAATGTCACTGATGAAGATATTGAAGAGGAGTGGCCACAGACTGATCCCTGAGGTATTCCACTTCTGACTTGCATCTGTTCTGACTGTATACTATTTACCACCACTCCCTGTTTTCTGCCCTCCAACCAGCTTGCCATGCAGTTGACCAACCTCTGACCCACCCCAAGCCTTCCCAGCTTATTAATCAATCTTCTGTATGGAACAGTATTGAAAGCTTTGCTAATGTTAAGGTAGGTGACATCAACTGCTCCTCCTTGGTCCATCATTCTGGTTACCCACTCAAAGAAATCTATGAGATTAGTTTGCGAGGACCTTCGTGTTGCAAACACATGCTGTCTTGGATCCTGTACTCCTATGGATTCTAAGTGTTGCACTATCATTTCCTTAAGGAGTGCTTCCATAATCTTGACCACTTCTGAGGCAAGACTGACTGGTCTGTAGTTCCTTGCCTCCTCCCTGATACCACTCTTGTGGAGCGGGATCACATGAGTCCTTTTCCAGTCTTCTGGGACCTCCCCTGTGTCTGGGACTCATTAAACAGTTCTGATAATGGCTGTGCTAAGTCTAACCTTAGCTCCTTTAGTACCCTGGGATGTATGCCATCAGGTCCCATTGCCTTGTCCACCCTGAGCTTTGCGAGCTCTTGTAGGACCCTTTCTTTTTTGAAGGAACTAGTGCACACCTCCCTCCCCCCATGTCCATGGTGCTAAGCTTTAGGCCCTGCCTTACCTTCTCCTCCGTAAATACTGAGCAGAAGTATCTATTCAGGATAGATGCTTTTCCTTGGTCCTCCTCCTCATCCCTCCTTATCCCCTTTCATCTTAGCAATACCCCCTCTGGACTTTCTCCTTTCACTATCTATAGAAAGTCTTGTCACCTTCTTTTACTGTTCATGCTAGTGTTTTCTCAGCTTTGGCCTGTGCTCCCATTACTGCCTTCCCTGCTTCCCTTAGGAAAGTTTGGTATGCCTCCCTATCTTCATCCTGCTGCATTCCATTATTTTTCCTGAAGGCCAGCCTTTTGACTTTGACCTTTTCTGCTACTCTTTTTGAGAGCCAAAGTGATTTCCTTCTTCTTTTGCTCTTGCTTGGCCTAGTTAAACCATACAATGTGATGGTCACTGGCCCCCAGTTGACCTTGTACCTGGAGATCTGTGATCCTTTCCCCATTAGTCAATACTAGATCTAGGATAGCTCTGTCTCTTGTGGGTTGTTCTACCAGTTGCTAGAGTCCCTCCCCCTGCAGGGAATCAACTATGTGTCTAGTTCTGTCAGATGTTCCTTCTGGTATTGACCAATCTGTATTTGGCAGGTTGAAGTCTCCTATTATTAGAACCTCCCATTTAGCCATCATGTTTTGTATATCTTCACAATGTATCTACGTTCTCCCCCTGGTCTGGAGGCTTGTAGACAACCCCAGTTCATATGGCTGCCCCATTTCCTGTTTATTTCCTGTTTTCAGGGTGACCCACAGTTTTTCTGACTCCACTGACATAAAGGTCCACTCCACCCCCCATTTTTGCACTTTGGTCTCTTCAAAACAGTACATTGCCGGGTATTGAAGTCTCTTAAGTGTGGTTACCAGTGACCCATGTCTAGCTAATGGCTACTATGTCCAGTTTTGCCTCTGTCATTGTTGCCTGCAGGTCTGGGATCTTGCTTCCCTGACTGCAAGCATTTGTGTATATGATTTTCTATTGACCAGATTTCAGTGTGCTTGTTGGGTGAGGTACAGTGTTTCCCCTGTGTGTCGTATAGGAAGCCGGACTTTTTCCTTACCTGGTGATGCAAGTTAACTGGAAATATGCTGAACTCCTGTTTAATCACTAGCTGGGGGGGGGGTGTTCTTCCCATTAGACATATCAGGTGCTGCACCCCTCTCCCCTTTTGCTAATTTATGTATGATTTTGTATTTCTTTGAAATTTGGCTTCCTGACCAATGCCCTTTGGGGTATTCATTGCCTCAGTGCTTACACACTGAGGTTCTTTGTCTTTTAGCTTGTTTTTTTGTTTTATTGGGCTTACCACAACATAACCCAGATAGACCACTTTAGGGTAGCTGGTTCATTCCACTGGGGTGTCACACAGATAAGGCACACTGATGAGTCCTGGTAGGATGAAACACATGTATGTGTCTTCTGCTGGCACACTTTGCAGAGTGTGTAAGTGGCCTTTCAGCACCATGTATTTCTGCTTAAAGTTGAACCAGCATAATATTCTATGATTATTTGCATATACAGCCTATGATGCTTTGCATTAGGGGTATATGTGATTTTATATTACATATATATATATATATATATATATATATATAGAGAGAGAGAGAGAGAGAGAGAGAGAGATATTTGATGGGGTACTGGGGCAAATCCACCCACAATGAGGGAAGCAGCAGACAGAGCCCCCTGCAAGAAATTACAGTGACACCAGGAGGGTGTGATCACAACAGGTAGTATGTGATCTTATAGGGAGTAACTCAATTCCCAGTCATGCATTTTGCTCCCACCCTTTTGCCTGCACTCTTCTTTACTGAGTGTGGTTTGTTTTTTCCCTAAGGTTAGTGAACCCATAAAGTCATACATTATCTTGGGGAGTCTGCTGCCAGTGTATATGTAATGACAGACATTACAGCTGCCACAATGGAGCATTCTTTTAGGTAGGGGTAGTAATCCAATTGTATAAGGAGCATGATCTGCAAAGTGGCTATGGGTTACCTTGTCAGAAATTGATGTTCCTTTACACTACACTACTTTAGGGAAGTTTCCAATCACATTCTGTAGATCTGGGTTTGTGTGAAGCACATGCCAGTGCTTTTTTTAAGGCTCCCAATATTCTTGGTCTATTGGAATTAAATTCAGTAATGAACTTACTATCAAATCTCTGATCCTGGTCTCTGCTTTTTGGGGATTATTAGACTATTTCTCTCTTGCGAAGAGGTATTAAATCATACCTGATCTACCACATCTTCTTCATACACTCTACTGACAAACCCATAGAACTAATCTTCTGCTTGTTTAAGATAGGTCTGGTCTGAGGAACAATTACATTGTGATGCAGAAATTGTCCCTTGGCAATATCATGCTTATGACTGTGGATGGAATCTACAACCATTTTGTTATCTGCAGCTTGAGAATGGAGGTTTGTGGAACTCATTTTTTGGACATTTCAATGTATTCTTCCAAATCTACAAATCACTATGGCAACTAAAATAAAATAATCCCCTCTTTCTGTTTAGAATGTTGGAGACATAACTCCAAATTACTTATCTGATGGCCATTAGGAAACTGAAACAGCTTGTCAAATATTGGTTGCCTATTAAACTGGAGATTTATTTGTTTACCCCCATCGAAATGCAACAGCTTGTACATTTAAATGATTAGCATTTAACCATTTTTTGCTACTAATTCAGTTGAGGATCAATACCTTTCAAGAAAGATTCATACCTCATAAATGTTACCATTTCCCAGCAAATTATGTAAAGATTTATACTGTTTTTAACCTCTCATGACCTATCTGATAAAATGTCAGGCCTTCAGTGAATTACCCAGACTAAATACATAAATGTATCTTTGACAGAAAAGGGCTGTGGCCTGCTTCCCAAACATAACAGATAAGAGCTACTGAGATCTCTTATAGTAAGTGTGTGTGTGTGTGGGGGGGGGGAGAAGCAGTCAAACTCTAGGCAAGGGAGACCTCATCTAATGAATTAAGTGCTGACAAACCATGAGTGATACAGAAGCAAATGTTACGATACCTCTTATTGGACCAAGATAGATGTGACAAAAATAACTTATGCCATTTATAAAATTCCTGATCAAGCAACTGCAAACAGAAGACTGTTTTTTTTGTCATTTTACAATATGATATACTGAATGTGTATTTACTGAGTTGCTGGATCAGGGTCTTGATAAAATAATAACATTTACTCAATGCATTTAAAATTCCATCAGGTGGTCAGAAAATAGTCTATGAGAAATTGTCTGAAAACTAACAACTATAAGATGCAAAAATAGCATGTATAGATATATATTTTTTATGGCAAAAAAACTCCATTTGATACATCAGTTAGGGTTGTTTCACAGTGACAAAAGTGAGGAAATTTGATGTTAGGGTGGCCACTTGCCCACTTTCTACCCTTCCCCACCAGCAGGCATCAGGTTATGCGTTGGGGTCATCATTCTAACTCTCACCCCATCCCATGTGTAAACAAGCTGAGGTGGTGCAGTATAGGATAATGGGGTGAGAGTTAGACTGACAACCCCAATGCACACCACGATGCCTGTTGGTGGGGAGGTGGGTGGGGTGCAAGGTGGGTGGCAACCGTCACATTGAATTTCCTCACTTTTGTCACTGTGGAACAACCTTACCTGATGTATTAAACAGAGATTTTTACCATGAATTTCCCTTCTTTTTGAGAATGAGGACTATAAATAGTGAATGGAATGTGGTGGTGCGAGCGCTGGCCCTTTGGGCCCCATGCTCCCACCATGTGATTGTTTGTCACATAATAATGGTTATGGTAATGCAATTGCAAATGCAAATGGTAATGCACATGGTGAGGCAAATGTAAATGATAACGCAAACATTAAGAGAAAAGCAAATGCAAAGGGTAATGCACACAGTGGCATAGACAGGAATGGTAACAATAACAGAAATGCAAACGCAAGTGCGTATGGAAACACAACTGGTAACGCGCACAGTCATGGTACCGCAATAGAAAACACAAAGTCTAATGGCAACAGCAACGATGACACCAAAGGAAACACAAACAGAAGCGTGTAGGCGAATGCAAATGGTAATGCACATGGTGACACAAAATGAAATGCAAAGAAAAAGAGTTATGGAAATGCAAATGTTAACAGTAACGGAAGTGCAAATGAAAATGCAAAGGGTAACGCACATGGCGGCATACACGGGAATGGTAATGCAACAGAAACACAAACGTAAGTGCATACAGAAATGCAAATGGTAACACACACGGTCACAGTACCGCAATAGGAAACGCAAATGCTAATGGTAACAGCAACGATGATGCCAAAGGAAACGCAAACACAAATGGAAGTGCGTACATAAACGCAAATGGTTATGCACACAGTGATGTAATTCGAAATGCAAACATAAACAGTAGTGGAAATGCAAATGGTAACAGTGACGCAAATGCAAGCACAAAGGAAAATGCAAAATGAAATGCACTCAGTGACGTACACAGGAACGCTAATGCAAATGGGTATGGAAACACAAGTGTAAACGCTAACTGTAACAGTAACGGAAGCACACACACTGTTTTTGCCCAACAGCTGCAAAGAGAAACACAGTGAGTACAAAGAATGTATCCATAATAATGGGCCTCGGAGCAGAAAATGAGCACATGGAATACTAAATTACTTATATCTCAGGAACCGTAGGACATAGAAAAATAATTAAAATTTCATATGATTTATGACTTTCCTGGCTAGTTTTGAACTTAGCCACTTAGCAGGGGACTAAGCATTTTCTGATGAAAAGTCCGTATCTCAAAGCATTTCCAAGATACGGTCCCGAAAAGCGCAGCAGATGCCGCAAATGGTAGTCTATAGGAAAAAGCATCTAATTCAGAGTACCGTAACTTTGCATCCCTTTAATATTTTGTCACCAAACAACCAAAAGACACATTGGTGGGATGCTTGCTTTTTTCCCTCCAGATTGCAGCTCAATAGAGCAAACCAGTGTTTTGCAGCAGGGTGGCAAACAATTCCTGTTATTTTGGCCATAGTGTCACAAAGTAGTGTCGCAAAACACAACACTTTTGCAAAAAAAAAAATCACAAAAGTGTCGTAGGTTCTACACTACTTTGCAACACTACTTTTCCCAAAAATTTCAAAAACATATTTCTGGGGTATTTAACTCCCCAAAAAAAGACACGACTAGCATCCTCCGGGCTCGACTGGGTAAGCACACAAAGAATTGTGTCCCTAGACGGTCCCAATTTTTAAATGCCAAGCATTTTTGTGATCAGTAACTGAAAAAAAAAATGTCTGACTCACGACACTACAGGGGTCATTTGTGACACTGTCAAACTTTTTGTTAATTTTTCCCATAGACTATAATGGGAAACTTGTTTTTTAAATAACTTTTGAACCGTTCAATATTTTTTCATGAAATCTTCAAAAGTCACATCAGAGATCTTGGCTGCATGTTCCCTGAAGTTTTCAAACCAGTCACGCAAACTGTACAACCTGTAGGTATGAGCAAAGAATGCAGAAAAAAAACTTAAGTGCACTACAGAATGTCACTTTATAACTCCGCAACTGTATATCCAACTATCATGAAACTTGGCTGATACCAAGATCTATGCTACTGCTCTGTGCCTGCCAAATTTCAAGCAAATCCATCATACAGTGGCAAAGTTATTAAATGCAAAATTTCACACTTAAACCTTAAATGGAGTACTCAACCCTAACTATAGTGGCACTACTGTGCCACTATACTGTATATATATATATATTTACAATAAATTTGTTTACTGGCATTATTAGTATCTTCTGACAGATGGTCAGACTTGTGATTACTAATTGTGAGTATAGTTCATGAAATAATGAGCTTGATATTTGTTATTTCATATAGTCCCCCATTATGCCTTATGCATGGTATAAAAATCCAGATCATTCCAAGGCCATCATGACATATAATATTAATTCTGAGCAGCAAATCAGAGCTCTTTTCCTAATAAAAGGCTGCTGATATAATGAATAAAAAACAAAGTCATAAATAAAGAAACACTGACTTCTGGAAAATGTATAGGGATTTATATAGGAATATGAATCTGCCTTTGTGGGGAAAACACAGGAAAAATGAGGCCTCTTACTGAGTAATAGTTATTTGGATCTGGGAGCACTGAATATTTCTTATCCTGTATTTTATATCCTAGATAGGGCAGGGGAAATGCTACGTCTCATTGTCACAGGGATGTTCATTTACATATTTTTTGCACTGTATTTACTCACGCTGTCCCAGATTAGCTGCTGAGACCACCCCCCTCCCCCAAGGAGACCGGAGGTCGCGAGGGCCTGCCCTGAAGCCCTTCCTGCCCGCAGAAGCCCCGAACCTGAGACACACCAGGTAATTTCTACCTTGATCCAGGCTGCTGCCACTACCGTTGGCCATCTGGCACCTTTTCTGAAACGGCCACAAGCTCCCCTGCTCAGCGCATGAATCCCGGCCAGAGTAGCACCTCGAGTTGCTGCCCAGGCTCAAACGGAGCAGAACTATTACTTTTGTGCCTGATTTTGAAACTTTTAAAATGAACCAGCTAAAACTATTTGCATTTGCCTGTAACTGTATTTAAAAGCTTAGAGTTACTGCACCCAAGACACACCAGGTAATTTCTACCTTGATCATTACCTTCTCCATTAGCTCCTTATATTGTTTTGCCACTAGAGGGAGCCTGATTAAGTTCGAGCAATTTGCTCCCAATACCTCACTTGTCACATTTTACTGCTCTTTAGTAGCTGTTTTCACTTGGTGATTTATATTAAAGGAGCCCTCTGCTGTCTCTTTCCTCTCTACCTCATTCCTTTCTCTAGTCAAAAATGTCCCCTCCTCCCCTCCTAGCACTCCTCATGGGAATACTTTGCCTTCCTATCCTCTTTGAGCTTTACTGCTTGAACACATCAACAGCTTCTGCCAATACTTATACTCAGTTTGACTTCTACTACTCCAACATGCTTGCTACTGCCACTCCACTACCTCTACCCCCCTCTGCTCTCATCAGCAAGCGTATTAACCTAATAGATACCTTCACCTTCATCTGAAGCCGCCACCATGCATCTCTATCAGGGCGTACCTCATCACCCCGCTATGGTTGCTAACCCTATCTCTTATACTATCTGGCAACACTGAGATCAACCCTGGTCCATCTCTGCGTCCCGTCATAACCTTGCCCCCCCCGGCCACCACTCTTCCTAAAACCGATGGACTAACTTTCGCCCACCTGAATGCTAGGAGCCTTATGGCCAACCTCCCTGACCTCCAGGCTTGGATCTATACTAACGTCCCGGACGTCCTCACCATCACAGAAACCTGGCTTAAGCCCACAGTGCTTGACTCTCAGTGCCACTTTCCTGGATACAACATGCTTCATATCGACCGTCCTGGCACTAAAAGGGGAGGTGGCCTTGCCCTCTACTTCAAAACTCACCTAAACATTACCCTTCTGCAGGACCCCCTCCTACCAAACTGTGAAATCCTACACTCCCTACTGCTTCTTGGGGGTGTAAAGAAACTCCATATTTTTTGTACTTATATCCCCCCAAAAAATGCTACACAAGGCATCACTGAACTCCTAGGGTTTCTGCTTCAGTTACAGGCAAGAATGACATTATCTGCCTTGGTGATTTTAACCTTGACTGGTCAAGAAAAACTCAGCTAACCTATCCTCCTTAGCTAGCAAGGCAAATCTATCCCAGCTCATACATGAACCCACAGGGTCTCACGTGGAACAACTGTGCCACCCTCCTTGACTGGATACTTACTAACAGGATGAAATATGTTGCCTCAGCCGGTGTGCTACCTGACACAATTAGTGACCACTATCCCATCTACTGTGTCTGGAACACTGTCATTCCTCCCCTCCCTGCTAAAACTGTAACCTTTCCTAATCTCTCCTGCCTAAGTCATGAGGACTTCTTAACTGACCTTAACCAGGTTGACTGGTCCCCTCTCTACCAAACAGAGGACATTAACATAGCCACAGAATATTTCAACTCCGTCCTCCCTCTCTTCAAAACCTTCACATCGGTCCACACATGGGATGGCAGGAAAGTAACCAAGTGGCTAACACACCCCTGCTTCAACTTCTCAAATCTAGGGACAAACTTTGGTCCAGGTGGAAGATCTCCCACCTCCGTGCAGACTTTGAAGACTATCGTGCATTACGTAACAACTGCAAAAGACAAATTCGTATTGCCAAAAGCACCTACTATAGGAACCTACTAATAACATCCTCTACAAATCCGCGCAGGCACTGGTCCAAAATTAAGGACATTCTCGGCAACGACAAGCAACAGAATCCAGCTGACATAAACATTTCAAGGTGTTCACTGCACCAACCATGACACCTACTAGCAACGCCTTCAATGCCCTTTTTCTTCTCCACCAGTCGCTACTCTAACTAGCCCACAACCTGACTGTCCCTCTTCTCCTCCCTCACCCCTCCTACCCTCCCTTTGTTCTGGCTCCAACCACATACCTTGAAGTTCGCAAGCTACTTAACTCCCTCCCGGCACGCGGGGGTCAAGGGCCTGAGGGCATCCATCCTTTCATACTTAAGCAGTATGCACCTTGGCTGACCAGACCTATCACCTGGCTTTTTAACCTCTCGATTCATACGTCTACTGTCCCATCCACCTGGAAAACTGCCAGAACCATCCCTATACACAAAAAGGGCGATGTTAAGCTCATGTCCAACTACCGCCCTATATCTCTTCTGCCCACTGTCAGTAAGCTGCTTGAAAAAATATTCCACCGCCAGCTTGCTGCTCACCTTGACATGTTTAATCTTCAAACCCCGTGCCAACATGGTTTCTGGCCCAGTCACAGTACCATCTCTGCACTTACACAACTTACAAATGACATCAGAAATAATATGGACCGTGGCCTACTCACTGGGGCCGTCTTTATCGACCTGTCTAAAGCCTTGACATGGTACACCATCCTCTCATGCTAAAGCTCCAATCCATTGGAGCATCTGACCAAGCCCTCTCCTGGTTCCATAGCTATCTTGACAATCGGACTCAGGCAGTAGCATTTCACAAGGCCCTTTCCTCCCCCTAAACATCTCCCGTGGAGTTCCCCAGGGATCCACTCTTGGATCTCTACTCTTCTCCCTCTTCCTAAATGATATTCCCAACATGTCCCAGCATAGCTGCACTCTTATGTACGCAGATGACCTTGTTCTCTACTCTGGGTCAAAATCGGTTGCTGCCATCAACTCCACTCTCACTAATGACTTCCAATTCCTGCAGACCTGACTCTATAGCAACCACCAAGTCCTGAACCTAGAAAAAACCTGTGCTATGCTATTTGGATCCTCTAAGAAACTATCTGCCCCTGTGAACAGGCTTCGGGTTCAATGCCTTGATGGCTCCCTCATCTCAAACACTGAGTCCTTCAAGTACCTTGGGGTCACTTTGGATCCCACACTTGACCTGTCTCAACATGTCAATATGGTGTGCCGTGCCATCAATGCTAAAATTGGTGGAGCTTATCGTGTGTGCCACTCCTTCACTCCTTCCGCTAGACTTTCTGTTGCGAGAGGTATTCTCTTACCCCAGCTCCAATATGCTCTGCCCCTCCTCTTTGCTGCAAACCCTGCTACACTCCACAAATGGGACACTGTCTACAACAACATCTGTAGATTCACCTTAACTGCCCCGTCTTACCCATCATTGTCTCCTTTCGCTGGCTTAAATTGGCTGTCACCTAAGGATATTCGAGCCTACTCCTGGGCTGCTTTATCGACTCCTTGTCTAGACCTCTCAGCCCTGTCTATCTTGCCAACCTCCTGACTCATGCCTCACACACCCGTACCCTCAGGTCTTCCTCTGTCCCCATGCTCTCCACTAGACCTTGCATGACGAAAATGGGTGAACAGGCATTTGCCCATTTTGCTCCCAAATTCTGGAACTCACTCCCCCTTATGGTGAAAACTTCAGCCTCCCATCGAGAATTCAAAAACTCGCTGTTCACCCACCTCCTAGCCTCTGGCCAATGCAAATGCTCTTAATTTGCTTTGTCCCACTGCAGGTGTCGGGTCTGACCCTGAGTACTACACTAATGTTCTCCCATGCAATACGTTTGTCTAGGTGGCTATGAACCTTGATGTCTTTACTGTCCTCAGCTGTCTTATGGTTACCCTAATTGCTTTATTTTACATCCTTATTATGATCTATGCCTAAAATGTACCCTTATGTAACTATTACTGTGCTACCCAATGTATATCTTGTTTTGCTCCTGTACACTTATATTATGTCTGTGCATTTCTGCATATTGTAACCAATGTCCTGTGCTCTCCCGGGTCGTGCCTGAAAATAGGCAGGTCTGTTGCCTAGTGCACTTACCCGGTTACCAAAAGCTAATAAATAAATAAATATATTGTTTTCTACGGGGTCATGATTTTACCATTTCATAATGAATTCAATCTACCTAGTCCAGGGCCCCCATATTCAAAGGAGATATGCAGCTCATCCACATGGAAAAGGGAAATATGCCGCACAACTCCAACAATGTGCAACAGCATGATACTCAAGTGTACGGGATGTGCCGGCTACAAGGGATTGGGCCAGGACACTCAGAAATGGTATGCCATTCAAGTTAAGGGGGCAATCCCATGCATATGTCGTGCTGCAGCATATTCAGTGGGAATGTGCCTCTCACAGTCCAGAGCACCACACTCCACAGTTAGGCCATGAATAGCTGGCCTAACCCAGTCACCCACAGACAGGCTGCAGATGTGCACCCAGGTGCACAGCAGCCTGGCAGCCCTGGTAGACTAGAAGTACCCATTTCCATCCCCAATATAACCAAATTCATCCCTGAAGGGCTCCATCATGTAGGGCTCCCCTAGATCCAATTGCATCAGAGGAAACCATGGCCCATATCCATAGTCTAGAGGACTCCCATCCACCACCCCTGTACACAGACACGCTCACTCCCCTTATACCCAACCTGTTGCAAAGACTGGCACTGCCCTCCACACCCTGCCATGGCCAGCCATTGACTGCACTGAACCCGGGCTGGGGGCCTGCACTCTGGAATGTCCCAACTGTCTGTGTCGTGTATTGGGGCACCATGCCAGCTGCAGATCCACCAATGTATGCAGCTGTGTGTATGTCCCTGGAAAACTGAAGGGGAATTTACATACCTCCAGTGCATGCCTTGTCAATGCTGTATCTTCCTGCAGTCATACACCACTGCAAGTCCACTCTCCCCTGTTCTCCTGTGTAACATGCCACCCTCCAGAGTGCTGAAGTATCCTGGGTGCCATGGGGTGCAGTATCCTGTAATGCCATTTGCAGTGTACGCTTCAGGCTACAGAGAGTTCATCCACAGTTCCCCAATTGTACAAATGAATAGGAGATTGTCTATAACATGCCTGTTTTGGGATCTGTGTGAGTGGGTACAGCATGGGCCATCAGCTACACTGAGCAGTGCAATGGCACCAGGATAATTGATTTGCATGGGAGTGCCTGAGGAGTATGGCCACTGGGTGTTATCACCCACACACAGCTCATGCCTATGTATAACACATTCCAGCATCCTACTGTCAGTGCTGTGCCACCTACTGATACAGTGGTATAATCCCATTACAGAGGCAGTAATCACAATGGGATGGGGTGGGGTGGCAGGGAAGGGGCTGTCTGTGTACTGTTGAGGGGGAGCAGGGGCCACTACACTATGGACATGGACTGTGGGTGTATTCAGGTGCAATTAGGGATGGCATTCGGGTCCTAAAAATATGGAATCAATAGAGCCTGGACCCCGGTACAGTCGGGGCTGGTGGAATGGGTTGGGGGGTGCCACTATATCACTAGAGACTTTAGGGCCTGCTCCACATGCAAGAAATTGGGGTTGGGGCTTGGAGGCAAGACCTGCTCCGGTGCATTCATCCCCATGCCAACATGCAAATGGGCTGGTAATGAGTATGCATAAAGCTCATTTGCACCCTGCATGCTCTATTAGGTCATTAGCATTCCTAGCTGAATATCACCCATGGGGGCTGCAGTGTATACCAGTATGTGCCATGCATTCTACCTGAAAGGTATTCAGTTGGGTTTACCCTGGTTGCACCTGACTTGGCAGCTGCCTGCACTGTGACTCCCATCCAGGGTCACATTTTCAACAGGTACGATGAAGCCCACCAGGATGAAGCGCATTGTCACAGGTTTACTGCATGACAAAAGGGGATTAACTCCTTTTGAAATTGCATTGTTTGCTGCAGTAAGTCTACTGCAGAATTCTGCAGTGCTGCACTTCACCTTGGCCAGCTTCACTGTATGCACACCCTGTACTGATGGTGCATTCTATTTGAATGTTGTATCAGTGCCAACCGGTGCACCCTCTTTGTGCAACGCATCTTTCTCCTCATGCATCGATCTAGCACTTAATATATCCCCCCAGATGCAAAATATTGTTTTTAGTGCATTCTGATTTTACACAATGCAATATAATATTGTGTAGATGTAGAGCCCCACTGAAAATAAGAAGCCATTTCTTCGGTGAACTATCCAGGCTAAATATATAGCAATCAGCAGGCGTATTCTAGAACACACATTGTAAAAACTTGTAAAAGGAAGACCACTTTGAAACTACCTCTCTACAGATCTGCATTGTGCAAATTCATTAGAAATAATGGGTAAAAGCATCCCAAAAGCTCTCCATAGCCACATCAGCTATGATCAGAATTTGTTTAAATGGTGGAGATGGGTGCTGCCATAGTGAAGGAGATAATTGGTCAGTGTGAGTTTATGAAAGATGTAATTTCCTATGGTACCATCAGGGGATGTACTGATTGCTCAGTCAAGAAATGTAGTAGTTGTTTTAAGAGAATTGTAAGTAAAATATAAATTCCACCGATTATCATTCAAGTATGACATGAATTGGTGAACTTTCTTGACTTGTCCTTTCCAGGTACATAGAATATCCTCTATATATCGACCCCAGTAATGGATCTTGGCAAAGGGGTTTTGGTTAGGATCATGAGTAGCCATCTTTTCACAACAGCCTATAAAAAATTTGGCGTAGGATGGCACCATAGCAAACCCCATTTCAATATGACACACTTGTAAATGAAATAGATTGTTAAAGGTAGAATAATTTGTATGCAGGATCGAGTCCCTTGTTCCTAAGATAAACTGAAGAGATAGGGTGTCATGTGTGTCGAAGGAGTCCATAAAAAATCTCACTTCATGGAATCCCAGATGATGTCTGATGCTAGTATACAGTGCACTCACATCAATAGTGAGCCACACTGAATCAACATCAGTGCTGAGGTCTAAGGACGTTGAGGACTTCCACTGTGTCACATA
This sequence comes from Neoceratodus forsteri, assembly GCA_016271365.2. Lineage (NCBI taxonomy): Eukaryota > Metazoa > Chordata > Ceratodontiformes > Ceratodontidae > Neoceratodus > Neoceratodus forsteri. Next base: position 14,287,783 of record CM028131.1, read on the forward strand.
AATATGATGGTTGTTTAAATATTGACTTAGAACATTATTTAATCTCCATGCAAGTACCCTTGTTCCAACTCTACTCAGGTCTAGCCCATCACTTGTGAACAGTAATTCATCTCATGAGAATATGTTCCAGTGTCTAATGAAGTAAAATGCCTCTCTAATACTCCATCTTCTCAACCTTTCAATTAAATTCTTATTAGTTGTCATCCTAACTTTCCCTATTCTTGGAACTGGCAGCATTTCAGAAACATTGACAGTAAAACATGGAAACACAGAAACATAGAGTTTGATGGCAGATAAGGAACGCTTGGCCCACCTAGTCTGCCCATTTCCCTACCTAACAGATAAGTTGCAGATCCTAGTTAACCAACAGCCTACTTCATCCTACCCCCCACTAGAATTGCATTATGTCTGTCCCATGTCTTTTTGAATTTCGCCACTGTTTTTGACTCTATGACCTGCTCAGGAAGGCTGTTCCATGCATCTACAACCCTCTCTGTGAAGAAATACATCCTTACATTACCTCTGAGCCATCCCCCCTCTATCTTCAAATGGTGCCCCCTTGTTCTTACACATCTCTTTTTTTGAAAGATGCTACCGTCTAGGACTTTGTTCATTCCCTTGAGGTATTTGAAAGGTTCTATCATGACCCCCCTCCCTCCTTTCCTCGAGGCTATACAGTACAAGTCACATTAAACTGTTCCCTCAACTCACTGGTGTAGCATTGTTCAATGGGTTTCCTAATCTGTGCAGTGTTTAATTCAATGAATTAGTAAAAGGTTAGTATTGGTTTGCATGTAGCTGTTATGTAATACAAGCTTTATTTTCAGCTGAGTGCTTATGACTTTCATTTCAGAAGGCAGATTAAACAACTCTTAAGGAATGTTGCGATATTTATAAACAACGTTTTTAATGTGTCAACGTGGCTCAGTTGGTAGCATATCCGCCTCTGAAACAGAAGGTTGTGGGTTCTCATCTCACTCCTGGATGGACTTGCACCTAAAAATCACTGGCATCCAAGTGCAGTATTGGGGGGTGCTTTACTGCTGAGGTGTGCCATCCTTTGGATGAGACGTTAAACCGAGGTCCCTTCTGCCCATCCTGGTGTTGTCCTGGTGGGTGTCCAGGTGGAAGTAAAAGAACCCAGGGTACTCTTCATAAAGAGCAGGGAACATTCCCGGTGTCCTGGCCAACATTCCCCTTTCCATAAACCAGTTCATGAATTATCCAGACTATGTGTGGGTGATGATGTGCGGTATGGCTGCCACCACACATTCAGTCACTTCACTACCAGTCTAGCATTGCTTGTAAAGCACTTTGGGATACTGTGTATGAAAAGTGCTATAAAAATGCCAATTCTTCTTCTTCTTAAGGAATGCTGTGATATTTATAAACAATGCTCCTAAGGAATGCTGTGATATTTATAAACAATGCCATGAAAATGCAGCTACTGCCATTTCACTAAACAGTTACAAGTGAGTTAAATAGGCAGTGAATGATGGTTGGAAAATAGTTGAAAGCTTCAACAGTTCAAGTTGCCACTGCAGTAGCATCACAAAAAAAAATGCTACACCAGTGAGTTAATGGAACAGTTTAATGTGACTTGTACTGTACATCTTACATCTTAAGCTCCTTTAGTCTTTCTTCATATGTCTTCTGGTGCAGACCCTGCACCATTTTGGTTGCCCTCCTCTGGATAGCCTCCACCCTATGTCTTTGCAGAGATAGGGCCTCCAGAACTGTACACAGTACTCCAGATGTGGTCTTATGAACTGTCTGTACAGAGGGCAAACAACGTCTTGTTTTCTACTGATGATGCCTCTCCTTCTGCATCCCAGTATCCCCCCAGCCCTCCTTACTGCCTTCTCACATTGCTGGCCCACATTTAGGTAATCTGATATGACTACCTCTATGTCCCTTTCCATTTTTGTTGTTGTCGGTATCTCACCCACATTGTGTACTCTTGCCCTGGGTTTTTGCTTTCCAGGTGCATTACTTTGCATTTCTTTGCGTTGAATTTAAACTGCCATACATTTGACCATTCCTTCAACCTTGTCCAGTCCCTTTTCATCCTTTCCACGCCTCCTTGCTTATCAACCCTGTTGCAGATATTTGAGTCATCTGCAAAGAGACATACCTTCTGCTCCAGTCCCTCTGCAATGTCATATACAAAGACATTAAAAGGGACTGTCCCCAGTACTGAACCCAGCAATACCCCACTAGTAACCCTTCTTTCTTCACTGTGGACTCCATTTATTATTACCCACTGTGTCCTGTTGTCTAGCCAGTGTTTTATCCATGCTATCACCCTGGGACCTACTCCCAGGCTGGCTAATTTGTTTATTAATCTTTTGTACGGGACTGTGTCAAATGCCTTCCTAAAGTCTAGGTTGGCCATGTCCACAGCCCCTCCCTGGTCTACTACTTTGGTCACCCAGTCAAAGAAATCAATTAGATTTGTTTGAAATTACCTTCTTGCTGTGAATCCATGCTGCCTTTGGTCCTGTGCCCCACTGTCTTCAAGGTACACAACAATTCTTTCCTTCAGACACTTCCTTTGTTGTAAGAGCATCTGTAACTCCTCAAATTCCAATGTGTACAACAAATATAGGTTCATTTTTTTCTCTAACATTCCATCAAGGTAGTCTGACATGTCATGAACTCTGGCTTCTGAGAGACTACTAACTATTGTGGTTTATTTCTTACTTTACTTAGTATAGAGTTGGTGTATTTAATAGTTAAATCTCCCACAATAACTACATCTTTGGAAGTTAGAAATTCCTCTCAGGTACATAGTTTTTTTCTTGGGTAATTTCAATTAGTTACAGTAGTGGGTTGATCAATCTCGTTTTCAGGTTTTTTAGGTTCTACAGTTTTAACCTCCATGTTAACATCTGTCAATGTGAGAATATGTTCAGTGTTCTGGTTTTGCAGGATATCATATCTATTTTCAGTGCTTATTAGTTATACTCTTCCCTTCCTCCCTCCTTTTTTTTTCCATCGCTCCCCCATACACCATGCACAACTCATTTCCTAATGTCATACTGTGTTCACTTTTACAATTACTGTCCACACTTCTTTTCCTTTTTTCACGGCCTTGTAGATCACTGCCAACTTTCTGATTTATTTTCCTTTGTTACATTAATTAAAACTCCCGTGGTATGGTCAAAATGCTAATTATTTTTTATTTCAATTTGCAATGATGGATGGGCGCATGAAAGACCAGGATCCCAAATGGCAGCTTGGAATGAGAGCCCAGCACAGCCACGTTCAAAATCCATGACATTTTAGAGGGCAACCTGTATGATTTTTTCTATCTTCCAAATTTTTCTTCACTTATGGGGCACATACAGTAGTTTTCTAGACCTTTCACATATAACAGCCTTACTGTCTTGTTTTCACTTGCAGCATCATTACTGGCAGGCCACGCTTCAAGGTGGTGTGACGGCAACTTCAGAGACCCATGTTGCAGTAGGTCTGACAGACCTCACATATACTAGACAACTGCTGTATGCATTAACACAGAATAGCACTGATATTAAAGCATATATTTCCCAGCAGGAGGAATGGGTGAAAATAGCAGAAAATTGGATTGCCAACACCAGATTGTTTATGTTGAAAGTAGAATCAGACATGGCATTCCATCAGAACAAATCACCCATTTGGAACAGCAGGTGCAACTCTTCTGGGCCAAGGTTCATGATTTAGAAAACAGGATAGCAAAATAATTTGCAAATTATTGGGTAACCTAAAGGGTTAACTAAAGGAATAGAGGGCAAAATATGTATAAATTCCTTCAATCATTTATTCCTAAACTGTTGATTGCTGGGGTAGCCCCACAGAAATCAAACATGCACAAAGATCCCTTGGACCTAAACCTGCCCTAGGTTCTCCTCCCCTTCCAAGTGTGGCTTATTTTTCTTGTTTTTCATATAAGGAGCAAATTCTTCATTTAGCCAGAGAATGGGGTCTCCCAAAGTGAAATGACCACACCACCCATCATTTTCAAGACTTTTCAAAATATATGGCTGTCTGCAGAAAGGCCTTCACCCCCATTTGCAAAGAACTGGTGCAGCCCTGGATTCAATATAGTGTGAAATACCCTGCCACACAAGCAGTCTTATGGGAAGACCAATGACTAAAACTAGATGTGCCTGCTGCTGCCCAGTGCTTTCTGAAAAAGGCTCGAAAGCCTGCATCTCCATCCTCTCGTGCCTCTGCTGGATGTAATACCCGAGGCAGTAAAAACTTACAATATACCTCCCCATCGCAAAAGGCCAGAGGATAGATGTACCACCACCAGGCAACACAATCATACCCCCCCAACACACTGCACAGTGGATCACCCAGATACCACCGAATCCCAAACAACAGAGAGATAAGGAGCACAACAAGTCTATAAGCCATCCCATACAACAGAAAGGAAACTGAATTGCTAGTACGAACACCAATCCTGAACCAACTCAATCACCCTCAACTTCTAATCCCTCAGGGTGGTCAGCATCTCCAGACCCAAAGCACCCAAGGATGTCCCCTACGGTGGAAAAAGACTCTGCTCAGCAGATGATAATGGACTGGGCTAATTTTGAAGAATAAGAACTAGTTGCCTTACTACCTCCAGAGGATGGGGAAGTCTTTCAACAGTTCTCTATGATGAGACTGATGAGATTGTCTCCAGACTGACTCATTTACCCATGTAGCAGATGCTGGCTGATGGACCTAATACTACGGGGTGAGATCCAATCAGGATTTTGCATAGTGATGGTATTCTTTAATCTCTCTTTGATACTTTTTTTGTGACTGAGGACTTTACACAAGGAGGATTTTTTTTTTTTGGGGGGGGGGTTGCAGCTCCCCTGTCATTGGTCTTACGGTGTATGTGTTAATGGGCACATTTCTCATTTAGCTACTCATGCTTCCGTAGGTCATTGCATCACATGCCTACTCCTTGGCTGGCTCCATGAAGCCATTTATTTTCCCTTCCCCTGGGACCTTCCCTCTTGTACTCCAGTAGTCCCTATTCTGTTCTTGTGGTAAAGGTCCTTTACACATATGTATACATATATAAATTCTTTTTTAGGCATGTTGCTACCTGCATAGCCACTGGAGTCACTCAGGCAGTGTTCAGATAGTTGGAAATATTTATGAACATACAAATCTTGCCAGCAGAAACAGGCCTCATGGACACCTTCTGAGACTGCTCAGCATTGTCTACCAGCCTCCTTTACCCTGTCCCATGCTCTTTTGAAACTGCCCACTGTCCTGCATGCCACCACCTCCTCTGGTATGCTGTTAGTGAAATAATGCCTCCTCATCTCTCCGAATGTGCCACCCTCCAGTCTTAGCACATACTGCCTCATGTCCCTTCACTTCTTCAGCTTAAACAAACCCTGATATGCTTTGTGTGCTATATCTTTATTACAACATATTTATTATAATTAACTCTCACTGAATTGTATCTGTCAAGTCTGGAGTACTGGATTCTTTTCATTTAGTGTACGAACAGTAGCTAGAAATACTGGGTTGTTTTTTCCAATGCCAATAGGAAGGCTGGAGGACCAGGGTGGTTTTCTTCTGCAGGGCCCCTTTGTTCTATTTTCTTTGCTACTATTTTCTTTGCTACTACTAACTTTTGTTAATAGCAGATGCTGCCAGCACACTGCAGGGGACAGTGCAGACCCACAGGAGCCTTAAAGGCCCTGGGACCCTCATTCCCACCACACTAACAGATGCCACCACCACATGACAGGGGACTGCGGGGAGGGGTGTTAGCTCATCGATGCTGCAAATCGACGGCATCACCCACCCTAGCCACCCTCTGCCCCAGGGGCATCCCTAGCTTTATTAACCCCTCCCTGTCACATGACAGTTCAGTTTTTTGTCTAAGACCCTATTCTCCCCTTAGTAGGTTATACTGAACTGCCTCTAAATGGGAGCATAGTGCACCTTCCTCCCTCAGCCTCTCCTTCCTTTCTTTGATTCCCACTCTCCAACCTTATTTTATTCCCCCTTTGACCACTCGGAGTCAATATTGTCACCCTCCCCACCCACCTTTTTCTCTACCATTTCCTGCTTCATGCCTCCTCCCGTGTCTCTCCCCCTCCTGCTGCCCCCTCTCCTGGCCTGCCGTACCACTCTGCCCCTCCATAGTCTTGAACCTTGCACCCTCTGCTCCACAGTCAACAGCTCTACTACTGCACCACTAGTGCTGCCTCCTCTATGGGGCCCTTAAGTCCCCCTTATAGCACTTCGTGCTCTAACCCCTGAAAGTTGGCCAGTCACGATCACCCCTAGTTTTACAGCTTCACTCACCCCTATCCCCACTTGTCCCTTTTCTAATTACCCTGATCTCCCTCCTCTTTCCCCTCCCTACCCTTGTTTCAAGACACCAGGAAGGGTCACCCTCTTATCCCCTCTTATTTCAGTTAGCCATAAAGCCCCTAAATGCAGCCCTTAGACAACATCCAGAGATACATAGCATTAAGGTGGGGTTAGATCCTTCATCACCTTACTGTATGTGGATGATCTCCTTCTGGCGCTGACATAGGTTGAATCTTCACTTCTCTCCCTAATGCCTGAGAACTCCTGTATCCCTTGGCACCATATCAGGACTCCACATAAATTAGAGTAAAACAGAACTGTTGGCCCTTAATAAAGAAAATCCCAGCTGGGATCATTAAGGCCAGACAGCAGTGAAGTGGTCTTCAAATGGGATCAATACTTACTGTAGGTATGTTCATTTCTTGTCACCCTCAAGAGATGTGTCAGAAGAATTTAAATGGGTTACTTGGTTCTTTACAATTGGATATGAATAGGTGGGAAAAATTGCACGTAACAATCATAGGCAAAAATGCTGCCATAAAATGAATGGTCTTCCCCAAGTAAATTTTTTTTGGTTTAAGTAATGTTCCCATGCCCATTCCACATCATTTATGGCATCAGAGTGATAGATTATTCTGCAGTTTCATTTGGGAAGGGAAATGTCCTTGATTTGGTAGATTCAACCTACATGCTTCACCAACGGCTGGTAGATGAAATATGCCTTGACTGTGGGCATAATATGCTTGCCATGGCATTAAACATGCTCTACATTGGTTGAATCCCCTAAGTCCTAGCAGTACCATGGGGGTAGAGACAGAACAATCCCTCTTGGGTCCCACATCTTTGGCCATTGCTGGGACAGAACCCTTCCCAAAGATTGCCATCCAACATCACCTATTTTATTCACCAAACAAATTTGGAACGACATATTGAAAATAATCCATTGGAACCCCTATTTTCTTGGGCCTCACGATTCACTCTGAAACAACCACAAGATTCAGATTGGGGGTATGCAAATACCTTGGTACTCATGGGGCTCAAGAGGTATAACAAATATTCATCATATGATATATCCCAGGTTGGGGTTGTTACAATTGTTTCATCAACTCCAAACTGAATTTAGGCTCCCTACCAGAGATTTATGGAGAGAACTACAAGTTTGACATACCTTATTGCCCTGATTTTCCAAAGACCATACTATCCTAAAGAACAACTTAATGGTTATCCTAACAAAATGGTTAGCATAGCCAAAGGGCCACACAGGGGCAATTTACAAAACTCTTCAAGCAACCTCTCCCCCAGATTGGGCTTCTCAGAGGAAGAAATGGGCCTCTAAGATGTAAGAAAATATGGACCCAAATAGCTGGTCCTTTTGCTAGGCTGAGACTTATACAGCCTCCCCATATCTGAAACTCCAACTGCTCCCAAAAGGGTATTGAGCAGGTGGTATAGGGACCCAGACAAACTGTGCTGGATGCGCCTATCCATCTTGACAAAGTGTTGATGGTGGTGTAGAAGTATCCCTTGTTCTCTTTACCATATCCTTTGGAGCTGCACTCCAATACATCAGGAGTGGTTCTCTATCACTGATGTACTGGAATAAGCTCTGTCCATCCTTTTCCTAGGTCCCCACATACTTGGATACTAGGGGATTCTTGCCTGTTACCCATGGAACTGATATGCTACAGATGATTTTTATGTACAGCTGTGTTGTAAGCTAAGCAGTTAATCCTTCTAAGATAGCAAAAGCCCACTATCTCAGTGATAACCCATTGGCTCCAAGCCGTATATATGGCAGCCTCTTATTTATAGGTGTTAGATTGAGGCAGAGATACTCTTCCCAAGTTTTGTAGCTTGTGGGAGCCCTGGTTGGGGAAACTTGGTGTGATTAATTTATAAGTGCATTTTGACAACCCTTTCAAATGTTAGTTTTCTATTTTCCTCTGCTCTCCTTTGTTTGTGATTTGAGAGGCAATGTCACAGTGATGGGATACTCATATCAAGTTTTTTTCTTCTATGATAGGACACGAATTATTTCCTTTATGAGAACATTTTTTAGCTATTTGATGTCAATGCTTGGAACTGGAATTGATAATTATTTCTTTTTGTAATGCATGTCCAAGCTTCAGTTTCTCAATTTATGATGGTGTTAAACATTTTTTATAGCTAGGTATGATGCTGGTTGCATTGTATTTTGCATTCTCCTGAGTACTGATTTTGTGTGTTTCATTTAATTAAAGCAACATCTTTAATAAAGTGTTCTTAGAAAAAAAAATGCAATGCTAGCTTTCCCTTGGTGTCCCCTACTTCATTTATATAGTAAGTAGTGGTAGTAAAAACTTATTCATCTGAAAAGACAATGAATAGTACTGTCTCAGCTGAGAAAAGCTCATTTCAAGTGAGGCCCTTAATACATTATAAGTTAGTCCCAGTATCAAAATACACCAAGCACTTTTGGATTTACATTCGCACACAACAATACATACTTAAATACATCAACTTATGCAAGACAATTATCATAAGTAATCACTTCAGCATATATGATCCGGTATTCCTAAATACTAGAGAAAAAGAAGACACACATATTCAAGGATGATCTTCACTAATTTTCCTTAGTGCCTCTTGGGCAAACCAAGACTAGATCTCCCCTGACTTAATGCTATTATTAGCTGACCTAAGTGGAAGTGATAAAGTGTTCCAGATGGGTGGGCCCTTGTAGAAAAACATGTGCTCTACCTAATTCTGTCCTCTCTCTTGGGAGAACACACTGTATGCCTTTCATGGAGCACCACCCATTTTTTATATCCCAAGATTGCAATCCCTCAGAATGCATTCAGGGACTTCACACCTGAAACACTTAATATAAATAAGAACATGGGATAGTCTCCTATCCTTTGAATACAGCCAATTCAGGGATTTATTTAAGCAACATCTATGGGTCCTCCTTGGAGCATTTAAGATAAATCTTGCCAATTTATAAAATAGGAGATCCACCCTAGACAACCTTGAAGAAGTTGCACCCGTACATATTATGTCCCTGTAATCTAGAATGGGTACCACAAAAGTAACCACGTTTCCTTACATTCTCAGGCATATAATGTCTAATTTTATATAATGCTCTGAAGCATTTTCCCACTTTTTCCCATAATCTACTGTTTATGGGTAGTCCAGTTAACTGCCTTGTCCAAGAACACACCTAATTATCTACAGTTCTGAGTTTGTTCAAGGGTAATTTTATCCAAGTTGTTTATCCTTAAATAAGGCTCAGGGGTCCTCACATTACACTCTTTAAAGGGCAATAGGGCCTGTTTTTTTTTTATTTAATATAAGTTTGGATTCCAGAAAGCTGTACTGTAATTCATCAAATGCTTCTTGTAAAGTGGACTCTACTTGGAAGATGGCCGCTGTGCTGGGCATGCTGAGAGCCAGTTACTGAACTGCATCTGTCCATATCCATTTCTGCCATTTGTACTGGCTCATTCTCTCACCTGTTTTTTCCTGTCTGTTTTATTTTATTCTCCTCATTTTATTTTTTTCTGTTTTTACTATAGAGCATTATCGGGGATGCCCAGCCATTTTTGAAGCATGCATTGGAGTTGTTTGACTGCACCAATTAATCACATGAGTAACGTCTCCGAGTCGGTTTGTCATTTTTGAGTTTGTATAACTTGATATTGTCCTTCCATTAGTTCTCTGGATTTTAATTAAGCGATAGCTGTTAGAGCTGCACAAGTAGAGATTGGGATGATGTGAATGAGTTTTTGGAGAATAGATTACCGTGTATGAACACTGCCCTGAGAGGATTACAGCGTGGGACTGCTTTGTCCTTTTGTTTAAGTTTAAGCACCTGAATGAGAGAGTCCTGTTTGAAAGGATTACTTTGTGGGATGTAAGAATTTTTGCTTATGTTTGGAGGTGGTGTCGCTGTCCTGGGGCACCACTGAAACAACCTGATTTCTGCTTATTTGGATCCTGGATTCGAATTGCACCTCTGCTGAACAGTAGGAGGACCCTGTACTGATGTTTAGCTGCCTGAGTCTGCCCCTATGTGGGTGAGCTGGGTTCGGACAGGCCGGGGAGCTGGCCAGTAGATCTGTAGTTCACCTAGGCTCTGCACAGGTATTGGCTGGTGGGCTGGTGCCAGTGGGGAGTCAAAGTTGTGGGGTGCAGTGATCTCAGGTGGTGACCTGCATTAATAGGGCCTCCAGGCTGTTGTCATCTTCTGGAAAATTGGACTCCTGGATTGTTATCTGGAGAACTTGCCTATCAGGAAGTCTAAAAACAAACAGTCAGGTCTAAAAATTTTATTTTTTCCTAAACAATTACTGTTTCAGGCACTGAGAGTGCCTGTGCCTACTTTTACTTGGACCTCCCAGGTAGTGAGAGTGCCTGGGGGTCTAAATTGCACTTAACATTGCTCCTCTGTTTTTATTCTGTTGGTTGTTGTGGGAAGAGGTCGTATATGCTCTAAGGATTTGACTTAAGGATCGATTCTTTATTGTAGAACTGACTGTTTGCAGTGACTTGTGTTTGCTCTTTGGTTTTGGGTGGAGGTGAGAGCCCAACGGAGAGACCTAACAATATTATTTTTGAGTCTTTGGAGGTGTGAACTCAGCACAAATTTATTGTGAGACTGGATTTTAGTTTGTTATGTTTTTAATTTTATTTATTTTTTCCCCTTCTGTGTGAGAGACAGTATGTGGAATTATATTTGTTGACTTTTCCATCTATTTCTGTTGCTCTGTGAGAGAAAGCAGAAGAAGAAACTATCACTTTAGAGTGGTTTCGTCTTGTTTTTGTTTGTTTATTTTTATTACTTAATATTATTTTATTTTTAATTTTCTTGTTTTATTAAGATTGATTGATTTTTTTAGCTGAATTGGTTGATTTTGAGATTTAATTGTACAAGGAATTGATTTTTTCATATATTTTATTTTTAAATTTCTTAAAGCCAAGGATTTGTATTTGATGAGATGTGTTTACCTGTTGTTCCCCCAGTCATGTGCAACTCAGCCTCTGCTCTTGACCCCCTCCACCCCTTTTATACCCCCTCTGGTTTTTCCTACCTACCAACATTGTCGGGCCTTAGGCATTGCCCGTAGGAGGGGGGAGGGGTGAACAGTGTGGAGGCGAGTGGAGCAGAGCACTCCCATTAGGGTGATTAAGCCCAGGAGATGCCCAGGGGTGAAGTGGAGCTTGGAGCATGGACCACTTTGTTTGGTCCCCATACCCATGAGCACCATCATCAGTGATGGGCAGGTAGCCAGGGCAGCCCAGGAGTTTTGTTCAACCTGGGGGATGTTGTGCAATTCCAGATCTGTCTGGAACAAGACTGCTGTGATTTCAGATCTTGTTTCCTCGATAAATCTGGCTTGCATCACTGAGACCTGGCTGGATAATAATGCAGGACCAATTTTGGAGGCTGCAATTCCAGCCGGGTATACAGCGATACATCACCTGAGGTTGGACTGGTGGGGTAGCAGTCTATTTTAAGACTGAATTGGCTCTCATTAGTGTTCCAGTTGAGGAGAACATTTCCTTTAAATGTGCTGTTGTAGCAGGTGTAGGCTATTGAAATGCTCTCATCTACTGTCCACCTGGAGATGAGAAGCAATTCCTTAAGGAAGTAGCGGACTTCATTGTCGACTTGGCTTTTAAGTCTCCCAGGCTGATGGTCCTGACTGACTTTAATACATGGGTTGATGACTATCTTTCACAATTTGGACAACACTTTCTCCAGTAAATGGATTCACTGGACATAACACAGGTGGTTACCACTGCTACACATAAAGGTGGCCATTCTCTTGACTTGGTCTTCCTCCTGAGGATCAAGGCCTCTGACGTGGGGGTGGAACCAGTCAATTGGTCAGATCACTACACTGTGAGATTCAGTTTTGGTGCCCCACCTTGTAGGCCGACCCCTGTGGAGATGGTCAAGTACCGCCCTTTGTGGAATATTTCTTCCAATGGCCCTGCTGCGGTTCTTGACCTATCACAACTTCCTGTGCATTGCAATGATCCAGCAGCACTGGTTATGGCTTATAATACTGCCATTGCTTCTGCTCTGGATTCTATAGCTCCAGTTCATGTGTGTCCTCTCTCCCTGCGACCTTGGGCCCCATGGTTTGATGAGGTCTTGATGGAGTTGTGGTGACTTGGACGCAGGTTAGAACGCTGTTGGCAGACATGTCTGGCCTGGATGCTGACCACCTTAGACTGTTAGAACATTACTAATTCTATCAGTCAGAAATCTCTCATAAGAAGGCAGAGTTCCTGTCCTGGGAAATTTCTGCCACTGAGAATCAACCAGCTTAGTTATTCAGAACTGTGGACAGATTGTGTAACCCAACCTGTCTACAGCTCTGTAGAGCATTTTCACAATTACAGTGTAGTGAGATTGCTTGGTTCTTTGCTGACAAGGTGGTTGACATTAGGTCAGACATCTGTTCAACATATTCTATGCTGGTTGCAAGTGGTAAGGGTTGAGTCACTACCCCCTCGTTTTCCTGGAGTACCTTCGACTGCCTGGAAATCATGGATGTTATGCAAATTGTCCAAGGGCTGTGTCCTACCTGCTGTAGTTTAGATCCAGGTCCTACTCCCCTAATTTTAGGGTGTGGAGAGCCCATTCTACTGGTTATAGCACAGGTAGTCTGGTGTTCCCTTGACTCAGGTGAATATCCCTGTTCCTTGAAAAAGGCAGTGGTGACACCCCTGTTGAAGAAAGCATCTTTGGACCCAGACTGTCTTGCCAACTGCAGACCTATCTCAAACCTTCCCTTTGTAGGGAAAGTGATTGAGAAGGTGGTGGCAGCCCAGTTGGAGAACCATTTGACCATCCATAGCATCTACGAACCTCTCCAATTAGGTTTTTGTAAGAGGCACAGTACCAAGACTGCACTGGTTCGGGTGCTTAATGATCTCCTGATGGTGAGAGACCAGAGAAAATGGTCCATCTTGATACTATTAGATCTGTCATCAGCATTTGACACCATTGACCATGGGGTACTACTGGAGCACCTGAGATGTATTTGTGGACTCTCTGGGATTGTTCTCAGATAGTTCACTTCATACCTTACCAGAAGAACTCAGAGGGTGGTGTAAGGCTTTTTTTCCTCTGATCCCATCTCTCTATTTTGTGGGGTTCCTCAGGGCTCTATATTGTCCCCCATATTGTTTGCGGTGTACATGCTTTCCCTCGGAGACATTGTGAGACGGTATGGGTTGGAATTTCACTGTTATGCAGATGATACCCAGCTGTACTTGTCTTTTGCACCCGACCAGGAAGGAGCTATCTCAGTATTTAATAGATGCCTGAATGAAATCCAGGATTGGATGAGGTCCAGTTGGTTGAAGTTGAACTCTGGGAAGATGGAGTTGTTGGTATTGGATCCGGATCGCCGGATGGGGGATCTATGGCTGGCTCCCCATCTAGGGTGTTTTATGGGGATGTCGAGCTATGGGTCTCTGAATGGGTGCAATATCTGGGGGTGATATTAGATGCACTGCTGACTCTTTGATACCAGGTGTCAGCAGTGGTAAAATCATCTTTTTATAATCTAAGAAATATTGCTAGAATCAAGCACCTCATTCCATCCAGCGATCTGCCAACTCTGATCCATGCCTTTGTGACCTCACACCTGGACTACTGCAAATCACTTTACCTTGGGCTTCTGGGTGTTGATATCCACCACCTGCAGCTAGTGCAGAGTTCCGCAGTCCAAGTATTGATGGGTGCTCCTAGATCTTCCCACATTACTCTGGTGCTGCGGGAACTGCACTGGTTGCCAGTTCAGTGGTGGATCACCTTCAAAGTCAGATTACTGACTTTCAAAGCCCTACATGATCTGGGCCCTAACTACCTGAAAGAACTCCTGATTCCATACTGCCCTGTGAGATCGCTCCACTCAGCCAATGAGGGGTTGCTAGAGATTCTTAGGGTTATATTAAAATCAGCTGGGGCCCGGGCTTTTATGTTTGTGGCCCCCTCCCTTTGGAACTTTCTACCTCATCGGACAAGGGAGTTTACAACCATGGGGAGTTTTAAACAGGCCCTCAAACCCTTTTTATGGGAAATGGCTTACGGTGTTACTCTCCTATTAATTGTTGTGTGTGTTTTTAATATTTCTTTGTACCGCTGCTTATGTACTTTGTATTGTATATTATTTTATTGGAATGTACCTTGGCATTTGAAAGGCACAATATAAATAAAAATATTATTATTATTATTTGTTGTATTTATGAACCTTCTGTACAAATAATGTTGTAATCTGTGTATAAGTGCCATCTTATATCTGGATGAGTCAAACTAAGCCTATTCATATACAAATTAAATAAAACAGAACACAAACTAGATCCTTGCAGTACTCCTGAGATAATAATCCAAAGCCCAGATGTACAACCATTAATGGTTATCAACTGTTTACTACCTATCAAGTATGCTTCAAACCAATTTACTAGCTTTATGAGTATACCCAGAATTTGTAAAAATGACAGGAGGATCATGGTTTAAGGGATAAAATGCTTTAGACAAGTCAATAAAGATCACCCCCACAGACATCCTCTTGTCCAGAGCCCTGACAATGTCTCCCGTTAGTTTTAATAGAGCAGAGATGGTATCATGCAGTGGTTTGAAACTTGACTGACGTTTATTGACAATCTTCCCTTTTCCCAAAAAATTCTGCAATTATTTGGCTAAAAAATGTTTCAAATCCCTTAGCAACTAAAGGTAACAATGAAATTGGCCTATAGTGTTCTAACTGATATTTTGAAAAAAGGTATTACTTTGGCTGTTTTCCACATGTTGTGGATTTTTTTCATGAGTAAGAGAAATATTAAAGATACTATCCAAAGGAGATGAAGTAATGGGGTGTACTTAAGTAAAATATTTGGTCTCCAATCAAATCTCCCAGATTTCCTAACATTCATTTTTTTTTCAATTTGTCTTGTACCTCCCTCAGTATTACTGTGTTAAACATAAACCCTTCATCCATTTGGGACTTAGAGTCTGTGCTAGTAATTTTATTTCTAGTGTTTTCGGGCAAATACTCTGTACCCATTGTTACTAAATAGTCATTGAAACTATCTACCACTTGGCCCTTAATGGTACATATATATATATATATATATATATATATATATATATATATATATATATATATATATATATGTATATATATATATACAGTATATATAGATAGATAGATAGATATAGATATATAGATAGATTATATGCAAAAATCTGCATTAATGCATCATTTAGGGTTAAACCACAAAAAGTCAGGAAAAGAAAAATCTTTAGGGATGCCTCCCCTGAACCAACCAATCATCCCAAGATTAACAGATGATGGGGTGTGTCATTGGGGTCGTGAGGCCTAAAAATCACCCCATTCCATGTCTACTCATATTCACAAGGAATAGCAAAAAAAAATGGAGTGACATTTAGGCCTCACGACCCCAATGACACACCACATCATCTGTCAATCTTGGGATGATTGGCAGATCCAGTGGGGAGGGGCAACCCTAAAGATTTTTCATTTCCTGACTTTTTGTGGTTTAACCCTAAATGATGCATTAACGCAGTTTTTTTGCATAGAATTTCCTTACTTTTTAAGAAAGAATGGAAAAGTACAAAGTTGCACAAGTTGGTGGGAGCATGGGGCCCACAAGTGGTGAGCTACATTACACACCTAATAACTAAAAAGTACATTGACAACAGCAAGGCCAGCTACCATTCAAATGCCAAGCTAGTACAATGGAAAACTCTGTCCGCAAACTGTAAACTGCACCATGCAATATTTCCACAAAAGCCCCCTGATTAAAACCCACCCTCATTTGTGTCCCTAGGCCACCCCGAGCTGAGATAATTGTGTTTTTAGCTCATGATGCAAGATCGTGATCAAAGAATCTCACGATCAAAGAACTTGCTGGCTAGCGATCAAAGATCGTTAGCAAGCCGCAATCAAAGATTTTAAAATGTTATAACTCTATTTTTTGATGATTTTGAATCAAACCAAAGGCATGGTTCAATAGATTGGAGCCCCCTGAGTAAAACCCTTCTAAGTTTTACTTCAGAAGTGACCCCTAAACCGAGATATTTGTTTTTTTATGATCAGAAATCTAAAAACTAGATGGCAGACCTCACGATCAAAGAATTCTCGGGAAAAATATTTTTTGATCCTGAGGCTGCAAGTTCTTTGCTCACTAGCCGAGATGAGATGGCCCAAACCCCATTCTTTGTTTGCAAAACAACCATATAAATTTTCCCATTGCCTTATAATGGGAACTTAAAAGTGGCATAACGTTTGAATGCCTTAATATTTTTTCACCAAATAAACAGCATGTTCAGCCACCAAACCTTTTTCAAATGAGACATCTTTAAGAGTGGCATGCCACATGATGGCAGCACAGCACCATGGACAATATACCAAAAATTGTCCCCAAAACTGGATTATTTTGCATTTTTCACCTTTTTCCTGTGCAAAAACCGTAAGTCTGACTGAAACGGAATTTGGCAAATCAAGATATCTACTATGCCCCACCATGCATACCAAATTTCAGGTAAATCCATTGAATGGGTCCAAAGTTATTAACACGTAAAATTTCAAGTTTAACATAGACATGCCTTCATAACCCTAAATATAGTGGTGCAACTGTGCCACTATAATATATATATATATACTGTATATATATATATATATCTATGTAATAGATAACCCACTCTTAGGTGTGCAGTCATGCTCTGATGTACACATGCCTTGGTGTGTGTTGTTATGCATAAGGCCGCAGGCCAAGTGTGTTAACCAACCAAGGCCTGTATATATCAGAGTGTGACAGCACACTGCAGAGTGGGTTACCTATCTTATAAAATGGCAAAACTATGTTGGAGGGGGTAAAAGTGCAGGTGTGTGGTCATGCTCTAATATACGTACGGTCACCTGATGGTCTTTGACCACTTGCTGTTGATCTTTTCCTAACCCATTTTATAAATTTATATATATATATATATATATATATATATATATATATATATATATTAGATGCAAAAACTCAGTTTAATGCATCAGTTAGGGTTGTTCCACAGCGACAAAAGTGAGGATATTTGGTGTTGGGTTCACACCCCCCTTTCACCACACCCCCACCCCAGGCCCACCAGCATGCATTGGGGTGTACGTTGGGGTCATCAGTCCTAACTCTCACCCCATCCCGTGTACAAACAAGCTGTGGTGATGCAGTACAGGAGAACGGGGCAAGAGTTAGAACTGATGACCCCAACACACACCCCGATGCCTGCTGGTGGGGGAAGGGTGAGGTGCAAGGGGGATGGGAACCCTAACATCGAATTTCCTCACTTTTGCTACTGTGGAACAACCCTAACTGATGCATTAAACAGAGTTTTTTCCTCTAATTTCCCTTCTTTTTAAGAATCTGCAGTAGAAATAGTGAATGGAATGTGGTGGGAGCGTGGGGCCCAAAACCACGTGATGTTTTGTGACATAGTAATGGTAAATGCAAGGGAAATGCAACTGCTAACGGTTGCGCACATGGTGACAGAAACATAAATGGTAAAACAAATGTTAATAGAAATGCAAACGCAAAGTGACACCAAAGCAAACAGTGACACAAAAGGAGATGCAACCACATAAGGAAATGCAAACCGTGACACGCACGGTACGGCAATTGGAAATGCAAATGGCAACTTTAGCAGCATAAATAATGCCAAAGGAAACAGAACCAGAAACTCAAACACAAGCACACACAGAAATGCAAATCGGAATGCGCACGGTCAAGGTACCATAATTGTAAATGCAAATGATAAAGTTAACATGAACAATAATGCAAAAGAAAACAGAAATGCGAACAGAAGCACGTATGGAAATGCAAACTGTAATGCGCACGGTCATGTTGCCACAGTTGTAAAAGCAAATGGTAACAGTAACAGCAACAATAACACCAAAAGAAACAGAAATGCAAAACCAAATGCATGCACATATGGAAATGCAAACTGTAATGCACACGGGCACAGTAACGCAATTGGAAAAGCAAATGGTAACAGTAACAGCAACAAAGATGCAAACCGAAAGAGAAACGCAAATGCAAATGAAAGGGGTGCCAGAAACACAAACAGAAATGCAAATAGAAACATTAGTGGAAATGCAAATGGTAACAGTAATGCAACCACAAGAGCAAACAACAACTCAAAGAATAACACACATGGAGGCGAACATGGAAACGGTAATGCAAATAAGTATGGAAATGCAAGTGGAAACACTAACTGTTACAGTAACAGAAGCGCACACCCTATTTTTGGCCAACAGATGCATAGAGGAATAAAGTGTGTACAAAGAATGTAAGCAAAATAATGGGCACGGGAGCAGAAAACAAGCAGTTGGAATACTAAATTCCTTATATCTCAGGAACTGTACAAAATAGAAAAAAAATTTAAATTTCACATGACACATGAGTTTCCAGGTGGCTACACATTGTCACAATGAAAATTCTGTATCTTGTACCATTTTCGAGATATGAGCCACGAAAGGCGTGACATACGCCACCATATTAGTCTATTGGAAAAAATGCCAAATTCAGAGTACCGTTTCTTGGCATCCATGCAATATTTTGTAACCAAACTACCAAAATGCACATCTGTGAGATGTTGGCAGCCTTCCCTCCAAATTTGAGCCCAAAAGACCAAACTATTCTTTTGCAGCAGGGTGGCAAAGAACTCCTGTCATTTTGGCCATAGTCTGGAAAAGTAGTATTGCAATTTGCGACACTTTTTGCAAAAATTTGAGAAAGTGTTGCAGGTGCGACACTACTTTGTGACACTACTGTTTCCAGAAATTTGAAAAACATATTTCTGGGGTGTTTAACCCCAAAATAAAGACATGGCTAGCATCTTCAGGGTCCAACTAGGTGAACACAGAAAGAATTGTGTCTCTAGAGGGTCCCAATTTTAAATGCCAAGCATTTTTCTGATCAGTATCTGAAAACAAAATGGTGGATTTGTGACACTACTAGGGTCATTTGCAACACTAAAAAGTACATTTGTGACACTTTCAAACTTTTTGTTAACTTTTCCCATTGACTTATAATGGAAACTTATTTTTTGAATAACTTTTGAACCATTTAATATTTTTTCACAAATTCTTCAAAAGGGACATTGGGGAGCCCGGCCACATGTGCTCTGAAGTTTTTGAACTGGTCACACAAACTGTGCGACTTGTAGGCATGAGCAAAGAATGCACAAAAAAGCGTAATTGCGCATTTGGATGTTGCTTAATTACTCCACTGCTGTATATCCGACCAGTATGAAGGTTGGCAGATCCCAAGATCTACCATGCCCAACTGTACATACCAAATGTCAGGCAAATCTGTTGAAAGGTGACAAAGTTATTAAGGTGCAAAATTTCACCTTTTAACCTTAAAAGTGCTACTCAACCCTAACTATGGTAGCACTACCGTGCTACCATAATATATATATTGATGGCAAAAAACTCAGTTTATTGCATCAGTTAGGATTGTTCCACAGTGACAAAAGCTAGGAAAGTTGGTGTTAGGGTTGAAAGCCCCCTTGCACCCCCCAGCCCTTCCCCCAGCTGGCACTGGGGTGTGCATTGGGCTCATCAGCCCTAACTCTCACCCCATCACATGTGTAAACAAGCTGAGGTATAGGAGAATGGGGTGAGAGCTAGAACCGATGAGCCCAACGCATACCCCGATGCCAGTTGGGGGGGCTGGGGGTGCAAGGGGGGTTTTAACCCTAACACTGAATTTTCTTGCTTTTGTCACTGTGGAACAACCCTAACTGATGCATTAAACAGAGTTTTTTTGCCATGAATTTCCCTTCTTTTTGAGAATGAGGACTATAAATAGTGAATAGAATGTGGCGGTGCGATGTGTAGTGACATAGTAATGGTAACTGCAATGCAAATGCAAGCACTAATGGTTAAGCACATGGTAACAAAAATGGTAATGCAAATGTTAATAGAAACACAAGTGCAACGTGATGGCAAAGTGAACAGTGATGCAAATGGAGACACAGGCGCATATGTAAACGCAACTGGATACATGCACGGTCATGGTACCGCTATTGTAAATGCAAATGGTAATGGTAACAGCAAAAATAACATCAAAGGAAACAGAAACAGAAAGGTAAACACAAGTGCATACAGAAACACAAACCGTAATGCGCATGGTCATGGTACCACAATTGGAAATGCAAATAGTAATAGTAACAAGTAAAATAATGCCAAAGGACACAGAAACAGAAATGTGAATGTAAGCACATACAGAAATGCAAAGCATTATGCACATAGTCATGTTACTGCAATTATAAACACAAATGGTAACTGTAACATCAACAATAGTGCAAACGGAAACTGAAACGCAAACATAAATGTAAGCACGTACAGAAACAATGGGTATGGTGATGGTACCACAATTGTAAACATTAATGGTAATGGTAACATTAACAATAACTCCAAAGAAAACAGAAATGTAAATGCAATCGCAAGCGCATAAGAAAACCCAAACTGTGACGCGCACGGTGAAGGTATGACAATTGGAAATGCAAATGGTAACGTTAACAGCAGAAATAATGGCAAAGTAAACAGAAATGCAAACCAAGTGTGTATGCAAACAAGAACGCAAAGAGTTAACGCACATGGTGGCATACACGGGAACAGAAATGCAAACGGGAATGGAAACACAAGTGGGAATGGAAATAGTAACAGTAATGGAAGCACACACCCTGTATTTGCCCAACAGCTGCATTGAGAAACACAGTGTGTAGAAAGCATGTATGCATAATAATGGGCCTCAGAGCAGAAAATGAGCTGTTGGAATACTAAATTGCTGATATCTCAGGAACCGTATGACATAGAAAAAAAATGTAAATGTTACGTGATTCATGAGTTTCCCTGCTAGGTTTTTGCTGAATGTGGGCTACACATTGTCATGATGAAAATTCTGTA
Source organism: Neoceratodus forsteri (assembly GCA_016271365.2). NCBI lineage: Eukaryota > Metazoa > Chordata > Ceratodontiformes > Ceratodontidae > Neoceratodus > Neoceratodus forsteri. The sequence goes on from CM028131.1 coordinate 14,309,076, forward strand.
TATAGCACCATTTTCGAGATACGAGCCCTGAAAGGCACGGCGAACACCACCATGTTAGTCTATGGGAAAAAACATCAACTTAGGAGTACCGTAACTTGACATCCGTGCAATATTTTTTCACCAAACCACCAAAATTGATTCATTAATTCAGCTGCTTGCAAGCACTGGAAGATCCTGCTCTGTATGCCCTCTATTGCTGTAACATCCTGTTGAGGTGGACTAAGCTACTGCTGAGTGAGTAGAAACACTGTGTTTAACTGCTGACTTTGAACCTGTTCAGAACTGCTGTTTTACTATTTCTAACAAAAGGGCTCTGTGTTTCCCTGCTTAATTACCCTGTTTAGTTCAACTCTGCTCAGCTGGCCCAGTGGCTGAGTGCTTCAGTCAGGGTAATAAATTGAGCTGCTCTCAAGTGCGAGAGTGAGAGTGCGAGCGTGAGTGGTGTGAGCGCCACTTGGCAGAGGAAATAAGGAAGATATAAAGGTAATTGACACTTTAAAACTACAAATTGACACTTATATTTGTATAATCAAGTGTTAGAAACATTTTTAAGGATGAAAATGCAAAAGTGCTTAATAATGGTGGGTTGTGTACTGGGGCTGATGCTTGTGGATTCAAATATTTGGATCCTGGCAAATAATGCTGTGGGTAAGTTTGAACAAGGTAGATTCAAAGATAATTTTATATATTTGAATCTTCTTTGTGAATTTAGACATAATATGATGTTAAAATTAGAAGTGGTAGGGTTGTTGAACAAAAAGTCACAGTATAGAATAGATGGTTATAGTGTACCAATTCCTAACTTATGCCCAAATATTGTATTGTCTTTTTGTATTGGGTTATTGTTAACTCTATCTGGGGATATAGAAGAAAATCCAGGTCCCAGTCTGTATGGTGATCACTTAATTTGGGGGAAGGGGGGGCCTAAGAGTGGTACTCTTGAATATTCATAGCTTATTTCCCAAAAAAACAAGAGTAAGCGGCTTGCGTCTTAAAATATGAGTTTAACAAAAACATGGTTAAAACCTTCAGTAACTAATGGTGTCTTGGCCTTAGATGGTTATAAAATAATAAGAAAAGACAGGGCAGGTAAGAAAAAAGGTGGAGGTATACTTATTTATTACAAACAATAACTAACTGTGTCTAAACTGGAGTTAAAGGTTGATTCCCCATAAGATTGTGAATGGTCATTGACAGATAAAACAAGGAGATAATTATAAACTTAAACATTGCACTATTTATAATCCACCAAAATTTGTACGTAAAGGCTTTGAAGAGTTTTCAAAATGTGTTTCAAATTATGAATTTAGTGGGGACTTTTTAGTGTTAGGTGATTTTAATATTCATTGGGACTACTGTGATGCTTCTAATATGGAGTCCTTGTTGATGAATGCAAGTTTGTGCCAGTTAGTACAAACTTTTACACGCATGAACCTGAAGACAAATAATCATTCAGTTTGGGACTGGATTTTGACTAATAATCATACTAAAATTATTAAGATTGGAGTCTTACCAGATGTTATCAGTGACCACCTGGCAATATACTGTACTTGAAAATCAAAGAAAATAAAGCCCCCCCCCATTTGATTACCTATAGAAAGTATCCTGTAGATTTAGATGATGAATTAAAGTGTGATTTAAGAGATGTTGATTGGTCTTACTTGGATGTAATTCCTTGCATAGAGTATGCAGTAGATTACTTTACAACACAAATGTTGGAGTTAAAAAAATAAATTCTGTCCAATACTAACAAGGAGAGTAAGGGGAACAGTGAATAAATGGATTACTCTGGAGATGTTTAAATTATTGAAACCAAGAGATCAAGCATGGAAACAATTTTGCTTGAGTAAAAATATTAGTGATTTTCAAAGCTATTGAAAATTAAGAAATGAATATAAGATAAAATTAAGGTTATGTAAATCTGATTATTATACAAAACAACAAGATCTAAATTTGTGAAATCCAAAAAAATTCTGGTCTTCAATCTAATCTTTGGTGTCTCCTTCCATAGATGTAGAATCAGGTGAGTTCCTTGTTGAAAGAGTTACAATAAAAGATCCACAAGAAATAAGTATAGACTTTTTACAACAATTTGTGAATATGAGTAAATATAGTATAGATAAGGATGATCAGGACTTAAAGAACACAATTATAGCATCTCAAAATGATTTAATATTTCATTTTAAAGAAATAGAGCCTGATCAGGTACTGAAAATTTTGAAGAAAATTCCTTTAAAAAATGTTGGAATTGATTATATTCAGCCAAGGTTTTTGAAGTTAATATCTTCATGCATTTATAAGCTTTTGACCAAAATATTTATTTTGTCCTTAGAAATAGGGATCTTTCCACAACAATGGAAAAAAAAAACATAATAAGACGAATTTTTAAGGGGGGAATAGTAAAGATTTGGGGAATTACCGCCCTATTTCTCTTCTCCATCCTTTAGGGAAAATTTTAGAAAAGATAACAGAGGTACAAATTAGTGATTACTTATAATTGACTGGGCTTCAGGATCCTGAGCAGCATGACTTTAGGAAATGTCATAGTACTGGAACTGCCTTGGCCAGGTTCACAAACCACATCAGTGAGACTATGGAGAAGGGTAAGCTCACTGGTACTGTTTTTGTGGACCTGTCCAAGGCATTTGATCTTGTTGACACTCACCTGCTGCTCAGGAGCCTACCTGCCAAGGGATTATCCAGATTGTCATTAGAATAGGTGGAGAGTTATTTATCAGGTAGGGAACTACATGTTCTTTATGAGGGTTCAGTGTCAAAAGTAGAATTTTTGAAAAGGGTGTACCTCAAGGGTCAATCTTGGGACCCCTATTGTTTTCCATATTTGTGGATATTATACCAAGTAAAATTCTTAAGGCTTAGACAATCTTATATGCTGATGATATAATATTATATAATAGCTCTAATTCATTAGACAGAATTTCACAAAATTTGACAGTAGATTTTCAGAGTCTAGAAAATTGTTTGTTGGACTTAAAATTACCATTGAATATTTCAAAAACCAAGAGTACAATATTTGCCTCTAAACAAAAGTTGGTTAAAGTAGGGAAACTGAATATTTTTGGTAAAAATAGAACTAATTTGGAGCAGGTGCAATGTTTTAGACATTAGGGAATGAATTTGGACTCAAATTTAACATTTTCAAATCATATATTGACTTTAACAAAATCAGTGAATCAAAAATGAGGGGTTTTATTCAGACTACAGAATGTGTTAACTTTAAAAGCCAGAAAACATATAGCCCAAAGTATATTACTTTCTCAACTGAATTATAATTAATTTTTGTTTACTAGTTTGTCTAAACGTGTGGTAAATAACTTGACAATGACTTTTCATAGCATTTGTAAATTTGTTTATAGATTGTCTTATAGTACACATCATTGTACTTTATATCAAGTTTCAGGGTTTCTACTGCCTAACTTGAGTTCCATTTACTCTCTTTGTTGTAAAACGGATAATGTATTGAGACAAAAACATCTCTCTCCCTTGTATTCTCTGATATCTGTAAGGGAAGCTCTGAGAAACTTGAGATCAAATGTTCTTTCTTGTTTAAATTTGAAAGTCACTAAAACTAAAATGGGTGCTTCAGCTTTTTCTATCCAAGCACCAAAATACTGGAATGATCTTCCAATTGAATTGAGAACTATAAGTAGTCATAATTTATTCAAAAATAAATTGAAGCATAATTTATTGAGTAGCTTACAATGTCACTTCTATTTTAAATAATTTGTATTACATTGTTTATCTTACATGTAATGTATTTGTATTCCAGTATTAAGTGAATGTAAAAGTTATCTTTTTGTATAACATTTTGTGACTATTTTATAGTCTTGGGTCACATATGAAAAAAGGCCTTGGCACATATGCTTACCCAGTTAACAAAAGAAATAAATACAAAAATAAATAAATAAATTTAAAAAAGGCACATCTGTGAGATGTTGGCTGCCTTCCCTCCAAATTTCAGCCCAAAAGACCAAACTGTTCTTTTGCAGCAGGGTGGCAAAGAATTCCTGTCATTTTGGCCATAGTCTGGAAAAGTAGTATCATAATTTGTGACACCTTTCGCAAAAATTTGCGAAAGTGTCACAGGTGCGACACTACTTTGTGACACTACTGTTTCCAGAAATTTGAAAAACATATTTCTGGGGTGTTTAACCTCAAAATAAAGACATGGCTCACATCCTCAGGGTCCGACTAGGTGAACACAGAAAGAACTGTGTCTCTAGAGGGTCCCAATTTTAAATGCAAGAATTTTTCTGATCAGTATCTGAAAAAAAAGGTGGATTTGCGACACTACTAGGGCCATTTGCGACACTAAAAAGTGCATTTGTGACACTTTCAAACTTTTTGTTATCTTTCCCATTGACTTATAATAACTTGTTTTTTGAATTACTTTTGCACTGTTTAATATTTTTTCACAAAATCTTCAAGAAGCACATTGGGGACCCTGGCTACATGTTCTCTGAAGTTTTTGGCCAGTCACACAAACCATGTGACCTGTAGGTGTGAGCAAAAATTTGCAAAAAAAATAATTGCACATTCATATTTTGCTTAATAACTCCGCAGCCGTATATCCAACTGATACAAAGGTTGACAGATCCCAAGATCTACTATGCCTAACCATGCATACCAAATGTCAGACAAATTCATTGAATGGTGGCAAAGTTATTAAGGTGCAAATGTTCAGCCTTTAACTTTAAAAGTGTTACTCAACCCTAACTATGGTTGCACTACCGTGCTACCATATATATATATATATATATATATATATATATATATATATATATACACATATGTGTGTATGTCTGTGTATATATGTGTGATAAATGAGGGGCAGGAGAGGGATGTGAAAATATTTTCACTCCAGCAGAGTGAGAATGCACAACTCACGTTGCAGGACTGAGAATATTTTCACATTCCCACAATCTGCGTATAGTGTGTGTGATTTACACCATGGGGTGAGAGCTTTAGTACATTATTTCTGTTTCTGTTTTTTTTTCTGCTCATTCTGTGTGTGTATGAGTTGTTCTGAATGTACTGGGAGTCAAATACACAATGGGACACAAGTGAGTATGTTTTGCAAAGTTAATTGAGTAAGTTGTAGGTTTCAGTGAGAAAGAGAAACTGTCACAGGTAGCACTGAGAAAGAAAAACTGTTTTGTGAAGGAGTTTTATTTGGAATCCAGGTGTTTTGAAGCTGAGATCAGCAAAGTAATGGGCTAGGAGTGTTAGAAACACAATGGGACACAGATGAGAGTGTTTTGCAAAGCTAATTTAGTAAGCTGCAGCTTCAGTGAGAAAGAGAAACATTTTTCTGAAGCAGTTTCATTTAGAATGTAAGCTGCAGTGAAGATACCCTCACTCTGGTGACATCAGCAGAGTATGGGTAAATGTCATTTATCCTCACTCTGCTGATGTCATCAGGATTTATCCTCACTGCAGTGGAAATAACACATGATATTTTACAAAGAAAGCTCTCACCCTATAGTATAACTATATATGTGGGATATGCAATGGAAGCAAGTGTAATAAATGATTTATCTGCACAAGAGCAGCTTGACCTCTGGTAATCTCATGAGTGGCATAAGCCATGAGTGAGGTGTCTGAGGTCAAACTCCTTGAGTGCAGATAAATAATTTATTGCACAGGTTTTCTATTGTATATTCTATTTTTGCAGTTCTTTTGTTTTTGCTTTTGTAGGGGGCATTTGCTAGTCAAAAAAGTGAATAAAAATTGAACTTTCTGGTATTATTTGCTGATTATAGAAAATGTGAATGGAATCTAGAAATGAAACACCTCTCATTGTATACATATTTTTATGCTGAAAAACATTTGTGCTCACAGTACCATACTATCATATTTTGTTTTTAAATTATTTGCATTTGTTTGATGACAAAGTGGACACAAATTGAGTTTTCTGCTGTTTTTCTATAATTATGAAAAGACTAAAATGTATCTATAAATGAAAGACCACAAATTTTGTAGATATTTCTGTGCTGAATAAACTTTGTGGTCATAATACCATGCTATCATTTTTCATTTTAAAGTTATTTACATTTGTTTTCTGACAAAATAAAAAAAAAGAATCTTCTGCTGTTTTTTTGCTAATTACCAAAAAAACCAAAATGTATCAATGAATGAAACATAGCTCATTTTGTAGATATTTATGTGCTGAACAACTTTCATGCTCACAGTACCATGCTATCATTTTTCATTTTAAAGTTATTCACATTTGAATATTGTTAATACCACTACTAAGGCCGAACATTCTAAGTGACCTAAGCACTATCTGGATAAGTGGCTAATGACATAAGCACTGTGTGGATAAATGGCTGATGACATATGCAGTGTATACATACATGAAATGTATGTATACAGTTACTCAGATAAATGGATTTATCACACTCTGTTTATCTCCACCCCATTGCATAAATAAGGAATATACAAAGGTGAGCTGTCAGATAAATGATTTATCTTCACATGTGCTGTTTGACCTTGGGTCACCTCAAGAGTGGCATAAGCCTTGAATGAGATGTCCAAGGTCAAAAAGCACAAGTGTAGATAAATCATTTATCTCACAGTTCACCATTGTATATTTCATTTATGCAATAGGGATGCTTTCTGTCAGAGCAGGGACATTTGCTTTTGATTGTTTATCTTTTTTTTGGTTATGTTTGTCAAAAAAGTGAACAAAAATAGCATGTTCTGCTCTTTTTTGCTAATTATAAAAAATCTATAAGGTATCTATAAATGAAATGTCACTAATTTTGTAGATAATTTTGTGCTGAACAACTTTCATGCTCACAGCACTATGCTATCTTTTTTCATTTAAAAATTATTTGCATTTGAATATAGTTAGTACTGGTACTGAGGCTGAACATTCTAAATAAGTTCTGGAGTGATTGTGACATATCTACTGTGGGTAGGATATTCTAAAGGGTTGCGCCATGCGCAATAGGGTTGCGCCAGCGCAAGTCCAAAATTGCGCCATTCTGCGATATTCGGCAGGAGGCAGCAGTGCCACAGAAAACATGCTGGGCAACAGCGCAATGCTAATGAAGGTATGCACAACCGAAGGGGGTGGAACCGTGCATAAAGTACGCAATGTGATATTCAAAGGCTTGCGCAATGCAACAGTGGATCAGGCGGAAGTTGAGCCACAGCGGAAATGAGCCAAAATAAAAAGGCTCAAGGAAGAGGCCCAAGAATGCAACAGGGAAGCCACATGAGGCAGGGAGACAGAGCAGGCCAGAGCAGTAAACAGTGCAGGCCAGGGAGTACACAGGACAGAAGAGGGGCAAGGGAAGGTGTGTGGGGCCACAGAGTGCAGAGGCCAGTAGGTGTACCCAGTGCAGTGGAGGTAGCAGTCAGGACAGTGGGGGTAACAGATCAACAACAGCCAGGGGGAACACAAGATAGGGAGATGGACAGTGCCAGCTTCCACATGGAAGCTGTAATGAGGGGAGTGAGAAGGCATGCTGCAGGGGGACTTGGCCGTGGAAGGGCCCATCAGCAGTACACCCCCAACAGGCAGTACCATGACCGCACCAGCTTTGAGCTGTATTCAGACGTAGAGATAGTGGGCTGGTACCACCTGAACAGGGCAATACTGAGGTGGCTCTGTGAGCTGTGCACTGATTTGATGCAGGCACCCTCACAACGGAGTCACGCTCTGTCAGTGGACACAAAGGTAACAGCCTGCATGTGCTTGCTCACCACGGGTACCTTCCAGAGACCAACAGGGGACACCACACGCATAACACAGTTGGCCACATCACGCATCCTCACCCAATTCCTCAGCGTACTGCTGCCACATGCTGCAGAGTACATCCATTTCCCCAGCACTGCGGCAGAGCATACAGAAAACATACAGGAGTTCCACAGGGTAGCACGTATGCCTGGCATGCTAGGGGTGATAGATTGCACCCATGTGGCCACTCACATGCCACATGGTGTGTGATGCCAGAGGGCGCATCATCAATGTCTGTGTCACACACTGTGGCGGAGCACATGATTCATTCATTTGGTACCAATCAGCACTGTGCCATTGATTGGAGAGTAGGGACATCCCCACAGGACATCTAGTGGGTGAGTATGCATGTAGGATTGGCAAATCGGGGGCAAGGGTGGGTAAGCCACAGGTGCCATGGGAGTGGCACACAGGGTTAGGGGCAATATGAGCCTGAACATGACACTAACCTCCACTATCTCCACACAGGTGACAGTGGATACCCACTCCATCCCTGGCTGCTCACACCCTACCGGTGGCCCATGACCCCATCACAGCAACGCTTCAATGAGGCACACGCCACCACATGCAACATCATCGAGCAGGTGTTTGGGATGCTGATGGCACGCTTCCGATGCCTCCGGAGGTGCCCTACAGTATAGCCCCTCAAAGGCCTGTATGATATTCCTGGCCTGTTGTATCCTGCACAACATGGCCAAAAACTGTGGGATAGCTGTACAGGTCGAGGAGGGGGACAGCGATGGGGATGCTGGTGATGCCAGTGGTGATGATGGGATGAGCAGCCCCCCCTTGGACAGCGTGACCCCGGCTGATCCGGCTGGCCCAGCTGCACCAGGACACCATCACAGAGGAGCACTTTGCCCAACACAGGTAAGTCATGGGGCCATGTGCAACCAACAGTGGCTAGGGCACAACCCACATACACACAAGGAAACACACCAGGGGTTCATGATGGTGAGGGAAGTGGCAGGGCACAGAAGCACACACACACAACCAGGGAGAGGTGAACAGTAACACGCCACATGGACAGACACACATACACACACACACACACAGCAGGCACAAAGTGCACAGTGGTCAGGTGCACAACAGAGCAGGAACACAGACATTAAATACACACACGTCCACAGGCCACCACCACCACCTGTACTATCCATGTAGATGTGTCAGATGCTGGGCACCCTTGCACTTTGGTGTACAGCGAAATGCAGGCATCATCATACACATGCACCCATGGACAGCAGTCAGGAGGGTGTGCAGGTGGTCCGTGTGTCGGCATGTAGGGCAGGGCACCCACTGGTGCACTGCCCACCAAAACACACATTGCACACAGGTCAGCACCAGACAGGGCCCGCACTGGGAGAAAGCTCAGTAATGCGGCACAGTGCTACGGCCTCCATGGATGCGTGGGAGGCCCCACCGAGTCCCAGCAGCACTGGCAGGCTGAGCATGGGCCACATGGGGTGGCACTGATGGACCACCAGGAGTCCCACTGCACAAACGCAACCTTGTCTGCACAGGGGTCTGCAGCATACCGAACATACCTGCACCAGGTGTGCTCGGGATGCCCACAGCTGAACCCGGCATCGACAGGGTGAGTGTCGCATGACGCCAGGAATGGGGAGTGGATAGCGCACTGCAAGGTGTGAGCGGCACGGGGCACCTGACTGTGTGCCCAATGTGGCCATGACACCAACCACTGCCTGTGTCAGCCTGTCGATGGCGGCAGTCACATTCACCCACAAATGGTCAATCTGGGACAGGATCCTCTCGGTGTCCCTGCTGTGCCGCTCCATAGCCACACACAGTGCCTCCACAGATGTTGCAACCCGCATCTGCTGCCGTACTGATGCCTGCAGCAGGCAGGTGTGCTCATCAAAGAGGTCGTCTGCCACATCGGCAACCTGTCCCTTAGGGTCTGAAAGGGCCTGATGCACAACACCCCTTGAGGGTGGGCGCTGCTCACCAGAACCAGATATGGGCATGTCCACAGGTGGTGCACCTACATCACCGCTGAGCCCAGTACCCCCAGTCCTGGTGGGTGACTGCTGCTGCTGCCCCTCCACCAGCTGTGCCCACAGGATCAGTGGTTCCACTGCTGTGGCCGCAAGAGTGCCAGTGACCTGTACAGCCACTGGTGCTGCCCCACCGATGCTGACAGGCACAGCCTGGGACTGTGCTGACATGCTGCCACACACGTCTGAACCAGCTAGATCCATGTGCATGAGCTGTCCTGCTGTGTGTCCATTCTGTGACACACACATTTCAATGGCCATAGTGGTCAGTGCATCATCAATGGTGCAGGTCTTGCCACAGCCACAGCCGCAGCATGCTGGCATGCTTGCATGCCAGATCGCTAGGACACAGGAAGGGCACTCCCTACACCTGTCCCAACATCAGTGACGGTAACCGGGCATGAACATTGCCACAGTGCATGCTGGCAATCTGCGGAGGTGGATGGTCCCTCCTCCAACTCCGGGTGGCTGTGCGCAGTGGACAGGCCTTCCACTGCTGACCCCTGCAGATGTACAGGATCTATAACAGAAAGGAAGGACACGTTAGTGCATGTGAACTACCTTCCCCCCCGACCATGACATACCAAGCAGTGATGGTCTACCACCTGTCTGGAAGCCACCTCCAGGAACACCCTCAATGGGGCTGAACTGCATGCTTGCAGTGAGCATGTCCTCTGCCAGGGTCAGCTGCACCACCTCTGGCTGTCAACCACCTGTTGCAGCACATGCCGCTCTGATGGCTGCAACCTTCTCCTTCACCCTCCTCCTGTCGGTCCCCATCTTCTTTTTACACTCCTACACAGAGCGCTGGTGGCTGCCGTGCAGGTTGACGGCACGTGCCACGCCCTCCCATGCAGCAGCACGGACCTGAGGGGTGCCCTGCTATCCACTGAGAAGTGGCTCCTCAGCCAGGTAGGCCTCAAACAGTGCTTCTGTCTCTGCCTTCGTAAAGTTGGGCCTCCTCTTCTGCCCACCATCATCCTCCTTACCTAGTTCTCGCTCGGTCATTTCACAGTCTGTATGGGTGAGAGTGGTCACCTGTGACTGTGCAGTACACAGCAATTCTCTGGGGCCATGGTCCAGAACAGCACAATGCATGCAACTCACCTGTCAACTGCAGTAACCGAATATGGCCACTGCAGAACAGTGTCGCAGATTTATAGCGCAATGCATGCAAATTAGGAATGGAACAACTTTAATGAGATGCAAATCATGCCACTGCACCACTGAATGGCTGATCGGATGATTTGCATATGACGGCTGAATATCATGCTGTTGCACTTTGCACAATACGGTTGAACCAGCTGAGCCAATGGCGCAGTTCTGTAACTGCGTAGTACACCACACTGCACATGCCCAGGTAGCTTATGCAGGCATCTGCCATGCTGATGACATGCTGTGCATGATAGGCAATTCAGGACATGGCCACCATTGTGCCAGTGGTGCTACAGCGATGGTCACCACATGGCACTGTGGTACAACTGTGCAATAGTCCACTGTGGCAGAGGCACACAGGCGACCAATCACACTGGACGTGTAGACATCCGACGGGGCTGTGCATGGCCTTGCTCCACAGACCCATGACCCTGTGCCTGACCTTTCCCCCTTCGTGCTGTACGTATGGCATGTCTGCAGCTCTATCACGCTGTTCGGTAACAGCACGATAGGGACTGGCGGCACTATACAAACAGCTCAATAGGGACTAATGGAGTTGTATTGTGCAACAGTTCCACGTGGGGTTGCCGCGCTGCGGAGCGCCATATTGCCTACTATATACATGCAGGGATGGCATACAGGAGAGCCCCACAATGGAGTGCGGTGGAACTTGCCAACCTAGTGGCCATAGTGGAGCCTCACCATGGCCCACTATTTGGGGATGAACCCCTGAACATGGTGAGGACACATGTGTGGCAGCAGGTGGCCACTGCCCTGGAGGAGGCCACTGGCTGGCAGCACTCGGCAAAGCAGTGCAGGCACCAGTATGGTGACCTGTGGAGAAGGGAGCAGGCACTACTGGCATGACGTTGTTCACGTGCCAGGAGGGGCGTGGAGCCTCGGCCAGGTGGGTGAGCCATCTATGCACCTGTATTGCCTTATGGGTAACACTGTTTATTGTGACCAGCACATGCAGGAGGGTTGGTCTATGGTTGGCTGTGGCAGTGTTTACAGGATATGTGATGTATGGGTCTGGCTGGGTCACACTCATTGGGGCAGGGGGATGTCTGCTTTGGGATTTCACTGATGTGTTTCTTACCTTTTGTTTTCCACAGGCAGAGCGGAGGAGGGCCCAGGCTGAGGTGCACCGAGGGGTGGCAGCGGTGGCTGTACGTGGTGTTGGTGGTGGTGATGAACCATGGCAGCAGCAGCAGCTGCAGCAGCAGCAGTATGATGAGGGTGAGTGTCATGACATCATGAATACTATTGCATGTTGTGGGGAGGGCAGGGCATGGCCACCATCCATGGACAACACTGCCATGCATGCGTCATGTGACAGTCAGCACTGTCCAGTGGCACTGCATGTCTGGGAGTGCATCAATGGAGGTCCATGCATGCACTGGGCACATGGCTGTGGCACTGCCTTCCCACCACATAGCCATGTCACTATACAGCCTTAGTTGTGCTGTGCTGGACATGGGTGGTGTGTGTGTGTGTGCATGTGTGTGTGTGTGTGTGTGTGTGTGTGTGTGTGTGCAGTGGCACACATGGCTGTTGCTGCCTGGTTGGGCATGTCTTGTGCACGGTCACTGTGGGTAAGTGCACTGCATCAAAGGAGAGGGGCACTTGGCTGTATGCCATGCATGTTGGGTGGGCTTCAGGGATGTAGACAGTCACAGCTATTGATTCTGATCCCTTGTCCTAGGTGTCCGGATCCTGTGGAGACTTGAGCGGTTGGTCCACCAGCTCCTTCAGGTGTCCATGGAGTCCCTCAGCATCCTGAGGGACCTGCAGTGCCATGGCATCAGGTGCAGGAGGAGGCCTCGGAACCAGCAGCAGCTGGATGATGAGCAGGCTAGCAGGCAGTAGCTGCCCATCACCTACCCTCTTTACCCATCCCTCACACCCTGCCTTCCCTCTCCCAGTTGTTTACCCCTGCCCCTTACCCACCCCTACCTTGTACCCATACCTCCACCCTTGTATTGTATATATTTGTATATAGTTCTGTCTGTTCATATTGTTATTGTTCATATATTAATTAGATAAATATATATTTTGTTATGAATACTGTGGTGGTCTCTGATTTGCAGCTGGCTATAGGTGCTCAGTTGCACTGGTGTGCATGGCATCTGGAGTGGTATTGTCCTGGGTATGTGTGTGTGTGCATGGGGAGGTGTCTCTGGTGTGGAAGTGGCTTTCAGTCAGTCTTGCCATGTGCTGCCACCCACTGCTGGGTGCTCATGGTGGATCTGGCTTGTATTGTTCTGTGGTACACGAGGTTGCAGTGTGCCATGGGGGGGGATGCATGGGGATTCCTGCAGTGACAGTCACTGCTCATGGGTGGTGTCTTGGGGTCACAGTGCAGGGTGTGCTGTGCACAAGGGGGGGCTGATGTGCACTGGGGTTGACCGCCCCCTTTGTGTGGCAGTCTCAGCTTCCCAGTGGGTGTGCTGGGGCACCATGGCCTGGCTGTGCTTTGTTGGCTTGTCCCCATGGGCCGGTGGATATTCCGTCCCTCCCCCATTTATGCTGTGCTTGGGGTTTGGGGGTGCATTGTTAGTTCTGCAGTGTGTTCCTGTGCCCATCTGTGGCAAGGGTGGTGGGCCCCTGCCTACCTCCCTGGTTGTGCAGTTTCATTGCTCTGCTGCTGGGGGGCTCTCTGCTTGCATTATGGCACCTCTGGACTGCTCGGCTGGGCTGGCCTTGTTGCACTATGGCGCATCATATGTGCTCAGCTTCCCCTTCCTGGTTGCGTTATGGCACAGGTTGTGTAATATTCAGATGTTGGCTGGTTGCACAATTTGCCTTGCTCCATGTTTGAATATCTCGTCTATTGCACATGTGCACAATGGACTTGTGCTTGCTACTGCTATTGCACACATTTTGGGCACAGTTCGAATATCCGACCCTATGTGTATAATTCTGTGATGATGCATCTATTATGTGTATAAATGTAAAATATTGTATTTATCACACAGTAGCTCAGATTAATCACATCGAATTTATGTCCACGCCTACTGCATAAATGTATTTATATGCACAGTTACTCATTTATACACACAATTACTATGTGACAAATCTCTCCAGAATTCATTTAGAATGTTCAACGTCAGAAGCAATACTACCCATATTCAAATGGAAATAGCTTTAAAATGAAAAAGATAGCATGGTACTGTTAGCACGAAAATTATTCAGCATAAAATTATCTACAAAATGAGTGGTGTTTCATTTATAGATACTTATAGATTTTTTATAATTAGCAAACAAAAACAAGAAAATTTAATTTTTTTGTTCACATTTTTGAGAAACGTGAATAACTTTAAAACAAAAAATGGCAGCATGGTACTGAGAGCACAACAATGTTCAGCACAAATATATCTACAAAATGTGTGATGTTTCATTTATAGAACCCTTTTAGTTTTTTTTTTATAATTAGCAAAAAAACAGCAACAAATTCAATTTTCTTTTCACTTATTTATTTATTCAATTTTGATGACTGGGTAAGCCTGCTGAGCCCTGAAGGTCCCTTTTCAGGGGAGACCTGGAATAGCATTATGAGGTGAACAATTATTGACAAACAAATGTGAATAACTTCAAGGTGAAAAAAGTAGTATGGTACTGTGGGCATGACATTAGTTCAGGAAGAAGTTTTCTACAAAATGAGTGGTGTTTCATATAATAGCAACCTCTCTGCTAGGTGGACATACACTAGGAAAGTTAACCAAAACTCCCAGAAATGATCATTTAAAAAAAGATAAACAGTCAGAACCAAATGTTCCTGCACTGATAGAAAGCATCAATATTGCATAAATATACAATGGTGAGCAGTCAGATAAATGATTTATCTACACTTGTGCTGTTTGACCTCGCACACTTCACTCGTGGCTTACGCCACTCATGAGGTTACCCGAGGTCAAACAGCACTTGTGTAGATAAATCATTTATCTGACAGCTCACCAATGTATATCCCTTATATTAAAATAGGCTCAGTTTTATGACACGGTAGCCTATTCTAGACATGTGTTCCAACTAAAAATGAACTAAAATGTTTGGTTTACACAGGGTAGTCCCTCTGTACTCAGGGGGCTGTGTATCTTAGAAAAAACAGTGTCCTTTTCCTGGCAATCATCTGCCTCCACAGTAGCACACTCATCACAGATGCACAAACATTTTTTGATGAGATTATTTTGTTGTGCTCAAACCATGTGAGAGATTTATGAAATTGAGATTTACACACACCCACACACACACACTTCTAAGTACCTAAATGGCTCTGCTCATTTGGAGCTTAAGTTCTAAACTCCCTTCTCTCTGGAAGTGATGCCCTGATTGGCTTGGTGTGTGAACACAATTCCTCCTAAACAGAAGCATTGTAAAACCTAAAATGAGCTCAGTTTCAGGGCACAGCAGCTTATGTGAAGCAACTGTGTCTATTAAAATACCAATTAAAACATTTGGTTTACACAGAAGGGACTCTGTTTCTTGAAAGCATCAAGGTCAGCTTAGATGCAAAAAATGTTGCTGCTTTGAGTTGCCTCATCACACAAGACATATGGGAAATTTGTGGAATATAGTTTTTACAGTTACTCGACACTTATCAGAACCAAATACCAATTTTATACTTGAGATGCATAGGGGTGCCTCCCTTCCTCATTCCCTTCACTCACTGAGGTGCCATACTTTATACTCTGGTCTCCAGAAGTGTGGGTCAGGACTGACGTGACATCTAACTTCTTGTCAGTCAATCATTTAATGGCGCTAACCCTTTCCTAGGTAAAAGTGTCTTTCTGCTCAGTGTGGCTATTTGATGGTTGATGTCTGGGCCAGAATACCAAGCTTTTGACTAGTCCTCCTGGAGATGATAAAACCTACTACCTAAAGTTTTCCATTCAGGTATCCTAATAGGTCAGTCTTCCCATTATCTTATCGTGATGCCCTCTACTAAGGGACAGATATGGAAGAGGTCTTGTGACTTCAGGTTCTAGTACAGCATCTGATCTAGACTAGTCTCAGTGGGTTTGGACATACTTCATAGTATTTTTAATGGAACATATTATCTCAAGCATAGTCTTTGCTGTAAATGTTCTTGCTGTGAGTGCCACTCCCTGAAAAGATTAAGTTGGGTCATTACCAACTTCATTGTCTGGGTCTGGTCTGTCCAGGTTCAAAGGTCCTATGTATGTTACGTCCCTTAGTTCAGGCTGTTGTTCCATTGTGGGTCATGCTTGTTATTTTTGCTAGGCATTTTTATAATGTAACATCCTGTACTGTTTGACTGTTTGTATCTATGTGCAATAGGACCTCATTGAAAATGAGCTATGCTCAATGGAGTCATCCTAATTCATCGATTGAGTAAAAATGATTTACTACTGCTACTACATGCTTGCTGGCCTAGGGAGTGGGGGATTTTGGAACTGCCATTGCCTCCATGAATTCCAGCATTTTCAGCAAGCTCACTGTTGGTGCTGGAGAAACATCACCATAGCTGGATGCAGAGAAACAAAGAGTACATAGGTGCTGTTGTGCTCCTGGATGTGGTTGACTGGGAGATGAGGCGGAGTTGTCTGCACTGTCACTTATTTCTATCACTGAGTTTCCCCTACAGTAATGGGTACTCTTGTACACTGGTGATGCTTCTCCGAGTGGGGTGCAGTGGTGTGCTGCAGGGATCAGTTCTGGGTCCTACCCTGTTTTCCATCTTCACCTCTAGTATGCAGGGTTCAGATAGTGTGTGGATTCAGAAATACGCTGAATATACAAAGGTGGAAGCCATAGTAAATAATGTTGAATCCATACAACAGTTACATAATTTCAAGAACCACTTGCAACAGTGGGCAGCCGAGCATAGGCTATTATTCAATGTAGATAAGTGTAATGTGATGCACTTTGGTCACAATAACCCTTTAGCTGACTATCTTCTGAATAATAGGGCTTTAAGTGTCACTACTTGTGAGAAGGATCTGGGAGTATTTATCTCCAGTGACTTGGGGTTTGAACATCATAATAGCGAATCGATTAAAAAAGCTAATTGAATTATGGGTAACATACTTAGAAATATACGTAGTAGGAGGAAGGAGGTTTTTGTGCCCTTGTACAGAACATTGGTCAGACTTATTCTGGAGTATGGAGCCCAGTTCTCAACACCATAGAGTGTTGGTATAACAAAGTCCTCTGAATGTGTACAGCGGAGAGTAACAAAGAAAGTCACCCAGGTTAAGGACAAATGTTATGTTGTGAGGTTAGAGTCCGTTGATATTTTCTCTATGACATATAGGAGGGTGAGAGGTGATTTTATTTACATATTTAGAGCACTCTTGGATGATAGCCTTTTGGAAAGAGCTGGTTTATGTAAGAAAATACAGACAAGAAGGTCCACCAGAGATCACAGTAAGAAAGTAAAGGGTGATTTTTTAAGACATCCAGGAGAGGAGCTTGGTTCAATCAGAGAGTGGTGAATGAGTGGAACACACTTCCAGATAAAGTGGTCAATGCACCCATGCTGGGTACATTTAAGGCAAGGTTGGACATATTTATGGGGAGTAGGACATGGGAGTTTTTCCACTAACCAGTGGAGAGTCTATTATGATCCTTGTGGTCATTTGACTTGTATTCAATCCTGTGACCTATAGTGAAACTTGGGCTGATCTGGGGTGACAGGAGCACAATGGGGTGAATAAATTCAAGAAGTCTTTGGGGGTGGAACTGAGAGAGGCTTAGTGCCGTATAATAATTACTATATGAGTTTGGCTAGCAGCAGCAAAGGGACACAAGGTGAAGAGGGGCCTCTGCTAGGTGATAACTTAAACGTTATACAGGTTGTCTTGCTGAAAGGAAGAAAAGCACTCATCGGAGTGATGGGTCAGATCTGTAGCTGATTGTTTCTGGAGGACATGGGCTTAGTCCCACCCACCCTTTCCTCACAATGTCCACCCCAAGTTTATCATTTCTTTTATACCAGGGGTTCTGACATCACTTTCCCTAAAGAGCAAACAACATACACTGTTGTATTCTTAATAGATAAACACACTGTGTAGAAGGTAAACGTTTGCACACACTAACAAAAAAGAAGAAAAAATTAACAGGAGTGGACAGAGACATGGGGAGTGGTGAAATGCACTGGCTGTGGGGCAGTAATCTTCTGGGAGATGATCTGGAAGCTGTAATGCTTCCCCTATTTGCAGGCATTTCTCTGGTCTGAGGAGGGGGTTGACCATCTCCAGGCCAACCTGATGAGGATTTGGGAAACCTCCTCTCCCACCCAGGGACCACCAGGGCCACTGCCACTGCCTGAGAGGTTGCCAAAGAAGAAGAGTGTTTGGACCATGATGGGCAAAGAGAGAGAGAGTGAGGGTGGTGGAACAGAGGTGCATCATTCCAGCTGTAGCTCTCCACAATTCATATGCCATTCTGGCAGAGTGCCATTGGTCTATGGAGGCACCCACAGTGGAGACCAAGGATAATGCTGGGAACCTCCACAAAGGTCCACAGGAGGGTGGCATGGGACCCCACAGGAGAAGGAAACAACTCCTGGTGGGGAACTCAATCATTAGGAGGGTTGAACTGGGGGAGGGAAGGAGGAGAGAGGGAGGTAAGGTGCCTGCCTGGTGCCATGGCTTGGGGAGACAGGAAACAAATCTTCAGGATCATGGGAGCAGCTGCACAGGAGAGGGAGCTGGATGTCACTGTCTACCTAGGGACAAATGCCATGGTTAAGAATGGGATTAGAGCAGTGCAGGAGGAGTTTGTGGAGTTGGGGAGGGGCCTTAGACAAATAGCATGTATGGTAACCTTCTCAGAGGTGCTGCATGTCTATGGCATGGTGAGACCAGAGTATCTACACCATGGGAATCAATGGATGGTCAAAAATCTGGTGTGGATCTCAGTGTTTTGACTTCATTGGGGACTGGAGAGGTCCACCTGGAGGGAGACAGGCCTATACTGGCACAATGGTCTGCATCTGTCCGGAAGGGGAACCAGGATCCTAGGTGATAGGTTTAAATGCTTCACTGGCAAGCATTAAAACTAGCCAAGGAGAGAGGCACATTAAAGGAGAAGGGAAATCCCAGCCCCCCATCACAAAACAGGGTGGTTAGAGAAGTAAACACTAAGGTAGGGAAGTCGATGGAGAGCAGGACAGGATAAATGGAGAAAAAATGCAAAGGCAATAAGGACAGAGACAGGCTGAAAGGGCTAAGGCCAGCCAAAAATAGAGGGCAATGAGTACCAATGCTTGTAGTCTGGGTAACAAGCTCCCTGAGCTAGTGGCCTTGAAGGAAGAGGGACACCTGGATATTGTGGCTTTAACAGAAACATGATACAAAAAGAACCATGACTGGGATGTCAGCATACAAGGTACACAATTTACATGAGGGACAGGGAGATTAAAAAATGAGGAGGAGTAGCACTCCACATAACAGAAGGGATCAAAGCAATGGATCAAAAGGGTAAACAGGGAGGAGAGGAGTCACTGTGGGTTGCCCTGGAGACAGGAAATGGCATCGCAATCTACATGAAGGTTGTTTACAGACCCCATCTCATGGGGAGGAAATGGACAAGGACATGATAGAAGGCATCCTTAAAATGGCAGAAAAGGGGGAGCTATTGTTGATGAGGGACATGAATATACCAGGTGTTAACTGGAGCACCTTTCCTCAGTCACATCCAAGAGCAGAATCATTCTCGATGACCTAGAGGGGGCATGCCTCAAACAGCTAGTGTTGGAACATGCTTCAAAAGGATCAATTTTAGACCTGGTACTCTCAAATGGGGATGGAGAGAGGATCTCAGACGTAGAAGTGGGTAGCCATTTGGGAGCAAGTGACCACCAAACAGTGTGGTTCATAATATACACAGTCATAGAGTCCAGCCATACAAAAGCAAGGGTATTGGACTTTAGGAGGGCTGACTTTGGCATAATGGGAGAGTGCCTCAGGAAGGCACTAGCAAATGGGTAAAGAAGGAGGGGTGATGGAACAATAGGGAAAAATATAAACTGTCATCACAGAGTCAACAAGCCTTTGTGTGGAGCAAATTAACAAAACAAAGTAAAGGAAAAAACACTATGGTTCTCAAATGAGGTGCTGGGGAAAGTTAGGGAGAAAAAAATAGCATTCAGGAAGTATAAGAAAATACAGAAGGAGCAGGACAAAGAACTATACCAGTTAAAGCAGAAGGAAGCAGGCAAGGCAGTCAGAATATCAAAGACCTAAACTGAGGAAAAGATAGTCAACTTAGTTAAGAAGGAGGAAAAAACCTTTAAAGGTACATTAGACTGTGAAGAAAGACTAAGGAAGGGATAGTGAGTCTTAGTAATGAGGTGGGGGAGGGTGGGAAGAAGATGACAGTGAAAATGCAGGGATACTGAATGCATATTTCTGCTAGGTATTCACAAAAGAAGAGGAGGGGCCGGTACATAAACCAAACAATAGAAGCAGTCTGGTAGGGTAGTTGATACCAGTCCATTCACAGAAGAAAGGGTACTGAACTAACTCCTAAAACTGATGGTGGACAAAGCAATGGGGCCTGACAGGATTCAGCCCCAAATTATAAAATAACTAAGGGAAAAATTAGTGACACCATTGACTACCCTTTTTAACAAATCATGGGAGGATGGTGTGGTACCTGAGGACTGGATGATGGTGGATGTGATTCCGCTTCACAAAAGTGGGAGCAAGGAAGAGGCAGGAAACTACAGACCTGTTAGTTTGACCTCAATGGAATCACTTCTGAGAGAAAGAATTGTTGAGTAGCTAGAGGCCAGCAGGGCACAAGACCCGAGGCAGCATGGATTCAAAGAAGGAAGGTCATGGCAGATTAAACTAACAGATATTTTTAACTGGGTAACCAAAGTAGCAGACCATGGAGGGGCTGTGGGCATGGTCTATCTAGACCTTAACCATTTGACACAGTCTCACACAAAAAATTAATAAACAAGCTAGTCAGCCAGGGATTGGGTCCCAGGGTGGTAGCCTGGGTAGCAGTGTCAGTGGTTCAGGAGGTAGCGCACTCACCTCTGAGGCCAGGAGATCAGAGGGCTGTGGGTTCAGTTCCCACATCTGGCACTTGGGTTAATATCCCAGTACTGACATTGTAGTGCAGCATGAGAGAGGTGCTGCACTTCTGAAGTGCCATCTTTCAGATGAGACGTTAAATCGAGGTCCCATCTGCCTGGATGTGTGGTAGTTCAGATGGATGTTAAAGATCCCATGGCACTTATCGAAAAGAGTAGGGGAATTTCCCCAGTGTCCTGGCCAAATTTTCCTCTTTCACTATAAATACCACCAATAGCTTAATCTGGTTCAAAGTCAGTTGGCATTCATCTGTATACCCCTCCCCAAGGTCGTGCCTGAAAATAGGCATGATTTGTCTAGTGCACTTACCTGGTCAACAAAAACTAAATAAATAAATTGGCTAGACAACAGGACATAGAGGATAATAGTAAATGGTGCCCACTCAGAAGAAAGGGGGGTTACTAGTGGAGTACTGCAGAGTTCAGTACTTTGACCAATCCTCTTTAATATCTTTATATGTGACATTGCAGAGGGATTGGATGGAAAAGTATGCCTCTTTGTAGATGACACAAAGATCTGCAACACTGCAACAGGGGTTATACACAAGGTGATTGGAAATAATGAGAAAGGACTTGGCAAGGCTGGAGGAACGGTCAAAAGTATGGCAGCTTCGATTCATTGCAAAGAAGTGCAAAGCAATGCACCTGGGAAACAAAACCCTGGGGAAGAGTACACAAAAGAGGAAGAGGTACTAACTACAACAAAAAATGGAAAAGGACCTGGGGTAGTTATATCAGATGACCTAAAGGAAGGCAAGCAAAGTGAGAAGGCAATAAGGAATGTTGGGGGATACTGGGATGCATAGGGAGAGGCATCATCAATAGAAAACAAGAAGTTGTTATCCCTCTGCACAGGCAGTTGGTGAGACACCATCTGGAGTACTTCATGCAGTTCTGGAGACCCCATCTCTGCAAGGACAGAGACAGGATGAAGGCCGTCCTGAGGAGGTCAACTAAAATGGTGCAGGGTCTGCACCAGAAGCCATACAAAAAGAGACTAAAGGAGTTTTATATGTATACCCTCAAGGAAAGGAGGGAGGGGGGGACATCATATAAACTTTCAGTACTTCAAGGGAATTAACAAGGTCTAAGGGTAGCATAATTCAGAAAAAAATATGTGCAAGAAAAAGTTGGCACAATTTGAAGATAGAGAGGGGACTGCTCAGGAGCAATGTGAGGAAGTATTTTCCCATGG
Organism: Neoceratodus forsteri; assembly: GCA_016271365.2. NCBI lineage: Eukaryota > Metazoa > Chordata > Ceratodontiformes > Ceratodontidae > Neoceratodus > Neoceratodus forsteri. The sequence goes on from CM028131.1 coordinate 14,331,278, forward strand.
AGCGGGTGGTGGAGGCATGGAATGGCCTTTCTGAAAATGTTGTGGGTTCAGAAACAGTGGAGGCAATTCAAGAATGCATGGGGCAGACATAAGGTGATTCTAGTTGGGGGTAGGAGGAAGTAGGCTGTTGATTAATTGGGATCTGCAGCTTATACAGCATTCTAGGGAAATGGGCAGACTAGGTTGGCCAAGATGTCTTTATCTGCCATCAAAGTCTATGTTTCTACAGTATGTTTGTATGTTTCAATGCCACATGCTCTACATTTCTTGACTTTACAGTTTAGTTTGCCTATATTAGAGAGAAAGGGAACCAATAGAGGAGAGGAATTTGCCTTTACTGAACAAAATGGGGCATACACTTTGATTGTACGGAGCTTCATTTAGCTGCTGTTGCTACATTGAATGCAGGTACAGGTGCCAACAGTGTAGTTTGTCATGTATTGGTACCTTCATAATGACAGAACAGCTAAAGTTTTCCATAATCATTTCCCTCTACTCTCACATTGTGTTACTTGACATTTCCATACTTAAATAGATAGGAGAAATGTGGTCAGATGCCCCTGTTTTGGGCACATTGTAGTTATTGTGAGGTGCGGTCTGCTCTTAGAAGATATACCTGTATACATATTGCTTCTGACATGATCTTACATTACTTTTGATATTGCAAATCCATTCAAAATGGACACCAGATACTTTTACGCTTTCTATTCAAACTCTAAGTGGAGTCCCTATTCATGAATATCTTACACAATGTCTATAGAGCGGAGATGGAATTTTTCTCAAAAGAAGGGTTAAACTTAATGATCCCCCACTTTCCTACTTTGTAGAAATATCAATGACCCAGACTGAATGATGTCTAAATGGTTCATCCTGTACAATGTTTATCTTTCTGAGGGCTTGGTGTTTCATTAACAATGCTTTGCTGTGAATAAAGGAGCACAGTCAACACATGATTCTCAAGGTGTGATTGTCTGAGGTTAAGTAAGCATGAAAAAGACAAAGGGAGTTAGGCCTGGGATGGGGTAAAAAGAAATAAAGCCATAAAAAATGGAGGATAATGAGCACCAATGCCCGCAGACGTGGTAAAAAGCCCCCCGAAATGGTGGCCTTGATGGAAGAGAGATACCTGGATATTGTGGCAGTCACAGAAGCATGGTACACAGAGAACCATGACTGTGATGTCAACATAACAGGGTACACAATCTACAGGAGGGACAGGGAGAGAAGAAGAAGAAGAGGAGGAGGAGTTGCTCTCTATGTAAGGGAAGGGATCGAAGCAAACTTAACTAATGGGTAAACAGGGAGGAGAGGAGACACTGTGGGTCACCCTGGAGACTGGAAATGACACCACAATCCACACTAGGGTTGTATACAGATCCCTGTCTCGGGGGAGGAAAGGGACAAAGAAATGATAGAAGTCATCCTTAGGATGGCAGAGAGAGGGAAGATATTGCTGATGGGGGATGTGAGTACGGCAGATGTTAATTGGAGCACCTTTGCTGCAGCCACATCCAAGAGCAGGGCCATTCTCGATGCCATACAGGAAGCATTCCTCAGACAGCCAGTTTTGGAACCCACTCAGGAGGGAGCAATCTTAGACCTTGTACTTTCAAATGGGGACGGAGAGAGGATCTCCGATCTTGAAGTGAGTAGCCATCTGGGAACAAGTGACCACCAGTGTGGTTCATGATAAACTTGGCTGTAAAGTCAAGCCTTACAAAAGTGAAGGGACTGGACTTGAGGAGGGCTGATTTTGTCAAAATGGGAGAGTGCCTCAGAAAAGGTAAGAAAGTTGGGTCGAGCAATAATGGGGAAACATCAAAACTGCCATCACAGAGGCAACAAGCCTTTGTGTGAAGCAAATAAACAAATCAAAATGAAAGAAAATAAAACTATGGTTCTCAAAAGAATTTGCAGGGATGGTTAGGGATAAAAAGATAGCATTCAGGAAGTATAAGGAAACACAGAAGGAGCAGGACCGAGAACTGTACCAGTTAAAGCGCGGAAGGAAGGCAGCCAGAATAGCAAAGGCCCAAACTGAGGAAAAGATAGCCAACTCAGTTACGAAGGGGGCTAAAACCTTTTATAGGCACATTAGGGAGCAAAGAAAGGCTAAGGCAGGGATACTGAGGCTGAATAAAGAGGAAGGCGGTTGGCAGAGAGCAACAGTGAAAAAGCAGGTATACAGAATGAATACTTCTGCTCAGTATTCACAATGGAAAAGCAGGTTGAGATAACTAATCCAGTCAATAGAGGAACTCTGGACGGAGGTGGGGGTTGATATTAGTCCTTTCACAGAAGAAAGGGTTCTGAAACAACTCTTAAAAACAAAGGTGGATAAAGCAACGGGGACTGATGGTATTCACCCCAGAATTCTAAAAGAACTAATGGAAGAACTAGTAACACCACTGACTACCCTTTTTAATAAATCATGGGAGGATGGTCTGGTACCTGAGGACTGGAGGAGGGTGGATGTGATTCCCCTTCACAGAAGTGGGAGCAAAACAGAGGCAGGAAATTACAGACCTGCCAGTCTGACCTCAATGGTAGGAAAAATGCTGAAATCATTTCTGAAAGAAAGAATTGTTGAATACCTAGAAGCCAGTGGGGCACAGGACCCAAGGCAGCATAGATTCATGGCAGGAAGGTCATGTCAGACAAATCTAATTGATTTCTTTGACTGGATGACCAAAGTAGTAGACCACGGAGGGGCTGTGAAGGCCTACCTAGACTTTAGCAAGGCATTTGATACAGTCCTGCACAAAAGATTAATAAACAAATTAGCCAGGCAGGGAGTGGGTCCCAGGGTGGTAGCCTGGGTAAAACACTGGCTGGACAACAGGACACAGAGAGTAATAGTAAATGGAGTCCACAGTGAAGAAAGGGGGGGTTACTAATGGGGTACCGCATGGTTTAGTACTGAGGCAGGTCCTTTTTAATGTCTTTGTAAGTGACATTACAGTAGGACTAGAAGGGAAAGTATGTCTCTTTGCAGATGGCACTAAAATCTGCAACAGGGTTGATACGCAAGGTGGGGTGGAAAGGATGAAAAGGGACTTAGCAATGTTGGAGGAATGGTCAGATGTATGGCAGCTTAGATTCAATGCAAATACGTGCAAAGTAATTCACCTCGGAAACAAAAACCCTGGGGAAAAGTACACAATGGGGGGGTGAGATACTGTCAAAAAAAAAGGAAAGGGACCTGGGGATAGTCATATCAGATGACCTAAAAGGAGGCCAGCAATATGAGAAAGCAGGAAAGAGGGCTGGGGGGATATAGGGATGCATAGGGAGAGGCGTCACTAGTAGAAAACAGGCAGTTGTTGGCCCTCTGTGCAGACAGTTCATAAGACAACATCTGGCATACTGTGTACAGTTCTGGAGACCCTATCGCAAAGGCATAGACGGAGTGAAGGCTGTCCAGAGGAGGGCAACCAAAATGTTGCAGGGTTTGCACCAGAAGACATATGTATTAAGAAAAACTAAAGGAGTTTAAGATGTATAGCCTTGAGAAAAGGAGGGAGAAGGGGGACATGATAGAAACTTTCAAAAACCTTAAGGGAATCAGCTAAGTCCAAGAGGGTAGCATCTTTCAGAAAAAGAGATGTGCAAGAACAAAGGGACACAATTTTAAGATGGGGGGATAGCTCAGACTTAATACGAGGAAGTATTTCTTTACAGAGAAGCCTGTAAATGCATGGAACAGCCTTCCCAGGGAGGTCATAGAGTCAAAAACAGTGGGAGAATTCAATAATGCATGGGACAGACATAAGGCAGTTCTGGTGGGGGGTAGGAGGAAAGAAGCAGTTGGTTAACTAGGATGTGCAGCTTATCCGTTAGGTAGAGAAATGGGCAGACTAGGTGGGCCAAGCGGTCCTTATCTGCCATCAAATTCTATGTTTCTATGTTTCATTCAAAGATGGCAATTATACCAGGTGAAAAACAGTGACAAGGTCTCCTCAAGGATCACTGTCATTGCCTTCCTCACATCCTTTTCCTGTGCTAAGACTAAGGGTAGTGCATGCTGCAGGAGCCTCAGATGACAGCTACTGTCATTCATGTTGACAGCCACAACCAGATAGGATGTAACAGCCCACACCCCTTTACCTATTGGTTCCAGCTTGATCTAAAACCAATGTTAACATTGCAGCAGAACACCAGTGGACATGTGGCAGATCACAGAATCGTTATGAACAATATTCATGCACGACACTAGGCTCCCTCTGTGACGTTCACTGCTTAATGAACTGAGCGAACTTATGAGATCACAGAGCTTACAAGAGAGGGATCCTTCACCCAGCATTCCATGTAATTGACCCATGGACCGACAGACCCAAATTGTGGTCACTACCAATTCCCAAACTGCTCCACACTGCACTCAGGAGCTACCTCCCCAAGGGACATGAGTTCTGGGCAGCTGGAACACATTGGACACTTGAGCAATGGCTCACCCAGATAATACCATCCTACCCCAGCTGTCAGCTTGGGTAAACCTGTACAATGTATGATACAGGACATAGCACCACTGTTAGTACTTCAGCCAGTTCTCCCACAGAAGCACTGTCAGCACTCATTTAGAGCAGGAAGCTCTAATTCCATGGCAAAAGATAGGCTATGAGAGGGGGATTCTCAACAAGCTAGAGTAACTATTGTTAAACAAGCACAACCCACAACATCGGGATCCTTGACCAGGCCAAATGTCAGATCAGGAGGACCCCATGGGACTCACAACCATAAATGCTTATCTCAGGAATGGTCATTGAGGCTTAAACCCTATGACTTAAGACCTAAATAAATGGTTCTGCAGAGCTGGGAGAGCCTTGCTTTAGTGCAGATACTCTCAGACCAGCACTACAGGGCAGGACCTTTGCTTGATGACCTAACCACTCACTCAGTCAAGTGTGACAGTGGGCATCCCCCACTCCTGTTTACACCCTTGTTACATTTTGATTCTTATTCTGATGTTTGTTGTGTGAAAGCAGGTCAAAGATCCATCACTTAAACCGAATATAGAAAAAAATGCTGGAGCTGACAGCATTGACCCGTTTGTCTTGAAAGCAGGATACCACTACCTGACGGCTCCCATCACCCGCTTATTCAACTTGTCCTGATTAGAAGGGACAGTACCCCAAGAGCGGAAAGTAGCTCACATACTGCCGCTGTTCATATCTGGAGACCATAGTGATGTCAATAACTACAGTCCTATTTCAATCTTACCAGTCCTAATCTACTCAAGAAATCACTAAATATTCAGGTCAGGTAGTATCTTGACAAACACAATATCATTAATGGGAAGCAGTATAGAGCAGTGATTTAAGGCTCTGAACTGCAAGACTGGAGACCTGGGTTTGAATCCCACAGCCCCCACTTGCATACTGTGTGATCTTGAGCAAGTCACTTAACTTCCTTGTGCTCCCAGGTTGCACCTGTAAACAAGCTTTCAGCTTAGTGTGTCTTTCCTGGTAAAACAACAGTTAAAAAAACCCTCTATAGACTGACTTCAGACAACATAATAGCAGTACCTCTGCTTTGGCGAATGTATAACATATAGAATATGGATAGTCACCCATCCACAACAAGGCTGTGTTTCCCTTGAAGGAGTTGATGACATCATTGAGACCTCAAGAGCGAAGCTCGAGAGGTCTCTCTGATGTCATCAACTCCTGAGAGGGAAACAGCCTCAGTTGTGGATGGACGACCATCCACTGTTTTATATAGTCTATTGTTAGGGCTTATTTCTTCTTTTTTGTTGCCGGTTACCTCATGTGTTTTTCTTTTTTTTTTTTTTTTGTGGTGTTCCTGCTCCCGTTCTACGTCTCGCCCCTGCCTACCACTCATTTCTGCTTCATTGCGCTCCCGCTGGCTGAGGCTTCTCTCCATTCCCGCTCACTCTCTCTCACAGTGGCATGGTTTATTTTTAAAAAAATTCAACAAAAAAATGGTTTCATGACAAAGAGCAGTCTAAGGCTATTTGTATCAGAAGGAGGAGGATCCACTGTTCTGCCACTCCGCGCCACTTAATCGCGCCACTGTGTTTTTACTTTTTTTTCTCTCTGATGCAGCCAATTGAGTCAGCCAATCAGGATGTAGGACAAGGCTGAAAAGTTGTTGTACTAGCCATGTGACGTCAGAACAATAGTACAACTTTTCTGACCTTTGAACTGTCCTACAACAAGATTTGAAAAGCCACTGATTTCAATGTGCAATAAGCCCTAACCATATACTATAATTGTTTGGAGGCTATGGACCATAAATACGTTAGAGAGGCTATTTTCTTGGATCTCAGCAAGGCCTTCAATACTGTCGACCATGGCCTTCTCAAGAAAAAAAAAAACATGGACTTAAGACCCTGGTAGTTAATTGGTTTGCCAGTTACATCACTGGCAGGCAGCAACAAATCAAGGCAAATGAGACATTCTCCTCCCTACTTCCCCTGGTGAGAGAGGTCCCTAGGGCTCTATCCTGGGCCTTCTACTCTTTTCGTGATATGTCAATGACTTCAGCAACAACATTAAGTGCTCTAAATTTCACCTCTTCACAGAATATACAGTTCTCCATGCTTCAAAATCATCATTTGCCTAAGTTTGTTCTGACCTCTAGGCAGATTTTAACCATCTACAGCTACATTTTCTAAACTCTTTCTGACCACTAATAAAATCAAAGCAATGTACTTCCATCAAACTAACTCTTCAAATTCCCTTCCAAATCACTATCCTTCTCTGACTATCACAGCCTTATTGGGTAACATGCTCAAAGTGGTAGACAGGTTTAAGTATTTGGGTTTACTGCTTGACTTTAACCTTTCATTTTCCTCTCATCTTGAAGCACTAATCTAAAAGCTGAAGCTACAGTCAGATTTCTTCTTTAGAAACAAATCCTCATTCTCCTGGGATTCCAGACTTAGATTAGTCCAGGCCACCTTCTTGCCTCTCTTGGACTATGCAGATATCATCTATAATTACTGTGCAGCCACCAACCTACACAAGTTGGATGTCTTGTACAATTGAGCTAGCCACTTTGTTACCAATGCTTCCCACAGGATCCATCGTTGCACTCGGTATAACGATGTGAATGGGACCTCCCTGGCCTTCAGGAGATTTCTACATACTGTACCAAGTTATGGGTATAAAGAGCATCCTTAAACAAACTCCCCCCTTACATTGCTAACCTCCTTCATCACCCCCAAAGTGTGTATGCTCTAAGAAAAAAGTCATACATCTCTCTGGATGTACCCAAACTGAGCACTCGGTATGGCAAATTGGCTATCAGCCATATACTTCTTATGGTATGGAACAAGCTACAAGCACTGCTTAAGATTTGCACCCTAATCCCATAAAATGCATTCAAATTCCTTGTGACCAAATTTACTACCAACACTTGCAATTGTTACTAAACTCTTACCTTATAATTACCATTCCCCTCGCTTCCGCCACCTTATTACCCCCTTCATTACTGTCTGTTCCTCTGAATTTGCATCCTCTCAATGACCTATATTGCTTGTATCTACCTACTGTACTTATTGATATCCACCCTTTCTTTGTCTACATTCTGTTATACTCTTATTACATTTATGCTTTTAGATTGTTCTTAACTGTATGATACTCAGGTTACTTATCGTATGAATTGTAAATAATAACCATTAGAATCTGATAACCCCTTTGCTGTGTTTGCACTATTTATTTGTTATCCTTTATCATGTATTGCACTATGTATTGTAATTGCTGTAAGTTTGTCCCAAGGGACCGCCTTGCAAATGAGCTTGCTCAACAGATATATCCCTTCACAATAAACTTGAATTTGAGTTGAACTTGGAATTGTGTGCTATTTCCAGTCATTGATTGCTTCGTTCTTTGTTAGTGCGCTGCCTCAGATAACAAAATGCACACCTTTCTTGGAGTTCTCTCTGACTGACACCTGTACTCTATTAAGATAACGTAGAGGCCCATACAGACACTCCAACTATTTGACAAGTAACAGTACACTGAGGCCCAATTTTAGGTTTTTTGTAATGTGTGTTTTCATCCTATTACCTGGGTCAAGCCTCTAAATGGGCCATATGGCCCAATGCTTCTTGCCAGGTCAACACATTTTAAATAAAGAAACACTGACCAGTGCAAAAAGGCTGGGATACTACAAGCCCTAAAGTTAAAACAATAAAAATCTCCAGGAATAATAACATAAATCCATGCACTACAAGGGGAAGCATTGATAACCAAACCTAGAGAAACAGCCAAGGCCTTTGGGTTATATTACAAAGCCCTCAATGCCCCCAAACATCCTTTTCACTTCCACAGAAGACATACAAGAATTTCTGAAACAAATGAAAACAAGACCTCCCACAGCACTGACCAAATAAATAAACTGGAAGGGGATATAGTGGACCTGATGGGTTCTCATCCAATTTCCTTAAGGCCTGAAAGAAGAGCTTGCACCACAGTTAGCTACCCTTACAATGATATAGGGTCAGCATGTTTATCCAAACTGAATCACATGTGACATTATAATCTATGTTGGTAGTTTTTAGGCTATTGCTTTTGATTTATGTACTGTATATTTCAACATATGTGTTTTTAATTATTGTAAATGTTATTGCTGCATTTTTCAACTATTATTAATAAAATAATTTCAGAAACACAATTATCCATGATGTTTAATGCTGCTAGCTGCAGGGAGCAGCTGGACCCTGCCCTGCAGGAAGCCTCATTATGTCAATTCTCAAGCAGAAAAGGATCGAGAACAGTTAGACAACCATAGACTCATATTGCTCCTTAACTTGGATATCAAGATATTAGTGTGGTTACACGAGTGGGTGGGGCATGGTCCTATCTGATTGGTTCTGAGGATGTGGGATTTATGCAGGGCTGGCTGTCCACTGTAACCTCAGAAAAGTAGCCCATATTCTCTCTCCATCCAGAGGACTTGGGTCTCCTGTAGTCTTGATATCTCTGGATTTGGGGAAAGCAGTTGACAGAATAAACCTAATCTCTACCCGCTATCCCCATAACTCTGAAGAATGCTCTCTTATATGCCAGTGCAGTGCCACATTACAACATACATTATGTAGCCTGCTGCTGACACTGACACCCCATTTTCCAATAACACTGGAGAATGCTCATTTACACGGAAGCTCAGTGCCATCCTAGAGTGTACAATGTGTGGCCCGGTGTTGCTACTGATACCCGAGTTTCCCAAAACTCTGAAGAACACTGTTACATGCAAGTTGTGTACCATGTTACAATGTACATTCCATAGCCTGGTGCTGGTACTGATACCCAAGTTTCCATAACACTGGAGAATGCTATGTTATATGCCAGTTCAGAACCATGTTACAACGTACATTCCGTAGCCTGGTGCTAGTACTGATACCCAAGTTTCCACAACACTGGAGAATGCTATGTTATATGCCAGTTCAGAACCATGTTACAATGTACATTCCATAGCCTGGTGTTGGTACTGATACCCAAGTTTCCATAACACTGGAGAATGCTCTGTTATATGCCAGTTCAGAACCATGTTACAATGTACATTCCATAGCCTGGTGCTGGTACTGATACCCAAGTTTCCATAACACTGGAGAATGCCTTGTTATATGCCAGTTCAGAACCATGTTACAATGTACATTCCGTAGCCTGGTGCTGGTTCTGATACCCGAGTTTCTCATAACACTGGAGAATGCTCTGTCTCATCCAAGTCGTGTACCATGTTACAATGTACATTCCGTAGCCTGGTGCTAATACTGATACCCCAGTTTCCCATAACACTGGAGAATGCTCTGTTATATGCCAGTTCAGAACCATGTTACAATGTACATTCCATAGCTTGTTGCTGGTTCTGATACCCAAGTTTCCATAACACTGGAGAATGCTGTTATATGCCAGTTCAGAACCATGTTACAATGTACATTCTGTAGCCTGGTGCTGGTACTGATACCCCAGTTTCCCATAACACTGGAGAATGCTCTTCTCATGCAAATTCAGAACCATGTTACAACATACATTCTATAGCCTGGTGCTAGTACTGATGCCCCTAGATTCCCATAACACTGGAGAACACTGTCTCTTTCTCTCTTCCCATTTTCATGGCAGGTGTATACTGTCACCCAGGGCTTTCTCCTGCTTCTGTTACAAAACTACTAGCCACTATATCTTCTCACGCGTCCACTGGAGAGATTGTTATCTTTTTTTAACCTAGATTAGGAGCTGGTTTCTAGAGCTGTATGTCAACTGTTTGAACTGTAGGGGGGCTGAAACTCTGTACTTACACCACCCCAGTATGGCTACTTGGGGATTGGTGCAGGGTAGTATTACAGAGGGAAGAGACTGGGCCAAGGGGGAATGTCCATATATGTATGGTGAAGGACAAAGTGGGTGGCCTCATGCCACCATTGCAGGCATCTTTGGAAGGGTTGTAGGGTGCACTGGCTGTGGGGTGATGATAATATTGACTTGGGCCTGGAGGGAGGAAGGTTACCCACTCTGTAGGCAGTTATTGCAAATCAGAGGAGAGGTAAACTGGCTAAGGATGCAACTGGAGGTGATGGGGGTGCAAAGGAAATGAATGTGAGGGGCAGTGCGAGGCAGGGGGGGTAGAGAAGGTGTGACACCTGGACACATTTCATCAAACAGGTGGAGTGAACCTATGGAGTGTGGACTTGTAACAAGGGGAGCAGATGCCAAGGAGGATAGCAGTAGAGATAACTGTCCTAATCACAAGGGGGGAGGGTGACAGAACAGGAGGGACTGGCAAGGGGCAGCCTAGAGGGGAGTTCAGTGGGAATTTGGATCAAACTCAGGAGGTTGGCCTTGAGTGTTACAATAAATTTGGGCCATTAGGCAACCTGGAAGGAGAGGAAGGGGAGAAGAATGAGGCCAGAGGGAGAGATCTAGGAAATCGGAGGTAAATAGGGACTGGGAAAGGAAATTCAAAAAATCAATCTAGCCAGGAAGAGAGAAATTAAATGTCAAACAGGGAGAGGTGGGAAATTGGAGGGAAAGGAGGAGAAATTGAATCAAAGGAGGGGTGCCTCTCAAAGGGGATGGTCCACCCCAGATAAGAGTCTCTAGGTCAGGGGGGCCTGCAAGAGGGCAGGGGGGGGAAATAAGATTGAGGAGGAGGCTGGAGAGAGAAATGGGGATATGACTATGGTCTGTGAAATGGGCACAGAAGGGTTAGGGAACAAGAAGGAGTCTAAACAGGGAGGATCTGCGGAACTTAGGCATAAAAAATGCGGCAAGAAGGGGACTGCGACAAGGAGTTCTTTCATAGGGAGACAGAAAGACACCTGGGGAAGAGAAAAAGGGAAAAGAGAGGGCAGTGGTTGGGTCAGAAGCACAAAAAGGAGGTAAACAAAAGAGCGAGGGGTACACTAAGGTACTCCTGCTGGAGGACTCTTTGATTAGGAATATTCACTGGGAGGGGCAGAGGGAGGAAAAATCCAGTTGAGTTAAGGTAGAGGGCATCTCTGGTCTGATGGTGCATAGGGCAAAATTCCTTGTGTGTGTGAGCTGGTAAAGGACTGTGGAGGATCACCTGACTTCCTGGTGCATCTGAGGACAAATGATATAGAGGGAACTAGTGTACTGGAAATTCAGGGAATGTTCTGAGAACTCAACAGAGTTTGCCAGGATAATGGATGCATAGTTTCATTCTAGGAAACACTGCCAGCACCACTGACCACTGTGGAGAATAAAATGAAGATCACTGAAGTAGATGACTGTGTGTAGGGAGAAGAATGGGGGACTGGGGTGTTGGGTGACTGGGGGGGGGGGGAGTTCAGGATGATAAGGGACTATATGCCAGAGATAGGCTTCACCTAAATCCAATAGGGAAGAAAGTCCTAAAACAGGGGATGGCAGATTTCATTCAGGATAGGTGGGGTTTAAACTTGTAAAGCAGGGAGGGGAAAATAGGGGGGCCGACCCAACCATACATTTCAAGGATGGGCCTGGCCTTCAGTCCCTGAGGGAGTTGGACATATGCCTAGAAGAGGAAGGTTCTGTAGGTGAGGATGGAGGGAGGACATATAAAAGATCAGGGTGGCCATGGTAAAGGGGGGAGGGAGGAAGGGACAAGGGGTAGGAGGTGGTGTTAAGAAATGCCAGGAGCCTGTGGAACAAGATGCCAGAGTTCCAGGCTATGCTGGTTGAAGGAGGGGTAGATATAGCAGCAGTCACTGAAACTTGGGCCACCCTTGCCATGGCTGGGAACTTAATGTGAGTGGGTACACAGTACTTAGGAAGTTATAGAAAGGAGGGTTGGGGGAGGAGTAGCAATGTTCATTAGGGATAATATGTTTATTATTAAGGCAGAGGAAGCTAAGAAAAATGTGGAAGCATTATGGGTCACCTTGCGAACCCCCGCAGGAGGTAAGATCAGGCTGGGAGTGGTATATAGGCCCTGAGGGCTGGGGGAGAATCTGGAGGAGGGTATGCTGGATAGCATTAAGAGCCAGTGTGGACTGGAAGAGGAAGGAGGGGTGTTGATGGGGAACCTAAATATGCCAGCCACTGAGTGGGGAACTATGATGTCCATGATGGCCAAAGAGCAGAGGCTGCTGGATGGCTCCTACCTGAGGTCCCCATGGTTTGATGGAGAACTTGGGGAGATGAAGAGAAAGGGTCAGAGGTTGTAGCACTGCTGGAGGAGGTCTGACCTGGAGGGGGACAAACTGGCCCTTTGTGAGCATCATAATGCGTACCAGGGGGCAATCAACCGAAAGAAGGCAGTGTTCCTATCCAGGGAGATTGCTGCCGGGAAGAACTGACCAGCTGTACTTTTTCTGACTATAGACAGGCTACTTTGTCCAGCCTGTCTACAGCTGAAGAAGGTTTTTTCTAATGCTGAATACGAAGAGTTTGCTCGGTTCTTCTCGGACAGAGAGTCCAGTATCGGGCAGGAAGTTCCTCTAGTCTCCAATGCCATAGCTGGCAGTGGTCGTCCAAAGTGTTCTGAGTGCACTGCTCCTGGTTGGGGGGCGTTTAGACCAGTGGAGGTAAGTGATGTCATTGGGGTAGTGACCAAGCTGAAGTACACCTTTTGCGAACTGGACCCGGTGCCGACTCATTTCTTGATGAGATGCATCAATGCTGCTGGCCCGGTGTTTGCTCTGATTATCCGGTGTTCTTTGTCTGAAGGGGTCTTTCTTGATGCCTTGAAAGAGGCATTGGTGAGACCACTCTTAAAGAAACCATCTTTGGACCCAGAGTTTAGGGCGAATTACTGACCTATCTCCATTCTTCCTTTTTTGGTGAAGATTGAGGAGAAGGTAGTGGTGCTTTAGCTGGAGGAGCACCTTGTGACCCACACGTTGTACAAACACTTCCAGTCAGGGTTTCAGGCAAGGCATAGCACAGAAACCGTGCTTGTTCGGCTGCAGAATGATACCCTCCAGGCTAGAGATTGAGGAAAGAGGACAATTCTTATTATTCTTGATCGCTCTTCAACATTTGACACTGTGGACAATTGTGTGTTGCTTGACTGCCTCAGAGAACTCTGTGGACTCACCGGCACTGTCATCTGCTGGTTTGAGTCTTTTTTAACCAACAGGAGGCAATGGGTTGTGATGGAGAATTTCTCCTCCATCCCTAGCCCCCTATTTTGTGGAGTACCTCAGGGGTCAGTTTTAGCCCCAATGTTGTTTGCAGTGTATATGCTGCCCCTGGGAGGGATCACTAAGAAATATGGCTTGGGTTTTCATTGCTATGCTGATGATACCCAGCTACACTTATCCTTTGCCCCAGGAACATCCAATGCGGCAGATGTGCTAAATAGCTGCCTTGCTGAGAAACACGATTGGATGGCCTCTTGTTGGTTGTGACTGAACCCTGATAAGACAGAGGTATAGGTGGTGGAGTCGAACAGAATCCATGATGGGATGGCCTCTGGATCAGAGACTGGACTTGTTCTGGTATCTATTCCATTGAAGGCCTCCTCTAGGGTATGAAATCTTGGTGTCATTCTGGATAGGAGTATGACGATGGAGGAGCAGATATCTTCCACCGTCTGATCCTGTTTTTTCCACCTCATAAATGTCGGCAGGATAAAGACCCTTGTTTCGCCTCTGGACCTCCCCACTCTGACATATGCCTTAGTTACATCAAGGCTTGACTACTGTAATGCACGCTACCTCTGGGTCACAGGAAGATCTCTCCACAGACTGCAGCTAGTGCAGAACGTGGCTGCCCAGTTGCTTACTGGGCAGCCAAAGTTCTGTCATTACACCAGTCTTGTGTGAGCTGCACTGGCTGCCAGTCAGGTGGAGGATCCTTTTTAAGGTGGCTCTTCTCACCTATAAGGCCCTACAGGGTCAGGGCCCTGATTATCTGTTACACCTTCTTGTACCGGCTCTCTTGGTTTGCCCCCTTCATTCCTCCTGTGAGGGCCCCCTAGTGATTCCCAGGACAAGGTTGAAATTGGCTGGTGACAGGGCGTTTAGTGTCACCACCCCTGTCATGTGGAACTCACTGCCCTTTGGGGTAAAGGGGGCCCCTACTGGAGGTATTCAAAGCCCACCTGAAAGCCCTCCTATTCACCCAGGCCTTTTTGGATTAAGCTGTCCATTTAGAGTTGTATATACAGCTACTGGTGATTTGATGGTTAGTTTTTACTTATGGGGAATGTTCTTATATGGGTTATTTTTATGTTTAAATAACTTTCTCTCCTGTTTTTATTGATCTTGTTTTAAATGTGTAATTTATTTGTACGGCGCCCAGAGCCTCTGGGATTGGGCATCTTTTTAAATAAACTTTGCCTTGCCTTGCCATGTGTTCCTCACTCAGCAGGTGTTGGAGCCAATGATGGAGGGTCATGTCCCAGATGTGGTTCTTGCAGACATGGATCTGTTATGGGATCTGGTGGTGAAGGATTCCCTGGCAGGGAGCGATCACAACATGGTCTGGTTTTGGCTAAATTTGGGAGATGAGGGGGATGGTTCCAGGACAATGACTGTCGATTTTAGGGGGGGGGGGACTTTAGGGGCATGGGAGAGATTCTCAAGGAGCATTTGAGGTAGATTACACTAAGGACAGAAGTAGAAGGTAGATGGGAGGACATAAAGCAGGGACTACAGGAGACAATCTGGTCCTGTGCATGGGTGAAGTGTAAGGGAGTGAGGTCTCATAAACAATGCTGGTGGTCAAAGGAGGTTCAGGAGGTGGTAATGGAGAAGAGGTCTGCCTACAGCAGATACAGAAAAATGAGGGGGGAAGGATAGGGAAAGCTACCACCTTACAGGCAGGCAAGTCACCAGGATGGTGAGGGGGCAAAGGCCAGAAAAGAGCAGTGGCTTGCCCAGAGGATATGGGCTGGGGAAAAGGGGTTCATTAGATATATTGGGGAGTGGAGAAAGATTAAGGGCCAGCTTGGCAGATTGAGGACAAATGTGGGGTGGGTGGATGGTGCTAGAGAACAGAAGGAGATATTAAATTATTACTTTGCCTTAATGTTGACTAGGTAGGGAGCTGGGAAACTTACAGAGCAGGAGCTGAAGGAGTTAGATGGGGCAGCAGGCAGGATTGCCAGAGCACCTGCTAAAAAATAAGATGTTGGGAGAGATATATCAGGGGAATTGCAGCAGGATGGATCTGCTAAAAGGGTGGCGGAGGGACCAGCAATTCTATCCCCACTGGCTGAGTGTGGGCCGCCCTTAAATCCTTAAAAAGGACAAATCTCCAGGGCCAGATGGCATACATCCCAGAGTTTCGTGGGAGTTGGCAGATGTTCTGGCTGTACCCCTAGTGTATCTCTTTAACATGCCGTTAGAGACCGGGTGGGTGCCTAGGGATTGAAGGATGGCATATGTTGTGCCCATCCATAAAGGGGGATTGAGTGAGGTACCGGGTAACTGTAGGCCCATCAGTTTGATGTCGGTGGTGGAGAAGATGATGGACAGTATACTCAAGGAATGATTGGGTGGGGGGTTCTTGGAGGAGATGGGATATTGGGATAGCCATCAGCACGGGCCTGTGCAGGGTAGATCATGTCAAACTAACCTAGAGGAGTTCTATGAATGGGTAACATTGGAACTCGACAGGGAGAGACCTGTGGATGTACTGTTCTTGGACTTCAGCAAGGCATTTGACTCAGTTCCTCACAATGGCCTACTGGAGAAACTGAGGAGGATGGGGCTAGGCCCACTGATGGTCAGATGAATCAGAAACTGGCTTGCTGGGGGCACTCAGAGGGTAATGGTTGGTGGGGATGTCTAGTCCCTTAGGGGGGTCATTAGTGGGGTACCACAGGGCTCGGTTCTGGGGCTGCTCCTGTTTAATGCCTACATCTCCAATATCAGGGAGAATATTGGGTGTGAAATGAGTATCTTTGTGGATGACTCTAAGCTGGGAGCACTGGTAGAGGGGGAGGTTGGCCCTGCATGGGGATTGGATACTCTGGGTAGGTGGACCTGCACCTGGAAATAAAATTTTAACTCCTCCTAGTGCAAGGTGTTACACCTTGGGTGAAGTAAGCCCAAATATTGGTACACCCTGGGAGGGGATGAGTTGAAGACCACAGCAGGGGAAAAAGACCTGGGAGTCCTGGTGGATGTCAACATGAATAATTCAGAGCAGTACAGGAGGGCTGCAGTCAAGGCAAACAGGATACTGGGCTACATCAAAAGGGGGATTACCTCAAGGAACAGGGAAATGATTCTGCCTCTGTACAATGGCCTGATTAGACCACATTTAGAGTACTCTGTGCAGTTCTGGAAGCCGCACTTAAGGAGGGACATCCAGCTCCTGGAAAGGGTTCAGAGGAGAGCAACCAACATGATCCGGATCAGAGGGAGTTGACATATGAGGGGAGAGTAGAGGAGCTCAGCCTGTTCTCGCTGGAGGAGAGGAGGGATGGGGGACATGACTGAGGTCTTCAAGTACCCCAAGGGAATCAATATGGTAAATCAAGAAGGGATCTTTAGGCTGAAGTAGAGTGTAATCACCAGAGGACATAGTTTGAAAAATGAAAATAGAAGGATGAGGGGGGAAAGGAGGAGGAGGTATTTCACTGAGAGGGTGGTGAAACCATGGAATGTGCTGCCCGGGGAATTGGTACTGACTTCTTTGGTGGAGGGTTTCAAGAGAGGATGGGACAGGTATAGGCAAAGGATGAAACAGGGCCTGGCTTGCCCCGGGGGTGGGGCTGGGAAGGAGGGAAGGAGAAGTAGGGAAAGGAGACAGGGGGATTGCCTCGGTACCCACACAGAGTTCCGGAGCACAAGCAGACTTGATTGACCATAAGGCCTACTCTGCTGACATCTAGTATGTTAGTAATTTCAACTTTAATTGGTTTTCACACTGTAACACTTAACTCTGCCAAAGCATAAAGTCCCTGCATCTTACACAACTCATTTCTGTCTCTACCCATCACAATCACCGTTCTCAGAACCACTCTCTACTGGACTGGGTTCTTGCTACTCACCAACACCATATCAATGATGCTGGTACCCTCACTGATGCACTCAGTGACCATCATATGGTTTACTTTGTGTGCAAATTTCACCACCCAGGAGTAACTCCCCAAATTATCCAAATCAGATCCTTCTGATCAACTGACTTATCCTCATTGCATACTGATCTACTTTCCACTGACTAGTCCCCTATTTCTATGACCAGTAACTTCAGACAAGCCCTACAATATTTCCAGTCAAAATGTTTACTAGTCTGGAAACAGCAGGAAAACTAGGGTCAGAGGTTCTCACCATCACTAGATCTCAGCTGAATTTTTGGCCTGCCTCCATGCACGTGACCTTGCATGGAAGTCTTACAAGTCCTCTAGCACTCCGGCAAACCTTAACAAGCACCATGCTTTGAGGAACTCTTGTACTGGAACCATTGGATTAGTTAAAGCTGAGTTCTTTTCCTCTGCATTTCAGAACAATCTTAGCAACCCCTCAAAGTTCTGGAAAGTAATACATGGCCTCTTCTCCCCCTCCCCCCACCAAGTCCCACTCCCCTCTTCTCAAGGTGGGTGATATCAGCATTTCAGACACTCCTTCCATGCCTCAGCTTTAAACTCCTATTTCATCACCTCATTCCTCTCTGCATTAACCACTACTCCACCCCACTTTCTCCTTCATCCCACCCTTTTCTCCCCTTCTCTTTCTCGACCATCTTCGCCTTGGCTCTTAAAGCCCTCCTGGCTCTCAACCCTCAGAATGGTGGAAAGTCTGGTCGGTGTGATTCCAGGCTCCTAAACCTCTCTGCCCTAGATATTGTCTTGCCCATCTCCTCCCTGCTCAACCTATCATTCTCTGCTAACTCAGTCTCAGATACTCAGAAGCATGTAACTCGCATTCCACTTTCAAAAGGAGTTGACTCCTCCTCTCCTGAAAATGTCTACCCAGTCTCTCTTCTCCAAACCTTATCCAAACTTAAATAACACATAGTTCTCTCAGCATTCCCCTTTCCTCAACTCCTCCTCCTTTTCACCCCTTTCCAGTCTGACTTTTGCAAACATCACTCCACCACTTCCTGCCTTGTCAGGCTCACAGATTAACATATGAACATACAAAGTTTCCAGCAGAAAAAGGCCCACAGGTCTATCAAGTCTGCCAGATTGTGCAGCTCTTAGCTTATTATCACTACAGTTGCCACACCACCATACAAACCCCTCTATTCCTCCTCTTTTCTGGTCTTTCCCCTTTGCTGTTTTGTCTGTACTAACTCTGCCCTTAACTCTATCTAAACCCCACTTAAAGCTATCCACTGCCCTTTGAGTGATTAACTCCTCTGGCAGTGCATCCCAACCTGTCACCACTCTCTCTGTGAAGTAGTGCCTCCTTATCTCTCTCCTAAACCTTCCCCTTTCCAACTTCAGATTGTGCCACCCATGACTCTTCCACCCTTTAAGTGGAACAATCCCCCCTTCCTGACTTTGTTTATGCCTTTCAAGTACTTCAAGATCACTATCATTTGTGCAGACAAGCATTCAGTGAGTACTGTATCTAAGTATGTGTCCTCTTATTGTCGGCATTTTTACATTTTTTTATTAATTTATTGTTTTAACATTTTTACTATTTTACTGTACAGCACTTTGGTTTGTAGAATTGCACTTCACAAATAAAGCTTATTAATATTATTATTATTATTATTATTATTATTATTATCATCATGTCCCCTCTTACCCTTCTCTCTTCCAGCAAGTACATATTGAGCTCTTTCAGCCTTTCCTTGTATGGCAACTCCTCTAGTCCCATGATCATTTTGCACCCCCTCCAGTAATCTCACATCCTTTTTGAGGTATGGGCACCAGTACTGTACACAGTATTCCAAGTGTGACCTCACCAGTGATCTATACAATGGCAGGATGATCTCCCCCTTTCAAGAGGTGATCTTTCTGGCAATGCACCCCAACATTCTATTTGCCCTTGCTGCAGCTCTCCTACACTGTGCACATACCTTCATGTCCCCTGTGACTATTACCCCCAGGTCACTTTCCTCCTCTGAAGCCATTACCTGTACTTCCCCAGCCAGTGACTGTTCTTGGGATTTCTGGGTCCAAGGTGCATGACCTTGCACTTCTTATCGTTAAACCCCAACTGCCACTCCCTAGACCAATATTCAGGTTCAGCTGGATCCTCTCTGAGTGCCTGTCTCTCTTCCTCTTTGTCCACTATTGCGCAAATCTGTTGTCCTCAAACAGGCAGAGCTTTCTCATGACCCTCTCTGCAATGTCTCCAATGAAGACATTGAACAAAACAGATCCCAGCACTGAACCCTGTGGTACTCCACTTGTTGCAGGCTGTGGCTTGGATGTCTCCCCCCTTACAACTGCTCTCTGTTGTCTGCCCTGCAGCCAGCTCTCAACCCACCCCATCAGTTGTTCCCCTAATCCCATGTCCCTCTGCTTGCTCATTAACCTCCTGTGTGGCACAGAGTTGAAAGTCATGCTAAAGTCCAGGTACAGGACATCCACAGCATGGCCTTCATCAACCGCCCTAGTGACCCAGTTGAAGAAGTCAATCAGGTTAGTTTGGCAAGATCTTCCTGTGACACACCTATGTGGTCTCTCATCCTGCAGGCCATTGCTATCAAGAAAGGTTATCAATCTCTCCTTCAGAATGGTTTCCATAAACTTCCCCACTGTGGAATTCAAGCTCACCGGTGTGTAGTTACCCAGCTGGTCGGTGGATCCACTCTTGTGAAGGGGTATCATATGAGCCATCCTCCAGTCCCTGGGTACATTCCTTGTCTCCAAGCAGGTGTTGAACAGGTCAGTCAGAGGGCCTGCCAACAACTCTGCCAGTTCCTTCAGGACCCTTGGGTGTACACCATCCGGTCCTGGTGCCTTGTCCACCCGCAAGCCTTTAAGGCCCTTCAGAACGCTATCCTCTTGGATGACCTCATCTGTTATCTCTGCCCCCCTCCACCCTTGCCTCCTTTCACCTGTGGTATTGGGCTATCCCATTTTTTTGTGAACATCATGCAGAAATACTCATTGAGTGCCTCTGCTTGGTCTTCCCCTTGTTCCACCCATCCTTCCGCTCTCTTGATTCTAGCAATGTCATCCCTACAACTCCTCTTCTCCCTTATGTATTTAAAGAGCCCCTTTTCTCCCGCTCTAATCCCCTGAGCCAACTTCAGCTACTTGGCTGCCTTGGCTGCCCTGACTGACCTGGTCACCTCCCTAGATGCTTTTGAGAACACTTCCCTATCCTCCTCGTGCCCAGATTTTTTGAACTTAATGAAAGCTAATATTTTTTCTGTCACCTTCCCCTTCGCCTGATTGCTGAGCTAGCTATTTTGTTTTGATCTGGACTGCTTACTCTGAGATTTGGCATACATGTTCATGGCCTCATTTAGCCCCTTCTTAAATGTTGCCCACTTCTGTTCAGCATCCATCCCGGGGTTAATTTCAGTTAAATTCTCCTGTAGGATGCTGCCTATTCTGGCAAAATATGCCTTCTGGAAATCCAACACTCTTGTCCTGGTCTTAGCAGACTCCCTCACTGTGTTGAGGAGGAACCACACTGCACAGTGGTCACTTCCTGCTAGAGGGTCCTGTACTACCACATCCTGGAATTGGTCTCCACTTGTTATCACCAAGTCCATTATGTTCCCCTCCCTAGTAGGATCCATCACCCCTTGCACTAGGAAATTGTCTTGGATAGCCTCCAGCAGCACCTGCTCCCTGGCGTGTACTGTAGTTACTGTCTGCCAGCCAACCCCAGGTAGGTTGAAGTCTCTCACTATAACTGTATTCCCGTTGCAACTGGCCTTCTTGATTTGCTCCCCCAGCTACCTATCCACCTTTTTATTCTGTGAGGGTGACCCGTACACCACCCCCATCCTGAGTTTCTTACATTTAGGGCTTTGTAGCAATACCAATATAGCTTCTGACCTCCCATCATCCCCTTCCTCCCTGGTACACAGTATTCCCTCTCTGACATAAATAGCCACCCTTCCCCCCATCCCCCTTCCTGATCCTTGCAGAACACCTTGTATCCTGGGTTTGTGAATCCCTGTCTTGGTATTGGGTTGCCCAGATCTCTGAGATGGTGGCAATATCTACTTCCACCATCACTGCCTGGAACTCTGCCACCTTGTTTGCTAAGCTCCTTGCATTCAAGGATACTACAGTCCACCTTGTGCCCTGCACCTCCTCTTCCCAACTCTCCCCTTCCACTTTTGTCTTGGCAACTTCTCCTCTTTCTCCTCCTCTGTCTCTTGTGGGGGGCTAAGGTCTTCCAGTCTTCCCTGGAAGGTGCCTCCTCCCTGCTATCCAACTCAGCCCCTCATCCCTCCTCAGTTTAAATCTATGTTGTTTTAATCTACTTCTCCAGCCCCTTGTGTGAATGCCCTTGTACTCTTGATGTTGAGATGCAGTCTATCCTTGGCATAAAGGCCCTTATTGTTCCATGTCTCACCCCACCCCTCTACTACCCCGTACCCCATTTCTGCATGCCAAACCTTCTGCCACCCATTAAACTCCTGTATTCTTAGCTTTCTTGTTGTGCTTGCCCTAAGTATCGGGAGTACCTCAGAGAATGTCACTGAGCTTCCCAACCAGTTGCAGATACCCTCCACTTCCCTCATTATCTCCTGCACTTCTTCCACTGTACTGCCCTCAAGGTCATTTGTTCCTAGGTGTACAATGATATGAGGCTTCCCTCCCACCTTCTCTATACATTTCTGAATGCAATGCCCTACTCTCCCTATTGTCATACCAGGCATACACTCCACCCAGGTTTGACTATTCCTTGATCCCTTACCTTCCCATCTCACCCCCCAAGCAAGAATCCCCTAATACAAGTAACTGCTCCCCCATCTCTTGTACCACCCCATGGGTTTACCCTCCTATGAACTCCTTTTCCTCAGTGTCCTCTGCTGTCATACCCTGCCCTTTCCCCTTCCTTTCTCCTCCAATTGCACCTCCACCTGCTGTCCTCCTCCTCCATCCTTTCTGTGCTCACTCCCTTCCCTAACCACTCTCCCTCCACTACTTTTACATCCTCCTACTGCCCCCCTGCACTATGCCACCTCCCCCAAATATGTGTTGACTTTCCTCCTCCTTTGTTTTGTGTGTTCGTGCCAACTTGACCTACTTACCTGCTCCTCCCCACTTTTATGCCTCTGTCTTCCCCCCACTCCTTGAACTGAATAGTCCCTCCTTCCCTCCTGGTCACCTGACTCTTGTTCTATGGTGGCTTCCCCAACATCCTGCTCTGTTTCATCAACCAGTATTGTGTACCTGTTTGTTGTCTCCAACTTCCTACTCCTGCCCCACTTGAAATCCCTTCTTACCTCTGCTTGCCCTGAACCTCTTTCCTTCTTCCTCTTCATCTACCCGTTTTCACAACCACCTGCCAACAACCCATTTTGGTGCCCTCGGGACCCAGTGGAGTTGGCTCCCCTGGCCAGGTGTACCCTTCCAGCCTGGTCTGTCTTGCAATGGAACCTTCCCTGCCCCTGTGCCCCTTCTCCTCCTCAACTCCTCGTACCTGCCTCCTCCCCTCAGTTCCTGTCTCAAGCTTTTCATCTCCAGGGTAAGTTATCTGAACATCCTGCATAGTGGACAACCCCCACCTTCCACCAGGTTCCCAGAAACAGTGTTGTTGCACACCCATTGCAGCTCACAATTCTCCCAGCCTCCCTGTTCCCCCAACCCCAGTAAGCCCAACCTCTCTACTTCATCCCTCCATTCCCCCACCTGCCTCCTTGCCCTGGTCTCTGCATCTCCCCCTTGTCTTAGTCTCCAAATATTCCCCAGCTCTTTACAATTGAATTCATAGGTCTATAAGGGCTGTAAACCTGCAGCACTGCCTCAAAAATCTTACTCTCTTTCCTAATGTAGGTACTTAAAGCTTCTCTGTCTTCCTTTTTTATGTGCCCTTTGGACCTAGTTACTGGCTACACCCTTCGTAATTCAGTCTATATATCAGCTAGGCTAATGCTTGTGCTGCCCAACTGTTCCTGCCTCTTTAAGTAGGTGTGGCCTGGCCTTCCTCTGTAAAGGCAGTGCACCTGGGGATGGTTGTGTAATGGGGGTGGGTGGAGGCAGCTCCTCTATTACAAAGTGTCTACAAAAACAATCAGTTAAAAAATACATACTTCCATAAACTACAGGGCAAAAACACTGCTCTAGTTCACCATACCAGCAAACAGTTTCTTCTACTCCTGCTTACTCAAAATGAGGACTCCAACTGAAGGTCTGTTAGGCACGCACTTGAATTTCAGCCCCAACTAATCCACTGTTGAAATGTAATACCTGAAATTAAGCTACAAACATCAGCCAATTTTAAAGTCACCCACCTTCCAGCAAACAGTTTCTTCTACTCCTGCTCACTCAAAATGGGGACTCCATTACACAATGGATTACATCCATTCTGGCATAGAACAAGGCCTCCTCATTGATGCCATCTTTGTCAATCTAGTGGAAGCTTTTGGCACTGTCTCCCACTCTCTTCTCCTGGACAAACTAAAATCAGTGGGTCTATCTGACTCTGCAACCAGGTGGTTCAACTCGTACTTTGTAGGTAGATCTCAATCAGCGAAAATTGGAGAATCTCTTTCCCCCTCTATCCACACACACTGGCATTATCCAAGGTTCCATCCTTGGCCCTTTGCTTTTCTTCATATTCCTCAATGGCCTCCCCTATGCCAGCTCCTCTGCATCCATCTACATGTATGCAGATGACATGGTCCTGTTTTCCTCAGTCTCTTCTCTATCAGAGTCAACAGCCAGGCTTCAACTTGGTTTTGACATTGTCCAGAAATAGTTCTGGGCTAATCAACTATCCCTTAATGTTAAGAAAATGGTTTCCATGTGTTTTGGCACAAAACAGAGGCTTTCTAAACTCCCTTAACTCCCCACTGTCCTCACCCTTGATGAGGGAAAAATTGAAAACATACCCTCATTTAAGGAGCTCAGTGCCTGGCTTGACCATGACCTTGGTTTTTCTCAGCACATTGATGCCATGTACACAAAACTCCACCCTAAGCTTGGTGCACATTATAAGAATGAAAGCTGCATCTCTATATCTGCTCACCAGGACATCATCACTAAAATGATCCTTTCCATTTTTGATTATGACAACTTAGTCTATGGTGCTGCATCTAAATCCATTCTGGTCAGACTGGATCCCCTCTTTCACTTCTTTTGCTATTTTGCCTTGAAATGCCCCCCCCCCCCCGACTCACCACTGTTCTTTGTACCTTGATCGCTCCTCCATTCCTTGAATGACTACCATCTCAACAGCAGTGCCTCATTTATTTCTAAATTCTGGTTGGCTTCGTTCAATCTTTACTTCAGCTCTCTCCTCTCTCCTACACCCCCCTCCACATACTCTGTCCATAATTCAGGTTATCATTCTCTTTTGCTTCCCTCTCATAAATCTCTAGCTGGCCAGTCTGGTTTCTCCTTCAGCTTTCTGAATCTTTGGATCTCCCTTCCACTATCAAATTGCTCTGCTACCTTCAAACACTCTCTTTCATCTCTTCTCCAAGGTCACACTGCTCCCTCCTGTAAATGTACATAGTTCCATTGCTCTACATGTCTCCTTATGTACTCCAACCTCTATGCTTCTCAGCACTGCACCTCATCCCCTTTTCCTCTCCCCCTTTCCCCTCCACGGCATCTTCACACTCCCTTAATTCTTTTTCACTCATTTCCACCCCTGGTAATCACCCTTTCTACCCCCTCCTAGTTCTTAACACTCTATTCCCCTGCCCTACCCACCACATTCTGTTCTCTTCCCCACTGTCTTTTACTCCCACTACTTTTTTACCTTTTCACCACCTCTAGCCTCTCTTTGTCACCCTCCTCTACATACTCTTTCTCCTGCCCTTTCCTATATTTGTGAGATTACTTTCTTGTGTGTGCCAGGTACTTCGCAATTCTGATGTTTAACCTACATTATCTGCTCTGGTAATGTATATTATTGTACATACTATGTATTATTGTATTGTTATTACTGTGCTTCTACTCTTCTGAACTTATTCTTCAGCCTCTACCCCAGGACACAACTGGAAATGAACTTCACAGCTCAGTATGTTTTTCCTGGTAAATCTCTTTTAAATAATTAAAGTACAGTACCAAGTCAGAACATACATTCAGTAGCCAGGTGCTGGTACTGATATCCCACTTCCCCATAACAATGGAGAACGTTTTATCATACAAAAGTTCAGTACCAAGTCAGAATTAGTGGTGGGTGAAGTGGCCCCAATTTGATCCGTGAAGTGATTAGTGGAGTGAAGGCAAATTCGCAGAGTGCTTTGCAATGTGGAGCAGAGTACTTCACGTTATAATGGGTAACGCTAAGTCCATTGAAAACAATGACTTCATGTTACTCCGCCTTCCCATACCACTACTCCACCAATTCTTAAGGTGAAGTACATTGAAAAAATGTACTCCGCCTCACTTCACCTTGTTTTTAAGCTCCAAAGGTGAATTTTGCAGTGATTCATGGAATTTAAGGTCACATGGGCTCTAGATTGTTCTGCACAGCCTCAGTTTGGGGTAGTGTGTGTATGAAGCTATAGGAGACAATCTGCTCTGAGAGCTCTCTGTGATTCAAACCTTCTAAAAGCTGTTAAAAAAGCCTTTGTGGGTCATTGTTTTGCTGAAACTTTAGTTCATTGATTATAGGAAACCCTCCTGTGCTCATATCATCAAGCTTTTATTGTTTGTGTGTGGATTTTGAATGTTGATGTACAATATTCAGTCTCTGTACTGAGAGACAGTGGAAGTGTGCTTTGGGGGAGGGGCGTATCTGTGGTGTAGGTAGATTAACTTGGAGAAAAAGACAGGGCTTTCTGTTTTGGTGATATTTTTCTTGTATAACTGTGTTAATGTACACACAGTAATGTTTTCAATAATTGTTGCCATTGTTTTGCTGATTGTTGCAGTGCAGCAGTGCATAATTTTAGTTTGTTTAAAATATGTGGTTTTATTACTGAAGTTTTCAATTTGCTATGCATTACTCAGTGTGTGTGTGAGTATGTGTGTGACGCGTGTCATCAAATCAGACACGTTTTATTGTGCCACATAATTTCAGCAAAGTGAACCCGCTATCCACTGCAGCTGTGTAATTTTTGCACTTCTTTGTGGTATCTTTACTGGTACTAATACTAGTGACTGTTACTGCAGCAGTGCAGTACACTGCCCCCCAGGGCCTGCCCCAACCAGCAAAGGAATTATTTTCCAGATTTGAATTTCAGATGGTGAGCACTGGTTAGGTGTTGTGCCTTTGCATCTATATCTCTTCAGTGCGCAGTGCAATCTTAATCTGTTTGTGCATTTGCATATCTTTAGGGCCCATCTCCATCTCTAACTTAAGTCACAGTTGTTTCTTTGGCTTCCTGTCACATTCTTCATCATCACAGTCACAAATGCAGTTACAAATCATGATTTACAATCACAACATAATTTTTTTTAATAGTTACTTGGATGTATTTTAAGCCTGTTTTGTAATATCTCTCCATGCTTCACCACCCCACCATTGTACTCATTAATGAGTGTTTTTAAGTTGGAGAGTTTTGTGCCACATCTCATCAGGGCCCGGGGAAGTACAGCCATAGGCATTCGTGTTTCTTCATCATCACGGTCACAAATGCAGTCCCAAATCATGATTTACAATTACATCATGAATCACAACATTAATTTTTATTAGTTACTTGGATGTATTGTAAGCCTGTTTTGTAGTATCTCTCCAGGCTTCACCTTCCCACCATTGTACTCAGTGTTTTAAGTCAAGGATTTGGACAGTGTCTGCAGTACATACACAGACTGGAAAGAAGACTGACTGCACACATGCAGTTTAGCACAGTATACTTGCACTGCTCAGAATACAAAGTGTCACACATACGGAAGACAATAAAAAAGGGCATAATTACATACAAGGATCGGGGATGGTGGAGGAATACATTTTGTAACACAGCAAGGAAGGTATGGGGGGACATGGTGTGAGGAAAAAAAAAGCTAATGTGGGATCCCATTGTGATCCAGCAGCAGTTCCAGCATGAACATAATTTGCAACTGATGTCCCTCTATGTGATCCAGCTGCTACTCCACAGCACTCAACCTCTCATTGTTCTCCTCAACAGCATTCCAGAGAACTGCCAAGTCAGCCTGTGTTACATGCAGTTCTCTGGGGTCCACACATTCTACAGGCTGACCTGCTGGTGGCAGTGGTGGGGGTGGGGGTCAGGGTGCTGGTGGAGCAGCAGGTGCTGCTGTGGCCCTCCTCTTCTTAAGGATGCCACCATGCACAGCTGTATCTTCTGCCACAGAATGGCCAGAAGGTGCAGGCATGGTCTGTTCTGTGGCAGCCTGCCACTCCAACTGATGGTGATTGAGCATATGGGTGTGCTGGCCCCCAGTCCCCAGGTGAGTCCCTCGGGGCCACAGTGCACTTCCACCTCACATAGGTGGCACTTGACCACACATGCTGTCCCCCCAACACAGTCAAAAAACTGCCAAACAATGGAGGTGCGGGGAGGACCAGGCACAGGCAGGGGAGGACCAGATGAACTGGCAGCCGACTGGTCACGGTGAAAAAGGATGGGATCCACACCTGGGCCTAGGGGAACAGGTACATCCTGCTCCATAGGACCTGGTGCTGGACTTGGTGGTGGTGGTGGTTCAACTGCCTTAGAGTCAGGACAGGAGGCGGTGCTGGTCCTGCTTCCGAGGGGGAGGGGGACAAACAACTAACTATTTATAAAGGTAAGAAAAATAAAAGACAAAAAAATGTAGCTTTTAAAAAAGCTGTTGGGTCTAAATCAAAGTTTAAATCTCCTCCTCGCTCTGATCTCAAAGTATCAGCAGTCACAAAACACACTCCTCTCTCTCCGTCTGCACAGGAGAAAGTAAAAGTGTCTGCTTGTATGACTCAATTCCTTTCTGCCTAGCTAAAGAGCATGTGACTTACAGTGCTGTAAGCCATGTGATGTGTGGGGGCTGCCAAATCTGAAACATCAAGTGGATCACTTAGAATCATAATGAGGAATGCAAAGTCCATTAAAAACAATGACTTTGCCTTACTTCGCATTGTCATTCCACCTTAATGCGAAGTGGTGATGACGAGGCGGAGTGAGCACTTTGCATTGCCCACTCCGCATAGTGGAGTGGCAACACAAAGTGCTCACTTCGCATTCACTTCACTGGCGGAATTTAAATTTGCTGCATCTCTAGTCAGAATGTACATTTTGTAGCCTGTTGCTGGTACTGATACCCTCAGTTTTCCATAACAATGGAGAACACTGTCTTACATGTCAGTTCAGTACCACATTACAATGTACATTCTGTAGCCAGGTGCTGGTACTGATACCCAAGTTTCCCATAGTACTAGAGAAAACTCTGCTATATGAATGTAAGTACCAAGTCAGAATATACATTTTGTGGCTTGGTACTGGTACTGGAAATCCCAGTTTTCCATAACAATTGAGAGCGCACTGTTACATGCCAGTTCAGTACCAAGTCAGAACATACATTTTATAGCCTGCACTGGTACTGATAACCCAGTTTCCCTTAACACTACAGAAAGCTCTGCTATATGAAAGTAAGTACCAGGTAGCCTGGTGCTGGTACTGATAACCCCAGTTTTAACACAGGAGAATATTCTGGTACATGCAAGTTCTGTACCAAGTTAGAATGCTCATTTTATAGCCTGGTACTGACCCTGAAATCCCCCTGTTCTCCATCTGTGAATACTGTTGTAAATAATGGTGAATACTGGTGTAAACCTTGCAGCAACCATAATTACATTTAATGTTTGGCTTGATCCCTAGCTCGACTTCTCCTTCCATGTTAACACTCTCCACTCAAAACTGTGACCTAAACTAGGTCTACTGTATTGGCATAAGGCTAGCCTTCCCCTCTCTGTTAGATGTGACCTACTGGTTAAATGGATCTTCCCTGCCTTCAATTATGCCAACATTGTTTTTAGTGCTTCCCCTGTAACCTCCCTTTCTAAACTCGATGTGCTGTACCATGCCTTCTGTAGGTTTGCCTCAAACTCCCCCATCTGACTCACCACTGTGAGCTCTACTCCTCTCTATCCCTCCAATCCCTCTCCCAGAGACACTTCTGCCACTATGCCACCTTCATATCTAAATACTGGTTTGGGACCTTCCCTATGTACCTTGCTTCTTTCCTCAAACCTGCCACTCCATCCCCATATAACTTGTGGCCAGTCGGTGCCCGTTTCTTCGCACTCCCATGTACCCGAACCTCGACAACTAAACTGACCTTCTTCTATAGGCTTCCTTCCCTCTGGAACAGCATTCCCCCTCAAACCCACCTCACTCCCTCCTTTACTGCCCTTAAGTGCTTACTCAGACCTTCCCTTCCACTTACTACACTTGTCCCCACTCCTAATTCCTTCCTTTCTCTCTGCCTCCTCTTGCTTCTCCTTTACTCCATCTCTGGGTCAGCAGGCTATACTCTTCCTCTGCATCAGTAGGTTCCCTTTTGTTTTACCCCTGTATAGCTGATCTCCTCCAGTTCACCTGCTGGTTTATTTATACAGTCCCTGATTGTGTGTGGTGTGTGTGTGCATACATATATATATATATATATATACATATACACACACACACACACACACACACACACACACACACACACACATAGTATTATATTGTATACAATTGTAATTACTCACTGTTTATCACATGTACTTGTCTTTGAACAAACTGCTTCTATGTACTTTTTATTACCGTGAAACTTACTTTTTTGTTTATCCCCTGTTTTGTACTCCTTCTCCCGGGTCACACCTGGAAATGAGCTTCTGCTCATGGTGCCTTTCCCAGTTACCAACATTTTAAATAAAATAACAATAAAATAAAAATTATTTCTACCCAACCAAACAAAATCTAAAATCAGGCTCAGAACTGGGGAAAATGTATTTTACCCTACAGAACAAAACAGATAGTTTAAAATTGAATAGAAAGTTATAGGTAGAAATATATTTTGTACTAAAGCATTTAAGATAAAAACTTAATTATGATCTTACCACCACAGTCCACTACAATATATCGAGCTCCGATGCAGTCTTCCAATTTTTTCCCTTTGCTATCTTCTCCCATAAGTTCATGAGTTTCCAGCTGCTTACACCAGAGGGAGGCTGCTTCTGGTTCCAGTGCTATACACAACCTTTCTGAATCTTGTGTGGCAATCAACTTAGCCTGTTAATACAAGCTCATGATTAATATGAATCCATTGGCTAAACCATACCTCTGAACCTATCATCACTGAGTAGCACTGGCTTTTAAAATGTGGAGTAAATGGCTAGAATGGGAGAGACATTTTGATTTTTTAAAGAATAATATGTTCAAGAGTAATGAGTACCACAAGCCCCATTTCTAACAGTACCACACCATCCAGTTATAATTCAATGGAATAGTGCACAGGCCATACTCAAAGTGATGCAGAGTATTGCACACAGTGGGCAGAGGGGTCAAACTAATGACACCACTGTGCCCAAGCAAATGAGGGTACCCTAATCTACATAGGGGATGCTGCAGTAGATTTATAAGCATTTGGAAGAAGTAAAGAGATACAGAGGCTCATTGTTTAATGCTTCCAAAACCCTGCCTTTATTAATGTGCACAGTGGCAGGGCTGCAGCTATGAATTTTGGGGCCCAGGACAAGTTGCTTGAAATGGGCCCCTGTTTCCCAAAACAGCTAATGCCAGCTCCTCAAGTGGGCCCCTCCTGAGTTCAGGGCCCTGGACAACATCCCCACTTTTCCCCCCATTACTGCAGCCCTGCACAGTGGTGCGCGGCTCTTCTCCCACCCGGGCATAACAAGTGGTGGAAACACCCATCCCAATCTCTGACACACATGGCTAAACTCCCTGGCAGTCTAATGGACAAACTGCCCAGGGGTCTATTGGTCCCCCCTCCTGCTTGATCCCTGATGACATTGTAAATACTACCCCCTACTATCCAATCTCCAGTTGCATTGTACTACTTTCCCTGATAGTACAGTGGTACTGACTGTATAGGATATCCTTCCTTGCAGTCCAGTGGTACCTGCTTCCTTCACTCCCTGACCCCTGTTATACTATTTATTAAACCCCTTAGCCTCTCCCTGGGCCACCCATTCAGTACTCAGGCACAGGGTCATATTGCTGAATGCCAAAATCACGCAGCAAAAAATGATGCAAGGAAAAAGGGATGTGCTGCAATGTCATCAGGTAAAATACTGAGCCAACAGAAACAGCACACACCCTTTGCAACAAACCGGGTTGTGCACTCTGGGGACAGGAAGTAAGTCAGTGGGGTTTGCTACAAAAAAATTCAGCAAAATGTTGCAACACACCGGGACCTGGTAGGAACTGAACCATGATCCCAGGTCTTCATTTCCTCTGTGTGCTGGTGCCTTAGCCACTCCTCCACAGGAGAGGCTTGACCAGCACCCCAGCACATGGCAACCATATACTTGCTCATTTATTGAATATGGTGACAGGGGTAGCGGTAGTTCCCTATCGCTGTTCTACCCCTGCCACTGTAATTGCAAGTGCACTATACACAGTGCATTATTAACCGCACTGTCTTTCTTGTGTGATTCTGATCAGATACCCAGTACTCACTGCCCTCATCATTATCTACTACTGAATCACCCAGTAAAAGCCTGCCCTGGACCACAGAACCCCTATACAATCATGTTTGAACCAGATAAATGTGAGTACTACAAGCTACACTTCGTCTTCAGACATGGGAACCCAAAAACTGGAGACAATGAAGAAGAGCATACTGGCTTGATGTCGGCCTAATAAAATAATACTTGGATAGGAAGGCACATTTACACACCCATTCACTGATGCCAGAAAAGAGCTTTGCAGTATTAAAAGAGCTGTCCTTTACCAGTAAGGGAAATGTGCTTGAGGATGTCATTCAGTCAGTTCATCCAACTAAAGGAGAGGAAGACACCAAAGACAAGAAATCTTAGGACTGTGATGAAAGACCCAAGATCCCCAACCCTGATGCTCTCAAACCAGATGACTGGGATTAAGATTCTGTAGCCAAGAAAGCAGATATAGCTGCTGTGAAATGAAAGTGCTAGTTCAACGATGAATAAGATCACATCCCAGATCCATATGTAGAAAAGCTGGACATCTGGTATGAAAAGATGAATCATGACTGGGAGGCCTCACAGATTCATAACAAAGTGCTGGGCTGCCCCTGGCTGTACAGTTTGGAATCTCCCAGTCTCTACCAATCCAAATTACAACATGAAATGGAAACTTTATGTAACCCCAACTTGGTTCATGAATGCGATCTTGCAAACCAGGCCCCCCAACTTATGCCGGCATATGCATAAAACCATAAGTTGTCATTCAAAAGGCATTACCCCTGGATGTGGAGCAATTACCTGGCTCAAGGATCTTGGAGGCTTGGGGGTACAAACCAAACATTTATATTTACTCCAGGTTCTGGGGTGAGGTACTAGGCTTATGCTAGGTCTAAATCTATCAGTAGGGGCCACAATGACATTTCACACCTGAAGCAGAAATCTAATGCCCAGGTCCACCTCGAAAATTAGCTTTATTCAATGCTGTTCACCTTGTTAAATAAAGATTTTGATTGATTGATTGATTGATAATGTCCAAGCAGAAAATGGGATTGTGCAGTATGGCTTTATTTAACAAGATGACAACACATTGGGTGGTCACCCAAGTTTGACACTGTACAGATGAGAAATGCAGACACTCTTTTTTCAGAACAAACAAGGCACAATGTATTTCCTTCTGTTAGCACAACAGTTTGAACCATGTCCCATCCTTATGTTGAAGGATCTCCAGACATTTACTATTTCCACACACTGACACTGTCCACCCCTCTGTCCTAGGGGTGTACATGGATATTTTCTTCTCTATGAGTTTCTATTATAGTGGTGGGCTGCCACACACTCAAAACATCCCGACTTTGATGGGCTTAGTTAACATCATGCAGGCTAAACTTTGCACCCTTCCAAGACCAGTTAGCCTTTACTGGAATGTCAGATGGTGTTCCTCCCACCCTAGCCCCAGCCATCCTCTGCCATCCCTTTGGGGTTATGTAAAAATGACCCTCCACCCTCACCAGGGTGCTAGAGGCATCTACAGTCAATTAAATATTCAGCACATATCTGTGGTGAGGCTGGGGCTCTGCCTGGTGTATTCTAGCTGTATCTCTGGGCACATATAGCCAGCAGACAGCGACCCAAAAAACATTTTACTTAGTCTCTGTCTCTATACTTACAGCTTTGTTGAACTTTTTCTGTACAGATATCTGACTGAAATTCACTTGAATCATAGCTCACTGTAACTTTCAGACCTGGACTCATTCTCTGTTTCCTCTAGGGCAGCTGGCTTTCTTTGGGTCATCAGGGAGTTGCACCTTGGACACGCTGAATTACAGTCCCACTCTCTTTCCTCTCAAGAAAATGACACACAGGTGTCTTGGAATCAATGGTTTCCACCACTTCTGATGGCACTGCTGCTTTGTCACAAACGAGGGAAAGAAATACTGGACAGATGCCCTTCACTGAGCTATTTGGCTAAGCCATCAGGAACCTCTTAATGAGAGCTCCTTTCTGTCAAAGCTCCAACACTAAACTACTGACTGAACTGACTGCTCTCCTCTGAACATTCTGAACTGCTGCTGGCTGCTGCCTTCCATTAGAAAATTGGCTAAGAAAATCACAGACTCTGATTGGCTGATAGCCCTGGCAAGGTGCGCATCTATCAGACAACAGAGCCTGAATATTAAAAGCGCCAGTCCCAACTGACCTGATTTCGGATATCAAGATGTCAGAATTTAAAAGTCAATCTGCCACTATTTTTTACTGTCACTTAGTGGATGCACTGCGGCAGGCCATCCCCCCATCTGTTTAACATGAACAAATTCAGTTTAAATAACATAGAGAAACTGCCCAGTGTTTTGATAGCATCTGTTTAAAACACAACTCTGGCCGCTGACAAACATTACCACGCCCGGCCCGGTGGTGCTGAGAGTTGAGGCGCTGGGTGCCACACCTCGCGTCACGCCAGCGAACCGGGTTCGGGAACGAGCCCGGGTGCTGGGTTGGCGGGAGGGGATTAGGATAGAGCGTCCGCAGGACAGCTCTCCTCTCCCTGGGGGGGGATCCAGGGGCATCCTGGCACAGGAGTGACCCCCGGTGGAGACCGGAGGCACTTCCGCTGCTAGGAGCACAAGCTCAGCCGGAGGCAGATGCCTGGCCAGTACGTGGGCGGATGCGTGCACGCTCATGGCCATTGGCATCAGTGCACACCTGCTGGCTTCGGGGGTAAAAAGTGGAAAAGGAGGGCACTGGTTGCGGCGGCATGATGGCTGTCTCTGCATGGACTCTCCCAGTACCTGGGTGCGCGGCAATACTGGATCCGGAATGGGTGGGTTGAGCTCTGGAGGGAGTGCTCCCCACCGCCCCGCCACAGGGGCAAGCCGCGTGGGTAGCCGCATGGCCTAATTAGGTGGCCGGGGGGTAGTCCAAGGGGACGGGTGGCTGGACAGACCTGCGGGGGATGCCAGGACGTGGTAGGTAAGCAGATTAGTGGCCCTGGGGGGATAAAAATAGAAGCAAAAAAAAAAGACAAACATCACCACAATACAAGACACAGTCCACTGTCTGAGTTACCAGCTAAGCGTGACATCGCACAACCCCCTGACAGTGTCACGCTTGTCCCTGTTTGTCCTGCCACTTGAACTGCTCAAAAAGAACCAAAAAAACACCAGTACTATACTTAAAAAAATGCTTCTTTTGTTTCTTCACTGAAAGCCGTTTGCATACTAATGGCTGTTCTAGCAGGCACAACTGGCAGTCTTGTGCTTCTCTCCTTCTCTCTTCTAACCCGCTTTTCATTGCACACACCTCCTCCGTCCCTCTAACCACCCACAGCAACAAGTAACACTGCACTCCCCCTCCCCCAACAACTGCAGGAAAATCCTAATTTTTTTGTTGGTTTCAAATAAAAACAGTCCTGGGTACCTGCATTAGATAACGGCAGGAACACAGTACCACCCAGACACCACTTCTGATTTCCCACTCTGGCAATCCTCTTCAAACTCACGGTTCTCGGACTCAAAGCAAGCAGCAAGAAACAGAGTCCTGATCCTCAGGACAGGTATGGAGACCAAAGAACTGGAGGAAAAATAATTATTTAAAATTTCCAGGACAGGCTCCTGCACTCTTGGACTGAGCACACACACCGCTACTGGCATTCCCAATCACACCAGACTCGGAGCTCTCATCCAGACAGGTACACTTATTTCAGCTCCATTTCCCTGACCGCCCTGTCAGCTGCCAGTCTCTGAATATGGGGGTAACCATGACATTCAGCTCCCTACTCCTCAAAGCTCCCTAGTTAAAAAAAGAGCATTCTAATGCAGGCGTAGGAACTAATTTATTAAAAAATAAATGAGTTTTAGCATTTAAACAAATTATTTTCTTTTTTTAAGCATATATTATACAGTGGTCCATTTTCTAAGTGCAATAATGCCCTCCAGGATGGGCGGTATGGGCTATACCACCCACCCACCCTGTCAGGTATTATTGCTTACTTGAGGCACAGCTGCTGCAAGAGTTCTAAATGGCTAGCTAAGCAGGCAATGGTGTCATCTTGAAGAGTGGTTTTAATAAGCTCCCTACACAGCTGCCCAACTACCTTCCTAGGGCTAACGCTGATGGGATTCTAGTAACCTTAGGGGACTGGGAAGTTATAGTTTTATGATTGAAACCCACTGGTATCAGGGAATCTGGAGTCCTAGGAAATTTCTTAGCACAGATTATTCTGAAAACCCGAGCACATTTTGGATGACCCCCTTCATTTCCCTTGGTCTAAAGTTGTGGTCCATGGCATACATTTATGTTGCCTTTTTTTTTTGTCCCGTGCTGAGAAAGAGGTTGCTGATCATTCTGTGACAGACAGCCAGGGCCCAAAGAAACTGACAGCAGGTGCTAACAAACCTGGCTTGTTAAACCAGTTGATATCTTCTGCAGAACAGCATCCATCACTTTGGGTCATTTACATCCTGTCTGTTGGCTTGCCTTTCAGATTGGTTGCTTGGTATTTTTCTGCTGTCCAGGTAAAAAGCCTGATGAGACCACATCATAATAGAAACCTGATTCAACTCTACATGTCACCAAGAAAGAACAAAGGAAAGAGAAAAGGTGAAGGAATGCAGAAGCAGCAAAAGTCAGAAAACTTTCAAGAAATGTATTTAAAGGGCAAACTGCTTTTGATGGTAGGCCCAACTTTTATGAAGGGGTAAAATATCAGAGGGAACATGGATGGAACTGGCAAAAGAAGATGGGAGGGGACACAGGGGGAGTATGCAAAATCACACATGCCCCCACAATGCAAAGCATCATGGGCTACATATGCAAATCACCACAGAATGTTATGCTGGTCCAACTTTAAGCAGAATTGCATGGTGCCGAAAGGCCTCTCACACAGTTTGCAAAGGGTGCTAACAGAAGACATAGACGTGTTTCATCCTACCAGGACTCATCAGTATGCCTCATCTGTTTGACACCCCAGTGGAATGGACCAACTACCCTAGAGGCAGTGTGCCTTGGATATATTGTGGTGAATCCATTAAAATAAAAAACTATTTAAAAGACAAAGAACCTCTG
The DNA here is from genome assembly GCA_016271365.2 of Neoceratodus forsteri. Classification (NCBI taxonomy): domain Eukaryota; kingdom Metazoa; phylum Chordata; order Ceratodontiformes; family Ceratodontidae; genus Neoceratodus; species Neoceratodus forsteri. The sequence goes on from CM028131.1 coordinate 14,368,353, forward strand.
TGCACAAACACTGAAGCAAGGGTTACCCCAAAGGGCATTTGGCTGGGAAGCCAAGTTTCAAGAAAATACAAAATCACACATGCCCCACAATGCAAAGCATCATGGGCTGCATATGCAAATCACCACAGAATGTTATGCTGGTCCAACTTTAAGCAGAATTGCATGGTGCCGAAAGGCCTCTCACACAGTTTGCAAAGGGTGCTAACAGAAGACATAGACACGCAGCTGATCTCTACCAGGACTCATCAGTATGCCTCGTCTGTTTGACACCCCAGTGGAATGGACCAGCTACCCTAGAGGCAGTGTGCCTTGGATATATTGTGGTGAACCCATTAAAATAAAAAACTATTTAAAAGACAAAGAACCTCTGTGCACAAACACTGAGGCAAGGGTTACCCCAAAGGGCATTTGGCTGGGAAGCCAAGTTTCAAGAAAATACAAAATCACACATGCCACAGGGGGAGTATGGGCAACCTTCCACTAAATATAGAGGGGACACTAGTGGGCTAATAGAGGGAAAGGGATGGTTGTAGGAAGCAACAACTGTGGGGCAGCAATCTTTCTCAAAATTGCATGGAAGATAGGGGGATATTTGATGGCAGTGGGGGGGCATAAAATAATTGGTTCACACTACCAGCAGGATTGGGGGATGAGTTAGGGTGTGTGTGTAGTGGAATAACTGAAGATAGACCAGAGGATACAGCAACAGGAGGGATGGACATGAGTGTGGGGGGTTAATTGGAGGCTCCATGTGATTTGGGTAACTCCAAAACAGCGAGCCCATATCAGCAAATGGAAAATGGTAAGGATTGGAATGGCGACTGTGCTTTTTCTGAGGGGGGACTTTGCTCCCGATCCCCCATTGCAGGGGGTTTTGCCTCCACACCCCCCTTTATTAAATGTCAAACTCCCAGGCTGTAGCACCACAAAGTAAGGGAATACCAGTTTTGCCATTCTGGTGCTCGCCATTTTTTGGTTCACCATAATGTGGACTCACTCTTTTGTGTTTGCCCACATTACATGATACCTAATGGGAGGGGTAAGGGTTTCAGTAAAAGGGGTCATGGGGAAAGGGGGAGAAGGGGGAATTGAGGTATATGATGAAAAGGGTAGGGATGCAGGTAGGGGAAGAGACAGCTAGGAGGAGAAGTAAAGGCAGGGGGAGAAAAGCAGAGCAGGGGTAGGGACTGGGGATGGAAAAACAGAAGCAAATGAGGGAGCATCTGTGCTGGAGGAGGAAGAGGAGGGAAGAAGGGGAAGGAATAAAGAAACATCAGTGAAAACAGAATATGACAACAAGGGGGGAATTTTAGTTCAGGGGGACTCTATACTAAAAGGGGTCAGATGGAGAAGCAAGGGGGAATGGCATAGTCACATATGGGTGGAGGATATGCTGGGAATGACAGCAGAAAGGGTGGGGCATTCTGTACTGAAATATGTTAGGAAGGGTAGGGAGAAACCTCATCTAATCTTGGACTTAGGAACAACTGACCTGGCAGGTAATACAGTTGATGTGGTGCCGGGGAGGTTTGAGGAACTGCAGCTGCTATGTGAGGAGGCAGGAAGGTCAATAACTTTTTTGAAGTACTCCCATTGCCCAAACCAAGCACTGCAAGGAAGCTGAGGATAAAGGAATTTAATACGTGGTGAGGAAACTGTGTCAATCCAAAGGGTATGGGCTGGTGGGGTGGGGAAGGACCTGGAGGACAGTGGTCTATACGCTTAGGTTAGGTTACACTTAAGTGAGGAGGGAAGGAGGGTACTGAAGCAGAGACTGAAGGAATACATGGAAAACAATGGGAATTTAAACTAGGAGGGAGTGGCAAGTGAGCAGGAGTCATGCAGGATCCACAAGAAGGAAGCTAAACAGCTTACCTCCCATAACAGCAGCAAGGGTTTTAGGAGCATTCAGGAAGGGACACTAGAAAGGGAGAACAAGTACAGTAGGGAGAGGGGGAATGAAGAGGATGGAGAGTGGAACCTGAATGCTAGGAGTCTAAGGAACAAAACAGCAGAGTTATAGGCTCTAATGGCAGATGGGGAGGTAGACATGGTGGTCATCAATGAAACATGGGCCACTCTATACCATGACTGGGACCTGGCAGTATCAGGGTACAGGCTATTTCAGAGGGACAGGGTAAAAGTGAAAGGGGGTGGCACTGTATGTGACGGAAGGACTGAAATGTGTCAGGGAGGAAGGGGAAGGGGGCAGCATGGAGTCTTTATGGATGCAGTTCCAGGACTCCAAAAATAGGACTTTCCAGATGGGAGTGATGTACAGGCCACCCACACAGACTGAGGAGTTAGACAGGGAGGTAGCGAGACAATGCAGAAGGACATGTGGCAAGGGAAGCACAGTGATTGTGGTGGACCTCAGTCTGCCAGAAGTGGATTGGGGAACCCCATCCACCACAAATAAAAGGGAGCAGGTACTGCGGGATGTCTTCCAGGACAGCTTCCTGGTGCAAATGGTCAATAAGCCAACCAGGTTAGGGAACACCTTAGACCTTGTGCTAGCTAATGGAGAGTTTGTGAAGGAGCCGGGGTGGAGGAACTGCTGGCGGGGAGTGACCACCACACAATGTGGTTCGCGATAAACGTGGGAAAGGAGGGGGTAAGAACAGGCACACAGGTGTTAGACTTCAGGAGGGCTGACTTTGGGAAGGTGAGTGAAATAGTACAGGGGTATCTGGCCAGAATCCATTCAAATATGGACACACTGACCAGAAGTGGGAGGTCATTAAACTGAGAATTGAGGAGGCAACCAAATCAAGTACAAGGGTCTAGAGTAAGAAGGCTAGGGCTAGGAAACTTAGCAGGATGAACAGTGGGGTCATGTAAAACGTAAAGAGGAAAAGAGTCTCCACTAGGAGGTACAAAAAAACATAAAAAAATTAAAAAAATAAAGTGCTAGTGAATATATGTATACTGTATATATAATGTATTAACAAAGGCTGGAAAGAGAAATTAAGGAAATGTGAATGTCAGCTCAGGACCACAGATAGTGAAATACAAGCAAAGCACAACTAAGGCGTTCTACAGTATTTTGTTTGGTTTGTGTACAGTGCCTTGGTTTTAGAAAGGCACTTTATAAACACAGATTTCATTCTTTCATTCATTCACAATTGATATACATCTATTTGAATCTTCTGCTTGTGGCACAATGAACATTGAAATGCTGATTTTGTCAAAATGGGAAATTGCCTCAGAAAAGCACTAGCAAACAGGCAAGAAGGAGGGGCGGAACAATAATGGGGAAACATCAAAACTGCCATCACAGAGGCAACAAGCCTTTGTGTGAAGCAAATAAACAAATCAAAATGAAAGAAAAAAACACTTTGGTTCTCAAAAGAGATGGCTGGGAAGGTTAGGGAGAAAAAGACAGCATTCAGGAAGTATAAGGAAACACAGAAGGAGCAGTACAGAGAACTGTACCAGTTAAAGCAGAAGGAAGCGAGGAAGGCAGTCAGACTAGCAAAGGCCCAAACTGAGGAAAAGATAGCCAACTCAGTTAAGAAGAGGGATAAAACCTTTAATAGTTACATTAGGGAGTGAAGAAAGACAAAGGAAGGGATTATGAGGCTGAATAAAGAGGAGGGTGGGTGGGCAGAGAGGGACGGTGAAAAAGCAGGGACACTAGATGAATACTTCTGCTCAGCATTCACAAAGAAGGAGGAGGGGAGGTATCTAATCCAGTCAAGAGAAGCACTCTGGATGGGGGGTCGACATCAGTCCTTTCACAGAATAAAGGGTCCTAAAAGAACTCCTAAAACTGAAGGCGGATAAAGCAATAGGGCCTGATGGGAGTCATTCCAGAATTCTAAAAGAACTAAGGGGAGAACTACTAACACCATTGACTATCCTTTGTAACAAATCATGAGAGGATGGTGTGGTACCTGAGGACTGGAGGAGGGTGGATGTGAGTCCCCTTCACAAAATGGGAGCAAGACAGAGGCAGAAAACTACAGACCTGTCAGTTTTACCTCAGTGGCAGAGAAAATGATGGAATCACTTCTGAAGGAAAGAATTGTTGAGTACCTAGAGGCCAGTGGGGCACAGGACCCAAGGCAGCATGGATTCACAGCGGGAAGGTCATGTCAGATGAATCTAACCAATTTCTTTCAGCAGGTGACCTAAGTAGTAGACCAGGGAGGGGCTGTGGACATGGCCTACCTAGACTTTAGCAAGGCATTTGACACAGTCCCAAACAAAAGATTCATAAACAAATTAGCCAGCCTGGGAGTGGGTCCTAGGGTGATAGCCTGGGTAAAACATTGGCTGGACAACAGGATGCAGAGGGTAATAGTAAACAGAGTCCACAGTGAAGAAAGGGGGGGGTTACTTGTGGGGTACCACAGGGTTCAGTACTGGGTCTTGTCCTTTTTGATGTCTTTATTGTTTTTATCACCTCCATTTTTATCCTGCTCACAGCCATTGACCTGCTGTGTGACTCCAGCCATGGCTCCACTTCCCCTGAATGACCCCGGAGGCACAGCACCACACCATTGTGGCATATGCAGCTGTACCCTCAAAGGGGCCCCCTCCTTGGTCCCCACCCTGGCCAGGATCCAATACCAGTGTGCCCCATGAGCCCCACTGGGCTCAGGAAGCTTTGACTGTCAAGCTGCCGCAGTCAGTTCAGCCATTTTCCTTATTTTTTGTCCCTGGAGTGCAGACGTGCAATGATGGCCATGCACTATGGCTGACATCTCAGAACTCCAACCCTTGCTACACTGACCCTAGCAGTGCCCCCAGTCATCACCAGGGGCCACTGCAGAGTGCTGAGAACCCACATCCCTCCCTGTTATAGGAGAGCAGTCCCCTGGATACCCAATCCTATCCCTCCTCTGCTGACCCCTGACAACCCAGGCTCGCATCTGAACCCGACTCACCAGCATGGTGCCAGGTGTGGTGTCCAATGCCTCAACCCTCAGCACCACCAGGCCAGCTTTTTAATGTCTTTGTAAGTGACATTGCAGAGGGACTGGAAGGAAATGTATATCCTCTCTCTGCAGATAACACAAAGATATGTAACAGGGTTGAAACACAAGGTGGGGTGGAAAGGAAGAGAAGGGACTTGGCAAGGTGGAAGGAATGGTCAAATGTATGGCAGCTTAGATTCAAAGAAAATAAGTGCAAAGTAATGCACCTGGGAAACAAAACCCCAGGGGAAGAGTACATGGGGGCGAGATATTGACAACAGCAAAAATGGAAAGACACCTGGGGGTAGTTAGGTCAAATGACTTAAAGGTGGGCAAGCAATGTGAGAAGGGAATAAGGAGGGCTGGGGGATACTGGGATGCATGGGGAAGGGCATAGAAAAATAACATAGAAACATAGAATTTGACGGCAGATAAGGACCGCTTGGCCCACCCAGTCTGCCCATTTCCCCGCCTACTGGATAAGCTGCAAATCCTAGTTAACCAGCAGCCTACTTCTTTCTACCCCACCCCCAGAATTGCTCTTATGACTGTCCCATGCATGCTTGAATTCCACCACTGTTTTTGACTCCACGACCTCCTCCGAAGGCCGTTCCATGCATTCACAACCCTCTTGTGAAAAATACTTCCTTAAATTACCTCTGAGCTGCCCCCCATCTTCAAATTGTGCCCCCTTGTTCTTGCACACCTCTTTTTGAAAGATGCTACCCTCTTGGACTTTGTTGATTCCCTTGAGGTACTTGAAAGTTTCTATCATGTCCTCCCTCCTCCTTTCCTCAAGGCTATACATATTAAGCTCCTTAAGTCTCTCTTCATATGTCTTCCGGTGCAGACCCTGCACCATTTTAGTTGCCTCCTCTGACAGCTTCCATCCTGTCTATGTCTTTGCAAAGACTGGGTCTCCAGAACTGCACACAGTACTCCAGATGGGGTCTGACCAGCTGTCTGTACAGAGGGATAATAACTTCCTGTTTTCTACTGGTGATGCCTCTCCCTATGCATCCCAGTATCCCCAGCCCTCCTTGCTGCCCTCTCACATTGCTTGCCCACCTTTAGGTTATCTGATATGACTACCCCCAGGTCCTTTCCATTTTTGTTGTTGTTAGTATCTCACCCCCATTGTGTACTCTTCCCCTGGGTTTTGTTTCCCAGGTGCATTACTTTGCACTTCTTAGCATTGAATCTAAGCTACCATACATTTGACCATTCCTCTAACCTTGCCAAGTCCCTTTTCATCCTTTCCACCCCACCTTGTGCATCAACTCTTGTTGCAGATCTTTGTGTCATCTGCAAAGAGACATACTTTTCCTTCCAGTCCCTCTGCAATGTCACTTATAAAGACATTGAAGAGGACCGGTCCTAATACTGAACCCTGTGGTACCCCACTAGTAACCCCCCTTTCTTCAGAGTGGACTCCATTTACTATTACTCTCTGTGTCCTATTCTCCAGCCAATTTTTTACCCAGGCTGTCATCTTGGGACCCACTCCCAGGCTAGCTAACTTGTATATTAATCTTTTGTGTGGGACTGTGTCAAATGCCTTGCTAAAGTCTAGGTAGGCCATGTCCACAGCCCCTCCTTGATCTACTACTTTGGTCACCCAGTCAAAGAAATTTATCAGATTTGTCTGGCATGACCTTCCCGCTATGAATCCATGATGCCTTGGGTCCTGTGCCCCTCTAGCCTCTAGATACTAGACAATTCTTTCCTTCAGAAGTGATTCCATCATTTTCCCTACCACTGAGGTTAAACTAACAGGTCTGTAGTTTCCTGCTTCTGCCTTGCTCCCACTTTTGTGAAGGGGAATCACATCTGCCCTCCTCCAGTCCTTGGGTACCACCCCATTCTCCCATGATTTGTTAAACAGGGTAGTCAGTGGTGTCACTAATTCCACCCTTAGTTCTTTTAGAATTCTGGGATGAATCCCATCAGGCCCCATTGCTTTGCCCACCTTCAGTTTTAAGAGTTCTTTCAGAACCCTTTCTTCTGTAAATGGGCTGGTATCAACTTCTGTATCCAGAGTGTTTCTACTGTTTGTTTTAGGTACCTCACCCTCTTCCTTTGTAAATACAGAGCAAAATATTTGTTTAGTATCTCTGCCTTTTCACATTCACCCTCTGCCCACCCTACCTCCCTTTATTAAGCCTCACTATCCCTCCTTGGTCTTCATTCGCTCCTGATGTACCTATAAAAGGTTTTATCCCCCTTCTTAACTGAGTTGGCTATCTTTCCTTAGTTTGGGCCTTTGCTGTTCTGACTGCCTTCCCAGCTTCCTTTTGCTTTAACTGATACAGTTCTCTGTCCTGCTCCTTCTGTGATTCCTTGTACTTCCTGAAAGCTTTCTTTTTCTCTTGAACCTTCACTGCCACTTCCTTTGACAACCATAGTGGTTTCTTACATCATTTAGTTTTGTTTATTTGCTTCACACAGAGGCTAGTTACCTCTGTGATGGCAGTTTTTATTATTCCCCATTGTTCTTCCACCCCTCCTTCCTGCCCATTTGCTAGTGCATTCCTTAGGCACTCACCCATTTTGGCAAAGTCAGCCCTCCTAAAGTCCAGTACCTCTGCCTTTGTATGGCTTGACTCTATTGCTGTGTTTATTGTGAACCATACTGTTCGATGGTCGCTAGTTCCCAGATGGCTACCCACTTCTAAATCTGTGATCCTCTCTTCATCTCCATTTGAGAGAACCAGGTCTAAGATGCTCCCTCTCGAGTGGGCTCCAATACTAGTTGTCTAAGGCATGCCCCCTGTAGGGCATCTAGAATAACCCCACTCTTCGAAGTGGCTGCTGCTACTGCACTCCAGTTAACATCTGGCATATTCAGATCGCCCATCAGCAATATCTCCCCTTTTTCTGCCTTACTAAGTATACTTTCTATCATTTCCTTGTCCATTTCCTCCCCCTGAGAAGGGGGTCTGTATACAACCCCTGTGCGGATTGTGGTGCCATTGCCGGTCTCCAAATTTACCCACAGTGCTTCTTCTCCTCCCTGTTTTCCCTTTTGTTCTGCTGCTTTGATTCCTTCCCTTATGTAAAGAGTTACTCCTCCTCCTCTATTACCCTCTCTGTCTGTCCTGTAGATATTGTATCCTGGTATGTTTACGTCCCAGTCATGGTTTTGTGTGAACCATGTTTCTGTGACTGCCACGATATCCAGATGTTCCTCCTCCATCAAGGCCACTAATTCAGGAAGCTTGTTACTCAGACTACGGGCATTGGTACTCATTGCTTTCCATTTTTTGATGGCTTTACCTTCAGTTGCAGCATCCCCACTGACCTTTCTACTTGGTCTTTTTCTCATTTAGTACCCTGTTTTGTAGGAGAGGCTGGGATTTTCCTGCTGCTTATCAGTGCCTCCCCCTTGACTAGTTTAAAAGCTTGCCAATGAAGCATTTAAACCGATTGCCAGTAGAAAACAGGAAGTCATTATCCCTCTGTGCAGACAGTTGGTAAGACCCCATCTGGAGTACTGCATGCAGTTCTGGAGACCCCATCTCCACAAAGACATAGACAGGGTGGAGGTTGTCCAGGAGAGGGCACCCAAAATGGTGTAGGGTCTGTCCCAGAAGACATATGAAGAGAAACTAAGGGAGCTTAATATGTATACCCTTGAGCAAAGGAGGGAGAGGGGGGACAGGATAGAAACTTTCAAGTACATCAAGGGCATCAACAAAGTCCAAGAGGGTAGCATCTTTCAGAAAAAGAGATGTGCAAGAACAAGGGAGCACAATTTGAAGATAATGGGGGGACGGCTCAGAGGTAATGTGAAGAAGTATTTTTTCAGGGAGAGGTTTGTGGATGCATGGAACAGCCTTCCTGAGGAAGTTGTGGAGTTAAAAACAGTGGGGGAATTCAAGAATGCATGGGACAGACATAAGGCAATTCTAGTGGGGGGGTAGGAGGAAGTAGGTTGCTGGTTAATCAGGATCTGCAGCTTATCCATTAGGTAGGGAAATTAGCAGACTAGGTGGGCCAAGCGGTCCTTATCTGCCATCATATCCAATGTGTCTATGTTTCTTTGCGTAAGAATCAGAATTTTGCTCTGCTCCTAAAATAACAGAAAGTAGAATGAAAAAAGGGAAAAAGAGCACTATACAAAAAAGGATAGCAAATAAAATAAAGCAAATGAAGTAAAGTAAAAAGTATTAACTGCAAAAAAATCAAAAAGGCACAGAATATTGCCAAAGATAAGCAAATCAACATTAGGGATTATCTTGTCTTTGCAACTACATCTGAACTTGCCAAGACTAAAACTCCAGAGATAATTACCATTAAGGATACACAGAAAAGTGAGAATCACATTACTAATGCCGTTAACATATCAGAGGAGGTAACTAGTTATCTATTACTCCTCAATTGTCTGCTATAAATTCCATTAACTTACAAAAGGACTGTAGTAACAGCTCAGTATCAACTATAGACACAGTGATAAATAACAAAGTAGAAAACACAGAACTGAATTCAACAAAAGATGCATTAACAGAACAAGGATCATATTATTATTCATCTTCCCAGTCCCTTGATTTTTCACTGGAATATTTTCCCTATATATTATCAAAAATCTATTTGGCAGGAAGATTTGAAGAATACTGCAAATGATCTACAAGAGACCATTCATGGGCTGAAGCAGTATAATACACCAGACAAAGGGAAAGAAGCAGGGGAGGTACAACAAAACTGTCCCTGTCTTGCCAATCAGCAGCTAACTGACTCTGCTTTAAATTACCCATTTGGGATTGGTGAAGATATGAAAAAAATGTATGAGTAATCCTTATGCAGCGCATTTAACGATATTAGATCAACTATTCAATTTTAGATATGAATTGGGTAACCTAAAGGAAAATATTGGTATTAATGGATGCAGGTTGGATGACATCTTGTTGAAAATTGGAAAACTACTTTCACAAGAAGGATCTCTATCAATCCTAGAAGGGGAAGCAGATAAAATGTGTCCAGATATTCCCTCAGTTTGCATACCTGCTACACCAGACAAAATATTGTATAATAAAGAAAAAGTCAAACAATTATGAAATAAAAAAGGGAAAAGGAACACAATAAGTGCAGATGAACCATTTAAATACAAGAACACAGACCAGAGAACATTGTCTAGTAAGGTAAATAAAGCCACAAGTGATAAAACAGAACAAAACACACAACAAAGTTCAAGTAAACTGATTGCAGTTGAACTTAAAGATAATTTTTACTTCAGAAGTATATAAAAGGCAGAATATGTCTGTTAATATGCCCGAACCTGCACAGCAACAGCAAATACCCATACTAGATGGAATAACAACACTAATAAGAAAGTCTGACACATATTTAAAAAAACATCTTCAGACATGAATGGCATTGTTTGTCAGTGTTAGTGGCTCAGTGGGTAGCACACTCACTTCTGAGGTCTGGAGATCAGAGGGCTGTGGGTTCAGTTCCCACATCTTGCACTTGGGTTAATATCCCAATACTGACACTGTAGTGCAGTATGAGGGGGTGCGTGCTGCACTTCTGAGGTGCTGTCTTTCAGATGAGACATTAAACCGAGGTCCCATCTGCCTGAATTGGTGGTAGTTCAGGTGGATGTTAAAGATCCCATGGCACTTATCGAAAACAGTAGGGGAATGTTTTATTCATAACTGAAAATAACATACAGGCAAATCAAAAAGATGTACATATAAATCATAAGTAAAAAACAAAAGAAACAAAGAAGTATTACGTCATACTGAAACCCTTAAACCATAAATGTCATACTGTAAAAATACCCATCCCCCCTACTAAAAGAGTAGGGGAATATTTCATTCAGAACTGAAAATAACAGACAGACAAATCAAAAATTTGTACTTAAAGAATCATAAACGAAAAGCAAAAATAAACAAAGGAGTAGTACATCATACTGAAAACCAAAAACATCACACTGTAAAAATACCCCTCCCCTCCTCCCTACTAAAGGAGTAGGGGAATTTCAAAACTTAAACCATACAAAATTGTATTACTTCATATACAAGCAGAATGAAAGAAATCAAAAATAGATAGAAGTAGTACAGCATACAGGAATTACAAACACAAACAATCTATATTTGTACATAACCCCCATCCCATCCCAACTAAAAAAGTAGGGGAATTTTGTATTAAAAATAATAAAATAAAACACATACTGAAAAATGTAACATCACACAAAAACAGTATGTAAAAGAAAAAGCAAACATAGAGAAGTATTATATTATACATGCAATACGGTAGGTCAGGTAGAAAGGGTCAAATTGGGAAATAATTGGAGACACCCCTCCCCCACTAAAAGAGCAGGGAAACAAAGTTAACAAAAAACAAAAAAAATTAAAAATAAACAAGGGACAAAAGCAGGAAACATGCCTGAAACCTGAGACAAATGAAAACTAAAATATTAAAAAAGATGGTGAGCATCGGAAACACAAGCAAAAAAAAAGAAAAACAGGCAGAACTACAATCATGAACAACAGTAAGTTAAAATATCCAGAGACAACCATGCCAATACTTCTGGAATGCAGTAGCAGAAAGTTAAAGCTTTTCCCGCTCATAAACCTCCCTCATGCCATGAATTATCTGAGAAATGATTTGCAGGAAGTATATGAGATTTGTTGTAAAAGAAAGACACACCTAGCCTGCCACAGGTAGAACCTGCAGAGTGCAAACATCAATCATAATGTGCTTGGGTGACAGGATCGCAAAGAAGAAGGATAAACACCAAATATCAAAATTGTGTATGTTAATATTGGGAGGGCCTTATCCTTCTACTTATGAAGAAGAGCAGTCCACACCTGAGAACTAAACGGACAATCAATAAAAAAATGTTGCATAGTCTCAGGGATATTGGGACAAGAATCCCGGGGACAAAACCTGTCTTCCAGAGCCTTATGCTCATGGTTGTTGCGGACACCCAGCCTACCATGGCAAGAGAGCCAACTAACATCCCAAACTTTTAGAGGTATCCTAGGGTCAGTCAACTGAGAAAAAATAATAGCAGAATCAAGTACAAGGCCATAAACGTCAGCCAAGGTAGGCAAATCAGAAAAGTGTGAAAGCAAAATGGAGCAATATAATTGTTTTCAAGAGCTAGATATAACAGAAGGAATTTGTAGATTCCATTGCCTAGCTTTCAAAAACATAGGGATAAGGCAACAGGGTGGATTATATCTCTGAAAAATTCCAGGGAATTTCTAAGGGGGGGTTCTACCTCACCTGACACAAGGAGCTAGAAAACCATCAAGACAAAGAATGCCAAACTTCAGCTTGGGGATGGATGAGAAAGGGCAAATAGGACTTAAGAGACTATGAAAAAAACCCACAGGGTTAAGCACCCTAACTCCCCCATGACAGTAATCTTGGTAAGTGAAGGACGGCTTAACAGGGTTCAGGCGACTGCCCCAGAACACCTGAAAAAAACATTATAAACCTGCGCCTCTAAAGAAAAAGGTATCAGGAAAATTGCAGCCAGGTGCAAAAACAAAGGAAGGACTAGGGTCTTTAAAAGAAGGACCCTCTTTCTTTTAGCTATGAATTTCCCTTTCCAAGAGGTGACAATGCAAAAAGCCTTATCTAGGGACGACCCCCAATTATAGGAAGCATCATAAGAAGTGCCAAAAGTAAGCCCCAAATGTCTAATAGGAGAAGTAGCAAGGGGAATAATAGTCAATTGAGGAGCAGCAACAGGAGCATCTGTCAATGGGAGAAAAATAGCAGTACTTTCCACATAATTCAGACTAGAACCAGAGACAGATTCAAAACTCCATAAAAGGAGGAGGAGGTCATCTTTGTTGAAAGAAGAAGTAGTGTGAATACACAGGTCATCAGCGTATGCAGATACTGAAGGTAAAAATGACCCAGAAGGTGACAAAATCTGAGGGATGGAATTACTAGCCACACAATTTCCGAAGTAAGGGATCAATCTGAAAGGCATAAAGCAGGGGACTCAATGGGCACCCCTGACGGACGCCCTTTAAACTTAAAAAGGAAGCACAAGGGGACCCATTGATATGTGGCTGGACCCAAGCAGTGGCATACAGTAATTTAATCCAGGCCAAAAACTGATAAGGAATACCATAAATAGATAAAGCCAGAAAAAGGTAAGAATGATCCACACAATCAAATACCTTCTCCTGACCTAAGGAAATTAAGAGAGAAGGGGAAGCAGCGGTACTAGAGTTCACTATGTCTCTGAGAAGCGATAGCTTAGAGGTGATGGATCTATGAGGGACAGCACAGGTTTGAACATCCAAGATAAGGAGTTCAGCTGAAGGGGTGAGCCATTTAAGGAGAACAGAAGCAAAAAATGTATAATCAGGATTAGGGAGACTTAAAGGCCTCCAATTCTTTATATCAGATCTGACACCTTTTTTAAAAAGGAGAATCATAATCGCATCAGAAAATGACTAGGTACCGAATTCGTAGTTAAGTATGGTGTTAAAAACCAAGGTCAAAACATGAGAAAATAAATCCAAACAATGCTGATACAACTCAGCCGGGAGTCCATCCATACCAGGACAAGTACTCTTTCTCTGCTTCTGAATGGCAGATTGAACCTCCTCTAAAGTAATGGGTATGACAAGGGCATGAAGTTGTTACTGAGATACAGAAGGAAAAGAAATATCAGAAAAATAATCAGTAGGAGAAACAACATGGGAGGGGGGCCCGAAAGTCATCTCCAAATGGGAACCCACAATTTTCTTAATTGCAATCAAATTATCATGCAGCGTATGAGTCAAGAGATCAGTAAGGTGTCCCAAATGGGAGGCTGCTACCCTAGTAGCACAACTCTTATAAATATCAAAAGAAGTTTTAGTGCCTTGCGTACCAGACCGAGCCTTGAAGGTAAGAGTCAGTGCCCTATTATATTGGAAACGTGACTTATCAGACTTCAAAACATGTATATCATGAGAAAGATCTATACCAGACTCATAAGCCCTAGAAATTGTGTCATAGAGTTTCTGTCGCAAGTGGAGATAATTAAGATAGGCGTTCAAGGTTTTAAATTTGGCCCTTTGTAAAAAAAAAGGATTTAAAATCATGCTTGGTGTCCTTCCACCAAGACAGGGAGAGTGGTAGGCATCCAGGATGGAAATTCAAGCCTTCAAGAGTTCCTGACAAGAGGCATAAATATGTGTATCCAGCAGTAAAGAGGTGTTCAACTTCCATCTGGAACAAGTGCGAGGAGAAAAGAAACCATCAGAGGGAAAGCAATGAAACAAAAGTGCTAAGTGGTCTGAGGTTTCACAGGGCAAGATCTCTGCACTACAAACCTTAACATTCTGGGAGACAAAAAGGAAATCAATGCAGGTAGCAAGGGTCCCCTTATAAAAGGTCTTTGCACCCAAGGCACGCACTTCACAATATCCATCTTTAAGAGAAGCGCCTTTAATGAGTGCTCCCAAGGTAGCCATATCACCAAAGATCTTCTGAGTGGAACCGCCCCTGTCTGACAAAGAAAGTCCACAATTAAAATCCCCACCCATATACAGTTGTCTTCTGGTGTATTAATACGGCTGCAAGAGTTTAAACAAATCAGTGCAAGCCGCAATACTCTGTGGTACATACACATTAATAAGTCTGAGCTGAGTATGGTGATGTGTGCAATCCAAGAGCAAAGTTCTACCCGGGAAGATGTCAATAAGTCTGGTGACCTAAAAATCAAATCCTTTGAATAAAATGCCCAGGACATTACACCTGTCTTCTCCCATAGACCAAAAGGAAGACCCTGTAGTCTATCTGTGTCTCACTTGACTGAAATCATGCTTACTTTTCAAATGCGTGCCCTGAAGAAAGTAAATATCCTGACCGAGATCCATTAAAAACTGCAAAGTGGTAAGCTGTTTTTCATTGGGATTTCAGACTACTCACATTAAGCATCAAATAGCAGAAAGAAGACCCTAAAGGCATGCAAAAGAACTGCAAAAGGACATAGGCAAGACAGATCCTGTCAGGTCACTCCAGGGGGCTTCTTGGAAGGGGAAGGATCGGGATAAGAGTCCGAGGAGTAATCCATTTTGGAAGAGGCCTGAGAGGAGTCAGATTCAGCCTCTTCTCCCTCCGTGTCTCACAATTGTTTTTTTTATGCAGAGCATTGTATCTATCTCTAGTCAAAATTGGAGGTTGTGTAACAGGACCAGGGCTTTCCATTTCCCCTCCCTCGCTTTGTGGAGGCAACAACCTGAAAGAGCTTGTCCTCCAGAGACTGAATCGGAGGAGGGGGTGGCATAGGATTCAAGGCAGAGTCCTGGAAAGGACCCAGCGGAATACTGGACAAATCTGGGGCTACAACAATGGACTCCATGGGCTCAGAAGGAAGGGGTGCAACCAGTCTTGTGCCAAGCAGGCTGGGGGTCTGAAGAAGCAAGTCAACTCCAGTGAGGATCAAAGCCTGAGATTGAGAATCAACAATCAAAGCCTTTTGGTCCTGGGGTGGGCGATCTAACCTGTTGTGATCAACTCAGTGGCACTGATGGTAGGAATGCCCCATCTCATCACATAGGTTACAACACAAGGGGTCGGGGCAGCCCAAACTGACATGCCCATAGAACAAACACAAGCTACATCGAGGCTTTTCACAAGTATTACTAAGGTGGGAGCTAGAGCCACACTTATGACAGGTACGAGGTTGGCTCAGATAAAAACACAGGCCACGGTCCCTACCTATGTAAAAACTACCAGGTAAATGAACAATACCTTTATCAGTTTGTCTCAGTTTTGACTTAACCTTCCATCCCCCAGTCCAGACAAGGTCCTCATCCAAAA
The DNA here is from genome assembly GCA_016271365.2 of Neoceratodus forsteri. NCBI lineage: Eukaryota > Metazoa > Chordata > Ceratodontiformes > Ceratodontidae > Neoceratodus > Neoceratodus forsteri. The sequence continues at coordinate 14,384,057 of CM028131.1, forward strand.
TAGGTTGAAGAGCCTTGAGCAGTTCACAGTGCTGCTTCAACCAATATTGTACGCCTGCTATGCTTACCCCTTCATTTCAAAAAAGTAAAGTTAAAACTTTAACTGTCAGTTTAGTGAGAGGGGTAAGCATAAACGAGGACTATAAAGGCTGTGACTTAACTAACTCATACTTCATCCAGAATTTTTCCAAGACATAAATATTTTTAAAACTCAAATCATAGATAGGCTCACCATGTACATGAATGAAGGCAAACAATTTCCCCGCCCTAATGCCCAAAGAGTCCCTCAACATAGCATGGAGGACAGTCCTCCTGGTAGGAGCTTTGGAGATGTCATCCATAAACTTCAATCTGATGGCATTACTGCATTGGGCAGGTTCACCAATGTTCTGAAATAAGTCACTAAGTCGGAAAGTGGTAGTGTCAGTAGACTCAGCTGCCAGGCGAGAGCTCTGATGTGTGTTATCCGGAGGAAAAGTAAAATCATCCTCGGAAGAAGAACGGTTCACAGATGTAGGAGCAGGAGGAACAACGGTGGGGCCTGTAGAAGGTTCCAGTACTGGAGCAGTCTTTGCAGGAGAAGAGGAAGTGAGGTCAGCAGAGTTAGCCGGCAAAGCAAGGACTGCAGCAGAATCAGAAGGCAACTGAGCTGCTGCAATGATGTCAGTGGCACTGATAGGCCCAGGGGACTTCCAGCCAGGTTCCATGGTAGAAATAGTCCAGCCAGCTGCATGGAGAGCAGCCTCAGGAGACCACACAGAGGAAGACTGAGAGTTGGCACGCTGGCCAGCACACAGACGTGAAGATGGAGGAAGCACTGCACCATCCGACAATACAGGAGGCAGGGAATTAACTGGAGCTGCAACCCTCGAGCTGTCCCTCAGCCCAGAAGAAGAACAATCATGAACAAGTAAATGTGCAATCATTACCCGTAACTCGTCTCCAGAAAAGATAGACTGTGCTGGGTCAGCCAGAACAGAACATTGTAACTCATAGTCAAGGTGCTCTGTAGTAGAAAAATGTCCAGGAGAAGATAAATCCACACTGGCAGCAGCTGTAGAACCAGAAATATTGAGAGACACAATCTCAGTGTCTCCAGCCATTGAAACATTAGCAATAGGAGTAGAAGCTTGTAGGGGCGAGCCAGGAGAATCCCGGCCTCCATCTCTAGCCTCCTGGGCAGCAGTCATCTTGAGGATAGACTGCCAAGGGTTCCCCTACAGCAGAGATGGGGAATTACCCTGGTGTCCTGGCAAAATTTACCTCATTCACTAAAACAAAATACCACAAACAGCTTAATCGGGTTCAATTTCAGTTGCTTACCATCTGTATCCCTGGTCACCACTGAAAAAGGGACTTCTAGGCCCAGTAGGCTTACCAGTTCAACAAAAATTCAACATTGTTTCTAAAAAATGGAATAGGAAAATGTTTACTTAGCAATGAGGAAACAACTTCAAAGTCTGTCTGCCCGAATGCTAAAACAGATGCCATAGTCCAGGATAAGAGAAAGAGCATTATTAATTTAGACAAATGCACTATTTTGTCCTTATATGGTGTTAGGAGAAAGGAAACTATTATTTCAGACCCCCACAAAAATAAGATACTGAACATATTTAGGGCAGTCACTGGGTCTGATTTAGAAATAGCGGATGTAGTATAGATGTGGAGAGAATGAGACTTTAAGGGCAGAGAATGTATATTTATTTTTTGCACAGTTCCTAGAATAGTCGATCAGATTTGGATCAGCAATGAGGTTTTGAGAAAAAAATGGGTACTCTGTGGATTATGTGAACAGAGAAACTGTAAATAGTGTAACACAAAATAACAAGCAACCTAGGAAACAAATCAATATCTTTGGGTTGAAATCGATACCAAGAGAGAAATCAGAAAACAATTTAAAAAAGTATTATTTAATATCTTCGCACAGGCCTTGAAAATTGAGGCCTCATCACTAGAAATATTAGAGGCCTATCAATGGGATAATGCACAAATAAAATGGCCAAGTGAACATATTAATTAAAGATACTGGAATGGCTGACTTTATACTCCAAAAGGCAACTGTTTTAGACAAAATAGGTCTAGATATTGTAGATGGGCAATTCTGCTTAAAAAAAAAAACAGTCCTATAGACAATAGTGAGGATAAAGTGACTAACAATGTCTCAATTTATGGTTTATGTAGAAAAAGAATGACAATAATAATAAGCTCAAAGTGACATTTTTCCATCTGATAGAGCAACCATTTAACACATCTATAGAAAACAGGGATGCCATTTCAGTTTCTAGAATGGGCCTGGACCCAGATCATGATTGGATACTGATAATAGGATAACAGTGCACTATCAGAGTCTATATAATAACATCTTGGACAGTGCAGGCCTATTGGACTCCATGGGCCTGCATTTAGTCCAAACAATCTCAAGTCCTACTAACAATCATCAAAAAAGTATGGATACAAAAGAAGAACAAGAGGGTGAACACAGAATGAACCCCTGTAGGGAAACATTGTTTAATGTTTCCATTACAAATAGATATGAGGCATTAGATGTCTTGAGCAACTGACTACCAAGTAGACAGGCAAAAGATGGCACTCTTTGTATAATGTGGAACATATCAGAGCTTAGCACAAAACTTGCAGATAAGGACTGGGTAGATTACATAACTAGGTTTTCCACAATGTATCTACAGGAGACATGGCATACAACTGATAGTGATGGGTATTAAATATTTTGCATACCAGGGCAGAGACTGTCAAAAACAGGAAGATATTCAGGGGGACTAGTCATATGGGTGAAATTGGATAGACATATTAAAGCTGAGTTGATATTAAATAATGCAAATGAGTTAGCACTTTACATACAATATTATCAAAATAATTTTAGTATTATAAATACTTACATTCCTCCATCTACCTCTAAAAATTATACAGCAGGAATATGGGAAACATTGAAGGATTTAATACACAAAACCTGGGCTATAACAGCATGTGACTAAATGTTCCTATGTGGGGATTTAACATCAGAATTGGCAATTATGATGGATATTCAGATGATCACTATCACTACTGGTGCCATGAAAAGGCCTACAAATATAATAGGGACTCAGGGGACCTAAAGATAAATAAAGCAGGATGCAAACTAATCGACATTATTTCCATTAATTTCCAGGCTCCCATAAATGGGAGACTAAAAGGTGATAAGTCAGGTAATTTTACACATCTTTCAGTATATGGTCCCTCTGTAATAGACTTTTGGATTTGTGATATACAAGTTTAGGAGTATTGTGAGGTTATTAAACTTGCAGACAGTGATCATTTTTTTTTATTTAGTTGTTTAACCAGGAGTAGCACACTAAGCTGAAAGCTTTTTTACAGGAACATCCTGGGAGCACAGGGAAGTTAAGTGACTTGCTCAGGGTCACACAGTATGTAAATGGAAGCTGTGGGATTCAAACCCAGGTCTGGTCTGCTGGATGTCACTAGATTTGCAGCTCAGAGCCTTAAACCACTGCGCTATACTGTCTCCATTTCCTAATTATTATTAAACCTAGATTTCAAAAACACACTGAGAATATGCAAGAAGTTTTACCTCAATTGGATATGAGGAATCAATCCAAAACTGAACCCACTATTATATTATACAAAAAATACAATCTAATAAAAATACAGTAGACTATGAGAATACTGGAAAAGAACTAAATTTCCTGTTATTTAATTGTCTTCAGGAAATCAGAACAATATTAAAAAGTGCAGCGCCAGAGGGCACCAAGAAAAAATATTTTGAATGCCTAATATGATGCAGAATGTCAAAGAGCTACAACTAAACTTAACTAGATAATTAAAACAACTAAAAATAGTGAACTAAGATCAAAATCTAAGATTTTGTATCGAGCCAAGAAAAATGTTATGACACTCTGAGTCATAAAACAAAAACAGTATCAGTCTAAACAGTGGGGAAAATGCTAACAGCAATAAGAAAAATGATTATACCAGAGTCGTATGGTCCAGGAGATGCCCTGGGGTGAAATAGTCTCTAAATCATGGTCCGTCATGTCTGGTTACCATACCCAAGGGCTCCTGTAAATCTGGGCAAATAATTTGGTCAGCCCTGAAAAAAGCCCGTCCAACTCAAGTGGTGTTATGTAATGCCAGGTCTATTAGAAACAAGACGGCTATTATTGCTGATCTTGTTGGGACAGCAGACGTGGCTTGCATCACCAAAACCTGGCTTGATGATAACATGGGCCCCGTCTTGGAAGTGGCGGTCCCAGCCAGTTTTTCAGTTATACACCACTTGAGATCGGACCACAGGGGGGGGGGCTATTTGTTTTAGATCAGAATTGGGTCTGGCTGGTGTACCAGTAGAGGTGGCCAGATCATTTGAGTTTACCATAGTAGCAGGTGTGGGCTGCAGGACCGTTCTCATCTACCATCCACCCGGGGTGAGAAACTGTTCCTGCAGGAAGTGGTGGACTTCATCATGGATGCGGCACTGGAGTCATCCAGGCTGATGGTCCTGGGCAACTTCAATGTCTGGGTCAATGATGAACTTTTGCAGTTTGGTCAAGACTTCCTCCAACTCATGTCATCATTGGGGTTCACGCAGGTAGTTGCCTCTGCCACTCATAATCGGGGTCACTCACTTGATCTAGTCTTCCTCCTGGGGATCAAGTCCTTCAATTTGGTGGTGGAGCCAGTCGAATGGTCTGATCACTACATAGTAAGGTTCAAATTCCAGTCCCCCCCATAGGCCTGCCCCTGTGGAGATGGTCAGATATCACCCATTGAGGTGTGTTACCCCAGAGGGTTTCTTCGTGGTATTAGACCAATTGGGAGTTTCGAGGGGGAAGGGGAGGATCCAGAGAATCTAGTTTTGACCTATAATAAGGCTATTACTGAGGCTCTGGATGTTATCACCCCAATCCGTGTTCATCCCCTCTCTCTTTGCCCTTGGTCCCCTTGGTTTGATGCGACCTTGAGGGAGCTGAGATGGGTGGGATGAAGGCTAGAGCATCGCTGGTGGAAAATGGCCCTTGATGCGACCACCTTAGATTGATAGACCATTATCAAAACTATCAATCAGCAATCTCACTTAAGAAGGCAGAGCTCCTGTCCGGTGAGATAGCTGCTGCTCAGAACTGACCAGCTCAGCTCTTTCGAACCATGGACAGACTGTGCAACCCAGACTGTCTATAGGTTCAAAGAGCATTTTCAGAAGATAAGTGTGATGAGTTTCCTCATTTCTTTGCAGACAGGGTGGCTGACATCAGGGCTGGAATCTGCCCAGCACCCTCTATGGGGGTTAATGGTGGTTGGTGCAGGGTCACTTCCCCACGATCCTCCTGGATAAATTTTGACCTACCGGAGATAGGGCACATCATGCGGATTGTCCAGAAATTGCTGCCAACTTGCTGTAGTTTGGATCTAGGCCCTACACACTTATTATTAGGGTGTATGGAGTCCATCGGCCTGGTCCTCACAGAGATTGTTTGGTGCTTTTTAGATTTGGGAGAGTTCCCTAGCTCCCTGAAAGAGGCAGTGGAGACATCGCTTCTTAAGAAAGCTTCTTCAGACCCAAGCATCTGTGCAAACTACAGACCTATCTCTAACCTTCCCTTTGTTGGGAAGGTAATTGAGAAAGTAGTTGCACTGCAACTGGAGAACCACCTTACCATCCATGATGACTTCGATCATCTCCAGTCAGGTTTCCGGAAGAGACATAGTACTGAGACTGCTCTGGTCCATGTGCTCACTGATCTCCTGATGGCGAGAGACCAGAAGTGCTGTTCCATCTTGGTGCTGTTGGATCTTTCCTCAGCCTTTGACACTGTGGACCATGGGGTTCTGCTAGAGCATCTGAGGGTCATCTGTGGACTGGCTGGTCCAGTGCTTAGATGGTTCCACTCTTTCCTAGCTGGCAGGTCTCAGAGAGTGATGTTGTGGATTTTTTCCTCTGATCCATTCTGTTTGCTATGCGGGGTGCCTCAGGGCTCAGTGCTGTCCCCCATGTTGTTCACAGTGTATTTTCTGCCACTCGGAGACATTGTAAGATGATATGGGCTGAGTTTTCACTGCTAAGCAGATGATGCATAGCTCTATCTGTCTTTTGCACCCGAACAGGATAGCGCAGTCTCAATGTTTAACAGCTGTCCGGTGAAAATCCATGGCTGGATGAAGTCCAGCTGGTTGAAATTGATCTCCGGGAAGACAGAAGTGTTGGTGGTAGATCCGGGGCACTGAATAACAAGACCAGTGGTGGGGTTACCGTCTGGGCTTTGGCTCGACAGTGCACAGATACCCACCTCTGAACAGATGCATACTTTGGGAGTGGTATTTGATGATGGGATGACACTGTGGGCACAGGTGTCAGCAGTCATCTAATCCTCCTTTTACCATCTTAGGAACATCACCAGCATTAAGCAACTTGTTCCATCTGATGATTTGCCCACGTTGATCCACACCTTTGTGACCTCGCACCTTGATTACCGCAACTCCTTATACCTAGGGCTTCCAGGGGTTGATGTCTGTCACTTGCAGCTGGTGCAGAACACAGCTGCACAATTATTGACTGGATCCTCAAGTTCCAGTCATATTACTCCTGTGCTGCGCGATCTGCACTGGCTGCCTATACAGTGGCGGACCACCTTCAAGGTCTGTCCTATGACCTATTAAGGCCTACACAGACTGGGATTGGGTTATCTGCAAGAGCTCCTGGTTCCCTACAGCCCTGGCAATCCTCTCTGCTCGGTTGACGAGGAGTTGCTAGAGGTTCCCAGGGTATGGTTGAAGACATCTAGCGCAAGGGATTTTATGTTCATGGCGCCATCCCTGTGGAATTCTCTACCTCATCAGATTAGAGAGTGCAGGACCATGGAGAGTTTTAAGACCAGTTTAAAAACTTGTTTATTCAAACAGGCTTTTAATACTTAGTATTAGGAATTCAGAGGATTTTAAATTGAAGCTGTTGTGTTATGTTTTATGTGATTTTATTGTGTTGTTTTTAAGACCTATGTAAAGTGCTTTGATATTTGAATTGCGCTATATAAAGAAAAATATTATGCTTATTATTATTAACCTCAATCTTACTGGCTTCTAGTTGCTAAAGGAACTAATAACCTAAAATACGAGATTGATTCGCACATACCAGTAAATGTATGCGTTGAGCATTATACAGCCATGTTTTATGATTACAGTATAAAGGTTGATATAGATAACAAGAATGTAGATATAACAATCTTTAGGCCAATTACACCATCTGAAGTGTACATTGCAATTACTACTTTAAAATGAAAAAAGGCTCCTGGCCCAGATCTAATTCCGGCTGAAGTGTTCATAATAGCCCCATCTCTGTGGGCTAAAATTTTAGTCTGTTATTTTAACTATTGTTGTAGCAAATTAACCTTCACACCACCATGGAAAGGAGCATGTATCATCTCTCTATATAAAAAAGCTGATAAGAATAATCCCATGATGTACAGGCCAATTTTCACTTTTGGATAACACGTAAGATGTTTTCTAAAATTATTTTAGATAGACTAAAAGAACAAATACAGGGACGTGGTGGATTATCAGAATTACAGACAGGTTTTAAAGAGGGACATAGCACCACAGATAATTGTTTTAGTCTTGTTCATTTACTTGAGCAATATGTCTAATGGACAAAGCAAAAATTATATGCTGCTTTTATAGATTTCAGTTCAGCTTTTGATACGATTGCACGAGGTAAGTTACAGATGAAACAATGGGGTTTGTCAGAATCCATTATAACTATAATTAGAGAACTTTATACTAGCTCCTGGGCCCAGATTAGACTGGGGAGTAAGGGTCAGTTATCAGCACTATTTCCCATTAATAAGGGAGTCAGGTAAGGGTGTGTGCTCACCCCATTGCTTTTTTGTATTTTCAGTAGATAAGCAGCTTATTGCTGTAGTTAGAAAGCACTGAGTCTGACTCTCCAAAATATTGACCTGGTATTGTGCTGCTTTAGCATATGCAGATGACTTTGTTTTATTTTCTCTATCCCAGTCTGGATTATTAAAAAAAATAAGACTATTAAAAATCTATGCATCTGACCATTCACTTAAAATGAATGAGTCAAAAAGTAAAGTCATGGTGTTTGGCTCAAATCGTATAAACAGAATATGGCATATCGGTAAAAAGAGGCTGGAAACAGTTAAGCAGTACACCTATCTATTACTTAACTATAAATATGATGATAAATAGACAAAACACATCATTTCTCTGAAAAAAAACTGAAACAGACTGTAACTTCTCTAAGCCTTTTTAATAGAAAATATGGTGGGGACCTGGTAAAACCCCTATTAGTGGCTCTGAAGGCTAAATATAATGCATAGGCACTTTATAATGCCGACGTACTGGATACCGGTAAATCTGAATCTTTAGAAGGCCCAATGAATAAGTTATTAAAAGATAGTCAAGGGCTACGGAGCACAGTGCCTATAGCACTAGTTAGGGCAGAGCTGGGATTTCCAACTATAGCTGCATATTTTTATTCTAAAAAAAGTAGGCAACTGGATTAAGTTATTGCATTTAGGAAAACATCATAAATTGCATATATGCATACAAGAAAAGCAGGTATGGATGACTAATAATTTGTTACAAACAAACTGGTTGCGAACGGTCTTACAAATATTAAAAATAGGCCTTGATATCTTAAAGGTAATAGAATAAATCTGTAATATCAGAACTATGTTACACATCAATTAAGTGAATAGTACAACATATATGATTTAGAAGCTATTGTCAATCTTGATATTTCTCATTGGTTAGTGCAGAATGATATATCATTGTTACAGGCATTACCTGGATGTTTTAACAGATATTAAAACAAGCATTTGTCAATGCCGAACGTTCGCTTCCAGGTATTTGCAGTGGTGTTTGGCATGTATGGTGCTTTACCCTAATGCCCTGTGCGATTGCTGGTATTTGCACAATAAATTTTCAGCATGATCTTTTTGTTACCCCCATTGTGCGCTACATAGGCGGAAACATGTTTTGGGCAGGATGTGAAAAATGACAGCTGTACTGCTCATAAGGAGGTGTGGTAAAATGGCAATGTTGAAAATCTGGAGTGGAAATATTGAAAATTCGCAAACCTACGAGCGTGCATGGGAACTGTGCAACGCACGCTTGTAAAACAGTCATTTTAGGAAATTTTTCACCAAATTTTCAACATTGCCATTTTAAAACCTGTGCTAATGAACAGTGTCACTGTGATTTTCTTACTGTGTCCCATACATTGATTTCGCACACCGACTGCGCCATTGTGTACTACATGGGGGGAAAGACGTTTTGGGAAGGATGTGAAAAATGACAGCTGTACTGCTCATAAGGAGGTGTGGTAAAATGGCAATGTTGAAAATCTGGAGTGAAAATATTGGAAATTCGCAAACTTACGAGCATGCGTAGGAAGTACACAACGCACGCTCGTAAAACAGTTATTTATAGGAATTTTTTTGCCAAATTTTCAACATAGCCATTTTAAGATCTCTGCTCATGAACAGTGACACTGTGATTTTCTTAATGTGTCCCATACACTGAGTTTGCACACCGACTGTGCCATTGTGAGCTACATGGGAAACACGCTTTGGGCAAGATGTGAAAATGACAGCTGCAGTGCTCATAAGGAGGTGTGGTAAAATGGCAATGTTGAAAAATCTGGAGTCTAAATATTGAAAATTCGCAAGCGTACGGCGTGCGTGAACGATCGCATACGCCGTAAAACAGTCATTTTAGGGATTTTTTCACCAAATTTTCAACATAGCCATTTAAGACCTCTGCTCATGAATAGTGTCACTGTGATTTTCTTAATGTGTTTCATACATTGATTTCGCACACCGACTGCGCCATTGTGCGCTACATGGGCTGAAACACATTTTGGGTGAGATGTGAAAAATGATAGCTATACAGCTCATAAGAAGGTGTGATGAAATGGCAATATTGAAAATCTGGAATGAAAATATTGAAAATTCGTGAACTTACGAGCCTGCGTAGGAACTGCGCAACGCGCGCTCGTAAAACTGTCATTTTTTGGAAATTTTGCACCAAATTTTCAACATGGGGTTTTTGGGACCCCTTCTCTTGAATGATATCACTGTCATGGTGTTATTCAAGGCCGAAGGGTGATTTCGCACAGTGACTGCGCAGTGCCTGCGAAATCACCCTTCGGGCCTGAATAACGCAATGACAGTGAATTATTCATGAGATGGGGTCCCAAAAACACCATGTTGAAAATTTGGTGCAAAATTCCAAAAAATGACTTGAGATATGCAATAAAGTTGAAACCCCCCTATGTAGCCCATTATACAGCTTACCGGCATTTCCTTAGTTCGCGGTTGGCTTTGAAGAGTGCAGACGTGTTCCCGGTCCACGAAGATCGTCGGCGCTGGAGTCGGAGTAAGTATGGGGTGGGGTGTGTGGGAGGCTGGAGTGCGCAGTGGGTGGGTGCGGGTTGTGGGAGGGGGTTGGAAGATGCGCGCAGGACCGTTTTGTTTACAGGTTTAAACAAAAAAAACCGACTACGTGGGACCTTTGCCATGCTGGGGTGGGCTCCCAGTGTGGCAGAAGATGTGTGAGGGGCAGAGGGCCGGCGAGTTGGGCACCCCGTCGGCAAACTACGTGGGGGGCCGAGGACCCAATGGGATTAGGCACCCTGTCAGCCACAAAACAAACTAACGGTTTCCACACTGGGGTGGGCTCCAGCATGGCAGCAGGATGGCTTGGGAGGCGTGAGCTGACGGGGATTGGGCACTTCACGGCAAAACAAACAACCTTTCCATGCTGGGGTGGGCTCCCAGCATGGCAGGAAAGCTTTGGGGGGGCGGCGTGATGCACGTGCGGGGGAGAGTGCTTGATGGAGGGGACGGCGGTGGCACTCAGTATGGCAGCGGTGTTTTCCTTTGAAGAAGAGGAACACCGCTGTCATACTGAGCTCCTGCACCCATTGGTGCAGGACCACCATGCCTGCTCAAGGGAGCAGTGCATTGGGTGGGAAAGGTACACCTCCAAGTGTGCTACTCTCCCAAAACGTTCCTTGCGCATGCGCGCAAGCGAACGTAAAAAGGATATTGTATACCAGATATCGACTGGAGCTATTTTACAGAACTATTTTAAAATCAAAGTATGAAAGAAACACTGATAACAAGTCTTGTCTCTGTACTTGTAATCATGTACAAATAGAAATCTTGTATCACATGATATTTGAGTGTGTATGGTATAGTCAGCCAAGATTACAATACCTACAACTAATATGGGTAGCTATCCAAGCAACTGATAAAAATGTGATATCAAGGATCTTTTTCACAACAAATGGTGCAGTAATTATCAAGGGTATTGCAGCTTATCTTCTAGCCATCTCTAAAATCTGAGTTTACTATCAAAATAAATAAGTTAAAATTATATTTAACTCATTGAAAAATTGATTTACCCAGGTGGTATTCTGAATTATTTCTCTTTATACAGAATAATATGAAATGTGATTAATTGTATTGTAATCAAATGTCCTTAATAATGCTGGGTATGATTTGCACATATTTTAAAATTGTATTTATTTTATGTTACATGTAAAGATTTTGTAAAGGTCTTTTGATCAAACAATAAAATTCTACCTACAGTACCTATTTCTGGGCATGTGAATAGCTGCTTCTCTTTTGAAAGACAATAACAGAGGCAACTGGGCAGATATATAATTGCAGAATCCCAGTTACACCTACTTCCCTGCTGTTCAGGGTGGAGAGTGCAGAGAAGGGCGAGTGGTTATTATGCCCCAGAAATATAAGGTTAATATAGCTCCTTGTCAGATATTGCACACAAAATACTTGGGTCTCCAAGGAAACCTCTACACTGGGTATGAAGGAAGACCTTGGGCTGAGAGCACGTCCCAATAGAGTCTCAAACTTGTCCTGAAGAACCAGTGAAAGCACTTTGAATGACTATGGTGCCGGCACATTAGCTTATTAACCCCTCCCCCCCCAGCAGACCATGCTTCAGTGTATGGGGTGATGTAATACAAATCTAGGTACATCAGAAATAATACCTTAGAGATCACTTGAATGAGGTGTCAATACTTACAGCTCTGAACAGTCAAGAACTGCTGTCATTACAATGCATGGATACTTCTTACCCTGTACTGTAGCTTACAAGGTTTATTAGGAGGAGTTTCATTAGGCTCCGTATGATTTGTGTTTTATGACTGTACATGAATGAATTATAGCAATCTAGGCACCATGGAAGGGTTAAATGACTGACACGGGACTGGTTTCGGGATGTATAGCACCCACCATCAAAGAAAATGTATTGACACTGTGTATACTTTGCGTAAACTTTTAATAAACTCCCAAAAACATTTAAAAAAGACATCCCCCTTCTAATGCTGAGCTGGTGGAGTATAAATGGCATGCATGCCATCCTGTGATAGCAAATCATTGGTATAACCACTCCCACCCGAGCCCTGACTGGCCAAGCAGTTGTGCAGGCATAGGCCCAGTCTGGCCCTGACCGGGACACATGGCAGGGATGGTTGTTTGTACATCCAGGAGTTTACCTTTGGACACCCAGAATGAATATATCTAGGGTTGCCTTGATCTGACAGTTATTTTTTTATAATTTCAATAGAATATATCGATTTTTATTTTTTAACCTAGTTCCCCAAACTTTATTGATTTAAATTTTCACAGTTGCATGAAATTATGGGTTTTCAAGCAATTATTTCAATTTATATAGATGTCATTTTCACAGTTGTTAACGGCAGTAAATGCTGAGGATTTGCAAACTATTAAAAACACAAGTTGTTATCATCTTGTGTCAAAATAGCAATATAACTTGTTTTGTCTATCTGTAAATTTAGATTCTTATCAATGGAAATATTGCTGTGTGTGTGTGTGTGTGTGTGTGTGTGTGTGTGTGTGTGTGTAGTGAAATTGACATTTATCAACATTTACCGATTAAAATCTAATCCTGACAAGCCTAAATATATCCCAGCCCTTACTGTGGTATAAAAGGAGGTGGATCATTGATACATACAGCCCATTGTGAATAAATGTCAATTTATGCAAGTTTTGAGGTGTCACACAATTGCTTTTCAGGACTAAGTATGCAGCTTTCTGCAGTGTTTGTGAAGCATTGCCATATCTGCTGCACAATCTCCCTCTCTAGCAATGTGTTCCTTCCATGCTTACAGTGTGTCCACTTTAGCTCTGCCTTGGTTGGATAACCTTGGCAGGTAAAGCTGTTTTTCTATCTGGTTGCTTACACTCAGCCTGTCCATTTTCCTTCTTGGCGTATGGTCTAATCCTATTAATCTAAGGTGGTAGGATCTGAACCAAGGCACTCACAAAAGTCTACACCAACAGCAATATTCTGTTGCCATTAATATTCATTAATAATTAAGCTAGTGTGACCCTAAATACCTTCTTTTCAATGTCTAATTGTTTGATGTATATTAACTTTTTTATAGACGCACATATAAGTGATAATTTTCTGCTTTGTGCAATATACAAAGCCATTCCTGGCTTCTCTGTGTGATTAAATGCCAAGTTCCCATGCCTCAGGCCTCAGCATTTAATCATCCAGAGAAGCTGGTTATTGTGAGTATACTCCACAACACTGAACATTATTACTATTATACCACTAGGACTTTTATAAAACTGACTGTTTTAAAAAAGCAACTGAATCAAAAACTAGCAGTCTAATACAGTGAAATTCAGCTTTGAAAAGTGGAGCCAGGGCTCTGGGCATGCACATGACTGCCGGTGGCAATGTGATGCACACTGCCATGGTTTTACTTTTCAAAGCTGGATCTCACCATATTACACTGCTCATTTTTGAGTCAATCTGAGTTGAAACATAAACTCAAAATACAAGATACCTGTAGTAGTAAGCCCATGTATATGGCTGCATTGGAAAAATGTAAAAGTTCTTTATGACCACGTTTACAGAATTACTCTTCTTACTGTGAGTGTCTGTGAGATATGGGTGATCTACTGTGGGCATGTACAATATGTGGACAACCTGTGAGCATGGATAAAATGTGGAGAACTGTGGGTGTGTCTAAAATGTGGATAAACTACAGTGCATGTGTACAAAATGTAGTGGTGGTACCTGGTGGGATAATAATTAGCAATTTTCCTGTGTTCTGATTGGATCAGAGTAGATATATGTGGTATAATGGTGCATAAACTACAAATTTGCAATTACGATTTATGAAGTCACTCATATCCATTTGGTGACTATCTTGCACTGGATGCACAGACATTTTAACACAAATGCCATGTTTACATATTTTATAGGAGCTGCACTTAAAATATCCCAATGGTTTTGTCTGAAACCAAGTATTGGGCAGTTTATTTTCTTTTTCATATAATCTGTGTAAAGAAGGAAAGGGGAAGATGATAGACTGAAGTTGTTATTGAGACAGGAATCCTGATGGAGTTAGCACCATATGAACACCCAAGCCCTTACGCGAAAGAACAAGCAGTCATGATATGAAGCTGGAGGGGTGGTGAACTCAAAGAAAATGTAAGGAAGCACTTTTTCACAGAAAGGGTGGTGGATGAAAGGAACAGCCTCCCAGTGGAGGTGGGGGAGGGGCCAAAACTGTAACGGGATTCAAGAATGCATGTGATAGGCATAAGGGAACCTTAGCAGTTAGGAAAGGGAGAGTAAAGCTGGATAATTAGTACGGTCTTTTTTTTTTTTAATTAAATGTGCTTTATTCATTTTGTACAACAATAATAAGACAGAACAAACATTACAACCATCCAACAATAGTTACAGGGCATAGAACATTAACGAGACATACACTACAGGTTAATATTATAGTATGAGAATTGCAGGGAATAAAATTAACATAACCATACCCCCTAACCAACAAACATACAATCCCTCCCCTGCACCCCCCCGCCTAACCCCTATCTACTAGCCCGACCCCCATACCCTACCAGAGCCATATTTACCCGTGCCTAAGGTGCATCTCACCACTGCTAGGTAATTCTACTACCCCAGTATTTGACAGTGAAAGGCAAAGGAACCATCTGTGATAGTATCTCTAGTTTAGTACAACCAAGGGCTCCATGTGATATGACCATATACAACATTGTCTCCTTAACTGCCTCCCCCCAGTCACTTCTATCTTACTGCAAGGATCCCTGAGAGACAGGAATCAGACACCAAAGCGTATACAGCCTCTCCCATCTGGATTTGTACAGGGGGAACTTACCACGAAGACTCGCAATTGCTTTTTCTACCCTTAAGTTATATAAATGCTCCTTCACCCACTCAAAATAGGAGATTGCATGTTGGTCCTTCCAATAGCAGAGGACAAGCCATTTAACCGACAGGGATATAATGGGCATGTGATACCGCCTCTCTCTAATAGAAACAGTAGTATAGTCTCCTATAATACAGACTTGTGGTGAAAAATGCTCCTGCAGCCCTAGCAATGGGTAAGCCTTTTCCTGGATAGTTTTCCAAAGGCAGGCCACTTTGGGACAATCCCATAATATGTGACATAACGTCCCTGGTTCCTGTGATAATAAGTACTGTCTGCGGTATCACATTAGGTAGTGGAAACTGGCAAACTGGGGGGGCTGGCAAAGCAGTTCTGATCTACTACAGTTAAACCTATTCCAATCAAAGCTACTGTTAACTGCTAAAACAACTAAAGTAATAGTTTTCTTTGCTCCTAATATGGTACCCATCATTCTTCCTGACCCCAATATAACCACAATTTTAGGAGACTCACTTGAAGTAGAGGACAACTTAAAATATATTGGTTTAAGGCTTGATAGTCACTAGAGGCGGGCGAAGTGGCCAAAATCCACTGTGCTGAGCAATTTGCATATTAAAGTGGAATCCGTGGAGTAATCCACAACATGAGGTGAAGTCCATTGGAAGCACTGACTTCACGTTACTCCACCTTTCCCCAACCAATTCTACACCAATTTTAATGCAAAGTACATTAATTTTAATGTACTTGACATTACTACTTTGTTTGTGCACTCTAAGGCAAATGTTGCAGTGATTCAAGGGATTGCAGGTCACATGGGCTCTATATTGTTCTGCACAGACTCAGTTCTGTGTAGTGGTAGCTGGAGACAGTTTGCTCTTAAAGCTCTGAGATTCAAACCCTCTAAAAACCATTCAAATAGCCTTTTTGAGCAATTTTTTTGCTCAGAATTTAGTACATCGATTGTAGGAAACCTTCCTGTCCTCTCATCAACAAGTGTTTGTTTTTGTGTGGATTTTGAATGTTAATTTAGAACATTTGGTCTGTGTACTGATGGACACTGTTGAAGTGTGCTTTGGGGGAAGGGCGTATCTGTGGTGGAGGTAGATTAACTGGGAGAAAGGCAGTCTTTCTAACTGATTTGGTTATATTTGTGCAGTATAAATGTGTTCATGTATGCACAGTAATATTTTCAGTAATTGTACACTGTAGCAGAAGGTGCTCCTGCATTTCCTTCTGCCCTACACATTCGGGCCTATTGCACTGTCTCTCTGCTATCGGTTTCTGTTTTA
Source organism: Neoceratodus forsteri (assembly GCA_016271365.2). Classification (NCBI taxonomy): domain Eukaryota; kingdom Metazoa; phylum Chordata; order Ceratodontiformes; family Ceratodontidae; genus Neoceratodus; species Neoceratodus forsteri. Next base: position 14,400,589 of record CM028131.1, read on the forward strand.
CATTACCCTTAACTCCCAATCTCCCATGATAACTAAGCCATTGTGAATCCCACATGTTGGGTGGAATTCTATTATCAGTAGAAGCTTCAATGCATGTGGCAATTTAGACAGCATACATTTAGGAAAATCCACCTGTACTGCACAATTTATGTCCATTATGTATTTATATAAGGATTTCTGAGTTAATGTTTGCACTTGGGATTTACTAACCTTCCATGTCCTCAGTTTTTTATTGTTGGGCCAACAAAGTCAGGGATGTATAGTGCCTTAGTGACCTTTGGAACCTCCTCTGTCCACTTCCTAAGAAAATGTTGGTAAATGTTTTGTGTCCACTTATTCCATGGATGCTGCTCTCTATTCAGATTTATTTTTAAGGAAGATATTATGAAGAAAGAATGATAAAACACAATTGGATTAATCATTCCAAGTCCACCCTGTTGAACTGGTAAATAGGTAAAATCCCATTTAATTGGGCTTAGCCTGCTACCCCAAACCATTTGAAAGAAACAGCTAAAAAATCTTGTTTCTAGCACCATTGGGACAGGAAAAATATGACCGATGTATAAAAAAAAATGGGTAACAAGAATTTTTTATAATCAACACCCTCTTTTTTTTAGAAAGCCCATGCTTTCCACTGTTGTATCTTTTGTTCATCTACGGCAATTTTCTTTCCCAGTTTTGATAAGCTATATTGTCATTACCAAATTGCACACATAGTATTTGTACTGTCGTGAACATCTTTATACACCCTATACATTGTTCTGGAACACCCTTTCCTACTGGAAGTCCAACACATTTATCATAGTTAATTTCTGTCCCGTTAGGTTTAGAAAACAGATCTAATTCTGTATTGCTGCCTTACCAGAATCTACATTCCTTACTATTAAACAGATGTCATATGCATACGCAGATATCTTGGGGGAGGAATAGATGTTGTAGGGGTTAAACCAACTATATTTCTATCATATTCAATTGCCCTGATCATTGGATCCAAAACAAATGTATATAACAGGGGGCTGATTGGGCATTCCTGCCGTACTCCTTGACATAGGATAACCCCTTCCCCATTAAGCCATTTACCACTGGATATAGCCTAGCCTTCTCAAATAACAATTTTATCTTATTAATACAATTTTTTGGAAATCCCATATTATCTAAAACCTGATATAAAAAAGAATGAGGGGCCCTGTTGAAAGTTTTTGATTCGTCCAGCACCAATAAGTAACCTGATATCTTACCCTGTTTCCCTATTCACATATGTCTCTTAATACTCTTATATTCTGTTGTATATTCCTATGAGGAATCAAGCAAGCCTGTACTGGATGTATCACCACTGAGGCTACTGTATGTAGTCTTTTACATAAAATGGAAGATAATATCTTATAATCAGAATTTAGAAGACTAATAGGTCTCCAATTTCCCAAATCGGGTGTGTCCCCTCTTTTTTATGCAAGTAAGTGATAATTGCTGTTGTAAAGTTTTATGTTTCTCCACCATGCAGCAACACATCATTGTACAAGCAAGTTAAAATTCCACTAAGCTCTTCCTTAAAAGTTTTGTAGAATTAATTTGTAATGTCATCTTCCCCTAGTGAGGTACCTACTGTTAAGTTTGTGACTGAGACTGTTACTTCTTCTTTTTTTTATTGGTGCATCAAGATTTTCCAATAAATCTCCTGGGATACTTGCTATGGGAAATTCTACAATATCATCCCAAAGCACCTTAGAAGTAAAAACTTTCCCAAAAGTATTATTTAAACTCTGATGGACTATATCCAGCATTTCTGCATCCATAGTCCTTAATTGTCCCTCCCTATCCTTACATTTCTTTTCTAGTTTATGTTTACAAGCTGAAAAGGAATCCTTATATGGTTATTGCTCTGTGCCAAAATTCATTTCAGCTTCTAAAGATGCAGCCCTATTGTGCTGATAGTGTTTCATTTTTACTCTTTCATTTTGTTCCTTATGTTAACAATTTGCTCTTTGATCCTTGAATCTGCAACATTTGAGGAAGACATTAATTTATAAAATTGATTTCTATACCCCAGATAATTAAGATAATCTGTATTTCCTTTATTTTTTCCTTGTGTTATGACAAAATCTTTGATTTCACTTTTAGTATCAGTCCACCATGACATCCAAGCATCATAAAAACCTGCTACTGATTTTCCATGGAATATTAAGTCCACTATTTGTTTTTTATATTTTCGTGTTCTAACAATTCAGAATTTCATTACCAGTGCCTTGTGATTGAAGGAAATCTAGGTCGTATGCTATATAACCCAACTGTACATTTTAAGACCCTATAATCAGAGAATTCACAGGGAGAAAGTTGGAAAGTCTGGGGAACTAAGTATTTAGAAAGAAAAACATAGTCTATTCTTGTAAAGTGTGTACTCCTCTGGTATGTGGGTCCTGCATTTGTATGCAAAACCCTATAGGCATCTCTTAAGTTTGCAACTGGTATAGTATTAAGCAGTGCATGAGTGTCACATTATGTTTTTCTTTGTATATTATCCTTTAAGTGTAGTTCTACGCTACAATTCATATCCCCTCCTCATATTACATGTTTAGTAGTAAAAAGGTATGGCTTTATCTGATTGAATAACTCAATCCTTGCAGTTTTAACCTGAGGGCCATATGTGTTTATTAATCGCAGTGAAAATCCATTAAACAATCAAGAAGCAGGTCTCTTCCAGGCACAATATCCACTAATCTATGTACCTGCAGATTTGTCTGTTTAAAAAGAATCCTCACCATCAGCTGTATCTGATCCAAATGATCAAAAAGAGGGGCCTTCCCACCAACCTTTCCTTGCCTGTGTTATATCCTTCATGTTATTAAATCTGGTCTCTTGTAAGAAAATGATGTCAGCCCTTAAACTCTTGCAACACATTAGACAAGCCAACATTTTTTTATAATTCTTTATACTGCAGCAGTTTAATGACACCATTCTAAGCAAGGCCATATTTAATTATGTGGGGGATGAATGTTTGTATCTTTCCTTCTTTTCCTCCCTTTCTTTTTGCCTCAAGACCATTCCTCTCTATTTCTTCTTCTAACTCCATTTCTGGCACAATTTCTGATCTGGTAGACATGTCTGATTCTGAATCACCTTCCAAATATGCCAGAGCTAAAAAAGGGTTTTGTGTTGGGAGAGGATTGACTAGCCCCATCTGTTTACTTGCAGCTCTTGTTATCAGTTTGGAGGCTGGAATCTAAAATTCTGTTGAAGGTGGGGTCCTCAGCTTTGTACTTAGGCTTCCTTTTGAAGTACTTGGGATGCTGTCTAGATCCTGTTCTTGCCTATCTGTCTGTTTTGCTGTTTTTACTTCTAAGTTCTCTTATCCTTTAGAACCACTGCCTTGTGTCTGTTCAGCTGGTGTTGGATCTGAGGTACCGGATTCTATTTCTGCTTCAGTGTTAGTGGGCTCTCTGCCTGCATTATTAAACTTTTGAGGCCTATGTCTCTCTTCGGCCTAATTAATTAGATTTTCCTTGTTTAGGGCTCCCTGCCTATTTTGGCCTGCCCAGAGGCATTGATGGTATGCATGCCCCTGTTCATCACACAAATTGCATTTAAATGCATTTCTGCAAACATCACTCCCATGATCAAACTCCCCACATAACTCATATTTCATCTTATTGCAAGCGCTGCTCAAATGTCTTCTACTGCCACATTTATAGCATGCCTTAGGTTGGTCTGGGTAAAAACATACTCCTCTATCCTTTCTTAAAAAGAAACTATTTGGAATATGCATTACCTCATTCCCTATTATATTCAAATTACCTTTAAACCACCAACTGCCTATCCAAATGCCTTCTGACTCTATAATGGATTTAGGAGGTCCTAGTTCATTACACTTTTGTTCCAGTCAAAACTAGATGTCCCCATGTTTACCCTTCATTCCTGAACATGACAGTTTTAAATAAAGGCTTTGTAATAGGGATTGCAAATAAGGAGAACCAACATGATATTAACAGTTATAAATAAAGGCTTTGTGATAGGATTGCAAATAAGGAGAACCATAAAGGCAACGTTGTGCATGTCTCATATGTGTGCCAAAACTTGTCAAGTCCAGAAACATTTTTAAAACTTATATCAAACGTATCTTCCCCTATTATGTTTATGAGGGCATACAGATCTGTTGCTTGAAAACCCATTGATTCTTTTAAAAGCTTGTGCACAACATATGTTCTCTTGGGGTGCTCTTCCAAGCCACCCCTGTACCTCAAATGTACTGTATTTTGGTGAGGTGTCTGTTCCAGTTTATTGTGCTTGAAAAGGTCCAAGAACCTAGGTCTATGCCCTCTATTTTCTCAGTGAGGAGATGGGGGGAAGCATGAGGTGATTCTTCCAGAGGTACATTGGCATTTTCATTTCTCCCCCTTCCTCCATAACACAACTTGTTTTTTCATTCAAAGAATTAATGTGCTGACCTGTTACATCCTTCCAATGGTTTGAATCCTTGGGGATCCCCTGTGAAACATTCTGTGTTGATGAAAAAGAGATAGGGTCAGGAACCCATTTGCCAGTGGGTAGCTGCATCCATCCAGCCTGCTTCAATGCACTTTCTTAGTCCAAATTTGCTCACTGACAGTGTCAGATTTTATCCACGTTCTTGCGGCATCTGGTTCAGTGTTTGAAACCTGCGCTGTGCGCTCCACTTCCTCATTCCTTTGAGAATTAGCTATGAAACTGATGCCTGCTGCGTCATCCTGCTTGAACATCTCTGTAGAATGCACTTGTGAATTGCAATCGGCTCTAGAAGGTAAAGTCATACTGGTACATTTGTTTACAGTTTCCATACCTTCTGCTGTGGTCAGGATTTCATCACTGTGCTCTTGAAAAGAAATGCCCCCTGCTGCATGACCCAAGCCATGCACATCACTGCCTATAGTCTCCGTCATAGCTTTGCTCCAGTGTCCTTCACTATCCCCTAAAGAGGTCACAGCTATGGTTGGAGATTGAGCCTCAAGCAGTACAACCTGCTCCTCTGCTCTCCTCACACCATCTTCCTTTCTGCAAATGCAGAGCAGCAGCTCCCCCTACCATCAGAGATGGGGAGTTTCCAGCTGGCCCGGTGGCGCTGAGGGTTGAGGCACTGGATGCTGCACCTTGCACCACGCCGGTGACCTGGGTTCGGGAACGGACTCAGGCTGCTGGGGGCTGGCAGGGGATAGGTAGGATTGAGCGTCCAATGACTGGTCTCCTCTTTCTGGGGTGGATAGTGGGGCTTGCATCACCCTATAGTGGCAACTGCTGGAGGCCAATGCACTACAGTGGCATGTAAAAAAGTGGGGGGAGAGTGCGGCGGGCATCAGCACTATGTGATGAGGACGCCATTGCGTGTCTCACTCTCTGTAAGGGAGAAAATGTGGAAAATATGGAGAGTGATCTTCATGGCTGATGGCCACGCCTTGCGCCCCCAGAGAGACCTGAGAGGTGTGCATACCCAGTGGGTGTGAGAGCAATGAAAAGCTGACCCACTGGGGGAGTGGGTCATGTGGCTCGCATGCATGACCGGGTCCAAGGGTGCAGGACCGGCTGCCAGAGATCATGGGGGCCACTCTGCTGAGGAGATAAAAACAAGAGTACAATAAAAAAAGAGATACAGAGTTCCCCCCTGTGTCCTGGCCAAATTTCCCTGATTCAGTAAAAATACCTCCAACAGCTTAATCTGGTTCAATGTCATTTTGCATCCATCTGTATCCCCCCCCCCAACCCCGGTACAAGGTTGAAAACAAGCAGAACTGTCTAGTCCCCCTTTTCTGGTCAACAAAAAACAAATAATAATAACAATAATAGCTACTGAAAAGTTATATTCCTGTGTTTTTTAATGAGTCATAGCCAGAAGTAAATGGTTTGATGCCCTTTTTTGGAGATCAAAGTGCTTAAGCTTTCAGACCAACCAAGACCTTCCTCAGACGCTTCCGACAGTTATTAAAAACATTTTCTGAATAACTGTCATAAGCTTCCGAAGAAGGACTTCTTTATTCCAAAAGCTTAAGCACTTTGTTCTTTTTGCAACATTTATGTTGGTCCAATAAAAGGAAGCAAACCATTTGCTTCTGGATCTGTTCCTATAAGGACCAAAACAGCAAAAACTGAATCTGAGTCACAGAAACTGCTAAACAGGGAGGTAACAGGTTGAGGACATTGTAGATTACAGGAGTTAAGATCTTAATCATTTATTAAAGTGTGAACATTTTCAAAATATTTGGATGTTTATAGCTGTACTTTTACTGCAGGTATACACACAAGATTTGGAATGCATACCAAAACAAATATGTCCTACAATCTAATGAAGCTGGATAAATGTGGTTTAGTACAGTAGGTTACATTTTATAGTAGATGGTATAGAACTTACTAATTCAAAACACAGAAACATAGACAATGACAGCAGAAAAAGACCAAAGGTCCATCCAGTCTGCCCAGATTCCTTACATCTCTGGAACCTTCTTTGGAACCTAATGTTCTCCCAGTGTACTGATCTTCACTGTCTTTCCCTATTTTTTTCCTTGTCCTGTTGATTGGGTAACCACTATTCCCTTCATTCTACCCCAGGCTTGTTTGAATCCTCTCACTGTGTTTGCGCTCACCACTTCAGCTGATAGACTGTGCAAAGATTCCACCACATTTTTCATAGAGAAGTGCTTCCTCACATTGCTACTGAACCTCCAGCCTGCTAACCTCCACAAATGACCCTGTGTCTATGAGTTGATATTCAGGCTAAATAATTCCCCGCAGGTTACTTTGTTAATTCCTTCAAAGAATTTGAAGATCTCAGTTATATCGCCCCTCTCCCTTCTGGTTTCTAAAGTATACAAATTTAGCACCCTGAGGCGCTCCTCATAGGATTTACCCTGTTGTCCCTGAATCATTTTGGTCTCTCTGCATTGCATTGTCACAAACCTATCCTTGTCTTTTCTGAGGTAAGGACTCCAGAACTGGACAAAGTACTCCAGGTGAGGCATACAGTACCCAAGTATCTGTAGAGGGGTAGTAGTACCTCTTTTCCCCTACTATCAATCCCCCTTTCCAATACATCCTAGCATCTCATCGGCCTTGCTGCACTGACTTGCTTGTTAAGGGAGTTGCTGATGGTAACTCCCAAATCCAGTTCCTCTTCTGTAGTGCTAAGTCTCACCCCTACCATCTAGTACTCCACCACAGGGTTCTTTTTCCACAAGGTGCATAACATTGCACTTTTGGCATTGAATTTTACCTGCTAGACCTTTGACAACCCCTTTAGCTTTTGTAGGTCCTTCTGCATATTCCTTATTCCTTCTACACTATCCATCCTTGCACATAATTTTGTGTCATCCATGAAGAGACACAACATGCCTCAGATTCCTACACCAGTGTCACTAATGAACATGATGAAGAGGACCAGACCCAGGACAGATCCCTGTTGAACACCTTTGTGTTATTATTCTTTCAGTAACCAGATAATGTTTGCTAGGCATAAGTGCTTGTTTTCAGGGGAACACGGGAGAACTGGGAAGGTTAAGTGACTTGCTCATAGTCACACAGCCTACAAGTGGAGGTTGTGGGTTGTTAACTTCCTCCCTTCTGATTTAACCACATTGATCACCACTCTCTGATGCCTCCTGCTAGCCAGTTGCCCACCCAGCTTACTAGAGTTTTAGCTGCACCCAGGTCTTCCATTTTCTTAAGCAACCTCTTGCGCAGTACTAAATTAAAGGCCTTATTGATGTCAAAGCACAAGTCCATCATGTGGTCCATCATCTTTCTCCTTTGTCACCCAGTCCAAGAGAACTTTCAGGTTGGTCTGACAAGACCTTTCTGTAACAAAATTGTGTGGTTTATTGTCTTGGAGTCTGTTGATCTGCAGGTATTCTATGGGGACCTCCTTAATCAGAGATTCCATCGGCTTCCCAATGATGGAAGTCAGACTAATCAGACAATAACTCCCTGGTTGCTCTCTGCCCCCCTCCATGAAGCAGCACAATGTCCGCTAACTTCAAGTCTCCTGGAACCTCCCAGGTCCTGAGTGAGCTGTTGAACAGTCAGTAGTTCAGCCATTTCTACTGCTGAGTCCCTCAGTATCCTCGAGTGCAGCCAACCTGGACAGGGGGACTTTTCTATCTTGAGAGCTGCCAGTCATTTCAGGGCTCTATCATTAGTGAACAATGGTGGACTTATTTCCAGGATTGCCTTTGTGTCTGCTTTGATGCTGCTGTCAGGCAGGGGCCTGCCTATCTGCTTAGTGAAGACTGAGCAAGAGTAATCACTTAGAATGACTACTTTGCAGACTACTTTGCAGATGTCTTTGCAGAATTTTTAAACTAGCAAATGAGGAGGGGGTGCAGCACCCCATATGTCAAAGGGGAAGAACACCCATCCCCCCCAGCTAGTGGTCAAACAGGAGTTCAGCATGTTCGTAGTTCATTTGCATCACCAGGTAAAGAAAAAGGTCTGTCTCCCCATATGATGCGCAAGGGAAACACCGGACCTTGCCCAACAACTAACACACCGAAATCTGGCCAATGCAAAATCATGTATACAAATGCTCGCAGTCTGGGAAACAAGATCCCAGACCAGCAGGCAATAATGACAAGGACTAAAGTGGACATAGTAGCAATTAGCGAGACACAGTTTACCAGTAACCACACTTCAGAGACTTCAGCACCTGGGTATGTACTGTTCAGAAGAGACCAAGGTGCAAAAGGGGGGGCGGAGGGATCCTGTATGTCAATGAACATATCAAAGCTACAGAAATTCAGAATACACATAAGGAGCCAGAAGAACCGTGGGTCACCCTGGAAACAGGAAATAGGACAGCCATAAGAAATGGGGTTGTCTGCAGGACTCCAGACCAGAGGGAGGACATAGACAAATTACTGTTAGAAGATATACAAAACATGACAGCTAAAGGGGAGGCTCTGATAATGGGAGAATTCAATATGCCAAATACAGATTGGTCAATACCAGCAGGAACATCTGCCAGAACTAGACACATGGTGGATTCCCTGCAGGGGGAGGGCCTCAAACAACTGGTACAACAACCCACAAGAGACAGGGCTATCCTAGATCTAGTACTGACTAATGGGGAAAGGATCACAGATCTCCAAGTAGAAGGTCACATGGGGACAAGTGATTATCACATGGTATGGTTCAATTTTTGTTTTATTTGTTTACTCTTTGGTAACTGGGTAAGGCCCACTAGGCACAAGTGCCTGTTTTCAGGGGTGACCTGGGAGCACTGGGTGGTTACATGACTTACTCAGAGTCACATAGTATGCAAGTGGAGGTAGTGAGAATCAAACTCAGGTCTGGTCTGCTGGATGTATCAAGCTCATTCACGCCTCATTCCTCTAACCTCTAGGCTATACTGCCAGCAATTTGGCCACTAGAACTAAATCATCCCAAACCAAAGCAAAAATATGGGACTTCAGAGGACCTTGCATTGATAAGATGGCCAACAGAGTTAAGCTAGCCCTGGCAAAAAGAAATACAAGTCAGGGGGTACAGGCAAAGTGGGCAGGCATTAAGGATTTAATACTTGAAGCAACATTCCAGTGTGTTAGAGAGAAAAGGAAGGGCAAAAGAAGAAGGAAATCACTTTGGTTCTCAAAACCAGCAGCAGAAAAGGTCAGAGCCAAAAGGCTGGCCTTCAGAATACAAGGAACGCAGCAGGATGAAGATAGAGATACCAAGCTTCCTTAAGGGAAGCAGGAAGGCAGAGAGGCAAAGGACCAAACTTCAGGAAACACTAGCACAAACCGTAAAGAAGGTGACAAGACTTTCTATAGATACATTAGTGAATGGAGAAAGTCCAGAGAGGGTTATTATAAATCAAAGGGACAAGGGGTATGTGAGGAGAATTACCATGTAAAAGCAGCTATCCTAAATAGATACTTCTGCTCAGTATTTACTGAAGAGAAGGTAGGGCAGGGCCCACAGTTCAGCATCATGGACACGGGGGGAGGGAGGTGTGCACTAATCCCTTCGCAAAAGAAAGGGTCCTACAAGAGCTCGATAAGCTCAGAGTGGACAAGGCAATGGGACCTGATGGCATACATCCCAAGGTACTAAAGGAGCTAAGGATGGAACTAGCAGAGCCATTATCAGAACTGTTTAGTGAGTCTCTAAGCAAAGGAAAGGTCTCAGAAGACTGGAGACGGGCTCATGTGATCCCCCTCCACAAGAGTGGTAACAGGGAGGAGGCAGGGAACTACAGACCAGTCAGTCTTACCTCAGTAGTGAGCAAGATTATGGAGGCACTCCTTAATGAAAGGATAGTGCAACACCTGGAATCCATAGGAGCACAGGATCCAAGACAGCATAGGTTTACAACAGGAAGGTCCTGTTAAATTAATCTCATAGATTTCTTTGACTTGGTAACCAGAGTGGTGGACCAAGGGGGAGCAGTTGATGTTGCCTACCTTGACTTCAGCAAAGCTTTTGATACTGTTCCACATAGAAGATTGATTAATAAGCTGGGTAAGCTCGGGGTGGGTCAGAATTTGGTCAACTGGGTGGCAAACTGGTTGACGGGCAGAAAACAGAGAGTGGTGGTAAACGGTATACAGTCAGAAGAGATGCAAGTCACAAGTGGGGTACCTCAGGGGTCAGTCCTGAGGCCAGTCCTCTTCAATATCTTCATCAGTGACATTGCAGATGGACTGGAGGGTAAGGTTCGTCTGTTTGCAGATGACACCAAGTTCTGCGACAGAGTAAATGATCCAGATGGGGTGGGCAGAGTGAGAAGAGATCTGGATAAACTAGCAAAATGGTTGAAAGAGTGGCAACTGGTGTTTAATGCAAAGAAGAGCAAGATCATGCACATAGGGAAGAGAAACCCTGAAGCCACCTATAGGCTGGGAGGGAAGTTGCTGGCAGTCACAAGGGACGAAAGAGACTTGGGTGTCATCATCATCAATGACATGAAATCATCCAAGCAAACCACTAAAGCAGTAGGTAAGGCTAGGGGGATGTTAGGGTGTATTAGTAGGGGTATCACAAGTCAGAAGAGGGAGGTAATACTCACTCTTTACAGGCACTGGTTAGGCCCCATCTGGCATACTGCATGCAGTACTGAAGGCCAAACCTTCACAAGGAGATTAACCAAATTGAGGCAGTCCAGAGAAGGGCAACCAAAATGGTGCAGGGACTGCATTAGAAAACATATGAACAGATTATTAGAGCTCAATATGTATACCCTAGGGCAAAGGAGGGAGAGAGGTGATATGTCTGAAACATTCAAACACCTTAAGAGCATTAACAAGGTGAAAGAGTCTAACATGTTTCAATATAAGAGAAATAGCAGGGCAAGAGGACACAGCATGAGATTAGAGGGCGGCCGATTAAAGGGTAATGTGAGGAAGTTCTTTTTCAGAGAAAGGGTTGTGGATGCATGGAACGGCCTACCTCAGGAAGTGGTGGATATGAATATAGTGCGGGGCTTCAAACAGGCATGGGATAGGCATAAGGAAGCAATACAGAATGGGTATGAATAGATAGGCCATTGACAGAGCAAAGGCTGATGGCACATTCAAAAGGTAGAAAAAGAAATGGACAGACTGGATGGGCCTTGCGGTCCTCATATGCTGTCAACTTCTATGTTTCTATGTTACTTTTTCTCATCCACTTCTATTGCCCACATCGCTCCACTAGTCTTGCAATCCTCTTTTTATGTTTTTCACTAATATATCTAAAAACTGCTTTCTGCATTCTTCACCCCCTCTGCGATGCCCAACTTTGTGTCTGCTTTCACTTCCCTGATGGTCCTCTTTGCCTCCTTGGTTTTCTGAATGTATTCCTCTAATTTTGCCTCTGCATGCCTCCCCTTATATTTATAAAAGACCCTCTTTTTTGGCACCATTTCCCTGTCTCTTAGTTACGACTACAGTGGTCTCTAATTGACAAAATGTGCTCACAAATTCATGGGCACATAATAGGTAATGCCACTAGAATTCCACGTAAGGAACTTAGATTTCACAAAGTACTTTCTGTGACGTGGACAGTCAGTTCTGAGTACTGTATGATTTTTTTTGTAATATAAAAATGTGTAATTGAATGTCTCTCACAAGAGATGCTAAGACAGCATGTGGGATAACACACACACACACACACACAGGTTTTAGATACAATGTGTTACCAGGAAGGCCAAGATTTAATTACAAACCAGAGCAGGCCTTAATTAAAGGATCTCCTGTTTGTCTAAGTTAAATATAGCTTTAACTGCTAAAAGGGACATCAATATCCATTTTATGATGTTTAGAAGAGGAAACCAGTTTATGGCACGCTGGTGCAAAACCATAAATGCTTTGATGTCTGTGTGAGAAAGGATGCAGCTAAAGATGAAAGGAGGATCTTGGAAATTTACAACCTTGCTTGGGAAGTCACATGGGGAAAGGAGTTTCTGCTGACATAACCTTAATTAACTTACCTTAAAAAAAATGACAAGGTATTGTGGGTGTATTATTTTTAATAAACAGAGGAGGAGCTAACTGACCTCATGCAAAAGGGGTTGGCAAAGACAGTTGTTTAAACAAATTCTGTTTACCTTCAGTGAAGACACAAATGTTTGGACTCTGAAAAAGTAACATCAGACACTGTTAGGAGATAAGTATACTGTGATAGGAGATTTAGTCTGCACTTTTAAACCTGTTTTATTTAAGTGATTTGTATGTTTTGTGATATATGGTTCTGTATCTACATTTTACATTTTTATGTATTTTTAAGTAAACATTTCAATTTTGAGACTACTGGTGTGCCTTTAACATTCTTTTCTTTACAAAGTGAAGCATATATGTTTAAAGTTGACACTGCACAAGGCTTACTAATTTACCAAACTGGAAAAGGTAAGAGTTTATTCTTGGGTCTTTCATAGAGTTTTTAAGGGTTCATTTTTGTACACCTGGTTAGGTGCCCGTAGGCAAAGATATCTGGCCCCCCAAAGACAGAATTATCTGAGCCTGTACATTGGGTATGCTAGCAAGAGGTGCACAGTTTGAATCCCTCCAGAACTGAGACCAAAGGTTGATTTGAACCCACAAAACAGACAGGAGGGTTACCCTGTGTCTGTTAACTTTTCACAAGATTGTGCTCAGAGGTTGGCAATGTGGGAGCAGAGGGCTGACCTGCTGAGTGGGTTTGTGACACTTACCACTACTGAATCTCCTCGACTACATTAGCATCATGGCCATGCAATACCCCTCCAACACTCCTGTGACAGTGATGCCCTGCATCATGCTCCATCATGAATCACCTTACCTGCACTAGTATCATGGCCCTGCAGTGCCCTTCCAACACTCCTGTGACAGAGATGCCCAGCATCATGCTCCATCATGAATCACCTTACCTGCACTAGCATCATGGCCCTGTAATGCCCCTCCAACACTCCTGTGACAGTGATGCCCACCATCAAGCTCCATCATGAATCACCTTACCTGCACTAGCATCATGGCCCTGCAATGCCCCTCCAACACTCCTGTGACAGTGATGCCCAGCATCATGCTCCATCATGAATCCCCTTACCTGCATTAGCACCTTGTCCCTGCAATACCCCCCAACACTCCTGTGACAGTGATACCCAGCATCATGCTCCATCATGAATCACCTTACCTGCACTAGCATCATGGCCCTGCAATACCCCTCCAAATTCCTGTGACAGTGATGCCCAGCATCATGCTCCATCATGAATCACCTTACCTGCACTAGCATCATGGCCCTGCAATACCCCTCCAACACTCCTGTGACAGTGATGCCCAGCATCATGCTCCATCATGAATCACCTTACCTGCACTAGCATCATGGGCCCTGCAGTACCCCTCCAACACTCTTGTTACAGTGATGTCCAGCATCATGCTCCATCATGAATCACCTTACCTGTACTAGCATCATGGCCCTGCAATGCCTCTCTAACACTGCTGTGACAGTGATGCCCAGCATCATGCTCCATCATAAATCACCTTACCTGCACTGGCAACATGGCCCTGAAGTACCTCTCCAACACTCCTGTGACAGTGATAACCAGCATCATGCTCCATCATGACTAAAGATATCCAGATACTTCTGTCACAATGCCATAAGCTGCAACTGGTGGTAAGGCATGGCATCACTTGGTACCACTGTTTGCAATTAGTAAAAAATATGCATTGTTGTCTACAGGGTTGTTAAAGAGTCAGCAGGTGGCACTGTACAGAAACAATGCTTCATGTGCATTTGCTTCCATAAGTCAGTGACCGCTAGTGGTTATCTGGCATATTGCAAGAATTCAGAGTACTGCACAGTGATATCCATGACTACATCACTCAAGACAGTGACCTGACACATGACACCACTATGCTTTTACTATACAGCCTGCTGAGAGCGCTACCTTATTGAGACTTTACTCAGCCTTTACGTTCTTGTAAAGTGGCAACTGAGGTGTATAGATGATAGCAGGTCAGCAAGGTAAGGCATACGAGGAGAGGTTGAGGGCACTGAACATGTACTCCCTGGAAGACAGGAGAGAGAGAGAGAGAGAGAGGACATGATTGGGGCCATCAAGTACTTGAAAGGGATAAATAAGGTTGATAAGAAGAGTCTCTTTAAACTGAGTAGCAACCATAGCACAAGGGGCACAGTCTTAAGCTGGAGGGTGGAAGGTTTAGGAGTGAGGTCAGAAAACACTTTTTCACAGAGAGGGTGGTGGATACTTGGGATGCACTGCCAGAAGAGGTCATCTGGTTGAAGACCATGGGCAGCTTTAAGAGAGGCTGGTATAGGCATAGGGGGAAGGTAAGACTCATGGGTAGGGAGGACAGGAGGAGTAGGGAGGGAGGGCAGGGACAGTAGCTCAAGCTGTGGACTCTGCAGTACCAGCAGACCAGATAGACCAAATGGTCTTATTCTGCTGGCTTCTTTGTATGTTCATTTGTTCATATGACTTGGCAAACTGTACAGTATGAACACGGCTTTGACAAAAGTATCATAAATTCCACAAATTCACAAAAGCTCATGGAATTGAACTTTAATTACTGATGTTATTTTGGAATCATTGGCTGCTTATAAATGGCCAGACTTTGAGCAAGAGATTAGAGTTGACACACGCAGCCTCTTTATTCCATATTTTTTTCTGCCAACTGGCAGCTTGTCTCTTGGAGACATACTCTACCCACACGGATATACCCTAGTCAGGCTGAACCCAGCCATCAGCCAATTGTCCACTGTTTTTTTCTCCCATTATCTTTTCCCATTTACGAACATATGAACAGAAGAAAGTGCCAGCAGAAACAGACCACCTGGTCTATTTAAGTCTGCTCGAGTGTGCAGCCAACACCCCTAGTTTGCAGCTGCCCCATACCCCTTCCCTTTGTCATCCCACTGCCACCCCCACCTCCTCCACCCTCAGTCTCCTCTGTTCCCTGTCCCATGCCCTTTTGAAGCTGTTCACAGGTTTACATGATACCACCCATTCTGGTAGGGCGTTCCATTTTGCTACCACTCTCTCTGTGAAATAGTGTCTCCTCATCTCCCTCCTAAACCTCCCCCCTTCGAATCTTAGCCCATGCCCTCTGGCGACCCTCCCCCTGCTTAACTTAAAGACCCCATCTGCCCCATCCTTATTGATTCCCCTCAGATACTGGAATGTCTCTATCATGTCCCACCGTCCCTTCTATCCTCCAGGGTGTACATATTCAGGTCTCCCAGACTGCTGTCATAGTCTCTCCCCCCCATTAATTCCCTGTGCTAATCTCAGCTCCCTCTGGGCCTTGGCTTCTCTCATTTTTCTAGTCACCTCCCATGACCATCTTGCATATTGCATATGTACCTAAATGTACTATAATTGTATTTGTACGTTGTGTATCTGTTTACTGTGTTTATTTATTTTGTACTAAACAGGTATGCCTTGTAAATAGGGATTCTCTGAACCCCAATGGGATAATTTTCTGTATAATTACAATTTTACTACTACTACTACTATTCCTCCCTGTCTACTTCCTTCCTTATCCTCCTAAACCTCTGGTGCACCACTCATTTTGCCCTCACCACCTCCACAACCTTGCTGTTCAACCAGCATGAGTTTCATGCTCTGCTCCTCTTACTCTGTACCTTGCTACAGGCTTCTGTTGCCTCTGTAACCGCCATTTAATAATATTCCATTTCTGCTCGACGTCTATCTCCTGCCTTAAACCCTCCAATTTCCCTTTCAGTACTTCCTGCATCCTCCCAAATTCCACCCCCCCCGAAGTTTACCACCCGAGTAACCGATTTCTCTGGCTCCCCTCACATCATGATATTAAACCACACCGTTTGGTGATCGCTGTTGGCTAGTGGGTCCTCTACCTTTATTTCCCTCACTGCCTCCCCATTCAATAATACCAGATCTAAAGTGTTCTTTAGCCTAGTAGGTACAGAAACATAGAAACATAGAAACATAGAAGTTGACGGCAGATAAGGACCGCAAGGCCCATCCAGTCTGCCCATTTCTTTTCCTACCTTATAAATGTGCCATCGGCCTTTGCTCTGTCAGTGACCTATCTATTCATAGTCATTTGTATTGCTCCCTTATGTCTATCCCATGCCTGTTTGAAGTCCTGCACTGTATGCATAGCCACCACTTCTTGTGGTAAGCCATTCCATGCATCCACCACCTTTTCTGTGAAAAGAATTTCACATTCCCCCTTAATCGGCCTCCCCTAATCTCATGCTGTGTCCTCTTGTCCTGTTATTTTTTATATTTAAACATGTTAGACTCTTTCACCTTGTTTATGCCCTTAAGGTGTTTGAATGCCTCGATCATATCACCTCTCTCCTCCTTTGCTCAAGGGTATACATATTGAGCTCCGCTAATCTGTCCTCATATGTCTTCTGATGCAGTCCCTGCACCATTTTGTTGCCCTTCTCTGGACTGCCTCAATTTGGTTAATGTCCTTGTGAAGGTGTGGCCTCAATACTGCCAGTACTCAGATGGGGCCTAACCAGTGTCTTGTAAAGAGGGATTATTACCTCCCTCTTACGACTTGTGATACCCCTACTAATACACCCTAACACCCCCCTAGCCTTACCTACTGCTTTAGAGGTCTGCTTGGATGATTTTAGGTCATCAGAGATGATGATGCCCAAGTCTCTTTCTTCCTTTGTGACTGCTAGCAACTCCCCTCCCAGCCTATAGGTGGCTTCAGGGTTTCTCTTCCCTATGTGCATGATTTTGCACTTCTTTGCATTAAATCCCAGTTGCCACTCTTCTGACCATTCTGCTAGTTTATCCAGATCTCTTCTCATTCTGCCCACCCCATCTGGATCATCTACTCTGTTGCAGATCTTGGTGTCATCTGCAAACAGACAAGCCTTACCCTCTAGTCCATCTGCAAGGTCACTAATGAAGATGTTGAAGAGGACTGGCCCCAGGACTGATCCCTGAGGTACCCCACTTGTGACTTGCATCTCTTCTGACTGTATACCATTTACCACAACTGTCTGTTTCCTGCCCGTCAACCAGTTTGCCACCCAGTTGACCAACTTCTGACCCACCCCGAGCCTACCCAGCTTATTTATCAATCTTTTATGTGGAACAGTGTCAAAAGCCTTGCTGAAGTCAAGGTAGGTGACATCAACCTGCCCCCTGGTCCACCACTCTGGTTACCCAGTCAAAAATCTATGAGATTAGTTTGACAGGACCTTCTTTGTAAACCCATGCTGTCTTGGATCCTGAGCCCCTATGGATTCCAGGTGCTGCACTATCCTTTCCTTAAGGAGTGCCCCATAATCTTGCCCACTACTGAGGTAAGACTGACCGGTCTGTAGTTCCTCGCCTCCTCCTGCTACCACTCTTGTGGAGCAGGATCACATGAGCCTCCAGTCTTCTGGGACTCTCCTGTGCTCAGAGACTCACTAAACAATTCTGCTAATGGCTCTGCTAGTTTCTCCTTTAGCTCCTTAAGTACCCTGGGATGTATGCCATCAGGTCCCATTGCCTTATCCACCCTGAGCTTAGCAAGCTCTTGTAGGACCCTTTCTTTTGTGAAGGATTAGTGCTCACCTCCTCCCCTGTGTCCATGATGCTGAGCTGTGGGCCCTGCCCTACCTTCTCTTCAGTAAATACTGAGCAAAGTATCTATTTAGGATAGGTGCCTTTACAGGGTCCTCCTCCTCACATGCTCCCTTTTCTCCATTAAGCTAGCAATACCCCTCTGGACTTTCTCCTTTCACTAATGTATCTATAGAAAGTCTTGTCACCTTCTTTTACTGTTCGTGCTAGTGTTTCCTCAGTTTGGGACTTTGCCTGCCTTACTGCCTTACCTGCTTCCCTTAGGGCAGTTTGGTATGCCTCCCTATCTTCATCCGCTGTGTTCCCTTATATTTCCTGAAGGCCAGCCTTTTGGCTCTGACCTTTTCTGCTACTGTATTTGAGAACCAAAGTGGGTTCCTTCTTCTTTTGCACTTCCTTTTCTGTCTAACACAATGGGATGTTGCTTCAAGTATTGCATCCTTAATGCTTGCCCACTTTGCCTGTACCCCCTCACCTGTGTTTCTTTTTGCCAGGGCTAGCTTAACTCTGTTGGCCATCTTATCAAAGTCAGCTCCTCTGAAGTCCCATATTTTTGCCTTGGAATGGGATGATTTAGATGTAGTAGCAAATTGAACCATACCATGTGATGGTCACTGGCCCCAGGTGACCTTCTACCTGGAGATCTGTGATCCCTTCTTTGTTAGTCAGTACTAGATCTAGGATAGACCTGTCTCTTGTGGGTTGCTGTACCAGTTGTTTGAGGCCCTCCCCTGCAGGAATCCACTATGAGTCTAGTTCTGGCAGATGTTCCTGCTGGTATTGACCAATCTGTATCTGGCATGTTGAAGTCTCCATTATCAGAACCTCCCTTTAGCTGTCATGTTTTGTATATCTTCTAACAGTAATGTGTCTATGTCCTCTCTCTGGTCTGGGGCCTGTAGACAACCCCAGTTCTTATGGCTGTCCCATTTCCTGTTTCCAGGGTGACCCACAGTTCTTCTGGCTCCTTATGTGTATTCTGAATTTCTGTAGCTTTGATATTTTCATTAACATACAGGGCCTCCCCCCTTTTGCACCTCGGTCTCTTCTGAACAATGCATAGCCAGGTACTGAAGTCTCCCAAGTGTGGTTACTGGTAAACCACGTCTCACTAATTGCTACTATGTCCAGTTTAGCCTCTGACATTATTGCCTGCAGGTCTGGGATCTTATTTCCCAGGCTGTGAGCATTTGTACATGATTTTCCATTGGCCAGATTTTGGTGTGTTAGTTGTTGGGTGAAGTTTGGCATTCCTGTGCATCGTATGGGAGACAAACCTTTTTCTTACCTGGTGATGCAAATGAAGCAAACATGCTGAATTCCTGTTTGACCACTAGCTGAGGGGAGGGTGTTCTCCCATTGACGATGGGTGCTGCACCCCTCCCCATTTTAGTTTAAATATTCTTGCAAAGACATCAAACTTCTGCCTCAATGCACTGACTCCCTCTTTAGTCAGGATGCAGTCCATCAAATTTAAAGAACTTACTCCCAGAACTGTTGCCAGTTCCTGCAAATCTGTGTCCTTTTTCCTGGCACCAGTCCTTGAGCCACATGTTTAGCTCCCTATCTCCCCTTCTCTGACCTTCCGCTCCATCTGCTCCCTCTCCCAGACTGGCAGGATCTCAGAGAAGGAGATGCCGGATGAAATAGATGATAGTTTGTCACCCAGCCTAGTCAGGTGTTCCTTGGTCTCCACAACTGACCGCTGGCGGATCATTAGTCCCTATGTGTACTAGGACATCAATGTTTTCTCCTGCTTTGTGAACAGTTTTAGCAATCGGTCACTGTCTCTCCATGCTGATGTACCTGGGAGACATCTGACCATCACCCTGGCTGGAGATGGGTATCAACTCCCGAATCATGGAGTCTCCTATGATCAGAAGTTTTTGGATTTCCTTTGTGCTTGTTTAGTTTTGGTTCCTGATTTGGGTGAGTTTTGTTGTGCTAGCTCCTGTGCGCAGTATCCTGCTCTGCAGTGTCTTCTGCCTCTTTATTTGATTTCAGAGATAGAGGCAGATACCTGTTTGTAGTGTTTATATGTTTTTGGAGGTAATGTGTTGGAAAGCAGAGGTGATGGGGCACCTGATTTGCTCCTCCTAACCACCTGCCAACCTCCTGGACCAACTACCCTCTGCGGTCGAGGTTTTCTGTTGGATGCTGGGGAAATGGCGGGTGGTTTTATAATGTATTTCCTCTTCAATATGAAATTTGGGTGTGCAATCTCTGCCCATGCTGCCCGGAGCTGAGCCTAAGATCTCCAAGGCCCAGCATGTAGGACAGTGTCCTAAATCCTGTAAGACTGTACTGCTGAAAATTGTTCCACAGTACCTGCAGTTAATGAAATCCATTCCAAATAAGTTGCTAGGTTTGTAACCTAGTCAGAGTAATTAGAAGGAAAAAAAAAAAAGGAAAAAAATGAGTTTAATTGTGCTTTGTTTAACTTGTTATAACAAGTTAAATTACTAGTGCCCTGTAAATGATATCACCTTGTGGAGGCCCCACTGATCCGCCCCTTCCTGCTCTGCCACAGGAAATGTCACAACTGTAGTACCCTATAAAAGGAGTGTGGCGTGGGGTGGTTGGGGATGGGGTGGGTGGCTGGCTTCCCCTGCCTAAAAAGAAGAACCACGGACGAAAGAACAAGGAGGTAAGAGCAGAAACAATCAGTCAACAACAAATGCAGTAACCCTGAAAGCTTATCCTAATGTTAGATAAAACTGTAAAACCTGTAAAGCACCACTTGTAATAATTTCAGAGAAGATATACCCTGTAAGAAACACTTTGCTCCAGAGAAAAATAAAGCAGTAACAGAAGATATACCTTGCAAAAGACAATTTGAATCAGAAGATTACAGCAGTAATCTGTTAGCACACACCTGTAGGCACACCTTGTAATAATGCAGAAGAAGGTATACCAGCAACAACAATTTGAATCAGAGAAAAAATAAAGCAATGAAATGTTAGCAACAAACAGTAGCAATCCCTGTGAGTGAAAAATAAAAACACCACCACACAGTAAATCTGCTTAGCCAAACTAAGTCTTAATCCTTCTCCCTTGCTCTGGTAAGTTTCTCTACTCTGCCTTTCAAGCAGTCTTAGAAGGAAAGAGCTCAGGTGAAGCTAGGTGCCTTGGCCAGCAAACCAAGTCTTCTACCTCCAAGATATCAACTAACCTGACTTTTTAACCCTTCTTTCTGTTGGAAATTACTGACAGTTTGCCAGCTCCACCCCCCACATACACACCTAATCCTTTGGAAGAGCTGTGGGAGGAAAAGCAATTAGCTCCTTCAATGTGAGGAGACTGAAACACCTCTGAGACAACAAACCTTTTCAACAAACAAGAATAAAATAAAACACACCAACTGTGTCAGGAGACCCTCCTAGATTGCATCCAGGAGAACTTGCTCTCTAGCACTGGAGGTGACCGGAATGCTCCAGTCAATCCCCGGCAAGTTGAAATCCCCCACAATGACCACCTTCCTTTTTCTACATACCTTTTTGATTTATCCCGCTAACTCCCTGTCAAGCTCCTCAGACTGGGATGGTGGCCTGTATACCACCCCAAACCTCACTTTCCTACCCCTTGAGTCTAGGAGCTGCAGCCAGATTGCCTCTGTTCTTCTTTCTTCTCCCTCGTCCCTTGTGCATTTGATCCCGTCTCTCACATAGACTGCCACCCCACCACCCCCCTATCCTTATGGTCCTTCCTATATAATTTGTATCCTTAGATTGCCAAATCCCAGTCCTGGTGCTCAGTTGCCCATGTTTCAGTGACAGCTGCAATATCTACCCTCCACACTGCTAAGAGTGTCTGTAGCTCAGCGGATTTGTTTCCTAGGCTTCTTGCATTTAATGAGACCACCAGCTTCCATCTCTTCCCTTCTACTCCCTCTTTTTTGGCCGCCCCGAGTCCTTCCCTGCTAGCCTGGGGGGGTAGGCTGTGACTCCACTCTATCAGATACCTGTCTACCTGCTCTCCATTTGCCACCCCATCTAGTTTAAATCCACCCTTGTTGCAATATACCTCCCCAGTCCTTGCTTTTATACCTCCTTCCCCTCTCCACTCAGCTGCAGCCTATCCCTTGCAAACAGGTTATTACTATCCCAGGTATTGCCCCAGCTGCCCACAACCCCATACCCTTTAGTCTGACACTATTCTACCAACCATGTGTTCAACTCTCTAATCCTCTCCTTTCTCACTGTGCTTGCACAGGGTACTGGGAGCATTTCAGAGAAGGCCAAAGACTCCCCAGCCTCCTCACACAACCTTCTCACATCCTCAGTCCTCTCCCTTATTACCTCAACTGTGTCCTCCCCAAGGTCATTTTTCCCCACACGTACCACAATGTGTAATTTTCTCCTATCCTTCTTTATGCACCTTAGGATTGCTTATCCTGCTATATCTGCCTTTAATCCTAATATGGACTCCACCCATATCCAACTGTGCCTCTTCCCCTTGCTGCCCCATCTGTTCCCCTTCAGTATGGAGTCCCCCAACACCAGTACATCCCCTCCTCTTTCCTTGTGCCCATCACCACCCCCCTCAGGTTATCATTTTTGGAGCCACTCAAGACTGTGTTTTTACCATGTGCTCCAGTGTCTTCCCTCCTGTCCCTCCCAATTAAGACCCATCCCCTTCCTCCTGTTTGACTGCCATCCTCCCTCTCCCTCCTCACCTCTCCAAGTGTTATCCATCTCACTGCCACACCATGCTCAATCTCTCCACTAGTAATTCCCCTCACTCCCTGTTCTTCATGAGTGCTATCCCTTCTGCAATCACCTCCTGCATCCTCCTTCCCATGTGTTGCTAGTAAAGTAAACATGTTTCCTATCCTCTTTGCCTTACTATGTGCTTTCTCCTCCCTCTTGCCTACTGCTGCTCTTCTTTTTCTAGGTCCTACTAGAGTCCACCCTTCATCAGCTGGCTTCCTATCTAGTTTCCCCCTCCCCCTCCCTTGACCTACTGTTCCTTCTCTGTGGTGCCCCACAATACTCTCAGGTGTCAGCCCTCCTACCGACGCAATCCTCCCCTCATCCCTCAACCTCCCTAGCTCCCTGCTAAGCCATTGAACCTCTTCCTCAAGCCTCCTTAGCCTGTGGCATATTGGGCAACCTCCTAGGCTCCACAGCATATTCATCTGCATTGCTGTCCCACAACCATTTCACCCAACAATCCTACCCATGGTCCACACTACCTACACAGCCTCTCCACACTAACAATCCCTATGGCAAGTAGAATTAACTTATCTTAGCCCAGCTTCTAACAGATATTTTACTGATATATTCCAATTGAAGACCCTCCACAATATCCACCTATCACACTAATCAGCAATACATTGTGGATGCTGTACTCCCATTTGAGACCTACCTATGCTTTTTCCCAGCCCCGTGGCTGCATTATTGAATAGAACTACATAAGCTGCACCTGAAGCCCCTTCCTACAGTTGCAGGGCAGGGATTCCCCTATAAATGAGCTGTGCTATGGGGAAGGAGGGATTGGGGATGGTGGGATTTGGGCCCCCACCGACTCTCACAAGAGTGTTTCAGCCCTGTGTCTGTCCCTCACTGTACTTCCAAGCACTGCAACCTCCTCCAGAAGAAGGTCACACACACTCACAAACACTGTATTAAACAAGTCAGCACTCCTGCACTAAAGTCCACAGACTGATAAAGAATTTAAAGCTTATCCAGCAACTAAAATCATTTCCCAAACTGCTCAGCAAAAGCAGGTTCAGGCAAGCTCTGCCAGACACCAACTGTTTCTACAGCACTGTTATGTGAGAAACCCTGTTATTTAAGCCCAAATGAGCTGTAAATTGATCCTGGCTGAGAAGGACAGGAACTTCCTGAAAGCTTCTCACAATGCCTGTAGAAAATATAAATGAATATCCAGCTTCCATTATGGATCCCCCACACCACCAACACTATTAAACAAGTCAGCACTCCTGCCCAAAAGTCCACAGACTGATAAAGAATGTAAAGCTTATCCAGCAACTAAAATCCTTTCCCTAACTGCTCAGCAAAAGCAGGTTCAGACAAACTCTGCCAGACCCCCAACGCTTTCTGCAGCACTGCTATGTAAGAAGCCCTGGTATTTATGCCTTGATGAGCTGTAAATTGATCCTGGCTGAGAAGGACAGAAACTTCCAGATAGCTTCTCACAATGCCTGTAGAAAAGATAAATGAATATCCAGCTTCCATTATGGATCCCCCACACCACCAACACTATTAAACAAGTCAGCATTCCTGACCAAAAGTCCACAGACTATAAAGAATTTAAAGCTTATCCAGCAACTAAAATCCTTTCCCCAACTGCTCAGAAAAAGCAGGTTCAGATGAGCTCTGCCAGACCCCAACTGTTTCTGCAGCTCTCCTAGTAGGGGCAGGGCCTCCATCAGTCTCACACATCCACAGCTTCCCTTGTGACTGGAACAAGCTCCACAAACCCTGCTGCTGGGGTCACTGGGTTGGTGGATCCTGCCAATAGCTCTCTCCAATCGAGAAACTGCTGAGCAGCAGCTGCCTCGGCCATCACCTGCCTCCAAACTTGACTTCCAGGCTTGCTTCCAAAGCCAGATTGTCAGCATGGTGGTGCAGTGAAGGGTTCTGCATCTGGGGATCAAAAACTCAGCTAATGTATACACCTTGGAGGGGAGGCACTGCAGTATTATAGGGGGATAAGGACCTCAGAGTGGTGGTTGATGCCAGAATGAATAACTCAGAGCAGTGTATAAGGGCTGCAGCCCAAACAAATAAAATGCTGGGGTGCACAGCCAGGGGAAAAACCTCAAGGAGTTGAGGTTTGCTCCTTCCGGCATACAATTGCCTGGTTAGACCACACCTTTAATACAGCATTCAGCATCAGCATCCCTAATTAAAGAGGAAAACTGCTCTACTGGAGAGGGTACAGAGGAAGGTGACCAGGATGATACTGGGGTTAAGGGAAAGGCCCTAAGAGGAGAGTCTGGAAGAACTCAACCTGCACTCGCTGGAGGAGATAAGGAATGGGAGGTATGATAGAGGTCTTCAAATATTTCAAGGGAATAAATAGGGTAGACCTTGAGGGGGTGCTTCAGCTGAGGGAGGTAGGGGTCACCAGGGGACACACAATGAAGCTGGACAGGGGGAGACTGAGGGGGTAAACAAGGAGACACTATTTCATTGAGAGGGTAGTGGAGCCCTGGAATGCACTGCCCATGGAGTTAGTGGCTGCTACAGTTTTGGAGGGGTTCAAGAAAGGCTGGGATAGGCATAGGGGGAGGGTGCATCCCCAAGCCCCACTGGGAAGTGGGGGGACCTTGTAGGGGAAGGGGCTAAAACCAGTGCCATGGGAAGGCACTGATCATTGAGCAGACTCGATAGACCATAGGGCCTAATCTGCTGGCTTGGTAGTACAGTATATTAGTGTGCTGTTGAGCCATGGTGGTGGTCACCACACCTAATACTTAGGGTCAGTGAACCCAATAACACTGGGGATATTCTGTTCTCTAGTTTTAATGTTACGAGGTCCTAAATTCTGCACTTTATATAATTGTTAAATGTAATTTTAAAATTTGCCAAAAAAAATGGAGGCTTGTATCTTACTCACCTTTACAGTTCTAAACCATGGTACACTTCTGTATGAATCTTGGTAAATCTATCCTAC
This sequence comes from Neoceratodus forsteri, assembly GCA_016271365.2. Classification (NCBI taxonomy): domain Eukaryota; kingdom Metazoa; phylum Chordata; order Ceratodontiformes; family Ceratodontidae; genus Neoceratodus; species Neoceratodus forsteri. Next base: position 14,426,240 of record CM028131.1, read on the forward strand.
CAAATGAATTGCACAGTTTGGACACCTATTTTTGTGTTGCTTGCATGCATGTGCAAGAAACACTTTGCTTTCAGCAGTTAGGGAGCATGCCACAATGCGTCATGAAATTCGGTCACATCACCACGCAGTCAGCTGTTTTGGTGCATTACAAGCTACCAAACCAGCTGATTTCGTGGTGTCCCTATAGTGATGGCTTCTCTGTCAGCCTCTCACAGTCCACAGCAAGCCGATGGAAAGCTGCCACCTTCTGTTCAGTGTGCCTTCCTAGAGAAACATTTCAGTAAATAAATAAAAAAAACAAGGGGTGCCCAATCCCCCTGTCAGCATGACCCCCCCTCCCCAGTTCATTTGCTAATAGGGTAGCCCAATCCCCATCGGCATAATGCATCCCCCCATGGCTCATGTGTCCCCCCAGCACACTGTATGGCCGACAGAGATGTCCAATCCCCAGTTAGCTTCACTGCCCCAAAACAAACTTCCATCTGCCATGCTGGGAGCCCACCCCAGGGTGGCAAAAGTCTCTTTGTCTAATAGGGGTGCCCAGTCCCCTGTTGGATCCACTGCCTCCCCCAAACAAACTGTCTGGTGCCAAGTTGGGAGCCCACCTCAGTGTGGCAAAAGTGCCCCATTGTCTATAAAAACAAACAAAAAAATCCGGAAGAAAAAAAAGTCCCTCGTTTATTCTCTTGCCCCTCTCCTCCAACCCACGCCCACCCTCTGTGTACCCCACCTCTCCACACCCCCACCTCACCCCATACTTTCCTCTGGAACCCAGCGTGATGATCATCGATGGACAGGGAACATGTCTGCACTCTTCAAAGTCACCCGCAAACTAAAGAAATTACGGTAAGCTATATAATGGCATAAGTGGGTTTTTTTCAACTTTGCTGCATATCTCAACCATTGTTGGGAACTTTTTCACCAAATTTTCAACATTGGGTTCTTGGGACCCCACCTCATGAACTCAGTCACTGTCATTTTGTTATTTGGTCCCAAAAGGTGATTTCGCAGTCACTGCGCAGAACCACCTTTCGGGATCAATTAATGAAATGACAGTGTCTGAGTTCATGGGAGGCTAAAAACTCTATGTTGAAATTTTGGTGAAAAAATTCCCCAAATGACTGTTTTATGAGTGTGCATTGTGCAGTTCCTATGCACGCTCGTAACTTCGAGCATTTTTAATATTTTCACTCCAGATTTTCAGCATTGCCATTTTACTACACCTTCTTATGAACAGTACAGCTGTCATTTTTCACATCTCACCTGAAATGTGTTTTTGCACATGTCGTGCACAATGGTGCAAAATCAATGTTCAGGACTAGGGTTGCCACCTGTCAGGTTTTTTACCTGGTGATCAGGTTTTCAGGGTCCCTATCAGGTAATCCACTTTTGCTCTGTGCTGGTCAGGTTTTTGAGCCATTTTTAGTGCTTATATGCTTTTGAAACAGATTGTGTCATATCATTCAGTATTTCAGCTACATTTTCAGGTTACAAACAAGTTATCTTGTCAATATAACCTTTTGTTTGTGAAAGCAGTCAACCTGGGAGGTGTAAAGCATGGCTATTAATACCATTAGCACTTACTTGTTGTCTTTTATTGATATAACAAATGACTTTCTAGGAGGAGCAATGCATGATAAGCCATGAAAAGGGGTGGGGCTAGGGACGGAGCTTAGGATCCTGTTTTTGCCTCATCTAAAGGTGGCAACCCTATTCAGGACAAATTAAGAATATCACAGTGACACTGTTCACAAGGTAGGCCCCCAAAAACCCTATGTTGAAAATTTGATGAAAAAATTCCCCAAAATGAATGCTTTACGAGCATGCATTGAGCAGTTCCTACACACGCTCATAACTTCAAGCATTTTTAATATTTCACTCCAGATTTTCAGCATTGCCATTTTACCACACTACTTTATGAACAGTACATCTGTCATTTTGTACACCGTGGCCAAAATATGTTTTCACACATCTGGAGCAGAATAGCACAGTCACTGTGAGAAATCAGTGTTCGGGATAGATTAAGAAAATCACAGTGACACTGTTCTTGAGCGGAGGTCCCAAAATGTCTATGTTGAAAATCTGCTGTAAAAAATCCCCAAACTAATTACATTACAGGTGTGCCTTGCACAGTTTCTACGTACACTCGTGACTTCACCATTTTTTTATATTTTCAATCCAGATTTTCAACATTGCCATTTTTTACACCTCCTCATGAACAGTATAGCTATCATTTTTCACATACTGTTCGAAATGTGTTTTCGCACCTGTGGTGCAAAATGACGCAGTTGCTGTGCAAAATCACCTTTTGGCTAACAAACTGATAGTGTCTTTGTTCATGTGGTGGGATCACAAAAAGCCCACATTGAAAATTTGGAGTAAAAATACCAAGAAACGCCCAGGGTGTTAGGGTTTTCAACCATAATGCCCTACTCTGTAAGGACTGTGACTTGGGATTTTTGACAGTAATGCTCATGCCATTCCACCCCCACCCTGCAGCCAGTGGCAGGCATCGAGGTGCGCCATGGACCCTTTAGCCCCAGAGTTCACTCCATTCTCTTATAATGCACCCATTTCAGTGTATTTCCTTATGGAATGAGGTGAGTGTAAAGCCTGAACACTTCACAGCACACATCAACACTTGTAAGTGTCTGCAGGGTAGGATGAGGTGAAATGTCATAACCGTTATGGGCGATGACCCAAAGGCACATTCCAATGCCTGTCCATCTCTGCAAGGTGGGGGTGACGTTGGTGTCAGTTCAGTACTTCACTGCCATTCCTATACTGCAAACTGCATCTGTCTAACTCCTGCACTTCCACTGCTAATGACAGCAAGCAACACTTGGCACTGACAAATGCTTGCTAGTTTAGGTTTACATAATTGAAAATTGTAATTTTTACATTTCCGAATGGCTTGGAAACTAATAACTCAGTCAGGTTTAAAGAGAGGGACATGAAAGGTATCACACTTCTATAAGGACCTCGGCAAAGTTATCACACTGTTTATGCCTGGTGTTACTTGTACAATGTATTTTTATGTTGGTGCACTTGCGCAGACAACATCACAGAACCTGTCCGGACACTGCATTGACGAATTTCAGTGCATGGTCCCTCAGATAGCGGAGACATTCAGCAAACACTTCCAAAGCAGGCAGAGCGCGGCCGTTTTGGGCTTCTAGGGTCATAGACAGGTCGATTTTCTATAGGGGAAAAAGCAGCTTAGAATAGAGCATTAGAGATTAAGGACATGCACACACAGAGAAAAGCACCTAGCATACCTGGTTATAAAGGCGCATTTTAAAGTGTTCGAAATACAACACTTGTGCTTCCTCCGGTTTAAGGGATGTGTATTTGGTGACAGCTTCATAGCCGAACTCCTGGAGGGTCTCCTCTTCGTCGAGTATGGCGCAGGTTGGGGTTTTGTTGGTTGAGTGACCACTGGGGGATGTCCAGGTCTTTTCCCGGATCCTACCGCTCTCCACCCGGACGCAGTAGCCACTGTAGGTGGTGCCGAAATCAATGGCAATGATCAGCGGACTGTCCCCAGCTCTTCGACGCCCGATCCAAATGGGCTCGGAGTTTAGCAGAGCCTCAGTACTACTGGCCATGCTTTAACTGGATGAGGCAATCCGCTGCAAGGATCGTGGCGGTGGGACAGGCTTCCACCCCCGTCGGGCAATGCCGGGCACTGGGGGTTTGCAGGCAATAGGTCAGCCTGATTCTGACCGATAAACGCCCACTCAGTTACGCTGACCCTGTATGAGCCGGGAAGGCAAAGACTGCCGATGAGTATTGACCCGGGCTGAGGTTTGGTACAATATGAACAGGGTTGACCAGCTGTGTGTTTTATATTAGGACCCGTGCAGGCGGACCTTCACCTCCCTCCCCCTCTCACCTGTCACATATTTCACTCCTTTGTCACACATCTTTGTCTCCACCCTCCAGAGGAAACTATAATAAACGTGACAGGGGGCCGAGACATTTAATAAAAGAGCTGCGAGTCGGTCGGTCGGTCTGCAGTTTTTATGGCTAGTAGGAGGAAACACCATATGGGTTCGAGTCCGGCAGTTTCTGCTTCAAAGGGCCACCCGGATCAGGGTCAAGTTCCTCTTACAAGATCCATGAGGTACAGTACAGAGCTGCGAGCAGCAGGTTTACCAGTCAACCGTTCAACCTTATCGTCTAAATGTTGTAGCACTGGCTTTTACAATGCCGTGCAAAATAACCAGGATGCATAGCACTTTTAAACAAATAAGTTTAAGAAAGGTGGGAACAATATGTTTAGTGTTAAGGACTGTTTCTATACAATTTTGTTTCCCCTTTAACAGTGTGTATGCTCAGAAACAGCTCTAACATTATGAGGGACATCAGTCTTTAATAAGCAATGATATGAATTATTTCAATGTAAAACACATCGCGCAATTGGAAACGTACAACAGCTGCAAGGTATCTTGTTAGAATCACAGTAGAGTATGTTCCATGCAATGGAATCTCCATGTTACAGTATGTACATTGCAGGAAGCCAAAGGATCACTCCTTCATCAGTCTGTGCCATGGACCTTTGGAAGAGACATTAAATGTTCCGAACGGACTGGTGGCTTCTGCAGCTACCTTTACCTGAAGATATCCGACAGCTGCTGTCACCGCTACCAGCCGATGATAGGATTGCATTGCATTCTGTGCACTTTTTTCAGCTTCCACACACTTAAAATGACTAACATACGAAAGTTCACAGGAAGGAAGTCCCTGTGGTGGATTGTGCCATCTCCCTGTAATTACAAGACCCCTGTAGTTTTGGGAGTCATTATGCAAAGCAGTGGCTAAACTGGAAATGTTTTGGTGGGTGAACTCTTACATCTAAATTTCTAGGTGGTGGATCTCTCCTATAGTATTAACTAAAGAAAGATGACAAGTGGTGGTCTGGTGGAACTTACAGTTTTTAAAAAGGTGGTGGAACTGAGTTTCTGTGGGCCCCAGCCCAGTTTAATGCCTGCCGCAAAGACACACAGGTTTAACACTTTATTAAGCAGTGTGCGTGGCTTCTTGAATATTTTTTATGTGTGTACCTTGGGGGCTGTGAGAGCAATTACCAAACTCCACTGGTGATGTCACTGACACATTTAGTCATGATTAAACATCCATTATGGTCAGCTTGAGATGAACTGTTGTAATGTATTTATTCTTTGGTAACAGGGTAAGACTCAGTAGGCACAAATGCTTGTTTTCAGGCGTGACCGGGGAGCACTGAGGAGGTTAACTGACTTATTTAGAGTCACACAGTATACAAGTGAAGGTTGTGAGAATCAAACTCAGGTCTGCTGGAGGTACCAAACTCATTCACTGCTCGTTACTCTAACCTCTAGGATAGGAAATTGCTGTATGGAAAGAGACCATATCAGTTATTTTGACTGTAGACAGGCTTCTTCACTCTGCCTGCCATCAGCCGAAAAAGCATTGTCATCCACCTTGTATGAGGAGTTTGCCCTGTTTTTCTCCAACAGAGTGTTAACCATCTGATTATGGATCCCACCAGGGAGGCATTGGTCTTGCAGAGGTCAGCCTGGGGGTCTCCGAGGCACTCCACCTATCTGTGAGGAGTTTAAGCTAGTGGGGGTGTCTGAAGTGACTAAGAGCTGAAGCACAATTCTTGTGAACTGGACCCGGCCCTGACACATTTCTTAATGGGATGTATCGAGGCTGTTGGCTCGGTGTTCGCTGGGATTGCCAGGTGTTCAGTGGCGGAACGGGTCCTTCCAGTGGCTTTGAAAGAAGTGCTGCTGAGGTCCCTCCTAAAGAAACCTTTCCTCAACCTTGCCATCCTGGTGAATCACTGCCCTATCTCCAACCTTACCTTTTTGGGCAAGATTGTTGAGAAGTAAGTGGCACAACAGCTTGAGGGTCACCTGGTGTCCTTCGACATCTACTATATAAGCCACTACAGTCAGGTTTTTGGGCTGGACATAACACAGACACAGCTTTAGTGAGGGTGCATAATGATCTTCTCAGGGCTAGAGATCAAGGAGACATGTTAATTCTTGTTACCCTCGATCTCTTCTCAACCTTCAACACTGTAGACCACGTTGTGCTTCTTGATCTGCTCTGTGAGGTTTGTGGACTCGCTGGTTCTGTCATCAAATGGTTTGAGTCCTATCTCTCAAATAGAGTGCAGCGGGTGGTGATGGGGAATTTCTCCTCCTCCCCAGTGCCCCTGTTTTGTGGAGTGTCACAGGGCTTGATCTTGTTTTCTGATGCTGTTCACAGTGTACATAATGCACCAGGGTGAGATCATCTGACAGCACAATGTGGAGTTTCACAGTTATGCAAATGATACCCAGTTGTACTTGTCTTTTGCCCCCAGAACATCAGGATCTGTCAACGTGTTTAACAACTGTCTGGGTAAAATCAATGTCTGGATGGCTTCCTGCTGGTTGAGGCTAAATCTGGCCAAGAGGGAGATACTGGTGATTGAGCCTGGCCCCAGACATGATGGGTTGCCACCTGGGGCTGACACAAGGCTTTTACTGGGATCTTCTGTGTTGGTGGATTCCCTGAGATTGCAAAATCTAGGCCTGATCCTTGATAACATATTGACTTTTGAAGATCAGGTCTCATCTGTTGTCAGCAGTGGCTTTTACCATCTACAGGACGTTGCCCAGATTAAGCCCCCCATTCCACCCGAAGACCTGCGAACACTAGTGCACACCTTTGTGATCTTCAGGCATGACTACTGCAACTCTCCGTACTTTGGTATCATGGGAGGGACCTTTGACAGACTGCAGCAGGTGCAGATTGTGGTGGCACAGTTACTGATGGGCATCTCAAGGTCCAGTCATGTGACCCTGGTCCTGCGAGCACTGCACTGGCTGCCGGTCAGGTAGATGATCCATTTCATGGTGGGCTTTTTAACCATTAAAGCTTTATATGGACTGGGTCTTGGTTACCTATCAAAGCTCCTAACACCGGCATCCTTTGCTTGCTCCCTCCGCTTTTCTTTGAGGGGCCTCCTGGATGTTCCTAGGGTTCATATTAGGACCTCAGGAGATTGTGTATTTAGTGTCTCTGGGCCAACCCTATGGAACTCACTGGCACCTGCAGTCTGGGAGGCTCCCTCGGTTGAGGTGCTCAAGTGAAGGCTGAAAGCCCACCTTTTCATCCTGGCTTTCACAGATTCCTGAGTCCATCCTGATCTAGTCCCCTTATGTGACAGTCCAAAAGCTTTTTTCCATTTTAAATTGCTATATTTAGTATTTTAAGAACTGATGTTACCATATTTATTAATGTTTGCTTTATTCCTGTGGTTTTTGTTATACTTTCTGTTAGGTATCCAGAGCTTCTTGGATTGGGCACCCTACAAATAAAATTGCTGTGCCTTACTGCCAGCCCCATGATGAAACATTGTAAGCATAGGCCAAGCTGTTCTAGGCTCCACCCACATTTCTGCTGGTCACAAACAGAGATAAAATGGGCTAAAGACCCACACACGTGGCAGGAGCAGGGCTGCCTTAATAAAAACTCAGGCCCTAGTTACCAGGCATGTGGATGAGATGTGGCCTGCTGTAAATCATTTTCACCCTGAACTTCCATGCTCTGAGTCCATAATCAGAGACGCGGTATTTAGGGTGTCACTGTTCTTGTAAAACCAAAAAGAAATGTCTGTGATGAATGTATGTGATGTTCACTCCTTCCTTGTGACAAATAATAGACACCACCTTGACTGCTGGTTCTTTTAGGGAGAATACAGCAAAGGGGAACAGCAGGGGAGTACCTTTGAACATGAGTCAACAAAGTCCAAGAGGGTAGCATCTTTCAAAAAAAGAGGTGTGCAAGAACAAGAGGGCATAATTTGAAGATGGGGAGGCAGCTCAGAGGTAATTTAAGAAAGTATTTTTTCAGAGAGAGGGTTGTGGATGCATGGTACGGCCTTCCGGAGGAGGTTGTGGAGTCAAAAACAGTGGTGGAATTCAAGCATGCATGGGACAGTCATAAGGCAATTCTAGGGGGTGGGGGTAGGAAGAAGTAGGCTGCTGGTTAACTAGGATCTGCAGCTTATCCATTAGGTGGGAAATGGGCAGACTGGGTGGGCCAAGCAGTCCTTATCTGCTGTCAAATTCTATGTTTCTATGTTTCTATGAGTACAGAGTCCAAAACAATCAAGCGATCTGGATGTTTTAAAACTAAAATCATAAGTCTCTTTACTTGACACATGGACGGAGGCATTTATCTCTGAAGCATACAATTTAATTGAGTCTGTCAACAATGTTCATTTTGCTCAAGCTATACCTGAGGGATTTTCAGACCTCTTAGTGCATTAGAACCACATTACACCTTTGAATCGCACCTGCTTTGTTTTTATGGTTTCCACAGACCTAAAAGTGGAGCCCCATTCTGCTAGTGGCCAAGGTACTGTGTCTAATGTTTCAGTGGGGCCTATATTTGTTTTATCAGTAGGAAACTCCTCCCCTGTCTAAGGGTGCTATTTAAGAGCTGGTATTGGCAATTGAGGTACTGTATATTGAAGCTAGTGACAGGAAAAAGAGCCTCTTTGCAACTCAGCTAGTAAGTTCTGAATAGATTGGATTGGCCGATTGTGAGGCAATACTTTTACTGGTTCAGTAGCAGCCTCAGACTCTGCAGAAGTGGGGAGTGGAGTTAGTGTCCATACTTTGGCTTCAGCTTAGTCAGCAGGCTTTTTGTCACATCTCTCCACTCCCTCCTCATCTTCCAGCTCTGGCGTGAACTGTACTGTTGTTAGTGCGGGAGTGGAATCAGGTGGTCAACAAGATGCACAGTGGAAAGACTTGCACCAATAGCTTCTGAGAAGGATTAAGGTACCACTGTCATAATGAGATTTGTCTGGCTTACCTTAGGGATGGACAGCATAATACTACTTCTCTTGACTGTGGTCCTGGAAGGCAATTCTGGCCATCCAGCTCCTTTGTTCGCCCCAGAGTTAGCAGGTCTTGTTTGACAGACCAGCCTCAAAAGATGATCTTAGTTGAGTTTGGGCAGGTTGATGCTTCCACAAACTAAAGTGTTTTCCTGTGCTTGCCAGTTTGTAAAACCCACCAAAAAAGCCAGTGTTGCTTCTGCTGTCAGTGTAGGTGCTGACAGCACCTCCAAAACAGTTGGTGCTGCAGTTGCCTGATTTGGCACTATTCACGCTGTGCAGCAAAGGCAAGTCTGGCATCTTCTTCAGTCAGTAACTTCAGAACGAGGTCTTGTTTTTCAGATAATCCTGTCAGCATCAGCATTTCAGTGGCGTCATTTTCAGGGGTGTAAAGAGGTGCTTGGTGTTCTTTCCCATAACTCCGGTGCAGCGTATGGAACCCTAGTACTCATGGTATTCCTTGCCTGGAATATGCTTCTTGTGCTGCGTTAGTGACATCATTATGTTTTTGAGCTGGAATAGACATGTCACCACTGTAACACAATAACTTAGAATACTGCCACACAATTACTTTAATCAAACCAGCAGAGCTAAAAGTATTTTTTAACTTTAACTTTCATAAAAATCTGCAGCATATTGAATCAGTAATTTGAGTTAGCCACCCACCCTGAAGTCCCGCCCCCCCCACACACCTTCACATCACAGAATGGATCTGGAGTCTATTAAATTGTTATACTGTAGATGCCATACACTGTTAAAGATAATATATAGACAGCCATGCACAGACATGCCATATTTTTATCTTGAGGTTTCTATGGCAACTAGCAAACCACTCAAGCTTGGAGCGGGAGGGTTTGATGTCATACTGGGAAGGGAATGGAGGGTGGGGGTGACAGAGCACACAGAGGGAGGGAGATGGAGGATTTATTTTTCATTATACAGTGACACAGAAAAGGGGGAGTGTTATAGCACACAGAGGGAGTAGGCGAGTTTTTCTTCTACATACTGAAACAGAAATAGAGGGTGGAGGGGACATCACAGACTGGGGTTGTTGGGCTATCACTGGCTTTGTATAGGATGTCCCCTGTTGATCCAGGAAAACAGTATCACTCAGCTAGTGTTGCATATATGTGTGTATGTTTTAGTTGCTGCTCTGCCCAGAATTCATGATATCACACAGCAGGTTGCTAGGTGACATCATGTAATTGAAAGAAGACAGCAGCTTTCTGATCAGACTGGCTGACTCCTTTCAAGTTTGTAAAGTTTCCACCCAGCAGGCAGGAAGTACTGTCATGACCAGAGTGTCTGGTCATTGGTCAAAACTGCTGAGCTTCTCGCAGATCGAACTGCAATGGGCTCAGCGGGGACACACCTCTGAAATGCTGTTCTTTGTACAAAATGTTTCTTGAGCAAGTGCAAACAAATGTAAGCAGGGTACAGCACAGCACAGGCCTAAGAAGACTTTCAGAGAAAAAGATACAGTAAAGGTTGAAGTAAGGAGAACAGACAGAAAACGGGACTTCCAGTGCAGTGTTTGACTGCATGACAGTGCTCTAGCTGAGCTCCATCCCTCCCGTGCCCAAAAGTTTTAATTTTAGCAATTTTTTTTAACGGGATTTCAGTTAATCAAGAAGACTATTACATGGCTAGACACCAACTAAAAGGGGGTCTCAACTGTTTTGCCAGTTTACCGATCAACCCAGAGATTTCAGATCATGAGGCCTCAGATTCTAGTACATTCTCGCACTCACGCCCTGCTGGAACCACTACCTGTACAAAGAAATCAGGGAAGCCTAAATGCAAATCTAAGCCAGATGTGGACGATAAGCTAGATAAAATACTGGGTGAACTGAAAGAGATCAAATCGGACTTTAGAGACTTCAAGAAAGAACAAGAGCAAGTGAAGGCAGACATCACGGCATTACAAGAAAAAGTGGGGACATTAGAGGAAACACAAACGGGACAAACAGAGGCAATAGAAGGCTGTTAGGCCACAATTTCACAACTTGTGGATATTTGCCATGCCCTAAGAGAGAGACAAGAAGATGCAGAAAACATGCATAGGAGAAGAAATATTAGAATTTATGGACCGGCTGAGGGAAGCGAAGGAGATAATATGGAACATTTCTTAGTAGCAATGTTATTGGAAGCCCTGGATTTAGACACAAATCTAGATCTAGAAATAGACTACACACACAGAGCTCTAGGCCCAAGGCCTACCCAACAGCTCAATAATTGTTAGATTCATGTGCTTCACAACTAAGGAAATTGTTTTAAAAAAGGCCTGGGCTATGTAGAAAATATTTTGTGCCAATGTGAAACTGTTTCTGGATAACGAATATGCACCTGCTATGATGCTAAGATGCAGAGAGAATGTACCCCTATTCCAAGTTCTGAGAGATTTAAAATCGAAATTCCATACACCTTACCCGGTGAAACTAGTCATCCAGTTCCCAAAATGGTCAGCAGAGTTATGATTCAGCATCTGAGGCTTGGTCAGATCTAAAACACAGGAACTAGGAATTACCAATGAGGATGCCCTTGCCACAGAGATTTAATCTGGTAGGAGCGCCATCGTGTAGATCCTGCCCGTAGAATGCTGAATTACAACAGGCAACTCTGAACTCCATTAAGTAACTTCTCAGGCAATTTGCAAGGGGCAACTCATAACGGACAGCCAGGAAGGTCTTCTGTATGGCGTAGAGCGGCAAGGTAGGACTTGGGGGTTGTCTGTCAGGGGGGCTGTGTACGAGGGCACTGAAGGCTTCTTATGGGGGGATGAGTTCTGGACCCTGCTGGAGCATGGTACTGGTACCTTGGTCCTGTGGAGCTCTTATACTGTTACTAGGGCTGTGGGGAAGAGCTGAGTTGCTCTAAGGGGGAGCCTGCCTGATAGATATGTCTTAAAGGTTTGATGTGGGGCTAATGTAGGCTGTAAGGCATAAAATAAGGTGGTTGGCCCACTACGGGGTGCTGATTTACTGTTCGGTACAATGCAGGGAAGGTAGCCCTTATGACTGGGGTGTGAGAAACCGCAGACTGAGGGGGGTAGTCCCTCTTAGCTGGAGTCTTCATTAATCCGAGTGTATAAAATGTTCTGGTCCAGGCCTAGGCCCAAGGAGATACACAAATGGTTCACAAGCTTAAGATACATTCCGGATGCCATCCTGACACTGCTGATTTTCTGGTTTGAGAGGAGGGCCACCCAGTTTTGACTGGGGGCTTACTTCTTTCTGGTTGAGGTCAGCCCTGGATATGGACAACAGGCTTTCTTCCCCTTACGAGTGACCAAATATGAGTCTGGATGGCTTTAGAGAATTATGACCCTTAAGGGAGTAAGATGGAGCTCCCAGTTGGGCTGTGTGCACAGAAACCTGTGCCTGATGTGGGGTTCGAGGTCAGCCCCCCACTTCTTCGGGCTGAGGGGCTGCAAGCATGGTACCCTCCCCGGTGCAGACCCCCCCCCCTTGAGGTCCCATTGAGGAAGACATTTTGCCATACTTTATTCCTATCTGCTCTAGGCGCATTGGAGATTATAACTTTTTTGGGACATGGGTCCTGATCGGAGAGACTTTCAGACCCTTTCACATGGCAGAGATGAAGGAACTGCATATTGGTGTTACAAACTGTGGATTAACAGTTATTAAAACTGTAGCTCTCAACCCAGATAGTTACTGTGGTTCAGGACCCCAAGACTGTTTGCAGGCAGGCCGAGAGGATGCTCAGGACATTAATTAACTGGACTCAAAGTGCACCATTCAGTTTATGTTTAGATAGCTACTGCTTTTTTATCCTTTTTCCTTTAACTGTCTATGTTGCTTCAGGACTTTCTTTGCAAATATTTTTTTTTAGTATTTTGGGGTGTTTAATACCCCAGGTAGCAACTTGTTTCCCAAGCTGCAATTCCCACGAGAGCCCCTAAGGAGAGGGCAGATATCTGGGTGTTTAACCTGGATTTTGGAAGTGAATTTTGCAATGTACATAGTTTGTGACATTCTAGTTTTTCCTCCTCACAAAGACTTTGCAAGGAAATTTGTAGATAGTTACATATTCTCAGAAAATAAGGTCCGCAGGGGAATATATGAGAGAGAGATATGTATACTAAGTTGAGGCAGAGCATATGGGGCAGAAAGTATATGAGATGAATTGTTTAGCCTAAATGATAAGCAGTCTGGCAATGGTGGCTACATCTTCTGGTTATGGCCCATTACCAGGACATAAGGGTAATGTCCCAGAATGTAAATGGATTGAGTGGCCCAATTATGAGAGGGAAAATGATGTCATATCTGAAGAGGTTCCATTCTGAAATGATACTGTTACAGGAGACCCATATAAACTCTACCGAGCACCAAAAATGAACTAAATTTGGCATGGCTGCGGTAGTAGCTAGTTCCCACAGATCCAGCAGGAGAGGTACTGCCATCTTAATACCAAAGTATTCAGCATTTCAGTTGCAGGACTCCTTTTCTAATAGGGAAGGTACTTTAGAGATGGTAAGAGGAACATGGTGGGGGATACCATACCCAGTGGCCAGCCTATACATCCTACTGGGAGCTGAGCCTGCACAAGTACAAAGTCTATTTGAGAAACTGATACAATTTAAACTAGGGACCCTGTTGGTGGGAGGAGACCTGAACCTATTAATGGACCCAGTCAGAGATGGTTCTAACCCAAACTCGCAAAGATCCACAAAAGGTCAGAAACATGTTAGGAAGTTAATATGAAATCTGGGCCTCACTGACGTATGGAGGCACCAGCATGGGAGGGACAGATATACCCATTACTCAGCAGCACATAGCTCATATTCAAGAACTGACTATTTTTTGATATTGGCAGAGCAAAGAGATCAGGTAAAAGAGATACAGATACTGCCAATAATTTTATCTGACCATACCCCTATACTAATGGATATTCGAACTGAAGTAGACAGAGGGCCAGGTCAGTGGCGCTTTAATACCTCTCTCCTCAGGCACAAGGATTATATTAAATTAATGAAGCAAAGGATTCCAAATATAATTAACCAGAACAGGAGACCCGTGGTATCTCCGGGTATCCTATGGGATACTTTGAAGATGGTGATAAGGGGGGCACCATTAAGTTTGCCACTCAGGTTAAGAAAAGGCAGGAGCAACAGCGAGTGGGGTTGGAGGCAGAACTTCAATTCTGGCAGGCTGCACACATGCAGGGAGATAAGACAGCTCAACCCCAGGGAAGCTCTATTAAAATTAAACTCCAGGAACTTCTACAATATAAAACAGAACAAGCTCTACTTTATCTAAAACAGAGATACTACGAAGGGGCAGCTAAAGCTTCTAAAATATTAGCCTTTCGGCTCAGGGCCCAGAGGAATAGGGGAATTATTAAACAGTTAAGACATCCACAAAGCAGACAGATCTTATCTAAGACAAGAGATATGTTGGAAGGTTTTAAGAGTTTCTGTGAGACTCTATACTTCCAGGAGACTGAAACAGAAGAAGAGAGATATACAAGCTTCTTTCAAGTCATAACCCTCCCCATCTCTCCACAGACCAGAGAGATAGGCTATTACACTCTGTTATCCCTCAGGAAATAAAGGCAGTTATCAAGAAAGCTAAAACAGGTAAGAGTCCGGGAATGGAAGGGTTGCCTTCTGAATTTTACAAAGCATTTATGAAGGAGCTTATACATCTACTGTGCTCAGTATTTCAAACGTTACAGACAGATGACACCCCCTTCCCCGCTGTTGGCAAAATGTGAATATTTCTACCGTTATAAAACCTGACAAAGATCACCTTAACTGTGAGTCCTATAGATCCATCTCAGTACTCTGAGACAGAGAGAGAGAGAGAGAGAGAGAGAGAGAAAGCAGCCAAAGCTTCCTTAAGTCTATGAGGTTATTTACTAGACTACACTGAATTGAATTATTACTTTTTGGACCTGTGTAAGTAACTAGTATTGATTCTTTATTTTTGGGGTTGACTTTTCTTAGTTTAACTTCAATTTGCCAGGGAGGAACTGTAGCTGGGAGATATTTGCAGTCATTTGTGTCTAGACCTGTTACTTAACCTCTGTCAAATAGGTGTCTGTTAAGGGGAGGAGCTGAAAGGGGCCTAGTTTAACTGTGGATTTAAAACAGGAGTTGTTTGTGGTCTCTGTCTGCTGAGAGAGAGAGAGAGAGAAAGCAGCCAAAGCTTTCTTAAATCAAGGAGGTTATTTACTAGACTACACTGAATTGAATTATTACTTTTTGGACCTGTGTAAGTAACTAGTATTGCTTTTCTGTTTTGGGGGCTGACTTTTCTTAGTTTAACTTTAATTTGCCAGGGAGGAACTGTAGCTGGGAGATATTTGCAGTCATTTGTGACTAGACATGTTACTTAACCTCTGTCAAATAGGTGTCTATAATGAAGGAAGGCACTGCCTGGGGTGGAGGGTCAGAGTTGCAGTTGATTGTTTCTGGAGGGCAGGTTTACTCCCACCCACCCCACCTCACCCCACCTGCCCCAAGTGCATAACGTCCTTTATAGCAGGGGTTCTGACATCACTTCCCCAAAACTAACAACTTACACTTGTTCATATCCTTAAAGGCATAGCATACTAAATAGGGGTTAGAGACACTCACAAGCCTGCACTCACTGAAACAAGAAAGAAAAAAACAAGAAAAGCATCAGTAACAGGAAGTGACACAGACATGTGGGGAGTGGTGCAATGCACTGGCTGTGGAGCAGCAGTCTTCTGGGAGACATTCTGGAGACTGCATTGCTGCCCTATTTGCAGGCACCTCTCTGGTCTGAGGGAGGAGGTTGTTCATCTCCATGCTGACCTTGCAAGGATTCAGGAAACCTGCTACCTCAGAGGTTGCCAAGAAAGAGGAGTGGTTGGACCACAGTGGGCTCAGGGATGGTGAGGGTGGTGGGTGGAACAGAGGTGCATCCCTCCAGTTTTGCCTCTCCACAATTCATTTGCCACTCTGGTGGAGCATTGTTCCTCTATGGAAGCACCCGGAGTGGAGACCAAGGAGGATGCTGGGAACCTCCACAATGGAGACCCACAGGAGGGTGGCACAGAGCCCCACAGGGGAAGGAAACAACTCCTGGTGGGGGACTCAGTTGTTATGGGGTAGAACTGGGGGAGGGAGGGGAAAGGGAGGAAAGGTGCCAGCATGGTGCCATGGCTTGGAGGGACAGTAAATGAATCCTCATGATCGTGGGAGCAGTTGCAAGGGGGAGTGAGCTGGATGTCATTATCCACCTAGTTACAAATGACCTGGCAGAGGATGGGATCAGAGCAGTGCAACAGGAGTTAGTGGAGTTGGTGAGGGGCCTTAGACAAGAAGCACACATGGTAACTTTCTCAGAAGTGCTACCTGTCTGTGGCACAGATGAGAGTAGGGTACTCTGCACCATGAAATTCAATGACTGGTTGAAAAGCTGGTGCAGAGCTCAGGGATTTGGCTTCATTGGGGACTGGGGTTCACCTGGAGGGATGCAGGCCTATACTGGCGTAATGGTCTGCATCTATCCAGGAGGTGAACCAGGATCCTAGGTGATAGGTTTAAATGCTTCATTGGCAAGCATTTAAACTAGCCAAGGGGGGGGGGAGAGACACTGAAAAGGAGAAGGGAAACTCTAGCCCCCCCTACAAAATCAGGGTAGTTAGTGAGGTAAACACCAAGATAGAGCAGTTGATAGGGAGAATGGCAGGGGTAAATGGAGAAAAAGACAAAGGCAATAAGGACAGGGATGGGGCAAAAAGAAATAAAGCCATAAAAACGGAGGGTAATGAGTACCAATGCCCGTAGTCTAGGTAAAAAGCTCCCTGAAATGGTGGCCTTGATGGAAGAGGGATGCCTGGATATCATGGCAGTCACAGAAACATGGTACACAGAGAGCCATGACTGGGATGTCTACATACCAGAGTACACAATCCACAGGAGGGACAGGGAGGGAAGAATAAGAGGAGTAGCTCTCTATGTAAGGGAAAGGATCAGAGCAACAGAACTAAAGGGTAAACAGAGAGGAGAGGAGGCACTGTGGGTCACCCTGGAAACTGGAAATGGCATCACAACCCGCACAGGGGTTGTATACAGACCCCCACCTCAGGGGGAGGAAATGGACAAGGAAATGATAGAAGGCATCCTTAAGATGGCAGAGAAAGGTGAGATATTGCTGATGAGGGACCTGAACATGCCAGATGTTAACTGGAGCACCTTTGTTGCAGACATATCCAAGAGCAGGGCCATTCTTGATGCCCTACAGGGGGCATGCCTCAGACAGCTAGTTTTGGAACCCACTTGGGAGGGAGCAATCTTAGACCTTGAACTCTCAAATGGGGATGGAGAGAGGATCTTCCATCTTGAAGTGGGTAGCCATCTGGGAACAAGCGACCACCAAACAGTGTGGTTCACGATAAACTTAGCTGTAGAATTAAGCCATACAAAAGTGAGGGTACTGGACTTCAGGAGGGCTGATTTTATCAAAATAGGAGAGTGCCTCAGAAAAGCACTAGCAAACAATCAAGAAGGTGGGGTGGAGCAACAATGGGGAAACATCAAAACCGCCATCACAGAAGAAACAAGCCTTTGTGTGACACAAATAAACAAATCAAAACAAAAGAAACAAGCATGTGTCAATGATGAATGTTGTCTCACTGGCATTGCTAATGTAGGAGTTAGAGATGCATAATGGGAATGTCAGTGAAGTACTGAACTGACGTCAAACCCACCCTCACCCTACAGAGACTGACAGGTGTTGGGGTGTGCCTTTGGGTCATCAGCTATAATGCTCATGCCATTTTACCTCACCCTACCCTGTAGACACTGACAAGTGTCATGGTGTGCTTTGAGGTCTTTAGGCTTTATACTTACCCCATTCCATAATGAAATACACTGAGATGGGTGCAATATAGGAGAATGGGATGAACGTTAGGGCAGAATACTGCAAGGCACACCTCAATGCATGTCAGTGGCTGCAGGGTGGGGGGTGGGGGTGGAATGGCAAGAGCATTACAGCTGATGATCCTAAGTCACTCCCCTGACTCCTGTCAGTCCCTACAGGGTGGGATGTTACAGTTGGAAACCCTAATGCTGTAGGTGTTTGTTGGTATTTTCACTCCAAATTTTCAACATGGGCTTTTTGTGACCTCACCTCATGAAGAGTGCACTATCAGTTTGTTAGCCAAAAGGTGATTTTGCACAGTGACTGCGCCATTTGGTGACACAAACATGAAAACACATTTTGGGCAGGATGCAAAAAATGACAACTGTATTGTTCATGAGGAGATGTAAAAAAATGACAAGGCTAAAAATCTGGAGTGAAAATATGAAAAATTGGGGAAGTCATGAGCAGGCATGGAAACTGTGCAACACACATCCATAACCCAATGATTTTTGGGATTTTTTTAACCATATTTTCAACATAGGCATTTTAGGACCTCCCCTCATGAACAGTGGTACTGTGATTTTATTAATCTGTCTCAAAAGTTGATTTCCCACAGAGACCACACCATTGTGCGCCAGAGATGCAAAAACATATTTTGGGCAGGATGTGGAAAATGACAGCTGTACTGTTCAT
Organism: Neoceratodus forsteri; assembly: GCA_016271365.2. Taxonomy (NCBI): domain Eukaryota; kingdom Metazoa; phylum Chordata; order Ceratodontiformes; family Ceratodontidae; genus Neoceratodus; species Neoceratodus forsteri. The sequence goes on from CM028131.1 coordinate 14,444,678, forward strand.
AAGGAGATGTGAAAAAATGCCAGTGCTGAAAATCTGGCATGAAAATATTGCATATTTGCGAAATTACAAGGGGTGCGTGGAAACTACACAATGTACACTTGTAACACAGTAATTTTATAGTGTTTCATCACCAGATTTTCAACATAGGCATTTTAGGACCTCTGCTCATGAACAGTATCACCATTATTTTCTCAAACTGTTCTGAAAATTGATTTCGCACAGCGACTGTGCTTTTCTGCACCGGACGTACGAAAACACATTTCAGCCAGGATATGTAAAATGATAACTGTACTGTTCATAAGGAGGTGTGGAAAAATATAAATTTTGAAAATCTGGAGTGAAAATATTACAAATTCACGAAGTTATGAACGTGCGTGGAAACTGCGCAACGCAAGCTCTTAAAACAGCTATTTTTCAGATTTTTTCACCATGTTTGCAACATAGGCATTTTGAGAGTCTCCCTCATGAACAGTGCCACTGTCATTTCATTAATTGATCCCGAAAGGTGATTCCGCACAGTGACCACAAAATCACCTTTCAGGACCGAATAACGCCATGACAGTGACTGGATTCATGAGAAAGGGTCCCAATAATTCCATGTTGAAAATTTGGTGCCAGAGTTCCCCAAAATGTCCAAGATATGCGCCAAAGTTGAAAAAAAATATTTATGCCATTATACAGCTTACCAGCATTTCTTCTGTTCATGGTCGGCTTTGAAGAGTGCAGACGTGTTCCCAGTCCACTGAAGATCATTGCACTATGCTCCGGAGATAAGTATGGGGTGAGGGGAGGTTGTGGGGAGGCAGGGTGCAGAGAGGGTATGCACGGGTTGGAGAGGACCACCAGAGTTGACGAGGGATCATTTTCTGATTTTCAGGTGTAAGAAAAAACTGCAGGTTGTTTTTTTTCACGGGCACTAAGTAACACTGGGGTGGGCTCCCAACGCCACCTGAGTGTTTTTTTTGGGGGGGGTTCTATAGCCGACGGGGGATTGGGCACCACTGTTGGCACACAACAAATGAGGGGGGGCCATTATGCTGATGGGGAGTGGGCTCCCCAGTTGGCAAATTAAACTGGTAAGGGAGGGAAATGATGCCAGGAGGATTGGGCAACCCCTCAGCACACACTTCAAATGGGGAGGGTTGCATTATGCTGATGGGGAGTGAGCTCCCCCCATCAGAAAATTAATGTGGATCAGGGCACTCTGTGGAGGCATGTCACCATGTTTTTTTTTGTAAACTGGTTCACCAGGAAAGGCACACTGCATGAGAAGCTTGTCACTTATTGCAGCAGACCTTTTCTTTGATCTGGTGGCCAGATTACATGTTGCTGGTGTCAGCACCTGCAGCTGACACATTGGGGATTGAGGAATGCACCTACTGATGCATGCCCTGCATTCGCCCAGAGTGACCACGCCTCCAAATATGATACTAATGCAATATGTTGGCTGGTGCACAAGCGGAAGCCAACATAAAAACCACTATGGTTCTCAAAAGAAGTGGTGGGGAAGGTTAGGGAGAAAAAGATAGCATTCAGGAAGTATAAGGAAATACAGAAGGAGCAAGACAGAGAACTGTACCAGTTAAAGCAGAAGGAAGTGGGGAAGGCAGTCAGAATAGCAAAGGACCAAACCAATGAAAAGATAGCCAACTCTATTAAGAAGGAGGATAAAACCTTTTATAGGTACATTAGGGAGCGTAGAAAGACTAAGGCAGGGATACTGAGGTTGAATAAAGAGGAAGGTAGTTGGGCAGAGATTGACAGTGAAAAAGCAGGGATACTGAATGAATACTTCTGCTCAGTATTCACAATGGAAAAGCAAGGGGAGATACCTAATCCAGTCAGCAGAAGCACTCTGGATAGGGGGGTTGATATTAGTCCTTTCACAGAAGAAAGGTTCTAAAAGAACTCTTAAAACTGAAGGTGGCTAAAGCAATGGGGCCTGATGGGATTCACCCCAGAATTCTAAAAGAACTAAGGGAAGAACTAGTAACACCAATGACTACCCTTTTTAATAAATCATGGTAGGATGGTGTGGTACCTGAGGACTGGAGGAGGGTGGATGTAATTCCCCTTCACAAAAGTGGGAGCAAGACAGAGGCAGGAAACTACAGACTTGTCAGTTTGACCTCAGTGATACGGAAAAGGATGGAATCATTTCTGAAGGAAATAAATGTTGAGTACATAGAGGCCAGTGGGGCACAGGACCCAAAGCTGCATGGAATCACAGCAGCAAGGTCATGTCAGACAAATCTAATTGATTTCTTTGAATGGGTGACCAAAGTAGTAGACCAGGGAGGGCCTGTGGACATGGCGTACCTAGACATAAGTAAGGCATTTGACACAGTCCTGCACAAAGATTAATAAATTATCCAGCCTGGGAGTGGGTCCCAGGTTGGTAGCCTGGGTAAAACACTGGCTAAACAACAGGACACAGAGGGTAATAGTAAACGGAGTCCACAGTGAAGAAAGGGGGGTTACTAGTGGGGTACCGCAGGGTTCAGTATTGGGGCCAGTCCTCTTTAATGTCTTTATAAGCGACATTGCAGAGGGACTGAAAGGAAAAGTATGTCTGTTTGCAGATGACACAAAGATCTGCAACAAAGTTGATATGCAAGGTGGGGTAGAAAGGATGAGAAGGGATTTGGCAAGGTTGGATGAATGGTCAAATGTATGGCAGCTTAGAGTCAACTCAAAGAAATGCAAAATTATGCACCTGGGAAACAAAAACCCAGGGGAAGAGTTCACAATGTGGGGTGAGATACTGACAACAACAAAAATGGAAAGGGACCTGGGGGTAGTCATAGCAGATGATCTAAAGGTGGGCCATCAATGTGAGAAGGCAGTAGGGAGGGCTGGGGGGGGATACTGGCATGTATAGGGAGAGGCAGCACCAGTTCAGAACAGGAAGTTGTTAGCCCTCTGTACAGACAGTTGGTGAGACCACATCTGGAGTACTATGTACAGTTCTGGAGACCCCATCTCCATAAAGACATAGACAGGGTGGAGGCTGTCCAGAGGATGACAACCAAAATGGTGCAGGGTCTGCACCAGAAGACATATGAAGAAAGACTAAAGGAGCTTAAGATGTATTGCCTCGAGGAAAGGAGGGAGAGGGGGGACATGATATAAACTTTCAAATACCTCAAGGGAATCAACAAAGCCCAAGAGGGTAGCATCTTTCAGAAAAAGAGATGTGCAAGAACAAGGGGGCACAATTTGAAGATAGAGGGGGGACAGCTCAGAGGAAATATGAGGAAGTATTTCTTCACAAAGAGGGTTGTAGATGCATGGAACAGCCTCCCTGAGGAGGTTGTAGAGTCAAAAACAGTGGGGGAATTCAAGAATGCATGGGACAGACATAAGGCAATTCCAGTGGGGGGGGTAGGAGGAAGTAGGCTGTTGGTTAACTAGGATCTGCAGCTTATCCGTTTTAGGTAGAGAAACTGGCAGACTAAGTGGGCCAAGCGGTCCTTATTTGCCATCAAATTCTTTGTTTCTATGTTTACTCAATCAAGATTATAAGTTTTTTGCAAATATACTGGACCATCGACTGGAAACTATACTGCCAACATTAATTAATAAGGACCAGACAGGGTTTATTTCTAATCAAAGAACAACAGACAACGTTAAGAGGACCCTATATTTATTAGAAAAATAGCCAACTCCCCTTCTCTTTTCATTTTGTTGAGCATGGATGCTCAAAAAGCTTCTGATCGTGTCTTCTGGGAATTTTTGTATCATGTTATAAGGAAATTCAGTTTCCCTCCAGAATTCTATAGAATAACTAAAACCTTATATACCTCCCCGAGGCAGTAGTGAAGGCCAATGGTTCCTTCTCTGACTGCTTCCATTTGGCCAGAGGTAGAAGACAGTGGTGCCCATTCTCCCCTTTTTGTTTGCCCTATATATGAAGCCCATAGCCCAGTTAATAAGGGAAGATGAGACAATAACCAGTTTAGAGATTGGTGGAGTTGTTCATAAAACAGCTTTCTATGCTGATTATTTGCTAATCTACCTGACAAACCCCTCTACCACTTTACCCAGACTTTTTAACAGATTGACTGAAATGATAGTTCTATCAGGATATAAGCTGAATAAATCCAAGACAGAAGTCCTCAGATGGCAATTTGAACCCTCTGAAGGTCTGAGAGACAACCTCCCCCTTAGATGGAACACTAAAAATTTAGATATTTGGGTATCCAGATTCCTCAGGACTTAGGAGATCTGTATGAGGTACATTTCCACCCTATAACTAAAAAGCTGAGGGCTGAATTACAGAGATGGCAGGGCCTCCCCATTCCATTGTCTCAAATGATTAACTGTATAAAAATGACAGTCCTCCCACATTTTCTATACCTATTTCTGAATCTCCCAATCCCAATCCCTGATACAGATTTAAAAAAATGGGATTTTCACAAACCCACTCAGCAGGTAAGGCCCTCTACTCCCAAAGTGCCAACCTCCAAGCACAGTCTTGTGAACAGTTTAACAGAACAAGGTAACCCTCTTGTCTATGAGTTCGGATCATCCTTTGGTCTCAAGTCTTGAAGGGATTCAAACTGTGACCCTCTTGCTAGTGTACCCAATGCACAGGTTCAGATATTTCTGTCTTTGGGGGGCCATATATCCTTGCCTACAGGCACCTAACCAGGTATACAAAGATGAACCCTTCAAACTTTAATAAAACCTCAGATTTACAATGCTTCTCTTTCCAGTTTGGTATCACCATTCAAGCTTATACTTAGTGTCTGCTATAACCATATATTCTTTTCTTACAAATAGAAAAAGAAGTCAAAGACAGACCAAGTATGTTCTAAAAAGAATTTTACTACAATAGATAAAAATATGTAAAACACAAAATACAGAACTCTTATATCACAAGACATACAAATCCTTTAAAAGAACAAGGTTTAAACAGTGCAAATTTCTACTTACAGTACTTAGATTTGACTCTCTTTCTAAATATCTGCATAAAGTGCTCACAGATCTTTCCTTGTCAGAGTCTAGGTAAAAGTGTGTCTAAGTAAAACAGAATTATTCCTTAAAGTAAACTGTATTTGCCAACCCCTTTTGTGTGAGGTCATCTAGCTCCTTCTCTGTCAGATTATATATAAAACATATATATATATATATATATTATACAAAAATAGGATGTCTTTTTAAAGTATTACATTCTGCAACTTCAGCATAATTCATGTCCTTCAAATGACACTTCTTTTGATCTCATAATAAGTTTCCTCTTTCCAGGACATGAAAGCATCTTTATGATTTCACACTTCTATGTAATAACCTGGGTTTTTCCTCCAACGTCATAAAATGGATATGATATAGCAACTACGGCTGTAATTAACTCAGACAAACAGGATCCTTGATTAAGGCCTTCCATGTAACACTTAGTATCTAAAACTCTGTGTGTGTGTGTGTGTGTGTGTGTGTGATCTCACATGCTGTGTCAGCATTTTCTCATCGCGTTCATCTTTCAGCTGAAACCTTGGGGGGATTAGTGAGGTCATTCCTAGAGCATCAGATTTTCAGCAGAGACCGTCAGTAATACATTTTATATAAAAAAAATGATACAGCACTCAGAACTGACTGTCCATGTCACAGGGATAAGATGATATCTGGATATCTATGAAAGGGGAAAAAGGCCTAAAAAAAGCCTTAGAACTGTTACAGTTATCAAAAATTAAAGGAGGCCTAGCCCTACCACATTTAAAATCATACTACCAGGCAGCCCACCTTGCCCATGCTTTACAGTGGTAGGACTCAAACACAGATACACATTGGAAGAGGATGGAGCTTCTGCAGAATGAACAGGGAATTGAATTCATAATTGGATCCCACCCACCTAGAAGGAGTAGGATAAGAGAAAACATACAGTCCTGATTTACAGCACAGATCTTACACATTTGTAGTCTAAAGCTAAAGAATTTTCAAGTAAGGGATTCAGCAGTAGCCCTAATAATCCCTGCTCTAGATAGCCTTTTCTCCCCAGCACAGCAAGATACCACATTTGAAAACTGGAGGAGAAAAGGCCTGAGCCATATATTTCAATGGTTCATTGCAGGAACGTTTGTTTCCTTCTCCCAGATCCAGCAATCATACTCTCTGCGGAAAAAAACTATTTTTATCGGTTCCTTTAGATTTGGCACTATATACAGCATAAATGTGGCTTGAACTGGCAGGTGGCTGAACGCACCCCTTGGTCCAAATAATGATAGAAACTAAAAGTTTCAGCCCTGTATAAAGCTATCCAACCTAACCAAAATAAATCACTTACAAAGATCCCAAAATCCTGGGAAGCTGACTTGGGAGAAGAAATCTCAGAGTCTGAGTGGGTAGGGATATTCACTGATCTCCATAAGTCTATAGCCTCCTACATATGGAAAGAATATGGCTGGAAATGTATAGTGACATTTTTTAGAAAACCACATATCACAGTGAAGTATGATAGACTGGGAAGGGGGGACGTTGCAGGGCCTGTGGAGAGAGTTCAGCCACACATAGTCATGTATTGTGAACATGTCCGGTGCTAAGGGATTTTTTGGGGATGGTGGAGAGCTTGGTACAGCAACTGTTTCCCGAGGTGATCCAACTCTCAATGGGATTGGCACTTTTACACTGGTTCCCTCGAGAAGTAACGAATTTGCATTCTAAACGATTATTGATTATACCTCTTCTAGCTGCTAAAAAAACTATATCCAGAAGGTGGCGCACTCCTGACCCTCCTCGGAGAAGGGAGTGGGAGGACCTGATATACCAGATTTATGAAACAGAAAAAATTACAGCCAAAGTCAATTTCAGAGTAGAGACAGCAAGAGAAATCTGGAATAAATGGCTACAGTGGGTAATGCAATTTAGGCAAGATATTGTACTCTAGGGTTCTGATTATTTCTGTATTGCCATCCACCCCAGTCAGATGGGTAGGAGGATAGTTATGATTTTTTTTGTTTCCCCATATTGTATAATACTGTACAGTGACCTTCAGCTGTATCTCCTCTGTATTTAAGATGGTGAGATTGTAATAACTGAAATAATGTATCCTCTATAATACTGATATGGGGCAGGATTCACAAAAGGGATGCACCCAGCACATCCGAGATGCGTCAGAGTATCCCTGACATGCACCAAAAGGCGATTCTGTAGGGGTCCAATGTGCTGGCACAATCTTGATGCACCAGCGCATCGCAGATGCGCCGCACACAGCCAGTAATGATATGTGGTGCATCTGGAGGGGCTGAGAAAGGGACGTGCCCATGCATACCAGGCACAACCCCATTCACAGCCTAAACTGGTGGCACATCCCCAGGGCAAGTCCAGGGATGTGCCACAGAAAGATAAATCTAGTTCTTCTAGACTTAAGTGGGTGGCTGCCCACAGGCAGGCTGCCATTCTGCAGCCTGCACAGCCTGGTATGCATTACACACCCCAACCAGCCCATAGCAGGGGGGCCATATCTGCTTTCAATGGGGGGGACTGGTCATAGGGGCTGTGGAGGTGGAAAGCAGACACTACTCAATAGCCTGCAATGGGGGCCCTAAAATGGCACCCCTGGCCCATAGTACTATACCATCTGTCACCCAGTAAGGTGCCAGGTGGTATTGTGGTACCCCCTTCGCACCTGTAGAGCTCATCCTGGGGTTTTACATTACAATGCTCTGGTGACAAAGTGACCTCCCCACACCCCTGGCACAGCAGCCCAGACCAGCTGCCCATTGTCACTGCCATCGGCACTGCAAGCAGTACCCTTCGGGGCTGCTGTACTAGGGGTGTTGTGTGTTTCACTACTGCCAACAGGGCATTGTACTGTATGGCCACCAGGGATGGGCTGCTAAGGGTGGGGAGGGGTCCCTCATTCCACCAGGGCAGGTGCTCAGCTACGTCTGCACTGCCATCCTTGAAGGGTGCCCAGCACATTCCACCAACACATCCCTGTTGTGCCTATGCAAATGGGGCCATAATGGCAAGCAAATGTCCCCATTGCACTATGCATGCCTAATGGCCTCATTTGCATCCTTTGGCTGTGAATGGCAATTTTGGGTGCAGCGCATCCTGAGATGTGCTGCCCCAGTGGGTTCACAGCCTGAAGCAGGGGATGCGCTGGTGCAGTCTGGGATGCGCTGGTGCATCCTGGGTGGGGCACAACTGTGCTATTCACAAAGGGGATGCGCCGGGGGCATCTCCACGTGCCTCCTCTGTCAAAAGCTCATTTTACACTCAGCTCAGCACCCCTGTGCCGGGGCAGCCGAGATGCACTGAGTGCATCTCCTTTGTGAATCCTGCCCATACATCTGAATAAATACAAGAATAAAAAAAGAAAACAGACAGAAAACAAGACCTGCTGTCCCCATGCCCTGAAATCAAAGACATACTCCCCCAGTCTCCCAGCACAGGAGCTATACTCCCCCAGTCTCCCAACATGGGAGCGGTACTCCACCAGCCTCTCAACATGAGGGCTGTACCCCCCCACACACACACACACTCCCAACACAAGCTGTATTCCCCCAATCTCCCAACAAAGAAGCTGTACAACCCCAGTCTCCCAGCATGGGAGCGGTACTCCACCAGCCTCTCAACATGAGGGCTGTACTCCCCCAGTTTCCCAACAGAGGAGCTGTGATCCCCCGGATCTCAGCATGGGGGCTGTACCCCCCTCACACACACTCCCACCACAAGCTGTATTCCCCCAATCTCCCAACAAAGGAGCTGTACAACCCCAGTCTCCCAGCATGGGAGTTGAATTTTCCCATTCTTCCACAATGTTTATTTATTTATTTCAAAGTTGGTAACTGGGAGAGGCACACTGAGCTGAGGCTCATTTCCAGGTATGTCCCAGGGAAGGGGGAAATGGAGCGAATACAGGGAAAAATACAAGTTTTACAATCATATTACTGCATACAATATACACAATTTACAGCCAGTCATAAAGTACAGAAAGGTTACAAAAACAAGCATTTGTCAATGCCGAATGTTTGCTTGCTGTTATTAGCACTGGAAATGCAGGAGTTAGACAGATGCAGAATAGGAATGGCAGTGAAGTATTGAACTTCACCCCAAACCCGCCTCCATCCTGTAGAGATGGACAAGCATTGGGATAAGTGTTTAGGTCATCGCCCATGACGGTCATGCCATGTCACCTCACCCTATTCTACAGACACAGAAACATGTTGAGATGTGCTTTAGGGTGTTTGGCTTTACAGTGACCCCATTCCATAAGGACATACAGCAAAATGGGTGCAGCATAAGAGAATGGGGTGAAGTCTGGGGCCGAAGAGTCCAAGGTGCACCTCAATGCCTGTCAGTGGCTGGGGGTGGGGTGGGATGGCATGCTCATATAACAGTAATTTCTTGGATTTTTTCCACCAAATTTGCAACATAGACTTTCTGAGAGCCCATCTCATGAACACTGGCACTGTCATTTTGTTACTCGGTCCTGAAAGGCGATTCCACGCAGTGACCATGAAATCACCTTTTGGGACAGAATAATGCCATGACAGTGGCTGAATTCATGAGGAGGGTTCCCAATAACCCCATGTTGAAAATTTGGTGCCAAAATTCCTAAAATGCCTGAGATATGCACCAAAGTTGAAAAACCCTATTCATGCCATTATACAGTTTACGGCATTTTCTCAGTTAGTGGTTGGCTTTGAAGAGTGCAGACGTGTTCCCGGTCCACCAAGAATCATTGCGCTGGGCTCTGGAGGTAAGTATGGGGTGGGGGTGGGGAGGCATGGTGCACAGAGGGTGGGCTTGGGTTGGGGAGGCCGCCAGACTCGATAAGAGACTGTTTTGCTTTACAGGGGAAAACAAAATATCGCAGGACTTTTTTTTAACAGGGACATTTAACCTGACATTTGGCACACTGGGTGGGCTCCTGCATGCCAACCTAGTGTTTTTTTGGGAAGGACTGTAGCCGATAGGGAATTGGGCACCCCTGTCGGCATGTATGGGGGGACACAATAGTTGGGGGGATTGGGCACCCACCTTGGCACAAACCAACATTTGTGGAGGGGCATTATGCCATTGGGGAGTGGGCTCCCCCGTTAGCTAATCAAACTTGGACGGGGACTGAAGCCGACGGGGATTGGGGCCCCCCGTCAGCAACAAAAAACTGTTCGGAGGTTACATGCTGCCGAGGGGGATTGGGTACCTCCTTGGCACTGGGGGATGAATAATACTGTTTGTGAATGTGGTGGCAAGCCATCCACCATGTTCACAAACAATATTATGCTAGGTAACGTTCCGCCCTGCAATGACGGGTTGCTCCCTCATTGCTGCAGAATGACTGATGCTGCAATGACAACACAGCTCATGATTGCTGTGGTGAAAACGTTTGTACTTGGTGGCACTTTTGGAGACCAGTGTCATTGGCACACTGTGCCTCCATTGGTCCACCATGCCAAGCCCCCAAATGCAGTGTCTCCCTTGGCTGCCACAGTGCCATGCCTCCACAACCCACTTCTACCCTAAGCTGTTGCATAATGTTTCTTGCACATGCGTACAAGCAAACATAAAAATTTCAGGAGGCATAAGTAAATAAGTGAAAACTGCATTGTTTCAAAGATGAGTGAAAGAGTAAAAAGACTGGGGTAAGCAGAAGGTAGTAAGCAATTGTTGAGGCAGTCTGAGATGAGTGCATAGAGGAAATGAGAAGGTGCATTATCTTATACCAGCAACAGAAGAAACAGAAGAATGAAGGTGAGGTCAGATCAAGTGTAATCAGGAGTCTGAGAACAGAAAATGTTGGGATAGGGTCTTTTTAGACCCAGCATTGAGGGTTTCTAATGGAGAGTGGAAGAGCATTCCAGAGAGACAGAGACAGAGAGAGAGAGAGAGAGAGAGAGAGAGAGAGGGAAGCCTATATGAAAAGGCATCAAAGCCAGAGCAAAACAGGGAGTGTGGGTGGGAGAAAGTGTGGGTATCTTTAGATCAGTGATCATAGGGTGCCTCAGATGCTGCAGAGAGGAGAAAAGAGAGGTAGGAGGGGAGGGACCCAAACCAGAATTTGGAAATGAAGAGAGATGACTGTAGCATATGGCAACAGTGAAGAGAGGAAAGGGAGATGGAAGAATAGTGGGAGCAGTAATGTGTGCGAGGAGGGGCATTTATCATTGTAAAGCAGCAAAACCATTATGGAAGGTGTTGAGCCTGGCTAAAGAGGAGGCAGAGGTAGTACCATAAATCACATCAGCATAGTCAAAAGAGGGTAGAATAATTTTAGTAAGGAGTACATGATGAGCAGGCAGGGGGAAGGAGCCATTAGTTCTGCACAGGGATCCCAGTTTGGGGCAAAGGTGAGAGTACTCAGCTGCCCTACACAAGAGACCACTTGCAGAGTCATCAACAAGCACCGGAGAACGAGAGGCAGTGCAAGGGAGCTCAGCGGAGCTCTGCAACTGAGAAGGGGACTTGTGCTTAAATTTTGAAAAGGGCACGAGTCACCAAAGGCTCTGCTGCCATACAAAAGGGGAGGCTTGCAGAGTCAGTGACAAGCGCCAGAGAGTGAGAGAGAGTGAGAGCGAGCTCAGTGGAGCTCTACAACAGATGAGTGAGGGGACTTGTGTTTGAATTTTTCTCCCATCCACCCGACCTACACCACCTCCCTTTTTAATAGTCTTCTGGGCTGGCAATAAGGAGGAGCTTCTCTGGATTTTGACCTAGCATGGGGGTGTGGTGCTTGGCCTATTGAGGAGAAGGGATCTTCTGCCAGGTACAGCAATTCCTGGGGATTGCACTTTGGAACAGAGACAATATGAACATCTGAGGGGTGGAATTGTGCTAATCTATGCTTTATTCAGGATACAGGCTCACAGTACAGAACTTGATTGAATGTGATTTCAGCCTGCTTTACCCCTATCAGCTGGGTGGAAGTAGTGTGTCATTTTGTGGAGGGAACAATATTTTTGAGTAGGGTCAGAAACCAAGGATGGACGCCAGAATGGGACAGGGGCCACATGTCACTAGGGCCGGCATCTTTGGAAGGGTGGTGGGGAGCATGAGGTGTGGGTCTGCCATGATCCTGGACTGGGCTTTGAGGATGGGGGCAGTGTATGGTTTGTAGCCAGCTGGCTATTTTAAAGGAGGAGCTGTGGTGGTTAAGGAGGAGGAGGAGCTTAGAAAGCAGGGCAGGCGAGTTTGGAGGTCATCCTGTCAGGGGAAGGGGATGGGGGGTGATGGCAGAGCAAATAGGTCCAGAAGCCAAACCAGGGATCAGAGGCACAGGCAGAGTAGAGGGGCAAGGGAGGGTGTGTATGAGACAAATGGGGGGGCTGCCCGGGGGGGTAGGTTGCAAGATGTACCATAAGAACCAGCAGTTAGCTGGGGGTAGAGGAGGACCGGGGAGGATAGGGGAGGAGCATGTTGGAGAGGAGAACCAGCAGGGGATGCAAAGTAGGATGCATGGTGCTTAATAACAGATTCACACCTTTGCTATTAAGGAGGGAGGGGGAGGGGGACCATACTGGTGGGTAAGTGGACAAGGATGTGAGGGGCAGACTGGCAAAGGGAAAGGGCAGGAAAAGCACAAGTGGCAGGGATAATGGGTGCCACTAAGGAAGGAGGGAGAGGTGGATGCAACTGGGGGGAGAAGATTCAGAGTAGGGAAAAGAAGGAGATGAGCTCTGCTAGGGGGTAGTGGGAAATAGGTGCTCAGAAATGGCATCGAAGGGTGTAGGGGAAGGATTGGAGATCAGAGGGAGGGGGAAAGGACTGTGGATGCCCAGAAGTCAGGAGTCAGGCTGGTAGTGGGTGTCAGGGGGATGGGAAGAGCAGGGCAGAGGCAGTGAGAGGGGTAGAAACAGGGAAGAAGTTGTAGGAGTCACAGATGGTGCAGAGGGTGACTGTAAGGGGCAGGGCATTGTGGACCCTGGTGATGAGGAAGGGGTAAAAGGGAGGGAGGGTATGGGACATGAACGGGGGGTACTTGTGCTGGGGGATCCTATTAAAGGGGGTCCATGGGGCAGAAGGGGGGAAGGCACAGTTGTATCTGGGTTGAAGCTATCCCTGGGTTGACTGTGGGAAAGGTGGGGCAGGCACTTCAAAAGAGCACAGGGAAGGGGAGAAAGAAACCTCACATAGTGTTGCACATGGGTACACATGACTTGGCAGGGGTGGCTGTAGAGGTGGTAAATGGGAGGTTCGAGGAGATGGGTAGGCAATGTGAGGAGGTTGGGGGGTCAGTGGCATCTCTGAGGTATCTCTGGTACCATGTGCGAGAACAGGGAGGAAAAGAAATCTAGAGGAGTTCAACGAGTGACTATGGGATTGGTGCCATACTAAGAAGAATGGTTTAGTGATGGACTGGGGTAGGATCTGGGGTAACAGTGACTTACACATAGGGGACAGGTTACACTTGAGTGGGGAAAGGAGGACTGAAATGTGGAATAGAGGAGTATATAGCAACTAAGGTGGATTAAAACTAGGAGGGGGTGGCAAGAGGACTGCTGTTAGGAAAAGGTTCTGGAAAGGAGAGCCTAGCGAGGTCACCCCCCTAGTTATGGGCAAAGGCAGAGGTGAAGAGACACAGGGAGGATGCATGCGGGGTCACCAGGTTGGAGTACAGATGGCACTGTCCCACTGTGATAATGGGGCAGATAAAGGGAGCAGACCACCGAGAGGAGGGGGAGTAAAATAAGAAGATGAGGGGAGAGAAGAAGGGGAATGGATGGAAGGTGGTCTCCCTAAACGAAAGAAGCCTGGATAATAAAATTGCAGAACTTCAGGCACTCCTTACATTGGGAAAAGTGGACATTGCTGCAGTGACTGAGACTTAGGCTACCTAGTACCATGACTGAGATTTGGCAATCCCGGGGTATAGTATTTACAAGAAGGAGCAGGGGGTTGGGAGAGGGGGTGGGGTAGCACTCTATGTGAGAGAAAGGATCAATTGTACGAGGGACGGGGGAGTAAGGGAGGACAGAGGCACTATGGGTCCAGCATTGCGACTCCAAGGGTAGAAAGCTGAGACCTCCAGCTCAATCAGCAGAACTGGACAGGGAGCTAGTGGAGCAAATAGGGAGGGTGCGTAGAAAGGGAAGCGTGGTGATGGTGGGGGATTTCAATCTGCCAGGGGTTGACTGAAGCACACCTTCCACCCCGAGCACCAGGAAGTAGGTGATCCTGGATGCAATCCAGGATGGTCTCCTGATGCAGATGATAAGTGGGCCCACAAGACTAGGTAACACGCTGGACCTGGTGCTATCAAATGAGGAGGAAGTGAAAGAAGGAAGGGTTGAGAACCCACTAGTTGGTAGCAACCACCAAACAGCATGGTTCATATTCACATTGGGCAGGGAGACTGGAGGCACAGGTACTAGAGTGGTGGATTTTAGGAAGGTAGACTTTTGGAGGATGAGAGAACTACTGCAAGGGAGTCTCCAGGGTATTAGGCCAGAGATGGATGCAGAGCAAAAGAGGGAAACTATCAAAACTGGGCTAGCAGAGGCTATAGAAGCCTGCACCAGGACTAGAAGCAAGATGGGCTGAGCCAGGAAACCATGCTGGCTGAACAGTGAAGTGCTGGAGGGGGTGAGGGTGAAGAGGGCTGCATACAGGAAATTCAGGAGAACAAGGAAAAAGGAGGATAGGGAGCCTAACGAGAATTGGTCCAGGGTGGGGACAAAGTGGATGAGAATGGCTAAGGCCACCAGGGAGCAAAGGTTAGCACAGGGCATTAAGGGAGGGGAGAAGGACTTATTTAGCTATGTCATGGAAAAGAGGAAGTACAAGGACTATATAGTGAAGATAAAGTGGGGAGGGGAATGGGTGGAAAAAGGAGAAGAAGAAGCAGAAGTACTGAATGAGTACTTTTGCTCTGTTTTCACTAAGGAGAAGGATGGATCATTACCACCATGGATTGGGAGGGTGGAGGGGGGAGAGGAGACGACAGACACAAGGATCACAGAGAATAGAGTGCTAGATGTGTTGAGGGCCTTAAGGGCGGACAAGGCACTGGGTCCTGATGGCATCCACCCCAAGGTGTTGAGGGAGAAGGCAGAAGTGTTGACAGAAATTCTGGCAGATCAGTTTAGCACCTCCCTGGACATGGGTTGTGTGCCTCAGGACTGGAGGGTGGCCAGTGTGGTGCCCATACACAAGAGTGGGCCTAGGGAAGAGCCAGGAAATTATCGGCCCGTAAGTCTAACTTCCATAGTGAGAAAGCTTATGGAGACGATAATGAAGGAAAGACTGTTGATGTTCCTCAAGGACAATGGCCTCCAGGATAGGCGGCAGCATGTGTTAGTCTTGGGGAGGTTTTGTCACACAATTCTAATAGAATATTACAGCTGGGTACCAAGGGAGATGGATGGGGGCCATGCTGTAGATGTACTGTACTTGGTCTTCAGCAAGGCTTTCAGTACAGTGCCACATGGGAGACTGGGTGGGGGAAGCTGACTGCTGCAGGGATGGGAAAAAAGTTGACAAACTAGATAGAGAACTGGCTACAGGGGAGGATGCAATAGGTGATTGTGGGGGGGGGGCTCTCGACACCCAGAATGGTGACAGGCGGTGTGCCACAGGGCTCAGTGCTGGGACTGGTGATATTTGAGCTTTATATCTCAGATATTGCACATGGAGTTGGGAGCAGGGTTAAACTGTTCACAGACGATACCAAAATGCAGGCAGTGGTGGATGAAGAGGATGGATGGAAACAATTGCAAGGGGACCTAACCAGACTGGAGGTGTGGTCAGGGAAGTGGCAGTTGGGATTCAATGCAAGCAAGTGCAAGGTAATGCACTTCGGGGCAAAGAACCCATGGAGAGACTACTGACTAGGTGGGGTCAGGCTGGGTTGCACTGAGGAAGAGTAGGACCTAGGGGTGTTGGTAACAGGGAGCATGACCAACTCTGCCCAATGCAGGAAAGAAGGTGCTAAGGTGAAGAGGATACTGGGTTGTATCGCAAGGACTTCTTGTCCAGGCAGAGGGAGATGATCCTGCCCCTCTACAGATCTTTGGTCAGGCCTCACTTGGAGTACCGTGTGCAATATTGGTGGCCATATCTGAAGAGGGCATTAATTTACTGGAGGGGTGCAATGGAGGGCAACAAAAATGTTGCAGGGGATGGAAGGAAAGACCTACGAAGACAGGTTGCAGGAGCTGAATATGTACACACTGGAGGAGAGGTGGGATGGGGGATATAGAAACATAGAAGTTGACGGCAGATAAGGACCGCAAGGCCCATCCAGTCTGCCCATTTCTTTTTCTACCTTATAAATGTGCCATATTCCTTTGCTCTGTCAATGGCCTATCTATTCATACTCATCTGTATTGCTCCCTTATGCCTGTCCCATGCCTGTTTGAAGCCCTGCACTGTATTCATATCCACCACTTCCTGAGGTAGGCCGTTCCATGCATCCACCACCCTTTCCATGAAAAAGAACTTCCTCGCATTACCCCTTAATCTGCCTCTCTCTGATCTCATGCTGTGTCCTCTTGTCCTGCTATTGTTCTTATATTGAAACATGTTAGACGCTTTCACCTTGTTAATGCCCTTAAGGTGTTTGAATGTTTCAATCATATCACCTCTCTCCCTCCTTTGCTCTAGGGTATACATATTGAGTTCAGTTAATTTGTCCTCATATGTTTTCTGATGCAGTCCCTGCACCATTTTGGTTGCCCTACTCTAGACTGCTTCAGTTTGGTTAATGTCCT
Organism: Neoceratodus forsteri; assembly: GCA_016271365.2. NCBI lineage: Eukaryota > Metazoa > Chordata > Ceratodontiformes > Ceratodontidae > Neoceratodus > Neoceratodus forsteri. Next base: position 14,461,333 of record CM028131.1, read on the forward strand.
TGTGAAGGTGTGGCCTCCAGTACTGCACGCAGTACTCCAGATGGGGCCTAACCAGTGTCTTGTAAAGAGGGATTATTACTTCCCTCTTCTGACTTGTGATACCCCTACTAATACACCCCAACATTCCTCTAGCCTTACCTACTGCTTCAGAGGTCTGCTTGGATAATTCTCAGGTCATCGGTGATGATGATGCCCATGCCCTTTCTTCCCTGTGACTGCCAGCATCTCCTCCCAGCCTATAGATGGCTTCAGGGTTTCTCTTCCCTACGTGCATTATCTTGCACTTCTTTGCATTAAACCCCAGTTGCCACTCTTTTGACCATTTTGCTAGTTTATCCAGATCTCTTCTCATTCTGCCCACCCCATCTGGATCATCTACTATTTTGCAGATCTTGATGTCATCTGCAAACAGACAAACCTTACCCTCCAGTCCATCTGCAGTGTCACTGATGAAGATATTGAAGAGGACTGGTCCCAGGACTGATCCCTGAGGTACCCCACTTGTGACTTGCATCTCTTCTGACTGTGTACCATTTACCGCCACTATCTGTTTTCTGCCCGTCAACCAGTTTGCCACCCAGTTGACCAATGTCTGACCCACCCCGAGCCTACCCAGCTTATTAATCAATCTTCTATGTGGAACAGTATCGAAAGCTTTGCTGAAGTAAAGGTAGGCAACATCAACTGCTCCCCCTTGGTCCACCAGTCTGGTTACCCAGTCAAAGAAATCTATGAAATTAGTTTGACAGGACCTTCCTTTTGTAAACCCATGCTGTCTTGGATCCTGTGCTCCTATGGATTCCAGATGTTGCACTATCCTTTCCTTAAGGAGTGTCTCCATAATATTGCCCACTACTAAGGTAAGATTGACTGGTCTGCAGTTCCCTGCCTCCTCCCTGCTACCACTCTTGTGGAGCGGGATCACATGAGCCCTTATCCAGTCTTCTGGAACCTCTTCTTGCTCAGAGACTCACTAAACAGTTCTGATAATGGCTCTAGTAGTTCCACCCTTAGCTCCTTTAGTACCATGGGATGTATGCCATCAGGTCCCATTGCATTGCCCACCCTGAGCTTAATGAGCTCTTGTAGGACCCTTTCTTTTGTGAAGGGACTAGTGCACACCTCCCTCCCTCCGTTGTCCATGGTGCAGAGCTGTGGGCCCTGCTCTACCTTCTCTTCAGTAAATACTCAGCAGAAATATCTATTTAGGATAGATGCTTTTACATGGTCCTCCTCCTCACACGGCCCCTTTGTTCCCTTTGATCTTAGCAATACCCTCTCTGGACTTTCTCCTTTTACTAATGTATCTATAGAAAGTCTTGTCACCTTCTTTTACTGTTTGTGCTAGTGCTTCCTAGGTTTGGGCCTTTGCCTGCCTTACTGACTTCCCTGCTTCCCTTTTGGAAGTTTGATATGCCTCCCTATCTTCATCCTGTTGCATTCCCTTATATTTCCTGAAGGCCAGCCTTTTGGCTCTGACCTTTTCTGCTACTGTGTTTGAGAACCAAAGTGGCTTCCTTCTTCTTTTGCACATCCTTTTCTCACTAACACAATGGAATGTTGCTTCAAGTATTGCATCTTTAATGCTTGCCCACTTTGCCTGTACCCCCTCACCTGTATTTCTTTTTGCCAGGGCTAGCTTAACTCTGTTGGCCATCTTATCTAAGTCAGCTCCTCTGAAGTTCCATATTTTTGCCTTGGAATGGGATGATTTTGTTCTAGTGGCCAAATTGAACCATACCAAGTGATGGTCATTGGCCCCCAGGTGACCTTCTACCTGGAGATCTGTGATCCTTTCCCTATTAGTCAGTACTAGATCTAGGATAGCCCTGTCTCTTGTGGGTTGTTGTACCAGTTGTTTGAGGCCCTCCCCCTGCAGGGAATCCACCATGTGTCCAGTTCTGGCAGATGTCCCTGCTGGTATTGACCAATCTGTATCTGGCATATTGAAGTCTCCCATTATCAGAACCTCCCCTTTAGCTGTCATGTTTTGTATATCTTCTAACAGTAATGTGTCTATGTCCTCCCCCTGGTCTGGAGGCCTGTACACAACCCCTGTTTGTATGGCTGTCCCATTTCCTGTTTCCAGGGTGACCCACAGTTCTTCTAGCTCGGTATGTGTATTCTGAATTTCTGTAGCTTTGATATTTTCATTGACATAAAGGGCCACTCCACCCCACCCCCTTTTGCACCTCGGAATCTTCTAAACAGTACATAGCCAGGTACTGAAGTCTCCCAGGTCTGGTTACTGGTAAACCATGTCTCGCTAATGGCTACTATATCCAGTTTAGCCTCTGTCATTATTACCTGCAGGTCTGGGATCTTGTTTCCCAGACTGCGAGCATTTGTGCACATGATTTTCCATTGTTCAGATTTCAGTGTGTTAGTTGTTGGGTGAGATCCGGTGTTTCTCCTGTGCATCGTATGAGGAGCCGGGCCTCTTTCTTTACCTAGTGATGCAAATGAACTACAAACATGCTGAAATCCTGTTTGACCTCTAGCTGAGGGGGGAAGGGTGTTCTTCCCATTCAACATATGGGGTGCTGCACCCCCTCCCCATTTGCTAGTTTAAATATTCTGCAAAGACATCAAACTTCTGCCCCAATGCACTAACTCCCTCCTTAGTCAGATATAGTCCATCAAATTTAAAGAACTTTCGCTCCCAAAACTGTTGCCAGTTCACTACAAATCGGTGTCCTTTTTCCTGGCACCAGCCCTTGAGCCACATGTTTAGCTCCCCTATCTCCCCTTCTCTGACCTTCTGTCCATCTTCCCCCCTATCCCAGACTGGCAGGATCTCAGAGAAGGAGATGTCGGATGAAATGGATGATAGTTTGTCACCCAGCCTGATTAGGTGTTCCTTGGTCTTCACAACTGACTGGCTGGCGAGATCATTAGTCCCTATGTGTGCCAGGACATCAATGTTTTCTCCTGTTTCCTGAACAATTTTAGCAATGTGGTCAGTGTCTCTCTACGCTGATATACCTAGGAGACATCTGACCATTACCCCTGTCTGGAGATATGTATCAACTCCTCGAATCATGGAGTCTCCTATGATTAGAAGTTTTTTGGATTTCCGTTTTGCTTTTTTCATTTTGGTTCCTGTTTTGGGTGCATTTTGTTGTGCTAGCTCCTGTGCTGCTGTGTCCTGGTCTGCAATGTCCTCTGCCCCTTTGTTTGATTTCGGAGATAGAGGCAGATACCTGTTTGTAGTTTTTATATGGTTTGTGGAGGTGATATGTTGGAGAACACCGAGTGATGAGGCACCCGATTTGCCCCTCCTAACCACCTGCCAAACTCCAGGACCAACTACCCTCTGCAGTCAATGTTCTTCTGTTGGATGTTGGGGAAGTGGCGGGTGATTTTTATAATATATTTCCTCTTGAATATGCAATTTGAGGTGCGCAATCTCTGCCTATGCTGCCTGGAGCTAAGCCCTTAGATCTCCAATGGCCCAGCATGTAGGACAGTGTCATAAATCCTGTAAAACTGCCCTTCTGAAAAGTGTTCCACAGTACCTGCAGTTAATGATATCCATTCCAGGTAAGTTGCTTGGTTTATAACCTGGTCAGAGTAATTAGAAGGAAGAAAATGAAAGCAAAAGTTTGATTTTGTGTTTTGATTATTTTTAAATAACTTGTTATAATAAGTTATATTACTAATGCCCCTGTAAATGAGGTCACTGTATGGATACCCCTCTGATCAACCCCTTCCTGCTTTGCTACAGGAAATGTCATGACTATGCTACCCTATAAAAGGAGTGTAGTGTGGGGTGGTTGGGGATGGGGGTAGGTGGCTGGGCCCTTCCCCTGCTGAAAAAGAAGAACCACAGATGAAAGAAACAAGGAGGTAAGAGCAGAAACAATCAGCCAGCAACAAATGCAGTAGCCCTGAAAACTTACCCTAATGACAGATAAATCTGTGAAACCTGTAAAGCACCACCTGTAGTAATTTCACAGAAGATATACCCTGTAAGAAACACTTTGCTACAGAGAAAAATAAAGCAGTAACAGAAGATATACCTTGCAAAAGACAATTTGAATCAGAAGATTACAGCAATAATCTGTAAGCACATACCTGTGGGCACACACTGTAATAATGCAGCAGAATGTATACCCAGCAACAATTTGAATCAGAGAAAAATAAAGCAATAAAATGTTAGCAACAAACAGTAACAACCCCTGTGAGTACAAAATAAAAATAACAACACACAGTAAACCTGCCTAGCCAAAAGAAGCCTTAATCCTTAACTGTTGCTCTGGTAAGTTTATTTGTTCTGTCCTTTCAAGCAACCTAGGAGAAAAGAGCTCAGGTGAAGCTAGGTGCCTTGGCCAGCAAACCTAGTCTTATGATTGAAACTTTCAAATATTTGAGAGGGGGTAAACAAACCTAGTACTGAAGAGGTGTTTAAACTGAAGAACAGTAGGGACACGAAGGGACACAAGTTAAGATTGAAGGGGGGAAGATTCAGGAGGGAGATGAGGAGGCCTTACTTCACCGAGAGGTTGGTGTCTAAATGGACTGCTCTACCAGATGGGGTGGTATCTTGTAAGACAGTAGGAAGTTTTGAAGAAGGAGTGGAAAAAGGCAAGAGGGAGGGTCTGGGTGCCGGGGGCTGAGGCAGTTATGGGAGAGGCAGATAGGGAGGGGGGTTAGGAAAACTGCAATCTAGGGTGCTAACTACACACTCAGGCAGACATCGATAGACCGAAAGATCTGTTTCTGATGGCAGTTTCGTATGTTCATAATATTCTTGATGTGTTTCATGTAGTCCAGTCTGTGGTTGAACAGGACACCTGGGTATTTATTTATTTTTTTTAATTTTTATTTTTAGTCTTTAGTAACCGGGTAACCCACTGTGCTATACTACCTCCTTAACTGGCAAACCTTTCCTACCTCTCTCAGTCTACACACTGGATGGATCCATATGGGAGGAAGTCACCTACTACTATTTGTAGTAGGGGACTTCCTCCCATATGGGTCCATCCAGTGTGTAGATTGAGAGAGGGGAGGAAAGGTTTACCAATTAAGGAGGCAGTATAGCACAGTGGGTTAAGGCTCTGAACTGCAGATCTGGAGACCTGGGCATGAATCCTACGGCCACCTAGTGGCCTACTGTGTGATCCTGAGCAAGTCACTTAACTTCCTTGTGCTCCCAGGCTGCATCTGGAAACAAGCTTCAGCTTAGTGTGCTACTCCTGGTTTGATGTGCTTACGCAACTGAATGAGATAATTTAGATAATGCTTTTGTAACTTGAGTTTTCTTTGTGGTTTTCTGCCTCTCTATCAGTGGTATATACCACCCTGTAGGAGTACGATGCAAGGAACCCTAGAGGAGGGTTCCCCCCCTACAGGTGCCGGGAATTAATGCATTGGCTAAAGGTAGGGTAGGAAGAAGCCCACGTGGAAGACAGACAAGTGGCTGGAGGAGATGGGGTGGATGGTGGGCAATGAAAAAGCATCCTGACAAAGCCCAGGATGTAGTGACATTTTAAGCTCGATGGGGGAGTGACGTAGTTGCTCCGCCCATCGGACCATGGGCTTAAAGCTTTCCCATTTGATGTGCTTACACAACTGAATTTAGATAATGCTTGTGTAACTTGAGTTTTCTTTGTGGCTTTCTGCCTCTCTATCCGTGGAATATACCACCCTGTAGGAGTACGACGCAAGGAACCCTAGTGGAGGGTTCCCCCCCGCAGGTGCCGGGAATTAATGCATCAGCTAAAGGTAGGGTAGGAAGAACCCCAAAAAGAATACCTAAAGATGTCAAGCATTGAAGAGGCGAGGATGATGAATAATTTCTGTGAAGAGCAGGGCTAACTTCCTAAGGAGAGAGGGGAAAGCCGGGGCCACCATCTGCCTCCATCCAACAGCAGAACCAAACTAACTAATGAGAAGAAAGCACTAACTCTAACTAATATTATGACCATTGGCACAGAGGAGAGGAAAAATCCCTTTAAGAAGGAAACCTCTGGGGATCCAATGCCTAGGTCGCCTTCCCTCCAGGCTAACTACGTTTGATTTGATGATGTATGTCGATAAAGAGAATGGTTCGTAGATGAGGGATATAAGTAGATAGGATGACGATGGGATAGGGAAAACCCTAAAAGATGCACAGACAAATAAGGAACATGAGCAGACACTAAGGTTGAAGAGGCATGCTAGATTATATGATGTAAACGATTAGACTCTCATGATTAGACTCTGAGGTAGTATGGAATTCAATGATAGGGATGTCTGAGTAAGCGATGTAAAGAGATAAACCTTGAAGTAATGCTGAGTGAATGATGACTGGAGATATGAACTTGATACCTGCAGCCACGGGTGATAGGTGGCATAGGAGTTATGGTAGGCACACGAGTTATGAAAGGTACGCCAAAAAGAATATTGAATGCAGGCAGCGATTGGGGTGAGTCCTCGATGGTCAGTATGGAATGTGAAGAAGAGGGAACAGGAATGAACCTGAAAGTGAACTTCAGTACTGGAGGAGAGCAACCAGCCAAGCAACAATGCTATGAGGTGCTAGCCCATAGCAAAGGGCAAAGGACAGGAAGGCATAGCCAGGAGTGGAGACAGAGATAAATTGAGACGAATGACGTTGCAGGCCGGAGGCAGGCAGTCGAGGCATATGGATGGAGAGATCGAATTAGAAGATGGAATGGCAACCAAAGTCATAAACTGAAAACAGGAGGCAGGATAGCCGTGGGTCGAGGAGGTGGCATAGGAGCCATGATAGGGGTGCCCAAAAGAAAGAACAAATGCAGGACATGTTTGGAGGGAATCCTCAACAGCCAGCAAGGGAGGAGAACTGCAGGAGGGGAAGTCGGAGGAAGGGGCACGTGTGAAAGAGCACAGCTGGGAGCAGCAGATGATATGCACGTAGGGCACATCCAGCACACTAAAAGGAATGGAGGGCTACATATCCAGAGCCAGAGCTGCCCACAGAGCAGAGGGACAAGTCAAGCAGAGGGGAGAAGCAAGACTGGAACGAGGAGCACAGCAGGTCAGGATCATACCAAATGAAGCCAAACCTGCATAACGAGTCAAGAAAGGAGCATGGGAACCAATAAAAGGTATAAAAGTTGAGGGGAGAAAAAATGAGTGAGGGAAGGAAAGAGAAGGACCCAGTGGTCTACATGAGGGAAGGGCACAAAGTGAATCATGCACAGAATAAGGCATTGAGGTCTCGATAAAGGCACAGGTAAGCAAGGAAGGCAGGGAAGCAGCACAACAAAATGCACAATACAGAGAGTTCCAAAGAAATGACTGACCTGGCACCAGCTGCAGCTGCAAGAACCGAGGCATACAGAACATTCCCCCAGAGAAGTGCAATCCAGCCACCAGTGCAGCATAGCAGCCCCATGCAGAGATCAGGACAAGGAGCTGCAGAAAGAAGCGGTTAAATGCCAGGTCATTTGATGAGCACGAAAGATACAGGGACATATATGCTTCGCAATGCCCTTCACGCTGTTGGTCATGGGAGTGGTGATCCGCAGTAGCAGGGAGAGGCAGCACCAAAGACCCCTCGGAGGAGAATGAACTGCGAGAGAAAAAGCAGGGAGATCCTGCCAATGCAGCAGCTGCTACATGCAGCTCACTACCGAGGAAAAATGATAACTGGGCAAGCCGGTGGTAGTGAGAGGGAGAGGTGAAACCGCCGAGGAGCAGGAAGAGTGACTGAGAGGCAGACGGGGTTCCCGAAGCGGCAAAAGGGATGGGGGAGAGCAGGAGCACCCATGGGGCTGAGGCATACGGCCGGCCAGGATGCGGTGGAAGCATACGGGGGGGCAGGGAAAGAGGGAGAGACAACAGAGGAGCAGCAATGCCCATCAAGGCGGACCATCCCCACAGCCTGCAATCCCCAGCAGCACCAATCAGGACATAGGGAAATGAGCAAGGAATGGAGAAATTAACCAGCAGCTGGAGGCAGCTGCAAAAGCAAGGTGAAACAAAATGCAGGTGTCCAGAGAGTGGGCAGAAGAGCAGCGCCTTCGGTTGCAATGAAAAAGAATCTTGACAAAGTCCAGAATGTAGTGAGCTTTTAAGCTCGATGGGGAGTGATGTAGTTGCTCTGCCCATCAAACCATGGGCTTAAAGCCCTCCCATTAAGCAATGTTCCCATTCCCTTTCCAATTTCGGAGGGGTACCCCAAAAGTCGTTGACAGAGTTTTCGTGACTTTAACTCTGAGGTGTTTTTCTGGAACCAGAAGAGGACTGAGTAGAAATCAGCTTGACACTGGGATATAACAACAGGAGCACCAGTCCTGAGGCATAAAGAACAGTGCCACCAGCACTTCTGTATGCCATCTACAGAGCAGGATGACAGGAGGCCATTTAGAAAAATAGAGAAGCATATTGGGCCCAAGATGAATCCTTAGGGGACTCCAGCTGAAGGGGGAGAGAGAGAGGGTATCCCCTACTAGGACTCATTGAGAGCTATAAGAGAGATGGATTTAAACCAGTTTACAGATGAGGCCCAGAGTCCAGCAGAACTGAATCTGTCAAGTAAGAGGGGATGAGATACTGAATCAAAAGTTTTGGCTATATCTATGAAAATGGCTGAAGTTATGAGTCCTTGGTCCATGCTGGAGAGGGTAGAGTTAGTGGAGAGAGAGAGGTGACTGGTAGGTGGTTTGCTCTAAAGCCAGATTGAAAATGGGATAGAAAATCACTGGAGTTTAGAAAATCAGTGAAGCATGAGGTGAAAAGGGATTCCTGCAGTTTGGCCAAAGAGGGAAGAAGGGATAAGCCTCTACCCCAGATCAGGCCATAAACATCCCTCACACAATGTTTTTAGAACTGACAGGACAACTAGGGGAGGGGGTTACAATCTATGTCCGGGATAAGTATGCAGTCTCCAGTTTTGACTCTACCTCCTCAAATAAGGAGTTTGGAAGCCTCATCTTGAAAATCTCTCTTCCCTCAAATGAGACCATCTTTATCTCTAGCTGCTATAGACCCCTTCTGGTGGTCTTGGAATACTTCCTTCCCTACACAAGCTCCTAGGAGCTATTAACTCTGAATATCATTATCTATGGTGCTGCTGATAGCACATCCCTCAACAAACTGAGGGTTGCTCTGAATAAGGCCTGCAGGCTGGCCACTGGCTGTGACCGGCTCATGGACACCAGCATGCTCTATGCCAGTACCAAGTGGCTAAACGTCAATGCTCGCCTAAAGTACCAGACCTGTCTTTTTGCCAAGAAAATCACAGCTGGCCTCATTCTCACTGCCCATGCTACACTGCTGCTACCACCACCTAACACCAGATGCACCCATCACTCAGAGAAAACTCCTTACCAGGTCCCTTTTTGTAAAACCTCCATGAGTCAAAGAACCTTTAGGTACCGGGCTCCCCTCTGGCTGAATTGACTTCCCAAAATTACCCTCACGGAACCTAAACTGGGCCTGTTGAAATCCCTCCTCCGAAACCACATCTCACAGGTTTCAGCCTGTGACTGCACCTGGCCCCCCACAACCTTTGCTGCACTATGACAATGGGCCCCTCTTGGTCCTGCCGGTAATGTACTTGTCGCTGGCCTTGTTTTTCACTTGGGCTGCTGTCTAACTGCCATACACTGGCCTGCACTGTATATCACCTGCCTTTGTGTGGCACCACTGTAACTATTGTACATTGTTAATTCCTCTTGCACCAATGTTTTTGTTTTGCATCTAACTGTTGTAAATATCCTGAACAACATTTCTTGTATGGACTATACTCTGGGACCCGGATATTCAGACTGCACCAGGCAATGGTACAAGTAGGGGAGCAGCACAACTGAGATGCACTGGGGCTAAGTCAGGGCAATATTGAACGGTCATGCGTCATGGCATATCACTGTTAAATAGGGCACAGAATGCGCATGGTGCAGTGACAGTGAGCCAGTGCAGTCCCCAGACAGAGTGGACTGAGAATGCGCCAACTCAACTGTGGTTGCGCTGGGCGCAGCACCCATGATATTCAGTAGTGGCCATGCAAATGGGGCCATAATATATGCATTGGGCAAATGGGGCCATTTGCTTGTCATTATGGCCCATTTGCATGCATTGCACAGGGCATCTTGGCGCAATACGCCTGGCACCCTGCATGCCCGATCGTGGTCATTCACATGCAAAAATCCCACAGGTAGGCTAGTGTACACCTCTCCCCTCCCGTATACCCAATCATGGGCATCTGATGTGACATAACTCCAAAACAAACAATGGAGTGCTGTGACCAGTAGTAGCCTGGGGGTGATGGTGTATGAAGGTAGCAAACTAACACACGACAGAACAGCAAAGTTAACATTAGCACTCACTGCCTCTTTCAAATAATTCAGGTCCAATCAACCAGTTGTGGATTAAAATAATATTTGATTCATCATTTGACTGTGACATAACCCCCCCGGTAGTCAACTGGCACCCCCTCCCTCCTGAATGCTTGATCATGGGCTTTAATAAAAGTAAAGGATACCCTGGTGGTCTAGTGGATCCCCACTACCCTCCCATATGCCTGATCATGGGCTGTCATACTGAACCACACAGCCACAAATATGTGAATGAATGCAGTCATTGGCATATTTGTGCCTGGGTAGTACAGTATGGTCTGCAGGCCCATTGGTCCACATTGATCATACTGTACACTGTCATTTGGCTGGTGACCGGCCGGTATGTGGGTGGGGTGCTGCCGCCCGCCGATCATAGGAGGGGTGGTGGGTGGTTGGGGGTCCTCTGTGGGTGGGTTGTGAGGGGTGTGCCACTGGAACACCAGGTTGGCAGTCATTTCTACGCTAGCCCGCGACTGGTCATACAGGAGGGAGAGGGATCCACTAGACCACCGGTGTATCCTTTACTTGTACTAAAGCTCACAATCGGGTATATGAGAGGGAGGGAAGGGGATCTCTCATTCCCCAATAAGCCAGCAGCAGGCGATAACATCATGCATCCCTAATGTGGCCACCAGATCTAAGACAAGGTCTGCTACAATGAGAGGGAGGCTCTCATGCAGTGGGACCACAACACACCTCCTGATGTGCACGCAACATGGCAGCAGTGACTGCTGCCGCCTCCTGTCACAGTGCCAATGGGGGAGCACACTCCCTGTTGGCATAATGACACTCCGCATTTAAAATCCTTAAATCATAGCTTGATACAAGTTCAGAAGGCACATGCCCATTTATGAACTCGCCACCAGCTAAATTAGCAATAGAAGGAAAATTTCATGTCACCCATATATTTGTCAAGGTTTCTCTTAAATTGTTCTATGATTTCGCTGTTTATAATATTACTAGGCAATGTATTCCAGATTAGAGGAATTCTCTGTGTAAAAAATCTAGATCATTTATTGGTTTTACATAAGGATGATTTGCGCCCCCCCGAACAGTTTTTCCCTGCCGATGAGGGTCCCAATCCCCATCAGCATTTATCCCCCATTTATTTTGCCGATGGGGGAGCCCACGCCCTGTCAGCATAATGTCCCCCCCCGCTTTTGTTGTGTGCTGATGGGGGTTCCCAATCCCCTTCGGCTCGTGTCCCCCCCTTCGGTATGTGCCAATGGGGTGCCCAATCCCCCATCGGATACAGCATCCCCCCAAAAAACACTTACGTGGCATGCTGGGAACCCACCCCAGTGTGCCAAATTCCCAGCAAAAGAAAAACCATCCTGCAACTTTTTTTGTTTTTTTTTAAACCTGTAAAAAAGAAAACAGACCCTCGCAGTCTCCCTGCCCCTCCCACAACCCACACCCACCCTCTGTGCACCCTGCCTCCCCACACCCCCCCCTCATCCCAGACTTACCTCCGGAGTCCAGTGCGACGATCTTCAGTGGACCGGGAACATGTCTACACTCTTCAAAGCCGACCACGAACTGAGGAAATGCCAGTAAGCTGTATAATGGCATAAATAGTTTTTTTTAAACTTTGCTACATATCTTGGGCATTTTTTGGAATTTTGGCACCATATTTTCAACACAGGGTTATTGGGACCCCTCCTCATGAATTCAGGTGCTGTCATGGTGTTATTCATTCCCAAAAGGTGATTTTGCGGTCATTGCACGGAATCACCTTTCAGGACCAAGTAATGAAACAAGAGTGCCACTGTCCATGAGGGGGCTCTCAAAAAGCCTATGTTGCAAATTTGGTGGGAAAAATCCAAAAAACAACATTTGGCATTGACAAATGATTGTTATATTACAGTGGGCCTTTTATTTAATGACACTGTCAAGTACAAGAGGAGACACTGACAGAGTATGGTAACTATGTGATTTCTGAATCTAGAGACCCAGCACATTTATTTTAATTCACTGGGTGACCTCCATTTTGTATTGGGGAAAATTATGTTGTCTCCTTTCTTTTCTGTACAGTATTTAATCTTTCTTTATGCTTTTCCCACTGGATCACTATGGTATTCCTATATACCCCTCCACTGCTGAAGGAAAGCTGCAGCATAAAATAAGCCTGTGGTCCTGTATGTACAGTATGTGTTGTTCAGTTCCTAGTTCAGGAGCTAGCTCCGCCCTGTCTTGGAACTTTTCATTCCAGGAGTAGGCACTAGGCCTGGCAGAATCTAATGCTTTTTTGCATGTAGTTTCATGTTTGTACTTATCTTTTTGTATTACACGTTTTGGCTGTTTGTTCTTTGATGGCTATCTTCTTAACGTTTTGCTTTCTGTTTAATGGGAGTGGGTTCTGGTGCATCCGTCTCAGCTCCATTATTTCTGTCTCTTGTACATTACATCTTTATTTAATGGCTAATCCACTTTTATTTATTACATGGAATGTAACCGGAGGTAGGAACAATAGGAAAAAAAATGCAGCATTAAGCCATTTACATCGTTTTACCCCACACATGTTTTTTTACAGGACACCCACTTGCTGGGCAGCGAGATGGCATTCCTATCTAATTCTTGGGTGGGTAGGGCATTCAGTGCTGGCAATAGTCCCCACCAAAGGGGCGTAGCTATTTTAATTTCCAAATATGTTCCTTTTACTCTTCGAGTGGAAATTAAGGACCTGGAAGGCTGATGTATCGTTTTACATGTTCTATTGTGGAGCGTAGAATTCCTATTGGGCTCAGTCTATGGCCCCAATATTGACACCCCTAGCTTATTCCCAACTCTAGCCACGGTCTTAGGACCCTTGGCACACTTGCCAAGTGTATTGGGTGGGGACTGGAATCGTGTCCAAATCAATGAGTTAGATAATACATATAGAACGAAATCTGGGATGTCTCCTGGCAGAGAGCCTTCAAAGAATTTATACACCTTCTGGGCCTGGAGGACCCTTGGAGGACTCTCCACCCTTCCTCCGGGGATTACACTTTTTTTCTGTGCCCCATAATGTTTTTTCAAGTATAGATTTCTTTCTAATAAGTAAACAGCTGTTGTCAAGTGCTGTATACTGTAATATACAGGCAAGAGTTCTTGCAGATCATTCCCCTGTCCTGCTGAACCTACATTTTCCATCAGCCCCCCACATCTGGTTTCTGAACAATCAATTATTGTGAGATCCAGAGACTGTGGCCCATTTCAAGCAGTACATGGAGGTGATTATACTTTGCAACCAAGATGCCTGTTTACCACTAGATGTCATCTGGGGTGGTCTTAAAGCCATTTGGAGAGGGGAAATCATTAGATTGGCATCCCTGAGAAGCTGGAGGAGGAAAACTCAATTATGTGAGTTGCTCCAGCAGATTAGATCATTGGATCATGACCTTACCCCCTCGCCCCCAGACCATATCCAGGAGAAGCTAGCCCAACTTCGGGCCCAATATGTGGAGCATCTTTTAAATAATGTGGATAGGGTGGCTGCCAAGTTGAAGGCCACATAACTTGGGCAGGGCAATAAAGCTGGCAAGTTTTTGGCCCTTAGGGTCAAACAACAATCTAGTAATAAATGGGTATCCTCATTGATTGATCCTATTTCAGGGTTACCAACTACAGACCCCAAACAGATGGCCTCAATTTTTTCACAATTTTACCAGGCCCTTTACACTGCCTCACAGATTGATTCAGTGAGTATGGCAGCCCAGGAGTCTGTTTTGGCCTCAGCCCAACTTCCCTATCTTACTTTAGCCAAAGCACAACCCCTACCAGGCCCCATTTCATCCTCCAAAGTAGCCTCAGCTATAGAATCTCTGCCCCTTGACAAAGCCCCAGGCCCAGATGGGTTTACTGCCTTATTCTGTAAAACGTATAAGGATATACTAATCCCTCTTTTAACAGCCCTTTACATCTACTGGAACACTAACTTCCCCTCTGACAAATCACTCTTTGAAGCCTACATAGTACTGCTGCCTAAACCAGGGAAGGATCCCTCTATATCAGAGAGTTACCACCCTATATCATTGATAAATAATGATATTAAGTTATATGCCAAGACACTGGCAACTCAGCTTTCTGTGGTTTGGGTCTCCCTCCTGGGACGTGAGCAAGCAGGCTTCATTGAGTGTTGAACATCTAGTGAGCATTTCAGGAACATTTTTCATCTTATCTCTACATCTGAGGAGACCGTGACAGTTTCTATTTTGGTCTCCCTAGATGCAGAGAAAACGTTTGACAGTGTTTCTTGGTCTTTTATGTGTACAGCCCTGGGGCCAGATATTCAAAACTTTGCCCTGGGGTTAAATTAGCACTGCCCAGTGGGCAAACATAGCCAGGAGCACAAAGCAAGCCATATTCAAAAGGAATAGCCCAGGGCAAACAGCTTCTGACTATAGCATAGGAATGAGGCTGGGCAAACTGGGCTGGGAGTGCAGGGCAAACTTAGCCATGGAATAAGACAGCTCTGAATATGGCAACCAGGAAGTGCAAACCACAACAGTAACACAGTGCACAGCGATGTAAAGGTAGGTAGAGGTGAACTATGTGGCCAGTGTGTGTGCCAGCAAATGCATGGACTCAGTACAGCTGCAGGTAGCAGCATATGTGAAAGCAGTGTGCAAAACTGTAAAATATTCCCTGAACTGTTTGCACAGTGCTAACACGTTTGCGAGGGTTTAGCACAAGGCTAAACCGTTTGCCCGGTGCAAACACGTTTGCCCGGTGCTAAACTTTGCCATATTCAAAAGTGACATGCAAATGAGTCTGCTTAGGTAGTCTGTGGGCAAACATCCAGATTAGCATCTCATTATGCCCTGATTTGTATGCAGTTTGCGCCGGGCTAACTGTTTAGTCCTGCGCTAAACCTGCACAAACGTGTTGGCACTGCGCAAACAGCTTGGGGAATATTAAACAGTTTTGAACACTACTTCCACCTGCGCTGCTGCCTGCAGTTGTACTGAGACAACACAGCATAGGCACAGATGGTGGTGGTGCTGCATGCAACTGTCACACTGTAGGTCATGCTACAGTGCACAGACAGCAGACGCTACAGTAGCAAGGGGGCCTGTAGTGTGTGGACACAGTAATGCCTATGGTGTGTAGGGCTGTGTTGATGACTGCACTATACACAGTGAGAGGCCCAACCTGCATGTGTTTACTGACAGTGGACATTACTGTTACGCTGTTGTGTGACCCACAGATGCTGCACCTCTGGCATGGGATGCTCACAGTGACATGTACATGTCCGGCTTTGTGTGCTGTGGCAGTTGTACAGCTGTGCAGTATGTGGCCGGGGGGGCATATATTATCCGAAAGGCACACTGGTGTTGGGATATTCCCAATGCTGGCCCATGTGCACTGCATGATATGTCCCAGCCTTGTGGCTACACCTGGTCTGTGGCACAGCCTGACCACCCATACACTCTCCCCTCAACATCCTCCATGCCCACAGTGCTGCATGTGTGTGCTGGCATCTGTTGGTGTCCACAGAAGTGTGGTCTGCAAGTGTGCACTTTATGGAAACACTTCCATGCTGTCCACTGGCGACAGGGTCACCACTTACTGCCTAGCATGGCTGGGACTGGTGGCAGATGATGGCATCATTGTGATGCCATCAGTTAGCAGCATGCTTCCTCTATGTTTGGCTTTGTCTATGTGTCATATTTATTTGTTAGGGTCGCGTAAAACCCACGCAAAACCCACGCAAACACCACGCAAAGCCATAGTTTCGCACAAAGCAGATTGCCCAGGGTTAAGACAAACTTTTCCTGGGCGGTAATGTGCACCATGCTAAGTGTCATGCTAAGTCGCACAAAACCACTTAGCACGGCGCTAGTCGCTGAATATAGCATTGCACCTATATTCTTGTCAGTTTGTCCCTTGCATACATTATGATTTTGCCTGGCGCTAATGCAGTTTGCCCGTGCTATTTGGCCTTTTGAATATAGCAGACCCGCGTTAATCCCACACTAAACCTGCACAAATGTTTTTTGCCTGGTGCAAAGTTTTGAATAGCTGGCCCCTGGAATCATATTCCATTCCTACTGAATTTATTAACAGAATTAAGGTGTTATACACCTTTCGCACTGCCTGTATTCGATATAATAATGAGTTATCTACTCCTTTCCCCTCTACTAGAGGTACCCGCAGGGTTGTCCCCTGTCCCTTTTTCTCTTTAATTTATACCTTGAGCCCTTGACCAGAGTGATAAATCTTTCTACCTCAGTTAAAGTAATAGGGGTTAGTAAGGGTGTTTACAAACATTTGTCCTTTGTTGATAATATTTTGCTTCACCTTTCAGATTGGACAACTTTCTGCAATTTTTCAGGATACAATCTAAATCCTGCAAAAATAGTGGTTTACCCTATTTCTGCTCTTAACCCCAAACCTCTTTGCAATTGGGATTCCAGTGTGAAACCACAGCCTTAAATTATTTGAGCATCAAATTCTCTAAAGATATGTCTAAACTCAAAACCTTAAACCTGGATCCAGTTATACGGAAAACTGATAAAGACCTTGGCTGGTGGAAACATTTTCTACTCTCTCTTTCGGGAAGGATAAACATAATTAAGATGTGTGTTATCCCCAAATTACTTTACCCTTTATGTGTGCTAAATGTTTACCTCCTCAAAAAATGGTTCCAAAAACTGTATTCTATATGTTCTATCTTTTTTTGGTTGGGTTAACCCCCCCCCCCCCGTAGGGCATATGAGAAACTTTGTACACTTCCTGGACTGTGTCACTAAGACAGTAGACAAGGGCCAAGCAATAGTCATCCTCTATCTTGATTTCAGCAAGGCCCTTGACTCTGTGCCCCACAAAAGGTTGATCAGGAAGTTGGTGGATCTTGGGGTTGGGGAAGAGATGACTAGCTGGGTTGAAAACTGGCAGAGGGATAGAACCCAGAGGGTGGTTGTGGGGGGAGAGTTATCTGGTACCAGAGAAGTCCCGCAGGGCTCTGTACTGGGGCTGGTGTTGTTCAATGTCTTCATTAGCTACATTGGGGATGACGTGAAAGATAAACTGTGCCTATTCACAGGTGACACCAAACTCTGCGGGAGAGTGGACACAGCTGAAGGGATACAGGACCTACAGGAAGATCTGGGAAAGCTGGGAAGGTGGTCCAGGATCTGGTAGATTGGCTTCAATGCCAAAAAATGGTAAAAAATTGCATACTGGAGCCAAGAATCCCAGGACAGTGTACTACCTGGGTGGAGTCCGAGAATCTGCATCAGAGGAGGACAAGAAACTGGAAGTGATGATCACTAGTGATCTGAAGCACTCCATGCAGTGCAAAAAAGCAGCAGCAAAGACAAACAAGATGCTGGGATGCCTATCTAGGTGGGATCAGTAGTAGGAGAGAGGAGGTTATACTGCCCTTGTACAGGTTACTGGTAAGGCCGCATCTAGAATGTGGAGTTCAGTACTGGTGCCCTCACCTCAAAAAGAAAATGAATCTGCTGGAGAAGGTTCAGAGGAGGAGGCCTACAAAGATGATAGTGGGACAGCAAGGTAGGGCATGCGAGGAGAGTTTTAGGGCACTGAACTCCCCGGAAGACAGGAGAGAGAGAGGGGATATGATTGAGACCATCAAGTACTTGAAAGGGATAAATAATGTTGATAAGGAGAGTCTCTTTAAGCTGAGTGGCAACCATAACAGTAGGGGGCACAGTCTTAAACTGGAGGGAGGTTTAGGAGGGCAGTCAGGAAGCACTTCTTCACAGAGATGGTGGTGGGCAGTTGGAATGCACTGCCAAAAGAGGTCATCTCATTGAAAACAATGGTCAGCTTTAAGAGAGGCTGGGATAGGCAAAGGGGGAAGTAAGGATCATGGGTAGGGAAGATGGGAGGAGTGGGGAGGGAGGGCAGGGGCATTAGCTCAAGCTGTGGACCCTGCAATATGAACTGACTTGGTAGACCAAATGGCCTTCTTCTGCTGGCTTCTTCATATGTTTGTATGTATGTTTGTATGCATATGATGGGCTACAGTTGCCTGATTTTTACAAGTATTATTTAGTTCTTCACAGGGCCAAATACCTAAAATGGGGAGAAACTCCTACTTCACTGTCTTCCTCACCCTGTTGGCTGGAAATTTAACATTCACTGGTCTAAATAAATCATATTTCTCTAGAAAAACTACTCTACTCTCCATATGCAAAACATCCTGGAGTTCTTCCTATTTTCCCCATAGGCTGTGGTATTAGAGTGCATTCCCAAATGTGTCAAAGCCTTAAAATAATTCATACAAGGCATCAACACAACCATTATTTAATAATCTAAACATTTTGTATAGTTGGCAAACCTATTTCACCATCCTTCAGGCCTGCTATATCCAGCCTTAAATTGGGAGATGAAGTATTCGACAGCAAAGTTAAATCTTTCCAGGATATGATAAAGGTTTTTAAGGTTCAACTTAACTGTTTTTTAAGCACACACAGATTTGTAACTGTGTTAAGCAATTCTTAGGGCCTGCTCCTTGGCTGACTGTCACAAACTCCCCTATTCAGGATTGTTTTCTGTTAACTGGCAAATAGAAAGCAATATCTGGTATATTCAATGCTCTAGTGTCTCACAACTGTGCCCAGGCTTCTCTTATAGCTTATTTTTGGCATAATATCCCTAACCTCAACTGGCTGTATTCATATTAGCATTCTATTTGGAATTCTATTTATCATTACATTAAGCAAGATCAGCTCAGGCTGCAACAATTTAACATCTTTCATAATCTGTATTGGATCCCCTGTGTCCTATACTGAATAAAAAAATATTACCTTTCACCTATTTCCATAGGCTGTAAGATCCCCTTTCAGAAATCCTGCCAGTGCCAAGGGCTAGTGGGAAAAACAAGATGGAGATTAGAGAGATAAATCAGTGGCTTAGGGAGTGGTGCGGGGAATTGGGGTATAGCCTGGTGGGGGACTGTGGGGTGACCAGGGAGGATAAGGGGCTGTACGCTAGGGACAGGCTTCACCTTAATTTAGAGGGGAAGGAAATCCTTAAGCTCAAACTAGCTGGGTTCATCAGTGAAAGGTGGGGTTTAAACTTGTGAAGGGAAGGGATCAAAAAATGGGCAGTGCCAGCAGGTACGATAAATGAGGGACATGGTCTCCACTCCTCTAGGGGGCTAGGGAGATATGGAAATGGGTCACCAGGTAGGGTGCAGGAGATGAGAAATGGGAGCTCAAGGAGGGGGAGGTAGATGTGGCAGCAGTCACTGAGACCTAGGCCACTCAAGGGCATGAGTGGGAACTAAATCTGGAGGGCTATATTATGTTCAGAAAAGATAGGGGGGAGAGAAGAAGAGGTGTAGCACTGTAGTCAGAAATGGCATAGATATTGGAGGGGTATAGGAGGCAGAGGGGAACGTGGAGGCTATTTGGGTCACCCTGCTGATGTAGGGGGTAAGAGAGTAATGGTCAGAGTGGTATACAGACCACCAGCACTGGCAGAGGTTCTGGAAGAAACTTTGGTGGCAGATCTCGAGGGACACTGTAGATTGAGAAAGGGAAGGGTAGAGGTAACCGGGGACTTCAACATGCCAGGAACAGACAGGGGGACTATGGCGTCATCAGTGGCCAGGGAGCAGAGGCTGCTGGATGTCTTCCAGGATGCATTTCTGACACAACAAGTGGGTGAGCCAACTAGAGAGGCCCGGATACTGGATGTGGTTCTGGTGGACAGTGATCAGATTAGGGGCTTAGAGGTGAGGGCCTGTTGGCAGGGAGTGATCACATCACAGTCTGGTTCTTCCTGGACCTGGGGGAGGAGGAAAGCTGAATAAGGATGGTAGTTACTGACTTTAGTGGTGCAGACTTCAGGGAGAGGGAAAGGATCCTTAAAGATTGTTTGGACAAGATAAGGCTGGTTATGGATGCTGACAGCAGGTGGGGGATCATTAGGAGGGGAATACAGGAGGTTACCAGATCCTGCACAAGGAAAAGGCGTAAGTTCAGTAAGGCTAGAAAATACTTCTGGTGGACACAGGAGGTACAGGAGGTGGTGAGGGACAAGAAGGCAGCCTATAGGTGCTTCAAGCACTCAAGAAGTGAAAGGGATCAGGAGGAATATGAGCTGACAGCCAAGAGAGTCACCAGGGTGGTGAGAGCAGCTAAGGTAAAAAATGGAGCAGTCCTTGGCCAGTGGGATCTGGAGGGGGGACAAGGGGTTCTTTAGAAACAGTAGGAAAAAAAGGAAAGTAAGTGGGCAGATCAGCAGGATAAGGATAGGGGATAGTTGGGCACAGGAGGTGGGGGAACAGACAGAAGTCCTAAATGAGTACTTTGCCTCAGTTTTTACCAGGAGGGATGGAGGGGCCATGTCTTACAGGGGAAACGGGGGCAAACCAGAGGAAGAGGTGGGACCAGTAGAGATCAGGGGCCCTGACAGGTCTGGGGAAAGAAAGTGGCCACCACAGACAGGTGGGGGGCCAGCAGTACAGAGTAAAAAGGGGGAGGACCTGGAGACTGAAATCCCAGTACAGAGAGTAAGGGAAGTCCTCAGGTCTCTTTGGATGGAGAAAGCTCCTGGGCCAAATGAGATTCATCCCAGGGTGCTGAGGGAGCTGGCGGATGTCCTGGCAGTCCTCCCAGTGGAGCTTTTCAACAGCTCTCTCTGAGGACTGGGTGGGTGCCACAAGACTGGAGGGTGGCCCATGTCGTGTGGATCCACAAGTGGGGATCAAGAGAGGAGGTGGGAAATTACAGGCCCATTAGCCTGACATCAGTGGTCAGCAAGGTGATGGAGGGTATTGTCAATGAAAGGCTAGGAGGGTTACTGGAGCAAACTGGGTATCTGGAAAATTGGCAGCATGGGTTTGTCCCAGGAAGATTGTGCCAGACAAACCTTGTTGAGTTCTATGACTGGGTGATGAAGGCCCTGGACCAGGGTAGGCTGGTGGATGTCCTCTTTCTGAACTTTAGCAAGGCATTTGATTCAGTACCCCACAGTGGCCTGCTGGCTAAGCTGAAGGAAATGGGAGTAGGGAGACAGTTAAGATGGATATGAAATTGGTTTTCTGAGTGAACTCAGAAGGTGGTGGTCGGAGGGTTAACCTCATCCCCAAAGTGGGTTACTAGTGGAGTGCAACAGGGGTCAGTGCTGGGGCCACTCCTGTTCAACGCCTATGTCTCAGACATAAGGAAGGGAATCAGGACTGAAATGAGTCTCTTTGCAGATGACTCAAAGTTGTGTGCAGTGGTGGATGAGGAAGAAGGGAGGGTGGCCCTGCAGGAGTACCTGGAGGCTCTGGAAAGGTGGTTGGGAGACTGGAAACTAAAATTCAATGGGGGGAAGTGCAAGGTTCTGCACCTGGGAGTAAGAAATCCAGGCCAGGAGTATACCCTGGGAGGAGACACGATTCGAGTCACAGAGGGTGAGAGGGACCTGGGGTTAGTGGTAGATGTCAAAATGAACAACTCAGAGACCTGTAGGAGGGCAGCGGCGAGGGAACATAGGATGCAGGGATGCAACACCAGGGGGATTACCTCCAGAAGGGCGTAAGTGATCCTTCCACTGTACAACTGCTTGGTTAGGCCACACCTTGAGTATTGTGTGCAGTTTTGGAGACCACATTTAAAGAGAGACATTATAGTCCTAGAAAGGGTCCAAAGGAGGGCAACCAAAATGATCTGGTGTCTGGGGGAGAGAACCTATGAGGAGAGGCTCAAGGAGCATGACATGTACACCCTGGAGGAGAGGAGGGACATGGGGGACATGAGAGAGGTCTTTAAGTACATGAAAGGGATCAATAAGGGAGGCCCAGTCAGGGTGCTCCAAAGGAAAGAGGGTGGGGCAATGAGAGGTCATAGGTACAAGCTGAAAGGGGGCAGGCTCAGAGGGAAGAGGAGGAGATGTTATTTCACTGAAAGCATGGTGGAGCCATGGAATGAGCTGCCCAAGGAGATGATAGAGATGGAGACTGTGGAAGGGTTTAAGAGGGAATGGGACAGGTACAAGGGAAGGTTAAATCTCACCAGATCCAATACAGGTGAAACATCTGAGACTGGGAACAGTATAACCCAAGGGGGGGGCACCAAAATCATCCCTCAGTGCGGGTGCTGAAAATCAAGCAGACTCGAAAGACCATTAGGCCTATTCTGTTGGCATGTTAGTATGTTATTTGCTCTAGCTGCAAAAACCAGGAGGGAACCTTGTTCCACAAATTGTTTAAGTATCCACCAGTCAAACAACTATGGTCCCTTGTTAGTACCAAATTGTCCCCTTTATTTGACTCTATTAATTTTTTTGTTCCAGAATTGTATCTCTTAGGGGACTATTCCTCAATTAGTGTATCTGCACATAAATACTATATGGCCTTAATATCTCTGGTCACTAAATTTATTGTAATAAGAAATTGGCTTGGCAATTGGTCCTCTTCTCTTTTGGAATGGGAACAGGAGTGTCTGACAAACATCTCGGCCGAAATGGCTATTAGGAATTTTACTTTTCCTCATGCCAGGGCCAAGGCATGTTGTATGGAGCTTTATTCCTTTCTTGTTCAGTAGAATTCAATAAATAACTTGTTATATGGAGCCGGTCACCAAGGGGGGAGCAACAGAGGGTGAGGTGGGAGGTTGGGAGACGTTTATCCATTTATTTAACCAGGAGTGGCACACGAAGCTGAAAGCTTGTTTACAGGTGCGACCTGGGAGCATAGGAAAGTTATGTGACTTGCTCAGGGTCACACAGTATGCAAGTGGGGGGCTGTGGTATTCAAACCCAGGCCTCCAGATTTGCAGCTCAGAGCCTTAAACCACTGTGCTATACTACCTTTTTGTGTAAGGCCCAAAGTAAATCCAAGTTCTGCTTTATAAAAGTGCTATTATAACCCTTTGTTCTGACAATCCCATATCACTTCTTTCTCCCCTTTCAAAAACCTTGGCAAAAATTATATTGGCTCAGACTAGAGAGTTTTTGAACAAGTATAATTTACTAACAGAACAACAACTTGGCTTTAACTCTAACCATTCTTTGACTTTTTCCTGTTTTAGTTCCTCTCTGCTCTCAAACCTGCAACTCTGAACTCACTGTTATCCAACAGCACTGCAGGCTTGCTTCGGCTGGTGAATTTCAGAGTCAGTCTCTTGTCCAGGCTTTTAGCAGAAATTCCAAAACATTACTGTAGTCAATACTTAGTAGGTAAAATACAGGCCTTGCTTCATCCAATTTTGGAAAAAGTCCCTTCTGTAACTGGTAGTTTCAGCAGCTGCTGGACCTTGCTGCAATGTGGCACAGACTTGAAAGCTTGTCCTTATCACCCCCTGGTGAATACAATGGCTTAACTCAAATGCTGGTCCCAAGCAGGAGTGGCTTCAAGCTTTTGGCCTACTAAAAGTCCAAGATAATGAGAATGTTTCAGTCTGACCAACGTAAGTCCATCTAGTACCAGGATTTAGGCAGTTCTGGGCTGGACCAGCAGAAATTGCATATAAGTTTTCAAGTTGGGTGACATCATCACCAAACTGATTGTTCCTTGTAGATGATGAATACTTGACATTTAACACCACCCCAAGGACATCCCACTGGCTCCAGACTCACTTTTATCTATTAAATTAATTTTCTTTTATAACTTTTTTATTCCAGATGATATAATTTTAAACCAGCATTTCTGAATTTCTCTAATTTAATGGAGTCTTTCAACATGTTTTTCATGTTCCTAGTACCTGTATTTCCTGAATTAGCCTAATAAAGGCTATAACGTAATCATTTTGACAAATTTTTCAAAACAAAATAACAGTTTATCTTTAAATATTCCAGGCTACAGAATAATATAAGATTTGTTTATAAAATAATTTAGTAAAGTCTTTAAAACATTAGTTTTCTACTCATGCACATGGCTTTCTTTGTGCTTGATGAAGCATGACATCATGCTGCCTGGAGCTCGTTGGGAATTCTTTAACATCAAGTGACTAGATTTTGCCCTCAGGTATTCAATCAACAATCACATCATTAGAAAGGTGATATGGTCAACTTGCTTTTGACACCAAACTTATTTATTTCTGGCAGTTCTGGGGCTACAGGGTTTTGCAAATAGCAAGCATTACAAAGCTCTTGCAAAACTGATATTCCGTTTCCCAACAGATATCTGCGGCCTTTATTGAGTGTCTGAGTTTTGTCTTACTGGGCCTTTATATACCATTGCAACTGATAAAAGTTCATACCCATTGTAGTAAATGCTACTTCTTCTTAAAAGTGGTATATGCTCGTGCCAGCCTCAGCTCAACACAGAATCCAGATGTGGTATATCATCTGTCAAGTTTATAGCAACTCATCCTTCCTTATCTCTTGGTTGCTATGGTATTATAACCTTTGACTCTTCAATAATTCAGGTAGACCTCTCTGCTCTGGACCAACACTGCAGACAGTCCTTTAATATTATGGCCTAAATCCAATGCAGTATTCCCTTTTGCAGTGCTCTCTTAAGCAACTTCTTTTTTCTTCTTGAAGTCCATGTAAACAAGGATGATGAGTAGATAGTTATAGTATTGCCTCCATTAACCTTATTAATTAAGCCCTTACTAGGAATATAAAAGAAACATAGAAACATAGAGGATGACGGCAGATAAGGACCGCAAGGCCCATACAGTCTGCCCATTTCTTTTTCTACCTTATAAATGTGCCATCGGCCTTTGCTCTGTCAGTGGCCTATCTATTCATACTCATCTGTATTGCTCCCTTATGCCTATCCCATGCGGGTTGCAGCCCTGCACTGTATTCATAGCCACCACTTCCTGAGGTTGGCCATTCCATGCATCCACCACCCTTTCTGTGAAAAAGAATTTCCTCACATTCCCCCTTAATTGGCCTCCCTCTAATCTCATGCTGTGTCCTCTTGTCCTGCTATTTTTCTTATATTTAAACATGTTAGACTTTTCACCTTGTTAATGCCCTTAAGGTGTTTGAATGTTTCGATCATATCACCTCTCTCCCTCCTTTGCTCAAGGGTATACATATTGAGCTCCTTTAATCTGTCCTCCTATGTCTTCTGATGCAGTCCCTGCACCATTTTGGTTGCCCTTCTCTGGACTGCCTCAATTTGGTTAGTGTCCTTGTGAAGGTGTGGCCTCCAGTACTGCACACAGTACTCCAGATGGGGCCTAACCAGTGTCTTGTAAAGAGGGATTATTACCTCCCCTCTTATGACTTGTGATATCCCTACTAATACACCCTAACATCCCCCTAGCCTTACCTACTGCTTTAGAGGACTGCTTGGATGATTTCAGGTCATCAGTGATGATGATGCCCAAGTCTCTTTCTTCCTTTGTGACTGCCAGCAACTCCTCTCCCAGCCTAAAGGTGGCTTCAGGGTTTCTCTTCCCTATGTGCATGATCTTGCACTTCTTTGCATTAAATCCCGGTTGCCACTTTTCTGACCATTTTGCTAGTTTATCCAGATCTCTTCTCATTCTGCCCACCCCATCTGGATCATCTACTCTGTTGCAGATCTTGGTGTCATCTGCAAACAGACAAGCCTTACCCTCCAGTCCATCTGCAGTGTCACTGATGAAGATATTGAAGAGGACTGGCCCCAGGACTGATCCCTGAGGTACCCCATTTGTGACTTGCATCTCTTCTGACTGTATACCATTTACCACCACTCTCTGTTTTCTGCCCGTCAACCAGTTTGCCACCCATTTGACCAACTTCTGACCCACCCGAGCCTACCCAGCTTATTTATCAATCTTCTATGTGGAACAGTATCGAAAGCTTTGCTGAAGTCAAGGTAAGTGACATCAGCTGCTCCCCCTTGGTCCACCACTCTGGTTACCCAGTCAAAGAAATCTATGAGATTAGTTTGACAGGACCTTCCTTTTGTAAACCCATGCTGTCTTGGATCCTGTGCCCCCTATGGATTCCAGGCGTTGCACTATCCTTTCCTTAAGGAGTGCCTCCATAATCTTGCCCACTACTGAGGAAAGACTGACTGGTCTGTAGTTCCCTGTCTCCTCTCTGCTACCACTCTTGTGGAGCGGGATCGCATGAGCCCTTCTCCGGTCTTCTGGGACCTATCCTGTGCTCAGAGACTCACTAAACAGATCTGCTAATGGCTCTGCTAGTTCTGCCCTTAGTTCCACCCTTAGCTCCTTAAGTACTCTGGGATATATGCCAATTAATAATTAAGAATCAGATAATAAAATTATAATAAAATATTTTAATTAACTTAAATTTGTTCCTACACTTTCCCCCTTTTGAATTAAAAATGCACCCCAAAACATGCATTTAGTAATTCAAAACTATAATTCTACTATATCGGCATACAGTTTAGGCATTGCAAGGAAAACAAAACACAGAACACAAAGTTGCATTTTCATGTGGTAACTTATGATATCATTAATGCATGACTTTATCACACATTACATTATTGGGTGTGACATCGTAAGATGTAATATCACTAGATGACATCATTGGAGATGCACTTTTGGGCAGATTTTAAAATTGTATTTGTTTGGTCAAAGGTCATTACAATAAAAATAGGTTATATAAAATTCTTACATTACAGAAATAATTCAATGATGTTATACAATTCAGTGTTACAGATCTATTAGTCATACATAGTCCATTATACACTGTGCTTAAATTTCCTAAATAGAATACATTTTTTTATCCAAAACAACAAATAGTGAACATTCAATGAAGAGCTTTACTTATGATCACAAAATCTTCTAAAAATCCAATCACCTAGTTAATCCTATATTCATCGGTACTGATGAAAAGATATCTAAAAAACTTCAAGCCACTAAACATAATTTACCTAGGTAAAGTGCATATTGTTTGAGCAGTACATAAAAATAGGACATACAGATGACTTATGCATTTTACGTACAATCAAAATGGCTTAGAAAAATTCAGCCACCTGGTTAATCACCTATATTCATCCTGTGTCATTAACATAATGGCTAAAAGTATACTACTGTCTGAGGTACAGAATTGTGAACAGACAGGAGTCAGCCAATGAGCTCTAGGCTTGCAGTACCATGGGCACATAAAGACCTCATGTGAAAGATTTTCTAATTCTTTTTTACTACAATTAAAGAAATGACTAGAAATATCTGAAGTCTTACTGTACCTTGCCCTTCAAACATTGCTCCTAAAAACTTCAAACCTATAATTTGTGTAAGCAACTCTTAAATCTTGTTCTGTCAATGATTTTAAATAGAATCTACAATTGTGATTTACATCATTATTCATAATCCACAGAGCAATTTTCAGGTTTGCAATTTTTTGGCAGTCACTCACTTTTATAACATTTATGATTTTACTGGTGCAGCAATTTTTATATTTGGGACTAAGAGCAATCCTCTTCTCATAGGCCTGTCTTAGGTATTGGAACCCAAAATTATTTAATGTTTCCATTGGGAGAGGTAGTCATAATGATAGTTTGTACCCCTTGGTTATCCAGCTTTCTTTTTCCTCTAGGCATTCTCTTGGGAGTCTTGTGGAGGGCATTGTAGTAAGAGAGGTCCAATACACCAAAGCCTCCAGGCTTGGAAATCCAAGCTCGGCCCTTACTAGAGCTATCAGGATAATGAATAAACATGATTAAATATGATTACAACTATATACACTTTTAACTGCTATAGCAATTTGTGCATCATTTAAAATTTTACAAATAAAACAAATGCAACAATTACAATCTTTATTATCTCGTTCAAGTTGCTTTTAAAATCAGGGAATGGTACATTTTTTTCTATTTTTTCCGCATCTTCTATTATCTTAGAAACATTTTCAGTATCAAACGCATGTACCTGAAAACATCAGGAGGTGGATCTTGTGCCTTTATGGGTCATACCCAGTGGAATTCTCTAACTCACTGGATATGAGATAGCCTGACCATAGAGGGATTTAACAGTTCCCTTAATGTCCATTTATTTTCACAGGCGTTTGGTGGGCTATTAGAAATTTGATTATGCTGATATGCTGCAGCACTTTGAAGCTGAAAGTGGAGTTTAATCATTTTAATTGATTATATTATTGTTTTAAACTTATTGGATGATGAATTTTAAGTTGTGTTTTTACAAAGGTGCCCTGAGGTCTGGAAGGGTGCCTAATATAAAGCTTGCTTGCTACCTCTTTAAATTTTTCTGTTTCATTAACCATAGCGGACAATACAAGATAATCATGTTTTACTTTACATGCCTGTATTTCTTCCTTCTCTACTGGACACATTTCTCGTAAAACAATTAAACCATTTGGTATAGACCACATTTTTTTATCTGTTTCATCCTGAATAATGTCTTTTGGTAACTCACCAAGAACTAGAACAACTAACTCCAAATCATAAAAGGATTCTTCTGTCGCTGCCCCAATCTCACAGTTAGCTTCTATAGTGATAGGCTTTGCTGTTGGGTTTTGTACCAAGAGGTGCATTATTCTGCTGTTCATGTTCAAGCAAGGTGTGGAGTGGATTTTTAAACCCATATCACTAAGTTGCTTGTCAAGCACAAAGAGTGCCATTTTGTCTGGTATATCTTGGTCTTTCTTTACAATAACCCTTAGAGAGAAATCCTTGGCATTACTTGAAATTGTTGTAGTGAACTCATTCACCAGCTGACACACTTGAGGAATAGTTTGTCTGGACCTCAATGCCTGTGGTGTCACTTTTATTGGATAAGGGTCCCCCTTATTTGTGACTCAAGAACATCTTTGGCTAGGTCAACATACACACCCAGTCATAAAAGGATGTCTAGCCTAAGGTGCATGGGAGATTATAGGCTTTGTTCTATCTTTACAAGATGGTGTGTTATCTTTTCCCCTATTTGGAGGTTCAAAGCACAGATACCTATGCTCCTCATGCTAGTTTTCTGGTATGGGACATTCTTTAGCCACTTCTGTTTCTTTACTTATGTTAAACTGGGTCTTTAACATCTTGTAAAACAGTTCACTAATTAAACAGTGCTCATAACCTAAGCATAACACAGAATTTACAGTCTGCAAATTCGCTGCTTTGATGGGCACCTCTAATCTGCTTTCCTCTGACCTTATGTTACAGAGCAAGGACCCATGATTTAGTGGTAGTGTTTCCTTTTCACCTTCTCCAGATGAGGTTGGATACTCAAAATCCATTGTTTCTGTGTCAGTTGCAAGATGGGTCTCTGAGATAACAGGGTTCACTTCCTTGCTGAAGAAATTAAGGTCTCTTGCATTAACCTCAAATTTGACCACCTCAGCCTTGACAGACAAACCTTGTGAGCTGTACTCCTCCATGGAGCCAAATTTTCAGGATTACCTAGCACAGATACACCAAGTACATTGGAGCGTACTAAATTAAATTTAACTTTTGCATCATTTTTCTCAAGATTACATTCTGATTGTTTGGCAACCTTAAGGCTCTTCCCAAATGGAATTGAATGGGCCTGTTTACCTGTGACCATAGGATTCCATGAAAATTGTCAGTGATAGGCCAAAATCTTTTTAGGAGGCCATTCTCAATTAAGAAATCATCCCCAGTTCTATCAGTGATTTACACTGGGTGGTTGACTTCCATCTTGCAAAACCTCAACTTCAGCATCACTACCTAGAGTCTGTTGAGTCTCCCCCAATAACCTATTACTTGTAAGCCATTAAAGAGGGTTTAAAACACCTTAGAGTTACCTACCACATCAACCAGTTTGTTCTTAAAGCTTCTGGACATCAAGGTTAGTTCCGCTCCAGAGTCAACCAAAGCTTCATGACTCAGGCTGTTTTCAATGTTTATGTCAAAGTAAAATCTATCTGCCCCCCCTCCATTTAGGGATTAAGTTGCCCAGGTAGAATAGTTTGTTTTTATAACACCTGGCAACATGGCAGGTTCACTGTGACACCCTACACTGCTTGCAGCAGCAACTTCAGATACCTCTAAGGGAAGGTCAGGCTCCGAGCTAGCACTTTCATTTTCAAATTCCATAACAGTCTCATTACCGTGTTTGCAACTGTAATCTCATTGACATGGACAGCATTAAGAAGGACAGAAGGCACTAGTCAGTTGCCATTATTACTAGTTCCACTGGCATTAGATATTACAGGTGAGTTCTGCATGGATGCAGGAGAAACAGAAGGCATAGGGGGAGGTGGGACTAAATGTTGGAAAAGTGTTTTTATGTCTCCCATCTAGTCCTTCATTCCCTGTATGTCCTCCATGAATGTGGAACCAGATCTAGCCCTGTCATGGGGCCTAAAACTGCCTTAATCATTATTATAGTTTTATTGCCCTCCATAGGCACCTCTACCACCTCCATAATATCCTCTCCCATACTCTCAGCCATGCCCTCTCCCAGGATTATAACCTCCATAGGGTACTGGATTTTGGTATGGTGAAGGTTGTGGGAATTGCTGAGGGCTTTGATAGAACTGTGGCTCAGGGCCCGGTGGAGGGACCACAACAGGGGAAGCTTGGACAGGGTTGGTAGGTTGGGCCACTATTTCAGGTTTAGGCACAGCCTTGGGTTGCTCCACAGCTTTTTCTGGTTGACTGTTATTGCTTTTCTCATCCATTGCCTCCTATTTTTGGGAGTAGGTAACTCACCCCCCTCCATAGCCAAGGCATTTGAGGTAATTACCTCAGACACTCGAACTTTGTGAGGGGAACCCCCTGCCTTTATCTGTGGAGGAGAGTCATCACCCCTTCCAGAGTCACAGATGTGTTCTGCCTAACAACCCAAAAGATGACCCTGGGCATCTTTCTAAGCAAGACTGCCAATTGTGTCCTAATAAAAGGGGATAAACATTGATAATATACATCTTGGAAGTCATCAGCATCATTATCTGTGAGATCCTCTGCTCCAAAATGCACATCCTTTAGCTAACAATAATAGTTCCTAGGGTGTTGGTCAATACCATACTGCATCTGGTAGACAGCATGCCTGGCTGCCACCTTAGTGCAATATTTACCAGATTCCTTCTTCAGGAGCTTGTACAGCTTATCTGGTTTATTCCTACTTCCTCCAGGCATTTTGACCACTCAGCTCAAGGGTCACTGACAGACCACCTAATCACAAAATTCTGTTCTCCCTCATCAGTTATGGACAAAGATTTAAAACATTCTTTCAGTTTTCAAATATGTTGCTCAATGCCTCCTTTCACAGATTTAGAAGTGTACCTTACTCCTACAGGAGAAGATGGAAGGTTTGATACATTTTATTGGACCAACAAGTGTCTTGTACAAAGACGGAATTATACACAAGCTTTCAGAGCCACACAGGTCCCTTCTTCAGGTGAATAAGAAAAATGAGCAACATAAGCAGTATTTATATTCACTGTGGAGCAATTAAAAATCAGGAAGTGAAATAGGAAGGTGAAAAAGGGGACTAGAGATGAAAGTCTGAGATGCAAAAGGCAAGGCATGGCACATTTTATTTAAAAAGATGCCCATCCCGGAGGCTTTGGGTGCCGTAAATCAATTAATAAATACAACACATCAAAGTAATAATCAGTTAAATACAATACTCTGAACAAATTAAAACAAAATTTGCTATACAATTAACTACCCTCAACTTCAGATGCATTTAAAGTCTCTAAGACTAAATTAACAACAAATGTATCTTTATTAAATAAAAAAACATGGGAAGAAATGGGGAAGGGCTAAGTAGGAACAGGTCAGAAGGAGATGAAAGGGAGCTAAAGGAAAGACAAAAGCATGCAGATAGGATCTGAGATCAGAGGCTAGCTTTAAGGGTAGAATAGATAGGCGATGCCTAACTCCTTACCAAATCTTACCTTACTCCTACCAAATTTCAAAGCTTGTGTAACAGTCATTGATTTTAAATATTCATAATCCTTTCTAGACAGGTTTTTATTTCCTTTGGACCCATCAGATGATTCATCCTCTGAATCAGAACTTCCTTTCTGTTTAGTTCCATGCCTCTTTTTATACTTGTCGGGTGATTCCTCTTCTGAGCAGGAATATTCCTTTTCAGGGGAGGAGTCATCTGGGCCCGATTCCTCAGATGCTCTTGGCATCACATGATTTTTACTTTTAGTTTTGGTATCTTCTTTTTGGACCTTCAAACCTCTAGCTTCTTTACTTAATTCAAAGAGGTGTTGCTCCAGAAGGGCGCACCACTATTTCCATTGGCTATTCTCATTTAATTTATTTTTTGAGGTTGTACATTCCGATCGCCCCTTTTCTGTCTCTGTATCTGGTCTCTTTACTATTCTCTTTGTCTGTGTTGGTACACTGATCTCTCTATCTCTATGTATTTTCTCTTCTTGCACTATTTCTTTTAGTTCTAACTCTTCTTCAGCACTAGATTGAGGAGGGTAGTGTTGAGGGTAAGGACCTGCTCCGTTTGCAGGTCCTGCCAAGGGGGAATTCCGAGAAGGATAAACCCCTTCTTCACAACCCTGGGTTAGATACCTTAGGGGTGACCAGCTTTTGCTTCCTTGTTCTGAGGTCCCCTCCTTCCTTTTGCCTAACAGGTACTTTTCTCTTTGTGCACACTTTTCCTCCTTACTTTTTAGTTGTTCCTTTAAATCCTTATTCTTTTTTCATTCTGGGCTAAATTCTTAGTGACCCATTTATTAGCCTTTAATATTTCATCCATGTCCAGAGTATACAATGGGGTTGAGATGCTAACAACAACAAAAATGGAAAGGGACCTGGGTGTAGTCATATCAGATGACCTAAAGGTGAACAAGCAATGTGAGAGGACAGTAAGAAGGGCTGGGGGGATACTGGGATGCATAGGGAGAGGCATCACCAGCAGAAAACAGGAAGTTGTCATCCCTCTTTACAGACAGCTGGTGAGACCCCATCTGGAGAACTACAGTATGTGCAGTTCTGGAGACCCAATCTCTGCAAAGACAGACAGAATGGATGCAGTCCAGAGGAGGGTAGGGCAACTAAAATGGTGCAGGGTCTGCAACAGAAGACATATGAAGGGGGACTTAAGGAGCTTAATATGTACAGCCTTGTGGAAAGGAAGGGGGGGGACATGAGAGAAACTTTCAAGTACCTTAAAGGAATCAACAAAGTCCAAGAGGGTAGCATCTTTCAGGAAAAGAGGTGTGCAAGAACAAGGGGGCACAATTTGAAGAATGGGGGACGGCTCAGAGGTAATGTGAGGAAGTATTTTTTCATGGAGAGGGTTGTGGATGCGTGGAACAGCCTTCCTGAGGAGGTTGTGGAGTCAAAAACAGTGGTGGAATTCAAGAATGCATGGGACAGTCATAAGGCAATTCTAGGGGGTTGGGGTAGGAAGAAGTAGGTTGTTGGTTAACTAGGATCTGCAGCTTATCCATTAGGTGGGGAAATGGGCAGACTGGGTGGGCCAAGCGGTCCTTTTCTGCCATCAAATTCTATGTTTCTATGTATGTCCAAGACTGAGCACTGCTCTTTCAGCGGTTCATTAGCCTTTAGTATCTTGGCCTTCTCTTTCTCTAAAGATGAACACTTCATTTTCAGCAGTTCATTAGCCTATAATATTTCAGCCTTCTGTTTCTCTAAAGTTGAACATTGCTCTTTTAGCAGTTCATTGGCTTGTAGTATTTTGGTCTTCTCTTTCTCTAAAGCTGAACATTGCTCTTTAAGCAGTTCCTTGGCCTTTAGTATTTTGGCCTTCTCTTTCTCTAAAGCTGAACACTTCACTTTCAGCAGTTCATTAGCCTTTAATATTTCAGCCTTCTCTTTTTCTAAAGCTGAACACTGCTCTTTCAGCAGTTCAATAGCCTTTAATATTTTTGCCTTCTTTTTCTCTAAAGAGGAACACTGCTCTTTCAGCAGTTCATTGGCCTTTAGTATTTTGGCCTTCTCCTTCTCTAAAGCTGAACATTGCTCTTTTACCAGTTGAATATATATATATATATATATATATATATATATATATATTTTAAAACAAGACTGCCAGTCTTTAGGTTGCTCAAGACAGTGTTTGTCAGATAGTTTCTCATTACTTTCCTCTGTTTTTTGAGCAATTGAATCTGGCCGACAAGTCTACTACATTCATAAAAATTTCTTCCCTAGTTGTTGGCTTTACTGTTTTACATCATTAGATAACCTTAATTTATCAACATGCAGGTCCTCAAGCATATCTACATGCCCTTTATTCAGTTTCTTTAATTCATAAATTATTTCTTCTGCCCTATAGCTTGGATGCAGAGGTGTC
Source organism: Neoceratodus forsteri (assembly GCA_016271365.2). Lineage (NCBI taxonomy): Eukaryota > Metazoa > Chordata > Ceratodontiformes > Ceratodontidae > Neoceratodus > Neoceratodus forsteri. The sequence goes on from CM028131.1 coordinate 14,495,708, forward strand.
AATGTCTCCTCCTTAAAGAGAGATATTAGAATCTCTAAAGGTGTTGCCTCTGCATCTGCCTGAACCTTATCTATAGTTGCAATAGCAGCTGTCATATTTTACTCTCTTGTTACTAAACTTTAGACACTATAAAAGCAGGTGACTCAAATTACAACTTCCTGTTGCTAGCCTTGCTTGTAGAGCAGAAAGCAGCTAACTAAAAGAAGTTATAGTTTCTCATTAATTTAACACATATATCTCAGCAGGAGTCAGTGTCTGTTGAGATGAAGCAGACAGATACTTTATTAGAAGTAGAAGGGGTCTTGTTTAGGGTTAAAAAAGAGAAAGAAATAAAGAAAGAAAGTCAGTGTGTGTTCTGTGCTGGGAAGGGTACTGTATCAACTTACTTTGCTAAACCAGTAGGAGGAGAGAGAGAGCTTAATTGGGGGTGTGGCTTAGACACTATAAAAACAGGTGACTCAAATTACAACTTCCTGTTGCTATCCTTTTTTCTTACTAATTGCCCTCCATCCCACCCTTAGCCAGTTCTACTTTTATAGCCACTGAATTTGACTGTCAACAGGAACTTCTTGTTTGACAGTAGGAATGGAAGGATCATAGAGAAACATTGGTTTTGTCAACCCTAAAGGAAAAAAGTAGCTTCCCCCCCAGCTGCTGGTGGTCTGACACTGAGCAAGAAAGAAGGAGGCTACTGAAGAATATAGGAAGTTGCTGTCCCAGAACAGGAAGGGTGAGAGTTGTTAGGAGAGGAGAGAGTAAGCATACAGAGAAACAGGAGAGGGGACACAAAATAAGACATGATAGGAGTGGTGCAGTGCAATGGCTGTGGGGAGGCAGTGTTCCAGGAGACAATCTGGAGGCTGCAATGCTGCCCTATTTGCAGGCACCTCTCTGGTCAGAGGGAGGAAGTTGCCCATCTCTGGGCTGACCTGGTTAGGACTCGTGAAACCTCCTCCCCCACCCAGAGACCACCAAGGCCAATGCCACTACCTCAGAGGTTGCCAAGAAAGAAGAGAGGCTGGACCAGGGTGGGCTCAGGGAGGGAGAGGGTGTTGGAACAGAGTTGCATCCCTCCAGCTGTACCTCTCCACAATTCATTTGCTCTTCTGGTGGATAGTGGATGCACCTGCAGTGGAGACCAAGGAGGATGCTGGGAACCTTCACAAAGGAGACCCACAGGAGGGTGGCATGGGACCCCACAGGGGAAGGAACCAACTCCTGGTGGGGGACTCAATCATTAGGGGGTAGAAATGGGGGAGGAAGGGGAGAGGGAGGTAAGGTGCCTGCTTTGTGCCATGGTTTGCTGGGACAGGAAGCGAATCCTCAGGATTGTGGGAGCAGCTGCATGAGGGAGGGAGCTGGATGTCATTGTCCACCTAGGGACAAATGACCTGGCTAGGAATGGGATCACAGCAGTGCAAGAGGAGTTTGTAGAGTTGGGGAAGGGCCTTAGACAAGTAGAGCATACAGTAACCTTCTCGGAGGTGCTACCTGTCTATGGCAAGGGTGATGCTAGAGTACTCCTTACCAGGGAATTCAATGAATGGTTGAAAAACTGGTGTGGAGCTCAGGGATTTGGCTTCAATGGGGACTGGGGAACCATCTGGAGGGATGTAGACCTATACTGGTGCAATGGTCTGCATCTGTCTGGGGGGAACCAGGATCCTAGGCGAGAGGTTTAAATGCTTCATTGGCAAGCATTTAAACTAGACAAGGGAGGAGGCACTGAAAAGGAGCAGGTAAATCCCAGCCTCACCCCACAAAACACGGTAATTAGTGAGGTAAACACCAAGGTAGAGAAGTCATTAGGGAGCAGGACAGAGGTAAATGTAAAAAAAGGCAAAGGCAGTAAGGACAGGAATGGGGCTAAAAGGGGTAAGGCCATAAAAAAGTGGAGAGTGATGAGTACCAATGCCCATAGTCTGTGTAACAAGTTCCCTGAACTAGTGGCCTTGATGGAAGAGGGTTGCCTGGATATTGTGGCAGTCACAGAAACGTGGTACACAGAGAGCCATGACTGGGATGTCAACATACCAGGATACACAATCTACAGGAGGGACAGAGAACGTAAAAGATGAGGAGGAGTAGCTATCGATGTAAAGGAAGGGATTGAAGCAATAGAACTAAAAAGTAAACAGGGAGCAGATGAGACACTCTGGGTCACCCTGGAGACAGGAAATGGCACCACAATCCACATGGGAGTTGTATACAGTCCCCCATCTCAGGGGGAGGGAATGGACAAGGAAATGATAGAAGGCTTCCTTAGAATGGCAGAAAAAGGGAAGATATTGTTGATGGGGGACCTGAATATGCCAGTTGTTAACTGGAGCACCTTTGCTGCAGGCACATCCAAGAGCAGGGTCATTCTTGATGCCCTACAGGGGGCATGCCTCAGACAGCTAGTATTGGAACCAACTCAGGAGGGAGCAATCTTAGACCTGGTACTCTCAAATGGGGACTGAGAAAGAATATCAGATTTAGAAGTGGGTAGCCATCTGGGAACAAGCGACCACCAAACAGTGTGGTTCATGATAAACACAGTCATACAGTCAAGCCATACAAAAGCAAGAGTATTGGACTTTAGGAGGGCTGACTTTGGGAAAATGAGAGAGTGCCTAAGAAAAGCACTAGCAAACAGGCAAGAAGGAGGGTGGAGGAACAATGGGGAGTAATCAAAACAACTATCACAGAGGCAACAAGCCTTTGTGTAAAGCAAATCAACAAAACACAAAGGAAAAAAACTGCTATGGTTCTCAAAAGAGGTGGCAGAAAAGGTTAAGGAGAAAAGGATAGCATTTAGGAAATATAAGGAAACACAGAAAGAGCAGGACAGAGAACTTTATCAGTTAATGCAGAAAGAGGCTGGGAAGGCAGTCAGAATAGCAAAGGCCCAAACCATGGAAAGGATAGCCAACTCTGTTAAGAAGGGGGGATAAGACCTTTTATAGGATCATTAGGGAGTGAAGAAAGACCAAAGGAGAGATACTGAGTCTTAATAAAGGGGAGGGAATGTGGGTAGAGGGTGCCAATGAAAAAAGCAGGGATACTGAACGAATATTTCTGCTCAGTATTCACAAAGGAAGAGTAGGGGGAGGTACCTAAACCAAACAAGAGAAACACTCTGAATACGAGGGTCGATACCAGTCCATTTAATGAAGAAAGGGTTCTGAAAGAACTAATAAAATTGAAGATGGACAAAGCAATGGGGCCTGATGGGATTCACCCCAGAATTCTAGAAGAACTAAGGGTAGAACTAGTGACACTGCTGACTACTCTCTTTAACAAATCATGGGAGGATGTGGTGGTACCTGAGGACTGGAGAAGAGCAGATGTGATTCCTCTTCACAAAAGTGGGAGCAGGACAGAGATAGGAAACTACAGACCAGTTGGTTTGACCTCAGTGGTAGGGAAAATGATAGAATCACTTCTGAAGGAAAAATTGTTGAGTACCTAGAGGCCAGTGGGGCACAGGACCCAAGGCAGCATGGATTCAAGATGGGAAGGTCATGTCAGACGAATCTAATAGATTTCTTTGACTGGGTGACCAAAGTAGTAGACCAGGGAGGGGATGTGGACATGGCCTACCTAGATTTTAGCAAGACATTTGATACCGTTCCACACAAAAGATTAATACACAAGTTAGCCAGCCTTGGAGTGGGTCCCAAGGTGGTAACCTGGATATAAAATTGGCTAGACAACAGAACGCAAAGGGTAGTAGTAAATGGAGTCCACGGTGAAGAAAGGAGGGTTACTTCCGGGGTACCACAGGGTTCAGTATTGGGACCGGTCCTTTCTAATGTCTTTATAAGTGACATTGCAGAGGAACTGGAAGGAAAAGTATGTCTCTTTGCAGATGACACAAAGATCTGCAACAGGGTTGATACACAAGATGGAGTGGAAAGGATGAGAAGGGACTTGGCAAGGTTGAAGGAATGGTCACATGTATGGCAGCTCAGATTCAATGCAAAAAAGTGCAAGGTAATGCACCTGGGAAACAAAAACCCAGGGAAAGAGTACACAATGGGGGGTGAGATACTGACAACAGTAAAAATGGAAAGGGACCTTGGGGTAATTATATCAGATGACCTAACGGTGGGCAAGCAATGTGAGAAGGCAGTAAGGAAGGCTGGGGAGATACTGGGATGCATAGGGAGAGGAATCAATAGTAGAAAACAGGAAGTTGTTATCCCTCTGTACAGACAGTTGGTGAGACCACATCTGGAGTACTGCGTGCAGTTCTGGGGACCCCATCTCCGCAAAGACATAGAAAGTGTGGAGGCTGTCCAGAGAAGGGCAACCAAAATGGTGCAGGGTCTGCACCAGAAGACATACAAAGAAAGACTAAAGGAGCTTAATATGTATACCCTTGAGGAAAGGAGGAAGAGAGGGGACATGATAGAAACTTTCAAGTACCTCAAGGGAATCAACAATGTCCAAGAGGGTAGCATCTTTATGAAAAAGAGATGTGCAAGAACAAGGGGGCACAATTTGAAGATAGAGGGGGGATGGCTCAGAGGTAATGTGAGGAAGTATTTTTTCACAGAGAGGGTTGTGGATGCATGGAACAGCCTCCATGAGGAGGTTGTGGAATCAAGAACAGTGGGGGATTTCAAGAATTAATGGGACAGACATAAGGCAGTCCTAGTGGGGAGAAGGAGGAAGTAATCTGTTGGTTAACTAGGATCTGCAGCTTATCTGTTAGGTTGGAAAATGGGCAGACTAGGTGGACCAAGCGGTACTTATCTGCCGTCAAATTCTATGTTTCTGTCTTTCTATGTTCCCTGATTCGGTTCTTTTGCGGCCTTGTCAAAAAAGTCTATCAAATTTATTTGACATGATCTGCCTCTTGTGAAACCGTGTTGTCTTGGATTCATCAGGCCTCTTTCCTCCAGGTAGCTGGTGATCCTGCCCTTCATTAGTTTCTCCATGAGCTTGTCTACCACTGATGTCAATCTCACGGGCCTGTAATTTCTCACTTCCTCCCTTCCTCCTTATGCAGTGGGACCACATTTGCCTGCCTCCAGTCTTCCAGTACCACCCCAGTCTCCAGAGACATATTGAAGAGTGCAGTCAATGGTGTCACCAGTATCTCCTTTAGTTCCCTTAACACCCTTGGGTGCATCCCATCTGGCCCCATCACCTTGTCCATCTTCATGCAGCCTAGTTCTCCCAAAATTTCCTCTACCTGGAATGGACTCCTATTCACTTCCCCCTCCTCTGTCATTACTTTTCCTACTTTGCTGCCTACTATTACTATTACTATTACTATTACTATTGCCTTACTATTGTATTCTATGATGTGGAGCCTTTGTAAAGGAGTCTCTGACTCAAAGATATTAATTCTGATATGATTCAATAAATAAATAAATCAATATGCAACACATCTGGAGGGGCTGTGCAGGGGGTGTGCACATGCATATGGTGCACAGCCCCACTCACAGCCCAACTTGGAGTCGCATCCCCGGGGTAAGTCCGGATATGTGTGTCCCAAAGATAATCCTACATCAAGAAGACATAAGTGGGTGACCACCCACAGGCATGCTGCCATACTGCAGACAGCAGCATGGAAGCCTGACCACCCAGGCAGTCCAATGTGCCCCCTCCCCCCTGATTTCCCTGTTGTATGCTGCACCCTGCAGTGGTAAAGTAGAATGTACAGGACCTCCCCACCCTGCCAAAACCCAGAGTGTAAGCCAAACACTGCAGTGGTACAGCTATGCAAAGTAACCCCACCCACCTGACACCCTGAAAGTATGCCACACACTGCTGCGGTACACTCCTTCCCTCCCTGCCCGAATCCAAGAGTGCATACCACATGCTGCAGTGGAAGGCAAATAACACCAGAACCCCCCTTCCTACCCTGACCCAACGCAACATGGTCACAAAGTCCATTCCTGCCCTGGTGGTCCAGTGGATTTCCCCCCACCCACTCAGGCACCCTCTCCCCACCCCACTCCCCAGGTCCCAAAGTTTGGTGGGCAGCACAACCTACCTGCATACCACCACAGCTGCCCGCAGACCGAGCTGTCAGTGAATGACAGCTACTGTACATGTGGAAGCTCATTGGTAGACCTAGCTGACCAATAGGCTTGCAGTGTGTACTGTACTCTGTCATTCACAAAATTGTCCATCCTGATTGTAATGAATGCTACTTCTCAGAAGTGGCACATGTTCATGCCAGTCTCAGCTCAACATGGAGTCCAGATGTGGTATATCATCTGTCAAGCTCATAGCAAATCACCCTTCCTTATATCTTGTTTGCTATGGTATTATAACCTTTGATTCTTTAATAATTCAAGTAGGCCTCTCTGCTCTGGAGCAACACTGCAGACGGTTCCATAATACAGTATTATGTCCTATTCCCTTTTTCAGTTCTCACTTAAGCAACTTTTTTTCTTCATGAAGTCCCTGTAAACAACGATGATGACCAAATAATTATAGTATTGTCTCCATTTGCCCTATTAATTAAACCATTTTAGGAATATAGAACAGCAATTAATAAGAATAGTATAATAAAATTATAATAATAAAATATTTTTAATCAACTTAGTTTTGTTCCTACAGGATGATAATTTATACCTGTGTGAAATTCCCACTCTCAAAAATAGGCTTAATTATGGCACATTTCCATTAGGCCAGGAAAATTCAATGACATAAAGAAGAATGAAAAATAATTGAAAGTGGTAAGTGGTCTTGAATTATAAAAAGACCAAAACCATGATCTACGCATCAACCCACAACAAACATAAAAGTACCCCTTGGCCATACGGAATGACAGTGACAGCACCCTGGAACTCGTCCCACACTTTAAATACCCAGGAGTAACTATCGACTCCACCTTCTCCTTCAAACAGCACATCGACAACACTGCCAAAGCCATCAACACCAGAATCGGCATCCTCTACCGACACAGACATTGTCTCACCCACGAAGCACTAAACCTGGCAATTAACAACTCAATTGTATCCCTTATAGATTGTGGGCTGGTAATACATGGATCTGCAACTGACTCGGCACTCCAGTGCATCACTGTTGCACTAAATAAAGCCTGCCGCCTGCTCCCTAATGCACCTAAACTAACCCATACCTGCAAACTCTATACCCACACTGACTGGCTCTAGCTTAATAACTGAATAAGATATCAAGTATGCCTTCTCGCCAAAAAGGTCGCGCTAAACCAGCTTCATTCTGGAATACAGAACCTACTGTTCCTTCTGCTAAATTCCAGGCAAACCAGGAGCTCCTCCACACAAACATTCTATATACCCAGATGCCATACATCAATAGCACAACATAACTTTGCATACTGGGCACCGCTCTGGACAAATGCACTACCACTGGATATTTCTGGTACTGCTATACTTAAACTGTGTCAAGACCTTATTCATATGAGTACTTGTAGTTGCTGCCACTGAGTCATCCTACACACCCACTGACTGACTCCAGCACTTCCGAGCCCCTATGCCCAGGATAGGCAAACTCTGGCACTTAGCCCCATCTCTAACCCCTTTATCCCAGCCTACCCCCCTCTGTCCACACTGTCCTGTCTATCCCACGTCTTCTTCCCCTTTCCCCCTATTTCTCCTTCTGACACAAGGCTTACTTTGCACCAGGGATCGGCAAATTTCAAAATAAGGTGCTTGTCCAGGACAACTGGTCTTACCAAAAATGGTAGTCCCATTATTGAGAGTGGTAGTCCATGGTCAGGCAGCTATATTTTGAGGGAAATTACAAAGACTTAATGTAACAACAGAAGACTTTCTGTGGGGATTGTAGTATTAATACTAGGCAGGTATAGAACATTAGGAAACATGAAAAATAATTTTTGAATGAAATGTTTTAATATATTCTTTTTATCTTGTTTCCTTCTCTCACTCACCATAATGCACAGCCCATCCCACACCACGTCCCACATCCTTTTCCAGAGACAGCAGTGAAGTAAATAGGTTTTTATATAGTATATATTTATTTTCAATTTTTATTTTCAGTTATCAACTTTGCTGCATTCTATATAGTCAAATTAGTCCAACGTGACCCTACAGCCTGACCCCCCCCCAAGATCTCCTCATCTCCTTCCTCTTGTAGTCACTTTTCTTTTCCTTTTTACATTAAATTAGTTTGTTTGATTTTGCATCTTTTTTTAAGTTCTGTTACTAGGGTGTCACTGAGGACAGACTGAAATTAAGGCAGAGATCTTCTCCCCAAATGTACCTTTCTGTCTTCAGAATTTAATTAGTCAGTTCAGCAGCGCTGTGTGAGACATGTCTACTTCCTACATAACCACCCACTGACAAGCTGCCTTCATTTGTGCCACTCGCACAGATTGCGGTTCTACCCGTCGACAGTTTGCCGCCACAATCAACTGCCGTAAAACTGGTGAACTACCCTTGAGTGACAGGCAGCCTACAGTTTGCAATATGCAGAGTGATCTGTCACTCTTAAGTGGCATGGCCACTGCGATGGCTGGGTGGGAGATACTGGGAAGGCTGTGACACTGTTTAAACTGCACTCACTCCCTCCCAGTGCTGCTCCAAAATGACAGCCCCCTGAAAAACATGTGGTGCATCTCTTCTCCATCTTGTGAACTCCATGGCATCAGGCAACCTGACTACCTACCTGACAACAACTAGTGGCCCTTAACTGAAGAATGCAGTACCTGTAGATAATAAAACACCAAAAAAAAAAAACAGCCAGCCAGAATTAATCTGGTTGTCCGTGGGACAACCTCAAGCTCACTTGATGCTTGTCCCTGTCAGCAGACTGGTAGCCCAGAACAAGGGACTACTGGATTTGTCGATCCAGTTTGGTTTGGATTTATGTACCCTTATGTTAATATTGCCAATTTCTGTTTTCTGTACTCTCAATGTTTTATCTGTATATTGTCCTGAATTCCTTGCATTATTGTTTATGTACATGATGTGGTACCTCTCAAAGAGCATCCACTCACAGGTGTTTCCAAGATTTCAATAAATTAAAATAAATAAATAGAAACAGATTCAACACCAGATTTAATAAGCCTAAAGTCTAATCCATCATGCAATACAGAGGAATGGGGCTTACTATCCAGTATATATTTTGTTACATCTTCTGGGGAAGTCTTTTTGAAATAGAATTTTTTTTTTTGCAGTTAAACTTTTTTATTAATTTTTCATAAGATATACAGACAAACCTCTTACAGTACAGTACAATGTGAGGATTTTTTTTTTTTAAAGAAATTGAGGCAGCATATAATAAGAACATTGCTACAATAATACAAGGAGCTTTTGGTTTAAAATATAGTAAACGATACAGGTCATGTAATTAGCATACCCTTGACATTTGTAGTGAACTTAAAGCGGATAGTATGATTAGATATTGTTTATATTAAAATGTTACATAATTATATATGATGCTGCAAAAGGGAAAAAAGTACATTCGTAAGAGGATTGTGGAGTAATAAAGAACGATTGAGAACAGAGTATAGGAAAGAAAAGATATATAAGAAAGTTAAGAAGAGAGAGAGGGAAACTATAAAAAAGGGGAAAAAAGCGAGACTACAATGATGTATCAGTAAAAGGGGAAAATCCATTTATTTTAAGTCCATACATTGGTGTTGGAAGATTTAGTTGATTCCAAAAAATTAAAAAAGCCCTGCCAACAATTGTTATATAACATGAGTCGGTCAGGCAAGATATATGTCATACGGTCAGAGAGGCATATTGCAATAGTTGGTTAATGATACTGGGAAGGGTAGGGATTATGCTGGATCTCCAATGCATGAGGATTGTGCTAATTTGAAGGAAGAGTATATTTAACCATCTGCTCTGTGAATATGAAATTTTATAAGAACGGTGATTAAAATACCAAGAATGCAATGTTTAGGGTCTAGTGTAAAGGTTGACCTACCACTTTCATTGCAAATCTGTGAGTACAGTGCCAAATCTTTTGTATGAGGGACAGTGCTATAAGATATGCAATAAATCCTATTGGGGAACTGCAGCACCAGCAATTGTTATTGTTCAATAAACCCATTTTTGTAATACAACAGGAGTTCTGTACCACAAATGAAGGATCTTGGTTTGAATGAGGAACTGCATTTATCATTAAAAGATTTGTGACAGGAGAGCCAATATTTGGACCATTGTGCATTGGTGATATATTGTAGCAAAGTACTCCATCTCTTTTTAGCATTGACAGAGTAGTCAGGAAGGATATCACAAATATCTTTGTAAACAGTGCTATTTAAATTGGATGTTGTTTTATCCATTTAGAGATGTGCTTATCATACAGAGAATTGATAGAGAAGGGTGGAGGTAAGAGTTGCATGGTACAAAGCTGTAGATATTTCAAAATCCTGATGGGGAAGATTCCATATGCCTGTAGGTTGGTGTAAGATTTTAACTTTAATGACTTGGTTCAAGTATATCCTGCAAAAGAGAATACCCTTATTTTCCAGGTACGACAAAAATGGGGTGATTATCAAGAGATATATGGTGGTTACCCCAGATGGGGTGTAAGCTAAGGGTTTGGGGTTAGATTTAATATGCTTGTGAATGATTTTCCAATAGAATATAGAAGCAGCTATGGTAGGTGAGACTTTAAAGAAGAGGTCAGGTGTTATAAAGGAAAGAAGTCACCACATTACCAGGACATAAGGATGTTTCCATATTGACCCATAAAGGAGACTGGATGTTGGGTTTGTTAAACCATTTAATTGTTTGAGATGTAATGGAAAGCCCATAAGTAGGCTTGAACCAAGGAAGGCCAAAGCCACCTTGACCAATGGAATCTAAGTTTATTATGACTAAATCTAGGTATTTTGCCTTCCCAAATGAAGCTGCCGATAATTTTGTCTATTTTGGTAAGAAAACTAGAGGAAGTATCAAAGGATATTGGAAAATAGGTATAATATTTTAGGAGTTATTGACATTTTAATGGCGGAAATTTTACCATGAAAAGAAAGTTTAAGTAGCTTCCATCTATCAAGTGTTGTTTGGATACTGGTTAACAGAGGGGAAAGATTAGCATCCCATAATTTATTCAATGTCAGGGTGATCCAAATGCCAAGATAAGATATACCTTGTGGGGCCCAATGAAAACCTAATGAGTTGTTCATGAGGGGACTACAAAGGGTATTCAGTGGTAGCGTTTCGGATTTGTTAAGGTTTAGATTTAGTCCGGAGTGGGAGGTAAAGTCATTCAGTAGTTTAACTAAAGGTTGCACAGAACTTTCGAGGTTTTTAAGTAAAATAAGGAGATCATCTGCATATGAGAGTGATGTATAGTGAGAGTTACCAATAGTAATGCCTTTAATTGTACCGGATTGACGTAGGGATGCAGAAAGAGGTTCCATGGCAAGTATAAACAATGAAGGCGATAAGGGGCATCCTTGTCTGGTGCCTCTTGCTAAGTAAAAGGAGGGGGACAAAACAGAGTTCGTGAGAACTCGAGCTGAAGGGAGGTATACAATAATTGAATCCAAGCACAAAATTATTTGTAAAGCTAAATGAGATGGCACCTGATATAGATATTCCCAATTGAGAGAGTCAAATGCTTTCTCAAAGTCAATGGCTATTGCAGCTGCAGGGTTTAAGAGTTTTTGCTTTGTGAATTAAATTGAGTAATGAGCAAAGATGATCGGAACTGTTTCTATTTTTGATAAATCCTGATTGAGAAGTATGGATGAGTTTAGTCATTAAAGATTCTAAGCAGAGAGTTAATAATTTGGCAAAGATTTTTCCATCAGTATTAGGAAGTGAGATCGGTCTATAGTTTGAAGGAAGTAAAGGGTCTTTGTCTTTTTTTTGGTAAGACTGTTATGATGGCTTCGGTCATTGTGCATGGAGTTTTTATTAAGGTTGCTTCTTGGAATACATTGACTAATACAGGACAAAGAGTGTCAGATAGGGTTTTCTAAAATCAATAGGGAACCACATGCCAGGTGCTTTACCATTTTTAATGATGATAAAGCAGTTTGGATTTCTGTAAAGTGATTGGTTTATCAAGCACAGCTTTGTCCTGAGGGATAGGTGGGGTAGATTCAATTTTTCCAGAAAATGTTGTATTAGGTTGGGATTTGTAGTATTAGGTTGCAGTATAGTTGATGGTAAAAGGATTGCATAATACATTGATTGAAAGGTTGTCTGTGTGTGTGACCTGATGGATCTTTTAGACCTGCTATATGTCTCTGCATCTGTTGAGTTTTTAGCTGGTAAGAGCAACTTCTGCATTTATCCCTTGTTCCCAATAACCGTGTTTAAGCTTAAGGGAAGTTCAGCTTTCCTGGATATCAACTCGTTAATTTTAATTCTTAATTGTAGAATTTCCAGATGAAGCTGTGAATTATGATTGGGTTTATTTAATTTATAGTATTGGGTTTCTTTTTCTTTAAGGATTTTTCTAAATTAGCTAATTGTTGCTCTCTTAATTTCTTTCTGTCTCTGCATAACTAATAATTTACCTCTAATAGTGGCTTTTAATGCTTCCCAGATAGTACCTTGAGACATATCTGGAGTATCGTTAATAGAAAGAAAATCTTGAATCTGGGTTTTAATCCAAGGAGTGAATTCAGGGTCTCTGAGTAAAAGTGTGTCTAAATGTCAAGATGAGGATTTAGAAGAAGGTGGACCCCAGAGTAAATGCAGACTGATAGGGGAATGATCAGATATAACAATAGGGAGAATCGATGTATCAATAATTTTTTCAGTAATGAGGGGAGAAGAGAACCAATAATCAATCCTACTATATGATTTATGTAAAGAGGAATAAAATGTGTAATCTCGTTGTCTGGGATGATGTAGTCTCCAAATGTCAGAGAGACCTAAATCCTTCATAAGCATTGATAGAGCATTAATACTACGGGGGTGTGCATCATGTGATGAGTTACTTCTGTTTAAATATGCTTGTAGTGCTAAGTTAAAGTCACCACCAATAAGAATAGGTGAATTATTTTTATTATTAATTATAATTTGTTGGGATAGATTATGGAAGAAAATGGTGAATCAAAGTTGGGTATATACATTCACAAACATAAGCGGACCTGCTGTGGTGTTTAATAGGGTTATAATCCACCTACCATCCGAGTCTCTAATGATTTTTATGGGGGCCAATTAAGAGATTTATGTATTAAGATAGCAACCCCATGTTTTTGATGGAGAAGATGACACTATACTTGACTGACCCAGTCCCTTTAAGTCTGTCGACATCCTCTGATAAAAGTTTAGTTTCTTGTAAGAAAGCAATATGTGTTTTATGCTTTTAAGATAGGTAAGTACTTGCTTACGCTTATAAGCGAGTTGAGTCCTTGACATTCCATGAATGTAAGATTAGATCACTCATGGTACTAGGATATACGGTAATTAGTTACAAATAGGAATGAGGGACTCAATACCATTAATTTGGAGGATGTCACAGATTCAAAAGGTAAATATATATAATAAACAAATGTATGCAGGGCCCTTAACTTGTATGGGTTCGAGATGATTGAGTATTTGTATTCAGTTTGTCTCGCAGAGGGAGAGTATAGAGATAGGAATATCAAGTAATTAAACATTATAACCAACAAACGTTAGTATAAACTCAGTAACAAGAATATTAATTTGAAACTTTTATGAAATGCAGAGCAATAAGAGTCGGTAAATATACTAGGACTCTCACTCTACACTACTAGGCATGTACAGTAATTAGTGAATCTCAAGATACAGTTTACCCTATAATCTTAAGATACTAAACTTTATATAACAGTATATTAAAGAAGTGTAATTGAGATTTGTGCTGAGGTAATTAAAGCATTACCCTGGAAAAAAACAAAACATCATTCTACCAACTAAAAAAGGATAATTATGTAATAGTGTTAAATTCCAAACATAATGAATTAGCTTGGACCTAGCAATAAGTCCAATATTAAATAAAGTTTACCAACATGATGGCAGATAATGCTGAAACAGTGTGAGCCAGATAAAGGATGCCCATGTGTATTAATCCACATAAGCTAGGTTAGGGAATGTAGTATATACTATAGGTTCATAGTGCATCAGTGTATTGTGGAATCATTTTATAAGTTCCAATGATTTGGAAGAAAATGGGATGAAGAATAATGTGAAAAGGTGGAAAACTCAATGTATAGAAATACAATTGGAAGCATACTTTGTGCAAAATCTGTGAGATATAATGGAATGCACCTGATGCACTATATACCAGAAGTGATGCAAAATAAATATTAAATAAGTAAATGATTTTAGAGTATTTGTCTAATCATCCTCCACATTCCAAATGATAGGATTTATGGAAAATGCTATAATAGTAGGTGTTAAGGGCACACTGATATGAAATACAGAACTCTATATATGTATGTATGCGCCTGACTACATGGTGGCGCTAAAGCTTATGAAAAATTAGAGTGTAAATAGCAATTATATATACTAATGTCTGGCACCACACAAGGATTAATTAGAAGAGATCTTACAAACATTGTAATATTTAGTCTTTCTCTCATTTAATTTTTTTTCCATTGAATACATTGAGAGTAACTCCCGCATGGATTAAATACCTCCAGTGTCAATTGGCTCACCTCCCACAGACAGATACAGGCTTCTCAGCAGCGATAGCGATTTACTGCATTTAAGTGCTTCAAACCTGTTGGGTGCGAGTAGAGACTGCGCTTATGTAAATGTACAGAAGGAATCGAGTGAGGTGTGTGAAGAGGAGGGATTCTTGTGAGAAACTGCTATATCACATCTAATTATGGGCCATAGTATTTATTATAAATTTTTTTTTTTTAGTGGAAAAGCCTCAGGTAGCCCTTGCTCTTCGATTTTCTTCTCCTTTTCTTTTGGGTGGTTCAGATGATTTAAAGGGAGAGTTGGATACAAGATCAGCCCAGGAAGAATCGGAGAGTCATTACTGCTGAGAGTTTCTTCTGGTCTTGAGTAAAGGGGTCAGATAAAGTCTGTCTCAGATCCTCCAGAGATTGAGTGCAGATCTTCTTGGAGCAGATCTTCTTGGAGTGGGGAGAATTTGTTAGACAAGGTAAGAGGAGTAGAAAACTGATGTGACGCTCCACATGGGAAGCTGGAGAGGTGGAAATATTATTTAAACAGCGGTATTATTATTTAGAGAAGAATCAGATGCTTTTTTTCTTGTATGCGCAGAGCTTCTGGCAGGAGCTACAGTGGCAGATATGATGGCTGCAGATTTCTCAGGGACCTGAAGGACAGTTTCAGCAGGAAGGGCAAGACATTGTAATTGCGAAGTGCTTGTGCTGAAGCAGGAATAGGCTGCGTGTAGCATAAGGCAATGTAAGTGCGGACTGTGTCCAATTCAAATTCAGAGACAGAGATTCTGGGGTACTGAAATCTCTGGTAGAATCATTCAAAAAAGACGATTGTTGCAGGGGAACAGTGCAAACTTAATTCCACGCTGATGAAGGATTGTTTTAATGGGTTGTAAGCTTTTTGTTTGTTAGATATCTTTAGAATAGTCTCTGAAAATTAGGATTCTGTTTTCTTGCCAAGTAAGTGCACCTAATTGCCTCGCTTTTTGAAGAATCAGTTCAGTATGTGCGTGGTTTAGAAATCTGGCAATGATGGGCCTGGGTTTCTGGTCGGGTCCAGGCCTCGGATTTAAGGTGCGGTGAGATCTCTTGATGATTAGGTCTTGGCCGGCTGGTAATTTAAGCAAAGAAGGAAGTACATGAGTTAGAAGAGCACTGGTGTCTCCTAGTTCAACACCTTCAGGAAATCCGAGAAATCTAAGGTTGTTACGTCTGTTTCTATTTTCTAATATCATCTATTTTGTCCTGAAGGTTCCTAATAACTCTGTCCTGCTCCCTGATGGTAGCCTGTAATGTGTTAATGGAATCTTCATTTTGAGATGCTTTAACATCAGTACAGCTGATTTTTGATCAAGTGCCTGCATATTATTGATATTTTGTTGAGATGCAATTTTTAATACATTGATTTCACTTATTAGTTGCTGAAACATTGCCTCCACTCTATTAAGAGAACTATTATGTGGAGATTGGTCTGCCATTATTGTAGGCCTTAATTGAGAAATTGAAAAGCTGTAGATAATGTGTTCAGTAATTATGAGGCAATAAAAATACTGTACCAGAGCTGTTCTGCGATGTACATATAGTAAGATCTCAGATGTTGGTGAAGGTAGGAAGTCTGGAATCTGTAGGATGGATGATGATATTTGGTGAATCCAGGGAGATGAAGAATCAAGAAGCCATCTTCAGCACAGCGCCTTCTGGCTCTGAAATAGAATTTTTGAAATTGGTCATCATTTTCAGGGATTTCATTATCAATTACAGGCGAGAAAACTGTGGCCTTTAACTATTTAGGTGACCAAAACAGTTAATAAAAATCTCAGGTCATGAGATTTACACAGGTGGACGAAACCTGCAGAGATCCAGGATTGGTGGCAATGCTTTATTCTGCGCTTCCTAAGCAGTTCATGGTGATCCCAGAATTCAAGAAGGAGGTAAATGAAAGCGAGAGACGGTGAAGTCAATACAGGGGGCAGAGTACATTATTGACCAGTCAGTAGGGAGAAGTGTGTTTGAGTTAAAGGACATGTAAGAGTGACTCCACCAGTAGACTGGGAGGAACAGAGAGTGTGAATTTTGCACACACACAGAAGGTTATAACGTGGTCACTGAAAATATCAGGGAGAGAACTAGCTGATGCAATCCAATGGGGGTAGGTGGAGAGGATCCAATCTAGGAGAGAGTGATTTTGTGAGATAGGGATTGGAAGGGTAGGTTCTTTAATGAGCCGTGTGAGGTTTAGAGCTGGGAGCAGTGCTCCCAATAATTTCTAAGCAGAGGAGCTGTATACTCCAAGACTCCAGACAGGGTATCTCTACTCCCCCCATCTCCCAACAAAGGAGCTCTATACCAAAGGTCTCCTAACATAGGTGCTCTACACCCCCAGTCTCCCAACACAGGAGCAGTATTCCTAGAGTCTCCCAAAACAGCTGCTGTACTCCCCCAGTCTCCCAACAAAGCAGCTGTACTCCCCAGTCTCAAAGAACAGATGCTGTACTCCCCCAGTCTCCAAATACATGAACTGTACTCCACCAGTCTCACAACACTGGAGCTCTACTTCCCAAGATCTCTCAACACAGGAGTTGTACTCCACCACTTTCACAACAAAGAAATTTTACTCCCCCAGTCTCCCAATGTAGGAGCTGTATTCCCCAAGTCTCCCAACACAGGTGATGTACTCCCTCATTCTCCCAGCACAGGAGCTGTATTCACCCAGTCTTCCAACATATGAGCTGTACTCCCCCGGTTTCCCAACACAGGTGCTGTACCCCCCCAGTCTCCCAGCACAGGTGCTATACTCTCACAGCCTCTCAGCACAAGTGCTGTACTAACCCAGCTTCCCAGTGCAGGAGCTGTACTCCCCCAGTCTCCTAGGACAGGTGCTGTACTCCCCCAGTATCCCACCAGGGTGCTGTACTCCCTCATTCTCCCAACAAAGGCTGCACTTCCCCCAATCGCCCAGCTCTGGTGCTGTAATGTCCCAGTCTCTGAGCACAGGAACTGTCCTCCCCCAATTTCCCAGCACAGAAGCTGTACTCCCCCAATTTCTCAAAAAAGGAGCTGTACACCACAACTCCCCCAGCACAGGTGTTGTACTCCCCCAGTCTTCCAACACAGGTGCTGTACTCCCCCAGTCTCCCAACACAGGTGCTGTACTCCCCCAGTCTCCCAGCACAGGTGCCATACTCCACCAGTCTCCCAGCACAGGTGCTGTACTCCCCCAGTACCCCAACACAGGAGCTGCACTCCCCCAGCTTCCCAACACAGTTGCTGTACCCCCCACACCCAGTATCACAGCACAAGTGCTGTACTCCAACAGTCCCCAGCACAAGAGCTGTACTCCTCCAGTCTCTTAACAATGGAATCGTACTCCACCAGTCATCCAGCACAGGAGCTCTACTCCCTTAGGTCTCTAAGAATAGGAGTTCTACTCCATAACTTTCACAACAAAAAAATTGTACTCCCCCAGTCTCCAAACATAGGAGCTGTACTCCCCAAGTCTCCCAACAAAGATGGTGTACTCCATCATTCTCCCAACACAGGAGCTGTACTATCCAGTCTCCCAGCACAGGAGCTATACTCCCCCAGTCTCCCAGCATATGAGCTGTATTTCCCCAGCTTCCCAACACTGGTGCCATACTCCACCAGTCTCCCAGTACAGGTGCTGTACTCTCACAGCCTCTCAGCACAGGTGCTGTACTAACCCATTTTCCCAGCACAGGAGCTGTACTCCCCCAGTCTCCCAAGACAAGAGCTCTACACCACAAGTCTCGCAGCACATGTGCTGTACTCCCCCAGACTCCCAACGCAGTAGCTGTATTCATCCACTCTACCAACACAGGAGCTGTACTCCGTCGGTCTCACAACACAGGAGCTCTACTCCCAAAGGTCTCTCAACACAGGAGATGTACTCCACCACTTTCACAGCAAAGGAATTTTATTCCCCCAATCTCCCAACATAGGAGCTGTACTCCCCAAGTCTCCCAACACAGGTGCTGTACTCCCTCCCTACCTGATCTCAGCAATGCCTAAAGGTCTCAGTTATCCACGTCCTGATCAGCGCTTCTTTCATACCTAATTTTAAGGTAGTGGTGCCAGATATACAAGTATTCTATGCAAACAGTTGTGTTAATATACCTGTTTTGGTAATAATAATAATATTATTTATATTGCACCTTTCAAAAAATCGAGATGCCATTACAATAATAGATAAAATAGAATACTATAAAAGTCAGTTAAAATGCAAATCCCAAAAATTCAAGCTTCAGTAAGGCCAGACAGGGTAGGCTTGGTGCCATAAATAGGTTTTTAAGGCCTGTTTAAATCCCTCTATGGTCATACACTCCTGAAGTTGACAGGGTAGAGAATTCCAAATGGCTGGGGCTGCATACATGAATGCACAGGCCCCTGATGATTTTAAGGATATCTTTGGAATCTCTACCAACCCCTCATCAGCTGAGTGGAGTGATTGCTCAGGGCAGTAAGGAACCAGAAGCTTTTTCAGGTAGTCTGAGCCCTGTCCATGTAGGGCTTTGTAAGTTAAAAGTCCAACTTTAAGGTGATCCACCACTGAAACAGCAGCCAGTGCAGCTCGAGCAGCACTAGGAAGATGTAATAAGTCCGGGGAGTTCCCATCAATAACCAGGCTGCAGAATTCTGCACCACCTGCAAGTGGCAGATATCAATCCAGGTAGCCCAAGGTACAGGGAGTTGCAATAATCAAGGCATGTTGTCACAAAGACATGGACCAACATAGGGAGATCACTGGACGGAACTAGATGCTTGACCCTGGAAATGTTCCTCAGATGATAAAAGGAGGATCTGATGACTGCTGACACCTGAGATCACAGTGTAAGCCCATTGTCAAGAATTACCCCCAGGTCCCACACCTGTTCAGAGGTAAGGAGCTGGGGGCCTCTCGGGAAAAGTCTCGAAGGACTGCCCGCTCCTTACCCCTCTATCCAGTGACCCGGGTTCACGAACATCACCTCAGTCTTTTATGAGTTCAAATTCAGCCAGCTGGAATTCATCCTACCCTGGATTTCAGTGAGGCAGTTATTAAATACTGAGAGAGCTCTATCATGGGCGGGTGCAAAAGACAGGTAGAGCTGGGTATCATCAGCATAGCAGTGAAACCTCAGCCCATACCATCTTACAATGTCTCCGAGGGGCAGCATGTACACGTCGAACAACATGGGGGACAACACTGAACCCTGAGGAACCCCACATGATGGAGAGACTGGGTCAGAGGAATAAATCCCCGACACCACCCTCTGAGTTCTGCCAGTGAGGAAAGATTTAAACCACCTGAAGACTGTAGCAGACAGGCCACAGATGAACCTCAGGCATTCGAGATGCACCCCATTGTCCACAGTGTCAAACACTGATGAGAGATCAAGAAGAACCTAGATGGAATGTTTTTTCCAATCTCTTGCCATCAGGAGAACATTGTATACCCAAACCAGAGCAGTCTTGGTACTATGCCTCTTTTAGAAACTAGATTGGAGAGGTTTGTAGATGTCATGGATGGTCAAATGGTTCTCCAGCTGTATAGACAATACTTTCTCAATCACCTTCCCCACAAAGAGGAGGTTAGAGATAGGTCTGTAGTCAGCATAGCAGCTTAGGTACTGAGAAGCTTTCTTCAGGAGGGGTGTCACCACCGCCTCATTCAGGGAACTAGGAAACTCACCCGACTCAAGGGAGCATGCAACTATCTGTGCTAAGACCAGGCTGATGATATCACAACAGCCCATAACCAGATTAGTTGGGCCCAGGTCTAAACTACAGCATGTAGGGTGCATACCCTGGACAATCCTCACAACATCTATGAACTCCAGCTGGTCGAAGGTACTCCAGAAAAAGTGAGGGAAGGTGACTGGGCAATCAGTAGCATCTCCCATTGAGTGTTCTGGTTGGAGCCCCGCCCTGATGTCAACCACCTCATCTGCGAAGAATTGAGCAAGCTCATCACACTTCACTCATGAAGAGGCCCAACCTACTACCTCCCCTATATTTGGTTCCCTTTACCTCTCCGCTTGACTCTACTAAGTTTATTACTGTATAGACCCTCCTCTGGTTTTGCCTGATGTACAAATTATTTTTAAACCTACTTGTGCTATGCCAATCCAGTAACCTTGAAAATCATAACTAATTTATGTCCTCATGTTCTTCCAAATCTTGTACACTGTTATTTTTTAAAAGTTTGTTATAACTGTTTTTGTCCTCTCTGTGACGAGGTACTTTTGTAAATGAGCCTCTGGCTCAAAGGTTGTAAACCGATGTTTAAATAAATAAATAAAAGGCTCTTCGAATCTGCAGGCAGGCCAGTTTGTACAGTCTGTCTCCAGTTCGAAAGAGCTGAGCCAGTCAGTTCTGGGCAGCCGCAGTTTCCCTGGATAGGAACTCTGCCTTCTTATGGAAGATTGTAGATTGATAGACTTGATAATGGTTCATCAATCTAAGATGGTTGGCCTCCAGGGTGGATTTCCACCAGCAATGCTCTAACCATCATCCTAGTCACTGCATCTCCCTCAAGGTTCCATCAAACCAAGGGGACTGAGAGTGAAGGGAGAGAGGATGAATGCAGACAGCAACAATAAAATCCAGAGCTGTGGAAATGGCCTTATTATAGAAACACAGAAACATAGAATTTGACGGCAGATAAGGACCGCTTGGCCCACCCAGTCTGCCCATTTCCCTGCCTACTGGATAAGCTGCAGATCCTAGTTAACCAGCAGCCTACTTCTTTCTACCCCTACCCCCTAGAATTACCTTATGACTGTCCCATGCATGCTTGAAGTCCACCACTGTTTTTGACTCCACGACCTCCTCCGAAAGGCCGTTCCATGCATCTACAACTCTCTCTGTGAAAAAATACTTCCTTAAATTACCTCTGAGCTGCCACCCCTCTATCTTCAAATTGTGCCCCCTTGTTCTTGCACACCTCTTTTTTTGAAAGATGCTACCCTCTTGGACTTTGTTGATTCCCTTGAAGTACTTGAAAGTTTCTATCATGTCCCCCTCTCCTCCTTTCCTCGAGGCTATACATATTAAGCTCCTAAGTCTCTCTTCATATGTCTTCCGGTGCAGACCCTGCACCATTTTAGTTGCCCTCCTCTGGACAGCTTCCATCCTGTCTATGTCTTTGTGAAGACTGGGTCTCCAGAACTGCACACAGTACTCCAGATGGGGTCTGACCAGCTGTCTGTACAGAGGGATAATAACTTCCTGTTTTCTACTGGTGATGCCTCTCCCTATGCATCCCAGTATCCCCCAGCCCTCCTTGCTGCCCTGTCACATTGCTTGCCCACCTTTAGGTCATCTGATATGACTACCCCAGGTCCCTTCCATTTTTGTTGTTGTTAGTATCTCACCCCCATTGTGTACTCTTCCTCTGGGTTTTGTTTCCAGGAGCATTACCTGCACTTTAGCATTGAATCTAAGCTGCCATACATTTGACCATTCCTCTAACCTTGCCAAGTCCCTTTTCATCCTTTCCCACCCCACCTTGTGCATCAGCTCTGTTGCAGATCTTTGTGTCATCTGCAAGAGACATACTTTTCTTCCAGTCCCTCTGCAATGTCGCTATAAAGACATTGAAGAGGACCGGTCCTAATACTGAACCTCCGTGTACCCCACTAGTAACCCCTTTCTTCAGAGTGGACTCCATTTACTATTACTCTCTGTGTCCTATTCTCCAGCCAATTTTTTACCCAGGCTGTCATCTTGGGACCCACTCCCAGGCTAGCTAACTTGCATATTAATCTTTGTGTGGACTGTATCAAATGCCTTGCTAAAGTCTAGTAGGCTATGTCCACAGCCCCTCCCTGATCTACTACTTTGGTCACCCAGTCAAAGAAATCTATCAGATTTGTCTGGCATGACCTTCCCTGTGAATCCATGCTGCCTTGGGTCCTAGGCCCTCTGGCCTCTAGATACTCGGCAATTCTTTTCCTTCAGAAGTGATTCCATCATTTTCCTACCACTGAGGTTAAACTAACAGGTCTGTAGTTTCCTGCTTCTGCCTTGCTCCCACTTTGTGAAGGGGAATCACATCTGCCCTCCTCCAGTCCTCGGTACCACCCCATCCTCCCATGATTTGTTAAACAGGGTAGTCAGTGGTGTCACTAATTCCACCCTTAGTTCTTTTAGAATTCTGAGATGAATCCCATCAGGCCCCATTGCTTTGTCCACCTTCAGTTTTAAGAGTTCTTTCAGAACCCTTTCTTCTGTAAATGGGCTGGTATCAACTTCTGTATCCAGAGTGTTTCTACTGTTTGTTTTAGGTACCTCCCCCTCTTCCTTTGTAAATACAGAGCAAAAATATTTGTTTAGTATCTCTGCCTTTTCACAGTCACCCTCTGCCCACCCTCCCCATTAAGCCTCACTATCCTCCCTTGGTCTTCCTTACTCCCTGATGTACCTATAAAGGTTTTATCCCCTTCTTAACTGAGTTGGCTATCTTTTCCTCAGTTTGGGCTTTGCTGTTCTGACTGCCTTCCCAGCTTCCTTTGCTTTTAACTGATACAGTTCTATGTCCTGCTCCTTCTGTGATTCCTTGTACTTACTGAAAGCTTTTCTTTTGAACCTTCACTGCCACTTCCTTTGAGAACCATAGTGGTTTCTTACATCATTTAGTTTTGTTTATTTGCTTCACACAAAGGCTAGTTACCTCTGTGATGGCAGTTTTTATTATTCCCCATTGTTCTTCCACCCCTCCTTCCTGCCCATTTGCTAGTGCATTCCTTAGGCACTCACCCATTTTGGCAAAGTCAGCCCTCCTAAAGTCCAGTACCTTTGCCTTTGTATGGCTTGACTCTATTGCTGTGTTTATTGTGAACCATACTGTTTGATGGTCGCTAGTTCCCAGATGGCTACCCACTTCTACATCTGTGATCCTCTCTTCATCTCCATTTGAGAGAACCAGGTCTAAGATTGCTCCCTCTCGAGTGGGCTCCAATGCTAGTTGTCTAAGGCATGCCTCCTGTAAGGCATCTAGAATAACCCCACTCTTCAAAGTGGCTGCTGCAACTGCACTCCAGTTAACATCTGGCATATTCAGATCGCCCATCAGCAATATCTCCCCTTTTTCTGCCATTCTAAGTATACTTTCTATCATTTCCTTGTCCATATCCTCCCCCTGAGAAGGGGGTCTGTACACAACCCCTGTGCGGATTGTGGTGCCATTGCCAGTCTCCAAATTTACCCACAGCACTTCTTCTCCTCCCTGTTTTCCCTTTTGTTCTGCTGATTTGATTCCTTCCCTTATGTAAAGAGCTACTCCTCCTCCTCTATTACCCTCTCTGTCCCTCCTGTAGATAGTGTATCCTGGTATGTTTACGTCCCAGTCATGGTTTTGTGTGAACCATGTTTCTGTGACTGCCATGATATCCAGATGTTCCTCCTCCATCAAGGCCACTAATTCAGGAAGCTTGTTACTCAGACTACGGCATTGGTACTCATTGCTTTCCATTTTTTGATGGCTTTACCTTCAGTTGCAGCATCCCCCACTGACCTTTCTACCTTGGTCTTTTTCTCATTTAGTACCCTGTTTTGTAGGGAGAGGCTGGGATTTTTCTGCTGCTTATCAGTGCCTCTCCCCTTGACTAGTTTAAAAGCTTGCCAATGAAGCATTTAAACCAATTGCTCAAAAGACTTGTTCCCTTCCTGGACAGATGCAGACCATCCTGCCAGTATAGGCTGGTGTCCCTCCAGGTGGAACCCCAGTCACCAATGAAGCCAAACCCCTGTGTTCCACACCATTTTTTCAACCATTCATTAAACTGCATGGTGCAAAGTACCCTCTCCTCACTCATGCCATTGACAGGCAGCACCTCTGAGAAGGATACTGTGTGTGCTACTTGTCTTAGGCCCCTCCCCAGTTCTACAAAGTCCTTCTGCACTGCTCTAATCTCATGTTGAGCAAAGTCATTTGTCCCTAGGTGGACAATGACGTCCAGCTCAGACTCCCGTGCAGCTGTTCTCGTGATCCTGAGGATGCGCTTCCTGTCCCTCCAAGCCATGGCACCAGGCAGGCACCTTACTTCAGTTTTCCCTGCTCCCCACAGTTCTATCCCCCTAATAATTGAGTCCCCCACCAGGAGCTTCTTCCTTTCCTTGTGGTGTCCTCTGCCTCCTTCCTGTGGGCCTCCCTTGTGACAGGTGTCCTCTGCCTCCTTAATCTCCTCTGTGGGTGCATCCATAGGGGAGCTGTGCTCCCCCAGAATGGTGTATGGATTGTGGAGTGGAACAACTGACTGGGTGTGCCTCTGTTCCACCATCCTCACCCTCTCTGAGCCCACTGTGGTCCAACTGATGTGCTTTCTTTGCAACCTCTGAGGCAGTGGTGGTGGCTCTGGTGCTCCCTGGATGGGGGAGGTTCCCTTCTTACCATCCAGTCTAGCCTGTGGGAAGATTCCCTTACTGCTGTCCAGCGTGGCCTGAAGACAGGAAAATTCCTCCCTCAGGGCAGAGAGTTGTCTGAAAATAGGGCAGCATCTCAGCCTCCAGAAAGTCTCCCGGAAGACTGCTGCCCCACAGCCATTACATTGCACTACTCCCCACATGATTATGTACTTTTTTTGTGTGTGTGTGTGTGTTTGTGTGTGTGATTGGTTTGTTATATAGAAATATATATATTATACAATGTGTATGCTTATATTTTCAGTGCTGTGTGCTAGAGAGATATGACATTGATATGCACCTTGCACTCTTGAGGAATGATGTCAGAACCCCAGGTATAAAGGAACTATTTCCAGGGGTGGGTGGGGTGAGGAGGGAAGGGGTCGGGCTAAACTGTGCCCTCACAAAACAATCAGCTAAGAGCTCTGACCCACCGCTATGAGTGAGTGCCTTCCTGTCAGCAAGATACTATACACAACAATTTGACAGAGCAAATCCCCTGCTAATCAAACAGAGAAAAATCCAGACATCCAAGTCAGACACAGGTAAACCTCCCCAGCCCCAAAACAGCCTGGTGGTTTGTGCTTCTGAAAGTAGTCAGCCCCAAAATAAGTCAGCTGTGCTTTAAACTCTTCCTGCACTGAAAATCTTAAGAATTATAACAAAACTGTCTTTTCCTGATTAAGTTCCTTATTTCACCTTTCAGTTAGAAGTAGCCTCCACTTGTAGAATATCTGCTACAAACCAAAGACAATTGTAAGGTTCACCTCCCTCTGTTGTGAGCACAACTAGCTTTCTTGCAAATCCTATGTTTAGTATTGTAGCTCCCAGCAAGAGGTAGCTTGCCTTAAAAAATATTATAGGCCAGTACCAAAGCTTCTGGACTACCACTTGCCTCAGAAGGTTCAACTTAAGTAAAGAGAGTAAGAGACAAGAGGAGTATGGGATGGAGAAGGAGAGCAAAAAGAGAACAGATTTGGGATTCAAAGTAAGAGGGATGGGTAGATGAGATAGGGTGTGAAAAAATAGGATAATAGGAGAGGAAGGAGTAGAAAGGGTGATTGATGGAGGTGTAGGTGAGAGAGTAGGAAATATGGGAGTTGGAGTGGAGGAAGTGATGGAGATGGAAGGAGGAGAGGAAGGATGAGGAGGGTGGTGGTTAGTGTAGAGGAAGACGTAAAAGGGGATAAGTGTAGGGCATCATGCTACGGGCATTTGCAGGAGGGCAGTTACAACAGTACTTGATGTGCAGAAAAAAGTGCAGGTTTTAAATCAAGAAAACATTAAACAAAATAAAAAGACTGCCTGCAATATACTGTTTAACATCAAAATGGGGCTAAAAATATAAGCATTCAATATGTAGGAAGATTACAGTAGTGCCCCATTACATCATCACATATATAAATTCATAAGGTTTCAACATCATAATATGCACAGGCTTAAGAGCATATCCTCTGATTTTATAAAAAGGGTACAATTTCTGCTTTATCATTTAAGCACAATGAGACTATGGCTCGTAATATTAAGGCAGACTCCTGGTCTTGTCCTCCTGCCCCTTTGCTGCACCACCATGGAATAAAGTTCTAAGCATTAGCAACTTTACTGCATTCATAGATTCATAGTTTGATTTCTCAAGTCCTATCAGCCATAGGCCGTAGATGGACTTGCCACGTTGGTGGAGATACTACCATTTTCTTTCCTGCATATATTCATCAAGCATTCGCTTGATGTTTTCCATTGTAGGGGCTTCTACCACATTATGTGGCAACCTATTCCATTCTCCAACCACCCTTTGATTGTACCAACTCCCCCTTCTCTGCATTCTGTAATTCTCTCCTAATAACTGATATGTTTGTAGTCTAGTAGCCCTACTTGGTACTTCTTTTTTTCTAAGTCCAGCGCACTCCCATAACATTTCATCGTGGACGCATCTGTATGTGTAACATAGGACTCCTCTCAAGTAACGGTAGGACATGGAGTAGAGGCCTAACTTACACAGGCTATCTTTATACTGCATGTCATTAACAACACCTATTTTCTTCGTATATCTGCATTGCATTCTTTCTATTGATTTACCAGTACCCATTTCCTGTGGTTCAATGAAAGGTACTCCGTACTCAAAAGTTGGCCTTACCAGGGTTCTGTACAAAGGCAACATGACTTCCTCGTGCCTACTTTTTATGTTTCTCAATATATTGCCCATTAATATATTTGCTTTTTGTACCATTTCTAAATTATGTTTACCAAATTTTAATGTATAAGTTATTATGACCCCAGGTCTCTTTTAGACTTGGTACTAGCAATTGTTTCATTGTTCAGTTTGTATTCAGCTCTTTTGTTGTTAGCTCCAAAGTGCATGACCTTACACTTGCCCACATTAAAGCTCAAGTGGTGGTTAACAGCCCAGAGTTCTAATTTTGAGAGTTTGTCCTGAAGACTGTCTATTCGATGTATTCTGCTGATTAACAGACATCTGGTGGAAGTATACGCAGGTTTTTTACATTTTACTGTTCAGGTTTCTCCCCCGGCAACATGACTCCAGAGACAGCAGCTCTTTCTTGTTTGATATATTGACATTTCTTTGAGCAACACTACAGCAGCATGTCTGTCACTCCAGAGCCTTGGGTGACTTTTATGCAGTATGACAGCTGCCTCCCAATCTGCAGACCTATCTGCAAGATCAGACAAGAGTTGATCTGACACTATACTGTCTAAATCTGGTTCTGACATTTCTCATGTACAGGACTCTGCTTCCACTTATGACGGGAATGCCAACTACAGGCCTTGCAAGATAAAGGGAGCTTTTGCTCAGTATGAAAAACCAGCAGTTAAAATCAGGCATTAGTCTGGTAACATGTTACACTAGAAGGCTATTTGAAAGTGGGAAGAGTACCATGATGGGTGAGAATCCTTAAGTGTCCATCTTTTGGATGAAAGTACCCTACATTTTTCAAGCTTATTAAACTCATAGTAAGTGACTCCATTAAAGTACAAAGTGGACTGGGGGAAGAATTAAACAAAATGAAGCAGCGCTGAATGAATTTTCATATTCACCTGGATTTATAACCCTCAAAGATAAATTAAACCAAACTATTAAGCAAACTGACAAAAATTACAAAGAGCAAACAAACAGAAAAAATCTCTATGGGATGAGGGGTGCATGTTTAATTGGGAAAAAAAACAGTTGAAATCTGTTCTCAAAATCTATTCCAGTTCACCCTTGAAAAAGGGACTTCAATGTCTCAGTGGGCCTACCAGGTTATCAAACTTCAAATAAATAAATAAACAAATAAATAAAAATACCCCGCACAACAGATATACAGACACCAGCATAGCAGGCTACTAGAGGGGTTGATGCTTTTCTTTTAGTAGAAAGTTACAGTTGGACAAGAGCCAAGACCACCACTCTCCACCGTACCCCAGAATCAGTTTGAGAAAGGCCAATGAACACACAGAGGACACAGAGAGAATGAAAGAACATCACCAGAGGAAGGCCAAAGACAGATGATGAAGAAAGGCTATAAACAAAAGAGAAGCCTGGTGAAGAAATGCCACTAATACATACACATGATAACATTATAAACCCTCAGACTACAACCTGTCAGAAATCAAAAAGTCTGTACTAAACAGAGGTTCAAAATCTGTCCCTACACACAACTTTAATTCTGTTGCTACGCACATTGACTTCAACAAATTTTCCAGGACTTTAAAATGCTTTTTTATCAAACATGTGTAGACCAGAAATATCTTAGCGAACATAGGGGTAGAGTGATGGGACTTGATAACTACTGGTATGAACTGATGTTGTTCATAAATCTACTTTTAATACATCTGTTGAAAGCAGTGACACAAGTGTTTTAATTAAACAGTTCTGTCCTAAATCCAGCTTTATGCAACCATCCAACCTCACCATTAGTGAGGTCCTGAAGGCCTATGAGCAGGACCTGCAAAACGTTACAACCAATAGGCCCTCTTTTGTGAATGTGTCCACAGATGGCAGTATTGCCTAGAGGTTAGAGGAATGAAGTGTGAACAAGCTTGGTACATCCAACAGACCAGACCTGAGTTTGATTCTCACAACCTCCACTTGCATACTGTGCGACTCTGAGCATGTCACTTAACCACCCAGTGCTCCCAGGTCGCCCCTGAAAACAGGCACTTGTGCCTAGTGGGCTTTACCTGGTTACCAAAGACTAAAATAAAATAAAATAAGATGAGTTTAAAACACTGGAATCCCTGGGTAATAACAAACTCTGGCCAGAGCTGGTATGGCTGCAGCCAAGGTGTCGGTTACTATTACTCTTCACTGTTTCAACTTCCAGCGCCTTTACCTGCACATTTCATGAATGTATCTTGCCTGTTGTTAAACAAGGTTAAACAAGGTTGACAGTGGTACATGCCACTGTCTGCTGTGTCCAAGATGGTACCTCTAATTCTCCACACATGCAGGAAAACTTGTGCATGCACACAGATCTCCAGCAGCAATCTTGCACACAGCGAACGGTGTCTCCATGCTGCAAGAGTTCAGTGTGCATATGCATGTTGTTGCACATGCACAGAGAACTCCAGCTGACATTCTAGACACAGCAGACAGTGCCGTGTTCCACCAGCGACCACATTAAGTGACAGGCAGTATACATTCCTGACATGTGCAGGTAAAGGCACTGGAAGTCAAAACAGTGAAGAGTAATGCAACTGAGAGTGGAAAAGCAGTTCAATGGCTCGGCATCTGTAACAGTCCACCTTGAACTGGAGGACCAAAATAGTAAGGGTGAACACACAGTGATTGGTGTTCACCGCCACTATTTACAAGTGTCTGGCATCCTGTAAGTTCCCTTTTCCATAATAGTGATTGGAAGACATCTGCAGGGCTATGCCCACTGCAGCCATGATTATACTATTACCATCAAAAAAGCCAACAATGGTGGGAGTGTGGTAGTACGGAATACCACCAAATATGAACTGAAGTTAAAAGTTGAGTAATCTGAAATGTTATATTTTGCTTTCTGGTGACCCACGTTTTCTTTTAAAAATAAAACTGAAGCATACCTTGAAGCAGCCCTTGCAGCAGGTATCACCAATAATGAAACAAGGGGTTTCTCATTACCAGCCACTCCATCCACCCAACTTTTGACACATTATCCAAAGTGCAAAAATCCTCACTAATCCACCAGGGCACCCTATTGTTTTAGGAACTGGGTCAAAAACCAAACTATTGTTTCAATATATTGGTTAATTAAGCCCTTTGTAGCCAATCTTTGCTGATATATCAAAGACTCAACAGAGGCTTTGTCACCTGAAAAGGACCTCGACTTTAAGGAAAACAATATTGTCACATTCAACGTGGAGGCCATATACACTAACATTCCCCATAAGGAGAGGCTTCATGCTATAAGGTACTGTCTAAATCTAAATCCCAAACATAGCCCTCCACCAGGTAAACATTTGTCGAAACTGTCCAAGTTTGTATTAGAATGCAATGCATTTACTTTCTTGGGAGATTATTTTCTGCAAGTAAATGGGACTGCTATGGGTACAAGTTTCACAACAGACTTTGAAAATCTTTACATGGGTTAATGAGACGAGACCAACCTGTGCAATGTCAACAATAAGCCATTTATTTTTTTTATTTATATTTTATTGAGAAGTTTTATATTATAATGTATGACATTAATGCCATTATAGTTCTCTGAGCTGGCCTGACCATACGTTCCATGGATTACAGACTAGAGCCTAAGTACAAAGACACAGCATCAGATCATAAGGATCGTAATTGTCCAGGCAATAATCCATTTCTTGGATGAGTAGAAATCCAATTGTAGAAATGAAAGGGAAAGTGTGAGTCTCACTGGGATCTATACCCAGGACCTCAGCACAGGACTCTTGGAAGAGTAGCACTTTGGAAGAGATACATATATGACTGCCTGTTTGGCAGGGTTGAATGTACTGTAGGATCTGAACAACTTCCTCAGATAACCAGAATCCACCAGTCTGAACCTTTGTTTTTCTGTGGCGTCCAGTTATTCCCATATCTCATACATAGATACATAGACAGTGTCTGCTGATAAGGGGCTATCGCTCACCCAGTTTGCCCATTTGAGCTTGTAAGTTCACTTTATGTTTTCCTAGAAGTCTGTTGCCCCTTACCCCTGACCTCCAGAATTCCTTTATGTCCATCCCATGCATTCTTAAATCCCATGATTGTTTCAGCCCCCACAACTTCCTCTAGCAGGGTGTTCCACTTGTCCACCAGCTGTTCTGTGAAGAAATTCTTCCTCACATTTCCTCTGAATCGTCCTCCCTCAAACTTCATCCCATGACCTCTAGTCCTGAAACATCTTTTTCGCTTAAAAATAGTGTATTACTGCACCCTGTTCCTCCCTGTAAGATACTTGTATGTGTCTATCATGCCCCCTCTGTCCGTCCTCTCCTCCAGGGAGTACATATTCAATTCCTTCAACCTGTCCTCATAGGACTTGTGATGCAATCCATGCACCATCTTTGTTGCTCTTGTCTGAAACGTTTCTGCCCTGTCTATGTCTTTACGTAGTTAAGGTCTCTACAACTGTACACTGTACTCCAGGTGGGGCCTCACTAGTATCTTATATAGTGGAATTATGACCTCCCTTTTCCTGCTGGTGATGCCCCTGCCTATGCATCCCAGCATCCTATTTGCTTTACCTGCTGCCTTGTCACTCTGTTTTCCTACCTTGAGGTAATCAGAGATGATAACCCCAAGATCCCTTTCCTGCTTGGTGCATGCTATATCCTCACCCCCAACTGATATATTGTGCCAGGGTTTTTGTGTCCCATATGCATTATCTTGTATTTCTTTACATTGAATTTCAACTGCCAAACCCATGACCATACTTCAAGTTTCTGCAGGTCCCTTCTCATTCTGTCTACACCCTCTGGTGTATCTACTCTGTTACAGAGCTTTGTGTCATCAGTGAACAGTGAAATTCTGCCTTCAAGGTCCTGCACGATGTCACTGATGAAGATATTGAATAGGACTGGTCCCAGCAATGATCCCTGTTGTACCCCACTGGTCACTCTTCCCTCTGTGGAGTGACAGCCATTTACCACCACCCTCTGTGTCCTGCCACCCAGACAGTTACCTATCCACCACACTACTGTCCTGTCCACACCCATATTCCCCAGTTTGTGTAATAGTCTTCTATGTGGCACAGTGTCAAGGCCTTGCTGAAGTCCAGATAGGCCATGTCCACTGCCCTCCTCTGATCCACCTCCCTAGCCACCCAGTCAAAAAATTCAATGAGGTTGTTCTGACATAACCTCCCTCTGGTGAAACCATGCTGCCTTGGGTTCTGTTGTCCATTGATAACCAGATGTTCCACCAATCTCTCCTTCAGTAGTGCTTCCATGATCTTCCCCACTACCGAGGTGAGGCTGACTGGTCTGTAGTCCCCCGCTTCCTCTTTGTTCCTACTTTTGTATAAGGGGACTACATCTGCTGTCCTCCAGTCTTTGGGTATCTCCCCTGTTTCCAGTGGTCAGCTAAACAGGATAGCCAGCGGTTCAGCCACCACCTCTCTTAGTTCTTTAAGGACCCTGGGGTGCACCCCATCTGGCCCCATTGCTTTATCAACTCTTATTAGTTCCACTTCCTTCAGGACCCTTTCTCATGTAAAGGGACTTGTGTCCTTTTCTGCACCATTCCCACCCCTTGTACTCTCTTCAGACCCATTACTCTCTTCTTCCTCAGTAAAGACTGAGCAGAAATACCTGTTCAATATGTCAGCTTTACTGTTGTCATCCTCCACACAGCCCCCATCCTCCCCCTTCAGTCTCACTATCCCTCCCTCTGCTTTCCTTTTTTCACTTCTGTACCTGTAAAAGGTTTTGTCCCCTCTACCGACTGATTTTGCGATGTGCTCTTCTGTCTGAGCTTTGACTTCCCTTACTGACCTCCCTGCCTCCCTTTGCTTCTCCTGGTACTTCTCCATATCCCCTTCTGCTTGTGTCTTTTTGAATTGCCTAAATGCAATCTTTTTGGCTTTCACTTTCTCTGCTACCTGTTTGGAGAACCATAATGGCCTCCTCTTCCTTTTCCTCCTTGCTAACCTGCTTAATGCATAATTCTGTTGCTCTTGTAATCCCTGTTTTAAATACTGCCCAATGTTCCTCAACCCCTGATTCCTGCCCCATTCCCCTTAATGCCTCTTTCAAGTATCTCCCCATTTTCCCAAAGTCAGCCCCCCTAAAATCCAGAACATGTGTTTGCATGTGGTTTGGTTCTGCTCCTTCTGTGATTTCAAACCACAGTCACTGGTGGTCACTGTTCCCCAGGTGCTACCCCACTGTTACCTCCATCACACTGTCCCCGTTTGTGAGCACAAGGTCCAGTATTGCCTTCTGCCGAGTTGGTTCCATGACCAGTTGTTTGAGGAAGGCACCCTGAAGGGATTTTAGGATAAATCTGCTCCTAGTTGATGCTGCTGCTGGGATACTCCAGTCCACGTCTGGAATATTGAGGTCTCCAACCAGCACTGCTTCACCCTTGTCTTCCATCCTTTGGATGGCTAGCATCAACTCCCTATCTGTATCTTCCTCCTGGGATGGTGGTCTATAGACCATACCTGTGCAGATGGCTGGCTCCATTTTCCTTTCCAGCTTAACTCACAGTATGTCTCCCCATTTTGTTCCTCCTGGATCTATATGACCCTTATGTCATTTTTCACATACAGTGCCACTCCTCCTCCCTTCCTACCTGCCCTGTCTCTTCTGAATATGTTGTAGCCAGGTATGGCCATCTCCCAGTCGTGGTTATCATTACACCAGGTTTCTGTGATTGCCACAATGTCCAGGTCTGACTGCACCATGACAGCCTCCAGATCTTCCATCTTGTTGCTAAGGCTCCTGGCATTGGCACACATGGCTTTCCATGATTTGACCTCCGTAGACTGTTCAGCTATTCTACTCCAGCCCCTTCCCTGGTTGTCCTTTATCCCTAGTTCTCCTTGCTGTCTGCCCTCCTGTTGAATTTTGTCCCTTTTCTGTCTGTCCACCTCTTGGGCACTAATCTCCATCTTTTGCACACTGCTTTGTAGAGATATCCAGTCCTCCAGTTCACTGGTTCCACTGCTAGCTGTTGGGGGTGGGCAAGCAGGTACCCTCCTAGCTGGCCTATCACCCCCCTTGGCTAGTTTAAATGCTTGATGATGTAGCATTTAAACTTATTATTGAGTGCTTGGATTCCCCTCCAGGATGGATGCAGACCATCAAGCTTGAACAAGCCTCCATCCCTCCAGGTGGGTCTCCAGTCACCAATGAATCCAAACCCTTCCTCACAGCACCAGTTCTTCAACCATGAGTTAAACTTCCTGGTGCATGCACCCCTATGCTCTCCCATGCCTCTCGCAGGTAGTACTTCTGAGAAGGTGACACAAGTAGCCACTTGCTTGAGACCCCTTCCCAGTTTCCTAAACTCTTCCTGAACTTCCTTTGGCTCCCAATTTGCCTGGTGATTAGTACCTAGGTTTATAATGACATCCAGCTCACCCTCCCATCTTGCCTTCCCAGTTATCCCCAGGATCTTCCTTCCATCTGTCCATGCCTTGCCACCTGGTAGGCATCTCACCTCCCTGTCATCCCCCTCCTGTGTTCCTAGCTGGATCCCTCTTATGATGGAGTCCCCCACCAGGATTCACTTCCTCCTCCTCTGGGGTCCACTGCTTTCCCCGCTGAGGTCACCTCCTTGGCTAACCTTCACATCCTTGCCTTCCACTTCTCTGGATATCTCTATTTGGTTGTCCCCGTTTGCCAGTGTGACGTACGAGTTCTTGAGTGGAATAGGATCTGAGATGTGCCTCAGCCTGACCACCCTAACCCTCCCTGAGCCCACTGTCATCCAAGTGCTCCTCATTCTCAGCATCCTTTGAGGCAGCGGCATTGGACTGGGTGGTCTCTGGATAGGGGTGATGGTGCTCTTGACCCAGTTTACTTCTGCTCTGAGTCTGGCTACCTCATTCCGCAGTCCAGAGAGATGCATGCAGATAGGGCAACACCTCAGTGTCCAGAAGGTCTGCCTGAATACGGCTGCCCTGCAGCCACTGCATTTCACCACTCCCCACATGATGCTGCAATTATACTGCTATTACAGCACTTGTCTGTTACTGAAGCTCTCCTAGTTACCTTTTTATTAATTTGCTGTCCTAAAACTCCTGCCACTGATCCCCAGATACTTTTCTTAAAAAAAGAAAAAAAAATAATAAAGAAATGAGTCAAAACACTTGCTGTGCTGAAGGTGGGCTTCTTCCCCACTATGCCCCTCCTACCCCACACCCCCTACTATCCCCTGTGCTTAGCTTCTTTCAATCAGATTTAACAGGACATATAATTAAGAGTTGGGGGGAGGGAGGGGGTGAAAATTTGCAGCAATTAAAGACAGCAAAGAAATACACCACCACTACAGGCACACCAAACTAGATTTTAAATTTTCGATTGCCCAAAAACAATTCTAAGTAAAGACAGCAAAGAAATGTCAGTGTCACTAAAAGCCCACAATCTAAGTTCACCCATTAAACAGGCTTCATCAGAGACTTTTTCTGTTTGTACGCCTGAATATGGAGTTGGAATACATTTTTTTGAAGCACAAAGTACTCTAGCATCTTTCCTGCCTGACTGAAGAGGAGTGAGTGCAGTCTTGATTTTTGAATCCCATGACAGTGTCTAATTTTAGACCAGCACCACCACCCAAGTGCTTGCCCGCACTCATTGCTACTGTGAATTCTGGGAATGCACTCATACAAATCCATGTCTCAAGCCTATGGATTATAATACCATCCTACTTGCAAGCTCATGCCAGCCCAGACATACAATCAAAGGTATACGTACCAGACAGTTTTACCATTGTCCAGCAAAACTGTAGTAACCAAACTGCATTTAATTAGAATGCAGAGATTCTTAATGAGGTTCAATCATAGGATATATAGCAACTGTGATATTAGAAGGGTATGGGAGAGGGCAACTGAAACCAGAACTCAACCCTATTGGTAACAAGATCACCGAGAGAAAACAATAGTAGGAGACTAACTTTTGTTACCACTTACAGCATCGATGCCAGTGCTGTCCAGTGTAACATTAGGACAAATTGGCCTATTTTTATGCACGGAACCAAAATTACAGCAACTTGTATCTCAGTTACTTCACATAGTTTACCACCACCCCCAAAATATTGGCAACAGGGTCACTCACAGTTTGCAGCCCTCACCCAAATCAACCACTTGGTTTCCAGCGTTGCCACTGGGATGTCAGAAGTGCCAGTGCTGTAAATATTACAAGGTAATTACCAATGCATAAACTTTTATAAATCCAGGTAATGGGGAGAATCTAGAAATCAGTATAGAAACATAGAAACATAGAATTTGACGGCAGATAAGGACCGCTTAGCCCACCTAGTCTGCCCATTTTCCTACCTAACAGATAAGCTGCAGATCCTAGTTAACCAACAGCTTACTTCCTCCTACTCCCCCAGGACTGCCATATGTCTGTCCCATGCATTCAAGAATTCCTCCACTGTTTTTGACTCCACAGCCTCCTCAGGGAGGCTGTTTCATGCATCCATAACCATCTCAGTGAAAAAATACCTCCTCACATTACTCCTGAGCCATCCCCCCTCTATCTTCAAATTGTGCCCCCTTGTTCTTGCACATCTCTTTTTCTGGAAGATGCTACCCACTTGGACTTTGTTAATTCCCTTGAGGTACTTGAAAGTTTCTATCAAGTCCCCTCTCTCCCTTCTTTCCTCAAGAGTATACATATTAAGCTCCTTTAGTCTTTCTTCGTATGTCTTCTGGTGTAGACCCTGCACCATTTTGGTTGCCCTCCTCTGGACAGCCTCCACTCTGTCTATGTCTTTGTGGAGATGGGGTCTCCAAAACTGCACACAGTACTCCAGATGGGGTCTCACCAACTGTCTGTACAGAGTTATAACAACTTCCTGTTTTCTACTATTGATGCCTCTTCCTATGCATCCCAGTATCCCCCCAGCCTTCCTTACTGCCTTCTCACATTGCTTGCCCACCTTTAGGTCATCTGATATAATTACCCCCAGGTCCCTTTCTATTTTTACTGTTGTCAGTATCTCACCCCCAATTGTATACGCTTCCCCTGGGTTTTTGTCTCCCATGTGCATTACCTTGCACTTCTTTGCATTGAATCTGAGCTGCCATACGTTTGACCATTTCTCCAACCTTGCCAAGTCCCTTCTCATCCTTTCCACTCCATCTTGTGTATCAACCCTGTTGCAGATTCTTTGTGTCATCTGCAAAGAGACATACTTTTCCTTCCAGTTCCTCTGCAATGTCACTTATAAAGACATTAAAAAGGACTGGTCCCTGTACTGAACCCTGTGGTACCACGCTAGTAACCCTCCTTTCTTCACTGTGTACTCCATTTACTACTACCCTTTGAGTCCTGTTGTCTAGCCAATTTTTTATCCAGGCTACCACCTTGGGACCCACTCCAAGGCTGGCTATCTTGTGTATTAACCTTTTGAGTGGGACTGTATCAAACGCCTTGCTAAAATCTAGGTAGGCCATGTCCACAGCCCCTCCCTGGTCTACTACTTTGGTCACCCAGTCAAAGAAATCTATTAGATTCATCTGACATGACCTTCCCATCATGAATCCATGCTGCCTTGGGTCCTGTGCCCCACTGGCCTCTAGGTACTCAACAATTATTTTCTTCAGAAGTGATTCCATCATTTTCCCTACCACTGAGGTCAAACTAACTGGTCTGTAGTTTCCCGCTCTGTCCTGCTCCCACTTTTGTGAAGAGGATCACATCTGCCCTCCTCCAGTCCTCGGTACCACCCCATCCTCCCATGATTTGTTAAAGAGAGTAGTCAGCTGTGTCACTAGTTCTACCCTTAGTTCTTTTAGAATTCTTGGGTGAATCCCATCGGGCCCCATTGCTTTGTCCACCTTATAATTTTACTAGTTCTTTCAGAACCCTTTCTTTTGTAAATGGACTGGTATCGACCCCCGTCTTCAGAGTGTTTCTCTTGTTTGGTTTAGGTAACTCCCCCTCCTCTTCCTTTGTGAATACTGAGCAGAAATATTCATTCAGTATCCCTGCTTTTTCACTGTCACCCTCTACCTACATTCCCTGCCCTTTATTAAGCTTCAGTATCCCTCCTTTGGTCTTTCTTCGCTCCCTAAAGTACCTATAAAAGGTCTTATCCCCCTTCTTAACAGAATCGGCTATCCTTTCCTTAGTTTGGGCCTTTGCTATTCTGACTGCCTTCCCAGCCTCTTTCTGCTTTAACTGATAAAGTTCTCTGTCCTGCTCCTTCTGTGTTTCCTTATATTTCCTGAATGCTGTCCTTTTCTCCTTAACCTTGACTGCCACCTCTTTTGTGAACCATAGCATTTTTTCCTTCGTTGTGTTTTATTGATTTGCTTTACACAAAAGCTTGTTGCCTCTGTGATGGCTGTTTTGATCACTCCCCAATGTTCCTCCACCCCTCCTTCTTGCCTGTTTGCTAGTGCTTTTCTGAGGCACTCTCTCATTTTCCCAAAGTCAGCCCTCCTAAAGTCTAGTACTCTTGCTTTTGTAGTGGCTTGGATTGTATGGTTGTGTTTATCGTGAACCACACTCTTTGGTGGTCACTGTTCCCAGAGGGCTACCCACTTCTAAATCTGAGATTCTTTCTCCATCCCCATTTGAAAGTACCAGGTCTAAGATTGCTCCCTCCGAGTGGGTTCCAATACTAGCTGTCTGAGGCATGCCCCTGTAGGGCATCAAGAATGACCCCTCGTTGTTGATGCCTGCAGCAAAGGTGCTCCAGTTAACATCTGGCATATTCAGGTCCCCATCAACAATATCTCCCTTTTTCTGCCATTCTAAGAAAGCCTTCTATCATTTCCTTGTCCATTCCCTCCTGAGATGGGGGTCTGATACAACCCCATGTGGATTGTGGTGCCATTTCCTGTCTCAGGGTGACCCAAAGTGCCTCATCTGCTCCTGTTTACTCTTTAGTTCTGTTGCTTTGATCCTTCCTTTACATAGAGAGCTACTCCTCTTCCTCTTTACCCTCCCTGTCCCTCCTGTAGATTGTGTATCCTGGTATGCTGACATCCCAGTCATGGTTCTCTGTGTACCATGTTTCTGTGACTACCACAATATCCAGGCAACCCTCTTCCATCAAGGCCACTAGTTCAGGGAGCTTGTTACACAGACTATGGGCATTGATACTCACCACCCTCCTCTTTTTGATAGCCTTACCCCTTTTAGCCCCATTTCTGTCCTTACTGTCTTTGCCTTTTTTTACATTTAAATCTGTTCTGCTCCCTAATAACTTCTGTACCTTGGTGTTTACCTCACTAATCACCATGTTTTGTGGGGGGAGACTCAGATTTCCTGCTCCTTTTCAGTGCCTCCCCTTGGCTAGTTTAAATGCTTGCTAATGAAGCATTTAAACCTTCACCTAGGATCCTGGTTCCCCGGACAGATGCAGACCATCGCACAGTATAGGTCTGCATCCCTCCAAATGGCTCCCAGTCCCCAATGAAGCCAAAACCCTGAGGCTCCACCAGTTTTCAACCACTCATTGAATTCCCTGTGGTGAAAGTGCCCTAGCATCTCCTTGCCATAGACAGGCAGCACCTCCGAGAAGGTTACCGTATGCGCTACTTGTCTAAGGCCCCTTCCCAACTCTACAAACTTCTCTTGCACTGCTCATATATATATATATGTATATATCTATATCAACTGAGACTCCACATAGGTAGTGTATCTCGGCACTTGCATTTGCAGAGCATATATTTGGGTAAGACAAAGCCTAATGTAAAGCAAACGAGTGGGGGTCCACACTTGGGCTATCACAAATCACAATTTGGACTATGTGATGACAGGACTCATGCTCAGCCCCACGCTGCTGGTCCACGCTGTTCAGAGAATCCTACTGGATATTTAGAATACGAGCCAGAATCCCACCAGGATTAAATGACAGAGTAGAAAATGTACCCATTTTGTAAAATCAGAGAATATGCGTTTAAGCCTGTTCATATTATGATGTTGAAACCTGATGAATTTATGTATGTGCTAGTGCAGTAATGGGTCTACATTGTAATCTTTCTGCATAGTGTATGCTTCTATTTTCAGCCCCGTTTTGATGTTTAACAATATAGTGTCAGCAGTATTTTTTATAATTTTTTTAATGTTTTCTTAATTTAACAATTGCACTTTTTCTACAATTAAGTATGTATTGTACTGCTGTAAACGTTTACACCATTAGTTCTCACACTTTGTGATAGTGAGCCTCCCCCAAGCCATGAAAAGGATTTTGAGCCTCCCTCAAATTTGGAAAAAAATCTAGGGCTGCCGCACATGAAAAAAAAATCTACTTTGCACAGTACACCAGGGCCCAGATATTCAAAGGTTGCGCCATGCGCAACAGGGTTAATACATCGCATAACTCAAAAATCGCCATTCTGCAATATTCAGAAGGGTCAGTTGCATACGAAAACACGCTGAGCCACAGGCGCAATGAAATGAAGACATGCAGCCTTGAAGGCGGGTCCATGCATAAAGTCGTAATCGCGATATCTCACACTTATCGCCGTCACAGAGTGGCTCAGCCGGAGGATGCGCTGGTGACCGGATGTGAGACAAAAATAAAAAAGGCTCAATGGAGCAGCCAAGAACTCTAGCAGGCCGCAACCAGGGAGAGAGACAGAGAGACAGAGAGAGAGAGAGACAGGAGCAGGAAGGGCAGAGAGGGACAGTGGGTCCTGGAGGACAGAGAGGCCAGTGGGGGGTGCCGGTGCAGTGGAAGCAGCAGTGGGGGCAGTGGGGTAACACAGGAACAGCAGCTGGGGGCAGGAGCCAGGGAGATGGACAGTGTCAGCTTCCACATGGAAGCTGTAATGAGGGTGAGACAGCATGCTGCAGGGGGCGTGGCAGCGGAGGCCCGTCAGCTGATACGCCCCGACAGGCAGTATCGTGCCGCATCAGCTGAGCACACTACACAGATGCCGAGATTGTGGCCGGTACCCCCTGAACAGGGCAATACTGAGGCGGCTCAGTGAGCTGTGCAGTGATGTGATGCAGGCACCCTCACGATGGAGTCATGCTCTGTCCGTGGAGACCAAGGTGACAGCCTGCATGTGCCTGCTCGCCACAGGCACCCTTCCAGAGGCCGACAGGTGACACCACAGGCATTACGCAGTCGGCACGTCACGCATCCTCACCCAATTCCTCAGCGCACTGCTGCCTCATGCTGCTGAGTACATCCATTTCCCCAGCACAGCGGCAGAGCATACAGCAAACATGCAGGAGTTCCAGGGGTAGCACATATGCCTGGCGTGCTAGGGGCCATAGACTGCACCCATGTGGCCATTCCGCACCACCTGGCCCCGGCGGCTAGCGTATCGCAGCCAAAGGGCTTCTCGAGTGTCAACTGCCAGGTGGTGTGTGATGCCACTGGGCGCATCATCAATGTCTGTGCCACACACCCTGGCGGAACGCGTGATGCCTTCATATGGCACCAATCTGCACTGTGCCATCGATTTGAGAGTGAACATTCCCACGGGTCATCTAGTGGTGAGTACACATGTATGGAATGCAAACTCTGTGCAAGGGGGAATGACACAGGTGCCATGGTAGTGGCACACAAGGATATGGGCAATATGGACCTGACCTGACACTGATCTCCACTATCTCCACACAGGTGACTGTGGATACCCACTCCGTCCCTGGCTGCTCACACCATACCAGCGCCCCACGACCCCAGCGCAGCACGGTTTCAATGAGGCACACGCCGCAACACGGAACATCATAGAGCGGGTGTTTGGGATACTCAAGGCACGCTTCCGATGCCTGGACACCTCCGGCGGAGCCCTACAGTACAGCCCCCAGAAGGCCTGTGGGATATTCCTGGCCTGTTGCATCCTGCACAACATGGCCAAAGACCATGGGATAGCCGTACAGGTCCAAGGAGGGGACAGCGATGGGGCGCCAGTGGCGCCCGGTGATGTGGGTGATGAGCCGCCTAGGACGGGAGGGACCCCGACTGACACAGCAGGCCCAGCTGCACCGGGACACCATTGCAGAAGAGCACTCGACAACACAGGTAAGTCAATGGGACATGTGCAGGCAGGCAACACTGTCTTATGCAAACCA
Source organism: Neoceratodus forsteri (assembly GCA_016271365.2). Lineage (NCBI taxonomy): Eukaryota > Metazoa > Chordata > Ceratodontiformes > Ceratodontidae > Neoceratodus > Neoceratodus forsteri. Next base: position 14,537,787 of record CM028131.1, read on the forward strand.
CAGGTACACAGGGGAACACACCTGCATGAAGGTCAGGAGTTAGGGTCCAGGCATACCAACACACCATCAGAGAGGGTGAGCACTCACATGGACACACACACACACACCAGGCAGCATACAGGGGCAGCAGCACAGCACTGCAGAAATGACACGCCAACACACAGCACCACCAACCACCCCCACACCTGGACTGTCCCTCGACGTGTGTCAGGACCTGGGCAACCTGCACCTGGTGTACAGTGAATCAGGCATCATCATCCACACGCACCTGTGGACAGCAGTTGGGAGAGTGTGCAGGTGGTCCGCTGTGTCAGCTTGGCGAGCAGAGCACCCAGCAGTGCACTGCCCACCATGACACACATTGCACACAGGGCAGCACCAGACAGGGCCTGCATTGGGAGACAGCTCAGTCAGGGAGCACTGTCCCACGGCCACCACGGATGCGTGAACAGCCCCGCCGTGGCCTAGTAGCACTGGCAGGCTGTGCAGGGGCCACATCGGGTGGCACTAGTGCACCACCAGGGGTCCCAGTGCATGACCGCGACCTTGCCCGCACAGGGGTCTGCATCCCGCCAAAAAAACTTGCACCAGGGGTGCTCGGATGCCCACAGCAGAAACCGCGTCGACAGGCCTGGTGTCGATGACGCGGAACGGGAGTGGAGTGTGCACTGTGTGGGGTGCATGGTACAGGGTCACCAGACGTAGTGGTCAATGCAGTCACCACAGAGACCACTGCCTGGTCAGCCTGTCGATGGCAGTGGTCACATTCATCCACATAACCGGACCATCTCAGCCCGGTCGAGCACTCTCCCTGCTATGCCGCCTCCACGGACACAGCTCAGTGCCTCCACGGACCTTGCAACCGCCCCTGCAGCTGTACCGACTCCGGTAGGCAGGTCTGCGCGTCCAAAGGGTACTGTGCCCCAATGGCATCGTGACCCCCAGGGTGTGGATGGTCCTGGTGCACAGCACCCCTTGAGGGTGGCCGCTGTTCACCAGGACCAGGTATGGGCGGATCTAAGGGCGGTGGACAAGTGCCACTGCTTGACGCTGTCCCCCCAGGCCTGGTGTGCAACTGCTGCTGCCGCCCCTCCAACTGCTGAGCCCCCAGGTCCACCTGTTCCACCCCTGTGCTGTCAACAGTGCCAGACACCTGCTCAGCCACCCCATGCTGCCCCACCGTGCTGACAGGCCCAGCCTGTGACTGTGCCAGCATGCTGGTACACAGGTGTGGAGCAGGATGGGCCAGGGCACGTGATGGCCTGCCACGCGTCCCTCGTGGACACACACCTATCACTGGCCATTGCAGGCCTGCTATCATCAATAGTGCCGGTGCGTGCCACTGTCATAGGCACAGCATGCTGGCACACCTGCATGCCAGACTGCTGTGACACAGGCTGTGCACCCCCTGCACCCGTATCACTGCCGGCGGAGTTGTTGGGCCAGCCGGCCTGCTGCTGCAGTGCCTGCAGGCTGCTGGCGGAGGTGGATGGTCCCTCCTCCTGGTCCAGCAGGTCTGCCTCACTGTCAGCACCCACCACCACTGTCTCCTGCAGATGAACAGGATCTGAAACAGAAAGAGAGTACATGTGAGTGCATGTGAACAACAGCCCCCCCCACAACATCACCATGTCATACCGTGCAGTGATGGGCTTCCACCCGTCTGGAATCCTCCGCCTGGAACACCCGCAATGGCACTCAGCTGCATGGCTGCGACCAGTGTCTCCTCGGTCGGGGTCAGCTGCAACACCACTGGTGGTTCCCCACTAGTGGCAGCATGTGCCACCCTGAAGGCTGCCACCTTCTCCTTCAGCCTCCTGCTGTCAGTCCCCATCTTTTTGCGGCATTCCTGCATGGAGCGGTGGCTTCCTGCAGGTTGGACGGCCAGAGCTACCCCTCCCATGCAGCTGCACACTGCTGAGGGGTGCCCCTCCGCCACTCAATAGCGGCTCATCCTCCAGGTAGGCCTGGAGAAGCACCTCAGTCTCTGCTGTGGTGAAGTTGCCTCCTCCTATGCCCGCCAGTCTACAGCCTCAGCCTGGTTCTCGCCAGTCATGGTGATCTGTATGGGTGGAAGTGGACACCTGTCACTGTGCAGTCCACAGCATTTCCCCATGAGCATGGCTGCAGGCTGGGGGGGGGGGCAGAAGCCCCCCCTTTCCTCTCCGCATGGCAGATACTGATGGAAAGGGTGCCCTCTGCCCCTTCCTAAGTGCCCTCATCATGCTCAGCCCCCTCAACCTATGACATCCTCCAGCACCCCTGCCCATGAGCATTGTCCTGAGCATCACACAGCATGTAACTCACCTCTCACCTGCAATAACCAAATCTGGCCGCCACAACCCAGTGTCGCATTTTTATAGTGCAACACATGCAAATGGGGTGTGGCGCAACTTTAATGACATGCTAATCGTGCCACTGCCTTTGCATGGCTGATCGACTGATTTGCATATGTCGGCTGAATATCGGCGTATTGCGCTTAGCGCAATGGGAAAAGACGGCTGAGCCGATGGCGCATGTTTGTGGCTGTGTGCTACACTGCATTGCGCATGCCCGACAAGGTTACGCATGCGTCGATCATGCTGCAGACCTGCTGAGCGCGATAGGCAATTCTATGGCCAACCATTGTGCCAGTGGCACTACAGCACTGGGCACTATATGGCGCTGTGGCACTTCTGCGCGATAGTCCACTGTGGCACTGGTGCTATGCTTAGCAGTCGCGCAGGATGCCTATACATCCCATGGCGCTGTGCGTAGCCTTGCATCATTGCCGTGACCTTGTGTATGCCCTCTGACCCCTGGCGCTGTGGGCATGCCATGTGTACGTCCCTATTGAGCTGTCTGGTTACAGCACCATGTAAAGTGATGGCACTGTGCGAACAGCGTGATTGGAGCCTGTGCTGGTCTATTGCGCAACAACTCCACATGGGGTCACAGCGCAGCGGGGCGCCATATTGCCTGCTGTAAAGTTGGGGCCATGGCTAGGAGGAGGGCGGTGTCCTGGAGCCCAGTTGAAGTGGCCAACCTGGTGGCCCTAGTGGAGCCCCACTATGAGGGACTATATGGTGAGGCCCCCCTCACCGGACCTAGGACCCATTTGTGGCAGCAAGTGGCCACTGACCTGGTGGGGGTCACTGGCCGGGGCCGGTCTGCTGAGCAGTGCCAGCACCGGTACAGTGATCTCCGCCGGAGGGACCCAGAACTATTGACGTGGCTGCGTTCCCATGCCAGGCGGGGCCTGGTGCCTAGGCCACGTGAGTGTACCATCTATTCACCTATATTCTCTGTAGGGGTGTGTGCGTGCCTGGGTGGCTGTGCATCGGTGTGTCAGTGTGTGCAGCTGTGCGATGGATGGTTATGGCTGTGTGGGCAGGCAGTCTCACTGGGGCAGGGGGCACTCTGCTTTTGAGTCACACTGATGTTTGTCTCACCGTATGTCTCCCACAGGCCGGATGGTGAGGACGCCGGACAATGGTGATGTGGGCCATGCCAGGGCCCCAGTGCCACAGGCTGTCGGGCCACAGCAGCAGCATCAGCAGCAGCAGCGGCAGCAGCAGCAGCAGCAACAGCAGCAGCAGCGGCAGACCGAGCTGCTGGAGGAGTGTGAGTATCATTACGTCATGGATGCTATTGCATGCTGGGGGGGCAGGACCACCAACCATGCTGGACACAACCAAAGGGGAGGTCATAGTTCCACTATACGAAACAGTAGTGAGTCCTCACACTGGAGTACAGTGTACAGTTCGGAGAACATACCTGCGTATGGACAGGGACTGGGTGGAGAGCGTTCACAGGAGGGCGACATGGATGGTGCATGGATTGCATCACAAGTCCTATGCAGACAGGTTGACGGAACTGAACATGTACTGCCTGGAGGGAGCAGGGTGTGGGATATGATGGGGACATACAAGTATTGTACAGGGGAACAGAGTGCAGGAAACAATATTTGTAAGCGTAAGGGATGTTCCAGGACTAGAGGGCATGGGATGCAGTTGAGGGGCTTGTTTAAGAGGAACATGAGAAAGTGTTTCTTCACATGATGGGTGGTGGACGAGTGAACACCCTGCCAGAGGATGTGGTGGGGGCTGACTTGGTCACGGATATATGTATGCGGGTTCGCCATGAGGGACTTCTGGAGGTCAGTGAGGGGAACGGACTTATAGGACAAGAGAGTGATCGTACAAGGCCAAATGGCCAGACTGGGTGTCCATAGGCCTTATCTGCCGACACTGTCTATGTCTCCATGTAGGTAGGCGTGACACAGGTGACCTGCATCACAGTGCAGCATCCACGACATGTCTGTGTATGCATCACAGGTGGTCCAGGCATGCACTGGGCACATAGCTGTGTAACTGGCATCGCACCACGTTGCCACATCACATGACAGCGTAGTTTGTACTGTGCTTGACGTGGGCAGTGTGTGTGGGCGGTGGTGCGCATGGCTGGTGCCGCCTGTTTGTGATGGCCATGTGCATGTTCACTCTGGGTGGGTGCATGTCATCACATGTGCAGGACATTGGGTTAGATGGGTTGCAGGTTGGGTGGTGTTCAGGGTTGTGGTCAGTCACAGCCATTGACTGTGTTCCCATTTTCCTAGGCCTCGGTGTGCTGCGGTGCATGGCACATGATCTGCGGCGCCTGACCCAGGTGGTGTTGGACAACCAGGAGGTCCTGCAAGCCCTACAGCGCCAGGGGGAACGGCGGCGCAGGCACAGGAGGGGACGCCAGCAGGGGGAGGAGCAGAGCCAGCTGGGCGTCAGCTCACCTTTCATTTCACCTTCACCCATCCCTTTCACCCTGCCTTCCCTCTCCAAGTTTTTATTCCCTCCCCCTTGAACACCCCTGCCTTTTACCCGTCCCCCCAACTTGTACATAGTTCGACCTTTGTTGTTCACTGTTTTTATTTAAATATACATTTCTATTTTGGTACAACTGCTGTGTTGGTGTCTGCTTTGCAACTGGCTCTGGGTGCTCCGTTGGAGGTGTACATGCCATCTGGGCTACTATGGTCCTGGGTATGTGTGTTGTGTGTGTGTGTGTGTGTGTGTGTGTCCATGGGAGGTATCACCAGCATAGCATTGCCTTTCTGTTGCTCTTGCCATCTGCTGCCACCACTGCTGGGTGCACAGGGTGGGTCTGGCTGGTCTGCTTCTCTGCAGCATGGGGTTGACGTGTGGCATGGGGGGTGCATGGTGTTTCCTGCTGTGCCTGTCACTGCACATGAGTGGTGTCTTGGGGGCACGGTGCACGCTGTGCTGTGCGTACGAGGGGGACTGATGTGCACTGTGGTTGTCAACCCCCTGGGTGTGGCACACTCTGCCTGCCAGTGGTTGTGCTGGGGTGTCATGGCTCTGCTATGCTTTAGTTGGCTTGTCCCCATGGGCACGTGGATCATCCGTCCCACCCCCAGTGATGCTGTGCTTGGGGTGTGCCAGTGTGGTGTGGGTTCTTCAGTGAGTTCCTGTGCCCATGTGTGGCATGGCTGGTGGTGGGCCCCAGCCTGCCTCCCTGGATGTGCAGTTCCATTGCTCTGGGGGGGGCTGTGCTTGTGCTATGGCAGCTCTGCACTGCTCAGCTGAGCTTCCATGGATGCGCCATAGCGCGCTTTTAGCTCAGCCTCTCCTGAGTTGCGATGGCGCAGTATGTGCGATATTGAGATGTTGGTTGCTTGCGCAATTTGCTCTGCTCCATGTTTGAATATCGCACCTGTTGCGCATTTGTGCAACTGGTTTGTGCTTGCTCCTGCTGTTGCGCTACTTTTGAGTGCAGTTTGAATATCTGGGCCCAGGAATAAAGTGAAACTAATAAAGCTGACTGAGTATATTCTTTTTTTATTCAACTTATTGCTCTCCACCCCTAATCTGGCACCCCAGGTTATACTTGTTACTCCTTTGTTCTGACTCTTGGGTCCTTGTTACTCTGTCTGGAACAACCAACCTAGCCAATTCATATCTCCCTCTCTTACCCTGTTGTTAAGCAACTTTCTGTACCCTTACCTCAGGTCACACCTGAAAAAATGCATCAAATCTCTGCGCCTTTCCCAGTCACTAATTTACATATATAAATACCTACTATTGAAATAAGCCTTGACCCAGTGTGCCTTCCCCAAGCATTAATTAACTTATAAATACACACCTATAAACAAGCTTTGGCTCAATGAGGACTTCCTGGTCAAATATTTGTGCATAAGTAAAGAAATTCACCTGCAATTATCCAGATCCAGAGAAGAAGCCAGAAGGTGAAGGAAGGAAACATATTCAATTCAGTGCTTTAGAGTAACTGGTAATTGGTATTTTTCTTTTAAACTTAGATTGTAGGCTTGTAGTGACACTATACTTTCTTTCTGTGTTGTCTTTACTTATAATTGTTTTTGGGCTGTTGAAAATTTAAAACATAGTGGTGGTGTAATTCTGTGCTGTCTTTAATTGCTGCAAATTTTATCTTGGCTTGTCTGACTGTCCTGTAGCTGGGTGAAGGGTGTTAATTGTCTGGCCTCTGACCTCAGCTACGTGATAACTGGAGGTGGGGCTTAGTCACAGTTAAAGCAGCAAACAGAGTTCATCTTCTCAGAAGAAGCCAGAAGGTGAAGGAAGGAAACATATTCAATTCAGTGCTTTAGAGTAACTGTAATTGGTATTTTTCTTTAAACTTAGATTGTAGGCTTGTAGTGACACTATACTTTCTTTCTGTGTTGTCTTTACTTATAATTGTTTTTGGGCTGTTGAAAATTTAAAACATAGTGGTGGTGTAATTCTGTGCTGTCTTTAATTGCTGCAAATTTTATCTTGGCTTGTCTGACTGTCCTGTAGCTGGGTGAAGGGTGTTAATTGTCTGGCCTCTGACCTCAGCTACGTGATAACTGGAGGTGGGGCTTAGTCACAGTTAAAGCAGCAAACAGAGGTTCATCTTCTCAGAAGAAGCCAGAAGGTGAAGGAAGGAAACATATTTAATTCAGTGCTTTAGAGTAACTGGTAATTGGTATTTTTCTTTTAAACTTAGATTGTAGGCTTGTAGTGACACTATACTTTCTTTCTGTGTTGTCTTTACTTATAATTGTTTTTGGGCTGTTGAAAATTTAAAACATAGTGGTGGTGTAATTCTGTGCTGTCTTTAATGTTGCAATTTGCCCCCACCCCTTCCCCCAACTCTTAATTATATGCCCTGATAAATCTGATTGACAGGAGCTAAACACAGGGTATAGTAAGAGGTGTGAAGTAGGAGGGGCATAAGGGGGAAGAAGACCACCCTCAGCACGACAAGTGTTTTGACTCATTTATTTATTTATTGGTTTCTTTTTCCTTAAAAAAATATATATAGCTGACGATCAGTTACAGGATTTTTAGTACTGTAAATAAATAAAAAGAGAACTAAGAGAGCTTCAGTAGCAGAGAAGTAGTGAAATTGCAGTATAATGTGGGGAGTGGTGCAATGCAGTGACTGTGGGGCGCATATTCTTAGGCAGACCTTCTGACACTGAGGTGCTGCCCTATCTGCATGCATCTCTCTGGACTCGTGGGATGAGGTAGCCAGACTCAGAGCGGAAGTAAACTGGGTCAGGAGTACCATCACCCCTATCCAGGGACCACCCAGTCCAACGCAGCTGCCCTCAAAGGATGCCGAGAACAAGGAGCACTTGGATGACAGTGGGCTCAGGGAGGGTTAGAGCAGTCAGGCAGAGGCACATCCCAGATCCTATTCCTTCAAGAACTCATATGCCACACTGGCAAATGAGAACCAAATAGAGGTACCCAGGAAGTGGAAGGAAAGGATGTGGAGGTTAGGCAAGGAGGTGACCCCAGTGGGAAAGTGGACCCCAGAGGAAGAGGAAGCGAATCCTGGTGGGGACTCCATCATAAAAGGGATCCAGCTAGGGAACACAGGAGGGGAGGACAGGGAGGTGAGGTGCTCACCAGGTGCCACGGCATGGAGGGATGGAAGGAAGATACTGGGGATCACTGGGAAGGCAAGATGGGAGGGTGAGCTGGATGTCACATCCACCTAGGTACCAATGACTTGGCAAATGGGAGGCAAAGGAAGTTCAGGAAGAGTTTAGAAACTGGGAGGGGTCTCAAGCAGGTAGCTACTTGTCACTTTCTAGTACTACCTGTGAGCAAGGGAGAGCATAGAGTGCATGCACTAGGAACTTTAACTCATGGTTGAAGAACCGTGCTGTGAGGAAGGGTTTGATTCATTGGTGACTGGGGACCCACCTGGAGGGGATGGAGAGGTTTGTCTGGCCTGACGGCCTACATCCATCCTGAGGGGAATCCAAGACCTCTGATAAGTTTAAATGCTACATTGACAAGCATTTAAACTAGCAAGGGGTGGCAGGCCAGCAGCACGGTACCTACTTGCTCACCCCCACAAGCTGGGGTAGTGGGAACCAGGGAACCAGAGGAGTGGCTATCTCTGCAAAGCAGTGTGCAAAAGATGGAGATTAGTGTCCAAAAGGTGGATAAGCAGAAAAGGGCAAAATTCAGCAGAAGGGCAAACAGCAAGGAGAACCAGGGATAAATGACAACCAAGGAAGGGGCTGGGTAGACAGTGAAGCAGTCTAGGAGGTCAAATCATGGAAAGCCATGTGTGCAAATGCCAGGAGCCTTAGCAACAAGATGGAAGATCTGGAGGCTGTCATGGTACAGTCAGACCTGGACATTGTGGTCATCACTGAAACCTGATGTAATGATAACCATGACTGGGAGATGAGTATACCTGGCTACAACATATTCAGAAGAGACAGAGCAGGCAGGAAGGGAGGAGGAGTGGCACTGTATGTGAAAAATGACATAAGGGCCACACAGATCCAGGAGGAACAAAATGGGGGAGAGATACTGTGGGTTAAGCTGGAAAGGAAAATGGGGCCAGCCATCCGCACAGGCGTGGTCTATAGACCACCAGCCCAGGAGGAAGAAACAGATAGGGAGCTGATGCTAGCCATCCAAAGGATGGCAGACAAGGGTGAGGTAGTACTGGTTGGAGACTTCAATGTACCAGACGTGGACTGGAGCATCCCAGCAGCAGCAACAACTAGGAGCAGATTTATCCTGGACTCCCTTCAGGGTGCCTTCCTCAAGCAACTGGTCATGGAACCAACTCGGCAGAAGGCAATACTGGACCTGTGCTCACAAACAGGGACAGTGTGATGGAGGTAACAGTGGGGAGCACCTGGGTAACAGTGACCACCAGTCATTGTGGTTTGAAATCACAGAAAGAGCAGAACCAAACCACACAAAAACATGTATCCTGGTTTTAGGGGCAGACTTTGAGAAAATGGGGAGATACTTGAAAGAGGCATTAAGGGAATGGACAGGAATCAGGGGTTGAGGAACAGTGGGCAGTATTTAAAATGGGATTATAAGAAAACAGAATTATGCATTAAGCAGGTTAGCAAGAGGAAAAGGAAGAGGCGACCATTATGGTTTTCCAAAGAGGTAGCAAAGAAAGTAAAGCCAAAAAGATTGCATTCAGGCAATACAAAAGACACAGGCAGAAGGGATGAGGAGAAGTACCAGAAGAAACAAAGGAGGCAGGGAAGTAGTAAGGAAGCCAAAGCTCAGACAGAAGAACACATTGCAAAATCAGTGGGTAAAGGGACAAAACCTTTACAGGTACATAAGTGAAAAGAAAGACAAAGGAGGATAGTGAGACTGAAGGGGAGGATGGGGAGCCTGTGAGGATGACAACAATAAAGCTGACATATTGAACAGGTATTTCTGCTCAGTCTTTACTAAGGAAGAGGGGGGTAACGGGTCTGAAGGGAGTACAAGGGGTGAGAATGGTGCAGAAATGGACACAAGTCCTTTACACGAGAAAGGGTCCTGAAGGAACTGGAAGTAATATGAGCTGATAAAGCAATGGGGCCAGATGGGGTGCACCCCAGGGTCCTTAAAGAACTAAGAGAGGTGGTGGCTGAATCTCTGGCTATCCTGTTCAGCCAATCACTGGAAACAGGAGGCACCAAAGACTGGAGGACAGCAGATGTAGTCCCCTTATACAAAGTGGGAACAAAGAGGAAGCAGGGAACTACAGACTAGTCAGCCTCACCTCGGTAGTGGGAAAGATCATGGAAGCACTACTGAAGGAGAGATTGGTGGAACATCTGGTTGTCAATGGACCACAGGACCCAAGGCAGCATGGTTTCACCAGGGGAGGTCATGTCAGACCAACCTCATTGAATTTTTGACTGGGTGACTAGGAGGTGGATCGGGAGGGCAGTGGACATGGCCTATCTGGACTTCAGCAAGGCCTTGACACTGTGCCACATAGAAGACTATTACACAAACTGGGAAGATGGGTGTGGGCAGGACAGTAGTGTGGTGGGTGGGTAACTGGCTGGGTGGCAGGACACAGAGGTGGTGGTAAATGGCTGTCACTCCACAGAGGGAAAAGTAACCAGTGGGGTACCATAGGGATCAGTGCTGGGACCGGTCCTATTCAACATCTCTTCATCAGTGACATTGCACAGGATCTAGAAGGCAGAATTTCACTGTTCGCTGATGACACAAAGCTCTGTAACAGAGTAGACACACCAGAGGGTATAGACAGAATGAGAAGGGACCTGCAGAAACTTGAAGAATGGTCAAGGGTTGGCAGTTGAAATTCAATGCAAAGAAGTGCAAGATAATGCATATAAGGAATAAAACCCTGGCACAGTATAATCAGCGCTGGGGTGAGGATAGCATGCACCAAGCAGTGAAAGGGATCTTGGGGTTGTCATCTCTGATGACCCCAAGGTAGGGAAACAGTGTGACAAGGCATCAGGTAAAGCAAATAGGATGCTGGGATGTATAGGGCAGGGGGCATCACCAGCAGGAAAGGGAGGCCATAATCTCCGCCATACAAGACACTAGTGAGCCCACCTGGGAGTGCAGTGTACAGTTCTGGAGACCATACCTACGTAAGGACATAGACAGGGTAGAGAAGGTTCAGGAGGAGGGCAACAAAGATGGTGCATGGGTTGCATCACAAGTCCTATGAAGACAGGTTGAAGGAACTGAACATGTACTCCCTGGAGGAGAGGAGGGAGAGAGGATATGATAGAGACATACAAGTATCTTACAGGGAGGAACAGGGTGCAGGAAAACACTATTTTAAGTGAAAGATGTTTCAGGACTAGAGGGCATGGGATGAAGTTGAGGGAGGACGATTCAGAGGAAACATGAGAAAGAATTTCTTTACAGAACGGGTGGTGGATAAGTGAAACACCCTGCCAGAGGAAGTGGTGGGGGCTGAAACAATCACGGGATTTAAGAATGCATGGGATAGACATAAAGGAATTCTAGAGGGCAGGGGTAAGGGGAAACAGACTTCTAGGAAAACAAACTGAACTTACAAGCTCAAATGGGCAGACTAGGTGGGCCATAGGCCCTTATCTGCCGACACTGTCTATGTATCTATGTATCTATGATTTAATTTGTTTTATCCTCTCACACAAAACAGCCAAAACTTAAAATTTAAATACTGTACATTCTCAGACTTGACTAGGCCTCCCCTGGAACAATTTGGGGCTTCCCTTGGGAGGCTGGCCTCACCATTTGAGAACCACTGGTTTACACCTATTAAGCCCTGTTACTGTCTCTTTAAGAGGTACCACTATTTAAGAGTACACTATTGTTAGCATGGCAGACATTTGGAAAGCACATGCATAAAACTTTAAGGCAGGTTCCTGGTCTTGTCATTCTTCACCTTTGCTGCTCCACCATGGAATGAAGTTTCCAAACACACGCAGCTTTATTGTGTTTGGTATATCATTCTGATCAGCAGACATCTGGGGTGAGTGACTGCACATGTTTTTTTTATTTTTTTTATTTTCCCATTCAAGATTTGTTGCCAGCTCCATGACTCCAGATAGAGTGGCTCTTTTTTATTTGATATCTTGAATACAGAAGGTTACAAGATGAAAGGCACCTTGGATTCTGGGGTGGGGCGATAGCAGAAAAAACTGACTAATTTCTTTGGTTGGTTGACCAGGGAAATAGATCAGGGTGGGGTGGCAGATGAGGCCTAATTAGATTTCAGCAAGGCCTTCAACACTGCTTCATATAGGAGGCTTATAAGGAAATGGAACCGTTTGGGGTTTGAATGTAAAGTTGTATACAGGGTAAGGAACTGATTGATGGACAGGCATCTGAGGAGGTGGTAGATGGCACTCACACCAATGAGGAGAGAGTAATCCGCAGGGTACGGATCAGGCCTCTTCAACGTCTTCATAAATGACATTTTAGAAGAACTGGAGTGGATGGTATGCCTCTTTGCAGGTGACATCAAAATGTGCAATAGGGTAGATACTCCAGAGGGGTTAAAGAGAAGAAGTAGAAGCCAGAGAAAACTCAAGGAGTGGTTAAGAGTATGGGAGTGGGCTTCAATGTCAAAAAGTGCAAAATCATGCATCTAAGCTTAATGGAGAAAAGGGAGCATGTGAGGAGGAGGACCCTGTAAAGGCATCTATCCTAAATAGATACTTTTGCTCAGTATTTACTGAAGAGAAGGTGAGGCAGGGCCACAGCTCAGCATCATGGACACGGGGGAGGTAGGGCACTCCCTTCACAAAAGAAAGGGGATCCCACAAAGAGCTTGCTAAGCTCAGGTGGATAAGGCAATGGGACCTGATGGCACACATCCCAGGGTACTTAAGGAGCTAAAGGTAGAACTAGCAGAGCCATTAGCAGAAATGTTTAGTGAGTCTCTGAGCACAGGAGAGGTCCCAGAAGGCTGGAGAAGGGCTCATGTGATCCCGCCTCCACAAGAGTGGTAGCAGGGAGGAGGCGGGAACTACAGACCAGTCAGTCTTACCTCAGTAGTGGGCAAGATTATGGAAGCACTCCTTAAGGAAAGGATAGTGCAACACCTGGAACCATAGGGGCACAGGATCCAAGACAGCATGGGTTTACAAAGGAAGGTCCTGTCAAACTAATCTCATAGATTTCTTTGACTGGTAACCAGAGTGGTGGACCAAGGGGAGCAGTTGATGTCGCCTTACCTTGACTTCAGCAAAGCTTTTGACACTGTTCCACATAGAAGATTGATAAATAAGCTGGGTAGGCTCGGGTGGCCAGAAGTTGGTCAACTGGGTGGCAAACTGGTTGACGGGCAGAAAACAGAGAGTGGTGGTAAATGGTATACAGTCAGAAGAGATGCAAGTCACAAGTGGGGTCACTTAGGATCAGTCCTGGGGCCAGTCCTCTTCAACATTTTCATTAGTGACCTTGCAGCTGGACTGGAGGGTAAGGCTTGTCTGTTTGCAGATGACACCAAGATCTGCAACAGAGTAGATGATCCAGATGGGGTGGGCAGAATGAGAAGAGATCTGGATAAACTAGCAAAATGGTCAGAAGAGTGGCAACTAGGATTTAATGCAAAGAAGTGCAAAATCATGCACATAGGGAAGAGAAACCCTGAAGCCACCTATAGGCTGGGAGGGGAGTTGCTAGCAGTCACAAAGGAAGAAAGAGACTTGGGCATCATCATCACTGATGACCTGAAATCATCCAAGCAGACCTCTAAAGCAGTAGGTAAGGCTAGGGGGTTAGGGGTGTATTAGTGGGGTATCACAAGTCGTAAGAGGGAGGTAATAATCCTCTCTTACAAGACACTGGTTAGGCCCCATCTGGAGTACTGCATGCAGTATTGGAGGCCACACCTCACAAGGACATTAACCAATTTGAGACAGTCCAGAGAAGGGCAACCAAAATGGGGCAGGGACTGCATCAGAAGACATATGAGGACAGATTAACGGAGCTCAATATGTATACCCTTGAGCAAAGGAGGGAGAGGTGATATGATCGAGGCATTCAAACACCTATGGGCATTAAGAAGGTGAAAGAGTCTAACATGTTTAAATATAAGAAAAATAGCAGGACAAGAGGACACAGCATGAGATTAGAGGGGGCGATTAAGGGGAATGTGAGAATTCTTTTTCACAGAAAGGGTGGTGGATGCATGGAATGGCTTACCACAAGAAGTGGTGGTTATGAATACAGTGCAGGACTTCAAACAGGGATGGGATAGGCATAAGGGAGCAATACAAATGGCTATGAATAGATAGGCCACTGACAGAGCAAAGGCCGATGGCACATTTATAAGGTAGAAAAAGAAATGGGCAGACTGGATGGGCCTTGCGGTCCTTATCTGCTGTCAACTTCTATGTTTCTATGTTAGGGCAAAGGATCCTAGGGGTAGTGTATAAAATGGAGGAAGAGGTATTGACAGTCATGAAACAGGAAAGGAACCTTGGGGTTGCGGGCAGTCTGATAATGCAGTAGGCAGGGCTAGTGAGATGCTGAGATGCAGAGGGAGGGGAATCAGCAGCAGAAGGAATGTGGCAGTTTTATCACTGTATCAATTCTTGGTGAGACACCGTTTGGAGTACTGTGTCCCTGTTCTGGAGACCACATCTCAGAAAGGATTTAGACAGGGTAGAGATAATCCAGAGGAGGGCAACAAAAATGGTGAAGTGGCTGCATCGTAGACCTTATGAGTATATACTGAGGGATCTTAACATATACACCTTAGAGGAGAGAGGGGGTGGGGGTGCACAGGATAGAGATTAATAATTAATGACCTCACTGATGTGAATAAGTGTCAGAAGGGGAGTGTTTTTCAGAAGAGAAGGTGCACTAGAACAAAGAGGCATGCAAAAAAGCTGGAGTGGGGGAATTTAGGAGGGATGTGTGGAAGTACTTCTTCATGGAAAGCGTGGCATACACCTGGAACAGTCTTCCAGTAAATGGTGGGGGGGCAAAATTAGTGTTGGGTTTTAAGCAAGCATGGGATAGTCACAAAGGAATCTCAGCAGGAAAGTGGGGCTGGGGAAGTAGCTGACAGTCAAGTTAGATATGTGGTGATGGTATAGGCTGAGACAAAATGGGCACACTGGGTGAGCTAAGCGGATTTTATCTGACCACAAAGTCTGTTTCTACAGTATGTTTTTTTGACTGGTGACCACCTTCCCCAGGGATGACTGGATTTGAGAGGTTCCCAGAAGGACTGTTCCTGTGGCAATGCCTGGGAGAGGAGTCAGATTCTGCCCCCGGAGACTAACATGCAGATTAGAGGCCAGGTCTCAGCCATTGTTGAGGGTCAGGGGCAAGAAGGCAAGTCTTCCCAAAGCCTGCTTTGCTTTTCTGTTTTCTGCTTCCCTTTCCCCAAGCTGTTGACAGACAGTAGTGATTGCCATGAGCAGGTAATTGCAGTACATCAAACTGGCAGCCCTTCTTAGCCATACTGTACCACTTGCACCACCACCAAGCCTGGACAGGCACACATAGTATATCAAATTTTCAGCCCTTCCCATCTGTACTGTATCAATTGCACCACCACCACCAAGCCTGGGCAGGCACACACAGTATATCAAACTGGTTGCCCTTCCCATCCATACTGTACCACTTGCACTGCCACCACCAAGCCTGGAGAGGCACACACAGTACATCAAATTGACAGCCCTTCCCATCTGTACTATATCACTTGCACCACCACCACCAAGCCTGGGCAGGCACACACAGTATATCAAATTTTCAGTCCTTCCCATCTGTACTGTACCACTTGCACCACCACCAAGCCTGGGCAGGCACACACAGTACATCAAACTGGCAGGCCTTCCCATCCATACTGTACCACTTGCACCACCACCAAGCCTGGGCAGGCAGAAGCAGTACATCAAACTGGCAGCCCTTCTTATCCATGCTGCACCACTTGAACCACCATCAAGCCTCCACCAGGTGGCAACCAACAGTAGAGCTGACAGGCCTCCTTCATGGGGAGAGGAGAGCAGACCTTCAGGTGCTGAGTTTTCTCACCCCCCTCCCGCCCATTCAAGGCAAGGCAAACTTTATTTTTCAAGGCACCCAATCCTGGAGGCTCTGGGAGCCATACAAATAAATACAAACTAATCATAAAGACAACACCACATACATAAATTAAACATTAATAAATAAACCAGATAATATAAAAACTCAAAATATGGTAATCATTAAAAGGCTATCCCAGGAATAAATACTAACAGACAGTATCTGAGAAGGCTTGACTAAACAGGAGGCCTTGAGGCAGACCTTAAACACTTCCACTGGAGGGGCATCCCTTACAGATGGTGGCAGTGAATTCCACAGGATGGGATGATGAAGCTAAAAGCTCTGTTGCCAGCAGTGTTTAACCTCATCCTGGGAATCGCAAGGAGACCCCTAGAGGAAGATCGAAGGGAGCGGACCAAGGCAGAGGGTGTCAGAAGGTTTGACAAGTATTCAGGGCCCAGCCCATGTAGGGACTTAAAGGTGAGCAAGCTCACCTTCGGAGTGCTGTTAATGTACAGTTTCATAGTGGAAATGAACAAGAAATAAGTCAGGCAATACAGCTTGAAAATAAACTAGTTTGGTCATCACAGTTAAAAAGAATGGCTCCTTTCCAGAAACAGGATATAGGCAGCAAGAATCCTTGCAGCCATCTCTGAAGCCTGGGAACAGCCTAGCATCCTTCCTCAAGAGAAGATATTCAGACCATAAGCAGGAGGAGGGACCACCAGAAGGAGGAGTCCAACCAGAGACAAAGAAACCAAGGGAACACTTCCTCACTGAAGAGCAATAAGTCTCAATGGAAAAATATACCCAGAGGGGCATACCAGGTTAAAAGAGAAACCCTTCCCATACAAAATACGTCATCATAGACCAAACCAAAATTATCAGAAAAGCCATAGCAGGGGACAGGTAGAGCAACCACCGGCATTCAGAGTGAAGAAGTCCACTTTCTGATGAACTGGCAAATGTATACATTGCTGTGTCTATGGCAGACTGGACAAAGGTTATCTGAAGACTTCGCAGGCTGCTAATACAGTCCTCAGATTATGCACTCACTAGCCTTGAAGATGTAAAATTGCTCTATAGGGCCAATTTTGTAGGTGTATCAACACAAGCCTATTTAAATAATCAGTCTGGTCCACTACTTTGCTTATGTTCCAAGCTGTCTTAAGGCACTGCTGGTTCATGTGTGGCATGTTCCCCCATAGAAATCTTTTTGTTCTATTTGAAACAATATATTTGTGGCCTTTGTACACTAACTGGGCAGACAGTTGTCTGTATAGTGTTGGGAAAGAGGAGGTGGTGTTATCAGGTACCTGATAAATAATTATCTTGGGTCATAAAGTGCACCAGAGTTGCAGCCAGTGATAATTGTGTAATGTACAATTAGACAGTCAAAGCCACTCCGACCCAATGAGACAAGAAAGGTATGCAGACATGCATGGTCTTGTTCACCAATTCTAAACACTGGGTGCGCACTGACTACTCTAGGGGAACTGGGGGAAGGGGTGGACATGAGTCCCCTTGGTAAAGCATGGAATCTGACAATGCTAGGTGTCACAGGCAATTTCAGTCTGATTATTTTGTAGTGAACCTATATCTGCCTTATGTATGCTGTGTTTGATTGTATTTGTGCATTTTCAAATTAATAAAAATATTTTAACAATAAAAAATTATTAAAAAGTATACAGTAGGTAACAAAATTTCACCAACACAAATAGGCAAGACTACTGATTTTCATTTTTTACCAGAAAACCCAGTAAAATTCTGGAATTTGGACTGCCTGCACACCAAGTAAAACAATTATTTTGACATTTTAGACCCGATCAGTAAATCTGCAGAACTTACAATTTTCCTTATATTTGCTTCCTGTACCATTTTCAGTTTGCTTTTAATTCTCTGTACAGTAAGCCTGCTTTTATGCTGATTATTTATACACATGCCAAAAGAATAACAGTAGAATTCAAGTAAAATCCAGAAATTAAGACTTACACTCCCCAGTGCAATTCCTGGAATTTCAAGTCATGAAAACAGAATTTCATTATTTTAATTGTCATAAATCAGTGGCCTTGCTACTGTATGATATGTTAGCCGATACCAGAGTGAACTTTATAAGCACAGAATAAAATGCATCTTTCTTCCTTCTGAACTTGTTCAATATGTGTGCAGACATGTACTATACATGCAAACTAATATAAGGCTCATTTCTTTTTAGGCAGCAGAGTGAGGCTTTAAATTTAAATACCAAACTGCTGGAAGAACAGAAAAAATGTTCTCTTTATAAAAAAGAGGTGGAGCGGCTGAAACAGTGAGTAATGTAGGCTTTTGTAAAAAAATGTAATTTTCGAACACATGCAAATTAATTCATGTTTGGTAGATCCAGTGTTAGCCTAAAATCACTAATTATGATCAGTAAGTTTGCTACTGTATACCTGTTTGAGTTGTAACAGTCTTCTGACAATCAATTTATGACTGCATGTTTACCCATAATGGTCTCTATTTACGAAGGCTGCCTGGTTACATCCCAGATGAGTGTACCTAGGCCACGGTGCCCCACTCTGGCTGTGCAGTACACATTACAAGCTATGTACAAAGCACAGCTGCACATTTCTGGAACCACCTCCCACCCATGTAGTAGCACAGGGGTTTTAGAACAGGGTTGCTTGAGCTAGTCACTCTTTGTAAATGACTAGTATTGGTTTATGTAACATGTAGGGCCCCAAAGTTTGTCTGCAAACAGACAAGGAAAACATCAGGGAGGGAAAGGGTTAAGCCCCCACCTACGCCATGCACAACCAGTTGGCATGCTGACCAAGCTAGCTGGCTGACCACTTCTGGTCCCTGTTTCCCTCCACTCTCCCATACTGGAGCCTTCCTGCACTGCATCCTTTAACCTTGCCAGGCCAGGGCTCCAGCCAATGCCTAAAGGGGCCATAAATTAGCCCAGGGGGCTCATCCAAGTCCCGGGGCGTAATCATCTGGCCAAAAGGCAGGTCTGCCCCTAGGCTAGAAAGAGTCTTTCCTGCTAGCCAGAGGGCAGTTCAGGACTGGGGTATCTAACAGAGTGGAGAATACAACAGTATGGATGTCTGGAGGTTTACCTGAAGCTCGGGTCCATAGCTCCTTGGTGGGTGCTCTTCTACAGTCAGTGGTCCCTGGAGGTCCACAGCAGCAGCAGCCATCTTCCAGCTCTTCGAGGGGTCCAGCAGTCCTCCACACATTCAGCAGCAGCAGCCATCTTCCAGCTGCTCGAGGGATTTAGCAATCCTTCAGACATTCAGCGGCAGCCAGCTTCCAGCTCTTTGAGGGGTCCAGGAGTACTCCACACATTCAGCAGCAGCCATCTTGCAGCTCTTCAAGGGGTCCAGCAATCCTCCAGACATTCGGCAGCAGCCATCTTCCAGCTCTTCAAGGGGTCCAGCTGTCCTCCAGACATTCAGCAGCAGCTAGCTTCAAGCTCTTTGAGGGGTCCAACAGTACTCCAGACATTCAGCAGCAGCCAGCTTCCAGCTCTTCAAGGGGTTTAGCAGTCCTCCAGACATTCCGCAGCAGTCAACTTCCAGCTCTTTGAGGGGTCCAGCAGTACTCCACACATTCAGCAGCAGCCAGCTTCCAGGTCTTCGAGGGGTCCAGCAGTACTCCAGACATTCAGCAGCAGCCATCTTCCAGCTGTTCGAGGGGTTCAGCTGTCCTCCAGACATTCAGCAGCAGCCAGCCTGGCAGGGTGGGCTCAATCCCTCATTTGCCCCCTTGGGTTGGTGGTTTCCTTTGGTTCCTGTTGCTCCTTGTGCTTTGGTGGGGTCATTTTGCGGTGCCCTCTTCCAGAAGCTGCCCTTGCAGTCCCCTTGTCCTTCACCCTTTTGGCTGCTCAGAGCTGACTTTCAAGCCAGCCACATGGTTGCCAGCTTTCCGCCTTGCTTTTGTGGGCTGTCTTAAGGTGTGGGCTGTTTGCGTTATTCCTCTTCCCTTCCCCCCCCATGTCTTGTGTGTGGCTGCTTGTTTCCCCTTTTTTCTCCCTTATGGTTCATAAATTCCTGGCCATCCCCCAAAGCTGGTGGAGCTCTCTCCCCTCCCACTGATGGAGCCAAAGTCCTGCTGTGGTGAGTGATGGTGTCAAGTGGGCTTTCACTTTTGTTTTCCTCTAAACTCACTTATCTCCCCTGCCATGTTGTGGGCTCCCACTTCATGGACTTGTGCTGCAGGCCACCTGTCGGCTGTCACAGAACTTGCCCCAAGCCCCAACCAAGGCAGAGTCCTTCCTCCGCCTTCTCTGGCAGCCAGGTGTTTTTTTGCCCTCTGTGTTTTTTTCTCCTCCTGGTCCCTTGAGGAAGTGCCCACAGTGCTATGGCAATCGTGGACTCCCTGCTGTGTTGTAGTCCATGCCACATTCAAGAAGGGGATCATTTGGGGGTGACTGACTGCAAGGTGCAACAAAAAAATGTGTCTGGATAGAAACCAGCACTTGGACCACTGTAGTTCCACCCAGCAGCTGCAGAGGGGCAAACTGAATGTCAGGTGGGAGCATGGCTGTCCAACCTTTCCCTCAAACACCACCACCAATTCAATGGAAAGAGGAGGACCCAGCCAGGTGGTGAGTAGGCTGCAAGCCCAAATAATTATTTTCTTTAGCCACCAAGGCTTGTTAGAGGAGAGACAGAGGGACCAGGAAAGGAGGGGCTAGTGAGCCAAGTGCCCCAAGGGAGTCAAAAGGGAAACAGGGCAATAAAAGGTGGAAACAAAAGTAGGCAAAGCACCCACCAATAAAGTGAATTAGGGGCACTGCTTGGCATGCACCCCAGGGTTTAGGTTTGGTGCCAGAATGGCACCCCAGGGAGGGATAGACAGCCAGAGGGATAGCGGGGGTTGAGTGAGTTGCAGAGGAGGGTAGCATGTCATTTCAGCACAGCAATTTCAGCGAGTCAATTACATCGATGCTGTTATAGCAACTGCAATAATAGCGATCGCTGCATTACAGCATGGAACAGTCCGGGTGCGCCTCGGAGGATGTTATTTTAGAAATGGGGGGTTCGGGGTGCAACCCTGGGAATGCAGGGGCATGCCCCCCAATACTAGTCCATACCTCTTTACTATCCTATTGTAAGTGCACCTTGGATAGCACTTGTAACTGTCCCAATGTGTGAAGCTGTGATTTGATGGACCACATGTTTAGAGTTGTTCAGGAGTACAGCACACAGTGACAGTAGGATTACTTGCAAGGAGTGGCCTTTAATTTGCAATAGCACATGTAAAGATGCCTGCTGAATATACATTTGCTGAATTTCCCGATCGCTGAAATGGGCTTCGCTATTAAAAACTTGCTGAACTTGCACTCGCTGAAATATAGTCGCTGCATTGACATGGAACCCAGAGGAGGGGCATGGACAGGCAAAGGCAGACCAAGACCAAGGTCACTCATATTGTATGCAGGAGTGGTGGAGCTATGCCCAGGCCCTGCACAGTAGGTTTTAGCCTAAAGAGTAATATTTATAAGTGGCGGGGCAGAGTCTGGGCCCACTGCATAGCCCAGCTGCCACCCACTTGTCTATATACAAAGGTATGGGCTGAGCCTAGGAGATTCCCCTGCTGGTCTGTAAACAAAAGGCTCCCTTGGGGATTTAAAGTGGTGGCACCCCTATTTCCACACAAGTCACTCAGAAGCCCTAGTGTGACCTTTGGGAGCTCACCCCTCTCTCATCTGCCACCCCACTCCCCCTGGACTGCTTGCTGACAGCTGGTGTGACCTGTGAACCGAGAGGATGGCCAGGCCTATGCTGTGCTGCCTACTACCTGGATTCTAGCCATAAAGAAACCCAGTACCTTGTGTAAGAAAAGTTTATTATTGTGCACTTTCTAGGGCTCAGTGCTTTCCACAGGTTATACCCTGACATGCTCCATAGCAGGGCTTGAACTGCTTGCCCTGCACCCACCAAATACAGCTCATTGCACTGGGTGGAACTTTCTTATATTGCACCTCGACTAGTTGGTTCCTGGGCTGTTCTGTATTGGGGCTTGAACTGCCTGCTTCACTGCCAACTGTACTCATCTACATCAGTCCCCTCTTCCTCCCTCAGGCTGAGCTTTTGCCGTGGGGGAACAGACAGATTGCCCATCCGAGGTAGCCCCACCTCCTGAACTACAACAGACTGCAGCTGCCTGCACCCCTAAGTCCAGGGTTCACCTTCTTTTTGCCTGGCCAATCTTCTAGTGCTTTCCACCCAGCCTGCAAATGACTCTGAAGACATCGAGGACTGCAGTAGCTAGCATAGAAATAGTTAGTCCCCCCAGTATGGTCAGCCGAGGAGCCACCCCAGCTCAAGGTAGTGAGGTTCCCTCCAATGTATGTGGCTTGAAAGTTGCCCAGTTTTTATTTTGCTTTTCCTACTTGGCCGTAGCTCCCTTCTTTGGCTGGGAGGCAACCCATTAGCAGCCTCTCCAAGAATCCTTCACCTTGGCAGAAAAACATTGCCTCAACCTCCCTCCATCCTTTCATCACCTGCATCTTCAGCTTCCAGACCAGACTCCATCCTTCATCTCCTTCATCCCCATCATCTTGCTGCTTCCATTTCTCCTACCAGCCAACGAGACCAATCGGTCAATAAGGTACTGTACCAGCCATCCCAGCTAGCTAGCCATCACCTGCTCCTCACCAAAGAGATTGCTCCACTTACTAAACTATCATACCATAGACTGGTGTGTTTCTAATTACCCTTGGCAAAGGTGGTTAGGTATTGGTAAAGCAACTACTAATGACGTCTGCAGACATAAGGCACTAGGTGACTTTTTAGAGTGTATATTACCAATTGATATCTATCACTGCCTATCCGTACATCCACTTTATTTCATACTTATGTAGTTGCCTTCCATTGCTAGCATAGTGTAGTGCATGGCAGTCACTGTACGTGCCTTTGGTTTATATACTGAAGCCATTTAACCCCTTATTTTTCCAGCAGAACTAGTGACTATCATAATAGGAATTGTTGTGCCTGCCTCTCCTTGGAAAGAAGAGATGAACCACCCTCCTAAGTCCAGTCACCCGCAACTTAGAAGCATAGAAACATAGACTTTGACAGCAGATAAGGACGACTTGGCCCACCCAGTCTGCCCATTTCCCTACCTATTGGATAAGCTGCAGATTCTAGCTAACCAACAGCCTACTTCCTGCAACACCCCACTATAATTGCCTTATGTCTGTCCCATGCATGTTTGAATTACCCCACTGTTTTAGACCCCACAACCTCTTCAGGAAGGTGGTTCCATGTGTCCACCACTCTCTCCATGAAAAAAATTTCCTCACATTACCCCTGAGCCATCTCTCTTCTATCTTTAAATTGTGCCACCTTGTTCTTGCACATCTCTTTTTCTGAAAGATGCTACCCTCCTGAACTTTGTTGATTCCCTTGAGGTACTTGAAAGTTTCTATCATGTCCCCCCCTGTCCTTCCTTTCATTAAGGGTATACATATTAAGCTCTCTCAGTCTCTCTTCATATGGTTTCTGATGCAGACCCTGCACCATTTTAGTTGCCCTCCTCTGGACTGCTTCCATCCTGTCTATGTCCTTGCGTAGATGAGGTCTCCAAAACTGCATGCAGTACTCCAGATGGGGTCTCACCAACTGTCTATACAGAGGGATAACCACTTCTCTTTTTCTACTTGTGATGCCCCTCCCTATGCATCCCAGTATCCCCCTGGCTCTCCTTACCGACTTCTCACATTGCTTACTCACCTTTAGGTCATCTGATATGACTACCCCCAGGTCCCTTTCCATTACTGTTGTTGTTAGTACCTCCCCTGCTATTGTGTACTCTTCTCCTGGGTTTTCATTTCCCAGGTGCATTACTTTGCACTTCTTTGATTGAATCTAAGTTGCCATGTGTCTGACCATTCCTCCAACCTTGCTAAGTCCCTTCTCATCCTTTCTACCCCGCCTTGTGTATCAACTCTGTTCCAGATCTTTGTGTCATCTGCAAAGAGGCATACCTTTCCTTCCAGACCCTCTGCAATGTCACCTAAAAAGACTTCAAAGAGGACTGGACCCAGTACTGAGCCCTGAGGTACTCCATTAGTAACCCCCTTTTCTTTGGAATGTGTTCCATTCACTATTACCTTCTGTGTCCTGTTGTGTAGCCAGTTTGCTACCCAGGCTACCACCCTGGGACCCACTCCCAGGCTGGCTAACTTGATTATTAATCTTTTGTGTGGGACTGAGTCAAATGCCTTGCTAATGTCTAGGTAGGCCATATCCACAGCCCATCCCTTGGCGTAGTCAGCCTGCTTAGGAGAACAAGGTAGGCCCATGCTTCAGAACAGCCTCAAAATGGGAAGCAGCCCCTACTCCAGCTTTAGCAGCAGTGAGAAGGAGGGAGAGGAGGATGTGCAATCCCCGTTCACCATGCTGTACTTCTTTGGCACCCCCTGGCTCCCAAAATACATGGGTGACTCCACTGACCCAATGGTACTAGCCTGGGAGAATTGAGACACAAAATAAAAACAGTGTTCCAACTTCACAGGATCCCAGAGCACCAGAAGGTGGAAATGCTAATTGGACAGATGGGAGGGGAGGCCCATCGAGAAGCCATGAGCTGTCTCTAGAGGCAGTAAGCCACAGCTGACCAGATCCTGACCTGACTGACCTGCACCTTTGAGACTAGTACACCGTCGGAGCAGAAGATGCAGTTCTTTGCCACACCCAAGGGCCAGGAGAGAGCTTGTGAGAGTTTGTGCTGAGCCTGCTCCATGGAAGCCCTAGGTACCATAGAGTGAGAAGTCCCAGAGGCCGCACAAGACCCAGACCATCTGCTGTGAGACAAGTTCATCAAACAGGTAAGAAGTGAAATTCTCTGGAAGGACCTCTAAATACTCCAGGGGCAAGCCACTAAAGAAACCTTCCTGGATTTCAAGGAAAGAGCAATCCGAATTCTGGGGTCCAGCTGGGCAACTGAACAAGCCACGGCCAGTGTGCAATACACCAGCAATCCCCCGATGATGTGGCCAGATGGTGTGGCCCCTGCAGAGGCCTTCCATGCAAAGAGCTAGTGGATGGAAGCCATCCCTGCCCCAAACTGACCTGGTGGGCATGCGCAGGCAGTACATCATATGGCTTAAGCACCCAACCAACATCCCTATCAAGGGATGGGCCTTCCTCAGGACCCCAACCAGGAGCTCTAGGAGCAAATGGTAGAGCTTGCCAGTCAGGTGACTGACAAGCACCTGAAAATGAGAGAGCTGAAAGGGGATCTGCAACCCAAGAGTGGGTCCCCACCTGGATGGGCCCTGAGGGGTAATTGAAGGTGGCCGATTGACCGGCCCGATGAACGTGGCAGGCCCATCTGCAGCAGATGAGGTGAGAGTGGCCATATGGAGTGGGAGTGTATGCATCAACAAGTAGAGGTTGCTAGTTTAAACACAGATCCTTCAGGGTCATGGGCAGAGCCCCAGGAGAGAAGAAGGAGCTAGGTTTGCAGTACAAAACAGAATGACGCAAGTATGTTGGAAAGTGCCCCATCATACCCGTCTGGATTAACAGTGTTAAGTTCATGGCACTTCTTGACACCGACTACCAAGTCACTACTATACAGAGCAAGCACTTCTTCCTGCACTGGTCTGGGGTGCAGCTCGAGACCCCACCCCAGAAGTGGCTCCAGTTCATTGCCAGAAACAGTGTAGACAGCCTGTATCATGGCTGTCGGGAAGTCGACATCCAGCTGGGCATGACGATATGTCCGGACCAAAGGATCATCATCACCCAGACTTCAAACGACAGCTTGGCTCCCATTATCTTGGGAATGAACTGCCTGCCCAACTACTACCAGGAACTGTTGGAAGTCCTAAGGGCCCTAGCCACCAATGTACTAAAAATCTGAGAGGCATGTCTGGCAGCAAGCCATCCAAGTCATACAAAGGCATCAACAGTTTGTTAATGACATGGGAGAGATTGTCCTTGTGTGGGTAGTGGATCCCTGGCTTATTGTGCTGGGACCAGGGTGGGAGACTTTTGTCATCTGTAAGGCCAGTAAGGGGGTACAAGGGGAGGACTATATTGCCCTGCTGGAACCCCATATCCTGAACAAAGCTAGCTCCCTAGCTATCACCCCAAACCTGGTAGTAGTAGCAAAGAAGTGGCAGGTGCCAGTAAGGGTCCTTAATTATGTAGTGACCTGGGCAAGGCTATACTGGCATCAGCCAATTGAGCACCTTGAGCAGGTCAATCTGGGAAATGTTGTGGAAGCACTCCCCAAAAGCACTTCTGGCATGGAAGGTGCAACCATCTCTGCAATCTACACTACTCAGTCTGAAGACAGCTTGGAGGAAGAGTGGCTACAAAAGATTGACCTGGGCACTCCAGACATCACGAAGGAACAATGGTGTGAAGTGCTGCAGCTTATCCACCAGCATAGCACAGCATTCTCCCAGCACTCACTCAACTTTGGATGCACTAAGTCTGTGCAACACCACATCCCAACAGGAACTCCCCACCCCTCAGCATAGAACACTTGCAACCAATACCGCCTGCCCAGTACCAGCCTGCCAAAGATCTGATCCAAGAGATGCTGGATGCGAAGGTTATCCAAGAAAGCCACAATCCCTTGGCCTCACCCATTGTGCTCATCAAAAAGAAAGATGGCCAGCTCCAGTTCTGTTTCAACTACTACAAGCTAAACCAGGTCATGCACAAGAATGCTTACTCCCTGCCCTAAATTGAAGACTCTGTCACTGCACTAAAATCTGTGACTTGGTTCTCCACCCTTGATCGGTCCAGTAGATACTGGCAGGTGCCAGTTACCTCTGCAGTTCAAGGGAAGACAGTCTTCCCCACACCAATGGGGCTGTATGAGTTCACCAGGATGCACGTTGGTCTGTGCAATACCCCTGGCACATTCCAAAGAGTATCTGAACACTGCCTAGGGTGCCACAACTATGATATTGTCCTCCTGTACCTGGATGATATCATCAATTTGGCCACCTATCAAGAACACCTGCAATACCTCTGGAGGGTCTTTGAACATCTGACTGACTGCGGCCTAAAGATCAAACCTTCCAAATGCCACCTCCTTAAAGACAAGGTCAGCTACCTGGGCCACATTGTTGGTGTTGCAGGAGTTTCCCTGGACCTTGAAAAGATTCAAGCTGTACAGGACTGGCCTACACCAACCTCTGTCAAAGATGTCCACAAATTCCTTGGTTTTGTGTGGTACTACCACCGGTTCATCAAAGACTTTGCCAAAATTACAGCTCCACTGCATGAACTCCTCCAGGGGTCTAAGACCCTGAAAGTGACCCACAATGCTCCAGTGCACTAGGCAGAGCATCAGCAGGCAGCATTTCAGCACCTAAAGAACATCCTAATGGAGGCACCTATCCTGGCCTACCCAAATTACACTCAGCCATTTGTTTTGTACACTGACGCCAGCAATCAAGGATTATGGGCAATCCTATCCCAATGCCAAGACGAGGTCAAAAGGGTTATTGCCTACATCAGTCGAGGGCTCAGAGGGGCAGAACGCAGTGGTGAGTGATACAGCTCCTTCAAGCTTGAGTTCCTGGTGCTGGTGAGGGCAGTGACTGAAAAGATCAAGCATTACCTGGTAACCACCCCCTTCAAGGTGTACATGGACAACAATCCCCTAGCTCACTTAAACACGGCCAGTCTAGGGGCCCTGGAACAGTGGTGGCAATCCCAACTGTCAAACTTTAACTTTGAGATCTGCTACTGGGCAGAGCGAGTAAATGCCAATGCTGATGCCCTGTCACGGCTGCCTGAAAAGGATGAACCCAAAGAAGATGGGACTGCCCAAGAAGACGTGGAGATGCCACCATTTTACACCCTTCAAGCCAACATGGTACATGCTTGCTGCTGCAACCTCCCACAGAAACTGTATCCAGAACAGAGAGATCCAGCCTCCCCACCTCTCCAAGATGAAGATCGGTGGGCCCCAATACATTGTGAAAGTCTGATTATCCAGCAGATCCAGGACATAATGGTGACTGGGACCCCACTCTCCCCCCAGGCATGACTGCATGAACCAGAGGAACTCCTCAAACTTTTCCAGCACAAGACCAGTTCTTCATCCAACAAGGGAGGTTGGTCCAAAGAACCTGGTGCCCCACAACCCACTGGCCCAGCGCACAAATTGTCTTGCCAAAAATAGTCATGCCCCTAGTGTTATAAGCCTTCCATGATCTGTGGGCATTTCAGCAAAGCAATATCAGAGAGCAGCATTTGAGAGTGTTTTTACTGGGTTGTCATGAGGGAAGATGTCATCACTTGGTACAATGCCTGCACAGCATGCAGTCTGAAATACAACCCCAATTTTGCAGATTGAGCACCTTTTGTACCCTCAGTAAGCAGCCCTCTCCTACAGTTGGTTGCAGTGGACCACATCAATTTTTTTTTTTGTATGTTCTATTTCTGCACCCTACCCTTGGGGCATCTCTCAGGGTCTCCACTGACAGCCACCACTCTCAGCTGCCCACCTGAGCTGGCCTCTCTGAGAGCTACATTGGGTATGCGGGGTCTGTGGCTCTCCCGGACCCATGCAGAAGCCCCCAGACCCCAAGGAGAATCAGAGAGAGTCAGCCAGTATTGGGTGTGTGGTGGGTCGGCTTGCCAGGGATCGCCATCGCCTCACCTTAGCGTAGAGGAGTTTTTCCTTGTTGTGTTTCCTCCCCTGAGGCACAGATGTGCAATGATGTCCTGACCAGCATGGGCATGCTCCCATACACACCTGGAGGATGTCTGCTGCTGCTCCAATCCCCTAGCTTCTTATGCCATGCGCTGTAGAGCCCCCAGCCTCCACCAGGGAGTGCCAGCATCATGGGAGAGCCCCAAACCCACCCCAGGACTAAGAGAGCTGTCTACAGATGCTCAATCTTAGTTCTCCCCTGCCGACCCCCCGACGACCCAGGCTCACTCCCGAACCCGGGTCGCTGGCATGGCGCGAGGTGTGGTGTCCAGTGCCTCAACCCTCAGCACCACCAGGCAGACAGGACCACCTCAAGTTGAATCCCAGCAGGGATGGGTGGACCTACATGTTGACCATCACTGATCATTATAGCAAGTTCCTGGTGGCCATACCCATCCAAGACGTATTAGCCAAGACAACTGCTAAAGCCTTTAGAACTTACTTTGGCCAGTACTATGGGTTCCCCACCCAGATTCTCACAGACCAAGGGGCAGCCTTCAAGTCACAACTCTTCCATGAATTCTGTTCCATGTATGGGAGCAATATGCTGAAAAACCACCACATACCATCCACAGTCCAATGGGCTCTGCAAGTGGGACAACTGCACTATCATTAACATGCTAAGGTCTATGCCAGGTTACCAGTGCACTGACTGGCCCATCCTCCTCCCAGAGCTGATCTATATATACACATCATGGCCCACTTTTCTACCCAGTATACTCCCTACTGCCTCCTATTTACATGGCATGGACACATACCCATTTACCTGGTTTGGAGAGTACCAGCACCCTATATACTGACCCTCATTAATCGCTGGGTACAAAAGCAAGATGAGTGACTTCAGTTGGCTGGAAGAATGGTATCCCAGCAAATGGACAAGGTGCACCAGCAACAAAAGGATCTATACGACCGTCAGGCAAAAGCCCATCCCCTTGCAGTTGGAGACAGGGTCCTGCTCAAGCAAACACGCCATAGCCAAAAGCTCAAGATTAAGTGGGAGCCAGACCTCTACCTAATTGTGGACATCCCCAATCTGGACCTCCCTGTCTATTGCATCCGACACGAGTCCAACCCCTTCCAGTAGAAGACTGTGCATTGCAACCTCCTCAAGCCCTGTGCCTTCAGAGCAGCCCAACCAGCAGAAGAGGCAGATCCATTATCTGAAAGCACAAACCCTGAAGAGAGGCAGGAACAAAGATCCAGTGTGCCCTTGGTAACTATCCAGAGTACCTCTTCTTGTGGCTTTGCCTCTGCAATGTCCCAGCTCTCACACCGCAGGGGTGCTGCTTTGTGGTAGAGTGGATGGCAGCAGAGCCACCCCTGGTGAACTTGCAGGCCCCCAACCAACCCTGGATAGGCCATCGGTGCTGGAACTGCTCCTTATGGGTGCACCAGCACCCAACTCACCAGTGGATGAGGACCCAGTGGTTGAACCAGAAATAAGGGCTTGTCAGCACCCGATTCACTGGCAGGGAGGCTCCAGTGCTCAACCTGCCTGTAATGGAACCACTGGCACATGATCTGTCCTTGGAGGATCTGCCAGTGACAAACTGTCCTTCCTGTAGTCACGACATTCGACAAAGAGGGTGCTTCCTATTCAGCTCATTCAATAAATTTAAAGTCCGATAGAAGGCCCAGTAAATGTGTTATTCTAAGCTTAACCATAGCTGTTCTAAGGTATTCATACTGTAACTATATTAATGATATTACAGTACAAAAGGTAGTGCACATTGTATTTAGGTAGACTGGCTGATTAGCACGTAACAGTGACCTGTTTGTTCATGTTATATAGCTCCAAGGGTACTCAAGCCCCACACATGAGACATGTATGTTTAAGAAGGGATGGACTGTAGTGCCCCAAAGTTTCTGTGCAAGCAGACCAGGGAAACCTCAGGGCAGGAAATGGTTGACCCCCCAAGCAACCCATACACAGCCAGCTGGCTTGCTGATCAAGCTAGTTGGCTGACCACTTCCTGTTCATGTTCCCCTCCTCCCACTCCCCTCCTGGAGCCTTCCAGTGCTAGAACCTTTGTCCTGGCCTGGCCAGGACTCTGGCCAATGCATAAAGGGATGATAAATAAGCCCAGGGGGCTGAACCAAGCCCTGGGGACCCAATTATCTGGCCAAAAACTAGCTGCACCCCTAGGCTAGAAAGGGTCTTCCATGATAGCCAGAGAGCAGTCCAGGGCTGGGGGGGGGCTAACAGAATGGAGAGCAAAAGAGTATGGATGCCTGGAGGCTTACCTGAAGCTTGGGTCTGTAGCTCCTTGGTGGGTGCTCCTCTGTAGCCAGAGGTCCCCAGGGGTCCTCAGCAGCAGCAGCCATCTTCCAGCTCTTCGAGGGGTCCAGCAGTCCTCCAGACATTCAGCATCAATCATCTTCCAGCTCTTCAAGGGGTTCAACAGTTCTCCAGACATTCAGCATCAACCATCTTCCAGCTCTTCGAGGGGTCCAGAAGTCCTCCAGAAATTCAGCAGCAGCCAGCCTGGCAGGGTGAGCTCCTTTCCTCATTTGCCCCCTTAGGTTGGTGGTTTCCTTTGGTTCCTGTTGCTACATGGTTTTTGGTGGAGTCATTTTGGAATGCCTTGCAGTCTCCCTTAGTTCTTCACCCTTTTGTTGCTCAGAGCTGACTTTCAAGCCAGCTGCATGATAGCCAGCTTGCCCCATTGTTTTTGTGGGCTGCCTTCAGGTGTGGGCTGTTTCACATTATTCCTCCTTCCTTCCACAGCATCTTGACTGTGGCTGCTTGTTTCCCCTTTTTTGAGTTTGTAGTGGCATGCAGGAGCAGACAAACTCATTGCTATAAGGTACTCTACAAGGGTGTGCCCAATGGAGAGCTCCATTCCTAGGGGCAGTTCAGCGGCAGGCAAATCAGTCTGCAGACTGGTAATGACTCACTTTCAGCTGTTCGGCCTGAGTAGGACAACTTTTCAGAGAACAGAGCCGCACCAATAGTGGTGTGGCTCAGTCCTTTGAAGTTGCATTCCTGCATTGCATTCCTGTTTGTGCGTTCACACTGCTGTAGCTTACAGAAGTGTGACTGCACTGAGCCAAGGCCTTCTGCATACTCCCTCACAGTTAAAAAAAACAAAAATGATGGGGGTGCCTAATGCCCCTGTCAGCAGGCCCCTTCCCTAATCATTCGCTAATGGGAAGCCCACTCCCCATTGGCAAAATGTCCCCCCCAATTTGTTGTGCACTGAGGGGGGTGCCCAATCCCCTCAGCTCTTGTCCCCAACATTCTGGGGTGCCAACCAGGATGCCCAATCCCCTTCAACTACAGCCCCCAAACACTCAGGTGGCATGCTGGGGCCCACCCCAGCTTGCCAGATGTCCCTGTAAAAAACAAAACCTTCCCACGAGGTTTTAAAATTGTTTTTTTAAAGCCTGTAAACTATAAAATGGTCCCTCGTTGAGCCCAGTGGCCCCTACCCCAACCTGCACCCACCCTCTGTGCACCCCTTCTCCCCACTCCCACACTCCATACATACCTCCAGATCCCTGCGCGATGATCTTCGGTGGACCAGGAACACGTCTGCTCTCTTCAAAGTCGGCTGCGAACTGAAGAAATGCCGATAAGCTGTATAATGGCATAAATAGGTTTTTTCAACTTTGGTTCATATCTCAGCCATGTTTGTGAATTTTGCCACAAAATTTTCACCATGGGGATTTTGGGACCCCACCTCATGAATTAAGTCACTGTTATATGGTTATTTGGTCCCAAAAGGTGATTTTGTGGTCACTGCGTGGATTCACCTTTTGGGACTGATTAATGAAATGACAGTGTCACTGTTTGTGAGGCGGGCTGCCAAAAAGCCTATGTTGAACATTTGGTGAAAAATTCAAAAAAATGACTGTATTATGAGTGTGCGTTGTGCAGTTTCAACGCACACTTGTAACGTTGTGAATATGTAATATTTTCACTCCAGATTTTCAACATTGGTATTCTTTTACACCTCCTCATGAACAGTGTAGCTGTCATCTTCAACATCCTGGCCGAAATGTGTTTTTACACTTCCGGTGCAGAATAGTGCAGTGGCTTTGGGAAATCAGTGTTTAGGACAGATTACAAAAGTCACAGTGACACTGTTCATGAACAGAGATCTCAAAATGCCTATGTTGAAAATTTGGTTACAAAAGTCCATATAATGACTGGGTTACAAACTTGCATTCCGCAGTTTCCACTCACACAACTTTACAACTTTGTGAATTTGTAATATTTTCACTCCAGATTTTCAACATTGGTATTTTTTACACCTCCTTATGAACAGTACAACTGTCATTTTTCACATCCTGGCTGAAATGTGTTTTTGCACTTCTGGTGCAGAATAGAACAGTCGTTATGGGAAATCAGTGTTCAGGACAGATTAAGAAAATTACAGTGACACTGTTCATGAGCAGAGGTACCAAAATGCCTATTTTAAAAATCTGGTGACAAAAGTCCATAAAATGACTATTTTACGAGTGTGCATTATGCAGCTTCCATGCACACTCGTAACATCAAGGATTTGTAAATTTTAACTCAAGAGTTTCAACACTGTTAGTTTTGCACTCCTCCTTATGAACAGCACAGCTGTCATTGTTCACATCCTGACTGAAATGTGTTTTCGCACATCTGGTGCACAATGGCACTGCTGCTGTGGGAAATCAACATTCAGGACAGAGTAGGAAGTTCATAGTAACAGTGTTAATGAGCAGAAGTCATAAAATGCCTATGTTAAAATTTTGGTGAAACTATTCCACTAAATGATTGTTACAAGCGTGTGTTGTGCAGTTTCCATGTACGCTTGTACGTTTGACCATTTTTTTAATATAAAGTTTATTGAAATTTTTAAACCTTACAATAGACAGGATCATGATTATCCAAATTAAACATGTACAATCAAATTCAACATACTTGATCCCATCCCCACCCTCCCTCCGTCCCCCACAGTACAACACAACTCCTCCCACAGTCCCGGAAATCAAAAATCCGAAATGAGATAATTAAATCACAAAATACAACTTAAGTAGAATATAATGTATGTAAAGGGGCCCAAATCTTCTTATATTTTGTGTTATTGTTAATAAGACTAGAGATGGTCTTTTCCATTCTAAGATTAGCTAAAAGCTCATCAAGCCATTCAGAATAGGAGACTACCTGTGAATTCTTCCAGTACTTAAGGACCAATTTTTTAACAGACATGGAAATCATGGTGATATGATATTTTCGATTGATCACTGATATCTGAGAATAATCCCAGAGAAGGCATATCTCAGGCGTGAATAGGCCCAACAAACCCAATAATGGATCTGATCTATCTTGTATACTTTTCCAGAGAGGAGCTGGCTTGGGACAGTCTCAGAAAATATGTACCAGGGTACCTTCCCTCTGCAAACACCTTGCCCATAAGTTGGATGCTACTACGCCCCAAGCAGCCAATTTTTGTGGAGAATAGTAGAGGTTATGCAATATATTAAACTGCATGAGACGTAACCTGTCTTGTGCTACAAAACGGTGACAATTACTCCATAGGGCAGACCAGTCTTTATTCCAATGTGGAAAAAAGTCTGACCAGTAGTTTGAGGGTCCAAAAGCATCAGGAAAAGCCA
This sequence comes from Neoceratodus forsteri, assembly GCA_016271365.2. Classification (NCBI taxonomy): domain Eukaryota; kingdom Metazoa; phylum Chordata; order Ceratodontiformes; family Ceratodontidae; genus Neoceratodus; species Neoceratodus forsteri. Next base: position 14,571,845 of record CM028131.1, read on the forward strand.
GTCATAAAGAAAATTATATAATTTGGAGATTGCTTTAGTGGAAGTAGCTAAAGGGCTTAAATCTGAGTGGAAAGAGTATTTTGGTGATATGGGAGCTATCCTATCAAATTTTTGGACCAGAAGGTGTCTTAATTGAAGAGCTCTAAAATAGTCCATTGATTGTAGTCTGAATTTCGATAAGAGTTCCTCTAAAGATAACCATGATCCATCATCCTTCAAGTACAGGGACAATTTTCCATCTCCGAGTCGTGGTAACCATGTAGGTAATAGAAGCTTATTGTCAATTTTGAAGGCTGGGGAGTTCCAGATCGATTGAGAAGTGTCTGCGTAATGTTTGTATTTTAAAAATCCACATAACTGTGAGTGAATTCTAATGGAAGTTTCTATTGTGGTTTCTTTTAACTTTTTTGGCAAAGAGGATATCTTTAGAAATAATAATGTGGAAGCAACTATGTTGCGCAAATGAATCATTTCCAATTCTATTTTAAGCCATGGAGAAAGAGCAACAGAAGGATTTGGATCTAACCACTGAAGATATTTGGAAGCTTGACTAGCCCAATAATACAGGCTAAGATGTGGTAGATGTAGGCCACCTTTAAATTTAGAAGCAGCTAGCTTGTGATATGCTAATCTTGGTTGTTTCTTTGACCAAATAAATTTCACTATTGAACTTTGAACTTTTTTAAACCAACTTCCGGGTAGGTAAACATTAAGTAAATGAAGAGGATAGAGTAACCGGAGAAGAACATTCATTTTGATCAGGTTTATTCTTCCCCACAAGGAAATGGGGAGAGTCGCACAACGATCTAAATCCTGAGTCACCGTTAATAATAATGAATCAAGGTTCTTTTTGATAGTAAGCTGTTTGCTTCTGGTTAGCTCAATACCAAGATACCGTAAAGACTCCTTTGACCATGACAGACCTAAAGCTGTAATATTATTTTTAAAAACTCTATGATTTAAAGGGAATACAATAGACTTTCCAACATTTAGCTTATAATTTGATAATTTACTGTATTCCTCTATTAAGTCTAACATAGCGGGGATAGAGGACTCTGGGTATGAGAGCTGCAAAAGTAGATTGTCTGCATAAGCAGACACTTTAATTTCAGTATCTAAGATTGTAATTCCCTGTATCTTTGGACATAAAGACAATTTACAGATCAATGGCTCCAAATAAAGATTAAAATGGAGGGGGGAAGAGGGCAACCCTGTCTAGTACCAGAATGTAAAGAAAACGGTTCGGAAATTGCTCCATTTCCTGAAATTTTAGCTGAAGGGTTTTGATAGAGACCCTTAACCCAATCCCTGAATTGTGGAGGAAAACCAAAGGAGTTCAAAGTTTGGAGTAAAAAATTCCAATTAACTCTATCAAAAGCCTTTTCAGCGTCCAGGGACACCAAGGCCACCGGAAAAGAGGCATCCCTAGATACCAAAAAGACATGGGAAAGAGTGCGCAGATAGTCTACAGAGGATCTTCCCTTCATAAAACCTACCTGTTGTAAACCTATTAAATCTGGGAGAATTAAACTGAGCCTATCTGCTAAAATTTTAGTTAGTATCTTTATGTCCTGATTCAGTAAAGAAATGGGTCTGTAACTTTCCATTGATTCTAAATTTTTGCCAGGCTTTGGTAGAAGTACGATAAGAGCCTCAAATAAAGGGGAATCTACTTGTGTACCAGAGAAAATATATTGATATAAGGAGAGAAGATATGGGATAATTTGTTCCTTAAAACATTTATCAAAATTAGGCAAAAATCCATCAGGTTCCAGAGTCTTAGCTGAAGGTAAACCCTGTATTACTTCCACTATTTCAAATGTTGAGATTGGGGCTACTAACATCCTTTGCTGGGCTTCAGAAAGAGAGGGTAATTGAGCTTCTTTTAAATACAGGGAAAGAGTTGAATTAGAAGGAGGGTTGGCCATAACACCATATAATTGCTTATAATACCAAGTGAATTCTGAAACTATTTCCTGAGAGGAAGATTTCAAGGACCCATCTATACTAGAGCAGATTGTAGGGATAAAATGGGCTGATTCCTGCTGTTTAATTCTCTGAGCTAATAGTTTCCACGCTTTTTCTCCATGGTCTATGTATGAGGCCTTTGTACGTAAGATGGCAAATTCTGCTTTCTCCTTAAGTAAACCTATGTAAGAATCTTTCAATTTTGCAAGTCTTTGTTTAACCTCATCAGATGAGTGCGGGTATAAATTTGCCTCCAACAGTCTGATCTGGGATAACATAGCCTTCCGTTTTGACTCTTGACTTTTTTTCCTACTGGACGCCAACCGAATTAAAATACCCCAGAGATATGCTTTAAAAGCACACCACATAATGTCAGGTTTAGTATCCTGAGTGAGATTTATTTCAAAAAATTGTTTAATATGTTCTCTGATACAATCAGTGGTTTTGGAATCCTTAAGTAATTGGTCATTCAACTTCCACCGGGTATGATGTTTGGGCAAAGATGAGAGGGACAACCTGGACTGCACCAAAGAATGATCTGAGGGAGGACCAGGTTGGGTAGAGGAGGATATTACCCCAGGTAGAAGTGCTTGTGATATCAATAGGTAATCAATGCAGGACGAAGATCTATGGACAGGGGATATGAAGGTATACACCTTAGCTTCCGGATGTAATACACTCCATACATCACATAAACCCAAATGGTCCATTAGGTCATGTAATGCACGTTGAGCAGGAGAAGGTCTTCCAGAAATATTACCAGTATGGTCTTTACAGGGATCCAGTACCAAATTCAGATCTCCTCCTAACATTATAGATGCAGGTAGTAATGGGAGCATGATATTAAGTAGATGCATAAAAAGAAGTGGATCGTCCTTGTTAGGACCATACATGCTCCCTAGTAATAATTCCGTGGAGTAAAGAGTACCTCTGACTAATACAAATCTACCATGTGGATCTTTAACAACCTGTGCAATATTAAATGGAATATTCCTATTAATAAGAATTAAAACTCCACAACTGTTAGAGGTGCCTTGATCTGTAAAAACCTGCCCTATTTGCAGTTTTCTCATCTGAATGGCCTCGGAGTCCAGTAAATGAGACTCCTGGATAAAAGAAATATGAGAATGTAAACTATCTAAGTGTTTCAAAATGTTGTATTGTTTTAGTTTCTTACAGACCCCTTTAACATTCCAAGTTGAAAAACAAACATCATTAGCCATCCTACCTATTCACAAATCAGACCTACTTCAAAGGCGAATAAGATTATCTTTGAACCTTTATAATGTTTTGTTATACTGGACTGTTGTTCCCACCCATTCCTACCTAACCCTGCCCTGTCCCACATATACCCACTGTTCCCCAATAAACAAAGAAGAAAAACAAACAAGAAGAGCCCTAAACTATATATGCCCCTTGTATATCCCCTACCCTCCCAGCCCTCCCCATCCCCTTACTGTTCTGTGAATCATTTTGCAGCACTCCACAAAATCGCATTCCTCCCGCCCACCCACTACATAATTACCCCCAATAACGCCATATAGAATAATAACAATCCCCATATCAAAATATATATCAACAAAAGTGAACCCTGGGATCTATATACTAAAACCTATATTCAGTAACTACTTAAACCGGAGCATATGGGGATTCCTACCGAGTAGTAGTCTCCCAGTACACCATATTTAACCAGTTAACTTTTCCTACCACTAAGTAATAAACACTACCTATACTGTGAGGCTTCAAAGTTCTCCTGTACTGTAAATGAAGAACAAAACAAAGGTATCCAGCATTCTAGATCATTCCTGCTGGGTTCTGAATGCCTCAATACCTTAGCAATTCTGTACCGCTAAATGGGTCAAAAATTAAACTACAAAGAAGACCTACTCAGTTAGCCTTCATCCTCAGGATCAACTTGTATCCTGTAGTTGCTACATTGTTTAAAACCATTGCTACAATTGCCTTGCTGCGAGTCTCCATTTAGTACTGAGACTGCAGTAAAACTGAGGCAACACTCCCCTCCTGTGGCATCGCAGTGTAACTGCATCCCTTAAAAACCCCAATAGCTTTGCTGTAACTGCTGGAAGTGAGGAAAAAACAAAAAATCAGATCCTTCAGGAGAATGTTGCTATGGGTCTCTCTCTAAACTATCATTTGGGCTGTAAAATAACTACACCATTTAAATTCAGCCCTTTACCTCGAGTTCTCAGCGTGTAAATTCCTTATACCTGGGTCTGGTGGAAGAGAATGACTATCTTTACGCATTAGCACTATGTTAGGAGGAACAGATCTGTGTTTCTAAGAGTTCTGTCCTCGTAGTCAATCTGAGTATTATAACTCTCACCAGTATGACTTTAACCCCCTGACAAGTCATCGGAACAGCATAAATGGATCTCTTTCATTGGCACTTTCCTCTGAAATAAGAAAACAAGTGTTTTAGCAGAGCTGTGTTATTTAACCAAGTTCTAACATTATTTATGTAAAACAGTTTTCTCTCTCTCTCAGTTAAACACCATCTTTAGTCCAGACTTTAAAACATGGACTTCGAGAGAAAAAAAAAAAAAAGATAAAAATCTGCATACCACAAAGTGGAGACTATTTTTAGTCTATATTCCTATTCCAAAATACCACAAGAGGCAGTCCTAATATTGTTTGAGTCCCGAGAACCATTCTGGTACTCCAAATCCGACTGTCGCTAAACGAAATTTGCAATTCCACGCATCTTATTCCTTTTCACCAAAGAATTCCCCAACATAAGGCCAATCCCTCCTTCAGGTGTTCTTAAATAATTCAGGCATGGCTGACTTGAGGCCTGTGGTCACCACCTGCAGGTCTTCATAGGAGTGCCATGTTCCAGATATTAGTACCTGCAATCTAGCAGGGTAGATTGTTTTGAACTTGATTCCAGCAGCAATTATTTTTGTAACAAGTGGATGAAAGGCAGATCTGCATTGGCGAACTGTAAGCGGCAAGTCTTGGGCAACACGAATTCCTATCCCCTCCCACTGAAGATCTTGAATCTCTCTTATATTGATAAAGAAGTGTTGTTTCTCCAAGTAATTTAGGAATAGAAAAATCAGGGTCGGGAGGGAGCCCCAGTCGGGGGAGTTGGTTTGAGTGCCTTGTGAGCCCGTTCTATAATGTAACGGGAACCATAGGGAGAGGGTCCTACTATTTTTTCCACAAACTTTTGTACGAATAGGACAGAATCATGCCCTTCTTCAACCTCAGGAAGACCAATAATTAACACGTTGTTTCTGCAGCTATGGCCTTCTAAGTCTTCCAGTTTCTTTTCAGTCTTTACCAGTTTTTGTTTTATTGTCACCACCTCAGGATCAAATTTGTCTGCCCTTTTCTGAAGTGAAATAATTCTCACTTCACTATCAGACGTTCTCAGTGCAATGTCTTCTATGGCTTGCGATACTGATTTAATTTCAGTAGTGAGGCTCCTTAGTTCCTCCTTAAAAGGACAATATTCCACCAGAAAACCAGAGAGTATTAATGGCTCTTGCTCAGGATTCTGGTGTGGTGTGGATTGTCAAGCAGGCGAAATGTTGGCCCTTTGTTTTTTAGGTGCCTTTTCAGGCGTGGCAGGAGGGGTATGTTTTGGCTGTAATTTCTTCATATCCACCTCCAACCCTCAAAAAACGATCCAACTTGATACTCCAGACTTTCGAATACACTTTAGTTGCCTTTGCTGAGTTCACAAAATGGATTTAGTAGTTTTAAACTCGGAATAATGCGGCGGTAGGCAGGAGAGGTTGAAAAAGGCATCTTTTCAGGCTCACTGCATCATGTGACCGTTTGAGCATTTTAAATATTTTCACTCCAGATGTTCAACACTGCCATCTCTTCACACCTCCTTATGAATGGAACAGCTGTAATTTTTCGTATCCTGTCTGAACTGTGTTTTCGCACATCTGCTGCAGAATGGCAAGGTTGCTGTGAGAAATAGGGGATATGGCACGGTGTGTTGTGTAATTCGTTTTTTATCTTCACGAGCAATCTTTGACCTCTTGACCTAGCATGAGTGGCACAGCCACGAGTGACTGCTCAAGAGGTCAAGACTGTGAGTGAAGATAAAGTAACGTAAAACACAACACACCATGTCATGTCTGCTTTATACAGTCAGCGTGGCCCCGCAGTAAAAAGATAATTTTTTTATCCTTACCACACAGGGACTGCTTTCTATCATCATCGCAATCTTGTTTATGAGCATGTACTCGTATGGGGTGAATTGTCGTTGGCTACGTGATTCCATGGAGACAGACAGGACTGACATGGGTTCTTATGCTAATTTCTGTTGTTGCCAAGTGTGTTGCTAGTCAAGCTGGTTACCTAGGAGACTGCTAAACCCTATTCGATTATGTAGCGTGGGAAAATGCACCCCATTGGACCACTTTTATAGTGTGGTTGAACCTTGAGTTGGACAAAGTTCTGTTACTGCTTGCTGACTGCTATTTTTTACTTTTAAACTACCTGTATACTTAACTCTCGGTCGTGTGGGTAACTGCTAAAACACTTAGTTCACACACCATTTTTTACAGTCGCTTCACCTTTTGTGGGGGCTGGATTTACCACGAGACTTCTGGGTGCATATGTTTTTTTTTCCTTTTTTAGTTTTCTCCTGCCCTGATACTCCTTTTCTAACACCTTTCTGTAATTCGGGGCAGTGTACATGTGCGGAGCTACTCAGAGTTATTACTCAGCACATTTACTTGATTATTGCTGTCTTCACAGTGTAAAAATTGCAGACATTCATTTTATTTCTACACTTATAGAGTTCTACTATAGCTGGCTTTTAACTATCGTAGCTAATAAATGGACACAAACTTTTTTCAAACTACAAACTGTTTATTAAATACTGCCACTCCAGCTAGCGTTTCCACACTACTTTGATTGCACCAACATGTGCATTTTTTTATTACTTTACAAGGCAATGGAGCAGAGCTTTTCAACTTTTTTTATAGTGCAGACAAACAAGAAAAAATGTCCCTTCCTTTTACACGACAGTTGCTTTTCCTAGTACTAGGTTATTTAGCCATGCGGTGCCAACAGGAATAGTGGAACATGTTGCTTCTAGTGCTGTATGCTTTAATGATTTTAGGAAAACAACTCTGATTATTAGTTCAGAACTCACATTGCCGTTTCACTTTGCATATTTTAATTTCTTCTAATATGGATTGTGAACAGTTCCATTGTTTTAATATTACTATGTTAAACATTAATGACGAATCATCAGTTTCATTAAATGACATAACATCTGCAATAAGAAACAAACTTTTTGCTATGTGTTTAGATATCGAGGAGCACTGTTGTTTTATTAAAGAGAAGTTTCTAGTTGTTCCTTTGTTCTGAAAAGTTTGCTCCTTTTTTTCCTTTGTACATATACTTCCCAGACCTGGAAATAAGTACAAATATAGTATGAAAATTATGACATTTACCTATCTATCTCTGCAGATTTATTAAACTGCTACTTTACTCAACTCCTAACCCACCAAACACCAACAACAGAAACACACCATCCACAATATACACTGTATTGCATGTATATTACTCAGTTTTTAATACAGCTAAATTCATCTTGATTGATTCATTAATTACTCCCAGTCCCACACAGCATTTGTTTCATTTTTTTACTATTGCTGTGACTGCTGTTCTTTTTTATGTACTTTTGATGATGTTTAAGCAATAAGCCATGACAGGGGGTGTGTTATGTTGGGATAATGGCCCGCATCAGGTGGGTTGAGGTAAAAGGCATGGCCAAGTGCTTCCACCACCCGAGAAGGACCATTAGCACACCATGACACACCACCTGGAGTGCCTTATTGCGATTATAAAATTGCTCATTTTTTTGTTAATTTTATTCCTTTTTTAACATATTACTTTTACCTGGACCATTATGCTGGGATAGTGCCCCAGCTGAAAGATGCTCTTGGCCAATCAGGAGACAGCATTCTTTCTACTCATTTCATTATTATGGCTACCACTCTGTTCAGACAGGCGCAACACAATTTTTGCAATTAACTAACCCACCAACCCCCCCCACACACACACACACACACACATACACTCTACCAGGTGAAGCATTTATTCTTGCATTTCAGTTACTATGCAGTTAATACATGTTTTATTTGATACGGTTGACAGCATGTTTCATGGTTTTGATTTCATACCTGCTATTACTCACTATCACTGTCACTTGAGATCACACTTACTTTCTTTTTCTTTTTTACTCCCATTTGATGAATTGCAATAATTAAGCAAAGCAACAGTGGTTAGTTTTAGTCTGTATATTTGGGTTCTTTTATTGCAAATTGCGAACTTGACACACAGCACTTTTATTTTACTATTTGTGTTGCGTTATTTCAGTTTTAATTATGGTACAGCTACTCTACTCATCTGTGTTGAAGTGAAATGAGATATTCTCTGCTTTGAAGTAAGGCTGGTACATGTATCCATCCAATGCACTTGCTATGCTTGATACTGGGCTGGGATTCCCCAGGATTTGTTGGAGTGGCTTTGGTTGCTCAGCAACACCACATGTGATTGCCATGCTTGATGCTGGCCCTGGATTCCCCAGGATTTGTTGGAGTGGCTTTGGTTACTCAACAACACCACTAATCATGTTTGAGATATTTTGCTGCTGCCTTTCATTCAGATGGGAATAATCATTTATGCTTTTAAGATTTTTATATCTGTTAGTTGCATTATCTCAGTTGGAGGGATGCCACAGTCATTTAACTTCTGCACAACATTCGTACGGGTGCTGTGGTTTGTGATTTTCCTTTCAGTCTCTAGACCTGCATTTTTCAACATTGTTTTCAAAATTGCTGAAAACTTGTTAATACCAATGGGCTGGTTTTATACCACTGTACCTTACTTTGGTATACTGGCTTGTTATTATTTATTGCTAGAAAAAAACTGACTTTCTGGAGTCTTGGTGCAAGGAGGGCACTCTAACTCATACACTCTGAATATGTGGGCAGAACATCTGTTCACATTGCCCTTGCTCTCAAAGGCCTTGGGTCTTATCTTCCTACTATCCTTTACATTTTGCCCTGTTCTTGTTTTTGCTTGTCGCTCTGTTGTGTATTCCAGATAGTTATTGCCATTCTCATCTGCTTTAACAGAGATGTCTCCCCATTTTATATTCCTTGCCTCTATGCAACCACAAATTCCAAAGTGCATTGAACACACCAGCCAGAGACTGTTTACTACAGACATGGCCGTGTGTGTGGTCCAAGCTGCTGCTTATCATAAATAAAGTTTATCATTTCCTCTGTCAGCTCATCAGAAGCATATGCTTTACAACCCATTCCCATTGACTTAAGCGGCTTCTGTTTTGCACCTACTACTCTCCTCACCAGCTCCTTTGTGAGAGATGCTTCCTAGTCCTTCGAGCACAGGGACCTGTCTGTGCTCTGGAATGTGGCTCTTAGGCTTACTGGCTCATATGGCTTGCCTCCCTGTTTTTGGGCTTTCACAAAAAATCTGACAGTAGGGTACTAAGTCTGTTTGGTGCTATTGCTTCTAGAGGATTTTTTTCATGATGTACTTCAGCTAAATAGGTGCTTACAAGGGCAGGATCATACTGTGTCTTTTTTATGGTGTTCCTATTCTCATTGGACTGTATGAAATCATTTATAATCTCTTCAATTACTGTCCCGTCTGTACATGCTTTACCCAGGCGTACATTTACAACTGCTACATTGCTTTCATAAGTTGTTTAGGCATTACTAAATGTTGTGTTGTTCACTTTTTTATTTCTTCCTCTGGTGCTACATCTGCACTCACTGGGAGTAGCTCTGTGACTTTGATGCTCACAGGTGACATTGCATTGTCTGGTTCCAGAAGTGACTCCTCCTCATCCCCCTCATAATCAGCAAAAGTGCTTAACAATTCCATGTCAAAGCTAACATCCATTTCTTAGTTATTGTGTTACTTTAAATGTGCTGGGTGAAAAGGCTGAAACACTATTTATGGGATTTTTACCACTACAGCTCAGCTTGGCACATTCATATAGATATCAGCTGCTGGCATGGAAAACAGCTCTTTACTGTGACAGGAAGCACAACAGAGAGAGAACACTAATGTTTTGCCCTTTTTCTTTAGATTACTGTTTCCTCTATGGGTGTTTACCCTTCTGTCCTTTCTGGCGTTGTACAGAGATATGTTCTGTCAACAGTGTCTGACAATAAGTCTTTTTTTTTTTTGAAAGTTTTGCAGCTTGGTACAAGAAGCGCGAGTGCTCAAAGCAAGCACCCCAGTCTCAGAACAGCACATTATTACTTACAGGACTTGATGTGTGAGCCACTCTTTTCTTTTATCTCTATTTTTATTATGACTATGGACATTTCTTGTTTATATGAGTTTACATTTTTATATGAGATGGTATGTGAAGTTATGGCAACTGAGGTTAAATACTGCTACAGACGTACATCTGTGGCATTCATATTCAGGAAACGACCGCTGCTCTCCTATGCAGTCCATCCTCAGCATTAATTATGTGTGCCCACGGCAGTTTTGGCACTGGACTGCACAACAAAACCAAATTTTATTTAGCCTGTCAACACTTGTTGCTTTTACTTTATGTTACGGACTACATTTGGGAAACGGGATGACCGCTATTTCTGGTGTAAGATCATGCCAACAGCTCGCAAATGGTGGTGCTGTGACATCTACGTTCAGTGTGCCCAATGTTTTAATCAGTGATAGGTCTCCCCGATCAAGCTCTTCTTTTATTACAGATTTCTACCTTATTATGACGTACCGGAGTTTGTACATATGAGGAGTGATGCACCCGATTCATAAGATTTCGTTTTTATTTATGAATTGGGTTCATCATCCAATGTCATACAGCTTTTATCTGCATCATTATAGAGCCACGCTCATTGTATAAATCAACATTTGGGACAGATTAACAAAATCACAGTGCTACTGTTCATGAGCAGAGGTCCCAAATGCTTTCATGAGGTGGGGGTCACAAAAGGCCATGCTGAAAATCTGTACTGCAAATACCAATTAATGTCCGAGGTATTAGGGTTTCTAACCATAACATCCCCCCCAACCCATGGTGGGGCTCCAGTGCCCTCCGCAGACACATCGTCACTCTTCAAAGCCAGATCATGAATTGAGGAAACAGGTACGCACTTCACCGTATTTCAACAGAAATGTGAACTTGGTGACATAACTTGTTCTTTCTCCAGGGAACTGTAGTCCTGCCAATTGATGTGTACCAACAGCAATCCCAGTGACGAACTTCAGCATTGACAAATGCTTGTTTCTTTATGGTTCTTTCATTCCTGGCCATCTTCCAAAGTTGGTGGAGCTCTCCCCCTTCCCAAATGGAGCCAAAGTCCCGTTGCTGTGAGCAACAGTGGCGAGTTGGCTGCCTCTTTTGATTTTCTCTCTTCTCCCTTACCTCCCCTGCCATGTTGTGGGCTTCCACTTTGTCGCCTTGCACTACTGATTGCCTGTCAGCCATCACAGAACTTGCCCAAAATCCAAATCAAGGCGGATTCCTTCCTCAGCCTTCCCCAGTGGTCAGGTGTTTTTTTTTTTTTTTGTACCCACTGTTTTTTTTTTTCTTCATGGTCCCTCAAGCAAGTGCCCACAGCAGTAAGGTGGTCATGGGCTCCCTGCTGTGTTGTAGTCCATGCTGAAATTCAGGAGGTGACCGTTTGGAGGGGATGGAATGCAAAGTGTGCCCAGGTGGAAACCAGCACCAGGACTGCAGTTGTTCCGCCCAACTGCTGTAGAGGGGCAAACCGAATGTCACCTGGGAGCGTGGCTCCTTGATCATTCCCAGAAGCACCACAACTGATCTGAAGGAGAGCAAAGGACCCTGCCTGGCGGTGATTAGGCTGCAAGCCCAAATAATTTTTTCTTTAGCCACAGAGGCTTGTTAGAGGAAAGAGAGAGGCCAGGAAAGGAGAGGCTAGTGAGCAAAGTGCTCCAAAGGAGTCAAAAGGGAAACAGAGCAAGAAAAGGTGAAAAGAAAAGTGGCAAAGCATCCACAAATAAAGGGAATTGGGGCACCACATGGCATGAGCACTAGGGTTTAGGGTTGGTGCCAGAACAAGAGCCAGAGAGGGAGAGACAGCCAGAGGGATAGCAGAGGGGAGTTAGAGTGGGTTGCAGAGGAGGGGTATGGAGAGGCAAAGGTGGACCAAGACCAAGATCCCTCATAATGTATGCAGGAGGGGAGGAGCTATGCCCAGGCCCTGCACAGTAGGTTACAGCCTAAAGGGGAATATTTATTAGGGGCGGAGCAGAGTCTGGGCACACTGTTCAGCCCAGATGCGACCCACTTGTCTATATGCAAATCTGTAGGCTGGGCATGGGAGATTCCCATGCTGGTCTTTAAGTAAAAGGATCCCTTGGGGATTTAAAGGGGTGGCACCCCTATTTTCAAACAAGTCACTCAGAAGCCTTATTGTGACCCTTGGGAACTCACTCCCCCTCTCATCGGCCACCCCACTCCCCCTGGGCTACTTGCAGATGGCTGGTGTGACCTGTGGACTGAGGGGATGGCCAGGCCTATGCTGTGCTGCCTTCCACCCAGACCCAAGCCATAACGAAACCCAGTACCTTGTGAAAAAAAGTTTATTATTGTGTGCTTCCAGATCTCAGTGCTTTCCACAGGTTATACCCTGGAATTCTAATGACCCCAAATAGCTGGACTATTGCCTCAGGGTCCAAATGAAACCATAGCAGGGCTTGAACTACCTGCCCTGCACCCACCAAAGGCAGCTTGTGTGTATATTACCCATTTATATCTTTCACTGCTTATCCATACATCCACTGTATTTCATACTTCTATGGCTGCCTTCCATCACTAGCATTGTATAGTACATGACAATCACTGTATGTGCCTTTGCCTTGTATACTACAACCAATTAACCCCTTTTTATGTTGTGTTGCGCACACAGCACAGACAACATATTGGGGTTGCTTGAAGTGGAAGAGTAGGTTTTGGAGACATGGTCGTATTGTGGACAGTGGCGCCACTACGTTTTAGGGCTGGGCTCCATGGCACAAATTAGATTGCATGCTGTCTATGACAGCAGTTGCAAAACATGCCACCAACTTGAAACATTTTAGATGCTACAATGAGGGAGTGACCCCTCATTGCAGGGCGTGCCTTGCCTGGTGTAACATTTCAATAAACATGGCGGGTGGCTGCTCGCCACCTGCCACCCGCCACTCACAGTCCCTAGGAAGCCAATATGGGGGGTCCCCAGTCCCCCTGTTGGCATATGTGACACCTTTACTGATGTGGTCTGCTGAGGGGGTGCCCAGTCCCCCTCAGCATCATGCCTCTGAACACAGATATGCTTGCCAATGGTGGTGCCCAATCCCCCTGTCGGCATGTTACCCCCACATTTTCCTGTAGCTGTCCCACCCCAATTGTGTGCCACACTCAGAGCCACTCCAGTGTGGTTAACATGCCCCCCCAAAGAAATGTGCCACACTGATAGCCCGCCCCAGTGTGGCCAAACCTGTAAAAAAAAAAAAAAAACATCCGAGGTTAATTTTTCTTTTTATTGTTGTTACCTGAAACAAAGGAAATGGTCCCTCGCCGTCCTGTCCCCTCCCACAGCCCGCACCCACCCTCTGCACACCCCACCTCCCCACACACAACCCTCACCCCATACTTATCTTCAGAGCCTGGCACGATGATCTTTGGTGGACTGGGAACATGTCTGCACTCTTTAAAGCTGACTGCGAACTGAAGAAATGCCGGTAAGCTGTATAATGGCATAAATGGGTTTTTTTCATCTTTGGTGCATGTCTCAGCCACTTTTGTGAATTTTGGCACCAAATTTTCAACATGGGGTTCTTGGGACCCCACTTCATGAATTCAGTCACTGTCATCTCGTTATTCGGTCCTGAAAGGTAATTTCGTGGTCACTGCGCAGAATCACCTTTCAGGACCAATTAACAAAACAACAGTGTGACTGTTCATGAGGTGGACTCCCAAAAAGCCTAAGTTGCAAATTTGGTGAAAAAATTCCCAAAAATGACAGTGTTACAAGCGTGCGTTGCACAGTTTCCACTCACACTTGTAACTTTGAGAATGTTTTGTATTTTTACTCCAGATTTTCAGCATTGACATTTTTTCACACCTCCTTCAGTACAGTACAGCTGTCAATTTCCACATCCTGCCCGAAATGTGTTTTTGCACATCTGGTGCACAGTGTCGCAGTCGCTGTAGGAAAACAATGTTTGGGAGAGAGTAAGAAAATCACAGTAACACTGTTCATGAGCAGAGGTCTGCAAAAGCCTATGTTGCAAATTTGGTGAAAACATTCTAAAAATAACTGTATTACGAGTGTGCATTGCGCATTTTCCATGCATGCTTGTAACTTCAAGAATTTTTAATATTTTTATTCCCAATGTTCAACATTACCATTTTTTCACACCTCCTTATGAATAGTACAGCTGTCATTTTCCTTGTCCTGCCTGAAATGTGCTTTCACACATCTGGCGCAGAGTGGCACTGTCGCTGTAGGAAAACAATGTTCGGGACCCAGTAAGAAAATCACAGTAACACCGTTCATGAGCAGAGGTCCCAAAATGCCTATGATGAAAATTTGTTGAAAACACTCCACAAAATAACCATGTTACAAGCGTGCATTGCGCAGTTTCCACTCATGTTTGTAATTTTGAGAATTTTTTATATTTTTATTACAGATTTTCAACATTGTCATATTTCCACACCTTATGAACAGTACAGCTGTCATTTTCCACATCCTGCTTGAAATGTGTTTTAGCACATCTGGCACACAGTGACGTAGTCACTGAAGGAAAATAATGTTTCAGACAGAGTAAGAAAAATCACAGTAACACTGTTCATAAGCAGAGGTCCCAAAATGCCTATGTTAAAAAGTTGGTGAAAAAATTTAACAAAATGACTATGTTACAAGCATGTACTGCACAGTGTCTATGTACAGTCATAAGTTTGAGAATTTTTAATATTATCACTCCAGATGTTCAACATTGCCATTTTTGCACACCATCTTATGACAAGTACAGCTGTCATTTTTCACATCCTGACCAATTTGTGGTTTCACACATGTGGTGCACAATGACATAGTCGCTGTGGGAAATCAAAGTTCGGGACAGATTAAGAAAATCATACTGCCACTGTTCATGAGTAGAGGTCCCAAAATGCCTATGTTAAAATCTGGGGAAAGAATTCCAAGAAAAGACTCATACAAGTGTATGTGTTGCACAGTTTTCATGCACATTCTTAACTTAGAGAATTTTAAAAATTTTCACTCCATAGTTTCAACATTGCCATCTCTTCACAGCGCCTTATGAATGGTGCAGCTGACATTTTTATGTGGCGCAGAGTGGCGCGGTCACTGTGGGAAATCAACATTTTGGACACATTAACAAAATCACAGCGACACTGTTCATGAGCAGAGGTCCCATGCGCTTTCATGAGGTGGGGTCACAAAAAGGTCATTTTAAAAATTTGGAGTGCAAATACCAATAAACTCCTGGGGCATTAGGGTTTCTAACCATAATGTCCAACCCTGTACAGACTAACAGGTGACAGGGTGTGCCTTTGGATTGTCGGCCATAATGCTCATGCCATTGCATTCCCCATTCCTACCATGCAGCCACTGACAGCCATCCAGGTGTGCCTTGGACTGTTAGGCCCCAAAGTTCACCTCATTCCCCTATGCTGCACCCATCTCAACATAATTCCTTATGAAATGGGGTGAGTGTAAGGCCTGATGACCCTAAAGCACAGTGCAACACTTGACAAAGTCTGCAGGGTAGGGTTAGTTGAAATGGGATGAGCATTATGGCCAATGACCCAAAGGCATACCCCAATGCCTGTCACTCTCTGCAGGGTGGGGTGGGACTGACGTTTTTTCTATACTTCACTGCCATTCCTATTATATGTCTCTCTAACACCTGCACTACCAATGCCAATGCCAGCAAGACAACATTTGGCATTGACAAATGCTTGTTTATGAGTGGAACCAGTGGTGTCACAATAAAAAGCTATCTGTTTGTACCTGGAACTGTTGTGCCTGCCTCTCTTTGGAAAAAAGCTAGATGAGCCATCCTCCTAACTCCCATCACCACAGACATCTTATAGTGGTTGCTTGTGATATATTCTCCATTGGCAATACCTTGTTGATCACTTTAAAACAGGTGAAGCAGACATACAGATCACTATAGAGATGGCACTGCATTACTGTGCTATTTGTTTACAGGCAGGATGCAGTATAGCAGTGGTTAAGGGCACTGTGCTGCAAGCCTGATGACCCAGGTTTGAATCCCACAGCCCCCACCTGCATACTGTGTGACCCTGAGCAAGGCACTCAACTTCCTTGTGCTCCCAGGTCACATTTGGAAACAAGCTTTGGTTTAGTGTGCCTTTTCTGGTTAAACAATTTCCCCTCCCCCTTACAACAGTAGAAAAGATGTTTTACTTACCCAACTCTGCACAGCTGACAACTCATCTAATTATCATATCTGGATGTGGGTGCAAATAGCTTACAATAAATGTTGCTAGCAAATAATGACAGTTGTGTGAGAGAAAGAGACTTGCTATGGCAATCACTTCATCACTTTCTGAGCAAGTAGTTGTGAGAGGTGCCAGTGAGTGGGAGAGGAAGATAAAACAGAAAAAAAGGGAGCAAACCAGTATCAGTTTGACTTTGGGAGGTTTGCTGTGTAGCTAGGTGGGTATCAGAACAGACACACAAAGTCTAACATAGAAAGTATAATACCAGTACATTAAAATTATTAACACATTTGATTTCTGAGAAAAATAAATAACATGACTTCATGGTTTGAGTTCCACCACATTGCATAACTATGTGAACCTGACTAAGTCACCTAAATTCATTTAGTTAAACAGTAGATTTAAAAAAACGTGAAGAGAATAACACTGCTTGAAAAGGCATACTGTACTTAATCTCAGCTAGGTCAGCAATCAATGTAAAATGCACTACAAAATGTCATTTGGTTAAAGCAACACAATTATAGCACACACTGAATAAATTAAAAGGAGAAAATCCCACCAGGATGCAAGTTATTCAAGGAGGCAGGGGGTTAGCAAAGGAAGAAGAGTGGAAAAGGAGCAATCAAAGGAGAAAGGTGTGAAAGGGGGAACAACTGGAACAAGCATTTGTCAGTGCCAAATGTTTGCTTGCTGGCATTAGCACTGGAAGTGCAGGAGTTAGACAGATGCAGAATAGGAATGGCAGTGACGTATTGAAGTGATGCCAACCCCACCCCCACCCTGCAGAGATGGATAGGCATTGGGGTCTGCCTTTGGATCATCACCCATAATGCTCATGCCATTTCACCTCACCCTACCTTGCAGACACTGACAAGTGCTGAGGTGTGCCTTGGGGTGTTCGGGCTTTACACTCACCCCATTCCATAAGGAAATATGCTGAAATGGGTGCAGTATTGGAGAATGGGGTGAACTTAGGGGCTAAAGAGTCCAAAGTATACCTCAATGCCTGTCACTGGCTGCAGGGTGGGGGTGGAATGGCGTGAGCATTACCGTTTACAATCCCAAGTCACAACCCTGACACCTGTCAGTCCCTACAGGGGTAGGGCTTTATGGTCAGAAACCCTAATGCCTTGTGCATTTCTTGATATTTTCGCTTCAAGTTTTCAACATGGGCTTTTTGAGACCCCACTGCATGAACAGTGACACTATCAGTTTGTTAGCCAAAAGATGATTTTGCACAGCCACTGTGCTATTTGGCGCCACAGGTGCAAAAACACGTTTCAAACAGGATGTGAAAAATCACAGCTGTACTGTTAATGAGGAGGTGTAAAAAAATGTTAATGTTGAAAATCTGCAGTGAAAATATAAAAAAATTGGTGAAGTCATGAGCATGTGCAGAAACTGCTCAATGTACACCCTTAAAGCAATCATTTGGGGGATTTTTTACACCAGATTTTCAACATAAGCATTTTGGGACCTCCACTCACGAACAGTGGCACTGTGATTTTCTTAATCTCTCCTGAACATTGATTTCACACAGCAGCAGTTCCCATTGTGTGCCACAGGTGCGAAAACATGTTTCAGGCAGGATGTGAAAAAGGACATCTATACTGTTCATCAGGTGGTGTGCAAAAATGACAATGCTGAAAATCTGGAGTGAAAATATTAAATATTCTCAAAGTTACGAGCATGCATGGGGACTGTGCAACACATGCTTGTAACAGTCATTTTTCGGAATTTTTTCACCACGTTTGCAAAATAGGCTTTTTGGGAGCCCACCACATGAACAGTGACACTGTCATTTTGTTAAACGAAAACTACACCCTCATATCTTTTACATTTTATTTGATTCCAAGTCAACAGACAACTCTTTTCATGTAGCTATTAGAGATGCATACAGCTGCCTTAGTATGTTTTCACATTTCATACTAGGCCCTGTAACTGTTCTTGGAGGCTTCATTTGGTGGTTGTTGAAATCTCATTGTCCCTGAGAGCAGCATTAGCATATGAGAACATGATGTGTAATCAACCTTTAAAGTCCCCAGTATGCCTGTTTGCTTAATTAGTCTTCAAAGCAAAGCTGTAATGTTGTTTTTGCTGTTTAAACTTCATTCCGTTTATGCGTTTCCAGAGAGTTTTTGCAGGGTATTTGTTCTTTCAGCATAGATATACATGATACAAATGGTTGATCTGACATCATGTTCTTATATGCTAATGAGTTTCTTCTGGACAATGAGATTTCAACAAGCATGAAATGGAGACCCCCAGGGCAGTCACAGGAGCTGCCATGAACAGTGAAAACAAACTAAGGGTAACACATATTGCCCTAACAGCTACAGGAGAGGAGCTGTCTTTTGGCATGGAAACAAATAAAATTTAAATGATATGAGGCTGTAGTTTTCCTTTAATTGGTCCCGGAAGGTGATTCTGCACAGTGACAGTGAAATCACTTTTCAGGACCGAATAATGACATGACAGTAACTGAGTTCATGAGGTGGGGTCCCAAGATCCCCATGTTGAATATTTGGTACTAAAAGTAACAAGTAACAAAATTAGCCAAGATATCCATCTAAGTTGAAAACTCTCCATTAATGTCATTATACAGCTTACCAGCATTTCTTCAGTTCGCGGTTGGCTTTGAAGAGTGCAGACGTGTTCCTGCACCACCAAAGATTGTCGCACCAGGCTCCAAGGTAAGCATGGAGTAAAGGGGGATGTGGGAAGGTGGATGAGCAGAGCATGGGTGTGTGACAGGATCTCAGATCTAGAAGTGGGTAGCCATTTGGGAACAAGTGACCACCAAACATTGTGGTTCACGATAAACTCAGCTACAGAGTCAAGCCATACAAAAGTGAGGGTTCTGGACTTCAGGATGGCTGACTTTGGCAATATGGGAGAGTGCCTTAGAAAAGCACTAGCAAACAGGCTAGAAGGAGGGGTGGAGCAACAATGGGCAAATATCAAAACTGCCATCACAGAGGCAACAAGCCTTTGTATGAAGCAAATAAACAAATCAAAATGAAAGAAAAAGCCACTATGGTTCTCAAAAGAGGTGGCGGTGAAGGTTAGGGAGAAAAAGATAGCATTTAGGAAGTATAAGGAAACTCAGAAGGAGCAGGACAAAGAACTGTACCAGTTAAGGCAGAAGGAAGCAGGGAGGATAGTCAGAATAGCAAAGGCACAAACTGAGGAAAAGATGGCTATCTCAGTTAAGAAGGGGGATAAATACTTTTATAGGTATATCAGGGAGTGTAGAAAGACAAAGGGAGGGATAGTGAGGCTGAATAGAATGGATGGTGAGTGGGCAGACAGTGACAGTGAAAAAGCAGGGATACTGAATGAATACTTCTGTTCAGTATTCACAAAAGTGGAGGGGGAAGTGCCTAATCCAATTAACAGAAGCACTCTGGAGAGGGGGGTTGATCCCAGTCCTTTCGCAGAAGAAAGGGTTCTGAAAGAACTCCTAAAACTGAAGGTGGACAAAGCAATGGGGCCAGATGGAATTCACCCTAGAATTCTAAAAGAATTAAGCAAAGAACTAGTGACACCACTGACTACCCTTTTTAACAAATCATGGGAGGATGGTGTGGTACCTGAGGACTGGACTGGAGGAAGGTGGATGTGGTTCCCCTTCACAAAAGTGGGACCAAGACAGAGGCAGGAAACTACAGACCTGTCAGTTTGACCTCTGTGGTGGGGAAAGTGATGGAATCACTTCTGAAGGAAAGAACTGTTGAGTACCTAGAGGCCAGTGGGGCACAGGACCCAAGGCAGCATGGGTTCACAGCGGGAAGGTCATGTCAAACAAATCTAATTGATTTCTTTGACTGAGTGACCAAAGTAGTAGACCAGGGAGGGGCTGTGGACATGGCCTACCTAGACTTTAGCAAGGCATTTGACACAGTCCCACACAAAGATTAGTAGTCAAATTAACCAGCCTGGGAGTGGGTCCCAAGGTGGTAGCCTGGGTAAAACATTGGCTGAACAACAGGACACAGAAGGTAATTGTAAATGGAGTCCACTCTGAAGAAAGAGGGGTTACTAGTGGGGTACCGCAGGGTTCAGTACTGGGTCCAGTCCTTTATAATGTCTTTATAAGTGATATTGCAGAGGGACTGGAAGGAAAAGTATGCCTCTTTGCAGATGACACAAAGATCTGCAACAGGGTTGATAAACAAGGAGGCGTGGAAAGGATGAGAAGGAACGTGGCAAGGTTGGAGGAATGGGCAGAAGTATGGCAGCTTGGATTCAATGCAAAGAAGTGCAAAGTAATGCACCTGGGAAACAAAAACCTAGGGGAAGATTACACAATGGGGGAAGGTAGTAACAACAACAAAAATGGAAAGGGACCTGGGGTAATCATATCAGATGACCTTAAGGTTGGCAAGCAATGAGAGAAGGCGGTAGGGAGGGCTGGGGGGATACTGGGATGTATAGGGAGAGGTATCACCAGCAGAAAACAGGAAGTTGTTATCCCCTCCTGTACAGACAGTTGGTGAGACCCCATCTGGAGTACTGCGTCCAGTTCTGGAGACCCCATCTCCGCAAGGACATAGACAGGATGGAGGCAGTTCAGAGGAGGGCAACTAAAATGGTGCAGGGTCTGCAAGAGAAGCCATATGAGGAGAGACTATAGGAGCTTAATATGTATACCCTTGAGGAAAGGAGGGAGAGGGGGACATGAAAGAAACGTTTAAGTACCTCAGTGGAATCAACAAAGTCCAAGAGGGTAGCATCTTTCAGAAAAAGAGATGTGCAGAACAAGGGACACAATTTGAAGATGGGGGAGCGGCTCAGAAAGGGTGGTGGACGCATGGAACAGCCTTCCTGAGGAGGCTGTGGGGTCTAAAACTGTGGGAGAATTCAAGAATGTATGGGACAGACATAAGGCAATTTTTGTGGTGGGTAGGAAAAAATAGGCTGTTGGTTAAATAGGATCTGCAGCTTATCCAATAGGTAGGGAAATGGGCAGAGTAGGTGGACCAAGTGGTCCTTATCTGCCCTCAAATTCTATGTTTCTATGTTTCTATGTTGGGGGAGGCTGGCACTGAAGACAACGAGGAGCCGTTTTCTTGTTTACAGGTTTTAAAAAAAAAAACTTCACAGGAAGGTTTTCTTGTTTTACAGGTACATTTGACATGCTGGGGTTGGCTCCCAGCATGCCATCTGTATTTTGGGGGAGGGGGGACTGGAGTCGATGGGAATTTGGCACCCCATTTGCAAAGAAAAAGGGTCTGTGTTTGGGGGGGACATGGTGCAGAGGGGGATTGGACACCCCCCCCGACAGGCAAATTATGGGGGGACATTATGCCAACTGGGATTGGGCTCCACTCTTGGCAAATGAACTGGGAAGGGGGCATGCCAACAGGAGGATTGGGCACCCTCCACATTGGCCTTCATGGGACTGTGAGAGGCAGACGGCGACAGCCATCACCATGTTTATTGAAATGTAACACCAGGTATGGCACACCCTGCAATGAGGGGGCGCTCCCTCATTTCAGCGGAGAAATCATTTCAAGTTGGTGGCATGCTTCTGAACTGTTGGCATAGCATGCTCATTTATTGGTGCCACAGAGACAAACCCCCAAAAGCAGTGGCAGCATTGGGCACAACATGACTGCACCTCCACAACCCTGCTTCTCCAGCAAGCTGTCACAACATGTTTCTTGCAAATGCGTGCAAGCAAACATAAAAAGGAAGAAGCAGCAAGTAAAGAGATGCGGGCTGTCAAAATGGTGCAATGTCTGCATCAGAAGTGGCAGAAAGTGTAGTATCCAGGGAGTGAGTTGCCTTGGACCTCCACAGGCCATGTCCCCCTTCTTCAAGAAAGAGAGAGAAAGTAAGGAGGAATGGTGGAGCTGTGTTTATCATTCGGTCTTAGATCAGTCCTGAAAAGGTTAGCAAACCCTACCGACAGCAGTAAAGGACTGTACTGTGCCACACACACATGCACACACACACACACACACACACGCATGCACGCAGACTTGGGAGAGAAAGAGAGGGGGTCACTTTGACACTATTTGGCTGCTTTTAATGCCTTCATTGCCTTGTTACAAACAACCAATATCACTATCAAGATAATTTCTTTTTATTGTCTTTAAAAAAATTGTCAAAACAATAGCAAAAAATCCCAGCCCAACCACCCTTCAAACACCCGACATTATACCACTTCTATTGAGTATAGTTAGCTATCACTGCACTAGGAACTGCACTTGTTACCTTGCAACCTGAACAGAAGACTCTGCACCCCCCAATAGTGCACCACACAGTCAGACATACAAAGCAATGAGAAATGCACACAAAACACCAGCCTGGAGGTGCATGTGTCTGCCACACAGCAAACACTTACACAGACATCCATGCCAGAGAATGGAACGGACACACAAGACTCACTGGAGGGCTCCTCAAGGCCCAGCATTGACACAGGATGTATACCAGGTCATGACTGCTTTATCTGCATATTCCCAGAACTGAGACATTTGGAGCATGGAGGGTAAGGCTCAAGTAGGGACAGCGGCATGAAATACAGGGCATATACAGTGACATCACAGCTTATAGACTTGACATGCAGCCAGGGTTCTGTAACGTGTGTGAGACCTTGGACAATGGCTTGACCATAATTGTCACTGCTGTACAGCAGGATGTTGTTTCCCATTCATGTCCAGTGGCAGCCAACCCCCTAATCCCCATGTCATACACTGGAACCACAACACCAACAAGCACTCCATTTCAACGCACACATGACAGACAATCTACAGGGGTGCACAGCCAACTGTAACAGATGATGACCTAATGCCAAGCATGTCCACTGTCATGTGCACTGCTCAATCAGATGGAAAGGGCAGGAGCAATGCCAGTGGTAGTCTCATCCCACCCTAAATGCCCACTCAGAAGTCATTCCAGACACCAAGGCCAAAAACACACATGACTGAATGCCTCATCCGAATGCAGCGCAGGCTTTAATGCTGAAGAATGGCCATCCACCATCAGATGCCTGTGGGCTTCACTTCATGGATTCCGTGCTTGCTCACAGATGGGGGATGGGAAGCTGGCAGCAAGGCACACACTGGGGGAAAGAGAGATCACTCGAGTCACTGGATGCAGCCCAGCTCAGACCCTCATCATCAGATAAGACCATTCAGTACAAACAAAATTATTAAAAGTACAAAACAGCACACTTACCTCACTGCACCTTTTATGATAAAGCCAGGCTGGTTATTAATTCATATTGTTTTGTTGGCACAGACCATCTAGCTCACTTGGTCCCGGCCAAGACCCAACTCCTGACTTGTGAGAATCAATCTCTCATAGACTCAACCGGCATGACTAGTCAGCTGCTCCCCAGTTGCACTCTGCTTAGCACCAGCTGTACCTCCAGTCACACAGGTACAGCTAGCCACTCACTAGGTTAGAGGATTCCTGCAGACATTCCCCAGATTGCAGATCTATTTTTCACATGAACAGAATGTACTAACTTCAAGACGAAAGCAAAGTTATCACTGCCAGGTTATTAATTTACTAATCCTTCATGGAGAAGACATTTAAGCATGCACTACTGCTTTACCACATTAAATAAGTTAATTAAATAAATAAGTCCACTATACTGCTCTAGCCTGGAAAAAATACATAGCAAAAGCTGGACCCCACTGAAAATAAGAAATTGATTCTCACTTGGGCTCTCCTGGGAAAATGCATCATAAAAATGGGTAAAATGAGGACCCCACTGAAGAAAAAGACCTTCCATCACTGATGTACTATCCTGGGTAAATAGAGCATAAAAACTGGGCCAAACAGAACCCCACTCCAAACAAGATATCACACTCAGCTGAGCTATCCTGTGTAAATATATTGTAAAACTGTAAAAGCTGGACCCCACAGCAGAACCCCACTGAAAAGCAGATGTTGCATGTAAGCTGATCTCACTTAGAAAAATACATTGTAAAAGCATCCAGATAACTTGGGCAGCCAGGAACAAGTGTACTGCTCTTGCCAGGCAAGCCAAGGTGGCTTAGTACAAGGAGCAACTGGAAAATAACTGGGGCAATGGGAAGCAATTCTGGGATAACATTAAGGAGCTGCTGGGCAGGGAAGACAGAAGGCACCCCTCCATGCTCAACTTAAATGGCACCCCCACCCTAGATCTACACACAGTGGCAGAAGCCTTCAATGTGGCCTTCTCTGACCTCAGTTTTGTCCTCCCACCCAGCTACTTTGACCACCCCCACAACACCTGCCCAAAGTCCAAGATAATTTGACCCATCCAAATTTTTACTTCAGTGGTGTCACAACCAAGGAAGCCAGAACCTACATTATTAAGGCGCTGGGTAAAATCAGACTTGGTAGTGACTCAACATGAAACTTGTGGAAGTTGCCTTGGATGAATTGGTGGTTCCCATCATCAAGATCGATAACAAGTCTCTCACCCTGGCAAAATTCCCTGTGGCCTGGAAGGCAGCTATAGTCAACCCTGTCCTAAAAAGTGGGGACCGGTCTTGCACTGCTAACTATAGGTCAATATCTATCTTCTCCCCCCTCTTGAAGGCGTTTGAAAGGATCATTGCTGACCAGGTCATGGAGTACCTTCAGAAGTACAGTCTGTTGTGCCCACAACAGCACGGATTCTGTTAGTGTCATAGCACATCTACGGCCTTAGCTGAATTCACAGACTACGTTCACAAGACCTTGGATGGGGGCAGCCTGGTGGGATCTATCTTCATAGAGCTCACCAAAGCCTTTGATATGGTCAACCATTACATCTTGCTTGACCAGCTTCAGCACCTCTGGTTAGCCTCTGAAGCCATCCTCTGGTTCCAGGATTACCTATTCAACAAGAGTACAGAGTGTAAAAATTGGGACAGCTATCTCCTCATCTAGGGATATAGTACTGGGTGTCCCACAAGGGTCTATACTGGACCCCCTCCTCTTCAGCCTGTTCATCAAAAAGCTTCCAGAGGCCTGCAATAGCAAGATTATTCTGTATGCAAATTATGTTGTCATCCTTAGTAGCAGTGCCCAACTTCAGCACCTACAGGATGATTTGCAGTACTCATTTCATAGCTTGGAGTACTGGTTCAGCTTTCAGAAATTGTTTCTCAATTACAAGAAGATGAAGACAATGCTGATAATCACTCACCAGTACAAGAGAGCTCTTCTGTCCCTTACTATTACTAACAACAAGGCTGCTCCACTTGTGCAGGTCAGCTCTTTGAAATACTTGGGTGTGATCATTGATGATGCCCTCCCTTATGTGCAGCACATCGATCAGGTCGTCAAAACAGTGAACACCAAACCTGGAGTTCTCTACAGGCACAGACAGTACCTAATTCCTGAGTCACTCAGGTTGGCAGTCTCCTCTTCCATCTTGTCTGTTATTGACTACAGATTCGTGGTCTATGAATCGGCATCTGACACTGCACTAAAATGAGTAAGCACGGCCCTCAACACGGCCTGCAGGCTGGCTCTAGGGGCTGATAATCTCCTACACACCTGCTCCCTCTATGAGCACACTAACTGGCTTGGTCTTGCCAGCAGAATCAAATTCCAAATGTGCCTGCTTGGCATGAAATCTCTTCTAGGTAAAGTTCCATTGGTCTTCAAAGAAATGCTCCGGTGAGGTAGCTCCGAGTATCGCATTAGAGGGCAGACTTGCTGCCCACTTGCCATCCCTTTCAGAAAAAATGCTATTGGCCAATGGTCCATTGCATACAGGGCTCCTTCTTGGCTAAATGAGATCCCAGCATGCCTTTTACTCATTAACAGGTGCCCCATCTTCAAGGCAGAACTAAGACATCACCTGGCCAAGGCTGAGGTCTGTAGCTGCAGGTAACCTGTGACACTATCTCCCACTAGCGTGAAATTAGCCTGCTCCTGGGCTGTATTCTCTGATTTGTTACCCTGCTGCCCAGTAACCCTGAGCTTAAACTCTTACTTCCTCCTACTACTTGCCAGCCCTCGAACTTGAGCCTTCCATGGCCACAGCCTGTAAATGAGCCTGCTATCTACTGTACTCAGCACTCTGTTTTAAGTCCCTCTCCTGCCATTGACCCTGCACAAATAAGATTGTCTCAAAGCACCTGTCTTTCCCCAAGTTTATTCTGTTTACAGTCCTCCCTCACATTGCTCTCTAGTATATTCCTACTAGGTCAGTCCTGCACAGAAAATTACCCACCCCCACCCTTGACTAGAATTAATGACAAAGCCTCCTCTTGGCTACATTAACATACAGGGTGTGAAAGCATATGCTGAGTCTCTCCCCCCTGACTTTATATGAAATAACGACAATGCCTCCCCTGGCTGCTTTACCTCCTGCTAAATTAGTTTCTTAAACCACAACAATAACCATGTACCTTGGGCTGTACTAACTGTGATATGTTGTATCTCTATATTTGATACTGTTGCTGACAATTGTATATAGTCAGACCAATTGCTGTTATTTCCTGTGTTTTTTGTCTCTGTACTTTTGCATCAATACTCTGTAACTACCTTTCTGTATTGCCCTCCTGTCAAGATGTGGAATCTTTGAGAAAGAGCATTTTGCTCAAAGGTTATGTCCGAATGACGAAATACATAAATAAATAAATAACTCGACTTGCAGCTGTCTGGTATATTTTTGTTTTTCTTGTGGTCCCCCCTATAAGGGCATCTGACCCTCTCTCGACTCTACCTCTCAGGCACCCCCCAGCCCTGGTCACATAATGCAAACTGCAGCAATAGTGGTGACTGGCATAGCCTTCTACTCACCACCTCAACAGGTTCCCATCTTAGGGTATCTGAGCATTCGCAAGTATTGTACAAACACCTGTTTCTACTGTACTCATGATCACTCACTAACAATCAGACAGTAGCTGGCCAAGGTGGGGAGCAGAGGGCTATACAAGTCACCATCACTATTTATGTACTTCAACTTAGGTCCTGCACCATTCTTGTTGCCCTTTTCTGGACTGCCTCTGTTCTGTCTATGTCCTTACAGAGATGCAGCCTCCAGAACTGGACACAGTACTCCAGATGAAGACTCACTAATGATTTGTACAGAGGCATCACAACCTCCTTCCTTCTACTGGTGATACCTCTCCCTATGAACCCCAGTACACCACTGGCTCTCCACACAACCTTGGCACATTGATTGGCCTCCTTCATGTCATCTGATATGATTACCCCCAGATCCCTTTCTTGTTTGATGGCCAGCAGTATCTCTCCCCTCATCATGTACTGTAAGCCTCCCCTGGGTTGCTGTTCTCCAAATGCATGACTCTGCACTTTCTGCATTGAATCCTAGCTGCCACACTCTAGACCATTCCTCTAGTTTTCCTAGGTCCCTCCTAATTCTCTTCCACCCCTCACTGAGTGTCTACCCTGTTGCAGATCTTGGTGTCCTCTACAAAAAGGCATACCTTTCATTTCAGCCCCACTACAATGTCACTTATGAAGACATATAACTGGACTGGCCCCAGAACTGATCCATATGGCACCCCGCCGGTCACCCTCCACTCCTTGGATTGCGCTCCATTTACAACCACCCTCTGTGTTCTGTCTCTCAACCAGTTCCTAACCCAGCTTGCCACCTTGGGACCCACTCCCAAGGTGCCTAACTTGTTTATTTCTCAAACATAAGCTGTACTCCCAGAACAGACTTGGTGCTGAGCAAAAAACAGAATCCAAGATAAACAAATGAAGCCAGCACTCTAGGTGACCGTGGTATGAATGTTTATATACTGGATTAAAATTCATAAATTACAAGGTATAATACCTCTTGTATGTGCAAAAAACATTCAGGTCAGGTCCAGAACAAACTCCTGGCCAGCCTAGCACTTTGAGGTGCAATACCACTTTGTCAGGTGCCTAGTTATTTACAAGCCTCTTATGTGGAATGGTGTCAAATGCCTTGCTGAAATCCAGGTAGATCACATCCACTGCTCCCCCCAATCCACATCTCTGGTGACCCAGTAGAAGAAATCTGTCAAATTTGTTTGACATGACCTTCCTGATGTGAATCCATACTGCCTTGGAACCTGTGCTCAGTGGGATTCAGGATGTTCCACAATCCTTTTTTTTTAATCAGTGATACTATTATTTTCCCTACCACCAAGGTCAGGCTGACTGGTCTATAGTTTCCAGCCTCCTCCCTGTTCTCACATTTGTGTAGAGGGACTACATCTGCTCTCCTCAAGTCGTCTGGAATCAATCCTGTTTTGGGGGATTCATTGAACAGGGCTGCCAGTGGTGCTGCTGCACCTCCTTAAGCTCCTTTAATATTCTAGGATGTATCCTGTTGGGTCCCATTGCCTTATCCACCTTCAGCTTTTGTGAGTTCCTTTAGAGCTCTCTCCTCCATAAATAGACTGGTGTCCACCTCCCTCCCTCCCCTTATTGTTCCTGCCACTTAATTGGGACCCTTCACCTTCCCCCTCTTCTGTAAATACTGAACAAAAATATTTGTTCAGGCTTGTTGCTATCTCCAAAGCCCCCTCCGCACACTCTCCTTCTCACTCCTTAAGCCTTACAATCCCACCACTTGTCTTTCTCCTTTCGCTAATGTACCTATAACATGTCTTGTCCCCTTTCTTTATTGCTTGTGTTATTTTTTTCTCCATTTGTACCTTTGCGCTCCTGACTGCCTTTCCTGTATCCATCTGCTTTTCCCGATACACTACTTTGTCCTCCTCCTTCTGTGTTTCCGTATACTTCCTGAAAGCCAACATTTTTGCTCTTACCTTCTTGGCTACTTCCTTTGAGAACCATAGTGGTTTTCTTGTTCTCTTGCCTTTGTTTATGTTGCTAATGCAAAGATGTGTTGCCTCCGCTATGGCTCCTTTTAGATGGGCTCACATCTCCCCTCAGTCCTTCCTCCCTCTCTACTAGAACATTCCTGAAATATACCCACAACTTAGCAAAGTCTGCCCTCCTGAAGACCAGGGCCATTGCATTCATGTGGCTGGACTCTCCTACAATACTCATATTGAACCACACCATGCGATGATCACTGAACCCAAGGGGTCCACCCACCATGACATCTGCAGTTCTTTCTCCTTTGGTGAGTACCATGTCCAAAATCACACCCTCATGGGGGGGTCTAGCACTAGTCGTCTGAAACTTGCCCCTTGCCAGGAGTCCAGTATGTCCCTGCTCCTGGCTGAGGCAGAGGCTGTGGCTAGGATGTTCCAGTCAACATCTGGAAGATTGAAGTCACCTATCAGCATCACTTCTCTTTTAGTCACCATGATATGGATGGCTTTGACTAGAACCTTGTCTAACTCTTCCCCTTGTGCTGGAGATCTGGAGATCATGCCTGTGCGAATAGCAGTGCCATTGCTGGTCTCTAGGGTGATCCAAATGCCACCCCGCTATCACTGTACCTCAGTTGCTTTTGTACCCTTCATGACATAAAGAGTTACCCCTCCTCCCTTTTTACCCTACCTGTCTTTCCTGAATAGAGTATAACCTGGTATAACTACATCCCAGTCATGGTTCCCATTATACCATGTCTCGGTAATAGCAGCAATATCCAGGTCAGCCTCTGCCATCAAGTCCACCAGGTCCAGGATTTTATTTCCCAGGCTGCAAGCATTCTCACACATGGCCTTCCATATTTTGTTACTTCCCCTTTTGTCATCCCCACTTTCATCCTCATGCCTTCCCACATTACCCCCTGCCTTTAATCCCCTTTCTCTTTTTCTCTGCCATGTCACCTTTTCCTAGTTTAGGTACCATTGGCGATTTCACAACCTTAGGGTCCTCCTGCTGACTACATTAACCTGTGGGGGTGGGCGGTTTGATTCTCCCTTCTTCCTTCCACCACCCCCTTGGCTAGTTGAAATGCTAGCCTTGTGCAGGCCCACATCACTCCAGGTGGGTGCTCAGTCCCTAAGGAAGCCCAAACCCTTCTCTCTGCACCAGTTCCTCAACCATTTGTTGACTGCCCTGGTGAGGTTCCTAGCCTCCACCTTGCCATGGACAAACAGCACATTCGAGAAGGTCACGGAGCTTGTTACCTGCCCAAGGCCCTTCCCCAACTCCTTGAACTCTCCCTATCCCTTTCTCATCCATAGCCAGGTCATTGTCCCCAGATGGATAATGACATCCAGCTTCCCCCTCCTTGCTGCCTCCCTAGCAATCCTCTGGATCTGCTCCCCATTTATTTATTTATGACTTTGGTAACTGGGCAGGTACACTGATCCCAGGGACTAGTTTCAGGCATGACCCGGGCCATGTAATGTGGTACAGAATAAGTCAAACAAGTAGCAGAACAGCAGTATTACACAATGATTAAAAGTTACAATTGTACATTAGAATATACAAATTGCAGAAATAGAAGACACAATAACAGGGAAGATATGAATAAATCACAGTGTTTACAGAAAAATAATAAACATAAGATCCAACTAAGCTAAAAACAGTGCTAGGTGGAATAGTGAGCAGTCAAGAATCCAAACATGTTGTATTAAACAATACACCAGAAGATAAACAGTAACAAAAAGGTAAATGTGGGGAGGTGGGGAGGAGGAGTGAGGAAAGAGGGGAAGGAGGGATTAAGCAAGGGAGAAGGGGAGGAAAACAGCTATATGGAAGAGGGCGGACTGGGGGAAGGGACTCTGAGCTGTGGGTTCCTGCAGGCACTTAGCCTCCCTCTCCATTATGCTACCTATCCCCAATTCCATTCCCCGGGCTATGGAGTCCCCCACCAGGAGTTGATTCCTCCTCCTTTAGGGCCCTCTGATAACCCCCTTGAGGTCTCCATCCTGCAGTACCTCCACATCCTTCCCAACCACCACTCCAGGTGCTTCTATAGGACTGTTCCACCCCGCCAATGTGGTGTAAGAGTTCTGTGGTGGTATGGGATTTGGGATGTGCCTATGCTCCACCACACTATCCCTCCCCAAGCACACCACTGTCCATCCACTCCTCCTTTCCAGCATCCTCTGAGAAGGCAGAGGTGAACTTGGTGGTCCCTGGGTGGGGCAGTTGGTCCTTCTAATTCAAGCCAACTCAGCCTTAAGTCTGACAACCTCTTTCCTCAGCCCAGAGAGGTGCCTGCAGATGGGGCAACACTGCATTCCCCAGAAGGTCTCCCTGAAGACTTCCACCCCATATTTAGACAGTTTGCATGCTCCAGTTGCAGTGAGCTAATTTTCTGAATATTGTATCCCAGGCAGGCTGTGCTCAGACTGCCACAGACTGCACATGGCCAGCTCTGAATATGGGGGCCTATATTCCTTAATCCAGTGGAACCCAAAGTCTATGAAACAATGGCTCATGGGGGTGAGAAGACATGCCTATAACCTCAAGATACTGTTGTTCTAACTTTTAACAGCATGAAAGCAAATGTTTAGCACCGACGTGTGTTTGTTTGTTTGTTTGGGCAGCAAAATATTCATAGTATTATGTCAGCCAAATGCTTCATTTAATAAAAAACTGAAAAATATCACACAAGTAGATACATAGGAGATAATATGACAAGTCAAAGCAGAAGAGTGCATTCAACCCCAGAGTCCATACAATTACAATTGCATAGTTAGGCATCACCATAGGACAGGTATCAGCTAAATGTAATCCCAGTATAATGTCACAGTTACTCTATCTTATTGTTTACATGTTTGATTATAGTACTAAATAGAGGAGATTCTGGCTAAAAGAAGAACACCTAACTGAAGCCTCACCTCCCCAACCCTCACCCACCAGTGCCATTGGAGCTTACAGTACCTTGCAAGCCTCTGAGGGAATATCATTAGACACAGGCATTAATAAAACAGTTGCTTTATTAGCAATCAGGCAATATTTCCAAATAAATTCCTTACAAATGCAAATAAAGTGTAATCACACACATTCTTCCACAGGATCGTCAATACAAAAACTGGAGAGAGGGTTACATAATCTTTACTTACCTTAGTAGGGAAGGAACTTTAACTTAGCAAACAGACAGATTTACTAAAAAATGAAATTGCCTGTTTTACTCAATTGGAGGATCATCACTACGGCTGTCTGCCTGTCCCAGCCCAGTGACCCCGGTGACCCCACTGCTACAAGGTGAAACCAGATCTCAAATCACCTTGTTCTCCAATAAAATATGTGAAGGAATTCAGCAGATCCAAAGTGGGGACATACAGGTCAGTCAGCATAACTTCTGCTTTTGGAAATTGCTGGAAGCAATTATCAGTGACTATCTGGAGAAAGTTCTAGAAACAAGACACTGGAAAATTAACCATCTGCAGCATGGGTTTAGGAAAGGAAGATCTTGCATGACTATGTATTTTTTAGTCTGTAAGTGCATCATTGGACTTAAATGTTCTAGTGGATGTAGTATATTTAGATTTTCTAACGCATCTGATTCTGTTTCACACCCTGAACTTATGGATTCTCTGTCTGCTTTGATCATGAGAGCATAAACAGTGTGCTATTAAGATGGACTAACTCCTCGCTGGATACTGGGTAACAGAGGGTTAATGTGAAAGAACATTACTCACAAGGAGTAAAAGTGACCAGTGAAGTCCCACTGGGCTTGGTGTTGGAGCCAGTGCTATCGAATATGTTTGTTGCATCCTTGAATTATACCAAAAAAGCTTGGCTATGTAAGTTTGTGAATAGCATTCAAATCAGAGCAACATTCAGTAACAATGAGGATGTCCACAACTGGCAGGATGAACTTAGTGGGATATCAGATTGGGCAGCAAAAAGGAAAAACTAAGATTTCAATCTGAATAAGTGTCAGGTGATGCACTTTAGTGCTAAAAATCTTAGGGCAAAGTTCTACCTAATTGGGAATGAACTACAGTCTACAGAACTGAAAAAGATCTAGGAGTTCTGGTTAGTGATACATTGAAATTCCATGAACACTGTAGAGGTACAGTTAGTGAGACCAGTAAGACTCTAGGTTGCATACGTAGAAATATAAGGAGTAATGTTACAGAGATTTTAAAGCCCCTTTATTGTTGTTTGGTGAGGCCACATTTGGAGTATTGTGCCTAGTTTTGGGCTCCATATGGTAGGGGATAGATTGGGAGATTCAAGAGGGTACGGAGGAGAGCCACAAAAGTGGTGGCCAATGTTAGGAATATGAGTTATGAAAAAAGGTTGAGGAATCTAGACATGTACTCCTTGAGTTATAGAAGGCTACGGGGGGTCTGTGCCTTGTATACAAGGCACATGATAATAGAGATTTTGGGGAATGTTTAGGGCTGACAGCTAGGTAAAATGGTAGGGACATGAGAGAACATGACTGGCAACTAAAAGGGGAACATTACAAAAAGAATGCAAGGGGTCAGTGGTTAATCAAAAGGTTGTTTCAGAATGGAACAGTCTGCCAGCAATAAGAGCACAAAGCAGTACTATGACATAATTTAAAAGATCAGTAGACCTTTACATGAAAGAAAAGGGGAGGGGAGGTTTCAGTTTATGAAATGGGCTAGTCTGTATGGCTAAGCTACTTGACTTGCATTCTCCTATGAATTCTATAAATTGCTACAAAGTATAAGTGACATAACAGAGGAGCTGGAAGGGAAAGTCTGCCTCTTTGTGGATGACACCAAGATCTACAACAGGATGGACACTTGCAAGGGAGGTGACAGACAAGCAGAGACCTGAGAAAACTGGAAGAGTGGTAAAGGTGTAGCAGCTGGGTTGTAATGCAAAAAAGTGCAAAATACTGCACTTCAGACACAGAAACCCAGGGATGGAGTACAAAATAGGTGGAGGGTTACTGACAACAACCAAGCAGGAAAGAAATCTGGCGGTAGTCATATTGGATAACCTAAAGGTGGCCAGGATGTATGACAAGTTATTTGGGAGGGCCTGTGGGATGCTGGGGTGTCTTGGAAGGGGTATCACCAGCAGAAAGGTGGAGGTGGTGTTGCCCCTGTACAGATCACTGATAAGACTCCACTTTGAGTGTTGTGTCCAGATCTGAAGACCACATCTCAGGAAAGACACAGACAGAATGGAGGTGGTCCAAAGGATGGCTACTAAAATGATGCGGGATCTACATCAACAACCCTAGGAACTGAAATTAAAGGAGTTTAACATGCACACCCTGGAAGAGAGGAAGGAGAGGGAAATAAGATAGAGACCTTTAAATACCTGAGAGGGTTAAAAAAAGTATACAGCAGAGGAGCATTTTGCAGAAAATAGGGTGCTCTAAAACAGGGGGACATGCTATGAAGCTGGAAGAGATGAATTCTGGAGAGAAGTGAGGAAGGACTTCTTCACAGAAAGAGTGGTAGATTCCTGAAAGAGTCTACCAGCAGAGGAGGTGGGGGCAAAAACAGTGGTGGTGAGGTTCCAAAATACCTAACATAGGCACAAGGGAATCATACAGGTAAGAAAGGGGGAGGAGAAAGATCTGTAGATCAAGCAGTGTCTGTAGCAAGAATGAAGGCAGAAACAAATTTCAGACTGGGTGGCCCAAATGGCTCTTATCTGCCATCAGGTTCTTTGTTATATGTTTCTGTGTTTCACATAATATGCAAGTGGAGGTTGTGGGAATCAAACCCAGGGCTGCTGGCTGTACCAACTTTATTTGCACCTCGATACTCTTAACTTCTAGGCAGTACTGCTAGCCAAGCTAATAATCTGGAAGTAATAATGAAAGTAATCTCACATTTAATGTTTAGGGAATGGTTTAGAGATCTTGGCAGCAGGGGGTGTGGGGGGGGGAGCAGTATCTAGATAGAAAACCACGGTTCTGCCTATCATAGGAGTGGACAAAATAAGCAAATTCTGATTTCAAGGAAGCTTTGCTAAATTCTATGAAATTTGCAAAATGTTGCAGAATTTTCTGAAATCCTTTAAGTGGTCATAACTTGGCCAGTGTTATAGCTACACATCTGTAATTTGGCATACCTATTGTTTGGAAGGGGCCCAAACAGGATGTGACACTGGGATGAGGGCAAATATAGCAAAGGGTCTGAAAATCTGGCAATTTATCATTTATGTGAACATTTATAAAAATATTTGTATGCTGACAACTTTGCTTCCTTTGGAGCGAGATAAATGAAAACAGATATGCAAACTTTGTTGAAAGAGTCATACAGACTGCTAAACAGAGTGGCAGTGGATTGCAAATTGTAATTTATAGGAGTTCAGAATTCTGCAGTTTCATTAAATGTTAAATTGTGTGACAATTTTCAAGATGTTTGTAATATTACTTCTAGTGCAGACATACACTCATGATTTGGCATGTATACCAAAGTGAATGTAATATGTCGTGGAATATTATTAAGCTGGATAAATGTGGTTTACTAGGTTAAACTGTATTTTGGATACTCTAGAAATTATTAATTGTCCAAATTTGCTTATAAATTTATGGACTCATTAATAGGTAATGCCACTAGAATTCCCCTTGTGGAATTTAACTTTCACAAATTACTTATCATCACTGTAACACCTTAGCTGCACTAGCATCATGTCTGTGCAGCCTACCAGGTCAGTTTTCCATATGTAGAATGGCACACGTCAAAACCACACAACAGAGATCATGTAGGCGGGACTAGTCACAGGGTGCAAAACCATTAAATGGTATGTGAGGTTGTGCACCCTGTCTCTGTTCCCTCACAGAGGATAAGTCCTCTACTGGTAGGAGGCTCTGCCAAACAGTTGCTGTGGCTAGACAGGATGAGCCACAGGCAGTAATGGAGGCAGTGCATCTGCAGACCAGGTATTGAATCCTGGTCCCAGGTGCTTGGAATTTTTCTTTACTGCGCACCTTGTGCAATTTAAGTGTACGACTCCCCCTCCCCCCGAGTTGATTATTTTAGTTTGGGGGGTCAGGAGGTGCAGTCCCCCATAATAGGAAGTGTGGGGTGGTGGAACCCCTGCAAAACATAGAGAAATGCTGCTGGCAATATATTGCGCTGTATTGGTAGCGTGGTATATAGCAGTGGCATTGTGTCTTGTGACATTATGACCCAGTGCCCTCTGCAATATCCCTACAACACCCCTGTGATGCTGGGCACCATGCTCCATCATGACAAAAGATATCACAATACTTCTGTCACAGGGCCCTCAGTCACAACTAATGGTAAGGTGAGGCTTAGCATCACTTGGTGCCACTGTTTTCAAATTGTAAAAATATACATTGT
The DNA here is from genome assembly GCA_016271365.2 of Neoceratodus forsteri. Lineage (NCBI taxonomy): Eukaryota > Metazoa > Chordata > Ceratodontiformes > Ceratodontidae > Neoceratodus > Neoceratodus forsteri. Next base: position 14,608,376 of record CM028131.1, read on the forward strand.
TATCAATAGGGTTGTTAAAGAGTCAGCAGGTGGCATTGTATAGAAACAATGCTGCACGTGCATGTGCTTCCACACGTCATTAAGTCAGTGAGCTCTAGTGCATATGATATGATAAACACCTTTAAACATTTCACAGGGGGCCATAAGGTACAGGAGCGAAGTATTTTTCAGAAGTAAAGGTGCTCAAGAAGAAGGGGACATACTCTGAAGCTGGAGATGGGGACATTCAGGAGAGATGTCAGGAAGTACTTCTTCATAGAAAAAGTGGAGGATTCCTTGTACAGACTTCTAGCAGAGGTGGTGGGGTGCAAACAGTGGTGAGGCTCAAGAATGCATGGGATGAACTCAAAGGAATCACAGTGGAAAGGAAGGGGAGGAGAAAAAGCAGTAGATCAAGTACGGTCTGCATTAATAGTGTAGATAGAGAGAAATAGATAGACTGGGTGGGATGAGCAGTCCTTATCTGCTGTCAAATTCTGTTTCTGTTTCATATTGCAAGAATTCAGGCTAGTGCACAATGATGTCTGTGACTACTCTTCATGGCTCGTCACTCAGGGAGTGACCTGACACTTGGCAGCACTATACTTTTACTATGGATCCTCCTCTGACTGCTACCTTATTGCTACTTTACCCAGCCTTTACCTTCTTCTACAATGGCAGCTCAAGTGTATGACTGGGCAAAATGTATGAGCATGGTTTCCACAAAAGTATCATCACATTCGAGAATTTCACAAAAGCTCATGAAATTCAACTTTAATTAGTGATGTTATTTTGTAATCTTTAGCTGCTTATAACTTAGCCAGACTTTGAACAAGACATTTGAGAGTTACCACATACATCCTCTTGTCTTTCCATATTGTTTTTTTTTTTTATCCTGACCAACAGCTCCTCTCTCAGGGATGTACTCTATTCACAAGGATATCCTCTGATCAGGCAGAACCCAGCCATCATTCAGTTGGTTACTGGGTTTTTGTTCAACATTTTTCCCTCTCATTTCCTCTGGTTGGGGCAGTGCCCCTGTTAGCCTCGCACAACCACAGCTTCCCCTGTGACAGAAGAAAGCTCACTGGCCCAGCAGCAGGGGTCACTTTGTTGGTGGAACCCACTGCAAACCCTCCCCAGCTAAGATGCATAGCCGAACAGCAGCTGTCTCATCCATGCCCTGTCTCACAAGATGACTTCCCTGGCTCACTTCTGGACCCAGGTCATCAGAATATCAGTGCCACACTCTGCTGCTGGACCACAGGAGCGACCTGAAAGCTTAATATTTAGGTTACACGAGCTGAACACAACTGGATATATTCTGTTCTCTTGTTTTGAAATTATAGAACTTAAAATTCTGCCGTTTACATAATTGCTAAGTGTAATTTTAAAATTTGCAAATGTTTGGAGGCATATAACTCAGTCACCTTTTAAGATTTATTTATTGAATTTTGTTGACCAGGTAAGCCCACTGAGACTAGAAGTCCTTTTTTCTGGGGGAACACAGGGTAAGGGAATACAGCCGGTAACCACTGAAATTGAACCAGATTAAGCTGTTGGTGGTATTTTTAGTGAATGGGAGACACTTGGTCAAGACACTGGGGAAATTCTGCTACTCTTTTCGAGAAGTACCATGGGATCTTTAACATCCAGCTGAACAACCACCAGAACAGGCAGAAGGGACCTCAGTTTAATTTCTCATCCAAATGACAGAACCTCAGGAGTACAGCATCACCCCTCTCCCCCAATGATGCACTACAGTGTCAGTATTGGTATTTACCCCAGTGCCTGATGTGGGGCTAGAACCCATATTCTTTCAATCTTCCAGCCTCAGAGGCAAGTGTGCAACCTGCTGAGCCACTGACACTGAATATGAAGATTTGTAACTTGGTAAACAACTATATGGACCTTTGTACAGTCAACATTACACATTTGGTGCAATTTGAACAATGATTAGTTTGCATACTTTTGAAATCTAATTTTAAAATATCCAAAAAGTGTAGAGGTTTATAACTCAATCACCATTCTAGATAGAGATGACAAACTTGGTACACATGTGTATATGCCCTGTTAAAGTCATCATACGTTATTTGGAATGCTTTGAACAAATGCTCTTTAAATTAGATGGAAATAACTGAAATCACAATTATGGTGGAATGTCTTGAAATTTTGTGGAAATTTCATGAAATTTCTGTGGTGCAAAATTGGAATTTCACCAGAATTTTTCAGGTGGTAGATAAATTTTACCCAGCCCTAGTCAACAACTCCTAAATGTAAAGATGTCATGCAGAGAGATTTTCTTTGCATGAACTGTTTGCGTTAAATGACTTTCGTCTGGTGAGAGCTGTAAAGAATGCTCCATTGTAATTCTCCTCAGTCTCTCATTGGTATTTGATATGGTTGACCATGGGTTTTTGATGGGCCACCTGAAGCAATATAGAAGACTCACTGGGACAATGTTAAAGTGGTTTGATTCCTTATATCTGGTAAGTCCCAGCAGGTTGTTGTAGGAATTTGTTTCTCTCAGCCTGCTCTGATCAGCAGTGGAGTACCTCAGGGATTGTTCCCATACACCTGTATATATTCTATCAGTGGGATTTTCATTCCTATGGGGATGATTCTCAGATGTACTGGTCTTTTTTTACCAAACAGGCCTGATACAATTAATGTGCTGGATTGATGCTCTGAGAAGATTTCTGATTTGATGGCGGCCAGCAAGGTCCGCCTTAATCTAGGGAAGACTAAGGTGCTTCTAGTAGAACCAGATCAATATGAGTTTACAAAAACTGGAGGGTATTCCTTTTGGTCTGTCTTTTTTTATTAATAGTTTTTCCTCCACTCCATTCCACCTGATGGCACCCCTCAGCCCTGTCACGGAATTTTTCATAGACTTACCAGTTATCCACATTGGATAGGTGGCCCACCATGCCAGTTGTGTGAGTCTGCAGTGGGAGATGCTGGCCATGGGCATTTGACACCTTTTTTCCTCTGTCTCCCTCTGGGCTTGAAATATGAGGACGTGTGCACTAAGTGCATCACACTTCAGCCCCACCCCTCTTACACTCCTGCTGTGCTGCTCCCTGGCTTCTGCTAGGTAGAAGTCACTGCAGTGGGACCTGCTGCCCCCACGTTAAGTAAGGAAAACTGTCAGTGGGTGCTCAGTGCTCCCTAACAAGGCCAGTTTCCCTAGACTGTTCCCAAACTTGGGTCACCAATGGGTGAATGTTGGTCCATCTTTAATTGGCATGCCCCTATGTGCCATGTAGCAGATAAGCCGTGCATAGAACAACAGGTTTTACTATAGTTCACAGCAAATTTTTCAAACAACTTATTTATTTATTTAAAAGTTTGATAACTAGGAAAGGCACACTGAGCTGAGGCTCATTTGCAGGTGCAATCTGTGGAAACAAAGGAATAAGTATCATCTGGAGCAAGCCCTATCTGGAACATGGTGTCCTGGTGTCCCTTATACATGTCTCCTTGACGTGCAGACTCAATTACTGCAGTGCACTATACCTCAGGCTAGCTGGGAGGGTGACGCACTACTTGCTGATGGTGTAGAATGTGGCAGCCAGATAATTGTTGAGACTAACATCTTCAAGCATATCCCTCCTGTCCTAGTGAGCTGCACTGATGGCCAGTCCAGTCGTGCATCACCTTCTACTCTTTGCTGTTAACTTACCAAGGCCTGCACAATCTTGGCCCTGCCCAGTTAAATGATCCCTTAGCTTTATGTAGTCAGGCTTGTGTCCTCTCCACTATTCCATGGTCGGAAAGCTTTCTAGTCCTGTATCTCATTTACGGCAGTCATGAGATGGGACATTTTTCTTGACCCAGTAGCACCTTCTATTTGGAATAACTCACCCTTGGTGGTGGCATTTTAAAATTGGCTAAAGTACCATATGCAGTTAGCTAAGCTGTGAGATATGGTGAAATCAGATGTCTTTGTTACATGGATCTGTGATACATGCCAGGAGCTTACCATCTCTGCTTCCCTACTGCTGTATTGTGAAACATTCTACCTGCCTGTGTTTTAGTGATCTGTTTGGAATGTACAGCACACATAGCCTATTGGACTGGGTGCCATATCTGGAGACCCGGGTTTGAATCCCACAGCCACCTGCATGCATACTGTGTGATCCTGAGCAAGCCATTTAACTTCCTTGTGCTTCTAGGTCGCACCTGAAAACAAGCTTCAGCTTAGTGTGCTATCCCTGGTTAAATAACATTCCCTTTCCCATATAACAAACAATAAAACAAAAAAAAATAGCCTTGCCTTGTTAAACAAGATGTTTTTATTTCTCAAAAAGCTTCAAAAGTGAGTCAGTAATTGTTTATATGATTGTATTTGGGATACGTGTTCAGCTGTATGATGTGGCTATTTATTTTTCAATGGTAATATGCAATAACTTCTGTAAACTGCCACTATATAGGCATTATATATGTTATACTACAGCTTGGTTGCCATTTTTATGCTATGGGAATGATCCATGTCTGCAACTCACTTACAAGTGTTGTTGACTGTAAAATTCCTCCGATAAGCCAATCAACGTACATCAATTTTCATAAAATAGACAATTTCAAGTGAAGAAACATAGAAACATAGACTTTGATGGTAGATAAAGACCATTTGGCCCACTGAGTCTGCCCATTTCCCTATCTATTGCATAAGCTGCAGATTCTAGTGAACCAACAGCCTACTTCCTTCTACCCCCCCCACTGTAACTGCCTTATGTGTCCCATGCATTCTTGAATTCCCCCACTGTTTTTGACCACACAATTCCATGCATCAACCATTATCTGTGAAAAAATATTTCCTCACATTGCCCCTGTGCCGTCCCCCTACTATCCTCAAATTGTGCCCCCTTGTTCTTGAACATCTCTTTTTCTGAAAGATGCTCCCTTTTTGGACTTTGTTGATTCCCTTGAGGTACTTGAAAGTTTCAATCATGTCCCCCTCTCCCTCCTTTCCTCAAGGATATACATATTAAGCTCCTTTAGTCTCTCTTCATATGGCTTTTGTTGCAGACCCTGCACCATTTTAATTGCCCTCCTCTGTACCACCTCCTTCCTGTCTGTGCCCTTGTGGAGATGGGGTGTCCAGAACTGCATGCATACTCCAGATGGGTGTCACCAGCTGTCTGTACAAAGGTATAACAACTTCTTTATTTTTTCTGCAAAGAGGCATACTTTACTTTCCAGCCACTCTACAATGTCTCCTATAAAGACATTAAAGAGGACCGGTTCCAGTACTGAATCTTGCAGTACCCAACTAGTAACCACCCTTTCTTCAGAGTACACAATGGGGGGTGAGATACTAACAACAACAAAAATGGAAAGGGACCTGGGGGTAGTCATATCAGATGACCTAAAGGTGGGCAAGCAATGTGAGAAGGCAGCAAGGAGGGCTGGGGGGATACTGGGATGCATAGGGAGAGGCATCACCAGTAGAAAACAGGAAGTTATTATCCCTCTGTACAGACAGCTGGTGAGACCCCATCTGAGTACTGTGTGCAGTTCTGGAGACCCAATCTCGCAAAGACATAGACAGGATGGAAGCTGTCCAGAGGAGGGCACTAAAATGGTGCAGGGTCTGCACCGGAGGACATATGAAGAGAGACTTAAGGAGCTTAATATGTATAGCCTCGAGGAAAGGAGGGAGAGGGGGGACATGATAGAAACTTTCAAGTACCTCAAGGGAATCAACAAAGTCCAAGAGGGTAGCATCTTCAAAAAGAAGTGTGCAAGAACAAGAGGGCACAATTTGAAGATAGAGGGGGGCGGCTCAGAGGTAATTTAAGGAAGTATTTTTTCACAGAGAGGGTTGTGGATGCATGGAATGGCCTTATGGAGGAGGTTGTGGAGTCAAAATCAGTGGTGGAATTCAAGCATGCATGGGATAGTCATAAGGCAATTCTGGGGGATGGGAGTAGGAAGAAGTAGGCTGCTGGTTAACTAGGATCTGCAGCTTATCCAGTAGGTAGGGGAAATGGGCAGACTGGGTGGGCCAAGCGGTCCTTATCTGCCATCAAATTCTATGTTTCTATGTTTCTATGTTTACTCCATTTACTATTATCCTCTGCATCCTGTTGTCCAGCCAGTTTGATACCCAGGGTACCACCCTGGGACCCACTTCCTGTCTGGTTATCTTGTTTATTAATCTGTTTTGTGGGACTATGTCAAATGCCTTACTAAAGTCTAGGTAAGCCATACCTACAGCCCCTTCCTGGCCTACTATTTTGGTCACCCAGTTAAAGAAATCTATCAGATTCTTCTGACATGCCCTTCCCACTGTGAATTCATGCTGCCTTGGGTGCTGTGCCCTGCTGTCCTCTATGTACTCAACAATTCTTTCCTTCAGAAGTGATTCCATCATTTTCCCTACCACTGAGGTCAAACTAACAGGCCTGTGGTTTCCTGCCAATGGCATAACTCTGTCTCCTAATTCATCAAGAGGGCTTGACAGAGTTATATCTTTAATGCTTTGAATTCTTATGCAGGTATGCTGCCTCAGTGTCTCAAAGAATGGATTCCAGGGATGACCTGAGTGAGGATGTAAATGACTTCTGCAAAAAGAGCAAAGTGCTTAGTATGATAGATGACCTCAAAGACCAAGTACTTCCTGAAACAAAGCATCAATATTTGGATAGTACCCATAATTCTCAGCTTACAGATAACATTGCATCGAGCATTATAAAGGTAACATTTTCTTAATTTTTTTTAACTTTGGCTTACTTTCCTAAATCTACCAATTCTACACTTTCCTTCTTCTATGTAAAGGTCACTGTGAAAAAATGTCAAGGGTAGAGATGGATGAAGATGAGAAAATTTACTCCACAAATTAATTTGCAGAGCAAGCACAATTTGCAAAGTGTGCATTGATCCATGAAGTGCAGAATTTCACCACAAACTGCAGTATTTTACCAACAAATTGCAAAAGTTTGCCAACAAACAGCAGAATTTCACCATTCATGAAATTCCACAATTTGAGAGCAAAATTCCACAAATATTTAATCTAATAGACCAAATTTGCAACTTAAACAAGAAACAATAATAGCACTGGTGCTATAACTATTGAACTTACAGCAAGAAAAAGGCCAGCACCCAGTCCAGGCTGTTCATTTAAATTGCTTTTAATTTACACAAAGTGCATCAGTGCAAAAATACCAACTTCCAAAGCAATATGCCTACAGGCTTACAGCTTATGTTTCACTTAGTTGCACACTAAGCTTCATCAGATCAAGCTTAGTGTGTAACTAAGTGAAAGTAATTACATAAACGAAAGAATAATATGGCAAGATAAATACTGTGCCAAGTGCAGTCAGTGGCCTTGTGAGAAGAGGGGTGAAAGGGATTATAAGGGAAGAAGGACAGGGGGTGAATTGTGTGGTGGAAGGAGCAAAATAAGATCAAGAAGGGAGCTGCCACAATGAAGCTTATGCAGGAAAAGACCCACAGGGGGTGAGGTGGGGTACAGGGAGAGAACAAGGTGAGGAAACAGAGAGGAAGGAGGGAGGGAGAAGGAAGTAGGAGTGGAGATATAAAGTAAGGTAGGTGAGGTAGGATGAAAAGAGGTCAGGGATGGGGATGGGAAAGGGATTATGGAAATAACTGCCGTAGGTAGAATCACAAAGTTATAGGGTAGGGCTATACATGGGAGAATGGTAAAAGAGGGAGGTCCTAGGGCACTTAGCTCTCTGCAGAGATAAGGTATAGCAGTCACAAGATGGTCTGGAAACTAGGAATTGATGCAGCTTCTACTTAAATTGTCCCAAGTTTGCAGTCATCGCAATCTCAGGAGGAAGAGAATTAAATAAATTAGCTGCTCTAACTTCAATGGATCACTGTCGGAGCATGTTTGGTAGTTAAAGTAAAGATGGACAATCGTCAGGCAAGAAGCAGGAAGAAGGCAGTTTTTGAGCTTTAGGGGGTGTAGAGTAGCAGCTTTGTTAGGCACACACTGGAAGGGTTGGGTTACATTGTGCACAGAAGGCTAGGGTTTATGATGCATAAACTACAGCTGTTCAAAGCAGAAATCAACAAAATAGTATGAGCACTGCAGGTAAAATACAATGGAAAGTTAGACGCTCACAGGGCACTGGTGTCATGGATCCCCCTGCCTCAAAGGGCAAAAAAGAATAATAGATGTGGGCTGCAGTAGAGTTGGAATGAGACAGGGAGGAAAAGGATAATATGGGTTTCATACAACCCCTAGAGGCACCCACAAAAAATGCTACCAGGCCACAGATTATCTAGAAGAGGAAGTGTCCAGAAAAAAACAAACCTGGGAAGAGAATGAAAGAAGGCCTAGAGAAGTAAAGGTGGACCAGTTGGCAATAATATATTTTAAATGGAAATGAGGAGACTTGTAAGCAACAAAAATAGAAATATCAAAGGGTGGGATGGGAGGAAGATCTGTGTCTGAACCATCAGGTGGAAAACAATGGAAATGGGGTGTCAAAAACAGACATGGAGTTAGGAGGGTGACGAGGGTGGTATAAGGCTACAAAATGACAACTGGAGCAGATAATATAGTAGGTAGTTCAGAAGCTAATCAAGGGTGGAACACCACATTATCAGGGACAAATGCAGAGAGAGTAATTAGAATACAAAGAGAGCAGTGGAGAAAGAAAACCCCAGAACAACAGTGTCAGAAGGGAACATAACTAGACAGCTGGCAACTTATAGGAGAGAGCAATAAACTTGCAAAAGAACATTTATTTATTTATTTATTGAAATGTTTCACCAGGAAGGGCACACTGAAAAACAAGTTGCCAATCTCACGTTGCATCCTGGGGGAGAAGGTATAGGGAGTACATTGAATATAACAATGAATAGAGCACCCCAACAACCAGGAACAGAAGAGAGCAGGTACTACTGGATGCTTTCCAGGACAGCTTCCTGCTGCAAATGGTCAATGAACCAACCAGGTTAGGGAATACACTTGACCTTGTGCTGGCAAATGGGGACTTTGTGAGAGAATTTACAGTGGAGGAACCACTGTCAGGGAGTGACCACCACTCAGTATGGCTCACATTGGATATGGACAAGGAAGGAGTGGAATCTGGCACAAGAGTGCTGGACTTCAGGAAGGCTGACTTTGGGAGGATTGGGAAAGTGGTAAAAGGGTACCTGGCCAGAATTCAATCTAGTATGGACATTAACCAGAGTTGGGAGCTCATAAAGCTAGAGATAGTGGAGGCAACCAAAACCTGCTGCAAAGCCCAGAGCAAGAAGGCTAGGGCCAAGAAACCGAGCTGGTTAAGCAAGGAGGTCATGGAAAAGGTAAGGATGAAAAGAGCTGCCTTTAGGAAGTACAAGAAAACAGGGAGGAGTACTTGACAGAATCGAAGGAGGTGACAAGGGCAGTAAGGGGAGCCAAAGCATCTATGGAACTCAGGCTGGCACAAGGCATTAAGAAGGGGGAGAATGACTTCTTCAAGTACATCAGGGATAAAAAGAGCTGTAAGGACCACATAGTAAGGATTAGGAAGGAGGGGGGTTGGGTGTAAGCAGGGAGCAATAAGGCAGATGCACTAAATGAGTACTTCTGCTCAGTATTTACTAAAGAGAAGAGGAGGGTGACACCCAAGGTGGGAGAAATGACAGAAGCAGGGGGGAAGTGGTGACAGATGGGGAAATCATGGAGGGCAGAGTTTGAGAAGGTTTGAAGGCACTGAGGGTGGACAAGGTGCCAGGCCCAGATGGCATCCACCCCAGGGTACTGAAGGAGCTGGCAGAGGTCCTTGCAGGACCTTTGCAGACCTATCTAATGCCCTCACTACATTTGGGGTGTGTACCTCAGGACTGGAGGATGGCTCATGTGGTGCCCCTCCACAAGAGTGGCCCCAAGGATGAACCGGAAAACTACAGACCAGTGAGCCTACATCCATCATGGGTAGCTAATGGAGACATCCTGAAGGAGAGGCTGGTGGCCCTCCTAGAGGCCAAAGGACTACAGGACAGCAGACAGCATGGTTTCACACGTGGCAGATCCTGCCAAACCAACCTGGTCGAGTTCTACGACTGGGTAACTAGGCAACTGGACAGGGGCCATGCAGTGGATGTCCTGTATCTGGACTTCAGTAAGGCATTTCACTCGGTGCCACATTGAAGGCTGGGATGGAAGTTAGTAGGCACAGGGGCCGGTGCAAAGCTGGTGAGATGGGTAGAAAACTGGCTCCAGGGAAGGCAACAGAGGGTGGTGGTGGGTGAGGAGCTCCCACACCCAAGGGCAGTGATGAGCGGTGTTTCACAGGGCTCGGTGTTGGGACCAGTGTTGTTTGGGATATTCATTGCAGACATATCATTGAGGAGACAGTATAGTGCAGTGGTCTAAGGCTCTGAGCTGCAAATTTGGTGACATCCAGCAGACCAGACCTGGGTTTGAATCCCACAGCTTCCACTTGCATACTGTGTGATCCTGAGCAAATCACTTAACCTCCTTGTGCTCCCAGGTAGCTCCTGTAAAAAAGCTTTCAGCTTAGTGTGCTATACCTGGTTAAACAAATAAATAAAATGAAATAAATATCATGGGACATCAAGAGCAAGATCAGTCTGTTTGCTGATGATACCAAAGTAGGCGTGGTGGGGGATGGCAGGGGTTGCAGGATGATCTGGCAAAGCTTGAAGCCTGGTCAGACACCTGGAAACTGGGGTTTAATGCCAAAAAGTGCAAGGTGCTGCATTTTGGGATGAAGAACCCAAGGAGGAGTTACCAGCCAGTGGGAGTACAGCTAGCTCAGACAGAGGAGGAGGAGAAGGATCTGGGTGTGCTCATTACAGGGTCAATGAACAACTTGGCACAATGTAGGAAGGCAGCTGCAAAGGCCAACAAAATGCTGGGTTGTATTGCAAGGGGTATATCCTTGAGGAAGGAGGAGGTGATTCTGCCACTGTGTAGGTCATTAGTCAGACCACACCTGGAGTACTGCGTGCAGTACTGGCACCCATATCTGAAGAGGGACATTAAGTTACTGGAGGAGGTGCAGCGCAGGGTGACAAAGATGATCAAGGGGCTGGGGGACTTACCATACAAGAGGAGGTTGAAGTTGAACATGTACTTACTGGAGGAGAGGAGGGACAGGGGTGACATGATTGAAACCTTTAAATACATGAAAGGAATAAACAAGACTGGTACAGAGGGGCTGTTCAAAGTAAGGGAGGGGAGGGTCACCAGGGGCCATGATATGAGACTGGAGGGAGGAAGGTTCAGGAGGGAGATGAGGAGACACTTTTTTACAGAGAGGGTGGTGGCTGGGTGGAATGCATTACCTGCAGAAGTGGTATGCAGTAGAACAGTGGACTGCTTCAAAAGGGGATGGAACAGGACAAAGGGGAGGGTTAATGAAGGGGAAGGGTGGAAGGGAGGGGCAGCTGCAGAATAAGGGGTGCTAGCTGCACATTCAAGCAGACTTGATAGACCTCTAGGCCTTTATCTGCTGGCAAATTTCGTATGTGCGTATGTTCGTAACGTTAAAGGCACAGTACAAAACATTGAAGGCATAGTACAAAATTAGAGGATATCTAGTGAACACAAACATGGTACTGAGACTTAACCAGTGTAGGACAGTGCTTGTCATGGTTCACTGAATTCTGACTTGCAAAAGCAATAAGTGCAACATTTGAATAGAACTATAACCATAAGGAGGCTTACTGAAGGAGAGGATACTGGGGCATAAGGAAGGGGGAAGGAGCTTAATTGCAGTTGCAATTTGTAGCAAAGAAGTTTTAGAGGACCAGAGTTTTGGAGTAGTGAAAGAAAGAGAGGTGAATTTGAGAGGGAAGGGCATTCCAAAGTTTAGGGAGGCGATTAGAGAAGGCTGAGTGCCCTGTAGTTGTAGTGTAAGTACTCAGTACAACATGTATTGATCAGCATAAAAGCCATTATAATATGCAACAAAAGGAAAGGTAAATACATACAATCTTAAAATTATAGACATATTCAAGATATTTTAAGAGCAACATCCAATCTTGGTTATACTAAGTGCAAAATAATCCACTTTCAATAATATTGAAAGTGCAATACAGCAGGGAATTAAAATTTCCTTTCCCAGATATAGTTTTTGGTTATAATTCTATAAGTGTGTAGTCAACAACAATCTTGTAACCAGTTCCAGGGTTTGTTTGACCTAGAAGTAAAAAGATACTCGATCATCTTCACCAGAGGGAGACTGAGACCACCCAACAACCCACCCAGCCATTTTCTCCTACTAAAATCATAAAGAAGACAAATTAAAACCACGTTTAATGTCATCATATACTGAAGCCCCACATTTACAGAATGGTGACAACATTATTTTTCTTTTCTGCCTGTGCATGACGTATTGTGCCTTATGTCCTTCTATCAGGAACCTTGTGAATGTTCTTCTCAGTCTGGGGCAAGACAGTTGAGAAAGATATCCCTCAACATTATTTGTCATCTTATAAGATTTGTAGTAATCATGCAACTTAAGCATAGAAAGCTAACTAAGGAGATAATTGCTATACAGATATTTAATTCTTAATTGAAATTCTGGGATAATTTCCCCTCATAGGTCTGATATAAATCATAAGAAGTAGATGACCCAGACCTGATGGCATTAAGTATCTTATGTATAAGCTGAACAGAAGGATTGACAGATGCTAAAGACGCAAATCTAATACTTGTTTCCTGTGTTCTGGCATTAGAAAGATCTTCAGCAAAAATAACATTTGCCTTTCATGAATTAGTGGTGTTAAAAATTGCTGTCCAAGCTCTAATTTAAGAATACAAGTAGGTGTACCATGCAGCAACATTAATATAAATCTATACGTTTTGTTCAAAATTCTCTCCGGCAGACTAATATTTGAGCGGCCCCATATTTCCGCTGCGTAAATTAAACTTGGTTTAATCTTAGCATTCACCTCTCTCAGTATGCCTCTAACAGAGGATTTCCCCAATTTTGCATAAACATTTTTCAAGGCATTAACAGAAGAAGCTATCTTATTTTGTAACCATGCCAAATGTTCTATCCAGGTGTATTATACAAAAATCTGACACCCAAATAATCATAACAGTTGACAATTCCTATCGCTTTCCCATTGATCTTAAGCTTAGCTAAGTTCCTCCCCCTTTTCCCCAAAATCACAATATTAGTTTTAGATGGATTCATTTTAAGTTTCCTTTGTTCACACAAAGACTTGAAATGGTGCAATTTCCTCCTAAGCCCCAGTGCTGAGGTGGAAATAAGTACTAGATCATCTGCATAAGCAAGTGTGTCAGTGCTACTGTTATTAATCTTAGGAGCATGACATTCTAAATTGGAGATCTGTGTCAAAATTGCATTCATGTAAATGTTACATAATGTTGGTGCTAGGATACAACCTTGTCCGACACCCACATTCGTATGGAACTTGTCCGTCACATTTCCATATTGATTATACTGAGTTCCAACCCAAGTATTCTCATGCAATCTAATCAGGATGTCTAACAAGGTCTGATCCAAATTCAAGTCTCCCAAAATGTCCCATAATATTTTCCTACTTATGCTGTCAAAGGCTGAAGAGAAGTCCACAAAACAACAGAACAGCAAACCTCTCCTGATCTTAACATATGTCCAAATTAAATGTTGTAGTACAACGCAGTGCTGCACTGTAGAACAGTTTCTCTGGAATCCATTCTGGGATTCATGGTGTATGGAATTCTCCTCAGCCCAACCCAGCAGTCTATCCAAGATAATTCTTGAAAAGATTTTTTGGGAAACATCTATAAGGCTAATAGACCGTGTACATCTTAGGATTATTAGGATCTTCTTTTTTAAATATTGAAAATATGATGCTTCCTGACCAGCTGGAGGGGAAAATCAAATTTTGAATGAAGCTATTAAATGTAAGAAACTGTAGTTGTAGTACAATGTGGTACAACCATTAAACAATGGTCATAAAATCTATGGGAGTGGACTGGGGAAGGGAGGGAGGAAATAAGTGAGGTAAGGTAGGATGTACAGCTAAACAAGAGGAAGAGCAGCAGAGTCTTTGTCTGAGGGGACTCGATAGTAAAGAGAGTTGAGGGGCCTGCAGGGTAGGATGAACCATCATGAATGGAGAGTGGTGTGCCACCCAGTTCCCTCTATCATCCTTCCATGGTCTGCGATCTGCTGACAAATCCTTGCTCTATGTTCCGAGATGTCAGATGACTAAAGGCACAGGGGCCTTCCAATTCTCTGCTCCCAGGCTATGGAATGCTCTTCCACTCAACCTCCAGTTGTCTCAGTCTCACTTTGGATTTAAAAGTGAATATCGTCGTTATCTATCCTTAGTTGATGCTTGTACATGCTTTGACCCAACCTGAAGCTCCTGAGACTTACCAGTAATGTCACCCCTGTTCTAATCCAGCTCCAAGACTGTCTCCTCTTCCCCTCCCCATATTTTCCTTCTCTTTGTAAATAACTTCTTGACTACTAGCTCTCTTCCTTCTCGAACCTTGTTGCTGACCATCCGCTGTTGTTTTGCCAGTTACCACCACTGACCTTCCTTCTGTCAGTCTTTCTTGTTATGTTTGAACATTCCTCACCTTTCTCTCTATATAATCTTACTATCTTATTAACCCTTTCAGTCCACAGGTCGGGTCCATGGTTTCTGCACTTATTTTATATCTTACTGCCATTATCTGTATAATGCTTGCCATTATTTTTTGTTGTTTTTACCCATTGTATTTTTGTAGCACTGCTGTACTGTTCCTCTATTTGTATTATTGTACCCATGTTGCTGTTGTTCAACTGTTCTTCTTTTGTTGTATTCTCCTGGGTCGAGCCTGAAAATAGTTACTTTATGGCTAGTGCACCTACCCAGTTAACAAAAACTAAATAAATAAAATGTCACTTATAAAGACTTTAAAAAGGATTGGACCCAGTACTGAACCCTGCGAAACCCCACTAGTAACCTCCCTTTCTTCAGAGTGGACTCCGTTTACTATTACCTTCTGTGTCTTGTTGTCCAGCCAATGTTTTACCCAGGCTACCACCCTGGGACCAACTCCCAGGCTGGCTAATTTGTTTATTAATCTTTTGTGTGGGATTGTGTCACATGCCTTACTAAAGTCTAGGTAGGCCATGTCCACAGCCCCTTCCTGGTCTACTACTTTGGTCACCCAGTTGAAGAAATCAATTAGATTCATCTGACATGACTTTCCCACTGTGAATCCATGCTACCTTGGGTCCTGTGCCCCACTGGCCTCTAGATACTTAACAATTCTTTCCTTCAGCAGTGATTCCAACATTTTCCCTACCACAGAGGTCAAATTGACAGGTTGATAGTTTCCTGCCTCTGTCTTGCTCCCACTTTTGTGAAGGGGAATCACATCCATCTTCCTCCAGTCCTCAGGTACCACACCATCCTCTCATGATTTGTTAAAAAGGGTAGTCAGTGGTGTCACTAGTTCTCCCCTTAATTCTTTTAGAATTCTGGGGTGAATCCCATCAGGCCCTATTGCTTTGTCCACCTTTGGTTTTAGAGTTCTTTCTGAACCCTTTCTTCTGTGAAAGGACTGGGATTGACCCCTATATCCAGAGCGCTTCCGTTAATTGGATTAGGTACCTCCCCTTTAGTGAATACTGAGCCAAAGTATCCATTCAGTATCCCTGCTTTTTCACTGTCCCTCTCTGCCCACCAACCATCCATTCTATTCAGCCTCACTATCCCTCCTTTTGTCTTTCTATGCACCCTAATGTACCTATAAAATGTGTTATCCCCCTTCTTAACTAAGTTGGCTATCTTTTCCTCAGTTTGGGCATTTGCTATTCTGACTGCCTTTCCTGCTTCCTTCTGCCTTAACTGGTACCGTTCTCTGTCCTGCTTCTTCTGTGTTTCCTTATACAGTACTTCCTAAACACTATCTTTTTCTCCCTAACCTTTTCCGCCACTTCTTTTGAGAACCCTAGCAGCTTTTTTTTTCATTTTAATTTATTTATTTGCTTCACACAAAGGCCTCTGCCTCTGTGATGGCAGTTTTTATGTTCCCCCATTATTGCTCCACCCCTCCTTCTTGCCTGTTTGCTAGTGCTTTTCTAAGGCACGCGCCCATGTTTCCAAAGTCAGTCCTCCTGAAGTCCAGTAACCTCACTTTTGTATGGCTTGCCTCTGCAACTGAATTTATCATGAACCACACTGTTTGGTGGTCACTTGTTCCCAGATGGCTACCCACGTCTAGATACGAGATCCTGTCACTGTTCTGAATTTGAGAGTATGTCTAAGATTGCTCCCTGCCAAGTGGGTTCCAACACTAGCTATCTGAGGCATGCCCCCTGTAGGGCATTGAGAATGGTCCTGCTCTTTCATGTGGCTGCTGCAAATGCACTCCAGTTAACATCTGGCATATTCAGGTTCCCCATCAACAGTATCTCTCCTTTTTCTGCCTTCTTAAGGATGCCTTCTATCATATCCTTCTCCATTGTGGTGCCATTTCCAGTCTGTAAGGTGACCCACAGTGCCTGCTCTCCTCCCTGTTTACTGTTTTGTTCCATTGCTTTTATCCTTTTCCTTACTCCTACTACTCCCCCTCTTCTACCCTCCCTGTCCCTCCTGTAGGTTGTATACCCTGGTATGTTAACATCCCAGTCATAGTTCTCTGTGTACCATGTTTCTGTGACTGCCATGATATCCAGGCATCCATCTTCCATCAAGACCACCAGTTCAGCGAGCTTGTTGCCCAGATTACAGGCATTGGTACTCATCACCCTCCATTTCTTGATGGCCTTACCCCCTTTTTGCCTCATCTCTGTCCTTATTGCCTTTGTCATTTTCTCGATTTACCCCAGCCCTTCTCCCTATCAAAGTCTCTATCTTGGTGTTTACCTCACTAACTACCTTGATTTTTTGGGGGGGGGCTAGGATTTCCATGCTTCTTTCCAATTCCTCCCCTTTGGCTCATTTAAATGCCGGCCAATGAAGCATTTTAAACCTATCACCTAGGACCCTGATTCTACTCCTGGACAGATGAGACCATTGTGTCAGTATTGGCCTGCATCACTCCAAGTGGACCCCTAGTCCCCAGTGAAGCCAAACCCCTGAGCTCTGCACCATTTTTTCAACCACTGATTGAATCCCATGGTGTGGTGCACCCTAGCATCGCTCATGCCATAGACAGGCAGCACCTCCGAGAAGGTTACTGTGCATGCTACTTGTCTAAGGCCCTTCCTCAACTCCACAATCTCTTCCTGCACTGCTTTGATCCCTTTCCCAGCCAGGTCATTTGTCTATAGGTGGACAATGACATCCAACTCCCTCCCCTGTGCAGCTGCTCCCATGATCCTGAGGATTTGCTCCATGTCCCTACAAGCCATGGTGCCAGGCAGGCACCTTACCTCCCTCTCTCCTTCCTCCCCCAGTTCTACCCTTTTAACAATGGAGTCCCCCACCAGGAGTTGTTTCCTTCCCCTGTGGGGTCCCATGCACTCTCCTGTGGGTCTTCTTTGTGGAGATTCCCAGCATCCTCCTTGGTCTCCACTACGGTTGCCACCATAGAGGAACCACAATTTGCCAGAATGGCATATGAATTGTGAAGAGGTACAACTGGAGGGATGCAGCTCTGTTCCACCACCCTCACCCTCCCTGAGCCCATTGTGGTCCAACTGCTCCTCTTTCTTGGCAACCTCTGAGGCAATGGTGGTAGCCCTGGTGGTCCTTGGGTGGGAAAGGATGTCCCCCAAATGCTGGCCAACTCAGCCTGGAGATGAGCAACCTCCTCCCTCAGCCCAGAGAGGTTCCTGCAGATGCGACAACACTGCATCCTCCAGAACATCTCACAGAAGACTGTTGCTCCACAGCCACTGCACTGCATCACTCCCATCATGTCTTATTTCTGACTCCCAAACTGTTGTTTTGAATACTTACTCTTTCCTCTGTTTATTTATTAATTTTAATTTTTATTTTTTTTCTCCCCTTTTACTTATTGCCTCTGTGCCCTTTAAGCTCCTGATCTTCCTGTTCTGAGACAAGAAGTTCCTATATTTCTCAGAAGTTTCCTTACTTGCTCAGAGTCAAACCTCCAGCAGCTGGGGGGGGGGGACGAAGAGCTACTTTTTTCCTTCTTCAAAGATGGTGAGTCTTTTGTGGCTCTGTGATCACTCCCTTCCTTCTCCCAAACAGGAAGTTCCCGTTGTCAGTCAAATATTGTGCCTATAAAAGTAGAACTGGCTAAGGGTGAGGGGGGTGGAGGGGAAGGAAGGAGGCAATATAGTCCCAGTAGAGAAGTATGGTTATAACAGCAGATTATTCCTCTTGCTGTTCTCTGGCAGAAGCTATTTAGGTCAGTTTTTACATCCAATACACCTGGTTTCCTTCTAGCTAAGCCACTCCCCCACTTTACATCTCCTTCTACACCTAGATAATTTCAAAGATAACAATTTTGTTCAGGCTACTCAGACAAACACCTAGATAACTGCAAAGATAACAATTCACTTCAGCCAATTCAGACACACACTATCTCTTTATTTTGTCTTGTTTTTACCCTAAATTGAAGGTCCCAGTAGAAGAGTTCTAGTTATTTAGTCCCAGTAGAAATGTATAGTTATAACAGCAGCCCCTTCCTCTTGCTGTTCTCTGCCTGTTCTCTGCCAGAAACTATCTAGGTCAGTTTTTAAATCCAAAACCCCTGGCTTCCTTCTAGCTAAGCCACTACTCCTACTTTACAGCTCCTTCTACACCTAGATAATTGTACACATAACAATTCTCTTCAGCCAACTCAGACAAACACCTAGATAACTGTAAAAATAACAATTCACTTCAGCCAACTCAAACACACTCTTTTTTTTTGTTTTTACCCTAAATTGAAGGTCCCAGTAGTAGTAGAGTTCTAGTTCTTTAGTCCCAGTAGAGAAGTATAGTTATAACAGCAGCTCCTTTCTCTTACTGTTCTCTGCCTGTTCTCTAGCAGAAACTATCTAGGTCAGTTTTTAAATCCAAAACATCTGACTTCCTTCTAGCTAAGCCACTCCCCTTACTTTACCGCTCCTTCTACACCAAGATAATTGCACAGATAACAATTCACTTCAGTGAACTGAGATAAACACACTCTTTTTTTTGTTTTGTTTTTTACCCTAAGAAGTAACTACACTGTTATTGCACTGTAAATAATATGTAGCTGTTAATTACTTTCACATTTGACTGGTGTGCAGTTATGCAATTTACATGAAGTGGTAGTTACATGTGCAACCACAGCTGTTTCTCTTCTCTCACAAACTGTTTTATGCTGGAAGTGTAATTGCACATGTAACATCTGTTGCAAAGTGTGACATGCATTATTACATTTGTGAGAAAGAATTGATTTGAGACCAAAGGGAAGCAACAGTAATTGCAGTACCTACCACTTCATGCGAGTTGTGTAACTACAGCACAGTACTACCAGTCTTTGTTGTGTCAGTCTTTACCATTTATCATTGTCTGGATGACAAACAGAGGCACAGCACGCAGCATGATTTTTTTTTGTAGGGGAGGAGACAGCACCAGAGATGGTGCCGTCTTTGGGGCCGATGCATTATGTGGTGCTCGTGGGTCAGCCAGCAATGGTTGCCAACTCCTCCTCTACCCCAGTTCTGCTTCTGCCATCATCAAGAGTGCAGCACTTCACACCTGCTGAAGAAATTTCATCTGTGACATTGCGGCCTAGTTAGTTTTTTTAACGTGCTTGTTTCCACAATCTTTGCTCTGTTCCAGTTCCTCCATCAACTAGTAACTTGGAGCTGTTTTCTGCAGGAATCTGGTAAGACCTTTCCATTATCTTTCTCGAAGCATCACTGAGTCTGTTTTTTCTTATTCTTTTAGTTACCACAAGTCATGTTAGGTTTGTCCAGGGACAAAAGGTGCTCTTCCAAGGCTGGCTGGCCTCCTACGTGCCAGTGTCTCTACACTGGCAGATGTCCATCACATACCCGTGTAACCAATACTGCACCTTTATGAGTCTATCTTACGATATTGATAGTTATGATGCTTGCTTCTCCATGGACCACAGAGAGCACTGGTGCACTGCACATGGAAAGTCAGTCATGATCCACTGACTTTCACATGGCAGCATTGTATGAGGAACTCCAAGTGCAGGTCTCTCCACCCTTCTTTCAGATCCACATCTGATTCTATATCGATCTGTGAGAAGGGGGCCTCCTCCTCTTCTTCTTGCCTTGCCAGGGAAGAGGTCTATTCTGCAGTGCTGGAGGATTGGTCCAGGCATCTCAGGGCTGGGGTGGGAGCAACAGACAGGCAGTTAACTTCTCAGAGGTGCAGGCTCCTCTAGTGTCATGGTCCATGCCTGCTGGGCCTGGCATGGGTGGTTCCTCAACACCACCTACCAGTGCTGTTCTGTATCCCTAGGCCATTGGCAGCTCTGGTGATTGGCATCATGAGCAATGCTGGGCCCTTCTACTGCACTGCAAGTGGCACTGTGGGTGGGAAAACCTCTAGGGCTGCTCATCTGGAGGTCTTCTGGATCTACTTCTTCCCAGAGCCAGACACTTGGGAAGACTGATCTGGACCGGCTGCCCAACTCCTCAGTGTCAGAAGGTTATCTGATGCCCAGTAACTCTGTGCCCTCCAAGGCATCCCTTCCCATGGCACTGGTGACTGTGATCAGTGCTGGCTCCCATGCCAGTGGTGACATCAGAGGTTTGCCTGCCAATAGTGACCCTCCATCTGAGGGGATAGTGGTTTAGGTCTCAGGGGCCCAGAAAACTGTTGGTACCAGTGCTGTTCTCCACCTGGGTCAGAACAGGGACTCACTCTTCTGTGGTCTCCCTCAGGAGGCCTGCAGGATCTGAGCAGTCCCTATCTTTGGGAGTTAGGAAGAGGTTGACATCTGAATCAACAAAGTTGAAGGGACAGGACATGGGGCAGTGACCTTCCCTGGAGACCCTCAGGGGTTCAGGGATGTGTAGCAGTATTGAGCCCTTGTTGTCTCCCTTGTCCCCTTCAAGGGAGGCCATATTGGGTGGGGTTGGGGTCCACCATTCTGATTCTATGCAGCCATGGTCTTCTCACAGGGGAGCTTCCCTTTCAGAGCTCTGTCCTGACTGCTTTGTGTTGGTCGAGTGGCCAGTAACTGCACAGACCAGTGAATCCCCAGGAGGTCCAAGATCACAATTGAGGTTCCCTAGCTCTGGCAGAGATCACTCAGATAAGGTGATGTGTTGTCTTCCCAGTGCCTGTGCAGCCCCCCTCATTTCCCAGGGCATGAGGGTCCTTCAGGACCCTTGACCTGGGAGCAGTTCAAAGCCACTACTGCTGACTTCCTCAGGTATGTCACAGTTGTGGTTGAGCAGGTTTCTTGCCCGTCTCCCCCCACAACAGCTGGTCTTTGATGTTCTCAGATTCATCAGCCTCTTCATCTTCCTCCAGTCCTTCAAGGGAAAGGCTACCTCTGTCCATCTGTCCTCAGACGCTGATCAGACAAAGTATCAATGCTTCTTATGGAGGCTGGTGGGCAATCTGCACCTATCTTACATCACAAGATACACTACTGAGTGGATGACATGTGTCTTCCTTAGCAAATTCAGTGTGGATCACCTGGTCTTTCTTTTCTGGCTCATTCCCTTCCAGGAAGCATTATCCTGCACCTGGCAGTACCCATCTGTCCCTACTCCAGCTCCTATAGACTGCCACCACAAGTATAGCACATGCCTTGGGTCTGCAGGGACCTTACCTCATCCCACTTCAAGAGTAAGGGTACTGGATACTCCTTCTGGGCATAGACACCTGGTGTGCAACTGGTTACCTGGAAATGGACTCTGTGGAGTTTGACTACTGGAGATAGATTGTGTTCTCTTTGGCTATGCTCATGCTCAGCTTTGTTGTTCATCAGACACACCACACTGCCTACAACAGTCATCTGTGGTCAATGCTAGGTCAGGTGCTGACATTGCTGCCTGATATGAAAGCAACCAGACAGGCCATTGACCTCTCTGCACAGGGCATGGAGCTCACAAGGCACCAGGCAAGGGTATCTTATGATGCCAATGAGATAGCTTAAAGACTAGTGGTGACAGCGATCTGTATTAGGCAGACAACATGGCTTCATCTGTCAAGTTTCTTACCCTTAGCACTGTGTAGAATGCTGCCTGTGCTCTCCAGAGGACCCACCTTTTTTCCCATGTGGCAAGGTGGGAACTACTGGGGTGATTTCTGTCTCCCAGGCAATGAGAGACTCCACCTCACCCTGACCAGTCACAGGCCTAACTGGCATCTAATGGGTCTCCTCCTTTTGTTGTCCTCTCCCACAAGAGTCTGAGAGACCCACATCCCCCAAGGAAGTGTTGGGACCCCTTTATGGGGCTCAGTACTCACCCAGACAGTGATGAATAGTGACGATTAACACAGGGATGATATGAAAATTATGTACCTATCATAATTCTTGATCTTCCTGAATATCTTCACCATTCATCACTGGCACCTTCCCTTCTGGGACTAAGTCCCAAGATGATTGCCCCTCCCCGCTTTTCCTCCCCCCTCCTTGAGGCCAATTGTGGGCTTGGTTCTATTGGTACCTCCTGGTCCTTGTTACCTTCCTAAGTGACAGACAGCCCTCCCTGGGAAGAAGGGCAAGTAGGGCTTCTTGACCTGGCCTTAGAGGCTCCCTGTAAGTCCTTCCCTTCTCAGCCATGGGGGTTCCTGGACATGGTATGGTCTTGTGGTGTGGGTTCTCCCCTCAGTGGGATGGAGAGGAGACGGACCACAGGGACACTCTCTTTCCCTCCTGATATATTTTTCCTTCCCCCAACACTTTTTTAGTGTTGTAGAACTTGTCCTGGACATGGTTGCCCAATGAACCCTGTGGGATCTCTCTCAGGACAACGGCAACCAGAGGGGCTCTTCTTTACCTATGAATAAACTGTCCCATTGTACAGTGCTGAACAGTCATAAGACTGATTGATTGTAGAACATGTATATTATACCCACACTTCAACTGTTACTCTGTTGCATTTCAACTGTATTCTTGCACTTAGTTGTACCTAGCTATACTCTACATATTCAGTGTATTATATTTTCTGTATCTTTCTTTGTTATTTTAAGTGTATTGTCTATTACCTATGTACCATCTTTATGGCCCTGAAAACAGTCCATTGGCTCAGTGTACCTAGGGACACATGAACGTAGGACTTCTGCCAGCAGAAACAAGCCACATGGTCTATCAAGTCTGCTCAAATGTGCAGCTTACACACCTACCTAGTAGCTGCCCCTCCTCCTTCACAATAACCTCCCATCTCACCCTGTCCTATTCTCTATTGAAACCCCCATTGTCTTGAGGATACCATATCCTCTGGAAGAGAGTTCCATTCTTCCACAACCCTTTCCATGAAAAAGTGTCTCCTCATTTCCCTCCTCTATCTAACCCCTCCAATATAAGACCATGACCTCTTGCATCTCTCCTCCTGCTTAACTTGAATATCCCTTTTGTTCCTGTCTTGTTAATCCGCATTAAGTACTTGAAGGTCTCAATCATATCCCACTGATCTCTCCTCTTCTACAGGGACAAGTCACGCAGCTTCTCCTCATATAGCCTTTCCCCCAGTCCCTGTATCATTTTAGTTGCTCTGTGCTGTACCCCTTCCAGTAGTCCAATATCCTTCTTTAGATATGGGCACCAGTACTGCATGCAGTACTCCAGTGTGGTCTGAGCAGTGACCTTCAGAGAGGCAGGATCACCTCCCTGTTCGTGGAGCAGATTCTTCTCCCAATACACCCCAGCATCCTGTCAGCCTTTGCTGCCATATTCCTGCACTGCCTTGAGTTATTCATTTTCCTATTTACGTCCAGCCCTAGATCTTTTTCCTCTTCAGTGGTACCTAGCTGTACTTAACCTAGCTGATAACTCCTCCCTGGGTTCTTCACTCCAAAGGGCATCATCTTGTACTTTGTAGCATTGAACCCTAGCTGCCACTCTTCTGACCACTCCTTCAACTGAACCAGGATGTTCTGCAGCTCCTGCCATCCCTCAATGTCACTCACCACTGCCCCCAACTTAGTATAATCAGCTAATAGGCTGGTCTTATTCCTGATACTATGTGAGATGTCTGCTATGAATATCACAAACAACACAAGCCCCAGTACCGATCCTGTGGCACTCTGCTTGTAAGTGCCCTTGGAGAGGAGCACTCCCCCCAACCACTACCCTCTGCTGTGGTCCCTGAAGCCAATTTCTGATCCACTCAATCTTCTTAGTCCCAACCCCCACATACGTCAATTTCCCTCCAACCTCAAAAGCAGCACTGAATCAAAGGCCTTGTGAAGTCTAAAAATATGATATCCACCACATGACCTTTGTTCAGTTCCATCAGTACCCTGTTATAGTACTCAACTAGGTTAGTCTGACAGGACCTTCCTATGACAAACCCATGCTGATGTCTGTCCTGGAGTCCATTATCCTCCAGAAATGTCATAAGTCTCTCCTTCAGGATTGTCTCCATCAGCTTCCCCATGATGGATGTCAGGCTTACAGGTCTGGAGTTGCCTGTTTCATTCTTAGGGTCACTTTTATGGAGATGCACCACACTGGCCATCCTCCAGTTCTTTCACATCCACTTTGTGTCCAGGGAGGTATTGAATAGGTCCACCAATAGCCTTGCCAGTACCTCTGCCAGTTCCCTTAGCACCCTGGGATGTATGCTGTCTGATCCTGGAGACTTATCCCACCCTCAGAGCCTTCACACCATCTAATACCTGCCCTCATTGATTACCCCATCTGTCACCCCCTCCCCACCCCCTGCAGAAGCTGCCAGCCCTTCTCCCTCATGAATATAGAACAGTAGTAATCACTTAGATCTTCCGTCTGTTCTGCTCCTTTGTCTGCCCACCCTGGTTTCCTTAATCAGCACTGTCTGATTCTTGCAGCTCTTTTTTTCCCTAATGTGTCAGAAGTCCTTTTCCCCATCTTTGATTCTCTGAGCTAGCCTCTGTTTCCTGGAGGCCTTGGCTGCTCCACTACCCTTGGTAACTTCTCTGGACTTCCTCACATACTCATCCCTATCTTGCCCCCTCCTGGAATTCTTGTATTGAATGCTGCTTTTTTGTACTCACCTAATTGAAAACTTCCTTACTCATCCAGCTTGACTTTTTAGATCTTTGCTTCTTGCTCTACAGTTTGGTACAGGTCCCTACAGACTCCACAAGCTCCAATCTAGTTTTCTGATTTGCATCCCCATGAGATTGAATTCCTACCAGGTACTGTCCTAAGATTTCACCCATCCTATTAAAGTCAGCCTTTTTGAAGTCAACCACCCTCATCCCTGTACCAACCTCCTCCCTGCCCATGTTGAGCATGAACCGCACAGATTGTTTGTCACTCCCTGCCAGTGGGTCTACAACCCCACCTCCCTTACAACTTCACTGGTAAACAAATGTCTGGTGTGTGGAATAATGGTGGGTGGTACCCAATACGCATGCAGGGACTCTTCCTTAGTCGTTACATGCATGTCTTCACCACTATACCCCAACCCTCATGTATAGTCAGGGACTGTGGTATCTTGGTGTGAATGATGGTGCCATGGCTACCACCTCATTCAGCTAGTGGGAAGGGCATGTAGTGGCTAAGCAGGCATCCTGGCATGTGTATCTGGCATCACCCACCATAACGCCACACACCAGATCAGTGAAATTTATTTATTGTTTGTTTGTCTTTTTGTTTGTCTGTTTACCAGGTAGGTGCACTGATTCAGTGGACCATTTTCAGGCATGACCCAGGCCATAAAGATGGTATATAGGTAATACACACAATACACATTAACAAAGAAAAGTACAGGAAATAGAATACATTGATTATATTGAGTACAGCTACGTACAATTAGGTGCAATTAGGTGCAATAATAAAGTTGAAACACACTAGGGTAGCAACTAAAATGTGGATGCATTATACATGATGTACAAATTAGACTTATGATGACTGTTCCACATTGTACAATGGGACAGTTTAGTTTTTGGTAAAGAAGAATTAGGACTGTCTTTGAAATGTAGCCCATGACCCACCCCCAGCCACCCACTTGGGCAGCAGCAGGACAGGGGTGTGGGTGAAGCAGAGGTGTGGGTCAATCTTACAGAAGCAGCACATTTAAAGTTAAGTAAGTGTACAATACACATTGTGAAACTAGCTAACAACTACATAGTGCAGTTACAGTGTAGTTATCAGTAGTTACAGTGTAGTTAGTGATGCTTAAATGTATCTTTCGGAAATCACTCTCTCATGAAACTGCTGCAGTATAACATAATGGTTAAAAGCACTGCTCCCAAACCTGGAGAACTGGGTTCAAATCTAAGAGCCACCACTTGTATACTGTGCAACCAAAAAAAAAAAAGAACGTGAATAAACATGCAATTTAACATTGTAAATTGTTATACAATAAAAAATCATTAATGTACATAATTACTTATTGACTTTTAACAGTGCTGTAGTTGTTAAGAAATATGCTGCTTCTGTGGTATTGTTTCCACAGTTAATGCCTAACCAACATGTACTTACAAAGTAAGTACGCAGAAACAGACACAAAGTGTAAGAAGAAAGTGTAACAGTGCTGTAGTTGCTAAGAAATATGCTGCTTCTGTAGCATTATTTCCCACAGTTAATGCCTAACTAACATGTAGTTACAAAGTACTAAGTACACAGAAACAGACATTTAAAATAAAGTGTACAAAGAAAGGTGTAACTACTATACACTTATACTGAATGTCAATGCTGTAGTTTTGATGTGTGCTTTCCTTCAGAAATCAATTCCCCATGCACTTACTGCTTAATAAACAGGTAATCTAATGTTCTTAATTGCTATACAACTACACTGGTTACTTATACAATAAAAATAATCTACATAATGACTTATTGACTTGTAGCAATGCTGTAGTTACTAAGAAATGTGCCGCTTCTGTGGCATTGACCCACACCTCTTCTGTACCCTCACGCCTGGCCTGCTATGGCTCAGGTGGGTGTGGCATGGCTACATACCATGTGCTTTGCCATCAATCTGCTATGTGGAGTGGTGGTGGGTGGTGAAGGAAACACAGGTAAAGGACCCTTCCTGGTGTGTAGTTATACAAACCGCATGATGTGGTAGTTACACATGCAACCACAAATGTCTCTGTATAGGCACAAATTGGTTTATGTTGAAAGTGTTACTACACATGTAACAACTGTTGCAAAGTACAATAGAAAAATGGATTTATGTTGAAAGTGTAACAACACATGTAACAGCTGTTGCAACCGTAATTGCGATAACTGCCAGTTCATGCAAACTGAGTACAGTAACTACACTAACCTGCAAAAGTGAAACTAGTTAACTGCATTATAGTTCCATGTACTGTAATCACACAGAAGTTACATAGTAGTTACACAGTAGTTTCAGTGTAGTTAAGGGCACTTAAAATACAGTGTAACCCAATACATAATAAAAATAATTCTTACACAAAATATGTACAAACATTATGATTTTGCATATATTCTTTCAATTTGACAGAAATGGTCTTGGGTGTTGATGATGATAATCTAGCAGAAAGTGGGACAGTATTCCAGAGTGAGGTGTCTCAATAACCAAAAGCATTTTGTTCCATGCTTGAACATATGAAAGTAATGTTTAGAAGATTGTTCTGCTATTAAATGATGATGATAATACAAATTGTATTTTTATGCAGCTACATACATTTAGAGATAAAATCCCTGTTTCTAAACTATGACTAGTACAAAATACATAAATACATGTGGAACACACACATTAAAGAGATATACAACATGTATCTTGCATGTTACTTGTAAAAACAAATCTTAAAAATGATTTCATGCATAACAATTACAGAGGGGCTGCAAGGATTTCCTCAAAACATTTTGAAACCCTTTTATGGAGTTTTTAGCTTTTAGTTTTGTTACTATTCCATTCCACATCTTTGTCATACATGATGGCAGCATGGCTTCCCCAAATCTATTATAGACGCATAGGGATTTATTTAGTTTTTAACTCGGTAGGTGCACTAGCCATAGCAATGACTATTTTCAGGCATGACCCGGGAGGGTACAGTAAAAAACACTGGAACATTTTATTACAAGTATATGACATTAGGTATTTGGTACAGCAGAAATAGACAACATACAGGAATGGAAATTGGAAGTAATAATGCTGATGGTAGGCAGGAAGACAATAAGGCAAACAATCAATCAATACAAATACGGTTTTAGCATTGTTAATTCAGGGGTGAAATTACACCGACATTAAGACAGCAGGAAAATGGCAAAGCAGTATAGGTGTACGAAATGAGGGAAAGGAGTAGATTACTGAGAAGCTGGTGGAAAGAGGATAGGGTTAGGGTAGATTAGGCAAAGACAAGATGTAGGTTGGCTTAGTATATTTAGCTTGTATAGGCGTTACAAAAGTACTGAGCATAGAGAAGAGCCTACTTGTGTCGGGGGTTGATGTTGGTGTGAGTGAGTTGTGGGGGACTAAGGGGGCTTAAAGCAAGAGCATTTGTTAGAGACAATGAGATTACCACGTAGCTCTTTCATAAAACTGAAGTGTGAGGGAGCGGGGTGAATTGTTAAGGGGAGGGAGTTCCAGTATTGGGGGGCATGACAGGCAAAGGCTCTGACACCCTTGGAAGTATTGTGCCTGGAGACAGGAACAAGGGACCAGTCAGCAAAGCATAAGCCGTAACAGGATGACTGATGGAGAAAAAAATCTGCAAGTGGCTTGGGGATCTGTGTTCTTATAATGCTGTCAATGATAAAGCCAAGTGAGTAGAGCCTCGACACATTTGGTGGAAGCCATCTAAGTTCATTGTAGAGGAGGCAGTGGTGCTTCAGTCAGTTAGAGGGGGATGCGTAGTGGCAAATACTGTTGTAGGTAACATCTCACTTATGAAGACTTGACTTAAATGCAGTAGAATATGTAGCAACACCATAGATTAGGGAGGGTAGAAGTATCCCTGAGCAATGGCAAGCCTAGCAGAGGGAGTAAGCACATAGCTAGTACAGTAGATGATGCCCAGTTTGGGGTTAACTGACTTACAAGTAGATTGTGTGTACAGGTCATAGCTTAGTGATGGGTCCAGTTTGACACTCCGGTATTTAAAAGAGGTCACCACTCCAACAGAGGATCCATCCAGGCTGGAGACTTTAAAATTAAGGGAGTGTCTGAGTTTGAAATTTGTTCCATACAGCATAGCTTGGATCTTGGATTTATTAAAACTTTTCTGTGGTTAGTCAACCACTTTTGGGTTAGCTGGAAATCATGGGTAAGCTGAAGATTTATGTCCTCAGTGCTAGTTGCACTAGAGTATAAGACAGTGTCATCCACGTACAAAAGAGAGGTGGTCTTTGAGAGGTTAGAAGTGATGTCATTTATGAATATTGAGAATAGTAGTGGGCCAAGGATTGAACCTTGGGGCACACCAGTGTTTACTCTGGCTTTGTCTAAGATGGTAGAGTTGTATTTAACAATTTGTACCCTGTTAGATAGGTCGCTGCCAATCCAACAGACAACATTTGTCACAAAGCCTAGTGACTGTAGGGTGGTAAGAAGAATGTTGCGGTCAACCAAGTCAAATGCCTTAGTCATGTTAATGAAGATGTCACCAGTAAGTAGGCCAGCACCCATGGCTGATAAGGTCTATAATGTGAGTTTGAGGAGAGCTGTGGAAGTGATGTGACCTTTATGGAGTCCATGTTGAGCAGTGGTTAGATCATTTTCTGAAGGAATTCAGTTGTTTGTGTAGCAATGACTTTCTCAAGGATTTTCTGAAGACAGACAGGATAACTATAGATCTATAGTTTGTGGGGACTTTAGGGTCACCTTTTTTAAGTAGAGAGGTAATCCTAGCTGTCTTCCAGATGTCCGGGACATGACTTTGGTGCATAGACAGAATAAATATCCTTGCTAGTGGAGCAACTAAGAAAGGGGCAGCTAGTTTTAGTATCCTGGGTTCAAGATCATCAGAGCCAGCAGCTATGTTTTTGGAGATTTTCCTGAGTAATCCAAGGACTTCTCAGTGGGTAATAGCCTTAAGTAGAATTGGGGAACAGACACATCCATGGGGGCATGCGAGATTGGCAAGGGAGGAAGGAGAAAGTTAGCTTAGTTAAGTCATGGAATTGTGTATTATAGAAGTTGGCAATAGTCTGAGGTATGTCAGGTCTATATCGTTTGATCTCAAATTTTGCTTGCTACTGCTAGAAGACACTAAAGTCACAAGTTATCCTAAAGGAAGTTCAGTCCTAGATTTTATTAATTTAAAACTCCATGACAGCCAATTAAATATTATCTTTCCCACTGGTCTAAGCCAATCCAGTTTCTGGTATATTAAATAATGATGGGATTCCATAAGCACTACAACCTGCGAACCTGGCAAGTCTATAATAAGTCTGGTAGGAGGAGTCACGTGATGCAGCTTCTCCATATTGCTCCTGCCATCCCTGATCTACAAACTTCATTTTTGTCTACAAGCCCAATTTCAAACTAAAACTACACTTTCCCATGGATCAGAAAGTGTGGACACCAGAAAGGCTAAGTTAAAATACAGAGCATGGAAGCAGACATGAGAGCAGCATTACCAAAACACATGCCACCCCTGATGCCCGAGAAAGCAAGCAAGAAGTCTAGGCCTCAATCCTCAACAGCTGAACGCTCAGACAATGCAACACCAGAGCACAGTCTGCTCACACTGAATCATTTTTTGGAAGAATTCAGACCCTTTCGTGAGGAGATGAAAACACTTACCTCCAAGGTGAAATAAATTTCTTCAGCACTGGAAGAGATTTCACATCGCACTGCGGACAGTGAAGCAAGGATCTGCTCCCTGGAGAAAAGGCTAGACAAAGTCAATCTGGATCTTGTTCAGGCCTGACAATGAATGGTTCACCCAGAGGCTAAAGTGGAGTACTTGGAGGACCACAGCCAGCGAAACATAGAAACACAGACTTTGATGGCAGATAAGAACCACTTGGCCCACCCCGTCTGCCCATTTCCCTACCTATTGGAAAAGCTGCAGATTCTAGTTAACCAACAACCTACTTCCTGCAACCCCCCACTATATTTGCTTTATGTCTGTCCCATGCATGTTTGAAGTCCCCCCACTGTTTTAGACCCCACAGCCTCTCCAGGAAGGCGGTTCCATGCATCCACCACTCTCTCCTTGAAAAAGAATTTCCTCACATTACCCCTGAGCCATCCCCCCTCTCACTTTAAATTGTGCCCCCTTGTTCTTACACGTCTCTTTTTCTAAAAGATGCTACCCTCCTGGACTTTGTTGATTCCCTTGAGGTACTTAAAAGTTTCTATCATGTCCCCCCGTCCCTCCTTTCATCAAGGGAATACATATTAAGCTCTCTTAGTCTCTCTTCATATGGTTTCCAATGTAGACGCTGCACCATTTTAGTTGCCCTCCTCTGGACTGCTTCCATCCTGTCTATGTCCTTGCGTAGATGAGGTCTCCAAAACTTCACACAGTACTCCAGATGAGGTCTCACCAACTGTCTGTACAAAGGGATAACCACTTCCCTTTTTTTACTTGTGATGCCCCTCCCTATACATTCCAGTATTCCCCTGGCTCTCTTTACTGACTTCTCACATTGCTTACCGACCTTTCGGTCATCTGATATGACTACACCCAGATCCCTTTCCATTATTGTTGTTGTTAGTACCTCCCTGCTATTGTGTACTCTTCTCCTGGATTTTTATTTCCCAGGTGCATTACTTTGCTCTTCTTTGCATTGAATCTAAGTTGCCATATGTCTGACCATTCCTCCAACCTTGCCAAGCCCCTTCTCATCCTTTCTACCCCTCCTTGTGTCTCAACTCAGTTACAGATCTTTGTGTCATCTGCAAAGAGGCATATCTTTCCTTCCAGACTCTCTGCAATGTCACCTATAAAGATGTTAAAGAGGACTGGACCCAGTACTGAGCCCTGAGGTACTCCACTAGTAGCCCCCCTTTCTTCAGAATGTGTTTCATTCACTATTACCTTCTGTGTCCTGTTGTGCAGTCAGTTTGCTACCCAGGCTACCACTCTGGGACCCAGTCCCAGGCTCGCTAACTTAATTATTAATCTTTTGTGTGGGACTGTGTCAAATGCCTTGCTAAAGTCTAGGTAGACCATATCCTCATCCCCTCCCTGGGCTATTACTTTGGCCACTCAGTTGAAGAAATCAATTAGATTCATCTGACATGACCTTCCTGCTGTAAATCCATGCTGCTTCGGGTCCTGTGCCCCGTTGGCCTCTAGGTACTGAACAATTCTCTCTTTCAGAAGTGATTCCATCATTTTCGCCACCACTGAGGTCAAACTAACTGGTCTGTAGTT
This sequence comes from Neoceratodus forsteri, assembly GCA_016271365.2. NCBI lineage: Eukaryota > Metazoa > Chordata > Ceratodontiformes > Ceratodontidae > Neoceratodus > Neoceratodus forsteri. The sequence goes on from CM028131.1 coordinate 14,640,623, forward strand.
TCCTGCTTCTGCCTTGCTTCCACTTTTGTGAAGGGGAATCACATCTGCCCTTCTACAGTTCTCAGGTGCCACCCCATCTTCCCATGATTTGTTAAAAAGTGTGGCTAGTGGTGTCACTAGGTCCTCCCTTAGCTCTTTTAGGATTCTAGGGTGAATCCCGTCAGGCCCATTGCTTTGTCCACCTTGAGTTTTAGGAGTTCTTTCAGGACTCTTTCTTCTGTAAATGGACTGGCGTCAACCCCACTACCCAGTACTTCTGTTGTCTGGTTTAGTTAACTCCTCCTCTTCTTCTTTTGTGAATACTGAGCAAAAGTATTCATTCAGTATCTCTGCCTTTTCACTGTCTCCCTCTGCCCACCTCCCCTCTCCTTTATTAATCTTCACTATCCCTCCCTTAGTCCTCAAGGTGCTGGGGCCCTCTCCTTATGGGGCTTCCTACTTGATTGAATGAGCACACTGTGTCCTCCACCCAATGCCCCCAGAAGAGGCACTACCAAGAGCACTTATCTTTCATTTCCTTAGCTTTCTGAAGTGCCAGCATTTCTTAACTAAGGTCAAAGAGCTGCAAGAGGTTCACTGGGGAGACAAGGAAATAAGGATGGCACAGGATTTACCAGCATCTGTGCGCCAGAGGTGCATAGCATTTCACCCCAATGTCATGAAGTTGATATCAGCTGGTATCAAATTATGTATACTGTACCTGGCTAAGCTGCAGGTCCAGGTAAAAGGAGAGTGGAAGACTTTTGAGGAGCCAAAGGAGGCAGAACTGGAACTAGAAGAAGCGTTCCCTAATCTCTTTAAGCCCTGCTGATGCTGCTGAGGGCATTCATAGAAACAAGGTACTGTGCAAGCAAATTGAGCTGTTGATTTGTTGTTCCTGTACTGGCACCAGTTAATTAGGCACATAGAGAACAGTGAACATGATGTGTAGCCCCCAAAAATAGACTTTCTGTTTAACTCCATGGTAGAGCCTACTCAGAGGGGGACACTGAGGGATATGTCCGGGACTTTGACTGCAATCCTCTCGCCGAGTCTGGGAGTACATATACAATATATGGCTCTCTTGAAAACATCACTGGCTCCACAGGAAACAAAGACCGGGTGAAGCAATAAAGCCCAGAATTTGCTATTTTCTACTTTCGATTCGGATTTGTTTTGCCTGTTGTTGTCTAAAGTGGATGACCGGCCCTATGGGGATCTTAATTGAAACTGTTTGTCTCACAACAAATGTGCCCCATGAACTAACAGACACAGCCAGCTCATATGTCAGTCATCGTGCTGGAGAATTAAGACAAATGGCAATAACTGTACTTTAATGGCCAGAGGTTTAATGGTCTTTACTTTTTTGATTTTCTGGAAGCTGCATATATTTGTGTTCAGGATTGCTATAGGTTGAACAGGGAGACAAACAACTATGAGTTAGTTGGAAACTCATAAGTTTATTCTATTGTTTAAACAACTGGTAGTTCATCCTGGGTGGTAAGTTAGAAGGAGCTGTGTTTGTCATTTTTTTATTTCCCCTTTGTTTTATTTCTAAGCGGAGCGAAACACACATGGTAACAGGACACAGAAGGTAATAGTGAATGGTACACATTCTGAAGAAAGGGGGGTTACTAGTGGAGTAACTCAGGGCTCAGTACTGGGTCCAGTCCTCTTTAACATCTTTATAGGTGACATTGCAGAGGGTCTGGAGGGAAAGGTATGCCTCTTTGCAGATGACACAAAGATCTGTAACAGAGTTAATACACAAGGGGTAGAAAGGATGAGAAGGGACTTGGCAAGGTTGGCGGAATGGTCAGACATATGGCAACTTAGATTCATCACAAAGAGGTGCAAAGTAATACACCTGGGAAACAAAAACCCAGGTGAAAAGTACACAATAGCGGAGGAGGTACTAACAACAAAAATGGAAAGGGACCGGGGGGTAGTCATATCAGATAATCTAAAGGTGGGTAAGCAATGTGAGAAGTCAATAAGGAGAACCAGGGGGATACTGGGATGCATAGGAAGGGGCATCACAAGTAGAAAAAGGGAAGTGGTTATCCATCTGTACAGACAATTGGTGAGACCCCATCTGGAGTACTGCGTGAAGTTTTGGAGACAGAGAGCTTAATATGTATACCCTTGATGAAAGGAAGGACAAGGGGACATGATAGAAATGTTCAAGTACCTCAAGGGAATCAACAAAGTCCAGGAGGGTAGCATCTTTCAGAAAAAGAGATGTGCAAGAACAAGGGGGCACAATTTAAAGATAGAGGGGGGACTGTTTGGGGTAATGTGAGGATTTTATTTTCATGGAGAGAGTGGTGGAAACATGGAACCGCCTTCCTGGAGTGGCTGTGGGGTCTAAAACAGTGAGGAATTCAAACATGCATGGGACAGACATAAGGCAATTATAGTGGGGTGGCAGGAAGTAGGCTGTTGGTTAACTAAAATCTGGAGCTTATCCAGTAGGTAGGGAAATGGGCAGACTGGGTGGGCCAAGTGGTTCTTATCTGCCGTCAAAGTCTATGTTTCTGTGTTTCGATGTTTCTATGGCTCAGCTAAGTTTAATATTGGTCTCCAAACAAGCAAATGTCCAGTACTTAACATCTTCTTTTTTCAGCTTGTACTGTATTGCTCCTAAAAGATCATGATCCTGCTCTGACCATTCCTTTTAGGAAAACACAGTTTCACTAATGGAAGGTGCTTCCTGGACAGCCAGCAACGTGGTGCCTTAATCTGTAACAGCTTTCTCTCCCTTTTAGGTCAACAGGAAAATAGTTTGTATCCCTGTGCTGCTTGATGTCAGCTTATGGGACATTGACCAGGGAAGTGTGCCTACTGTATACAGTTTAAGATACTGGTATGCCACAGACCTCAACCCCTAATCAGGGACCTGCCCTAGTTTCTCTTTTTTTTGTTCCTAGTTATACTAATAGTCTTAAATCACATATTGTTTAATCTTTACAGTATCACTGTTAATATGGGGGAACCATAATCATGAGTAGTTTGTGAACTGGCGGGAGGGGGATGGGTGATAATTGGCAAGTAGATGCATCATCGACCAATGCATTGTTTTGTCGACAGGAGGGGAGTTTTGGCTACTGTGGATACGTTTTTGGGTAATTGGGGTGGAGGGTTGGAGAGGGAGATGGGAGAGGGGATAGCAACAAGGGAATCCAAAGAAGGGAGGGTAGGACAGTATCCTTATCACTATGGGCTATAGTGGAGCATTCTAATAACCTTGGTTCATCTCAAGGTAGTTTCCCCAAGTATCCAAACAGATGGCTGGTGGTCTGAGGACTCTGACATGGAATGTTAGGGGTGCCAGACACAAGGTTAAAAGATACCGGATCTTAAAACATCTGAAATATTTAAAGGGAGATATCTGCTATTTGCAAGAAATGCATTTGTTAGAAAATTAGGCCAATTTGTTCAGAAGACAGTATATAGGTCAGGCCTTCACAACTGGGAACAGCACTCAGAGCAGGGGTATTGCCATACTCCTTTCACAAAGAACTCCCTTTGCATATCTACAGGCTGTAAAAGACCCTAATGGTAGATATCTCATCTTGAGGTGGCTTTTAGACCATACAGACATGGTACGGGGGTGTATATATATATGGCCCCAGTATAGATTCACCGGTATTCTTCTCAGAGCTAACATCAGTATTGACCCCTTTCCTCTCTCTTCCCATGTTGTTGGGTGGGGACTGGAATTTTCCCTTCATGCCATATCTGGTCAAATCATATAGAACATCCCAAGGACTGTCCCCAGCTCAGAGAGCAATAAGAGAAATGGTAGACCAATTTGAGTTATATGACCCATGGTGGACACTAAGTCCTACAACCGGGGCATACATATTTTGCTTGATGATCCATAAAACCTCATTTGGGATTGATTATATTTTGGCAGGTAAGACACTGTTGATGGGTGTCATGGACTGTGGCTTTGAACCGTGGGTGATCTCTGATCATTCTAGCGCTACATCATTATAGATACCGAACAACAGAAAGAAACAATGTTGAAGGTAAATAACCAATTTTTAAAGGACGTTGATTTAGTTAAGCAACTGGTTAGGGCAATTGAATTATATACTGAATGCAACCCTAATTCAACAGGCAAGGTATAGAATGGGGTGCCCTAAAGTGTTTTATCAAGGAAGAATTGATCAAAATAGCAGCAAATAAGAAGCACAAGCAGGAGATGAAGGCAGCCATATTGCTAGACCAAATATGGGAACTGGAGAATAACTTGTTTCCATGATCTAGTGAGCAGACTAGAGAGACTCTTGTGAAACTCAGAGCAACCTATAATGAGTTGCTGAAGGAATGGGCAGAATACACCCTGCTCAAGACATGCTCTACCTACGTAAACCAGGGTGAAAAAGCTGGAGACCTTCTGGCCCTCAGAGTTAAAAATACAGAATCATCCAGACTAATTAAAGCTATTCAGTTGAGATTCAGTTGGCCCTTAAAACCAACCCCAAAGAAACTGCAAATGAATTTGAACAGTACTATCGAAATTGTATTTATTTATTTATTTGTTTGTTTGTTTATTTATTTAAGCGTTTCACCAGGAAGGCTGACTGAGCAGTCTACTGCTCGATTCCAGGTGCGTCCTGGGGGACGGGAGGTACAAACACAGTTGTACCAGGGATTCTTCACCAGACCCCCAAGTGAGACAAGTATACCAGGACTCAATTCCCCTACCTTCTTTAAGTGAGGCAGAATCTGACTCATTATTAACTCCCATCATGGAAGGGAAAATTCAGGAGGTGGTTCATAACCTGATCCTTGATAAGGCCCCAGGGCCTGATGGCTTTTCCCCTAACTTCTATAAGGTTTTCATAGATCAGCTGGGGCCCTAGCTGCATAAACATTTCACATATATGCTCTCCTCAGTTCACGCAGATCACAGGCTATCAAAAGCCTTGCTTATCATATTACACAAGCGGGAAGGATGAACAGGAGGTTACAAGTTAGAGACCAATATCTTTGCTCAATTATGACATCAAAATTCTTTCTAAGATATTGGCAAACAGACTTGAGAGGGTGCTTCCTTCATTAATAGGAGAGGCACAAGTGGGGTTCATGTCGGGCAGATCCTCAGCTGATCATCTCCGTAAACTTGCTCATGTTTTCTCTGCGTGCAGGGATTCCCAAGCTCAGGCAGTTCTGATCTCCCTGGATACAGAGAAAGCATTTGAAAGAGTAAACTGGTCCTTCATGTTTAGTGTGCTCTGCAGATTTGGTTTCCCAGCTTTGTTCATCCATCGGATTAGCACTTTGTATAGGGAACCAAGTGCTAGGGTTTAGTGTAATGGTGTCTCTTCCAACATCTTTTCCCTTATTTTCTGGTACTTGTCAGGGCTGCCCCTTATCTCCCCTTCTGTTCAACCTATACTGTGAACTCCTTTGTCACAGACTGAGGGCAAATCAGAGTATCAAGGGTATTATGCTGGGGAGGAATTAAGTCAAAGTATCTGCTTATGTGGATGATATTCTGCTCCACCTCACTCATCCCATAAGATCAATTAAGGCAAACCTTGAGACCATATCAGAACACAATAGTATGTCCAATTATAAAATTAATGCAAATAAAATGCAGGTTTTTGCACTCAATGACAGGACACATAGGAATGTTTTAGGAGATTTAGAGCTACAATGGGCCCTGAGGACCATTAAGTACTTGGGGATCCACTTAGCCAGAGGGGAGGAGAAATTAAGACAATTGAATTTACATGCACTGCAAAAGGTGATACAACAGGATTAATCTCAATGGGGTGGGCTTCCCCTGTCCCTCTGGGGGCATATTAGTCTAATTAAAATAAACATTCTTCCCTGCCTTTTTTAACCCCTCAACATGCTTAATCTATGGTTACCTCCTAAATGGTTTAAAAAGATACATAGAATCATTGTGGACTTCATGTGGAAAAATGAGTCCGAAGGATAGCATATCATAAACTTGCTGCTCCTAAACTTAAGGGGGGTTTCAAATTACCCCACTTTGGGTTGTACTACTGGGCCAGTCAGGCTAGCAAGTATTTACGGTGGCTCCATCCAGCTGAAGCATCCCATGCTAACCCTTATACTCCTACTGTACATGGTTGACAGTTGAAAAAGTGCAGCTAGAACAGAAGAACTTTTCCCCATGGCAACGCTACATATTAAAACAAAAGACCTTCCCAGAGAATGGCTTGGCTCCCAGATGGCCACGTCAGTGCAAGTCCATTACCAGCTTTGTTCCTTTATCAAGTATCTGCACACTGGCTTTGGATCAGCCTGTTCTGTCTAATCCAAACCTTAGAATTAGGCATCAAATCCTCAGTCCTGACAGCATGCCACAACTGCATGGAGTAAATTTAAGTAACCTATGGGAGGGAGAGTCTTGCCTAACACCACAGGGGATCAGGGATAAGTTTAGAATAGAAGCCAATATTTTTCTAAAAACCATTCAACTCAGGCACTGCATAACATCTAAAAATTGGATCTCAAGGTCAGAAGGAATGGTAGGTGGCCAGCTCAAATCCCTGGCCACTATGACCACACAACCCCATGCTGTTTCAAAAATATATCCCATTCTTTATTCTTTGGCTTTCCCACTGGTTGAGGGGGTTTCAAGATGTTGGGAACCTTGTTTTCCTAATAAAACTCTAGACTGGGGCAAGTTATGGAAGTCCTGTCATTATTTTGTTAGCCAGGATTGCTTGAGAGTGATGCAATTTGGCATACTGCATAATATGTACCTGACTCCGGTCAAACTGCATAAAATGGGCAGACTCCCCAGTTCTACGTGTTTAAGATGCAACCAAGCCGAGTGCTACCTGTATCTTATCTTCTGGAACTGCCCAAGTATCAAGCAGCTATGGAACACTTTCAAGCAAAGGGCAGCTCAACTACTTGGACTAACCAACCGCGTTACCCCAGAGATATATTTGATGGGTGAATACTCTGATGTAGAACCTTTGTAAAAGAGCCTGGCTCAAAGGTACTTGTAATCCTAGTTGTAATAAAATAAAAATAAAAAAACTCTGGGTTAGGAGTGTCCCAGAGGAAGTTCCACATGGCAATGACAGCCCTCACACTCAAAACCCTCATGCTGTTGCACTGGAAAGATGCCACAGTTATTTCATATGTCGAGTGGTTGCAGGAGGTTTTGTCCAACCTGAGAATTAAGAGAACTATTGCCAGTATCCACAACAGACTCCCTAAATATAAAAGAACCTGTGGTAACCTTGATGCCCTGTATAGCATTTGAACCTTCCCCAGGTGCAGCACTCTGTGTGAGATGCCTCATTGCAACCTCTGACATGCTCAAGGTACTGCTAGATAATGGATGACGGGGGGGTGGACTGGGAGGTAGGAGGGGAGAGGGAGGTTAAGGGTAGGTAGCTTAGGTTGTATGTGAACTGCATATTTCTGTGTTGTACTGTTTTATACAGCTGTTGTATGCAACTGTAGTCTTTGTATGTTTTTGGTTTGGAAAAATTTAATAAAGATGGTAAATTTAAAAAAAATTCTTATCGACCTTCTTTAACAGTTGTTTAGTTGCATTCATATACATCATAGAACCATATTCCAGTATAGGAATTAACACTTGTTGTATTATTTTCTTTCTAGTAGTTTTAGTAAAACAATTTGAGATTCTCCTCAAAGCTCCCAACCTTTGATTTATTTTGTTGGTCATTGACTCAATATGCTCTTTAAGGGACAACGTGTTGTTTAGAAAGATTCCCAAATATTTATAGCATTCTGTGTCAATCATCTGCTAACCATTATTACATTTTAGGTTCAAGCTTTTTACCTTCTGTTTACCTCCCTTAGACACCAAAGGCCTAATTCTAAGATGCATGGCATAACTCGCTGGTGAACGTCAGTTGTGACATATGCTGCTATGCCGGGGACCCTACACCATATTCCAGAACAGGCAGGGTCCCTGGTGACGATGACCTGTGACTTGTAGCACCTCCAGCATTGCACCACAGGAAGTGTGCATCTACACCTGTTGCTTCAAGCCACAGTACCACCCTCCAGCAGGGCCCAGGATGCATGGCACAGCCTCCCTGCCCCCCCACCCTGACACTATGGCAGTGCCATGCAGGGTTGGTGGGGGTGCCGCTGGAACTTCATGGTGTACATGGTATGAATGCCAATGGTGGCATGATGGTGCACCGGGCTGTGAACTGCCCTGCAAGGCACTGCCTGGGGATCAGAGCGTGGGGTGCCAGCAGCCCACAGAGGGATGCCCTGCCACTGGGGGATGGATGGATGGGGGCCTCAGTGGGACTGTGGGAGGGGCTAGTGTGGCACCAGGCACAGAGATGCACTCACTGTGGATATAGCATACAGTTAGGTCAGCTATTAGCTGGTCTAACTGTACTTAGACCAGTATCTACCATGGCCATCTGGGAATAGCAATTTGGTAGTCCATCAGCTGCCCTCCTGGAACTGGGCCATACCTGCTGCCAGAAACCCCCCTTGCACCATCTCATTGGGGGTTTCTAGCATAGCCCACGTTTGGTGCAGGCAGCCTGCATCAAGTCACAGTCTGCCTTCTGGAATAGCAGGCAGCATAATGCATGTAGCAAGGCGTGACTTGCACCATTGGGTTTCGTGCAAATCACCTTGCGCCATATGTATAGAGTTCTGGAATAGGGCCCTGAGACCATACCCTGCATTTTCTTGCTGTTCATTAAGAGACTCAAATCTACAAATTGTTTATTCATTTATTTATTGAAATGTTGCACCAGGAAGGCACACTTAGAAACAAGTTGCTCATCTTCTGGTGTGACCAGGGATCTCCTGGTGTGACCTGGGACCATGACTCCATTCTAGTAAAATTTTCCTGTAACGTTTGCCCCAGTAAGGTCAGCCTGCCAGCAGATGCCACTAAAATTGTGTTATCAATGTACAGCCTGACTCCACTGTGTCTCATCAAGCCAAGTAGCTGGTTAATGTATATGTTGAAACACAAGGGGCCCAAAGTGGACCCCTGTGGGACTGCTCTCTGTACTGTTCTTAAATTTGATGTTATATTTCCTTGCGACACATGTTATTTCCTGTTCGTCATACAGGACCTAAACCATCCAATGGATTCCACCTGGACTCCCACTGAATGCAGTTGTTGCAATAAGATCTTATGATTAACCAAATTGAAAGCTTTGCTGAGGCCCATGAACACAGCCCCCGTGCCCTTCCTTTCATTCATTGGTGTTGCCACTAAGTTTATGAAGTCCACTAGGGCTGTGTTCCTTAACTTCCCCACCCTAAATCCATATTTGTTATTTGTTAGTAGATTATGATATCCTAGATAATGCATTAATTGTCTCTGTACAAACTTCTCTTAGATTTTGGATAGAAGTGGGAGAAGAGCAATGGATCAATAATAGGTGTGAGTCAAAGAGTCTACCCCTTTAAAGATGGGAATTATCTTTCCTAGCTTCCAGATTTTTGGGAAGGTAGAAGAACAGAAGCTCCAGTTAAATAGACACATCACTGTTGGAACAATTATGTCTGCTCCCAGCTTTAAAAATCTTGCCTCCAGTCCATCCAGAGACCTTGCTTTATTCACCTTTAGACATCTTAGTTCTTTCTCAACTCCTTTTACTGCAAGGGTTCTAATGTGAAAACTAGGTCTTGAACCCTCTACTTTCACATTTCCCAGTATCACTGGAAGTGATGTATTGGCTTTCAAATGGTCCCATATTTGTTGTACTCAGTTCTGGTAAGTCTGTAAAATCATTAAGAGCGTTTACCACTTTTTGTTAGTCCCCTATTATAACATTATTTTGAATTAAGTTTATTGAAGCCCTAGAGCTTCCTGAATTCTGAAGCCAATTTATTTTTTGCGAAAATTGTCTGGAGTCCCTGGATTGCCCAATATGTGACTTGTATTATATATGTTTTGTGACCTTTATCATGTTGGTACCTTTGTTTCTCCACTCCTTAAAGTTATTCCAATCCTGTGTTTCCCTGATTCTTCTAAACTGTTTCCATAAACATTTTCTAATTCTGATTTTTTTCCTAATTTTGTCATTAATATAGGGTAATGGATTTTTAGTCTTGATTTTTGGACCTTGGGAGCATGTTTATTTATTTATTACTTCTAACATAACATTGGTAAATTTTTGGACCGCCATTTCTAATTCAAGAATTAATACCATTCTATCCCATCTAGCACTACACAGTGAATTTCTAAGAGCTTCCACATTAAACTTCAAGTCTATTGCCCAGTATGCTAAGGGTTCAGGTTTATGAGTGTTTTTTAACTCTGTTTGACATTGTACATGAAAGTGATCCCCTATATTTAGGGGCATCATCTAAATTTTTCTTACTACCAGTTCTGAAGAAATAAAAACTAAATCTAAAATGGAACCCTTGTTTATATCTTTTGTACATCTAGTTGGTTCACCCACAATGTTCTTTGATCCTAGGGTATCCATGCTTTCCCCCAATTTATTTCTTCATTTTTGTGACCAAGCAGCATTAAAATCTCCTACCAAAATTAAAATCTTGTTATTTACGTTATCAGATATTTTCCCTGCTAACAGTTCAAGATGTGCTGTCTTTGTCTTTGGTGGTACATAAATTGTACCAACCACTACTTCATATAGCATTATTTCTATCAACAGGCATTCAATTCCTTCAACATTTTATTTATTTATTTAGGGATTTGGATCATACCTTTGAGCACAGAGCTCTTTTACAAAGGTTCTATGTCAAACAGTGACAAAGACAACAATAACAAACAGTTTACATACAATACTCGAACAGTGGGTAGCTATTATACAATAAGGTTACAATTTCATTCATAGTACCAATGGTGATAGTACAGCATCAAGAGCATTCAACTAGGGTAAAGGACAGTGTTTATATGTAGTGAAGGAAATAAAGAGGTGTGACACCTAGTGTGAGAGTATGAGGAGGAGTCAAGGTGAGGGGCAGGGGAGACTGGGGAGGGGGAGAATGGGCAGCCAAAAGAAGTGGCTTTGTCTAGGAGGTTGGGAGGTAGTGGTAGTAGGTTGGTTTTAAGGTTTATCCAGTGGGAGAAAAGGCACAGGGGGGAGAGGAAGACAGAGAGATAGAGCAAGAGGGAAGAGTGGGTGTAAAAAGGAAGGGGAAGGAGAAGGAGAATGTGGATGAGTTGCCATTATCGGTGTTAGAGTCCTAGTGGCAGTCACAAACTGTCCTAGTAAGAAGGTGTTGCCTTAGGCAATTTTTGAACAGTGAGATGCATTGGGAGTTTACAATGCGCACTGGGATTTCATTGAGCCATTAGGTGTCCCTATAGCTGAAAACACGCTGTCCCTGCACAGTTCAATGGAAAGGTGTTGATAGGGTCCCCCTCATCCTGCCTCCGGTGGTATAGCTGGTAGCACTTGCTGTTAGGATGCTAGAAATGCATGGGGCAGTTTTACCCATTAGCGCCTTTTTTACAAGGAGACATGTTTGGAATATAATCCTGTTCTTTAGTGGCAGCCAATTGGTCTCCTTGTATAAGGAGCAAGTGTGGGTATTTTGATCTGCAGCCATTGTGAGCCTACATGCCTTGTTGAGGGCAATGTGAATTCTTTTTAGTGCAGTGTCTATTGCTGCACCGTAGACCACCAGTCCATAGTCGATGGTAGAAAGGATGGAGCTGGAGACTGAGAGATGGAGGGCCTCTGGAGTGAGATACTTTTTATGCCTATATAGTACACCCAGCTTGGTTATCTGAATATACAGTATAATGTGGCCCTAAAGTATCTTTAGTAACAGGATAACTCCCTCCCTCTCCTACCCCAATCTTTTTTGCCATTGTATAACCTGCAATCTGCTCCTCACTATTACTAATACCAGTGTGTAGCCACGTTGTTTGATATGTCCATTATATCTGGTTGCTTGCTTTCCACCCAGACTCTGAAAACATCCATTTTATTAACCAAGCTCCTCACATTTTCATGGATTATGTAAATGCCACTCACCAATGTGGGCCTGGGGTTTGCCTCCACATCTCCATTAATAGCCAACACTAATGCAAGCATTTGGCTGGTCACCCTCAATCTGTGGCTATATACACCTGTAGTTATTGTTATTGGTTCCCCTGTGTACATTTTTCATTCCTTCTTGAAAGCATTTCTCCTGTATATCTTACTGTACTTTCTGATTTTTATAATGCATTGTGATTTATGAAATACCAATCATTTGTTTTGCTGTAAGTACTGCCATCTGATTCCCACCCTCTTTGAATCCCACATACAATTCTGCACAGAACCAGCCCTCACAGTCCAAGATATATTTTCATTTTGAATAACGTACCTGCTGATGTAATCCTCCCAGTATTAAATAATTCTCACCCCTTTCCCCACTTCCCCGGCTGACTTTGGCAGATTCCTCCGTACTCTGCCAGAGTACTCAGCTGGAGGAATCATGTAGGAATCCGTGTAGAGAATTATCTTAAAGTCAAAACATTTTAATAAACACAGAGGTTTTCTTATTTTTATTAGGATTTTGGATGCAAAATTAGACAGAAGTAACTCTACACTATGTTCTGGTTACAGCCATCCTAGGAGTTTATAGTCAGTGCAATGATGAGATCTAGATTCATGGGAAAATGCAAATTTAGGAACTTTATGTGACAATGTTCTTTTTTGGCTGAATCAGTTTTTGCAGCTGCATCAATTACAATAGATCAATATTCAATCAAGGGTAGTTTATTGCTCAGGGCAACTCTTATTCTAGTGTCTACTGTCAAATGTTTCTGAATATGATAGACAACTTAACGCTTAGTGAACTTTGTTATTGTATTTTATTCAAATGACTGTACAACATAAGGACTGTATGACAAAAATAAGAAAATGTGATTTTCGGGTTTCCAACCTAAAACATCATCCTTAAAGCAAATCAGGGGTGGACTCTTCCTTGGCATTGTCAACCCTAAAGCTCACCCACTGTGGTAGCAAGAAAGCTAAGATGAGATTGACAAAGGTATATGTGTTTCAGGAGTATATAGAATGGGGTGAGCTTTAGGGTTAACAAACCAAAAGAAAGATTTCACCATGATTTGCTTTAGGGGTGGGTGGTGTTTTTTTGAGTTCTTTAAACAGGAGCAGCATACTAAGCTGAAAGCTTTTTTACAGGTGCAACCTGGAAGCACACGAAAGTTAAGTGACTTGCTCAGGGTCACACAGTATGTAAGTGGCAGCTGTGGGATTCAAACTCAGGTCTGGTCTGCTGGATGTCACCAGATGTGCAGCCCAGAGCCTTAAACCACTGTGCTATACTGCTTTCCTGAGTTTTAGAGTTGGAAACTCTATAATCACATGTTCTTACTTTTGTCACTGTACTTTTAACCCTAAATAGAGCATTAATTGAGCTTTCTGTGAAGAATGTCATTACTTTTTAAGATAGACTAATCATATCCTCATTTGCCTGTGGGAGCGCAGGGCCTACTGGGCCATTCGCTTCCATCCCTCCATAGATGCAGACATATATGTTGCTGTGGAAGCCCAGGGCACTCTAAGCCCAGTGTATGCATTAATACCAAACAACAACCAAATTGTCGGCATAGCATTCTCATCCCTCTACCACATGAAACCTGTAATTAAAACTTTCAAATCCTCACCAAAATATCATTCTGCAGCATGGTAATGTCATTCCATGCCACAAATGCAAAAACAATTTATTTTGCCAGGATCTGAAAAATTAAAACTGTCACATTCATGAGGTACTGTAAAAAACAGGCTATGTTGAAAAGTTGGTGTCTCAATATTTAAAATCAGCAACATTATGAGTGAGTGTAAAACATGTCAATTTATGTGCATAACATTGCCATTTTTACATACTGTAACCTCACATTTTCAACTTAACCTTCTTATAACCCCAACTCATGAACAAGAGGGGTGAAAAATTTTAACTCCTTCCTGCGAGGTGATTTTGACAAGCTATCATGAAATCACTTTTCCAGGCAGAGTTCCATCATTTCACGTTCACTGTTCATGAGTTGGGTTGACAAAAATTACGTGTTAAAAATGTTGGGTCAAACTATGTAAAAATGGCAAAGTTATGCATCAAAGTTGAAAACCCCACTGAAATACATTGAACTGCGCTTACCTTATTTTCTCATATAGCAGTCAGCATTTCCAGCAGCAAGACACGTCTTTAATCAGAAGGTGGGTCTTCGTCCTGGGACCTGCATAGGTAAGTGAGGATGTGTATGGGTGTGGGGGAGGGGGGTTTTTGATCAGCGAGCAACTTTTTTTTCCCCGGTGTAACAACAACAACAAAAAAAGACATCGAAGAGCCTTTTCTTTGTTATAGGCAGGATGGTGACCAGAGGGTTGGGGGTTGACACTAGACACCAGTGAAAGAAAAAATAATACGGGGACAGTGATGGGTGGGTAGGCGGGTGGTACCACTAGACACCAGAGGAATAATAAGCAATATAGGGATGATGATTGGTGGGGGGGGGCAACACTAGATATTAGGAAAAAAAATAATTATGAGGATGTGGTCACACATAGTACTGCCCATTATAGCTGTCAGTCATGTTAAACAATAGCAGCCAAATAGCGGCTAACCAAATTGATTAAAGTGCTCACCGATAAAACAGCTAAGCCATAGATGCAATGGTGCTCAGGTTCCAAAAGGATCGTAATTAGGCAGCCAGTCAGTTCTATGTCCGCACAATCAAGATATGTACGACAGTCATAAAGATAGCAATGGTGCATATACGATAACATAACATGCATGATAATTTGACATTTGACCCTCTCATACCCAATCCCAAAATTAATTCAGATGACCAAAAGTAACAAAATGGGACAGCAGCAACCATAGCTACGCTTCTGAAAATTAATGATGAAAATCTGACCACTAAAGTGCTGCCCATAGGTTCATGTATGATTTCTATGTATAGTTATGCAGTCCTTCCTAGTTCCTTATTATTGAAGACCCACTTTCAGTGCAAAGGTCTGGCTTGATTATATCACCCATAAACTATGGCACAATAGGTTATCAATTCAAGTTATTTCCCTGTAAAATAAATGTGCTTAGTACATATATATATACATATATATATATATATAAATAAACTCATATATTTGTATAATCTCTTTATTGATAGAGTTCATGTTTACATCGACATATAAAAACAATTACGAATCTATGTTCTTATTACTTCATCTACATGTGCACTTTCTCTTGAATCATTAAGACGACATCACTTAGATAGCTAGAATCGATACCTGGTTAAAAATTTAACTATAAGATTAATCCTTTACTTTTCATATCTCTTGTGGTTCACCTATATGCTCCCCCCGGTGGGCATCATGCATCTAACCATACTGTCTCTCAGTCTGGTGCCTTCCTCCTCCTCTCACTTGCCCCTATCCCTCCAGCCCTTCTTGCATGGCCAAAGCCTCTGCTGCTTTCAAGGAGTCCAGATACGATACCCAGGTGTGCAGAAAGCCCTCCCCTCTTTCCCTCACCATGAGTGTGAACTTCTCAAGTGCTAAAGTCTGCAGGGACTGGGTGCACCATTGTTGCAACGTGGGGGTTGTGTTTGAAACCAAGGTATTCTGTATACAATGTCAGGCCAATACTAGAAGTACTCTAGCCCACCTGGGGAGTGGAACCCACTCCTCCACACCCAAATTCTTCAACCCAGATAAACACAGCATGGGGTCAGCCTGCAGTGTTCTATCTGCCATCCTTACTACCTCCAGCAAGACTGCTCTCCAGAACACCTGTAAAGCTGGACAAGACCAAATGGAGTGAAAGTACGTCCCCACTTCTTCTTGCATCTTCTACATAAAGGTGAGGTTGCAGGATGGAAGTTGTGCATTATTGTGGGGGGAAGTACAGTTTATTGACAAATTCATAGAATGCTTCCTGGAATTTATTGTAGAACACTATCCCCATATGCAGGGTTAGCATTGTTCTCCAATTGTCTTCTCCTATCATTACGCCCATATCTCTTTCCCACAACTATCTAGTATTCTGAGTCAGGTTGGGTATATATTGTTTCCCCATCCTTGCAGCCTTCTGAATAAATCCTTTGGGGTCACTTTTGGCTTGGTATATTAGTTGTTCAACCTACTCCAACTTTGGAGTTCCTAACTGATCCCTCCCGAGCCTTCTCACATAATCTTGGAGTTGAAGATGCCTCAAACAATTATGCTTATCCAGGCCCAGAAACTGTTTCAGGTCCCCAAAGGTACACAACCCCCCCCCGGAAGAGGTGTCCCACACTTATAATCCCCTTTATTTCTCACTAGCTGAACCCGGGGTCCTTTAGCAATGTCATGAAGAAGGGGTTCCTGGCTACTGGTAGTAGCAATGTGTCAACATCCCATATCTTCCTTATTCACAGGATTTGTTCCCACCCATCCAGGACCACTATTACCATTGGGTTCCTTTCCCCCAATGTACAATATACTCTACATCCTTGCTTGGCCAAATAGGCTGTCACCCTACCGAGACATCCAACCTGTTCCAAGTCTATCCAGCTTGCCACCCTCAGCCGGTTTACCCAGTTGTGGATGTACCTCAGCTGAATGGATATGTGATAATTCCGTAAGTCCGGAAAATTCAAACCACCTTTACTAGTCTCCACCTTCAGTCTCTGTAAGCTTTCCCTAGGTTGTTTCCCTTGCCAGATAAAGAACAAGAATGCCACCTCCACCCTCTTGATATCGTCCCTAGTTAACCCGATATGCACCATCTATATTACGTAAAGGATCCTTGGTAATATATTAATTTTTATTAAATTAACCCTTCCCAGCCAGAAGATAGGCAAGGGGTCCCATTGTTGCAGATCCATTTCTACTGATTTGATTATGCACGAGTAGTTCAGCTCATATATCGAGCCCAATATCCTCCCCACCTGGATGCCCAAATACGTGAAACATTTATTCACCACCTTTAACCCCCATGTCCCTTCCCCTGCACCTCCTGGAATACACAGCAGCTCTGATTTGCTAAGATTAATTTTGCACCCAGAGAAGTTAGCAAAGGTATCAATCATACCTAATAAAGACAGCATTGTTACCTGTGGGTTTCTTATGAATAACAGCTTATAGTCTGCATATAGGGTAACCTTATGGTGAGTATCTGTTCCACCCTGTACCCCACTAGTATCTCTGCACTGCCTAATTGCCAATGCCAGAGGTTCCAGAGCCAGTGCAAACAGTAGACGAGAGAGAGGACACCCCTGCCCCATTCCTCTAGACAGGTCTAACTTTTCAGAGAGAGTGCCATTTATCAGAATCTGTGCTCCAGGGGATTCATACATTGCTTGCATCTACCTGATAAAGATGTCACCCAGACCCAACCAGCATAGCACCTTAAACTGGTTCTCTCATTCCACTTGGTCAAATGCCTTTTTGGCATCCACTGAGATTATATAAGTCTCTTATTTCAACCGGTTTGCTCACCATATTACATTGAGCAAGCGGCGTACATTGTGATATGATAGGCGTCCCTTTATAAACCAAGTCTTCTCAAGGTGAACAAGGTCCAGTAGGACCCACTCCAGTCTGAGGGCCAACACCTTTGCAAGATTTTTGAGGTCACAATTTCATAGGAAGATAGGCCTATAGGAAGCACCTTCATCAGGTCTTTATCCAGTTTAGGGAGTAGGCAGATAACCACCTCAAGTGTTTAGTATATTTTAAGATGTACATTAACATTCATAGTTTAGTTGTTTTAAATGAATGCCTATCTGCTAAAAACTTTAGCACATTCTTTTGGTGTATAAAAATTTTAACAAGAAAACTTTTACATTGAATACATCTTTATAAAAAAATACTTGCACAAAACTGGGGAGAATTAATGCTTTATGAATGTAATCTTCTGAATTATTGAATGTAAAATTTAGTATTCCTAAAAAAGAGATTATAGCAAGACTGAAACAAATAAGTAAAATCCACACCAAGGGACTCGTCACATTGTTTTAAACTGTAGCAGTACTTTTACTTACATTGTTTACAGTGCAACCCTCCAGATACTGATTTAGGACTCACAACCATGTTATTTTAAGTTTGCAATAGCACAGCCAAACAATAGGGAAACAATCCTTTTATTTAAGAGAAAGGAACAACTGTGTTCTGAAACTCATCTGGACTTGCACACACCAACTACGATTGTGAGCTGTCGCTTTCTTTATATGGGTGGTGAGTGCAGGATTTTGGGTATTTTTATCCATGCACCCCAACCCTGTGTGAACCTTTTCACTTGCAAACTGACTTATTTAACCTTTGATGCCCTCCTTTATTTACAGTGCAGAGACAACACTTTTTTAATAATTCATATGTTTATTAGTTTTAAGACTAAATGAACATCAAGATGACAATAACAACAAGAACAAGTAACAATATAAATGCCAACCAAGATGAAAGATAACAATGCTATACTAATGTCTACATTTCTAATAAGTCAGTACTATTGCAATAAAAAGGTAACTAATTATGTGAACTACTAATCAGTCATTTAACCCCCTTATGTTTGCCAACTCAAATATAAAAAAACTTACATTTTATTGCTTACTACTTGGAAGCACTTGTGATGCCTATGAGAATAATACTATAGAGTCAAATGCACCCACTCTTTGCAGTGTTACATAGAGATTAACAAATATGTATCTCAGGGGTGGTATAGAACTAAATTCTAATGTCAATGATAATCAGCTCCTCATCCTTCTCTTTCATCTTTTCCCTGTCCTCCACCTTACCCTCTTCCATCGCCTTTTATAACCCCCTCTGCCACTTTTCTCCCTCACTCCCATGCCACTCTTCTACTGAGTATTATGCACCCTCCTGGCTCACCGTCTTATCATGTTTCTGCTAATGTAAATATTGTATCTGGGTTATTTACTGTAAATATTGTATCATACCTGCATGTTATTTTATGTCAGTCTTGTTATGTTGTGTATCTTCATACCTTTGCTACCACTGGTGTTATTTACATTATTAAGTGCCCTGCTTGCATTGTAATCCCATGGCTGTATGCCTCGGGGCGACCCTGAAAAAGGGACTGTAATTATCTCAGTGGACTTACCTGGTTAGCAAAACACAATAAATAAATAAATAATATGTCGCTTTAATTAGATTTACAAACGAACATGCCTGTTGTTCAAAATAGACAAAGGCATGCTCAATAACTCAAACAATTACTTGCCAGTGACTAACATAATAACAATATTAATATTAATGTTGACATAAAATGTAATTTTACCTTATGTACTTATAATATACTGCCGAAGAGAGAACAATCTTAAGCAGAAAGGGAGCAAGAATTAAGCACAGATTATACAAACATGAAAGAAGAAACACAAAAGGAAAAGCTGCAACCTGAAATGGTATATCCATTCCTTAAAGCTAAGAAATGCAGGATTCACAAGGATCCCTCCTAGTAACCTTAGTCATGTGCAGGGGGACATGATTAGTCTGCCAAACTATAAGGAAACTTCACACTAGGTTAAGAACCCCTTCCAAACCTGATCAAACCACTCATATTGCACAGAGCTCTATAAGATATTCTCTCATTATTCGCAAGTCTAAGCATTCCCTCCACCCATACCTCATATGTTGGAAAAACAGAAGAGCACCATTTATGTAAAAGAAGCCTCTTGGCCTCAACAACGGTGGCCACAAACCAGGCTTTTTGTGAGAAGGTGGCAGGCCCTAACCACTGAATATTACCTAAAACTAAGAGCAAAGGAGCCACATGTATTGGGACACGGAGGATAGCCTCCATAGCTGTTATCATCTGACCGCACCAAGCAGTTAAACCAGGACAGTCACACAACAAATGGAGTATAGTATGTCTTGCCTTATTACAGTACCAACTGTGAGCATGAAGCAGAAGACCCATGATAGTAAAAGAGGTTTCATGGCATAAAAGCAGAGTTTTTAGCTGCATTAAAGGGGAACTGTCATCAATAGGATTTTTTAATGTATGAAAGCCCATAAAAAGCTAATGTGATTGAGTCATTGTGTTGATCTGAGAAACTTTGCAGTCCAGAGTTATTCATATGTAAATCACCCTGTAATTAAGGTCTGGTGACAGCCATATGTTTTGGGCTCCTGACAGGAAATTACATCACTGAGGGTCTAGATCCTCCTTTGACTGTATTTAATACAACTGGTTAAACAGGAAATCAACTGTTTTATAAAGTGTGTTTTAAGGTGTTATTACAACATTTTCTACACCTATAATAACTATTTTGTATCTGCATTGAAACTAGTGAATTATCACCTTTACATTTCAAACTTTTAGTAAAAATAATCCATCTTTAGAATTGCTTTAATCTGAACTATATTGCCAGTGCTAGTTGATCATCAAAAATGACACATCTCAAGGCTGGCTCTGTTGTGCCAACAGGTATATTGGGACCCCATATCAGGGTTTTTAATCCCTGGCTGTGTTCATCTCAGTACAGATTTCTGGGACTGCCACAGCACCAACTTTGGTCTTTTTCCATTCCCCCTCTCGCAGCCTTTTCTTTTACAGTTTCAAGTGTGAACTCAGGTCTACAAAATGCAAATGTGGCTAAGTACCTACTGGCCTGGCATCAAGGGGCCAGCCTTGAAATGTGTAGGTTTTGATTATCAGCTGGCAGTACAGCTGTGAACAAGGTTCATTCATCCATCAGAATGAGTTTTGAGCATGTGTTAAAAATTTGAAAATATTATATTCTTTCTATCCACAATTGACTGAAAAGAACAAAATAGGAGACAATTACTTGTTTATAAATTGCAAAAACATATAGATGGACAACACTGTTAAACCATGCATAATCGGAAATGCATTATTAAAATATAGATTAATATATGGGTGAGTGTGTGTAAGCAGAATTTTACACAAACCCGAGGTGTGGGATGCAACAAAACCTTGAGGATTGCATTGCACACCGAGTATGTGTAAAATTCTGTTTTTTACACACACACGCATGCGTGTATACACACACACACACACACACATATACACACACACATTATTTTATTTAATTAATGGTGATATTTTTCCCTATTAGCACAGTTCAGTTAGTGCAGCACTTCTGTCAGAGATAGACACAAACATAAATGCACACACACACACACACACACACACACACAGCCTGTCTCTCCCATGTGTTGTTTTCTTTTTTCTTTACATTACAGTGGTAATGAGATTCTGGAAAGTCACGGTCTATCAGCATAAGATCAACCAGATTGATTTATTTTCATTTTCAAAACAGGATCAACTAGATAGATATTTAAAAATATATAATGTATGGTAAGTGCCTATTAAGCACCATAATCAGCAGTCACACAGCTTTGTTATGCACTGTTTAGAATTTAAAAGTTGTTAACCACACTTCGGAACTTCCAAACAGTGGCATAAGAAAAAGGCATAATTCTCACACATAGAATGCAAACAGTGTTTGTTTGACCATACACTACTATAAAAGATGATGGCTGGGAATCGTGTGACAACCACGCTGAATATTTTTCCGGTGTAAGTTGCTAGGGCAATAGAACTTTCCTTTAGCTGCGCCTCTCGAGGTTTCACTATGTTGCCCTAGCAACCACTCGAGGTGATTACAGTGTGGTTGTCACCCGATCCCCAGCCATTATCCTCTACATAATGTATGGGTAGCCCTTATTACCCACTGAAAGTAAGCTGTTCACAACCTTGTCATCCCACTGTTGTGATGTCAGAACTGAATAAACCTCTCTCTCACCTATGTCATAGCAATGGGTTTACAAAATGGAATGCCAGTGTTAATTAAGCAATAAGGCATGACAGGATGTGAGTTATTGGGGATTTAAATCCCTCAATAACCCACATCCTGGAATGCCTTATTGCGATTATACAATGGACCCTTGTGTAAAATAAATTTTAAATGTGTTTTTTATAAATGCCATTTCTCAGCCGTGGGTTATTACAGGATATACCACAATCATGTGATGTGTTTTGACCAATGAGGTTACAGGATTTTCATACCCCATTATATAATTAGTATTCAGCATGCCCAGAATGTGACTGTTAGTCTCAGTACAGTTTTAAATAATATTCCAATTGTCACAGTTTACTGAGCTTAGCAATCACCATATCTGATAGAGAATTTTAACTCTGGTGCTATTTCATCCTGCTGCAGTTCAGTCTGTGTATCCTAATAAATTGTTTTCCTATGCAATCATGTGGCTATAGTGCAGATTTATTAATAAGGTAAAACTAAATTACTTGTGTTGGGGGGGGTAATTTCTCACGTTGAGTCCCATACACTATAAATGACGATGCCTGATGTACAGATGATAACATAGAAACATAGAAACATAGACTTTGACGGCAGATAAGGACTGCTTGACCAATCCAGTCTGCCCATTTCCCTACCTACAGGATAGGCCTCAGATCCTAGTTAACCGACAGCCTATTTCTTCCTACCCCCCATTGGTGTAATTGCTGCTCATGGTTACTAGGGCAATGGTAATCCTCTCAAACTGTGCTGTCAGGCATTATCCTCTATTTAAAATCTTACTTGTCTTAGTGTGGGGAAGCTTGAGTGCTGGTACTGGTGCTCGGTAATGGAGCCACAATGTTGGGCGAGATGTTCAGCTCACCCACAGTGAAACTATGCACCAGTTAGCTTTCTGTGGTGATGCTTAATTGACAGGTGTTGATTGCAACCTCCTGGTTGTAACCACAAATATCAACTGGCAGGTTGTAACTGAAGATAAATGTGTCAATCTGCATGTAAAAATGCTGGAGATTCCCAGGGTATGATTGAAGACATCTGTTTCTTGTGCCTTCGCTTTTTTCAGCACCAGCCCTGTAGAATTCTCTACCTTGTTGGCTGAGAGAATGCTCAGCTGTCAATAGATTTAAAATTGAGTAAAAAATATATTTATTTAGCTTAGCTTTCCCTAGTCATGGATGATCTGTTTTAATGTTCTTGTTTTAATTTTATTTTTATGTATTTGGTTTTATGTACAGCGCCTTGGTTTTGAAAGGTGCTATAAAAATAAAGTTGATTTGATTTGATTTGCAATTTATGGTATTTTTCTGTTCCCTCCGGGTCTTGGCATATACATTTGGGTATGTGCATGCACACGCCAGGATCCAGTGGCCCCGTCTGCCCCTCCCCAGACTTGCATCACTGCTCCAACCACCTGTGCTGCCCACTGGACCTCTACCCAGTAGGAGCGGGACTACAGCAGAGTGGGCATCCACCCCTTTGGAGAGGAGGGCCACAGCTCGATCCTGCTCCAACCCTTCCCCCTGAGCCGGCTCCCCAGTGACCCAAGGTCGTTCCTGAACCTGGGTCACTGACATAGCATGAGGTAAACTTAGAAACATAGTAACATAGTTTTTGACAGCAGATAAGAACCACTTGGCCCATCTAGTCTGCTCTTTTCCTACTGACTGGATAAGCTGCAGATCCTAGTTAACCAACAGCCTATTTCTTCCTACCCCCACAAGAATTGTCTTATGTCTGTCCCATGCATTCTTGAATTCTCCCACGGTTTTTAACTCAACAACCTCCTCAGGAAGGCCATTCCATGTGTCCACCACCCTCTCTGTGAAAAATACTTCCTCACATTACCTCTGAGCCATCCTCCCTCTGTCTTCATATTGTTTTCCCTTGTCTTTTCACATCCCTTTTTCTGAAAGATGCTACCCTCTTGGACTTCGTTGATTCCCTTGAGGTACTTAAAAGTTTATATCATGTCCCCCTTCTCCCTGGTATACCATCACCACAGTAACTCCCCAATCGTGAAGACCACCACAGTGCCAGAAATCAGGCAAAATCTGCCAATAGCTGTGGTGGTCCGTGTCGCCATCAGGACTGCCTCACTGGATGTTTGCCCTCCCCCCTGGTCCAACTCTGACTCAGTGTTAGAATCCTAGAGATGGTGTGTGTAGGGGCGGAGCCCCCCACAAGTGGGGATTGGGGGCACAGCCCCCCGATTGTGAGTGCTGACATCCTGAGCTACAATGCTGACAATCAGCATTGTAGCTGTCGCAGTAGGGGATGTCGGCGCTAGCGCTATCGAAGCGCTATAGGTAAACCCTCTATGTCCTTTCCTCAAGTTATACATATTAAGCTCCTTTAGTCTCTCCTGATATGGCTTCTGTTGCAGACCATGCACCATTTTAGTTGCCCTCCTCTGGACTGCCTCCATCCTGTGTACATCCTTGAGGAGATGGGATCTCCAGAACTGGATGCAGTACTCCAGATGGGGTCTCATCAATAGTCTGTACAGAGGGATAACAACTTCTTGTTTTCTACTGGTGATGACTCTCCCTATACATCCCAATATCCCCCCAGCCATCCTTACTGCCTTCTCACATTGCTTGCTAACCTTGAGGTCATCTGATATGATTACCCCAGGTTTGTTTCCATTTTTGCTATTGTTAGTACCCCCCCAATTGTGTACGTCCCCTGGGTTTTTGTTTCCCAAGTGCATTAGTTTGCACATCTTTGCATTGAATCCAAGCTCCATACTTCTGACCATTTCTCCAACCTTGCCAAGTCCCTTCTCATCCTTTCCAGTCTCCTTTGTTTATGAACTCTGTTGCAGATCTTTGTGTCATTAAGAAGGACTGGACCATGTACTGAACTGTGCGTTACCTTGCTAGTAACTGCCCTTTCTTCAGAGTGGACTCCGTTTACTATTACCTTCTGTGTCCTGTCATTCAGCCAATATTTTACCCAGGCTACCACCCTGGGACCCACTCCCAGGTATGCTAGCTTGTTTATTAATATTTTGTGTGGGATTGTCAAATGCCTTGCTAAAGTCTAGGTTGGCCATGTCCACAGCTTCTCCCTGGTCTACTACTTTGGTCACCCAGTCTAAGAAATTGATTAGATTCGTCTGACATGACCTTCCTGCTGTGAATCCATGCTGCCTTGGGTCCTGTGCCCCACTGGCCTCTAGGTACTCAACAGTTCTTTCCTTCAGAAATGATTCCATCATTTTCCCTACCACTGAGGTCAAACTGACAGGTCTGTAGCTTCCTGCCTCTGTATTGCTCCCACTTTTGTGAAGTGGAATCACATCTGTCCTCCAGTCCTCAGGTACAACACCATTCTCCCATGATTTGTTAAAAAGGCTAGTCAGTGTTGTCACTAGTTCTCCCCTTAATTCTTTTAGAATTCTGGGGTGAATCCCACCAGACCCCATTGCTTTGTCCGTCTTCAGTTTTAGGAGTTCTAGGAGATCAACCCCCCATCCAGAGTGCTTCCATTGACTAGATTAGGTACCTCCCCCTCCTCTTCTTTTGTAAATACTGAGCAGAAGTATTTGTTCAGAATCCCTGCTTTTTCACTGTCCCTCTCTGTCTACTCACCGTCCCCTTTATTCAGCCTCACTATCATTCCCTTTGTCTTTCTATGCTTCCTAATGTACTTATAAAAGGTTTTATCCCTCTTCTTAACCGAGTTGGCTATCTTTTCCTTGGTTTGGGCCTTTGCTATTCTGACTGCCTTCCCCACTTCCTTTTGCTTTAACTGGTACAGTTCTCTGTCCGGCTCCTTCTGTGTTTCCTTATACTTCCTAACTGCTATATTTTTTTCCCTAACCTTCCCCACCATCTCTTTTGAGAACCATAGTGTTGTTTTCTTTCATTTTGATTTATTTGCTTTACACAAAGGCTTGTTGCCTCTGTGATGGCAGTTTTGATGTTTCCCTATTGTTGCTCCACACCTCCTTCTTGCCTGTTTGCTAGAGCTTTTGTCAGGCACTCTCCCATTTTGACAAAGTCAGCCCTCTAGAAGTCCAGTACCCTCACATTGGTATGGCTTGACTCTGCAGCTGAGTTTATCATGAACCACACTGTTTGGTGGTCACTTGTTCCCAGATGGCTACCCACTTCTTGATCTGAGATCCTATCTCCATCCCCATTTGAGAGTGCCAGGTCTAAGATTGCTCCCTCCCGAGTGGGTTCCAACACTAGCTGTCTGAAGCATGCCCCCTGTAGGGCATCGAAAATGGCCTTGATCTTGCATGTGGCTGTAGCAAAGGTGCTCCAGTTAACATATGACATATTCAGGTCCCCCATCAACAATATCTCCCCTTTCTTTGCCATCCTAAGGATGCCTTTTATCATTTCCTTGTCCATTTCCTCCTCTTGAGATGGGGGTCTGTATACAACCCCTGTGTGGTTTGTGATGCCATTTTCAGTCTCTAGGGTGACCAACAGTGCCTCCTCTCCTCCCTATTTACCCTTTTTGTTCCGTTGCTTTGATCCCCTCCCTTACATAGAGAGCTGCTCCTCCTCCTCCACCCTCCCTGTCTCTCCTGTAGATTGTGTACCCTGGTATGTTGACATCCCAGTCATGGTTCTCTGTGTACCATGTTTCTGTGAGTGCCATGATATCAGGTGGCCCCCTTTGCCCGACACCCCGATGGTGAAACACAGAAAATGACCGCTACAGTGACAGTCGCTGTAACGGTCCATTTCTGTGTTTCAGTTTCCCCCAGTATCCTACACCCTTCCCAGACCATCTCTGACCTGGAGTTGAGAATCCTAAAGTCTGGGGGTGCTGGGGGCAGAGCCCTCCACATGGGGGGTGTGGGGGCCGTCGCTGTGCAGGTGGTCGACAGGTTTACTGTCGATCAAACTTGGTGCTTCCCATAATATCCAGGCCTCCCTCTTCTATCAAAGTCACTGGTTCAGGGAGCTTGTTACCTAGACTGCAAGCATTGGTACTCATTACCCTCCATTTTTTTATGGCATTACCCCCTTTTTGCCTCATTCCTGTCCATACTACCTTTTCCTTTATCTCCATTTACACCTGCCTTTCTCCATATTGACTTCTCTACCTTGGTGTTTAACTCACTAACTACCCTGATTTTTTTTGGGGGGGGCTAGGATTTCCCTGCTCTTTTTCAGTGCCTCCCCCCTTGGGTAGTTTAAATGCTTGCAATGAAGCATTTAAACCTATCACCTAGGATCCTGATTTCCCTCCTGGACAGATGCAGACCATCACACCAGTAAAGGCCTGCATCCGCCCAGGCGCCAGCACCTCAGCCCTCTGCACCATGGGGCCATCCGCTATTAAAGAGTATTTTACTTCTTTTGATGAAGTTAAAATTATAAGTTTCTTAATGAAATACTTTGGATGGAATTGGATTTTCTACCATAACAATGCCAGAATTCTATTGGATTATGAGGAGGCAGTATAGCACAGTGGTTAAGGGCAATGAGCTACTGATCTGTACTGGCATGAACACAGCCAGGATTTAGAAATCCTGATATGGGTCCCCAATACCTGTTGGCACCACAGAGCCAGCCTTGAGATGTGTACTTTTTGATGATCAGCTGGCATTGGCAGTATAGCCTAGAGATTAAAGCAATTCTGAATATGGATTATTTTTACTAACAGTTTGAAATGTAAAGATGATAACTCACTAGTTTCAATGCACATGCAAAACAAATATTATAGATGTAGGAAGTGCTGTGATAATACCTTATAATACACTTACTAAAACAGTCTATTTCCTAGTTAACCTGTTCGATTAAATACAGTCAAAGGAGAACCTAGACCCTTAGTGACATCATTTCCTGCCAGGATCCCAAAAGATATGGCTGCCAGCAGCACTTAATTACAGGGTGATTTACATATGAGTAACTCTGGACTGCAAAGACTCACACATCAACACAATATCTCAATCAACTTAGCTTGTTATGGGCTTTCAGACATTAAGAAAGCCTGTTGATGACAGTTCCTCTTCAATCGTTACGCTGAATCGTTACACTCTCTATAAGCATTTGCCCAAATTTGATCCCACTCAACCACAGAAAGGGAGTAACCCAACTGTTGCTCCAACCTCAAACAGACTCACTAAAGACTGGGAGTGTAATCCTCTAACAATTCCTTGTAAATCCTCCCCATTTTGGGGCATTTGAAAACCCCCCAATACTCCGTATCTCTGCCAAACAACTCCTCCCACCAAGAATCAGATGATAAAGTTAGCAATCCTCCTAGTTGCTACCTAGGTAGGTGCCTCTTCTGAAGGTACCACCAGTGATGTGACCTGGGAAGGGAATAATGCTGCTGTAATTCCTCAAATGAGAGGAAAACACCTGGCTAGCCCACAAATAAATCACTCACCCTAATAAGCCCTTTCCCACTCCATATCAATCATTGTACAAAATATCTTTCAACTAATGACTGAGGATAGCTGGCCAGGTGGCATTGAGGGTTGAGGTGCTGGACACCACACCTCATTCCATGCCAGTGACCCAGGTTCAGAAATGGATCCAGGTCACCGGGGATGGCAGCTGAGGGAGAGGATTGAGCATCTGGAGGACTATTGTCTTTTCCCGGGGTGGGTTATGGGTAGCTCCCAATGCAGTAGCAGCTTCTGGTGGAGACTAGTGGTAGTGATAGATGTCAGGATGAGGTCAGGTAAAAGGTCATTGGCAGGCTCCAGCAGTGGGAAGTGCAGCAGAATTGGCCACGTAAGAGCCATTGCATGCTGCAACCTTAGGGGGGACCAAACAAGGAAACCCCCCTACCATGGTGGTAGGCACCAATGGGGTCAGTGGCTCAGCACCATGCCCAGTACCAGGCTCTACTGGCATGCATTTTCAGTCTGCCTCCTCCTATCCAGTCACTCCACTAGATTCTAGATAGAGCACCAGAGGAGATGGTGGCCCCACACCAGGGGGTGCTCAGAGACGGGGAGTCGAGTGGCTGGAATAGGCTGAAGTGACTGTCTGGTCCAAAGAGCATGTCAGAGGATTCAAGCGGGCAGCAGAAGCACCAACCAAGCATCTACCCCTGAGAAAGGCTGTCATAGGTAGGTGCAGAAACAGAGCTGAAAAAAACAAAACCAAAAAAAAACAACAACTGAGAATAAGACCACAAGTGCCAGAGGCATATGGGAATATTCCACTCCAAACCTAAACAAAATCTGTCACAGTTCCAAACATGGAAAGCATAATCCTGCTTAGGAAGCAGTCAGGTAGTTTTCCTATGATTGAAAGCACACATTCCAGCAAAGTTAGGCCATTCAGCTCATACTCTAACTCAAGCCACCAAATTGAGGCAGAGACATCTATTGTATACGAAACACTTAATGCTGTGCTACAAATACCAACAGCTTGAAAAAAGCAGTGCTCCATTAACCCTTCACACACAAAGAAATATCAAATAACTTAACTCTGATTAGGTAGGAATTTAATTAAGACTTGTACTTGAAGAACAGCACATGCCTCACTGCCCCAGCACTTTGGCACCTTGCCTTCTTCAGGGAGTGTTTCCCTAAAGTACATACTGTCACATTTTATAGGGCACAGTGCCCTGATGTGACTGCTACATCTTAGATAGCTCTAATATAAAATAATTAAGGTGACAATAGGTTAACATTTCAATTCATCCAAAGAAATGATCAGTGTAACGTAATATTCCTTTACTGTATCACTATAAAAATAGGTTCCATTAACAAATGTTAAAAAAGAAAAAGATGTTTCAGTATGACAAAATGTGCCAAAGTGCTGGGGCAGTGTGGCATGTGTTCTTCAAGTACAAATTTAAATTAAATTCCTACCTATCTGAAGTTAAGTTGTTCGATATTTCTTTGTGTGTGACTGGTTAATGAAATGCTGTTTTTTTCAAACTGGGTTTTGCTGATGTTGACTTCCTTTTGGCCTTAGTGCACCAGCTGTTTTTTTAGGCACAGATGAACACTTTGTTTTGACCTTCAAATAACAATACCTGGGGACCAAGAGTCAAGAACTTTTCTCTCTCTTCTTATCTACAGGGACACTGGTTTACTGGGATTGAGAAAGGGCAAATTCCATTTTGCACATTGTGAAAAATTATATTGTCACCGGTGTCTGCTAAGCCAAAATCTATTTTTACCAGTGTTTGAGTTTGTGTACTTTATTTAACAATTTTTAACTCTGCTAACATGCATTTTAGCAATTTTGACCTCCACTATTGAACATCCTTCCATCCTTGTACCAATTTAAAGTTATTTTAGGTACAAGATGCAGCACTTTGGACCCCATCCCTCTGGTGTGATGGCAGCAGCAACAGCACTATGGCCTCCCTCAGGTGTGACAGAAACAGCAGCACTGCAGCCCCATCCCTTAGGTGTGATGGCAGCTATACTATGTTCCCCATTCCTCAGGTGTGACGGCAGTATCAGCACTATAGCCCCCATCCCTCTGGTGTGATGGCAGCAGTACTACATTCCCCATCCCTCAGGTGTGATGGCAGTATCAGCACTATGGCCCCCATCCCTCTGGTGTGGTGGCAGCAGTACTACATTCCCCATCCCTCAGGTGTGATGGCAGCATCAGCACTATGGGCCCCATCCCTTTGTTGGGATGGCAGCAGTACTACATTCCCCATCCACCAGTGGTGATGGCAGCCATACTATGGCCCCCATCCCTCAGGTGTGATGGCTGCAGTACTACATTCCCCATCCCTCTGGTGTGACGGCAGCAGAAACAGCACTATGGCCTCCCTCAGGTGTGTCAGAAACAGCAGCACTGCTGCCCCATTCTTTAGGTGTGATGGCAGCCATACTACGTTCCCCATTCCTCAGGTGTGATGGCAGTATCAGCACTATGGCCCTGATCCCTCAGGTGTGATAGCAGCAGTACTACATTCCCCATCCCTCAGGTGTGATGGCAGTATCAGCACTATGGGCCCCATCCCTTTGTTGGGATGATAGCAGTACTACATTCCCAATCCACCAGTGGTGATGGCAGAAGCACTATGGCCCCTGCCCCTCAGGTGTGATGGCAGTAGCAACAATAGCAACAGTAGCAACAATGCAGTCCACATCCCTCAATGGTGATGGCAGTAGTGACAGCACTATGATCCCCTTTCTTCAACACCCGCACCCCACATGCACAAGTTGCAAGTTACTTAGTCTCTTTGATTGTTAGAACTCAGATGTGAATTAATCTGAACCAGCACTACTAAGGTGGACCACTGTTGTTTTCTCCTAGCATTTAACTGCCTGAATTTGATTTATGCCTGTGACACCACTGACCAGGGTTCAGGAACAGACTTGGGTGTTGGAGGGATGGCTGGGGGGATGAAGGCTTGAGTGTCCAATGACCACTTGTCTTCTCCTGGGAGGGAGGGTGGGTTCATGGCTCAGCATTTGCTGACCCCTGGTGGAAGCCAGAGGCATGGCAACACGTTGGCTCTCACTGCAGAAGGGAGCGTGATGGATGTTGGCTTGTGACTAGACATCATGTGGCCTGTCATGCTCCCAAGAAAATGAGAAAACACCCACTGGCCAATTGGAGGATGTCTGCTGGTCCCTCCATAAGCCTGACACCCCAGACACATGTGCCCGTTCTGACTCCTGTTGTGCCCAGGATACACAGGAAGCTCTTTGGGGCAATTCTTCTCCCCTGGTAGCCTCTCACAGGGGTAGGAGACCACCTGATGAAGGGTTACTTTGGGTTACCTGGTAGTATGGCAATAAGGGGCACAGGATGGTGCTCGGGACTCAGCAGTGGTGGTAGGGGGCCTTTGCAGGCCTGAAGGAGCAAATGGCCAGGGGGTAGGAGGAGCGAAAAAAAACTGCCTAAATTTGCTTCTTCGAAATATAGTGTCTTCACCTAAAAAATCCACAAGTGATCAGTGGAGATCTTCAAATGGATAATTATGGATCTCCCAATCATGCAGATGTCTTTTTTTCACTTGGTCTCCATGAAAAGTATGTCTTTCAGTTTTCATGTCTGAGCTCAGATGTGAATTGAGCACCACTCTGCCCACCAGCATCATACAGCCCCTGGAGTCTTACCTTCTGTGTGTCATTGAATGTGCTTTCAGAATCCACTGGCCAAGCATAAGAACACTTAAATACTTAAAATTTGCTTTTTAAGACTGTGGGCTGAGCCTACAAGAGTATTGCATGTACAAAAGGAGTGATGTCTTTTTTTCTGTCCGTGGAACTGACTGAAGGTGTAAATAGTCTCCTCCACCTTACCCTCTCCAAGAAATGTTTTCTGCTCTTAAATAAATATGCTTTCATGTTAGTCAGTGGTTGCAGGGTATTATTTTCTTTCTTAAATGGGTGGTACAAGAACTGGAACCTGAGTAGTGGGAGGCAGCATTGTTTTTTTTGGGGGGGGAGTAAGATCCAACCCACCTCCACCCAAGAAGCTCCTAAAGATCCAGCCCACCTTTTTTTTTATATATTCATGTGGGAGGGACATGCGGTGCATGTATCATGTTGAAAGAAGACTCAGTAGTTTGTTCTGGACCTAGGGACAGAACAAGTCTGGTCCCTGCATTTTGTTAAGGACTAGGAGAAGCTTAAGGATTCAGCTTCCAAGGAAAGTAGACAGCTTTTAGGTATTTCTTAAACATTTATATACTAAAATGGGCACAGTACTTGGTAAACGCAGTCTGTGATGAAGTGTGTTTTTCTTTTTAAGTTTGAGAAGTGGAGTTGACTTGCACATGTTAAAAATACCAGCTGCAATTAGCAACTACTTGTAGAAACAAAATGCTGTTTTTTTCCTATTTACTTTTTTCCTGGCTCAGTTTTTATCAGGGAAAAGAAAGACTGGAACAACTATCAGAGCTGCCATCCAACTGGACAAGCTATTTATCACTCATTTTTCATTTAAAATAAAACAAATGTACTTTCACATTTTTACCATGAAGGAAGCAAGAAGATAAACCAGCATGGTTAACAAATACATCCATTGACACCTGCGAATGAATGGAGTAGTTTTTTTGTAACATTTCTGGTGAGCTGATTGCTCCTTGGAACCTATTATTCCAGTTTTTACCACTGTGTTCCTGGAACTTTCTGCATAACAAGTTCCCTTAGGCACCTCACTGCACCTCATTAAGCCATTTGACACCACCATCTTTGCAGGACTTTGCATAGGAAGAGACCCAACCTTGGGCTACTGTTTACATTCTACTGAATCTTCATAACTTGCAGTTTGTGACTATAGGTGTTTACAACTGAATGATAATAACCACATTTGCTTCACTTGCAAATAGGCAGGCATTTGTGTATCTAATTTCTGTTTGACTTACTGTAGGTTACACATAGAATCTGAAAAATTCATATCATGCTGCACTGTGAGTCAATGAACTGATAAATGGGGATTTGGGTTTCTTTTACAAACTCATTTTTCCTGACCATGGATATACTAAAACAAAAATTTCTCAACAAAATGTTTTTAAATAAATTATCTGGTTGGGGGGGCTGCCACAAGTAGAATGGGACTTCACAGATGGGGGAACTCACAGCAACAGAAAAAAGAAGCATGTTGGTATTAAAAGCTTAGTGGTGTGAATGTAGAGGCACCAGTATTTAAGCAAGACTTTGGTAAAGGATTAATTGTGACTGGGGGGTGAGGGAGGGAGGGATTGAGTCTTGATATTTTTAGCATAATGGTGAACTGATAAATGGGGATTTTGGTTTCATTTACAAATTCATTTTTCCTGACCATGGATATACTAAAACAAAAATTTCTTAACAAAATGTTTTTAAATAAATTATCTGGTTTTTGGGGGGGCTGACACAAGCAGAATGGGACTTCACAGATGGGGGAACTCACAGTAGCAGAAAAAAGAAGCATGTTAGCATTAAAAGCTTAGTGGTGTGGAAGTAGAGGCACCAGTATTTAAGCATGACTTTGGTAGAGGATTAATTGTGACTGGGTGGGTGAGGGAGGGAGAGAGTGAGTCTTGATATGTTTAGCATAATGGTTTTCTGAAACTTCAACCTTCAATGGATTAGACTTTGTAGCCATCTGTACAGTATATCGCTAAGCCACATGCAGTGGAGTATCGGTAAAACCCACATCACCAGACTCAGGCCAGAGCTATAAAATCTGGACTGGGCACAGCTTATGTAAATATTGCTGATCCGGTGGAGCAGCAATAAAAGATAAACTATGCAATACCCTCAATAACACACCTCCCCAGTTTACATTTACCTGATGCCCATTTTTAGGCCTTATATAGTAATATCTTCCTTCAAGAGAACAGCTTGTAATGAAATGTGTCGAATTTACATTGGCATTTGGGCATATGCACTTTTATATTATATGAATTTTGTGTGCAAACTGTATATCAGTCTCTAAAAAAAACAATTAAACACATCAAATGTCTTCAAAAACTTGTCTCAACATTGTGTTTATCTTCCACCTTGTCACAACATACAGTTGTCTCAGTAGTGTTTTCAGTTAGGGTACAGTACCTTCTTGTATATGATGGTCTGGTTCTGTTGAGTCAATTGCTATAACACTGCATAGAATAAAATACAAAACATATAGGTAACTGTAATACAGATGATGACATTATTTTTAATTATACAATGGCAAGGAAAAATGTAAGAAGCTGATTGGCTGCTGACCCATTGAAACAGTGATGTTATTACACAATAACATCACCGTAGCTTTGGATTTGGATCATTCCTTGCATTTTCTCTTCAGAAATATTTTTCTACTCTAACAAAAAACATCCTTTAAAATTTATTTTTTATTCTGTATATAACAACAAGCCATTGTATAATTGCAATAAGGCACTCCAGGGTGTAAATTATCTTGTAATAACATCACTCCTGGGGTGGTGGAAGCACTCGGCTTCACCTCATGCTTCAACCCACCCCAGGAGTGACATTATTGCATGATAACACACACCCTGGGGTGCCTTATTGCTTAAATGTGCCCTTTCTCAATGTACTGCACTTTGATTCAGTTAGTGTAAATGCAACAGCCTTCATGTGAACACTCTGGGCATCTCTTTGACTCCTGATGTCTATTTGCTTCAGCTATTGTATATTGATTTAACTGCTTTGATCTTCTTGATGTGGTGCCTGTGTGCCTAAACTATGTAATCTGCTTATCTACTGCTACCCATGTATCTCCAGTGAATGATTGTTATAACTGTCTGCTCTCTGAGCCATTGCTTTTTGACTTGTTAACTGTGCTGTCTTTGTATTAGTTTCGATGAGGTGCCTTTGTAAATGAGTCTCTGACTCAAAGGTTTGTAAATCTGATATTTTTTAAATAAGTAAATAAATAAATGTTTATGTTTAAGCCCATGAAACACCCTTATCTAGTTAATGCATTCACAGTCATAGTGGATCTGCCAGATCTTGTTGAAGCAATCTATCAGAAAACTTTTTGTTGTCACGGAGACTGAAACAGAAGGTAACAGAAAAGGTGCAAATGATCCTAAATGGGGTGCTAACTGTGAAGTCTTTTTGTAAGTAGTAAGGTAGTTTCTTCCTTGTGAACATGCTTTCATTCAGACTAGTTTTCATTCAAATAACTGAGGATTTTGAATGGCCCTACTGATTATAAACTTGAATAAGCTAGTTGGTAACCATGATCCTGTGCTTAGCAATCTACAGCCTAGATGCTCACATGCAAAGAAGATTATAAAAACCTGACTAAAGCCTAAAAACAAGCTTATAAAACAAATAGGGCAGGATGCACAAAAGGGATGTGCCCAGCACATACAAGATGCACCAGGGCATCCCTAACATGCATCCAAAGGTGATTCTGGAAGGGGGCTAATGTGCCAGCACAACCCTGATGAGCCAGCACATCGCAGATGTGCTGCATACCACCAGTAATGCTATGCGGCACATCTGGAGGGGCTGTTAAGGGGCATGCCCATGCATACTGGGAGCAATCCCATTCACAGACTTATTCTGTGGTGCATCCCTGGGGGAAGTCTGGGGATGTCCCACAGAAAGATAAGTCTAGAAATTCTAGACTTACATAGGTGGCCACCCACAGGCAGGCTGC
The DNA here is from genome assembly GCA_016271365.2 of Neoceratodus forsteri. Lineage (NCBI taxonomy): Eukaryota > Metazoa > Chordata > Ceratodontiformes > Ceratodontidae > Neoceratodus > Neoceratodus forsteri. Next base: position 14,676,335 of record CM028131.1, read on the forward strand.
CATACTGCAGGCAGCAGCACAGCAGCTTGCCCACCCTGGCAGTCCAGTGTTCCCCCCACCCCAAGCCACCATAGAATACCACTCCAAGCAGTGGTAAAGGACATGTTGAACCCCCCTCCCAGGCCCAAGCCCCTGGTAAAGCTGCCCTCCATGGTGGTGGGAAAGGACATGTTGAAACCCCCTCCCAGCCCCAAGCCCCCACTGAAGCCACCCTCCACGTTGGTAGTGGGCAAACTGCAGATCCCCCCACCCCAAGCCCCCATTAAAGCTGCTGTCCATGGCAGCCATCTGTTATGGAACAAACACCCCAGGCACCCCAACCCACCCTCTCCCATATCCCAGCAGGGTCCCCACTGTTAGCAGGCAGCTCAGCCCACCCACACACCACCACGGCCGCCCATCAACAGAGCTGTCTGACAATGACAGCTACTGTACAACCCAAAACCCTATGGGTGTTGGGTTGTACGGTAGCTGTCATTCTCAGACAGCTCTGTTGGTGGGAGGCCATGGCAGTGTGCAGGTGGGCTGAGCTACCCAATGACAGTGGGACCCAGCTGGAGTGGGGGTAGGTGATAGGTTGGAGGTACCTGGGATGGTTCATTCCTTAATGGACAGCTGCCGTGGAGAGCAGCTTCAATGGGGGCTTGGGACAGGGGATCTGCAGTTTGCCTACTACTGCCACGGAAGGTAGTTTCAATGGGGGCTTGAGGCTGGGAGGGGGGTTCAACATGTCCTTTCCCACCACCGTGGAGGGTGGCTTTACCAGGGGCTTGGGGCTGGGAGGGGGGTTCAACATTTCTTTTACCACCACCAGGAACTGCATTCTACAGGGGCTTGGGGTGGGGTGGGGGTCTGCATTTCATTTACTGCCTCTGGGAGCAGAATTTACTGGGGGCTTGAGGTAGGGAGGAGGGCATGCTTGTACGATGAGGGTCTACTGTTCAGCACATTCCACTGGGGCATCCCTGCAGGCACAATGAAAATGGGGCCATAATGGCATGTTAATGGCCCCATTGCACCATGCATGCCTAATTGCCTCATTTGCATGCCTCTGGCTGTGAATTGCATTTTTGGGTGCAGGGCATCCTGAGATGCCCTGCCCCAAAGAGTTCACAGCCTGACATGGGAGATGCACCGGTGCAGCCTGGGATATGCCAGCACATCCTGGGTGAGGCACACCTGTGCTATTCACAGAGGGGATGTGCCAGAGGCATCTCCCTGCGCCTTCTCTGTGAATCGCTCATTTTGCACTCAGTACATCTCCCCTGTGCCAGGGCAGCCGAGATGCACTGAGCATATCTTCTTTGTGAATCCCGCCCATAAAATGTATTTGAACATTTATCTTTGCCTTTCCAAAATCATTGCAGCCTGAGTAAAACTCAAGTAAATTACAGGGTACCTTGACTACTGTTTGATGTAGTACACATATATTGGTATTTTGTTTTTTAATTCTTTGTAAACCAGATAATGTCTACCAGGAGCACTGGGGGGTTAAGTGACTTGCTTGGAGTCACACAGTATGCAGGTGGAGGTTGTGGGAATCAAACCCAGGTCTGCTGGATGTACCCAATTCAGTCACTGTTTGTTACGCTAACCAGTAGGCTATACTGCCAGCCATAGTAATACCCATATAAAATGTTTTAATATATGATTTCAATAATAGTGCACAGTACCTACAGTGCAAATTATGAACATTAAACTCTTTACAACATTTTACTAAATTTGAATTGTTTTCCACTCCATCTGCTTATTTTGTCTTACACCAAAGTGGATGAATAGTTGACAGAGCAGTGTAAATAGCTTTTGATCAGGCTTCATTATTCTACATCCAGAAACAGATGCAATTTGTTTATTCTGGATTGATTTAATATTAAATTTCTGTGGCTCACTAACTAGAATCTATTTAAAACTGTATGAAGCAGATGGTTTTATATTTTGGAAGCGAGGCAATGCATCTTATCCATTTAGGATTCATGTTAGGAACGTAAGTTTTTCTTTATATTTAAACATATTCAAGTGTCCGTGTATTCGTTTAGTAGTTTATGCTAATATATGCTGCAGAAAACAGTAAAGGGTTTATTGTGAAGCACTCAGGGTCTATAGTAGAACTCCCACAAATTTCCCAGCAAGTTTTGCAAAAAATCTCTGCAATTTCAGGTTACATTTCCTGCAGTTTTCCAGTGGCCTTGCCATGTGTGCTGATACTTGTATTTCTTTTGTATCATTCAGTGCAATATAAATAGTAGAAGGCATTTAGGCACATACTAAATGAAAACTGTGGTTTCAGGAAGGAAAGCAGTCCTCAGTTGATGGCGAGGTACTGTACCTAATGGGAAGCATGGGTGGTTAAATTGTATGGCTGGTTACAACAAAGCAGTGCAGGTGGTTTCCTTCCTGATACTGTATGCAGCAAAGCAGAAAGAATTTGAAGCGCAGCAGTATTCATTTTAAGATGCTGAAATCTGGGCCAGCTGACCCACTGGTGCTATAGTAGCACTACTGCTTGCAATGCCAGAGACCCAGGGTCAAAAGCGAATTTGGGTTGCTGGAGGTCTGGTCAGGGAAGTAGTATTGAGCACCTATGGGGCTGCTCTCCTCCTCCTCCAGGGAGGGTGGGCTGCAGGTCCCACTGCTCTACCACCACCTGGGTGACCACAGGTGGTGGTGCAATGGGACTGCACAGCGATCGGGAGGGGAGGGACGCTAGCTGGGATCTGGAGAAGTTGCATATCTCTATGTTCCCTACCTCACTGGATCCCCTCGAGTGTCGGTGCCCTCAGGGACAGAGACCAGAAAACCATAAAGAATCATCCCACATTGGCCACTGACAGAAGGGACCCAGCTGTCCCAGACTTCATAACCAGGCTCCATGAGGGACCCACTGGGCTGCCTGACACACACTAAGGGACTGTGGAGGGGTGACCTAGAGTCCCATCGCTTCCCAACTGGGGGGGGTACAACCCAGGCAGGATGGGGGCAGGCCCACAGGAGTTCTTGAGCATTACCTGGGATGAAGCTAGGGAATAAGCAACCTAGGGATATCTGAAAAGTGGAGACTGATGCTGTAAGAAGAGGGCATAGAAAGAGAAAATAAAAAAAAATGTAAAAAGATGCTGAAATCTTAGGGATTCTGTGCCATGACATGCAATTTCCATGATACACCGGTACAAGAATTAAAAATCTACAAACCAAGCAGGATTCTGTGATTTATACTGGTGTTACTGGTAAAAATGGAAAACCAGGGTCCCTGCTCATCTATTCCCCTGCCCTTTCCTCCTGTCTGACCAATAAGGGTAACCTGATAGCCCTTGGGGAGGTCTCCATGTAGATTCTTACGTTTTAGAAGTTTAGACACACACACACACACACACACACACACACACACACACACACACACACCCCTATCTATCCAGCTAGCTATCTGCTATCTCTATCTATCTATCTATCTATCTATCTATCTATCTATCTATCTATCTATTGCATTCATTTATCTACAGACAGTATCTATGTATCTCTGCCTATCTGTCTACAGTATCTATCTGTCTCTTTATCTATCTCTATCTTTCTTCTATCTATGCATCCATATCTATCTATCTTGCTCTATCTATCGCTCTATCTCTGTCTATCTATCTGTCTGTCTGTCTCTGTATGTCTGTCTGCCTGTCTATCCGTCTATCTGTCTGTCTGTCTACCTGTCTGTCTATCTATCTGTCTGTCTCTCTCTCTATCCATCCATCCATCCATCCATCTATCTATCTATCTATCTGTCACATTCATGTGTCTTCAGATATTATCTATCTATCTCTGTATATCTGTCTATCTCTCTATCTCTCTGTCTATCTATCTCTATATGTCTATCTATCTTCTATCTATGTATCTCTGTCTTTATATATATCTTGTTCTAGCTCTTTTTCTATCAATCTATCTATATGTCTTTCTATCTCTGTCTGTCTGTCTGTCTAGCTATCTCTATCTATCTTCCATGTAACTCTATCTTACTCTCTTTCTGTATCGATCTATCTATCTCTATCTGTCCGTCTGTCCGTCTGTCCGTCTATCTATCTATCTATCTATCTACCTGTCTGCCTGTCTGTCTGTCTGCCTGTCTGCCTGTCTGCCTGTCTGCCTGTCTGCCTGTCTGCCTATCTGCCTCTCTCTCTCTCTCTATATATATATATGTGTGTGTGTATATATATATATATGTAGCTATCTATCTCTATCTATCTAACACATACACACACACACACACACACAGACTTATTCACTCTCTCTGTCTCTCAGTCAATTCTGTTCCCAGCTATGGAAATAAAATTCAAATTTGCAGCAATTGAAAATGTTACTATATGAAGTTATATAGAGTAACTACATGTTTTAATTCTTCTGTCAGTTATGTTGTTACTGTCCATTATAAATACAATAGGCATGGCTTGGAATTGGCATGCAGAGCAACCTGCTTGCAATATTAATTAACATTCGTGCTGTTGCCCTTAAATTGGTGTGTCTCTATTATTTAAAATCAGACTTCATTATTGAAATTATAGATAAATAAACCCCATCATTGTGCAGGGTGCACCATCAAACTGTGAAGGCATGTAATAAATAGAAGCAGTTTTATATAAAATCAATAGTCAGTTAAAACAGACCTTAGGAGTCCAAGGGTCTTAACGAGGAAGTCCAGCCAAAAGTATTACACTGTAGAATTATCATCAGCTCTACTCCCTATAAATCTCATAACAAAAAACAGGTTTCTACATTACTTAATTTTAAAGTTATGAGCTATTTTGTAACCCTGATTTCACTCCCTTCTCCAAAAAGTCAGTTTCAGTGAAGAGCTGTCACAACCAGAACTCAGACTAGTCCTTCCTGTTACCAAACTTATAAGTCTTATTTCTCTGATGTTATAGAAACTGAAGCTGTAGTAATCATTTTTAAAAAAGTGACAGAGTTACCTGCAGTGTTTGCATTTCCAGACTGATCAGATGCATAGTACTGTATGTGAGAATGTGTAAGGAGGTGGTTTTGGAATCCAGTGCTGAGCCAAGGTATAGAATGTCACTGTGGGTGGGGGGGGGCACGTAATCTCAACATGTGGCAGTGATGTGCCATCTCACAGTGTCGTGGAACACTCAATCTCAGAATGTGACAGGTACACACATCAAGACATTTAGTGAGGACTGGAGTTCTGCAATAAAATAAGGATGTAAACTGTTGGAATATTAAAGGGCACACTATTTTGTCTTGAAACTGCTTGTCCTTGCTACATTCCAGAACTGTATGCACCCACCCCATTTTAAAATTGTGTATCACATCCCCACCGTAATCCAAAATTGCACTTCCACACCATGGTCCAAAGCTGTGTTTCAGTGCCACATTCTGAAACTGTAACCATCACATTTCATAACTGTGTCATTGCCACATTCCAAAATTGTGTGTCACCACCATATTCCAAAACTGTGTGTCACCACTACATTCTGAAATTGGTAAGTAAGTAAGTAACATTTTATTTTTAAAAGGTGCACTTCCATTGCTCAGAGTGCCTTTACAATAAAAATACAGACAATAATAATCAACAATAATCATCTTAAAATACATACTATAGTCCCCTTAAAACAGCATGGCAAATTCAAGGCCTACGTTCCTAAAAATGCCTTTCCAAGGAAATGTGTTTTGAGGGAGCTTTTGAACCATTCCACAGTCAGGCTCTCATGTACCTGATGAGGTAGATGTTCCACCGGTTAGGGGCCATAAAGGCAAAAGATCTTCCCCCAAATGTCTTCAAGTATACCCTGGGAACCTCTAGCAATCCCTCTTCAGAGGATTTGAGTGAGCGGGAGGGGTGATAGGGAAATTGGATGTCTTGCAGGTATTGGGGTCCCAGCTCATTTAGGGCTTTATAGGTCAGCAATGCAACATTGACAGGGATTTTCCATTGTATGGGCAGTCAGTGCAGTTCACATAGCACAGGTGTTATGTGACTGGATCTTGGGGCTCCCATTAACAACCTGCCATCACGTTCTACATTAGCTGCATTCAAGAAATATCTGCTCCAAGAAGCCCTAGGTAATGGGCATTGCAGTAGTCTAACTGGGTGGTGACAAAGGCGTGGACCAGTGTTGACAGATCTTCAGATGGAACCAGGTGCTTCACCCTGCCAATGTTTCTAAGATGGTAAAAGGAGGACTTGACTAGGGCAGACACCTAAGCCTTCAGGGTCAAACCTTCATTAAGTACCACCCCTAGGTTATGCACCTGGTTCAAGGCATTGAGCAGGCTACCATCAAGTTGTACACCAGAAGGATTTCCTGCCCACAACCCAGGCATCCTCAGATCCAGGTCCACAACCAACACCTCGGTTTTCACAGGGTTTAACCTCAACAAACTGGCACTCATCCAGTTTTGTATCTCCTGTAGGCAGCTGTTAAACATTGAGACTGTATCATATTCCTGGACAGGTATAAAGGACATGTACAGTTGAGAATCATCTGCATAGCAGTGAAAACGTAAACCATACCACCTAATAATGTCCCCCCAGTGGTAGCATGTACACTGCGAACAACATGGGGGAAAGCACAGAACCTTGCTGCACCCCACAGGGCAGACCTCAAGGGGATGAGAAATACATTTCTGACACCACTGTCTGTAGTCTGCCCTCAAGGAATGATCAAAACCAATTGAGAACTGTTCCCCTTCAATCCACAAAAGAACTGCAGGAGTTCCAGCAGTACCCCATGATCAACAGTGTCAAATGCTGCTGAAAGATCAAGGAGAACCAAGATGGAATTGGATCTCTGATCTCTCACCACTAGAAGCTCATTAAGTACTCAAACCAGGGCAGTCTCAGTGCTATGCCTTTTCCTGAAGCCAGACTGGAGAGGGTTATAGATATTATGACTAGATAAATGATCTTCCAACTGCAACGCAACCGCCTTCTTGATAACCTTCCCTATAAAAGGTAGGTTAGAAACCAGTCTGTAGTTGGCAGGGCAGTCTGGGTTCAGGGAGGGCTTTTTCAGCAGTAGTCTAACCACTGCTTAATTTAAAGACTCTGGATAGATCCCATTCTCAAAGAAAACCCTGACTATCCAAGCTAGGACTGAGCCAATAAACTCAATGCACCCTACAAGAAGGCGCTTTGGGACCATGTCCAAACTACAGCAAGTTGGACACAGAGTCTGGATGATCCTCACTATATCCATGACTAGTGGCTGGCTGAAGGCAGACCAGGTCAGTTGGGTGTTAGTACCACTTGGTAGGCCACCACAAACACCCATGGGGAAACATTGGCTGATCTCTGTCCTGATGGTGGACACCTTATCAGTGAAAAACTGAGCAAACTCCTCACACTTTTCCTGTGACAATGCTCCTCCAGCCCATAGACATACTGGATTGCACAGCCTGGCCATGGTACAGAAGAGCTGGGCTGGTCTGTTTCTCACTGCAGCAATTTCCCTGGACAGGAATTCTGCCTTCTTATGGGAAATTGCTAATTGGTAGACCTCAAAATGGTCCAACAACCTAAGACTGTCCATCGCCAGGTGAGTTTTCCAGCAATGTCTCTCCAAGCTTCGCCCCTGCTTCTTCAGTTCCATTAGTGACCCATCAAACCATGGGGCACCAAGGCAGGGAATCAAAGGTGAACACAAACTGCAGCAACAGCATCCAGGGCCTCAGCTACTGTGCTCAGCTAAATTAAGCATATCTGCCGCATTCCAAAAGTGTGCATCACTGCCACATTCCAAAGTTGTGCATCACTACCACATTCCAAAGTTGTGCATCAGCATGACATTCTGAAGCTGTGTGACAGCACCATATTCCAAAATTATGTGTCAGTGCCACATTCTGAAATTGTGCTTCTCCACCAAATTCCAAAGTTGTGCATCCCTGCCACATTCCAAATTTATGTGTCAGCACAACATTCTGAAGCTGTGCATCAGCACTGCAATTCAAAATTGTGTGTCAGTACCACATTCTGAAATTGTGCATCTCTGCCGCCACATATCGACATTTTGCATCGCCATCATATGCCAAATTAATGCATCCAAGACACATTATGAAATTACATACCCCTGCCACCTTCCACAACTATGTGTCTCTGCATTTCAAAATGATGTGTCCCTGCCACATTCTGAAACTATATGACACTGCCACATTATGAATTTTAGTGTCCCTGGAATATTCCAAAACTGTGTGTCCCAGCTACTTTTTCAGATTGTGTCATTGCTGCATATTACAGTTGCAGTCTGGTGGCATTTCAAAATCTCATCCCTGCAGTATTATAAAAATTGCACACATTTTTGTCATTCAAAACCCAAGTTTGCAGCTGTATTCTATCCCCCCGTCCCATTCTTAAGTACCGTATCTTGCATCTGTACAATATAGAAATGCATGTCCCGGAACACTCAGTGTCAGTATTCCTTTTTTCAGTTGTTTATTGCAAATGGCAGTTTCACATTCTGTGGGAGAAATACTTATGTCTTTTAAGGTAGTTTGCAAGAAGGACTAGGCTGTGAGTTCTGGTTGTAACATCATCTGTAGCTCTTTACTGAAACTGACTTTTTTGAACAGACAGTGAATTGGGAGTTACAAAATGACTTGTAACATTTAAACAAAGTAACTTGGAGATCTCATGTTTGGCATAAGACTGACTGGGGATATGCTGATCCAAATTCTGAATTTATTGATGGTAGAAATTTTGGCCAGGCGGACTTTAACTTAAGCTTATGATCTCGGCTTCCACATGTGTGTGCAGTGTATACATACAATTCTTAGTTCTACAGTAGATAGCCACCTGATGAGGCAAAATATCTTGAAGTAGATTGGCCTAGAAAAACAAGCAGTGGTTGAACATGAGTATTTTAATTAACTGACCATCTCCAATGAAATTGGTATTGCAAGATGGAGCAAAGCCTTGAACATCCTTGCAGCTCCGTAGCTCAATAGGGATCTGTTTATTTTTTCTAATAAAAAAAATCCTGATTAGGCTCGCTGAGTCATCTCAGAAGTAGCATCAGAAAATAAACTTTTTTCTCTAAGTATAAATGAAGGTAGCACATTCTAGTTTTGAAACAATGAGAACAGAAATCAAGCATTTTTCAATGCCGAATGTTTGTTTGCTGGCATTAGCAGTGGAAGTGCAGGAGTTAGACAGATGCGGTATAGGAATGGCAGTGATGTATTGAACTGACACCAACTCCATCTCCACCTTGCAGAGATGGACAGGCATTGGGGTGTGCCTTTGGGTTGCATTTCACCTCACCCTATCCTGCAGACACTGACAAGTGTCGAGGTGTGCCTTGGGGTATTTGGGCTTTACACGCACCTCATTCCATAAGTTAATACACTGAAATGGATGCAGTATGGGAGAATGATGTGAACTCTGGGGCCAAAGAGTCCAAGGTGCACCTCGATGCCTGTCACTGGCTGTGGGGGAGGTGGGGGTGGAATGGTGAGAGCATTACTGTTGACAATCGCAAGTTACACCCATGATGCCTGTCAGTCCCTACAGGGTGTGGCGGATGCCTGTCAGTCCCTACAGGGGTAGGACTTTATGGTCAGAAACTCTAAGGCCCTGGGCACATCTTGGTATTTTTATTCATTTTCAACATGAGCTTTCTGTGACCTCACCGCATGAACAGTGACACCATCAGTTTGTTAGCTGAAAGGTGATTTTGCACAGTGACTGTGCCATTAATGCCACAGGTGCGAAAACACATTTCCAACATGATATGGAAACTGACAGCTGTACTGTTCATGAGGAGGTGTAAAAAATGGTAATGTTGAAAATCTGGATTGAAAATATTAAAAAAACTGGTGAAGTCACGAGCATGCATAGAGACTGCACAATGTATACCCATAATGCCATTATTTGAGGGATTTTTTTCACCAGATTTTCAATACAGGCATTTTGGGACCTCCACTCATGAACAGAGTTACTGTGATTTTCTTAATCTGTGCCAAACACTGATTTCCCACAGAGACTGCGCTATTCTGCACTGGAAGTGCGAAAACACATTTCGGCCAGGATGTGAAAAATGACAGCTTTACTGTTCATAAGAATTTATGGAAAAATGCCAATGTTGACAATCTGGAGTGAAAATATTACAGATTCATGAGTTTGTGAATGCGCTTGGAAACTGTGCAATGCACACTCATAATTACATTTTTGGGAATTTTGTCACCAAATTTGCAACATAGGCTTTTTGAGATCCCACCTCATGAACAATGACACTGTTTCATTAATTGGTCCCCGAACCGTGATTCCATGCAGTGTCCATGAAATCACCTTTTGGGACTGAATAACCAAATGACAGTAACTGAATTGATGAGACGAGGTCTCAAGAAGCCCATGTAGAAAATGTGGTGCAAAAATTTGAAAAAATGACTGAGATATGCACCAAAGTTGAAAAAACCCTATTTATGCCATTATACAGCTTACCAGCATTTCTTCAGTTCGTGGTTGGCTTTGAAGGGTGCAGACATGTTCCCGTTCCACCAAAGATCATTGTGCCAGCCTACGGAGGTAAGTATGGAGTGAAGGTGTGTGTGGGGAGGTGGGGCATGCAGAGGGTGGGCGCGGGTTGCAAGAGAGGGGCAAGACAGTCAATGAGGGACTGTTTTCTTTTGTTACAGGTTTTTTTTTATTTTATTTTACATGGCCGATGTGGGACATTTGCCACACTGGGGTGGGCTCACAGCATGGCACCTGGAAGTTTTGGTGGGCAGTGGAGCCAGTGGGGATTGGGCACCCCCATTGGCCATACAGTGTGGGAGGGACACATGAGGAGGCTGGACTTCTGCCACACTGGGGTGGGCTGCCAGTGTGGCACCTGGAAGTTTTTTTTTGGGGGAGGGAGCACTGAAGCTGATGGGGATTCGGTAAACCTGTCATACATACAGTGTGCTTGGGGGGAAGTGTGCATGAGCGAGGGGACTGGGCACCCCTCAGCACACAACAAAGAGGAGCACACATACACCACCACTGAATCAACGGTGGTGACGTGGAGGCAATTTGCATACTGCTGACATCAGGACAGCATGCAAATTGCCTACACATTACCACCACTGATTGTAGCGGTCGTTTGCTTTCACCTGCAAAAATGGTGAGGGCATTGGAAGCGGGGGTGCCTACCCTATGAAAACTCATATGGTGGCACTATGTTTCATATACAGGCATGCAAGCAAACTGTGGTAGTTGAACTCCCCCCCCCATGTGAATAGTGCTTAGCTGAACCTGACATTTGCTTCTTCTCTCCTATATCTGTTCCAAAGACTGTAGCGCAACAGCACTTTATTCCTTCATTTTATGTCTTCCAGTCTCTTTCTAATCCCCCCCCCCATGCAAAACAGTCAGAATATGCTGCAGTCAGACTGGCCATCTGATGCTGTGTATTACAATTTAAACTATTTTTCTTCCCCTTCCTATTTCTGCTCTTCTACATTATGGTTCAGTTAAATATAGTCAATTAAATATGAGGCAGTATAGCACAGTGGTCTAAGGCTCTGAGCTGCAAATCATCCAACAGACCAGACCTAGGTTTGAATCCCACAGCTTCCACTTGCATACTGTATGACCCTGAGCAAGCCACTTAGCCTCCTTGTGCTCCCAGGTTGCTCCTGTAAAAAAGCTTTCAGCTTAGTGTGCTATACCTGGTTAAACAACAACTAAAAAAAAAATATATATAAGCATTTTTTCCCTGCATTGCCCTTAAATGTGCAGAAATGGTCTAAGTCGGCTGCACAGAATGAAAGTAACTAAAGGTCTGTAAACAGACTTGGTAGGCAAAGGTTTTTTTCCACAATGTAAAAGGCAAGCTGGGATTGACAGTCAAACTTAAGAAATTGCCAATGCCAGTTTAAATGTTATTTTCTTTAGGATATGTACAGGTGCAGACTGGAATATCCTGTTCTTGAAAAGGTTGAACAGTTAGCAAATTAACTAAAATACAGGATAATAGAGAAGAACTAAAATATGGTTTACCTACACAACTCCTAGGAGTATCATGTCTCCAATCAGTGCTGGTGTCCTTGCAAGGTGCTGTCTCCTATAGAAAGTCAGCAGCACCTTTCTCCCTTCTTTTATATGCTGCAGCTCCTAGTTTTCCTTTGGGAAAAGGGAAGAATTGTCTATAATGCAGCCCACTCTGCAAGAAATGTGCAATCATATCTGATAGAGCATTAGGGTGTTTATGTTGATGTCATAATAATGGATTATTTGTTGTGCCGTTCATATATGTGTATTCTATGTAATTGATTGTACAAAGAAATAAGAAGATTTCCTGTAAATAGCTTAATAATTAGGTGGGGCTTTGAGCTAAGGGGTGGAGCTCCACTCTTTAAAAGAAGCCAGCCTAGATCCTCAGGTCAGATGCTGTTAGGGAGAGTTCATGTGAGGACCTCCTGCTCTCTGTTATACTGCACAAGATTATGTTCCACTGCTAGACTCTTGGTAGGGAAGCTGTGCTGTTTTCAAGTTTTATTTTGTTTGTTTATTATCATAAGTTTGCTGCTGTAAGCTGTTATTTTTTTTGGATTTAATTTGTTTGTTTGTTTAATAAAAATCATACCATTTAGGTATGTTGTACCAAATTTGTTGATTCCTGTGTGGCCTGATTTGTTCAACCCATGACACAAACATAAAAAGATGTGTAAACAGAAATTACTAAACTATTGCAACAACTATAGGTGGCTTCAGGGTTTCACAGAAAGGGTGGTGGATGCATGGAATGGCCTACCTCAGGAAATGACAGATATGACTACAGTGCAGGGCTTCAAACAGGCATGGGACAGGCATAAGGAAGCAATACAGATGAGTATGAATAGATAGGCCACTGATAGAGCCAAGGTCGATGGCACATTTATAAGGTAGCAAAACAAATGGGCAGACTGGATGGGCCTTGTGGTCCTTATCTGTTGTCAACTTCTATGTTTCTATGTTTCTAACCAGAGATGATAATGCAGTTTTCTTTCTATTTTGCAATTAAAAGTTCTCTCTGCAGCTACACATATGTTTTTTTACCACCCTGTAATGAGCGAAAAGGTGCTCTCCTTTCAAATATGACTGAGATGTAATGTACGACACATAGTATATCATGTTTCCTTCCTGGGCACTATACTTTCACATTTTTACCTTCTATTTATCTTCCTATCACAATCCAAAAGTGGATAATCTCTGGAGATTTTTAGGGATAGGGGTTGGGGTGGGGAGGATAAAAATATGAAGGAGCCTGCAGCGGAGTATTTTATAGGTAACACATTGTATGGGCTTTTTCTGCTAGAATACCATCTCATTGCAATTTTCATCCCTCTGCATTTGAAAAGGCAGCCCTTTTTCTGAGTGGGAGGCAGCCCCAGTGTGGCAGAAAGTCACCTATCCGGCTGAGAGAAATGTTGGATGGAGAAACGGGGTGAGCAAAGCCTCCCTGTGGGGATAAGGATTTCATTATGGGGGATTGGAAAATGAGTGGATACACATCTCCTTCCCTCCTCCACCTCCAAAGGTAAGTTCAGCCTAATTCACAAACTTATATCAGGCAATTCATTTTATAACAGCTTATGGTGCATTTCAGGGGTCTTACTATAAAACATATTTGGAGAATGAATTTACTTCTTGAATTTTCTTTGAGACAGGCCTGACTCTTGCTGTAGCTAACATGAACACACATGCGCATGCACACAGACTCACACACACATACACACACACACACACACACTCTGTGCTTCTGTAACAATATTTAAAAATAAAAATTGCTGCTCTGATTAAAAGGTTGATAGAGCTGGCACATCGGCGCAGTGGTTGGATTTCCATCTGCGATGTCTGCGACCCCAGTTTAGGAATGGACTCGGGTTATTGGAGGGACAGCCGGGGGGAGAAGGAGGAAGCATCCACTGACAGTTTGCCTTCTCTTGGGGGAGGGTGAGGGTATGGTTCAGTGGCTGCTGACCCCTGGCAGAGGCTGGGGGTTCAGCACGACATCCAACCCATAACGCTTGGGGAGAGACAGATGTCGGCATAAGCCTAGATGTCATGGCACTTCTCTCCTCAGAGGAAAAAACACAAAAATGGCACCCTGGCTTGTCAGATGATGGCCTCCCTAGATTCTCACTCCCAGGCTCCCAGACCTCCCTCAGCCATCTCAGCAGCACCCAGGGTTGTTGGATATGGCCAGATAGACTCATCCCCTACGAAGGCAAGGGACCCTCCTGATGAAGGGATATGTGGAGGATACCTGGGCTGGCTACAATGTGAGGTGGTGGGGTTGGGTGCATTGAGATGGAGCAATCCATGTGGGGGCCCAAAGGGAAGTCCGGTCAGGAGCGTGGGGGTGATAAATACCCTAATACAAAAAAAAATGGGTTGATACACTGTATAGCCCAATCAATCCTTTCTGCTAGATATGCTCCTTGAATGTTAGAATGTATGAAACTAGAAAGACAGATAGCTAGCTACTGTAGTTAGAGAGATAGAGAGATAGAAAGATAGATATAGATGGATGGATGGATGGATGGATGGACGGACGGACAGACAGACAGCGTGTTTTGCTCTGAGATTGATATGACTTTGTGTTTTGTTGGCAAGCTATCAGATTCATAGTATTTGTTAGTTTTCCCTATGTGTCTCATGTTTGGACATTTTGCTTTGACTAAACTATGAATTGCAATACAAAGTATTTATAAAATAATGTCAAGAATAATTTATACAGGAAACACTGCTTGACTGTGGGAAAAAATTTACAAGACCCATTTCAGGCACAGATATTCTGCATCCACCTCTCATTCCATTCCATCCCATTACCTGTCTCATTCAATGGGGTATGCAATGAGTTTTCACACTGCAGGACAATGGGGCCCCTCTGTGACCTGAACAAAGAACTGGGTAGTAGTTACATTTCTGGACACATGTGAGACAGAGAGTGTGTGAGCGAATGATTAAGACAGAGACTCTTCTTTAGGCTGGTGAAAAAATACTCTGGGGCAAAAGTTTGGCTTTGGTGTCTTTATTTTAGGGCCAGTAGAGCAGATATAATGTTACAGGAAGCACAACAGGTTGTAATGAAAACAGTTGCCTAGTTCAGGAAACAAATGGTAGCTTCTTAATCAGTTTGGTTAGCTGCGATTTGGGTGCTATTATTTAACATGACTGACAGCTGTAATGTCTGTATTACACTTAACACTTTTAGCACTTGGTTTAATTATATAATTAAGTGATTGGGATGAGTGTGTATAAAATGGCAATGCCAAGGAAGTAAGAGTTTTACCCTCATAAAAAAGGATTGGCCCCAAATGCAAAATTACTCCTCTCTTGTTTCATACAGCCGTTTTGAACTGCTTACTAAAAAAGCGATTAACAAAAAAAAGACTGAAAATGTAACAAAACAAAAACAACATTTGGGGGTTATTTTTTCAGCAGTTAAGTGCAGAATCCACCTAACAAGGTCCAGATGAACCAAAAAGATATGTTGGTCTCTGCAGAATGTCATTTTTGTGACTTTTGAATTGTGTTATTTTAGGAAAAAACAGAAACAAGATGGTCTGCAAATGAAAAAGAATTTTTTCCTCATGAAAAAGGACTGACCCCATATGAAAAAAGATTCCTTTATAGTTCCACACAGCTATTTTGGGAGTGCTTACCAAACATGCTTAAAAACTATTTTTTAAATATTTCAAAATTAAATACCTTTGGAAAGTATTATTTTTTCACCAGACAAGCAAAATGTATGTCTGTGGGCCATCCCCTTTCAACCCTAAACATTTCAGACCAAAATTTCAAACCACCTGGGCAGTAGCCAAGTTGAAAGCAAAAAAACCCCGCAAAATCAATGTGAAAACACCCACACAAATTCTGTTATTGCTCTGTCCAGAACTTGGAATCTGCACATTTGACCAAAACAAAACTTGCACATCCATGGCTCTACCACATGAGATGGTGCATGCAAACTTACATGCAAATTTATTGAATGGTTGCAAAGTTATTAAAGTGCAAAATTGGGATTTAACATGAAACTGCCTACTCAACCTGAAATAGTGGTGCTATGTTGCCACTCTAATATGTGTATATGTGTGTGTATATATATATATATATATATATATATAATGGTAGCACTGTAGTGCTACCATAATTAGGATTGAGGAGCCATTTGCATGTTAAATCCAAAATTTTGCACCTTAATAACTTTGCAACTGTTCAACAGATTTGCCTGAAATTGGGAATACAGAATCAAGACCCACACACCTTATGATCTGCCAAGTTTTGTACCAGTCGGATATATGGCTGTGGAGTTAAGTGTGATCTGCACATGCGTTTATGCTTTTTTTTGGAATTTTACGGTCGCATCTACAGGTCGCATGGTTTGTGTGACCGGTCCGAAATCTTCAGGGAACATGTGGCCAGGGTCCCCGATGTGCCTTTCGAAGATTCCATGAAAAAATATTAAACAATTTCAAAGTTATTCAAAAAACAAGTTCCCATTATAAGTCAATGGAAAAAGTTAACAAAAAGTTTGACAGTGTCACAAATGCAGTTTTTACTTTTGCAAATGGCCCTTTTACTGTTGCAAATCCACCATTTTGTTTTCAGTTGGTGATCAGAAAAATGCTTGGCATTTAAATTTGGGACCCTCTAGCAAACTAATTATTTTTGTATTCACCTAGTCAGACCCTGAGGATGCTAGGCATGTCTTTATTTTGGGGTAAAACACCCCAGAAATATGTTTTTCAGATTTCTGGAAAAAGTACTTTCACAAAGTAGTGTCGCACTCATGAAAGTGTCGCAAATGTTTGCTAAAGTTTTTGCAAATTATGACAGTACTTTTCTAGGCTGTGGGAAAATTATAGCATTTCTTTGGCACCCTGCTGCAAAAGAACGGTTAGGGGTTTTGGGCTGAAATTTGGAAGGAACACATCCAACACATCACAAATGTGCCTTTCAGTGTTTTATTGAAAAAATATTATATGGCGGCAAAGTTATGGTACTCCAAATTAGACACTTTTTCCCATTGGATAACATTACGGCATGTGACGCATTGCAGCAATCATTTGGCGCCCTGCTGCAAAATAACGGTTTGGTCTTTTGGGCTGATATTTGCAAAGAACACAGCCAACATCACACAGATGTGCCTTTCAGTAGTTTGGTGAAAAAATATTACAGGGAGGCAAAGTTATGTTACTCCGAACTTGTGTTTTTTCCCATAGGATAACATTACGGTGTTCGCCGTGCCTTTCAGGGCCCGTATCTTGGAAACAGTGCAAGATACGGACTTTTCTGTCAAAAAAATTCTTAACCCCCTCACAAAAGTAGCCAGGAAAGTGATCATTCATATGACTTTTAAATTTTTTTTCTATGTCATACAGTTCCTGAGATATAAGCAATTTACTATTCCAAGTCCTCATTTTTCTGTTCCGAGAGTCATTATTTTGCATACAATCTTTGTACTCACTGTGTTTCTCTATACAGCTTTTGAGGAAAACCAGCCTGTGCACTTACATTACTGTTACCATTACCGTTTCTGCTTGTGGTTCCGTATCCGTTTAACTTTCCGTTCACGTTTACGCTACCATGTGCATTACCCTTTGCATTTTCATTTGCGGTTGCGTTTGTGTTGTTTTTTACATTTCTGTTTTCAGTACTGTTTCTCTTTCTGTTTTGCTTTTTATCACCATGAGCATTACAATTTGCATTTGCAGGCACAATGTTGGGGCCCCGCGCTTCTGCCGCCGCCGCATTACATTCACTATTTCTCATAATCATTCTCAAAAAGAAGGGAAATTAGAGGCAAAAAAACTCTGTTTAATGCATCAGTTAGGGTTGTTCCACAGTAATAAAAGTGAGGAAATTCGATGTCAGGGTTGAAACCCCCTTTGCACCCCTCCAGCCCACCCCCCAACTGGAATTGGGTGCTGCGTTGGGGTCATCGGTCCTAACTCTCACCCCATTCTCCTATTCCTCAGCTTCTTTCCACATGTGATGGGGTGAGAGTTAGGGCTAACAACCCCAACTCACACCCCAATTCCAGCTGGGGGGTGGGCTGGAAGGGTGCAAAGGGGTTTCAACCCAACATCGAATTTCCTCACTTTTGTCGCTGTGGAACAACCCTAACTGATGCATTAAAATGAGTTTTTTGCCTCTAATATATATATGTATATATATATATATATATATATATATATATATATATATTTATATATATATATAATGAGGTAGTGGGATTAGTAAATAACTTTGAAGAGAAACATTCATAACAAAGGGCTCCAGACTAAAGCATGGGACTGATCCCAATGTGCACTTTGTGTGCAAACACACTTTGGTTTACATATTGTTCACTGTAATAAATAGATTGCATCAGTCATTTTGCTTAAATCAAGCTGACATCTTTTGTAACTATAAATCCCACAATCCACTGCCATTGACATTAATAGATTCATAGAGTCTATCAGCAGATAACGGCCTCCTGTCCCACCCAGTCTGTCTATAAACTTCCCCCAAACCACTATTGGGGAGGCTGCCCCCACAATCTATTATCCAAGATACCCATGTGTTAATACCATCCACACTTAAAACCTGTGACTATATTTGCCTCCACTACATCCGCTGGGAGGTTGTTCCAGTCTTCCACCACCCTTTCCATGAAGAACTTCCTCATGTTACCCTTGAACCTACTCCCCTCCCAGCTTCATATTGTGACCCCTAATCTTAGAACATCTTTTTGTCTGGAAATTCCTCTCCTTCTGCATGCTGTTTATCCCCTTGAGATATCTGAATATCTCTATCATATACCCTGCCTCCTTCTGTCCTCCAAGGAGTACAAGTTTAATTCCTTAAGCCTTTCTTGATAGATCTTCTGATGTAGACCCTGCACCATTTTGGTTGCCCTCCTTTGCATCATGTCTATCCTGTCCCTGTCCTTTTGAAGATGGGGCCATCCAGAACATATTCAATTCAGTGCTTTAGAGTAACTGGTAATTGCTATTTTTCTTTTAAACCTAGATTGTGGGCTTTTAGTGACACTATACTTTCTTTGTTGTCTTTACTTATAATTGTTTTTGGGCTGTTGAAAATTTAAAACATGGTGGTGTAATTCTGTGCTGTCTTTAATTGCTGAAAATTTTCACCCCCCTTCCCTCCCCTTCCCCCAACTCTTAATTATATACCCTGTTAAATCTGATTGACAGGAGCTAAACACAGGGTATAGTAAGGGGTGTGAAGTAGGAGGGGCATAAGGGGGAAGAAGCCCACCCTCAGCATGACAAGTGTTTTGATTCATTTATTTATTTATTGGTTTCTTTTTCTTTAAAAAAAAATTATCTGAAGATCAGTGGCAGGATTTTTAGTACAGTAAATTAATAAAAAGGGAACTAGGAGAGCTTCAGTAGCAGACAAGTAGTGGAATTGCAGTATAATGTGGGGAGTGGTGCAGTGCAGTGGCTGTGGGGCAGCCATATTCAGGCAGACCTTCTGGACACTGAGGTGCTGCCCTATCTGCATGCATCTCTCTGGACTGCGGGATGAGGTAGCCAGACTCAGAGCGGAGGTAAACTGGGTCAGGAGTACTATCAGCCCTATCCAGGGACCACCCAGTCCAATGCAATTGCCTCAAAGGATGCCGAGAACGAGGAGCACTTGGATGACAGTGGGCTCAGGGAGGGTTAGAGCAGTCAGGCAGAGGCATATCCCAGATCCTATTCCACTCAAGAACTCATATGCCACACTGGAAAATGAGGACAACCAAATAGAGGTACCCAGAGAAGTGGAAGGAAAGGATGTGGAGGTTAGCCAAGGAGGTGACCCTGCATGGGAAAGCAGTGGACCCCTAGAGGAGGAGGAAGTGAATCCTGGTGGGGACTCCCATCATAAGAGGGATCCAGCTAGGAACACAGGAGGGAGGACAGGAGGTGAGGTGCCTACCAGGTGCCATGGCATGGAGGGATGGAAGGAAGATCCTGGGGATCACTGGGAAGGCAAGATGGGAGGGTGAGCTGGATGTCATTATCCACCTAGGTACTAATTACCTGGCAAATGGGGAGCCAAAGGAAGTTCAGGAAGAGTTTAGGAAACTGGGAGGGTCTCAAGCAAGTAGCTACTTCTGTCACTTTCTCAGAAGTACTACCTGTGAGAGGCAAGGGAGAGCATAGGAGTGCATGCACCAGGAACTTTAACTCATGGTTGAAGAACTGGTGCTGTGAGGAAGGGTTTGGATTCATTGGGGACTGGGGACCCACCTGGAGGGATGGAGGTTTGTTCAAGCCTGACGGCCTGCATCCATCCTGGAGGGGAATCCAAGCACTCAATGATAAGTTTAAATGCTACATTGACAAGCATTTAAACTAGCAAAGGGGGGTGGCAGGCCAGCAAGGATGGTACCTACTTGCTCACCCCCCACAGCTAGCAGTGGAACCAGTGAACCAGAGGAGTGGCTATCTCTGCAAAGCAGTGTGCAAAAGATGGAGATTAGTGCCCAAGAGGTGGATAAGCAGAAAAGAGGCAAAATTCAGCAGAAGGGCAGACAGCAAGGAGAACCAGGGATAAATGACAACCAAGGAAGGGGCTGGAGTAGAACAGTGAAACAGTCTAGGGAGGTCAAAT
This sequence comes from Neoceratodus forsteri, assembly GCA_016271365.2. Classification (NCBI taxonomy): domain Eukaryota; kingdom Metazoa; phylum Chordata; order Ceratodontiformes; family Ceratodontidae; genus Neoceratodus; species Neoceratodus forsteri. The sequence goes on from CM028131.1 coordinate 14,696,910, forward strand.
CATGGAAAGCCATGTGTGCAAATGCCAGGAGCCTTAGCAACAAGATGGAAGATCTGGAGGCTGTCATGGTACAGTCAGACCTGGACATTGTGGCCATCACTGAAACCTGGTGTAATGATAACCATGACTGGGAGATGGCCATACCTGGCTACAACATATTCAGAAGAGACAGAGCAGGCAGGAAGGGAGAAGGAGTGCACTGTATGTGAAAATGACATAAGGGCCACAGAGATCAAGGAGGAACAAAATGGGGAGAGATACTGTGGGTTAAGCTGGAAAGGAAAATGGGGACAGCCATCCGCGCAGGTGTGGTCTATAGACCACCAGCCCAGGAAGAAGAAACAGATAGGGAGCTGATGTTAGCCATCCAAAGGATGGCAGACAAGGGTGAGGTAGTACTGGTTGGAGACTTCAATATTCCAGACGTGGACTGGAGCATCCCAGCAGCAGCATCAACTAGGAGCAGATTTATCCTGGACTCCCTTCAGGGTGCCTTCCTCAAGCAACTGGTCATGGAACCAACTCGGCAGAAGGCAATACTGGAGCTTGTGCTCACAAACAGGGACAGTGTGATGGGGGTAACAGTGGGGGAGCACCTGGGAAACAGTGACCACCAGTCATTGTGGTTTGAAATCAAAGAAAGAGCAGAACCAAACCACACAAAAACATGTATCCTGGATTTTAGGGGGAGACTTTGGGAAAATGGGAGATACTTGAAAGAGGCATTAAGGGGAATGGGACAGGAATCAGGGGTTGAGAAACAGTGGGCAGTATTTAAAATGGGATTACAAGAACAACAGAATTATGCATTAAGCAGGTTAGCAAGAGGAAAAGGAAGAGGAGACCATTATGGTTTTCCAAAGAGGTAGCAAAGAAAGTGAAAGCCAAAAGATTGCATTCAGGCAATACAAAAGACACAGGCAGAAGGGATAGGGAGAAGTACCAGGAGAAGCAAAGGGAGGCAGGGAGGTCAGTAAGGGAAGCCAAAGCTCAGACAGAAGAACACATTGCAAAATCAGTGGGTAGAGGGGACAAAACCTTTTACAGGTACATAAGTGAAAAAAGAAAGACAAAGGGAGGGATAGTGAGACTGAAGGGGGAGGATGGGGACTGCGTGGAGGATGACAACAGTAAAGTGGACATATTGAACAGGTATTTCTGCTCAGTCTTTACTGAGGAAGAGGAGGGTAATGGGTCTGAAGGGAGTACAAGGGGTGAGAATGGTGCAGAAATGGACACAAGTCCCTTTACAAGAAAGGGTCCTGAAGGAACTGGAAGTAGTAAGAGTTGATAAAGCAATGGGGCCAGATGATGCACCCAGGGTCCTTAAAGAACTAAGAGAGGTGGTGGCTGAACCTCTGGCTATCCTGTTTAGCCAATCACTGGAAACAGGAGGTACCCAAAGACTGAGGACAGCAGATGTAGTCCCCTTATACAAAAGTGGGAACAAAGAGGAAGCAGGGAACTACAGACCAGTCAGCCTCCACCTCGGTAGTGGGGAAGATCATGGAAGCACTACTGAAGGAGAGATTGGTGGAACATCTAGTTGTCAATGGACTACAGGACCCAAGGCAGCATGGTTTCACCAGGGGGAGGTCATGTCAGACCAACCTTGTTTAATTTTTTGACTGGGTGACTAGGGAGGTGGATCAGGGGAGGGCAGTGGACATGGCCTTTCTGGACTTCAGCAAGGCCTTTGACACTGTGCCACATAGAAGACTATTATACAAACTGGGGAATAGGGTTGTGGGCAGGACAGTAGTGTGGTGGGTATGTAACTGGCTGGGTGGCAGGACACAGAGGGTGGTGGTAAATGGCTGTCACTCCACAGAGGGAAGAGTGACCAGTGGGGTACCACAGGGATCAGTGCTGGGACCGGTCCTATTCAACATCTTCATCAGTGACATTGCACAGGACCTAGAAGGCAGAATTTCACTGTTCACTGATGACACAAAGCTCTGTAACAGAGTAGACACACCAGAGGGTATAGACAGAATGAGAAGCGACCTGCAGAAACTTGAAGAATGGTCAGGGGTTTGGCAGTTGAAATTCAATGCAAAGAAGTGCAAGATAATGCATATGGGGCACAAAAACCCTGGCACAATATATCAGTTGGGGGGTGAGGATAGCATGCACCAAGCAGGAAAGGGATCTTGGGGTTGTCATCTCTGATGACCTCAAGGTAGGGAAACAGTGTGACAAGGCAGCAGGTAAAGCAAATAGGATGCTGAGATGTATAGGCAGGGGCATCACCAGCAGGAAAAGGGAGGTCATAATTCCGCTATACAAGACACTAGTGAGGCCCCACCTGGAGTACAGTGTACAGTTCTGGAGACCATGCCTACATAAGGACATAGACAGGGTAGAGAAGGTTCAGAGGAGGGCAACAAAGATGGTGCATGGATTGCATTACAAGTCCTATGAAGACAGGTTGAAGGAACTGAACATGTACTCCCTGGAGGAGAGGAGGGAGAGAAGGGATATGATAGAGACACACAAGTATCTGACAGGGAGGAACAGGGTGCAGGAAAACACTATTTTTAAGGGAAAAAGATGTTCCAGGACTAGAGGTCATGGGATGAAGTTGGAGGGAGGACGATTCAGAGGAAACATGAGAAAGAATTTCTTCACAGAACGGGTGGTGGACAATTGGAACATCCTGCCAGAGGAAGTGGAGGGGGCTGAAACAATCATGGGATTTAAGAATGCATGGGATAGACATAAAGGAATTCTGGAGGTCAGGGGTAAGGGGCAACAGACTTCTAGGAAAACATAAACTGAACTTACAAGCTCAAATGGGCAGACTGGGTGGGCCATAGGCCCTTATCTGCCGACACTGTCTATGTATCTATGTATCTATGTACACAGTACTCAAGGTGTGGCTTCAGCAATGAAGTATACAGGGCAGGTCTCACCCACCTCTTCTGTTGGTGATACTACTCCCTGTACATCCAAGCATTTTGTTAGCCTTTCCCATTGCCTTTCTACACTGCTTTGCTACCTTCAGGTCATCGGTTATGATTATTCCCAGGCCTCTCTCTTGCCTTGTGACTTCAAGTACCTCTCTTCCAAGTGTGAATGCCACCCCTGGATTCCTGTATCCCAAGTGCATAACATTGCACTTCCTTGTGTTGAAACAAAGTTGCCACCTTCTTGACCACTCTTCTAACTTTTCTAGGTCTTCCTCATCCTTTTCCCCCCCCATGTGCCCACCCTGTTGCAGATCTTTGTGTCAACCACACACAGGCACACTCTCCCTCCCAGTACCTCTGCTATGTCACTAATGTAGAGGTTGAAGAGTACAGGGCCCAGCACTGGGACATCAGAGCATTGCTGCAGCAGTGGGAGATTCAATGGTTTGTAGTGCACATCAGAGTTCTTATAATATCCAATCAAACGGTTTCTGAGTCTGCTTATTTTCAAGGGCCAAGTACAGTGTTCTGTGAATGAATTTAGCAATGGGAGGATAGTGGTCCTCCCATTGCTGCAGTACTACTTTGTTGTCAGCTGCAGGGGATTCTGAGATTTGTAGTTTCAGGAGATGCCAGCCTAGAAGTGAACAAAATTAGTGCTATGCAGTATACTTTAATATAGTACACAGTAGGTTGCTGTAAACCAAAATGTTTTTGCTCCCACAGTGTATACTTGGACCAGCCCTGTACTTTGGCATGGGGCCTTTGATGCTGACTGTTCCCCTTCAAGTATTTGGGAGTAACCCTGGACAGCGCCCTTGCTTATGAGTCTCATATAGAGAAACATCCTGGTAACAAATGTGCATCAGTAGCCAGGCCCTTACACTGTATAAATTTGAGTTGAATAAATTGTTTTTTGGACAGCCATTTGTTTTCACTAATTGACTACAAAATTTTGCTTTATTCCCCTGCTGGAGAGGGAGTGCTGCCTAGGGTAAGTGTCTTTTATGCCTAGCGTCAGAGTCCTCTATAAATCTGTCTGTGAATTTTTAATGGGGCAGCTTTTCAGAACTCTCCACTGTCGTCTATGTGCCTCATCAAGTTGGCCATTTTTTGAGAACAGCATACAGTACAGAGACACAGTGTTTTCTGTACAAAGTAGTTTTATGTGTGTACCCTCTCAGTTTTCAGTCCATTCTAACTCTTCTACCAATCCCAGGGGAACTAAAGCCCAGAACCAGTGGTCTTTTCATTTTCCTTTTGAAGAACACTATACTTAGTCCATGATCATTAGCCCATAGGGCAACACGCTGGAAAAATAACTGACCTTGGACAATAATCTCTAGTAAAATTATTCAAAATTTAGGTATTAATTGTTTAACTTGTTACCTTCTCATTCTTACTGTAGTTATACAGTAGTTAGACATTTTTTGCTGGTATTGTACCTTCCATTATTGCTTGTTTTTTCTGTAACTGGATACTTGTGAATATGGTAATGCTTGTCTCTATACAGTATAATAAATAAAAATGTAATGCAACATTAAATGTTTTGCTTTCCTTTTTGTTTTTCCAATTGCATATAGCATGTGTATAATAAAGCTGCTAAGGATGTGAAGGGACCCATTAAGCTCCAGATGTTTGATTTCTCTAAACCAGAGGAGGTAAGAGCCCTTTTCTGCAATTCAAAACATTTTTTTAAACAATATATTGAAACAGAAAAGTATAAAGCCAGAAAAAGTCTAAGGCCCTGATACTGATAAAAGAGTGCAAGCACATCACAAACATTGGCCCAACTGTACACCCAACACAGCGACTGCTGTATTCAGTCAGAGAGCAGGCTGATGCTATCTGATTAAATACTGGACCATGTTGGTACAGAGCTAAGTGGAACTACACTGCCCCAATATGAACCTGGGCTGTATATAGCTCTTCAGATAATAGCGCTGCCTGAAACTGATGGCACCAAGAGCACTGCGGGCAGTATTAGGCCACAACATACATTTGAGTCCATTGGGTATGCAAGGTGCTAAGGGGCCATTTGTATGCCCATTATGGGATAATTTGCAGGCACACAGCAACTGCATTCTGCAGCATAGTGTATGAATTTCCTGTTGTCTAGTGGCCCCCCACCCACTGAACACCCGTTCTGTAGTATGCATACCTATTTCTGGTGTCTAGTAGAACCCCATCCCCCAGATGCCCATTTTGCATTATGAATAGATATCCCTGCTGCCCAATAGTACCCCCACCCTCCAGTCACCTGTTTACAACATCTACGTATGCTGGGTGCCTAGTAGCTCCCCTGTCCCTCCCATCACACGTTTCCAAAAGTAGAAGTAGTCATTGGTGGTCCAATGTCCCCTCACCTGCCTCACCTTCTCTCATACTCTCACCCATCACCTTCCCTTTATTAGGATGTGCTGTGAAGTCCGGCGATTCACAGTATGATAATTGTCACCATCCTTCTCTCACCTTCTCATCCAGCTGTCACATGAGCCATCAGGGAGTGCACAGACAGTATTTATATGTTGGTTACTGTATATCACAGGGCACCCTGGTAAGAAGGGGGTGTTGTGTGGTGGTATCAGTGGGCAGCTGGGAGAACTCTGAACTACCAATGATTACTTTTACTTCTGGCAACAGCCATCTAGGGGGAGAACAAATGGACACCAAACAACAGTTAAACATTTTGATCAGGTGACGAGAGGTGGGGGTACCACTGGACAGCAGGGATATCTATGAATAATATGCAACAGGTGTTCAGGAGAGTGGTGTACCACTAGACAGCAGGGATAACTATGAATAATATGGAAGAGGTGTTTAGGGGAGTGGAGGGGTACCACTGGACAGCAGGGATATCTATGCATAATATGAAACAGGTGTTTAGGAGTGGGGAGACACCACTGGAGAGCAGGGATATCTATGAATAATATGGAACAGGTGTTCAGGAGTTGGAGGGCACCACTGGACAGCAGGGATATCTATGAATAATATGGAACAGGTGTTTAGGAGTAGGGGGCACCACTGGACAGCAGGTATATCTATGAATAATATGGAACAGGTGTTCAGGAGTGGGGGGGCACCACTAGACAGCAGGGATATCTATGAATAATATGGAACAGGTGTTCAGGAGTGGGGGGGGCACCACTAGACAGCAGGGATATCTATGAATAATATTGAACAGGTGTTCAGGAGTGGGGGGGCTCAACCGGACAGCAGGAATATCTATGAATAGTATGAAACAGGTATTCAGGAGTGGGGCGGCACCACTGGACAGCAGGAATATCTATGAATAATATGGAACAGGTGTTCAGGAGTGGGGGGTACCACTGGACAGCTGGAATGTCTATGAATAGTATAGAACAGGTATTCAGGAGTGGGGGGCACCACTGGACAGCAGGAATATCTATGAAGAATATGGAACAGGTGTTCAGGAGAGGGGGGTACAAAGGGCACAATGGACAGCTACATTATGATGGAACAGGGAAATGGAACACGTGGCTGCAATAAAGCCGTGCTGCCTTCTGTGGGTTAGGGAAATACCATAAAGATGTGGTTTACTGTGGCAGTAAATAGCACTATTTTGGGGGCTGTTTACCACTGCTGCAAACCTTTTAAGATACTGCTGTACTGATATGCATGCAAGGACCTCCTCATTTGCATAGGAAAGCTATATTATAGCACTTTGGTGCTGCAGGATTCTGAATATGGGGCAACTGGGTGTGCCAGCGCAATTCTGGATAGGTGCAACTGCATTTCCTATTTGTGGCTGTGCTACTCCGTGAATATCAGGCCCTCAATGTCCACCCAGTCTTTCTGTTGCTATGATGTGTCATTCTCATTTAATGCACCCTTCAGAGCACTCCCTGCCTTCTTCCTCCCCCAATCCCTTTCCCTTCTGATAACAAGTGGTGGGTAAATTCAGTATACTTACTTTGTGAAAAACTAACATAGAAATATAGACATTGATAGCAGAGACAGACTGATAGCCCATCTAATCTGCCTGTAACACTCTATCCTACCCCTGAAACCTAGCATCTCTATAGTATTCATGCCCACTCTAATCACCCAATTTTCTGTGCATTGCAGCTACACCTGGGTTACTATTATGCAGGCCTGTGAGAAGTTTAAACTTTGTGGCAGTGTTGTGCTAAACTGATTCAGTACCCTCTATATGGAGTTTTCATGTAGTGGCCACTTTACAGTTTACCACAATTGCTTGTGGAATGTTACTACTTGAGTTCATGCACTTCACAACAAAAGTCGTGAAAGGTAAATAGTTGTACACTGATGGGAGAGGGGAGGCAGTGCCACTGTAAGTGAGGCAGCCAGCTGGACTAATGTGTAAAAACAAAAAACTCAGCCCCTGTGGACACAGAAGACAAACAGTAATTACATTTACAAAGTGTTTATTGTGGCATTAATAGTTCAGACAGACACACTCAGCCCCAGCACTTCAACCCAAAATGGTGTCTTTGTCAGGGGGTGGGACTGGGGGTTAACAGCCATACCCCATTATAAGTAGAGATGCAGCGAACTGAAAATTTTCCGGCGAAGTAAACGCAAAGTGGGCACTTCACGTTGCTACTCCGCTATGTGGAATGGGCGTATTTATGTGTATATTTTTATATTTATTATGTTAAAATGCTTGTTTTAATTGATTGTACGGCGCCCAGAGCCTCAGGGATTGGGCGTCTTTTAAATAAATTTTGCCTTGCCAATGCAAAGTGCTCAGTTCACCTTGTTAGTACCACTTCACGTTAAGGCAGAATGGCAAAGCGAAGTAAGGGGAAGTCATTGTTTTTAATGGACTTCGCGTTCCTCATTAGGATTCTAAGGGATCCACTTGGTGCTTCAGATTTGGCAGCCCCCCCACACATCACATGGCTTACTGTACTGTAAGTCACATGCTCTTTAGCTAGTCAGGAAGAAAGCAAGTCATACAAGCAGACACTTTTACTTTCTCCTGTGCAGATGGAGAGATAGTAGTGTGTTTTGTGACTGCTGATACTTTTAGATCAGAGCGAGGAGATTTAAACTTTGATTTAGACCCAACAGCTTATTTAAAAGCTACATTTTTTTGGCTTTTCTGTACTCTTTTTTACTGAATTTGTTCTTAATGTAAATTTTATTTTTCTTCCCTTTATAAGTAGTTAGTTGTTTGTCTGTGTGACTGTGTGTATGTTGTGTGACAGTGTGAGTAGTGATTGCTCGGACTGAGGGAGCTCAGTAGGAGAGATGGACCAGGAAAGGGAATGTCTGGGATGGGGCAGCTTTGGGAGAGCGTGGTAGTGGTAAGCATCATATTGTGTGCATGTATGGAGGGCAGGGGTGCCCATTCCTGTTGGACCGCTCAAAATTTGTGAGTTCCCCCCTAGAGCAGGACCAGCACTGCCTCCTGTCCTGACTCTGAGGCAGTTGAACCACCACTACCAAGTTCAGCACCAGGTCATCTGGAGCAGAATGTGCCTGTTCCCCCGGGTCTAGGTGGGGATCCCATCCCTGTTCAGCACCGTGACCAGCAGGCGTACAATACATCCAAGTAACTACTAAAAAAAATTTATATTGTGATTCATGACGTGATCATAAATCATGATTTGTGACTGCATTTGTGATCATGATGATGAAGGAATGTGAATGCCTATGGCTGTACTTCCTCAAGCCCCAATGAGCTGTAGCTTAAAACTCCCAGACTTAAAAGCACGTATCAATGAGTACAGTGGTGGGGTGGTGAAGCCTGGAGAGATGCTACAAAACAGGCTTACAATACATCCAAGTAAGTAGAAAAAAATGAACGTGATTCATAACGTGAATCCGCAGAGGGAAGAGTGACCAGTGGGGTACCACAGGGATCAGTGCTGGGACCGGTCCTATTCAACATCTTCATCAGTGACATTGCACAGGACCTAGAAGGCAGAATTTCACTGTTCGCTGATGACACAAAGCTCTGTAACAGAGCAGACACACCGGAGGGTGTAGACAGAATGAGAAGGGACTGCAGAAACTTGAAGAATGGTCAGGGGTTTGGCAGTTGAAATTCAATGCAAGGAAGTGCAAGATAATGCATATGGGGCACAAAAACCCAGGTGCAATATATCAGTTGGGGGGTGAGGATATAGCATGCACCAAGCAGCAAAGGGATCTTGGGGTTATCATCTCTGATGACCTCAAGGTAGGGAAACAGTGTGACAAGGCAGCACGTAAAGCATATAGGATGCTGGGATGTATAGGCAGGGGCATCACCAGTAGCAACAAGGGAGGTCATAATTCCGCTGCCATACAAGACACTAGTGAGGCCCCACCTGGAGTACAGTGTACAGTTTGGAGACCTTACCTACGAAAGGACATAGACAGGATAGAGAAGGTTCAGAGGAGGGCAACAAAAATGGTGCATGGATTGCATCACAAGTCCTATGAAGACAGGTTGAAAGAACTGAACATGTACTCCCTGGAGGAGAGGAGGGAGAGAGGGGATATGATAGAGGCATACAAGTATCTTACATGGAGGAACAGGGTGCAGGAAAACACTATTTTAAAGCAAAAAAGATGTTCCAGGACTAGAGGGCATGGGATGAAGTTGGAGGGAGGACGATTCAGAGGAAACATGAGGAAGAATTTCTTCACAGAACGGGTGGTGGACAAGTGGAACACCCTGCCAGAGGAAGGGGTGGGGGCTGAAACAATCACGGGATTTAAGAATGCATGGGATAGACATAAAGGAATTCTGGAGGTCAGGGGTAAGGGGCAACAGACTTCTAGGAAAACATAAACTGAACTTACAAGCTCAAATGGGCAGACTGGGTGGGCCATAGGCCCTTATCTGCCGACACTGTCTATGTATCTATGAATGATCGTGAATCATGATTTGTGAGCATGATGGTGAAGAAACGTAAATACTTACCGCCTACGGCTGTACTTCCCTGATGAGCTGCAGCTTAAAACTCCCAGACTTAAAATCACGTATTAATGAGTACAATGGTGGGGTGGTGAAGACTGGAGAGATACTACAAAACAGGCTTACAATACCTCCAAGTAACTAGAAAAAAAATTAATGTGTTCGTAATGTGAATGATCATGAATCATGATTTGTGACTGCATTTGTGACCGTGATGATGAAGAACGTGATTTGTATCACGAGTGACTCTTGATGATGGTCCTGACTTAAAAACGCATATTAATTAGTACAATGTTCATGCAGAATTAAGCACCACACCTGTCCAGTATTCTGAAGGGAAGCCAAAGAAACAACTGTTAAGTTACAGATAATAATATAATAATAATAATAATAATAATAATCTTTATTTGTTGTGCGCCTTTCAGAAATCAAGGCGCATTACATTTAAATAGCATAGTAATAAAACATCATAAAACCTTAAAATCAATATCAGTCCATGTCAGTACCATCCCTATATGCCTTCTTGCATAGGAATGACTTTAATGCTTGTTTAAAACCCTCCACAGTCATGCACTCTATAATCCAGCGGGGTAGAGAATTTCAAAGGGTCGGTGCTACAAACGTAAAAGCTCGGGCACCAGAAGATTTTAAAGCTACCCTTGGAATCTCTAACATCCCCTCGTAGGCTGAGCAGAGCGGTCGCTCTGGAAGGTAAGGAATCAGAAGCTCTTTCAGGTAGTCAGGGCCCAAACTGTGTAGGGCTTTATATGTCAGTAAACCGATTTTAAAGGTGATCCACCACCGAACCGGTAGCCAGTGCAGATCTCGCAGCGCCGGTGTAATGTGGGAAGAACGAGGAATCCCCATTAACAACCGGGCTGCTGAGTTCTGCACCAGCTGAAAGCAGTGAATATCAACCCCTTGAAGCCCAAAGTAGAGGGAGTTGCAGTAATCCAAGCTCAAGGTCACAAAGGCGTAGATCAGAGTAGGCAAGTCACCAGACGGAACAAGGTGCTTGATCCTAGTGATGTTCCTCAGATGGTAAAAGGATACCTTAATGACAGCTGACACCTGAGCACGTAATATCAGCCAATCGTCAAAAATCACCCCTAGTTTATGCACCTGTTCAGAGATAGGGAGCTCAACATCCCCTAAGAATTAACCAGAGGAATGATTTGCTCCCCACCCCTCTATCCGGTGACCAGGATCCACCACCATCACTTCCGTCTTCCCAGAATTCAACTTCAGCCAGCTGGATCTCATCCAACCTTGGATCTCACTGAGGCAGTTGTTAAACACCGAGAGTGCTCCATTCTGGTCGGGTGCAAAAGACAGATAGAGCTGAGAATCATCGGCATAACAATGAAACTCCAGCCCATATCATCTTACAATGTTTCTGAGGGGAAGCATGTACACCGCAAACAACATGAGGGATAGCACACATCCCTGAAGCACCCCACAGGACAGAGAGGTAGGATCAGAGGAAAATACCCCCAACACCACCCTTTGAGTTCTACGTGTGAGGAAAGAGGTAAACCATCTGTGAACCAGACCTGACAGCCCACTGATGCCTCTCAGGAGCTCAAGCAACATCCCATGGTCTATGGTGTCAAATGCTGCTGACAGATCCAACAGGACCAAAATGGACCTTTTTTTCTGGTCTCTCGCCATCAAGAGATCATTGAGCACCTGAACCAGCACAGCCTTGGTACTGTGCCTCTTTCAAAAACCCGATTGAAGAGGGTTGTAGATGTTATGGATGGTCAAATGGTTGCCCAGCTGGGCAGCCACTACTTCCTCAATTACCTTCCCCACAAAGGGAAGGTTCGAGATAGGCCTATAGTTAGCTAGGGAGTCTGGGTCCAAAGAAGCCTTCTTCAACACTGGTGTCACCACTGCCTCCTTCAGGGAGCAGGGATATTCACCAGAGTCTAAGGAGCACCAGGCTATCCTCGCCAGAACCAGGATAATAACCTCCCCACGGCCCATAATCAGGGTTGTAGGACCTGGATCTAAACTACAGCATGTAGTGTGCATACCCTGGACAATCCTCATAACATCTTCGATTTCCGGCCTTTTGAAGGAACTCCAGGAAAGCCAAGGGATTGTGGCCTGGAGCTGGTCCATAGCAATTCCCATAGAGAATGCTGTGTGGGTCTCCGTCCTGATGTCGTCCACCTTATCTGCAAAGAACCGAACAAGTTCTTCACACTGCAATTATGAAAAGGCTCTACGAACCTGTAGACAGGCTGGGTTGCACAGCCTATCCATGGTCCAAAAGAGCTGGTCCAGTTGTTTCTGTGCAGCAGCAATTTCTCCGGACAGAAATATTGCCTTCTTATGAGTAATTGCTGACTGATAGAGTTGATAATGCTCTAGGAGTCTAAGATGGTCAGCATCTAAGCCGGATTTCTGCCAGCACCTCTCTAACCTGCGTCCTAGTCACCGCATCTCCCTCAAGTCCCCATCAAACTATGGAAACCAAGGGCGAAGGGAGAGAGGGTGCACATGGGTGGGAGCAATGGAATCCAATGCAGAGGTAATGGCCTTGTTATAGGCCAGAACCAGAACCTCTGGATCCAAGATCATCAAAGGAAATTCTGATAGATTAAGCACTGCAGTTAGACCATCTGGAGTCACATCCCGTAAAGGGCGGTATTTGACCATCTCCACAGGGGTTGGCCTATGCAGAGGGGTGCAAAAATTGAATCTCACAGTGTAATGGTCAGACCATCCGACAGGTTCTACCCTCACATCAGAGTCTTCCATCCCCAGGAAGAAGACCAGGTCAAGGGAATGGCCACATTTGTGAGTGGCAGAGGTAACCACCTGTGAGAGGCCCAATGAATACATCAACTGGAGGAAGTGCTGTCCAAATTGCCAGAGTTCGTCATCGATCCAGGCATTAAAGTCACCCAGCACCATCAACCTACGTGACTCAAACACCAGGTTGACGATGAAGTCCGCCACTTCCTTAAGGAATAGCTTCTCGTCTTCGGGTGGACGATAGACAACAGCCATCCTATAGCCCCCACCTGCCACTACGACACATTCAAATGATTTGGTCTCCTCAACAGGGACACTAGTGAGACCCAATTCGATCTTAAAACAGACCGCAACCCCCCCCCACCTCTGCAATCCAATCTCAGGCAGTGTATCACCAAATACCCAGCTGGAGCTGCTGCCTCAAGTACGGGGCCAGCATTACCATCCAGTCAGGTTTCGGTGATGCAAGCCAGATCCGCTGTACTCACCCAGACTGCAACAATAGCAGTCTTGTTCACAACAGACCTGGCATTGCATAACACTACTCGAGTTGGACAGAACTACTGGGATGCCCCAACCACCTGCCCACCATTTATAGTGGTGGTGCCCTTGGGTATGGAGACCAGACAGAAAGGCCCACGTTCAGCACTCCATTTCGCCCCAGGGCATCTTTTGTACTTAACCACTCCGATGCGAGTGCCCCCCTCATCCATCCTCCACTGTTCATATCCCCCACCCCTCCCCAGCCTCCTGTGGACAATTCCCAAAGATCGGCAGCATTGATAGATGGAAAAGAGCAAAAGAGGGGAGAAGAAGGGGTGGAGGGCATGAAGGGCGGAGGACGAATAGCGCATGACCGGAGGGGTGGAATAGCAATATATATTACAATCCACTAATATGGGGCAAAGACAATGAACTTCTACTCTCCCAGTAGTAGTAAGTAAAAATCAAATCAAATCTCAATCCGAAAAATAAATCAAAATAACTTGAAACAAAAACTAAACAAAAAATAAATAAATCAATACATCAATAAATATATTAATAACTTAATAGACTACTAATTATATTAAATAACAACAGATGAATAATGACGGAGCCCAGTTCATAAAAGTTCAAATAATAATCTTGGTCCATGGAGCTCCCACTTCCTGTGGCCAAACTGTCCATTTATAGACCCATGGCCTCTCACTCCTAGGGTCCAACAGAAATAATAGCGCAAATTAAAGTTAAAAGTCAGATTTATAAAAAGGCTCTCAACCAGAGTTCAGTCCTCCCATGGGCTCTCACCACCATAGGGAAATAAATACAAGCCAATGTCCCTAAATAAAAGTTAAAGATTGGACTGCAAAAGGTAGATCCAAATTCAGATTTGCAAAACAGCACAGTACCGAAGTTCAAACCTCTCGTGAGCTCACACCATCATGAGAGAGCAAACACTGGACAGTGTCCTCGGACAAAACCAAACAGGATTGTCTTCACAACCAGTCAAACTGAGCAATAAGCAGCCTTGACTTTTAGGGAAAACAAATTCCTTACTTTAGTGCTGTATTCCACCATGTAGATTCTAAAGTAGTTCAAACCAGAGCATCCGGCAACAATACCAGAGGACTCATCGAGGAACACCCGCCTCACCTTGGACCCTACCACAACCAAAACAGCTCTCCAGCTGCCGTGGTGTGGAACGGAAGTGCCAGGGATCCAGCCGCCTACCAGCAGCAGCGTCTCGACACACCACCAGAAAGAGGACAGGAACCAGGAGCAAAGCCCTCCGGCCACAGGCAGTAGTCACCAGATGATATCTCAGTCCTTTCTCCACTCTGCTCACCAGAGGAAAGGGAACCGGACAAATATCAGCGCCCCATCAGTTTAGTTCCCTGAACTCACAAGAAAGGGATCTGAGAATGCACCAGCATCTCACACAGTCAGTTCCACACTCTGCTGTGGCCGCGTCCCTCCGCGACACAGTGCCAGGATTGAAATGCTCAAATTCAGCACCAACTGCAAAAACCTACAGCCACTCCAGTCCAACTGGATCCACCACTGCCACAGGTATGTAATGATTTACTATAAATGTTTTCGAAAGCAGATGCTGAATTGCAAGGCGTCTGCTCAACAGACCATCAACAGCCCTGGGTTAGGCCGAAACCAGATAGCAAAAAATAAAAATAAATAAGAACGAAGCACAGTCAGAAAAAAAAAATTAATAAAATAACTAAAATGCAAATTTTCTATGCTACTGCAATGGGTTTACTGCACTGCGAAAAACACCTAGAGACGGCAGTTCAGCACAGCCACCATCTTGCCAAAAATGAGGAGTCCATTAACACAGATGGAGAATGGGCCCTAAAGAGATGTAAATGCACAGACAGATTAAGATTGCACTGAGCACGGAAGAGATGCAGACACAAAGGCACAACACCTAACCAGTGTTCACCATCAGAAATTCAAATCTGGAAAAGAATACCTTTGCCGGTTGGGGTGGGCCTTGGGGGCAGTGTACTGCACTGCTGCAGTAACAGTCACTAGTACTAGTACCTGTAAAGATGCCACAAAGAAGTACTAAAATCACACAGCTGCAGTGGATAGCAGCTTCACATTGCTGAAATTAATATGTGGCACAATAAAAGGTGTCTGATTTGATGACACGCGACACACACATCCTTATGCACACACTAAGTAATGCATAGCAGATTGAAAACTTCAGTAATATAACCACATATTTTAAACAAACTAGAATTATGCATTGCTGCACCACAACAATCAGCAAAAAATGGCAAGAAAAATTGAAAATATTACTGTGTGTACATTTACACAGTTAAACAAGAAAAATATCACCAAAACAGAAAGCACTGTCTTTTTCTCCAAGTTAATCTACCTACACCACAGATACACCCCTCCCCCAAAGCACACTTCCACTGTCTCTCAGTACACAGACCGAATGTTGTACATTAACATTCAAAATCCATACACAAACAATAAACGCTTGGTGATATGAGCACAGGAGGGTTTCCTATAATCGATGAACGAAAGTTTTAGCAAAAAAAAATTACTCAAAAAGGCTTTTTTAACAGCTTTTTGAAGGTTTGAATTGCAGAGAGCTCTCAGAGAAGATTGTCTCCTACAGTTTCCTACACACACTACCCCAAACTGAGGCTATGCAGAACAATCTGCATGTGACCTGAAATCCCATGAAACACTGCAGAATTCACCTTTGGAGCTCTGGAGACCCAACATCCACAAAGACATAGACAGCATGGAGGTTGTCCAGAGGAGGGCAAATAAAATGGTGCAGGGTCTGCACTGGAAGAAATATGAAGAGAGACTTAATGAGCTTAATATGTATAGCCTCGAGGAAAGGAGGGAGAGGGGGGACATGACAGAAACTTTCAAGTACCTCAAGAGAATCAACAAAGTCCAAGAGGGTAGCATCTTTCAAAAAAAGAGGCGTGCAAGAACAAGGGGGCACAATTTGAAGATAGAGGGGGTGCGGCTCAGAGGCAATTTAAGGAAGTATTTTTTCACAGAGAGGGTTTTGGATGCATGGAACAGCCTTCTGGAGGAGGTTGTGGAGTCAAAAACAGTGGTGGAATTCAAGCATGCATGGGACAGTCATAAGGCAATTCTAGGGGGTGAGGGTAGGAAGAAGTAGGCTGCTGCTTAACTAGGATCTGCAGCTTATCCATTAGGTAGGGAAATGGGCAGACTGGGTGGGCCAAGCGGTCCTTATCTGCTGTCAAATTCTATGTTTCTAGGTTTCTAAAAACAAGGCAAAGTCAGACAAAGTACATTGTTTTCAATGTACTTCGCCTTAAGAATTGGTGAAGTAGTCGTTTGGGAAGGCGAAGTAACGCGAAGTCATTGGTTTCAGTGGACTTCGTGTTACCCATTTGCAATGTGAAGTACTCCGCTTTGCACTGCAGAGCACTCCGAGAATTTGCCTTCACTCTGCAGATCACTTCGCAGAGTGAATTGAGGCCACTCCGCCCACCACTAATTATAAGTGAGCAAATTAAAATGACGCTTGCCTAAAAACACTCTAACATTTCAAACTGTTTTATACTGTATTAAGTAACAAATCATAGACACAAGGTCAGAAACAAAACCTTAGAAACTTCCTGCACCAAAACCGCATAAGTATCACTGGCTCAAAAAATATTTAGATTTACTACTTCAGTGCAATATTAATTATGCAAACAGTTCTGGATGGTGTAACTGTGAACACCTGGTGTGGTGAGGTGCAGGGAATGGACTGCTAAGCCTGAACCACAGTGATATTCAAGGAGTTGCCAGAGTCCAAAAGGACATACAGACATCCATACTAGCCTCAGTGCTTCAGGTTTGGAAACCCTTCGTCAAGGGGCATGAACCACACCCCCAACAAAGGATTTCCAGACCCAAAGCACCGGGGCTGGTCTGGACATCTGTATATCCTTTCGGACTCTGACAACTCCTTGTATATCACAATAAAGTGTGTGGAAAGCAGCTTATTGTCATCTGTGGTCCTTTTTCTGAAGAGTGCAGGTCCTTTGAATTTTCATAATTAATTATAGAAAATATAGAAATCAGTTAAACATGGTGGGTATAAAAATCCTCAAATATTAGGCTAGAACTGCTACAGAGGAAATGTGTCACAGCCTAGTGCAGCAACCACTATTAATAGATCAACCTAAACAACCTAAAGGAGAAGAAAGAGAGTAAAGGGTGTGGAATCCTCAAAGGAGGACTGGAAGGGAAACAGAAGAACCGAGGGACTGACAGGGATTTAAAACAAGAAAAGAAGGAGAGTACCCAGAATATGGTGGTCAAAGTGCTGAAGCATGCTGAAACGTGCAAATTTGAAATCTAAGATATGTAATGGAGAGCTAGGAAGTGGGAAGGGCTAACAGAACATTGAGGAGACAGGAAAGAGGTAGGGATAGAGACTCTGAGATTTTTACATTGACATGGTGATCACCATAGTAGGGAGTATCCCACCCCCAGCCCAACACAGTATTGGACTGCATCGGTGGTAAGTGGGATACAAAATGATGCAGCCACTTAAGCACTTTGTCAGATATCTGTGGTCTGAAGGGATTCTCCGAGTGTCTTCCTATCAAAAAGTGGAAAATTAGATCCATAAAAGAAGAAATAAAATAATAAATATGAGTACAATTATAAATAAACAGTAAAATCCACATCATCACTGAGACCTATTGGTGCAGCAGTTTTCAGTATAAGAATCCATTTAATTTCCCTCTGTAATAGACTATGCAGCCTGTCTCCTCCCTGTGGCAGTCTGGCAACATGCCCAAGAACAGAAAATTGCTAGTTGTCAGGCCTGTCATTGTGTGCTATTGCAAAATTTGCCCCCAATGCAATTCTCATGTGAACATTCACAGTTGCTCTGACATGTTCTTGTATACATTGTTTTACTGGTCTTGTAGTGCTGTGACATAATAGCACTCACAGTTCACCAACAAATAAAAACTATAAAAGGTGTAGTACAAGCAAAAAAATCATTAACTTCAAATGTGATGTCCGCAGTAAACTTCCTTCCTTGATGAGCATTGCTGCACACATTGCACCATCCACATATTAAAAACCCGTACGTTTATTACCACTGTTTGTATTTAAGGTAGAAGTGAAGTGGCTGTGGTAGAACTGGTCACCTGTATTCTACCTTTACTGAGGCTGACCTGCGGTTTGGGTGCAATTTGTTCCTTCAGAACATGGTTGGTGAGTGAAATGAGTCATAACTTGGGGACAACACTCACCACTCTGTCTTCCCTATCACTGTTTAAGTTGATCTATTAATAGTGATTGTTATCTAGGCTGTGCCACTTTTTCACTGTAGCGGTTATAATCCAATATTCTAGGATTTTTTGATACCTGCTTCATTTAACCGGTTTCAATATTTTCTATAATTAATAATACACTGAAGTAGTGACTCTAAATATTTTTTGAGCCAGTGATACTTATGAGGTTTTGGTATAAGAAGTTTTATGTTTTTTTTTTTATCTGACCATGTAACTCTATAATTTGTTTCTTAATAGGTAACAGTTTTAAATGATGGAGTGTTTTGGTGTGTGTGTCACTTTAATTGTCTCACTAATAATGGAATATGTCTGCTAACCTCCAGAGCTGCCCCCTGACGAAGACTTGCATTTTGGGTTGAAGCACTGGGGCTGAGTGTGTCTGTCTGGGCTATTGACGCCACAAGAAACACTTTGCAAATACAGTTACTGTTTGTCTCTTGTGTCCCACAAGTGCTGAGTTTTTTGGTTTTACAGCAAAAGTGGCTAATTGCATTAATTCCTATAGTTTTTCTGATGCGAGGTGCAGTGTTTGCAATATAGATACACAATTTTGCACTTCACATTCAAATATACTACACAGATTGACACACATCATGGTGAACTCCAAACAGAATGTGTTTTAAAAACTTCAAAGAGACCTACTATTAAGTGTTTAACTCTGCCAGAGCCAGGGGCATCTCTGTGGGGGGAATTCAAGGCTGAAACTCTAAATCCTTCTGCTGTAGCCCTGACCCCATTTTCACACAGCCTGTCATTTTTTACATTACACAGCTTGCTGAACCCCATCCAAGTGCATTCTGCTGCCTTTCACATGCCTGCCCTGAACCTCGTTTCCATCCTTGCTCTGTCTTGTTTCTCTGGTAATCACAATGTCACATCAGCTGGTCTGTCGGTGACTGTCACTAGCAGGAAGGGCTGTAAGGAAGATGAGGGTTTGTAAAGGCTATCTCAGCCAGGGGGCACTGCACTATTGTGAGAGTATTTTCTTGAAATTGTAACTCTAGCTCTCCAAGTCAGTGACTCGCTGCCAGCACTGGTGCAGCTGCAACAGCAGAAGCGGGTTTATCTGTCTGAGACTAGGTCTACAGACTAGCTACCAAAGTGGGGGAGGGGCAGGGGCTGTGAGTAAGCCATCGGAGAGAGAGAGCAGAGCTGGCTGAGATTCAGAGGGAACTCAGCTCCTCACCCACACTGCTGCTGAGCTTCTTGACAACGCAGGCAGGGGAATCAGAATATATGCCACTACCTGTAACAGACACCATGGGCCAGAATCAATGCAGTGATGCTCAGAATACAGTCAGTGATTAAGGCCCAAACTGTAGAAGCAAAATCCAAAATGCATAAAACAGGGACATTGTCAGAGACCTGATAGAGAACTGAGCCACTCACCACTGTTGGGTTTCTAATCTGTGCCCATTTTATACATTTAGCCGTTTAGACCCCTGAGTGGCTCGGCTGCAAGCAATACAAATAAGAATAAACCTCAGTTTTGTTTGGGGGGGAGAGAGAGGTGGGAGGAACAATAGATTGAGCAAGAAGAAAGCATGACAGCAGCCTAGCATGATAAAAGACTCAGAGAATTCCCCGACTGCCTTTCTGTCTCTACTGTCACACACTGGCAGGGGTGTGGGACTTGTGATGACCTGTGTGTGTCTCTCTAGTGACACGCACACACAGACGCATGCAAACACATACACACACACACATACAAAACAAACTAGAAAACAAACATGTGACGCACAAAGACCAAACAAACTGCCAATTAATTGACTGCTTTAAACAGAAATTAGATCTTGCCCAATGGGAACTTACTACTCAGGTACACAGTCTCTCTCTCTCTCTCTCTCGCCATGATACAATTTGGCTGTACTTTCACTTAGAAAATCCCTTTTTGTGAGAGGGCTGGAGACTGTTTCAAGAATTAAAAGCTCTGCAGTTGCTCACGATAATATATTATCTAATACAGTGCCTACTATTACTCCTGTAAAGATGACAGACATCCACTCAGTTTGTCAATTACAGTTGTTTATTTCTGTGGAAAACTGGTCTTTCCCAGACTCCACATGTATTACTCATACCACCTTTCTCAATACTTCAGTAGCTGCCACCACACAGCTTAAATACTCTTTAGGTATTTCTAGGTCAGAATTCCTACAGAGACACTGCTCCCACAGTACGTCGCTCAGTGCTCAGGGACACATGACCCACCCTTCTCTGTCACAGTTGATAACACTTTACTTTTATAACAGAGTTTGGTAATGCTAGCCTTCTCTGTCTCATTCCAGTTCCACAGTGCTACTGGCCACTTAGGGTCAGGGAAATGACCCAGTGTGCATTCATCCTCTTAGAGCCCATATCTGTCTTGTTCTTGTCCCCCATTGCTACCAGCAACTTAGATACAGGGAGGTAACCCAGTGTGCCTTTATCCTATTAGTACCAGTAGCTGTCTCATTCTGGTTCCCCAGTGTGACCAGCCACCTAGGTACAGTGAGGTGACCCACTGTGCATTCATCCTCTTAGTGACTGTATTTGTCTTGCTCATGTTTGCTAGTGCTACAAGTCACTTTGGCGCAGGGAGGTGCATTCATAAGTGCTACAAGCCACTAAGGTACAGAGATATACCCCAGTATGCATTCAATCTCTTAATGCCCATATATGTCAAGTTTTGGTTAGCCAATGCTACCAGCCACTTAGGTACAGGGAGGTGACCCAGAATACATTCTTTCTCTTAGTTCCTATGTCTGTCTCTTATTCCAGAGTTCCACTTATACCAGCCACTTAGTGACAGGATAGTGACCCTGTGTGCTTTCATCCTTTTAGTGGCTATATCTATCTCATTCTGGATCCCCTGTGTTATCAGCCACTTAGGTACAGGGATGAGACCCAGTGTGCATTTAAGCTGTTAGTGTCTTTATTTGTATCATTGCATTTCACAGCTCCTACCAGCCACTTGTGTACTGGGAAATGACCCAGTGAGCATTTATCCTCTCAGTCCCTGTGTCTGTATTGTTCTGGAGCCGCAGTGCTACCAGCCACCTAGGTACATTGAAGTGACCCAGTGTGCATTCATTTTCTTACAGCCTATTTATACATCTGTGCCAGCAGACTTGTTCAGATCTAGATCCTTCAGCAACTGTAATACATCTTTTTAATTATTCCTCCTCATTTTCTATCTACAGATTACTGTAGTTTTATTCAGCATGACAACCTCCCAGTTGATATTTTTCATTACAACACAGGAGGTTGTAATCACTGCTCATCACTCAAAAAACAGCTATGCAGCTTATTGTCTGCAACTCTGAGTGGGTGGCTGATCATTTCTTCCCAACATGGTGACTCCGTTGCCTGCTAACCCCATTCCCAAACTTGCACTTTCCCTTCATCCCAGGAACTATTTTTGCACTTTTGTATGTTGGCTTGAGCATGTGCAAGCAACAGAGGTGTGTCAGTGTTGTGGCCAGTGCAGGGGATGCTTTAGTGGGTGTGTCCCTCAGCTGCCAATCAGTGAGCACAGTGAGCATGCTGGTGATGACAGCAGTTTCAGAGGTGTGCCAGTGTTGTGGCCAGTGCAGGTGATGCTTTAGTGGGTGTGTCCCTCAGCTCCCAATCAGTGAGCACAGTGAGCATGCTGGTGATGACAGCACTTTCAGAGGTGTGCCAGTGTTGTGGCCAGTGCAGGGGATGCTTTAGTGGGTGTGTCCCTCAGCTGCCAATCAGTGAGCATGCTAGTGATGACAGCAGTTTCAGAGGTGTGTCAGTGTTGTGGCCAGTGCAGGGGATGCTTTAGTGGGTGTGTCTCTCAGCTGCCAATCAGTGAGCATGCTGGTGATGACAGCAGTTTCAAAGAGAACCACGGAGTTGGAAGAAACCTGCTGCTATAATGATGCACAGTTTCCTCATTGGAGCATCAGATGACAAGGCTCCGTTATGTGCCTTTCCTGGTGAAACATTTCAGTAAATGTGGCGACTCCTGCTTCCTGCCACACAATCTCCACAGAGCTGACATCGGGGATGCCCAGTCCCTGTGTCAGCATCTTCCCCCCCAGTTCAATTTGTTTGCCGATGGGGGTGCCCAATCCCCATCAGTATCATGCCCTTCCCACACACACACACACTTTTTCTTTGTCAACGGGGGTGCCCAATACCCTCGGCATCATGTCCCCCCCAAACATTTGTGGCACACTGTGAGCCCAGCCCAGTGTGCACAAAATCATTTTTTCACCTGTAAATAAAGAAAACCATCCCCTGATGGCATTTTATTTACCTGTAAATAAAATGGTCCCTCGTCATCCCACAACACCCCTTCCCAAACCCGTACCAACCCTCTGGACACCCACCTCCCTCCACCCCCTCACCACATACTTGCCTCCAGAGGGCTGTCACTGCAATCTTCTGTGGAGCCGGAACACATCTGAACTCTTCAAAAGCCAACTGAGAACTGAACAAAATGCAGTAAGCTTTTTAACGGCAGGAAAAGGGGGGTTTCAACTAAGGTAGATAGCTCAGCCATTTTTGGGAATTTAGGTGCCAGATTTTCAACATGGGGTACTTCGGACCCCTCCTCATGAGCTCATGCACTGCCATCTCATTACTCGGTCTGAAAAGGTGATTTCACGGTCCCTGCATGGAATCTCTTTTCAGGACCAATTAATAAAACGACAGTGCCACTGTCCATGGGGTAGGGTCCCAAAAACCCCACGTTGCAAATTTTAGTGAAAAATTTCAAAAAATTTACTGCATTATAAGCGTGCATTGACATTGTGCAGTTTGCATACATACTCGTAACTTCAACAATTTTTAATATTTTCACTCCAGATTTTCAACGTTGCCATTTTTTCACATTTTCTTATGAACAGTACAGCTGTCATTTTTTACATCATGCCCAAAATGTGTTTTCGCACCTGTGGCACACAATGGCGTGGTCGCTGTGGGAAATCAACTTTCAGGACAGATTAACAAAATCACAGTACCACTGTTAATGAGGGGATGTCTGAAAATGCCTATGTTGAAAATAATTGTGTTACTGGCATGTGTTGTGCAATTTCTATCTACGCTCATGACTTCATCAATTTTTCATATTTTCACTCCAGATTTTCAACATTGTCATTTTATTATACATCCTCTTGAATAGTACAGTTGTCATTTTTCACATCCTGCCTGAAATGTGTTTTCACACCTGTGACTCCAAATGGTGCAGTCACTGTGCAAAATCACCTTTAAGCTAACCAAACTGACAGTGCCACTGTTCATGAGGTGGGGTCACAAAAAGCTGATGTTGAAAATTTGGAGTGAAAATACCAATAAACGCTTGGGGTGTTAGGGTTTCCAACCATGACATCCCTCCCTGTAGCGACTGACTGGCAACAGGGGCGTGAGTTGGGATCATTGGCTGTAATGCTCATGCCATTCCACCCCACCCCCACACTGCAGCCAGTGACAGGCATTGAAGTATGCCTTGGCGTTTTTGACCCCAAAGTTCACCTCACTCTCCTATACTGCACCCATCTCAGTGTATTTCCTTATGGAATGGGGTGCACATAAGGCCCGAAGATGCCAAGGCACAACGCAACACTTGTCAGTGTCTGCAGGGTAGGGTGAGGTGAAATGGCTTGAGCATCATGGCCAATGACCTAAAGGCACTCCCCAACACCTGTCCATCTCTGCAGGGTGGGGGAGGGATAGCGTCAGTTCAGTACTTCACTGCTATTCCTATTATGCATCTCTCTAACTCCTGCACTGCCAATGCCAATGCCAGCAGGACACCATCCGGCATTGACAAATGTTTGTTCAATATGTATCTGGCTGATCCTGCCTTCAAAGTGTAAAAAGATCTATTTGGTTGATCCTGACATCCTTACCTGTCGAGCGGGGCTCTATGGCTGCATCCCTCGCGGAGTGAGTGAGTGAGTGACAGGATGCCACTAGGGCAGCGTGTGTGTGTGTGTGTGTGTGTGTGTGTGCGTTGTGTGTGTGTGTGTGCCCAAAAATATGAGGACCATTAAATAAAATAATACATGGGTGAATGTGTGTAAAACCAGAATTTTATACACACCCTCAGGTTACACACATCCGCCCATACATTATTTTATGTAAAATTAATGGGGTTCATTTTTTACTATATAAAACATGTAGCATAATTTACCGTAATAAAGGAGTGTTTATTACGGCAAACATGCACCGGGTTTTGTTACTACTGCACATGCGCCAGGCTAGCACTACTCTCCGCTCTTCTGCATTTCTCTAACCCTAGCGACCACTACTCTCCCTCGGTGGTAAGTAAATTACTTTTAAAATAAGAGAAACAACTGCCCAAAACCAATTCAGCTGCCTCCTAACAAGAGCGGGGAACAAAAACAAAGACCCTTCCTTCCAACAGCTGCGTCCGACCGTTGACACTGCTGAAACTCGGTCAGACCACAGCTGCACCAGATGTCTTTTGTTTATTTTATATAATTGCTATGGAGAAAAAAATGAATCCCAACAATTATATACAATAAAATATGGATCGGGGTGTGTAAACTCGAAGTTTACATACACCCGAGGGGTTAGATGCTAGTCATAAACCCCTTGGATGTGTGTAAACTTCTCATTACACATCCCAATCCATACTTTATTCTATTTATTATAAATGTAATGATTCAGTGGTACAGGCATGGATTCTAATTGCATGCCTGTTGATATATTGAAAACAGAACAAATAAAAACAGGGGAATTCTTCAGCCATATCTTTGTTGCCATTTATAGTAGTGCCTCCTTCTTTTGATGGACCAATAGTCCTTTCAGACTGTTTTTTGCCTCAAACATAGGAATAGAATGCTTTGAGGTTAGGAGCAGAATTTATTGCAATTCCCTCCTCTAGCTTAGCTTTGCCCTTCTTAACTTCCCTCTTAAACTTAATCTGGAGTTCCCTGAAAGTAGGCTTTATTTTTTTAGTATTGCTGAATTTCAGTTGCCTGTATACCCTCCTTTATGATTAATCAGCCTTATTATATGCAAAGTGCACCACTTACAGTAGGTAATTTATCTCTTGTTATACTTTTTCTTTGCAGGTACATGCCTTGTTACTAGGTTTTGCATTTTGGTTTCAATAACATTCCATTATCCTTCAACATCCAGCTCTTCCACTGTTTTTATTGTTTATTGTAAAATCTAGGAATTAATACCTTTGAGCCAAGGCTCTTTTACAAAGGTTCCGCGTCAAAAACATTTACAGACAAATAGAGGTACAAGGTTGCACAAATAGCTAAATCTAGTGATATAACTGTACAGCAGATAATAACTTAAGCACTTTCAACAGTATAGAAAACAAATGAGGAGCTAGGTAGGCAGTGTAGGTAATAAAAGAGGAGAAAAAGAAAAAAAAAAGGTGGAGGGTAGGAGGACAAGAGCAGACCTTAGTAGGAGATGAAGACCCATTATTAGGCCATTGTCAAGTAGTGTTTCTTTCTCTTAAGATTAAATCTGGAGCTTATAAGGTCATAACATACTGGTGTCCCCATCTGTCTGACCATGAGTTTGTTCATTTGAAGTTGGACCATGTTATGGTCACTAATGCTAAATGACTCCCTGGCAAAACAGTCAGATATGATATCAGTATAGGTGGTAATAACTACAGCTGCAGCCTAAGACTCGGTCAGATATTTCCTGAATTTCTGTGATATCACTAAAGACATTCGCTGCATGCCTACAATACAACTAATGGGCCAACAGACAGAACCTTTTCAGAAGTATTGGGAAATATCTGGCCAAGCCTTTGACTGTGACTGTTTTTTTTAAGAATGCAGTTCCCCTAGTAGGTGCCTTAGCATGTTGTTGCAGATTATAATTATTAATCATTTCTAACAATAATTTGTTTAAAAAGATGATTCTTCTAGTCATTCTCCTCCAGTGAATACCTGGAATTTTTAAATCTTCTGCTATGATAGAACTTTTTCTCACCCATAGTTTTAATCATATTCATTAATATCTGGTCTCTCTGCTCATGGTGTCTGGAAGTCTATATACAATGAATGGACTGGAGCCTTGTTTTTATATTTAACACAACTCCCACAATTTCTAGTGATTCTGTTCCATCCTCTGCCTCTAGTTCTACACATTCTGTTCAGTGCCTAATATATACAGGACCCCACCCCTTCCCTACCTCTCCTATTTCCTTTAATAAATGGTATAACCCTAAAGATCCTTATTCCATTGCTCATCGTCAAACCACCAGGTCTTACGCCCGCCACATTGATTTCTTCTGTGATCAGTAAGGCCTTAAGATAGTCCACTTCATGTATTATCCTCCTGGCATTTAGGATAAGGCAATAGAGATTTTCATGTCTGTTGTTTATCTTCGGGCCCCTGGAGTGTGTACTTGCCTTCTTTCTTTGGGCCATTGTTTCTGACGTTTCTGCCTGTTTTGCTATCATTTAGACTCTCACCAGATAGGTCCCATATAGTACTCCATCTCATTGTTCCTTTACCCATGAGGTTGAAGTACTGTTGATCATTTTTTTAGTATTTCCCCAGTAAAGCAGCCCCCCTTCTATTTAAATGTAGACCATCTTGTCTGTACACCCCTTTGTTTCTACAGAAAAAAATCCCAGTGCCTAACAAATTGAAGATTTTCTTCCTTGAACCATCTTCTCAACTGTGTATTCATTTTTAGAGCTGTAGAGTGGAGCTCTGTATGCCATCTTGCTATCACAGAGAGGGAGAAGCCATGTCACACTCCCAACAAAGTGCACAGAATTTTGGAGTTGAAGAACAATCCCTCCACTAGTTGAAGCACTCTGCTGCCTTCATTCAGTGGACCACAGTGCTGTTCTTTTGCCTCTGACCCCCACCTGCACTATTTTGTTTTGCTCTGCGCTGACTTCTAGTTTAGCTAGCATGAAGGGGAAAGAGCTGTGAGTAGTGCCATGTCAAGGAGTTCAAGTACCAGAAAAAACAAACTCTGGTTAGAGCCACAGCAACTGCTTTCAAGTTAGTACGATTGACACAGTGAACTTTCTAAACTCTTTCTATAAACCATCAGGGCTGTCCAATGCAGCTTTCCTCCATCTCAAAGAAGTAGCTGTCTTCTCAAATGTGTTTTCTCTGTGATGGCAGGGCTAAAAGCTTGCTGTGCTTGGGCTGTCAGTCTAATTAGTGTACCTATTTCTTATTATGGTTCTTCATGGATTTTTATTTAAAAAACTGCCCTGTTAATCAAAATGGAGTTTGTAATGGGACTGCACTCCTCCAGTAGAGGTTCAAATTATATCCCCCACAAAAAAATTTGTGTGGGGCTCCTTTATGTTAACACATTTAGGAACTATGTAATTCTTAGTGGCATTTTATTAAGCTTGGTTCAGACTTGAATTACTCTTATAACTATTCACAAGTGTCTTTCAAGAGGGAAGTGAGGGGGTTAGGAACCAGACTGCATTATACAGGGAAGTGCTGACAACTGAAGATGACCAAACATGATAACTTAGTTAACTTTTTTGTCAACTTACATTTTTAAATTATTTCCCAGACTTTTTAAATGTGAATATTTTCTGCTGTGTGGTTTTCAAGTTGAAACAATAAATACCATATTGTAGTCTAACAATGCAGCTGGTAAACTGGAAGTATTTACAATGTGTAAATGTCATGACTCTATGTTTGTCTTTTTAACAGTTAATCTTTTTATTGATCATTTTTTCAATTTTTACAAATGAACAAGCATATATATAACAAGTACATTGCAGTGTTGAGTACAGTAATGTTACAAATTACATAAAATGTATATCAACTTTATATTGGTAGCTAAGTCAGCAGAGTCCATAAAGGTGCACATCCTAACTAAGAAGTACAGAGCACAGTACAGTGAAACAAACTGGGTACTCATTTAGCTAAGTACATTGCAAACAGTCAGGTGTATCAGCTGTGAGATGTTAAACAAACAAGGTGTCACAAGGATCTATAATTAATGCATATACGTAACAGTATAAGCAGGAAGAATCAGGTAGTGTTGGAAGGAAACACAGAAATGGATCTGATAATTAGGGCTGTGCAAATACCTTTTCCCGAATATTCAGCTGAATATTCAGTATTCGGGTCCCAGGTATTCGATATTCACTATTCGGTATTTGGCCAGAAAAGTTTTTTTTTTTTAAGAAAATTTGAAAAAGGCAATTTGGGCTGGCAGTACAGCCTAGAAGTTAGAGGAACTAGCCGTGAACAAGTTTGGTACATCCAGAAGACAAGATCTTGGTTTGATTCTCACAACCTCCACTTGCATACTGTGTGACTATGAGCAAATCACTTAACCACCCTGTGCTCCCAGGTTGCCCCAGAAAATGGGAACTCATGCCTAGTGGGCCTTACCCAGTTACCAAAGACTAAAATTTAAAAAAAAGTCAACAATACCATTAATCACCCATTGAACCTGGGTGTACCACATACACCTCAATGACACTTCAACCACCAACATAGAGCTCTCACTAATGCAACACAAGCTTCTTGTGGCACACTCGATCCACCACAACACACCATACACATAGCCCTCTGAAAATCATATCAAGCATTGCATTAGGTCAGCACTGGAGGGTGTTCATGCTCACAGACACGGGGTAGAAGGTGCTTTGACCATGGACATAGGAATAGTGCTAACAGAGGCTGTAGTAGTGGTGACAGCTGAAAGGTGGCTGCTGCAAGAATTGCACTGGTGGTGATGGGAAGCACACTGGCTGTGGATGTAGCAGCCATAGTGATAGCGGTGGAAACACTAGTGGTATTGTCTGCTGCTTCCTGCACAAAGCATGTATGCTCTAATGCCCCCCTACTACTGCACAAAACGATGTGACAGTGAATGTACAGATGGAACAGGTGGTAGCACTAGTAGTAGTAGTACTGCTGGTGGTATTAGTAGTAGTAGTACTATTACCAATGCTACAAGAACTAAAAGGCTTGCTTGGGGAGAAAAAATATTTGAGCCAGCCGAATAAACAGAGTCACCTCTCTGTCATTGTCTATGCAGTCTATCTCACCACCTTCTCTGGAATTATATTATGTATTAATAATATACAATGGAGCAAGGCAAGATGTAGTTCAGTACTTTGCAGTAAATGGCATGTTGCAAAGTACTGGATGAAAAGAGGGCTTAATTTCCATTAAACTACACTGCTCCTTGCAGCATACTGCAGCATTTTGCAGAAATTATGCAAGATACTGCATTGCATACTATCTGAGACCACTGTATGAACTATGTTCTATAATCTTGATGCAGTGTTTCATCTTTGGGCATGTTAGTCTTGGATTGTTTTGTTACAAGGAAATCTCAGTCTCATTTATTATAACTTCACTTATTTATGGTGTGTGTTTCATTAAGGCTTGTATATTCATAGTGTGTTTGTATGTTCCCGACATGCCCCCTGACAAAAATCAGGTTCTGGTCAAAGCACCAGGGATCTATTGGCATCCTCCAGCCTTAGCACAAATAAATGTTTTGCCAACTTTATGCTCTACTGCTCTTAACTGTATTTTGTTACTGCACTCCCTCCCCAAGTGTTTCCTTTATTCTGCATAAATTGTTTGGGGGGTTTGCAGCCCAGGGACAACACTGGCAGTAATTGTCTGGACATGCTGTATGTTTGTGGGTCTATCATCCTGTCCCTCACCACTTGGGACCAGCGGTGCAGGTGCTTTGCTGGGGTTTTATCAAGCATGTTTGCAGGGTTGCTAATGATTGATCTGGTTACTAGTGGCTACTTTGTAAAACACAATCTATTACTACATAGTATTAGTGTGTGTGATGCTTTACTTAGTGTTTGTGGAACAACAGTAATACACCAACCTTAGCAGTTATACTGTACCACAAAAAAAGCAGCAGCAAATAAAAAACACTGCTACTAAGAAGGGGGAAGAAAAGGGCAACCTTTTTCGTCAAACATGGAACTGAGCAAGGAACTGACAGATGACATATAGTCAACTCAGTGAG
The DNA here is from genome assembly GCA_016271365.2 of Neoceratodus forsteri. NCBI lineage: Eukaryota > Metazoa > Chordata > Ceratodontiformes > Ceratodontidae > Neoceratodus > Neoceratodus forsteri. The sequence continues at coordinate 14,727,225 of CM028131.1, forward strand.
ACAAGCGTCCCCCACTAAATGCAATGGTTTATTTAACAAAACAACAAACAAACAAAAAAAATAAGGCATGTGCACAACTGTGCATACACAAGGCAAAGACTCTGGGGGGGGTCATATTTCACATGCACAGGTTAATTGTATGCAGTGGGCTGTGGAAGTGTGGGGGAAGGGAGTCAGCCAGCACAATCCTCATGTGTACAGGGATCCAATCCCAGAACCAGAAGACTAACAATAATATAGAGGATTGTGTATGATCGCTCATACACAACAAGGGTATTTTTCACTCGAGAGGTTTCCATGGTAACTGGAGACCTCGCGAGTACAGCTCAAGAGGTCTCATTACCATGGAAACCTCAAGAGTTGAAAAATACCCTAGTTGTGTATGAGCGATCATACACAGTCTTTTATAGTGTATGGTCGCTCGTTAAAAGACTGCCCTTACTTTTCTTCCAATTCCTGCTTGGTTTTCTGTTCCTCCGGCCCATTTCACCACCACGGCCATTGTTCGAGCATCGCCAGTCACCCAATCGCGCATGTGCACCCAGCTTCCATGCATGCACACACCTTCTAGGTGTTATGCTGCACTAGCTATGATGACGTAGCTAGTGCAGCACAACAATGCCGTTGGGAGCATGGATTTCCATGCTCAGCAGCGTTCTACCATACATCATAATTCAGTGAGTCAGGCCTGACTGGCTTAGAACTGAAGAAGTTTATTTCAAAATCTGTGTGCTCATGTGGGGCCCAGCTTCATGAAAAAATATATTAAGCATGCACATGTTGGGCAAAGCCTCACAAAATCAAATATTATGCACATATACAGCAAATCATGAGCAGTGATATGCAGGAGGGGAGTTCGCAGACACCCTCATCAGTCATGCAGGGAACCAAGCCTGGAACCAGACAACAGCAAAAAAGAGAGTCCACAAAAATAAAATGTGCTTCACCCAACAGAATCAAACTGGAGCTATAGAAACATAGACTTTGACAGCAGAGAAGGACCACTTGGCCCACCCAGTCTGCCAATTCCCCTACCTATTGGATAAGCTAAAGATTCAAGATTACAAACAGCCTACTTCCTCCTACCCCTACTATAATTGCATTATGTATATCCTATGCCTATGTCAGACAACAGCAGAGACGGGGTGTTAGCAGACAGCCCTCCTAGTTCCTGTAACTGAGTACAACAATAAGGACAAAATACCTGTCAGAAAGCTAAACACAGCTTTTCTGACACTGATCAAAAAAACTATACTGACCCAAAAAGGCCTGTGAAGCAAAAATCAATTTCTTTTTTAGCAAGTTTAAGGTCTTGGAGATACTGCAGAGCAGCTCTCAGAAACCACTGTCTCCTGCCTTCACCAGCTCAGAGTGAGGAAGTCACATGGTGTGCTTGCCTTTGAGCTCCAGTAATAGCTTTCGATTGGCCAACAGAGCTCTGCAAGGCTTGGAAATCTCACCGAATAGTACTTCCTGAATAGTGAACTATCCTGGAAACACATCCCAATATCCGGGAAACACATCCCAATATCTGGGAAACACATCCCAATATTCGGAAGCTTACTATTCATGGCATTCAGAGAATACAGTTCGGTCCAAGCACAGCCCTACTGATTATATAGGGAGGCAACAGAAGACGTGTTTTGGGCAGTCATGGGGGTTTTAAGAGATCCTTACTCTGACCAGGGTGGTGGAAGCTACTTCTAAGGAGTACAAATAATTCAAAGGAGGCCCACCCTATTCTGTAAATATGACTGGTACCTGCAGCAAAATTAGACAGTTTGGAGAACGTTGTCAGTTTCTCCACAGACATTACCCATTCCAGAAAAGTAGGGAACTCAAGGGAGCACCATCTCCTAACCTCCCCCAAAGCTTGCAGTAGCCACAGTCTGGACTGTTGTAGCACAGTGGGTACATCTGATGATAGTCCCAGCAGCCAAAACACAGGGCTATTGGGGATTTGTCTGTTAAGTATTTTACAGCAGCATAAAATAACCCCATCCCATAGAGACTGAATTGGGTGACATTGCCATAAAATATGGAAAAGGTCAACCCCTTGTGTACCACACCTCCAGCATATGTCAGACGAAAGCAATTCATAGTTTTCAATTGAGAAGGGGTGTGGTACCACAAGTACTGCACTTTATTTTGTATCAGAAGGCTGCAGGGGTCCTGACAGGCTATTTTCTGGCTGACCAGCATGAAGTACCACTCCCCATCAGATATGAGTATACCATAACACTCTTGCCATTTGGCCATGGTCTTATTGGTGGGGTCAGATGTTACATCTCACAGCATCCTGTATATGATTCCTGCTATACCTTTTTTCTGCTGGATCCATTTATCCAAGGGCAGAGGGGACATTGGTTGCCACCACTTCAGGTACATGTGCATCACTGGCAGGATTTACAGAGGTAACTGAGGCAGACATGTCCAAAGTCCTCCAAAAGTGCTGTTGCGGCAGGTGGTGTTTTTCTTTCAGGGAGGTGAAGGAGTCAATGTCTTGCCCATTTTCCATCAGAATATCTTTAACCCTCAGTAGTTTCCTATCCCTCCAATCTGACCAGTTGATGGGCTTATGTTCTATGAGCCAGCTAGGGATATGCCGTAAGAATGTCAGATTGCCTGGGTTAAGACATGATTTTGACAACTGCCCAGCCCTCTGCCAGGCATTAAGAACATCATGTATCACCTTACAGTGACTCAGTTTGGGGGGGGTCATGTGCCCTGTAGGTAAGGGGAGATGTCTATCCCACCCACTAAACTCTGCTCTATGTCACACCACACTGGCCTGTTATGTCCTAATTCTTGAAATCCCGTGCATATTCTCGCAACAGAGAAGGCCAAGGCACACAAGTGAAAGTTAGGGAGCTCCCACCCCCTTTGTTCCAGGGTTCTCTCAGATTAGCCCTGATATAGCAAAGAATTGAGTTACCCCACAGAAAGCTACCTACCAAGGAGTCTATGTTTTGAAGTAATTTCTTCAGAATTGTTAATAGCAAGTGAAGCATCTGATAAAAGATGTGTTTAGCAATCATAGAAACATGGAAACATAGAATTTGATGGCAGATAAGGACTGCTTAGCCCACCTAGTCTGCCCATTTCCCTACCTAATGCATAGGCTGCAGATCCTAGTTAACCAAATGCCTACTTCCTCCTACCCCCCACTAGAATTACCTTATGTCTGTCCCAGGCATTCTTGAATTCCCCCACTGTTTTTGAGTCCACTATTTCCTCAGGAAGGCTGTTACATGTATCCATAACCCTCTCCATGAAAAAATACTTCCTCACATTACCTTTCAGCCGCCCCCCCATCTTCAAATTGTACCTCCTTGTTCCTGCACATCTCTTTTTCTGAAAGATGCTACTGTCTTGGACTCTGATTCCCTTGATATACTTAAAAGTTTCTATCATGTCCACCCTCTCCCTCCTCTACTCGAGTGTATACATATTGAGCTTCTTTAATCTCTCTTTGTATGTCTTCTGGTGCAGACCCTGCGCCATTTTAGTTGCCCTCCTCTGGACAGCCTCCATCCCGTCTGTGTCCTTGCAGAGATGGGGTCTCCAGAACTGGATGCAGAACTCCAGATGTGGTCTCACCAACTGTCTGAATAGAGGGATAACAACTTCCTGTTTTCTACTGATGAACTTTATAGCAGCTTCCTGTTTCCTACTGGTGAGCTTTACAGCACATTTTGTGCCTGGGATGAATAAGTTTAAATGCTTTCATCTTTGCACCTCAGTTTGAAGCTAAGCAAGCAGTGGAGAGAGATTCTTATACATAAGGATGTGAATTTTGGGGGAAAGTAGGACTCCCAGATACTTTATGTGGCCTTTAGCCCAGGCAAGCCCCATGCCAGCCACCATGGAAGGGGAAGTGTGTGAATTCAGTGGGAGTACTTCAGTTTTCCCAATGATGATATGGAGACCAGAGATGCTAGCAAATGAGCTTGTGTGAGTTATGTAAGACAATCATCTGCATACAATAGTGTGTGGGTTATAATGTCTCCTACATCCAGGCACTGTGCCCCAGGGTTTGTTCTGAATGCACAGGCTAGTGCTTCAATCCCTAGGATAAAGAGCATGGTAGAAAGAGGGCAGCCCTACCTGGTCCCCCTATGGAGGGTGAAAGGGTCAGAGAGGGAATGGTTGGTTAGGATCCTAGCAGTAGGGTTGTTGTAGAGTGTCCTGACCCAGCCTCTGAAGTAGGGGCCAACACTGAGAAGCTGCAGGGTAGCATGCAAAAAACTCCCACTCCACTGAATCAAATGGTTTTTCAAAGTCTAATGACTTTACATTTCTACTGTAGGAGGGCTAACTGTCCTCTACTGGAAGGTGGGACCCTACTAATAGTACGGTATGCAAGGCAACCAATGTTTTAGGGGTTCCAGAGGTTGCAAGAGGTATCACGGGGGTTTCAAAGAAATCATAGGGTTGTCAACTGCAACACTGGGCTATACCAGAATGCATACATCTGACCCTACAGGATCAAAATGAGGGACACTGCCCATTAAAATCAGAACAAATGCTCAAAATCAGGGACACCATTTTTACTTGACCCATAGTGCAGCATCACAATTTTTACATCTATTCAAATGCACTCTACAACCTGTCCTAAGGGTAACATTGTGCCACTGACATTAGTACATACTGTTGTTTGAGCGTCGCCAGTCACCCAATCACGCATGTGCACCCAGCTTCCATGCATGCGCACATGCCTTCTAGGTGTTATGCTGCACTAGCTACGTACTCTCTTGTAAAATGCATTCATAGGTAAATCAAAAGTTAATTGGCTGAATTGAATGCAGCCATGTTGCAAGTGATTTCCCAAAATGAATAAAGTGGTAAAAAAACAAAAAAACAAGGTAATAAATTGTGAGGAGCATACTTGGCTATGTGTCATTACTGTGCAGACAATGTCTGGATTATTAAAATAAATAAATAAATAAATAAAATCCCATATTGTAGTTCACTCAACATTGGTATATGGCTAAGTACCATTGTAATACAGTAACTTCACAGAGTAAATACCAATTTTGGTACCACCACACTATGAATAGTTTATTGCTTTACATGTGCTCCCCTTGATTTTTGTCTCCCTTGCTCAATGTCTGTATTGCCCATTTGATAATTGCATCTGTGTAGCATACTACAACATGAATTATGCTTGCCACACAGGTTACAATATCGATGTTGTGCATATTAATAAATTTACACTGTATCCATTTAAATCACATAACCTGTCATATATAAAAACATACAAACTGATGGCAAATTATTTATTTATTTATTGAGTACTAGGATTACAAATACCTTAGAACCAGGGGTTCTTTTTACAAAAGTTCCACATCAGAATACAACTGTGAAAACAGCAAAAGACTAACAATACAAACAATACAGGTAGAGTTAACATAACATCTCACAAACAGTGGTTTCATCTAATTACAGGCAACAAATTACAATAAAAAGATATATAAAAAAAGAAGAACAGATTTGAGCAGAAACTTAAAGGTGGGGAACAGAGGAAAGGTGAAGTAAGAGATAGGTTGTGGGTAGGGAATGCTAGTATAATGCATGCAAGGTTGCAAAAGACACTAGAAATATAGATAGGGAGTAGGAGACATTTAGATTGGGAGTAGGAGGTGTGCCAAAAAGGTTCAGAGAAGTGATAGGCAACCTGGTAGAAGGAATAAGAACATTGGGAAAGAAAATGAGGAGAGTAGGAGAGAAAGGCAGTCAAAATTAAGACATAAAAACATAAAAACATAGACTTTGATGGCAGATAAGGGCCTCTTGGCCCACCTAGTCTGCCCATTTCCCTACCTAATGGATAAGCTACAGATCCTAGTTAACCAACAGCCCATTTCTTCCTACCCCCCACAAGAATTGCCTTATGTCTGTCCCATGCATTCTTGAATTCTCCCACAGTTTTAGACCCTACAACCTCCTCAGGAAGGCAGTTCCATGCGTCCACCACCCTCACTGGGAAAAAATACTTCCTCACATTGCCCCTGAGCCGTGCTCCCTCTATCTTCAAATTGTGTCCCCTTGTTCTTGCATATCTCTTTTTCTGAAAGATGCTACCCTCTTGCACTTTGTTGATTCCACTGAGGTACTTAAAAGTTTCTATCATGTCCCCACTCTCCCTCCTTTCCTCAAGGGTATACATAGTAAGCTCTTCAGTCTCTCCTTGTATGCCTTCTCTTGCAGGCTCTGCACCATTTTAGCTACCCTCCTCTGGACTGCCTCCATCCTGTATATGTCTTTGCAGAGATGGGGTCTCCAGAACTGGATGCAGTACTCCAGATGGGGTCTCACCAACTGTCTGTACAGAGGAATAACAACTTCCTGTTTTCTGCTGGTGATGCCTCTCCCTACACATCCCAGTATCCCTTCAGCCCTCCCTACCACCTTCTCACATTGCTTGCTAACCTTAAGGTCTTACTCCCAGGTCCCTTTCCATTTGTGTTTTTGTTACTACCCCCCCCCATTGTGTACTCATCTGCTGGGTTTTTGTTTCCCAGGTGCATTGTTTTGCACTTCTTTGCACTGAATCCAAGTTGCCATACTTCTGACCATTGCTCCAACCTTGCCAAATCACTTTTTTATTTTTTTATTTTATTAAACTCTAGGATTACAAATACCTCTGAGCAGGAACTGCTTATTTACAAAGGTTCCACGTCAAAGGATGTAGGGTAACATACATACAAAGGTCAACAATGGTTACAGTCTTAAAAACACAGAGATGTCTAAGCATTTATTATACAGCCAAAAATGGAGAGAGACAACATAAGCCAGCTTCAGACAAGTTTCAGGGTGAACAGTATATAGTTAGTATAGGGTAGGAGGGAGTCAGGAAGAAGTAGGCAGGCAAAAGGGCCATTGTCAGGCGGGTAGAGGTGGGTGGCAAAAGTGCAGTGGATGGGCTGGAGGTCCCATATCTGAAAGTGCCATTAGAGAGGGGAGGGGGTGGGTAAGGCAGTGTGGTGTGGGGGGGTAAGGGGTGAAAGTGGGGGAAACTGATGCCAAAAAAGTGGAGCTCTAGGGGAGGCTACAGGTCACCTATGACTAGGGTAAAATGAGGAGGCAGTTACTTAGGAGAGGCAGTCTTATTGAGTGATAGAGGCGAGGAATAGTCGGAGTTGCCTTTTAAAGGGACAAAGTGTTGCAGTTGTAAGTGTTTCTTTGTTAAGGGTATTGTACCACTGAGGAGCCCTGTGCAAGAACGACCTCTGACCCATTGTGGTCTGGCATCTGGGGACCTGGGAGGTTTGATATAGAGCACTGCGTGTAAGCTGGGTACTGCTGTTGGCAGTAAGGAGCTTTGCCACTCCTGATGGTAACAAGCAGGTCTGGCATTGTGTTCTACTACGGAGTGGTAGCCAGCCGGCCTGGGCGTACAGGTCACAGGTGTGTGTTAGGTGGGCAGCACCTGTTAGAAGCCTACAGGCCTTGTTGAGTGTCACCGATATCCTCCAGAGGGCAGTAAGGGAAGCAGAGCCATAGAAGACTAGACTGTAGTTGATAATGGAGGTGACAGAGCTGTAGATGGCCAGTCTAAGGGCAACAGTGGCCATGCAGTGTTTGTGCTTGTGGAGCAGGCCGATCCACATGTTGGCGGCCTTAGCTACATTGCCAATGCACCTTGTGTAAGAAAGGGAACTGTCCAAGGTGATGCTGAGCTATTTCAACTCAGGAACATGTTCAAGTGAAGTCCCTACGTGGTTCTTGATGGTGAGGGACAGAGGTGTATACTTGCTCCATGCGTTGCAGAATGTCATGACCTTAGTTTTGCTGTAGTTCAGGATGAGTTTATGTGAGCTAAACCACTCTTCAACATGTCTGAAATCACACTTCAACTGACTCACAAGTTGTTTAGAGTCTTGGTTGCTAGTAACAGTACTGCATCACCCGCATAGAGTAATATTCTCTGTTGGCAGATGCTAGGGAGACTGTTCAGGAAGAGAGAAAAGAGTAATGGCCCCAGTATAGACCCCTGCAGGACACCTGAGAGGACTGGTTTTTCATCAGAGATGACACCAGCAATCCTAACACATTGGATCCTTTCCCCGAGACAGCTAGCAAACCAGGGCACTGCATCCTTGGAGAGTCTGAGAGTGGTCAGTTGCCTAAGTAGGAGTGGGTGGTTAACAGTATCAAAGGCCTTTGTCAGATCAATGAATACTGCCCCCCCACAGATTCCTTTGTCGAAGGTGTCATGGATGAATCTGGTAAATTCTAACAGTGCCATGGTGGTACTATGCCTTTTCGGAAGCCATACTGTTCTTTGAACTGGATTTTATGTTTGTTCAGGAACTCAACAAGCTGGTCTGAGAATATTCGTTCCAGAGCTTTAGATGGGGGGGGGGGGGAGGATGGAGATGGGCCTGTAGTTGGTGTGCAGTGACTTGTCTCCACTTTTGTGTACAGGTGTGATAGTCGCCTATTTCCAGAGTGTTTCCAGAGTGATGGGAAATGACCCAATCTTAGAGAAAGGTTGAAGATCTTTGTCAAGGGTTCAAGGATTTCATCTAGGACTAGTACAAGCAACTTCAGGTCGAGCGAGTCACCACTGTAGCCAGTTTTGCGGATGGCCAGGCATATATAGGTTCTGGCTATGTGCATTGGGATCTCTTTGAAAAAGAACTGCAGAGCTGTGTGTACTTGGGACACAGTGTCAAAGGGGGAATTGGAGGTGGGGGCATTGAAAAAATCAGGTGGAAGGACACTGCCAAGGTTGGAGAAAGCATTGTTGAATGTATTGGAGATGGTACCTAGGTCTAGCGTAGGTGTTCCATCAATGTTGAGTATGGTGGGTGGTACCTTAGTATCCTTGCCTGTGAGGTCCTTCAAGTTATTCCAAAATTTTTTCCATCACCCCATATTTTTTTTTTAGTTGTTTAACCAGGAGTAGCACACTAAGCTGAAAGCTTTTTTACAGGTGCAACCTAGGAGCACAGGGAAGTTAAGTGACTTGCTCAGGGTCACACAGTATGCAAGTGGAAGCTGTGGGATTAAAACCCAGGTCTGGTCTGCTGGATGTCACCAGACTTGCAGCTCAGAGCCTTAAACCACTGTGCGATACTGCCTCAGTTGGAGAGTTCCTCCCTAAAATATTTGCTTTTAGCCTTCCGTATAGCTCGGGTACAGCCATTTCTTGCAGATTCGTATTTTTGAATGTTCCCTTGCGCTGATGTGGCTCAAGCACAGTGCCAGAGGTGGTTCCTTTGTTTGAGCCATGCTACAAGCTCAGAGTTCATCCCTCAATTAGACCTGCCTTTAACCTTCATCTTTTTAAGCGGTGCATGGATATAATAGGCCGCCATAAAGTGGCTGATGAACAGTTCCAAGGCTTTGTTTGTATCATTGAATGAGTCTTTGACCAGTCCAGCCTGCTTAGATGTGATTTTAACAGATAAAGGTGCCACTGCTTGAGTACCCTGGTGTGTATTATTTTCGGAGGGGGCTTGGTGAATTTGTTAGCCCAAGAGCAGATAATGGGTGAGTGGTCACTTAAAGTATCAGGGAGTACAGACACCTTAGAGATTCTTTCGGGGCGGTTTGACAGTATCCAATCAAGTAGAGTGTAGGTCCCCATCTTATAGTTGTACCTAGCGGGGGTGGGGACAAGCTGTGTGAGGTGTTGTGTCGTGACAACATCCTTGTAGGTGCAGGCCTCAGGTGAAAGCCAGTTTATGTTAAAATCACCCAGAATTATGGTCTCCGAATTATGGTGTAGTCCCATGAGGTATTCAATGATGCTGTTGAAACCACTGGCCTGGTACTTTGGGTGTATGTATACAGAGGCTATAGTAAGATTTTTATTATGGGCCCCTAGGAGAATTTTGATGGTGAAGACCTGAGATGGGGATCCCGAGTTATAAAATGGGATGACATGTCCCATGAGGGTATCTCTCAGGTAGATGGCACAGCCACCACCCCAATTTGAAATCCTGTCCTGCCTGAAGATAGAGTATCCAGAAATTGCAACCGCAGTGTCAGGGATCTTAGGATTTAGCCAAGTTTCAACAACAGAGAGGATGTCAGGAATGTGTTGTTGAATCTAGGTTTGAAGGTTATCAAGTTTACTGAGGAGGCTACAGACATTGATTGACACCAATGTGAGGGACCCCATCCTCCTATCTGGGGGTGTGTGGTCGGCCCAACTGGTCCTGGGTTGGGGTGTATGTTTCTGGAGAGCAGAAGTAGCGCAAAAAGAATTCTCAGGAGAGAGGTTTTAAGTATTTTGAAAGCTTGCGTGTTTGGTGCTACGGTACAGGGATTGTCCAACCTTGTTGCAGAGAACTGCTAACACTTGTAGGTTCCTCGGAAGGCTGGATGCTTGTAGCTTCAGAAGGTAGCCAGTGTGCCAGATAGGTGTGCAATGGGCCATGGTATCATTATGTTCAATTTTCATGGTCATACCCAGTGCATAACGTAGGGCAGAGGGTGACGTTGGCTGGCAGGTAGATTGAGAGGAGGTGACCTCAGGAAAAATGGGACAATGCAGCACTATCATCACTACTAGCAATGTGGAATGCAGGTTTAAAGCAGCCAAGATTTGGTTTAGGACGGAGACACAGTTTGGCTGAGAGCGGGCACTGTTAAAGGCTAAAAAAATAGCAGTTTATCAATTGAGTGATAGCTGGTGGTTAAGTCAAAAACCAAAAGAAATGATCAACAGCTGAGGTCCAGAGTCACAGAATGTGTTAAAATTCCTGAAGGTGATTAACTGTGCCTGTGCATATGCAGGATGCGAAATCCTTTTGTCTGTATGCTTCTTTGTCATTCAAAGAGGTTGCTGAAAAGCCCCCATACAGATCATGGAGCAGATCCGATGAAAATGTGGATTCAAGCAGGACCTAGAGTCACTGAGTTTGTCAGATTTAGTTGCTTCACTTATGTTTTGCTTAGGATAGCTTCCAAAAAGTTGATTTTAAAATGATAATGCAGATACCTGGTGATGACGTTTTGCAGAAATCCAGTCCAGGAGACTTTCACGGATGTTGTGATCAAAAATTGTGTAGTTACTCCAAGCAGAAAAACATGTAAAATCCACAAAACCTAAGCTACAGACACAGACAAACACAAGCAGCCACCACACAGACCCAGTAGACGTGGCTCTGTGGCTTCTTATCCTTTCCATGCCCCCTTGTGAATCAGCCCTGTTGCAGATCTTTCTGTCGTCTGCAAAGAGACATACTTTTCCTTCCAGTACCTCTGCAATGTCACTAGTAAAGACATTAAAAAGGATTGGACCCAGTACTGAACCCTGCGGTACTCTACTAGTAATCCCCCTTTCTTCAGAGTGGACTCTGTTTACTATTACCTTCTATGTCCTGTTGTCCAGCCAATGTTTTACCCAGGCTACCACCCTGGGACCCACCCCAGGACCCACCCCCAGGTTGGCTAATTTGTTTAATAATCTTTTGTGTTTGATTGTGTCAAATGCCTCACTAAAGTCTAGGTAGGCCATGTCCACAGCCCCTTCCTGGTCTACTACTTTGGTCACCCAGTCAAAGAAATCAATTAGATTTATCTGACATGACTTTCCTTCTGTGAATCCATGCTAGTGTGGGTCCTGTGCACCACTGGCCTCTAGGTACTCAACGATTCTTTCCTTCAGAAGTGATTCCATCATTTCCCTACCATAGAGGTCAAACTGGCAGGTCTGTAGTTTCCTGCCTCTGTCTTGCTCCCACTATTGTGAAGGGGAATCACATCCACCCTCCTCCAGTCCTCAGGTACCACACCATCCTCCCATTATTTGTTAGAAAGGGTAGTCAGTGGTGTCACTAGTTTGCCCCTTAATTCTTTTAGAATTCTGGGGTGAATCCTGTCAGGCCCCATTGCTTTGTCCACCTTCAGTTCTAGTAGTTCTTTCAGAGCCCTTTTTTCTGTAAAAGGACTGGGATCGACCCCCCCCCATCCAAAGTGCTTCTATTAGTTGGACTAGGTACCTCACCCTCCTCCTCTTTTGTGAATACTGAGCAGAAGTATTCATTCAGTATCCCTGCTTTTTCCCTGTCCCTCTCTGCCCACCTACCATCCATATTATTTAGCCTCACTATCCCTCCCTTTGTCTTTCTATGCTCCCTAATGTACCTATAAAAGGTTTTATCCCCCTTCTTAACTGAGTTGGCTATCTTTTCCTCAGTTTGGGCCTTTGCTATTTTGACTGCTTTGCCTGCTTCCTTCTGCCTTAACTGGTACAGTTCTCTGTCATGCTCCTTCTGTGTTTCCTTATACTTCTTAAATGCTATCTTTTTCTCCCTAACCTTCCCCACCACCACTTTTGAGAACCATAGTGGCATTTCTTTTGTTTTGATTTATTTGCTTCACACAAAGGCTTGTTGCCTCTGTGATGGCAGTTTTGATGTTTCCTCATTGTTGCTTCACCCCTTCTTCTTGCCTGTTTGCTAGTGCTTTTCTGAGGCACTCTCCCATTTTAACAAAGTCTGCCCTCTTGAAGTCCAGTACCCTCACTTTTGTATGGCTTGACTCTGCAGCTGAGTTTATCATGAACCACACTGTTTGGTGATCACTTGTTCCCAGATGGCTACCCATTCTAGATCTGAAATCCTCTCTCTGTCCCCATTTGAGAGTACCATGTCTAAGATTGCTCCCTCCAGAGTGGGTTCAAACACTAGCTGTCTGAGGCATGCCCCCGTAGAGCATCGAGAATGGCCCTGCTCTTGGATGTGGCTGCAGCAAAGGTGCTCCAGTTAACATCTTGCATATTCAGGTCCCCCATCAGCAATATCTCCCCTTTATCTGCCATCCTATGGATGCTTTCTAGAATATCCTTGTCCATTTCCTCCCCCTGAGATGGGGGTCTGTATACATCCCCTTTGTGGATTGTGGTGCCATTTCCAGGCTGAGGTGCCATCTTTTGGATGAGATGTTAAACCGAGGTCCCATCTGTCTGGATTGGTTGTAGTTCAGGTGAATGTTAAAATCACCATGGCACTTATTGAAAAGAGTAGGGGAACTTTTTATTGAAGAAAATATTACAAGTGTTCATATAGAAATATCTAACAAAAAGTCTCATTTTATAACATAAAATAACTTATATTTCATACAATGGCATAAAAAGAAACGTATTATAAAATAAATTGGTACACAAAGTATATTAGTTCCCTTCTTCATCCAAAACAATATTCTTTCTTGCCCCTTTCCTTCTTGCCCTTTTCTTAATGGAAACTACTAATGTAATATTCCATTGCTCTAGAGTCCATTCTGACTCCCTCTCTCATGTCACCCCTTCAAATAGAATTATTGGTAAAGCTCTCGACCAGTTTTCTACCAGGGGAGAAAGCATCATTGATTTTTCCTTTAAATATATTATTGCCATTTCTTTTGTAATATTTTCCACCAAGCCTCTCAAGGGCATCATTCTTTGCTGAATCACAGACAGGCATCTGTTTTGCCACATGCACCATTTTATTACTGCAAAAAACTACCCTTAAGGTCCCCGGATAAAATTTAGGCCAGTCTGTGCCAAATTTGTCATACACTAGCTCTGTATGAGACAATTTTCTTAGTACAGATATCCCCCATCTCTGAGTCAACAAAACCCATAGCTGTTTAATATAAGAGCAGTCAAAAAACAAGTGCTGTATGGTTTCTGTTTGAGATATACACGTGGCTCTGATACACAGCCTTTCTTCTAGAACTTTATGGGCATGATTCCCTCTTAATTTAATTTGGTGTGGCAACACATCCAGATTGTGTCCCACGTTTTCCATGGTATCCTATTTTCAGAGAGCTGGCTTGTCAGACATCTCAATTCAATATCCTGAGGGCAATTAAAACAAGGACCATTCAAAAACAACCTTCCCAAAATGTTTGTGTAAAAGACTTTCCTAGTTTGGATTTGGCAATTCTGGATGGACACATCCCATTGCTTAATCCTTTTAAAGATTTCAATTAAATATAGGGATGTCCCTTCGGGGATTAATCTAAATGCACTCCATTTCGGTGTTTCCCATTTATCAAAGAAATATAAGCTTCTAGCTTTTAAACTTATTGCCCATGCCATTTGATTTCGTACTATAAGGGGAATGATATTTGAACATATACAGTAAATATGGAAAAGAAAAACAAAATGGGGTTAAGCATATTCAGGCCCCCCTTCTTGATAGGCAAATAAATTACTGACCTTTTGACAGGATTCAGTCTGCTTCCCCACAATAACTGAAAACAAGAGTTATTTAATCTAGCTTCCAGCATTAGGGGAAGTGGGAAAACATAACTTAAAGTTAAGAAAATTGGAATCATGTAGGTTTTTAGCATATAAATTCTTTTGATTCTAGTCATGGGATATGATTTCCATTTTACTACTTCCTCTTCAGCTTTCTTCAAATTTATTGTCCAATTCCTTTCAGCTGCATTTAACCCTCCAAAACAAATTCCCAATATTTGCACAGTATTGGCCTGAACTTGTATGCCTTCTATATCTGGAATCTGTAATTCTGGTTTTATAGCTATAGAGGATCCTATGCTCTTCTGTTTGTTTATCTTTGACCCCGATAAGTTTGAAAACGTTTGAATAACCCCTAATGCATGTATTCCTGATCTACAATCAGCTACCAGCAAACAGATGACATCCGCATATGCAATTGTACATGGGAAATCTGTAAGTGCAGGACTGATCATATGTGTAATGTTTCTATCTTCATTTAAAATCCTTTAACATGGGTCAATTGTGAATACATATAAGAGGGGGTTCAATGGACACCCTTACCTAACCCCTCTCTTGATTGTGATGTGTGGACATGTATATCCATTAACTAAAGGTGTCATAGAAGCTCTGTTGTATAAGACCTGTACACATTGTATAAACTGCTGGGGTAATCCATACTTTTTTAATACCTTAAATAAGTAGGCATGAGGAACTAGGTCAAATGCTTTTGATTGATCTAAGCTTATAACATATCCTCCTGCTGTCAGGCTGTCAAAAACATCTCTCAATATTTTTAAATTATCTATCATCAATATTTGTGGTACTGCACAGGTTTGGGTTGGGTGTATCAAATTTGTAGCCACCCTTGCCAGCCTTGTGCATATAAGTTTGCATAAAATCTTCCAGTCAGTATTGATTAAGCTCATTGGCCTCCAGTTATTTAAATTTTCTGTTGCATTTTTTTTTGTTAAGATAGATTAATCCCCTGGTCCACTTACCCTGCATCTCTTGTATGTGCTGACGGGGGAGCCCACTCCCCGTTGGCATAATGTGTCCCCCCTCTCCTTTTTTGGTTGCCAAGGTGGTGCCCAATGCCCCTTGGCTCATGTGCCCCCGCCCTCGCTGGCTGTGTGCTGATGGGGTGCCCAGTCCCCATCAGCATCTGTCCCCCACTCCCTATGTGCTGACGGGGGTGCCCAATCCCCTGTCAGCTACTGTAACCCCCCAAATAAAAATTGTATTAAAAAGAAAATCATCTGCAATGTTTTTTTTTAAACATATGTAAACAGAAAATGGTCCCTTGTAGTCTCCCTACCACTCGTACCCACCCACTGCACACCCTGCCTCCCCCACACCCCTCTCACCCCATACTTACCTCCGGAGCCAAGTGTGACGGTCTTCGGTGGACCGGGAACATGTCTGCACTCTTCAAAGCCGACTGCAAACTGAGGAAATGCCAGTAAGCTGTATGATGGCATAAATAGAGTTTTTTCAACTTTGATGCACATCTTGGGCATTTTTTGGAATGTTTGCACCAAATTTTCAACATGGGGTTTTTGGGACCCCTCCTCATGAATTCTGTCACTGTTATGATGCTAATCAGTTCCAAAAGGTGATTTCGCAGTCACTGCATGGAATCACTTTTTGGGACTGATTAATACAAGGACAGTGATAGTGTTCATGAAGTGGGCTCTCAAAAAGCCTATGTTGCAAATCTGGTGGAAGAAATCCAAAAAATGGCTGTTTTACGAATGTGCATTGTGCAGTTGCTATGCTCGTAACTTCGTGAATTCACAGTATTTTCACACCAGATTTTCAACATTGTCAGTTTTCTACACCTCCTTGTGAACAGTACTGCTGTCATTTTTCACATCCTGGCCGAAATGTGTTTCTGCTCTTCAGGAGCAGAATAGCATGGTCGCTGTGGGAAATCAGTGTTCGGGGCAGATTAAGAAAATGACAATGATACTGTTCATGAGCAGAGGTCCTAAAATGCCTATGTTGAAAATTTGGTGATGGTACTCCATAAAATGACTGTGTTACAAGTGTAATGACTGTGTTACGAGTGTGTGTTGCGCAGTTGCTACGCATGCTCATAACTTCGCGAATTCGCAATATTTTCACACCAAATTTTCAACATTGTCATTTTTCTACACCTCCTTGTGAACAGTACAGCTGTCATTTTTCACATCCTGGCCAAAATGTGTTTCTGCACTTCCGGCGCACAATACTGCGGCTGCTGAGGGAAATCAGTGTTTGGGACAGATTAAGAAAATGACAGTGACACTGTTCATGAGCAGAGTTCCTAAAATGCCTATGTTGAAAATTTGGTGATGATACTCCATAAAATGACTGTGTTATGAGTGTGTGTTGCGCAGTTTGCATGCACACTAGTAATGTGCATTTATAATATTTTCACTCCAGATTTTCACCATTGCCATTTTTCCACACCTCTTGATGAACAATACAGCTGTCATTTTGCATATCCTGCCCGAAATGTGTTTTCACATGTCCGGTGCAGAATTGCGCGGTCGCTGTGTGAAATCACTTTTTGGGATAGTTTGAGGAAATAACAGTCAAACTGTACATGAGCAGAGGTGCTAAAATGCCTATGTTGAAAATTTGGTGCTGAAAGTCCTTGAAATGATTGTGTAACAAGCGTGCATTTCCCATGCACCCTTGTAACTTCACAAATTTGCAATATTTACATGCCACATTTTCAACACTGCCATTTTTGTACACCTCCTTATGAACAGTACAGCTGTCATTTTTCACATCCTGCCCAAAATGTGTTTCCGCACTGCACTACCAAAGCCAATGCCAGCGTAACAACATTCGACATTGGCAAATGCTTGTTTCTTCCTCTGTTAAACATGGGATATCCAGCTGATCCAAAATATCCCCTGTGTTCCCAGAGTCTGGACCTTGTTGTCCAAACAGAGATTGTGTATGGTTAACCACTATGTTTAAAATATCTGTGTTGTCCTTCACCCCTCACCCTCCTCATTTATAAGACAGGGCATGTACTTTATATGCTGTTTACAGCTATCATAGGGGTTTACCGATTGGGCTGTGCCTTTCATTCCATATTTCTGCTCCAAAAATAAAGATATTGCTCTTTCACATTGATATGTGTACATGTCATTTTTCACTTGAGTTATTTGCTGAGAGTAGTCTAGCTCATATTTGGCTTTTAGAGAGATTGCTTTTTGTAAATGTCTCCTTTTCTCTAGGTATTGTATATATGTATTTGTATGTTTCAGTATTGCATTATGTTTGCAATACTTTTTTATCTCAGATTTTGTTTCTATCACCACATGATTCGGTTGTCATATAATCTGAATACTGACAGTTTGGCATCTATTACAGATTTAAATTCTTTCCATTCTGACTCCTCTTCTAAGATTTTGGTATTCATCTTCCAGTGGCCATGTGCACCAGGTTTATTTTTGGGCCTTCCCAAGTTTATTTGTAACAAACAATGGTCAGATGTCTCTATGGGTATCACAAGCAATTTGTTACAAGACAACCACTCTGAAATTAAAAAAGTCAATCCTCGAGGATGATCTTCCTCCATGGTATGTGTGAGCAGGTGGTTGTGGACCAAGGGTTGCTGCATCTATTAATCTGGCTGTTCCACACATATTCCGCAGATAACTTAAATCACTGTACTACTTTTGTGTCATTCCAGTTTTATCTAATAGAGATAAAATACAATTAACGTCCCCTCCAAGCAATATTGATTTCGTGGAGTGTAAATAGGGTTGTATTGCCTTCAGTACCCCCATCCTCTGGGTTTTAATTTGGGGATTATAAATATTAATTATCTGCAACAGCTCTGCTCTGCTGACAAGGGGTTGCTGGAGATTCCAGGGGTAAGTTTAAAGTCATTTGGTGCACGTTCCTTCAGGTTTGCGGCACCACCATCTGGAATTCTCTGCCCCGTTAGCTACGGGAGTACAGGACAGTGGAGTGCTTTAAGCAGGCACTTGAGACCTTTTTGTGGGGAAAGGCTTACCCTGAATTCTCTTGATTTTATCTGTATTTATTGCAATTTGTTTTTAACTGACTGTTCAGCACCTTGATGTGTGAAAGGTGCTATATTAAATAAAACGTATTATTATTAATCTCCACTCTTGGTGCTGGATAGACACATCTAAGATTGATACCCTACCCTGAATTAAAACTATTAGCCTTGTTACTTCTATATCTTGTCTGTTGAACAGAATCCCCCACCCTGCACATGATTCCTTTCCTAAGGACCAATAAGAAACTCCGTTAACCCATTCTCATGCTGCCTGGCTTGCCTCTTTTAAAGAGTATAATCTGGTATCCTGAAAAAATAACATATGTAAATTTAAGTTCTTTAAAATAGTGATGGTAGTAAGCCTCCTCCTACAGTTTCTAATACTATTCACATTAATAGTGTCACAAGTTAGCTCAAAGTCCAATGTGAAAAGTTTGTAGAGGTTCAAGTCTTTCTTCCTTTTCCCGGGGATTTATGTTTGAACCTTTTTTTCCCAGTTTTTCTGGACTCACTTGAAGCCTGTTTGGTATCAGTCATAGGTTCAGGCTGGGAGGAGGAGGCTATCAAGGAAGTGTCAGAGTCCTTATCTGTTTCCTACCATTGTTTCCTTTTTGTGAGAGGGGTATATCTGTTTTTTGTTGGTATTGCCCCTTCTGCTTGAATTTTGCCCGCCTGAGATTTATCCCCCATTGCCTCTTTATTATCTTTGCTTCTGGTTATCCTTTTTTGAGTCTTTAACTTCCAGGATGTTTCCTCTGGAAGGGGAATTGTATGACCTTTGACCTGTTTTGATGTTAAAGGGCCTTCTTTCAAAGCTACATTTGGAGAATTGTTTCCTTTTAAATTGGTACTTGTTGTAGCTGTAGTACCGGAGGCCAGTTTATCTACTTCCATAGTGTTCATGGCAGCAGATTATCTTTCATCTGGTAATGCAATGTCTGATAGTGCAATATTTATTTATTTATTTAAGAGTTTCACCAGGAGGGCACACTGAGCAGAGTACTGCTCGATTCCAGTTGCATCCTGGGGGAAGGGGGAGAACACAATACAGAAAACATATATATTGCAAACAGACAGTAAGTGTTAGACGCAGCTAATAGCACTAGGAATAACACTACAATAGGATGCTTCGAGGTGCAAAAGAACCAACAAAATACAGTGCAACACAATACAGCCATAGTACTCTAGCCTAGAGGAGGAGCAGTGTATTTAGGTTAGGTACAAGTGCAGGTGTAGGCAAAATGATCTTTGAGGCAGGCATGGAGGTAGCGGTCCGAAGGGTCCTGCCTTATGTCCACTGGAAGGGACTTCCACAACTTGGGCATGTGATATGTGAAGGCTGCCTGGTCAGCATTTGTGGACCTGTGTGGGATAGATAAGAGTCTGGTGTCATTGTGCCTGAGTGCATAAGATGGCAGGGGAGTGGCTGAAAGTTCAG
This sequence comes from Neoceratodus forsteri, assembly GCA_016271365.2. Taxonomy (NCBI): domain Eukaryota; kingdom Metazoa; phylum Chordata; order Ceratodontiformes; family Ceratodontidae; genus Neoceratodus; species Neoceratodus forsteri. The sequence goes on from CM028131.1 coordinate 14,746,875, forward strand.
AGTGGAGATAGGGGGGCAGGGTCTGAGAACAGAACTTGGCAGTGAAATGGGTACAATGTATTTGACGGCATTCCTACAGTGAGGGGAGACCCAGTGAGTGATACAGGACACAGTGATGGGTAGGGTAGGGATAGTCTAGGGAAAAATGACAAAAGGCATGGAAGAGGGAGTCCAGTCTGGCCAGGGTGGACTTGGAGGTGACACTATGGACTATATCCCCATAATCTATCACTGGCAGAATCATTTTCTGTACCACAGCATGGTGGACTGGCAGTGGGATGCATCTATGATTATGGTATAGGGCACCCAGTCTGGGGTGTAGTTTATCTGGCTGATCAGAACCTGTTACTTGTCATGGCGGCTCTGTTACCATATTGCTCCCTCTTGACTGCTGTGTAGATGCTTCTGTTCTACCAATGAATGTTGGACGGGAGCTGACTTGCTACTGTGTTCTAAACAGCGTCTCATCTTGTTCCTCCTGTGTATGTGCAGAATTATTATGAAATGCCCAAGAACAATTTCTAAACGTGTGTGTTGTGGCTTCACACAAGTTACAGTAAGTAGGATTTTGGCACCCTATACTAGAATGCCCAATCCCTAGGCAGAGGGAACATTTTTAATGTATCACATGCGTCGTTTAGATGAGTTTGGGTGCCACATCTGAAACAAGACTTCGGTTGTCCACGGTAAAAAATGAATCCTCGATCCCTCCCAAAATAAAAACAACTTGGTAAGTGCTGTATGGCTCCATTTAAGTGGGGTAGTCTCACTTGTATCCTCCACCCTCCTGTCCACAATTGTTCTGACTCTATTATCACAAACTCTGCTGGTGACCCTAGAAAATTCTGGACACACATCAAGACCTTTCTTATGGCTACCCAGTCATTGACCCCAAGGGATATGATCCTAAATGGTGTGCATTGCAATGACTCAAACACTATAGCAAATGCCTTTAACAGATTATTCATGGACCTGTCTCAGTATACCTCGTCGTTCGCTTCACCTTCCACAGCATCTCAGCCTTACTGCACACCCCAGAGATCTGCATCTGGTGCTGACCACTGCCAACTAACTACTAATACCCCTTTCCACTTTAAAGCTATATCTAGATCCAAGGTCCAAAGGCTATTGCAAAACATATTCAACAACACTAGCCTCAGCTCAGATTCACTCGAGCCATCACTCCTGAAGGTAGCGGCACCATTGATTGCCTTGCCACTGGCCAAGATTTTCACTCTGTCTCTCTCTCTTGGCGTTGTCCCAGATCTCTGGAAGATTGCCCGAATTACACCTATCCTTAAAAACGATACCCAAAGGATATCAACAACTATAGGCCGATAGCCATCCTCTCTGTGCAAAGAAAGCTACTGGAGAAGCTTGTTGCAACCCAAACCATTGACTACCTCACAAAGAACAACCTTCTCTCAGACACTCAGCATGGTTTCAGAAAAGGGCACAGCACCTCAACCGCTCTTCTCAAATTCTCCACTGATGTACTCTGCAACATGGACAAAGGCCTACTCACTGGAGCAGTATTTATCGATCTCACCAAAGCTTTTGATCTTGTTGATCATCCCCTGCTTCTCTTAACCCTGCATAGATTTAACTTCTCATCCTCAGTAGTTGACTGGTTTAACAACTACCTATCAAACAGATTACAACTTGTTAAATTCAACTCCGCTCTCTCGGATGTGACCAGCACTGACATCGGAGTACCTCAGGGTGCCACCCTGGGATCCCATCTTTTCTCGCTATGCATCAACAACATAGATTATGCCATACTCTCCTGCTCAGCTATCCTATAAGCTGAGGATCTCATCCTCTACTCCAGTGCTGACAACGTTAACATCATTAACAAAACCTCTCCTCAGATTTCAAGAATGTGCAAACATGGCTAAATGCTAATAAGCTCATCCTCAACACGTAAAAGACCCAAGCTATGCTATTTGGCATTGCCTCCAAACTAAGGTCTGTAAGGAACCCCTCCTAGTCCATGACTCTGTGGGGGTCTCTCATCGACTGTGTCACATCCTTCAAATACCTGGGAATCCTCCTTGATAAATCCCTTGATTTCAGTCTGCACATCCAGTCAACTTGTAAAGCAACAAATGCCAAACTTGGAATCACCTATAAGACTTCTCACCTGCTAACACCATCTGCCAAATTGGCAATTGTCAAGGGTATTCTGCTTCCAGTGCTGACATATGGTGTCTCCACTTTTGCTAATGCCCATAAGACTGCTCTCTATAAATGGGATGTCGCATATAACAACATATGTTGGTATGCCTCCTCTTCCCAGCACCTCAAGCACCACTGCACACTGTATAGTGACCCAGGCTGGCTCTCCTCAACTGCCTACCGACTATACTCCCTAGGGACCCTCACATACTCTGTAATCTGTAACCAAACCCCCATCTCCCTTGCAGCTCTACTTGTACTACAGACACCTGCCCACGGACTATGCTCGGCAAACAAATTTCTACTCACCATACCTAGGTGTTGTACTTCAAAAGGCTCTGAAGCATTTCACTGCACCACCCAAGCCACCTGGAACTCCCTTCCTCCTGCCCTGAGGCAGGCTAACTCTCACCCAATCTTCAAAAAATAACTATATCGCCACCTATCCCGGGACCCCTGCACATGATTTGATCCCACTTAATGCCTCACAGCTAACCACCCTATTTTGCCCAAGACACTGCTGCACTTCTAAACAAGCTTTGCTAGAAAATGTCTTTATAGCTGCCACTTAGCCCAGTTTCAGTTGTTATTTGCATGTACTAATGTCACTTTTGTCATCTCTGTGTAGCTATATGTATTATCTCGAGTACTGTCTGACTTGATCTGTATTCTAACCTACCTGTACTATATATGATGTACCTGTACTGTATACTATGTATTTTATAATCTCATCTCATTTTATGTATGTATTCTCCTGGGTCATGCCTGAAAATAGTCAACTTTGGCTAGTGCACCTAACCCGGTTAACAAAAACTAAATAGATAAATAAATAATGGCTTCCGGCAAACCTAGAACCATACACGTAAGTTTCAGCGATCTAACAATGTCCATTACTGCCACCCCTTCATTTTTGAAAAGCACTGTTATGGTTTTTATTGCTGGCTTTGTTAATGGTATCGTAATAAAAGGAGACCATAGTGGGGTATATCTGACTTGTTGGTACGTAAGCCAAAAGATTTCCAGGCCTGAAGCAGTTCTAAAACTGAGATTGAAGTTAGAATCACAAGAAGTGTGTATAAGGGCTTAAATTTCTGTAGGTAAAAACTGCAAGCTCTCTTTTATTAGTTTTTTCCCTACATACACCCGATCGAGAAAAGCCTCCAGTCCCCCTCTGTATCTAATTCAGACACTATTCCTGTGTTTTGCTGAATCTGGGGGGCATTAAAAAGACCTGCATAAGTTCTAGGATGAGGCCTTTGGTTCTCAGAAGGATCTTCCTCCTACTCTGGGTTATTTTGTGTGTTGTTAGCAGAAGTGGAGGGAGTTACATTATTTGAGTGATGTCCTTCCTCCGTTTGATCCGTACTCCCCGTGACTGTTGGGGGGGCTGATACATCAGTTGTATTATGGTCAGTAGGTAAATTCCTGAATTCAGAAGTTCCAGAAATTATTGGTATTTTAGTACTGGATTCTGTGTGAGGTGCAGATCATTTGGAATTTCTAACTGGACCTCCATTTCTGTTAAGTTTTCTTCTTGCACAGAGCTTTTGTGCAATGGAGAAGACCATTTCTGGGTCTCCTTAGATTTTGTCCAGCCTTCCCCCTCAAGGCCTCTGCAATTGTAATTCCTGTAGCAGATACATTTTCATCAAAATTTGGGGAAAGTGAGGACTGAACCCCAGGTGTGGTGGGGGGCACCATGTTATTTACTACATTTATTTCCTCTGTTCTGGTTATTTCTATAGATTCTACAGATTCTTGCAGGATTACATTAACAGGCTGCATTAAGGGAAAAGATTCTGTACCTGAGCTGCCCGGTAATCCAGGTTGCTTTTCTCTGGAGTTGCAGTTAGTGTTTCATGCTGTGGTTCAGTTGTTATTCCTGAATTTCCCTGTTCGAGTAGATGTTGTTGCTCTCCTGACTCCCCCTGCATATTGACTTGTCCTGCAGTCGGCTGAGTTTCACTCTGTTTTGCCTCACCAATATTTGCCTGATTAGGCAGATTCATACTACCTTCTGTATCTTCTCTTAAATTTCTGCTTTTTAGTTTCTCTTTTATTCGCAACTTTTGGCACACGCTTGAAACTGTGTTTTTACTGCCAGTCGCAAGACCTGGATTGTTCTCCCTGTTTGTTTGGCCATGTTCAGTCAAACTTAATCTTTCTTGTGGAGGCTGTGGTTCTTTTGATGTTGCTGCGTCACTTGGCATCTGTTGCTGTCTGACAGGTAATTGCAGCATTTTAACAGGAGCTGAGACTGCCTTCAAGCGTGCTATTTTCTCTTGTAAGTCCTTTTTTTGGCTGCTATTACCATTTCCTCTTCTTCCAATTGTGATAACTCCAATTGTGCCATTAAATGCTTAGAATTATTATATTCTTTTACCTCTGTGGTAGAAATTGATTCTCCTATTTTTCTTTCCTTATTATCATCAGCCTCTTCTTCAGTGATCTCTTTTTCCTTTTCTTTTTCAGTACTTGTAATCTCCTGTTGGCCATTCTCCAGTTCTATCTCCATTCCTTCAGCCTCTCACGGAATCAAGACGGGGATGAGGCCTGCTCCCCTGTCTCCAGCACATCCTTCCTCTCCAAAGTCTCACCGGAAGTGGCCATCTTGGGAGACAGCCAGCAATACCCCCAGTGGTGAGTAGGAGAGCGTTTTATTAAGAAGCTTTACAAAAACAGTTGCAATAAAAGAAAACAACCCAAAGGGTAACAAAGAAAACACATCATGAAAATGCAGTGAGATACATAACAGAATGAAAGGAACCAAAAACATCATGTGAGGCACAGAAAAAGAATACATCAAAAACAAAGCACTGTTAGTCCCTACAATATGGGCAAGACAAATAATGTAACGAAAAATCACAAGATAAAAAGCAGAGAAATTAAAGTCAACCTATCTTATCTTTAAGAAAAGAAACCTCCTTCCATCTAGCAATCCATTCATCATACTCCAAATACTTCTTCTCAAAGAAACGGTGAGTAAATAATTCATGTTCTACTCTTTCAATTATTCCAATAGGCTCCTGTGACATCTGTTGAAGAACAAAACAACACCTACTCTGCTAGAGTAGAAATTTAAAAAAAGCAAAAAAAAAAAAAAAGTATTACAAAACCCTTGCAGTGTAGCTGGAACCAACAAAAATCCACCCACAATTTCCTCATAGGAGATAGCCTGCCAATGCACTCAGTCCCATTGTACAGTGAGGAGCTGCCACACTTCTGACACAAATGGGCACTGTACTGAAAAATGAATGGAGCATGGTTTCCTCAGTGAGCTGATCACAGCTCTAGGGCACATCCTGCCAGATACACATTTATGTTTAGCATTCCACTTTACATTCAGCTGACCATGACTGCACAACCAGGTAACATCCCAAATCGGGGGGTCCTTTTATGTCTCAAGGTCAGGAGCACCTTCTCATGATGTGGCAGCACAATACCTGGAAAGTCAGGGGTGGTCAGAAAAACTGTCTCCTAAACCATGGCATAAATCACTTTCCTAGGTTTATTAACAACATCTAAATAGGATAAAGCCCACTGTCACACTTTCCGGATGGCAGGTTGAACATAAGCAGGCTAAGATTTTATCTTAGAAGGCGTCAGAGCTTGGGAGGTCCAGTCTGCACTGAAACGCCTCAACCAAGGGTCAGCAAACAACACCCACAACTTACTATTGGGCTTAGAAAGATCCAGAAAATTAGAACTAAAATATAAGCTATAATAAAAGCAAATAGGGTTCACTATATTCAGACCATCATATGTCGCGGGCAAATACAAAATCATACTCTTAATAGGATTAAGTCTACTCCCTCAAATTAGTTGAAAGAATAAACTTAGAATGGTAGTTTCTCAACTCTGGGGAAAGGGATACATTACACTAATGAAAAGTAAATAGAGGAAGCAAAAAGGTTTTGGCCAGCATGACTTTTTTTCAGTTTCACCTGCTGCCAGACTTTCCACTGTAAAACTTTACATTTCGCAGAGCCCAATTTATCAGTCCATTTCAGGAGCACATTATCCACCCTCCCAAACATAAGACCAAGAGCCATAAAAGGTTCAGTAGATACCTTAATGTTTAGCATGGAGGGAAATGCAGGTGTGGTGTCACTAATGGGATAAATGTGACATTTAGCCTTGTTAATGCATGCTCCCGCCACTGTTGAGTAAAGTTCAATGTGACGTAGTGCAGTTTGTCCAGAATCATAATCTGTGACAAAAAGACATACATCATCCCCATAGGCTGACATCTTGGCCATCACCAAAGAACCCCTGAGCTGAATACCCGAAATGGACCTATCCTGTTGTATGAAACGTAATAGGGGATTGAGACAAAAAATGTACAACAAGGGGCTTAATGGGCATCCCTGGTGAACCCCTCTCTCAATACAGAAATAGGAGCCTAAATGACCATTTACAAGGGGAATAGCAGTGGCCATGTTGTAAAGCAGACCAATCCAATCACAAAAAAGAGCAGGGAGTCCGTAGGCCTTAAGCACACATGAAATAAACAAGTGGGACACCCTGCCGAATGCTTTTTCCTGATCCAAGAACATTATATAACCTGAAATTTCACCAGCCTTCCCTTGCTCATTAATCTCCCTCTCTCTCTCTCTCTCTTTCTCGAAGATTATCCTGAATGGATCTACCAGGTACAGAGCATGTTTGGGACCCTGAGATCAGAAATGGAGCAAGCCGTAAGAGATGTGCCGTAAATATTTTCATCAAAATCTTAAAATCAGTATTAAGTAAACTCAGTGACCTCCAATTGTTAAGGTCACTCCTCTTATTTTTCTTATGAATCAAGATTTGCACTGTAACACATAAGTGGAAGTCAACTCGTTGATTCAGAAGAATCCAATTATATCCCTCAGAGAGGATAGGGGCTAAGAGAGAACTATAGGATTTATAAAATTCAGACAGGAGGCCATCTAGGCCTGGCACAGTGTCAACCTTCAGTTTAGAGATAGCCTCCTGGACCTCTGTGACAGTAATAGGGTCTGTCAGGGGAAATGTGCTCTCACGAGGAGTAACAGGGAGATCCAAAGAGCGGAAAAACTCTGAAATAGCAGAATCATCTATCTCGGGGGCCTTATACATGGTTCTGTAATAGGTAATGACCGCTGTCATTATATCAGCCTGAGATGTAACTAATAAACCATCCATGTTCTGACATCTGTCAAGGTTCTATCTGATACCCTCTTATGACTTAAAGCAAAAGCATCATCAAACCCCTGTTTCCCTTTAGAAGAGATTCTATGCTCGTGCAACATGGAGGCTACATGAGAACATTGCAAACGTTCCATATCATGCTTCACAGCATTAACCTGGGAAGTCAAATTAATCTTTTGAACATTAATGCAGGAGTGTAACTTATCCAAGTGAAATCTGAGCACCAGGTAACGTTTATACTTTCGAGAGCAATTAGTAGTGGACTGTTGTTTGGCCTGGTGCTGTATGTCACATTTAGTGTTAACCCACCAGAGACTTAAATCGGTCAAAAGACCACCAAAGACATGCACACCTTAAGCAACCCTGGGACAGATTCAGTGAAGAAGTTGTCATTCAGTAGGGTAATATTAAACTTCCAGTATCCCTTCCCCTCGGTGGTCTGAACACCCAAGCCTAAAACTTTGTGCAAAATAACATGATCTGACAGTTCAAAAGGAATAGTTCTGGCTTCTAACACCTTAGTTTGGTGAGACGTAAAAAGGAAATCAATCCTGGTAGATAATTTACCCTTTAAGAAGATATGGCCTCCCTTAGGATTACAAGTCCTATAGGTGTCACAAAGGTTACATTGTGATAAGACCAGTTTGAGTCAGTTGGAATCACAAAATTCCTTGTCTGTAAGAGCACCCCTATCTTATTTTTCCAAACCACAACTAAAATCACCACTCCATATGATATACTTAGTGGTAAATAAAAAGGGTTTAATAGCAGTAAACAAATCAACCAGTTCCTTTTAAGTCAGAGGGGCATAATTATTAATGGCCCTCCAGGCAGTGTTAAGATAAACAAAGTCAACCAAAAGTGCCCTTCTTGAACAGATATCTACCACCCGAGCAATGTGAAACCCATCACCCCGAAACAGGATGTCAACTCCATCACAGGCTGACACACCAAAAGAAAAAAAAGCCAGGCCCCAATGCCAAAGCCGCTTAGCAGTGTGGACCAAAGACACCATGTTCAATCTGGTGTCCTGGAGAAAATAGATGTCAAAGTGTAGATCGTTGAGAACATTCAAAGTAACTAAGCGTCACCTAGCATTCTTTAAACTAGTTGAACTATTGTAACTATCGAAGCCGAAATGAAGAGGCCATAAGTGGTATGGACACGGAGAGGGGAAAGAGACCCCTATTCAAGTAATTTTCCCAATCCTAGGACTTCATCTAGGTCTAACTCCGAGTCTCCTTGGCTTCTCCGTACCATCAGAGTGACTCATAGCGTCGTCATCAGAATCTGAAGTGAGCAGGGGTGACGAGGATGTTTCAGAATCTCTGCTCAGCTCTGAATCCCGAGAACCCATAGCTAAGATATCAAATTTATTGCTTAAAGGAAGATTGGGGCCAAGGGAAGAGGCTTTGGCAATTTCTGACCATGTCCAAACCTGCCTCATAGCCCTCTTCTTTGTAGAAACCCTTGAAACAGGAGGAGACATCACCGTCTTATCCATCTCAGTTGCAGGCAGCACTATTCCATCCAAAACAGCAGAATCATCAGCCAACGACACCAAAATCGTGGAATGCTGTTCAGGCGGGGGCTGGATCTCAGTACTAAGCACGGGGTGGGACCGAGGACTCGGCCTCGGAAGGAACGACTAAGGCAGAAGGGGGGGCAGGAACTGGAACAGATTTATGGGCATCAATGTCTTTTTTCTGGGCCTCAGTAAGCAGAACCTCCTGACTAGGGCAATCCCCCCTCTTGTGAGTGGCCCAAGGACAAGTACAAAATGCATGTCCCAACTCATCACAAAGGTTACATTTGAGATCATTAGTGTAATCAGTACTAGAATGCCCATATAAAAGACATAAATTACACTGAAGCCTATCACAAGCTGAACTCAAATGCACATAGGAATCACACTTAAAACAGGTTCGAGGTTGACCTACATGAAAACAGTATCCTTTTTCTCTCCCCAAAAACAAGCTGTTGGGCAAATGAATGGCCCCAGAATTATTAAGATGGAGCCTCACTTTAAACTTCCACCCACCTGTTCAAAAGTGTTATTCATCAAAATGGGTTGGGGGGGGCCCAAAACATCACAATGGTGTTGCAACCAGTGGGAAATGTCATGCACAGAAACAGTTTAATTTTGAAATAGAACAGTAACAGTTTTGATGGCAAGCCTAGTCAAGGGTATAGCCCTGAAACAAAGCCATAAAGCAGTATAGTGAACCTTTTCATATCGAGTCCAGAACCAGTCTAATCCCTGAGGGGATTTAAAACTAATGTCAGACTGTCACCAGAAATATGAATCAAAGCATAAATCTCATTTGTAAAAAATCATAAAGTGCTTTTAATGAGATGTTTCCCCACATACAATCTGTCAGGTGCAAGTGATAAACCCCCCCACATATTGTAAATGCACAGCGTTCTGTCTTTGCATAGGTGGTGGTTGCCCAGAAAAATAATCACTTTTTCAAAAGCCCTCCTAAGCAGTCCTAGCAGGGTCCTTAGAGTCAGCCTGTGGCTCCAGTAAGGGATCTGTGGCATCCATATGGTCACCCCCTATGTAGGTGGACGAGTACGTGGGTCTTCATCACCTGAAGAACAAGGGGAGGCCACCAGGATCTTCTGGGAAGAGCCAGGAAGCACAGCATCGTGCTGAACATTGTCAGTGTGGAGGTCTACATCAAAATTAGACTGTTCATGTGCAGCAGAAACATTTGGCTCAGGCAAAAGAATAGGAGCTGCAGACTCTTGCAAACCTGGAATAGGACTGTGATACGGGATCCAATGACCAGCAGAACCCAACTTCCACCCCAAGTCTCTCAGAGAACATTCCAAGGAAGAAGAAAGACCATACGGTGCTTAGGGAGGCTTAGATTGTTCAGTCTTACATCCACGCCTTTTCTCCCGGCCAGAGACGGTCAACCCAGGAGAAGGTAACACCCGCTCACCATCAGAAGCAGAAAAAGGATTACTCACAGAGTTTGATTCAAGCCCCACAGCATCTTCATCAGTGGTGTGCAGAAGCAGAACAACACCAGGCAAGTCAACTACAGGACGCTCACCAGCAATACCGCAAACAGCTGTTTGCGGGTCATTAGACGATACTGCATCAGCTGTGACAGGAGGCACTTCCAAAACAGACATCTGACCAGCAACTGCAGGTGATGGGAGCGAGGAGCCAGACCTCACAAGCTAAACATCAGAGTGTGGAACAAAGGCAGCAATATCAGTAGGAACAGGTAAGCGCTAAGCTGCAGCACGTTTGTCCGCCTGTATAAATGCCAATACCGAGTTTCTGTTTGTTTTCAAAAGCTCCTTCAGCCATTTTTCCTCAGACACACTGAGACTAGAAGGCAAAGAATCCAAATTAGCAGCATCCACCTGCATAAGCTCCTCCTACATTCATTCCCTGGAACAAAAATTATCCAAACAAGAAAACTCCTGAGCTGGACCTGTAAGGAGGGAGATCTGCTCACCTACAGGGCTACCAGCAGAAAGACCACTTGACTCAGAGGCCATAGCAGCAGCAGCACCCCCTACCAACAGAGCAGGGGATTTTCCCTGGTGTCCTGGCCAAATTTCCCCTCATTTACTAAAAAATACCATCAACAGCTTAATCTGATTCAATATCAGTTGCTTACCATCTGCATCCCCCCCGGTCACCCCTGAAAAAGGGACTTCTAGGCCCAGTGGGCTTACCAGGTCAACAAATCTAAGCAAGGTGACCCACAGTGTCTACTCTGTTCTGTGTTTACTCTTTCGTTCCATTGCTTTTATCCCTTCCCTTACATAGAGAGCTATTCCTCCCCCTCTTCTACCCTCCCTGTCTCTTCTGTAGGTTGTGTACTCTGGTATGTTAACATCCCAGTCATGGTTCTTTGTGTACCATGTTTCTGTGACTGCAACAAAATCCAGGCATCCCTCTTCCATCAATGCCACCAGTTCAGTGAGCTTGTTGCCTAGACTATGGGCATTGGTACTCATTACACTCCATTTTTTAATGGCCTTACCCTTTTTGCCCCATCCTTGTCCTTACTGCCTTTGTCTTTTTCTCCATTTACCCCTGCCCTTCCCCCTATTGTTGTCTCTATCTTGGTGTTTACCTCACTAACTACCCTGATTTATTTGGAGAGGGGCTAGGATTTCCCTGCTCCTTTTCAGTGCCTCCCCCTTTGGCTAGTTTAAATGCTTGCCAATGAAGCATTTAAACCTATCACCTAGGATCCTGGTTCCCCTCCTGGGCAGATGCAGACCATCGCGCAAGTTTAGGCCTGCATCATTCCAGGTGGACCTCCAGTCCCCAATGAAGCCAAACCCCTGAGCTCTGCACCAGTTTTTGAACCACTGATTGAATCCCATGGTGTGGAGCACCCTAGCCTCACCCATGCCATAGACAGGCAGCACCTCCAAGAAGGTTATCGTGTGTGCTACTTGTCTAAGCCCCTTCACCAACTCCACAAACTCCTCTTGTGCTGTTCTGATCCCTTTCCCAGCCAGGTAATTTGTCCCTAGGTGGACAATGGCATCCAGCTCCCTCCCCCATGTAGCTGCTCCTGTGATCCTGAGGATTCGCTCCTTGTCCCTCCAAGTCATGGCGCCTGGCAGGTACCTTACCTCCATCTCCCCTCCATCACCCAGTTCTACCCTCCTAGCAATGGAGTCCCCCACCAGGAGTTGTTTCCTTCCGCTGTGGGGTTCCATGCCACCCTATTGTGAGTCTCCTTTGTCGAGATTCCCAATATCCTCCTTGGTCTCCACTGCAGGTGCCTCTATAGGGGAACCACACTCTTCCAGAATGGCATACGAATTGAGGTGAGGTACAACTGTAAGGATACGCCTCTGTTCCATCACCCTCACCCTCCCTGAGCCCACTGTGGTTCAACCGCTCCTCTTCTTGGCAACCTCTGAGGTAGCAGTGGTGGCCCTGGTGGTCCCCTGGTGGGAGAGGAGGTTCCCCCAAATCCTGGCCAACTCAGCCTCGAGATGATCAACCCCTCCATCTGCCCAGAGAGGTGCCTGAAGATGGGACAACATTGCATCCTCCAGAATGTCTTCTGGAAGACTGCTGCTCCACAGCCACTGCACTGCACCACTCCCATCATGTCTTATTTCTGGCCCCTTAACTGTTGTTTTGTATACTTACTCTTTCCTCTGTTTATGTATTTATTTATTTACTTTTTTAATTTTTTTTCTCCCTAGTTACCTACTGCCTCCATGCCCTTAAAGCTCCTGATCTTCCTGTTCTGAGATAGGAAGTTCCTATGTTTCTCAGTAGTCTCCTTACTTGCTCAGAGTCAGATCTCCAGCAGCTGGGGGGGGGCAGAGAGCTAATCTTTTCCTTCTAGGATGGCGAGTCTTTCGTGGCTCTGTGATCACTCCCTTCCTGCTCCCAAACAGGAAGTTCCTGTTGTCAGTCAAATCTTGTGCCTATAAAAGTAGAACTGGCTATGGGGGGTGGAGAGGAGAGAAGGAGGGCAATATAGTCCTAGTAGAGAAGTATAGTTCTAACAGCACCTCCTTCCTCTTGCTGTTCTCTGACTGTTCTCTTCCAGAAGCTATCTACTGCAGTTTTTACATCCAAAACACCTGGCTTCCTTCTGGCTAAGCCACTTCCCCTAATTTACAGCTCCCTCTACACCTAGATAACTTCTCAGATAACAATTCACTTTAGCCAACTCAGACAAACACAATAACTCTTTTGTTTGTTTTTTTGATTTTATATAATGGGTTGCCATAAGGGCAGCCCCTATTGTTCCAGGCCACCTGACCCTGGGAAGAGACTGGGATGGCAACAGGGACAGGAGGGGGAAGAGAGAAAGGGGGAAGGGAAAGGAAGGGGAGGGAGTGAGGTCACAAAGGGGGAGGTCTCCCATGATGTCATCACAGGGTCAGAAGGGGTGGGCGATAAGGACCAATGAGAAACAAAGAATGGTGGGTAGGGGCAGAGCAATAGGGGGTTTAAGAGGGGCAGAACAGAGAGGCTCTGCCACTTTCTGCTAAGGATCTTGGGTAAGTAATTCAAGAGAAAGAACCTAGCACATCGGTCGGTGAGTTCCTCAGGAAAAAGGTAAGAAAAAGGATATTTGGGACATTAATCCCTTAGGAAGAATGCAAAGACAGATATCACTAAGAAAGAGATACAATACGATATTTGGTTTAAAAATTTTTTTTTTGTTGTTTGTTTTGTTTTAGAATGGTATAAAAGAAGGAGTGGTTTCATGCATAGCAATGGGAACAGAAAGGTCGTAAAAGAACGTTGGTTTCATCCAAAACAATTGTTGTGGCAAGGTTTGGTAAGTTTCAGGAGAAGATAGAGAGAGCAGCCAGGGGAAAAAAGCAACGGGTAGCTGGGGGCATTGAAGGGGAAAGCACGGTAGGCAGGGAGACAAACTGGAAAAAATGAAGGAGATGTGGAGTAAATAGAAGGGCAACCAGAGGGTAAAATCTGTTATTCGGTAAGTGAATGACTCAGTTATGAGGAGGGGAGGTAGAAAATCCAGTGGAGAAGACGAAAAGCAAGGTAACAAGTGAGGAGAAGGACGCAGAGCAGATGCTCAGGCAGTAAGGAGAATGCAATAGAGGAGAGAGGCCAGTAGCATGCACAGAGAGCCACGTGGTGGGGCCATGGGCGCAGTCTAGCAAGAGGGAGAAAAAACGGAAAGAAGAGACTCTGGAAAGCTTCAGAGGGAAGGACTAAGAAGGATTTAGTGTTCCGGAGCTTGAATATGGCACGGAGGCAGGAGTTCAAAAAAAAAGGGGGGGTTGCTTGGGCAGCGAGTCAATCGGAGGTCCGGCAGGGCCCAGGAAGAAGGCATGGGCCTAGCAAGCCAGGAAAGGAGCATTGGGAGTGCATGGAGAGGGCTAGCATTTTAGAGATTGGTAGCTGCACTAGGGGAAGGGTTTTGCTTTCAAAAAAGAGGAAGGGGAATTTTTACATTAGTACCCTTATGATCACTTTCCTCCTATTACCGCCAGATGGTAGAAAAAAGATCTCCAATCTAATCAGTGGGGATGCCAGTACCTTGGACAGGGAAGCATTTTTTCAGGCAGTAGGCAGTTCGGAGAGCCCAACAGGGGCCCCAACAGACAGGCATAGGACTACCGAGCCAGGAGGCAAGTGAAGGGATGCGAGGGCCGTTAGGCCACATGGTAGCAGGCCTGAACAAAGAGCCATGTATCAGAGCATCATTGGGAAGGAGTGGAACTGCAATGCACGCCATTACAACAAGGGCTTGCAAGCAGAAAGGGACAGTCAATGGGAAAAATAGGGGGTAAAATAAAAAAAAAAGGGGGGGATGGGATGCAGGACCAGCAGTCGCGAGGCCGGGCAACCTGGATGGGTAAAAATATGGCGTTTGGGGCCAGAATTTTCAAAAAAAAAGAAAACAGGCCTTATTACAAAAGGGAATGCCCGGGACAGGGCAAGGGATAAGGATGCAGCAGATGACACCTGGGACAGTTTAAAAAAAAAGGGGGGGGATAGCCCTCATGGCAACCCAGGGTGTCTGAAAAGCAGTCACGGAGTAGCTAGCTGCACAGGGGATGTTAGAACTGAGGCAATTACTGCATCTGGGGCAGATAGCCCCCCCAAGAAAGGGGTATAGGGCAAGGCCTAAAAAAACAAGAGGCACCAGAAAGGTGTAAAGGGCTGCAATTCTATTGCAGGCAAGAGCACGGTAAGATAAATGTGGAGACAGAAGGACACATAGAATTTAGTTTGTAGCACCCTCATGTTATGTGGCAACTGATTACATGTAGGCCAACTGGTAAAAAGAAGGGAAAGATCACCTAGGGAGTTTAAAAAAAAAAACAACAGGATGGTCAAATCAGGGGACACACAAGGCGAGAATGCCAAAAAAAAAAAAAAGTAGAGGGGGCAGAGGTATTCATTAGGTCAAGCATTGCACAGGGAAAACCACAGAGAGCTAACTAACAAATTTATATTTTGTTGCGAGCAGGAAAAGAGACAGAATGAACACCCGTGGATCCAGTTCAATGAAATCAGACGCTATGAAGATGATCATGGATCTCGTGGACAGGTCCCATAAGGTCCTGGATACAGTGGAGAACACAGAGAGGGGGGAGATACCAGCTCACAATGAGAAGGTCAGAAAGAAGGGGCAGAGTGGGGCAGGAGGAAAAGGGAAGGGAGCTGGGGCACTGGTGCCAAAGCGCCCTAGAGCCAGTTCTCCGGTGCGGCAACCAACAACCCATGCAACGCCCGACCAACAACTGCACCCAGTCCGGAGGGACCAATGCTAGATCCATAACCCAGCCCCAGGGAGGTGGTTAGGCCTCACCCGGGATCCAACATTTCCACACCCGATGCTAACTGGTCAGAGATGGGCAGTGACCGGCGGTCCCCAGATAGCGGACCATGAGAGGGAGCGGAACCAGGACACGCAGGAATGACTGAACCATCAAAAGAACCACAAGGAGAATCAGGTACAGTGTTGACATTAATGAATACCAGGAAGCATTATGTGGAACAAATATTGCTAGGTATGGGGGGAGATGGCATTAAGAAGTTGCAGAGGGTACTGGGCGAATTAGAAGAAAAGGAAAAGGGGGAAAAACAAGGGGATGGGGGAGAAAGAAATAACAGAACAGAAAAAGGGGGGCAGTGGGGTAAGAATAGGGGACCATGAGCAGTTAGCAACAAAAGAAAAAATATGGAAGGGAGAGTTTGTTGATATCTTTGCGTTGGTAGACAAGAAAACAGCAGAGCTATATGAAGAAAAGGAGGGTTTTAGCAAAAATGAATTAGCGGCCGCTGTAGTTCTGGTCAAAAAAGGGGAGGAGCAGAAAGGGCCCACATATAAAGGAAAATCATGGGAGGCCTGGACTTTGGGTTTCACATATTATAGTGCAATAGCCCAAGAGAAAAAGCCGGAATTGGGCATTCCCTTATTAGCTTACTCTTTGATCATAAGAAATGCGTATAAAATGATGGGAGGTACTAACTGGCTACAGTATGATAAAAAGTTCAGGACCCGAATGGCCAGTTATGAAGAAGATTGTAGATGGGATTCTAGACATAATGACTTATGGTGGGAAACCATGACGGTAGCTGGGGGGGCCGAAGGCGAGCGGCAGAGGGGAGGGCCACGATATCAGAAGTGTTGTTGGGGGTACAACAGAGCATACTGCTCCTTCCCAGGCTGCAGGTTTAGGCACGCTTGTTCAAGATGTGGGGGATCCCACCCAGCCACAAGATGCAGATCTTACGGTGAAGCCAACCCCGGGGGAGGGCAAGGAAGCGGTTCCTTTCAGGGAGGCTACAGAGGGATGCAGAGGGAGAATACAGGGAGAGGGAGGGTACATACGGGTGGGAGAAGGTTTCAGCAAGGGGGAAGATGAAAAAGGTCAGTTCCGGCCTACAAAAACCCTGATCAGGGCCGAAAAAGTGGAACAATGGATGAAAGAGTATCTGAATAAAGGGGTGAGGTGGGAGTTAATAGAGGATTTCCAAAAAGGTTTTAGTTTACATTACCAGGGAAGGAGGTTTGGGACATGGGCAAAAAATTTTAATTCGATTAAAGGCAAGGAGGCACTTTTACGGTTGAAGATTGGGATTGAAAAGGAGGCAGGTAGAATAGAGGGTCCCTTCAAAGCCCCCCCTTTCCAGCACCTGCGAGTATCACCACTGGGCCTAGTCCCAAAAGCAAGCAGGGGATATCGGGTTATTCATCACCTATCCTATCCGGAGAAGCAATCAGTCAATGATCACATTTCAGAGGAGGATAGTAGGGTGTCTTATTGTACATTAGAAGATGCAGCGGAGATCATCAGGGCAAGGCGTACTCCATGGCTGGCAAAGACAGACATCAAGTCCACATTTCGGCTACTGCTGGTTCACAGGGAAGATTGGGAGTTGTTGGGTTTTCAGATCGAAGGGGAGTATTATTTTGATAAAGCCATGCCGATGGGGTGTTCAGTGGCATGCTCCACCTTTGAAAAATTCAGCACATGGCTGTAATGGGTATTCAAAGCCAGGTACGGGCATGACACGGTGGTGCATTACTTGGATGATTTTCTGTTTATAGGGGAAGGTCAAAAAGGGGTGCAGAGGATTATGGAAGATTTTCAAGAAATGTGCAAGGAACTAGGAGTTCCATTAGCTGGGGAAAAAACAGAAGGCCAGTGCTTAGAATTCCTGGGTACAGAGGTGGATGTGGAATGGGGCCTATTCCGCTTGCCAACTTCGAAGATCAATAAACTAAGAAAAATGTTGATAGAGATAGGGAAGAGAAAAAGAGTGCCCCAATTAACAGTCAGCAATTAATGGGTCACTTGAATTTTGCGTGTAGAGCGATTGGACCAGGACACGCCTTTACACGATGTCTTGCAAGGGCCATGGCGGGGGGTTCAAAGCCATATCACTGGGTCAGTATAGGGAGAGAGACCAAGGAAGACTTAAAAATATGGGAGCAATTCAAAGAAAATTACAACAGGATAGCCATTTGGCAGGAGTAATAGCTATATAATACAGACCTGGAACTTTACACAGATGCTTCTGGGGGGCATGGAGTAGGCGCCTATTTCCAAGGAAAGTGGATAGCAGAACCCTGGCCACAGAGGTGGTTCGAAGAGGGCTTGACAAAGGATATCACTTTCTTGGAGATTTTTCCAATATGGGCGGTGACAAAAAAATGAGGACCAGGGCAGTTGTGGACGTGCTAAATAACAGAGGGTCAAGGTCTGTCTTGGTACTTCACATCCTACGACAGTTAGTACTACAAGGGTTGAGGCTCAACATGAGTTTCTAGGCTAGGCACATTGTAGGAATAAACAACTCCATCGCTGACAGCCTCTCACGATTACAGATGGGAAGATTTCGAGCACTGGCTCCCAACGCAGATCCGATGGGAGAGAGGATCCCAGAGGAGCTATGGGAGATTGGCTGGAGGGAGCAGCATATCTCTTTCTCAGTGCATGGGCAGACAACACCCTAAAAGCCTATGAAAGCTCATGGAGGGTTTTCCAAGCTTTCAGATCTCACCACAACATGGAGGTAAGTGGGGCGGTCACAGAAGAGCAAGTGGGGAGATTTGTAGTGGGTAACTGGGAGGAAGGAGCGGCATGCGTCACGGTGAGAGTACATCTAGCGGCCATAGGATGGGTCTGCCGGATGAAAGGATGGGAACAGCCATGCAACAGTATTTTGGTAATAAGAATGATGATGGGGTGGCAAAGGATAAGAGGGAAGGAGAAGGAGAGGGATAGGAGAGAACCAATCACGGAACACTTACTAGAAAGGATACTAAGGACATTAGCAGAGATTTGCTACTCCCCATATGAGGTAATATTGTTCAAAGTGTTGTTTATGGTTTTATACAAAGGAGCATTCAGAGTGTCCGAAATAGTTGGACCCACTACACCCGCCCCGGGAGAAGGTCTGCAGTGGGATGATATAGAATGGAAAAGGAAAGGGCTCACCCTCATAATTTCAAGGTCAAAAACAGACCAGACATACAAGGGGTACAGGGTGACTATCGAGCCTGAAGAGATCCTGGGTGTGTGCCCATGCCGGCTTATGCTTGACTTCCGAAGAGTTAGGCCAAAACAAGGGGGTTTATATTTTGTGCATGAAGACGGGAAGGAGGTAAAAGTGAGTCAAGTATCTGGGGTGTTGAAGTGGAGCATAAAAGAGCTGGGGAAAAACCCAGACAGGTTCTCATCTCATTCTTTCCAGATTGGGGCAGCCTCAGAGGCGGCTGCCCAGGGAAAAAGGGGGGAGGACATAAAAGCCATGGGACGATGGGCATCAGACTGCTACAAGAAATGTATTAGAAATGCAGTACACTAACTTTATCGGTTTTTGCCTCCTTACAGGAAAGAATGGCAGGTATAAGGTACAAAAAAAAGGGGGGGAGAGAAAAATATATATATATATATATATATATATATATATACAAATTGACGGTTTTTTTTCCTGCCTCAATGTTTCTTATTGTGTGTTTATAGATATAAGGAAAACGAAGGACATATGGATAGTAGGACACTCACACATTTATTGGGCTGAAAGGGAGGCAGCACAGAAGAGAAGTGGAAAGCAACTGGTTTATGACCACAAAGGAATAAGGATCCTGTGGAAAGGAATACGGGGAATGCGATGGGGGCAGCTCCTTCCTCTACTGTTAGAGATGAGAAAGAACAACAAGGACCCTGACCTCCTGATAATACACCTGGGTGGGAATGATTTGGGACATGGCCCCTGGTTAGAAATCTTTTACAGCATACAAAGGGATGTCAAGGTCATGAGGACATGGTGGCCAGAGATAACAATTATGTGGTCCAAAATGATTCCACGTAGAGTATGGAGACATGCCAGGCAGCACAAAGCCTTAGAAAAGGTGAGGAGGAGGATGATGAATAGTAGAGCGGGGAGATTTGTGATAGAAAGCGGAGGAGCTGCCACTAGACATGATGAAATAGAAGAGAGGATACATGGGTTATACAGGATGGACGGGGTGCACCTATCCCAGATGGGAAATCATATATTCATCACTGAGCTAGGTAGAGGCATAGACCAGTGGTTGAGGAGGTTTCCTAAATAAAGAGGAAAGCTTACCATCCAATGCAAGCTGGAGGCAAGCTAATGGAGGGTAGAAAATAAAGATTTGATAAGGTAAAAGTGGGGGAACGGTATGGGGGGTTAGGGAAAACTAAATGGGGGGATTAAGATCGGGAAGAAGGTAAAAGGGTATGGACACCCTGAAAAATGGACAAGAAAAAGGGGAGCAGGAATTGGACCTGCCCAGAAAGAAAGAAAATATAAGACCAGCTCGGGTTTACACCCGGGTAAGGAGTGGAACTGGAACCCCTCGGGTTTCGACGCCTGGGGGAGAAAACAGAGAAAACAAAGTTAAGAAAGAGGAGTGGAATAAAATATGATAAAGAAAATAAGAGGAACTCAATATTGTAAAAATCTATATATTTATGTTTAAGTGGACAATAAAAGGTTTTGCCAACTGAGCAGCCAAATCTACAATATTGAGTGTGATGTCTCTTTTTGAGGGGAAGGGATCTGGAACAACTAGATTTATATAGTTCTAACAGCACCTCCTACCTCTTGCTGTTCTCTGCCTGTTCTCTCACTGACATTGTCGTAATGTGCTAAGTGCCATAAAAGTGCAAGGGGATTTGTGAAATGGAAGGCAGGATGGGGGGATGAGACTGAGGGAGAAGCGTGAACTATGAGGGGGGGTGGAGGCAGGATGAAGCACATGGGAGGGAAGAGGTGCAGGGGAAGAGCTAGGGGATGAGGTGGTAAAAGTGGTGGTAAGCAGTGGGAAGGATAGTAGTGGGGTGTCGGTGGTGTGAGGTCCTGCCAATAAGGGAGGAGAGTAGTGAGGTGCCAGAGGTATGAGGTTTTCCCAGCTAGGGGGGTAAGAGGGGGTGCCATAGGTTCAAAGATCTGCCAGAAAGGAAGTGGGTGACAGGGAGTGAGGGAGAGGGGAACTGCGGAAGCAGTAAGGGCCTGCGGAGAGAAAATATGGCCATCAAACTTATTGGTTACAGTCACATTTGCTGAGATTTGTAAGGTGATGTCACAGGGTGCATTTGTACAGTCCAATCTTATTCTCATTGCACACTTCAGGAGGAAGACCATTGATCATGGTAGGGGCCCTAGTAGAGAAGGCCTATTGGGCCTGGGAGGTATGACAGAAAGGAACTGGGTAAGTGGGTCTGAGAGTGCTATGTGTTAGACATGTGTTGGGGGAAGGTTGCATGGTGTAATGGGTTGTGGGGGGGTTGAGGCAAAGGCAGACTTTTTTGCCAGAAGGCATGTCTGGTAAGTAATTCTACCATGAAGACTGAGTCAGTTAGAATGCTTGTAGAGGTTGCAGGTGTGCATAAGCTTACCTGCCCCTATGATGAGTCTGAAGCTTTTGTTCAGGGCTGTCCTGCTTCTTTTTAGGGAGGTATCAGTGGCAGGCCCATAGAAAACTAGCCCATAATCAGTTATAGACAGGATGGAGCTAGTTACAGCTGCATGTATCACTTCATTGGTAGGCAGTGATGATGATGACAGTAGCGACCCCCTAATCTTCGGTTAATGGTTTTGGAAATGTAGTGAACATGCGAGTTGTAGGAGAGTGTGCAGTCAGGTATAATACCAAGATATTTAAATTCCTGTACTTGATCAAGTGGCTGATGTTGTTTATTTAGGATGATTAGCTGGGCAGTTCTAAACTTGCTCTGGGAGTTATAGAACAGCATGGTTTTGTTTTTTGTATAATTCATCAGCAGTTTATGCTGATCAACCCAGGACTTCACAAGGCTCAAGTTAGACTGAAGGTTCTGGGGGGTAGGGTCTGTGTGGGTAGAAAAAAGAAGTGCATCATCGGCATAAAGTAGCATTTTATTGTCACATGCAGAGGAAAGGTTGTTAATGAAGAGGCTGAAAAAAAATGGGCCAAGAATGGACCCCTGGGGAACTCCAGAGCTCACAGAAGGCTACAGGAGAAGGTGTCAACGATCTTAACTTGTTGGCTCCTTTCCATGAGGTAGTTCTCAAACCATGTAGTATCGCCATTCAAATGGCTAAAGGCAGAGAGAAAGTTCAACAGAAGCTGATGATTCATGGTATCAGAGGCCTTTCTTAGGTCTATGTAAACCATGCCCAGCTGGTGTCCTGTGTCCAGGGCCTTGTGTATCTGACTAGTAAATTCAAGCAGGATAGTGGTCATGCTATGGGTTTTTCTAAAGCCATGTTGCTGTGGGCACTGTAGATAATATTTATCATGGTGTTCAGTAAGTTGGTCCACAACTAAGTACTGGAGTGCCTTGGAGAGAGGGGGAGGATAGATATGAGGCGGTAATTGGAGTGCAAGGACCTATCATTGCTTTTGTGCACAGGTGTGACATTGGTGGATTTCCAGAGCTCGGGGAACTCTCTGACAGAAAGCGAGAGATTTAATAGTTTAGTAAGGGAAAGCAAGACAGTGTCAAGGCAGAGGGAAAGGAGTTTAAGATCCAAGGTGTCACTGCTGAATCTCGATTTACTGTAGCTAGAACTTTTTGAAGGAATTTCCTAGATTCGGCAGGGGACACTCTTTTGAAGTAGAAGGGAGGGTTATTTGGGGGGGACCAGCTTTACCATTATGGGTGGGCAGGGGCGAGTTATCGAAGAAGTTTGCAGGAAGGACACCACTAAGATCTGCAAATGCAAGATTAAAGGGGTCAGCAATCTGTTTGTGATCCTGGATGACAGATCCATTAACATCTAGCATGTTGGGGGAGGATTTGTTGGGTTTCCCTGTTAGGCTTTTGATGTTATCCCAGAAGAATCTGCTGTTACCCCAGGTATTTGTAAGTTCATGCTTGAAATATTGCTGCTTGACTCTGCATATTGCCAGGGTACACTGGTTCCTAGCAGCTTTATAGCAATGCAGGTCGTGCTGGGGCCCTGATGCCATAGCACGGTGCCAGAGATTATCCGTGTCCTTTACCATGGTGATAAGCTCAGGAGTAATCCAGGGGTTGGTGAAAGATCTGAGCTTTCTTTTCTTATAAGGGGCAAAGTTGTCACATACTTCAATGCCGAGATACCTAGACCAACCTTCTTTAGACGATTTAATAATATAACATGATGAACAGTGTCGAATGCCTTCAACAGATCCAGGAATATTGATGGCACTTCCTGGTTTCTGTCGAAGGCGGAATATTGATGGCACTTCCTGGTTTCTGTCGAAGGCACTCAACATGTCATCAACCACTTTAAGTATTGTGTATGTTGTATTATGCCCTTTCCTAAAACCTGATTGCAGATGGGTTACTATGCTGTATTTAGCAAAATAGTTTATTAACTATTGATATGCAAGTTTTTCTAATATTTTTGCACATACTGGCAAAACTGATATAGGTCAATAGGAACCTGGATTTGTTGGATTCCCCCCTTTTGAATATTGGGATAACAAAAGCTGTTTTTAGATCAGTTGGTAATTCACAACTTTCTAAAGAAAAATAAAAAAATGTATGTTAAACGAGGTGCCAATATTTCAAACATAGAAAGAAATGCTTTCCAGACACACACCGTGATAACAGTGGTCAGCACTGCACAGTCAATGGAAAGATCAAAGTGCTGAGACAGGATGAGCCACAACCAGAGTTGTAGCCAATAGAAGACGTGGAGTGGAGAGAGGGAGGAGCCCTCGTGTATTTAATAGAGAGCGGGAGTGGGGGTGGGTTGGCGTGACAAATTTAGAAGAGGCAGAGGTCCACAGAGACAACAATTTTGTGACCAGAGACAGCAGAGCAAAGCTTGGCTTGAGAGGCACTCCAGTCTGCAGCAGGCCTGGCAGCCGTATGGTCCAATCAGGAGCTGCAACCGGAAGAGTCAAGCCAATCACCAGAGAGGTGAGAAATGTACTTGGTGTTCAAAACACCTAGCGGCAGTAGTGGTAGTACCTGGACCCAGTGGCCAGGGAGGGGTTCCAGGAGCCCAGGTGTGGAGGATGGTAGCATGCAGCAGCCACAGGTCAGGCTGTTACACTCCACTTAACCTCGGGTGGATGTACCCGCAGCACAGAAAACCTCAGGAGGGAGAGAGAGAACGAGAGTCAAGGTTATATATATATATATATATATATATTTTTTTTTTTTATGTAGGGAAGCAGGGCAGAGGACAGGTGGCAGACTGTCAGCAGGGGGTGGGGGCCAGCTGGACAGAAACAAAGGATATGCGTAGTTAAGTGGCAGGGCCAGGTTTAGAAGAAACAATAGAGGGAAGTTAAGTGGTGGACAAGTGGTTGAGAGAGAGAGAGAGAGAGAGAGAGAGGAAGGGGGGGCGCAGTCTGGTAAGTTATGCAGAGACAGACCAACGGCCATAGCAGAGTGAGAAAAAAACAACATACAAACGGAGGAGCTAGGGAAAGGGGTCTGAGACAGAGACCATTAGAGGGCACAATTAGGAGGTAGCAAGGCACATACAGTTTAAACTTTTTAAATAATCTTAGGGAAGTAAAGCAGTAAATAATTAGTTTAACAATCTTACGCAGTAAAACATTTAAATTGCACAGTAAAAACTATACTGCTGCACTCCAGTAACATTTTCCTACAGAAATTAAAGTCTAACACATCTAGTGCAGGCCAAGTTAAACTAAAAAGCTGCCTAAACTTTAGAAGAGGCAGAGGTCCACCGAGACAACAGTTTTGTGGCCAGAGACAGGAGAGCAATGCTCAACTTGTGAGGCACTTCAATCCACAGCAGGCTTGGCAGCCATACGGTCCAGTCAGGAGCCATGAATGGAAGAGCCCAGCCAATCACCAGAGAAGTGAAAAAGGTGCCCAGTATTTAAAATACCTAACTGCAGTAGTGGTAGCCCCTGGATTCGGTAGCCTGGGAGATGTTCCAGGAGCCCAGGTGCAGAGGATGGTAGCCGGCAGCAGCCACAGGTCAGGCCATTATGCTCCACTTAGCCTTGGGTGGATACATCCGCAGGGTGGAAAGCCTGGATTTGGTGGCTAGAGAGAGGTTCCAGGAGCCCAAGTGTGGAGGATGATAGCGGGCCGTGGCCTCAGGTCAGGCCATTATGCTCTGCTTGCCCACGGATGGATGCAGCCACGGGGCGGAAAGCCTAAGAAGCCTAAACCTAATGCCCACTGGGCCCATCTAGTCTGCTGATTTTTAATAATGATTACTTTTGTCGCAGACCCAACTTTCCTTACAGCACTGCTTCTTCCACCTCCTTGTTTCCTCCCAGGATTCCTTTGTGCCTAACTCAGGCATTTTTGAAACCCACCACTGGTTTCTTTTTTTTTTTTGTATTTAATAAACTTTATTCATTTTAGATATGTAACAGCAATCCATACAGACAACATGACAACGCTGGGAGAAAAACAACAGATAATCAATGACATAAATTATAGCACCCACCACTGGTTTCACCCCCACTGCCTCCCATGGTAAGCATTTCCAGGTATCCACTACCCTCTCTGTGAAGAAGTACTTCCTCACATCTCTCCTGAGTCTATCTCCTTCCAACTTCATATAATGACCCCTTGTTCTACAGCATCTTTTTCTCTGAAACATATCTCCCTTCTCTACCCTATTAACCACTGTGAGGTACAGTATTTAAAGGTCTCCGTCATACTCTCACTCTCCCTCCTCTCCTCTCCTCCAGGGTGTACATAGTGAACTCTTTTAGTCTCTCCTCATAGGGCTTCTGGTGCAGACCTTGTACCATTTTGATAGCCCTCAGCTCTCTTTCTTGTTGCTTTCTCCTTTTTCCAGTTTTTTCCCATTCCTCACCTTTCTCCTTTGACTGCTCCTCCACCCCTGCTAACCCCTTGCTTCCTTGAATAACATGCATCCTGATGGACTCTGTCCCCTTGGGATTTGCCTACTCTCTAACTCAGCCTGTGGTGGCCATCTTTCTGCCTCCCCTCTTTCTTCCGTCACCCCCTTGGCTACTTTAAATGTCCATCAAAGTAACATTTAAACTGTTCGCTGAGGACTTTAGAAAATGGTCTTTTTATTTCCTGGTCTCTGATTGGCTGATACCCCTGTCAGGGGGGTACATTAACTTTCCATAGACAACCAGGAAATAAAAAGTACCAGCCCAAGTGTCCCTTCGCCCATTCTAGTATCAGTATGCACACCCTGCTTGCTAATTGGCCCAAACTGCCCCAAATAATTTAAAATTGTCGCCATTTTTTTCTCTCGCTTAGTGAGAGATCCTACCCCTCCAACACTGCCCAATGCAGTGCCAGCTGCCACATGAACCCGCACACCAAACTCTGTGTCACTCACTTATGGCTACATTAAACAACTGCAGAAAAGGAAAGCAAATCCACATTTTAAACAGAAAAGCAAGCCGTCACTCTGATCAGCTTCACATCACTGCAGTCACAACTCACAAGTGCATTTTTCAAAACCGCAGCGCGTGCCTCTCCATTCTGTAATAAAACAAGTGCTCTTACTCATACACTCGTCACCACGCAGAAAACAAAGCCTTGCTTCACTGAAACATAGCTGGCATTCCGGTGACTGACTTTTCTGTGGTTGTTACCCGATACCACTCACACACTTCCCTTGTTCAAGTTGTTCGTGCTCGTCTTCGCAACCTCTTAGGAATGTCGGTCGACAGGTCCTGTTGGTGTCTCCATAGCTCACAGCATTGCAGAGATGCCGGGATACGATGTGTTCAGCTGCAGGTTTATACGGGGGTCCTAAACTGATGATCCGTGGCCAATTCCATTTGAAATGTTGGTCGCAGTGAACTTTCTGGTCCCGTTTGTTCAAGAAATAAAAGCTAACAGACTCCTGTTGGGGTGGGGGCTAGCGTGAAAAAGTTGTCACATTTACAGCTCAAGAACTGGTAACATATTTACTCCTGCCCAATTGCTTCATCACGGGCTGTAATTCTCAGTGTTAAATTATAAAACAAAAGCATGGAATGAACAAAAAAGAAAATCAATAATGAAACATGTGTGCTCAAATAGAAAATACAGCATTGTAATGGAGGTGAAAGAACTATTTTATTGTAAAATCAATGAAATACCTAAAAATGTTAAGATTTAAACATACATTTTTTTTCAAATATTAATGTGCCATTTCATAAGTGCAATAATACCTTCCAGGGTGGGCGGTATGGGCTATAGCAGACCTTCCATGGGCTATAAGGTCACCCACCCTCATTATGCCCCTGGGTGGTCCAGTATAGCCCAATACTGCCCACCCTGGAGGGTATCATTGCTTACATAGTTCCCTCCTGGATGGAAGCAGGCCATCCCCTTGATATAGGCTCTTATCCATCCAGACTGGCCCATAGTCCTCAATGTAGCTGTACCTCTCCTGTCTGCACCATTCCTTCTACATTTAATTAAAGGCTTTGGTGCAGAGCTCCAACTCCTTTTTATTTTATTTAGTTTTTTATATTTACTATGCTTTTTTGTCCCTGCCAGATTCAGGACATGTGCCCTGGTCATGGCCCCTACAGTCTCCTGCTCCCAAATGAGCCTTGCTCCACCATGCCCCCTTGGCTTACCCCCCAGGACAGGGTCAAGGCACCAGCCAAGGTGTTGGGGACATCGGTTAGGGAGAGAGCTGGCCTGGAAGAACATGGAGAGGCAGCAAGGAGGACATCATAGAGGCACTGACTGGGGATTTTTAAGTCCCCAAAATGATGTTGTTTTTCTTCGGGAGCAGGGACATGCAATGACGTCCTACATCCGCCCCACCCCTCTGGATGTCCAGACGCTGGCTGTGGCAGATCCCCTGGCCTCCACCAGGGGTCTGTAGTGCATCGGATGTTTGTCCCCCTTCCCCCTGGGAGAAGGAGAGCAGTCCAAAGGATGCTCCATCCATCTCCCCTCGTCCAGCCCTCCAGCAACCCAGGTCCATTCCTGAACTTGGGTCACCGGTGTCGCAAGTGGAAATCCAACTGCTGTGCCAATGGGCCAGCCTATTTTATTTTGTTTTTTTTTGACAGGGTAAGTGCACTACACAAATTCTGCCTACTTTCAGGCACGATCCAGAGGAGGGAGATATAGATGAATGCCAGCTGACCTTGAACCAGATTAAGCTGTTGATGGTCTTTTTTTTTAAGTGAATGGCTGGAAATTTGGCCAGGGCACTACAGAAATTCCACTACTCTTGCACCAGGGGGCTCTTCTTCCTGTGAACAGGGATGGAGGAGCCCAGATTGTAGCCAGACCGAGGAAGAGGAAGTGCTGATGTGGTAGGGGAGATGGCTCAGAGTGATTTAGAAATTTTGATGCCAGAAAATGAAGATAATGGTGTGGATTTAAGCTAACTGGAGACATAAATGTATGACAGACTTCCTGACACAGAATCTGCTCCAACCGATAAAAAAAATGCATTGCTTTTACAAATGCAACTAGAGAATCAATGGCATCTGCAGGAACAAACCTTTCTACATGTTCAACTAGCACTGTTGCTGGCTGACACCCTTTCTGACAGAGAGGTAAAACAGCCTGTCATTACTACTGATGTCGCAGCAGAATCAAAGGCCCAAGCCGGGCTGGGTGAGTCGTGCATCATTATTCCTTCATCTCCTCGTTTGACTGTGTTAAGCGCGGGTGCTAATGTGTCTTGCAGCTCAAATGATATTCCTAACATGTGCCCAGAGACAAGCATTACTGCTAGAGTTTCTAAAACTGCTATTTCAAATAAAAATGAACTTTCTACTATTTCCCCAGTAAAGATTGCTACAGATTTCACTAACGAGACTTTGTCTAAATCGTCAGGGTTTGTGCTGAAACACCCTACAGTTGTTGCTATGGAAGTTTCTTGACCCACAGGTGGTCAGGAACAAACCATCTTTTCAAAGAAGAATATGCAAGAGGGGGCTACTGTATTTTCATTCATGGGGAAGGGTTCCACTTTAAAAACTGGATCTAAAGAGGACACTAAAGATAAACGCATGGCTCTAGCTCTATCAAACAGACGTATCTACCCTGAAAACCGGGCCCTACGCCCTAACATATCCAGTTCTGCTTCTCCACCTACTACTACTATGGCATCCGCTTCTACAGTGGCGGTTTCAGAAGTTTTCATTCTTAAAATCGGGACACTGGATCCTAATGGCCCATGGTCACCCCGGAAGGCTCTGAGTGAAGCTGGTTGGAAATGGAATACAGGTGGTACATCACTCCCAGACCCTAGCTGGGACCCTAAATTAAACTTCACTCTGAACTCCTCTAAATGGCGCCTACCAGTACCAATTCAAGACTTGGATATTCAAAGTACTACCGTTCAAAAAGACACAACTGCTGTTGAAATACATAAGCAGGAAGCCCTTTTAGGAACCATGCATCCTTTAAACTTGGATCCTCCTCCTTTAACGAATAAGTCTGCATTACCAACTATCTCATGGGGACATCCCCTGAGTCAGGATAATATTCCTCAAGACCAACCCCAGCCGCAAAAATCTTTGCTGTCAGAACTGTTCTCAAAAATAAAAAAGGAAGCTGCACCACAATGAAATGCAGTTCAGATCCGCTACAAAGGGGGCCTAGAGAAACAACCAGACAGACATTTTGTAAGGAAATGTTTATTGAAGGACTCATTGCATTTCTCCCCTAGGGAGGTGTTTGTCTTTATTAATATCTCCGGAGAGAATAATTACGATGTTAGCTTTCATACAGCCTATGCACTTGACCTGTTTTGGGAAGAGATATAGCCAAGTAAAGTTTTCTCCCACATGGACCCCTTTCTAGTGATTCCCCTTACAAAACCCCTAATAAAATATGTTACCAACATGTTTTGGAATGAGGTGGTTCATCTGGAAGATATTACAGATTGGCTTTCACAGAAATGTGATGTTTTAAGTGAACCTGAGGCTCTGCTAGATACTGAAATGTTCTGAATGGGAGGGTGGAAATATAAAGTCAAATTGTTGCAGTATGACTCAGGATCAACTCATATACCAAATTTCTTCATGTTGGGGAGAGACCGTGGGGTCTGTTTTTATGCAGGCCAGCCAAGGGCCTGCTACAAGTGTGGCTCTAGAACCCATCTGTCCAGTTCATGTGACCAACCCAGGTGTGATAACCGTGGGGAAGTAGGGCATATTGCCATGCAGTGTGCATCACGTACCATGTGTGATCTCTGCAATGAAATAGGGCATGTTTTCGTAGAATGCCCTTGGGCTGCAAAAAACAATGCATCTTGTGGGAATCCCAATATTTTAATCGGCAAGCCCAAGATTCTCAACTAGGCAGGCCCCTCCTCCAGACCCCCTCCCCCCCTTCCTGCCGCACCTATCATAGATTTAACCCCTGATCTGGAGCTTGTGCATTCTCCTATCACAAAGGACCCCCCTTGACTTTCAGCACTGATGTTGCTTCCTTAGGTCCTGTGTGCTACAATGAGGTGGAACATACACCCGCTCTCCCTTCCCTCTTCCTAGAGGACTCTCCTCTAGGAATACCAAACCTAAGGAGGTACCCGTCCTTCTCAGTATTGCATCACCAAATTCTTATGGGTCTTTAGATCCCACCTGTGGGGAATCCAAGATGGAGCAGGATGAACAGGATTCTCAAGCTATGGCCGAGCTTCTCAGAATCAAGATCTGGTAGGATATAGAGGTAAAAAGAAAACGAAAAGGAAAAAATAACTTAGCCTGTGTCCTTCTTAAAAGTATGTACCATTAACATTTATAGTCTTTTAAATGATGTGAAGCATCAGGCAGTCTTTGATAGTCTTCTCCACCCCAAATATGATATATGTTTCCTACAGGAAACATGGATGTTCACCGCAGACCAGGTGGGATTTTCTAAGAGAGAATGGGTATGGGGTCCATCCTTTTGGTCCTTTGGTTTAGACAGTGCCGATGGGGTAGGGTTTTTATTCAACTCTTACTCTTTTTCACTAATGAAATTGATAGACTTATGCCCAGGGATAGTATTAATCTTAGATGGGTTATGGAAATCTATTGATGTCCACTTTATAAACATCTACAGTCCCAAAACCAAAGCTAAGTGGGTTTCTTTGTTAACTTCTATCCAACCTTATTTGGTTACCTTCTCTAAAATTTTCTTTTGTGGGGACTTTAATTGTAATATAACAGACAATGGGAATAAGACTATAGATCCAGGGAAAGAAATTACTGTGATTCAAATGCTTCATTTAGAGTAGTGGATTCAGGAGATTTGATTAATGGCAGTAAGTTTTACAAAGACGGCCCTCGATTTACTTATAAAAGGAATAAATACACTTTCACCATAGTCCACATATTTATTTCCCAAAATTTACCCCAAGCCACTTTTTGAACAATTCCGGCAGAATATTCAGACCATTTAATTCTAGAACTTTCCTCTACAGACTCCCTTAAGAATTCAAAAAAAACCAATAGGTGGAAACTGAACACTTCCTTCTTAACAAACCCTATAGTAAAATAAGCATTTGTCAATGCCGAATGTTGTCTCGCTGGCATTGACACTGGTAGTGCAGGAGTTAGAGATGCATAATAGGAATGGCAGTGAAGTATGCAACTGAAGCCAACCCCAACCCCACACTGCAGAGACTGACAGGCACTGGGGTGTGCCTTTGGGGCGTCAGCTATAATGCTCATGCTATTTTCCCTCACCCTACCCTGTAGAAGCTGACAAGTGTTGTGGTGTGCTTTGGGGTCTTTGGGCTTTATACTTACCCCATTCCATAAGGAAATGCACTGAGACAAGTGCAGTATAGGAGAAAAGGCCTCACCCTGCCCTGTTGACACTGACAAGTGTTGTGGTGTGCTTTGGGGTCTTTGAGCCTTATACATACCCCATTCCATAAGGAAATATGCTGAGATGGGTGCAGTATAGGAGAATGGGATGAACTTTAGGGCCAAACACTGCAAGGCAAACCTCGATGCCTGCCACTGGCTGCAGGGTGGGGGTGGGGGTGGAATGGCATGAGCATTACAGCTAATGATCCCAAGTCACACCCCTGACGCCTGGCTGTCTCTACAGAGTGAGGTGTTACAGTTGGAAACCCTAACATTGTAGCCATTTGTTGGTATTTTCACTCCAAATTTTCAACATAGGCATTTTGGGGACTCCCTCATGAACAGTGGCACTGTGATTTTGTTAATCTGTCCCAAAAGTTGATTTCCCACAGCGACCATGCCATTGTGCGCCACAGGTGCAGAAACACATTTTGGGCAGCTGTGAAAAATGACAGCTGTACTGTTCATAAGGAGGTGTGAAACAATGCCAGTGTTGAAAATCTGACATGAAAATGTTGCAAATTTGCAAAGTTACAAGAGTGTGTGGAAACTGTGCAATGCACGCTTATAACACAGTCATTTTATGGACATTCTTCACCAAATTTTCAACATAGGCATTTTAAGACCTCTGCTCATGAACAGTGTCACCATCATGTTCTCAAACGGTCCCAAAAACTGATTTCGCACAGCAACCGGACTATTCTGTGCCAGATGTGCGAAAACACATTTCGGTCATGATATGTAAAATGACAGCTGTACTGTTCATAAGGAGGTGTGGAAAATGCCAATTTTGAAACTCTGGAGTGAAAATATTAAAAATTCATGAAGTTGCGAACATGCGTGGAAACAGTGCAACACACACTCGTAAAACAACCATTTTTTGGATTTGTTTCACCAAATTTGCAACCAGTGTTGGGTAAGTTACTCTTTCTATTACTTTCTATTACTTTTGGAAACTTGCTCCAGAAAGCTCTGTGTAGTCACTAGCAAGGATGGAGAAGTACTAGAAAAAGTAATACACCTTACAGTTACAATTACTTATGTATTTTTATACAAAAGAAATACGTAACTGTAACTGATTACATTTATTTGAAAGTAACTAGGAACTAACCTATTACTTTCAAAAAATGTAATCTGTTAAAGTTATTTATCATATTATTGTTTTTGTATAAAAAGAAATAGGTAACTATAACTGTAAGGCGTATTACTTTTTCTAGAACTTCTCCATCCTTGCTAGTGACTGCAAAGAGCTTCATGGAACAAGTTTCCAAATGTAATAGAAAGTAATAGAAAAGGTAACTTACCCAACACTGTTTGCAACATAGGCTTATTGAGAGCCCCCCTCATGAACAGTGGCACTGTCATTTCGTTACTCAGTCCCAAAAGGTGATTCCACTCAGTGACCGTGAAATCACCTTTCAGGACCGAATAATGCAATGACAGTGACTGAATTCATGAGGAGGGGCCCCAATAACTCCATGTTGAAAATTTGGTGGAAATAATTCCAAAAAAAATACCATAGATATGCACCAAAGTTGAAAAAACCCTGCTGATGCATTATACAGCTTATTGACATTTCTTCAGTTTGCGGTTGACTTTGAAGAGTGCAGACGTGTTCCCGGTCCACCGAAGATCATTGCACCAGACTCCGGAGGTAAGTATGTGGTGGTGGGGGTCCAGAGAATGGGTGCGCAGAGGGTGGGTGCGAGTTGTGGCAGGGAGCTGGAAAGACCACAAGGGACCATTTTCTTCTTTTACAGGTTAAAAAAAAAAAACATCATGGTGGGACCTTTTTTTTTTTACGAGGGCATTTGGCACACTGGGGTGGGCTCCCAGCATGCTACCTGTGTTTGGGGAGGTTAGCCAATGGGGGATTGGGCACCCCCCGGCACATAACAAATGGGGGGGTGCTTTATGCCAACGGGGAGTGGGTTCCCCCGTCAGCACATAAACTGGGTCAGGGCACGCTGACAGGGGGATTGAACACCCCTGAAGTAGGCATTGTGGCAGGCAGTGTGCTGCCATGTTTACTCTAATGTTTCACAGGGAAGACACGTCAGGAGGTGCCGCTGCATAAGACGAGCTTTGCTCTCATTGCAGTGGACCTATCCTTAGATGTGCTCTCCATATTATGTATTTATGTATATGTGGTGCCTGCATGCTGGCTTATTGGGGAATAAGAGACACACCAACTGATGCGTGCCCTGCATTCAGCCAACAGTGAATGCGCTTCCAAATCTTCTAGTAATGCAATATGTTGGCTGGCACCCAAGCGCGAGCCGACATAAATAGGCATTATGGATTTAATAGTAATTAGGGCCTCAGTTTGCTTTCTTTACACAAACTTGGGGGACTGGTGGCATAATACAAAATCCAACTTTAAACATTGGTTCCAACAGTATGGGTCCAAAGTAGAAAACAACACATTTTTGAAATACCTTTCACTCCGGCAACACCTACAGTATATTTTCACATTGGCTTACTCTTCTATGTATGATTATTCAGACCACATTTCTTTAATTAAGGAAGAGATGAAGCTCTTCTAGTATGATAGGGCCCATACATTGAAAGCCATGTTCCAGAATGGGATAAAAAAATCACCTATAGATACATAGATACATAGACAGTGTCGGCAGATAAGGGCCTATGGTCCACCCAGTATGCCCATTTGAGCTTGTAAGTTCAGTTTGTTTTCCTAGAAGTCTGTTGCCCCTTACCCCTGACCTCCAGAATTCCTTTATGTCTATCCCATGCATTCTTAAATCCCATGATTGTTTCAGCCCCCACCACTTCCTCTGGCAGGGTGTTCCACTTGTCCACCACCCATTCTGTGAAGAAATTCTTTCGCATGTTTCCTCTGAATCGTCCTCCCTCCAACTTCATCCCATGCCCTCTAGTCCTGGAACATCTTTTTTCACTTAAAAAATAGTGTTTTCCTGCACCCTGTTCCTCCCTGTAAGATACTTGTATGTCTCTATCATATCCCCTCTCTCCCTCCTCTCCTCCAGGGAGTACATGTTCAGATCCCTGTGAGGCATGTAAAGCCCAAAAAGAAACTACACAGCTGGATACCTTAAAGGACCATGCAGGAAATCTGGTCTATTCTGTAGATGGGCTGAATACAGTTATTACATCCTTTGTAACCAATCATAATCCTAGCCAGCCCCCTTTGGACAATTATATAGGTATTTTTTACATAGTATAAATATTCCAAAACCTACAGATAGTTCACATACTATGCTTGCTGACATGGGAAGGGAAGAAATAGACAGGACTATTAGAAATCAGAAAAAATGGGAAATCACCAAGAGTGGATGGTCTCCCTTATAAATTTTATAAATCTTTCTCCCAGGAATTAACTGTTTGTTTAGAGTTGTTTTTTATTTATTTTTTTCTTTAAAAAGAATTCACCCTTCTTTTGTTGCAGGTTTATTTATTTTTCTATATAAATCAGGAGACAAGACTGCTCTCTGAAACTGGAGACCATTACACTCCTAAATGCTGGTTATAAAATATTAGTTCAAATTCTTAATAATAGATTGAAGCAGTTTGTAAACTTGGTCATTTCTCCTTACCAGTATTGGGGGCTTCCTTC
Source organism: Neoceratodus forsteri (assembly GCA_016271365.2). NCBI lineage: Eukaryota > Metazoa > Chordata > Ceratodontiformes > Ceratodontidae > Neoceratodus > Neoceratodus forsteri. The sequence goes on from CM028131.1 coordinate 14,782,011, forward strand.
CAGAAAAATCCAGCATGCTGTGATGATACTCAGGGACATGAATGAGCACCTCTCACTTACAGGTCAGTCCGGATGTGTTGCCTCGGTTGACCAGGAAAAGGCTTTTGACAGAGTCTAGCACCCCCTTCTTGTTCTTAACCTTAGCAGTTTATGGAGTTCCCCCAGATATAATTACTCATTTAACCTTATTGTATTCTTCAGCAGTAGTGTATCCATTAATCCGACAACAGGTCACACAGAGTTTTCAGGTTACCATTGTGGTCAGACAAGGGTGCCCCTTGAGTCCCCTCCTTTATACATTTTCTCTAGATCCCATAATCAGAAGATTGGTGGCTACCCCACAATAGGCATGGATTCCAGATCCAGAAATAAGGGAAAGGCTGCAGATACATGCATAGGCAGAGAATATCTGCCTTTATTTTTCAGACCACACTCAATTACCTTCCTTTTTACATGAAATTGCAGTTTTTTCATAGTTTTCTAATGCCAGGTTTAATATCAGTAAATGTAGAGGCCTGTTCATTGGCTTGGGCCTCCCTAACAATATTCAGATAGAAGACATCAGGATTTCTTTTGACTTCTTAGAAATATTGGGGACTTTTTTCAGCCCTCAGAATATGCCTTTATTTAACTGGGAAATAACCGGCACGGGGTCATAATGTCACATAGCAGAATGTTGTGCGACATAATCGTGTTGTGTGATTTTTCGAAGCTTTTGTTCTGTGAGGAGCTCCACCCCCCACACCCCCGTTACAGGGGGCTGTGCCCCCCAGTCCCCCCCATTTAGGATTCTCAAGTCCGGGGGATCCAACTCAAAGAGCGCACAGGTCTGGGAGCAACATAATGTCATACGTTATTAGGCATATGACATTATGACCCAGAATGGAAATAACCTTCAGCAAATAGAAAGGAAGGTGGTATGGTGGAGACACTGGAAAATGTCAAAGCTTAGAAGAATGCATATTATTAAGCAATTCCTTCTTGCCTCCATCCTTTATGTGTCCATGATTTTCCCCCTCCAGTGTAATTAGAAACTAAACTTTATATCACTTTTTTCAGATGTTGAACCCTATCAAACAGTGTTATACCTGTCTATCACAGAACAAGAACAAAGGAGGCATAGGAATGCTAGACCCAGGGATATTTTGCCACACTCTTTTTCTCTCTCAGACCATTAAGTGTGGATTAAGCCCTCTGGAAGGGCCTCACAACCAGTGGATTAGACTTACTTTGGCTAGATACTTGACGGGATGGCACATTACTCCCCCAACAATCATCAGATACCTACATATCCCAGATTTTTTCAAATCAACTGCTAGCAAATTGTTTAAATGGGGCTTAACAAAGCAGCAAATTTTACAAAATTTGGGGAGGAAAACTTTATCAGATGGTTTTGGTAATAGCCCACCCTCATGAACCCCTCTTTAGGCACTACCCCTCTCAAATAAGTTAGCATATGCTCAATTGACTAATAAAAGACTCCCAACTTATATGTGGGAACATTTATGGCTGTCAGTCTATGGCAGACTAAATATAAGAGGTACAGCACAATATGAGGCAATAGAGGAATGGAAATGTCCCTATCCTGATTGTACTAATTTAGAAGAAACTATGGAACACTATCTCCTTTTCTGTTCTTATGCTAAACCTCTATAGGAGTTTTTAGCCCTTAAATAGAGTATGTGGTGGCTGACCAAACTAACATATGAATTTCTAATACTGGGACAATATTTCATGGTTGGAGCCCAGTATCATCATGACACTGTGTCAATTTTTGTATTTTGTTTACATTTTTTCCTGTGGCAAAGCAGATGCCAGTAGGTACTTTATCAAAGTTTCAGTGTCAGTGGCTCAAGAGGTAGCACACTCACTTCTGAGGCCGGGAGATCAGAGGGCTGTGGGTTCAGTTCTCATATCTGGCACTTGGGTTAATATCCCAGTACTGACACTGTAGTGCAGCATGAGAGGGGTGCTGCACTTCTGAGGGGCCGTATTTCAGATGAGATGTTAAACCGAGGTCCCATCTGCCTGGATTGGTGGTGGTTTTTCACTGTGTTTTTCACTGATCATTCTTCTTCGGGAGAAAGAAGATTACACAGTTTGTATGTTAAAAGGTCTCTTAGCTATTACATTGAGCACACTACATAGATACATAGACAGTGTCGGCAGATAAGGGCCTATGGCCTACCTAGTCTGCCCATTTGAGCTTGTAAGTTCAGTTTGTTTTCCTAGAAGTCTATTTCCCCTTACCCCTGACCTCTAGAATTCCTTTATGTCTATCCCATGCATTCTTAAATCCCGTGATTGTTTCAGCCCCCACCACTTCCTCTGGCAGGGTGTTCCACTTGTCCACCACCCGTTCTGTGAAGAAATTCTTTCTCATGTTTCCTGTGAATCGTTCTCCCTCCAACTTCATCCTATGCCCTCTAGTCCTGAAACATCTTTTTCGCTTAAAGCTTAAAGCTAAGGCACTTAGATTTGTCTGTTCTCAGTTGTTTCTCACTTATGGTGATGTGGGAAAGGGAAAACCAGTTACTAAAAGGACTATTGCCAGGTGGATTGTCTCTTGCATACAATTCTGCTATGAAAAGCTGGGCAAGGTACCCCCCTCAGGCCTGAGGGCTCATTCGACTAGAGGTACAGCTGCTTCTCTGGCTGCTGCCAGAGATATTCCACTTTTAGAGATTTGTAAAGCAGCCACCTGGAAAACAGTTCATACTTTTACCAAGCATTACTCACTGGATGTTCAGGCTAGGAGTGATGCTAGGTTTAGCAGTGCTGCAGATCCTATTTCCTAAGTAGGTTCTGTACCCTTTTCCTGGGAGGTACTGCTTGGTAGTCTGCATATTGTCAGAATACAGCAAGACTTCATGTTGTTTGAAGGAAAACAATTACTCATCTTAGTAATTGTTTCTTCTAATGGAGTCTTGCTGTCTTCTGACCTCCCCCCGCCTCCCCTCTCAGAACCTGGTTTTTGGGAAGTGGGCTGGCGGGTACAGTGCTGCACCCCAGAGATGTATTGGTGTCCTCTCCTCTCCTTTTTGAGGAGCTGGGCATTTCAGATCTTCATTGCTGTCTTTTAAAATTATGTTACTGGAAGGAAAAGTATGCCTTTTTGCAGATGACACAAAAATCTGCAACAGGGTTGATACACAAGGAGGCGTGGAAAGGATGAAAAGGGACTTGGCAAGGTTGGAGGAATGGTCAGAAGTATGGCAGCTAGGATTCAATGCAAATAAGTGCAAAATAATGCACCTGGGAAACAAGAACCCAGGGGAAGAATACACATTGGGTGGGGAGGTAGTAACAACAACAAAAAAGGAAAGGGACCTGGGGGTAATCATATCAGATTACCTTAAGGTTAGCAAGCAACGTGAGAAGGCAGTAGGGAGGGCTGGGTTATACTGGGATGTATAGGGAGAGGCATCAGCAGCAGAAAACAGGAAGTTGTTATCCCTCTGTACAGACAGTTGGTGAGACCCCATCTGGAGTACTGTGTCCAGTTCTGGAGACCCCATCTCCACCAGGACATAGACAGGATAGAGGCAGTCCAGAAGAGGGCAACTAAAATGGTACAGGGTCTGCAAGAGAAGCCGTAGGAGGAGAGGCTAAAGGAGCTTAATATGTATACCCTTGAGGAAAGAAGTGAGAGGGGGGACATGATAGAAACTTTTAAGTACCCCAGTGGAATCAACAAAGTCCAAGAGGGTAGCATCTTTCAGAAAAAGAGACTTGCAAGAACAAGGGGACACAATTTAAAGATAGAAGGAGGGCGGTTCTTGGGCAATGTGAGAAAGTATAATTTCACAGAGAGGGTAGTGGATGCATGGAATAGCCTTCCTGAGGAGGTTGTAGGGTCTAAAACTGTGGGAGAATTCAAGAATGCATGGGACAGACATAAGGCAATTCTTGTGGGGGTTGGAAGAACTAGGCTCTTGGTTAACTAGGATCTGCGGCCTATCCTGTAGGTAGGGAAATGGGCAGACTAGATGGGCCTAGCAGTCCTTATCTGCTGTCAAAGTCTATATTTCTATGTTTCTAGTTCAGGTGGATGTTAACGATCCCATGGCACTTATCGAACAGAGTAGGGGAATTTTTTATTGAAAAACTACATACATTAAATAAAAATTGTCTTACAAATCATACAAGAAAAGGAAAAAAGGAGTAAATGATACAGTTTCCATAAAAATTTGTAAAGAAAAATACTCCATAATTGTGCAAAAACCAAAAAAGTTCAATCTGAGTATGCAACATATAAGGTAATAAAAGAATGGAAAGAAAAATCATATACATACAGCAAAAAAGAACAATACATTTATATGGGACTAAAATCATCCTGTATCTAACCAATGTAATAACTTCCAATATTTCTTGAAAGTACCCGATAAGAGATATCCTTTTTCAACAAGATAGATTTTAAGGATAGAATGAATTTTCCAAAATAACTGTGTTGGAGTAATAAATTGTTTTAAAGACCAAATACATCTTGCTTGCCAAATATGGTATTTAAAACAAGCTAGAATAACATAAATGGTATCCGAAAATATTTACACCAAAAGTCAGGTAAAATTCCAAAAATAATACCTCTTTAGTGATATCCTGAACAGGAAAATTGTTCCAATGAAGGGAAGCATATTCCCAAAATTCTAGAATATAAGAACATTCAAAAAATAAATGTGGAATAGATTTTATCTGTACATTACATATATTAGTTCTTGGACATCCTCTAATCGATACTTCTTTATATTTTAGATTACCTTTCACATTTAATTTTAAATGAGCCATAAGCCAAATCACATCCCACATATATGCAGGAATTCTTTTAGAAGTAAGCATATTCCCAATTTGTAGCACTTCTAAATCCGGAAAAACAGAAAAGTGTGGAGGAATCAAAAAGGATTCCATTATTTTCCCATATAATGTTTTCCTTTGGTAGGATTCTAATTGTGCTCTACAAAGTCCCCACGTTTTGATCTTTGAGAAACATGATTTAAAATATATCGGAAGACCTGATAAGGATACTTGTTTATGAATACATTTGGAGGATTCCCAGTTTACAAGCCATGTTGACACTGATTCCCATACCCAACTATTCCAAATTTTCTCAACTTTTCAGTAACAAAGGACTTATGTTTTTGACACAAACAATGAAAGAAAAACAATGGGATTTATCATTCTAATTCCTCCTAACTTAAAATCTTGATAAAGTACCCCTCTCTTAATCGGGTTCAGTCTACTACCCCATATGGCCGAAAAGAATAAACCATAAAATGTAGTATCCAGAGAAGGAGGGGGCAGAAATAAAGCTCCTAAATACAGAAACATGCTCAGTAAATAAGTTTTTACCATAAAGACTATCTTCTTTTTTGACATTCTCCACTTATTCCAAGTATTAACCTTTGACTTAGCTAAAGTCAAAGAAAGTTCCCAATTATAAAAAGCAGGATCCTCCATACCCAATATATCCCTAATATCTTCCAGGACCAGCACAAACTGGTATGTCAGGATTGGCCATCACTATTGAAGTATCTAAATTTAGACGAAAATACTTACTTTTGCAAGATTAATTTTGAACGAACCTCCGCATATGCCAATAACAAGGCAGCAGCAGCTCAGCACGATGGGAGATCTGCTAAAGTAAGACAGAGATCATCGGCATAAGCGATTGTTTTAACTTCTAAACTAGTACTATTAAAAGACAATCCCTAATGTTGTCACTAGCATTGATAGAAGAGATAAGTGGTTCTAAAGATAAAATATACAATATAGGGCTTAAAGGACAACCTTGTCTGACACCCTTAGTCACTGAAATCGAATTACCCAACCATCCATTTATCAAAGGGTTACCCAAAGCCTTGTTATAACATGCTTTAGCCATCACAAAAAGGTTGTGGAAAATTCATATTATCTAAACAGGACCATAAATATATATGGGATACACTGTCAAAGGCCTGTTTCTGATCCAAGCTTAGTAAAGCCCATAAGGTCACCTGAATGACCTCAAAGAAAATTTCACGTAACAGGATAAGACCATCTTGTATCGATCTTTCTGGAACAGAACAAAATTGTGTGGGATGAATAATGGCTTCTAAACAAAGTGTTAAACAATTACTAAGAATCTTGGAAAGAATTTTGTAAACACTGTTCAAAAGGGTAATAGGTCTCCAATTATTCAAATTAGACCAGTCCCCCTGTTTATATATTAGAATAACTAGACTCTCATACATACTAGGAGGCAAAAGACCCGAATTTAAACTATATGTGAAAAGTTCTGTCAATTCTGGCAGAAAATGTGGTAACAAAAGCTTATATAATTCATTCGGTAGTCCATCAGGGCCAGGAGTCTTATCTGAAAGAGAATTCCCAATAACAATTTCCACTTCTTTACATGTGATAGATTGCAATAATATAGGAAATAAGTAATCTGGTATCTTTTTTAAAGAACAGGATGATAACCACTTTTCCACATCTGACTTTGACAGATTCAAATTTGCCGTAAACAAACAAAAAAGATGTTTATGTACTTCTTTTAGAATATCATCCTTTTCAAAAATAATATTCCCTGAAGATTGTTTTAAGGACGTAAGGTCCTTTTTTTGCCTGGATGCTTTACAGGAATCAAAAGGATTTGTCGGTGCTCTAGAACCATTTAGGCCAAATCTCTGCTCATGCCTTAAGGAGGACATACGGTTATATTGCAAATGAGTTAAATAAGTTTTTAAAGAGTGAAATTCTTGTTCATCATAAGGTTGGCCTCTTACTATACAATCTTGAAAATGTAATAGTGAATTCCTTGCAGACAAATAATTCTTGGTTTTGTGTCTACCTAACAACCTACCTATTTTCTTAAAGTAGACTTGAAAATCTTGTTTTGTATCTTCCCACCATGTGCGTTATTGTCATATAAAAAATACTGAGCGTCTTGCTTCAATTATCGCTTGGAAACCATCTCTGATCTCTGGAATATCTAATAAGGACAGATTTAGTTTCCAATACCCAAAACCTCTGGATGTTTTATGGCAATTTGAAAGAGTAACACACAACAGTGTATGATCTGATGTAGCCACTATATTGGCTGATGGATTACTAGTCTGTAAAGAGGATGATACAAACCAGAAATCTATCTGTGAAGATTTTTTTCCTTGATAGAAAGTATGTGGGGCATGAGAATGTTTAGAAAATACATCTATTAAACCGGTTTGAGTAATTAAAGAGTTAAGAAAATGAGTATCACGATAAATTTTAGAAGAAGTAGAATATTGTTTTTCTCCAGTACGAGAGATATTAAAATCCACCCCAAACAAAATGTTCCTACAGGAAAACAGATAAGGTCGTATTTTTTTAAGTAATAAAATTCTACTGGCTTTAGATTGTGGACCATAAATATTTATGAGCCTAAAATCTAAGGAAGCAAGGGTAACATCAAGCAATAATGCACGGCCTGGTAAAATATCCACAATATGGGTAACCTTGACCTCTGGAGTAGTAAAACAAATACCTAAACCGGAACAAAGGTCTTCACCTCCAGACCAGTAACTAGGACCCCATATCCATGCTTCAGTAGCTGTTTTAAAATCTTGCATAGAATATAATCTTGTGTCTTGGAAAAAAACAATATCATACTGTAATGTTGAAAAAAGATCCAAAGTAGCCAGTAATTTAACCCTAGAACAAATGCTATTAGTGTTCAAACTAGCTAGTTTGATGGTATAATTAACATCAGTCAGGGGAAAAGGAGACAGAGTTTAAGAAACAAACTTAGCTAACCTTGTACTTTTCCTAGCACCCTTCTTTGATGCTATAGTATGTTTCTTTTTGACTGTGCTAACTATTTCAGGGTCTGAGTGAATACCCAATTGTGAGGAGGTCAAGGAAGTCGAGTCAGAATCATGATCCATTTCATCTTCTTGTTCTGCTAAGACTGAATATCTATTTTCTAAGATTGGTACACCTGACACTGCAGGGACAATATTCTGTGCAGGGGGTTGAGATCTAGGTAATTTTGAATTAACCGTCTCAGGTTCCACTGGGAGGGGGCATAATTTCTGTTGGTTGACAACCCAAGGAAGATTCTAAAACTTTTGTTCCTAACACGGTCTTATTTCCCTTAGATCTCTCCCGACTTTCTCCCTTAGTAAAGGTTTGTGAGATTACAGTGGAGGAGAGAGGGGGAAGGTTGTCACTATGGGACTGGGACCTCTGGGTTTGCACATCCGTGGGAATACTGGCTACATGTTTAGTGGCTCTATTCACATAAAAATCTTGCATACCATAATTTGCTTCACCTGTATTGTGTGCAGCCCATGGACATTCCAAAAAACAATGACCTGTATGTTCACAAAGGTTGCATTTTGGTGTATTAATACAATGGTTACTAATATGTCCCACATCCCCACAATATGTACATCTCTGTATAGTACATGAAGAGCTAAGATGACGTAAAGATCCGCATTTGAAACAGCGCTTAGTTTGCCTTGGATGAAAAATAAATCCTTTATCCCTGCCTATGTAAAAACAATTGGGTAAATGTTGTAAACCCTCTGGAGTGTGACGTAATTTTACCTTCATTTTCCACCCACCATTCCAAAACCCCTCTGTATCCAAAATAGGGTCTGGAGTGCCTTGTAGGTCGCAATGTTTTTCTAACCAAAACAAAATATCAGAGATATTAACCCCTTCATTTCTGAACAAAACTGTAATAACACGAAAAGGCTGCTGTGTTAAAGGGATAACTTGAAATGGTGTCCAAAGTGGATTCGTTTTAACATTCATATGTTTGATTCAAAAACGCCTAATAATTCTGGGGATCGAAAACTAACATCAAAAGTTACTTCCCCAGAGGCGTGAATGAGGGCATAGACCTCTGAGGGAGTAAAACCCAATGATTGTTTAATCAATGTACATCCTACATAGTACCTATCAGGAATAGAATCCATGCTCCCCATATAACATAACCTGACTGCATTTCTGCGCTTTGCAAGCTCCACAGGTTTTTTAAAAAGGTCAGCGTATAAAGATTTAGAAACATTGTCCAAGTTCTGCATTTTCTGGGCTTCCTGTGAAGGTTTAACAGTGGTGAATAATTCTGAAGTCTGTTCAGAAGCTAAAGTTTTGGAACCTGAAAGGTCTGCAAAGTCATTTTCCACAGTTCGTATAGGCACATTAGCTTTTGCCTGTTCAGCCGCTACAGTGTCTGCAGCTCTGAAGCGTCTCCGCTAAATCTCCGATTTCGGTTGTGGCGATAGAGAATTAAAGGGTTTAATGGCGGGTGTCTGAGTCAACAATAGAAGTCCATTCCCCGGAGTTCAGCTGACTCCAGCCAGCTTCACGAAGGGCTCGCTCCGGCGACCATCCGGGACCGCCCAGCATTTCCAATTCTTCCTTAGAAACTGGAATGTGTTTTTCTGGTGTTTCTGTGTCCACTGCAAAAACTTTAGTTTGAAATAGAGAGCTTGCGTTTCCAGGACTACGTTTACATTTTTTCTCTCTGTCTGCTTCCGATTGTTTCCGTTGCAGCTTGTCTTCTAAAAGCAGTAACTGGTTCTGCAATAAGGTACATTTGTTTTCTAATTCTTGAGTGGAATCTAATACTGAAACTGTTGTTTCTGAACTTGAAAAAAACAATTCAGGTGTAGCTGACAGACGTAAATGATCTACCTCAGTTAACTCTGAGGTTGCATCGGACTCCTCGGTAATAGCAGGATTTGCTGATGGGACTGACGCATTGTTTCTCCTCCCAGAGAAACACCTGCACTGACAAAGTCTCGCTCCGGAGTGAGCTCCTCCATTCTGCAGGCGGACTGACAGACGTCCCCCACCCAAAGAGTAGGGGAATGTCCCCGGTGTCCTGACCAAATTTCCCTCATTCACTAAAAAATACCACCAACAGCTTAATCTGATTCGAGGTCAGTTTGGCATTCATCTGTATCCCCCTTCCCTGGATCATGCCTGAAAATAGGCAGGATTTGTCTAGTGCACTTACCCGGTCAACAAAAAGTAAATAAAAAATAAATAAAAGAAGAATGCCTTATGGAACTGTTTTACATCTCATTCATCAGTCCATGATGAAAGTATATATAAATGATGTGTCAGTATATTCCTCCCTGAAAGTTTTACAATAGGAGAAATGTTTTTAATAAGTCCATAAAATACAAATAAGTGTGGTTTATCTAAGACGGGTATGACTATCTTCTTTTTGATGTTAATTATTCTAGGTTTATCTATTATTTACCATGACTCAATACTGTTTTGTACAGGCAGTTCCTATTGTGTACTTAAAAAGAAATACTTAATTTCTCTTATGGGGGGGGTCATAAAAAATGTCTTTGTTATTTATTAACTTTCTTTTTTCTGGGATTTTCATCTACTGATTTTTGTATGACTGTAATACTTATTTGATTTATTTTTCTATACTCCTTTGATTTGTGTCTTATTTTGTGTGATTTAACACTGCTTGTTACTATTTTGATGTTGATGTTATATCAATAAAACTTCCCCTACTCTTTTTGAGAAGTACCATGGGATCTTTAACATTTATTTATTTATTTATTTGCTTTTGGTAACCAGGTGAGTGCACTAGGCATAGAAATGCCTATTTCAGGCATGACCCTGGAGAGAGACAATACAAGATAGAAATGCACATATATGTGACGCAGCACATGAGATAGGTATAGAAAAGCAATATAACACTAAACAATTGACTCAGAGAGTAAATCATACTGGAAGGTAAGGACAAAATTCCAGTATGAGGTAGAACAGGAATAACATTTAGGTCAAAATACATAACTTTTGACAAAACAGAAAGTGAAACAGGCATTGCATATAAAGGTTACACACAGCAAGGTACAATTAGTGCTGAAATCTGTGGATAAAATGAGAGAGAGAGGAGAGGAGAGGAGAGGGGGAGAGGAACACGTGTGAGTGGTGAGAGAAATAGAACATGAGAGAAAAGTTATATAGAGAGGCAGGGAAGTAGCATACAAGAGGAAGGTTGTTTCTGAAAGAAGGGGTGGGGAGAAGAGAGAGGACTATGGTGGATTGAAACAGGTGCATGGGTTAGTTGTGTGCAGAAGCTCCCAGTGATGTGTTTTAAAACTAGCATGGGTAGGTGCTCCGTGAACAGTTGGAGGTAATGAGTTCCAGTATTTTGGGGCCATATGTGCGAAGGCACGTGTACCCATATTAGTTTTACATCTGGGAATGTGGAAAGGGGCTAGGTCAGCGGATTGGAGCCCATAGGAGAAAGGTTGTGTGAAAAGCAGACAGGCTAGTGATGATGGGATGCCAGATCTGACCATATTATCAATTAGTGACCCAAGGGACTGCAGTCGATGGGCAGAGGGGCTGGGCCAATTTAGGTCAGAGTAAAGCTGGCAATGGTGTTTGTAATGTGAGGATGCAGAGGCATAACGGCAGATATTGTTGTAAGTGGTGTCCCACTTGTGGAGGGAGGATTTATAGGGAAATAGGTATGTGACTGATCCATAGGACAGGGCTGGGAGCAGAAGACCTTGAGCCACAGCTAGTCTTGCCGACGGGGTAAGGGCATAGTTAGTGCAGTAGGCGCCTCCTAATTTAGTGTTAACAGATTTACAGGTCTTAGTTATGTGGAGGTCAAAATCTAGGGATGCATCCAGACTGATGCCCAAATATTCGATGGATTTAGTGCTGATCAGTGATGATCCATCAGCACAAGTTATTTGTAGGGCATCAGGGTTTATTTTAAGTCTGGCAGGTGATCCAAAGAGCATAGAGTGTGTCTTACTAGTATTAAGAATGAGTTTGTTCTCTGTTAACCAAGACTGAATAGTTGAGAAATCAGAGGTAAGAGGTTGGTTGAGGTCAATTATGTTTCTTGCGCTGTGATAGATTACTAGGTCACCTGCATAAAGCAAAGTTGAACAGGTGGAAGCAATCAAGCACTGGGATGTCATTTATAAAGATAGAGAAAAGCAAAGGACCAAGTGTGGAGCCTTAGGGCACTCCAGCATGAAATGATGAAGGGGCCGATGTAGCTGAGTTGAAAACTACAGCCTGCTTTCTTTCGGACAGGTAGCTTTCAAACCAGCCCACTACATCTGCAGAGAACCGGAGGGTAAGGAGTTGGTAAGAAGTAGGGTATGATTAACCAGGTCAAATGCTTTCGTTATGTCAATTAAGATAGCACCTGTCAGGAGGCCAGAGCCCATAGCAGCAAAGATGTCATTTGTAAGTTTGAGGAGGGCAGTGGAAGTACTGTGTCCCTTTCAGAACCCATGTTGGGAGCTAGACAGAAGGTTATACTTCTGCAGGTAGTCTAGGGTTTGAGTGGTTACTAGTTTTTCAAGGATTTTGCTGAGGAGGGAGAGGATTGCTACAGGGCGGTAGTTCGTGATAAGTTTTGGATCTCCTTTTTTAGGAATGGGTGTGACCTTTGCTATTTTCCAGATGTTGGGGATTGTACCCTGACAAAGAGATAGGTTGAAGATTTTGGATAGGGGAGAGGCTATGACCGGGGTGGTCATTTTTAGAAGCTTGGGTTCCAGCCCGTCGGACCGTGCACTGGTATTGTCTGGGGCAGAGAGGAGTAGTCTCAGTACTTTGGTTCTTGTAATGCACCGGAACCTGAAAGGGGGATGCTTAGGTAGAGGTTGTTTATCGGCATTAGGGGAGGAGGCATGTGCACTAGGGAAAGAGGCCTGGTAGCTGGTAAGGTCAGAGAAGTGGTAGTTAAATGAGTTTGCTATAATAACTGGATTATTGCAATGTATGCCGTTTATCAGCATATCATTAGTATGGGCTGTTTGATTTGTACCAAGGAGGGTTTTTATTGTTGCCCAAAATTTCTTAGAGTCTCCCCCTGCTTTAGTTAGCAGATCTTTGCAGAAGGAGCTGTTGGCTAAGCAAATTTGCCTTTTGCATATATTTCTCTGGGCACGGTAGTTGTTATAGTCTGCCAGGAGCCCAGTGGATTTTAAATATCGCCATGTTTTGTCCCTGTCCCTAATCAGTGTGAGTAGGTCTTTTGTGAGCCATTTGGTCTGGGATCCGCGGATCCTACGAGTGACACAGGGAGCATGGGTGTCCTGGAATACACGAAAATAGGCCAGGAAATGGCCTAGTGCCATTTGGGCATTATTAGAAGTATGGATGGGAGACCAGTCAATCTGAGAGAGATTATGTAAGAATTTATCTTGGTTTAAGTTAGCCAGATTTTGGAATGTGATAAGATTTGGAGGTGGGGATGATTTGCAGGTAGCACGCCAGGTGCAGTAGATTGGAGAGTGATCACTGATTTAGTCGGCTAGGGTCCCAGTACAAGCTATACTATCAGGGGGCGGTTTGTGAGGACCCAGTCTATAAGAATATTCTGCCAGGGGGAGGGGCATTATCCTAGTAGGGACCATGATTAATTGGTGGAGGTTACGGCCTTGGACCATGGATTGTGATGACTGGTTTGATTTGCTCGACCAGTTTAAGTTCAGGTCCCCAAGTATGAGAACTTCATTTTGGCCAATAGTCTTATCTACCTGGGATGGTAGTTTCTCCAGCCCAGCTCTGTCCCCAGTCGGAGGGTTATAGGCACAGACCAGGTGAAGTTTCTTGGAGCCAAGTTGTAATGTTGCATAGATCACTTAGCAGCTGGAGAGGGTAGGTTGGATATTGTGGGATATTGTCAAGTAGGTTTAAAGAATATGGCAACCCCAACACCCCGCTTTGATGAGGGCCTATCTTGCTGAATGATGTTGTAGTTAGGTAAAGAGCAGAGTGGATCAGGGGTGGAGGGTTTTAGCCAAGTTTTGGATATGCAGAGGATATTTGGTTTATGTTGTACAATCCACGCCTCGAGTTCAACCTTGTTGTGAAGCAGACTCCTAATATTTAGGTGGGCAATGCGGATGCCCTTTGTATCATACCAGTTAGCATCATTACAAAATAGGTTATTTGCAGGCACTGGGTTCTTCTCTATATGCCCGGCTAACATCAGGGTTAGACATAACAGGTACCAGAGTTTACGGACGATGTGGGAGGTGGGCAGGGTTGGTTAAGGTATAGGGGATTTATTCAGAGTGAAAAATAAATGGTATGTGAATTTATAATGAATGATAAAAGGGAAGGTGGCAGGAGGCTGGTCTAGTGGCCTATGCGTGTAAGAAAGCCTAGAGTTGTCAGGGTAGACATTATTAAATTACTGGATTTAGGGTAGCATAGTAAAGGGAGCCATATGATGGTAAAAGCAGTAGAGGCTATTAAAAGTAAGACACAGGGAGTGATGGCCATGTTTGGTATACTTAACAGTGTCATTAGGGTAGTATGCGAGTGTGGAAAGCAATGTATACCAGGGTTTTAAATGTGGTTCCCAGTAAGAAAGTAAATTTAGATCAGGCACCCTCTAGCAGCCAAAAGGTATAAGCTGCTAATGGAAAAGTGAGGAGATAGTTAAAATTTTGTGAGGGGCATGCTGATGGGCATAGTTTCACCCTATATAACTAGACCCAGACAAGGGTGGGTGTGGCAGGGGGCAGGTGGGGAGCAGTTGCGCAGTAACTGCGGAGTTTTCAGTGTGTAAGGTCCAAGTTTATACCATTCTTAGGAGCAGTCTCCTGACGCTCGCTTGCACAGGGCAGACAGTACAGTTTAAAATGTGCTCAGTGTGCGAGGAGCTGCTCGTAGGCTCTGCTGTTTAGTTCCAAAATTACTGTTTTACTTTAAAGTGAAGCCTTATTGCTGAGCTGCTCGCAGGGGTACTTAAACCCCTACTTAAAGGAAGCCAAAATTAATGTTTTACTTTAAAATGAAGCCTTTTCCGTGCTGCTTGCAGGAGTAATTTATCCCCTACTTAAAGGAAGCCTTTTCAACAGAGCTGCTCGCAGGCTTGTGCTATGCAGTTTTAAAATGCAGGCTTATACAGAGCTGCTCACAGGCCATGCGGTTTAAACGTACACTGTGAGCACTGAACTCAAGGGTCCGTACTTGGAGCCCACAGGTTACCTTGCACTTAATTAATAAACAGTACTGAGGCACTTTAGAGTTACCGGCGCACTCTGCAGCCTTTAGGAGTAGGACAGGGATAAATTATACGGCACACTAATCACAAAACAGCAGTAAGAACAGCTAATGGCAAAATCAGCAGAAACTGTAAGTCTTTCGTTTCAGAAACGTGTTCTTATTATTTTACACCGGTCCGATGGGTTCCGTGGAAAAGGCGCCAAATTTGAATCTCACCCAAAGGAAAGGCTAAGTGAGGAGGCGCTGTAAGGGCTGATGAAATTACCTTCAGTGCCTCAGGTGCAACGGTCCTTTGTTTAGGGGAGCTCCAGGGCAAGGTGTGCCCTCCAGTAGCTGAGGCTAAAGGACAAAGAAAGAGGGTAAGCAGGCAGCTAATATAGGGAGGGGGAGGAGAAAAGTTAGGTGATTAAGAGTTTGGGGGGGTGGAGAGAGTAAAGTAGGTGGTGAAGAGACAAGTTTTACAGACTTATGCTTGTAAGGCATTTAAAACTGAAAAACATTTCAGAGCTATGCAGTAAATAACAAGATTTTAAACTCTAGTTAGGAAAATATACTTTACAGCTTTCTACAGTAGTAATTCTTCTGAAGCCTGAGTTAAAATGCAGCCTGATTAACATTACTACTCATTTTTCAGAAGCAGCCCCTACCACCAGAACAGGCAGATGTGACCTCGGTTTAACATCTCATCCAAAAGACAGCCCCTCAGAAGTGCAGCACCCTCTAATGCTGCACTACAGTGTCAGTACTGGAATATTAACCCAATTGCCTGGTGTGGGGAAAGAACCCACAGCCTTCTGATCTCCCAGCCTCAGAGGTTAGTATGCTAACTGCTGAGTCACTGACACTGACTCCTTCCCCTTACAGTGCAAGACACACTCTCCACTCACATTTTAAACACATGGGGAACACAGGATCAACCATATAAATGATCTAACTTTACCAATAAGGACATTTACACAGGGAGCTGACTATGGTAATTCATCTTTGGGTTAAAGTCTATGAAACATCCATATCAAGTTAATGCATTAGCAGTCATAGTGGCTCTGACCATAATTTGTTTCAATAGCTGTTTGTCTTCCTTGTCCTACTCTTGGTACTGAAAGTATTTTCTGAAACAATTAATTTGCTGTCTTTTTCCTTTAGTGGCTTTTCTATTCCCATAAAAATTGTTCTTTATGTCATCGACCAAATGCATAGCCATATCATTTACTCCCACATACAGTGAAACCACAGGTTGCTTACCACTGCCCTTTAACAGCCTCTCCAGATTATGTCTCAAGTCACTCACTCCTCAGAGATTGTAAACTGTGCAGTTTTCTTTGTTTCCTTTACATATTATTCTGTCAGTGACATTTAAAATACAGCCCCCCAATAACACTACCTCCTTTTTATCTGATTGCTCTGCAGCTAGGGACTCATATCTTGGATCCATCAGTTTGGCACTAATTGTACTAGAGGTGTAGCCTGTCACCCTCGTGTTTGCTTCACAACATGCCTCATTTGAGTCTGGTGTATGTTTGCAGTTGACTGGCTCCATGTCAGAGGGACGAACCAGGAAGGGTGACTGGCGAAAGGGTACAGGCAGGTATCCCAGCACAAGCTTGCACAATGCAAGGCAGATGATCATGACCATCAAAATAGTGACCCGAGATATTTTTAAAAAAGAAGCACAACCACCTCCACCACCACCGACAGCACAGAATGCAAAGGGATGGAGTAACGGGCACAGGGAAACAACCATGCAGTGTGCACCGACACGTCCGGCCATGGAATGCAAGCCTGACTGTCACATTGTGGGGGATGGAAGGGGCACCATATGTGGCAAGATAGACAGATGACCATGGGTCATGGCATGGGGGAGAACAAGAGAAGAAGACATTGGGAACAGGTACGGGTGCAGGTTGGGGAGGTGATACTTCCACATCAGTTCCCAGGAGCAGGTGCAGAAGCACACAACAGCAGGCAATAGTAAGGGAGGGTAGCTACTCCAGCAGACACTGACAGGTAGGTGCAGGGTGGACATGCACAGCAGACAGGGGATATGGGTGTGGCATGTGAAAGCCACCAGCGGGAGCAACCGTGTGGCAGAGTGCAGTGGCCATCTATACTTGAAGCTGGAAATTATATGTCCGCCCCAGCAAGTAGTAAGCCATACTGTGCACCCTGTACTCTGCTATGATGGATTTAATCCTCTGGGTCAGGTCCTTGTATATCTTTCATTTGGAAGCACTACCTGACCCGAAGACAAGCTGCTCCATTCATAGCTCACTTAAGCACTGTTCGTCCCGGAGACAATTTAGGAACTTCTGTATGCTGGGATGGCTGGCATTGAGTCAGGTGTTGAATCCATGGTACCAGCCCTCCACAGCACTGTTTGCCCATGTCAGGCCTGCACAGGTGGCATCATACATATTCCAGGCATCAAGCTGAAACAGAATGCACCTCCTAGCTAACTGACAGATAGGGCGACCTGTCCATGTGTCCACGACATAGCTGAGAATGGGCTGTAGCAACAACTCATGCCCCCTGTAATATTCAAGGTCATGGTGCTCACCATTGATGAGGACAATGTCTGCCATGAGGAATGAATGCAGGGCAAATATCTTTTGTAGCTGCAGGGCAAACTGTTTGTCATCAGCATAGCAGGCGTGAACGTCAGGGGCGTGCTGGATGCGACTCCACACTGCCTGACAAAAATGAAAGAAGCAGCCTCTGATGACCACTGGCTCAAACACCAATGCAAAGCCCCACCACGCCACCCTCTTGAAGTTCATTAGGGCTGTCTTTGGCTTGCACTCCCCCACCAGTAGCTGCAACTCCATGAATGCCTATGTGTACAGTTCCTCCCTCTGCATACACATCAGGACATAAACTGCAGGCATGTCTGCCCAAACAGTGGTGGTGAAGTGCAGAAGGTGCTGTTGAAGAATCAGTCCTCGCTGCCAGCCAGGAAGTGCAATGCACATTGGTTAGTGAATATTAGCATCCTGTCCCCTGATGGCCCACTGTCATGCAGGAGGAAGGGCTCCATCATCCCAGAGACAGTGTACTCCTGAGGAACGGTCAGGTCCTCCATGGTGTCCAGGGTGGTAGGAAAGCCCTTGGCTGCTGCTGCACATGCTGCACTGCACTTTTCAGCAGAGACAATACCAGCAGCCTGCCGGTGACTGTGTCAGACACACTGGAGGTGCACTGCACCAGCACCTGACAGGTACTCTCCATGCTTGATCTGGCATAGTCCTTGACATGGCCCAGCACAGTCCTGATACCAGTCTTGCTGGCATCAGGTACACAGTTGTGTGGGCACCCTGTGAATACCACATTGTCTGCTTCAGTGTGAATCCTTTCAGGGCACTGAAACTTGTGATACTGTTCAAAAAGTGCCAGTACACTTTACCCCTCAACTCCTTGTCCCTGTGGTAGATGTGTCTGAAGAGTGAGAGTTGGGTCTCCCCTTTTGGCTCATGAGGAACTGTGGTGTGTCCATCTTCATCATTCATCATATTTGTGAGGGGCCAGTACTTCCCAGTAATGGCCATGTAATGCTTCCTGGTTCTGTCAGGTGATGCATCACCTGTGCAGCATGCCTGCATGTCCCCACCTACCCAGGATGGCCAGTGGTGAAGATGTTGCTTGCACTGGTGGTTACTGGTCGGGTGGCAATTGATGGCAGTCAGCATGGTCACCAGCATGTCCACCATGGTGGTGCTGTATGGCATTGTGCAGTGCAGCATGGTTCAGAGCATGGTGGTGAGTAGTTTGGCCCCAGTTAGGCAGCACTGTACTGTGTGATGTGGGTGGGAGGTATGGTGGTGAATATTGTGCACTGGGGAGGAAGTGTGCCATAGTGGGGGATTTGAACCCTCCTTTGCACACTGGCCCCAACGCTTGTTCTACTGTGTGTGTACACCTAACAGACCTTGCCATGGAGGCATACTGCTTGGAGCACCATTGGGCATCCACAGGTCCATCAGGTGTGCTTCACTGCTGAGGATGTCATGGGAGTGTTAGCCAGGTGCTGCAGACACTGGATTACCCATGCATGGGTTCACATGCATGCACAGGTGGTTGTCCATTTGGAGTTGCCCAAATGTCTATTTACCTATTTGCCAGTTGCTCTTTTGATGGGTTGCCATTATTCCCTATTCAATGTTTTGCCATTCAACATAATGACTAGTTGCTGTTTTTATGTTTTCGTAAACATCCCTACAGTCCATATTTACAGATCGCCATTTACTTCTAAGAGCCAATATCACATTTTGTGCTGTCCATGGGCTTATATTACAGGAGTTGTGATTCAGTCACTAACATCAGTGGATACCTTATGGACAGCATTTTCTTTTTTTTCACTTTCTTTATTAGTATTTTACAAGAATAATAAAAACACCGGAAACCATTAACATCAATAAAATAAACAATTAAAAAGAAAACATGAAAAAAACCAAAGGCAAAACTCTAGCTAAACATCCCCCTATCATATCCCCCTTTCCACCGAGGAGTATTGCAATATAAGACAATGGTAGATTCTGTATAAAGAAAACAACTTATCATACATATAAAGTTTTTCTATAAGTAAAGAAAATGATGGCTATCCTCATTTATAAAGCATATGTAAGAGGTAAAAGTTTAAGTAGTGAAACCTTCTGGTATAGTTCTCTTTCATAGACATACTAAATAGAAAATGTCCCTAGGGCATGTGATCTAAGCAGGTTAGACTAGGAAATAGTAAGCAAAATAGTGTTAAATTAGGTCAATTAGTTTCTGCCAAGTTTTCAGAAAAAAGGTTGTTTACCATGGAAATAAGAAATAGGATATATCAGTGTTAGATTATGTCTTACTTGAGCTGTCCAGTCCTTGAAAGAGGGGGAGAGACACTCTACCCAGTGTTTAAGTATCAACTGTGAGGTTGTAATACCAACCAAGGTTATTATAGTTTTGTCCCCATATGGCATAGGTTTTGGAAAGTTACCTAAGATACCTAAGTACAAGCTAAAGTCACAAAATGGAATAATTTTATCAATGATTTTGCATCTTATTTCTTGCCAAATGGATTGTAAGGAATGACATGACCATAGCATATGGTCCAAGGAGCCAACAGCTTTGTCACATCTGTGACATGTTATTTTTTCTAAGACCCATCTTGTGTAGTTTTAATAGTGTTAAATAGGCAATATGTAATATTTTATATCATATGAGTTTTAAATTATCCAAAGGGATTAATTTATAAATATTGTTCCACATATTTGCCCAGGATAGAGAACAAGGAGAAGCATGATTTTCCCAAAAGTGATTAACAAAAGGGTTATCGGAAGATTTTTAATTTAAGAGATATTTATACAAATTTGAAATCGGGTAGGATTTGTTAGCAGAAGCTTTCAATTCCTGAATAAGATTTATCTTCTTTATAATGTATGGTAGAACACTGATAACCTTAGGAAATCATCATTTCCTAAGGTTGTTATACCATCGATGTGATGTAATAATGTTGTTAACCTATCGATGCTATGTCACATTTATAGGTTAACAATGGGGATTGGTCTGCACATGTGCACACCTTTTTTTACACTCGGGAACCAACAGATATACGCAGTGGTAAGGGAAGGAATGAATGGCCATGGCAGTGTCTATGTTTCGAAAAGTAAGAAGTCATTTTCCCTTTTTCTTGGGACCATACACTATAAAAAAATAATGTATGGTCCTTCTATCGGCAACCGGTTACTGGTAACCATCTCGAGGTTGCCATGATGACGTAAACCTCTCGAGCTTCGCTCTTGAGGTATACACGGTCACCCTAACCACCTCTCGATGGTTAACAGACTGGTTACTGATACAGGACCATACATTATCCTGTATATTAGTGGGTAAAAGTAAGACCAAAAAAAAGACTGTATAGTCAATTTCAACATATTATAGTTTAGTATATCCTTCTTGGATAAGTTATGCATCTTGGAAAATTTTGAGAAGGAAATCAATTCCCCATCTTCTATTAAAGACTCAATTGATGGATTGTCACAACAAGATAGAATCTTAGAAGTAAATGCTTTTCCTGTAAACACAAATTTGGATTGTTTAGGATAGGTTGCTATATACTGTGAAGTGTATTTATATTGAACAGGTGACATAAATGAGAATACATTTTCAATGATGTTCCTACCACCGTATTTTTAGTTCTTTAGGAATATGCTTAAATGTGGTGCATAAACTAGCTTCTGGACATATATTGTATTTTTCTAGCATCTTTTTTTACTGTACAACCCAAGTGGGAGTATAAGGAGGAGATTTACTTGAAACATTTAGCCATTTAAGATATTTGTTTAAGTGTGGCGCTGTATAATAGAATAAAATGTTAGGTACTTTCTGTTCTCCTAAGTTTTTAAGGAGCATAGGTTTATGCAAAGCAATCCTGGGAGTACCTTTAATCCTCAAAAATCTATTTATGGTGGGATGTAGCTTGTTAAACCAATTAAGAGGTACAGTATATACATATTTAACATATTAATGGGAAAAATATTCTTGGGAAGATATTCATTTTTATAATATTTATCCTACCATCAAGAGAAATAGTAAGGGTTGCCCATCTAGTTAAATCTTGACTAATTATTTGAATAGTATCCTCTAAGTTATGTTTTATTAATTGAGAATCATTTGAAATAAAAATTCATAAATATTTGATTCCTGATGAATTCCATGCTAACCCCAAGTTCTTGATTTCTGTTTTAAAGTAACAATTGGATAAGGGCATTATTTATGTTTTTGTCTTTATTAAGTTTATAATTGGAACCCCTACTATATTCACTCTAACTGAATTGAGGTGGTCTGACACATGCAATAGTATATCATTAGCAAATGCTGATCATTTCAGATGGATTTTAGAAAGAACTATACCCTTAATGGATATATTAGAATATAAGAAATAAAGTTTGGATTCTAAGTAAAAATTAAATAAGATGGAGAGAGGGGACATTTATTTTATTTTTATTTAGCTTGTGTTAACCGGGTAAGTGCACTAGCCATAAAATAACTATTTTCAGACACGACCCGGGAGAGTACAGACATGCAGAAACTTAACAGGGTAACAAATTATAAGTGCTTTACAATGTGTTAGAGAGGATACAATATATCTGAACATACACAGTAAAGCACTTTACATATAACTAGTTAAAGTGGATACAATATATCAGAGACATACGGAGTAGACCATTCATAAGTTCATAGGTGCCTATCTATACAATGAATAGAGAGGACTTTGGACAATAAATTTTCAGGTGGCACATCATATGAACAAAAGCAAGGTACACAAAAACAAAAACAGGTAATACAAAGGGAAGAAACAACCATTGAGAGCAGGGGGTGTCATTAAGGAAAAGGTCGATAAGTGAGAAAGAGGGGAGCAAGCCATGAAATTAGATTATATGAGTGTATGTAAGTGTAAGGGAGATGCCTGCAGTGCAAGATTGTTTATGGGCAGGGAAAGGGAGCCGGGACAGGCTGAGGCAGTAAGAGGGTTATATAGAGGTGAGGAAATACTATTGTATGGCCAGAGACATCAGTCATTAGGTAGGGTGAAAGCAGGAACAGGTATCAGCAATCAGCAGATTCGAGTGCAGTTTTCTCTTAAAGCATGTGTGGGAGCTAGAAAGTCTAATGTCGAGGGGAAGGAAATTCCACAGCTGTGGAGCTGCATGTTCAAATGCAACAGTTCCTTTCCTCATGCGGCACCTCGGCAAATTCAGAAAGGATTTGTCAGCTGATCGTAAACCATGGAGTGTGTACTGAGGAACAAGCATAGCTGCAAGACACCTAGGGGTTTGATTTTGAATTATCGAATCAATAAGAGAGCCAAAGTAGTATTTCCTACTAGCTAACGGAGACAACCAACCAAGATCATTATAAAGCTAACAGTGGTGTTTAAGCCAAGGAGCAGAAGAGGCATAGCGACATATGTTGTTATACGTAATATCCCATCTGAGTAGGTCAGTTTTATGAGCAGCCCCAATAAGGAAGCCCCATAGGTTAGGGTGGGGAGCAGAATCCCTCTTGCAATGGCCATTTTAGCCAATGGCATGAGCATATAACTAGTCTTATATGCAACACTCAGTTTGGAGTTGACAGCTCTGCAATCAGACTGTACATGAAGATTAAGATCAAGATATTGATCTAGCAGGATGCCCAGGTACTTGAAAGAGGTCACACATTCCAGTAATTGACCTTCTAAGTCCTGCACCGTTAGTGCTGTTCTGCAAGCCCGGAGCTTTGGGGCCGATTCAAGCAGCATGGCTTTAGTTTTGCTAGTGTTGGCAGCCAGTTTGTGGTCATATAGCCAGTTTTGGATATTGTTAAAGTCAGAGGAAAGGGTTGTGTTGATAGTGTCTATATTAGTAGAACTTGTATAGATGACAAGATCATCAGCATATAGAATAGCAGAGCAGGATTTTAGAGCAGCTCCAATGTTATTTATATAAAGAGAGAATAGGAGGGGCCCTAGGATGGAGCCCTGAGGTACAACAATGTCCATGGTGGTACTGTTCGATTGAGAGGAATTAAATTTCACCACTTGAGTTATATTTGTCAGGTAGCTTTCATACCAGTCAACAACAGAGGAGGAGAAATGCAGGAGTCGAAGCGAGGAGAGAAGCAAAGTGTGATCACAAGGTAAAAAGCCTTTGTGAGGTCAATAAAGACAGCCCCAGTCAGATTGCCAGTATCTATTTTTGAAAGAGTGTCAGTGTTGAATTTAAGGAGTGCAGTCGTCATGCTATGTCCTTTCCTGAAGCCATGCTGGGTATCTGAGAGCAGGCTGTGCTTAAGTAGATAGTCAATTGTCTTAGTTGTGACAATTTTCTCCAGGATTTTGCTCAGTACTGAGATTATGGCAATTGGTCTGTAGTTCATGACAACCTTAGAATCCCCTTTTTTAAATACAGGTGTGATCCAAGCATCTTTTAAGAGGTCATAGACCACTCCACCTGAAAGTGATAATGTATACATTTTGGGCAGCAGTAATGCAATAAGGGGAGTTGCAAGTTTCAAGAGGCAGGGTTCAAGGGAGTCTGAGCCAGAGCTGGTTTGATCAGAGGTGGACCTCAGGAGCTTCGGGACCTCCTTTCTAGACACAGCCTTAAAAATAGAATGGATGAGTATAAGGAGGCACAGGGGACAACACTTCCAACTTATCCAGACAGGTTCTTGATGAGGAGTGGGAGGACACTGCAGTGGGATTGAAGGATATCCCTGTCTAGTACCCTGAAATAGAGTAAATGTAGGGGAAAGTAAGTTGTTGCAGTTAATCCTTGCAGATGCATTGGAATATAATTGTTTTTAGCCAATCTATGAATAATGGAGGGAAACCAAATTTAAGCAAGGTAGCAAAAAAAAAATTATTATCAACTCTATCAAAAGTTTTTTTCATATTCATTCAAACAGGAATTCAGCGTGTTTGCCGTTCATTTGCATCACCAGGTAAGAAAAAAGGTTTATCTCCCCATACGATGCACAGGGGTAATGCCAAACTTCACCCAACAACTAACACACCAAAATCTGGCCAATGGAAAATCATGTACACAAATGCTCACAGCCTGGGAAATAAGATCCCAGACCTGCAGGCAATCATGTCAGAGGCTAAACTGGACATAGTAGCAATTAGTGAGACGTGGTTTACCAGTAACCACACTTGGGAGACTTCAGTACCTGGCTAGTATTGTTCAGAAGAGACCGAGGTGCAAAAAGGAGGGAGGAGTGGCCCTGTATGTTAATGAAAATATCAAAGCTACAGAAATTCAGAATACACATAAGGAGCCAGAAGAACTGTGGGTCACCCTGGAAACAGGAAATGGAACAGCCATAAGAACTGGGGTTGTCTACAGGCCCCCAGACCAGAGGAAGGACACAGACACATTACTGTTAGAAGATATACAAAACATAACAGCTAAAGGGGAGGTTCTGATAATGGGAGACTTCAACATGCCAGATACAGATTGGTCAATACCAGCAGGAACATCTGCCAGAACTAGACTCATAGTGGATTCCCTGCAGGGGGAGGGCCTCAAACAACTGGTACAACAACCCACAAGAGACAGGGCTATCCTAGATCTAGTACTCTAACAAAGAAGGGATCACAGATCTCCAGGTAGAAGGTCACCTGGGGGCCAGTGACCATCACATGGTATGGTTCAATTTGGCTACTACATCTAAATCATCCCATTCCAAGGCAAAATATGGGACTTCAGAGGAGCTGACTTTGATAAGATGGCCAACAGAGTTAAGCTAGCCCTGGCAAAGAAACACAGGTGAGGGGTACAGGCAAAGTGGGCAAGCATTGATGATGCAATACTTGAAGGAACATCCCATTGTGTTAGACAGAAAAGGAAGTGCAAAAGAAGAAGGAAACCACTTTGGTTCTCAATACAGTAGCAGAAAAGGTCAGAGCCAAAAGGCTGGCCTTCAGGAAATATAAGGAACACAGCGGATGAAGATAGGAGGCATACCAAACTGCCCTAAGGGAAGCAGGTAAGGCAGTAAGCAGGCAAAGTCCCAAACTGAGGAAACACTAGCACGAACAGTAAAGAAGGTGACAAGACTTTCTATAGATACATTAGTGAAAGGAGAAAGTCCAGAGCGGGTATTGCTGCTTAATGGAGAAAAGGAGCATGTGAGGAGGAGGACCCGTAAAGGCATCTATCCTAAATAGATACTTTTGCTCAGTATTTACTGAAGAGAAGGTAGGCAGGGCCCACAGCTCAGCATCAGGGACAGGGGAGGGAGGGAGGTGAGCACTACTCCTTCACAAAAGAAAGGGTCCTACAAGAGCTTGCTAAGCTCAGGGTGGATAGCAATGGGACCTGATGGCATACATCCCAGGGTACTTAAGGAGCTAAAGGAGGAACTAGCAGAGCCATTAGAAGAATTGTTTAGTGAGTCTCTGATCACAGGAGAGGTCCCAGAAGACTGGAGAAGGGTTCATATGATCCCGCTCCCACAAGAGTGGTAGCAGGGAGGAGGCCAGGGAAATACAGACCAGTCAGTCTTACCTCAGTAGTGGGCAAGATTATGAGGCTCTCCTTAAGGAAAGGATAGTGCAACACCTGGAATCCATGGCACAGGATCCAAGACAGCATGGGTTTACAAAGGAAGGTCCGTCACAACTAATCTCATAGATTTATTTGACTGGGTAACCAGAGTGGTGGACCAAGGGGGAGCAGTTGATGTCGCCTACCTTGACTTCAGCAAAGCTTTTGACCCTGTTCCACATAGAAGATTGATAAATAAGCTAGGTAGGCTCGGAGTGGGTCAGAAGTTGGTCAACTGGGTGGCAAACTGGTTGACTGGCAGAAAACAGAGAGTGGTGGTAAATGGTATACAGTCAGAAGAGATGCAAGTCACAAGTGGGGTACCTCAGGGATCAGTCCTGGGGCCAGTCCTATTCAACATCTTCATTAGTGACCTTGCAGATGGACTAGAGGGTAAGGCTTGTCTGTTTGCAGATGACACCAAGATCTGCAACAGAGTAGATGATCCAGATGGGGTGGGCAGAATGAGAAGAGATCTGGATAAACTAGCAGAATGGTCAGAAGAGTGGCAAATGGGATTTAATGCAAAGAAGTGCAAAATCATGCACATAGGGAAGAGAAACCCTGAAGCCACTTATAGGCTGGGAGGGGAGTTGCTAGCAGTCACAAAGGAAGAAAGAGACTTGGGCATCATCATCACTGATGACCTAAAATCATCAAGCAGACCTCTAAAAGCAGTAGGTAAGGCTGGGGGGTGTTGGGGTGTATTAGTAGGGGTATCACAAGTCGTAAGAGGGAGGTAATAATCCTCTGTACAAGACATTGGTTAGGCCCCATCTGGAGTACTGCGTGCAGTATTGAGGCCACACCTTCACAAGGACATTAACCAAATTGAGGCAGTCCAGAGAAGGCAACCAAAATGGTGCAGGGACTGCATCAGAAGACATATGAGGACAGATTAACGGAGCTCAATATGTATACCCTTGAGCAAAGGAGGAGAGAGGTGATATGATCGAGGCATTCAAACACCTTAAGGGCATAAACAAGGTGAAAGAGTCTAACATGTTTAAATATAAGAAAAATAGCAGGACAAGAGGACACAGCATGAGATTAGAGGGAGGCCGATTAGGGGAATGTGGAAATTCTTTTTCACAGAAAGGGTGGTAGATGCATGGAATGGCTTACCACAAGAAGTGGTGGCTATGAATACAGTGCAGGGCTTCAAACAGGCATGGGATAGGCATACGGGAGCAATACAAATGACTATGAATAGATAGGTCACTGACAGAGCAAAGGCCAATGGCACATTTATAAGGTAGAAAAAGAAATGGGCAGACTGGATGGGCCTTGTGGTCCTTATCTGCCATCAACTTCTATGTTTCTATGTTTCTATATCCAGAGAGATCAAGACTAAAGACTGCTTAGTCTTCCCTGGATGCCAAAAGAATATGATAGCGTTTCCTAAAGTGGTCAGAAACCTGTCTAGAGGACATGAAACCAGTTTGTTCATGACATATTAATCTTTGTCATAAACATTTTATTCTTTGGTTTAAAATGTGCATTAAGATGTTGATATCATATGTAATTAATGATATAGGCTGGAAATCGGAGACTCTTTGTTTAGGTTTATTAGGTTTGGGAAGAATTATCTGTGTTTCTAAAAGTGTTTTATCTGAAATGTCATGCACTAATGTAAAGTTAAATAATTATTTAAAAATAGGGATTAGGGAATTTTTAAATGTTTTATAGACATTGGCAGTTATGCCATCAGGCCTTGGGGCCTTATTAATAATAAAAGTATTAATAGCTTCTTCAATCTCTTGTAAAGAAATCAATAGAATTAAACTAGCAGCCTCTGATTCAGAAAGACTGGGGCATACTGTAAGAAACTAGACAGATAGTTATCTATAGGACCAGGACAGGGTGGATCAGGGATGGGACCATATAGGTTTGAATAAAAAATGTAGAATTTGTTACAAATATCATTGTAATTTGTCAAGGCTGTATTCTGTTCTTCTGAAATTATTGATTCAACTTGACTCAGTTGATCCAATTTTTTGATTCTATGAGCTAAATGTTTGCTGGGTTTTTCTCCCAGTTCAGCATTGGAAGCCTTTGATCTGATAATAAGAAATTCAGCCTGTTCCTTAGAAATAAAACATAATGGGAGACCTTTATTCAATTACAAAAAAAGATGCAAAAATAAGATAAATGAAGCAAAAAGAAGATATGAAAAAATGTAACCCTTAATGCAAAGCAAAAAAAAATATTAAACAATTCTACAGTTATATTAACTCTTTAAAGAAAAATAAGGTGGAGTGGACCACCATAAAAAATAATGAGCTAATAATTTATCCAAAAAAATGGTTGATTTATTTAATGAATATTTTTGCTCAATCTACAATGCATCAGCAGACACAAATAAAAATAGTATTAATTTGTGCAGAGGAACTCATGTGGTTAGTACTCAGGACATTGTAAGCCAGATTTCTAGTTTAAAGACCCGTATTGTCCTGGAGCCAATGATATTACTCCACAGATGTTAAAGATTATGAGAGATAGTATATCAGTCCCCTTTAAGATTTTGTTTGAAAAATCTCTAAATATCGTAAAATTTCCTCAGGACTGGAAGGTGGCTAAAGTGATTCCCATCTATTAGATAGGCTGTAGGATGGAGACTGGAAACTACAGACCTATCAGCTTGACTTTTATACCATGTAAAATCATAGAACACATTATTAAAGATAATATTCTAGGTAAACTGAGCAATACTTCAGTCTTTGATACTAGACAACATGGGTTTAAGCAAGGGATGTCCTGTACCACAAATATGGTATGTTTTTATGAGCAAGTCACTATCAAGATTTAGGAATGCCAGTGGATGTCATATTACGTGACTTCAAAAGAGCCTTTGATTATATCCCTCACTGGGCTATCAATATAAAGTTAAAAGATCTTGGAATAGATGAATATTATATATCATGGATAGATGAGTGGCTCACACAGCATACTCAAAGAGTATCAATCAGAGGTCCTCTTTCCATCCCAAAAGATGTGGCTAGTGGAGTACCACAAGGATCCATTTTGGGTCCAGCAATTTTTCGACTATTTGTGGCAGATTTGGATTGTAGTGTGATGAGTATCATGACTAAGTATGCAGATGATGCTATGTTATGTGGTCCCTGTAAAACCTAAGAACAAATTGTGAGAATACAAAATGACTTGGATAGTATTTGTAAACAGGCACAGAAGTGGGGTACATTGTTGAACAATCAAAAATGTTGTATTTTGCATGTTGGGAGAAATAATCAGAAAGCAATATATTACAGTAAATAGAAAATGAGTTACTTCACTCAAAAGCAATTGAGCGAGATCTGGGCATTATAGTATGTAATAAATTGTGTTTTAAGGAACAGTACGTTAACCTAGTGGCAAAAGCCAATAGAACAATTTGGGCAATAAAACATAATATAAAGAGTAGGTGTAGGGAGGTGTTGATGTCTCTGTATATGTCCTATGTTAGGACACTACCAGTCCATGCAAGTCAACTCTGGAGCCCAGATAAGACAGGTGATAGTGATAAGCTAGAAAAATTCCAAAATAAATATACTAAATCTATCAGAAATCTATATGATGTATCCTACACTGCGAGGCCCAATAGTTTAAATCTTCAAAGTCTGGAAACAAAGCAGAAAAGGGGTGACATGCTCTTTTGCTATAAAATAATGTATGATGTTTTAATAACAGAATTACAGATAGCATTTTTAAATTCTGGCTCTGTAACAAGAGGACATCCATTGCAAGACAGAATAAACAAATTTAGTACTAATAGGTGGAAATAGTTTTACGCTGAGAGCTGCCAACTGGTGGAATCAACTCCTTGAAAATATAATTATTAGCAAAAATATAAAAGTGTTCAAAAAAGATTGGATGCATATATAGCAAATGAAGGGGGTCTGGATAGTTACTGTCTCTCTTAGATAGGAGCTCATCTTGGGCCCTGGCCTTTTTTGCTCCTTACTTCATAAGTGTTCATAAGTGTTCTTCTTACAGTATAAGGTTTGGATATCTAACAATTCATTAGGTGTGTGGTCTTTGTGTTCTTTAGTTTCCAACTCCCTCGGTATTTTAGTAATCTCTCTAAGTCTTTCAGATTTTTGCTGTTTATTTTTTGTTTCAAACCTGATACATATCCCCCTTAAAAAATATTTCCTGGAGGCCCAAAGCATATCTAGTTTATTTATCCAGTGAAGATGTTGTTTCCAAAACATTTCAATGGCATTTTTTAACATGGTTGATTATATAGTCCTGCCTAAGCACACTGGGATTTAGACCCAAAGAAAAGGTTTTGAATATGGTGTATCCATTCTCAACAATAATTGAAGTAGAGAATGAATGGATAGTATGCGTGGAAAGATCTTTGAGTCTACTGTTCGGGGAGGAGTTTTTTAGAGATAAGAAAATAACCAATTCTGGAAAATGTATTGTGGGCCTGGGAATAGAAGATAAAATATTTTTTGTCTGGGAAATGTGTTCTCCACAGATCTGAGAGATCATACATTTTCAATAAATCAAGGAGCACTTTATTATCTATTAAAGTGATTAACCTAGAGGACTTTGATATATCTAAATAGAGGTCATGGGGTAGGTTCCAGTCACCACCTAAAATAGTATAATAGTTAAGAAACAGAGCAATTTCTGAAATTAAGTTTATGAAGAAAGATAATGAGTTGGTATCTGGACCATATCTAGATCCTAAAACATATTTAGTTTGACTAATTTCCCCCACCACAATAACATACCTGTCCACTTGATCTGCAATCAGCTTTGAAAGGCAACAATCTAGTGATGCATCTAGTAATACAGCTACACATGATTTAGCAACATATATTCCTGCCCTGTATACTATTCTAAAGTTGAACCCATTAAGACACTCTATTTCTGATTTTAATAAATGTGTTCCTTGAATAAAAATTAAGTTGAATCCCCAAGTTTCTATATAATTTAAAATAGATAACCTTTTGGATATTGATTACATGCTCTTTACATTCCATGATGTTATTTTAAAGCTAATAGTACTCATCTATGGTAATATTATAACAAGAAAAAACAAAGAAGATAAGCAGGATAGTGTAGCATAGTAGATACTGTTGTGAAATTGTGTACCGTTCCTCTAACCCTCCCTGTTAAACCCAGAAAAGCAACATCCCCCACTCCCTACCCATACAAAATCACTTATGTAAACGATATACTAAAAGTTATTCAGGCGATTGAAACTGAAATTCATGTCAAATGGGCACCTACCTCTGGGTCCTAAAGACTGACCACAATGAAACATCAAAATTTGGCGATAAAGTCTGATTTAGCTCCATTATCACAATCCATCGTAGGTATTGATAAGTTCTGCCCAAAGTATCATTGAAGAAATAAAAAAGGAAAAAAGAGCTTTGATTGAAAAAGCCTGAATGAAGACAGAAAGAAAAAAAAATGTATCTATATATCACTGAGGCAAAATTCCTGAGTACTAGTGTTTTTGAATATAAGATTTCTTGCAACTTAATTAGTTACTTTATCAACAGGAAATTCCACCATAATATACAGAAGGGTGATATATATATATATATATATATATATATATGAATATGAATATATGAATATATGATAGGGGCACGGTCACACCCCTATATTTAGGGTTGAGCAGGCACTTTAATGTTAAACCTCAAATTTTGCGCGTTAATAACTGCAACTGTTCAAAAGATTTGCACAAAATTTGGAATGCACAGTCTGGTTTGGTACATCTCTTGAATTACTAAATTGCGTTTCAGTCGGATGTAGGATTTTTACACAATGAAGCACAAAAAAATTCACTTTTCGCCACTTTTGCACATTTTTGGTCCATGGCGCTGCGCAGACACCGAATGGTCTATTGGTCTGAAACTTGGGATGTAGAAAGAGCTTGGGCCAAGGAACATACCATCATTTGTTTGGTGAAAAAATATTAATCTATTCAAAAGTTATTACAATTTGACATTCCCATTATATCCTAAGGGAAAATGTATATGTATTTTTTGCAGTTTTAATGAGAAAGATCAGATGGCCCAACTTGGGATGACCATATCTCAATCACAGTTTGGTCTTTTTAGTTGAAATGTGCAGGGTGTTGAGGGGATGTCATAGAGATGTGAACTATGCTGTTTAGGTGTTGCTGAATTTAATTGGTTGCAGAAATACTAAAGGGACGATTGAGGGTGTACTTGGAGGAGGTGGGAGGTCTGGATAGTCAGCAACATGGGTTTGTGCCAGGTAGATCATGTCAAACCAACTTTGTGGAGTTCTATGAGTGGGTAACATCAGAACTGGACAGGGGTAAGCCTGTGGATGTATTATTCTTGGACTTCAGCAAGGCGTTTTACTCTGTCCCCCACAATGGTCTAGTGGAGAAACTGATGGGGTTAGGAGTAGGCCCTTTGATGGTCAGATGGATTGAAAACTGGCTAGCTGGATGCACTCAGAGAGTAGTGGTCCGTGGGGAGCTCTTGAACCCTAGAGAGGTTGATAGTGGGGTACTGCAGGGCTCGGTCCAGGGTCCGATCCTGTTTAATGCATACATATCGGACATCAGGGAGGGTATAGGGTGTGAAATGAGTCTCTTCGCAGATGACTCCAAGATGGGAGCAGTAGTTGAGGAAGAAGAGGGGAGGTTGGCCCTGCAAGGGGACCTGGACACCCTGGAAAGCTGGGCTCACACATGGAAATTAAATTTCAATATCATCAAGGGCAAGGTGTTGCATCTTAGTCAGGGAAACCCTAAACACAGGTACACCCTGGGAGGGGAGGCGCTGGAGGCCTCAATAGGGGAAAAAGACCTAGGGGTCATGGTGGATGCATGTATGAATAACTCTGAGCAGTGAAGGAGAGCGGCTAGCAAGCCAAACAGGATATTGGGATGCGTCGTAAGGGGGATCACCTCTAGGAGCAAGGAAGTGATTCTGCCGCTGTACAATGGACTGGTTAGACCACCCTTGAGTACTGTGTACAGTACTGGAGACCACACTTGAAGAGGTACATACAGCTCCTGGAGGGGGGTACAGAGGAGGCAACAAAGATGATCACGAGGCTAGGATTTGGCGTGAGGACAGACTTAAGGAACTCTACCTGTTTTCATTGGAGGAGAGGAGAGACAGGGGGGACATGATTGAGGTCTTCAAGTACCTCAAGGGAATAAATAGGGTAAACATGGAGGGAATCTTTAGACCAAAGCAGGGAGGTATCACTAGAGGGCATGGTTTGAAGTTGGAAGGTGGAAGGATGAGGGGGGAAAGAGGAGGAGGTTTTTCATTGAGAGGGTGGTGGACCCTTGGAATGCACTGCCTGGTGAGCTGGTTCAGAGATCCACAGTGGAGGGCTTCAAAAGAGGGTGGTACAGACACAGAAAGTGGATGTATCAGATGATGGCCTGTCCTGGGGGGTGGGGATGGATGATACGGGTTTCTGGAGCACAAGGGATGGGAGGGTCTCGGCACCCAACTAAGGATCTAAGGTTTGAGCAGACTCGATAGACCATAAGGCCTAATCTGCTGGCAAATAGTATGTTAGTATGTAAATATTCAATGACGTAATTGACATTTTTCTCATAGGCTTACATTGCAGTCTGTGTCATGACTTTCAGTGCCGTTATCTCAGAAATGAAGCTAGATACGGACTTTTTACTAAAGATGGCTTATGCCATTGGAAAAAGATCTGAAATCTTAGAGTAAACCTGCAGTGGAATTTTTTTCATATGTTGCACGTTTCATGAGATATTGTGAAATTACTGTTACGGGGTTCAAAGATTGCCTGTCCAGTGCTTTTTGAGTGTCCATATCTCAGAAATGATGTGAGATATGCCTTTGGTCAGTGTTTATGGCATAATCTACTCACTGTCATGGTTACAATGACATTTGCATTTTTTTTCAAGCTGTAATGGTTCCCAAGATATGGACAAATTACTGTTACAAGCTTTTGGTGGCCAACAGGAATGCTACATGGCTTTGTAGCTATGCATAAGTGGCAGCGCAGGCCCAGAGGGCCCGCAGTCCCTCAGATGCATATTGTCATGCAGAGATGGCCAGCTTGTTGGGAGCACGGGGCCCTCTCCCACCAGTACATACTTTTTAGTGGTTAGTATTATAGGGGCACAGTTGCGCCCCTATATTTAGGGTTGAGTAGGCACTTTAATGTTAAACCTCAAATTTCATGTATTAATAACTTTGCAACTGTTTAACGGATTTGCATGAAATTTGAAATGCACAGTCTGGTATTATAGATCTCTTGCTTTACTAAACTGCATTTCAGTCAGACATATGATTTTTGTGCAGTGACGTACCAAAAGAATGCACTTTTCACCACTTTTGTGCATTTGTGGTCCTTGGCACTGCGTGGACACCGAGTGGTCTATTGGTCTGAAACATGGGACATAGAAAGAGCTTGAGCCGAGGAACATGCTTTCATTTGTTTGGTGAAAAATATTAATCTGTTCAAAAGTTATTACAATTTGAAATGTGCCATGGGCCTTTGCTCTGTCAGTGGCTTATCTATTCATACTCATCTATATTGCTCCCTTATGCCTATCCCATGCCTGTTTGAAGCCCTGCACTGTATTCATAGCCACCACTTCTTGAGGTAGGCCATTCCATGCATCCACCACCCTTTCTGTGAAAAAGAATTTCCTCACATTCCCCCTTAATCAGCCCCCTCTAATCTCATGCTGTGTCCTCTTGTCCTGCTATTTTTCTTATATTTAAACATGTTAGACTCTTTCATCTTGTTAATGCCCTTAAGGTGTTTGAATCCCTCGATCATATCACCTCTCTCCCTCCTTTGCATGTATACATATTGAGCTCTGTTAATCAGTCCTCATATGTCTTCTGATGCAGTCCCTACACCATTTTGGTTGCCCTTCTCTGGACTGCCTCAATTTGGATAATGTCCTTGTGAAGGTGTGGCCTCCAATACTGCACGCAGTACTCTAGATGGGGCCTAACCAGTCTCTTGTAAAGAGGAATTATTATCTCCCTCTTATGACTTGTGATACCCCTGCTAATACACCCTAACACCCCCAAGCCTTACCTACTGCTTTAGAGGTCTGCTTGGATGATTTCAGGTCATCAGTGATGATGATGCCCAAGTCTCGTTCTTCCTTTGTGACTGCTAGCAACTCCCCTCCCAGCCTATAGGTGGCTTCAGGTTTCTTCCCTATGTGCATGATCTTGCACTTCTTTGCATTAAATCCCAGTTGCCACTCTTCTGACCATTTTGCTAGTTTATCCAGATCTCTTCTCATTCTGCCCACCCCATCTGGATCATCTACTCTGTTGCAGATCTTGGTGTCATCTGCAAACAGACAAGCCTTACCCTCTAGTCCATCTGCAAGGTCACTAATGAAGATGTTGAAGAGAACTGGCCCCAGGACTGATCCCTGAGGTACCCTACTTGTGACTTGCATCTCTTCTGACTGTATACTATTTACCACCACTCTCTGTTTTCTGCCGTTAACCAATTTGCCACCCAGTTGATCAACTTCTGACCCACCCTGAGCCTACCCAGCTTATTTATCAATCTTCTATGTGGAACAGGGTCAAAAGCTTTGCTGAAGTCAAGGTAGGCGACATCAACTGCTCCCCCTTGGTCCACCACTCTGGTTACCCAGTCAAAGAAATCTATGAGATTAGTTTGACAGGACCTTCCTTTTGTAAACCCATGCTGTCTTGGATCCTGTGCCCCTATGGATTCCAGGTGTTGCACTATCCTTTCCTTAAGGAGTGCCTCCACAATCTTGCCCACTACTGAGATAAGACTGGCTGGTCTGTAGTTCCCTGCTTCCTCCCTGCTACCACTCTTGTGGAGCAGGATCACATGAGCCCTTCTCCAGTCTTCTGGGACCTCTCCTGTGCTCAGAGACTCACTAAACAGTTCTGCTAATGACTCTGCTAGTTCCACCTTTAGCTCCTTAAGTACCCTGGGATGTATGCCATCAGGTCCCATTGTCTTATCCACCCTGAGCTTAGCAAGTTCTTGTAGGACCTTTCCTTTGTGAAGGGAGTAATGCTCACCTCCCTCCCCCCGTGTCCATGGTGCTGAGCTGTGGGCCCTGCCCTACCTTCTTTTCAGTAAATACTGAGCAAAAGTATCTATTTAGGATAGATGCTTTTACATGGCCCTCCTCCTCACATGCTCCCTTTTCTCCATTAAGCTTAGCAATACCCCCTCTGGACTTTCTCCTTTCACTAATGTATCTATAGAAAGTCTTGTCACCTTCTTTTACTGTTCGTGCTAGTGTTTCCTCAGTTTGGGACTTTGCCTGCCTTATTGCCTTCCCTGCTTCCCCTAGGGCAGTTTGGTATGCCTCCCTATCTTCGTTCCGCTGTGTTCCCTTATATTTCCTGAAGGCCAGCCTTTTGGCTCTGACCTTTTCTGCTACTGTATTTGAGAACCAAAGTGGTTTCCTTCTTTTGCACTTCCTTTTCTGTCTAACACAATGGGATGTTGCTTCAAGTATTGCATCCTTAATGCTTGCCCACTTTGCCTGTACCCCCTCACTTGCATTTCTTTTTGCCAGGGCTAGCTTAACTCTGTTGGCAATCTTATCAAAGTCAGCTCCACTGAAGTCCCATATTTTTGCCTAGGAATGGGATGATTTAGATGTAGCAGCCAAATTGAACCATACCATGTGATGGTCACTGGCCCCCAGGTGACCTTCTACCTGGAGATCTGTGATCCCTTCCCTGTTAGTCAGTACTAGATCTAGGATAGCCCTGTCTCTTGTGGGTTGTTATACCAGTTGTTTGAGGCCCTCCCCCTGCAGGGAATCCACTGTGTGTCTAGTTCTGGCAGATGTTCCTGCTGGTATTGACCAATCTGTATCCAGCATGTTGAAGTCTCCCATTATCAGAACCTCCCCTTTAGCTGTCATGTGTTGTATATCTTCTAACAGTTATGTATCTATGTTCCCCCCCCCGGTCTGGGGGCCAGTAGACAACCCCAGTTCTTATGGCTGTCCCATTTCCTGTTTCCAGGGTGACCCACAGTTCTTCTGGCTCCTTATGTGTATTCTGAATTTTTGTAGCTTTGATATTTTCATTGACATACAGGGCCACACCTCCCCCCCTTTTTGCACCTCGGTCTCTTCTGAACAATACATAGCCAGGTACTGAAGTCTCCCAAGTGTGGTTACTGGTAAACCACATCTCACTAATTGCTACTATGTCTAGTTTAGCCTCTGACATTATTGCCTGCAGGTCTGGGATCTTATTTCCCAAGCTGTGAGCATGTGTGTACATTATTTTCCATTGGCCAGATTTCAGTGTGTTTGTTGTTGGGTGAGGTTTGGCATTCCCCCTATGTGTTGTATGGGGAGACAAACCTTTTTTCTTACCTGGTGATGCAAATGAAATGCAAATATGCTGAATCCCTGTTTGACCACTAGCTGAGGGGGGAGGGATGTTCTTCCCATTCGACGTATGGGGTGCTGCACCCCTCTCCCCATTTGCTAGTTTAAATATTCTGCAAAGACGTCAAACTTCTTCCCCAATGCACTGACTCCCTCCTTAGTCAGATGCAGTCCATCAAATTTAAAGAACTTTTGCTCCCAGAACTGTTGCCAGTTCCCTACAAATCTGTGTCCTTTTTCCTGGCACCAGCCCTTGACCCATGTGTTTAGCTCCCCTATCTCCCCTTCTCTGACCTTCCATCCTTCTGCCCCCCTCTCCCAGACCGGCAGGATCTCAGAGAAGGAGATGCCAGATGAAATGGATGATAGTTTGTCATGCAGCCTGGTCAGGTGTTCCTTGGTCTCCACAACTGACCAGCTGGTGAGATCATTAGTCCCTATGTGTACTAGGACATCAATGTTTTCTCCTGCTTTGTGAACAATTTTAGCAATGCGGTCAGTGTCTCTCCATGCTGATATACCTGGGAGACATCTGACCATTACCCCTGGCTGAAGATGGGTATCAACTCCCCGAATCATGGAGTCTCCTA
Organism: Neoceratodus forsteri; assembly: GCA_016271365.2. NCBI lineage: Eukaryota > Metazoa > Chordata > Ceratodontiformes > Ceratodontidae > Neoceratodus > Neoceratodus forsteri. The sequence goes on from CM028131.1 coordinate 14,820,023, forward strand.
TGATCAGAAGTTTTTTGGATTTCCTTTTTGCTTTTTTTGTTTTGGTTCCTGATTTGGGTGAGTTTTGTTGTGCTAGCTCCTGTGCCGCAGTGTCCTACTCTGCACTGTCTTCTGCCTCTGTTTGATTTCAGAGATAGAGGCAGATACCTGTTTGTAGTGTTTATATGGTTTTTGGAGGTAATATGTTGGAGAGCAGAGAGTAATGGGGAACCCGATTTGCCCCTCCTAACCACCTGCCAACCTCCTTGTCCAACTACCCTCTGCAGTTGAGGTTTTTCTTTTGGATGCTGGGGAAATGGTGGGTGGTTCTTATAATGTATTTTCTCTTGAATATGAAATTTGAGGCATGCAATCTCTGCCCATGCTGCCTGGAGCTGAGCCCTAAGATCTCCAATGGCCCAGCATGTAGGACAGTGTCCTAAATCCTGTAAGACTGTCCTTCTGAAAATTGTTCCACAGTACCTACAGTTAATTATATCCATTCCAGATAAGTTGCTGGGTTTATAACCTAGTCAGAGTAATTAGAAGGAAAACAATACAAGTAATGGTTTGATTGTGTTTTGTTTTTGTTTAACTTGTTATAACAAGTTAAATTACTAGTGCCCCTGTAAATGAGGTCATCTTGTGGATGCCCCACTGATCCACCCCTTCCTGCTCTGCCACAGGAAATGTCACAACTGTGGTATCCTATAAAAGGAGTTTAGTGTGGGGTGGTTGGGGATGGGGGTTGGTGGCTGGGCCCTTCCCCTGTCAAAAAAGAACCACAGATGAAAGAACAAGGAGGTAAAAGCAGAAACAATCAGTCAACAACAAATGCAGTAACCCTGAAAGCTTATCCTAATGTTAGATAAAACTGTAAAACCTGTAAAGCACCACCTGTAATAATTTCAGAGAAAATATACGCTGTAAGAAACACTTTGCTACAGAGAAAAATAAAACAATGAAATGTTAGCAACAAACAGTAGCAATCCCTGTGAGTAAAAAATAAAAAAACAACACCACACAGTAAATCTGCTTAGCCAAAATAAGTCTTAATCCTTTTCCCTTGCTCTGGTAAATTTCTCTAATCTGCCTTTCAAGCAGTCTTAGAAAGAAAGAGCTCAGGTGAAGCTAGGTGCCTTGGCCAGCAAACCAAGTTTCCTTGATGAGGAAATCTTGCACCCCTATTTAGTTGGTGAAAATAGAAAAACTTGTCACATAAACCCTAATATCCTGTAGCAAGTTAGCTTAGAGAAAAATAGTTGTCTGGCTTTATTTATAACACCTGTGGGAAGAAAAAGACAGAAACAGGCAATTGGCAGATCATAATTTCCCCTTTCGTATATTCATAAATTTGATCAGCCGAGTTGAATAAGGAGAAATTGCCTCCCAGGAACTTGTCCCTAGTTAGCGGGTAAAGAAATCATACTCCATGTTTGTAACTGGCTGAATCAGATTTATAAAGAGATAGATAGTGCTCCTATTGTGTCTGCCCAATAATACAAATGTATTAGCGATTCACTGGGCCAGATTTTCAAAGCTCCAATGCAAGCTGTGACAATGGCAGCTTGTGCCGAGTGCTATGCGTCCAGGACCCTGCACCCAAATTGACAATGGATAGGGTCCCGGTGCCTAAGTCCTGCAGCTTGCAGCAATAATGGCAGTGCGCCAAGGAGATGGTGCACCCACACAGAATGCCGCAGCAGTCACGGGGCATAAGGGAGGAGAGGTACACCCATGGAAGGGGGCATTGCACTGGCCTATGCCCCCCACCCACCACCACCACCACAATCATGCCCCATACTGCTAGTCAGGTACACAGGAGTACCCTTATTGCCCTCCATACCCCAACCCACACCATCGGTGCCAAACATGTCTTGTGCCCCCGGTGATCCAGTGCCCCTCCAAAAGGTATTGCCCACCACATCTTGTACCCCACTCTGGCATCCGGCACAGCCCTCTCACTCGACCAGTGGTGGCCACAGTATGAACTGGCAGAGTGCATACTGTATACAGTACATGCCCTGCCAGTCCAGTCGGCGGCCAGCCATGGTGGTGTGCAAAGGGCTGTGCTAGTCACCGGAGCAGGGTACAGAATGGGGGAGGAAGTGGGGTGGTTTGCATTACCAACTTGGTGGGGGGTGGAGGCCACTAGATCACCTGGGGGCATTCCTCTGGAGGATGGGGCAGGACACACATAGTGCCACATCCTGGATGACCCTCCCTGGAGATGGCTATGAACCGTTAGACCAGACCTTTGCTGGTCTAAGAGTATTTGGCACTTTGTTCCTGGGGAGGTCTTTCAAATTCGGGACTTGCAGGTGTAGCAGTCTGGGTCTTCCACAAGCCCCCAAGTGCTAGCCACAGCCACTTTCGTGGCAAAAGGCTAGCACTAGCACACTTTGGTGCAAGCAGCCTACAGATTGATGCTAGCCATGGAACAAGGTGCTTGTTGTGTTGAATGTCTCGGTCACAAGCACCTTGCGCCATCCTAAGGGCTTTGAAAATCTGGCCCACTATGTATAGGGGAATTAAAATACCCAGCTCTGGTATTGGAACTTCTGGTGACGTAGCTGGCGGGAATGGCTGCTTAGTTTCCTGCACCGGTAACCAACATTAGCTTTCTGAGAGAATCCGACATCTATCGATCACATCCTATATCCAAAAGATCCAGATAAAGGGGCAAGAAGGGATCGGGAATGGTCCGCACGAAAAGAAGAGGTTTCCAAGTGCAAAAAATGGCTTTGACCAGTACAGCAAGCAGACAACCAGCAGGTCTCAGCCCGGCACCCTCACGCTCAGCTGTGCTTTCTGCATCCGGAGCTGAAGATTCAGGCTCGGACTCTGGCTCAACGAATACGAGGGCAGAATCTAGGAAGATTATTAACTTGCTGCATAAAATTGATGCCAAAGTAACGGACATCCAAAAGGACTTTAAAAAATTGGAGTCCAGAACTACGGCAGTCGAACAGCAGGTAGAGGGGCTGCAGGCTGAACATATGGCATTTGGTAGGTCCCTGGCATTTTTGTACGGAAGGGAGAAAGCGCTGTCAGCCAAAGCTGAAGATGCCGAGGCTCGCTCTAGACGCAACAATATTCGGGTTGTGGGAATCCCAGAAGGAGCGGAGCAGGCAGATATGATCTCCTTCATGGATTGCTGGCTGAAAACGGAGTTACAGATCGAGGAAGAAACTCGATTAGAGATTGAGAGGGCGCACAGAACCCTTGCCCCTAAGCCTAAGCAAGGGGCTCCTCCAAGAGCTATTTTAATTAAATTCCTCAGGTACACTATGAAAGAAAAGGTCCTGCGTCTGGCGTGGGGTAAGAAAGGCCTCAATTTCGACGGAATAAAGGTGTATGTGGATCAGGATTTCCTCCCTACCTTGGCCCAGCGCCAGAGAAAAGTGCTTGGGGTCGTGAAACAACTTAGAGAGAAGGGCTTCAAGGCCCAACTGCGATACCCAGCCAGATTGTGGGTAGACCTACTGGAGGGGCAGAAAACATTTGATACACTCCTCTTGGCCAAGGACTTTCTGTGCTCAAATGATATCCAGATTCCAGATATGAAAGAAGAAATAGCCGAAAAGGAGATTGAGAGATTGCTATGGTCAGCAGTGCCAGGATCAAAGGATAGTACTCGGGCTTACCGGAGAGTGGATACTATTTTGCCTTTGCATGCGGACCTCACCAGATGGATTACCAGAGAGAAACCTTCAATATGAAGGGAGTGAACTTGGGTTAATTGACATTGTTCATATTTCAACCTGGTGTTGCTGGAGGTTATAATTTCTAATATCCCCATTATTTTTCAGAAATTAGCTCCCGGATCAGATGTTGAATACCTAAAGTTGTTTCACTTACCTGCCTATCTGGATCGCCAGATGGCATAATACGTGCAGGCTCTACTTATTATAAATTTTAAACCCTTTTTGGTGGGGGATAAGGAAGCTTGCTGGGCTTTTGGGAGGGGTGGGTCCCTTATGTTTATATTTAATTTTCCCTTTCCCTTTCGAGACTTGGATCTGTTTTCCCACCCTGGCATTTTATGGATCCTTCAGGTTCCACACCAGAGGGGACGAACATGGCGAGTCCGTATTATAGTTCAGCATTCTAATGGCTGGTGAAGGGGCCCTTTTCTTTTGTCCCACTTGGGAAGACGGATATGATTTTTAGTCGGACCATCTCGAGTCCGATAGTTTGAGTTCCCCTGTGGGACATAGGCCCTCCAGATTTCTCGGCTCGGTTCCCGTTCTTCCAGCAGGATCATCGTGGAATCGGAGCACGCTTTCCTCCAAATCTGAGGAGAAATCTCCGAGTAGGCAGTTGAATTCTTCCTGAGGTGGGTTAGGATGGGTTTGCTTAGGGAATCACCAAAATACACTGACTCTCTTTATTTGAGTCATGAAGCAGGGCTGAAAGGTTTAAAGGCCAGAGGATATGGTCGTATTCTCCCCTTGGCTCCATTCGTGGATAAAAGGATGAAGGGAGATTGGAAGGGGTCATATGGGATTCTTATGATTTGGGGTTTGGCCATTATACCACTGGGTGACCACCCAATACAAAGGTTGGATCCCCCCCTTTTTTTTTCCCCTCTTCCTCACCCCCCACCTACCAAATTTTGGTTACAATGGATTCTCTTTTCATGGAAAATACTACTTTTTTCTTAAATATGTTGGTACCTTGAGGGGTAAGCTGGATATCTCTACCCCTCCCGGAAAGATCCACACTTAAGATCCATTGAGGGCGCAGGCGGGTAATACCCCAGGGCTCTGGGGCTATTTCCGTCCCTTTCACTCCTGATGAAGTGTTGTTCCCTTAACGGGGTTTGGCAGATCTACACCTCCTTAATCCTTGCCGGGCACCTGTTAGGCTGTTGAAGAACGGCTTGGATGGGAGCCATGGCTAACAATAACAATTCTGGCATAGACCTGTTGTCAATGCCGTCCCGCACTGGAGGCTTGTTGTTTACTCTCCATGGTGGGATACTGCAGATTTCTGGACCAAGTATTGGTCTAAAAAGTTTTGTCTATTACTATGTCATCTTTCTTTCTTCTATCACTCTCTCTCTTTTTATGTTTTGGGGAGGATGCCTCGGGACACTAATCAGTGTCACAAATATATAAATAGAAATAGGATGCTTATAAATTGTTATTATTATTGTAGATTAATAATATGTCTGATATGATAATATGCTCACTAAATGTTAAGGGCATTAATAATGTCATTAAGAGAGCTAAGGTATTAACTGAATTTAAAAGAGAAAAATGTGATATTGCTTGCTTGCAAAAGACCAGGTTAACCAGGGGAGAGCATATGAAACTGCGAAGGGATTGGGTGGGATCGGTGTGTTCTGATGAGCACCCTCATTCTAAAAAAGGAGGAGTGGCCATATTGTTCCGCAGAGGTCTTCCATTCCAAATTCACTCAGTCAACAATTCGGCTACAGGTCATCAGTTGGTTGTCACTGGGAATTACAAGGGCCAAACCTTGCATTTAGTCAGGGTCTACGCTCCTACCCCACCCTCCGGAGAGTTCCTACAATCCCTATTTAATGCAGTTGCAAAGTTACCACTGGGACAAATTATTTTGATGGGGGACTGGAATTGCGTAGAAGATGTCAACTTGGATAGGAGCTCAACTAAAGCCCCTAACTCTAAATCATGCTCCAAGTTGCTTTGTAGTTTGCTTGCAGAGGCCGGGGTAACAGACCCCTGGAGACAATCTAATCCCTCAGTTAAGAACTTTACCTTTTACTCACAGGCCTCAAAGATGTATTCTAGGCTGGATAGATTTTACACACACAGAAGCGATTTGCATATTTTTAAAGATATATCCATCCTCCCGATCACGATTTCAGATCATGCCATGGTTAAGGCCAAACTTCATTAGGGAATGTTGAAGGGGAAGGGTATCTGGAGGTTTGATCCTGGACTTCTAATGATAAAAATATGTCATTCTAACTAAAAGTCATCCAGTGTTATTTAGCAGATAATACAGAGGCTCTCTCCAAACCTAAATATATTTGGGATGCTTTAAAGGCAGTGGTGAGGGGTCATACAATTTCCTATTCCTCCTATAAGTATAAGCAATATCAAGCCCGTGTTAGTGAGGTGCTCAAAGAAATTGCCACCCTCGAAACATTACATAAACACACAGGATCTAAATCCACTCTTAAGAAACTATTAGAATCCAGGAATACTTATAATGATTTGTTGCAGAGACGGGTGGAAAATTCTCTTAGATATATAGGGCAACATTATTACGAGAGGGGAGAGAGGGCGGGTAAATTACTTGCTTTAAGGCTTCGGAAACAGGCTGCTGATAGATATGTAGCTAAGGTTAGTAGGGACCCCCGGAAATTCCCCTTATAAGAGTCTGCCGGGAGAGATCACCCAAGAATTTGCGGAATTTTATAAACAACTTTATTCAAATGATGAAACACAAGAACATAGGGAGAAAATCCAGAAATTTTTACGAGGGTTGGAAATGCCGGTCCTGTCAGAAACCCAGAGAGAGGCACTTGAGGCTCCCTTTACCATGGAAGAGATTGGGGCGGCCATTAAAACTCTGCAATCCGGCAAGACCCCTGGTCCAGATGGATTCACTTCAGAATTCTATAAAGGATTTTCCAACCTTTTATCCCCACTTCTTGCCAGAATCCGTAATGTGGTGCAGGAACCGGAATCCCTGCTGGACTCATGGGGGGAGGCCCTGGTTTCAGTTTTACCCAAACCAGGTAAAGACCACTCATCTTGTGCTGGATATAGACCCATTTCACTGCTTAACCAGGACGCCAAAATATTTACTAAAATAATCAATCTACGACTACAAAAAGTGGTCCCATTCCTGGTCCACCCAGACCAGACTGGGTTTATACCTGATAGACACATACAAGATAATTTTAGGTTATTACTAAATGTGATTGCCTCAGCTCAACACCCACTAAATTCATCACTTTCGGCTGTATTAGCACTGGATGCTGAAAAAGCATTTGATCACTTAAACTGGCAATATCTAGACTTAGTAATGGGAGGCTTTGGGTTTGGAGATAAATTTCGTAAATGGATTTCCAATTTATATTCCAGGCCTAGAGCCAGTGTCCGGGTGAATGGGATGATCTCCAACCAATTTGATATACAGAGGGGCACTAGGCAAGGTTTCCCCCTCTCCCCTCTCCTATTTGCCCTTAGTTTAGAACCTCTGGCCCTGTATATTAGGCAATCTGATCTTTTTACAGGCCTCCAGGTTAGGGGTGTAGAAGTCAAGATTTCATTATATGCAGATGATACTCTGTTATATGTTTCAGACCCATTAATAGCAATTCCCAGAATTCTTACCTTTCTTAAGGAGTTTGGATCTATTTCAGGTTATAAAATTAACCCAGATAAATCAGAGCTGTTCCCTCTGGGGGGCGTTTGGGGCCATCCTTTACCTGAGATACAACAAGTCAAGTGGTGTAGGTCTGGGTTTAGATACTTAGGGGTGTGGATTCCTAGGGATTTTCAAACCCTATACTCTACAAATCACTTGAAAATATTCCAAGAGATTAGAGAGGACTGTAACAGATAGCGAGAGCTCCCCCTTTCATTTTCCGGGAGAAGGGAAACAATACGTATGAATATTCTTCCATGTTTACTGTTTATTTTGAGCGCCATCCCATATAAGCCCCTGAGAAGCTTTTGGCAGGACTTAAGATCCACTCTTTCTAAATTTCTGTGGTTAGAAAAGAAGCCACGGGTAAGGTAGAGGACCATGGTGGCCCCTAGGCAGAATGGTGGCTTCGGGATACCCGATATTCAGAAATATTTCTGGGCCTCCCAGTTGCAGACCTTGGTAGCCCTGGACCGTGTTCCTCCACCAAAATGGGACCAGATTGAGGAGGCTGATCTTCCCGTGGGAAAGGCCAGGGACTTAATACATTTAGATTCCCCTAGACTGAGATTGCTGGAGTTTAGGAACCCCCTTATAAGAGTTCTTCCCCAAGTTTGGAGGGATATACAACTTAAGCTGGGTATCAGTTTAAAGCTTAACCCAAATACAACCATATTAAGTTGTTTAGATTTTGGACCACATAATTGGGATCTGGGTTTTCAACAATGGGAAAGGGTGGGCCTTTCCAGTTTAGGTCAACTCTTTGAGCAAAACTCAATTAAAACCTTTCAGCAATTAAGAATAGAATTCAGTTTACAACAAAAGGATTTTTTTCGATATCTTCAGTTAAGGCACTACATTCAAGCAAATGTACACGCGATTGAATTTAACACAGATCCCTTAAGCAATCCAGTGCGTTCAATCTTATCCTCCCTAATTAAATTCCCACATCAAAAAAGTATGATCTCTAAATTAGTAAAAGCGATGTACAATACGGAGACAGACCCAGTACAGAGCATCAAAGAGGTGTGGCATAGAGACTGCAATTATTGTTTCACTGAGACAGACTGGTCTCAAATTTGGAGAGCAGTACAAACCACCACTTCATCCCTGCACTGGCAGGAATTTCGTTGGAAATTTATTATGAGATTTTTCAGGGTCCCAGTGGTAACTAAGCATTTCGGACTGCATTACTCTGTCCGTTGTTGGAGAAATTGTCAGCAGGTTGGTACATATTTCCATATTTACTGGGAATGTGATATTGTGCAGGAATTCTGGAGGGAAATAAGATGCATTTGAGTTGATTTTTGAGACCAGCTTGCCAGATCTCCCAAAATACTGGTTGCTGGGTTTGTGTCCTCCCCCTTTGTCATCAAGATCTTCCCGTCTATTATTTGGGATCCTAGTAACGGCAGCATATAAGTCTATCAACCTGCGGTGGCTGACTCCTGACAAGCCTACTCTCTCCTCCTGGTTTAGAATTTGTACCAAGATTCTAGATATGGAGTATTTAACAGCCAAATTAAGATTCTCCATGGAGAAATTTAACGATAAATGGTATCCCTTTATGCAATTCATGGCTCTCCGGGAAAAGATACCTGTATTAGAAATTATAACAAGATATACATGATGCTGTCTTTTTACCCTGGTTTAGAAAGATGGATTGTGGGACAGTGTTGGGAGGCCCCATTACATTAAAGAGGCATCATATACATAGTAATGGATTTGGACCATTGTCCCCTTTTATAGGGAGTTTGTTATACTTGTGGATAACTAGGATGATGTGTTTGGGTTGACCCCCCTTTTTTTGGAGGAAGACCCTACTATCAATTGTTAATTAAATGCTTAAAGTTATGATAGTATACATTTATGTTGGACATGTAAAGGATCAAGTTCTTGGTTGTCCTTTTTTTTTTCCTATCTCTCCTATTTAGTTCTTTATAGAATAAGGAGGCGTTCTCTCCCCTTGGGACTTCTCCCTTTTCTTCTTCTTTTTTCTTTTTCTCATCCTGTCCACTCCCTTTTGTTCAGCTTGAAATCTCTCTTCTTTCCTTGGTTTCTCTCCTTTGTTTTTAAATATAGATTTCTGTGCATATGGGTAGGAATGGACTTATGTCTATTTGTTAATGCATGGATTTAATTGTAAGAGTAAAGGGAAATGAAAAGCTCTTCAATAAACGTCAATTTCCCCAAAAAAAAAATACCCAGCTCTATTTAACAAGCAAATTCTCTGGCCAACAATTAGTATTTCCACAGTGTGAGTAAGGTTTATAGCCCACTTCTCCCTCTTATCATCAACGACCCAGACTCCTTTAAGTTAGAAACAAAAGATCTTAGCTTGCTTAAGAAATAAGTACCTATACATCCTCTTGCCACTCAGCAACATCTCCTCATCTCTAGAGTACCTGGGGGTATGACCAAAATCACATTCATGGTCTGGAGCCAAAATAACAAAGCAATTACAAACAGTAGAAAAAGAAAGGCACTTTTAATGAGTCTCGAGCCAAAATGGTGAGCTACCAATAAACCCTAAGAAAATGAAATTTGTATCTAGATAAACCTAGGAGGGAGCTTGACTTAGACATTTTAAAGCGTGCAACCATAGACTGCATGTGAAAAAACAAAATTACCCCCCAAAAAATTTAAATTGAGCATTGTCAGGTTTAAAAAAATATCAACTGTTAAGTTTCGATAAAATGTAAACTCCTCAAACTAGAGGTTATCAGTCTGGGCAAATAAAAAACACTCAACTGCGGGTATGTACTCCTATCAATGCAAGCCACAGTAAATGAAAAGTTACCCAGATATTTTCAGTTTACTAGTCATATCAAAATCAGGGCTCTCTATAGCCTATGAGGACACAATAAAGATAATTAAGATATGCTTTTTTTCCTTTTCCTTTTTTTAAACCCACTGTTCTTAACATAATAAGGACTACTAGAATATTTTAAAGTAGAAAGATAAATCTATTTAAAGACAAAGACTAAATCTTTTTACTGCCTGTTCTAGAAAGACCGTTGGGACTTATAGGAGAAAACTTAAAGCAGTACCCCCTTACAGAAACCAGATAGCATCAAGTGATATACATTATTAATTAACCAGAAAATGAAATAGCATAAATGTTGCACCGGCATTCAGTCCCACATATATAAAGGTCCTAAGGATCAAAAAATGGATGGAACACCTTTTCACACATTAGAGGGTATGACACGGCAGTCGCCGTATTCAAAGTGAACAGAAAATACATTCCTCAAGTCCAATGTCATTAGATATCCAGTAGTAAGAGTCTCTACACCAATGAGCAACAAATTGTAGTTCTAAATTATAGAAAATAGAAGGTTTACATTAAATATGCCAGCTTTAAGACATTAGGAATTCTCAGCCTTTCTTAAATAGATCGGGTAGCACGGTCTCTGGCTGAGACTGAGCTTGTCTGGCTGTTTCAAAAGCAAAAGATTTATTGTCCCATTGAATAACTAACTTCACTGGATACAGCATACTAAATTTTATTCCTGCTGGGATTAGCTTGTTCGCAGCTGGAGTAAAGGATCTTCTTTTCTGTCTTACCTCCTGTGGTAGGTCTTGAGACACGTGAATCCTGGTCCCATCCCAAGACAGGTTTCTTGAATCCTTGGCTGATTTTAAAATGTGAACCCTGTCCAAGTAATTTAAAAATCTTATAATAAAAGGTCTGGGTGATTGCTTTTATCTGGAGGGGGTCTTATGGCTCTATGTGCCCTTTCTATTACATAAGAGGTGTTGTTCAGAGATTTTCCTGCAATATTTTTGCATACAACTTGTGTGAAGTGAATTTGGTTGGCTCCTTCAGAAGACTCTGGAAGGTTAATAGATCACTATACTATTTCACCGTGCTCTACCTTCCTGATCCTCAGGGTTTGATTCAAGAGTTTTAATTTTGTGTCTGACTGCTGGTAAATCCAGATCAATCTTTGCCTTTCAGTCCTCCAAGGACGAGAGTCTTACTTCTGTGTCAGAGATTTGAACAGATATTTTATCCATCTTCTCCCGCATAGTTTTTAAGTCATCCACAAGTTGATTTATAGCTTGTTTAAGATCTTGCATTTTGGCAAAGAAGGTTTCTTCAGTTAGAACAGTGCTGGAATTTGCCTTCACCAAACTTCTTTCTGGGACCTGCTTCGATTTTTTTGGCACCACCCACCCAATCTGGTGTTGACAATGGGATATGTTTAATGGGGTTACTCATATCAATATAAATAAATAAATATCAATATCCATTTTAACAGAAAAACCCACTGCTGGTTGCCTGTATGAAGGTTCAACAGTGATCCGGGTGCTATAAGAATGGGAAAGGCTGTCAGAATTACTACTTTGGTGAGTAAAAGAAAAAATTATTTTAGGGTTGTAACACAGAGCTTTGCAGGATGTGTCTTACCCACATAGACTCATCACCAGAAGTCCAGGATCTCATTTTCCAGTGCAGAAAATCTCTTGAGAGAAATGGACCAAAGGCAATCAGGCACCCTGCCTCATTTAGCACCAGTTCCTTTCACTTTATCCATTTTTGCTTTGATTACTCCTTAGAAAGTCATGTGTTTTCCTCTTCTCCCCATCATAGCCTCTGGGACCATGTCTATGAAATTAGCCTTAGTTGTTTCATGCCCAGTCTGTTCTTATTGACCACTCCGATCACGTTCAGCATTTATGATACAACAGTTTGTTGACTCCTTTTTGTCCTCATTTAATAGATTCCTCACCTTACTTGTATGTGTTTCTTACAAATGGATTTGTTTTAGTCTGGTTAGTTCCACTTTTAAGGAAACTATTTATCTTTCCTTCCCTACTATGTACTTGTGCTTGCTACAAATAAATGAACATTTTCCCCCCCTTACCCATTGCTTGTATACATACAACAGCTTTTACATAATTCTATATTTGTGGAGAAGTTGGTTAGTGAAAGCAGTCTGTATTATATTGGTCACAACTAAATCTAGTACTAACTTACTTTTAATATGTATAAAAAAAACTGCCTTTCCTGTGTAACAGAAGCAGGCACTGCCTCTGCCAGTGTCACCTCTGCCCAGTTCTTGCTCTCACTTACACAAGCAGTTAAATTTAATCTTACAAATCCAGAAGCATGTGACCATTGGCTTGTGGTTTTGCTGTGGGTCCTACAATTCTGAATTAAACTTAGAAATCAAAATAAAAGTGCACTGGGACACTAAAAACATTGGGCAGCTCTTTCATAGTCCTGAATTGTCCTTGCAAAAGCCCTTAAAAGCAGTTTGTGATACTCAGAAACAGGAGAACATCCTTTTCCAGTAGACAATCCTAGGCCACACCACACACACCAATTAGAGTAGAAAAAAAGAATAGAGACAGTGTAGTCACATGGGGACCAGTGGTCACCATATGGTGTGGTTCAATATAAGTACGGTGGCAGAATCATACCACACTTAGTCAAGGGTCTTGGACTTCGAGAAGGCCGACTTTACAAAGATGAAGGAATGTCTCAGGGATGCACTGGTGGGGAGAAGGACTTGGGTGGAGTGGAGGAACATGTGGGTATAATAAAAGGGGCAATAGTGAAAGCAACAAACCTCTGCTTCATGCAAGTAAGCAAGAGGAAAAGAGACTGCTATAGTTCTTAAAAGAGATGGGTGGAAAGGTAAGGGCAAAAATGTTAGCATTCATGATGTACAAGGAGACACAAAGTGAGGAGGATAGGGAGGTGTATCAGGAGAAGCACAGAGATGCAGGGAAAGCAGTCAGGAGTGCAAAGGTGCGAATGGAGGAGAAAATAGCCCAAGCAGTTATGAAGGGGACAAGACATTTTTTGGGTATGTGAGTGAAAGGAGAAAGATCAGGGAAAGGATTGTAAGGCTGAGGAGGGAAGGGTGTGTGTGGGGGGGACCAGGAGAAAGTTAACATCCTGAACAGACATCTTTGTTCAGTGTTCACAGAAGATGGGAAAGGTGAGGAACCACAGAAGGGTGATAGCAGCATCACAGAAAGGGAGGTAGACACTATTCTATTTACAAAGGAGTTAGTACTGAAAGAACTCACAAACCTGCAAGTGGACAAGGCAATGGGGCCAGATGGGATCCATCCATGGATATCAAAGGAGCTCAGAGAGGAGCACGCTGCACCTCTGACTGTCCTGTTCAACCAGTCACTGGAGACAGCAGTGGTTTTGGAGGACTGGAGGAGGCCAGCTGTAGTCCCACTTCACAAAAGTGGTAGCAAGAAGAAGGTTGGCAACTACCGGCCAGTCAGCCTGACCTCAGGAGTGGGGAAATTAATAGAATCTCTATTGAGGTAAAATATTGTGGAATATCTTAAATCCAGTGGCTCTCAGGATCGGATACTGCATGCATTCACAGCAGGGAGGTCATGTCAAAGAAATCTGATACTACAGATTTCTTTGACTGGGTGACCTGTGAAATTGATTAGGAGGAGTGATGAATGTGACCTACCTTGATTTTAATAAGGCCTTTGATACCATTCCACATAGGAGACTCATAAATAAGCTGGGTAGCCTGGAAGTGGGTCCATAGGTGGTGAACTGGGTAAGGAATTGGTTTTAGATGGGAGACAGAGGGTGATGGTAAAAAGAGTTCATTTTGAGGAAGGGAGTGTGATCAGTGGAGTGCCACAAGGGTACTGGGACCGCACATCTGGTGATGTCTTCACCCCGTCACTGCTTCTGCCTAGAGCTCCTCCACTTATACTCCCAGAAATCCTCCTGAACAGCACTAATACTGATTAGAAACTACAGAAATGGCATTGGGGATAGCTGGACGATGAAGGCCCAACAGATCACGGTCAAATAAAGATAGGGATAAGCAGGATGGCGATAGATTTTCCCAACCAAGACTCCACCAATTGGAACACATCACCAGTGAGCAGTGTAGTCATGGAGCTAGACACTAATCAAGAGAGCTAGACACTAATCAAGAGAGCAAGCGCCTATCCAGGTCTCAATTCAAGACTCTGCTTACAGAAATAAAAGCCTTCAGAGCAGAAAATAGAAAATAATTTTAAACCCTGCAAACCAGACTGCAGACTGTGGAAGAAAAGTTGGAAGCCTCAGAAGCACGAATGGGAGAAACTGGAGAGAAGACCCTGAAGCTACACAGCTATCAATTTCCTCATTGATAATCAGGAGGCTATGCAGGAGAAATTACTTGGCCTTGAGGCATTCTTGTGGCAAGGAAATCTTTGTATCTATGGTGTCCCTAAGGGCACTGAACCTGGAAAAATGGACAAATTTCTCAAAGACCTACTGCGAGACATACCTGAACTACCTCCAATGTTTAAATTTTGCATTGAATGGGCACAACAGGCATTAATACAGTGTTTAAATGACCCGAAAGGGAGGTAAAAGATGAAGAGCAGTGGTCCTAGTACCAAAAAGCTTGACATTTAAAATGATGGAGTACCACATAGACCCCGAGGGTAGACTCATAATTGCGGCTGGACTCCTCGAGGGACAAATGATAACCATAGTCTCCCTTTACATACTCCCAGGAGCAAAGGCAGAGGTGGTCAAGGAGCTCTTTAGGAAAATCACAGAATTTTACAAAGGGGTTCTGGTTATTGGTGGGGGGACCACAATCAAATCTTTTCACACCTAGACACTTCCAGCTCACAGGTTCCTAAAAAAACGTTGCCCAGAGAACAGCTTATAGTTATTTCCTGAAAGCCCAGTGGGAAGATGTGTGGCATGCAACACACCAGAACAAGCGGGAATATACACACTATTCTGCACCACACAAAATATACACACGAATAATGTCAATGTCAATGTCAATTTTATTTAAAAGGACGCCCAATCCCAAAGGCTCTGGGCGCCACACAAAACTGTACAGTATGTCATACCGTATACATTTCATTAAAATAACATACATATAAAATTAACTCTCCAAAAAGCCTGCATAAATAAACAGGTCTTCAGATGGCTGTTAAAGGCCTCTATAGTGGGGGCCTCTCTCACTTCCAGCGGCAGCGAGTTCCAGAGAGCTGGAGCAGCAACTCCAAATGATCAATCCTCAGCTGATTTCAACCTCGCTCTCGGAACTTTGAGGAGGCCACCATTAGAGGAGCGGAGATCCTGGACAGAGGTGGACAGTACCAAGAGATCAGAAAGGTAACCAGGGCCCTGTCCATGTAGGGTCTTATAGGTGAGAAAACCCACCTTGAACAATACTCTCCACCTGACAGGCAGCCAGTGCAATTCGCGCAATACCAGAGTGATATGACAGAACTTACTTTGTCCAGTCAAAAGCCGGGCAGCAGCATTTTGCACTAGCTGCAGTCTGCAAAGAGAAGTTCCAGAGACCCCGAGATAGAGGGCATTACAGTAGTCAAGCCTAGAAGTGACTAAGGCATGTACCAAAGTAGGGAGGTCCAGAGCCGGAACAAGGGGCTTAATCCTGGCGATATTTCTCAGATGAAAAAAACAGGAATGAACCACAGAGTATACTTGAGCCTCCATGGACAGATTCCTGTCAAAGATCACACCAAGATTTCGCACCCATAGGGAGGCCATCAATGACACTGCTCCTAGCACAATGCCGGTCGCAGAATCAGAGGCCATCCCATCACAAGCTCTATTCGACTCCACTACTAGTACCTCAGTCTTGTTAGGGTTCAGTCGCAGCCAGCTGGAAGACATCCAGTCATTTATCTCAGCCAGACAGATATTTATCACATCCACTACATTTGATGTTCCTGGGGCAAAGGAAAGGTATAGTTGAGTGTCATCAGCATAGCAATGAAAACTCAAACCATACCTCCTAATGATCTCCCCCAGGGGCAGCATATATACTGCGAACAACATTGGGGCCAATACCAAACCCTGAGGGACTCCACACGAAAGGAGGTAGGGTGCGGATGAGAAATTACCCATCACAACCCGCTGCCTCCTGTTAGTAAGAAATGACTCAAACCATTTGATGACAATACTGGTGAGTCCGCATAACTCCCTCAGGTGGAAAAGCAATACACAATGGTCCACAGTATCAAATGCTGAGGAGAGATCGAGGAGAACAAGAATTGTCTTGTCCCCCCGATCTCTAGCCCTGAGGAGGTCATTTTGCACCCGAACTAATGCAGTTTCAGTGCTATGTCTGGCCCAAAAATCTGACTGGAAGGGATCATACAACTCGTGGGTCATGAGATGTTCCCTCAACTGAAGTGATACCACCTTCTCAACAACCTTTCCCAGAAATGGAAGATTGGAGATAGGATGGTAATTTGCCCTAATCTCCGGGTCCAGAGAAGCTTTCTTTAAAAGGGGTCTCACCAGAGCCTCCTTCAAGGCATCTGGAAAGACACCCTGACTCAGGGAGCACCGGACAATCAGGGCAAACACTGGGCTAACAGTGTCAA
This sequence comes from Neoceratodus forsteri, assembly GCA_016271365.2. Lineage (NCBI taxonomy): Eukaryota > Metazoa > Chordata > Ceratodontiformes > Ceratodontidae > Neoceratodus > Neoceratodus forsteri. The sequence continues at coordinate 14,836,745 of CM028131.1, forward strand.
TGCACCTCATCAAGAAGCGCGTTGGCACGGGATCCAGTTCACAAAAGGTATACCTCAAGTTGGCCGCTATCTCAATGACCTCATGAACCTCCACTGGCCTAAACTCCCCCCACCTAGAGAGAGTGCTCTTAGAACACAACTGACGACTACTGACAGCAATGATATTACTGGCTGAGGAGACCTCCCGCCGGATCACAGACACCCTGTCTGAGAAAAAACGAGCTAATTCCTCACAATTCTCATTCGAGGAAACTCTTCTGGGCTGAAGACAGAGTGGATGAAGAAGTCTATCAACAGTCCGGAAGAGTGAGGCTGGTCGGCTTCTCCCAGCAGCAATCTCCCAAGACAAAAATATTGTCTTCTTTTGGTTGATTGCCTCCTGATATGCGCAATAATGCGCACACAGGACCAGTTTGTCAGCCCCCCAGACAGGATTTCCTCCAGCGACGCTCTAATCTCTGACCCAGCTTCTTCATTTCCCTGAGATCACTATCATACCAAGGTGACCTCAGGTAAGAAGTTCTGGGTCATACATGGACAGGTGCAAGGGAGTCAATGGCGTCAGATAGCACCTCATTATAGGCATCTACCCCGGCGTCAACTGCTCCGACGCATGCATCACCCACCCTTGATAGATCAACTGCCGCCAAATAACCCTTAGGGGTCAGATCTTTTAATGGGCGGCAGCGAAATATCTCAGAAGGGGAAGAATTCATGATGGGAGCACTAAACATGAACTTCACCATGCAGTGATCAGACCAAGCTACTCGATTAACATCAAGATTAGCGATCTCAAGTCCCAGTGAGAACACCAGGTCCAATGTGTGGCCATCCAAATAGACTATATTCACATATCCAAAGAGCACATGTAGAGTGGAAGACAGTGCTGCCAAATCCCCTCAGCTCTGTCAAACCATGCACAGCTGTATCTTGACCTGGATTGGGAGAGGGATCCTTTTGAAACTTTATGGAGACTTAATTATCTTTTGACCAGAAAAGATTTAACAGAAATGGTTGTGGAGAGAATCACAGAAATTGTGCAGGAGAATCAAACAGCAGACATTCCGATTCATACCCTTTGGGACACACTTAAAACTGTCCTAAGAGGTGGCATCATTAAATATGCCTCACATCATGAAAAGCATCAACAAGCAAGACTGGATCATGTACACCAGCAGCTTAAAGACCTACATGCCCACTTTGCTTCTAGAGATCTAGGTGCCCTCCCCTTGTTACAAACCACAAGGGAGCAAATACAAAAGATTTTAGATATCCAGACCGAGAAGGCTCTACAGCTCTTTAAACAGAAATATTATGATGGAGGTCCTAGAGCCTCAAAATTGTTAGTGTACAGGCTGAGACAAAAATATGGACAATCTAACATTACTCAGATCAGAGATCCAGAGTCGTGAAAAAAGTTAAAACACCCTTGCAAGTCAAACAGGCGTTTCAGAAATTCTATAGGGCCCTCTATACTCCAGACCATAAAATAGATCTAGATGGAGAGTGGGCTTTTATCTCAGGGCTGGGCCTTCCTACCCTCACTCCAGACCAACAACAGGCACTGGAGCTTCCAATCTCAGAAAGGGAATTGGCCAGTGTAATTGCTGACCTGAAATCATTTAAGAGCCCTGGACCAGACGGTTACACTGGGGAATTTTAAAAAATGTTCAGGAAATGAGTCATCCCTATACTACTGAAGACATGTAATGGGGTCCAGGGGGGTGAGAAAGTGCCAGACACCTGGAGATATGCCTGTATCTCAAGCATCCTGAAGCCGGGGAAGGATGGCGCATCATGTGCATCACAACACCCTATTTCAGTTCTCAACATCGATTGTAAATTATTTGCCTCAATTCTGGCTAAGAGACTGGAGGCTGTACTGCCCACACTAGTAAACTTAGATCAGACAGGCTTCGTAACTAGAAGACAGACACAGGATGATTTGAAAAGGGCACTGCACATGTTGCGCCATGCGGCTCGGTTGGGAGCTCCTTTCCTTCTGCTGAGTCTTGATGCCAAGAAGGCATTCAACCAGATCGCGTGGCACTCCCTGGGTGCTGTCCTGGACAGCATGGGAATGATACAGGGATTTACCAGAATTATCTCTGGTATATTTTAAAATCCTGGGACATTCGTGAAGATAAACAGATCTGTCTCTTCCCTGATCTCACTCAGAAAGGGTGCTGGATGGGTGCCCTCTGTTGCCCCTGCTGCTTGCCCTATATCAAGAGCCCCTGGCACAGACCATAAGACAAAATGAGATGTTAAAAGGGCTCTAAGCAGGAGGGGAGGAACACAAACTAGCATTATATGCTGACAACCTATAAATATATATGACAGACCCAGAACAGTCCCTGGAACCTCTGTGGGATCTCGTGGGGGCGTTTGGTAAAATGGCAGGCTACAAATTAAATGTATCAAAAACAGAGGTACTGGAAATAAACTTTGATCCCTCCATACATAAGATAGCTAAGAATCCCTTCAAATGGAACTTGAACCACATAAAGTATTTGGGCATTCAAATAGGGAGAAACACACGGAACTTTATGATCTGAATTATAAACCCCTACTAACTAAGATTTCCAGAGATTTAGAGAGGTGGCAGATACTGCCCCTGACCCTAATACAGAGAATCGAGGCAGTAAGATTGGTGATTCTTCCACGACTATTACACTTAGCACAGACTATCCCTATACAGGTCCCACAGGAACACTTTAGGACTTTGAATAAAAAAATCTCAAACTATATTTGGATCTATCAAAAGCCAGATTAGATATTCCATGTTACAACTTTCCAAAAAACAGGAAGGTCTTGCCCTTCCACACTGACGTTATTACTGCTCAGCAGCTCTGTTTAGAACAGTGCTGTATTAGCTACATCATGACTATGAAGCTAAACTGAGAACTTTAGAAAAATGGGGAGTCACGTGATGCAAGCTCTGTGAGTGCAGCCTGACCGATCAGCTCCAGCCTCCTACCTCATTAAAACCTCTGATTCTAAATAACTTAAAAGATTTACGATCTTAATTTAATTCGGAGGACTCCACTAAGGTTTCCGATATACTCCGGAGCTGCGCTGGGTGTAAATGGATGCCAAAATGAAGAAGAATACACCCAGGCATACCCCGCCGGTCTCTCCTGCTAAGGCCCTGCCGGGGTGCCTGGGTGTCCATGTCAGCTAAGGCCTGTGGCGAGCACTAACCCAGAGGACAAACCCTGACTCTGGCACAATTCCTCGCAGAGTTTAAGCCCTTCCACACCGAATTGTGTATGGTTACGAAGGAATTAAAAGCTGTAACTCAGGCCTTGGAAGATTTGTCCCGACGTACCAGGGACACGGAGGCTAAAGTTTCCTCGCTAGAAAAAAGAATGGCGAAGCAAGAACCGGAGCTCATAAATCTGCGACAGAAGATAAACAGGTTGGAGACAAAGACTGAAGACTTGGAAGGACGGAGTAGAAGGAATAATTTGGTCATTATTGGCCTCCCTGAGAGAGAGGAAGGTGCAGATACGATTCTCTTTGTCCAGAATTTCTTCAAGGAAATAGTAGGCCCTATGCCCTTCGGAGATAAGTTTATAAAAGAACGGGCTCATCGGGCACTGCGTGCGATCCCACCGTCTGGGTCCCCTCCCCGTACCTTAATTGTGCATTTTCTGAATTTCCAAGAACGACAATTTGTTTTTACAAAGGCAAAAGAACTCAAGGTTGTGAACTGGAAGGGGGTCCAGATAAGGATTACACAGGATTTACCACTGACGGTGCACCAAAGAAGAGCAGAATATCATCCAATTGTCTCTAAATTAATACCAGCGGGTATTCGTTTTAGAATGGTTTACCCCTCTAAGCTGCAAGTGTCTCTGTTTGGCCAGTGGTCTTCTTTCAATGATGTCTTGACCGCGAAGAAAGGGTTATCAGCAGCCCTCCCAGAACTTTTCAAATAAATACAAGATCTTTATGGTGGTGATGGGAGGCTAGCCGCTGGACAGTGGTGTTTAACTATTGGCCACCAATCCAAAGACGGGGATCGCGATCTCTTTTTTAAAAAGAAAAAATCCTTTTCGATACGATCCCTTTCTCTTTGGTAAAAGGAGTGCAGTAATATTTTTTGTATTTCGGTAGTTCGTGCAGCAGGAATAGCTCTGCATGGGGAGACATTGTGATGTCGGGATCCCGGGAAGCGCATGAAGGACTGTGGGTGAATATAGTAAGATCCTGATGCAGGGAAGATCTTCTGAATGAAGTTGGAAATGCGAGTCTTGGTTTGACATGTGCATTGGGGCTGGAACAGAGAGAATACGCCTCAGAAGTTAGCAATGCTCCCGGTGACAGTTTCTGGTGTTCCCAGATCATGGATCATAGTTGGCATTTCTTTTTTGGACCTCTGGTGTGTGGGGGATTGCGGGTGCCAATCATCATTCTGTCATCAAATCAGTGCACCCTGTCGGAAGCTCGACTAGAGGACTTTTGTATAAAGTGCCCGGTTGCTGGGCAACTTAAATTTTATCCGGGGAATTGTTGAATGCAGAGAGCATATGCACTGGCTGGTGACTGGACTAAGAGACTGGCTCTTATTATATTATTTTATTTGAATCCATTACTACGGAGGCTCACGCCTTGTGTTTATTTGGAATTACATGTATCATGGGGTCTAACTGCTAGTGGGAGCCTTCTTATATTAATATCTAGTGGCTATTGCTTTCGTTTTTAGTACTTTGATGTTTTGACAGTGCAAAGCGAATTTAATAGGAGTTTCAGTTGTTTCTTTTATATTCATTGTTCGTGGGGTTACTGCCTGGGGTATTCTCTGAACTAGGCTTTGGAGCAAATAGAGGAAATTAGGAGAGGGGGAACATGGTCAACTGAATGAGGGAGAGGAGTCCCGAATTTGAGCGGCTTACAGTGTTGACTTTAGCTCAGTTAGGATAGGTTTAAAGGTATCTTCTGTAATGAATACGGGGGAGTGGGTTTGTTAATATAGGATTGCTAGTTTACATTATTTTTTTGTTTGTTGTGTGGGTGTTTTTGTAGGCATATAGTGGGCTATAAGGAGGTTTTGTTTAGTGTAGGTTAGGTATTCAAGGGTTTTCACAGAGGGGGAGGCTGGCGGGTGGGATCAGAGTGAACGGAGCTGTGGACATCATGGGCCAGAAAGTCGATTTGAGGGATGGGGGGGGGAGTATAGAGTGGACTGGGAGCAGGAAGGGCGGTTGAGGGGTTTTCTAAGTATAGGTCTTAGGATTCTGATGGTTGTTGGGGGTGTTTTTAAGGGGAGGCAGGGACGGGAAGGGGGGTTAGTAGTAGCGGGCTAGAGGGTAAAGGCAATGGAAGATCAGTTCACCCAATGGACTCAGAAGGATGTGGGAATGAGGTGATAGATAAGAAAGTTCGATGGTCTTACATAGATCAATTAGAGAATGGGTAGTATATATGAATTTCTTACATGGAACATCAAAGGAGCCAGGCAAAAAATAAAGAGATACAAAATATTGAAGCATTTACAGCTGCAAGGGGGACAGATAATATGTTTGCAAGAAACACATTTACTCGAAAAGGAATTGAACATGTTTAGATGTCAGTTTATTGGTCAGGTATATGGAGCTGGAAACAGTACAGCTAGTAAGGGGGTAGCGTTGCTAATTCACAGCAGCATTGCTTTTGTGTGTGAGACGCAAATAGTGGATCCTGCGGGCCGATATATTGGTAATAGGGCTTTTAAATTAGACAAGATTAGTGTTGGGTAGTGTATATGGCCCAATGCAGATCACTGGGTTCTTTGTGGATTTATTAAAGGTTCTGGCTCTGTTTTATCATCTTCCAATACTACTGGGCGGTGATTGGAATTTACCATTTATTCCAGATTTGGATAAAGATAGTAGGCGAAATAAGGGTCTATCTCCAGCGCAGAGAGCTATTAGGGACCTGTCAGATAACCTGGGATTATGTGATCCATGGCGGGTGCTGTATCCCTCATGTAGGGAGTATACATTTTCTTCAGAAGTCCATAAGTCTAGATCCCGGATTGATTACTTTCTGATGAGTAGTGGTCTGCTTTCTGGTTTGGTACATAGTAACATTGTTCCGGGGATCTTTTCAGATCATTCTATGGTTAGTTGCTACCTTAATTTGACCCCTAATACTCCCAGGCAGACTATTTGGAAGTTAAATAATCAACTGCTCCGTTCAACGGAGATGAAGGAATATATTGGTCAGAGGATTGAACAGTTTGAGATAGTGAACCGACATTCAACAAATAGAGGGGATATAGTGTGGAGTGCACTAAAGTGTGTATTACGGGGAGAATTTATCCAGTTGGCGGTTGCAAGGAAGAGGAAGAGGAAGAGAGAGGATAGGACTAGACACTTGTTGGTACAAATTAGGGAAATAGAGAGGGGTTTGTCAAGGAATACATCGGAGGAGATTAGGTAGCGGTTAGTTAAATTGCGTCATGAATACGATGGGATTCTGGGGGAAAAAGCTGAGTATGCACTTAACAAAACAAAGGCGTTATATTTGGATCAGGGCGAGAAATCAATTAGGCTCCTGGCCATGCGGTTGAGGGCTGCGGAGGCATCCAGAATTGTCCAAAGTATTACCTCTCGAATAGATGGATCCGTCAAAACCTCACCTACTGAAATTGTCAGGGAATTTGAGGAGTATTATAGGGCTTTATATAGCCCTATGGTTCCTAGACCCAGTAGGGAAGAGGTTGAGGACTATCTTTCCTCTTGTAAGTTGCCCCAGGTGACAGAGGATCAAAGGAGGCAGCTCTCATTACCCATTTCAGATGTGGAGATTCTGGATGCAATCTGAATGCTCTCAAGTGATAAGGCACCGGGTCCAGACGGGTTTTCGCCAAATTTTTATAAATGTTTTGCAACTCTGTTATGTCCTGGTTTACAAAGACTATTTCAGAGTATACTGACTTTGGATGCGGTAGATAATTATTTGTTTGAGGCTTTGATAGTGCTTATTCCAAAAGAAGGAAGGAGTTAGACAAGGTTACAAGCTATAGGCCTATCTCCTTGATTAATTATGATATTAAAATTTTGCGAAGATTCTGCATGACTGCTGGCTAAGGTTATGCCCCAATTAATCCATCATGACCAGGTGGGGTTCATGAATGGCAGGTTGGCTTCAGACCAGCTGCGCAAATTATCTCACATCTTCTCTGTATCCAGGGACAGCAAGCTTCCATGTGGTTTGATGTCGGTGGATGCAGAGAAGGCCTTTGACAGGGTGGACTGGAGGTTTTTATCCACCACCATGGAGAAATTTGGCTTCCCGCTTCAGTTTATTAATCATGTGTTCGCCTTATATAAGGACCCAAGAGCTAAAATATACTGTAATGGTGTATTTTCTAAAAGTTTTTCCCTTCATTCTGGTACTAGGCAAGGGTGTCCCCTGTCACCTCTTTTATTTAATCTATACTTAGAGCCTCTCCTTACTAAAATTAGATTAGATCCCAGGGTTACGGGGATAAAAGTTGGGTCGTAAGAGCTTAAAATCTCTGCATATGCCGACGATATATTGTTACATGTCACCCAACCACGAAGTTCAATCCCAGCAGTGATGGGTATTATTGAGGTATACAGTGGGTTGTCAAATTACAAGATTAATGTGGAGAAAACCCAGATTTTTCCGCTTAATATGAGAGTATACAAATCGGAGGTGATGGCTATGGGTATGCAATGGACCCCGCATACTTTGAGGTATTTGGGCATTTATTTGGTGAGAAATGACTCAAAACTAACGAAACTTAATCTGGACGCCATCAGAAATATTATCAAGCAGGATTTAAAGAGGTGGGTCAGTTTGCCGCTCTCTCTCTGGGGGAGGATTAATATAGTCAAAATGAACATCCTACCCAGGATTTTTTATCCACTTAACATGCTTAATGTTTTTTTGCCCCTTAAATGGTTTAAAGAGTTACACTCGCTTATCTCAGATTTTATTTGAAGGGGAAAATACCCCGTAGGGCTTATTTCAAATTGGCAGCTCCCAGGGAGAGACGGGGCTGAGATTACCACATTTTGGCTTATATTACTGGGCAAGTAATCTTTGTAAACACTTGAGATGGTTAGTAACCACCAATAAACTTGAGTCTTTGCCTTATGTGCCCTCATGGGTTAGGTTGGAAATAGAGGCGATAAAAGAGGCCGGGATAGATCTGATAGCGTTGCTCTACGCTACAATTAAGACACTGCCTCCTAAGTTGGCTGCTACCCCAATAGTGAAGTCCCTGCTTATTCACAAGCAGATAAGTGTTAAGTTAGGTTATATCCCGAATAGGGACAAGCATCAACCAGTTTGTCATAATCCCAATTTCAGGATTGGAGGGAAAATGATAACTGCAGGTTGGCTCCCCCAGCTTAAAGGGTTACGGATAGAAGATGTTATGTTGGATGACCGTGTCCTGCCAATAAGGGAAATAATGGCTAGGTATGAGATAGATCATAAGCAGATCTTTAAGTTATATCAGATCACACACTTATTGGAACAGGTGAGGACCAAATTTAGAAATGGGCATACGAATGGGATTTGGTTTGAGTCGTTGGATCAGATGGTATGGGAACCACATGCAGTCTCCAGGATATATAAGATACTGTTTGAGCAAGTCCTTGTGGACTTTGACTATAAGCCTAGATATTGGATAAGTTGCTTGGGGGAGCAAGAAAGGGACTGGGATAGGGTTTGGAGTCATGTGTATAGATATGTTAAACAAGACGGACTGAGGGTGATGCAGTTTCACTTCCTGAACAATTTATATTGGACCCTTCTAAGCTATGTAAAATAGGCCGTAGATCTGACCAAAACTGTTTCCGGTGCCGTCAGGCAGTAGGGGATTTGTATCACATTTTTTGGGAGTGCCCCCCGATAAAACATTTGTGGACCCAAATCAAACAGAAGGCAGACCCAATGTTGGCTATAGACCAGTATTTTACCCCGGAAATCTGTCTGATAGGGGATTATTCTGATATCAAGTTTAATGAACGTAGATTTTACATGGCTCTGATTTCAAGCTTGCTTAAAAAGGTAGTATTAAGATATTGGATGGAGGATACCTCAATTACTTATGCGGAGTGGTTGCAAGAGATGTTATTTAATTTGAATATGGAGAAATTAGGTGCAGCAAGAAGAAATAGGCTTCAGACGTACGAAAAGATATGGAGCCTGTTTCAAACGCTATACCTTCTCCAATCGAGATCAATTTTAGGAATGTAGCCAAGAGTGGAATAAGGATGAACTGGTCTTCCAGCAGGGTCTCAGTTTTAAGGGAGGGGGGTTGGATAGTTAGGTAGCGGGGGGGAGGAGGGAGAAGGGGGTGGAGGGAGAAGGGGGTTGGGGATATTTTGTCTGATTCATTCATTTTATGTTAATTGTAATGCAAGAACAAAATGTATTTTGTTATGTTTTGTTACACTTGCTGTGTGGATAATCTTAATAAAATTTCGAATTTTAAAAAGAAAAATGGGCAGAAGAACTGTGGGATATGAATGAGATACGCCTGACATACCCACCTAAAATAAAGCCAGACAGCATACCCTATCCTGGTTACCCATGAGGTGGGCACATGAGGAAGGGCATCATCTGTAATGGCTACTCCTTCCTGGCACAATCCCTCACAGTGATGGGAGGGTAGGGCGACCGGATGAGAGGGTGGGTGAACTGGGTGACAGGATGTGGGTACATATACACGCGCACTGGGGGGAGCAAGCACGGCGAGCGTGGGCTGGGAGGGTCAGAGGGGCTGTAGGGGTGGCACTGCAGTAGATGTCTAAGCTGCCTTGTGGTGTCAGGGGTTGGCTAATGGTTGGGGTGGGTGAGGTACTGGGTTCGGGTCCGGGCGCTGGTGTGATTTTATTCCGCCCGGCCCAAACCTTTATTTTTTTAATGCTTTCACCCCATTGACATGCACCCCCCTTGAGTTGAGAATACTTAAGTAGGGGGGTGTGGGAAGCAAAGCCCCCCATGAGGAGGGTGTGGGGGGGTACAGTCCCCCCCACAGAAAGCATTAAAAAACTCTCCTGGCACCATTGTCCTGTGCACCGGGGTCGTCAGAGTGCTGAAAATCTTTTTGGCACTCTGACTGTGTGACAACTGTGATCACCTTTAGGTGTTCACCATTATCACATAGACCCCAATCCTTATACCCTCACCAGTCTTCATTGCTTGCAGTTGGCTCTCTACTTAAAGGGTATGAGGGAGTGGAGACTGCTGCGGTTTTTCGATTCCTCACACAAAACATTTCCTACTCACAAAATTAGATCTGGTGTTCCGTAGATGCGAACGATCAGGACTGCATTTAACATATTAATTTGTAAAACAGGGCAGTGTTATATCCCAGGCAGAGCTGGAACAGTTCAGGTCTTCCTCCCAGGATAGACTTGAATACATTTAGGTCAGAGACTTTATAAGATCTAATGCAAAGGATGGCTGGGTGGAGTCCTCAACCCTCCTATTGATTTAAATGATTAGCCAAACAATAATGGGTAAGGGATCCCTGGAGCATTTAATATCAACCTTGTATGTGGCATTGAGGCAGTCTTTTAGAAGAATCTCTCAAGACAACTTCCCAAGCATGGGAAAAGGACTTGGAAGACAAAATCGCACAAGAACTATTTTTATTTATTAATTTATTTATTTGTTCTAGGATTGCAAATACCTTTGAGCCAAGGCTCTTTTACAAAGGTTCCACATCATTGATACAATTGAGACAATCATAAGCAAAGATAACAGTTTATAAAAGAAAAAAAAGAAAAAACACATAGTCTTATAGATGAAAAAAGAACAATAAGGTGAAACTTTGGGGAGGGGAAAGGGAAAGAAGGAGGGTGAAATCAGGGAGACTAAGTGGATGGGAGAAAAGGGGAGGTAGGTTGGGGGGACAGAGAGAGGAGGGGTTGAAGATGGATAAGAATAGAGGTAGTGCAGCTGGGTGGCATTTGTCATGGGCCAGCAGGGGAGGCGAAGATAGGAGAGGGGGTGCTAGCAAAGTGCAGGAGTAGATGTGGATCCAAAAAGGGTATCTTCAGCTATGGAACCAAAAGACATGTTTAGCCACAACAGTCACAGAGGTTGGAGGCAGTGAGTGTTAGGTGGAGACGAATCTTAAAAGTGCTGAGCAATAGTGAGGATGAGACGTCACTGGGAAGACCATTGTACCAACTAGTGGCCCAGTAAGCAAAGGATCTTTGGCCTTGTGTTGTGCAGCAATGCGGGATTTGCAGAAGCTGAGGTTTCGATCCCCTGGTATGTCGGGTGTGGATTCTCGGTTGTATGAAGGCACTGACTCCAGGGGGGGCAAGGCCCAGCAAGATTTGCTTAGTAGTAATACAAGTTTGGTATTTTATTCGATTGGCAAGATTCAACCATCCAGTTTGAGAACAGAGGTCACAGGTGTGAGCTAGGCATTGGGAGCCAGTGACAAGTTAACAGGCCTTGTTGAGGGTGGTGGATACACGTTTGAGTGCAGTGGTTGTAGCAGAGCCATAAATGATAATGCCATAATCAATGATGGATAAGATGGAGCTCTGGACAGTGACAGTGAGGGCTTTGGGTGTCAGGTGTTTCCTATGATGGAATAGCAGGCCTAGCTGGGAGTTAGCGGCTTTGGCGACATGGTCAATGTGGGCAGTGTAGGAGAGGTGAGGGTCAAGGGTGATCCCAAGGTATTTAAAGTTTTTGACCTGTTCCAGTGCGGCACCTTGTCTGGTGATAATGGAGAGTTGGAAGTGCTTATGTTTATTATGGGAGCTGCTGAAGATCATGGCCTTTGTTATTTTTGATTAAGGATCAGTTGGTGCTTTGTGAGCCAATTCTCAACTGAGGAGAAGCCGAGTTGGAGACTTTCTTGCAATTTCTTCGGGTCCTGGTGTGTGGCAAGGATTACTCCATTGTCAGCATACAGGGTGATATGTGCAGTGCAGGAGTCCGGTAGGGTGTTAAGGAACAGGCTGAAGAGTAGGGGGCCCAGTATTGAACCCTGGGGGACTCCAGAGAGGACAGGTTTGGAATTAGAGTGCACATCTCTAATTTTTACATGCTGGGTGCGGTTTTCAAGATAGCTTTTGAACCAAGAGATTGAATCATTGGAGAGACCAGCATTTTTTAGTTGGCTCAGCAGGAGGGAGTGGTGGACAGTATCAAAGGCTTTGGTCAGGTCGATGAAAATAGCACCAGTTAGTTGTCCATTGTCAAGGGAGCTGTGAATGGAGCTGATGAATTCGAGTAAGGCAGAGGATGTACTATGACCTTTTCTAAAGCCATGTTGCTGTTTACAGAGAATATTATAATTGTCCAGATGCTCGGTAAGTTGGTCTGCTACTATACATTCCAGTGCCTTCGATAGGGGAGGCAGAATGGAGATAGGGCAGAAATTTGCATGGTCAGCCTTATCATCACTTTTGTGAATTGGGGTAACAGTAGCCATTTTCCATTTGTCTGGGAATGTGCTAGAGGAAAGAGAGAGAGATTAAAGATCTTGGTGAGGGGCCCAAGTACCTCGTCAAGCATTAGGGCCAGTAGTTTGAGGTCAAGTGTGTCATTGCTTGTTCTAGATTTGCTGATGGCTTTGGTAATGTAGTTTCAGACATGAAGTTTCTTTAGTGCTTTAAAGTAGAAAGGTGGGTGACAGGTGTGGATGGAGGAGTTGGGGGAGGATGGGAGTTGACACATCTTGGAAGAAGTCGGAGGGGAGAACACTGCTAAGGTCAGTGAAAGCAATGTTAAATGTATGGAACTATGGAATAGACGTCTAAATAAAATCCATTGGGGACTGACTTCCAAGACCTGGAAGGAGTTTTCATGGAAACTGACTGCCATATACTTTAGGCCACCTGCAGTCCAGGAGAAGTACCTTATAGACATAGGAGCAGCCTGCTGGAGGTAATGTGGGCACATCCCAGCCTCACACATTTATATATTCTGGCAGTGCTGAAAATTACCCCCTTCATTATGAATCTGCAAAATGCATTAGGGCAGATCCTGGCCCCATCCTTGAAACTAGTGCCCCTGTTGTATTTTTTCTCTGATTTCCCTCTCAAACGCAGAGACCCTCAAACAAAAAGGTTTCCGGCGATAGCCATTCTGGCGGCCAAGAAGGCCATTACTAAATTATGGTTATCGACTACTTCCCTCCCCCACTCTGTGCCATTGGCAAGATATAATGACACATATACATAAAATGGAAAGAATTACAGCCTTGTTAAATAAAACACAGGACCAATTTGAAATATTTTGGAGGATATGGATGATGTACATTTCTCCTGTCAGATCAGGCTTTGTCCCATGAGTGACTAGGCACCAGATATTGGACATCTGCAGAGCAGGAGCTGGGCTCATGTTAGATTATAAAGCTGTAAACCCTTGGGGCAATCACATTGGCTAGGGATAGAAACACAGTTCCTGAAATGAATTGTACTTTATATGTGAAGTAAACTGTTAATGCACTAATTGACTTGAAAATCCTAGGTATGATCTGTCAAATGTGGATCAACTAAATCTTCTTATTAAGAGCATCAACTGTACAATGTAGCGCATTGTTGTATGTCTGTACTGTATATAGGTTTGTCTTAAAACAAAACAAAAAAAATATGAACAGAAAATATAGTTCTAAAAAAAACAAGGGTACTGGGACAAGTAATTGTTAATGATTTTATTAGTGACATTGAAGATGGGCTAGAAGGGAAAGTATATATTTTTGCAGATGGCATAAAGTTCTGCAATAGGGTAGATACTTTGGGGGTATGGTGGAGAAAATGAATAGAGACATAAGAACACTTAAAGAGTAGTCAAGAGTATAGCAACTAAGTTTCAATGCAAAGAAGTACAAACTCATGCACTTGGGACACAGAAATCAAGGGGCAGAGTATGTGTGTGTGTGTGTGCATAGGGGGGAGGTACCAATGAACACCAGACAGGAAAGAGACATGGGGGTAATCAATCAGATTATCTAAAGGTAGCCAGTGTGACAAAGCAGTTGGGAGAGCTAGTGAGAAGATAGGATGCATAGGGAGGGGAATCATCAGTGGAAGGAGGTAGGTGGTGATACTGCTGTATAAATCTTTGGTGAGACTTCACCTATAGTACTGTGTCCAGTTCTGTAGACCACCAGGGGAGGTGGGCCACAGGATGACAACTAAAATTGTTCAGGGTCTGCATCACAAGCCCTATATGAGACTAAAGGACCTCAATATTCATGCCCTGGAAAAAAGTAGGGAAAGGGAGGATATGACAGTGGCATTTTTAAATACCTCACAGATATAAACAAGGTAAAAGAGGGAAGCATTTTTTAGAAGAAAAGGAGTTCAAAAACAAGGGGTCACACTATGAAGCTGGGGGGGTAGACTCAGGGGAAGCATGAGGAAGTTCTTTACAGAAGGGGTGGTGTATGCCTGGAACAGCCTCCCAGCAGAGGTGGTAGAGGGTAAAAACTGTTGCGGTTCAAGAATGCATGGGACAGGCATAAGGGAACCTTAGTGGACAGGAAGAAGAGGGTAACACTGGAGCTCATGTAGGGTCTGCAGTATTGCAGTAGGTACCAAAAATGAACAGATTAAGTGGGCCAAGCAGTTCTTATCTACTGGCAGGGTCTATGTTTCTATGTAGTGTAGTTACTTTTATTAAGAAATCAACAGTAGACAAGAAAGAGATTTATTGTGATTTCAGATATATATTTTCCATGCACAGTCTTCAGATTTATTAGGACAATGCAGGCTCCCTTCTCACTGTTCAGCGTAAGTTCTGATAACAGGACTTCTGTCAAAGTCACATCCTGGAATATAAATGGTTTAGGCTCAACTATAAACAGAAATGATGAAAAGAAGCTAAGAAACTGTGTAGGGATAGGAATGCCCATGCAGACCATAACTGCTTTACTGTGGAAAAGAGAAGAACTACAATATTTATCAAGAAAGGGATCAACTTTGTCAGGAACAAGCAAATAAATGATACAGAAGGAAGATTCCAAATAATGTTGGGTATTCTAGGACAGGAAAACATTGGGCTTTACAATTTTTATGCCACAACACAGGACAAGTCCAGTTCTTTAACAACCTCAACACAGTACTAAGTGCACTCCACAACCATAAACTAATTGTGGGGGTGATTTTAACAAGATAATCCACCCAGCATTAGATTGGAATACACCAAATCCCACATTAAAGCTAACCAGAGTGTCTCCAATCAGATTACTTGGAGACACAGATTGAATAGATCTTTGGTGTCTAAAGCATCTAAATGATACAGACACACATTTTAGTCAGATAAACACCACACTTACAGTATAATATTACACACTCATTGGAATCACAGGATTCACATGAATGTTTCAAACTAGTATGGCTATGTAGCCCAATTTCAGCTTGCCATTTCTCCATGAGTGTAACCAACTATATTATTTTTTTAGGTACTTATCCAAGACTATTTTAAATGATCCTATATTCTTACACCCAATAGCTTACCTGGGCAGATTGTTCCGAAATGCTACCACTCTTTGTGTTATCCAAGTGCCCCTTCTGTTAGTTCTATAGCTATCTCCTCTAAGTCTATTATGTGCTCTGCTCTCCAAAGGGGTTTCATTTAATTCAGGACCTAGGTGTTGCCTCATACCCTTGGATCTAAAAGCCTGAAGCACCACCAAAAATTCCCTCTCAATCTTTATTCCATGGTATATCGATTTAAGCATGATATTTTTTAGTATGAATATATGTATATATATAGTAATGTGTTATATGATACAACCTTGCCACCATCCTTGTGGTCATTCTCTGCACACCTTCAAGCATCTTTATCCCCTTTTTATTTTTTGGGGCCCCAAACTGCCCAAATATTCCACCTGTGGCCTCAGCAGGGCTCTCAACTGTCATTATGCCTTCCTATAAATCCCAGAGGTTTGTAACATTTTTTGGTTATTTTCATGCAGTAGCTTTCAAAACCTAAATAATTTGTTACTTGTATTCCCAGGTCTCTTTCTTCACTGGATACCTTCAGTTCCTTTCCCTGAAGGTTCTATTTTGTCTCTCTGTTTCGGCTTCCCTAATACATGACAATGCATTTGTCTATGTTAAAATCCAGCTTAGGTTCTGATGCCCAGTTAGCAAGCTGTACTAGTTATTTTCTTAATGTTGTGGTTGCCTCCTCAGTGTTTACAGCAGATCCTACCTTTGTGCCATCTCTGAACATACAGATCCATACCCCTGTCCACATTTAATGCATGACACGTAGGCATTTTAACAGGTGGCCTGCAACAGTGGACTCTGTAGCACACTCACGTGTCACCCTTCTCCAGCATGTCATGTAACCCTTGGTACTGATTGTTTCTTCTTTTGTCCAGCCATGAATTAATCTAGCTCACCAGTTTAATATCATATTCAATACTCATTGATATACCATTATTAGAAGGTTTTGTTAAAACTGGAATAGGCAATATTACTTTAACTAAACATGGGCTCATCAATGCAAGTGTTCTGCTGCATAAGGAGAAAGGTAGAACATGCAGATGGAAATTCAAAACATCCCTCATGAAAGATGAGATTATACAATACCTACAATAAAAGAGTAGAGAATTCTTCTTAAATGAGAGATAAAAGATGGTCACCTATGGGAAGCTTTTCAAGCTGATATTAGAGGCAGAATAATCAGCCATTCATTCAAAAAGAAAAAAGAAGCCTCCCCAAAAATGTAATGACATCAAGAACAATATCAAAGAGACAAAGAGAGGACATACATAACCAATCCAAGCACTGGAAACTTGATGCTTTACAAAGCACTATGCTTAAATATCAAATAAACAAGGCATATTCCATACAGGCTAAATATGAATTGTTTCACACAAATCAAAGAGATTGAGAGATAGGGTAAAAAGCTTGGTAGCTTCCAGCATATAGACGTAAACAGAAGAAGACAGACCAATTTAATACTGGCCATAAAAGATATAAAAAGAGAGAGTTACAATTTGACAGTGAGGCCATAACATTGCTCTATTCTCTAAAGAAATATACACATAAAGGCAGGGAACAGAAACCACAGTTGTAAACACATTTCAAAGAAACCCAACTTGCCTAAACTAGCTGAGAATGACAGAACAAACATTAGGAATCCCATTACTCAAGAAGAAGTAGTTGAAGCAATACAAGGGTTTCCAAATGGGAAGTCCATGGTGCCTGATGGACTAGCAGGATAGTTTTACAAATTCTGTAGTTCTGATATTTCTAAATATCTACATACAACTATAAACAAGACTAAACAAACAGGAAAACCTCCATCTATGATGTCTAATGCCTGCATTTCACTTATATTAAACAAGGGGAAATAAGCTACAGATTGTGCCAATTATTGAGTGACATAATTGTTAAACAATGATTGTAAAGTAGTAGACACAATTCTAACATCCAGGTTATAAAAGGTTATTCTAAGTTTAATAAGCAAGTACTAAGTAGGGTTTATGCAAGGAAGAGCAAGGGCAGATAACATAAGAAGGCTTCTTAATGCCCATGGCATACTAACAAATGTAAAATTCCTAGGATAGTTGTATCCCGTAACAAGATGAGGGTATTTAGTTTGCTAAACTGGGAATTTATACATGTAGCACTAACACAATCCGGACAATTTTCTTAGCTGGATAACTGCCCTGTACCACCACCTGACAGCAGAACATATCTCAATGATCCTCACATCTCTACCATTCTGGCTAATCTGTGACACAAGGCACACATGCCTATTATCCTCATACTTATTTGTTTTGGCCATTGAACCCCCAAGAAGAGCAATCAATTTCTGACCTCAAATTCATTATATAGAAATTGATTTTTGTCTTTGCAGATGATATTCTGCTTACCACCACCTTACATGACACAAAAGACTATTTACAAAAGTCAGTACACTTTCAGGATTAAATCTGAACTGGGTAAAGATGTCCTTTAGATATAGCAGCAATTCAGGGAAGCCATGAGAACTAGCACCCCTGTCAGAAAACAAGTCACTGATGAACAACAAAGAAGGTGAAACATAGAAACAGAAACTGTTATACTGTTATTCCTTTGCCGTCTTTAGCTGATACAAATATTGTCTGGTCTGTCTTGCCCTGTAGTTTGGGGAAGGGTGCTACGTGTATGACCTCTGGCCACAGCTATGAGATAACTGCAGGTGGGGCTAAGTCAAATTTGAGGTAGCAGGTTGATTTTTTGTTTCTCAGAAGAGGCCAGAAGGGGGAGGATCCAGATTCATTTCAGTGCAGTGCAGTAACTGCTCTTTGCTGTTTTTGTTTTAAACCTAGATTTGTGTGCTTTTAGTGGTATTGTTATTCCTTTGCTGTCTTTACTTGGAATTGTTTTGGGGTGGTTGAAAATGTGAAACCTAGTTTGGTGTGCTTTTAGTTGTGCTGTTATTCCTTTGCTGTCTTTACATGGAATTGTTTTGGAACTGTTGAAAATTTGAAACCTAATGTGGTGTGCTTTTGGTGGTGTGGTTATCCCTTTGCTGTCTTTACTTGGAATTGTTTTGAGGCTGTTGAAAATGTGAAACCTAACTGGGTGTGGTTTTAGCAGTGCTATTTTCCTTTGCTGTCTGTACTTGCTGCAAATTTTCACCCACGCTCCCTCCTGTGCCCCCACTCTTAATTAAATCCTTGTTAAATTTGATTAACAGGAGCCAAGCACAGGGAATAGCAGTGGTAGTGGAGAAGGAGGGGCATAACGGGGACTAAGCCCACCCTGGCACAAATGTTTTGTCTCTTGTTTTGTTGTTGTTTCCTTCTTTAAAAAAAAGTATCTGAGGATCGGTGGCAGAATTTTCAGGACAGTAAATTAATAAAGAGGGAACCAGAAGGAGCTCTTCAGTAACAGACAGCTACTGGAATAGCAGTATAAGTGTAGTATAATCTGTGGAGTGGTGCAGTGCAGTGGATGCAGGGCAGCTGTATTCAAGCAGAGCTTCTGGATATTGAGGTGCTTCCCTATCTTCAGGCATCTCTCTGGACTGCAAGATGAGGTAGCCAGACTGAGAGCAGAAGTAAACTGAGTCAGGGATACCTTCACCCCTATCCAGAGACCACCCAGTCGAATGCCTCTGACTCTGCCTCAAAGGATGCCAAAAATGAGAAGAACATGGAGGACTGTGGGCTCAGGGAGGGTTAGGGCAGTCAGGCAGAGGCACATCCCAAGTCCTGTTCCACTCCAGAACTCATATGCCACACTGGCAAATGGAGACAAGCAAACAGAGGTACCCAGAGAAGTGGAAGGAAAGGATGTGGAGGTCAACTGAGGAGGTGACCTCAGTGAGGAAAGCAGTGGACCCCAGAAGAGGAGGAAGCAAATACTGGTGGGACTCTATCCTAAGAGGGATCCAGCTAGGAACACATGAGAGGGAGAACAGGGAGGTGAGGTGCCTACCAGGTGCCATGGCATAGAGGGATGGGAAGAAGATCCCGGGGGCTGCAAGGGAGGCAAGACGGGAGGGTGAGATGGATGTCATTATCCACTGAGGCACTAATTACCTGGCAAATAGGGAGCCTAAGGAACTTCAGGAAGAGTTTAGGAACTTGGGAAGGGGTCTCAAGCAAGTAGCTTTGTCTGTCACCTTCTCTGAAGTACTACCTGTAAGAGGCATGGGAGACCGTAGGGGCACATGCCCCAGGAACTTCAACACATGGTTGAAGACCTGGTGCTATGAGGACGGATTTGGATGCATTGGTGACTGGAGATTCATCTGGAGAGAAGGGGGCTTGTTCAAGTCTGATGGCCTGCATCTATCCTGGAGGGGAATCTAAGCACTCAAAGATAAGTTTAAATACTATATATACAAGCATATGCACAAAACTGTGGGAGAATTCAAGAATGCATGGGACAGACATAAGGCAATTCTTGTGCAGGGTAGGAAAAAATCAGCTGTTGATTAACTAAGATCTGCAGCTTATCCAGTAGGTAGGGAAATGGGCAGACTAGGTGGGCCAAAGTGGTCCTTATCTGCCATCAAAGTCTATGTTTCTATGTTAAGAATTTAGACTAGCTGGGGGGGGTTGGCAGGCCAGCCAGGATGGTACCTAATTGCCCACCCCCCATAGCTAGCAGTGGAACCAGTGAATAGGAGGAGGGGATATCTCTAGAAAGCAGTGAGTAAAAGATGAAGATAGGCACCCAAGAGGTGGATAGACAGAAATGGGGAAACATTCTACAGATGGGCAGACAGCAGGGAGAACCAGGGATAAAGGACAACCAGGGACGGGGTTGGAGTAGAACAGCTAAACAGTCTAGGACTTCACATTATGGAAAGCCATGTGTGCCAGTGCTAGGAGCCTTAGCAAAAAGATGGAGGATCTGAAGTCTGCTATATTGCAGTCAGTCCTGGACACTGCGGCCATCACAGAGACCTAGTATCATGATAACCATGACTGGGAGATAGCCATACCCAGCTACAACATATTCAGAAGAGACAGGGCAGGCAGGAAGGTAGAAGAAGTGGCACTTCATGTAAAAGATGGTATAAAGACCACAGAGATCCAGGAGGTACAAAATGGGGGAGAGATACTATGGGTTAAGCTGGAAAGGAAAATGGGGTCAGCCATCTGCACAGGGGTGGTCTACAGACCACCAGCCCAGGAGGAAGAGACAGAAAGGGTGTTAGTGGTAGCCATACAAAGGATGGCAGACAAGGGGGAGGGGGTGCTGGTTGGAGACTTCAATATTCTAGATGTGGACTGGAGCATCCCAGCAGCAGCATCAATCAGGAGCAGATTTATCCTGGACTCCCCTTCAAGGTGCCTTCCTCAAGCAACTGGTTATGAAACCAACTCGGCAGAAGGCAATACTGGACCTCATGCTCATGAAAGGGGACAGTGTCATGGGGTAACAGTGGGGGGGGCACTTGGGGAACAGAGACCACTGGTTACTGTGGTTTGAAATCACAGAAGGAGAAGAACCAAACCACACAAAAGCACGTATCCTGGATTTTAGGAGGGAAGACTTTGGGAAAATAGTGACATGCTTGAAAGAGGCACAAATGAGAATGGGGAGGGAATCAGGGATGGAGGAACAGTGGACAATATTTAAACCAGGGATTACAAGAGCAACAGAATGATGCATTAAGCAGGTTAGCAAGTGGAAAAGGAACAGGAGGCCATTATGGTTTTCCAAGGAGATAGCAGAGAAAGTGAAAGCCAAAAAGATTGCATTCAGGTAATACAAAAAGATGCAAGCAGAAGGGGATAGGGAGAAGTACCAGAAGAAGCAAAGGGAGGCAGGGAGGTCTGTAAGGGAAGCCAAAGCTTAGGCAGAAGAGTGCATAGCAAAATCAGTGAGTGGGGGGACAAAACCTTTTACAGATACATAACTGAAAAAAGAAGAGCAAAGGGAGGGATAGTGAAACTGAAGGGGTAGGATAGGGAGGACAGGGGCCACATGGAGGATGACAACAGTAAAGCTGGCATACTGAATAGATATTTCTGCTCAGTCTTTACTGAGAAAGAGGAGGGTAATGGGACTGAAGGGAGTACATGGAAAAGGGTCCTAAAGGAACTGAATGGAATAAGAGTCGATAAAGCAATGGAACCAGATGGGGTGCACCTTAGGTCATAAAGGAACTAAGAGAGGTGGTAGCTGAACCTCTTGCAATCCTGTTTAGCCGATCACTGGAAATGGGAGGTACCCAAAGACTGGAGGATAGCAGATGTAGTCCCTTATACAAAAGTGGGAACAAAGAGGAGGCAGGGAATTACAGATCAGTCAGCCTGTTCTTGGTAGTGGGGAAGATTATGGAAGCACTACTGAAAGAGAGAGATTGGTAGAACATCTGTTGCCAATGGACTACAGGTCCCAAGGCAGCATGGTTTCACCAGGAGGAGATCATGCCAGACCAACCTCGTTGAATTTATGACTGCATGACAAGGGAGGTGGATCAGGGGAAGGCAGTGGATGTGTCTTATCTGGACATCAGCAAGGCCTTTGACACTGTGCCACATAGAAGAATATTAAATAAACTGGGGGAATATGGGAGTGGGTAGGACAGTAGTGCAGTGGGTGGGTCATTGGCTGGGTGGCAGGACACAGAGGGTGGTGTTAAATAGCTGTCACTCCATGGAGGGAAGAGTGACCAGTTGGGTATCACAAGGATCAGTGCTGGGACCAGTCGTCCTCAATGTCTTCAGCAATGAAAATGTGCAGGACCTAGAAGGCAGAATTTCCCTGTTCACTGATGACACAAAGCTCTGTAACAGAGTGGACATGTCAGAAGGTGTAGACAGAGTGAGGTGGGTCCTTCAGAAGCTTAAAGAATAATCAAGGGTTTGGCAGTTGAAATTCAATACAAAGAAGTGCAAGACAATGCATATGGGGCACAAAAACACTGGAACAACATATCAGTAACGGGGTGAGAACAAAGCATGCACCAAGCAGGAAAGGGACCTTGGGGTTATTATCTCTGATGACCTCACGGTAGGGAAACTGTGTGTTAAGGCAGCAAGTAAAACAAATAGGATGCTTGGATACATAGGCAGGGGCATCACCAGCAGGAAAAGGAGGGTCATAATTCCACTATACAAGACATGAGTGAGGTCCCACCTGGAGTACAGTGTACAGTTCTGGAGACCTTACCTATGTAAGGACACAGGGTAGAAAAGGTCCAAGAGGAGGGCAACAAAGATGGTTCAGAGATTGCATCATAAGTCCTATGAGGACAAGCTGAAGGACTTGAATATGTACTCCCTGGATGAGAGGAGGGAGAGAGGGGATATGATGAAGACATACTAGTACCTTACAGGGAGGAACAGGGTACAGGAATTCACTATTTTCCAGTGAAAAAGAAGTTCCAGTACTAGAGGGCATGGGATGAAGTCGGAGGGAGGGTGATTCAGAGGAAATGTGAGGAAGAATTTCTTCACAGAAAGGGTGGTGGACAGGTGGAACACCCTGCCAGAGGAAGTGCTGAGGGCTACAGCAATGACGGGATTTAAGAATGCATGGGCTAGACATAAGGGAATTCTGGAGGTCAGGGGTAAGGGGCAACAGGCTGCTAGAAAAATATAAAGGGAACTTACAAGCTCAAATGGGCAGACTGGGTGGGCCATATACCATTATCTGCTGACAGTGTCTATGTATGTACACATAAAAACATAGACTCTGATGTCAGATAAGGGCCACTTGGCCCACCCAGTATGACCATGTTTTATCTTCATTCTTGCCACAGATTCTTCTTGGTCTACAGCTCTTTTTCCTCCCCACTACCTTACCCCTATGTTCCTCTTCTGCTTCTCCCATGAATTTTTGAAGCCCACCACTGTTTTTGCTCCATCACCTCATAGAAACATAGAAACATAGACTTTGACGGCAGATAAGGACCGCTTGGCCCACCTAGTCTGCCCATTTCCCTACCTACAGGATAAGCTGCAGATCCTATTTAACCAACAGCCTATTTCTTCCTACCCCTCACAAAAGTTGCCTTATGTCTGTCCCATGCATTATTGAATTCTCCCACAGTTTTAGACCCCACTACCTCCTCAGGAAGGCTGTTCCATGCGTCCACCACCCTCTCTGTGAAAAAGACTTCTCACATTACCCCTGAGCCTTCCCCTATCTTCAAATGGTGTCCCTTGTTCTTGCACATCTCTTTTTCTGAAAGATTCTACCCTCTTGGACTTTGTTGATTCCACTGAGGTACTTAAAAGTTTCTATCATGTCACCCCCTCCCTCCCTTCTTTCCTCAAGGGTATACATATTAACCTCCTTTAGTCTCTCCTCGTACGGCTTCTCTTGCAGACCCTGCACCATTTTAGTTGCCCTCCTCTGGACTGCCTCTATCCTGTCTATTCAAGATATTCCACATTTCATTTCTTTAGCAGTTTCCAGTAATTCATGACTTTATTTCTGAATTTGTATGGAGGATATTTGGAATTCTAACAAGAGACATAGCGGAGCCACAAACCAGGATTTTATACTCATTTGAAGACTTAAACAGAATATATAGAGTCCCCAAGTATCACTTTTATTTCTATATTCAGCTAAGAGAAACACTACCAAGACACATTGTACAAACAGGTATTAGTGTGAATCAGTTGGTAGCACATTTGCCTCTGGATCAGAAGATCATGGGTTCTCGTCCCACACCGGGATTGAACTTGCACCTAAAACACTGGCATCCAAGTGCAGTATTGGGGGGTACCGTAATGCTGGGGTGTGCCGTCCTTCGGATGAGACGTTAAACCGAGGTCCCTTCTACCCATCCCGGTGTGGTCCTGGTGGGTGTCCAGCTGGAAATAAAAGAACCCAGGGCACTCTTCACAAAGAGTAGGGGACATTCCCAGTGTCCTGGTCAACATTCCCCTTCTCATAAATCAGTTCATGCAATTATCCAGGCTGTGTATGGGTGTTGATGTGCGATATGGCTGCCACTACACATTCAGTCACTTCACTACACAATCAGTCACTTCACTACCAGTCTAGCATTGCTTGTAAAGTGCTTTGGGATACACTGTGTATGAAAAGTGCTATATCAATGCTGATTCTTCTTCTTCTTCTATGCTTACCAAAATGTCAACAATGGGCAGAGATCAAAACACTTGCTCATATCAAGAAAGGCTCCAGCTTAGTGCAGA
The DNA here is from genome assembly GCA_016271365.2 of Neoceratodus forsteri. Classification (NCBI taxonomy): domain Eukaryota; kingdom Metazoa; phylum Chordata; order Ceratodontiformes; family Ceratodontidae; genus Neoceratodus; species Neoceratodus forsteri. Next base: position 14,861,328 of record CM028131.1, read on the forward strand.
AATTAATACCAGAGAAGAACCACTGCATTTCGGATGTAGCCAAAGAGAAATGGGAAAAGATATTAGATACTAAAATCACAAGCAAAGAATGGAATGAAGTGTGACAGAATGCTACTAAAAGAAGTAGAAAACTGCAAAGGAAGCTATTTTAATTTAACACACTACACCAATTCTTCCTTCCCCCACAGAAATTAGAGAAAATTTTATTTCATTTCTTTAATTTATTTAAAATAAGAGCCTGTGGACAAAACTGCTCATTTTCATAAGTAACTTTGGTCAATGTATACCAGTTTACAAAACACAATAAACATTTAACAATACTTATGAACAATAAATACATTAGTTCATAAAATGTTTGCAAATATCAATGGTGCTAATATAACATCTTCATACTGTTGCAAACAAATTGTAATTCATCAAAGTCCTGATGTTTTGAGATAGCGAGCTACAAAAGTGAAACCTAGATACTAGAATGCAGCATAATCAACATTTTCATAACATTTAGGCAGTTTAAACCATAGATCATCCATCAACCTAGTTTTACTGTTTCACAAAGATGTTTTTTACTGTACATTTTAATTTAGTTGACAAGTGTCCATTTTCTGTCTTCCATGCCCAACAACCCAATTATTGATTAACTCTTTGTCGTAGTGATTGCCAATTCAGGACATCAAAACTAGCAAGTATGGTAACCTAAGGGAAGGTCAAAGGTTAAAGATGGCCTTATTGACAGGTAGGTCTTGTTGGAGAGGCAATGAACTTCATGCAAACTTGACAGAGCTGCTTTCAGAATTCCCTAAAATTTGGGAGTCAGGGAACATATTTTTAGGTATTTGCAATAACATTACTAGAAATATGTGACCCTATGCATGATAGGGTGGTTAGCATATGTGTTGCAGATTTTGGGCATGTAGCAATCCTAAATCTGAATGTCACATGGTGGGGGTCTACTGGACCCGGCAGCATTCACAGCTGGTGCATTCACAGCTGGTGCAAGAACAGCTGGTGCATTCACAGCTGGTGCAAGACCAGCGTGCACTTGATCCCCCTGCTGCCCATGTTGCTATGCACAATGGACAGTCCAGGGCCATGGCAGGAGCATGTGCATGTTCACACTTCATGCCATGGAGCTTCCCCTTTTGGGTAACAACCAAGAAGGGTTCATATTTGACTACAAGACTCAGAACTGGTATTGTGCCCTTATCCAGAGTTTAGAGGGATGCCCTGGGACCTTGTGGCAGTTGTTCAGTCTGAATTTGGCAAGCACTCTGGAAGGACACTTGGAGTGTATCCCTGTTTTCCCCCTCCCTGGCACAGATTGCACTTAGGGGTGGGCACTGTGAGCTCAGTGGACCTGGCCCTCACAAGTGCATTTGTGACACAGGTATTATACCAATAGATTAGGATGTAACTTATCCCACAGCAGGTACTATACCAACAGATTTGGATATAAATTATCATCAAAAGATATGGGGCATAGCAACGTCTCCAGGAAGCAAATAGTTATTGACAAGGAACTGGAAAATGATAAGATACCAAGCATCAGTGAATGGTTTGATTATATAAACAAAACTGCTAACAATGAAGGAATAAGTTGCCAATTGCTAGATAAAGAGGATACATTCAAGGTCATCTGGTTACCCATCTCTAAAAGAAAGTAGTAAATAATCAGAGTTAATGCAGATTACTTTGTTCTCAGTATACATGCTGTATGTTCTACTTGCACAAGATGCTGTATGGCATTGAATTTAGTATATTGTGCTGTGTAAATTTTGGTAACATAACTAGTGCTTAGAAGCACTGTGATTGTATCCACCTCAGAATGTAATTATTCTAGGTGATTTAACATTCTTCAGATGGTTTAATGTTGTTGTGTTCTGCTGAAAATAAAAAATGTGTTGATGAAAAAAGGAAGAGAGTGATAACAAGCATCACCCCTCCCCCCAAACTAGGTAACACACATATGTTTGAAAATGACTAAAAACTCTTGTCAAACAAAAGTCCCTATTTAATGTCTCATCTTTGGCAAGTGAGTAAATGGACTTGTATTAAGAGCTTACCAGGGAAGGCTGCGGGTTCTTCTAGGGCCTACTATGTGTGTATCTTTTCTAGGAACTATAGAAACTGTCATTATCTAGACTGTCATAATGAGGGTATCCACTAAAAGTATTGTTCAGAGAACATGCCTTTCCAAAACTACCACCACCAGGAGGAGCTAAAAGACTGTCACCAGTGTATTAGGATTCTAGAGAGAGTCCTGATATCAATGTATTTAAAAAAGACTGTGCTTAATTACTTACTAATTCCTTAGATACTGTAACATGATTTTTTACTATGTTACACACAACTGGCAACTGAATAACTTAACTTCCTTTTCTTTTGAATGTTATAGTATAGTATCTTGTTTTCTGTCCTTGTCCTGCAAAACTCTCATTGGGATGTATGTAAACTCCTGTACACTGACCTTAAGATGGGCTAGTATAAAATAAGTCATGTTACCTTTCACTTATTTGGCTTCCAAGTTTTGGGTGGGGGTAACATAATTTGAGTAATGCACAATGCTCACAGGATTGCCACTAACTTGGACATAATTATCACAACACTCACAGGTTAGATTTTTCCCAGATCTGATTAGAGTAGGTGGGAGAGGAAGTACAGTTAAGGGTGAAATAGCAGGATAGTCCTAAAGAGTTCTGTATAGTTATAGCACCATTTGTGATCAGGGAGAAAAAAAGAGAGTTACCCTGTATTTGACATTATGGCGAGAACTGTGAAAGGTAAAGAAGTGAGGCTGATTTCCTTTATACAGTATATTAATGTGAAATTATCATTCTTGTCTTTATAGATCCCAGATGCACTGAAGCGTCACTTTAATCAAGGTGTCAAGCTGTGGGTTTACAAATACATGTCTGAAGACACAAAGATGAATATCAAGGCAAGTCATTTTGGTTTGTACAATCGATGTCTATGTCTCTGTCTGTGTTCTGTGACCTTAATAAGTCTGTCTCCCTGTAATTCTAATAACAGTAACTCTAACAGCATAGCAGGTCCATTCCTACAGCAATACATGTCCATCTATACAAATCACATGCTATAATATCTTGTTCAAAGCCCCGTTAGCATAAGAAGAAAACAATATTCTTGACATCCTCTAAGTATTTTCCCTGGAATGTTAAAATGTGTCCCATTTTCTGGATTCCTGCACTACAGTAAATACATAATTACACAGTACCTATGTGATAGCTTTCATGTCATTGATCACTGTACCATAGTATTATAGTACTCTTCCTTCCTTCCTTAAAATTTGCACCTGATTGAAAATGGCCTGTGCGTTCAGTCACTGTTCACAGGGTACATTTTCCAGCCTTCATTTGAACTGCATTGCTTTTTATCATATGCCTATAATGCCATGAAAATACTCTGGTGCTCTGACAAAAGCCTTATAAATTGCAATCATTTCCCTCTTCCCTTGAAGCTAATGTTGTTTTGGGTACCTGTGACATGGCGTCGGTAATTGGGTACCTGCAAAAATGGCAACCCAATCCCCAGCGCATATCATTGGGGCTAGCGACAGAGCAGGGCATCCAGATGGGGGGATCAGTGAATATAGTGAAGGGATGTCACTATATACACGAGCATGGGGGAGGAGCAAGCACATACAGTGAGGGGTGGGAGGGATTGTGAGGAGTGGTGCTGTGTTGGGTTGCTGAGCTGGCCCTGTGGCATGGTGGGTGGGAAGAGGGCTCCGTTAGGCAGGGTGCTGGGTTCAGGTCTAGGCATTGGCATGCATTTGTTGCACCCGGCCTGAATTTTTTTTTAATGGTTTTGCACCTGCCCCTGACATGCACCCCCCGGGAGTTGAGAATCCATAGGTAGGAGGGGTGCAGGGTGAAGCCCTCCCCATAAACCATTAAAAGCACAAGTCTCCGGCACCATTTTGCTGTGCACCAGGGAGTCAGCGTGCCAAAACTGATTTTCAGCACTCTGACTTCACGATAAGGGCGATCGTCTTTAGGCTTTCGACGTTATCACAGAAATCCTGTTGTTTCTGATGCCATTCTGACTTCTGCTGAGATTTGCTCTTGGAAGCAGTAGTATTAGTCAGAATGCAAAACCTGGCATCATGCTGTCATTTCAACAAGCATGAATTTCTGTTTAACTCAGATGGGAAATGGGGACAGCGTGGTCTGAATGTTGCAGATTTCAAGTTGCACAGTAAGTGACTGAATAAAAACAATATTAACAATTGGAATTTGCGTAAACAATTATCTACACATCCAGTGACCTTGCAGAGTGAAAATAGACTCAGATGCAATTGAGTACATCTACTCTCTGAGTGAAAAAATGTCCATGTATCCTCCCAGGTGTAACGTATGTGTGCACCTTGGCTTTTCCATCTTTATTTCTGAAGAACACTTTACTGTTATTGATTTTATACTCTTTTGGTGATATTTAACATCTCGGTCTTACGGTATCTGTCCTTAATATTTTGAGAAAAGAAAACACAGCTGCTAAAGTGTATTTGTGTTACATATTTTTTCAATCCCCTAATCATCTCAGTAGCACCGTGTTGTACTTTTTTCAGCTCCTTTATGTCCTTTTTATCATTCTGTGACCAGAACAACGCAAAATGCTGACAACGGGGTCTAACCAGAGCCTTGTACAGTGCCATTGTCACCTCCTTGTCTTGACTGATTATCCCTTTGCAGCTGTTAACATTTTGTACACCTTGGCTGCTGCTGCTTGGTCATTTTCAAAGAGAAGTCCATAATAACATTACAGTAATTGAGGGACAGAAGGTACTCTAAGTCCATAATGTCTGCACAATGCTTCATTAGCAGGTATGACATAGATATGCTTTGCAAATGCACACCCTTTTATAGAAATGCAGTTCAATCAACCTGGCCCGGAACCCTACCTAGAAGCCACATCCTTGAAGTATTTAGCAATATGCAAAGTCAGGAAACTTTCTTTTACCGAATACTCTGCGAAGGTACCTGACTTTGAGAAGTACAAAATGCAACTTTGTATAATTCTTTACGTTGCCAGTTGCCTACTTCTCCAAATGAGCACTCTGCACAGTGACAACACTCTAGTGAAGCTGCTGGTGAAGTACCACTATAGGTAGTTTCTGCATAGTGTAGCAAATCACTCACAAAGAGGTATGCAAAGTGGCTGCTTCTCTTTTCATTCTTGTGTACAAAAAAAGCACCCTCCGATGCTGGCCTGCTGGTACAGTGATAGTGCTACTGCTTGCAACCCCGACAACCCAGGTTCAGAATGGAGCCCTGGTGTCAGAGAGCTAGCTAGGATGAGGTAGAATGAGATTTCTAAGGACTGCTCTCCTATTGGGACATGGTGAGTAACATTCCTGAGCCTTGCCTGACCTCTGGTGGAAGACAGGGGTCCAACAGCTGGAGCTGGCACTTTCTGGAGATGGGGTAGATGTCGGTGTGTGCACACTTTATGTCACTGCATACGAATACACATACAAACCTATGAAGAAGCCAACAGAGGAAGGACATTTGGTCTGTCAAGTCTGCTCATACTGTGGGGTCCACAGCTTGAGCTAATGTCCCTACCCTCCCTCCCCACTGCTCCCTTCCTCCCTACCCATGATCCTTACCTTCCCCATGACTATCCCAGCCTCTCTTAAAGCTGCCCACTGTCTTCAATAAGATGCCCTCTTCCAGCAGCACATTCCAAGTGTCCACCACCCTTTATGTAAAGAAGTGCTTCCTAACCTCACTCCTAAACCTCCCACCCTCCAGCTTAAGACTGTGCCTTCTCATGTTATGGTAGTCACTCAGCTTAAAGAGACTCTCCTTATCAACCTTATTTATCCCTTTCAAGTACTTGAAAGTCCCAATCTTGTCCTTTCTCTCTCTCCTGTCTTCCAGGTGTACATGCTCAGTGTCCTGTACCTCTGCTTGTATGCCTTACCCAGCTGACCAGCTATCATCTTTGTAGCTCTCCTCTGAACCTTATCCAACAGGTTAATGCCTTTTTTGAGGTATGGGCACCAGTACTGAACTCCCTACTCTAGATGTAGCCTTACCAGTGATTTGTACAAGGGCACTATAACCTCCTCTCTCCTACCACCGATCCCCCTAGCTATGCATCCCAGGATCTTGTTTGCCTTTGCTGCTGCTTTCTTATACTGCGTGGAGTGCTTCAGGTCACTAGTGATCATTGCTTCCAGGTCCTTCTCCTTCTCTGATGCAGATACCTGGACTCTACCCAGGTAGTACTCTGTCCTAGGATCTGTGTCTCTAATATGCATAATGTTTCATTTCTTGCCATTGAAGCCAAGCTGCCAGATCCTGGACCACCTCCATGCATGTCACACCTCCAGGGAGAAAACCAGGAAAAATCAAACTGTGCAGGGTGCCACCTGCCTCATGCCACAGGCCACACACTGATGACCTGTGGCACCCCAGACACTGAGCCAGACATCTGACCGGGGTAGCTGCCCCTACCAAAGGTCCTGCCCTGGGGGAAGCCAGGGAGAAACACTGGGAGGTGAGTCCCCAGGACAGCTGATGATGGGCACAGGGTAGGGCCAATGTAGGCCAGTCTGAGTGATGGGAGAAAAATAAAAACAAAACACACTCTCTGGGCCATAGTCACCCCCTCTCCAAATATGCTACATGCTTTAAAATAATCAACACCCTCATCCCCCTGTGAGGCCTCCACTTCCTTCCTCCTCCTGTACTTGGCAAAGTATTATGCAAAATAAACTGACTCTGTAATAACATCACTGCACTATATATGAACCCTTCTCCCTGCAAGCAGAAGCAAGTCCCCCACCTACCACCCATCCCTCTTAATCATTAGAGAACCTCTCACTCTTTACCCTCCTCTTGTCAGCAAATCCCCTTCTACCCTCAAAGCCCCCAAACACTTGTTTCCATAGGAGATACATGTAAAAAAGAAAACTGTCACCCTCAGAGGCAGTACATCTTTATTCTTCCATGCTATGAGCTGGATGAATGATGAGTGATGTATGTCATAGTAGTAATACCTGATTGACTGATAACCATGGGAAGAGAGAGGTGGATTCTAATGGGGGATGGATTTGGGGTATTATTTCTAAAAATGTGGCATGGTAGGACAGCATGGGTGACTATGGATCAAGGGGCTGGAATAGTTTAATCTTTTTTTTTTTTTTAGGCAAAACCAAGGACAAAGTTGGTGGGAGGTTGGGGAACTTCAGAAATTTAAATTTTGTAAAATGTTAAATCCTGTTACAGGCACCTAGCCTTGGTTTATGGGTAGTGATAGCTTATCATTGTGCCCATTCTGATCCCCCCGGGTTTGCCTCTTCTGCTCTTCTCACAGTGAATTTGTTCTATCCTACCTTGAACTCAGCAATGGTCTGGCATTCACCACAATTCTGGGCCAGCTAACCCCGTTATCCAACATACTTCCTGTGAAGAAGTATTTCCTCTCATCCCACTTGAGCGTATCACCTATTGTACCATGTTGTAATTATGCCACCTGGTAACAGAGTGCCTATTTACTGTGAACAACTTGGACCAGTCCACCCTGATGAATCCAAGTAGAAACTTGTTTTGTCATACCTCAGTATCCTCCTGACCTGAGGCAGTACATAATAAGACTGTGCAGCCCTTCCATTTATGTTTTTCCTGCTGGTCTTGAATCATTTTTGTCACCCACTGTGGATCACCTCCAACCTATCCATGTCCTTTCTAAGGTGTGGACTCTAGGTGAGGCCTCCCCAGGGAACATGAGTAGAGTCAGTATTACCTCATTTCTTCAATTAAACAAGCTCAGCCCGGTATACCCTAATATTGTACTGGCCTTCTCATAGGCCTTGTTGTACTGGGAAGAGAAATTAGCAACCATATTTGTTAGTTACCAATATTGCATTTCAGCAATAAAGTATTTCTACCCCCAAAAATCAATTTAACCTTATTTCTGATCACTTAATTTCATTCCTTAACTGAGATACCAAATTTTTTGAAGGGGAATTACCAACATTAAGACATCACACCTGAGTGAAAGGCAGATCCCAGTTTGCACTTTGTGTACAAAAATGTTTTTTTGCTTGCTGTTTATTGCAGTATGATATAATATATTAGGCTAACTCTGCTGACTTCTAAGATGCCATTTCTTGTAACCAAAAATACCAGAATCCCCTGCAGCTAACATCAGAGGAGGGCTGCAGAGCTGGGAGATTCAATAGCCTATCATAGCCCACAGTATACACATAAAGCTGACATACTGAACAGGTATTTATGCTCAGTCTTTACTGAGGAAGAGGAGGGTAATGGACCTGAAGGGATTACAAGGGGTGGGAATGGCACAGAAATGGACACAAGTCCCTTTACATGGGAAAGGGTCCTGAAGGAACTGGAAGGAAAAAGACTTGATAAAGCATTAGGGCCAGATGGGGTGCATGCCAGGGTCCAAAAGGAACTAAGAGAGGTGGTGGCTGAACCTCTGGAAATCCTGTTTAGCCAATCACTGGAAACAGGGGAAGTACCCAAAGACAGGGAATTACAGACAAGTCAGCCTGACCTCTGTCGTGGGGAAGATCATGGAAGCGCTACGGCAGGAGAGATTGGTGAAACATCTGGTTGCCAACAGACTACAGGATCCAAGTCAGCATGGTTTCACTGGGGGAGGTCATGTCAGACCAGCCTCATTGAATTTTTTTAATGGGTGACAAGGGAGGTGGATCAGAGGAGGGAAGTGGACATGGCCTATCTGGACTTCAGCATGGCCTTTGACACTGTACCACACAGAACGTTATTAAATGAACTGGGTAATATGGGAGTGGGCAGAACAGTAGTGCAGCGGGCAGGTAATTGGCTGGGCAGCAGGACACAGACTGTGGTGGTAAACAACTGTCACACCACAGAAGGAAGAGTGACCAGTGGGGTACCACAGGGATCAGTGCTGGGACTGGTCCTATTCAGCATCTTCATCAGTGACATTGCGCAGGACCTGGAAGGCAGAATTTCCCTGTTCGCTGATGACGTAAAGCTCTGTAAAAGAATGGACACACCAGAGGGTGTAGCCAGAATGAGGTGGGACCTGCAGAAGCTTGAATAATGGTTAAGGGTTTGGCAGTTGAAATTCTATGCAAAGAAGTGCAAGATAATGCATATGGGGCACAAAAACCCTGGCACAATATATCAGTTGGGGGGTGAGGATATAGCATGCACCAAGCAGGAAAGGGATCTTGGGGTTATCATCTCTGATGATCTCAAGGTAGGGAAACAGTGTGACAAGGCAGCAGGTAAAGCAAATAGGATGCTGGGAAGCATAGGCAGGGGCATCACCAACAGAAAAAAAGAAGGTCATAATTCCACTATACAAGACACTAGTGAGGCCCCACCTGGAGTACAGTGTACAGTGCTGGAGACCTTACCTATGTAAGAACATAGACAAGGTAGAGAAGGTTCAGAGGAGGGCAACAGAGATGGTACAGGGATTGAATCACAAGTCCTATGAGGACAGGTTGAAAGACTTGAATATGTATTCCCTGGAAGAGAGAAGGGAGAGAGGGGATATGATAGAGATATACAAGTACCTTACGGGGAGGAACGAGGTGCAGGAACACACTATTTTCCAGTGAAAAAGATGTTCCAGGACTAGAGAGTATGGGAAGAAGTTGGAGGGGAAACCTGAGGAAGAATTTCTTCACAGAATGGGTGGTGGTCAAGTGGAACACCCTGCCAGAGGAAGTGGTGGGGTCTGAAAAATTAAGGGATTTAAGAATGCATGGGATCAACAAAAGGGAATTCTGGAGGTCAAGGGTAAGAAGCAACAGACGTCTCGGAAAACATAAAGTGAACGTACAAGCTCAAATAAGCAGACTAGGTGGGCCATAGGCCCTTATCTGCTGACAATGTCTATGTATCTAAGTGTAACCCTTAGGTGGCGCTATCCCAAGGGCTACTACCCCTGCCTGCCTAACTACTGACAGGTTGAGGGGCCTAGGTCTAATGACGAGTGCCTCCACCCAGAGGTCAGGGTTTGCAATAGTTAAACTAACTTGGTCACAGCCCTCTGGGATACTGCGACCTCCCCTTTCTTCCCACTAGTGGCCCACACAATATATCAAATTACCTTCACAGTATACACTTACCCCAGGACTGGTTCAGTCAGCTGGACTCTGGGGACTCCCTGTAAAACAAGATGATACAGTGCAAAGACCACAGTACAATACTTTAACATAAACGAATACCTCAGGCAGTGTAACTTTGCTGAAACAAACAGATCTGATTTATTTTAGGGGGATATAACAAGGACAGGGGGAATCAGGTTAATTGGTTTAAACGCATTAATAATCACAGTACTGTGCACATATTACAGAATCCCAAATGTCCCAAATGTCACTCTGACTGGGTACCCAGGCAATAAGAGGCTAGCCTATTTGGTGCAGCTGGTTGGGAGCCCTGAAGATGGAAAATGCATGTACAATACCCAAATTGTAATCCGGAGCGGTTGGCTCAGTTCGTGAAAAATAAAAAACACACAATTAGATGACACACTTGCAATTCGATAAACCGATAACTTATTAAGGCTACCAACTTTACACCCACAGCCCAATACTGAAAACTGAATGAGAGGTAGGTTGTCCTGGATTGCCAAGAGGAACAGACCATGCGGGCAAGGTCATTGTGACTGGACCCTAATGCAGTTTGGAGCAAATGAATGTAGTCTGGATTAAGCTGGGGTTTGCTTCCAGCTTCATACACTCAATTCACTGTACAGAGGATTTGAAACGTGAGTCCCCACAAGCACTACACACATTTATATGTAAAAGGAAAATACTATACCAGGCAGGCTGCTTCTCTATCCCAATCGCAATTACTGCACAATACCCGGGAGAACACACAGCAGATTCAGTTCCTGACAGACCGAGCGCGATTCAGCAATTTCTCTAGTCTTCTACAGGGAGAGCCTGGTTTCTACTCTTCAGATCTCCTTGATTCTCTTCACAGGTCAGATTCAGTCTGAACAAGCACTTGCACAAGCGGCAGACTGAAACTTGGGGCCTTACACGCGTTTCCTGACCAAAACTGCGCACCGAAGGAATACAGGGCTCCTTCCCTCTTCACTGCCAGAGCTAAGCTGAAACTCCAATAGACAAAACCGGGCACTTCCTTTGAGTTCCTCCCAGTTCTTGGCTGGTTTGGCTGTCACTCACAATAAACTCCCCCTGTTGGCGGAAAAAGGCGCTGAGGTCAAAACTACATTTCCCAGAAGCATCTGCCATACTGTCCCATTGTGGCTGGCTCAAGAGGAGAGTCCAAATTCTGATTCTCCCAGAGCAGGCTCCAATTTAAAGGATAACCACACTGATTGGTCCAATTCAGCAGTTCAGGACCAACATGAGGGAGACAGTCCTGGCTATAAGAAAGCAGGTTAAAACAAACTGCACTTTCATTATCATTTTAACAGGTTACAAGCAAACAATTACATCTTCTGAAAGAGCTCTCTCTCTGCCCATATAGTGACTGCAGAACAGAGTGATTTACTCAGTGGCCCATATGGGGACTCGAGCAGGGAAACACACAGACCCCCCATTTCAAACTAATTATGTCTGCAAGCAGACAGCTCTTAAAGAGACAGTACCAGAGGCTCTAAAAGCACTCACAGATACGTGGCTTAAATGCCAAACACCATTCAGGTTTTGAAGCATTCAAGCACGCTCCCGGAAGACTTTTGGGAACCCCCATTTGCAGGGGGGTTACATAAGTTTAAGAGTTCATGAGCTAAAATCAGATGTTTGCTGGTCCTGCTGTGCTCACTGGGTTAGTAAAGTCCATTTTGACTATACCAATACCAGGAGAAAAACAGACCAGCAAACAGAAGATTATAGCTTATAAAAAAAACTCTGACATTCAAAGCAGGCTACTGAATCTATCACTTCTGCGGCCCTCCTCTGAGTCAGGCATTTCTAGTTACAGGAAATGTCAGCTTACAAGTCAATGACATTAACCTGATACAATCTACTATTCTGTAGTGATCAGTAAGTAAAACAGTGTTCTTGCACAGAAACGGCTAATTAAAATACCTTGATGTGGAGCTATAGCAATAAACCTGCACATGTGGGGCCGTTTTTGTGCTCACATTCCCAGCAGTAGTTGTGACTGTGAACTACCCAGAACTACCTAGAAAAGTCACGTAGGTCAGTTCATAAAAGAACAAGAAGTGACAGCCATCTTTATTACTTGGGCTTGTACTTCAACATGGCTGCTGAGATCAGAAATGGGGCAAGGACCAATCAGGCTCCAGAGGTCCAGCATATAGCCAAGGAGGGCACACGAGATGAAAGGGAAATTCTTTAATTCTTTAATTCACTTGGAAGAGTGTGGCCAATTATCTATTGAGTGAAAGTCACCTGTATCTCATTCTTTAACTGACACTTGAACTAACAAATGTTCAGGCTGTTTGCTAGTGTAGAGTTTAATAAACTGGGCAGTAGTCAATCTGTGTAAGGCAGAGTAAGATGGCAGATCTGCTGTCTTCTCTGGCTATGTGAGACTTGTGTAGGTATTTGGAGTGATACTTTTGATTTTACAATTAAAAAAGAACAAGCTGCAACTAGCAGCAGAGAGTGAGGAAGACATTGTGGTCAGCAGCTGAAGGATTCAACTATGTTAGTAGGCCACCCTGCAACAAATCCTCAGCATACACTCAGAAACTTTGTTTTTTTGATCAGACCTTAGGGTCTGCAGCAGTGACACTGCCAGTAGGGCCTAAGGCCACCATTCTAAAGATCATCAGTGGGTGAGCTACAGAGTCCTGGAATTTGTAAGACATTCTGAGTGGCTGGTAGAGTGAGAATGCAGCTCAGTTTGTAAAGATGCTAGAGGGAGGGACTGGCACAGGAGAACTGAGGGAGCAATCAGAGGTGACGTCTGACTGTGGAACAGAATGGATATATCTGACCAGGACTATAGATACAGTCAGAGACCTGCCTGCTATAGGCAAACCATGAGCAACCAAACAGGTCCCTGGGGTCCTGTAACATAAATCTGTACATGATTCTAGCCAAGAAATAAGATAATTTTATGTTTGTAAGACTACGCTATTCAGTCTGGAATGCAATTTGCTGTGTTGCTACCATTTATTACTTACTTTATTTAAGTACACCAGTGCTCACCAACTACATGCAACTATTATAGGCCTACACCAACTCAACACATACATACTAAGTTTCCACTGTTTTTTGTATTTCTCCCTGTGCCTGATTGAATGTCTCATTTGAAAGTCACCTTGAGGCAGGCAGTCACTGTTTAGGGTAAATAATGACTCCAGGGTACCCGTTGTGAATGTAGAATGCATGGAGGTGAAGTGTCTACTGTATGCCACCTCAAAATGGAGGCTCCAGCTGTGCTTGTTACTGGTTTTGTAATATACGATAATTAGAGAAATTGACTTCTTTGCTCAGACTGAAACTCCTGATTAGCAATGGCAACTGCTAAGGTCTAACTAGTCTGAACCAGCTGGGAGTCTTGTAAAGAAAGTGTAGAATAATCTAGTAAACGTGTGAGCTAAATGCTCTAACTGATGTAACGTGAGTGTCAGGCCAGCAGATATATCACAAAGAATCTTTGCTATATATGTGTGTTAAAAAATTTGGGGATGTACAATAGAATAGTGAAGGCCAACCACAAAAGGCAAGTACTTGATATTTGGAGCTCAGTGTTTGTGTAGCAAACTAGTCTGTTGTTCTTGAGAAGGTCCAAGGGCTAAGGAAGCAGATTTTTAAAGTACTGTACTGAGGGCTTTTGCTTTGCAATTATTTTTGTTTAAAAGATCTTTTTTGTTAAATTACCCAGTGTTGGGGGAAGGGTGTGCTGTTGAGCAGGCAGTGAAGGTGGATGCATGGTACAGCAGCTCCCATATCAGACATCTTTGCTTTCAATAATTCAATAACAAAAATTTACCATTTCACTTTTTTTTTAAAGGGGAAGTAAACATCACAGGGATCACCCATATTGTGAAAGCCCATAAAAAGATGTTTCAGACAAGGTACTGGACTTCCCTGTAGGTGTTAGGAATCCTGAGATATGAATATCTAAATCATTTATAAATCAAAACAAGGCGGCAGTCATTACGTGTTATTTTAAGACACAACGTGGTGTCACTGAGGGGCAAGCTGTATGTGATTAATTACAGTTTGTCCTTTAGTGACATCACTTTGTGTTTTAAGATCACATGAAATAATTGCTGCCTTGTCTTCATTTACAGATGATTTGGATAATCGTATCTGAGGACGTTTGACACTTACAGTTAAGTCTAATACCTTGTTTGGAAGATCTTTTCAAGGGCTTTCACAATATGAGTAACCTCTCCAATGTTTAGTTCCCCTTCAACAAATTGGCTGCCAATGTTGCTTAGCAGACTAAACTCATCGGTAAAGCAAATCCACTTTATCTTTTCAAGTAGTGACAGTGAATATTCAGGCTGATCTTCTTGAGAAGGATGAGATGACACCTTTCAGCAGCAGACTACGTACGCACTGAGCCTGAACAGACCCAAACATTGGTTTCCTTAGCAGAGTTAGTGCTGTGCCTGCAACAGGAGGTTTGCACCTTCCCATGGACATTATCCAAACAATTCTCTTGCATGCAGGTTGCCAAACATGACCCTCTGACCACCATTGAGAACCACGCATGATGACTTGACATGGTTGGCAGGCATCCCAGTGCCATGACTTAGCCAGATAAACCTGATTCAAATATACATACTTCAATATATGTTGTACCATTACAGATATTGCTGGTGCAGTTAATGCCACAGGAGGTGAAAAAAAATTGATCAGGGGGCTGACAAATTTACATAAGGGGGAAGGAGGCTTAGAACAGGATTGACACAAATATAACCCTTTTAAGGTAATTAGTGACTTGGCTTCCCAGACTTTGAAGTCCTTCATAAGGCACAACAAATGCATTATGTCATAGACTAATTAAAGGAAGCAAGGAGGTCACAAGGAGGTGCCTGGACAGGGAGGAAGCCACATATATGCTTGCTGTGTACCCTAATGCTGGAGGGGTTCAGAGATGTCAAGGGATCCAGAACCCAAAACCAAAAGGATTGGCTACCCTACAAATGTGGAAAAGGATTACAAGGGATGATGGGACGGTGAAAACTTTTTTCTTTATCACTCAGCTGGCAGTAATGCTAATGTTTATCAGCAATAAAAGACCAGGGCATTATACTGTGAGTAAGCAAGCATCCACAGTTGGAGCCTACTTAAAGCTGCAGTACTACCCAACCAGGAAGTGAGCCGTTACAGACGTTGTAGTGCCACAGAAAATATGGCGTCCGCTATCTAGTCAATGGAGTGGGCAGCAGAAATGTAAAGAAACACAAAGGATTACTGAGCAAATTATGAGGTGATAATACATTGCTGGCAGGAAAGAGTGCTAGGTACATGCTCAGCAGAGCACAGGGAATCACCAGTCGAAAATGCGCAAATTTATTTTACATTGTACTGCTGCTTTAAAAACAAGGGGATATGCTCATTTGCAGGGTTTGGAGAAATGTCAGAGCTGCAAAGACAGCACAAGTACAGGTAGTTGCAGTTTATAAGGTATTTAAAAAAGGAAGCCAGTGAATCATGGGGTGGTGGGGGGGCTCACCATGGCTAGTCTTGAGGAACAGCTGCCGAGATGGCATTTGATGCCAAAAGATGTTATGGCCATGAGGAGGCCAGATGGATGTCGGATTTGTCCCACTGATGTCATTGCATGTCCCACCTCCAGAGGGGATTAGCATTCACTAAAAATGTTGCTGTCCCAGGGATGATGACACCTCCTGGTACTGTAACCCCCCCCCCAAAGTACCAGACCCTGACAGAGGCCATCTCCTGATGGATGGATGGACCACACCCACTGCCCCATCCATTGGGGGGTTAAACCTAGGGAGCCCTGCCAGTTATGGTGATGCAGCTGGTAACCTGGACTGGTCTCTGTGGGTTGGGGTTGTCTCAGCAGTCCCACCTTGGAGGGTAAGCCAGGACGAATCATGGATAGGTTATAGAGGGGGCGGTGGGTCTGGGAGGTAGGGATGATAATATGGGACAGGTGGCACACAAAAAAGACATAATAGCTCAGTTGTACCAAATATTGCCAGCTGAGAGGAATGTCTGACCCATTCACTAAATGCAGGCAAAGCTTGGAAAAATATGTGGTAAACACTATAGAGGGGGAGATGTGGGTGAACATTTAGGCAGAAGACCTGGGTCTGTTACTGTGTAATTAATTTAAAGAACCACATTATACATTTCTGAGTAGACTGCTTTGCACACCAGCAATAGCACACATATTTCATTTGGAAAATCCCCCAGTCTGTGGGAGGTGTCACAAAGAGCAGAGTACTTACTTTCAGTGTTTCTGGACATGTGCAAATGATTCCAATTCTGAGGAGACATTAAGAGGTGTTTGGGGGAGTCACAAATATATCTCTGGTTATGGACATGGTGACTCCACTCATGGGGGTGGGCTCCCTATTACCATGAATCTCAAGAATATTGTTAGCTCTAGCAAAGACATGCATTGTAAATACTTAGATGAGTCAAGTGGACCCAAACAGAGGTCAGCTGATGTACCCTTCATTTCACTCTATACCTCTGAAGCGACTCACAGTACTATATATGAGATGTGGTGAAGGGTTTGATCATATCTGGAGCCAAATGTTAGGGTGGCTGTCATAAAATTCCAGGCACCCAGTATCACAATGGAAATTGTCCATCTGAAAAGAGAGAAGCACCATAACAATAAATATATGAGGGTCCTTGCCTTGATTTATATGTCTTTACAGAAGAAGACAGCTGGATAGGGGTGTCACCCCTACAGGTGAAAAGGGGAGATAATGAAGTTGTACGGGGGTTACCCTAGCAGAAACAAGAGGCGACACTTGGGAGAAGAGGTGGTAGAGGTAGAGAAGCTCCCTTTCAGGGCCAAGAGAAATGTGCACAAGATCATGTACATCTTTTAAATATAGTGTAGATATTAAATATATGTGATATAAATCAGAGTTTCAATTATGTGCCTCTTTCTTATGTAAATTTGAGTATGCAGATTGTTGTAC
Organism: Neoceratodus forsteri; assembly: GCA_016271365.2. Lineage (NCBI taxonomy): Eukaryota > Metazoa > Chordata > Ceratodontiformes > Ceratodontidae > Neoceratodus > Neoceratodus forsteri. Next base: position 14,878,410 of record CM028131.1, read on the forward strand.
TGTATGCCAACTGGGCATTTTTGACTAGTTGTAATCATGACAATTTCAATAAAAATCAAATAAAATCAATTGGATCAAGTAACTGATGTGTTTTAATAAACACAGTTGAACCATTGTTATTGTGTAGTCTGTGATATACTTCAGGAAGGAACTCTAAGAAAGTTAATATGTGAACTTGCATCTTATACTGAGCAGGGGAGAGGTTGCCTGGAAATTCATCTCTCAAGTGTCCCTCATTACGAGAGACATCCCTCATTTTACCCATTAAAATGGCTCTGTCCCTCATCAGTCCCTCATCAAAAAGGTGCTGCCTACACAGAGAATGTGTTGTAAATTCAGACTTTAAAGCACACGTTCTTAATATTCTAAAATATTAAATCAAACATTAACTTTGTATAAGTAAAAACTATGGTTTTCACAGTGTTTTGAGCCTGTATCTTCATGTTTGAGGATGGGTCCCTTATTCTGAGGGTCTGTGTCCCTCATTGTCCCTCATTTTGAGTGTCCAAAAATGTCAATGTCCCTCATTTCAGTGACAAAAGGTTGAGAGGTATGCCTGGAACCACTGTAGGTTTCTATGTCCAAAATGTCTTATGCCATGTTACCAAGTGCCTGGCCTCATGTAGTGTGAACAGAGGCCCATGGTGGTCCTCAGAAAGAACAGCTCCAAGAAATCTGTAACAAGATTGGTGACAGTTTGTTAAGTTAATGAACCAGACCTCCCTCATCACACCACCCAGGGCTTGTGGGAGAGTGCTAAGTGTGTGTGTGAGACATGGCAGATTGCACCCTTGCATTACAGTAGTACCAGGGACATTTGTATTTGGTAGTTGCACGCTGTGCTGGATGGGAAACTGAACAGCAGCTAGACAGTGGGGAATATCTTCTGTTATAGTATTTGTTTCATAACTCTTTTCTTTCTGGTCTAATCCTGATTCTTTCAATAAAACCCACTGATGTTGCATGTTAATCACATGGTGCAGTGCACTTATCAGTGGTTTCCTTACCAAGCCCACCACGAGTTTAGACCATGGAGATTCATGCAACTGGTGTGGCTTCAGCTCTATCCCTCATACTAATTTATACTGGTCTTAACCAGTTTTGCAATGGTGGTGGCAGTGCCATGAGAGTGGCCATGTCAGACAAGGCTCATAGCTGACTGCTGTGAGTAGTGGAATGTCTCTAACAGGAGAAAAACAAAAAGCTGACTGGGTGTACGAAATGAGCTTCAGCACTCTTAAAAGCTTTTATCAAAAAACACAAGGAATGAGTGCACAAAAAACCAAAAGACTGAAGTAAGGCTACAAAAGGGTGTTATTGGTGCAAACAAAGGACAATACTAAACTCCTTCACTTCAAATCTCTGCAGGTTATTTGCCCAGGGTGTGGGCAGCCAGTTAAGGAAACATGTATTGCATATTAGAAATAGTCATACTTATTAATAATAATAATGGTTTATTATGCGTTATACTGGACCCTGACAAAAATGCAGGCAAAACAATACAATACAATGTGAAATTGTGAAAAAAATAAAATAGAAATGTAAATTATAGCTATAATAAAGAAAGCAGCTAACAATCTTGGTTTGCTGAAGTGCTGTACTCCAGCAATCTATCAATTGAAACCTTATTTAAACAGGCATATCACCATTGAGCAAGCTCATTTTCAAAGTGGTCCTGGATGGAACCAGTACATAGTAGATAAAAAGTAGTACACAACTGAAGATAGACATTACAGTTACAGTATAACAACTGGGATGTCATGGATACAGCAACAGGTAATATAACTAAGTACATTAAACTCAGATTACTGAGTAATTTCACATATCATCCGGTGTGCCCCCTAGTGGAACACATGCAACAGCCATAATCCAAAATACTCAGATACCCCCAACAGTAGTAATTGAAGGAAGGAAGTGGGAGGAGTATAGTGGATATTTCCCAAAGCAAAAGAGGAGAAAGGTTAAAGGAAGACTAAAACAGAACGGAATTATTGATGGAGAGATAGTCAAGGTTAATAGTTGAGAAGTAAAAAATAACTAGTGAGCAACATGGGGTCACCTATGACATTTACAACTTTCCTTCAGGTAACTCACAATCAGAGCTATAAAGGTGGATGGTCCCGGAATACAGATTATCCTTAGTGGGTTGTTTTTTTTTGCATGACATTCCGGAGGGAGAGGAGAGAGTAGTTAATTGCAGCTGATCCATATCCCGTCTTTATCCTAGGTACAGTAAAACTGATTAATGTAAAGCGTCTAAGATCGTAAGACCCCTTTGCACATTCAAATAGACTAGAGATGTAGACTGGCAATTTGTCAGTTAGTGCCCTGTAGAAACAGAGAAGAGCATTTTTTTGCCCCTTAAGGGAAGACCAGCCCAGCACCTCATAGAGAAGGCAGTGGTGAGTATGAACGAGTTCAGGATAAAGCTCAAGGCATGATGATAAAGGATGTCAAGATTGCTTAGAACCAAGTTAGGACAGTGTCTGTAGAGAATGTCGACATAGTCAACCAGCGTTAAAAAAAAGTTGTTTGGACAAGTCTTTTCTTGACTTCATAGGTAAGGAGATTTCTAATACGGGTGAAAACACTTAGGTGTTGTCTTAATTTTTTGGCCAATTCATCCAGATGATTTGCTCCGAGTAATAATGGGATAACAAAAATCAAAAACTATTACAAAGTAGACTACGAAAGCATCAAAGGTTATCTTGCCACATGGGACTGTGAAAAGGATCTAAAAAATCATGATCTCCAACAAATAGGGGATACAATTATAACCAAACTGGAATTTTGTATAAATAAATGGGTGCAAGTCCAATACAATAATAATAAACAAAGGATACCATTATGGTGAACCAATCATGGGATCATAAGATGTTACGAGTTAAGGGGCCCAACGGTCAATAAGAAACTCGCCACCTATATAGGTGGAAAAAAACAGGCATTTATCTAATAAAAGATGTCTTTCTTTGACCCATATAATATTCAATCTTATTTTTAAAAATAACCACGCTATCACTGTTGACAACATTGGAAGGCAATGTGTTCCAGACTGGAATCATTCTCTGGTTGAACCAGTTATTACACCTGTTAGTTCTATTAGTATTCCCTTTTAATTTTAAAATGAATGAAATTAAGCGAACTATCAAAAAGAAAAATGTAGAGCATACTGTAAATACAGCAAGATTCAAAAAGATACTGATTGGAATAGATTTAAGGTACTTGCCAAAAGAACAAAAAAACTTATTAGAATGGCAAAATAGAGGTCAGAAGTAAACCTAGCAAAAAATGTTAAAGATACCAAGAAAAAGTTTTATAATTACATTGGTTCACTAAAAGAAAGTCAGAGAGGAACTGGTCCATTAATCTCAAATGATAAAATAATTACTGATGAAAAAGAGATGGCTGAAGAACTCAATCAGTACTTTGGGAATATATTTAAACCCAAAGAAAACATAAACATAGACATACAACCTACCAATGACTCACCCATGGTGTTCACTGAACAGAACGTACTGGATGCCATCAGCTTGATTAAAGTTAATACACCTCCAGGTCCAGATTGCATCAACCCAAAATTTCTAAAAGAACTTTCAAAAGAACTTTTAGGCCTCCTAACTCTTTCATTTAATACCTCAATAAAGGAGGGAAGTGTACCACAGTCCTGGAGAGAGTTCAATATCACACCGATCCTCAAAAGTGTCAACAAACAACTTCCCTGTAACTACAGGCCTATCTCTCTAACCTCCCTTATTAGCAAAATCATGGAATGGCTTATACAACACAAACTCTTAGATCATATTAGAGATCAGAGGCTGGGATATTCAAAGCAGTTGTGCTGGAGCAAGTGCGGACTTGCGCCAAGGAGCGATATTCAACAGGAGCCATTACACAGCACAAATCCCAATGCGCCAATGCGCAACTACTGTAATGCAGGTGCAAGTGCAGGGGACATGCCCTTGAATATCCGGCACAGTGCGCTATTCAACCATGGAACCATGGTGCAAGTGCGGAGCAAAACCGAGATGTGCCGAGCAGACTTGAGCCTATAAATACAAGGCGCAAGCACACAGACAGCACTTGCATCAGGCGAGAGGGGGAGAGAGAGAGAGAGAGAGTGACAGAACAAATGAAAGAAGGAAGGACAGACAGACAGAAAGACAGACTGAGAGAGACAGAGTGAGAGAGAGGCAGAGAGACAGACAGAGGCAGCCACAGAGGGAGAGGGACAGAAGTAGCAGTGGAGAGGGAGACAAGGGCAGAGAGAGTGAGAGGTACTGGCAGGTACAGTGCCAGGCAGTGCACCAGGGTGGCACACAGCCAGCAGCAGCCGACCACCCAGGGGGATATAGGACATCAGGGTCCATGGATAGTATGCCCTTCCTGATGGAGGCCATAATAAGAGGTGTGAGGGGGCAGGAGGAACAGTGCCATGGCTGAGGAAGGATCTGTCGGTGGTATGCCCATAACAGGTGGTACCGTGCCCGCACCAATTTTGAGACCTACTCCAACACGGAGATTGTGGAATGGTACCACCTGAACAGGGCCATTCTGCAAGCTGTGCAGTGAGGAAATGCAGGCACCCACAAGACAGAGCCACACGATGTCTGTGGAGACCAAAGTGACAGCTGTCATGTGCCTGCTCACCACAGGCACCTTCCAGAGAACAACAGAGGACCCCACAGGTGTGACCCAGTCAGCCACATCACACCTCTTCACACAGTTCCTCAGCACTCTGCTGCCACGTGCTTCAGAATACATTCATTTCCCCAGCACACAGGCAGAACGTACAGCAACCATGCAGGACTTCCACAGGGTAGCACATATACCTGGCATGTTTGGGGTCATTGACTGCACCCACATTGGCATCCACATGCCACCTGGCCCTGAGGGTGTGGTCTACATCAATAGGAAAGGGTTCCAGAGAGTCAACTGCCAGGTGGTGTGCGATGCCACGGGGCGCATCACCAGTGTCTGTGCCACACACCCTGGGAGTGCACATGATGCATTCATCTGGCACAGCTCTGTGCTGTGCCACAGGTTTGAGCATGGGGACATCCCCACGGGCCACCTAGTGGGTGAGTATGGGACAGGCAAGGGGTGGCGGGCAGAGCAGGCCATGGGATGGGGGAGGGCAGGGTGGGCATGCTGGCAAGGGTGCCAAGGAAAGGAAAGGGGCACATCAAAGGATGGCAGAGGGCTAATCATGTCATTATCCAGACAGGAGACAGGGCCTATCCATTGAGGCCCTGGCTGCTCACCCTCTACCAGCACCCATCATCCCCAGCAGAGCAACGCTACAACGAGAAACACGCCAGCACGCGCAACATCATTGAGCATGTATTCGGCATCCTGAAGGCACGTTTCTATTGCCTAGACAGGTCTGTCAGTGCCCTACTGTACAGCCCCTCAAAAGCCTGTGGCCTATTCTTGGCCCGATGCATACTGCACAACATGGCCATTGACCGTGGGATAGCTGTCAAGGCTGATGAGGGCAACAGCAGTGGGGACAATGAAGACAATGGGCTGGAGGGTGGTGGACAGCTCCCCAAGTGGAGGGATCCCTGGGTGCAACAGATGGCGTACCAGCATTGTGACACCATTGCACAGGAGTACTATGGTGCATGCAGGTAGGTGGCGTGAATCCCATGCAGGAGCCACACACACACACACACAGGTACAGCACACAAGCAGGGTCATGCATGGCAATGGGCATGCACACACAGAGGCATGGTGCAGGGCTAGGGGCATCAGTGACACACAACCACAGACAACTGCACACAGCATCACACAGCAACACACACATGCACCCACACACCAAGGCGCTGGCATGTGTCAGGGATCAGATGCATTGCCCCAGTGCACAGATGCAACCAGTGCTAAACTGCCCTCATCACACCCATGCCACATGGTCCAGTGGCTGGACAGGCATGCACATGGGGAGTGTGCAGTGGTATGTGCACACACATGCCACCCATGCACGCACAGGGCAGCAGCTGCAGACTGCTGTCAGGGCAGCATGCACATCAGGGCTGCCGCATGGAACTATAGCCACCATGACCACAGGGATGGCCATGCCAGGGTCGATCAGATGCCACAGGCTGCTCATCAGCCACAGGGGGTGTTTGCAACAACCTCCCAGGGGTTGAACTACGGGACCGTGACCGGATCCGAATGGGGGTGTGTAGGTGCCCAAACAGGCCTTCCTGAGTCATGCCTAGGATGCCTACAGCAGAGCCTGGCATCGACAGTGGGGGTTTGCCCGATGCCGGGATCATGGGGTGGACAGTACACTGTGTGGGGTCAGTGGTGGCCGGCCATGCCCTGTGGCAGCCAGCAGTGCAAAGCCATCCATGATCGCATTGACAATGCAATCCTGGGATGCAGTCATGGCCTCCTGCATGCACTGTATCACTGCCAGGAGCTGTGCAGTGCCCCTCTCATGCTGCTCAATTACCTGGTGCAATCCACACACAGTGCACTCACCCCAGCAGCAAGCTGCACCTGTTGCTCCATGGAGGCTCACAGTAAATGGATGTGCTCAGCCAGTGGGTCGACATCCTGGGGTTCCTGGGTCAGACGCAACCTTTCCTGTGGTGACCGGCCATGCTGCACAGCCCCCCTCTCAGGTGGACACTGCACAGTGGGGGTCTTCATGGGGTATGTTCCTAGCTGGTGCCCTGGCAGTGGACTCTATGTCTGGCCACACTATGGCTCCTGCAGCCTGCTGCCGCTGCCCAACCAGCCACTGAAGTTGCCCAGTGCCGTCACAGCTGCACCACCACCACAACATGACACAGCTGTGGCAGTGCACACAGCTGCACCAACAGTGATGGCAGGCAGCTGTTCCCCTGCTTTCAGGTTGCTGGCCACGCTGCCTGTGTTGGTGTCTGGTATGGGCATCTACCCTACAACAGTGCTCATGCTGTCCAGGATTAAAGTGAGGTCAGCATCGGCATTGGACCACACCCTGATCTGTGTCTCCACACAGAGGATGCTGAGACTGGCATCCTGAAGGAACACATTCAGAACCTTGTCCGACCCCATGCCCAGGACATCCAGCTGGACAGTGGTGGTGTGCTGCAGCCTATCAGGCCATCAGATGCCCATGGAGGTGGATGACTGGTCCTCCAAGACTGGTCCTGCCTCCACGGCTGCTACCGGTGCCCCATCCTCTGCACGCAGCTGTGTCAGTGCTGAAAAGAGAACACGGGCATGTCAGTGATGCAGTGCCCACAAGTGCCCCCCCAGCCACTGCATGCTATGCATGTCCAACATACATACCATGCAGTGATGGGCTGCCACCCATCTGGAATCCTCCTCCAGGAACACCCTCCATGGTGCTGTGGTTCATGGTGGCTGCCACCAACTCTTTCTGCACCATGAGCTGTGGTGCTTCTGCAGGCCCCCTTCCGGTGGCAGTCTGGGCCACACAGATGGCCGCCACTGTCTCCTTTATGCACCTCTTGTCTGTACCCACCTTCTTGGGGCACACCTGCACTCCTGCACTGACTGCTGGTGGCTGCCCTGCTGGTTCACATATGCCGCCACCTTCTCCCAGGCCACAGCCCTGGCCTGTGGTGTGCCCATGGCACCACTCAACAGTGGCTCCATGTCGAGGTAGGCCTCAAACAGGGCCTCTGATTCTGCCTTCATGAAGTTGGGTCTGCACTTGAGAGCAGGCTTATGCCCCTCACCCTCCTCAAGTTCCGACATTTCACTTCCTGTAGACATAGACAGCACAGTGTGTCAGTGGCAGCAGCACCCAATTCCGTCCCCCGTACTGTGCTGGCTGTGCTCAGTGCACTCCAGCAGCATGCTTAACTTACCTCAAAAGGATTCAGTACCGGTCCATGACCTGTGCCGATCCGTGGTGCTTTTATAGTGTATTGCATGCAAATGAGCTTTGGTGCAATGGTAATGACATGCTAATTCCTCCAGTGTGCCAAGCACTGGCTGGTGAGCTCATTTGCATATGACAGCTGAATATTGCGATTTTGCTCCATGTGCAATGAGATTGCTTCAGAGCAAGTCGCGGTGCAATACACACACATGTGTGGTGTTCAGGACCGCAGTGCATATGCGCTAGACAGTGTGCTGTCACCTATTGTGCACTGTGCACCCACTGCGCGATAGGTGCAATGGCACATGGTACGCCAGGCCTGCTATTCTGCATGTGCATACTATGTGGTGGCCAACCTCTGACCCCTGCTGTAACCTCTGTCCCTGGGTGACCCCCGCACCTGTGACCCCACCTAGCCACGCCCATGCCATGCATCTCCGAGACTGAGTGATGGGCAGACACAGTGCATGTCCCCTAGCCGCGCATCTGGTGCATGCAGTGGCTACGTGCACCTACCACCACCATTTTGCTCAGTGGCTCACACCTGAAACATGGTGCAGCAGTGAGCAGGATGAGTGATCAACTGGACACAGGTTGAGATAGTCAATCTCATGATCTGCGTCTTGTCCCACATACCCCAACTCTTTGGGCAGGCGCCGCCGTAGCAGCCCTGGGTGGCTGTGTAGCAGGCTATTGCAGCACACACGGGTGGCCAGGATGGGGGAGCAGTGTTACCACCATTATGGGGACCTGGCTCAGAGAGATCCAGAAGCTGGAGGCGTGCGTCAGGCGTGGGGCTGTGCCACAACCAGATGAGTAGGCCCATCATGCATGTGTGCCCTGGTGTTGTACTGTGGTGTTGGCTAGGCTGCTTGGCATGCCCTGCAGGGTGGTATACTGCCATCATGTGCATTGCAGGGTGGCATTGCCCTCCACCACTTGCATTGCTATGCTGCTGTGTGGGACATATTGGGCAGAGGCTCACCCTGTGCACAGGGGTGGAGGTGGTGGGCAGCTGCTGTGGTTGATTACTGATGTGTACCTGTTTCTGTTCCATTCCCATGGCATGAGGACCGAAGACGGGCCGCGATGGCTGGACGCCAGGCCACAGTGGCCCCAGGGTGGGGCCACAGAGAGCAGGTAGGCACTGACATTGTCCCTCCCACAGTCCATGGGGTGTGGCAGGTGTGTGGGTGTGGGCATGCCCACCTGTACTATGGCAGCTGTGTGTGTCACACTGTGCATGATTCCCGTCACTGTGGTGCATCCATTGTACATGTGTGGCAGCAGTTGGTGGGGTTGGTGTGTACCTGGCTGCCACTGATGTTGCTGTAGTGCTGCCAGAGCACTGTGCCATGTGTCTGCCATGGTGCAGTTGAGTGGCCACTATGCAGCATGGACCAGCACTGTGCACTCTTGTGGTGTGCTGCGTTGCTGGCAGGCATTGGCCCACCCCCTGTGAGTGGCCTATATGGGCTGTCTGAGGGGGTGTGATCCCACTGCCCATTGCTCGCTGCAGATGGGCATTGTTCCTTGGGATGTTGCACTGACCACCTGTCCTGTCCCATCCCCTAGGTGTCCGGCAGTGGCACAGGAGGCCCCTGTATTGCTGACTCCTGTGACAATTGATCCTTATTACATCTACGACAATGGAGACGGTGCTGCAAGTTCGGTGAGTGCTGTTAGCAGACAGGAGGAAGTGACATCTGCAGGGGGTGGTAGGCCGTGGCCACTGCTATTTGGGAACTGATTCCCCTGTTACCCCAGCCATACCTCCCTCTTCCCACTACTTGTTCCCTATCCCTTCCCCTCACTTTCCTACCCTTTCCTACTCCCTTGTGATTGTATATAGTTGTTTTCCTGAATATGTATATTTTTGAATTACCTGCCTGTGTCAGTGTCTGCTTTGCAGGTGGCGTGAGGAGCTATGCTGCAGTGGCCCAGTGCCTGTCCGTGTGGTGTGCATGTGTTTGGGCACATGGTGTGCTTCAGTGGATCACTGCTGTGTGCTGCATTGTGTCCCACTGTGGTGGTGTCCCTCCCCTTGGTTGGTGGCTGTGTTTGGGGTCCCCATTGGGTGGCTGTCAGGGGTGTGTGGTGGGTATGTGTGCTTGCCTGCTTGGTCCTGGGTGTGGCCTGCCCTGGTCTGGCTGTGCAGGGAGGTGCATGGCCTGCAGCCTGTGAGGACCCTTGGTGGCCCTCCGTACAACATTGGCACCCCCTGTTGCCTACTGTCAGTGCCACTGTTGTGTTCTGGGGTGGGGGTCTGGGTGCATATGTGCACCCTGCTGTGCCCAGCCACAGTGATGGCCTCCTGTGGCCTGTCACTGTGCTTCCCTGGCTCTGTCCCTGGGTCACCTCTCTGTGCTGTGCCCCCCCTCTGTTGCTCTGTTGCTCTGCTCCCACATTTGCCCTGGGGCTTCTCTGTCTGCCCATGGTGCACCTGTGTTTGCACCATGTCTCACCTCTGGTTGTGCCATAGTGCATCCATGGTTGCACCATGGTGCAACTGTGCCATATTCAACCAGGTTGCGCTGGCACAGTGTGGCCAGTGCAACCTCTGAATATGGCTCCTGTTGCGCCATGGTGCATCGAATTTGCACTGTCACCACTGTGCCGGGCTTGGGCACATTTCTGAATATCTGGGCCAGGATGTATAGATATTTCCTATCATGGATTCACACCAGGCAGATCATGCCTAACAAATCTCATCAATTTTTTTGAACTGGTCAGCGATGCTCTGGATAATGGAATGCCAGTTGACGTTGTATTTTTGGATTACAAAAAGGCATTTGACACCATTTCTCATAAAACCCTCATTAAGCAACTAGTTAATATAAATTTGGACATTAAATTAATAAAATGGATTGCATTTTGGCTGTACAATAGACAACAGAGAGTGGTTATCAGAGGACATTAATCACACTGGAGTCCTGTCTCTAGTGGGGTGCCCCAGGGATCTGTGCTGGGACTTCTACTGTTTAATATACTGGTCTCCAGTATGCAAACATCTGATGGGGTATTGATAAATAAGTACGCTGATGACTGCAAACTAGGGTATGTGGTAAACAATGTCCAGTCTATAGCCACTCTGCAAAATAACTTAAATAAACTATGTGACTGGGCAGTTGATAACAAAATGAGGTTAATGTTGCCAAATGTAAAATTATGGACACGGGAAGAATAATACTCAGTCTACCTACTTTATGAACAACATAAAGTTAACAGTTACAACAGAAGAGAGGGACCTAGGTGTTACAATATCAGATAATCTAAAATTTAGTATACACACAAATAAAACAGTCAAAAAGTGCCACGGCATACTGGGAATCATCTTAAAACATATCAAAAGCAGAAATCCCGAGGTCATTCTGCCATTATACACTGGCCTAGTGCGTCCACATCTGGACTACTGTGCACCCTTCTGTGCTCCTACACCAATATGCTGCCAAATTGTGACAGAGAAAGTTCAGCGGAAGGTTACCAAAAGGATTAAGAACATGGCTAACCTAGACTACAAGTGCAGACTTAAATCACTTGAGCTATTCTCCTTGGAATATAGAGCCCTAAGAGGTGATTTGATCTACACCTTTAAGGCTCTACAAAAATAATCTATGTTAGAACCAATTTGTCTGGAAAGACATCTAACTAATAATAATACTAGATCCCATAATTTTACGTTAAACATTGCTTTGTGCAAAACAATGAAGTGCTCAAGATTTTTTACCCAGAGGGTGCCTCCCATATGGAATTCACTCCCCTCAGACACTGTTACAAGTGAAAATGCAAAACAGTTTAAAAAAAGATTAGATTTTCATATGGGTGATAGTATATCTTCCACCACTAACACGGTGGCTAGTTCTTTATGGGCTAACGCCTTTTGAACTTGTACTTATCTATGAAACTATGAAGCTATGGATGAGCCAAGTAGTTGAGCCTGTTGTCCAACCAGAACCCCAGGTATTTGAATGTATCCGCAGTTTCCAATGATTCACTGAACAAAGTGTATAACTGGACACTACTAGGTGAAAATTGGACAGGGGAGGCATGTGGTGAAACAATCATGACTTAGTCTTTTTGGCATTAAGGAGAAGTTTACATTTTACTAGATTATGCTGGAGGATGACAAAGTCATACTGTAGGTCCTTGTACACTAATTCTAGCAAAGGATTAGAAGTGTAAAGGACCGTATCATCTGTGAATAAGTGTATGTTAGCTGTGTGCATGTATATGTCAATGTTGTTGATGTATACTGCAAACAGTATAGGGCCCAGCATGGAATCTTGCTGAACACCACGAGGTAAGACTTTTAATGGGGACAGGTCTGCTAGGGCTCTAATTTGCTGCATTCTATTGGTAAGATACTATCTGAACCATCCAATGGCATTGCTATCTAGGCAAAAGCTATGCAAGGCATCCAATAATAGGCTATGGTCCACAGTACTGAATGTCTTGCTAAGGTCTAGGAAGAGAGCAGGGAGAGCATAGTGCAAGCTTCATCAGAGGGAGCAGAGGCTGGAGAAGACACTCCAAGAAACCAGACACTGGATTGCAGGGAAGGAATTCTAAAAGAAGGGAAAAGGGATACTGTTAGAATTCCATTATTATTTGTTGTGGGTGTCTGTAACAGACTGATGGGAACAATGGGATTCCTGAACAAATTAGGTTCATTGCATGGGTGATTTATTACAGCAACTGTGTGTTGAAGTCCTTTTCTGTGTTTGGCCATAGCAGGGAGAAACCTCTCCCAAGAAAAAGGGGTGGAACTCTAACATTATCTTGGGAGGGAGTAAGATCGCCTACCTTTATCCTGATGATTCAATAGGGTGCACCCTGAGAGGAGGGATTGACAAGAACAGTTTATGCTTGCAGTCAAGCTAAATGGTTGGGATACAGCCACCAAACTGAAATTCTTGGGACCCGTTCCTGTGGGACAAGACTTATGAAGTATACTGGGAAATGGAGCTTACCATCAAAAAGGACTATTCTGTATTAGTGGTGGCAATGAAATAGTCCTTCAAGCATACCAAAATGTACTGATGGAAAAAGAAGAGTTTTCTTAAACCAGAACAGGTAATAAATGGTGTCTGCCTGGTACTTATGGATGGCATTGAGGTGTCTAGTAGCCACAGCCTTTCCAGATACCAGCTTGGTTACTCAACTTGTTGGCTCATGACCATGTCATTGTCAATGCTGTGAGTAAGGAGCTCAGTTTCTAATTACACCTGTGGATCCCAGGACAGGATCAAGTCATTCAGAATGCCACCAAACTGAAGGTTATGTGGGCTCTAAACTTTTATTTGCCCACAGCCCACCGATGCAGATTTATGGGGTGTCCAAGGAAGCTGAGATCCTCAAAGAAGTGAAGTGACCCATTGGTAAGCTGTGGACTGAGATGGTGATGACCTTTGTGGATCTGCAAACAAAGTTAAATACTCAAAGTTGAATATGAAGCTATAGTTCAGTGGTGCCCCACATTCAGGGGGGGCCCTCAGGTCAGGTAACCAGGAGGAGACACATCAGACAGACACATGCCCTGAGCAGAATGAGTACTAGGATTGAAAGCCAGGCAGTCAACTGTGTTGGTGTGTGGATACCAAGGACACTAAGCAAAGCAGTGTCTTAAGAAGAAGGGCCAGTCTGACCAGGAGAAATGTGGATAATTGTTATGGACCAACTCCTGCAAAGGAACAGACTGACTTCAGATGACAGATCATAAACACTACCACTGTGGGACTAGGCTATTATCTTTTGGGAGAGATGTAGCATACCCTGAGAAAGTTACTGGTGACTACAATGTCCAGTTATCCTTAGTGCACTCACAGCTGTAGACAGGAGCAACTAAAAGGGCTCAAAAGAGCTTCTGAGATGACAAAGGTACAGTTCATACAGCAAATGCAGCCACCCCCAAAGTAATGGAAGTGTAGCGGACAGTGGCCACTGTAAAGGATCTTCATTTGGTATTGGGTCCTAGTGGATGAAGATGAAACTCAGTCTGCATTAATACTAGTGTTCTCCATCAGGCTATGTTGAATTTGACAAGGGGCATGTAACAAGCTGGCCTATGGTAGATGGAGAGGCAACATGCTGCATTTAAAGTTATCAGATAACAATGTAGTTTATTGCTCCAGAAAAATCATAAACAGTCAGTTCAACTTTTCCAGCTTGGTCAGGAAACATAAATGCTTAACACAAAGCAGCTTCTCATATGTTGACCTGACCAAGAGAGTCTTTGAATCACCTATGTAGGCCAGAAGCTTCCAAATGCACAGTCTCAGACAAAACATAAACAAACAGTTTTTCCCTTTGGCCTTACTTGTAGGCTGTTAATATTTGTACATCCCTCTCACTGTTTGTGGCTCTAGCTGGTTGGACTGCTTCTTTGCCTAGGGGTTTCCTGCTCCAGAAATGGTCCTTCTCAGCATCAGGTTTAAGCTTTTCCCCAAATGCTCTCTCCAGCACCTAACCCTTCTCCTTGGGCTTTCTGCTCTTTTTTCTTTCTTACATTTCAGTCTCTGTCTTGCAGAGCTCTCTGCATGACAGCTTCTCATTTCTACAGCAGTTTTCCAGATTCCAATTCACTGTTTGCTGGATGCAGTCTGTCTTTCAGCAATTCCTCTAATCAGCAACTGGGGAGGGGGGAGACCCCACCCCCTGCCTGTTAATGTTGCATTCCTTGCATTTCCTCAGCCTCAGCAAGGATCTTAACCCCTTGCCTCCCAGTGTAGGGTTTACCCTGTCTTAGGGCAACTGTATAGTACTAGGAAGGAATTTCTCCCTGACATCCAACAGTGAAGGGATGGAGGTATATGAGATAGTGGACAGTAGCTACATGAATTTACCACCCAGAAGTAAAGTGCTATACTCATTCAGTTCAGTGGAAGTGAAGCAAAAGATATGAATGGGCCAGTACAGCTGCAGCTGACAGGACACTGACGTCTTGGTATAGCTTGATCCATGAGCAGAGTTTGATTGAGACAAGTCCCACTGAGGATTGAAAACAAAACAAGAGGACCTTAAGGCTTTGAACCAATGGATTGTGGTTAGTACATTTCACTCTGGGGTGACAGTGTTTTCAGGTGATCCAGGTATTTATTGTACATTTCAAGGTTTGCGTGTGTGAGACCCTAGAAACCATCATAATTGGAGCCAATGCTGTACTGGACTGAAAAGGGCTTACTTCAGGAGTTTAGGTTTGACAAATGAAGCATAGCACCAGAGCAGTTCCAGGCAGACCAGGCTATACTGTGATGGTGTGCTGAAGTTTTCAGTAAAGGTGACCATGACTTGGGATGTACTGGACTGACTACACAGCAAGTCAATACTGGATACACAAGTCACTTAAATAAAGTATCCAGAGGATCCCACTTTACTAGCAGGAGGAATCTTAGAATAAGTTAAAGAACCAAGAAGTCATCTGCATTTTCATGAGCACATGGTCCACCACAGTAGTCCTGACACAGAAAATTGATGAGGTTTATGGGTATGTGTCAGCTACTTCCACCTGAATGAGGTCACCACTAAGGATGCATACCCATTCTGTTACATTAACAATACCCTCAATCTCTTGCTAAAAGCTCACTAGTTTTCCAGCTTGGATTGACCAGTGGGTACTGGAAAACCCTCTCCCCACCCCACCCAAGAAGAGTCCCATGCTGGCTAAACCAGTCCTGGAATGCATGCTTTCAGTATCAGGTAGATGGCCAGTGGTGGAGGAGGTGTGCGGGGGAGGAATATGCGGCTGGCTGTCTATAGCCATGGCACAGACTTGCATGTATGGGAGATGGGAGTGGTGTTGTCAGTAACATGCAGGTGAGAGGGCCACTGGCCACCAATGAAGAGGCAAGGGTTTGGGGGATTGGGGGGTTAAAGGGTGTACAGAGTGGTTCATTCCAGGACTGGCTCCACCAGGATGGGGCTCTTGTTGGATTGGGTTGGGTGGGGGTTCTCCATTATGTGAACAGGACTGAGGCTACCGTGCATGTGTGAAGGGGCTCACATTTCTGTGCACTGGGGCTGGTTGATGCTCTGTGTGTGGGGGGGTGGCTGGTGAATGAAACCAGGTCAAGGGTACAGTTGCGTGTGGGAGGTGCCTACATATTGCCATGTGTAGGGGGGTCGCTGTGTGTGCCCAAGTCTGGCATGCACCGTGGTTATAGAAGTGTCTCCCCACTATATCTAGCACCCTCTTCTGTACTCTATGCACAGCACCATGCACCTTTGTGAATGGTACATAGTGTGGACACACCCTGTCCCTCCTCCAGGATGGCCCTGGCATGTAGCTGCTCATGTGGCCAGGGGGGATCCACTACATAATGGACTGGTGGTTTGTGAATGCCAC
Organism: Neoceratodus forsteri; assembly: GCA_016271365.2. Classification (NCBI taxonomy): domain Eukaryota; kingdom Metazoa; phylum Chordata; order Ceratodontiformes; family Ceratodontidae; genus Neoceratodus; species Neoceratodus forsteri. The sequence continues at coordinate 14,894,594 of CM028131.1, forward strand.
TAGGGGGTCTATGGAACCCCCTTGCTGCATGGCATTTCATCTTAGGGTTGCCTATGCACCTCAGATACGTGACACACAGGCAATCCTTTTTTCGTACATAGGGCCCAGAGCCCTTAAAGAGGGTAGGAGAGGAGCAAATACAAATGTAATTACATATAATATCCAAGTCTCTTTAAACTTTATACAGCAAAAACATAGGTTAATCTCTATATAGATCATATTATACTAACTAAAGTGTCATGGTAATAAATATTGAAAACACCAAATAGCTATATCATTATGAAGTCCAAAGGAGAGAGTGAAGTTTTGTTTTCAATTTTTGTTGTTGCAGTTGCTCATCTCTCTGACTGACTAGGCCCTCCTTCATGCCAGCTTCCTCAGGCCTGTCACTTAAATTTCCATGGGTTTAACTGTTTTCCACTTGTCATTCCTTCTCAACAAGGGGCAATAGGCTGGGCCTCACACTGCCTGGACTAGGTCCGAGACTGGAATAGAGCCACATTGCTGGTGCAGGGCCGGCCTTTCTGCTGGGGCATCTCTGCTTCTTTTGATCCCTCACATCTGGGATGTAATTAGCATGGGAGCACATGTGCAAACATGCATCAGTGCTTAGAGCAGCACCACCCTGCATCCCTCCTCCAACTGCACTGCCCTTTGTGATCACCTAGGTGGCAGTAGTGCAGCACAGCTGGCAGCATTCCCTCCCTGGAGGAGGAGAGCATCATCTGGGATACTCAGTTTTCCTGTACCCAGCCAGTCCCTGATGGCCTGTGCTCATTTCTGAATGTAGGTCACCAACATCATGAGTGGTAGTGCTATCACTGCACCAACATCATGAGTGGTAGTGCTATCACTGCACCGACATCATGAGCGGTAGTGCTATCACTGCATCAACATCATGAGTGGTAGTGCTATCACTGCACTGACGGGCAGTGGTAGCACTAACGGGCAAGCTAGGAAAGAGTAACGTTTTCAACTTGTTATAGCATAATGTGGCACATTTAGTAATTTTTTTGCCTAAAAGTGCCAACTTTTGCCCTGTATCCACCCCTCACTGTGTCCTTGCACCCACACTCAGCCTTGACACCTGGACCCTACTACACCAGTCACCATTCCTCCTGGATCAAGCCAAGGCTAACTGCTCAAACCCCAAGAGAAGCAATCCTAGTAATAAATAAATAAATAAATAAATAAATAAAAATAAAGTGTGCATTCTGTCTTAACAAACTTCACTCTGCTCCTTTTCCTGTATCAGGAAATCTAGATTTAGTGTTTGCCGTATTAGTCCTTGTAAGAACAGATCCAGAAGCAAATGATTTGATACCTTTTAATGGACCAACATAGATGTAACAACAAGAGCAGAGTGCTCTAGCTTTTGGACCAACATGTCCTTCGCCAGAAGCGTAATTACAGTTATTCAGAAAAAAACAGTACCTTTAGCAACTAGATCATGCAGAATATTTACTTTATATTTACTTCTAGTTACCTTACCTTGGGGAGGGTAGTAGTTTTATTTCATTGTGGTTCTATCCAGAATCCTTGGAGATGTTACTATGCAGATAGAAGTAAGGTTAAATAGTGTCACTTTTGTGCTCTGTAGGTATTGGGACACATGATCCCTTTTACTTGGGATTTCATGACAAGTTGAATTCCTTTGGAGAACAGTTGCAGTGATTGATGTGAATGAAGTTGCATTAGGAGTGAGTGAGTGAATGTGAATGTGTATATATATGTGTGTGTGTGTGTGTGTGTCTCCTTAAAACTAGTTACCCCCCCCGCATTATGGGGATGTGGGGTAGGGTGTGGTGTGTGTGTGTGTGTGGAGAGGAGGAGAGAATTTAATTTGTATCTCTTATTCAGATTCCAGAGTCACTTTTGGTACATCAAGTTGTTATACACTAAGAATTTATTGACATCAGTACATGCATGGTCTTAATTCCTTGGTGGTCCTTGACAAAAGTTTTTTGTTTGACACTAATACTATCGATTTATAGTTATATTATCATTTATGAAGTCATGTTACTACACTAGAGGCTTTTGAAGTTTATGGGGCATAATAGCTAACTGGAGAGTATAACTGGGTAATGGATCCAGCTAAGTTTTACACATCATGCAGTGTGTACTAATCTTTTTAAGACAGCTTTACTGGTGATTTCTTGTCTGTAATACATACATTGAAGCTTTTTGGAGTCCTAAGACAATCTTAGTATGTATTTTATCTGGATGGGAGTTGTTTTTCAGTAATTGCATTCTTATACACATTGGGACATTCATAGCTTGATTTAAGAGCCATCTGCTCAAGTAGTGTTATCTCATGTTTTTATTTATTTATTTATTTATTGATAACCGGGTAAGTGCACTAGACACAAAAGTGACTATTTTCAGGCACGACCCGGGAATATATGTGTTTTGCACCAAGCAACTTTGACCCTGGGACCCTCCCAGCTTAAGATAACATAATACTGTTACACTTCTCTTACATCATCTCCTGTTTTTTTTTTAAATGAGTATTTTAAACCAATGGGGATTTTTTTCTGATTTTTTTTCTGCATGATCTAGTTGTTAAAAGTATTGATTTTTCTGAATAACTGTCATTACATTTCTGACAAAGTTCTTGTTGGCCCAAAAGCTAGAGCACTCTGTTCTTGTTGTTACATCTATATTGGTCCATTAAAATGTATCAAATAATTTGCATCGGGACCTGTATCAGGAACAATTTGTTTTAAGATTGCTTACATGAGAGTTAGCATGCTTCTTCAGAATGACTGGAACCCCAGAGATTCACAAACTACTGTTTTAATTTAAAATGCACAACCAATCTGTGTATTAGGATAAATATTAAAGCGATTTACCAAGTTTTGATATATGAACGCATATACTGAAAGGTGACTGCATATAGAACTGATTCGCAATGTATTTTGATAGATGCATAGCCTGTTTTAGCAAATGAAATCAGGTTTTCATCCTCACAAACCAGGAAGTGTCTTTTTGTGCATTGGAGCCTGTATTTGGTGACCTTTGACACTCATTACCTTTGCAATGTCACCACAGGGAGATCTGTGCTCTGCAATTAAAATCAGTTCTTGGTCACAGCAATTCTGTCTTGATAACAGAGCTCTTGGTCGTAGCATGCAGCATGATAATAGCAATGTCAAATAGTTCATTTTCAGGGTCCGATGATGAAAGCATTATGTTGTCCTGCACTTACAGTGATCTTTTGGACACTGACATAGTGCCACAGTTTGACAGCCACTGCATAGTGGATCCCCATAGGGATGACTCTGTGACAGCAGCGAGAATGATGTGGGCAGTAGCTCAGGCAGTCACAGCAGCAGTCCCGATCCATTCCAGTACAGCAGTGAGAGCAGACTCAGCAACACGGACTGTTAATATTATATTTTGCTACTTAGCGCTATGGTTTGGTTCCCGTCATTGCTGTCATTTTACTATGCAAAATCGAGGTATGGTGTGTGTTCTGTTTCTCCCAGCATCGATGTGCCCACACAAATACTAGTGATAGTACCCTGGGTTTTTATATTTCTTTTTCTGGGGGTGGGGATTGCTTTCCCTTTGCTAACGAGTTGTTGGCCACTCCAGCTTGACATTGAGAGCATGGCTCGATCTGGTGGCATTGCTTCAGCAGGATAAATGGCTCACAATTTGTCCAAATCCAATTTGTCCAAATTCCACACCTGGTACTAGTTATAGTGACCTCCCGCCAATTGATTTATCAGTCACTCACTCTGCTGGAGCACAGGGTGGAAATTACAAGCAGGCACCTTGTACCCCAACCACTCCAAACCCGCCAGCTGCACACATACACTTAGAAAAATGCTGCAGCATAGAACTTTTATTATCTGTAAATTATTTATACTGTTTGGGTCTGTTTTTACCCTAGTGCCAACTGATCTATGCTATAGCTTTCTTCTCTGTGTATGTGTGTGTGTTTGGGGGTGGGGGGGACCTGCTTGTACTTTCCCCTTTAGAGGTATTAGTGATTGAGTAATGTGTTGAAGTTACCGGTTCCCCTGTTTATGGCATGTTATAAATTTCAAACTACAAATTATTGCACCAGCTTCGTGTTACCTCTAAGCGCTCAGGAACTATACAGACTGCAGCTGTCATTAGTGTCTGCATAAGCATCTGTAATACTATCCTGACATTGGCTTATTGCCGCTACATGTGTGCCTCCATGTGCATTATGAATTGAGCAAAAAATAGACAGTACAGTCGGTGATCGTCCCCCACCTCCATGGTTAAAAATGACACTGCTAATACCCTTCTCATGGAGAAAGAGACCACATTTATGTTTAGATAGCCTAAGTACCGTTTGATTGGTCCACTACAAAAAGGGACATATTCTTGCGGTAGGTACTCAAGTGTTAGACTGTATTTGAACCACCCTACCTCACTTACAGTATGTCACCATACTTCATTACCACTTCGTTCTGTGTCAAGCCATTTGTGTTTTCCCATTTTTTCCATTACAGTGGATCTCTGATGCACATGCGTAAAGTGTACAGCAAATACAATAGATGCTGCACTATACTGTCTCCCATGCATTACCTATGTCATGGTGCATTGTGTAGACTCCCTGCATTCATTGCTGTGTAGCCCATATTTTGGTTCAGACATTATTCCCCAAGTATGCCGAACTGACTAGCACACTTTGCAATATAACACCATAGAAGCCATACATTGGTACCACAGTGTCGGGAGAGGATGGCAACTGCAGTCTCTTCTTTTGTTGATGCTCCGGAGCACATACAATGATGCTATAATCCTAATTATAAATAAAGACTGTATGTTAAAATGTTAAAAACTAAGTGTTTTTAATTTTGAGATACACTGTAAACTATGTACAGTATAACTATGTACAGTATATAACTGATTTTATTGCATTCATTTATAAACTTAGCGAGGAGCTGGCAAGCTGGAGAAACAATTCAGTGTACCATGTCCCTTTATTCATGCACATCTAAGCATACTTTGGTGATCAGTGTTATGGTGCTTGCATGAGAACATCAAATGAGCCCAAGAAAACACAGGAGCACAAGGAAAAATATAAACTGTCTATAATGAAGGTGGCAATCAGAAATGCAATAGCAAAGGCAGTTTACTGAAGCAATCACACTGGAAGCAGCACTTGCCAAAAATACATAGTTTATTGCACTGTTCTCCTGGGATTGGACTGTGCAGCTCAGTGCTTATACTCTTGCTGCACATTACAATTCTGAACTGTTGAAAAAGTCATCCATTTAACACAGACCTCTATGTACCAATACTGAAAAACTTACTTCAATTTATAGATCTGCCCAGTTCAAAAGTCATCCTTTTGTGTCCCAATACACTACAGATTACAGCTCCAGTCAGTTAAAAAAAAAATGATTTTTTATACAGACTTGTTGTTATAATTATGTACTTGCAGCAATTATTAAAACTGTAACACTGTACTCAAGCAATGTAGATTGTGATGTTCCTAGAACTGATGGCCCTAGGACACAGAGCTTAGTCAGATGAGTAAAACTGAAAATCAGGAGAAATCACCACTTCTGCAATCCCAAAAGCAAGTATAACAGCTGCCAATATAACAAGCAGTTTAAATCATCAGTGCTGTCATTTTTGCCAGTTCAGTTTTGGATCTGCACTCACTGAGGCTGGGTCCAGGAAAGATGAATGAATGAGCAGTGAGAAAAGTGCAGTGAGAATACCTTCCCTGTGCTGATGTCACTCATGCATGTTGATGCACTGCTCATGTGCAAACTCAAACAAAGAAAAAATCATGCAGAGACAACTGTGGCACAAAAATGTTAAAAAACTAAGCATCTGAATATATTTAATACTTGACTTCAAGGCAGCTGAGCTTTGCGTCGCTCAGTGAAGGGAAGGTGATCTGCAAACATGACATCGGGGAAAGTTGGTAAATCACTTTAACTACTTTACACAGTATATTTACACATTGGCAAAAACAGAACAAAGTGCTTACAGGAGAAAACACTGAAAATTATGGGAGTTAACTCTAAAATATAAACTTTGCTTTCTTATAGTTAGGTCAATATGTACAGGTGAACACACAGAGAAGAAACTGTCCCTTGTAATTGGAGAACTTGAACCTACATCTGTGTTCTTCTTCTTCAGTTCCCAACCAATGAGCCCTTTCATGTACAACACACACAACACACTAAGATCCTTTTTTCTTTGAGTCTCTCTAACTAAATGTTGCCTCTTTATAGAAAGACCTTCACAACTCTCACTAGGCTCTTCACACATTAAAAAAATATGTTTGAAACATGATGCTATGAACTTTAGTATTAGCGCTGTGTGAAATAAAACTTCTGCCAATGGAATTTAAGTGAAAGCTGAATTTTGGTTTTGCAAAATTTTGGAATGGAGTTTGGCAACTTTTGTGGAAATTCTAACTTAGAATGGTGGAAAGAATGTATGAATTGCAGAAGAACGTATAAACTGCAGAAAGAAATTCTGCAAAATGGACCACTGTTTGTGGTCAGGTCTATGGAATTTCTTTCCCTTGTTTAATACATTAATCTGCAACAGTTCAGTGCATTACTAAAGTGCAACATGAATGTCTGAATCATGGATTAATGTATTAAACTGCAAACATTTTTTTCTTAGAACTGAACTGATCACTGAACTGTGGAATAATTACATGTATTGTGGATTAAAGTATTAAACTACAGAATGGAATTCCTCAAACCTGTCATGCTGCCATTCCTGTGTATTATTTTATTATTCAAATAATTCCACTGAACAGGGCAAACATTCACCAACTGTGTTTGGAATATTCTAAATTTCGTCAAAGGTGGAAGTGACACCTTTCTAAAAAGATAGTCTCCATGTCTTTTGACACCAGACAGTGACTATCTTCTCTTGCCACTCTCCCAGTGTTCCACACACTGGATGGTACTCTGATTAAGCATGCCCCTTCTTTCAGATGCCTTGATATCTGGCTCTACTACCACCTGGACTTTTCTGCACATGTGGATACAATACACAAAAACCTCCTCCTCAATCTTGGAGCTTTGTATAGAAATAAGGATTGCATCCCTCCACCAGCCCAATGTGCTGTTGAGCAGTGTACTCATGGGATCAAATGGAGTCCAGCACATGGTCAGGATTGTAGAAATCAAACTTAAATTTATTCATACAGCAGGAAAAATAAACAGACTAAAGGCGAAAAAATAAAATGACACTAAGCAGAATGAAAAGAAAATACAATTCTACAGATACATTCACTGAAGAAAGGGTTTGCCTAGAAACTGGCTAGACAACTGGTAGGCTTACCTCCCTACCACACTCTGACTTAATACACTCTTTTGCACTCAATATATACTGTGGTCAGATCACATGGCACATGAAAACTCCTCCCTATACAGAATGAATCTAACTTTTTAACAACAAACACAGTTTATATTTCACCTGAGTTTCAGTTTAGGCATTCATTTCACCACTACATGGTTTTCAGGTTCATTAAAGTTAAAACTTTCTAGTGATTTAATCGTTTACCCTTCTTCTGAGGGCAGCAGACTCCTCCCATCAGCTTTCATCATAAAAGAGGTGGAGCAAGGGCTGGCCTGCACTATAGACAGATGGAAAGCTAAGAGGAGAGGCTGCTGAACAAACAAGCCATTTTCAGGTCAGTTGTTTTTACTATTTACAACATTTGGAGCAAACAGCTTACACAGTGTGACTAGCTTAACAAAATAAGCTACCTAATGTAATTCAGCCAGGTGGCTTTACAAACACCGAACAGCTCAAACCCTGCTTTACTTTTGAATGTTTGCACACAGTTTGCTGGCTACAAGAAGCTATATTCATTTCAGTGACTTCACTTGCACTGAAGAAATATAAACCCTGAGGTTCTAAGCATCAGACTAAAGTGCTATTTCTCTATTTCAGTACTGACATGGAAGTGCTCACTAAACAGTGCAAAAATTCATATAAAGTCTTACAAACCTTCTATGTGAAACTATATGGGGGATTTTCCACAGTCAAACAGCAGTTTGGCAATATCTGGGTGCAAAACAAAGAAAGAGGACACAAAGGGAGATTAGGGAGAGAGAGAGGCTACTCACAAGTGGCCATTCCATGAGCTAGACTTTAGCAAGGCATTTGACACAGTCCCACACAAAAGATTAACATACAAGTTAGCCAGCCTGGGAGTGGGTCCCAAGATGACAGCCTGGGTAAAGAATTGGCTGGAGAATAGGACACAGACAGTAATAGTAAATGGAGTCCACTCTGAAGAAAGGGGTTACTAGTGGGGTACCGCAGGGTTTAGTATTAGGACCGGTCCTCTTCAATGTCTTTATAAGCGACACTGCAGAGGGACTGGATAGAAAAGTATGTCTCTTTGCAGATGACACAAAGATTTGCAACAGAGTTGATGCACAAGGTGGGGTGGAAAGGATGAGAAGGGACTTGGCAAGGTTAGAGGAATGGTCAAATCTATGGCAGCTTAGATTCAGTGCTAAGAAGTGCAATGTAATGCACCTTGGAAACAAAAACCCAGGGGAAGAGTACACAATGGGGGTTGAGATACTAACAACAACAAAAATGGAAAGGGGCCTGGGGGTAGTCATATCAGATGACCTAAAGGTGGGCAAGCAAAGTGAGAGGGCAGCAAGGAGGGCTGGGGGAATGCTGGGATGCATAGGGAGAGGCATCACCAGTAGAAAACAGGAAGTTATTATCCCTCTATACAGACAGTGGGTGAGACCCCATCTGGAGTACTGCATGCAGTTCTGGAGACCCAATCTCTGCAAAGACATAGACAGGATGGAAGCTGTCCAGAGGAGGGCAACTAAAATGGTGCAGGGTCTGCACCGGAAGACATATGAAGAGAGACTTAAGGAGTTTAATATGTACAGCCTCAAGGGGAGGAGGGAGAGGGTGGACATGATAGAAACTTTCAAGTACCTCAAGGGAATCAACAAAGTCCAAGAGGGTAGCATCTTTCAAAAAAACAGGTGTGCAAGAACAAGGTGGCACAATTTGAAGATGGGGAGGCAGCTCGGAGGAAATTTAAGGAAGTATTTTTTCACAAAGAGGGTTGTGGATGCATGGAACGGCCTTCTGGAGGAGGTTGTGGAGTCAAAAACAGTGGTGGAATTCAAGCACGCATGGGACAGTCATAAGGCAATTCTAGGGGGTGGGGGTAGGAAGAAGTAGGCTGCTGGTTAACTAGGATCTGCAGCTTATCCATTAGGTAGGGAAATGGGCAGACTGGGTGGGCCAAGTGGTCCTTATCTGCCATCAAATTCTATGTTTCTATGTTTCTATGTTTCAGGGGAACAGATGAAATAAACAAAAGAATACAGGGGCAGAAGAGAGAGCAGAGAGCTAAGTACTGTTGCAACAGGTTTCTACACAGAGGAAAAGTTCCTGTTTTCCAGCCCAAATAATTGAAAACTTTAGCTGCCATTTAACTGCAGATAGGTATTTACAAACACCTATGTAACACTTCAAAATACACGGGGATAGAGAGCAGACAGCCCCTACCACAAGCAGAAAATGATCCTCCTCACCTTTGACTATGCAGGCATAGTGCTGCCCCCAAAACTACCCTAGCCAGACTTGACACCCTTTTTAATTTGTTCTGTTGCTTCATACTCTCCTGTGCCCCCGTACCCATCTCTGTAATTTTTGAATAGCCATGTCCCTTCCCTCACTGCAGACTAGGTGCATGTCACACTGTACTACCTTCATGGCCAAGTTCTGGGAAGGAACTCTCCCCCCTTATCTTTCCTCTCATCTCTGCCTCCCCCTTGAGTTTTTCCTCACTTTGAAATTCTGACCCTCGCTCCTTCACCATCCCTCACCGCTCTACACGTACCTCCACCGGCCAGTCTGCCTTCTCCTCTCACTGCCCTATTGCCTGAGTATGTAGCCCACTCCTGCTCCTGCCAAGCCATTTGATCCAGTGCTCAGCCTACTACATTCGTTCGTCCTCCTTCCCCTCCATGCATGGCTCAGACGCTGCCTATCAGTACTAAGATTGCCTCCCACCCATTCTAATATGACTATTCCCTAGACTGTCATATATACACTGTATCCTAGTATCTAGACTGCATCCTTCTGTATCAACTGTAGCTTTGTACCATGTCACCATATTGATCAACTGAAATTACCTTGTGACTCACTGAATTTTTACACTGCTTAACTTTGTTGCACTTATTGTATATCTGCTACTTACATTCTTTTGTTCCTAGTCACCTACCTGTTTATGAATGTGCACTGTACGTTATTTTTGTTATTCACCTGCTCTACTTGTTCCTCCACTCCCCCTTCTCCCAGGATGTATCTGGAAATGAGCTTTCCAACTCAGCTGTACTTTCCTGGTGAAATATTTCAATAAATAAAAAGAAAAGTAAAAAGTGCAGAAAATTTTGCAAACTTTACAAAATTTTGCATAAGTTCTGCAAAAGCAGAATTCGCAACTTCTGCCCAGCTCTGTTCATTGTCACAGAAAATCAAATACACATAAACAGTGCCAAACGTGTCACCTTTCAGACTCCTAGAAACAGATACATCCTGTCACTCCCTCCTCATAAACCATTTCATAAAACAGCAGGCCCACATGTGTGACTTTTGGAATTTGACCTAACTGACCTCTCTGTATTTGCTGGAGTTCTTCAGTCTGTCAATTAATTGTATGAAAACACATGACATTGTCATACCATAAATGATCGATGGCATGTAGGACCTCCTCACACATGAACAAAAAGGCCTTGATTAACAACAACAAGGCCTTCATTAATAAACCTTAGAAAGCAACAGAGAATCATACATTAGCTTGCTAACCATATTAAAGTATTATTTTTGATGCCACATCTCCATCCTCAACTCCAGTGCTGGCACTATGTGAGAACACTACACTGTGACTGCATCAGCCATGCTACAGTATGTCATCTGACAGGACAGTCCATCTGCACTGGCATTTTGTGAGCCCATCCGCAGTATTACTCGGTATGAAAAAGTGGAAGTAGGCACTAGAACCATCGAAACCACTTTCCCCACAAGTGTGGGGTGTATTAAATGTTTTTCCCCTAAGAGTAGTTTGTCAAGTTCATTTTAAACTTACGGCAAGATGTCAAATCCACAATATTTTGAGAAAGGGAGTTCCACTATTTAGTTGCCCTAATAGTGAAGAAATCTTTCCATGTATTTGTAAATACTCTCTGAGTTTGAATCTGCTTATTATTACGCCTTAAGCCATGTGGTTTATCTGTGAATTTTAAATTACAGTTTTTCATTAGCACATTGTCATTTAAAATATTAAACAACAATAATAAATCCCCTCTATCTCTTCTTAACTGTAAGTCGTTCAGTCCCAGAGAAGTCAACCTTTCCTGACAAAAGAGATTTCTTACTCTAGGTATTAGTTTTGTAGCCCTTCTCTGCATATTCTTTATCATTCTCTTATCTTTTTCCAGATAAGGGGCCCAAAAGGAGACCACATAATCCATGTGAGGTCTAATGAATGATTTATACAGTTGTATGATACACTGTTCATTCTGTGTTATGAGGGATCTTTTGATAGCAGATAAAATATGGTTACCCACCTGGGTTACTTTACTACACTGGTTACTCCATCTAAAATGGTGATTTACCATAACTCCTAGATCTTTTTCAGTGTTTGCTGTTTTAATAATAGAGTCATATAATGAATAATTGGTATTTGGAATTTTTCCCCACAGATGTATAACTGTACACTTATCTATACTGAAAGTCATTTCATTCTTCTGTGCCCATGACTTGATTTTCCTGAGGTCCTGTTTGAACATTCTAATCTTAACTTCTGTATCTACCTCGGATGATATTTTAGTGTCTGATCCCATCATCTGGACTTTCTGCCCCGGTCACAGTCCTCACCATCCTCCACTCCCATATGGCAGAGACTCCCCTGTTGACCCCTTGGCTTACCCCACCAGGGTGGGACCACAGCACTGGCCAAGGCGCTGTGGACATAGGTCCGGTCTGGAGAGCTGACTGGGAGCTGATGAAGGCGCGGCGAGGTGGGCATCGTGGAGATGCTAGCGATGGTGTTATTTCCCCTGTAAGCTTGGGGGAGGGAACATGCAATGATGACCTGCATCCATCCAGCCCCCAGATGTCCAGATGCCGACTGTTTGTGGTGCCCCCAGCCTCCACCAGGGGTCCCTCTATGCACCGGACATTCTTCCCACCATCACCCCAGAGAAGGAGAGCAGTCCATGGGATGCTCCATCCTTCTCCCCGGCCGGCCCTCTGACGACCCGGGTCCATTCCCAAACCCAGGTCACCGGCATCAACAAGCGGAAATCCAACAGCTGTGTTGATGCATCGGCACCCTGTTTGAACATTCTAATTTTTACTTCTGTATCTCCCTCGGATAATATTTTAGTGTCATCAGCAAATTTGTTTATCTGACTGGTTACACCCAAACGTGGGTCCTGGATAAAGATACCAAATAATGTTGGCCCTAATACAGACTCTTGTGGTACGCCAATAGTAACTGCTATATTACTTGAAATTGTATAGACTATCCTAAAATTTTGGGTTCTATCTTTTAACCATCCTTCGACCCACTTAACTGTATAACTATTCAATTCCAAATGCATCATTTTTTTGATAGTAAATTATGAGAGACCTTGTCAAATGCTTTTTTGAAGTCCAGATAGATCATATCTCCTGGACAATTTTTGTCAATACTATCACTGATGTTCTCATAGAAAGCCACTAAATTAGTAGTACATGACCTGCCCTTTCAGAAGCCATATTGTGTATTATCAGTAAGTCCCTTACTTTCTATTTCATTATCTATTTTTTGTTAGAAAATGGACATTTTATTTCCTATCATCTGATTGGCTAGCACCCCTGGCACAAGGGTACATTAAGTTTCAATAGATGCCCACCTTGAAACAACTCCCGGTCACCTGACCAACCAAAACACCACCTGTGAAATCAAAGTACAGCAACTACAACTTTTCAAAGCTGGTGAGGTGAGGGGAAAAATCAGCTGTAGTGTTTTTTGTTGTTGTTGTGGAGAGGAACCATCCCTTTATAGCCACCACCTATGCTGGTGCTGGCAGTATGTGCTCCTCTCCCATGGGATGCGCCAGGTATGACACTTTAGCCATGCCCTTCTGTCACTGCTCAGGTTTGATTGTTAGCTTTGCAGCTTGCTGTCTTCCAAGGATCTCTCACACATGTGTCTGATGCTCCTCCCAGGTTTGGATAAATGTAGCCACAACATCCATGTAAGCCACAGCAAAGTCAACTGCTCCTGACAACATTTGGTCAAGCAGCCTCTGAAAAGCAGCTGGTACATTTTTTCATAGCAAATGACATGACCAGAATTTCATATAGGCTAAAACGAGTGAGGCACATTGCTCCCTCTAACTTTTCCAGTACCGCTTCTATCTCGGGCATAGGATGTGCATCAGACACTGTGATAGCATTAAGCTTCCAGTAATCCATGCAACATGTTGTCATCCCATCCTTTTTTGGAATGAGAACAAGAGGTGAAGAAAAAGAAGAACTACTGGATCTCAGATAACCTGGAAGTCTAGCATCTCCTGTAGCTCCTCCTACATGTGGCATTTCATACCCTATGTTCTAGTGGGGTGTACCCCAGTTTTGCTGAGAAGAGGATGCTGACACAGTGCAGCACTATCTTCATTTGTGCCAACTGTGCAGGTGTCAACTGCACTGAAAGAGCAACAGAGTCCACTGATCCATTCCACCTACTCTCATCTGATAGGTCTATTAGTGTCTCTGCCTTCTCTCATCTGCTGACTGCAAAGCATCACAATGGCCTCTATCCTGTCATAAGGTTTCATCGTGGTGACATGATAAACCCTGTGTCCGTGCCTCCTATTGGACAGCTCTACCACATAGCTCCCTTTGTCCATCTTTTTTATTAATATACTGTATGTGGCCCTCCCATGCCATCTGCAGTTTGTTCTGTAGAACAGGAATGACCACCATGACCTTCTGTCTGATGTCATTGTAGTATCACTGACCATACAGTTACACCAGTTTTTCTGCCTTGGTTGCACAGCTGCCAGGTTATCCCATGCAAGGTCCATGAACTCCTTCAACCTCTCCCTGAAGTTAAGGACATATTCAGTGTTGGGTAAGTTACTTTTTCTATTACTTTATTTTACTTTTGGAAACTTGTTCCAGGAAGCTCTGTGCAGCCACTAGGAAGGAAGGAGAAGTACTGGAAAAAGTAATACACCTTACAGTTACAATTACTTATGTCTTTTTATACAAAAGTACTACGTAACTGTAACTGATTACATTTATTTGAAAGTAATTAGTTTCTAATCTATTACTTTCAAATAAATGTCATCTGTTATAGTTTTTTATTATTTTTGTAATGTTTTTGTATAAAAAGAAATAAGTAACTGTCAGGTGTATTCCTTTTTTTAGTACTTCTCTATCCTTGCTAGTGACTGCACAGAGCTTCCTGGATCAAGTTACTAAAATAAATGAAAAGTAATAGAAAAAGTAACTTACCCAACACTGGACATATTCTACCACTAATTCTCATTGGCAACATGCTTGCCTGCTCCTTCATCCAGCGCTAAATCTAGGGGTCCCCTCACCATGCATGTCCAACCTCACAGGCAGGGTGCAGAAGGTTACAGTGGGGTTATCCTCATCTAACCCGATGCCCCTGCACTGTGGAGTTCTGCAGAGTTCAGTATCATCACCCCTGCTGCTCACAGTGTACATGTTACCTTTAGGATATAGTATTGGGCAGTATGGACTGAGTTTTCACTGCTATGCAGATGATACTCAGTTGTAGATGTCCTGTGCACCTGGTAACCAGATGGCGGTTTCCATTTATAATACCTGCCTGGCTGAAATAAAGAACTGGATGCCCCAAAACTGGCTCTGACTAAATCCAGACAAGACAGAGGTACTGGTGGTGGATTTGGGTCACCATCAGGATTGAGGCGGGATGGGTAACGACCCTGGTCTTCTACTGGGGGGCATCCCTTTGACCCCATCAACCTGGTCATGGATCTGGGTATGGTCCTTGATGATGGTTTGATGCTAGATGCACAGGTGTTGGCTATTGTCCAGAGTACCTTTTGCGATTCAAGGAACATCGCCCGGATCCATGCTCTGTTATCACCAGAGGACCTGTCTACCCTAGTGCATGCATTTGTTACATCAAGACTGGACTACTGCAATGCTCTTTAACTAGGGCTTTCTGAAGGCAACCTATGCCATCTGCAGTTAGTCCAGAATGTGGCAGCTAGGCAATTGACTGATGCACGTAGGTTTGAACATCTTAAGCCTGTCCTCTGCAGCCTGCACTGGTTGTTGATTAGGTGGAGGATTGTCTTCAAGGTTTGATTACTGACCTATAAAGCCCTACATGGCTGGGGGCCTGAGTACCCACAAGACCTCCTGGTTCCTCACAATCTGAATTGCCCTCTCTGTTCTGCTGAGAGTTGCATCCTGGTAGTCCCTAGGGCTAGGTTGTGGCATTCAGGAGAGAGGGCATTTTCGGTGACTGCATCAGCCCTATGGAACTTATTTCCTAGCCATCTGAGGGAGGCACCCTTGATGTAAGTATTTAAAATTTGAATAGCTATATTGGATTGTCTGAATTGATATATTGCTTTTTAATTATGTCATTGAACTGAGATACAGACATGTAATATAATTTATGATAACTGATTTAAAGTTAGTTATAGGAATTGTCCGTTACTGTGATTGTTGCTGTTGGTTATGTTGTGTTTGATGTTTTTAATTGTACAGCGCTTTGAGACCCAGGTGATGGGTGCTATATAAAAATAAATAAATCATGCAGGAATTCACGGGGTGATAACCCTGGTGGCTCTTGTGGGACTTCACTAAAGGCACATAAGACATGACACAAATGCTAGTCCCAGCTCTTCCTATGCAGTTCTGAAAAAGCTTTAAGCTGGTCTTAAGGGTGCAGTTAAGGCATTCCACAAGACCATTGGTCTGGAGGTGGTAAAGTGAAGCACATAGCTGCTGCACCACACATTTTACCCACAGATCCCTAATCAGAGCATCCAAGAAATTTGTGCCCTGATCAGGTAAGCTCTCGGGAGGAATTCCAACCTTGCTTAAGATCCCCAGCATTTCATTTTCCACTTTCACTACCTCTGTGGAGGACAGTGCCATAGCCTTGGGGTAGTGTAAAGCATCATCCACCACCAGCAGAATGTACTACATACTTTCTTGAACAGGATGACATATTAAGAGACCTCACAATATTCACATCTGTTCACTGAAATCATGAGTGTATTATGAGTAAAGGAAGTAAAGCTGCCTTGCCTTTGCTCCCACTTTCTCAAGCTGGATGACATACTTAAGAGACCCCACAATATCCGCATCTGTCCACTGAAATCACAAATGTATTATGGGTAAAGGAAGCAAAGCTGCCTTGCCTTTGTCCCCACTTTCTCAAGCTGGATGACATACTTAAGAGACCCCACAATATCTGCATCTGTCCATAGAAATCATGAGTGTATTATAGGTAAAGGAAGCAAAGTTGCCTTGTCTTTGTCCCCACTTTCTCAAGCTGGATGACATACTTAGAGACCCCACAATAACTACATCTGTCCATTGAAATCATGAGTGTATTATGGGTAAAGAAACTAAAGCTGCCTTGCATTTGTCCCCTTGCATTCCCACTCTCAGACATGTGTCACAAGTACAACAGTACTCAATTACATCTTCATATAAAAATGGCCCATAGAAGTTTTACATCAACCTCTGCTTAGTCCGTCTCATCCCTATATGTCCCAAAAGAGGAATGTTGTGTACAGTGCCGAGTAGCTGTTGCCTAAATTCCTTCGGTACTGCCAGTTGTTTGCACACCTGGCATTCCTCTGCACTTTCCTGCATTATCCACTTACGATAAAGCAAGCCACCAATGCACTCAACTCTGCCTCCCACCCAGAGGGTCATGGTCAGCATGGTCTACCTGTTCCCTTAACTCTTTTAAGGATTCAGTTCTCAGTAAAGCACCTTTACAATCTATGCTTTGTACTGATCCTGGAAAGACAATACCCTCCTTTGGAGTTCCCCCTAAGCAACTTTCCGCTGCTGCTGAGGCTTGACTGCCAAAAGTCTCAGCACTTGCTGTGCTAGTCTCAACCTGCACTATAGTAGACTCACAGAAAACTGACATACTTTCAATTGCCCCTTTCTCCCTGCCGTCAGTTCCATCTTCTTTCAATCTAATTGTCAGACTTTGGGTAACTGTGCACACCTCTCCTAGCCCTTTTTTGGGCAGGGTCTCTACCAACCTGGGCTCTCTTGGTGTCACTTCTGAGCTGCCCTCTTGCAGAGCCTGAAAATATCTTTTCCATGGTGAGCTGAGATGAGCTGCCGCTGTCTCCTCTACACAGACTGCTTCCACCCTCGAGACTTGGCCCGGACCTGAATTCCTGATCCGAACCACCACAGTGGTTCAAACTTGAGCCAGCAAAGCAGCTACAGACTCCTAGCCATTTTTTGGGCAGGGTCTCTACCAAACTGGGCTCCTGTGGTGTTGTTCCTGAGCTGCCCTTTCGCGGAGCCCGAAAACATCTCTTCTGTGGTGAGCTGAGCTGAGCTGCTGCAGTCTGCTCTACACAGAGCACTCCCACCGTCGAGACTTGGCTCAGACCTGAATTCCTGATCTGAACCACCACAGTGGTTCAAACTTGGGTCAGCAAAGCAGCTTCAGGTACGGACCTTTGCCGCAGCAGCAAACAAGCCAGGGAATTTTTCGTCCCACCTCACCTTCCCTGGCCTTGATCTCTATTAAATTCAACTAAAGCCCACCCTTCTCTCTTTCTCTTTATCCCTATTGGCTACAAACTCACCCAGCCCTCCTCACTCTCTTAAAGAACCCCTGCTGTTATCCTGAGACCTACCTTTTGGGGTCATTCGTAAGTTCCACTATGGGACTGACAATCACCTTGCTATGTATGCTTATCTTGAATACTCTACCCCCCCTGGATTTGACAGCCAACCTGCACAAAACATGTCTCCTGTTTACTTAAAAGAATCCCTACACTTCTCCTATGGGATGGCAATGAGCCACAACTCCCTGAATCCCGCTAATCAGCTGCCTCCTAGACCACTCCATTTCTGGCTTCTTCTCCCACAACACACCTCTACCCCTGTATTCATTAGCTCACCAGGCCTACTTACAGGACACTGCTACTCTAAACACTACATTGTGAACTGCCCTTCAAATAAAAGGATCTCACTGCCAAAAAGGAAGCAGCTCACAGCCACCCAGGATCAGATAAAATGTTTAATTTTGCTATTATTACTCATCCCTGGTAATATTCATCCAAACTCTGGCCCACCTCTGTTTGGTGCTAGGGGTACCTGCAAGAGTGGGACAATCTCCATAGCTAGCATTAACATCTGCAGCCTCATCATGCAACTTGATGTCCTCTCTGCCTAGATCTCCCAACATAGCCCCGACATACTATCTGTAGTGGAGACTTTACTCTCCCCTAAGATCCCCAACTCCAGTGATCTACATTCCTGGCTACAGGGTCCTCAGACAGACATGCAATCCAAGAAAGGAGGTGGCTGTGCACTCCATATAAAAGTGGCACTCACATGCTATACTCCGTTTACACCCACTTCGAGAAATGGCATTCAGGTTCTATTCACCAAGGTCCTGTGCAGTGCACACAACAAAGCCCTTTCTGTGGCCTCAGTCTATATGCTACCCAAACTATCCACTCACAGCCTGCCCTCCCTCCTGGTCAACATAAACCTCCTCAGTCAGAATACTGAGCTAACAGCTATAAGGACGTACTCTCCACAATCAACTTCATGCAAATGGTATGCTCACCCACAAGAATGAATAATAAAATGGGAACTAGCACACTTCTGGATTGGGTGCTCACCAACTGTCCAGAGCATATCACTCATGCCGAAGTTCTCCAAGATTCCATAAGTGACCATTCCCCAGTCCTGTGCAACTGGACAAACACATTTTCCAACCCCCCTCCAAAAACCATAAATAGCCGGGTACTGGCTCCTGGTAGCTTTAGGTCCCTCAAGTCTCTCCTCAGAGCTCAGGACTGGAAACCAATTGACACAGCCCTTATTGTGGATAATGCACTTGAGTACTTCATCTCTCGTTTAAACTCTGCCTGTGACACCTATACCCCTTTCAAGAAGCAAAAAATCAAGGGTGTCCAAAACCCATGGTTCACCCTGGACCTTCGCAAGCAAATGAAGCACCAGGACCACCTCTGGAATCTACCAAATCATCATCCTCTCAGGCCATCATTCAGGCATGCAAAACAGCAAGAAATGCCTGCATTAGGGCCATTCGCCTTGAGAAAGCTAGTTTCTATAAGAGATCCCTGTCCAGCACTTGGAAAGATGGAAGAAAATTCTGGAGCAACCTCTCTGAAATCACGGGGAAAGACCTAAAAGGAGCACCCGTTATGCTCAACATTGACAATACCTCCACCCTGGACCCTGTAACCATGGCCAATGCCTTTAACTTGACTTTCACTGACCTTAGTCACGTGCTACCCCCAAATTTCTTTGCTCCATCTCCTGACTCCATTTCCTTGGACAAAACAGTTTGGTCGGAGTGGCATCCACAGTTTTATTTCAAAACAATCACTGAGCATCTGCCAAAAAAAACCTACTTAAAGCACTTGGTAGGTCAAGACTAAGTGCCAACACACTTAATTTGAAGCTCCTTGCCCTTACTTTGGATGAAGTCCTTACCCCCTCACCAAAATCCTCAACTGTTCCCTCAAGG
Organism: Neoceratodus forsteri; assembly: GCA_016271365.2. Taxonomy (NCBI): domain Eukaryota; kingdom Metazoa; phylum Chordata; order Ceratodontiformes; family Ceratodontidae; genus Neoceratodus; species Neoceratodus forsteri. Next base: position 14,914,380 of record CM028131.1, read on the forward strand.
ACTCCCAGCTCCCCCTAAAATGGAAAGCGGCAATGGTCACCCCAATTCACAAAAGTGGTGATAAGGCCTTACCTAGCAATTACAGACCAATCTCCATACTCCCTTCCCTCTCTAAAGCCTTGGAGTGCATACTGGCGGAGCAGCTTGGAGAGTACTTGGAAAAATATAACCTGCAATGTCCCCAGCAGTACAGTTTCCGAAAAGGGCACAGTACAACAACTTCCCTCCTTGAATTTACATTGTGCATCCACAATGCCCTTGACCTTGGTCAAGTGGTTGGTGCCACTTTCATCGACCTGACAAAGGCATTCAAAATTGTAAACCACACCCTGCTGATCGAGCAACTATCTCTGCTCGGATTTTCTTCTGACACCACCCGCTGGTTCCAAAGCTACCTCAGTGATCGCTCCCAACAAGTTAGGATCAGTGATTCTCTCTCTACCTCACTCTTAGTGTGATCTGGAGTCCCACAAGGATCTATTCTGGGCCCCCTGCTTTTCAGCATATTTTTAAACACTCTCCCCACCTCCTGCCATGACAAAATGCTACTGTATGTAGATGATGCTGTGATCTACACCTGCCACCCAGATCCATCTTTTCTACAGACTCAGCTACAGAATAGTTTCTCTGAAGCTGAAACTTGGTGTAATTCTCTTCAGCTCATTCTTAATCACAAAAAGATCAAATCAGTGTTGTTTCACGGAATCCACAGCAGGCACAAAGTTCTAGAACTAATAATAAAAATAAGCTCAGGAACAACTCTGGAACCAGTCCATCACTTTAAATACTTGGGTGAGACTCTGGACTGCACTCTTGCTTACTCCACACATGTAGATCATATTGCCAAGACTGACTAACCGTCTAGGGCTCTTGTATAAACATAAGCACTCCTTTACAAAGGAAGCCCTAAATCTTGCAATCCAGAGCTCAGTGATATCAATTGTTGACTATAGGCTAGACGTCTATGGATCAGCTACTGACATTTCCCTCCAGCCTGTAACTGTTGCCCTAAACAAGGCTTGTCATCTCCTCACCTCTTCTGCCCATTTAGCATACAACTGTGATATATATAAATAGGCAGAATGGCTCCAGTTAGTGGGTAGGCTTAAATACCAAACCTGTATCTTAGCTAAGAAGACTGCTCTGGGCCTCATGCCCTCTTGGGTACAGGCCCTACTGACCCCCCACAGCATCACCCGCCTATTCAGAAGATCTGTGTGTCAAATGTTCACCATTCTCCAGTCCTAGACCACACAAGGTCAACGCTCCTTTACTGTTAGGGCCTCTTGCTGGTTCAACTCCCTCCCACCAGATATTTCCAATACCATCTCGCTAGGTGCTTTTAAGTGCTCTCTTCATCAGCATCTGGTAGCCAGTGCCTCCTGTGACTGCTTCTCCTCGTAGATCCCATTTTTGCACACCTTCCCAAACTCCTATCACCCACCCCACCCACCCCTCCCCTTTCCCTGAAGTTTCACTTATTGCTATCATTTCATAGAAACATAGAAGTTGACAGCAGATAAGGACCACAAGGCCCATCCAGTCTGCCCATTTCTTTTTCCTACCTTATAAATGTGCCATTTGCCTTTGCTGTCAGTGGCCTATCTATTCATACTCATCTGTATTGCACCCTTATGCCTATCCCATGCCTGTTTGAAGCCCTGCACTGTATTCAGATCCACCACTTCCTGAGGTAGGCCATTCCATGCATCCACCACCCTTTGTGTGAAAAAGAACTTCCTCGCATTACCCTTAACTGGCCTCCCTCTAATCTCATGCTGTGTCCTATTGTCCTGCTATTTTTCTTATATTTAAACATGCTAGACTCTTTCACCTTGTTAATGCCCTTAAGGTGCTTGAATGCCTCGATCATATCACCTCTCTCCCTCCTTTGCTCTAGGGTATACATATTGAGCTCTGTTAATCTGTCCTCATATATTTTCTGATGTAGTCCCTGCTCCATTTTGGTTGCCCTTCTCTGGACTGCCTCAATTTGGTTAATGTCATTGTGAAGGTGAGGCCTCCAATACTGCATGCAGTACTCCAGATGGGGCCTAACCAGTCTCTTGTAAAGAGGGATTATTACCTCCCTCTTACGACTTGTGATACCCCTACTAATACCCCCTAACATCCCCCTAGCCTTACCTACTGCTTTAGTGGTCTGCTTGGATGATTTCAGGTCATCAGTGATGATGATGCCCAAGTCTCTTTCTTCCCTTGTGACTGCCAGCAACTCCCCTCCCAGCCTAGTGGGTGGCTTCAGGGTTTCTCTTCCCTATGTGCATGATCTTGCACTTCTTTGCATTAATCCCCAGTTGCCACTCTTCCAAACATTTTGCTAGTTTATCCAGATCTCTTCTCATTCTGCCCACCCCATCTGGATCATCTGCTCTGTTGCAGATCTTGGTGTCATCTGCAAACAGACAAACCTTACCCTCCAGTCCATCTGCAATGCTACTGATGAAGATATTGAAGAGGACTGACCCCAGGACTGAGGTACCCCACTTGTGACTTGCATCTCTTCTGACTGTATACCATTTACCACCACTCTCTGTTTTCTTTCTGTCAACCAGTTTGCCACCCAGTTGACCAACTTCTGACCCACCCCAAGCCTACCCAGTTTAATAATTAATCTTCTATGTGGAACAGTATCAAAAGCTTTGCTGAAGTCAAGGTAGGCGACATCAACTGCTCCCCCTTGGTCCACCACTCTGGTTACCCAGTCAAAGAAATCTATGTGATTAGTTTGACAGGACCTTCCTTTTGTAAACCTATGCTGTCTTGGATCCTGTGCTCCTTTGGATTCCAGGTGTTGCACTATCCTTTCCTAAAGGAGTGCCTCCATAATCTTGTCCACTACTGAGTTAAGACTGACTGGTCTATAGTTCCCTGCCTCCTCCCTGCTACCGCTGTTGTGGAGCAGGATCACATGAGCCCTTCTGCAGTCTTCTGGGACCTCTCCTGTGCTCAGAGACTCACTAAACAGCTCTGCTAGTTCCACCCTTAGCTCCTTTAGTACCCTGGGATGTATGCCATCAGTTCCCATTGCCTTGTCCACCCTGAGCTTATCTAGCTCTTGTAGGACCCATTATTTTGTGAAGGGACTAGTGCTCACCTCTCTCCCCCCTGTGTCCATGAGCTGTGGGCCATGCCCTACCTTCTCGTCAGTAAATACTGAGCAGAAGTATGTATTTAGGACAGATGCTTTTACAAGGTCTTCTTCCTCACACACCCCCTTATCTCCTTTGATCTTAGCAATACCCCCTCTGGACTTTCTCCTTTCACTAATGTATCTACAGAAAGTCTTGTCACCTTCTTTTACTGTCTGTGCTAGCGTTTCCTCAGTTTGGGCCTTTGCCTGCCTTACTGCCTTCCCTGCTTCCCTTAAGGAAGTTTGGTATGCCTTCCTATCTTCATCCCAGTGTGCTCCCTTATATTTCCTGAAGGCCCGCCTTTTGGCTCTGACCTTTTCTTCTACTTTTTTTGAGAACAAAAGTGGTTTCCTTCTTCTTTTGCACTTCCTCTTCTCTCTAACAAAATGGGATATTGCTTCAAGTAGTGTATCCTTAATGCTTGCCCACTTTGCCTGTACCCCCTCACCTGTATTTCTTTTTGCCAGGGCTAGCTTAACTCTGTTGGCCATCTTATCAAAGTCAGCTCCTCTGAAGTCCCATATTTTTGCCTTGGAATGGGATGATTTGGTTGTAATCATAGAATTGACCATACCATATGATAGTCGCTAGTTCAGGTGACCTTCTACCTGGAGATCTGTGATCCTTTCCCTGTTAGTCAGTACTAGATCTAGGATAGCCTTGTCTCTTGTGGGTTGTTGTACCAGTTGTTTGAGGCCTTCCCCCTGCAGGGAATCCACCATGTGTCTAGTTCTGACAGATGTTCCTGCTGGTATTGAGCAATCTGTATCTGGCATGTTGAAGTCTCAAATTATCAGAACCTCCCCTTTAGCTGTTATGTTTTGTATATCTTCTAACAGTAATGTGTCTATGTCTTACCCTGGTCTAGGGGCCTGCAGACAATCCCAGTTCTTATGGCTGTCACAGTTCCTGTTTTCAGGGTGACCCACAGTTCTTCCCTCTAAGCTTCTTCACTCTACCACCTCAGATCATCTCTGCCCCTACCCTAGCTGCTGTCATTGCACCTCTGACCTCCCTCATTCTCCCTCCTCTCCCCCCTTTTCTCTTCCCACTGTCCTTGCACCTCTAACCTCCCCATTCTCCCTCCTCTCCCCCTTTTCCACTCCCACCCTAATCCTCCATTCCTCTTCCTCATCCATTTCTCCCACAATGCCCCCTTCCTTGCCTCAGTTTTTAGCCTTGCCCACATCTGCCTACCACACCTCCTTTCACTTCACACTCCTCTCCTCAATACCACCCCCAATTTTATTCTTTTCCAACCCCACCCTTAGCTCACTGAGCCGTTTTCCCCCTTCCTGCCTTTCACTCTTCTTGCCCTTCTACCTCTGTACCTTTCCCGATGAAGAATCTTTGTAAAACAGCCCTGGCTCAATACACTAATAAATAAATGAAATAAATACACATTTTCACCCGAGTATTATAGGTCATTCCCAAAAGCATATCTACATCAAGAGCCTCATTAGCCTTAACTTCTTCCATCTCTTGTCACCCCTCCCAAATCAGGAAGACTCAAGCCAATGGGACAGTAACAGCTGACCCCACTACACACTTTACCATAGCAAAGTAATCTGATAGGATCTGTTCAGATTTAACTAAATCCTGATGCACCATGGAAAGCATAACTCCTACTGTATGTCTCCCCCAGTTTGTTTATGTTTCCCATTAATTTAAACCGGAAGCATATATTTAACTGAATTATGGTTTGCCCTCTCCCTTACATAATTAACACTATGAGAGCCTGAGGTAATAGGGTTTCCTCCTGCTTCCCCTGTTCCCTGGGTCTTAGGAGAGATGCCAACTTGCAAGCAAGCATGATATTTCAGTCTGCCTTATCCCTTTTTATTTTGAAGAACTGTGTGTGCTCCTCCCTTGGGTTCAGGTTCAGCTGGTTTCCCTTTAGGCTGCCTGGCTGGCTTATCTTTGCCTTTAAATCTAATTCAACACTCTTCCAGCTAGCAAAAGTCATATTTGCCATATACCTGTCAGCCATTTTAGCTGCTTGCCTTGTTGAAACTGGGGCTTGGTTACCCAACCACACCCTTTGATCTTCTAGGCAACAGCTGAGAAACTGTTCCAGCAACACAGCCTCTATCGTTTGCTCAACAAAGGAGGCTTCTGCACCCTCTGACCACCTCCTGAGAAAATTGGAGTACTGTACCCACATTTCCATATAACTGTCTTTATTCTGTTTTTTAAATCTAGAAAAATTTAATTTGTATGCATCAGCAGTCAATTCATAAAGTTTTTTTTTCTATTCAAATTTTATTAAACTTTATGAAACATATACAATTAAAAAGAGGAAATGGATTCATGGCATAAAAACTAGTTTGGCTATTAAAGTACATAAAGCATGGCATTTAAGGAACACAGCCAAAAATGAAAAATGTGTGCTGAGATAGCTATTATAGAGATATGTTTATCAAAAACCATAAGGCAGCCAGACAGCTACTTAAATCATAAGAGATTAAGAGTAACTATAACATCAAACATTATTTATTTTTCTGGAGTGCATAGAATGAGGTGAGCTTTAGGGTTGAGAACCCCAAAGAAAACTGCACCCCTGATTTGTTTTAGGTGTAGGGGTGGAGTTTTAGGTTTGGAGACCCTAAAAACATTTTCCAACCTTTTTTTGCTTTAGCCTGAACCCTAAATGTTTTATTAACACAGTTTAAAGAATTGCCTTACTTTTTAAGATAGTACAATCATTCTCTTATTTGTCTATGGGAAGTATGGCCCTCTGGACCCAGTGCTCCCATCCATCCATACTTTTTTAGCTAGTGTAATCATATCTTTATTTGCCTGTGGGAGCACAGGGCCCTCTGGGTCCTGTACTCCCTTCCCTCCATCGATGCATATATGTATGTTCCAGTGGAAGTACCCATTTGTAGGACAACAGCAACCAAATTGTTAGCATAACCTTCTTATTACCCCCACCTTATGTAGAATATGCAGTAATGAACATTTACAAATCTACACCAAATTTTAATTCCACACCACCGTAACACCATTCCATGCTACAGATGAGAAATGACAGTTTGAACAGAACTTGAAAGGTGACAGATGTCACATTCATGAGGTGGTGTAAAAAAATGTCTGTTTTGAACATTTGGGGTCAAAACATTTTAAGAGCTACTGTAGCAAAATGTCAATGGTTGTGCATAGTGTTGCCATTGTTACATATTTTGACCCAGACCTTTTCAACATACAGTACCCTTCTTATGACCTCACCTCACGATAAAGAGTAGTGAAGATGTTAAAATCCTTCTAGAAAAGTGATTTCACCAAGCCACTGCAAAATCACCTTTTGGGCCAGATTTGTGTAATTCCAGCACCATTTGTCACGAGGTTGGGTCTCAGTGAGGCCATGTTGACAATTTGGTGTAAAAATATGAAACAAATGGCAAAGTTATGCATCAAAGTTGAAAACCCATTTGAAATACATTGAACTGCACTTACCTTACTTTCTCATATAGCAGTTGTTGTTTCCAGCAGCAAGCCATGTCTTCCATCGAGAGTGGATCTTCAGTCTGGGACATGTTGAGGTAATTGAGGGTGTACGGGGAGTGTGGGGGTTGTGGGTTGGTGGGTGTTGAGTGGAAGGATGGGGGTGTTCGGTCAGTCAAGGACCATTTTCTTTTTAACAGAATAAAAAAAGACACAGAGAGACCATTTTCATTACTTCAGACAGGACAGCAATTAGAGGGTAGGGGTGCCACTAGACACCAGGAAAAAAACTAAATAATTACAGGGATGATGAGTGGAGGGTGGGCATGGCACAAGACACTAGGAAAAAATCAGACAATATGAGGACATTGACTGGTAAGTGGGGGGTACCACTAGACAGAAGGTAATGATTAAACAATTATGGGGACAGTGACTTGAAGGTGGGGTAAGCCAGTAGACATCAGAGAAAGGTTAAAAAATTATGGGACAGTGATGCATACAAAAATGTTTGTATAATATTGTTGTCTGCACTTAGCACTAAAATTTTTCTATGAACGCAAATAACACATGAAAATTTTCATTTGAATGAAAATATCTCATACAACATTTTTGTTTGAATGAAAATATAATATGAAACTTTTGAAAGAAAATAGCATATAAACATTTGTGTATGATATTTCCATTGATACAAAACATTTTGGATGATAGTTTCCTTTGGAGTTAGTATGAATATTTTCATTTATTCAAAAATATCATATGAAAATTTTTGTATGAAACAATTTTGGTATAAAATTTTCATTCATACAAAACTTTTTATATAAAAACATTGTCCCCATATGATCCTTTCATACAGCTGTTTTGAAGAGATTACTGAGCATTCACAGAACAGAAATATTTTAAATGTAATAACTTTAGAACAGATTAATGTTTTTTCACCACACCATTGAGAGATACATCTGAGGTCCAAGCCCTTCTACGCTAAAAAATTTCAAGCCAAAATTCCAAACCATCTGGGTGCATGGTGATGCCAAAAAAAGGCAAAAACAGCATTTTTTTTCTATGTTTTGTTGCTAGCTGGATCTCGGAATCAGCATAACTAACCGGAATGAAACTTGGCACATCAAGAGACCAACCCTACTAGAATGAACTTGCAGCATTTCATGCAAATTTGGTGAAAATTTGCAAAGATATTATGAAACTTTTTGTATTTTGTATGAACAAAAACTCTGTATGAAATTTTTATATCAAAGAAAAGTGTCATATGAAATTTTAATTCATATGAAAAATTTCCTATGAAACTTTCAGTCCCATGTGACCATTTCATACAGTTATTTTGAAGTGCTTACTGAACATGCCCAGAACTGAAGTTTTTAAAATTGAATAACTTTGGAACAGATACAAATTTTTCCACCAAAGTATTGAAAGACACATCTATGGGCCGAGCCCTTTCTAGCCTGAAAATTTCAGACCAAAATTCCAAACTGTCTGGGCACAAGGCAACGCCAAAAATAGCAAAAACAGTATTTTTTGTGTATTATTTCACAATCCAACTCTCAAAATCCACACATCCATCCAGAACAAAATGCGGCATGACAAACGATCTACCCCACAAGACTGCCCTTGCAACATTTCTTACAAATCTGTTAAATTATTGAGAAGACATTACAAAATGTTTTGTATGAAAGAAACTATCATACAATCATTTTCATATAAACAAAAATTTTCATATCAAATTTATGTATGAATGAAAATGTTTGTACACAATTTTCATTCATACAGAAATTGTTTAATGAAACTTGTCCTCATACATTCATTTCATACAGCTATTTAGAAGTATTTACTGAACATACTAAGAACCAACATTTTTAAAATATAATAACTTTGGAAAAGACTAATATTTGTTCACCAATGCAACAAAATGCACATCTATCTGTGGGTCAAGGCCTTTCTAACTTGAAAAGTTCAGATAAAAATTCCATACCATCTGGGTGCACAGCAATGAAAAAAAAAAATAAAAAAACAGCAATTGTTTATGTTATTTCACTACCTTGATCTCGAAATCCACACATCTGACCAGAACAAAATGTGGCACGCCAAGAGATCTACCTTACGATACCATGCATGCACAATTTCGAGTAAATACATTTAATGGTTGCAAAGATATTAATGTGTGTATGTATGTAACATAGTCAACAGTCAATAATTACATTTCATTAAGTTACAGTACTTTTAAAATAGTTGTAATTTTAAAATAATTATTCAGAGCAGCTCTGGAGATTTAGATTTGCTTGCAGGCTTAGTAAAAGTAGCTTGTTGAACACTCAGGGCATTTTTCAGCTCCTGCACTTTGACTTTTCTCAAATTTAAAAGACTGTGATGTGTACGTGACACATAATTGACAAACCCCTCAAAAGCCACATCACACTGCTTTGAGAACAACATGCATCTCAAAAGCTACAGGTTGGCCACCCCTGGAGTAAGGATATTCATGACTTCCCAAAGGGGGGAATTCCTCAGGCAATTGGTTAATGAACCCACTCGATAGGGAGCATTGCTGGACCTATTACTGACAAACAGGGACAGCATTGCAGACATCACAGTGGAGATCGCCTGGGAAGCAGTGATCATCAGTTGGTGTGATTTAATGTAAGCGTAAGGCAGAATCAAGCCACATGAGGATGAGGGTCCTGGACTTCAAGAGGGCTAATTTTAAGGAAATTAGAGAATGCCTCAGAAATGCCTTGGCAAGGATAGGTAAACTAGGGGGGAGTAGAAGAACAGTGGGCTACAATTAGAGAGGGAATTAAAAATGCTACTAATTTCTATGCCAAGCAGGTGAGCAAGGGCAAGAAAAAAATGAGACCACTATGGTTCTCTTAAAAAGTAGCAGAAAAAGTCAAAGCAAAAAAACTAGCCTTCAGAAAATGCAAAAGAACACAGAAGGGGAGGATAGCAAGAGTTACCAGGAGTAAGAACGTTAGGCAGGGAAGGCATTTAGGAGTGCAAAAGTGAAAACAGAGGAAAATACAGCCAAATCAGTAAAAAGGGGGATAAAACAATTCTAAGATGCATCAGTGAAAAGAGGAAGTCCAAGGGGGGGATAGTAAGACTGAAAGGGGAAGGTGGGGGGCTGTACAGCAGGACCACAGGAAAATGGATGTATTGAACAACATATTGTTTAATCTGTCACTAGAAACAGGGGAGTCACTGGGGAGCTGGAAAAAGTCAGATGTAATCACACTCCACAAAAGTGGAAATAGGGAGGAGGGGGTGGGGGAATTACAGGTCAGTCAGCCTGACTTTGGTAGTGGGCAAAGTAATGGAATCATACTGAAGGAACAGATAGAATAATGCCTTGTTACCGGAGGTCAACAAAATCTGAGGCAGCATGGATTCAGAGGGGGAGGTCCAGCCAGACAAACCTGATTGAGTTCTTTAACTAGGTAACAAAGGAAGAGGACCAGGGATGGGCAGTTGATGTAGTCTATCTGGATTTCAGCAAGGCCTTTGACACTGTTCCTCATAGAAGGCTGTTAAACAAGCTGAGAAGCCTAGGAGTAGGTCCTAAAATAGTAAAATGAGTGGAGAGTTGGCTAAGTGGTAGCAGCCAAAGAGTGGTGGTAAAAGGGGTGCACTCCGGGGAAGGCAAACAGAAACAGAATTTGACAGCAGATAAGGACCGCTTGGCCCACCTAGTCTGATCATTTCCCTACCTGATGGATAAGCTGCAGATTCTAGTTAATCAACAGCTTACTTCCTCCTACCCCTACTAGAATTGCCTTATGCCTGTCCCATGCATTCTTGAATTCTCCCATTGTTCCTGACTCCACAACCTCCTCAGGAAGGCTGTTCCACGCATCCACAAACCTCTCTGTGAAAAAATACTTTCTAACATTACCTCCGAGCTGTCCCCCCTCTATCTTCAACTTGTGCCCCCTTGTTCTTGCACATCTCTTTTTCTGAAAGACGCTACCCTCTTGTACTTTGTAAATTTCCTTGAGATACTTGAAAGTTTCTATCATGTCCCCCCTCTCCTCCTTTCCTCAAGGGGTGTATATATATATATATATATATATATATATATATATATACATATATATTAAGCTGCGTTAGTCTCGCCTCATATGTCTTCTGGTGCAGACCCTGCACCATTTTGGTTGCCCTCCTCTGAACAGCCTCCACTCTGTCTACAGTATGTCTTTGTGGAGATGGGGTCTCCAGAATTGCACTCAGTACTCCAGATGGGGTCTCACTAACTGTCTGTACAGAGGGATAACAACTTCCTGTTTTCTACTGTTGATGACTCTTTCTATGCATTCCAGTATCCCCCAGCCCTCCTTACTGCCTTCTCACATTGCTTAACCACCTTTAGGTCATCTGATATAATTACTCCTGGGTCTCTTTCAATTTTTGTTGTTGTTATTAACTCACCCCCCATTGTGCACTCTTCCCCTGGGTTTTTGTTTCCCAGATGCATTACCTTGCACTTCTTTGCATTGAATCTGAACTGCCACATATTTGACCATTCCTCTAACCTTGCCAAGTTCCTTTTCATTCTTTCCACCCCACCTTGTGTATCAACCCTGTTGCAGATCTTTGTGTCATCTGCAAAGAGACATACCTTTCCTTCCAGGTGCTCTCCAATGTCACTTATAAAGACATTAAAGAGGACCAGTCCCAGTACCGAACCCTGTGGTACCCCACTAGTTACCCTCCTTTCTTCACTGTGGACTCCATTTACTATTACCCTTTGCATCCTGTTGTCCAGCCAGTTTTGTTATCCAGGCTACCACCTTGGGACCCACTCCCAGGCTGGCTAACTTATATATTAATCTTTTGTGTGAGACTGTGTCAAATGCCTTGATAAAATCTAGGTAGGCCATATCCACAGCCCCTCCCTGGTCTACTACTTTGGTCACCCAGTCAAAGAAATCTATTAGGTTCATCTGGCATGACCTTCCTGCTGTGAAACCATGCTGCTGTGGGTCCTGTGCCCCACTGGCCTCTAGGTACTCAACAATTCTTTCCTTCAGAAGTGATTCCATCATTTTCCCTACCACTGAAGTCAAACTAACTGGTCTGTAGTTTCCTGCCTCTGCCCTGCTTCCACTTTTGTGAAGTGGAATCATATTTGCCCTCCTCCAGTCCTCAGGTACCACCCTATCCTCCCATGATTTGTTAAAGAGAGTAGTCAGTGGTGTTACTAGTTCTACCCTTAGTTCATTTAATATTCTTGGGTGAATCCCATCAGGCCCCATTGCTTTGTCCACCATCAGTTTCAAGAGTTCTTTCAAAACCCTTTCTTCTGAGAATGGGCTGGTATCGACCTCCCATTAAGAGTTTCTCTCTTGTTTGGTTTAGGTACCTCCACCTCCTCTTCCATTGTGAATACTGAGCAGAAATATTTATTCAGTATCCCTGCTTTTTCACTGTCACCCTCTGCCCACATTCCCTCCCCTTTATTAAGTCTCTGTATCCCTCCCTTGGTCTTTCTTCACTCCCTAATGTACCTATAAAAGGTTTTATCCCCTTCTTAACAAAGCTGACTATCTTGTCCTCAGTTTGTGCCTTTGCTATTCTGACTGCCTTCCCTGCCTCCTTCTGCTTTAACTGATAACGTTCTCTATCTTGCTCCTTCTGTGTTTCCTTATATTTCCTGAATGCTATCCTTTTCTTCTTAACTGTCCCTGCCACCTCTTTTGAGAACCATAGTGTTTTTTTCCTTCATTTTGTTTTGTTGATTTGCTTCACACAAAGGCGTGTTGCCTCTGCAATGGCTGTTTTGATTATTCACCATTGTTCCTCCAACCCTCATTCTTGCCAATTTGCTAGTGCTTTTCTGAGGCACTCTCTCATTTTCCCAAAGTCAGCCTTCCTAAAGTCCAATACTCTTGTTTTTTGTATGGCTTGGCTCTATGACTGTGTTTATTGTGAACCACACTGTTTGGTGGTCACTTGTTCCCAGATGGCTACCCACTTCTAAATCTGAGATCCTTTCTCCATCCCCATTTGAGAGTACCAGGTCAAAAATTGCTCCCTCCTGAGTGGGTTCCAACACTTGCTGTCTGAGGCATGCCCCCCTGTAGGGCATCAAAAATGACCCTGCTCTTGGATGTGCCTGCAGTAAAGGTACTCCAGTTAACATCTGGCATAGTCAGGTCCCCCATCAACAATATCTCCCCTTTTTCTGCCATTTTAAGGATGCCTTCTATCATTTCCTTGTCCATTTCCTCCCCCTGAGATGGGGGTCAGTACACAACCCCCCATGTTGATTGTGGTGCCATTTCCTATCTCCAGGGTGACCCATAGTGACTCATCAACTTCCTGTTTACTCTTTAGTTCTGTTGCTTTGATCCCTTCCCTTATATAGAGAGCTACTCCTCCTCCTCTTTTATCCACCCTGTCCCTCCTGTAGACTGTGTATCCTGGTATGTTGACATCCCAGTCATGGTTCTTTGTGTACCATGTTTCAGTGACTGCCACAATATCCAGGCATCCCTCTTTCATCAAGGCCACTAGTTCAGGGAGCTTGTTGCACAGACTGCGGGCACTGGTACTCATCACCTTCCATTTATTTTTTATGGCATTACACCGTTTAGCCCCATCCCTGTCCTTACTGCCTTTTTCTGCATTTATCCCTGTCTTGCTCCCTACTGACTTCTCTACCTTGGTGTTTACCTCTCTAACTACTGTGTTTTGTGGGAGGAAGCTGGGCCTTCCCTGCTCCATTTCAGTGCCTCCCCCCTTGGCTAGTTTAAAAGCCAAGGTGACTAGCAGGGAGCTGCAGCAGTCAGTATTAGGCTCGGTCCTCTTCAATGTCTTTATCAGTGACATTGCAGAAGGATTGGAGAGAAAGGTATGCCTATACACAGTTGACATGAAAATCTGCAACAGAGTACACACACCAGGATGCCAAAAAAAAAACAGGGACAATGTAACAACTTGGGGGGGGTAGTATTAGAAGACACAAAACAGGAAAGAGACCTGCGGGTTATCATTTCAGATTACCCGAAGGTAGCTAAACAGCATGACAAGGCGATGGGAAAGGCTAGCAGAATGCTTAGATGCATAGGGAGGGCTATCTCCAGCAGAAAGATGGAGGTACTAATACCCCTTTATAGATCACTGTTGAGACCCTACCTTGAGTTCCGTGTACAGTTCTTTAAGCCCTATCTCCAAAAAGACACATATATGGTGGAGGTGGTACAAAGGAGGGCAAACAACATTGTGAGGGGCCTGAATCAGAAGCCCTATAAAGAAAGGCTTAAGGATTTAAATATGTACTCCCTATAATATAGGAGGGAATGGGGTATGTGATAGAGACATTCAAATACCTCACAGAAATAAACAAGGTACAGGAAGGGAGCATTTTCCAAAGAAAAAGATGCTCAGGGACAAGGGGTCACAATATGAAGCTGGAGTGGGGAGGCTCAAAAGTACATGAGGAAGTAATTCTTCATGAAGAAGGTGGTGGATGCTTGGATCAGTCTCCCAGTGGAAGTGGAGGGGCTAGAATGGTCACAGGATTTAAGAATGCATGGGATATAAACAAAAGGAAGGTATAAGACAGAGCCCAATTAGGGTCTCTGGTAGCACTACACGTAGGGAATTTAGGGCAAATTAGGTGGCCCAAGTGGTCATTATCTGCTAACAAAATCTGTTTCTATGCACAAGTGAAGATCCAATCTTTCTCTGTTCAAAAGTTCTTTATAGAGCCATGACACTCATTTATTTAAGTTAATTAGTTTAAAGATTTGCTGCCATTCTGGGTCAGGTGGTGGAAGTGTAAAGTCATTGCTCAGTACTGAATCTTGCAAAGATTTCCTAATCTGTAGGTAAATAGCAAAATGAAATTTAGGTAAATTGTATTTAAGTCGAAGTTTTTCAAAGGGCATAAGGACACCTGCAGAGGAGTCTATTGGATCTCCTTCATTGGAAATGTTATATTGTCACCAACCTGTGTGTCTGAGAGTAACGTTGCCTGCTAGTATATTAGTGTTCTCCCATAGGGGCCCAAAGCTTACTGCTATTTTGGGAATTGTATATAAAAACTGTACTAATCTTAGATTTTGAAGTGAAGTTTGAATGCAAATGCTGTCATGACAACATTTGGGAACTTTCTTAAAAAGAAACTCTGAAAGTTTGTCAAGGTTTAGCAAGTGCTATTCTCCTTCAAGACATAAGGGATCAGTCCATTAGGGGAGTAATATATAAAGCTGGTTGATTAAATAAAAAGGCAGTTTGGTGTTTTTTCCACCATTAAAGTAACCCCCCCCCCCCCCAGATCACAGTGCCCTTAGTTTGGATAACGCAACTTAGGAGGTTTGGTTCCCCACAGGAAACTGTTCACAAGATTCCTTCATAGTGAAACTGGCTTTAGAAAACTTGAAAGGAATGTTTTGGAATATGTAGAAGAGTTTAGGAGTCAGTATCATTTGTTTAGAATTAATTTTTCTCCAAATTTACATAAACTAGAATTTCACTCTGTCTAGATAGGTTTGTAATTATTTCAGCAAGGAGGGAAGGTTTACTTCCACCAAGGAATGTATGTTATATGGAATTGTAAGACCTAAAGAAGTGATTCCATTATGTTTCCAGCAGCTCTCCCCCGAAAAGATTGTTTCCCAATGAGGAAA
The DNA here is from genome assembly GCA_016271365.2 of Neoceratodus forsteri. NCBI lineage: Eukaryota > Metazoa > Chordata > Ceratodontiformes > Ceratodontidae > Neoceratodus > Neoceratodus forsteri. The sequence continues at coordinate 14,929,612 of CM028131.1, forward strand.
CCCTTGAACAAAGGATTTGCATATATTGTGTTGTATTCCACTTTATCAATAAACCTGAGCATTTAGCAAAGATTTCTAATTCCTTCTTCAAAAAAACTAATTACATCTCTAGGTTGGTCTAAAGTGAAAAACAGATAATCTGCACAATCAAAAGTCTTGTTTATAATCATACCTATTTTATCTCCTTTAATTTCTTGAGTCAGCTGAATCTTGCGAATAAAAGGCTCTAATGCCAGGATAAACAGAGAAAGGGGGCATCCTTGCTGCATCCTTGTAGTTAAAGTGAAGGCGGAGGAGATGTTACCATTAGTAATAATTTGAGCCGAAGATTTATTATAAAAAATACAAATCTAATCTGTAAAAAAGGTACTGAATCCATATTTTTAAGCACACCACATAGGTAATTCTGCTCCAGAGAATCAAATGCCTTCCTTTGTTCTTGTCTCTGTCACATACATTATATTGAGGAAACATCTGATATGTCCACCCCAGATCTAGATGAGATAAAGCCTACTTGTTCTCTACCAACCAATTTAGATACAAATTGTTTGATTCTGTTGGAGAGTGATTTTGCTAAGATTATACAATCACTATTTAATAAAGATACTGGTCTATAAATTTCATTGAGTTTTTTTTTTCTTTTTTAGGAATTAAAATGATATAAGCCAAATTTAGGGAGTTGGGAAGAATCTTATTTATAAATGCTTCTTCAAAAACCTTTAAGAGATATTCAATACTATAGGGCCCTACTATTTTATATAGGTTTGCAAGAATGCCATGAGGTCCAGGGGTTTTATTGCTGTGAAGGTCCTTAAAGGTCAGGGCTATTTCTTCAGTTGAGATGTGCCAACACAAAATATCCTTGTCTTGTTAATTGACCATTGTAAGATAACTGTCACATACATTTACCGTAAGTGCTAAGAAATATTATGGGGACAAGTAGGGAGAGGCAGGAGGTGTAGCAAATATTTGACAGAGAAGTGAGAGGGAGAATTGCAGAGGAGAGGAGTTTGAGAGTTCCAAAGAGAGGGGAGGCAATAGGTAAAGGCAGATTTGCTCATGTTGGAAGATGGAGTGTGGAGTGAGAAGAAGCATGAGTCTCTAGGTAAAGGGAGTATGACGAGATTATGGCTGGAGATAGGTGGGAGGAGATGTAAGAGGGGAACAGGTTGAACCAGAATTTAGAGATGAAGGATACAGAATGAATGAGCCACCTGTGTGTGAGCAGAGGGAGGTCAAGGCAGGAGAGAAGGGAACAGTGATGAGTCCTGTAAGGAGAGTTGAAGCAAAGCTACAGAAGACATAGTAGAAAGAGTCTAGTCAAGAGAGAGAAGTGGAAGGTGCAGTACTATACATAATAGCGGCATAGTTAATAACTGGCATAATCATCTTCAACAGAAGTTCAAGTCTAACAGGGAGGGGGAGAGAGTCTCTATTCCTGTAGAGGACTCTGAGTTTTGGGCAATGTTTAGTGGTTAAAAAGTCAATGTGAGCTGAGAAATTTAACTTGAAGGTCCAACCAGATGCCTAGGTATTTATAGGAGGTGAACACATTTAGAGGAGTGCCATCAAGAGAGGTGATGGAGGGGAGGCAGTGATGGCTTTGGATAATTTTTGAGAGGATCCAAAGGTCATAGAGATGGTATTCAATGTGTTAAGTTTGAGTTGTTTCGACTGGAACCAGGACTGAATTAAGTGGAAGTCATTTTGCAGTGAAGAGTGGATAGTGTTAGGATCAGGGACAGAGGTGAACATTATGGTATCATTCACCTACATGTGGATGAGGGAGGAGGAACAGGCAGAAAGGAGGTTATTAATGAATATAGAGAACAGGATAGGGCTGAGTATGGAGCCTTGGGGGATGCCTGCAAGGACAGGGAGGAGGGAGGGAGAGGTGGAGTTGGGGATTTTAACTGTCTGTTGACTTTCACAGAGGTATGAGTGAAACCACTGTACAGCAGGAGGGGATAGCCCCACTTCCTTTGGTGAGTTCAGAAGAAGAGGGTGAGATACAGAGTCAAGGGCTTTAGCCAGGTCGATGAAGACCGTGGCAGCGAAATGGCCTTTATCGGCTGCTGATTGCATGCGACCAGTGACACAGAGAAGGGAGGCTATAATAGAATGATTTTTTTCTGAAATTGGATTGGTAGGGTGATAGAAAGTCAGTGGAGGTGAGGAACTCTGTCAGTCTGGATTGTACTAGGCATTCCTGTAGTTTAGCCAAAGTGGGGATGAGGGAGATGGGGCAGTAGTTTCGAGCAGAGATGGGATTGCTACATTTGTGGAGAGAATTGACACACGCTGATTTCCAGGCCTTTGGAACACTGCTGGAGGAAAACAACAAATTTACGATGTACATAAGGGAGAGCTATGGCTGGGGCAGAAAGTCACAGGAGGCTAGGATGCAAACCATCGGGGCTGGTTTAAGTCATGTTGAGGGATAGGAGATCAAGCAGAACTTCAAAAGTGGAAGCAGGGCAAGAAAAAAATATCTATTAGGCCTTCACTGTGGTATAGGTTTGGAAGGAGGGAGGGAAGGAGGAAGAGGTAGGTAAGGGGGTAGCACAGGTAGTAAAGAAAGTGTTGAGGGTATCAGCAACTTGTACGGGATCAGTTATAACAATGCTTAAGGGTTGGGGTGCTGGATTGTAGAGGAGGGTTGTTAATGGAGTGGACTATATTTTAGAAGACGTAGGTGTGGGCTGAGTTGAGGCAGTGATTAAAGTAGTTTGCCTTTGCACAATGAATGGCCTTGATGCAAACATTTCTTGCAGAGTTGTATGCTTGTTTTAAGCATGGGGTCAAGGAGACCTTGAAGGAGGACCAGCCTTTATCAAGGGCTTTGCAGAGGATGACTATAGGAGCAGTCATCCAGGGGTGGTGACGCTTCCTTACTCTGGCTTTTATGAGGGGGGCATGGAAGTCCAAAACACTGGTCAAGATACTTCCAAACTGAGCTAGGGCAGTATCAACAGTTATTTTTATTTTTTATTTTTTTATTGAAATCTAGGATTACAAATACCTTTGAGCAGGAACTGCTCGTTTACAAAGGTTCCATGTAGAAGGAATGGGGGGTATACATACATGCAAAGGTCAACATAAATAATACATAGTTACACAATAAAAAGAAGTAAGAGACTGAGGCATAGGAAATTCCAGTAATTCAAAATGTGCCAAATGTTAGGTAGCATGACATACCAGCCAAGGGCAATCTTAGAAATAAGCACTGCAGGTGAGAGGGAAGGGGGTATGCAGACAGGAAGGCCATTGTCGGAGGGTAGAGGGTGAGGGTAAGAGCTCTAAAGGTGAGGGAGGGAGGATAAAGTCAGGAAATGCCCAGGGGGAGGAAAGGGAGAGGGGGCAAGGGGGTAGGCAGGTAGAAGGGGGCAAGACATGGAGAAGTAGCTGTCAAGACTGAAGTGGAGGAGAGTGAGCAGTTGTTGCAGAGTAGACTGGAGCCCAATTGGCATTTTGTAAACCAGAAGTAGGGAGTTAGTGCCTAGAGTGGATAGAGAGCATGTTTCAATATACATTGGTGTGGACTTGGATAAGTGTGTTTTTCTAACTCAATAGTTGGTGCAGCCAAAGATAGTGGATTCTTCATTACCATCCCTGTCCTCCCCTTTCCAGCAAGCTATTTTAAAACAGCCAATCAAAATGATGCAGCATAATGATGTCATAGCTTGCTAAACATAAATTATTTCTTCTGAAATCTCCACCCCTAATGAAGCCTAGTGTGGCAAAACACTGGGGTTGACTTTTCACAGGGTGACTGGGTTTTTTCTTTGGCCATTGTTTGGTACTTTGTAGCTCATTAAGAGCACGGCACTTTGAAAGTATTCTTCTCCAAGTTTGTTACTTTATGTGATTGTGTAGCATGACACCATTGGATCCTTTTGTGACTTGCTGGGGTTAGCACCCCCATTTATCGTGCACCCCATTCCCCACTGGAATGCAGCTGCCACTATTTGAGATTGCCTGATACCATAACATACTCTACTTACCCCTCCAACGGTTTCTTCATTACCATCCATGTCCTCCCCTTTCCACCATGCCGTACTCACCTTCTCTATCCCTTCCCCTCCCCCACTATCCCCCTACCTCCCCATCCTCTGCTTCATTCTCCCTACTCTTTCTTCCCTGGCCTAGTTGGCTACCCTACAGAGCCCTAAATCCCCTCTTCTGTTCTACTACTCCTGACCCCTTTGTCTTAACCTGACCTCCTACCCCACCTCCTGTTCCCTCCTCACTTCCAGACAGTGGGTAAAATCTATTCCTTTAAGACACCCTTTCAAATGTTCCCACTCCTTTTGAAACCCTTGCAGTCCCACCCTTTGCCCCTACCACTTGTCATTCCTCCTTCCTTGGCTACCTGGCCCTTCGAGGTGAAGGTGCACCCAGATTCTGGGCAATCCTCCCAAACCCCTTCCCCTACCTGCTAATCTTGCTCCCCTGGGTATCCCCCATCTGTGTTTCTCTCCTCTCTCCCCTCCATCCTCCTCAACTCCAATTTGAGCTGCCTTATATCTGCCTTTAGCTACTCCAGGATACTTCATATTTCTGCCCTTAGTTTTTCCAGTCTTCTGACATTGGACAGCCCCCTGCACCCCACTTCATCCCCAGGAAGACTCCTGTCCCCAACCATTAGAGCACACCACACTCCTACCACTATCCCAATGTCTGTGCATGCACCTATTCCTCCACATCCTCCCCAAACCAGCTTCTTATAACCCACCGTATATGTAATTTTGTATATAACCCAGATGGGGATGTCTACAACAGCCCCCAACCCACCTCAATTCAACCCCCTACTCCTTCCTTGATGCTCAGTATGAATGCAAGATGACCCTAGATAGGGATCCCCAGTAGTTGCCTTCCTGCACCCAGCAGAATGCATTCCCTGCCCTCACTTTACACTTACCAACCCTACTCTAACCAGCATGGCCCGCAATCCTCCCTACAGACACTCTAGTGAAATCCCAGATGGCACTGGGTCAGATGCCATGCTCCTGCTTCATGGCACTTGAGCTTTGTGGTTGCTCAGGCTTCCAGGTTGCTTGGACCTCTGGGTATGATATAGGGACTACAGCTAATCCACACAGAGCCACCAGCAGCAGTTCCATTTAAAACATTTAGTTGCTCACAGTAGTATTCTAACAACTCAGCCTTCCCCCACAAGCAAATTCCACTTAACTGAAGTCCCGCTTGCTCTTCCACTCCTCTGGGGCTGAAGTACTCCTGTGAGGTACTTGTAAGTTTCAATCATATTGCCTCTTGCTCTCTCCTCTTCCTGTGAGTACATGTTGAGTTACTGTAGCCTTTCCTTATATGGCTTCTCATGCAACCCCCTCACCATTTTGGCTGCCCTCCTCTGCATTGGCGCTACCCTTTCAATGTCCTTGCAGAGGTGTGGCCTCAAGAATTAGTCCCAGTACCCAGGTGAGACTTCACTAGTGAGTGATATAATGGAAGCACCACCTCCCTGCTCCTTCTAGAAATCCCACTGCCAATGCACCCAAGCATCCTGCTAGCCCTTTCCACTGCTTTGCCACACTTCCCAGAAACCTTGAGGTCATCAGGTCTGATGGCCCCAGTTCTGTTTCTTGCCTGGTGACTGTGAGCTCTGCTCCCCCTCATCTTATACACAGCCCCTGAGTTCTGCAATCCTAAGTGCATAACCTTGCATCTTTTGACATTGAAACCCAGCAGCTATCAACAAGACCTTTCCACTAGTTTCATCAGATCCCTTTGCTTTCTTTTCACCCTTTCTTGAGTGTCAACTCTGTTGCAGATTTTATCTGCAAAGAGACACACCTTAACCTCCAATTCCTCTGCAATGTCACTTATGAAGACATTGAAGATGATTGGTCTCAGGATTGAACCCTGTGGCACCCCACTAATCCCTCTCCTATTGCCTGAATGGCTACCGTATGCTACCAATTTCAGTTTGATGCTCAGTTTGTCACTTTCTCCCCCACCCCCAGGCTGTTTGGTTTCTTAACTAGCTGTCTGTGTGACAGTTTCAAAAGCCTTACTGAAGTCCTAGTAGGTCATGCTCACCCTTGATCCACCTCTTTGGTAACCCAGTCAAACAAATCTATTGGATTAGTTGCACTTTATCTTCACCCTATGAAACCATGCTACTGGTGGTCCAGCAGCCCTTTTGTTTCCAGGTGGTCCACAAGCCTCTCTTTCAGTAATGTCTCCATTTAACTTCCCCATCACTGATGTGAGACTGACTGGCCCAAAACTTCTAGCATCTCCCTAATGCTGCTTTGTGCAGAGGGACCACATCAGCCCTCATCCAGTCGGCTGCAATTTGCCCATTTCCACAGATGTGCTACAAAGCACTGTGAAAGGAGCCTCCAGCACTGTGCCCAGTTCCTTTTAGGACCCTTGGATGAATCCCAACCAGCTCTGTCACTTTATTCTTCATTAATGATTCCAATCCTTTTTGGATCCTTTCCATTGGGAATGGACTTGTCTCTAGGTCCATCTCTCCCTGGTACTTACTGCAGGATGCTGGTCTATCCTACCCACCCATCAAGTACTGTGAAGATTGAGCAGAAGTAATCATTTAATATTTCCAGTTTCTCTCGATCTTCCTCAGTGCAATCTCCCCGCCTTCCTGATTCTCATTATCCCTCCCCTTATCTCCTCTTGTCCTCTACATACCTGAAGAAGGTATTGTCCCCTTTTGTCCTCCTTAGCTTCCCTCTCATCTGTTAGTGGTTTAGCTGCTCTCACCCCTCTTCCTGTCTCCCTTTGTTTTGCCAGATATTCCTCCTAATCTTCATCCTTCCGGGTCTCCTGGTACTTTCTAAATGTTGTTTTCATCACCTTCACTGCCTTTGCAACCTCCTTAGAGAACCATAGTGACCTCTTCCCCTCACTCATGTCCTTCAAACAGCATGCCATTACCATGGCTTAATTTTTCTTTCCTGGGCCTTCACTCCTCCTCTGCCATTGCCCCCTCCATGGCATTTTCTGAGCTTGTTTTCCATTTCTTTAAAATCTGCCCTCCTGAAGTCCAGAACCCTCATCTTGGTGTGTTTTTTTCTTCTGTCCTAGCCATATGCCAAAATCACATCATACGGTGATCAGTTGTACCCAGTGGATGACCCACCGTATTATCAGCAGTGCTGTCTCTGTTTGTACGTAGCAGATCATCACTGTTTACTCTCTAGTAGGTTCCAAAACCAGGTGCTTAAGAAACACCCCATGGATTGAGTCAAGGATGGCCCTGCCACTTTATTTAGGTACAGCCAGGATGCCCCAATCTACATCCGGCAGATTAATGTCCCCCATAATTAAAACTTTCCCCTTGCTCACTATTTTGCTAATGGCTTCCCTCAAAGTTCTGTCTAAATCTTCCCCCTGTGTGTACACCTTTAGTGCATGAATAACTGCCTGAGACCCTGTATCTAGTACCGCCAGCCTTTCATGGTCCACATACATTAGCAATAGTTAACATTATTAAAGGATTATTATGCCACAAACCCCAGTCTGTGCACGTAATAACTATTTATGTTATTTAAAGAGTTTGATAACTGGGAAAGGCAAACTGAGCTGAGGCTCATTTCCAGGTTCAACATGAGGGAGAGGGAAAAGGGAGCACAGGAGGAACAAAGTTTCAAAACATAAAAATGTGGTCATATAGGCAACATTACAGCCGTAGTAGCAATTCCAAAGTGGAGACCACATATATTAACAGAATGGATTAATGCAATGATATGTGAACCATTGTGAGAAAATACAATAAAGAATGAAGTGTCTGTTGGGGAAGATGACAATGCTAGAGGGATCTGAAAACAGAGTTCAGGTGGAGACACAAAAAGCCTCAGACTAAAGCAGTGTCCAAGTGGGGGGGGTGGTCAGAGGAGAGAGGATGATGAGTTAAGAGAGTGGTTGACAGAGACAGAAGGGTGCAGGCAGATGCCTTGGCTAATGTTGAAAGGCAAGGAGTGGGGGTAGAGGCATACAGATTCCAGAGTGGAGGGGAGGTGGTACAAGAAAGCAGCTTGTCCAGCTGAGGAGTGAGGGTGGAGAATGGAGAAGATGGGGGAATCCCTGGAGAGGACAGAGTATGAGAAGAAGGGGAATGGGGAAATGAGTGAGGAAAGGTAGGAGGGAAGAGACCCATAATAGTATTTAGCAATGAATGGGACTTGCAACATGATGGGGGTGGGAGGATGGAGAAGGAGGAATAGAGAGACCGATGATGAGCATGTGAGGAGATTTGGTAGTGAAGAACAGAAGGCATTGTAGAGGGTATCCAGTATGTCATAGGATGAGGAAGGGGTGGTGCCATAGACCACATCCAGTTAGTCGAAGACTGGAAGAACCATTTTGGCTACCAACTACCAGCAGACTTAGAGAGAGAAGCATTCCTCATTGCAGTACAAGGCACAGAGTTTATAGCAGAGTTTCATATGGATGGCATGGATGTTGGCAGAGATGGCAAGCTTACTATCAAGTCACACACTAAGGTATTTGAAGGCAGGGACAGCCTCCAGGGAGGTACCATCCAGCATATAGAAAACAGGGGTGGGCAAGAGCCTTGCCAGTTCCTGGCTGGTGCTGAGCGTCACAGACATGGTCTTCTTGTTTTACCCTGAGTTGGATTGCATGGAACTGCACAGTACATTGTGGAAGACCTGCTGAAGTGGACCTTCCACAGCTGAAGCTGAAGGGATGGAGGTATAAATGACCATGTCATCCACATACATGTGGATATTCACAACAGACACAAGCAGAAGTGGAAGTGATTTGTGAAAATAAAGATCAGGACAGGACCCAGGATGGGGATACCTGCTAGGAAAAGGAGGGGAAGGGACACAATGCCTCCAACCTGCACTAACTGTTGATGGCTCATTAGGTATTTATTCATTTACTTAAAATGTGATAACTGGGAGAGGCACACTGAGCCAAAACTAATTTCTGGGTGCGACCTGGGGAAAAGGAAGGGATGGTGATTCAGAGTAATACCTTTGAGCTGGAGGGCTCATTTAAAAAGGTTCCAAGCCGATCTGACAAATTACAACACATAGGGTACAGACAAGTTCAATCAGACAGAAAGCAGTAATACAAACAGAGTTCAGATCATGAGTGGTACATAAGTACTAGTTGACAACAACAGCAAAACAATAAGTGCAGTGCAATGCTTATTGAGGAGACCTTACTAGTTAACATTGCAAGACATGGTCAGGAGGACTAAAAAGCTGGTCAGATCCTGGAGAATCATTAGGTGGCTGACATGTCAAAGAGGTAGTAGCAGCTGGAGATGGCCTTGTAAGTGTAAGAAGGGGTGGGATGATCTAAGCATGATGGATTTCAGGTATCATACAAGGTGAATTTGCCCAGGCTGAGTAGAAGGCAAGAAAGGAGGGTGTAAGGATAAAAGCTTGGCATAGGTCATCTGTGGGGTTAACAGATGTCATAAGAGACTAGTGCCAGTGGTGGCTGATGCTGGCCTAGTCGGGGTGCAAATATATAAAGACAAATTAAATTAAATAAAAATATTTGAGAAAAAAGAACATAAAGTGCTTGAATTAAAATTATGTGAATAGTATGGATTGAAATAATACATGAGTAATTACTCAAGAAGAACTGGTAGAGACGTAAGCTAATAAATCAATCAATCAATCAAACTTTAAAAAAGCAGTTTACATCATAAAGTAATTTACATCATAATATAGTAGCAATAATAAACAGGAAAGATGGATAAAAGTAATGCGGAAAAGAGAACAGGGAAACGTTAGTGTGCAATAGATTCTAGAACATTTGGAGAATAGTATAGTGCATATTCAAGTTAATAGGGGAAGAGAGAGCCTCACCCCAGACTGTCAAGGCAAGCAAGGACAGAAGCAAGAGGGAGTGGGGGTTAGGGATAACATATGTTTTAGTTGTGAAGACCTGGAGCTAGACAAAGGGAGATTGGTAATGAGTTCCAGGGGGAAGGGAGGCAATAGGAAAAAGTAGCCTGCCCCGAACTGGATAGAGGGCGGAGGACAGAAAAGGTACCGGAATCTCTGGAGTATAGCAGGTAGAAAGAGAGAGATGGGGGTAGGAGATAGAAGAAGTAGGAGAGGATGGATCCAAACCAGAATTTGGAGATAAGAGTGGTACAGTGATGCTGCCAGCATATGTGAAGAGAGGTAAGAGGGAAGACTAAAGGGAACAATGGTTTGTACAGGGTGGCGCAATAGAGGCAAAACAGCAAAACACATTATCAAGGGAGTTCAGTCCAGAGAGAGATTAGGTGGGACAGATCCAAAGGCCACATTGGCAAAGTCAAAGATAGGGAGGATCATATTAGTAAACAGCTCAAGGCGAATATCAGGAAAGAGGGAGTCTTTGTTCTGATGCATGGTGCCAAGCTTAGGACAGAATTTGGAGTTGATATAATCAATATGTATGGAGAAATCCAGTTGACTGTCCGACCAGATGCCTAGATATTTGTAGGTGGGGACAACATCAAGGGTGGTGCCATCTAGGGTGGAAAGGGAGGGGGAAAGTCCGGCAAGTTCTGTGCAGTATCAAAAGTCATGGACGCAGCCTTCTTAGTGTTTACCTTGAGCAGATTTGCCTGAAACCAGTGTAGAACCCTAAAAAGTCACTCTGTATGTGAGACTTAACCTCTGGAGTTAATGGTCCAGAGGCATAGAGGACTGTGTTGTTGGCATATATATGGATATAGGAAGTGATACAGGCAAAAGGAAGGTCATTTAGAAAGATCAAAAAAGGGACAGGATCCAAAATGGAGCCTTGGGGGACTCCTGCAAGGCTGGACAGAGGAGGACAGGATGTTACTAAGTTGAACCCACTACATATGCTGCATAACATAAGAACTAAACCAACCCACAACACTGATTGATAGATCAGCAGAGAAAAGTTTGGATAAGAGTAGCAGATGAGACACAGAATCAAAAGCTTTAGCTAGGTCAATAAAGATAGCTGTTCTGATGTGTCATTGGTCCATGCTCATGAGTATAGAGTCAGGGGCATGGAGAAGGAAATGGTAGAGTGATTTTTTTTGTAAAGCTATATAGAAATGGAGAAAGAAAATCCGAGGAGTTAAGGAACTCAGTAAGTCTACTGAATGTGAGGGACTTTTGCGATTTTGCCGCAGAGGGCAGGAGCGATACAGGTCTATAGTTGCCTGGAGTAGAGGGAACACCCCCTTTTGTGAAGTGGGAGCACCCTGGCAACTTTTTAGGCCTGATGAATATTACCTAGTGTGAAGGAGACGTTCAGCAAGTGTGATAGTGGTACAGCAATGGCAGGGGCAGAGATTCATAGAAGTTTCAGGTCAAAGCCATCCAAGCTGGATTTATAGGGATTGAGTGAAAGAAGGTCAAGGAAAACTTCTTGCACAGAAACAGGAGAGAAGCAGAAGCTTTAGATGTAGAGGGGGCAGGGGATGTAGGGGAGGCAGGGAAGGCAGGAGGTGTATGGACCAGGTTTGTGGGAAGGGAGCAAGTAATGAAAAACGAGTTGAGTATTGAAGCAACACAGGATGGGTCTGAGAATGTCAACCCATCAACCAACAGTGGGGGGTGGTGTTGGGAGGAGGGGGGATCAAAGAGGGATTGAAGAACTCTCCTGAATTTGGAGGGGGAGTTGAAGTTGTGTTGGATGGCAGATTTGAAATATTGGGCTTTCCCTATTCTAATAGCCTTCATACAAGAGTTTCTTAAGGACCTGCAGTATAGAGGTGGAGATCAGAGGAGGAAAGGGAGGATTTGTAGTGCACACAGGTCAGATCTCAGGACTTGCAAAGCTGGATGATGTCAGCAGATACCCGGGGTGGTGAGAGCATCTGATCCACCATCTTCTGGGGAGACTTGAGTATTCCATACCTTGTTTAGGATATAGCAGAAGAAGGAAAGAGCTGAATCAATATCAGGGGCAGAGTAGCTGAGAAACCAGCCAGAAGACAGAAGGTCGTGAAGGAGGGCATCACTGTTTAAAGACCTGAAGGACCTAAATCAGAGATAGTTAGAAGGAGAATGGGACATACGTACTTTTCGGACACAGTAAGTCATATAGTGGTCACTGAAGGCGTCAGGAAGCATACCAGCAGCCAGAATGCAGCTGTGGGAGGAGAGCACCCAGTCCAGTAGAGAGTGCTTGAGGGAAAGTGGATTTGGCCAAGTAGGTTCCTTGATTAGCTGAAAGAGGTTTAGAGACCCTATCTTTTCAATGGTGGTCTTTTCGGACAGGAGAGGACCAGTTAAGATTAAAATCCACTAGAAGAATAAGCTCACCAGAGGAGGCTATAGAGACCAAAGGGGAGATGATGTCAACAGGAGTGGTAGGAGATATTTTAGGACATGCATACATCAACCTACAAAGATAGTGAGGGAGGAGGGGAACTTGAGATTAGTCAGAAGGAGCTCATGCGAGGAGGGGTGGGATTCATAAAATGAGACAGAATAGGATAGATTTTGCTAACATAAATGGCAACCCCACCAACCTGTTAAACGTGGTCCTGTTGAAAGAGGTGGAGGTATGAAAAGAACCAGTCAACAGTGGACACTGAGGGGCCAGCAGAGCTCAACTTGCTGAGGAGGAGAGAGTGGGACACTGAGTCAAAGGTTTTGACCAGATCAGTGAATATAGCCAAGGTGATATGTCCTTGATCCATCCTAGTGAGGATAGAGTCAATTAGTCACAGTAAGGAAGAGGCAATGGAGTGGTGCTTCCTGGTTCACCCATATCAGTGTGACAACCAATTTACTGACACTGATATGGGTGCAAGCAATTCACTGCCTGGCTCTGCAGCACCAGGCATTCTGGTTATCTGGACACAGTGTCAAAGTGTCACATTGTTTTGTTGGGGACTTCATCAATACGCACTCATTCACAGCGCAGTCAGCGGCCAGCCATGGTGGCGAGAGAAGAGCTGTGCTGGCTGCCTGGGGGTCGGAATGGGGGAGAAGGTTGGTGGGTTAGTACCTGCCAGGATGCCTAGACTACCAGGGAAATGTTATGAAAGAAATAACAGGATAGCGATTGGCATCGAGGGGGAGGGACCACTAGACTGCCAAGGACTATAGTAGTGTTCTCCCCCAATCTCTTCTCTCCCACCCCCCCAGCACCACCTTGTTCCTCTCCTCCCCCATTCTGCTCTAAAGCAAAAGCTCAGCACAAAGCTGCCCCTCTTCTACTCATGGCCCTCAGCAAATCACGTTTCAGCAGCAACACACTAGATCTTAAACTGCTTAAGCTCACCTTTAACAAAGTTCTCCTCCCTCTCACCATGCTTCTGAACTGCTCCCTATCATTGGACCAGTTTCCCTCGAAATGGAAATCTGCCTTCATCACACCCATCCTTAAAAGTGGTGACCGCACTCTACCTGGGAACTAGCACCCCATCTCAATCCTGCCTCCCCTCTCCTAAACCTTGGAGAAGATTGTGTCCACCCAGCCTATGGACTACCTCTCCAAATATAGCCTCCTGTGTCCTGAGCAGCATGGCTTCTGCCATAAACCACAGTACCACCACAGCCCTTTTGGAGTTTACAAACACCCTCCACACATCTCTTGACACTGGCCACACTGCTGGTGCTGTTTTTATAGACCTTTCCAAGGCGTTTTAATAAGGTGCATCACACACTACTGCTGGATTCCTTCACACAAATAGGTCTGTCCCCAGAGACCACTGGCTGGTTTGCCAGCTATCTGTCAGAGAGAACCCAGACAGTCAGGCTTGCCCATACCCTGTCCTCCCCCTCCAAGTCAGGTCAGGGGTTCCGCAGGGCTCTATTCTTGGCCCTCTATTTTTATCCCCGTTCCTCAACTCCCTGCCCAAGGTTTGCTCTGGGAAACTATTCCTGTATGCAGATGATGCAGACCTCTACAGCTCCCACACTGATCCCACAGCCCTCCATTTTGTACTCCAAAACTCTTCCACAGAAGCTGAATCCTAGTTCGATCGATATAGGCTAATCTTAAATTACAAAAAAAACCCAAATCCATGGTGTTTTCACACCACCAAAACAAGAACATAGGATAACCTCTGCTCATATTGAACTCTGTAAATGATCACCTTGAGCAGGTTACCTCATTCAAATACCTAGGTATCACCCTAGATTCTGGACTCACCTACTATGACCACATCCGAAAACTGAGCACCGATGCCAATGTGCGTATTGGCCTACTTCACCGGTATAAGCACTGCCTCCCACCAGAAGCTCTCCACCTAGCTGTCTCAGCATCAATACTATCACTCATAGACTATGGAATCATTATCTATAAGGCAGCCAACAACACACACCTAAACAAAATTAGGCTGGCCCTTAATAAGGCCTGTAGACTAGGTACTGGCTGCAACAGACTCACATATACCTGCACCCTTTACACCTCAACCAGCTGGCTAAATTTTGATGGGAGGTTCAAATATCAGACCTGCCTCTTTGCTAAAAAAATAACAGCAGGGCTACTGCCACCTGCTCTCACCCCCCTACTCCAGGCACCATTGTCCACCCACCTCACTCGGCAGTCGGCAACAACCCACTTTAGGATACCTAACTACAAGACCACCTCGGGTCAAAGAACTTTTAGGTACCTGGCCCCTAGCTGGCTTAACTCCCTCCTAAACTCCCTCCTCACAGAACCCAAACTTGGTCAGTTCAAGTCCCAACTAAGAGACCTAATCTCTTATGACTCAGTCTGTGACTGTCCTTGATTTCTAGCCCTACCCATTCCCCCCCAAGACTATGGACTTAACTCTGATTCAGCCATCCCTGGGCATGCCTATATTTGATAATGGACACCTCAGTCCAGCCTAGGCCTGCAAATAACCACCAGGGCACGGCTGGCACCACTGCCCTACAGTGTATGTTTCTGTTACTTACTACTGTCTGTACTATGTACAATGCTTGGCAACACTCTGTATCTCTGTATCACCAGCTGCTTTACTGTGTTATCTGTAACCATTTCTGTAACTGTTATGTCTAATTGTTGCTATTGTCCCTGATGTCCCTGTTCTCAATGACGTGGAACCTTTGTAAAGGAGTCTTTGACTCAAAGGTATGTTATCCGATATCTTCAATAAATAAAAAAAGATAAATAAAAGGAACTTATTTATTTTAAAGGGGACAGTGATCAGAGAATGGGGGAGGTGGGAGGGACCACTAGACTACCAGGGAACTTATTTATTTTTATGAGGATGGCAATCAAACAATGGGGAGAAGGGACCACTGGATTACCAAGGAACTTATTTAGTTTGATAGGGACGGCCATTGGGGAATGGGGGACGAGGGAGGGAATTTATTTAATATTACAGAACAGCAATTGGTAATTAGGGTGGGGGAACCACTACCACCAGGGAATTGGGTAATTTTCAGTGATTAGCAATCAAGATATGGGAGGAACAACTAGACCACCAGTGACTGCAGCTGAGTCAGGAAGGGACTGGGAGGGACATGCTATGGCACCTGCAGCCTATGCAAATGTGACCATAATGGGCATGTAAATGGCCATCTAGCACCTTGCATGCCCAATGGCTAATTTACATGGCTGCTATAGTGAATGAGAAATAGTGCCCCAGCGCTATTCATTGTGGGCCTATGCTCCAATCTGAATGTTGAGGCATCTCTATTAGGGAAGCACTGGTGATACTGGGGTTACCCCTGCCTGAGTCCTCCCTATTCACAGTTGGAGAGTGTGGAGCGCTATTTGTGAATAGCAATTTTTGGCATCTGGGCAACCGCAAAGTACAACACAAACTTTTGTACTGCACTTTGTGATTTTTTTTGTGAATCTGGCCCCCAGGGAAAAATGGTTAGTGCTGTTCTACATGTATAGTTGCACATATACATTAGAGTTCAGCAGAGTTTTAAATGACAATTTGTTCACCTCAGTAACTATGGCTGCATTTAGCAAAATAGTGTGAACTTTGGCATGCATGGTCCAGTTGTCAGTTTCTCAGGACGTGGAAAGTTTTGTGATGGACACTTAACTGGATTCTGAGTTCCAGAAATGTCCAAAATGCATTAGTATGCCACTTTCTGGCCTTTATTTTCTCTCAACTATAGCTAAGACTGCATGGAATTGTGTTCCAAAACGTTCTGGGCTGAAGGGGCTGGTGCCAATGGAGTACCTTTCAAATGTTTTATGAAAAAAAATAAAACTAATCGCTTCCAGAGTTATAACATTTTGAAATGTGGCTTTTGTGCATGCTCAGTAGGATATTTTCAATAACTACTGTAGCTCAAAGAATGTACACAGGGCCTGTGGTGCTCTTAACAGTAAACATCATGATGAGGTCAGACAACTGATAACCTGCAACACCCAGGGGGTTATTTATCTGAATAAATGCAGCTGTAACGTGTTTTATGTTGACCAGACCAAAGGATTATTCAAAACAAGGGTTAACAAACAAGTCAGGGCTATTGAAAGAGAAAATGTGACATCTGCGATGGCTGCACACATTATTGAAATGAATGGCGGCCAGGAACACATTTGTTAATCTATGGGAATTGAAAAAGTGTTCCCCAACCCAAGGGGTGGTAAGTAGCAGTATTAGTAAAACAACTTTATTTATGTAGGCTAATATTTGACAGGCAAATATGTACCATAAGGTAAAAAAAGCCCTGTTTTCAAGGCAGTCCTATATTTAACATGATAAATTACAACACAAAGATATAAGCTAAAAATACACAACTATATACAAACTAGTACTTTACAAATAAAAGACATTCAACATAATATCAAATATATGTACACAGGTGCTAACGTATAACCCTAGTAACAGTGGCATTCATGCAATTTTGGTTTGATATGTTGTTTAAATGTATTTACAGACAAAGTCATGTCCCTCCACTGATATGGAAAACTGTTCCAAGCAATCGCTGCCCGGTATTTCAATGTCATTTCCCCAAATCTATTTCTAACCTTAGGGATCTTTAACTGCACTTTTTTGTCCCTCGAGATATTATGGCTTGTCCACTCTATTGATTTTACTAGTCTAGTGGGCTATCCAGACTTTAAGCTTCTAAAAAGTAATGTGGCCCAGATATTGTCTCTTTTTTGTTCAAGAGAACTCCAGGCTAGGTCATGGTAAGGTATACACCGACGGACATTAAAGGTGCATTTTAGAGCAAATCTATCTATTTTGTGGTAGGTCACATCCAGCCTGCACAGATATTTTTTTGTGCTATTATTAAATATGTGGTTACCGTAGTCCAGAAGAGGGACCAATAATTGGTTAGGAACTAACATTCATTCATTTCTGGTCAAACAGTGAGATACCCATCTCATGGCTCCCAGCTTTTCTCCCTACCTTTTTACTAAAGAATCAATGTGAGGCTCAAAACTCAGGTGTTGGTCAAATTCTACCCCCAGGTACCTGTAACTTGGCACCTGGGGAAGGATCCAGCCATCCCTGGCCCTAACCTCCAGTATTTTAGATGAATTTACTTTACCTCTCCTATCTGAACAAAAGAACATGCATTGAGACTTTTTTTTAGATTAATGAGCAGTTATCTAGATTTAAACCACTGTTCCAGCCTGTCAAAGTCCACCAGAAGTTTAGACTCTATGTCTTTGAGGTTAGGACCCTCTGCAATTATTACGGTGCCATCAGCATATAGTGTTATATGTGTACAGTGGACAAATCCAAGGAGATTGTTCATGTAGACTAAGAACATCAGGGGGCCCAATACGGTGCACCTCTTATGATTGACACCCTGATGGTGAAACAGGAAGAAAGACCATTACGGCGACAGTCACGGTAATGGTCCTTTTTCCATGTTTCGCCTTCCCCCAGTGTTCCTCCCCCTCCCTGGATCAACTCTGACCTGGAGTTGGAAACCTGAAGTCAGGGGGGGTGTGGGGAGCACAGCCCCCACAGAAAATGCTGTTAGAATAGGAGGCACAATACCTGCATCGGTATTATGCCGTTGCTGTATGGTAGGTTGGCATTTTCACTGACGACCTCTCTTGGTGCTTCCACCCAATACAGAAGCTTGGGGTATGCCCCTGGTTAAGGGAGAAAATTAGAATTCATGTTTCATATGGATACCATCTGGAAACACTTCTCTAAGTATGATGTAAACCATACCAAGGATTCATTAAACACCATACCTAAAACAATAGATTAACACAATTAAAACTATTCTCTACAAAAGATAGGCAGGTAAGAGGTGACCTATGCCTGACCTGTAAAGCAGTTAAAGATGAGTAAATAAGAGAAACAATAGGGCTCACTAAGTATGGAGGCTTAACATTAGCAAGAAGTTATCACATAAAACATTTTGGTGATACCAGTTTGACAATTAAAAGGAGTAGATTTATTACTCAACGGGTGGTTGTAATGTGGAATAAACTCCCTCAATATGTTGCGCCTGGGTTATGCCCCTATTACCCCACATATGCCTTACACTATATCTCTGGTCTATTATACTGTGATACTGCTATTTTGCACTAACATTGTAGATTTGAGCACCTATTGTATAAGCATGGGTGCTAGAAAGGTGCTTTGCTGCTAATATATGCTAATGTGTCATGCATGGTTCATTAGACCTCATTATATTACATTTATCTAGATTATGTTTGTCTTTCATATATGTTCCAAATATGATTAACCTAATCACTGCTAAGATATCTCTGAGGGATCATCAGTGATTATTATGTACTTATATTCTCATATAATTATATGTAGCGTGTGTTTTTTACTCGGCACATATTGTATGCCATCTGTAATAGAGCTTTGTAAGCAATTCTCTATGTTCTGCAGACAACAGACAGATTCCTTGTTTAGTCTCTCATCTTAGCACATGTAGATTGGAAGTGTCAACATTCTCTTTGTCTAAGGTTTATGCAACAGAAGCGTTATTTCTTATACTTATTAGTAATTCTGTCTCCTAAGTAATTATCCAATAGAAAATGTATGTTTAACACTGTTTATGGTGCAGAACCAATACATAATCTTAGACCTTATCTTACTATAATTAGCACTGTTTGCCAGTTCTGCACTCAGAAAGATCTGTACATTCCTTCTCTAGACTGGCAAGTTACCCTTTTATCTATGATTTACTATCGTATGCTTGGTGTGAGTATAATAAATACTTTATTTACGACTGCTTGTGAGTGTTATCTCTGGCTAACATTGTAGACATAGAACAAAACTGATTTATTATCTTAGCAGTTAGTCTTCTAACTGACATTTATGGTGACTGTAGTTAATGTTTCAATGTTAGTCAAAGTGACAGGTTAATTTCCTCTGTAAATAAACACACGGGCACAGATATTCAAAAGGGTTGCACATGGCGCAACCCACTGATGTGCCCCAGCGTAATATTCAAAAGGGAAAAGTGCGTGGCACAAATCCCAATGCACTGGAGTGCATCAGTAATGTATGCAGGTGCAGGTAGGGGGGTGTGCCCATGCATATCCTGCACAGCCCGATATTCAGCCCAGGATGTACAGAGCCATGCATGCGCAACCCCTACCTGCGCCAGCACAAAGTTGATCCCAAAAAAAAAAGGAACAACTGATGGCCATCCACAGGCAAGCTGCCGCATTGCAGGGTGCAACACGGCAGCTGCCACCTGTGGGTGGCCACCCGAGCTCCGGCTTCAATTGGTGGTGCGCCCCCATGCCTGATCACTTGCATTTGTAAGAAAAATAGACTGCTGTCCAATATCCCTGGTGGTCCAGTGGACCTGCTTGCCTGATCGCGGGCTAAGTAATAAAAGTATAGCCCCAATATCCCTGGTGGTCCAGTGGACCTGCCTGCCCGATCGCAGACTGCATATCTGGAATGTGTAGTACGGTTTGGGCTGCACGCCCATTGGTTCATGCTGTGGACCAATGGGCGTACAGCCCTACTGATGGTGTCAGTCAGCGGGCAGCGGGGTGGCAGGCAGGTGGGGTGCTGCTGCCCACCACTGACCAGGGGGAGCGTAGGTGTGGATTCAGTGGGTGGGTGGGGTGGGATCCACTGAACCATCAGGGATATTGGGGCTATAATTTTATTACTTAGCCCATGATCTGGCGGGCAAGTCCACTGGACCACCAGGGATATTGGGGCTGTATTTTTATTACTTAGCCTGCGATCAGGCAGGCAGGTCCACTGGACCATCAGAGATATTGGGGCTATAATTTTATTACTTAGCCTGCAATTGGGTGTGCAGTGGTCCACTGGACCACCAGGGATATTGGACAGCATTCTATTTTTCTTACAAATGCCCACAATCAGGCAGACAGTGGTCCACTGGACCAACAGGGATTTATGCTTTTTCTCATTTTTACTGCAGCCCGCCATCGAGCTGTGGAGCACATTGCCAGCTGCAGGGGGTGTCAGTCCCCAACAGCTTCTACCTGGCAGGGCGCCAGGTGCAAGTCTTTGGGGATCGGCACACCTGCATGCAAATGGGGCCATAATGACAAGCAAATGGCCCCATTTGCACCTTGCATACATTATGTCCCCATTTGCATGTCAAGTTTTGAATATCGCAGTTGCTGTGCATAGCGCAATGGAACTTGCGCTAGTGCATCCCCATGCTCCACTCTGGCCACTTGTGCTGGCACAGTACCACTGCACCATGCACAGTGCGGGAGGCCAGGGTGTGATATTCAACCATGCTGTGCCATGGCGTAGCTCCGTTGAATATCGCCCAGTCCACACCCCTGTGCAGCCAAGTTGCACTGCACCCAAGCTTGTGCCACAGCCTGGTGCAGTTTGACTATCTGGGCCACTGGGTAAATCATCCCAAGTGACAAGTAGCAGAAGGCATTTTCTGTTTAAATCTATTCATTCCGCTTTGATTCCCAAGTGAAGCACATAGGCAAACAGACCTGTAGTAAACTTTTTTTGTGTGTTTGGGATGGCTGTAAAGAGATCCAAATAGACAAATAGATTGCTTTCACCGGTGGGTTTGAATCCTAGTGAGTTATACTCATTTAGGAGCCCACATCAGCCAAAGGCTGCCTGTGTGCTTTCAAGATTTGCAGTCCAGAATGTACTTCTTGATCCACAGCTAGCTAAGGGTTACTAATTTAAATATTGCCTTGTCTGAATTAATCAGCGCTGAGTTGAGGCTGAAAGCCTCACTATACCACGCAGCTCATGGAGGGTTTGAGGATTTTGCCAATGTGGCAAAGGACAAAGAAGATCCAATTAGGGCGATCTCTCAGCACTATGGTAATTAAAGTCTGGTAACAAGAAAATGAACTCAAAGGAGTTACTTTTTGTGACAATATTTGCAGGATTTGACACTGCTTTAAATAAATTGTCTGTTTTGAAATCTGCTTATGCTGCATGCAAGCTAGAGAATACTACGTGTAGGCAGGAAACGGGTCTGCAGGAAGCTGACCATATAAGAAGGGTAGAGAGACTGGAATTCCAAATACAGTCCCTATGTAATTAACATGAATGTTTTTTACATGACTCAGCTCATAGCAATAGCCAAGAGCTGCACGATCTAAGAGATAATTGTGAAAAAGCAGTATTGGACAGAATGCAGGCACTGCAAATGAATGATGTCCTGTCTGACACTAATGATACGTTACGTTCTGAAAATGAAGAGCTTACAGTAGACCTGAATGACGTACAGTAAGTGCTGAGTTAGATCATCAGATCAGGGAGAACTTCGAGGCTGCTGCTGCGTATAGGTATTTAAAAAAAGATTTGATCAGTGAAGTGTCTGAAAGAGATTCAGGCATTCACCATGTTAAATGTAGGAAAAAGATGGTGAAACTGCGTCATCAGAAAAAAGTTCTTATGGGACATATTAGGGTCAGTAAGAACAAGACGCATTTTGATTTTGTTTCCTCTGGTGATGAAGAGTCTGGAAATGAGGAACCACAGAATGTTGTGGAGTGGACCAGCCCAATGGCTGTCCATCTTCCTAGTGTTACACAAAATGGAGAATTGTTAATGTCTCAAAATGATGGACACAGACATCAACACGTCACTTTACCATGCCATCCCCAAGATGGCCAACAGGATGTTGATGGTGATGATGAGTTACAAACTGTCATAATACAAGATGGCCATGCCCATGGATCATCAACCCAAGATGGCCATGCCCATGGGTCATCATCCCAAAATGGCCACGCCCATGGGTCATCATCCCAAAATGGCTGACCATCACATCACTGAGATTGGATTACACATTCACAGGGAGCTGTGATTGCTGCCTTAACTAATAAGGATAAGCAAGATATTGAAGTGATGATTATGAAAGTTTTTGGCAGACTTTATGTTACTGAAGAGCAGGGAGAAGCACTTAGATTGGAAGTGGATCAGTACTTTAAAGAGGCTAGTAAACAGCCAAATATTATGAGAGTTTTGGCAGATGCTGCAGCAGAGGCTGCATTAAAGGGAGCTACTCTAGCTCTTCCTAAAACACCCCCAGTGCCAACTAACCCCATGAACTCTGCATAGTCAGCACAACAGATGGCTGATAGCATTGGACGCATGCAGCCGTCTGAAAATTTCAGTTGTCACCTTGCCAAGGTTAAAGCACATTGTGAAATGCTTGGTTTGCCTCCTAATGGTTGTGTGCAAGTGCTAGGGTTAACTGTAGATCTCAGCCTTTGGTGTAAACTTCTATCAGACATAAGAGACGGTACAAAACAGGACTGGACTAGTATTTGTTCAGCCTTAATGTCAGCACAGTACAGGGGAATAGTCAGAGTATGACTGGCATACAATGTTAAGCAAGGGTTTAAGGAACTCCCTACAAACTATCATGGACGTTTGTGGATGGCTTATTGTTCAAGCAAGACATTAGCAAATGAGCAGTGTAAAACTGATAATTTGGAATACAAAGATGTATTCCTACATAACATGACATCAGGACTACATGAGAAAGTTGAGTGTTCTATTTTTCCTAAAGAGAATAATTTTGCAAAACTGTTGAAAGTGGTTAAAAAAGCATTTCAGGTGTACCTACGCATGCTTAATTCTGGCACTAAAAACAAGGTTGCTACAATTCAGCAGCCTTCTGGAGGGGCAACCCACTATAAAGTGGAAGGGGGAAGGCACAGAATAAACAAGCTTCTGCTCCCAAAAATACAAAAAGCAATAAAAACTGGATGGAGAGAATGTATAATGACAAACGGAATAGACATGGTGGCAAGTATCAATGTACTGGTCCATCCTATAGGGAGATTGCAGAGAAAAATTAAAACCTCTGAGAAGCCCTGCAGTCTAGGAGCTCTAGCAACCCTATTCCTGAAAGCCATGTGGCTGCAATGCCATCATCACAGGCCACACTAGTGGGGGGGTTGCAGGTCTGATTTATGAACATGTACAGCTGACTGCTACAGCAGCACCTCCTCCAGTCGTATACACTGCTGCACTGCCAACTGCCAGAGCAGCACCTCCTCCAGTCATATACACTGCTACACTGCCAACTGCTACAGCAGCACCTCCTCCAGTCGTATACACTGCTGCACTACCAACTGCCAGAGCAGCACATCCTCCAGTCATATACACTGTTACACTGCCAGCTGCTACAGCAGCACCTCCTCCAGTCGAATACACTGCTGCACTGCCAACTGCCAGAGCAGCACTCCTCCAGTCATATACACTGCTGCATTGCCATCAGCCAGAGCAGCACCTCCTCCAGTCATATACACTGCTGCACTGCCATCAGCCAGAGCAGCACCTCCTCCAGTCATATACACTGCTACACTGCCAGCTGCTACAGCAGCACCTCCTCCAGTCATATATACTGCTGCACTGCCAGCTGCTACAGCAGCACCTCCTCCTCCAGTCATATACACTGCTGCACTGCCAACTGCCAGAGCAGCAGCTCCTCCAATCATATACACTACTACACTGAAAGCTGCTACAGCAGCACCTCCTCCAGTCGTATACACTGCTGCACTGCCATCAGCCAGAGCAGCACCTCCTCCAGTCATATACACTGCTGCACTGCCATCAGCCAGAGCAGCACCTCCTCCAGTTGTATACACTGCTGCACTGCCAACTGCCAGGGCAGCACCTCCTCCAGTCATATACACTGCTACACTGCCAGCTGCTACAGCAGCACCTCCTCCAGTCATATATACTGCTGCACTGCCAGCTGCTACAGCAGCACCTCCTCCTCCAGTCATATACACTGCTGCACTGCCAACTGCCAGAGCAGCAGCTCCTCCAATCATATACACTACTACACTGAAAGCTGCTACAGCAGCACCTCCTCCAGTCGTATACACTGCTGCACTGCCAACTGCCAGAGCAGCACCTCCTCCAGTCATATACACTGCTACACTGCCAGCTGCTACAGCAGCACCTCCTCCTCCAGTTGTATACACTGCTGCACTGCCAACTGCCAGGGCAGCACCTCCTCCAGTCATATACACTGCTACACTGCCAGCTGCTACAGCAGCACCTCCTCCTCCAGTCATATACACTGCTGCACTGCCAACTGCCAGAGCAGCACCTCCTCCAGTCATATACACTGCTACACTGCCAGCTGCTACAGCAGCACCTCCTCCTCCAGTCATATACACTGCTGCACTGCCAACTGCCAGAGCAGCACCTCCTCCAGTCATATACACTGCTGCACTGCCAGCTGCTACAGCAGCATCTCCTCCAGTCATATACACTGCTGCACTGCCAACTGCCAGAGCAGCACCTCCTCCAGTTGTATACACTGCTACACTGCCAGCTGCTACAGCAGCACCTCCTCCAGTCATATACACTGCTGCACTGCCAACTGCCAGAGCAGCACCTCCTCCAGTTGTATACACTGCTGCACTGCCAACTGCCAGAGCAGCAGCTCCTCCAGTCATATACACTGCCAGCTGCTACAGCAGCACCTCCTCCAGATGTATACACTGCTGCACTGCCAACTGCCAGAGCAGTACCTCCTCCAGCCATACACGCTGCCAGCTGATATGGCAGCACCACCTTCAGTTGTATACACTGTTGCACTGCCATCAGCCAGAGCAGCACGACCTCCAGTCATATACACTGCTGCATTGCCATCTGCCAGAGCAGCACCTCCTCCAGTCGTATACACTGCTGCACTGCCAACTGCCAGAGCAGCACCTCCTCCAGTCATATACACTGCTACACTGCCAGCTGCTACAGCAGCACCTCCTCCAGTCGTATACACTGCTGCACTGCCAACTGCCAGAGCAGCACCTCCTCCAGTCATATACACTGCTACACTGCCAGCTGCTAAAGCAGCACCTCCTCCAGTCATATACACTGCTGCACTGCCAACTGCCAGAGCAGCAGCTCCTCCAACTGAAAATGCTGCTGCATTGCCAATCACTAGAGCAGCATCCCCTTCAGTAGAACATACTGCTGAGCCACAAACTATAGCTGAAGCAGTACATGTCTTTTTCACTCCACTGTTAACACATGCAGCACCACCTGTATATGAACCACCACATTTGCAGGAACCACTACATGCACAGGTAATACCACCCAAATATGCAGCATCAGCTGCACACACACTATCACCACCAGTACATACAGAGACCTCTGCATGTGCACTGCCACCTGTAAGATCACCTCCACCAGTGCCTCTGTGACCATCCCACATAGTGGGCATAGTATCGTGCAAGAGACAGGAACTGCATGGGGCAACCCCCACCGCAGGCCCTTCTAACAGGAAGGTGCAAGATATTGTGAAAATACTTGAGAAAGGGAACACTAATAAAGGTCAATGACAATTAGAGGCCCCAGTCCACATTATATCCCCTATTATAGTGGATCTAAGTGGTAGGCTGTGCGTAAAGGCCAAGGTTGGGGGCTGCCAACTAGTAATGCTGCTTCATTCTGGAGCAGCCATGTCAGTATTACATGACAAGAATCCTGAATTCTCACACTGGTCTACCAGACGGGAGACTGGAGCACAAGGGGTGGATAGTACTGCCCTACAGACCTATCAGTCCAAACCCACCCCTGTAGTGGCGGGCAATCTCAACACAAATTTCACCTTTGACTTCATGGTATTACATCATCATCCCAGTATTTTGGGAGTTATTTTTTTAGGACAACACAAATATGTTGTGGATCTGGCAAACAGGCCCATGATCCAAATACCAGTACAATACCATACAGTCAAGATATGTGATTCACATGTTCTTGCAGCTATCACACACAATGACACTAAGTTTGATGTCATAGACCTCTTTAAGGATCATGACAGATACAGAGACATACAGCCAATAACTGTCAGACACAAGGATGTATTTGCAAATGATAAGCCTGATTGTGGTAGAATGAATATTACCATTGAAGTAACAGGACCAGATCCTGGCAGGCAGAGGCAATACCCTTTTCCTGCTGAGGCTTTACCATCTTTAAGACAGACTATAGATTCCCTGCTTCAACAGGGGGTAATAAGGCCATGTGTTTCAACTGTCAACTCATCTATTTCGCCCGTCTGAAAGCCAATTGGGGCTTGGAGACCTATGATTGACTACAGAAGGCTCAATCAGGCATCCCCAAGCTGTTCACCTACAGTGGCATCAGCCCTTGATGTCCTTAAAATGCTGACCCCAAACCATAAATGGTTAGCAGCATTGGATATTTCCAGTGGGTTTTGATCCTTACCACTGGCTAAAGACAGCCAGTACAAATTTGTCTTCACTTTTGAAGAACGATAGTTCATGTGGTGATGCCTCCCACAGGGTTTTCATAACAGCTCATCCCTCTTTCACCTACATATGAAAGATGCATTACAGGGATTTTCAACCCCTGAATGGCTACTGCAATATGTAGATGACTTGCTTTTGACAACCGACACAAAAGAAGAACGCTTGGTTCAGTTAGAAGAACTACTGACTATCCTACAGAAGTCAGGCCTCAAGTGTAACCCTTCTAAAGCACAATTGTGCCAGAAGGAGGTTCTCTTCCTAGGGCTCCGTATAACAGAAAAGGGAAGAAGCCCTGATACTAACAAGATTCAGGGACTGCAGGATTTACCCCTGCCAACCAGTGTAGGAACACTGAGACATTTTCTGGGTATGGTAAACTACTCCAGAGATTTTATGTGTGACTTTGCACAAAAGGCTGCACCTCTGTATGAGTTACAGAAAAGGGATATACCTTGGACATGGGGTCCATTACATGCCAAAGCTGTAACCAGTTTGAAAGAATCACTGACAACAGCCCCAGCATTAATTAATCCTAACCCAGCTTTAGGGTACCATCTGGAAACTGCTACATCAGCTACAGCAATTTCAGCAGTTTTAGCACAAAAATGCAATGGACATATTAGGTCTATTGCCTATGCATCTCAGATGCTTTCCCCAGTAGAGCTAAAATACAACCCTTGTGAAAGGAATCTTTTCGCCACATATTGGGCGGTGAGGCACTTTTTGTATGTCATTGGATATGCCCCTATTGTGTTATATTCTGATCATATGCCAACACATTTCATACTGTCAGACGGAGTAAAAGATGGCTCTGTTTCAAATGCTAGACTTACACACTGGTCTCTGCTTTTGCAGGATCACAACATCACCGTCCTTCCTGCTAAAACACCATCTCTATTGGCCCATGGCCTACTAATTACAGGTGATGCACATGATTGTGTATTCCAACCCCCCAACCTACCTGACCCAGGGCCCTTCCTGCCAGTACCTCAGGAAGTGCTAAATGACACCACAGGGTGTAATGTCTTTACTGATGGCTCAGCCACACACACTGAGTAGGGTCAGATAGTAGGTTTTGAAATTCTTATTGTACATCCTAATGATGACAGAGTGTGCATAGCTAAGAGGTGTACCATCATTTCTGTACAGTATGCTGAATTAGTGGCTGTAGCATGTTCTCTGGAAGTGCTGAAACAAGGCACTGCAGATACGGTGTTCTTTATAGACTCTGATTGGGTCTGCTCCTCCCTGACTAAATTTTTGCCCTTTTGGGAGAGAACAAACTTCCAATCCTCCGATGGTACCCCTGTGAAATACAAAGACTTGTTTGTGTACATCACAACCCTAACCAAACATTTTAAATACAAATTGTACATACATACATAAGGTTAAAGAGCACTGTAAACTTGATCCTTTTGCTCCTTATAACAACCATGCCGAGTCACTGGCAAAAGATGGTTCTCGAGGAGAAGACATATGGGAAATGAAAACTCCCTTTGTCCCGGCTATACTATCCATTGCTGACATTAATAAAGGCACTTCTTTTGAGCCCATGGATCTAGCATCTGCACAAAAGAAAGACCCTCACTTGAGAGCAGTATTTAGGTTCCTTGATAAAGGAACTGAGGAAAACTTCCAGATGTAAATCCCTACAAGAAAGTAGAAAATGACCTTCACCTATCCAGGGATGGCCTACTTATTTGGTACCACTGCTGTAAAACTCCTGAAAAGTTGTGGGTAGTTCCTGAACACCTGAGGGTAGATTTTATCTACCAAGTACACAATACTCCAACTTGTGGACACCAGGGAGTCGATAAAACCCTAGACAGACTGAAGTCCTCTGTCTGGTGGCCACACATGAGAAATGATGTGGAACACTGCATCAATAACTGTTTGATCTGTGCACAGAATAATCCTATACCAGCTAGAAAAATTGCTAAATTGCAACCCCAGAGGCATTCAGGCCCCTGGAACAATATTCAGACTGACTACACTGGCCCTATTCCAATGACTATGAACAACAATAAGTTTGCCCTAGTGATCACTGGCCTATTTTCCAAATGGGTTGAGGCTTTTCCAACAAAGAACAACACAGTCAAAGCAACTGCAAAGGTTTTGATAAACCAGCTGTTTACCAGGTGGGGTCTACCCCAAAGGTAAATTCTGATCAGGGAACCAGTTTATAACTGAAGTAATGCAGGAAACTCTGGATTCGTTATGGGTAAAACAAAAGTTTCATATCCCTTACCACCCACAGTCATCAGGACAAGTGGAATGGGCTAATAGACAGATCAAAGTTACGTTATCCACATTTGTTCAGGAAAACCCAAAGAATAGGATTCATTATTGCCATTGCTCTTTATGGCAATAAGAGGGACACCCTCTGCAAGTACACAGTGTACCCCATTTGAAGTCATGACTGGGCAGTCCATGAGACTCCCAGAACACTTGCTTCTGGACCTTAGTGCCCCCACTGCTGATAGGGTGTCAGTGGACAAGTATGTCAAACAACTCAAACAAGATATCCAAAAAGTAGATCCTGCCAAACCAACCTGGTGGAGTTCTATGACTGGGTAACTAGGCAACTGGACAGGTTCCATGCAGTTGATGTCCTGTATCTGGACTTCAGTAAGGCATTCCACTCAGTGCCACATGGAAGGCCGGGAAATAATTTAGTAGGCACAGGGGCGGGTGCAAAGCTGGTGACATGGGTAGGAAACTGGCTTCAGGGAAGGCAACAGAGGGTGGTGGTGGGTGGGGAGCTCTCACACCCAAGGGTAGTTACGAGCAGTGTTCCACAGGGCTCAGTGTTGGGACCAGTGTGGTTTGGAATATTCATTGCAGACATATCATTGGACATCAAGAGCAAGATCAGTCTGTTTGCTGATGATACCAAGGTAGGAGCGGTGGTGGATGACCTAAGGGGATGGCAGGGGTTACAGGGTGATCTGGCAAAGCTTGAAACCTGGTCAGACACCTAGCAACTGGGGTTTAATGCCGTGCAAGGTGCTGCATTTTGGGATGAAGAACCCAAGGACGAGTTACCAGCTGGGGGGAGTGCAGCTAGCCCAGACAGAGAAGGAGAAGGATCTGGGTGTGCTCATTACGGGGTCAATGAACAACCCGGCACAAAGTAGAAATGCAGCTACAAAGGCCAACAAAATGCTGGGTTGTATTGCAAGGGATATATCCTTGAGGATGGAGGAGGTGATTCTGCCACTGTATAGGTCATTAGTTAGACTGCACCTGGAGTACTGCATGCAGTACTGGCACCCATATCTGAAGAGGGACATTAAGTTACTGGAGGGGGTGCAGCGCAAGGTGACAAAGATGATCAAGGGGCTGGGGGATGTATCATATGAGAGAAGGTTGAGGGAGTTGAACATCTACTCACTGGAGGAGAGGAGGGACGGGGGGACATGACTGAAACCTTTAAGTACATGAAAGGAATAAACAAGACAAGTACAGAGGGGCTGTTCAATGTAAGGGAGGGGAGGGACACCAGGGACCATGATATGAGACTGGATGGAGGAAGGTTCAGCAGGGAGATGAGAAGACACTTTTTTATAGAGAGGTTGGTGGCTGGGTGGAATGCGTTCCCCGCAGAAGTGGTATCCAGTAGAACAGTGGACTGCTTCAAAAAGGGATGGGACAGGACAAGGGGAAGGTTAATGAAGGGAAAGGGTGGGAGGGAGGCAGCTACAGAATAAGAGGTGCTAGCTGCACATTCAAGCAGACTTGATAGACCTCTAGGCCTTTATCTGCTGGCAAATTTCATATGTTCATATGTTCGTATGTTCACTGTACGACACCTGGGCAAGGCCCAGCTACAATACAAAATCCAATTTGACAAAACCGTACACCCGGTAGACTGGCAAATTGGGGACCAGGTAATGGTACTCATATTTGCACAACCTGCACACCCATTTGTAAATAAATGGGAGGGGCCCTATCCCATTGTAAACAAACTCAGTCCAGCAGTCTACCAAGTTAGACTGCCTCATAATAAGAAAGTCACCGATAAATGGCTACATGCCAATTAAATGAAACTGTTCAAAGGAGATTAAATTACTTTTCCATACCCCAATGGGTGGAATAGTACTAAACTAACTGTTTTCTTTTCTCTTTTCCTTTTAGGTTCCTGTGAAAGATGTCTGCTTTGAGCTTACTTTTCTTTTTAGAAATATTGGTCTTCTTACAAGCCCAAATTGTATACCATAATGCAAATAAGAAACCAGTGGCCCCTAAACCTAAACAGCTTACTGAGATAGAATTCCTTGCAAGCCCATGGGATCTAAAGGCATCTCATGGTGTGCATATTGAAGTCCTAGAAGACATGGTCATCGTCCAGGAGGGTAGTGAGGCCCTACTGAATGTTATGATTATCGCTTTGGATCAATCAAGTCTTGAAATTGCATGGTATGCAGTTTATGA
Organism: Neoceratodus forsteri; assembly: GCA_016271365.2. Lineage (NCBI taxonomy): Eukaryota > Metazoa > Chordata > Ceratodontiformes > Ceratodontidae > Neoceratodus > Neoceratodus forsteri. The sequence continues at coordinate 14,960,626 of CM028131.1, forward strand.
TAAAATCTAATCCGAGTCAGCAGCCTTTACAAAGGTACTTTCCAAGGCTGATCCAATGTCAAAATTTACCCTACTGGTACATTATCTATACAGAAAGTATACTCCACACATTCTGGAGTATACATAACTGCCAAGATTGATCCGGACTCTCGTTTATGTATGGCTGATCAACGTGAATACTGTATTCAGAATTGCATGGAAACAAAGGCCATTGTCTTTAAGGTTTTACCTTATAATGCCCCAGAATTTGAGACACCTGATAATGAGTGCCCAAAACAGAACCCTGACCCACCCAGTGGCCTAGTTGTCACTTCCCAGCCAGGTGCACTTGTTAATAATGTGCAGTTCATGCACATCCCAGTGGTTTTGAATCTTACCCATTGGACTCTAGAAGAATTTGGCCTATGTTCAACAACAAACATTTCCCATTTGTTTCAAATTATGTTAGTGGATGCATTAGCGGCATACAAGGTGTGCAATAATGACCCCTATACTGGAGCTGACAGTACCCCACATAGAGGATTTTCATTCCCTAAACCTGGTAGTACTACTAACAAAAGTAAAAAAAAAAAATGCACTAAATGTTTTATAGCAGAAACAGGTATGGCCTCTGGCCTATTTGGTTCAATTTAGAATAAGGCTGATATAGCCAGTATTCAAGCACAAATGATAAAGGTTCATGATAGTCAATCAATCAATCAATCAAATCTTTATTTAACCAGACGTTCATCATTGAGCAGAAGCTCATTTGCAAGATGGACCTGAGTGGAGCATGAACAATTGTATTTACAGGTCAACACAGGTATTTACAAGGCAATACAGATAATACTGTTTACAGAGAGGAAGGAAAAGAAGTTCATATGTACATAGAATTATACAGATATTGTACAGATTACATGGTATTTACATACATAGAAGTGTCTATAGGAAGATAAAGCAGGTTATCTAAGGTTGCAGGAGGAAGTAATGGAAGAAAAAAAATTAAAATAAAAATATACACCAGGTAGAGGTGAAGGTAAGGGGAAGGGAGGGAGGGAGGTAGGGGAAGAAAGGCTAGGAGGGCACGGTGCACAGAGAGGAGTTGGTAAAATGGGATGTACAGAAGGTGGGTGGAGAAAAGGAGTATGTGTGAGCCCCGGAACTGAATGCAGTAAAGTACTGGGCATGGTAGGATGTCACAACCCAGGGTAGTGAGCTCCTATCCGAAGTTGGGAAAGGAAGAAAAAGGTGATGGACGGGCCTAGTGTTGATAAGACAGGGGGATAAGAGAGAGAACAATTAGGCTGGTGAAGAGCAAGCTGGGGGGTCAGTACTTAAAATTGGGTCTAGGCGTGGTTATATACCAGTGCAGACACCGGTACTGGGTCTGAGTAGGTGAAGCAGTTACATACTTCTCTGATTGTACAGAAATAAAGCATCTTGAAGGCATTTATACTGATTAGAGTGCTTAATTTGATGGGTTTTTGTAGATCATTCCATAAGGTAGGTAGTACGAAGCTTATGGCTACCCTGCCGAAGTGGGATTTTGCTTTGGTTACTTTAAGTGTAATAGCTGAGTAACTTCTTAACACGTATTTCCCAATTATACTCAGGGGAAGACAGCAGGAGATATAGTAAGGCAGCTTATTAGAGATGGCTCTATAGGTCCAGAGAGCGGTGTTTCTGTGGTGCCTGAACGTTAGTGATGTCCACCCCACTGCTGCACGTAGGGTGCAGTGATGCATGTAGAAGGGGAGTCCCGTTATAAACCTCAATGCGCGATGGTAGAGTGTGTCCAGTTTAGCCATGTAAGAGTTGGGGTATTGGCTGTAGAGGAAATCAGCGTAATCAACCAGTGTTAGGAAAATGGATTGGACCGGTTGTTTCTTGGCTTCTCTGGTGAGAAATTGGTTGATTCTACAATACAGTCCAAGCCTTTCCGAAGTCATTAGCAAGTCCTCTATATGTTCAATGAAGAAGAGTCTTGTCTATCCAACTCCCAGATACTTAATTTTGTAACAAATCTGTTTTTCATCTAGAACTGTGGTTTTTGAACTGTCCCATTGGACACTGAAGAAGCAGTGTGATAAAAGGAGGAGGACCATCACTTTAGTTTTTGGCATTATGAGTAGCTTTTGGAGGAGTTGGCTTTGGTAAAGGTTGAATTCTGACTGTAGGTCATTGCAGGTAGCTTCAGGTGTTGGGCAATCTCATGTAGAGAACTGTATCATCTGCAAACAGATGGATGTTGGCTTTTATACAGTAGTCAATGTTATTAATGTAGATTGCAAAAGTAAGGGCCCTAATATGAATCTTGAGGTACCCTTTGCAGAGTTTTTAAAGGGGACAGGCCTCCTTCAGCTTTAACTTGTTGAAGGCGCTCTGTAAGATAGTCAGTAAACCAACGCAGAGAGGAGGGGTCCACACCTATGGTTTGAAGGGAGGAGAGGAACAGACTATGGTCGATGGTGTCAGAAGCCTTGCTTAGATCAAGAAAAACATCACAAATAACATTTTTGCTCTCAAGATTACGCTGCCAGTTGTTAGTAACTTTGGCGAGGGCTGAGATAGTGATATGTTTAGCTCTGAATCTAGACTGCATAGGATTTAGCAGTTCCCTAGACTCAAGGTGAGTCCTCACCTGTGCATTTACAATTTTCTCTAGGAGCTTGGACAGGACCGGAAGGAGAGAAATTGGCCTGTAGTTATTGAGATCACCAGGATCACCTGATTTGAACAGTGGTATGACATGTGCTGTCTTCCATATAGGTGGTAAGGTGCCCTGAGACAGGGACAAGTTAAAAAGGTGGGTGACGGGTATTGCTAGTATGTGGTAGGCAATTTTTAGGAAGTGAGGGTCAAGGGTGTCGGTCCCAGCACTTTTTCTAGTATCCAACTGAAGAAAGAGGTCCTCTATCTCTTTCAGTGGGGCAGGTTGAAGTGAGAAAGGTGGCAAAATATAATATCATACCTCCCCTGTTACGTGGTATGGATGGCCTCACTCTAGAAGAGCGATTTACAGTCTATAACATGAAGGATATTGCGATGGGATTTGACTTGACAAAGGACAAGATTAATGAATTAATCTCAGCTAATTATCAGGAAGCAGACAAGCATCACATAGCCAGGGAAGTCCTTTGCTCTGCCTATGGCTCTTATGATCCAACAGCCATTGGTAATCTCTTCTGGGATCTGAAGGTAGGACGTATCCCTGATCTCATACATGATAGATATATGGGTGAGTGGTACTGCCCCAAATGCACTTCTACTGAATGTGTTAACAAATGTTTATCAGAAGCTAATACTATTCCCTCATCAATGGCAAGGAACCTTGGGTATGTCACCACACACACCAGTATTGCTCCATGTTTTGAAACGTACCCCTGCACAATCAAAGACACTATGTTTGTGACTCTTGCAGTGTCATTGCCGCCGTTTGATCTGGCAATCTCCATCTTTGATCGTCTGGCAACCATCCGTTCTATTGGTCATCTTGATGAGAACGTTTATCATGAAAGGTTGGAACTCCCTCCTTTGCTGGTTTACCATATGCATCTGAACTCCTGGTTGGCTCCAAATATTGATTGCTGTATTTAGAAGGGCTATCACCTTTTATGCAGATGTGACATTTTTTGAACTAGTCATGCCCATTTGTGGATATTGGCCTAATAATTTGGACTGGGCCTCCTCTTTGGATCCATTATTAAAGAATTTTAATGGCTCTAACATAAATTTTGATTCTTCATCTAACACTGGAAAAAATGAGGATTTACCCTCGAAACTGTTGGTGCATTATGGCTTGTGGACAATGATATCTCCTGTCCTGTTTGACTTACCAACTGGAAACTGCCATTGTCCAAAGTGGTATATTCTGCTGATGGAGAATACTGTGTGGTGACCAATTACAAATTCTATTGGTATAGACATATGTTGTGTAAAATGGACTTTTCTAACCTCTGTTTTTCCCCAAATAGCATGTTGTTCTAGGTCATATCATAATTACACCCATTCCCATCCTGGAACCAGATACAATTGACTCTAGTCCTGACTATCCAGATGCTTTGTCTCAATTTTTACCTTATTTTTAATGTTCATATAGGCAACTTAAATTTGTCTCTCCAATCTATTCTCAATAGAACAGATACCCACCTGATTTATATCAGCAATAATGTTACCAAGGCTCAGAAGGCACTTAATGATCTAATCAGTGATGATATTGCTATGATATTGGACAACCCAATTGTGAAGTTTACTTTTCAAATATTTGTGATGATTCAGTTTCTACTAACATTAGTGCTTATAATTATATTTTGTTGTTTAAGGAAAACCCTGAAACACCATTGTGACCAGTTAAAATTCCTCTACCAGGCTCGTGCCTCAGGCCTGTAGACGAATGGTGCCTAACCATTGTCTTTTTGTTGTGTTGCCACTTTTGCAATTAGGGCAACAACGAGGGAACTGTTGCACCTGGGTTATGCCCCTATTATCCCACATATGCCTTACACTATATCTCTGGTCTATTATACTGTGATACTGCTATTTTGCACTAACATTGTAGATATGAGCACCTATTGTATAAGCATGGATGCTAGAAAGGTGCTTTGCTGCTAATACATGCTAATGTATCATGCATGGTTCATTAGACCTCATTATATTACATTTATCTAGATTATGTTTGTCTTTCATATGTGTGTTCCAAATATGATTAACCTAATCACTGCTAAGATGTCTCTGAGGGATCATCAGTGATTATCATGTACTTATATTCTCATATAATTATATGTAGCGTGTATTTTACACTCAGGCATATATGCCATGTGTAATAGAGCTTTGTAAGCCATTATCTATGTTCTGCAGACAAGAGACGGATTCCTTATTTAGTCTCTCATCTTAGCGCTTGTAAATTGGAAGTGTCAGCATTCTCTTTGTCTAAGGTTTATGCAACAGAAGCATTATTTCTTATACTTATTAGTAATTCTGTCTCCTAAGTAATTATCCAATAGAAAATGTATGCGTGACACTGTTTATAGTGCAGAACCAATACATAAGGTTCTGTATATCTCTCTAATCTTAGACCTTATCTTACTATAATTAGCACTGTTTGCCAATTCTGTGCTCAGACAGATCTGTACATTCCTTCTCTAGACTGGCAAGTTACCCTTTTATCTATGATTTACTATCATATGCTTGGTATGAGTATAATAAATACTTTATTTACAACTGCTTGTGAGTGATATCTCTGGCTAACACTGTAGACATAGAATGAATCTGATGTATTATCTTAGCAATTAGTCTTCTAACTGACAAATATGTTGTTAATAGTAGTAACTTTTTTTTCTAAAATGTGCTCTACTTTTTCCCACCTCTGGGCGACAGGTTTCAGCGCTGGTCACAGCACCCCTCAAGCTTCCACCACCCATATCTGCCAGTGCTCTCCCAGTTACCCCTGGCTTACCCCCAGAGGGCGGGGTCACGACACCATGTGAGCACCAGAGCCATGAAACCAGTAACTAGTTGGGAGAGCCAGCTGGGTGGCTAATCAAAGCCTGGGAACAGGGCTTCATAGAGACAGCTGGTGGCAGCATTTTTCCTCCTTATAGGCTGGGGCTGGGACATGCAATGATGCCTAGCATCTGTCCCACCCCAGAGTTGCTTCCTGCATCGGTGCAAGGCAATGAACCCGGCCTCCGCCAGGTTCCACTCTTGCACCGATCACAACCCTCCCTCCCCCCCCCCGGAGAAGGAGAGCAGTCCTGGGGATGCTCAATCCTTCTCCCCCCAGCCGGCCCTTCAATGACCTGGATCCATTTTCGAACCCGGGTTGCCAGCGTCACAAGCGAAAATCCAACCGCTGTGCCAATGGGCCAGATGTTAATAGTAGTAACTTAACAATTTCTAAACATAGACTGGATCAATACATGGGAAACAAAATGAATTTCACCCATTAGGTACATGGGTGACAAGTTCAATAACAGGTCTTGCAACCTAATGAACCCGTATAACTGCTATGAACCATAATTTACTCCAATTGCTTTTAAGCAGGTCAAATGCCTGCTACGTGCTACTAAATCAAAAGCTTTGGACAAGTCCATGAAGATCGTGCCCACGGACTGACTCTCTCCAAGGGGGGGTTACCAACTGGTCAAAAATGTCCGTGAGCACGGACTCCATGAAACTACTCTTTCTAAACCCATACTGTGCTGTAGTTAACCTGCTGGATTTCTCCAAATATCCCATTAGTTGTAAGTGGACTAAACATTCCAACAACTTCGAATTAATTGATAGCAGGGTGGTAGGCCTGTAATTTGAAGGGTTAGAGGAGTCTCCCCTTTAAAAATAGGGATGGATTTAGCCCTTTCCCATTTACTAGGGAAGATTCCTTGCGTTAAACTCATGTTGAACAAATGTGCCAGGGATTTTGAAATCTCCATAGTTGTGTCTTTCAAAAATTGGACTTCTATGTTGTCCATTCCATATGCTTTATTGTTTTTAAGTTTGTTTATTTCTGCAAGCACCTCCCTTGTCTTAATGATTTTAAATCTAAAGTCTGGGATGGAAGCATCTGAACTTTGGTCCTCCATAGGATCCCTAGGGTGACCCAAGTTGGAATTATTCAGTCCTTTATCCAGATCTGGAAGGTTTATATAATAATAGTTTTAGAACTCCATAGCCTTTTCCTAAGTAACTAATTTACCATTTTCTATTGCTGGTATGTCTTTGTGGACCTGCTCTGGGTTTACTAGATTATAGATTAACTGCCAGTACTGTTTTGGCTCGTTGGTGTTCTTTATTTTCTGTCCATAATAAAGCCCCCTTTTTCCTAACCTCCTGTTTAGTTAGATTTCTTACTTGTTTAAACTTATCCCAGAGGTTTTGATCCAATGTTCTGTTAGCTTTTTTCCATAGCCCATCTGTTTTCTTCAGTAGTGATTTTATAAGATCAGTCAGCCATGGGAGGCGTTGAGGCTCAATTTTGATTTTACTAATGGGGGCAATTTCTTTACTGGCTCCATGAAAGATTTAGAAAAATCACCCACTGCTAGATCTATATCAGGTATAAAGGCTGTTCTAAGCAAGCACAGAACACAAACTTTATCCAGGAGCAAAAGAGGGCCGTATTTTTTGTAACATCTTTTTATAACATAGGAGGAGCTTTTTAAATAACTTTTGTCTACAGATAGTGTGCCTTTACCTCACACGTGATAATATTATGGTCTTCCAGGTTTGGAGGTTTTACCCCTTTGTCCACCACTACCATATCTGGGGTTACAAAGATTAGGTCAAGTATATTTCCTGGGCTTAATAAACTCCCCTTTCTAGTTGGGGAGGTTATTATTTAACTACCGAAACAAAATCTTAAAGTAAGAAAATGAGTGGATATTGAAATTAAAGGCACACAAAAAATTGGTCTCAATTCAGGTTTTGAATTACACCCATATTTGAAAGAAAGAAAAGGGTTTTGGAGTCTGCACATTACTTTTGACATTTTTATACACTGTGGGTTTGCACTGTATTTATTTGCACTGAGTGGTTTTAATATTGCTTGTTGTGTTCACTAATGATTTTAAAGACATGTGATGAGTTATGAAATGTAACAACCTGATTTTAAAGCAAGTGTGATGACATGCTTGTGATGTCATCAGGTTTTAGTATTTAAATGACATGTGATATACTGGCCCTTTAACCGTTGAAAAGGTGTCTATACCAGAAACGTGTCAGGCTATGCTGATGTGCTGATTTTAAAGATGAAATAAACTTTTGAGACGGGGGGCCAGATATTCAAAACATTGCCCCTGGGATAAGTTAACACTGCCTGGCAGGCAAACCTAGCCGGGAGCACAAAGCAAGAAGACTTGGTTTGCTGGCCAAGGCACCTAGCTTCGCCTGAGCTCTTTCCTTCTAAAACTGCTTGAAAGGCAGAGTAGATAAACTTACCAGAGCAAGGGAAAAGGATTAAGACTTCTTTTGGCTAAGCAGATTTACTGTGTGGTGTTGTTTTTATTTTTTACTCACAGGGACTGCTACTGTTTGTTGCTAACATTTCATTGTTTTATTTTTCTCTGTAGCAAAGTGTTTCTGACAGCGTATATCTTCTCTGAAATTATTTCAGGTGGTGCTTTACAGGTTTTACAGTTTTATCTAACATTAGGATAAGCCTTCAGGGTTACTGCATTTGTTGTTGACTGATTGTTTCTGCTCTTATCTCCTTGTTCTTTCATCCGTGGTTCTTCTTTTTCGGCAGGGGAAGGGTCCAGCCACTGACCCCCATCCCCAACCACCCCACACTACACTCCTTTTATAGGGTACCACAGTTGTGACATTTCCTGTGGCAGAGCAGGAAGGGGCGGATCAGTGGGGCATCCACAAGGTGAGCTCATTTACAGGGGCACTAGTAATTTAACTTGTTATAACAAGTAAAACAAAAACAAAACACAATCAAACCTTTACTTGCATTTTTTTCCTTCTAATTACTCTGACTAGGTTATAAACCCAGCAACTTATCTGGAATGGATATCATTAACTCAGGTACTGCGGAACAATTTTCAGAAGGACAGTCTTACAGGATTTAGGACACTGTCCTACATGCTGGGCCATTGGAGATCTTAGGGCTCAGCTCTGGGCAGCATGGGCAGAGATTGCACGCCTCAGATTTCATATTCAAGAGGAAATACATTATAAGAACCACCCACCATTTCCACAGCATCCAACAGAAAAACCTCGACCACAGAGGGTAATTGGTCCAGGAGGTTGGCAGGTGGTTAGGAGGGGCAAATCGGGTGCCCCATCACTCTCTGCTCTCCAACATATTACCTCCAAAAACCATATAAATACTACAAACAGGTATCTGCCTTTATCTCTGAAATCAAACAAAGAGGCAGAAGACACTGCAGAGCAGGACACTGCAGCACAGGAGCTAGCACAATAAGACTCACCCAAATCAGGAACCAAAACAAAAAAAGCAAAAAGGAAATCCAAAAAACTTCTGATCATAGGAGACTCCATGATTCGGGGAGTTGATACCCATCTCCAGCCAGGGGTAATGGTCAGTTGTCTCCCAGGTACATCAGCATGGAGAGACACTGACTGCATTGCTAAAACTGTTCACAAAGCAGGAGAAAACATTGGTGTCCTAGTACATATAGGAACTAATGATCTCGCCAGGAGGTCAGTTGTGGAGACCATGGAACACCTGACCAGGCTGGGTGACAAACTATCATCCATTTCATCAGGCATCTCCTTCTCTGAGATCCTGCCAGTCTGGGAGAGGGGGGCAGATGGACAGAAGGTCAGAGAAGGGGATATAGGGGAGCTAAACACGTGGCTCAAGGGCTGGTGCCAGGAAAAAGGACACAGATTTGTAGGGAACTGGCAACAGTTCTGGGAGCGAAAGTTCTTTAAATTTGATGGACTGCATCTGACTAAGGAGGGAGTGAGTGCATTGGGGCAGAAGTTTGATGTCTTTGCAGAATATTTAAACTAGCAGATGGGGAGAGGGGTGCAGCACCCCATACGTCGAATGGGAAGAACACCCCTCCCCCCTCAGCTAGTGGTCAATCAGGGATTCAGCATGTTTGAGGTTCATTTGCATCACCAGGAAAGAAAAAAGGTTTGTCTCCCCAACGATGCACAGGGGTAATGCCAAACCTCACCCAACAACTAACACACGAAATCTGGCCAATGGAAAATCATGTACACAAATGCTCACAGCCTGGAGAAAGATCCCAGACCTGCAGACAATAATGTCAGAGGCTAAACTGGACATAGTAGCAATTAGTGAGACGTGGTTTACCAGTAACACACTTGGGAGACTCTGAAAATCGCCATGTATTGTTCAGAAGAGACCGAGGTGCAAAAGGTGGGGAGGAGGCCCTGTATGTCAATGAAAATATCAAAGCTACAGAAATTCAGAATACACATAAGGAGCCAGAAGAACTGTGGGTCACCCTGGAAACAGGAAATGGGACAGCCATAAGAACTGGGGTTGTCTACAGGCCCCAGACCAGGGGAGGACATAGACACATTACTGTTAGAAGATATACAAAACATGACAGATAAAGGGAGGTTCTGATAATGGGAGACTTCAACATGCCAGATACAGATTGGTCAATACCAGCAGGAACATCTGCCAGAACTAGACACATAGTGGATTCCCTGCAGGGGGAGGGCCTCAAACAACTGGTACAATAATCCACAAGAGACAGGCTATCCTAGATCTAATACTGACTAACAGGGAAGGGATCACAGATCTCCAGGTAGAAGGTCACCTGGGGGCCAGTGACCATCACATGGTATGGCTCAATTTGGCTACTACATCTAAATCATCCCATTCCAAGGCAAAAATATGGGACTTCAGAGGAGCTGACTTTGATAAGATGGCCAACAGAGTTAAGCTAGCCCTGGCAAAAAGAAACACAAGTGAGGGGGACAGGCAAAGTGGGCAAGCATTAAGGATGCAATACTTGAAGCAACATCCCATTGTGTTAGACAGAAAAGGAAGTGCAAAGAAGAAGGAAACCACTTTGGTTCTCAAATACAGTAGCAGAAAGGTCAGAGCCAAAAGGCTGGACTTCAGAAATATAAGGAACACGAGGGATGAAGATAGGAGGCATACCAACTGCCCTAAGGGAAGCAGGAAGGCAGTAAGGCAGGCAAAGTCCCAAACTGAAGAAACACTAGCACAAACAGTAAAAAGAAGGTGACAAGACTTCTATAGACACATTAGTGAAAGGAGAATGTCCAGAGGGGTATTGCTAAGTTTAATGGAGAAAAGGGAGCATGTGAGGAGGAGGACCCTGTAAAAGCATCTATCCTAAATAGATACTTTTGCTCAGTATTTACTGAAGAGAAGGTAGGGCAGGGCCCACAGCTCAGCACCATGGACACGGGGAGGGAGGTGAGCACTACTCCTTCTACAAAAGAAAGGGTCCCACAAGAGCTTGCTAAGCTCAGGGTGGATAAGGCAATGGGACCTGATGCCATACATCCCAGGGTACTTAAGGAGCTAAAGTTGGAACTAGCAGAGCCATTAGCAGAACTTTTTAGTGAGTCTCTGAGCACAGGAGAGGTCCCAGAAGACTGGAGAAGGGCTTATGTGATCCCATTCCGCAAGAGTGGTAGCAAGGAGGAGACAGGGAACTACAGACCAGTCAGTCTTACCTCAGTAGTGGGCAGGATTATGGAGGCACTCCTTAAGGAAAGGATAGTGCAACACCTGGAATCCATAGGGGCACAGGATCCAAGACAGCATGGGTTTACAAAGGAAGGTCCTGTCAAACTAATCTCATAGATTTCTTTGACTGGTAACCAGAGTGGTGGACCAAGAGGGAGCAGTTGATGTCGCCTACCTTGACTTCAGCAAAGTTTTTACACTGTTCCACATAGAAGATTGATAAATAAGCTGGGTAGGCTCTGGGTGGGTCAGAAGTTGGTCAACTGGGTGGCAAACTGGTTGACGGGCAGAAAACAGAGAGTGGTGGTAAATGGTATATAGTCAGAAGAGATGCAAGTCACAAGTGGGGTACCCCAGGGATCAGTCCTAGGGCCAGTCCTCTTCAACATCTTCATTAGTGACCTTGCAGATGGACTAGAGGGTAAGGCTTGTCTGTTTGCAGATGACACCAAGATCTGTAACAGAGTAGATGATCCAGATGGGGTGGGCAGAATGAGAAGAGATCTGGATAAACTAGCAAAATGGTCAGAAGAGTGGCAACTGGGATTTAATGCAAAGAAGTGTAAGATCATGCATATAGGGAAGAGAAACCTTGAAGCCACCTATAGGCTTTGAGGGAGCTGCGCAGTCACAAAGGAAGAAAGAGACTTGAGCATCATCATCACTGATGACCTGAAATCATCCAAGCAGACCTCTAAAGCAGTAGGTAAGGCTAGGGAGGTGTTAGGGGTGCATTAGTAGGGTATCACAAGTCGTAAGAGGGAGGTAATAACCTCTTTACAAGACACTGGTTAGGCCCCATCTGGAGTACTGCATGCAGTATTGGAGGCCACACCTTCACAAGGACATAATCAAATTGAGGCAGTCCAGAGAAGGGCAACCAAAATGGTGCAGGGACTGCATCAGAAGACATATGAGGACAGATTAACAGAGCTCAATATGTATACCCTTGAGCAAAGGAGGAGAGAGGTGATATGATTGAGGCATTCAAACACCTTAAGGGCATTAACAAGGTGAAAGAGTCTAACATGTTTAAATATAAGAAAAATAGCAGGACAAGAGGACACAGCATGAGATTAGAGGGAGGCCGATTAAGGGGAATGTGAGGAAATCTTTTTCAGAAAGGGTGGTGGATGCGAATGGCCTACCTCAAGAAGTGGTGGCTATGAACACAGTGCAGGGCTTCAAACAGGCATGGGATAGGCATAAGGGAGCAATACAAATGAGTATGAATAGATAGGCCACTTATAGAGCAAAGGCCGATGGCACATTTAGAAGGTAGAAAAAGAAATGGGCAGACTGGATGGGCCTTGCGGTCCTTATCTGCCATCAACTTCTATGTTTCTATGTATATTCAAAAGGAATAGCCTGGGGCAAACAGCTTCTGAATATAGCATGGAAATGAGGCCGAGCAAACTAGGCTGGGAGTGCAGGGAAAATGTAGCTCTGGAATAAGACAGCACTGAATATAGCAACCAGGAAGTGCAAACCACAGCAACAACATAGTGCACAGTGACGTGAGGGCAGGAAGAGATGCACTATGTGGCCAATGTGTGTGCCAGCAAATGTGTGGACCCAGTACAGCTGCAGGCAGCAGCAGATGTGAAAAAACAGTGATCAAAACTGAATAATATTCCCCGAACCGTTAGTGCCGTGCTAACACGTTAGCGCGGAGCTAAGCTGTTTGTCCAGTGCAAACACATTAGCCCAGTGCTAAACTTTGCCATATTCAAAAGTAACATGCAAATGAGCCTACTTAGATAGTCTCTGGGCAAACAGCCACATTAGCATCTCATCATGCTCTGATTTGCATGCAGTTTGCACAGTATTACTGCAGGCTCCCACAGCTCCACCTGTAGGTCAGTCTGGAAGTACAGGGGCTGGCCAGGTCTGACCACAGCTCCACCTGTTGGTTAGTCAAGCAGTGCATGATGATAGCTGCAGGCTACATGTGAACAGTACAGAATACCATAGCATATTGTACCCCAGGGTTTAACACAGCATAGGCACAGGTGATGGTGGTGCTGCATGCAACCATCACACTGTGGGTCAAGCTACAGTGCACAGCAGACACTACAGTAGCAAGGGGGCTGGTAGTGTGAGGGACACAGCAATGCCTATGGTATATGGGGCAGTGATGACCACTGAACTGTACACAGTGAAAGGCCTAGCTTGCAGGTAAGTAATGACAGTGGACAGTACTATTACACTGTTGTGTGATCTGCAGATGCTGCACCTGTAGCATGGGATGCACAGAGTGTCATGTACATGGCCGGCAGTGTGTGCTGTGGCATCTGTACTGTTGTGTGGTAGGTGGCTGGGGGAGCATGTAAGATCCGACAGGCACACAGGTGGTGGTGTACACCCACTACTGGCCCATGTGCACTGAGTGATGTGTCCCAGCCAGCCTTGTGGCCAGACCTGGGCTGTAGTGAGGTCTAGCCACCCATACACCCTCCCCTCACTGGTCACCATGCCCACAGTGCTGCATGTGTGTGCTGGCATCTGTAACACACCATAGACGTATGGTCTGCAGGTGTGTGCTATATGGCCACACTACCATGCTGTTCCATGTGGGTCAGATTACCCCTTGCTGTCTGTGCTTGGCTGGGACTGGTGACAGCTGCTGGCACCATGGTGGTGCCATCAGTGAGCAGCATGTGTCCTCCATGTTTGGCATTTTCTAAGTGCCGTACTCCCATGTTAGGGTCGCGCAAGCCACACAAATCCTGCGCAAACACCGCACAATGCACCAATGATGTAAAAAGCTATTTGCCCAGGGTTAAGACCAGCTTTTCCTGGGTGGTAAATTGTACCATGCTAAGGGTTGCGCTATGTTGTGCTAAACACCTTAGCGCGGCACTAGTCGCTGAATATCTCATAGCGCCTTTATTCATGTTCACTATCCCCCTTGCACATCATTATGCTTTGCCAGGCACTACTGCTGTTTGCCCCTGCACTAGCTGGCCTTTCGAATATGGCAAAACCACGCTAATCCCGCACTGTTCCCACACAAACTGTTTGTGTACTGTGCAAAGCTTTGAATATCTGGCCCCAAATCTCCAAGCTTTGGTGTCCATTTTTAGGTTGGCTGTGTGTGTACCACAGTTGTGAAGCTTTGTGTAGTGATGTTTATTATATTTGCAACAAAGATCTGATACAATCTCAAAAATTATTCTTTTGCAAGCATTTTTATTATGCAACGAACTGTGCTTTTGGGTCACAAAAAAAATGTAGATTGCGATGGCTGACATCCTTTTCTTCTAAACAAAAATAAATTGAAAGTACATAAAAATGTGCTATTTTAAAAAACTCATATATCTTGGTAAATATGACCTGTTATGCTCAATTCTGGTGTTATTAATTTAATAAAATTGGATAAAAATACCTTTTTTTGGACTTTGTTAATTTCTTTAGCTGTCAACTTACTGAAATGACTGATTCTTGTGTCACAAGCTACAAATTCTTTGGTCGTACATTTCAGTGCAATCCAGTACATTTCTTGTGCATTCAAAATGTAATTCTTAGGTCACACTTAAATGTGTAACCCAAGAATTGCATTTTTTGTTTCCATATTTTTTTTTCATTCCCTCTTAAAATGCGTGACCTAAGAATTAGGGCTGTGCGAATACCGAATATTATTTCCCGAATACCACGAATAATGAGCTATTTGTTATTCAGAATCTGAATAATGAATAGCTCACTATTCATGTGGTATTCAGGGAATAATATATCACCCTTTCCCCCACCCTCAGATAGCATCCAAAACCCCCTCATCCCCCCAAGCCCCAAAGCTTGCAAACTAATTTTGCAATAAAAAAAAGTCAGCAATTTCATTTGGGGGCAACCGACACAACTCCACCCACCTCCACTGCCAGCCGTCCACCCACCAGATTTCATACATTCATGTCCCCCCAGTAGCCAGCAGCGGCCCTGCCTCCCCAAACCCTGCCTGCACATAGAGAATAAAAAATGTGCGCATAGGGCAGCTGACATAGCCCACCCGCCTCCATGGCTGGCTGCCTTCTTATGAATGAAACCACACTTGCCTGCTCTTATATATAGAGAACAAGCTGATCACGTGCATCATTGATCAGCTCATTCTCTGTTAGAGCAAGCAGGTTTCATTCGCCAGAAAACGGCGACCATGGAAGGAAAGGAAAACTGTCTATTGGCTGCCTTATACACTTTTTTATTCTCTTACATGCAGGCAAGGGAGGGCAAGAAATGCTAACCCGGAGGGGAATGAATGTATGAAACCTGGAGGTGGGCAACCCGATGGAGGTGGGTGAAGGCGCAGTCACCCAAAAGAAATTGCTGATTTTGTGTAAAACTGGTTTGCGAGCTTAGGACTGGGGGATGAGTGGGTTTTGGGTGCTATCTGACAGTGGGGAGTGGGAGCAGTTAAACAATTGCCGAATACGAATATTCGGCCGAATATTCGAAAAAAGGTGTTCGCACAGTCCTACTAAGAATCACAAACTTGATGTACACCAAACATGCTTTGTGTCTCACATAGTTTTATATAAAACCTGGCTGATTTACAATATTTTTGGGCCACATTTTGAATATACTGTTTACATCACCCTACCTCATCATAAACAAGGATAGTGAGATTTTTCAAATACGGGTTGAAGGGGTGTTTTCAAGCTGCTCTTGGAAACCAGCATTCCAGTGAGATTTAATATACACTATGAAGAAAAGATATGTGTAGAGCCGGCCTTTGGCCTAGCAGGTACTGAGTTGTGATCCCGTGCCAGTGAGATGACTTTGGCGGCAAGCTTGGTGAGCCACCTATGTACACCAAGCCTGAAATACAGAAACATAGCTGATTATGGCAGCGAAAAAACAATGCTCCATCCAGTCTGCCTGTGTTACCCTTTTTTCACTGGTAGCTATTGTCCTTCCAGAGTCCTATGCCTCCCATCCTCCCCTATTCCACTTCTAGGTTCTGTCATCCTAAGAAATCACGATACCCTTCACTCTGTCCCAACCATGCTTAAAATCATTAATGGATTTAGCACCCACCACCTCAGCTGGTAAATGGTTCCATGGTCCCACCACCCTTTCTGTAAACTAATACTACTCCATTCCCCTCCTGAACCTCTCTCCTGTCAATTTTCACTCCTGTCTTCATGTCCTTGAGCATGTACTCATGCTAAGTAATTCCCCACAGTTCAACTTGTTTATTCCTTTACAAACATATGAAATTTGCCAGCAGATAAAGGTCTAGAGGTCTATCAAGTCTGCTTGAATGTGCAGCTAGCACCCCTTATTCTGCAGCTGCCCCTCCCTTCCACCCTTCCCCTGAGTTTCTTTCAGGAACTTGAAGGTCTCTATTATATTCACTCTCTCCCGTCTGGTCTTCAGTGCTTTGAGGCACTCCTCATAAGACTTTCCCTGTTGATCATTGTTCTTTCTTTACTTATTGAGAGATTGGAATTACAAACCTTTGATTCAGAGAGTTCTTTGCAAAAGGCTCCATGCCATGGAAGTACAAAACAACAGAAATGGACAATACAATGAAAGGTATTTCCTCTGAATGCAGAGGGTAAAACAACCCAGAGCCAAGCATGGCACAAAGGTTTCAAGCAAATTAAGCTATTGCTTACATTCAAATTTCCAGGATGATACAAGGTTTCCTAATCCAAAAAAATAGATAGTTATGATAAAGGCACAGTACATCAGAATGATCATGAATCATCTTAGTCACATTTCATTGTATCATCTCTAGCCTTTCATAATCTTTTCTGAGGTGAGGACTCCAGATCTGGACACAGTACTGTAGCTGAGGCTTCACCAATGATCTATAAAAGAGGCAGAATTACCTCGTTCATTCTTCTGTCATTACCTGTCCAGATACACCCCAGACTTCGGTTTGGCTTACTATAAGCCTTGTTGCACTGGCTTGATTGTTTGAGGGTGTCATCGGTGATAACTCCTAGGTCCAACTCTTCAGCCATAGTACTGAGTCTTACCCCAATCATTAAGTCCTCAGCTGCCATGCAACACCACCCCCAGCCTGGAGAGGGACTGTGCAGTGCTGACTACACAGGCAACAAGTAAACATATAGTGAAGAGAAGGCTTCTCTTGGCACATGACTCAGAGGGCCCTGAACCTCTGCACCCATAGATGTATGGTAGCCTTGTTTTCCACAGCCAGAAGGAGTCATGGCCCTACATATCTGCATATGTAGCCACCAAGTGGGCCCTGCACTTTTGCAGGCCCCCAGACAGCCTCACAGATTCTTTGCATCTGTTGCCACAAGGAACTGCAGGACCTGGAGGGCCCTCAACCCCCACAGTCAGATGGAATCATCTTTGACACAAGGGCTGGAGTACCCTGTGCATCTGCAGCTGCACAGAAGAGTGGGGTGTGGAGGGACCAGCACTTCTGCAGTCAAACAGACTCTTCTATTGGCACAGGGCCCTCAGGGCCCTGTACATATGCATCTGCAGCTACATGGAAGTGTAGGACCTAGAGGACCCAGTGCTTTTGCAGCTTCTGTATCTAATTCAGTTATCACAAAAAGAAGAGGAATTAATTGCAAAATACTGTTTTAATGACTAGATTAGGATTCCCTAAAAGTTAAAGTTCACCAGGTAGGCAAATTAAAGCATAATGGTTTGAAATGTTATGAATCTTGGCAAATAGCTGGTGTGGTGTGGTGTTCCTTGAGGTTATCGGCCCTAATACTCACTCCTTCCCTGGGCAAAGAAAGAACATTATACATGATTAATAGCTCCCTGCAGAAAGAAAGTGATGACTGATTATGTTGGCCACATGTGGCAAGTCATACTTCTCTACCTCAAAGCAGAATATGGTTACAAGGCATGGGCTTGGACCTTTACATTGTTCTCAGATAGGAGGCTTGGGACTGGGGAGGGTAACACTTCACATATATTAAACTTAAATGTGTTTAACAAAAGAACAACCCAACCTCAACTCATATAGCACCCTTGCCACCCTCTGTCCTAGAACTCTGACCCTGTAGCAGACAAATCCCTCTGGCTCCCTACAACCACCATCCTCGCACATCTCTAGTGAAATCAGATCTGCCACATTGCCTAGTATTTGCATATATAGATAATAATGCACCCCTAGGTGTTAACTGCAAACTGGTACTCCACACTGATTTCTTGTAGTGACATCATTGGCATGAGAGCGAAGTTTGAGTACCATTATGCTGTTATCACAGTAACAAAGCATGAAATACAAGTATAATAAAAGAACCCCAGAGCAAATGCAATGGGGCAAGGGCTATCCTGAAGGATACTGACCATACAGCCAAATTTTAAAGAAAACATAAATTGCACATACCCCAATAATGCAAATGCCCATGAATTAATTTGGACTGGCTCAACTTTAAGCAGAATTGCATGGTGCCAGTAGGCCTCACAATACAATCAGCAAAGGCTGAGAACAGCAGACACACACGTTTCATCTTCCTTTGGACTCATCAGTGTGCCATATCAGCACCTCAGCCCAGGGAGAGCTAGCCAGCCACCCTATAAGGGATCTTATTTGTTTGGGTCATGGGCAGCCCAAAGTAGAGAAAGAACAGAACAACAAAAGATGGAATACCAGTGAGTATTTCACACTTTACAGTACACTACGGTATATCATATAAGAGCAGAGCTATTGTGAATTTTAAATTCTCCAGCAAATTGGTATGAATCCATGATATGCACATTTGTGACAAAAATTCAGGAATTCCACAGCTGAACTGCCAATGTCGCAGGTGGAATTTTTTGTTCTACTTCCCCCCCTCCTTGGGTTCCTATCACCCCACTCCTAGCCCCATCACTTGACTTCACCTGGTCCTGCCATCTCTGTGTTCCATGGCTTACACCCAATGTAGAGATGGAGGAGAGACTCTTTTAATCTGCTCAACAAGGATCCGGTACAGCTGTGCCAAGATCATCAGAATATAGTCTGCAAGGGTTGAGAGATCATCCTGCCAGCCAGAGGGATTTATCCTCCCTGTATATGCTTTCCCTGGAGGAATAGTGTGCAATGCCATCAATGATGTCAGCACACATACTCTTGTACGTGTGATGTCAGACGGAAGCTGCTACACACATCCCCCTCCCACAAACCCCCTAGTGCTCTGAGTCTGCACACAAACTCAGGTCACTAGTATGGGGTTCTTTTAAATTAAAAGCCCTCCCTCTACCCACTATGCTCTGACAGCACCCTTCCTCCACCCAGGAACAAAGAATTGACCAATATAACCCCAACACTAGCACCCTCCTCCCCGTGCCCCCAAAAAATATCATGCTGCTTCTGTCGTGTAACAAAATGCAATCCCTCCCCCACCCACACACTAAATATACTTCCCCCACAGGAGTCCCTCCAAGAAAGTAGGCTGTTGGTTAACTAGGATCTGCAGCTTATTCAATACATAAGAAATGGGCTGACTAGGTGGGCCAAGCGGTCCTTATCTGCCATCAAAGTCTATGTTTCTATATCCCATTGTCTTTAATACTTACTCTCAGTCCTCCACTCAACCCCCCCCTCTGGTTCCCAACAACCTCCTCCCCCCACAAATACCCTACAAAATATAGTATACACCAATAATAAAACACTACCCCTTTGTAGAGCGTGTGCTCTGTTCAGTACCAAGTTCAACTCCCTGTCTTATAATGGAGCAAATGAATGCGCGGTGATGTCTTTGCTCCTAATAAAACCTGATAGGTTGAATTTTTAACCCTTCAGGTTTTACTAGGAGCTATGACATCACCATTCATTCATTAAAGCCACTGTGAGCTAGGAGTCAGTACTGAACAGGCAGGCACTGTGCACTGGGGAATCATTGTCTTCATTTCTAAATAATATTTTGTGGGTGATGATAGGGGAAGCAGGGTGGTGAGGACCAGAGGGGGCTTGGGTGGGGGATTGGGAGTAAGTATGAAATTCAGTAGGACTCAGATGTGGGTGAGTGTATGTCATATCGGGAGAAGGGATTATATTTTGTTATTGGAAAACAACGGCATGATGTTCACTGGGGCAGGGGTGGAGGGAGTAGGTTGGAGGCATGGGATTTACCTTCTAAATGGCCATTTACCACATGAATTAGGACAATCCACCTAGCAAATAATAATGCACGAAGCAGAGTCTACTCTGCACACTTGCCAAAATTCTTGAATTTTTTCACAGAGCAAATGTTTGTAACTTCACACATCTCTGTATAAGAGCAGATTGCTTTAGAATACAGTAAAACAGATAACAGTAAAATAGGTAGCAAATTAAGGGGTTTTATTCTGTGGTTGTATCCTTTTGTTACAGTACTGATAATGACTTGTTGAAATTAGCTGTGTTAATCAGCTTTATGACTGGTTATCTAGCAGGTCATTACCCCTGAAACATTTCTGTGATTCACATGGATTCACTCAACTAATTTCTGAACCTACGCGCATTAACAACAAGAATCCAACGAGAAGCAGCCTTCTGGATGTGCTACTTGTCAATGAACCTCATCATTTCTCACATGTCGGTATCCTTCCAGCTGATATTAGTGACCACTGCCTCATAGCTGGCATTAGAACTATCCCAAATCCACTATCTACATCAAAGTTCTCCAACAAAAGATCAAGACGTAACTTTGACCCTCTGGCCTATTTCAACTACCTAAAAGACTCTATAAAATGGCAGAGTTTTTACCGCGCTAAATCAGTGAGTGATGCCTATGATGTCCTGCACGAAATCATAACTGGTGCCCTAGATGTCCATGCCCCTATAATCAAAGCTAGAATAAAAACCAGGACCTGCCGCTGGTTTTCACCAAACTTGAAGAAAGCCCTACTGAAACGAGATCTACTGTGGAAAAAGGCCAGGAAGTCATATACAGAATCGGACTGGTGTCTTTTCAGAGCAGCCAGGAATGCCTGCACAAAAATGATCAGGGAGGCAAAGGCTACTTTTTATCAATCAGAACTGCTCTCTACATCTAATAACCCTACCAAGTTCTGGTCCACTATTAAGGAAGTCTCAGGCCACTCACCAGGTAGTGTGCTCCCATCCAAAATTACCATTGACAATGTCTCTGTCACTGATAAATGTGAAATTCTTCAAGCCTTCAATAATCGCTTTGCCACCACTGGCCTGGCTTTCGATAAAGCACCAGTAAGCAGTCTTCGGCCACAGATCAAAGCACAGTCCCTAGAAATAAACAACAATGGCAGGACATTTGCCTTTTCATTAATCACTTTGAAAGAAGTTGAAGACCTTCTACTACAGTTAGACATTAGAAAGAGCGCAGGAGCTGACTCGCTTGACCCATACTTTCTGAAAATAGCTTATCACATACTAGCAGCACCAATAATGCATTTATTTAACCTGTCTCTAATCCAGGCTCTCTTCTGCAGAATGGAAAACTGCTCATGTTATTCCGCTATACAAAGCAGGGGACCCAGGTGATTTGAACAACTATAGGCCAATCTCCCTACTGCCTATACTTTCGAAAATGTTGGAAAAAATCGTGGATACACAGTTGAGATCCTTCCTGGACAACTCAGAATTTCTTAACCCCATGCAGTCTGGATTTAGAACCAAACACAGCACTATTACTGCACTGGCCAAAGTTACTGACGACTGGCATCGGGACCTGGACAAGAAAAAATTTGTTTGTGAGGTGTTTTTAGATCTTAGCAAGGCCTTTGATACCGTCGACCATTGTCTACTTCTTTCAGCGCTAAACAATTTAGGTATGGACTCAATCGCACGGGACTGGTTCCAGAACTACCTCACAGACAGACAGCAACAAATAAAGGCCGAAGGAGAGCTTTCACCACTTAAATCAATAAAGAGAGGAGTCCCACAGGGTTCCATATTGGGTCCACTACTCTTCAACATCTATATTAACAATCTGAACTTAGGAATCAAAGAAGCCAGAATCCATTTATTCGCCGATGATACAGTGCTCTACCTAAGTCGAGACTCCCCTTGAGCTGCATGCGCTGCATTACAAGATGAATTCAATAAACAGCAAAACCAGCTCATCGACAAAAAGCTTTTGCTAAACGCAAAAAAAAACAAAGCAATGCTGTTTGCTCCATCTAGCACCGGGGCCAACTCTGCAGCCTATGACACTGTTCCTCCTATAACCACCCTACTTGGTGTAAATCTTGAGTTCGTGCCGAAATTCAAATACCTGGGTATATGGCTGGATAACAAACTCTCCTTTAAAGTGCATATTGAAGAATTACTGAAAAAGCTTAGGCAAAGGCTTGGCCTCTTCTTCAGAATTAAACATCTCCTTACTGAGACTGCAAAAAGACAGCTTGTTCATTCTACATTCCTATCATTAATTGATTATGCTGACATTATATATGGCCAATGTCCTGTCTCGCAACCTGCTAAATTGGACGTATTGTACCACAGAGCCCTAAGATTTATAACTGGCCTTCCATCCTCCATGCACCACTGTGAGCTATATACTGCAGTAGGGTGGCCTTCGCTTCAATTCAGAAGGCATAGAAATGCAGCCATTTGGACACTTCGAGTTCTCTCCAACAAACTCCCGGACTACATTGCTGCCTGCCTTCCTTCAAATCCACCTAGTAGCTACAGCAGGAAGTCACTCACTAATTTCCTAAAATTCCCAGGATTACCAACCACTTTGGTAGGGCAGCCATAAGTCATGCCTTGCCCTCATTATGGAGAAGGATCCAAAGCTCTTTGAAACTCAGCACTCCTGTCAGTATTGCAATGTTCAGGCATCTTTACGACAAAACATTTACTGAAATTTGTAAATGTTACCATAGCTTCTAGTGGTTCTATTAGTGGCCTCATCTCTAAATCTACCTCTCACACTCTTGAATCCTACCCTGTTAATCCCTCCGTAACATGTTAAGTAGCCAGCTGCCTTGTTTGGCCTTCGGAGCCTTTGGCACCTTCCCTTACCTAATCCTACATGCCACTTTAATTAGCTGTTCTGTTGGAATTTGGAACTTTTAGGCCCTCTCTAAGCCACGGCCAATTTCTGAGCCAGTGACCACCGCCTAAGCTAGATTTAGTTCCTGAGGGATGAAATGGTTATGATCTGCATTCCCTCGGCTGAGTCCAGTATAAACTAACACCTCCATACATGTATAAGAAAGAATGTACATTCCACAATTACTGTCATGTGTTGTTGTTTACCTGTTCCCTAATAGTGCAATGGAATGTTTATACTGTACCGTTCAAATGTAAATTTGTATTCCTACCACTACATTTTATATGTATTCTATGTATGTATATCCATCCTTGACAAACTGCAGGTCCACCTTGTAAATGAGCTTGCTCAACGGTGATCGCCTGGATAAATAAAGATTTGATTGATTGATTGATTGATTTTGCTTAGTGCTAGCTGGCAAGACAACAGAGCCTATTGCTGTAGCTTTGCTGTGAAATAATCTATATTCTAAAATGTGAGTGATTTATTTGAAACATGATATGCAGTATTTACTGAAACAAGCATATGTAAGCACAACCCACAAAAGTGTATGGGGTTATTAGGGATTAATCCACACCCTGGGTGCACTGTGAGGCAGGAGGCTACATGCTGAATGTCCTCACAGCACCCGGGGTGTGGATTAATCCCCAATAACCCCATACTCTGGAGTGGCTTATTGCACTTATAACATGGGTTGATTGTTCAGAAAAAAATTAAAATAAAGGGTTTTAGTCTATTCAAAACACAGGCAATGTTACTGTACCCTGCCAAGTTCAAAAACTGAAGTTGCTTGTTTGGTGCTGCTATAACCTGCCAAGGTCTGGTATCTCTGGGCTTGCTGCACTCCTCAATGGCCTTGCCCCTTTTTCCCTCTCCAGAGACATCATTCCAGCAGAAGACTTTAACATCGACTGGGACACCAACCCCCTCTCTGACTCTGACTGCTACTTTATTACACAGCTCCGTAAGCTTTCCCAGAAAAGTACTTCCCATACACGCCTCAACAACTGGACCAACAATCACACAACATTTGAATGAATCCTGATGAACTGAGCTAACAAAGTGGCTCATCCAGGCACATTATCTGATGCCATCAGTGACCACTCAACCATCTAATGTGTATGGCACACCAAGCCTCCCCACCCCCACCAACCTATCTGACTGTCTGTGATTTCTCTATGACTCACTCAGGCAACAGGATGACCTCAGAACCCTTGACTAGACTAACCTTTACAATGCCATCAGCATTAAACAAGCACTGGATATCTTCATCTCTGCCCTCTCATCCATCCAAGAAAAGCATTTCCCAGCTCACTACTCATAGAGTGTAAGGAGTGACACTCGGGAGGCTCACATCAGATCTCCTCAAGCATACGAAGGAGCGTAACTCCTTGTGGGCCACTTAAAAAGATGCTCCATCCCCGCCCCTTTAGAATGGCTACTGTCACATGCACAATCTCTGCAAGCACAGCATTAAATCTAGGAATTCAGCCTTCTTCCAATCGCTGCAATCCAAACACCTAGGTAACCCCATGTGCTTCTGGTCCTCTATTAATGTCTTGCTCTCCCCCCTTCTAAGCAGGCCCCTTCCCTCCTAAATGCCCAGCAAGGCTCCCTGACAGACCCTGATGAAACTGCGAATGCGCTTATACACAATTTTCTGACCATGGTAGTTACCTGGCTAAACTCCCTCCCTTCCTCCTCCCCTAACCCCCCACCCTCCTTTTCCAGTAGCCCCTTTTTTATTTTAAGACCATTTCCACTCCTGGGACACTTAAGCTGTTCCTCAGCCTACCATACCGAGGGAGTGCTGGTAATGATGGCCTATCCCCGCATTTCTTAAAGTTTGTGGCCCAAGACATTAATCAATCAATCAAAATCTTTATTTAGGGCTGGCCCGGGGGCGCTGAGGGTTGAGGCGCTGGACGCCACACCTCGCGCCACGCCGGCGACCATGTTCGGGGAAAGAGCACGGGTTGCCGGGGAGTCGGGCGGAGATGGATTGAGCGTCGAGAACTGCTCTCCATCTCCAGGGTGGGGGATTGTATGACCCTAGTGGAGGCTGGGGGACCGACAGCACATAGCCGCAAGACTAGGGAGGCGGGACGTGGCTGACGCTTGACTAGTGCGCCGCATCGGAAGCGCACAGACACCAGTCGCTGGCGTCATTGCACGCCATGTCCTGTCAGGGGGGACAAAAAAAAAAAAGGAAAAAATGGGGCCCGGCCGCACGACGTCGTTCCCTGGTGCCACTCCTGGAGGACGCCTCCCTGGCATGGATCCGTTGTGGTGGGTCAAGTCGCTCCTCACCACCCTGCCCGCTGGTAAGAAGTGGCGGTGCGAAGGAGGGTCTCATGTCCGGAGTGGCACGGGGAACGCAGGAGGTGGGGGTAGCCGAGCCTTAAAAAATAACACCCCAAAAAAAAAAAAATCTTTATTTAACCAGGTGAGCACTGTTGAGCAAGGTCATTTTTGAGGTGGACCTGGGGTTTGCAAGTACAAGAATACAAAATTTAACACAACAATACTATACTGGCATAAACAGCAAAGGCCCAGACAAAATGGACGTAGAAATTACAGATTAAAATGTAACAATAATTACAAATGGTAGTATGTACAAATCAGTAGACAGTGATTGGACATATACAGATAAGCTGAGTTGTAATAAATCAATAACACTGGGTGATCCACTCAGGACCCCCCCGGTAACACAATATGAAGAGGGACTAAGAGCAGGCAAGGGAGTGGGGAGAGAAGCGAAGGAGGGAGGAGGACGGAAATGGAGGAAGTGGGGTATAGTGATTGAGGGGCCGCAGAAGCAAGGTAGTGTAATAGATTCATAGGTTCATAGGTATTTACAAGTCTTGTAGCTATGAAGCCATTTCCCCATGTGTATATCCAACTGTGATTTAAATGCTGTGACTCTGGCTACCATTACAACCTAATCCAGTAATGCATTCCATGAAGTCGATGACCCTCTGATTAAACCAGCTTCCTCTTTTTGAAGTCCTGTAGAGGTGACCCTTCACCTGATAGGGATGTCTGCATGAACTTCTGTTTGATAGATTTTTTCAAGAGAACCCTGATGTTACCCATATCGACTCATCATTGAAGGCCTTATAAACATATATTAGGTCACCCCTCAGTTTCTGATACTCCATGGAATATGGATTTAGTCTCTTCAGTCTGTCCATGTAAGGGATCCCTTTTAAACCTTTCACTTTTTATTTTCCACTGTGCTCTCTCTCTCTATAGCAACTGAGCATTTAATATCCTGCAGTGTGCTTATAGGGGCACCAAATTCTAATATTGGCCTCATCAGGGAACAGAACTGTGGTATCAGCACATTCTCCTCTCTGCTTTTTATATTCCTTAAGATGTTTCCAAGGAGTCTGTTTGCTCTACTTACACTTTCTGCATTGTGTCTACAAAAATTCAAAGTGTCAGTCATCCATACCCCTAGATCCCTCTCAATGTCTGGTACTTTTAATGTTGTATTATTAAATTTGTAGACTGATCTTGGGTTGTTAGACCCAAGGTGCATCACCTTACACTTTTCAACATTGAAAACCAGCTTATTATCTACTGCCCAACTTTCTATCATCTGTAACTGGGACTAGAAATTTGTGATGGACACCTCATCATTTACTATGGTTCCAATTTTGGCGTCATCTGCGTATTTACATAGCCATGCTTCCTTCTGCACCTGCATTGAATAAATAAATATTCTAAACAAGACGGGTCCCAAGACAGATCCCTGGGGCACCCCTCTAACCACCACATCTACCCATTCTGACCATTGACCTCTAATGCCCACCCTCTGGTTTTGCTTGATCAGCCAGGCAGTGGTCCACTTAACTAGACCTGGACTCATCCCTAATTTTTCATTGTTGTAATTCAAGTTTTATGGACTACAAACTCAAAGTCTTTCGAGTAATCAAGATAAACTATGTCCACTGGAATCCTTTATCAAGATCCTGACTTTCAGACTTGAAGAAACTAAGCAGGTTTGTGCTGCACAATCTTCTTTCCACAAACCCATGTTGTTTCACATCTATATGCCACAGTTCTTGCAAGTTTTCTTCTATCCATTCCCTAATATACCCATCCATCATCATAGCAAGTCATTTAACTTCCATGTGCTCCCAGGACACCCCTGTAAACAAGCTTTCAGCTTAGTGTGCCACTTCTGATTAAACAATTGAAAGGGAAAAAAACACAATTATCTTACCTATAACAGATGTAACACAGATAGATCTGTAATTCTGTACACTTGTCTTTTCTCCCTTTTTAAAATAGGGGTGATATTGGCCTGCTTCCACTCATCCAGCACCTCACCTGATATGAAGGACTTATTGAAGAGGGTTGACAGTGGCCATGCTAGTTCTTCTGCCATTTCACGTAAAAAATAGCGATGGATCCCAACAGGTCCACATGATTTGTGTTTATTTAGTTTCCTCAATTTGCAGTATAATTTGCAGTACACCTCCTCTATATTAATTTCCTTGCATGATTTGGGTGCATCAGACTGTTGTAAGTCTTCACTTGTAAGCTAGTCGCCAGTGTTAATTGGCAAGATTCTTGCAAAGTATTGACTAAATTTCTCTGCCATCTCTTGAGGGTCATCTATTAGATTGTTATCCTCCACTAAGTGTTCAATATGCTTGTGTCCATGTCTCAAACTGCCAATATAGTTAAAGAATTGTTTATAGTTATCCTTGTTAGCAATTGCTAGTCTCAACTCTTCTGTGGCTTTAGCCTTCCGTATTGTTCTTTTGCATAGTTTTAATTTAAATGCATAATCTTTTTTGTTGTTGTTTTCAGATGGATACCTTCTAAGTTTCTTACATGCCCTGTTTTTCTTTTCAATGGCTCTTTGGACCTTATAATTCATCCAACCAGAGACTCTTCTTATTTTGTTATATTAAGTTACCTGTGGTACAACTTTATACACCTATTTATTTTATTTGTAATCAGGTTACCTATCTGTCTTGTAGTTTTACCCACAAAGTCTTCTTTCCACTTCCAGGCCTGTAATTCATTTGTTATACCTATAATATTAGCCTTTTTGTAATTCCTTAGTTTTGTACAACCTGTTTGTCTATCTATGTTATCCTGAATGTTATACATGATCATATTATGGTCACTGGCCCCTAGTGGTTGAATGACTGTCACTTGCTTCACCTGTTCCTCTATATTGCTGAAAACGAAGTCCAGCATATGGTTGCCCCTTGTGCTGTCTCTAACATGTTGAACCATACCATTACTCATGCAGAAATCTATTAGTCTATTTTCCCAGAAACCATAGCCATTTTTGGTACACCATTCTATCTTTGGAAGATTAAAGTCCCCAATTACTATGGTCTGGTCTTTGTAGTACTTATTTTCAAGTGTTTCATAAAACAATTTATTTTTCATTTTATCCAAACTAGGTGAGCAGTAACATAAGCCAATAGTAATTTTTTTGTTAGCACCCTGAACTTTAACCCAAAGCTGTTTCACCTCCGAGTCAAGTTTATCCTTATCTATTATTTTGTGAGATTTTAAATACAAGGCTACAGAAATAGTTAGTCCTTCTCCTTTCTTCTGTTTCCTAACCTTCTGATTAACAGTCATAACCCCCTATGCTATCAGTCCAATCTTGTGATTTCGTCCAAGTCTTGGTATTTCCACATATATCTATTCCTTTTGTATGCATCAGTAATCTCAACTCATCTATCTTCGGTTTCAGACTCCTAGCGTTTCCCAGGAGCACTTTTATATTTTATAGTTCCCTTACCTATAAGACTTTCAAGCTTGGGTTGTCTACTACTGGCTATCCTTAATAAGATGTAATCATGAGAACAGTGTAGTAGGAAGTTTGGAATGGAGTGTACAGTATCAGGACCAGAGTTTGATGACAGGTGAATAGAGAGGAAGCAGAGTAGATTATATATATATATATATATATATACTGTGTGTATATATATATATATATATATATTATATACACACACACATATACATACATATACATACATACATACATATTGTGGATATGGATAGGAATTAAGACCAAGAGGTGGCTAAGGCAAGATATGCTTCAAGTACACTAGAGGATCGGGACTCATAGCTTCATGAGCAGCAACCACTGACTTCCTTGTTAAGTCACAAGTATAAAGTTTTGAATGCAGCTAAGCCAATCTTTTTTTCAGAATGTGATTGTACAGCACTTTGATATATGATATTGCATGTTATAAATAAAGTTTACTTACTTACTAATGAGGTGACTTATTTTCAGGGATTTTTTGCAACTATTTCCACATTAGAGGCAACACATGACTCACAGATACCCAGCCAAAAAAGATCTAGCTTTGAAAACCTTTGGTCAAATGTAAGAGCACTTCTCAGAGTGTAATTACTAGGTGTATGTAGTGGTAAACAGTCTGAGATGTAGGGTGGCTGGTTATTTATGATGGCTTTATATGCCCAGAATGCAGCATTTCTCTGGCACCTGAAGCTAAGGGATGTCCGACTCACTGCAGTATACAGGGAACAATGGTGGGTGGAGTAGGGAAGACCAATAATAAATCTTAAAGCTCTGTGATAGAACATATCTAGCTTGATGAGTGCACCAGCAGAACCTTCACTATAAAGAAAGTCAGCATAGTCTAACAAGGAGAGGAAGGTGGTTTGGACAATCTCATCCTGGCATCCCTGAGGAGGAGGTTCTTTATCCTATAGAAGAGGTCAAGTTTCTGTCAGAGTTTCTTTAATAGTTCTTCTATATGTCCCTGGAAGGAGAGAGTATCGTTGAGCCAAACCCCCAGATACTTAAATTTGGACACATACTCCAGTTGTTCACCAAGGATGGTAGTTATCAGGGGAAGTGTCTCAGTCAAGGCCTGATGGGTGAATTGAAGAAAGGCGAGAAGAACATTGCTTTTGTTTTCTTGGCATTTAGAAGCAACTTCTGATTTAGGAGCTGAAGTTGCAACAGATTGAATTCCTCTTGGAGAACTCAGATTGAATAACTCTTGGAGAACTGTACACGCTGCGTCAGAGGAAGGTCCACTGACATAGAGCACTGTTTCATCTGCAAAAAGATGTATTTGGGCCTTTTTAACAGTGGCATCAATTCTATTAATATAGATTGCGAATAGCAAGGGACCCAGTATTGAGCCTTATGGTATGCCACTCAGAAGGGGTTTTAAGGGCAAGATATCACCATCAGCTTTTACTTGCTATGAGTGGCCTGTGAGATAGTTATCAAACCATCTAATTGATGGAACATCCAAGCCAATATTCCAGAGGGATGATAGGAGCAGGCTGTAGTCGACACTGTCAAATGCATTACTTAGGTCCAGAAATACTGCACTGACAAAATTCTTGTTATCCAAATTACACTGCCAGTCATTTGTAACCTTGGCTAAGGCTGAGATTGTACTGTGATGTGCTCTAAAACATGATTGTAATGGGTTGAGGAGCTTCACTAATTCAAAGTAGTTCCTAAGCTGGGTATTCACGATTGTTTCCAGCAACTTGGACAGGATTGGGAGGAGAGAGATGGGCCTGTAATTGTTCAAGTCTCTGGGATCTCCAGACTTGAACAGGGGAATAACATGGGCAATTTTCCAGATGGGGGGAAGGTCACCTTGTGAGAGAGATAAGTTAAACAAATGGGTAGTGGGCACCGCTAGGACACCATAGCCCACCTTTAAGAACTAAGGATCAATGAGATCGGCTCCAGCACTTTTCCTAATATCTAACCGAAGCAAAAGGTCTTCAGCCTCTTTTAGAGATGTAGGTTGGAGAGAGAAAGTAGGGTTTGAAATAGTGCTTCCTTGGTTAACGATTTCAAGTTATGCACGGAGTTGACTTGCTGGGGAGGTATTGAAGGCTAGCCCAGTAGTGGCAAAGTGATCACTGAAGGAATCAAGGATGGTTTGTTTGTCAGTGAATGAAGTTGCTCCCATCGAAATGTTTGTCAGCAGGGAGTTACCAGTTGAGAGGCCTACAATATCCTTAATTGTGCTCCAGAATTTGGAGGAGCACTTGGTTGAGAGCTCAAGTTGTGAAAGGTAAAAATTAGCCTTAGCATCTGTAATCATCTTGGCGCAAAGGTTTCTCACCATCCTAAAAAGGTTCCAGTTGTTTGTAAGATTAGTTTTACAAGCAGTTTTCCATAGTATATCCCTGTTCTGCAGAGCATCCTTTAGCTCATTAGTGAACCACTGGCAAGGTTTGTTCCTAACAAGGACTTTTGCTAAAGGTGCATGCTTATTTAAAGCACCTAACACAATGCCTTGGAAAGATGTCATAAGCAGAAGCCACAGATTTTGATAACTAGAAGTCCTGCCAGCATGAGGAGTGTCTTACAGCTGTAATGTATGCATAGGGATCGACCTATCCACTCACCTTTATCTTTAACTTCTCACTCATTATGGCATCTGTACCCCTGCCTAGAAGCAGGCCCAAACTGTACCATCCATAAATAGGGGGACCATAGTCTCATGGACAACTACCGTCCAATCTCCATACTGCCCCATCTTCGAAAGCTCCTTGAGAAAGCAGTAAACTTCCAAATTATTGACCATATCTCCATACGTTCTCTCCTTTGCCCCCTGCAACACAGCTTCTGGAAGGGACTCAGCACTACCATGACACTTGCCCTCTTCACTGATCACATTCTAAAGAACATGAATGATGAGACGCTAACTGGCACAGTGTTTGTCGATTTGTCCTAAGCATTTGACCTTATTAACCACAACATCTTGATAGTGAAACTTGACACCCTTGGTTTCTCCTGTCTCTACCACCTGGCTCACTAACTGCCTCCTGATAGAACCCAAATGGTTTGCCTAGGTGATGCTGCCTCCCTCCTTTTACCCATCACAGTGGGAGTGCCCCAGGGGGCTAGGGACTTGATACAGCCTAGGATAATAAATAATTTTGGTAAAATGACTTATGAATCTAGTGTAGCCAGTACTTGGAATGCATTGCCACCAGATTTAAGAAATTTAGATGTCTTAAAATTTAGTTTCAAAATAAAGACTAGACAGCACTTTAGCCTCAGATGTGTGTGTAAATGATAGTATTTTAGTACCTAAATGTTACTGTAGTTTGCATTTGAAATTTTAGCCTAGTCTTCATTGATTATTGTTATAACAATAGATTACATATTTGTCATGTCTGTGTGTTTCAACTGTTAATTGAATAATTTAAACAAGATGTGTGAGTTTATTGTTATGTGTGGAAATTTGAAACTTGTATAAATATGTTTACTACACAGGCACACCTTGCAAATAGGGTATACATTGTCCTAATGGTGATATACTGTATAAATAAATTTTATTATTACTGCTACTTACTACTAGTCCCCTCTTCTTTTCCCTCTTCATAAACTCTCTCCCAATGGAGTAATTCACTCCTGTATGCTGACGACCTAATACTATTCCAAAGTGACCCATCCTTCTCCTATCTGTCCAACACCCTTACAGACAAGTTCGCAAGACCCATTGTTGGTTTTTCCTCCAATAAATTACTCATCAGTGCTTCCAAAACAAAGGTCATGCTATTCGGCTCCAAACCAAAACTATCTGTCTTGCCCACTCTGGTGGCCATCTCTCTGTCCTTTCCCTGGAGGGTTCCCCCTTGACACTGTTCCTGCCTTCAGATATCTGAGGGTAATCCTAGGCCTATCTCTTACATACACTGACCACACAGTCTCATTGATCAGGCACATTAATCAAATGATTGGGCTTTGTTATCGCCTAATAGATCACCTCACACCCGAAGCCCACCTAATTGTTGCCAGGGGTCAACCACCACCCCCCTCCTTGACTATGGGTGCCCAGTGTGCTCCCTTACCTTGACTGCCAACTTGAACCAGCTGAACACTACCTATAATCGAATATGCTGTTCTGCCCTCTGTGCCCCTCTCTCCACCCATCACTATTCTCTCTACCAGTTCCTAAACTGGCTCCCCCTCAAGCATGATGTTCCTACCTACTGGTCGTACAGTTGGAGATGCCTTACACAACCCCTCCTACTCTTTGCTATCTCTACTGATCCAGCCCCGAACCTTCAGATGTAATCAGCTTCAGTCGTCCCTCCTCCGACTTGACCACCCTAATATTACCACTAGAATGGGCCAAAGAGCCATCTCTGTGGGTAGACCCACACTTTGGAACAACACCCCCATGTTCTCCTGAACCCCCTCTAAACCTAAACTCACTTTTAAAACCCACTTCCTGTTCTCCACAGCCTGTGACTGCTCACAGACAACTAGCCCTGCTGCTCCTCCTACACCTCACCCACCTCCACCTCCGACTAGCACTCTCCTCCCTGCCCTGAGCACTTGCATTCCAGTTGCCTTTTTCTCCTGTCTAATGAGTGAGTACCTACCTGAAACCAGTCCCTCATGGACTCTGGGTATCATTCTGACATTGCTGTCAGCCATTGTTTATCTTCAATTTTTAGTTGACCTACCATAGTTACTTGCCCTGTTCCACGTATGTTATTTAAGCTTATCACTGTATGCTCACCTTGTCAGATGGACTTTGTGCTGCTTACCTGTATTTTATTTTCCCTCACCGTTGTTCATCTGCTGATTTGTATTGATTGCCTACTACGATCCTTGTATGATTCCTGCTGATTTTACTGACTGTATTTACCACTGTATGTGCCAGTAGCTGGCCCAGGCTGTGCCTGAAAAAGGTCTTTAGATCAATGCATCAACCTGGTTAACAAATGAATAAATAAATAAAACTATATATGCCCTTGCCTAGCCACTTTGTGTATGTTTCTAATGGCGATGTATCTAAGTTACTGCCTCCATGATATAGTATGTGGAACAGAATGGCCTTTTTCTTAGCTTTAGCACTCCCTTGTAGTGGCACAGTCACTAATTTAATCACAGCCACACCATCCTCCCTTAAATTACAAAACAGCTCTTCAGTGCAATCTTATCAAAGTCTTTAACATGTATTTCTTTTATACTATAAATGCTGGTAAATGATATGCCAAAGCACAAAGAGGAAATGTATTCATTTTTTTATTTATTGAATACTAGGAGTTAACACCTTTGAGCTAAATGCTCATTTACAAAGGTTCCGTGTCAGAGAAAAAAAAAAGCAGACTTACAAAACCTAGATACAGTGCACAAAAATCAAAAGGCTTAGCTATATACAATTCTTGTAGTTCACTTAAACAGAGCATGTGGTATAAAAACTATAGGAGGAACAGTGAACATACAGAACAATAAGCTTCACCCGATTATGGCTTGGAAAACTGAAGAGAGGTACTGTACTGAGTAAAGATTAGAGTGGAGTAGCAGGAGGGAGCGTAGAAAGAGGTAGGTTGAGAATTTCAAAGTGCTAAGAGAGGCAGGGGGACAGAAAAGCAGCTTAAACATACCTCGAAATACCTGCTTTACATGTTAAGTTCTTTCTAAACAGTATGCAAATAGACTATTTGCATTAAACATAATGCTAACTCTCTTTCTGTGTGTTTTGTTATATTTGCTGATGGATTGTTTGTTTGTTTTTTAAGAAACTTGTGGAAGAAATCTGCATTGTAAACTGGGACTTTATGAGGACACTATTTCAGCGTGATAACCCAGATGCCATCCTTCGTTTTGCAGAAGAATGGTACAAAGTTAGTTGCCTGATGCTTCTGCTAAATCCACCACTGCAAGCTGAATGGAGCACAGAATCAGCAAACCCTATGTACCATGAATATGAAGACAGAAGAGTTATAAGAAATGTCTCTTGGTATCAATACTTATGGCCAGCAATTAAATGCCAAGGGGTATTGGACAGAAAAGCTGTAATATATGATGAAAACTCAGTTAGTAGTAACTAATTGGAAGACAAGTTAACCTGGATAAATGGGCATGTAACATACAGTTGGCAGTTATGTAAGCAATGCAACATGAGAGGGTAAACATAATGGAGATATAATTACTGGGTCGCATTTTCTCCCATAGGGAAACCTGGTTAGAATTTGATGTCATATCCTGTGGCTTATAACAGCAAGCACACTCCAGGGTTCCCTTTGAAGAGGATGTGTACCAGCCTCCCACACTGCCAACGTGCATATACTGCTTTTCATAGCCCTGATATCTCATGTCCATAATGACCACATTTTAAACTGTTTCCTCACCTCAGTGGAAGATGTTTAGACTCTAGTTCAGTTGCTCAGGGCTATTGTTGTCTATATACCACTTTATAATCTCCTGTTTCATCAGTTGCTGCTCTTTCATTTCACAGGTCCAAGACATTCTATGACATAAGTAACACCATTCCATGCTGTTCATCTGAATGGCCTGGAATGGTGTCATAGATGTCATACAATGTTCAGGTAGCATGATAAAAGCAACCTGCAACTGCTGAGGAGAGAGGGACTCAGAGTAGCCACAAAGGCAATAAAATTATATTAAAAGCAGGGGTTAAGGTCTGCACCAGGGTCCTGTGCTCAGCATCGAACAAATGTCAATAAACGAAATGGTTTGCCAGCACCAGGTAAAAGTGATAGTTTGTCCAAGCCTGCCAAGTTAAGTCAGGTGCTAAATATGCACCGAAGGGAAGCCACACAACGCCAAATGTGCTTTCAAATCCAGCGTTTTTATTGCACACAGGACACTTTGTGTGGTGTAATGGAGGATGTTGGCAGCCTGTAAGCCTGCAGCCTGTAAGGAGCTTGTAAAGAGTGGGAGCTCTTGTACTTCGTATGCTGTGTGCAATAAAAAACGCTGGATTTGAGAGCACATTTGGCATTGTGTGGCTTCCCTTCGGTGCATATTTAGCACATGACTTTACTTGGCAGGCTTGGACAAACACTCTATCACTTTTACCTGGTGCCGGCAAACCATTTCGTTTAATAAAATTATATTGTTAATTTAACAACAAAAGGTCAGAAACATATCAAAATATTCAATAGACAATAAAAGGTGTTCAACAGGAGGTCATCTAGAGGAGTAAAAAAATATTTCCTAACACCTTTAAGGCTGGGAGAACAGTTTTTCTTTGATACATAACATTAAATCTCCATATATTATGTCAATATTTTTTGTTAGAAAATGGGTTTGAAAAATAAAGCATGACTGGATAAAAGCCATGGACAGGCATGTGTTTATTTTGCAATACAGCCCAGTAAGAAATGAATACCATTGGCAAGTGCCTCATCACTGGTATCACAGTGCCAGTTAAAAAATCACTTTTTAACAGGCTCCACTTTTTTTGTCTTACCTAGTGAGGGACGTGACCACCCTCCCAGTCTTACTCAGTACAAACCATGTTTTATTAAAAAAGAAAAGGGGGCTAATTGCCTACCCTGTATCAAATGTGCACACCAAAAACAGCATTTATCTTTTTGTTTCTGCTGGTGAGTGAACAGCGCTCCTGCCTGCAACATTCAGAAAGCACAGCCTGCATGAACCAAATTGCCTCGCTACCAACATAATTTACTCAACCTGTAAGAAATTGTCAGGCTGTAAGAAATCCTCAGAAATAACTGTTATTTTTTTTTTTATGTAAACCACCAGCGTACATGCTGCCATTCATCTGTAGCACTAGTCTTGCTCTATTCCCCTATTTGCCCTGGCTGTTTTCCCTGCCCATAAACGAGACTAAATGAATTTATACGCTAAAAACAAAACAAAAAAAAAAACAAAAGTAATATGCCACTTGTATTTGTTGCACCCAACTTACTGTCTCATTGAATGTAGCCACCCTGAATGATGCCAGTACAATCCTTATGTTCATTACTGCCCAACCGGAGCGCACGCAACCACCTTGCTTGTCACTGATTGCGGTTCTGCACAAATTGATAAAATGGGGCACAGGTTCACAGCACGAAAACAGGAGTGCTACCTGGGGTGAGAGGGAGGGTTGAACAAATTTGCTGCCTGTGTCAGAAGTGTAACAAAACAATAACTGTCAAACACTGCAGTGCCTTCTACTGGCAGGCATACCAGTACAGGGACTGCTTTGCATAAAAATGACTTCAAATCAATTACTACTCATTTTTAAAATGTATTTTATTTATTTTTTAATCCTGTATAAAAAATGTCATATATACCCCAATTTCTAAGTGCAATAATACCCTCCAGGGTGGGTGGCATTGGGTTATACCAGACCTTCCAGGGGCTATAAGACAATCCTCCTGTGGCATTGAGACTAATTATGCCCCGGGTGCTCTGGTATAGACCAATACCCCCACCCTGCTGGGTATTTTTGCTTACTTTGTGCCTTTATATGCTTTATCCATTTCCCATTGGCTGAAAATATAACACCTAGCTAAATATATTCTTGAAAAAATTCCAGTCTTGAACTGTTAATGAAAAAGCTGTGGGCCTTTCTTCCCCCAAATATTATGATTTTTGTTTCACCCAGATTCATTGCAACTTTTTTTTTGTCTACTTTTCCATTCGACGATTATACTATAAAGCCACTAGAAGGCAACAAGACGTGTATGTTGCAATCCTCTTTCCACTGATCTCCCCTAACACTTCTAGTCCTGGGTCATTCATACCTAAAGCAAATTATCCATGTCCTAACATTCAGTGGTATGATCTGAATCTATAAGTCTGTACAAAGCCTCTACTACCTTACCCAGAATGGTTTCCATCTCCCTCCTACTCACACCCTTCCTGGTTCTTACCCTTATCCCAGTTTCTCCCTCTACACCTATTGCCACTTCTCTCTCCGCTTCCATTCCAGATACCTCCTTCATCCTGTCAATCACCCCCACAGCTACTCTTGTAAGAAGAACCCCCTTTCCCTACTTCCCTCCAGCCTCTCTGTTTTCCCTTCCTAGTCACTTTGCCTTTCTTCATTTCCTTATCTCCTTCTCTCCACACCTCCCTCTCTCTTCCCCTCCCACACGTATTTCCTGCTTTAATTACAAAAGTCCTAAACTTCACTATTTCATCTTTGTCCTCCTCCTCCTTTCATCAGGGAGCACCCACCCCAACCCTGGTCCTATTTCTTCTCCTACCCTTGCTCCTTACCCAAACAACATGTCTCCAAACCCCACTTCCACTACAACCCTTCCTTATGAGTTAAAACTCCTCCACCTGAACATCTGCAGCCTGCTACCTAAAATAGACCTCCTACAAACTCTTATGATTTCACACACCCCTCACATCCTAATTATTACCAAGACATGGCTCTAAAAAAGTATCCCTGATAATGTCATTGCTATCCTTGGGTATTCCCTCTCCAGACAAGATTGATTGAGTTACGGAGGGGGAGTGGTCATGAATATCATGTCCTCACTGCAGTTTACTATCACCCTGTCTACCTCCCTCCCAGATATCTATGAAGCCCTTGTCATCCACATTACCCTTACTTTCTTAATCCCAATCTTTGTGGCTGGCATCTATTGCTGCCCAAGCGTTCAACCCTCAGTCGCGATTGAATTCTTAGCCAACATCACCTCCCTCTTGCAATCTGGTGAACTGTTCATAATGGGTGCCATGTATCTAAATTGGTTGTCTCCTAAGTTAAACAAGCTATGCAATAAAATCACTGCTCTAAACCTCACTCAACTCATACTTGAGCCCATGTGTCCTAATCTCAAAACACAGAAAACACACCCTGCTTGACCGGTCACTCACAACCCACCCGCACCGCATCATTAAATCTGGTCTCCTCCCTGATGCCCTTAGGGATCACAACCCCATTTTCATTGTTCATAAGGTCCATCACCCCAAACCTTCTCCTAAAATCATACACCTCTGGTCTGTGGAGGGGTTGTGGGATAACAGATTAACCAGCCACCAGAGTTTAAGTTTAACACACAATCTCTTTTTATTCAAAAAACAAGAAATAACCTTCTACAATGGCATATTTCTTCTTCAGTACATCAGTTTGTAGCAACAGACTATGAATGTCCTTTCTCTGCATTTAGCTAGCACCTGCTGACACTGATTTCTAATTTAACTCACCAGTTGAGAAGCAACCTCCACCCCTATGCAGGCCCCATTTGCTTGGGTAGTGGGGGCCCAAAAAGAAAAAAAAACAAAACAAGCTATAGACAATGAATGTCAGTGCAGAATCACTGAAAGAAAGGTTACCCCAAAGGACAAATCAAGTTTCAAAGAAATATAGCATTATACATACTTCCATAATCCAATGCATCATGGGATATATGCAAATCACCATAACATTTCAGACGTGTTAAGGTTACAGCAATTTACATGAATTTTAAATAGCAGAACTAGCTTAATTTGTGTAATAGTCACCTAGTACT
Source organism: Neoceratodus forsteri (assembly GCA_016271365.2). NCBI lineage: Eukaryota > Metazoa > Chordata > Ceratodontiformes > Ceratodontidae > Neoceratodus > Neoceratodus forsteri. The sequence goes on from CM028131.1 coordinate 14,999,947, forward strand.
TTTTGCCATTATCAGAAACACCTAGTGCCATGGTATTATCAACATTTACAGGTTTCATAAACACAAGATATATTATGACATAGTGCTATCACATACTAAATCCAACAACAATAAACACAACCTGTTTTACAAATGCTTGGCGGTCACAACAATAACCTCCCTGTACAAGGATATGAGAAGGAAAAGGAAAATTAAAGGGACACTATAGCATAGTCAAGAAAGGGGAGGGGGTGCCCATAGGTGGCGAACTCTATGGACTAGAAATTGTAAAGGATAGATTAGGCTAAGAAATAGAAGAACTGTTGCAATAGACTTAAGAAAAGGTCGGTCCTCAAGAGTGGCAGGAGCTCCCGGTCACATATCCCCCACCTTAAGAGGAAAGCAGTTATTGCAGACTGCTTACCACCTTCCTGTCCCAGGAAGGGGTGGAGCTTCCACCCACCCATCCAGCTTCAGAAGCTACATCTCAGGATCTCTATTAATGATAAACATTCTGTCATAAACATAGTGGATATCATCATTCTTTACCCTGAGGTATTAACACATTTCTCATCAGAGGCTAATGGTACCTTCCCATCTCCTATTAGGAAAAGCCGGTCATATTTTACTATCATTAATTCCTGCACCATATCTAGACATGAAATCATCATTTACATGTTTTGTCCCTGCCTGTGGGATACTGTAAATCAATAAGGCTGAAGAGTCAAGTACCACTGCATTATACGTTGTTTTTTTCTCTCATTTGGTGCAACCAGCAGAGGGGTTTGTGATCAGTTACAACCTTAAATTCAGCCCCTCACAAGTAATATTTCAGAGGATCAATAACCCACTTCACAGCAAAGCATTCTTTCTCTATGGTAGCATATCTTCTCTTCCCCTCATGTAGCTTCCTACTGATATACATGATCGGATGTTCTTCCCTGCCTACTTTCTGAGATAAGACCGCCCCAATACCATTCTCTGATGCATCATTTTTAAACTCAAACACTTGGTTAAAATCAGGGCTTTTCATTACAGAAGCTGCAAATAGAATTGTCTTGATATTCCTAAATGCTTCATCTCAAATCGGGGTCCACTGAACCTTATTCAGGCACCTTTTTTTAGTGAGATCAGTCAAAGGACTAGCAGTGACAGACATTAGGAATGAATCTCCAGTAATAACCAGCCAAGCCTAGGAAATATCTCACATGCTTTTTTGTGGTAGGTATTGGGCTGTTTGCTACTGCTGTAGCCTTCTGTACCTCAGGCTTCACTTGTCCATTTCCTAAAGTTAACCCTAGGTATCATATCTCTGTCTTTGCTAGGGCACACTTAGTAGGGTTAATGGTCAGTCCTGACTTCTTTAGTGCTTGCAGTACATGGGACAAGTGTCTAACATGGGTTTCCCAGTCAGGACTAAATATGACCACATCGTCCAAATAAGCCACACAGTACTCAGTGTATGGTCTTAGTATGTGGTCCATAAAATGCTGAAAAATGTCTGAGGCCCCATGTAGTCCAGATGACATTGTGACAAACTGGTATACACCGACTGGGGTGCTAAATGTGTTTTTTATCTTGCAAATCAGGTGACGAGGGGAATTGCTAATATCCCTTAGTGAGTTCCAAGGTGGAGATATACTGTGCATCGCCTAGCCGGACAATGATGCCATCTATTCAGGGCATTGGGTAGCCATCAAATAGTGAAACATTGTTAACCTTTCTAAAATCTAGGCATAGACATAACCCACTCTCTTTCTTGTCCACTATGACCATGGGTGAAGACTGTGTACTCTTTGAGGGCACAATTATGACTAACTGATCCATTTTTTTTTTGACTTCCTGAATCACTTAATCCCTCACCCTCATGGACTGTCTCTAGGGCTTTTGGTGTATGGGCTTGTCTTGTGTGGCAGTTATGGTGTGCACAATTCCTTTGGCCTGCTCCAGGATGTTTGTTTATATGGGTGAAAATTCTTGTAATACTCCCTGCAAATCTTTCTGTTGCTGGGGCTCCAATTCAGGGTTTATCTGAATCTCCTCCAATGGTCCTGGCTGCTCTAGCATTTTATAGGCAACCTCCAGTTCTGACTCCCTAACTTCAGGATGAATATAAAGGGAGAGGTTAGGCTTCTCACGCCATTTCCTAAGGAGGTTCAGATGGTAAATTTTCTGGGCAGGTCTCTTTCTGAGAATGCTAAGCTTATAGTTCACTGCTCCTTTCTGCCTTACAATGGTGAAGGGGCCCTGCCATTACATGAGTAGTTTGTTCTCTGTGGAGGGAAGGCGTAACAACACTTTGTCCCCTGACTCAAATGTTTTAGTCTTCAAACCCTGGTCATATTTATCTTTCTGCAAGTCTTGCTTCTGTTCTAAGCTCTGGTGTGCCAAGCTGATATACCTCACCAGGCGTTTGCATAACAGAGTTATGTACTCTAACATTAAGATGTCTCACCTCCTTCCCTTCTTCCCAGTGTTCTTTAACCACATCCAGTGGCCCCCTCTAGGGCGGTGCAAATACCTTTTCCTGAATATTCGGTATTTAGGTCCCAAGTATTTGGTATTCATTATTTGGTATTTGGTATTCAGCCAGAAAAGGTGTTTTTTTAAGAAAACTTTAAAAAAGCACTACAGCAACACCATTAATCACCCATTGAACCTGGTATACAATGTACACCTCAATGACACTTCAACCACCAACATAGAGCTCTCAGTAATGCAACACAAGCTTCATGTGGCATACTTGATCCACCACACCATACACATAGTACTCTGAAAATGGTATCAAGCATTGCACTGGGTCAGCACTAGAGGGTGTTAATGGTCACAGATAAGGGGTAGAAGGTGCTTCAGCCATGGGCATAGGAATAGTAGTGGCAGTGGCTGCAGTAGTGGTGACAACTGAAAGGGTGGCTGCTGCAAGAATAGCACTGGTGGTGGTGGAAAGCACACTGGCTGTGGATGTAGCAGCCACAGTGGTAACAGTGGGAGCACTGGTGGTGGTGTCTACTGATTGCTGCACAAAGTACATATGCTCTAATGCCCCCCTACTACTACACAACAGGATGTGACAGTGAACGTACATATGAACAGGTGGTGACACTAGTAGTAGTAGTACTGCTAATGGTATTAAAAGTAGTAGTACCATTACCAATTCTACAAGAGCTAAAAGGCCTGCTTGGGGAGTACAATATTTGAGCTCGCCAAATAAAGAGAGCCACCTATCTGTCATTGTCTATGTGGTCTATCTCATCACCTTCTCTGGAATTGCATTATGTATCAATAATATACTGTGGAGCAAGACACGATGCAATTCAGTACTTTGCAGTAAATGACATGCCGCAAAATATTGGATGACTAGAGGGCTTAGTTGCCATTAAATTACACTGCTCCTTGCAGCATACTGCAGCATTTTGCAGTAATTTTGCTAGATATTGCATTGCTTACTGTCTGTCACCACTGTATGAACTATGTTTTATAATCCTAATGCAGTGTTTCATCCTTGGGTTTGTTAGCTGTGGATTGTTTTGTTATAAGGGCATCACAGTTTCATTCATTTTAACTTCACTTATTTAGGGTATGTGTTTCTTTAAGGGTTGTATATTCATAGTGTGTTTGTACGTTCCTGACACGCACCCTGACAAAGACCATGTTCTGATCAAAGCACCAGGGCTCTATTGGCATCCTCCAGCCTTAGCACAAACAAATCTACTGGTAACTTTATGCTCCACTGCTCTTAACTGTATTTTGTTACTGCCCCCTCCCCAGTGCGTCCCTTGTTCTACATACATTGTTTGGGAGTTTGGCAGCCCAGGGACAACACTAGCAGTAATTGTCTGGATGTGCTGTATGTTTGTGGCCCATTATCCTGTCCCTCACCACTTGGGGCCAGTGGTGCAGATGCTTTGCTGGGGCTAGACAACGCATGTTTGCAAGATTGCTAAAGACACGATGGATCAGGTGACTAGTGGTTACTGGGTAAAGCACAAACTGTTACTACGTAGTACCTGTGTGTGTGATGCGTTACTTAGTGCTTGTAGAACTACAGTAATACGCCAACCTTACCAGGTATACTGCACCACAAAAGAGTAGCAGCAAAGAAAAACACTGCTACTAAGAAGGGGGAAGAAAAGGGCAGCCTATTTAGTTAAACATGGAACCGAGCAAGGAACAGACAGATGACACACAGTTAACTCAGTGAGACAGGCCTGCCCCACTAAGTGCAATGGTGTAATTAACAAAATGACAGACATAGGGGTGTAGCTATAAGGTGTGCAGCTGCACTGGGGCCCACAAGCTGGAGGGGCCTAGGCATGGCTAGGCAATCATGCAGTCAGGCTGAGTTCTGTTTTTTTTTCCTTTTTTCTTTTTTATTTTGTGGTATGGGCTCTTTGAGATGGAAGTTGATGGGGCACTCCGGGCAGTTACAGGGACACACCGCCATCGGCGCAAACTTGAACAGAGCAGATGTGACAAATTAGGATGACACACAGTGACTGGGATTTGCGCTTAAACCCGCGTGGCCACCATCCACAACAAGAGATCGAACACACTTACTGACTCTGCAGCCAACCCACTCAGGAAGCTGCACCTTTACTTTTCAGTTGGTCCAGACAAATCCTTGGCTTGGTGACTGGTGCGGGTGCCAAGAAACAAGGTCGGAGGATTTAAAACTGGATTCTTAAAATGGATGAGCTGCCGAGTTGGCAGCAGCTACTGGGGCAATGACACAGCTATTGGACTTTCAGCTTTGTTTGCTTTAGCCCAGTTTTGTCTTTTGATTGGTAGGAAGCATGGAATAGGTGTCAGTCTTGTGTCCCAGTCCCGACCAAGTTCTGCACTGCATTTGGCATTTTCTGAGTAAAGTTTATTGATGGATCAACTTACTTGTTTGGCTGGGACTTGCACTATTATATCATTTGAATTGTGTGACTGTAAATTAATTACTTGTGCTGGAGAACCTGTAGAAAATAAAATTATCTTGCTGCTTTGAATGAATAAACAGTCATGCTGATGGCAAATGGACCATGACATTAAGCTAAGCCCCGGTTTGTGCACAAATAATTGCTGGTAGGACCCAGAAGAGCTGAGTTTCCTCTGAGTGGGAGCAAGCGAAGTTTACCACCCCTTCCGACTCCTAACCTCGAAGATGGCCTACATCTCTAGTAGAGCTCTTCCTTGGTTTTGTAACAGGTCACTTTTTAAAAACTGGATCACTGCCCCTTAGACTTCATTTACACTTACACCGATTACTTGTCTACATCATTAGCGTCATTCCTTGCACCAGAGCCCATGCCAACCATGCTATGCCACTGAACAAACAAAAAAAAATGCATGTGCACAGCTGTGCACACACACAAGGCACAGACTCATGAGGGGATATATTTCACAAGCACAGGTTGTGTGCAGTGGGCTGTAAAAGTGGGGGGTCAGCCAACACACTCCTCATGTGTACAGGAATCTATCCCTAGAACCAGAGGACTAACAATAATAATAATTCAGTGAGTTAAGCATGACTGGCTTAGAACTGAAGAAGTTTATTTCAAAATCTGTGTGCACATAGCTGTGCACACTTGTGACCCAGCCTCATGAAAAAATATACTAAGCAAGCACATGCAGTGTGAAGCCCCACAAAATCAAATATTATTCACATATACTGCAAATCATAAGCAGTGACCTGTGGGAGGGGGAGTTAGCAGACACCCTTATCAGCCAAGCAGGCTTCACCCAAAAATAAAACCACACTGGAGCTATGTTGGACAGCAGCAGAGAGGGGGTGTTAGCAGACAGCCCTCCTAGTCCCTGTAACTGAGTACAGCAACAAGGACAAAATACCTGTCAGAAAGTCAAACACAGCTTTTCTGACACTGACCAAAAAAACTATACTTTCCCAAAAAAGCCTGTGAAGCAAAAATCCATTTTCTTTTTTAGCAGGTTTAGGGTCTCAGAAGTACTGCAGAGCATCTCTCAGAAACCACTGTCTCCTATCTTCTACCAGCTCAGAGTGAGGAAGTCACATGGTGTGCTTGTCTTTGAGCTCAAGAAACAGTTTTTGATTGGCCAACAAAGCTCTGCGAGACTTGGAAATCTCACCGCATAGTAGTTCCCGAATAGTTACTGAATAGTGAACTATTTGGAAAATGCATCTGAATATTCAGGAAGCTGACTAGTCATGGTATTCAGAAAATACCATTCATCCCATGCACAGCCCTAGACCCCTTGGGTTCCTCCCATACAATCATGAAAAAGGCGTGACAACAGTGGACGCTTAGGATTTCTTTGTAAGCGAAATATAAATAGAGGAGGTACCTATCCCAATCTTTACATTCTTCTTTTACATATTTCCTCAACATTCTCTTTAATGTCTGATTAAACCTCTCTATGAGGCTGTCAGTCTGTGGGTGGTATGGGAAGTACCCACTGCTACCATGTCCAGCAGATGGTACAATTCTTTAGGTAGGTATGCATTAAAATTACTCCCCTGATCAGTAAGTATTTCTTGAGGGATTCACATGAGGCTAAATACCTTTGCTAGCTCCTCTGCTATCCTTGGGGCTTTGACAGTTCTTATGGGGATAGTTTATGGGTAGCAGGTAGTGTAATTACGTATGACCAATACAAATCTGTTACTCTTGGAGCTCTTTTCCAAGGGGCCCACTATATCCATGGCTATCCTGTCAAAGGGGTTAGTCATAATGGCGATGGGTTGTAGTGGTACTTTATCCCTTTTTCCTGTCTCAGCTACCTTCTGACACTCAGCACATGCTTTACAAAATTCAGTGATGTTCTCAAGGACAGAGGGATAATAAAACCTGGATAATATCCTATTCAGGGTGCTGTCTCTGCCTGTGTGGCCTGCTAAAGGGATGTCATGCGCCAGATACATGATTTGGGAGCGGAATTTTTCTGTAACCATTAGTTGGCCTATTACCTCTCCAGTTCTAGGGTTAGTATATTCTTGATACAGTATTCCCTGTTTTACAGCAAGTTGAGGGGCACCTTTTTCCCCTCCCTTTCCCACCTGTGAAAAAAAGGGTTAAGAGAAGGGTCTGCTTTTTTGCTCATGCTACATATCACATTTAAAAGTATATCCCAAGACTAGCTGTACAGCAGTGTGAGTATCAATCCAGGCCTTCTTTAACTTCCTCTTCTCTGCCTTAGTTTTATAGTCCTTACCAGGATCCTCAAAAACATCATCGTCAGATGGGAACACAGATGGTAAATATCCCTTCTTCATTTGAGCTCTGGTGGTTACAGCAACTACAGCAGAGTTCTAGGCAGCATGACAATGTATAAATGAAGCAAAGTCTGGGTGGTCATGCCCGATAACTGGCACAGGTAGGTGAGGTACCAACCCCACTTCTACCTCATGTGTCTTTTCTTGAACTGTCATTTGTATGGTGGCTGTAGGGTAGAGATGGGTATCACTGTGCATACAGTTGACTGCTGTATTCGGTCCTTTATTATTCCAAGTCACCAGATCTGCTCGCACAAGAGTCTGGTGGCTCCCTGAATCAATCAGTCACATCATCTGCTGTGATTCAATCTGCACAGTAGTCATAAAGTGACCCAGGTTCACTAAGGCTGCGTGAGCTGTCTTTCTTTGTATTAGGACAGTTTCTTACATAATGTCCCTTCTTTTGGCACCCATGACATACAATCTCAGCTACTGGAATGCACCCCCTCTCTCTGCTCTCCAGTCTTGTTTCTGTGGGGCTGGATTAGACAGTTTATAAGTAAAAGGGTTCCTTACCAGATTGCAGGTGGTCACAGCTGCTGATGTCTCTTAGAACCTCTGAATCTGGATGGTCGTGCTGTCAGGAAGTCTGCTAACAAGATGGTTTTATCAGTGGAATCCAGCTTATGCTCCCAAACCCAAAGTTGTACATCCTGGAGTAAAACGTTAATAAACTGTTCAATAATTGCCGCCTCCAGAAGTTGTTCCTTGCTCTTGTTCTCTGGTTGTAACCATTTGTAACAGAGCTCCTTGAGATGGGCATAAGTCTCTCTGGGGTATCCAGTGACTGCATTTTAAGAAACCTAAACCTCTGGTGATAGGTTTCAGTATTTATGTCATAGTGCCTGAGGATCTTGTGCTTCACACGGATTGTGGTCATAGTCCTCTGCCTCTCGGGAGTCCATGTGGCTATAAACCAACTGGGCACTGCCTATCAGGTGCAGTGCCAGTTGAACAACTCACTGTTCCCTTCACCATGCACATGTTCAAGCAATCCTCTCAAATGATGTGAGGCAGGCTTCTGTGTCATTACTGTCCAAAAGTTTAGACAATTTAATGTCTTTTGGGCTGCAGACTCTTTCTGTTTGCCCTGCATTGGTAGCATGCAAGGCCCTTATGGTATCTGTCCATTTGGGATATTGCCTTCTCTGTTCAACGTCTCTATCTCTTCACTCAATATCTTTCTCTCTTTCCATCTGCACCTGTTTTATACAGAGCCATTTCAACAACTCCCCTATGTCCTCAGGTGGAGCATTTTCAGGAGGAGGCAATACCCTTGATTCTTCCACATCCTCTTGCATCTCTTCACTGTTTTCAGGCTTGGTCTTCCTCCGAGCTCCCAGGTCCAGTCCAGGCAGCAGCTTCTTTTCCAGACTGTCAGCCATGGTTCTGATCAGAACTCCACAGACTTTCTTCTCCAGGTTCTCCTCTGGCAACTCCTGATGCATCGGTCCACCTGGGCGATATCCACCAGAAAACATCCCTCTTTGACCAATCCAGGCACTTTCTGGAAGTTATCCCACTGCTACCCACCATGGCAAAAATATAGGACTTCAGAGGAGCTGACTTTGATAAGATGGCCAACAGAGTTAAGCTAGCCCTGGCAAAAAGAAACACAGGTGAGGGGGTACAGGCAAAGTGGGCAAGCATTAAGGATGCAATACTTGAAACAACATACCATTGTGTTAGACAGAAAAGGAAGTGCAAAAGAAGAAGGAAACCACTTTGGTTCTCAAATACAGTAGCAGAAAAGGTCAGAGCCAAAAGGCTGGCCTTCAGGAAATATAAGGGAACACAGCGGGATGAAGATAAGAAGACATACCAAACTTCCCTAAGGGAAGCAGGCAAGGCAGTAAGGCAGGCAAAGTCCCAAACTGAGGAAAAACTAGCACAAACAGTAAAAGAAGGTGACAAGACTTTCTATAGATACATTAGTGAAAGGAGAAAGTCCAGAGGGGGTATTGCTAAGCGTAATGGAGAAATGAGAGCTTGTGAGGAGGAGGACCCTGTAAAGGCATCTATCCTAAATAGATACATTTGCTCAATATTTACTGAAGAGAAGGTAGGGCAGGGCCCACAGCTCAACATCATGGACACAGGGGGAGGGAGGGAGGTGAGCACTACTCCCTTCACAAAAGGAAGGGTCCCACAAGAGCTTGCTAAGCTCAGGGTGGATAAGGCAATGGGACCTGATGGCATACATCCCAGGGTACTTAAGGAGCTAAAGGTGGAACTAGCAGAGCCATTAGCAGAACTGTTTAGTGAGTCTCTGAGCACAGGAGAGGTCCCAGAAGACTGGAGAAGGGATCATGTGATCCGCTCCACAAGAGTGGTAGCAGGAGGAGGCGGGGAACTACAGACCAGTCAGTCTTACCTCAGTAGTGGGCAAGATTATGGAGGAACTCCTTAAGGAAAGGATAGTGCAACACCTGGAATCCATAGGGGCACAGGATCCAAGACAGCATGGGTTTACAAAGGAAGGTTCTGTCAAACTAATCTCATAGATTTATTTGACTGGGTAACCAGAGTGGTGGACCAAGGGGAGCAGTTGATGTCGCCTACCTTGACTTCAACAAAGCTTTTGACACTGTTCCACATAGAAGATTGATAAATAAGCTAGGTAGGCTCGGGGTGGGTCAGAAGTTGGTCAACTGTGTGGCAAACTGGTTGACGGGCAGAAAACAAAGAGTGGTGGTAAATGGTATACAGTCAGAAGAGATGCAAGTCACAAGTGGGGTACCTCAGGGATCAGTCTTGGGGCCAGTCCTCCAACATCTTCATTAGTGACCTTACAGATGGACTAGAGGGTAAGGCTTGTCTGTTTGCAGATGACACCAAGATCTGCAACAGAGTAGATGATCCAGATGGGGTGGGCAGAATGAGAAGAGATCTGGATAAACTAGCAAAATGGTCAGAAGAGTGGCAACTGGGATTTAATGCAAAGAAGTGCAAAATCATGCACATAGGGAGAAACCCTGAAGCCACCTATAGGCTGGGAGGAGTTGCTAGCAGTCACAAAGGAAGAAAGAGACTTGGGCATCATCATCACCGATGACCTGAAATCATCCAAGCAGACCTCTAAAGCAGTAGGTAAGGCTAGGGGGTGTTAGGGTGTATTAGTAGGGGTATCACAAGTTGTAAGAGGAGGTAATAATCCCTCTTTACAAGACACTAGTTAGGCCCATCTGAGTACTGTGCAGTTTTGGAGGCCCACCTTCACAAGGACATTAACCAAATTGAGGCAGTCCAGAGAGGGCAGCCAAAATGGTGCAGGGACTGCATCAGAAGACATATGAGGACAGATTAATAGAGCTCAATATGTATACCCTTGAGCAAAGGAGGAGAGAGGTGATATGATCGAGGCATTCAAACACCTTAAGGGCATTAACAAGGTGAAAGAGTCTAACATGTTTAAATATAAGAAAATAGCAGGACAAGAGGACACAGCATGAGATCAGAGGGGGCTGATTAAGGGGAATGTGAGGAAATTATTTTTCACAGAAAGGGTGGTGGATGCATGGAATGGCTTACCACAAGAAGTGGTAGCTATGAATACAGTGCAGGGCTTCAAACCAGCATGGGATAGGCATAAGGGAGCAATACAAATGACTATAAATAGATAGGCCACTGACAGAGCAAAGGCCGATGGCGCATTTATAAGGTAGAAAAAGAAATGGGCAGACTGGATGGGCCTTGCGGTCCTTATCTGCTGTCAACTTCTATGTTTGTATGTCTGTGGAGGGGTTATGGGATAACAGATGGACCAGGCACAGAACTTCAAGTTCAACACACAATCTCTGTGTGATGTTTGTTCAAAATGCAAGAAATAACCTTGTGCAATGGTATATTTCTTCTTCAGTACATCAGTTTGCAGCAACAGACTATGTATGTCCTTTTTCTGCACTTAGCCAGCACCTACTGTTACTTGACTCTGCTCTAATTCACCAATTGAGATGCACCCTCCACACCTATGCAGGCCCCATTCGCTTGGGCAGTGGGGGCCCAAAATGAAAAAAAAAAAAAAATAATGCTATAGACAAAGAACCTCAATGCAGAATCACTGAAAGAAGGGTTACCCCAAAGGGCACTGGCAACAAATCAAGTTTCAAAGAAATACAACATCATACATGCTTACATAATGCAGTGTGTCATAGGATATATGCAAATCACCATGACATTTCAGACTTAAGTTTACAGCAATTTACATGCATTTTAAATATAACAACTAGCTTAGTTTCTATACTAGTCACCTAGTACTTTTTACCATTATCCAAAATGCCTAGTGCCATGTTTTCTACATGTACAGGTTTCATAAACATAAGGTAGATTCTGACATTGTGCTATTGCATACTAAATCCAACAACGATTAACACAACCTGTTTAACATACTTCTGGAGGTCACCACAATAACCTCCCTGTACAAGGACCTGAAAGGGAAAAGGAAAATTAAGGAGGACACTATAGCATAGTCAACAAAGGGGAGGGGGTGACCATAGGTGGCCAACCTTATGGACTAGAAATTGTAAAGAATAGATTAGGCTAAGAAATAGGAGAACTGTTGCAACAGACTTAAGAAAAGGTTGGTCCTCGAGAGTGGCAGGAGCTCCCAGTTAGATGGTCCTTTAAATCCTTAGACTTTAATCCACTCAGCTCTGCACTTGCTTCCACCAACTGGGCCCCCCCTCTCACTGCCATTTCTATCGACCAAGCCCTTGACTACTTTAGGGATAAATTCATTGCCCACCTGGTGTGCCTTTGCTCCTTTCAGAAGGACCAGAGTCCATGGGCTTCACCTCCTGTGGATCACCCCTGAACTGCTGTCCTGCTTCAGGCAGCGTGACCAGGCCTGGAGAAAACACAAATTTAATAAACATCCAAATGACTACGACAAATACAGAATGCTACACAATTCATGTACTAAAGCTACTAGACTGGCTAAGTCCGATTATTTCAACTCCTCATTCCTGACTAACATTAACTCTCCATCTAATTCTGGAGGGCAGGTCATGCCCTATTCTCTCCCCCCCTTACCCCCCACCCCAGTTCACAAAATAAATAACTCCCTAGTTTCCATCCCTGGCTCCATGGCCAATGAATTTTATGCTTGCTACACCATGTGTGCCATGCCTCGTCTAAATTCCTTCTCCCCACCTACTAACTTCAGCCCTTCACCTAAGCCAGTGCCTACCCCTCCCCCATCTCCTCGTATGAAGCTCTTATCCCTTACCCCTCCTATCCCTCAACCCCTCTAAAGGCTCCTAACCAGACGAGCTTGATCCTAAACTTCTCTACCTTTCTGCTCTTGCAATTGCTTATCCTAGCTCCCTAATCCTTAACCTCTCCTTTCTTTCTGCCTAAGTACACTTATCCTGGAAACACGCTGTTGTCCTTCTTCTCCCTAAGGGTGGTGACACATCCACTGCTGGCAACTATTGTCCTATTTCCCTTCCTCCTTCCTACCATTGCCAAACTTCAAGAACATTTAGTTCTCTCTTGGCTATCACCCTTCCTCTCTGATTCTTCCTCCTTCACACTCTTCCAATCTGGTTTTCAGAAGAACTACTCAACAACCACCTCCTTCCTCAGGCTTAAGGACTCCATCCTTTCAGGGATGGACAATGACCTGATCACCTCAGCCATCTTTGTCGACCTAGCCAAAGCTTTTGACACTGTTTCCCATCCCCTGCTTCTTGGTTTCCTCTCCTCAGCTGGCCTTGTTCTATCAGCCACCAACTGGTGTAAATCCTACTTCACTGGCAGGACCCAATTGGTTAGAATCCTTGATTCCATCTCCCCTCTACTCCCCATCAACACTGGTGTCCCTCAGGGTTCATTTCTTGGTCCCCTTCTCTTCTTTATTGTCCTTTATGATCTTCCCACAGCTTGCTCATCCTCGTCTATCCACATGTACACTGACGATACTGTTTTATACAGTTCTGGTAAAAACCCTGCTGCTGTGGAAACCAACTTGAATCAAGTTCGGCTTTGGTTTGCTTCTCACCAGCTTTTTCTAAATGCCAAGAAAGCAGTCTCAATGACCTTTGGCACCAGGTACAGACTCTAGGCTCCCGGCCCTACCCACCCTCCACACCCTTGAAGGGACCATTTATTTATTTAGCTTTTGTTTGCCAGGTAAGAACATTAGACATTCAAGTGCCTATTTTCAGGTGCGACCTGGGAGTATTACAAGGTACAAGGTACTGTACAGGAAATAACAATACAGAGTCGAGACACAGTTACCAACAAGAAACAGATACAGGGTTAAGCAATACAGAGTCATATGCATGGCAATCAACAAGGAGCAGTCAAAAATAGGATTAGAAAACAGCTGGGCCAGTAAGTGTGGGGATACCCAGTTAGTGGACCCAAGGGGGCAAAGAGTATTGGTATATGAAGGGAGAAGAAACATTTGGAGAGAAATTGCAGTGTACAGAAGGGGGCGTTGGATAGAACTCAAGGCTGCTTATCCTGGCAGGGGCACACTTATCCCTAATGGATGAGAAGCAGTAGTCAAGGACAATTAGGCATCAATCAAGACATGGCCATGGAGCTCAGGGATACACAGAGTATTTTCCCTAGGCACATGTGTCAACCGTGCAAAGTCCAAGTGGCACTGGGCCCCCTCTCAGGTGCAGGGGAAGTAGGATGCTGGCTTCAGGTGACCCCAGAGGAAGGACCTGAAGCTGGCATGTGAGGCGGCAGTCCTCACATGGGCAGGAAGAAGATTCCAGGTTCTAGGAGTGAGGGCAGCAAAGGCATGATCCCCTGCAAGGGAGTTGGTTTTATGGGACCTTGAAGACCTGGGAGTCACTGGCCCTCAGCTGGTAGACAGGGGAGACAGGCTTGAATAGTTCTGCAAGTGCCAGTGGGGTGGACATTCTGATAATATTGTCAATGAGGTTTCCCATGACAAAGGTTCGATGGTTGTTGGGGGATAGCCACCCTGACCTGGCATAGAGCTGACAGTGGTGCGTGAGGCGGGGGGCTGACAGGGCAAAATGGCAAATGTTATTGTATGCTGTATCCCATGTAGTGAGCCAGGTTTTTGGAGCACTCAGGTGGTGCGCCTGTAGCAGACTGTGGGGAGTAGAACCCCTTTTGCAAGGGCAAGTTGGGCTGCAGGAGTGAGGCAACTTTTGGCTCTGTAAGCCAGGCCCAGCTTGCAGTTTGTGGTCTTACATGACTTGCGAAAATGCAGGAAGAGGTCAAGCAGAGGATCAAGGGTTTCCCCCAGGTACTTAAATGAGTCAGCCACTCGTAAGGGGGTATTGTCCACTCCAATGACTTTGAGGGAGGCAGGGCAAGCTCTTGTCTTGCCCAGGGAACTGAATAGCATGGCCTGTGTTTTCCGGAGGTTGATGACAAACTTATAGGCCTTCAACCAGGATTGACAGCGGTCAAGGTCAGTATTCAGTCTGGAGTTGATGACGGTGACATCCTGTGAACTGGTTAGTAACACGAGGTCATCAGCAAACAGGGTGGAATGCCCAAAGGCAGGGACTGATGGCAACTGACTGATGAAGAGGGAGAACAGTATTGGGCCAAGTATGAACCCTTGAGGCACCCCACATGTAACCAGTGTAAAACAAGAGATGGCTTTTTGGAACTTGTACTGCTGCCTGCCCAATAGGTAGTTGACAAACCAGGATAAGACTGGAGGGTAGAGGCCAAAGGACCAAAGGGTGGAGCCTAGGTGTGTATGGTTGACCAGATCAAAGTTCTTAGACAGGGCTATGAAAATGGCACCAGTTAGTTTGCCTTGGTATACTGCAGTTCTGATCTCAGAGGTGACCTGAACAAGAGCAGTGGAAGTGCTATATTCTTTGCGGAATCCATGATGAGCTGAGGTGAGAAGGCCATGTGTGTGAATGTAGTATGTGAGCTGAGAGGCCACAACCTTTTCAAGCAGCTTGCTAACTGCTAACAGGACTGCTATGGGGCAATAATTTGAGGATTTTTGGGTCGCCATGCTTGGGGACTGGGACCACATGAGCCACCTTCCATACAGCAGGGATTGTCCCAGATATGAGAGATGAACTGAGGATGTGGGAGATAGGCCTGGCCAGAAAGGAGGTCCCCAAGCAGAGCAGTTTAAGCTTAAGATTGTCATGCCCAGCCCCAGTGTGTGGGGAGAATCCAGCTAGAACCTTCCTTGTCTCACTCCAGGACACAGTTTTTAAATGGGGGGTTGAGAAATCACAGCTTCTCCAGAGGGGTCCAACTCACTGGTTGCAGGAGATGGAGGAGTGAAGACAGACAGGTCAGAGAACTGGGCATTGAAAGCATTTGCGATAGTCAGGGCATTGTTACAGCTGACTCTGCCGATTTACATGTCAGAGACCTGAGTGATGGCAGGGCCGCTCACTGTCTGTCTGATGGTATGCCAGAAACTCCTCAGATTTTTGGCTGATGCTTCAAGGGAGGATTTGCAGAATTCACTCTTTGTTGAGTGGCTAGCCCTCTTAAAGGAGTTCCTGAGCTTCCTGTATTCCATGAAGTCAGAACTGTCCCTGGAGGTCTTGAATTTTTGCCAGAGTTTGACCCTGTTTTCATTAGGGCAAACAGACCACCATGCAGCCATTTTGTGACAGTGCCCCTCATCCTCCTTTTTGTGAAGGGGCATGCCTATCCTGTAGGGGGGCGAATATGGATAGGAAGCCTTCAAGGGCAGCTGAGGGGTCAGGGGCAGCTGTAATCTGGGACCAGTCAGACCGGCTAAGGTCAGCAAGGAAGTCATTATTGTTAAATTTAGAGTAGTCTCTCATCTGAATAACTTTACAGCGGACCCTGGGGGTGAGGATTTTCCAAATGCAGTAGGTGGGGGACTGGTCTGATATGGAGTCTGGGAAGAGGGCAGATGCTGTGATACGGTCCGGCCTGTTGCTCAGCATCCAGTCTATAAGGGTACCTTTTCCCCCTGTGGAGGATAGTCTGGTTGGTTCGGGGATAAGTTGGCCAAGGGCTAAGCCTGACAGTAGGGGCTCATATGACTTAGAGTTACCACCCAGCCAGTTTAGGTTGAAGTCTCTGAACCCAAGAAGTTCACTAGTACCCACTTTAGGACTGAGGCAGTCAAGGAGGTAGGAGAGGCCATGAGCTCCACCTTTTGGAGGGTTATAAACACAGACCAGGTGGAGATTTGAGTTGCCCAGTAGAAGGAGGGGCATGTAGGAATTCGCATGAGGGGAAGCAGAGTGGGGCATGACAGACACATTAAGGTGGGTCTTGTGGTAGAGCAATAGCCCACTCCATCGTTTGTTCCCAGCCCTATCCTGCCTGATAGTGTTGTACCCAGGAAGGGTGTAGACAGAGTCTGGGGAGGCTGGCTTGAGCCATGTTTCTGAGATCCCGGGGATGTCTGGATTATGGTGAGCAACCCAAGCCATCAGCTCAGTGAGGTTAGCTAGGAGGCTGTGGACACTGACGTGGGCAACCTTCAGGCCCTTTTCATTGTGCCACTGGGGTGGGGACGGGGGGCAGACATGTCAGCAGGGGGGCCCAGGAGAAGGACAATAGTCAAGCCCTGGAAGTGAGGGGGGGAATAATCAGGTATAATTGACTACTTAGGAGGTCTAATCACAGAAGGCCAGATAAAAGTCTGGGGGACACCTACTTATTTAGATCTCTAGGGGTGTGGCTGGGAATAGCATCTCAGCTTCTCCATGCATATTGATGCTATCCTGAAGAAACTGCACCCCAAGCTTGGTGCTTTATACAGGAATTGTAGTTGCATCCCGCTGACTGCGAGGCGTGAAATTGTCCAGAAGATGATAATCTTCATCTTTGACTATTGTGACATAGTATATGGTGCTGCTCCCAAATCTTCCCTGACCAAGTTGGACACTCTCTTTAACTCCTTCTGCCACTTTGCTCTTGACTCCCCTTCCCACCACTGTGATTTCTATCACTCTCTAACCTTTCTTCCACTATCTTACAGACGCATCTCACACTGTTCCAAACTAACCTCCAAGTTCTGGTTCAGAGTACTCCTCTCTCTCTCTCTCTCTCGCTCTCTCTCCACTCCACCTCCCCCCACCCACTCTCTCAGATCTAATGACACCCGCATAGAAACATAGAATTTGATGGCAGATAAGGACAGCTTGGCCCACCTAGTTTGCCATTTCTCTACCTAACAGACATGCTGCAGATCCTAGTTAATGTAAGCAAAAAAAGGTTCTGGCATTCACCAACTCATGAGAGGAACACAAATAAATAATAAAATTATAATTTATTACACCAAGACAAACAAAACATCTTGCCTGACATGTTTTGGATTGACTACCAATCTGGATAGTTTTCTTCTCTGACAATGTCAGACTTCTGCTAGCAAAGGCTTTGGGACGCAGTGCTTCCAGACAGAAACATAAAAACCTAGAAACATAGAATTTGATGACAGATAAGGACCACTTTGGCCACCCAGTCTGCCCATTTCCTACCTAATGGATAAGTTTCAGATCCTAGTTAACCAACAGCCTACCTCCTCCTACCCCCAACTAGAATTGTCTTATGTCTGTCCCATACATTCTTGAATTCATCCACTGTTTTTGACTCTACGACCACCTCAGGAAGGCTGTTCCATGTATCCACAACCCTTTCTGTGAAAAAATGGTTCCTCACATTACCTCTGAGCCGTCCCCCCTCTATCTTCAAATTGTGCCACCTTGTTTTTGCACATCTGTTTTTCTGAAAGATGCTACCCTCTTGGACTTTGTTGATTCCCTTGAGGTATTTGAAAGTTTTTATCATGTCCCCCCTCCCTCCTTTCCTCGAGGCTTTACATGTTTAGTTCCTTTAGTCTTTCTTCATATGTCTTCTGATGCAACCCCTGCATCATTGTGGTTGCCCTCCTCTGGACAGGCTCCACCTTGTCTATGTCCTTGCAGAAATGGGGTCTCCAGAACTGTACACAGTACTCCAGATGTGGTTTTACCAACTGTCTGTACAGAGGGCCAACAACTTCCTGTTTTCTACTGGTGATGCCTCTCCCTATGCATCCCGGTATTCCCCAGCCCTCCTTACTGCCTTCTCACATTACTTGTCCACCTTTAGGTCATCTGATATGAATACCCCAGGTCCCATTCCATTTTTGTTGTTGTCAGTATCTCACCCCCCCATTGTGTACTCTTCTCCTGGGTTTTTGTCTCCCAGGTGCATTACTTTGCACTTCTTTGCATTGAATCTTAACTGCCATACATTTGACCATTTCTCCAACCTTGACAGTCCCTCACCACTCCACTCTCATTGGTCAGACTGGATTCGCCCATTGCTTTCCTAAAATCTGGAATTCCCTCCCCTCTGAAATATGTCACACTTCCTCCAGCTACTCCTTTACCTCTGCTCTACCCAATTATCTCTCCCTCAGCTGTTCCTGCTTTAACCCTCCTTAATACCTATCCCCAGTTTCTGCCTTCCTACCTTGACCCCCCCCCCGGCAGGCTTCTCTACATCCTGAAGGGGGAATCAGGAAATGGCTACCCCTACTCCTCTCCCTCTCTTTTCTCCACCTGCCCTTCTGGGTCACCTGTGTGCACAACCAACCCCATCCTTTCTACTCCAACAGCACTTACGTACTACCTCAAGCCTGCTCCTGGTACACTCATGCACTATAATGGTTCTGTTGCATTTTTACTGTTTTGTACATTTATATGTTCTTTTGTACAATTTTGGACATGTATTGTAATTTTCCCAATGTTCCACTACTGTTTATTGTACAATACCCTGTGTTCCAATTGTTGCATAATCTTACAATGTTGTATTGTTTGTACTACCCACATACTATTGTAACTGATCATCCTTCACAACCCAATGTGACCTCCCACCCAGGCTTCACCGTGAGATGTGCAACTTGTTGTTCAGAGTGCCCTCCTGGTGAAACATTTCAAGAAAACAAATAAAATACTCCATGATTAAGTTTCCATTGCAAACGTGTAGGAGATAATGGAAGTAAAGTGGTACTGTCTGCATATGCCAGTACTGAGCAAGAGTTACTTAAAATGTTTGGTGAATATGTTTTCTACATCAGTGTTTTCTAAGATTTCATTTAATATAAATGTTGAAAAGCTGGAGCAAAAATAAACACCTGTGCTTCACTCCTCTGTTAGATGGGAATGAACTGTGAGATTACCTTGCATGTCAAATCTAATATACGTTTATTGTCTGAGTAGAGTAGAATGCTTGGGTAAAACAGCTAATGAGCTACACTCATCACAGACAGTATTCTCCATAATATACTCCTGTCTCTAGAATGAAATAAAACTTTCATGTCAATGAATGCAGCATATAGCTTTAATTAATGTACCTGTATGTACTTTTTAACTAGATGGGCTTACACATGTGTGGTCTATTTTTGAGTAGTTATGTCTGAATCCTGCTTGTAAACTAGATGATATTGTCCAGTTATCAATCCAAGACTGTAGCTTATTCAATAAAATATGCAACTATAACTTTGAAATTGTTTCAAATAAGTTGATTGTTGGTCTGTAATGTTTTGCTCTTTCATGTTGTCTTTTTTGTGTTTTTTTTTTACCACGGCATTCATCTTCCAACATGCTGAAAATAAAGTTACACTTTAAAAATGTATTATTTTTTTTAATTTTATTTGTACAAATTGGATTTACAACCTTTGAATCAGAGACCCGTTTGCAAGGGCACCTCATCACAAAGAGGACAGACAGTGTTACATAGTTCAGGGAACAACAGTAATACATAGTACAAGTACAATCATAGACACAGTAGTTACACATGCGTTACATGGGGTGACACCCCAGTCATACCTTGCAGTGGAGTAGAGCAGTAAGCTGTGGCACACAGTGTAGGAGCCACTGAAATTGGGATAGAGTCTGAGGCATAGACTTGAGATGACTGGTGTAAGCTGAGAGTACAGTAGTAGCCACAGAAATTGCCAGCTATTTCCCAAAATTTCTGTAATATTTCTAGAGCAATCTCCTGCTTTCTGCATTTCCACAGTAAGGGCAACAGAGAGAAACTCTTTAGAAATGTTGTGAAATATCTGGAAATAGCTGGCAATGTCTGTGGCTACTACTATAGGATGTAAGACAAGTGTCCTGTGGGAATAGTGATATTTGGGCTGGAGAAAAGGGTCAGAAGGTGACAGAGGAGCTGGAGGAGGAGTGAGAGTAAGTTGCCCAGGGGACACTGTCAAGTCTGGAGAAGACTGATAGGTGGGTCCCACAGGGAGAGTCCAGGGGGCCCAGGTTAGTTACATTTACAGCAGCAAGCATCAGCAGGTATCCCGTGAGGTGGGCGCATGGGGAAGGGCACTGTTCATAATGGTGACTCCTTCCTGGCGCAATCCCACACAGTGATGGGAGGTTAGGGCGACTGGATGAGGGGGTGGGTAAACTGGGTGACAGGATGTCGCTATGTATACGCGTGCACAGGAGGGAGTGATCATGGTGAGCATGGACTGGGAGGAGGCAGAGGAGCTGTAGGGGGTGGTGCTGTGGTGGATTGCCAAGCTGCATCGTGGCATCAGAGGTTGGCTAGTAGTTGGGGTGGGTGAGGTACCGGGTTCAGGTCCGGGAGCTGATGCAATTTTATTGTACCTGGTCTGAACCTTTATTTTTTAATGCTTTCACCACCAACCCGATATGCACCCCCCTTGAGTTGAGAATCCTTTAGTAGGCTGGTGCAGACCCCCCACAGAAAGCATTAAAATACATGTCTAGGCACTGTTGTCCTGTGCGCTGAGGTTGTCAGAGTGCCAAAAATGTTTCTGGCACTTTGACTGTGCGATAACGGTGATCGCCTTTATGCGTTCACCATTATCACATAGAACCGCATTAGCGAGTTCCTGGAGCCTCAGACCTATTCAGGAACTGGGCAGAGGAGCTGTAGTTCCCTGGGTGTTACTTGGGGACTACAGCTCAGCAGATTAGGGGCATTTGTAAACTTTAAACACTGTTTGGATGTCCCTGTATTGTTAAGCCACTTCTCAGTGGTCATTTAACCAGTTTGGATTTGTTTAAAGCTTTAGTTGCACAAGGAGTCTTCTGTGACCTCTGAGTCTACTTCCTGGGTCACAGACACTCTTATAAGAAAGCCCTGCAGCAAGCAGGGTGAGCCTGAGCAGGGC
This sequence comes from Neoceratodus forsteri, assembly GCA_016271365.2. Classification (NCBI taxonomy): domain Eukaryota; kingdom Metazoa; phylum Chordata; order Ceratodontiformes; family Ceratodontidae; genus Neoceratodus; species Neoceratodus forsteri. The sequence goes on from CM028131.1 coordinate 15,021,258, forward strand.
AAGCGCGCATCACCGTGCACAAAGACACGCGTATCTGCACATGTTGTGTGTGTTTTCACAGGGTGTAGCAAGGGAAGCAACCGAGGATACATTAAGAACTAGGAGGGGAAACAAGGTGAGGCTAGCACCTGTAGCAGCAACAGTGGATTTCTGTGACTGCATATTCATAATTCCTCTGTATACTGTAGATCACAGAGCTGTTCTACCTTGCCAAGGTGTTAGAGTATTATCTGGATAGGGGTGTTTGTACTAAATAACAATGGGGGATATTCTTGAAACTCTTGATGGTCGTAGGGGTGTCAAATGTATTCTATGCTGGATGTACAACTTTGACTTGGGTACTGTGCTGAAACAACACAATCCTCTTTGCCTCTAGCCACTCCCCTACTGATCCAATGATCAGACTCCAACTAGACTTTGACAACATTCAGCTCTTGTTCCACTCTAATCAGGTGGCTCTTAACATGAAGAAAATGGTCTCTATGACCTTTGGCACAAGGCAAAAGCTCTCTAGAATTGCAAGCCCCTACTCTTTCTGCACCCCAGATGGGTCCACCATTGAGGATGTACTATCCTTCAAGTTCCTCGGGGTCTGGCTTGATACCCACCTCAATGTTCTGTACTCATGGATGCCATTCCAAAAATATTGCACCCCAAATTAGAAGCACTGTAGTTGCATCCCTCTGTGAGCTCACAGAAAGTACAGTTATGTAAGAACTTACTGTAACAGTAGATCTTCAATAGAGGCTCCTGCAGTAGGTCAGGACCCCATGGCCAATCTTCTAGCTAGCAGTTCCTGGCAGGACTCCCCCCAGACGTCAGGTGACCGACTTCTGATAAAAAGGGGCAGTCCGGCGCCCACCCTCCAGTTCTCCCGGCAGAGGTAGCTTGTGGCAGGAGACAGAATCATAGCCCCTGGGAGACAAAGAGAAACAGGGGGATGGAGGGAGGGAATGCAGTACCTACTGCAAGAGCCTCTCTTGAAGATCTACTGTTACAGTAAATTCTTACATAACTGTACTATCTTACTTTGAGAGGGCTCTTGCAGTGGGTACTAACAGGATGGAGTCCCAAGCAGTTCTGAATAAAGAAGCCAGGGAGGAGCCCCAAAGGAAAGCTATCCACAAAAGGTCTAGCAGAGGGACTAGGACAGAATACCCTACAAGACCATGAGGCCGAAACCCACTCTGCGCCGGGAGGCCACGTCCAGACTGTAATGTTTGGTAAAGGTATGGACAGAGGTCCAAGTAGCAGCAGCACAAATGTCTGCCGCTGAAATGCCTCTAAAGCATGCAGCAGAAGCTGCCATGCCTCTGGTAGAGTGCCCTCTCACCTGACCTGGAAGGGACTTGTTATATTTGTTGTAGCAAAAGGCAATACAGTTAGCCAACCACTTGGAGAGGCACTGTTTAGAAACAGGGTGACCTTCCATCTTAGGAGCAAAGGAAACAAACAACAGATCATGAAAACAACATGTACTCCCTGGAGGAGAGGAGGGGAGGGAGAGAGGGGATATGATAGAGACATACAAGTATCTTACAGGGAGGAACAGGGTGCAGGAAAATACTATTTTTAAGCGAAAAAGATGTTCCAGGACTAGAGGGCATGGGATGAAGTTGGAGGGAGGACGATTCAGAGGAAACATGAGAAAGAATTTCTTCACAGAACGGGTGGTGGACAAGTGGAACACCCTGCCAGAGGAAGTGGTGGGGGCTGAAACAATCACGGGATTTAAGAATGCATGGGATAGACATAAAGGAATTCTGGAGGTCAGGGGGTAAGGGGCAACAGACTTCTAGGAAAACAAACTGAACTTACAAGCTCAAATGGGCAGACTGGGTGAGCCAAAGGCCCTTATCTGCCGACACTGTCTATGTATCTGTGTATCAGTTTGTCTGAGATCCTTTATGCGGCTTGTATAATACTGTAGGATGCAGTGCATGTCCAAGGTATGAAGGTGGTGCTCTCCCGGGTTGGAATAACCTGGAAAAAAGGTAGGCAGCTCAACCGACTGGTTGAGGGTGGATTCAGCCACAACTTGAAGGAGAAATTTAGGGTTCGTTCTCAAGGTCACCCTATCCTTGTGGAAAATCAGGTAGAGAATACGGCACATCAAGGCCTGGTGCTTGGATATCCTCCGAGTGGAAGTGATAGCCACTAGAAAAGTACAGTTACGTAAGAACTTACCATAACAGTAGATCTACACGAGAGAGGCTCTTGCAGTACGTAGTTACATATAGGACTGAAGCTGTCAGGTGTCAGGATCCCATGGAAAAATGTCTAGCTAGCAGTCCCTGGTAGGGGACTGCCCCCATGTCAGGTGGCCGATGCCATGCAACGTCAGTATAAAGGGGAAGTCCCCCATGCCCACCTTCCAGTTCTTTCCCACCAAGGGCCAAAAAGGCAAGACGAAAGAGAAGCAGATATTTCCCTTCCAGGAAAAGAAGCTGAAAAAGCTAAGGGGGATGGAGGGTGGGAAGGTATTACCTACTGCAAGAGCATCTTTCGAAGATCTACTGTTATGGTAAGTTCTTACGTAACTGTACTATCTTACTTCAAAAGGGCTCTTGCAGTAGGTAATTACATATAGGACTGAGTCCCAAGCAGTCTGGAACAAGGAGATGCACACAGGAGGAGGAAACTACTCAAATGTAGACCCTCTGTCTGTGAAAGTCTTGGGAAAGAATACCTTGCAGAACAGCCAACCCGAAGCCAGCTGTATGGCAAGAGACAATGTCCAGACTGTAGTGTTTCAAAAAGGTATGGACAGAAGTCCAAGTTGCGGCTGCACAGATGTCTGCCACTGACACATTCTTGAAACAAGTTGCAGAGGCATCGACACCCCTGGTAGAGTGGCCCCTGACTTGACCTGGCAGGGTCTTATGATACTTGTCATAACAGAAAGTAATACAATGAGCCAACAATTTAGAGAGGCATTGCTTGGAGACAGTTGATCAGTCTTTCTGAGATCCTTCATCCTGATGGATCAGAATATCTCAGAATTCAGTGAAGATCCAAAGTATGCAAGAGGTACTCCCCTTGATTAGAGTGTTGCATAAAGAAAGCAGGCAGTTCCATGGATTGATTCACTGTAGATTCTGCTACCACCTTAGGGAGAAACTTAGGGTTGTTATGCAGAGCCACACGTTCCTTGTGAAAAATCAAATACGGAATTTTGCACATCAAGGCCTAAAGCTCGGAAATCCTTCGAGCAGAAGTAATGGCCACTAGGAAGAGAGTCTTTCAGAAAAAGAACTTTAGGTCTGCTGAGACTGCCGGCATGAAAGAAGACAGGGTAAGCTTCTCAAGAATGAAATTCAGATCCCAAGGAGGGGCAAGAATGTGAATAGGGGGTCTTAAGTGGAGAACCCCTCTAAGAAAAGTCTTAGGAGACTTCCAACTGCGCAAAAGTTCTGTCCCCAAAAGGAACATGATAAGCGGAGATGGCCACTATGTGAACTTTCGGAGAGGAATGACTGAGACCCAGATCAAAGAGATGGCGCTGTAGTCCAGAAGCCTCCCGACAGAGCAAGAGAATGGCTTGAAATCTTTGGAAGAGGTCCAAATAGAGAACCTTTTCCATTTCATGGCATAGGTAGATCTAGCGGAGGGCTTTCTGGCCTCCACTAGAATCTCAACCACCAGTGGGGAAACCCTGAATCAGTCTTGAGCTACCTCTGCAGGAGCGACATGTGCAACTGAAGGGATTTGAGGCCTGGATTGACCAGAGTCCCCTGTTCCTGGGTCAGCAAAAGTTGTGACAGGAAAAGGAGGTTCCTCTGAATACTGTTGCAGAAGAGAGAACCAAACTTGCCTGGGCCAGAAAGGAGCGATTAGGATCATGCAAGCTCCTTCTGAGCTGAGTTTGTGTAAGACCCTTGGAATCAATGGAATCAGGGTTGGGGGTAGGCATAGACGAATCTGCCCTTCCAGCCTAGAGACAGAGCATCTCTCCAAAAAACGTCTCATCTTGGAGCGAGCGAGTGGAAGGTGGGAAGTTTTGCATTGTGAGGAGACGCAAACAGGTCTACCTGTGGTGTTCCCCAACATAGGAAGATACCATCTGTTACCCCCTGATCCAGTTCCCACTCGTGAGCCTGGGCAGATGACTGACTGAGGTGGTCTGCCAACGTGATCTCGACCCCCGGAACATGAAGTGCTGTGAGGTAAAGGTTGTGTTGCACTGCTCAATCCCAAACTCACATCACCTCCCTGCAAAGAGGGTAGGAATGGGTTCCTACCTGTTTGTTGATGTACCAGACTACACACATGTTGTCCATCTAGACTGCCAGATGACCAGGAAGCACAGCTTGTAGAGCATATAATATGTACCTGAGCTCAAGCACGTTTATGTGAAGAGTCTGTTCTAGGCAGGATCAGGAGCCCTAGGTCCTGTGAGACCCCAGGTGGGCTCCCCAACCCTTGCCCGAGGCGTCTGTTGTCAACATTTGGGAGGGGGAAGAGAGGCAGAAGGGAACTCCATGGCAAAGGTTCTCCTGAACCATCCCTCATTGCAAGTCCCGAACCATAGGACTGGAAACCAGGACCTCTAGATCTAGGTCGTCCACCAATTGATCCCACTGAGACAAAAGCATCCACTGAGAGATTCTCATGTGGAGCCAAGCACAAGGGACTGTTGGAATAGCAGCCGCCATGAGCCCGAAGAGGAAAAGGACAGACCTAGCACTGACCCAGTTGCGACTGGACAACAGGCTTACATGAGCCTGGAGGGTGTCCACCCTGTACAGTGGCAGGAACGCCATGCCGGACGTCGTGTCCAGGATCACCCTGATGAACTGGAGCCTCTGGGATGGGATCAAATGGGACTTGGCCTGGTTGATGGTAATACCCAGGCTTGTGAAAACCTGCAGGTAAGGGAAAGGAAGCACAGGAGCTCCAGTTGTCCAGGTACAGGAAAACCTAAACTCCCTGGGTACACAGATAGGCCACTACCACAGAAAGGCATCTGGTGAACACTCGGGGTGCCGGGGAAAGACCAAATGGAAGGGCCTTGAACTGGTAGTGGTTGCCCTGGAATGAAAAATGAAGATATTTGAGGTGTGAGTGGTTAATAGGGATACGCAGGTAGGCATCCTGCATGTCCAGAGCACATAGCCACTGATCCGGCTGAAGGAGGGGCAGAAGACTCTGCAAAGAGAGTATTCTGTACCGCTTGTACTCCACGAACAGGTTCAGGGAGCTGAGGTCTAGAATATGTCTCGTATTTCCTGATTTCTTCTGAACCAGGAAGAAATGGGAGTAGTATCTGTCCCCCGAAGGTGGGATGGGACGATTCTATAGCCGCCTTCAGAAGAAGGGAGGATATTTCTTCACAAACCAGATGATGTTGTTCCAGGGAGTAAGACGACCGGGGGGGGGGTTTCCTTGTTGGTTTCTGAAGAAACTCTATTGAGTGTCCTTCTGCCATCAGCTGTAGCACCCAAGTGTCAGAAGTGATCCTCTCCCAAACCGGTAGATGGAAGGAGAACCTCCCTCCTACTGGTTTCTCTGGAAAGTCCAGAGGCTGTGGGAGAGTAGAGGAGTCAGGAGGTATGGGGCAGTGCCATGGCTGAAGCTCCCACCGCTTTTTTGAGCGGGGGCTTGGCAGTTTGAGTGGCCCAACGTTTGTTGGCCTGCTTTCCCTGAGGTTTCGCTTCGGGCCGAGAATGTCTGCAAAAGGGGCGACGCTGACCCTGAGGGGGCCTGTACATGGAGTCAACAGACTTTAATGCAGTACCCTTCTCTTGCAGATCGGTGAAGATGTCCTTGACATCACCACCGAACAGCACCGAACCCCTGAAGGGCGTGTTCTGGATAGTTGACTGCACATCCAGGACCAAACCTGACACCCGGAGCCAGGCATGATGCCACAAACCCATGGCAAAAGCCGAGCTCTGACCAGCAGCGTCCACTGTGTCATACGTGGCACTAAGCATGTGCTGACTGGCCGAATGCGCAGACCAGACCAGATCTGCCACTTCCTGCTTAGTCCAGGACTCAGGAAGGGAGTCCAATTTAGCATCCACCTCACTAAGGATCACCTTCTGGTAATCCCCCATATGAGCAATGTAGTTCAGGGCCCTGATTGCCAGAGTTGAAGAAGCATAGACCTTCTTTCCATACTGGTCTAGAAGGCAGGATTCCTTGTAGGGTGGTGACGAGCTCAAATGCTTGGGGCTAGCCATACGGCCGTGAGCAGTGCTAATCATGACTGAATTGGATTTGGGGTGTGAATTCAGGGAATCAACATCCTCTGAAGCCTGGTATAGCCTATCTGCCTTCCTAGGAAGGGGGGATAATGCCGATAGTTGTTTCCAAATAGTGGAAACAAGGTCTGCATGAGGATCGATCGAGGGTGGAATCAGAGTTGGAGCGGTCTCGGGCAGATCCAGGTGTGCAGTGAGTTTTTTCTGCTGTGGATCCAGCTCCAAAGATTGCCAATGATGAACGGCCTGGATCATATGCAGCAACTCCAGGAAGGAAGGATCCTCTGGAGGAGTCCTAGGCCCGGACTTGTCTGGAGTGTGTGGCTCGTGATCCAGGTCGGAGTGCCCGGAGTCATCCGAGGTCTCCAAAGAGGATGAAGAAAAAGAGGAAGACCCCTCCCGGCGAAGGGAGGAATGGACCCCTTGGGACACCCTAGGGGATGCATGTCCTCCCCTGTCCTGGAACTGGAGGACTCACCTCTGGTGTCAGGAGGGATGGAGGGAATCTCCCGCCTCTGACGATGGGAGTCCAGAAGATGGCTCTCCACTTCCTTGGTGAGCTGAGTCTTGGCCTCAGCCCACCAGGAAGCCAGAGTCTCCTTCAGATCCAGCAGTGGCTGAGGGGGCAGTGGATGAGAAGGAGGAGGGGGGTACAGACACTGGAGATATCTGTATGGTGAGTATCCATAACCTGACGGCGGGAAGCCCGGCGTCGGGTACTGTGGTGTCGGGTACTGCGGTGCTGGATACTGCAGCCCTGGGTAGGATGGCATCGGATACGACGGAGTCAGGTACCCAGGCACCAGTGGCTCTGATGGAGCAGAAAGCCCTAGGAATGGCCTAGCAGGAGGGCCCAGAATAGGAGGCCCGGCGGGCAATGGGCCCAGCACAGGGATGTCATTCGGCAAGGGGATGTTGCCCAGCGTCGGGTAGGCTGGTGTCCGAGGGTCTGACGTCAGGTCATCCGGCCCAGCAGGAGGGATACCTGATGACAACATGCCTATATCCTCAGTGTCACCCAGGAAAGGGGGGGCTAACATCTCTGGGATCCAGCAAGGGAGATACTGGAGCCTTGGACTACAATGAGTGTTGCAGCGAGCCCGGCATGACAGACAAATCCGAAGGGTCTGGCGTCAGCTACGGCCATTGGAGGGGCCGATGTGTGGCTTACCAGCGGGATCCAGGCGGATGTCAGAGGAGCCAGCATCCAACTTATGAGACCCTATGCTCGACGAAGGCCCCGAAGGAGGGGCTACCTTGGCGGGCGCTTTGAAGGCCATGCACTGCCCTGAAGGGTCGAGCATCTTATCGACCTTTCTAGGGCGGGTGTCAGAGGAGCAGACATACAGCTTACTGGGGCCACTCGAACCGGTAGGTCGCACGGTGGTGGGTTTACCAGGAGCAGCAGCCTCCTTTGACCTGGAGGCTCCCGAGGGGCCTGAGCATGAGCCCGATGGGAGGGTCGAAGCTTCCTTGGAAGCCTCCAAGATGGCCATTGTGGAACGGACCTCCGGAAGGGATGTTACCTTCAGCACTGCGACCTCAGCCGGAGTCGTGGAGACCATAGTAGAGGAGTCCTGGTCCCGATGCTTCTTCTTGCAATGGCCCTCAGGGGAAGTAGAGGTCTGTCTAAGTTTTTTCAGCTCCTTTTCCATGGAGGACATCTTCTGTTTTAAAACGTGGTCCTCCAGGGACTGCTGCCTCTGCTTGCAGTGCTGGCACCACTCCACAGGGTGGTTGGGGCCTAGACAAAAAAGGCACTGGGAGTGTCCGTCCTTATGTGGGAGCTGGGCGCCACAGGAATCGCACTTGTTCTTGTGCTTGTATAGAGTATGGGACGACATACATGGCAGCTGAAGAGAAACTGATGGAAATCGAATAAAATTTGACAAAATTAACGGTAAAAATACCGACGATAGATTGGCGAACCAGTGAACTTAACCACGAGGTGCTAGCTCGAGCCAACGGCGGGAAAGAACTAGAAGGCGGGTGTGGGGGACTGCCCCTTTATACTGACGTTGCATGACGTCATTCACCTGATGTGGGGGCGGTCCCCCGCCAGAGACTGGTAGCTAGAAATTTTTCCGAGAGGTCCTGATGCCTGCCGGCTTCAGTCCTATATGTAATTACCTACTGCAAGAGCACTCTTGAAGTAAGATCAAAGTTTTCCAAGACAGAAAACGCAAATACACCTCTGCGGCAGGCTCAAAGGTGGGGGGTAGCGTGGCATATCTAGAATGAAATTCAGATCCCAAGGAGGAGCTGGATTGTGGATGGAAGGTCTGAGATGAAGAACTCCCTTCAGAAAGGTCTTGGAGATTTGTAATCAGGCTACTGACATATCTCCCAGCGGGAGGCGGTAGGCCGAGATGGCCAAAAGGTGGACCTTGAGAGAGGAATAGCTGAGGCCTAAATCAAAAAGGTGTTTCAGGTAGTCCAGAATCTTGACCACAAGACAAGGGCTCCAGGGAGCGAGCTTCTGCCAGATGGAGAAGCGCCTCCATTTCATGGCATATGTGGACCGAGTGGAAGGTTTCTGAGCTTCTATTAGAATGTTGGCCACTGCAGGGGAAACACTGAAATGGGAGGCAGCTAAGTCTGCAGGAGCCAAACATGCAGATGGAGGGACTTGAGACCTGGGTGAACCAGCGTCCCATGGTCCTGAGTCAACAGATCCTGAGACACAGGGAGGGGAAAGGGTGGAAGAATCGCTAGTTAGTGTAGGATACTGAACCAGGCTTGTCTCAGCCACAGAGAAGCGATGAGGATCATCCTCATGCTCTTCCCCAGAGCTTGAACAGAACTTTGGGGATTAAAGGAATTGGAAGGAAGGCATAGACAAATCTGCCTTTCCAGGATAGAGACAGCACATCCAGATAAAAAATGTCTGGCCCGGGAACAAGAGAGCAGAAGATGAGAAGCTTGATGTTGAATGGGGATGCAAGCAGATGTATCTGGGGCACTCCCCATCAGGAGAAGAGGTTGTTTATGACATCTTGATTTAACTCCCACTCATGTGCACTCACCGGAGACTGGCTAAAGGTGACTGGCAGAGAGTTCTGGCTTCCCAGAACATGCGCTGTCAAATTTAGGCCCAGGAGAACCGTCTGGTCCCAAACCCACATGGCCTGTCTGCATAGCGGGTAGGATCTAGTCCACCCCTGCTTGTTTAGGTACCAGACAATGGACATGCTGTCTGAGTGTACCATCAGAGGGCTCGGAGGAAAAAGGGGCTGAAAAGCCTGAATGGTGTACAAAACTGCCTGCATCTTGAGCACGTTGATGTGATGATGAGATTACTCCAGGGACCAGGTGCCCTGGGTCTTGTGGGACCTCAAGTGGGCCCTCCACCCTATCCCCGAAGTGTTGGTGGTCAGAGACCGAGAAGGGAACTCCAGACAGACAGGCATTCCCTTGGAAAGATTCTCCAGGGATGTCCACCAGAGAAGATCCCTGATCATTAACCAGGGCCCCATGTTTTCTGCGATTCTGCGGTTGCAGCAGTGACTACAGAAATCAGTGCTGACTGCAGAAATCTGTGCTTGCCACAGAAATCAGGAAAACCAGCCACACAGCCACAGAAATGCTAGCTATGCTATGCAATGACACAAGGTAAGCATACATGCTCATTAGAAGGGGCAGCAAACTGATGCCATCTGCTACAATGCTGAAAAGCTAATGGCCGTATGGCATCTTGACTTGTGCTGACTCTTGCTACATAATTCCATCCAGCCAGTATTGTGGGGTGAGGAGACTGCAGCCAGAGTAGCAGAGCTTGATTAGGTCCACAGAAGTTATGATTTGCTGCTGTGTAGGTGTAGGTGGGGCTAGCTCAGCCATGTTAATTGTTCATTGTGAGACTGCCCATGGTGCACACAGAATCATTGGAATATAAATTTAGAAGGAAGAACTGGAAGGCAAGCAGTAGTCAAGAAGTGAAAAGATTCAGTGGTGTCTGTGGAGGTGGAATCAATTATGGTGTGGTGACAGGTATTGGAGGAGGAGCTGATTGCAGAAACATAGGGCTGGCAGCAGACTGATCAGAGGACTTGGTCCCCACAAATGGACACTGATCATAGTTTTGATTTGTGGGCCGCAGATCTGTACCTGCAAGTGTGAGAGTAATTTCTTGGCATATTTGTACCTTTAGCCTAAGTGGTGGGCATCTTGCTCAATTCTTAAGGTGGGTCCAGTTCCCAGCTGCAGCAGAACTGGGGACCAGGGTATACTAGAACTGGAGCAAGCAGATATGGAAAAAAAATCGTAATGGAGAGTTTGATTGTTGCTATACGTAAGTGAAATGAGGGTCACTGACTGAAGAACACCAGAACCCCCTAAGTTGCGAGGAGAAGAGAACATGCTAACCAAGGTTACTCTAGTTTAATAAGAATGACTTGCTTGCATTTTTTAGTGTGTTCCCCAAAAGAAAAATCAGGAGTCAACAAATCCTACAGACACTGCAAGTTACACTATCCTTCAATGTTATAGGAAGACAATTCCGCCGCCCCCCCCCCAAACACACAGATTTGCACACTGCACTCAACATGTTTGTTGCAAGGCAGTTGGGGTATTCCTAGTTTAAAAAATAATAATCTAAAAGAACATTGATCAAAATCAGAAAAAAAATGGTTTACAAGTTGGGAGTCTCTCTTTATTCAGTATCTGCGAACTGTAGATATAAACCAGAAGAAATCCAAGCAGGTTTTGCCTTCTGTGTAGTTTTAGCTAAGTGTGTATGTTCTCCTCTCTGATTATAACCTAGGAGAACAGCAAAAGCCACCAATGTTTAGAAAAGGAACAGATGAGCCTTCAAATTCGAGGTGGAAGGGAAAATTCATTAAAAAGAGAACACTGATACCCATAGCTGTGCCAGGTTTGGGTTATTGCATTTTAATATTTGTGATGAGAAGACTATACACTGTTAAATGGCTTGCTGTTACACTTTCAGTGTAGCAGAGTGGTTGCACAAAGGTAGTCAGTGTTAACAAAGACTTAATCCCTTTGAAGATATTCTGTTTAGCCATAGTTTATCTGACGCAGAAAGTATGAGGTCCTGCCGCAGAATATAGGTCCTCTTTGCCACAGTAAACACGGGGCCCTGCCATTAACGAGAACCTCCTGGTCCAGATCATCCACCACCTGATCCCACTGAGCCCTGAGGGTCCACTGGAGGATCCTCATGTGCAGTTTGGCTAGCTGGACTGTGGGAATGGCCGCTGTCATAAGCCAAGCATTCTGAGAACAGAACAGGCGGGGACACGTCTCTGGGCAGCCAGGGACCGAACGTAAGAGCTAAGCATCTCTGCTCATTCCAGGGGAAACACAGAAACATATACTTTGATGGCAGATAAGGACCACTTGGCCCACCCAGTCTGCCCATTTCCCTACCTACTGGATAAGCTGTAGATTTTAGTTAACCAACAGCCTACTTCCTGCAACTCCCCACTATAACTGCCTTGTGTCTGTCCCATGCATGTTTGAATTCCCCCACTGTTTCAGACCCAACAACCTCCTAAGGAAGGCTGTTCCATGCATCCACCACTCTCTCCATGAAAAACATTTCCTCACATTACCCCTGAGCCGTCCCCCCTCTATCTTTAAATTGTGCCCCCTTGTTCTTACACATCTCTTTTTCTGAAAGATGCTACCCTCCCAGACTTTGTTGATTCCCTTGAGGTACTTGAATGTTTCCATCATGTCCCCCCTGTCCCTCCCTTCATCAAGAGTATACATATTAAGCTCTATCAGTCTCTCTTCATATGGTTTCTGTTGCAGACCCTGCACCATTTTAGTTGCCCTCCTCTGGACTGCTTCCATCCTGTCTATGTCCTTGCGTAGATGAGGTCTCCACAACTGCACACAGTACTCCAGATGGGGTCTCACCAACTGTCTGTATAGAGGGATAACCACTTCCCTTTTTCTACTTGTGATGCCCCTTCCTATGCATCCCAGTATCCCCTTAGCTCTCCTTACCGACTTTTCACATTGCTTACCCACCTTTAGGTCATCTGATATGACCACCCCCAGGTCCCTTTCCATTTTTGTTGTTGTTAGTACCTCCCCTGCTATTGTGTACTCTTCTCCTGGGTTTTTGTTTCCCAGGTGCATTACTTTGCACTTCTTTGCATTGAATCTAATTTGCCATATGCCTGACCATTCCTCCAACCTTGCCAAGTCCCTTCTCATCTTTTCTACCTCCTCTTGTGTATCAACTCTGTTACAGATCTTTGTGTCATCTGCAAAGAGGCATACCTTTACCTCCAGACCCTCTGCAATGTTACCTATAAAGATGTTAAAGAGGACTGGACCCAGTACTGAGCCCTGAGGTACTCCACTAGTAACCCCCCTTTCTTCAGAATGTGTTCCATTCACTATTACCTTCCGTGTCCTGTTGTGCAGCCAGTTTGCTACCCAGGCTACCACCCTGGGACCCACTCCCAGGCTGGCTAACTTGATTATTAATCTTTTATGCGGGACTGTGTCAAATGCCTTGCTAAAGTCTAGGTAGGCCATATCCACAGCCCCTCCCTGGTCTATTACTTTGGTCACCCAGTCAAAGAAATCAATTAGATTCATCTGACATGACCTTCCTGCTGTAAATCCATGCTGTTTTGGGTCCTGTGCCCCACTGGCCTCTAGGTACTCAACAATTCTTTCCTTCAGAAGTGATTCCATCATTTTCCCTACCACTGAGGTCAAACTTACAGGTCTGTAGTTTCCTCCTTCTGCCTTGCTCCCACTTTTGTGAAGGGGAATCACATCTGCCCTCCTCCAGTCCTCAGGTACCGCCCCATCCTGCCATGAAAGGCTCTGCCCAGAGAGGTATCCAGCACTGCCCCAATGAACATCAAACGCTGAGTGGGGACCAAAGAGGAGTTGGCCACATTGACCATAATGCCTAGCCTGGAGAAAATATCCAGAGTTAGGGTTAATGAGCGGCACAGGTCCTCCTGAGAGGGAACTGCAATCAGCCAGTCATCCAGATACAGAAACACCTGGACTCCCGAGAGTGCGCAGGTGGGCTGCCACCACCACAAAACATTTGGTAAATACACAGGGTGCTGAAGTCAGTCTGAAGGGCAGAGCCCTGAACTGACAATGCTCCCCCTGAAAGCAGAACCGGAGGACCCTGCAGTGGGCAGGATGGATGAGGATGTGAAGGTATGCATCCTGCATATCCAGGGCACAAAGCCATAGATCCTCTTTGAGGAGGGGTAGGAGACTTTGAAGGGAGAGCATCCTGAACCTCTTGTAAGCTACAAACAGATTGCGAGAACTGAGGTCTAAAATCAGCCTCTGATCTCCCGTCTTCTTGGGGACCAAGAAGTGGTGGGAGTAGTAACCTGCCCCTTAAAACTGGAGGGGGGATGACGGGTTCCAGTGCTTCCTTCTGCAGAAGGGATCTGATCTCCTCCCGAACCAATGGAAGATGGACATAGGGGAAAGGAAGAGCTGGGAGGGGTCTGTGTGGGAAAGCCTGAGAAACTTTGAGTGCCCCTGGAGCGATCAGCTGGAGCACCCAAGAGTAGACGTTATCCTCTCCCACTCGATAGGTGGTGGGAAAACTGCCCCCCACCGGCTCCTCTGGAAGGTCCAGACGGAGGGGAGAGGCAAGGAGTCAGGAGGTGGTGGACTGGGAAACTGTTTGAGCTCCTTCAGTCTTACAGAACTTGGCTGGTGGAGCCGGAGGCTGTGGCGGCCTCTTTTGTGATAGGGTGACCAAGATTTGCGCTGGGTCCTAGCTTGGTGATGAAAGGGTCATTTTGACCCTGGGGTTTGTGGTACATGCCCCTCACCGACCTCAGGGCTTGACCCTTGTCCTGAAGCTCGATGATTATGTCTTTTGTATCGCCCCCGAACAGGACAGAGCCTCTGAAGGGCATCCATGATAGTTGTCTGGACCTCCTGTGCTAGGCCAGAGATTCTGAGCCAGGAATGCCTGTGCAAGCCTACAGCGAATGTGGGGGGATGACCTGCTGAATCAGTCACATCATACATGGTCCTGAGCATATGCCGGCAGGCAGAACAGGCCGTTCTGACCAACTGACCAAGCTCCTGTTTAAGAGAGGATTCTGGAAGTGAATACAATTTGGAGGCCAGCTGGGTGAGGGCAGACTTCTGGAAATCCCCCATATGACCAACATAATTGAGTGCATGGAGCCCCAGAGTGGAGGAGGAGAAAATCTTCCTGTCAAACTGGTCCATGACATTGAGTCTTTGTCAGGGGGGCCAGAACTAAAATGCTTCCGGTTAGCTGTCCTGTCAAAGGCTGCACTGATAATGACCGAGTCAGTCTTCAGTTGGGAATTAAGAAACTCCCTGCCCTCGGGGGGCTGATAAAGTCTGTCCGCCTTGTGGGCTACAGTGGCCAGAGAAGTGGGCTGTTTCCAGATGGTGGTAACTAAGTCCTCGTGGGGATCCAACCAGGGTGGGATGAGAGTGGAAGGGGCCTCAAGGACCAGGTGTTAAGCCAAACATTGTCTCTGAACATCCTGGTCAATAGATTTCCAGTTCTGAGCTGCCTGGATCTTCTGTAAAAGGTCCAAAAGTGATGGGTCCTCCAGAGGGGATTTTGGGGAGCCCTTCAGTTTAGGAACCTCTGTTGTGTGTGGATCCTTCTACCAGCCCAGAGGGATACCCATCCTTGGAATCTGAGAAGGAGAGATGCTGGAGGAATCCCTGCTAGGCAGGGGGATATTAATCTGCCTGGAAGTGTCAGCTGGGTGGATATACTCTCTGGGGACCCTACCTCTGGAATCTACTGTGACCAGAATGGGCACAGGCATGGGGGTCCCTGAGGAGGGCCATCCGGGGTCCGGCATCAGACCTGGCATCGGTACCAGCACCAGATGATATCAGGCCAGCTCCAACATCAGCTGGGACCTAGCTTCCACCCACCAGGAAGACAGGACCTGCTTCCTGGCAGGGGCGGAGCAGGATAACCCAGGTACCTGAAAAAGGGATACCCAAAGCCCGATGGTGGAAAACCCGGGCCGGGATAGGTCGGTCGGGTTTGGAGGTGCTGTGTAAGGCACTGCCGGGTACCCTGGCGTCGGAGGCACCACCGGCCCCACCAGAGGCCCTGATGGAGGAGCAGACAGGCCAGACATCAGCTCCCAGGGTGGCAAATGTCTGCCCTGTGGGAGGGACTGTGTCCTCAGCCCCTGACAGCCCAGACGGAGGGCCCAAAGACTGGTCACTGGGCGTCAGAATGCCAGAAGGAGGTGCCGCAGGAGCAGGTGTCAGATCCGGTGTCAGAGGCTCGGGCAATGGAGGATGAAACTCCACCAGGGAGGAACCCCCATTCAATGCCCTCTTCTGAAAGGGGAGAAAGCGGAAGAGCCTCTGATGGCAGGGCCTTAGTAGGACCATGCGGCGAACCACGGATGTCAGGTGTGGCATCAGGACCAAACGGGCGCACGTTAGGCCCAACGTGCGACTTACCAGCCCTGTCTGGGTGGGAACCAATGGAGCCAGAGCCCAACTTATCAGATGCACCATCACTAGGCTGAGGGGGAAGCCTGGTGGGAGTGCTAGCCTCCTTTGCCCCGGAGGCTCCCGTTGGGCCCACATGTGAGTCTGACAGGAGGGCCAATGCATATCCGGACACCACCAAGGCGGGCGTTGGAGATGGATCCCCAGAAAGGCATGCAACAGTAAGAACCATGACCCCAGCTGAGGTCTGCAGTGTTATGGATGCAGAATCCTTGTCCCTGTGCTTCTCCTTTTCATGCTTCTTGTGATGGTGCCCTTCAGGAGAGTCAGACGTCTGCCTGAGCTTAACTCCTTCTCCATGGAGGCCATCTTCTGCTTAAGGGTAGGGGCTTCCACGGCCTGCTGCCTTCTCTTCCTGGTGGCGGAGTTAAATTTCTGGTAGTGCTCACACTTTTCCACATGGAGGTCAGAGTCTAGGCAGAAGAAGCACAGGGTATGCCCGTCCTTGTGCGGGAGTTGGGACCTGCACGAATCGCACTTGTTTTAATGTGACTCGGACAGAGTAGAGGACGACATGCAAAATATGCAAGTAAGCTTGAAAAGTGAAATTATTAGAAAATACTGGAAAAAGGACACTTAGCTGAACTGCTAGAGTGAAGAACGTTCACGAGGCAACTGAACAGTAGCCAACGGCGGGAAAGAACTGGAGGGCAGGCACAGGACTGCCCCTTTTATCTGACATCCGCTGATGTCTGTCACCTGACATCTGGGGGCGGTCCCACCAGGAACTGCTAGCTAGAAGATTTTCCATGGGGTCCTGATGCCTGCCCGGCTAAGTCCTACCTGTTAGTACCTACTGCAAGAGACCACTTGTTCAGAAAATAATTCTGTCCGTATCTAACAACGGTGATGTAGTCAACAGAACTGCTCCCAAATCCACCCTATCCAGACTGGACAGTCCTTTCTACTCCTTTTGTCATTTCACTCTGGACTGTCCACTCCACACTCTTTAAAACTCACTCATTTCCCTCCCTTCAAGCCAGATGCCTGATCCACTGGTCCTCTTTTATTGCCAAATTCTCACTTGGCTCTCTCTCATCCTAGCTCTCCCCGGCCCCAGCTCTTATGCCCTTCACAGCTCCCACCTCCATTCCCTTGCTTTCCCCCAGGACCTCCTCCACTGGCCAGGCTGCTTTCTCATTCAGACTCCTCACTCCCAAATCTCTGGAACTCCCTCCAACCACCTGTTCTGCCTCCTCCCTACTGATTAACTCCACATTCCCCACCTGTAACTGCACCTGACTGCCTCTATTTGTATTCACTGCCTCCCTCCATAGCTTTCCTACCCTGCTCCTCTTCCCCCTTTTGCCTGTTATTTCTTCTCTGTGCCCTTCTCTACTTCTACCTTTTTGCAATGCAGACCAAGAAACCAGTGACAAGTTGGCTGTGCATGCAGTCGTTTTTGGCCCTTGTAGGTTTTCCATCCCAGAGGGACAAGAGTAGGCCTGTTCTTCTCTACAATAGTTCCCTTCCTCCTTTTTCTCTTACACCCATTTTCCTATTACTTTCCACACAAGTTCTCTACTCCCCCCCTTTCTGATAAAGACTTCAACCCTTCTTCAATGAGGGCCGGGAAACCTGACGTGGGCTGGGTGTGCATCCAGCCATGTCTAGCCCTTGTATGGTCTGCATCCCAGAAAGATGCTGGTTTGCTTCTCCATCTCAACTTTACTCCCTCTCCTCCTTTTTTCTCCTTTCCTATTATCTTCCACACTACTGTCCCTCCATCTGTACCCTATCCCCTTTCCTCAGTTCCTATTACCTCCCACACTACTGTTCCCTCATCTGAACCCTCTCCCCTTTATAATTATTGATTCCTCTGTTACCAAGTGTCATTCCACCCATATCCTGTCTAGTGATTCAATTTTATTTCCTCTACATTTGTGTAGTGCACATAACCCCCTACTGTACATACTGTAGCTGTATTCACTATTATTTAATCGCTGTATAAAGTTTTATTTAGTGACTCTATTCTGTTGTAAAAATCAACTGTACTTACCCTTGTTCCCTTCTCCTGGATGCATCTGGAAATGAGCTAATTCAGCTCAGTATGCCTTTCCTGGTGAAACTTTTCAAATAAATACACTGCACTGGAAAGCATGTTAAAAATAAGGATTTTCTGCTTAAGCCAATGTCCATACCGGAAAACTACATGATAACAAACCACTTAAGAGGGATGGAAAAAGAAAGGTATTTTTCATCCTCCATTTTCCTGTGACACTTCCATGGTGACCCTCTCAGACCACCCTCCCCAAGCCCTGCCACTCGGCTCCCCCGGGACTTATCTTCTGCCATGGCCCAGGACTGGTGGCATGTGCCCAGCCACTAGTGCAAAGCTTACCAGGGATTGATCATCACTCTGTCACTGGCGAGGGGGTTTCCTCCAGGTTTCTCCCCAGGTCCCTGGCCAACATGGTCACATGAGTGGAAGTGCACCGGAACCTGATAATGGCCCTGCTCCACCCACCCAGCAAAATGCCAGCCCTCAAACACTTCCACAAAGCCTCCGCTCAGTGGCAGCTAAGGGCCAGTAAGGCTTACTTCCCCAATCCAGGAGAAGAGAGATGTCTGGCAGCTATTCGGTCCTTCCCCCTGGCCAACCCCCCACGACCCAAGCTCATCCCTGAACACGAGTCACCAGCATAGATAAGACGTGTGGCTCCTGTGCACCACTAAGCTGGTTAAGGAAAGATTCTTAAATTGGAAGCTATCATAGACCATAAAACTGCAAAGATTTACCCATTTTAGGAATTCAGAGACGTTGATGCAGTATGTAGGTGAGACTGTTGGTTCTACTGGCAATTAAGGAAAGCTACATGCTTACTAATAGAACAAAACCCAAGTGTATTACTTCAGACTGAATGGGAAAAGCTGCTTCAAATATCAGAAGGGAAAGGAGCTAAACCTGGAAAAGGAATATAACAAACTGATAAGATTGTTAGAGGAAAATTAACTTGCGTTAAATAGAAAAAAAAAACAATGGAATGCTTTTCTGTACTAACAGTAAATTGAAAAAGTTGTCAGAACCTTTTGTAATAACTGCCAAAGATGGCACAAATGGAGAAACTGTTTTTAATTTTAAGTATTTGGGTGTGACCTTGGATAATGACTTGAATTTCCATACACATATTGATATTATAACCAAATACACAACAAAATAGGAGCTCTATATACAGTTAGGGATTACTTAACTGATGAAACAAGGCAAACAATTTATTACACTTTGGTAACTGGGTGAGCCCGAGACAGAGGTCCCTTTTTCAAGGGTGACCTGGAAAAAGCTTTGACAGTTTTCATACCAATACTTGATTATGGGAGTTTGATTTGGGGGTGGTGTAACAAAGAAACAGGGAACAAAGATACTACCTATGGTATATAATATCATATGTAGATTTACCTTAAGGACCAGCTTTAGGTAGCATCATTGTAACCTATACAGTAAGTTGGAATGGCTGCCAGTAGAATACAGGGATATTTTACAACAATCCTGTTTTGTCTTTAATACACTCCATTGTTCAAAATACAATCCAATGACAAACTGAACAAAAAATTAGCCCCAGAATCCTTAGGTTTCAAAATGCGGTATATTTGGTAATACCACATTGTAAAACTGCAAAAACACAAGTCATTCAAACAGAGTGCAATGAAAACATGGAACAGATTAGCTAAAGAATTACGTTCTCTTCAAAGTATAAACCAGTTCATATCATCTGTAAGAAAGATTTTGTACATTAGTCCTTTCTTACTCTATGCTAACATACTGAACTAACCTACATACTTGATATGTGTGTAATTTCTGTATTTGTTCTTATTGCTATAATGCACTTCTATTTGTTTCTGTTACATAACTACAGCATGTGTGTGTGTGTGTGTGTGTATATATATATATATATATATATATATATATATATATATATATATATATATATATATATATATATAATGTTTGTAATATCGTCAGTCTGTACCCACCCAGCTCAAGCCTGTAAAAGGGCCATGTGGACTAGTGCCTTTTTTTAACCCAGTTGACACAATAAAAAAAAAAAACATTTAAATAAAAGGAGGGTCAAGCAAAATGTATACCTTTCTGCTAAGTGGTGAATCTGATGCTACTCTTTCCTCCAGAATATCCCAGGAGAAGGAACTGCATTATGCAATATTGGATGAAATATGGGAAGGTCTATGGATCACAGCATTCAGGGTTAGCAGGGAGGTAAGAGGGAAGGAAATTCAATAATATAAAATTATATATAACATTTGTTATACCCCAACAAGGTATCAAAAATGAAAACTGGAAAAGAAGGTAATTGCTGGAGATGTGATCAGGAGAAAGCTAATCTCTCCCACATCCTATGATACTGTCTAAATATTTCTAGTATATGGAAGGAAGTAATTTCCTATTCCAGTAATTTGCTTAACATGCATATTCCTCCAGACCATCTCTTCTGGGTCCTAGGAGACATGTTCAGTAACTCACATGTTCCCAGACACTCTCAGTTGTGGATATTAGCTGCATCCTTATGCTTGAAAAGACTTATTCTGTCCAAATCAATCAATATCTTTATTTATCCAGGCGGGCACCATTGAGCAAGCTCATTTACAAGGTGAACCTGCGATCCTATAGTAATAATACAGAAAGACAAGTTACAATAGTACAAACAGTAAAAATAGCTGCTATTATAGTAAAAATGCACATTTACAGATAATATACATTGAACATAGAACTACAAGGAGTCATGGATAATGAACTTGTGCTGGATCCAAGCCCCCAAACTGTGCATTTTGTAGTGGGAAATGTTAGGGAGAGGGTAGTTATACCAGACAGAACATATCAAGCGCATAATGTAGGGAGAGGTGAGGAATAGGGACGCAAGTGAAGAAGACCCAATTGTTAGAGCAGAGTGAGGGATTGGGAGGGTGGAGGACAGTACGAAAGGTGACAAAGCGATTTTTTCCCCAAAACGCTGTGAGATATGGAGGAGAAAAGCTGCCGTTGTACTAAGTGCAAGAGGAGGGATATAGTAGTAGGGGCATAACTGGGAGGGTCCTGGAGGTTGGGGCAGAGGGAGGTATTTGATGGATGAGGGACCAAATATTTTTTTGGGCGAAAGACGATAATTATCCCCAAGTGCGGTAGCATGTGCTAGAATCAGGCTGCAGCTGTTCAGAGCGTCAAAGAATAAGATATGGGAGTTCGGTAATAAATCCTGTGGATCTGTTGGCGGGCGAATGAAATTCCAAGGAAGTTCCTTCCCCATCGAAGTGGTTACAAAATACAGGTACACTGGCAAACAATGATAAACTAAGCCATACAGCAATGGATAACATTCACCAAATTTGGTTCACATTTCTGAAAAAGGCAATAACACAAGGCATTAAGATAAACTTAAATGTTGGATAGTAAGCCATCTATAAGGGGCACAAGTTTATGAAAATGATTTTTTTTTCTTTTTTTATGCGTTGCCATATCTGGTATACAAATATATAGACAAAGGTCCTAAAAACTTGATATAAGGACATAGATAAATGAATAACAATTGTGATTATCACTATTAATACTGGTAATTATGAACTCATATGTGCATTAATATACAGTATAGATGTAAATACTGTTCTGTCTGCTTTGCTTATTGTATTTTTTCTCTCCCTTTTATCTATATTGCTTTTAATTCTAGCTTTCTGCACACATAAGACTTAGTGCTCATTTCGATGTTTATGCTATGGTAATGTTTTTATATATTAAAAAAGTTTCATGTTTGTTGATTTACAATTAAAAAGTTATCAAGTAAAGAAAATCTGTAGATCACAGCCGCACAATACAGGGAATTAAGGCAAATCAATTAGGTAATTAGGGTTAGTCTGTAAATCACGGATGCACAATACAGAGGATAAGGGTCCTTCAATGAGATAATCTGGGTTGGTCTATATATAACAGCTGTGCAACACACAAAAGCCATTTTTTTTAATTTAAAAGAAGCCATTGGGGTTAACCTGCTTATTAGAGCTGTATAATACAGGGAAACTAGAGGAGCGGTCAAGGATATGGCAGCTGGGTATCAATGCAAATAGTGCAACATAATGGACTTAGGGCACAGGAAGCCAGGGAAAGAGTACAACATGTGTGGAGTGATGACTACCAAGCAGGAAAAAGACCAGTGGAGGGAGGTAATCATATCAGATGACCTAAAGGTGGTCAGGCAGTGTGAGAAGGCAGTCAAGAGGGCTAGTGGGGTGCACAGAGAAGGGTATTTCCAGCAGAAAGACAGAAGTAGTGTTGCCTCTGTATAGATCCCTGGTAAGGTCCCACCTAGAGTACTGTATTCATGTCTGGAGACCACATCTCTGGAACAACACAGACAGAGGGGCGGCAATCCAGAGAAGGGCAACCAAAATGGTGCAGGGTCTGCATCAAAAGCCCTCTGAGTAGATACTAAAATACCTCTAAATATAGACCTTGGAACAGAGGAGGGAGAGATCTTGAAATATATTACAGGGGTATTAAGGCACAGGAGGACAGAATTTTCAGAAGAAAAGGTGCTCAAGAACAAAGGGACATGCTATACAGCCGGGGGGAAGGGGGAATTCAAGAGAGATATGAGAAAGTACTTCTTGACAGAAAAAGTGGATTCTTGGAACAGCCTTTCAGCAGAGGTGTCAGGGCTGAAAACAGTGGTGGGGTTCAACAATGCATGGGATAAGCACAAGGTAATCATGAAGGAAAGGGAGGGGGAGTCAAAGAGCTGTAGATCAGGTATGATGTACAGTAATAGTGTCGGTAGAAAGGAATGGGCAGACTGGATGGGGCAAGCAGTCTTTATCCGCTGTCAAATTCTAGGTGTCTGTGGAAGCAGGGCCTTTCAGTAAGGTCACAGGAAGCAATCTGCACAGCACAGTTGCATAATACAGGGAATTAGGGTGCTCAGATAAAGTGACTGGGGTTATTCCGTCTATCACAGCTGCATAAACAGGGGACTCAGGACCTGCAGTGGATCACTGGAACTAGTCTGTATATCCTATCCGTATAATCACAATAAATGGACAGACTGAGATAAGTTACCTTAGATGGCTGGCTACAGGTGCAGGTATGAAACAAGTCTCAGTTT
Source organism: Neoceratodus forsteri (assembly GCA_016271365.2). Taxonomy (NCBI): domain Eukaryota; kingdom Metazoa; phylum Chordata; order Ceratodontiformes; family Ceratodontidae; genus Neoceratodus; species Neoceratodus forsteri. Next base: position 15,044,062 of record CM028131.1, read on the forward strand.
AAAACCCCTCTTTTGACAGTAAAGGGCTCAGTTACAGGTGAATTGCTAATACACAACTCTGAAAGGGGCTTCGGTTACAGAAAACTGAAGCCAGTGCAATTAAGAGAGGAATAACCTGAATTTTAGAAACAAGCATTTGTGTTTAAGATACAGACAGTTGACTTCTGCACATTTAATAAAGGAAAAAGACTGTGAACTGAAATCTGCAGAGCCATCAGGAGAGACCATCTTGCACCCTGTAAAGGCCAACTTCAAACTAGGGTGCTCCGCCAGCATCAAGTTGGACCCCCCATGAAATCCACTGTTCAAAATGTTGCAACATCTCTGGAATGAGCTCCTCTCAGGCAGGCATTTACTTTTTTTTTTCTTTGAAGCCAGGAACATATGCGGAGCAAAGCTCATTTTCATCTGCCACCTAGGGAAGGATCTCTGCCACCTAGGGAAGGAGCTGTGCCAGCTAGGGAAGGAGCTGTGCCACCTAGGGAGGGAGCTGTGCCAGCTAGGGAGGGAGCTGCAAGTAAAGGGAAAAGGAAAGATTATGAAATAATTTGGAATGTAAGCAGTAAAAAGCATCTGTCACTGCCAAACATGATCTCTTGCTTATTGTTACACATTAGAACAACAGTATTGTGAGTCTATGGGCAGACATTTCTTACCCCCGAAGTCAGTGTCTTGCTGACACTGGGTTCTAACAGGCTAAGGGGTTTAGACACCCTCAACAGAGCCTGCCTTACGTACTGCACTGACAGAAGTGCTACGTGGCCATTAACATACAACTGACTTAGGGGCCCATTACTGCACTTTGACTGGAGAGTGCTGTCGAAATAAATATGGGTCTGTGTCAGTGCAGCGCATAGTAACTGTGGTACAGTGACACAGCTGCAGACGGAGTACGGACCATAGTTAGTGCACTCAGACTGGAGAGTGCTGTCCAAATATGGGGCCATGTTGGTGCAGCGCACAGTGCCTATGTGTTACAGAGACACAGCTGCAGACTAAGTATGGCCCACAAGAACAGAGAGATTCTGTGGCCCAAAATGGGTCAGCACCAGGGCTCCTGTAGTGGGTCATATTCAGCCCTAATAAGTTAAATAGCCCACTCAGCATGCAAAGTGCAACAGACCCTGAAGCATACTCTTTCAAGTTGATACACTATGGTGTAAGCTTGGTGGTTGGTTTGTGAATGTCCTGAGCCCTGTAACAATTAAAGTTTAAAGTCTATTGTGTGCTTAGCTTGTTTTTTGCTTTCTAAGTGTGCAGGGGCTTCAAGCTGAAGCACCTTGGGGAGTCAGACTGTGCACTCTTTTGCTGTCTGTTTGCTTCAGGTCACTTGCACAGCAAGTCTTCTTGCTGCGGACAGAGGTAGCAGTTGAAGTTTGAAGATGTGGTGAGGTTCTGGAAAGCTAACTTTGTCATAAGTTTCTGTAAGTTGTTATTGTTTGTAAATTGTGTTTTAAAACTGGCCTAACTCTTTAAGAACTCTCCTCCCACCCTTTGCATTAGCCTTTCTTAAGTATGGAACAGCCACTGGGGGTTAAGCTTAAAGACTGGAAGGGAGGAGTTTAGGGAGTTGCAAACTTCCCCTGTGAGCAGACTCTTAAGGCTAATAGTCAGGTGGGGAAAAAGTTCAGCCACTCAAGCATTGCAAGTTTAAAAGTCTGCATGCTGTACTGGGGGGATCACCTTGGTATAGGTACTGGTAGCTCGAGAAACTGTAGAGCCACTGAGTTGGTAATTTGGCATAGAAATGATTACTGAGATGATGGGGAAGGGACCACATATCACTAGGGCAGGTATCTTTGGGTGGGTGGTTGGGTGCACAGGGTGTGGTGTGCGGCCATGATACTGGACTGGGCTTGGAAGTTTGGGGGATGCCCACTGTGCTACCAGCTGGCAAAGCTTAAGGAGGAGGTAGAGGGGATCAAAAGGCAGCTGGGGGTGCTGGGGGGGAGGATTGGAGAGGTAGGAGTCACACGGTCACCTACATGGAAGCAGTAGGTGCTGGGGCCTCCCAAGTTGGGGGAGGAGTGAAGAGAGATGCTCACACTAGGGGAGGAGGGAAGGGGTACACAGGGAACTCTAGGGGACCCTGGCAGGTGGGGCCCAAATGGCAGAAATTTCCACAGCAGTAGGCAAGAGACAGGGGGTGTCCAAAGGAAACCAAGAGGAGTGGTAGGGTCGGGGGGGCACTGGGGAATGGGCCAAAGCTCACAAATCATTTTAACCCTCTACGCCCATTGGTAGAAGAGGGGAGCGTGGAGGAGGAGGATGCTTCTGGTGAAGCTGGGGCAGGGACAGATAGAAAGGGGGAAGGGACAAGAGGCAAATGTGCAATAGAGGGGGTCCCAGACAGGATGGGGGAAGAAGGGTAGGGGAGGAGAAGAAAAGGAGGATCAGGAGAACAAGGAGGCTGATGGTATGGAACAGGGGAGCATGACAGACAGGAAGGTGCAGGATGTAAATGGGATGATAGCGAGCAGAAAGCCAAGTAGGGAAATGGATAGGATGGATGGATTAGTAAGGAGTGGCGAAAGAGATACAGAGAAGGATACTTTGGTGGGGGGGGATAAAGAAGGCCAGGACACGGGTAAAGGAGGTGACCAGGGAAAATAGTGAAGGGGCTACCTTTGACACCCAGATTGTGGGAGGTGCCAGGAGCCAGTTGGGGGGAGAACCCGAACAAAGGGATGAGGAGGGGCATAGAAGGAGGGGAAACCCGATGGGTGAACAGGGAAGCAAGGGGGAGATTAGAGTACTGCTATTGGAGGACTCCATGATCACAGACATCCAGTGGGAGGGGCAGGGGGACGTTAAAACCTGTCTGATCAGAGCCAAATGCCACCCAGCCCTAATGGTACACAAGGCCAAGCATGAGTTGTATTCACTGGCAAGGGAATGCAGGGGGGACCCCGGACATTCTAGCACACTTGGGGACAAATGACATAAATGAGTATAGTGAGCTAGAAATTCAGGCAAGGTTCCGGGAGTTGGCCAGGGTATGTCCTTCCATAGGCTGTAAGAAAAAATTACTCACCTTAGTAATGTTGTTTCTTCTAATGGAATCTTGCTATATTATGACAATTACAGTTTGTCCCACCATTAGAACTGCTCCGGAGGTGAAAGGGTTAACTACCATTCTAAGAATGGAGTTTAGAGCACGAGCTCGGTTAGAGAAGCTCTGTCTGGATAATTTCAAACTGAAACTGTCGGATCTTTACGAGCAAAAACTCACTAAGGTTCTGTGTGGAAGCTGTAACCTACAGCCAACTGGCTACCTAAATATTAACACATATTCCTGGTCCCAACACAAAGACTCAAGTCAGGGAACCAGAAAATAATAAAATAATAAAATAAAGTAGAATAAAACACCACACCCCCAAAACCCCAAAAGGGGTGAAAAACATATAATCGGCATAACCGGTGCCCATACTGGACTGCCCACCCCATACCCAAGTAGAAGTTCTGAGAGGGGCAGGCTGGGGGGGAGGTCATAATATAGCAAGACTCCATTAGAAGAAACAACATTACTAAGGTGAGTAATTTTTTTCTTCAAACAACATGAAGTCTTGCTATATTATGACAATTGCAGAATACACAGCAGTACCTCCATGGAGGAGGGACAGAACCTACTTAGGGAATAGGCTCTGAAGCACAGCTGTGCCAAATCTAGCATCCCTCCTGGCCTGGATATCCAAGGACTCATGCTTGGTGAAAGTGTGTACCATTTTCCAGGTAGCTGCTTGACATATCTCTAAAATAGGGATGTCTCTGGCAGCAGCTATAGACGCAGCTGTATCTCTGGTAGAGTGAGCCCTCAGGCCTGAAGGGGGAACCTTTCCCAGTTTTTAATAACAAAATTGGATACAAGAGACAATCCACCTGGCAATGGATCTCTTAGTGGCAGGTTTACCTTTTCCAACCTCACCAAAAGTGAGAAAAAGTTGGAGGGATTCGAACCTATGACCCTTGGTACGCTTTATATAGTAACTAAGGGCCCTCTTAACATCTAAACTGTGCAACCTCCTCTCACCAGAGGAGGAATGGTCAGTGAAGAACACTGGAAGGGAGATAGATTGGTTAAGATGGAAGTCTGAAACCACCTTAGGCAAAAACTTCCTGTTAGTCCTAAGGACTACTTTATCCCTGTGAAAGGAAATAAAGTCAGTCTCCACTGACAAGGCTTGTAACTCACTTATGCGCCTGGCAGAAGTGATGGCTACTAGAAAACAGTTTTCCAAGTCAAATACTTGAGCTCTGCAGAAGACAGAGGTTCAAAGGGGGTTGCATCAACTGAGCAATGCAAACATTAAGATCCAGGCAGGGGCGGGTCCCTGAAAGGTGGATTAGTATGAAGTAATCCCTTGAAAACTTGGAAAAACAGGGTGAGTGGAAGAGAAGAGGGCTTTCCTGCTGAAATAAAAGCAGAGACAGCTGCCAAATGAACTTTCAGGGTAGCTGGTCTCAGGCCCAAAGAATTAAGATGGACCATATAGTCCAGAACAATGGGCAAATCAGCAGATTCGGGAAATATGCTTCCCGAGCACCAGATGGAAAACCTTTTCCATTTAGAATTATAAGTGGCCCTAGTGGAAGGCTTCCTGGAAGCCTTCAGGATGTCGAGAACACCTTGAGAAAGGTGTAGGTCAGCAGACTCTAACTCCTCAAGAGCCAGGCCTTGAGGTTGAGGGATTTGAGATTCGGATACCAAACCCTCCCCTGGGCACAAGATAACAGATTGTGTCTCCTGGGGAGGCACAGGGGAAGATGGACTGTTAAGGACAGAAGGAGTGGGTACCAGGGCTGCCTGGCCCAATCTGGAGCAATCAGAATCATCCTGCAAGGCTGGGATCTGATTTTGACTAGCACATTGAATAGGAGAGGGAAGGGAGGAAAGGCATATAGAAACTTCCCTTCCCAATCTAGGAGAAAGGCATTCAGAGGGACTGAGCCCATCACTGGGGGCCTGCAACAAAACAGTGGAAGTTGGTGATTGTCTGGGTCTGCGAAAAGATCTATCTGAGGGGTGCCCCATCTGGCAAAAACTATCCCCAGTACTTGGGGATCCAGTGACCATTCGTGATGGCCCTTGGAAATCCTGCTGAGAGCATCTTCCAGGACATTGTCCTTTCCTGGGAGGTGAACTGCTATGAGAGAAGTGTTCAGGGAATAAGCCAGAGACCATAACTTCATTGCTTTGGTGCACAAGGCCGAAGACTGAGTGCCCCCTTGTTTGTTGATGTACCACATTGTGATGGTGTTGTCTGTTCTGACTTGTACCACTTTGTTCTGAACAGATGCATAAAACACTTGAAGTGCTAGAAAGACAGCTCTGAGTTCCAGCAAATTGATGTGGAGCAGAGATTCCTGAGGGGACCACACTCCCTGAGTGGAGAGGTCGCCCATGTGAGCTCCCCATCCCAGAAGGGATGCATCCGTAGTGAGGGTCAAGGAATGCGACAGAGGGATGAAGGGACCCCAGTCTTAAATTGCTCTGATCCTGCCACCACTGAAGGGCCTGGATCAGGGTTCGAGTCACTGGGACCAACTTGAAAGGATCTTTCTCTGAGACCAAAAGGCTCTCACGTGAAACTGAATGTCCCTCATCTGAAATCTTGCTCCTTGCACTACAGCTGTGGAAGCAGCCATGTGCCCTAGGAGCTGTAAGAAGTGCCTTGCTGGACGAGAGACCTGCAGAGTGAAGGAGGAGGCCAGGGCCACCAGGTTCCTTCACTCTCTAAGGGTAGAAGGCTCTGGCCTGCTTTGTGTCCATCCTGCACCTATGAAGGTGAGTACCTGAACAGGTTCCAGAACTGACTTTGGAAGATTGAGCAAGAAGCCCAAAGAGGTGAGCAGCTGCTGGGTAACTTGCAGGTGTGATTTGACCTGTTCTGGAGACTGGCCTACAATGAGCCAGTCGTCTAGATAGGGAAAAACAGCAATCCTTTGCCTTCTTAAATGAGCAACTGCTACTGCCAGACATTTTGTGAATACCCTTCGGGCAGAGGAGAGGCCAAAGGGCATTGCTCTGAACTGGTAGTGACCTGACGGCAGTTCGAATCTGAGGTACTTTCGGTGGGAGCTTCTGATTAGAACATGGAAATAGGCATCCTTGAGGTCCAGGGAAGCTAGCCAGTCCCCTGGCCTTAGAGAAGGTAAAATCATTGCCAGAGTCACCATTTTGAACTTTGGTTTCAAAAGGTGCTTGTTCAGATATCTTAGGTCTAAAATGGGCCACCATTCTCCTGTCTTTTTTGGGGTAAGGAAATATCTGGAGTACAGACCCTTGCCCTGGTGTAGGGGGGAACCCTTCTACAGCTCTGAGAGCTAGGAGGGTTGAGACTTCTGTTTCTAAGGTAAAAGTCTCTAGAGGGTTTGCAGGTGGAAAAAATCTGGCTCTCATCTTTGGAAATGTTTTGAAGCTGAGAACCAGACCCTGGCTTACTACTTCCAGGACCCATTTGTCTGATGTTAGAGACTCCCAGTCCTGGGCGAAGTAAGCCAGCCTGCCCCCTACAGGTAGTGGAGAACCGGCCCTGGGCACCCCATCAGGGTGCCTGTTTGGCAGGGGCTTTAGTCTGAGGGGTGGGAGCAGACCTACTTGCACCCCGTCTGCCTCTGCCTCTGAAGAACCCCCTCTGAGCATAAGCAGAAGAAGCCTGGGTTTGGTAAAAAGGCCTGTGAAAGGGCCTACCTCTACCCCTGGGGGTCTGCTTCTGAGGAGTGGCTTGCCGCCCTTGGCTTGTGCACTCCTATAAGTTGTTCTGTATTCATCCATTTTCTTCATGTGATTCTCTGTTTGCTCCCCAAACAGAGAATTCCCCCACCACAGGAAAATCCATAGCCTTAGACTGGGTATCCTAGACAAGTTAGTACACCTTGAGCCAAGCTAACCTACGAAAGGCCACAGATGTAGCCACTGACTCTAGAGGATACATCATTAGAATCCACAGCAGCATGGAATTGCACCTTGAAGCCTCAATACATCAGAAGCCACCTGCTCCAGCTCCTTGGCAAGCTGGCCAGGGGCCTGTTTAGCCAAAGCCATGACAGTGTTCCATCTAGATTTTTGGTATCTTGCCACATAAGCCATGTAATTTGCTTGTCTGAGTCCCAAGGACGCTGCCATGTATTGTTTTTTAGCCATGGCATCAATCTTCCTGGAGTCCTTGTCAGGAGGATGTGAAGCCAGGGGAATGTTAGCTTTATCACAGGCTGCAGCCTGAACTACCCCAACATGACTGCATTGCTGTGAAAGAAAGTCTGTATCAGGACCTGACAAAGTGTACCTCCTGTCCATTTTTTTGTCAACAGGAGGCACAGAATTAGGGGCTTTTAGAATTGTTATTGTTTGCTTCCTAAAAGACTTATGTAAGGGGATAGATAATCTCCTAGACTCTGGGATATCCATCATTTCCACAAAATCAGTTTCCTCTTGCTCATCCACAGCTTCCTCTAATGGGAGCTGGAGGGTTTCAGCAACCTTTTTATAAAACAAAAAATGAGAAGGGGACTCAGAAAGCATAGGGGGAGATTCTAAAGGTCTGTCTGGGGAGATGTCCGGTTCAATGGGCACATCCAGACTCTCAAAGTCACATTCACACTGTTCATAATCCTCCTCCCCCTCCTCTGGTTCATAAAAATCTCCAATATCATATTCCAATATTCTTGAACCGGTGGAACCGACCTCCTACCAGACAGTGGCGGTTCGGATGGAACCGAAGAAAGTGACTGTACAATTTGTATAGCTTTTGCTATTTCTGCAGCAGTTGGAGAAGGAATTTTGGACTCCATACCTGCTGACTTTTTAGTTTTCTTTACTGGAACTGGCCCCTCAGAGCCAGCTTTATGTTTGCCTGAGGAAGTCTCGCCCCGGTCAGAGGGCATTCCCTCCGGTTCGGTTGGCACCGAACCGGGCTGGCCATCCGGGTCAGAGGACTTTTTGGCCTCTCGTTCCCTGAGCCTGCCCACTCTCTTATCCAGGGTGGCTGCAGGGAAATTCTTACAAATCTGGCAGTCTGAATTGAGGTGGTCAAACCCCAGACAATAAACACATAGTGTGTGGGTCAGCCTTGGCAAAGGCTTCCCCACAGACACTACAGTGTTGAAACCAGTGGGCCCAGTTTTCTTTTGGGTTCTCAGACATGATGCCAGCCTCACCAACAAACTTGCTCTTTAACGGCAGTGCCAGGCAAGACACCCTTATCGGTTCCCAACCGTGTCATCGGTCGTGGAAAAACCGTAATGAAACTGCTTTTTTAGAACTGATAAGAACCGGGAACCGCACTCTAAAAGCTTTAAAATGCTTAAACTTTAAAGTTTTAACCAACCTGATCGGTTCGAACCGAACCGATAACATTTACAAGTTCCACACAGAAATAAAAACCTGTCTATTACTTACAATACCACAGACAGAGCTTGAACCGATCGGTTTGCGGTTTAAAATAATAATACTCGCAGTTGAATTTAACTGAGAAAATACTGTTTAAACCGAGAAATGAACCGAGCAGTAGGAGAAATCTCTGGAGTGACTGTTCAGTGAGGCGGAGTAAAGAATCTGACAGTTTCAGTTTGAAATTATCCAGACAGAGCTTCTCTAACCGAGCTCGCGCTCTAAACTCCATTCTTGGAATGGTAGTTAACCCTTTCACCTCCGGAGCAGTTCTAATGGTGGGACAAACTGCAATTGTCATAATATAGCAAGACTTCATGTTGTCTGAAGATCTCCTTTTCAGAAATTCTGCCGGTGCCAAGGGCCAGTGGGGAAAACAAGATGGAGATTAGAGAGATAAATCAGTGGCTTGGGGAGTGGTGCGGGGAATTGGGGTAAGTCCTGGTGGGGGACTGTGGGGTGACCAGGGAAGATAAGGGGCTGTACGCTAGGGACAGGCCCCACCTTCATTTGGAAGGGAAGGAAATCCTAAAGCTCAAACTAGCTGGGTTCATCAACGAAAAGTGGGGTTTAAACTTGGGAAGGGGGATCAAAAAAGGGGCAATGCCAGCAGGTACGATAAATGAGGGACATGGGCTCCACTCCTCTAGGGGGTCAGGGAGATGTGAAAATGGGTCACCAGGTAGGGTGCAGGAGCTGAGAAATGGGAGCTCGAGGAGGGAAAAGGGGTGGAGCATGGTCCTGATAAATGCCAGGAGCTTAGGAAATAAAATGCCTGAGTTCCAGGCGCTGCTAGTTGAGGGGGAGGTAGATGTGGCAGCAGTCACTGAGACCTGGGCCACTCAAGGGCACGAGTGGGACCTAAATCTGGAGGGCTATACTATGTTTAGAAAAGACAGGAGAGAGGGAAGGGGGGTGGTGTAGCACTGTTAGTCAGAAATGGCATGGGCATTGGAGGAGTAGAGGAAGGCAGAAGGGAACGTGGAGGCTATTTGGGTCACCTTGCTAACGCGGGGGGGGTTAAAGAGTAAAGGTCGGAGTGGTGTACAGACCACCATCACTGGCAGAGATAATGGAAGAAAGTTTGGTGGCAAATCTCGAGGGACACTGTGGATTGGGAAAGGGGAAGGGTAGTTATAGTGGGGGACCTCAACATGCCAGGAACAGACTGGGGGACTATGACGTCATCAGTGGCCAAAAAGCAGACACTGTTGGATGTCTTCCAGGATGCACTTCTGACACAACAGGTGGGTGAGCCAACTAGGGAGGCCCAAACACTGGACGTGGTCCTGGCGGACAGTGATCAGATTAGGGGCCTAGAGGTGAGGGACCCTTTGGCGGGTAGTGATCACACCCACCACAGTTTGGTTCTTCCTGGACCTGGGGGGGGGAGCCGAACAAGGATGGTAGTAACCAACTTTAGGGGTGCAGACTTCAGGGAGATGGGAAGGATCCTTAAAAATCATTTGGACAGGATAAGGCCGGATATGGATGCTGACAGCAGGTGGGAGATCATTAGGAGAGGAATACAGGAGGTTACTAGATCTGCACAAGGGAAAGGCATAAGTTTGGTAAGGCCAGAAAACCCTGCTGGTGGACCCAGGAGGTACAGGAGGTGGTGATGGAAAAGAAGGCTGCCTAAAGGGATTTCAAGTGCTCAAGGAGTGAAAGGGAGGAGGAATATGAGCTGACAGCCAAGATAGTCACCAGGGTGGTGAGAGGAGCTAAGGCAAAAAAAGAGCAGTCCTTGGCCAGTGGGATCCGGAGGGGGGACAAGGGGTTCTTTAGATACATAGGGATAAAAAGGAAAGTAAGGGGGAAGATCAGCAAGATAAGGGTAGGACATGGTTGGGCACAGGAGGCGGGGGAACAGGCAGAAGTCCTAAATGAGTACTTTGCCTCAGTGTTTACCAGGGGGGATGGAGGAGCTTTGTTTTGTGAGGGAAGCGGGGGCAAACCGGAGGAAGGGATGGGACCGGTAGAGACCAGGGGCCCTGACCGGTCTGGGGAAAGGGAGTGGCCACCACAAACAAGTGGGGAGCCAGCAGTGCAGGGTGAAAACTGGGAAGACGTGGAGGCTGAAATCCCGGTAGAGAGCAAAGGAATCCCTCAGGTCCCTTCAGATGGAGAAAGCACCTGGGCCAGATAAGATACATCCCAGGGTGCTGAGGGAGCTGGTTGATGTCCTGGCAGTCCCCCTAGTGGATCTTTTCAACATCTCTCTGAGGACTGGGTGGGTGCCCCAAGACTGGAGGGTGGCCCATGTTGTGCCGATCCACAAGGGGGGATCAAGAGAGGAGGCAGGAAATTACAGGCCCGTTAGCCTGACATCGGTTGTCGGCAAGGTGATGGAGGGTATTGTCAAGGAAAGGCTAGGGGGGTCACTGGAGTAAACTGGGTACTTGGACGATAGGCAACATGGCTTTGTCATGGGAAGATCCTGCCAGACAAACCTTGCTGAGTTTTATGACTGGGTGACGAGGGCCCTGGACCAGGGTAGGCCAGTGGACGTCCTCTTTCTGGACTTTAGCAAGGCATTTGATTCAGTACCCCACAGGGGCCTGCTGGCTAAGCTGAAGGAAATGGGGGTAGGGAGACAGTTGTTAAGATGGATAGGAAATTGGCTCTCTGAGCGTACTCAGAAGGTGGTGGTTGGAGGGTTAGCCTCATCCCCAAGGTGGGTTACTAGTGGAGTTCCCCAGAGTCAGTGCTGGGGCCACTCCTGTTCAACGCCTATGTCTCAAACATCAGGAGGGGGATCAGGAGTGAGATGAGTCTCTTTGCAGATGACTCAAAGCTGGGTGCGGTGGTGGATGAGGAGGAGGGCAGGGTGGCCTTGCAGGAGGACCTGGAGGCTCTGGAAAGGTGGTCGGGAAAATGGAAACTAAAATTCAATGTGGGTAAGTGCAAGGTTCTGCACCTGGGAGTCAGAAATCCAGGCCGGTGGTACACCCTGGGAGGAGATAGGATTCAAGTCATGGAGGGTGAGAGGGACCTGGGAGTAGTGGTAGATGTCAAAATGAACAACTCGGAGACCTGTAGGAGGGCAGCAGCAAGGGCAAATAGAATGCTGGGCTGCATCGCCAAGGGGATTACCTCCAGAAAGGCAGAAGTGATCCTTCCATTGTACAACTGCTTGGTTAGGCCACACCTCGAGTATTGTGTGCAGTTTTGGAGACCACATTTAAAGAGGGACATTACACTCCTAGAGAGGGTCCAAAGGAAGGCAACCAAAATGATCTGGGGCTTGAGGGAGAGAACCTATGAGGAGAGGCTCAGGGAGCTTGACGTGTACATTCTGGAGGAGAGGAGGGACAGAGGGGACATGATAGAAGTCTTTAAGTACATGAAAGGGATCAATAAAGGAGGCTCAATCAGGGTGCTCCAAAGGAAGGAGGGTGGGGCAACGAGAGGTCATGGGTGTAAGTTGGAAAGGGGCAGGCTCAGAGAGGAGAGGAGGAGATGTTATTTCACTGAAAGGGTAGTGGAGCCATGGAATGCACTGCCCAGGGAGCTGGTAGAGGTGGAGACTGTGGACAGGTTTAAATGGGGATGGGAGAGGTACAGGGGGGAGAGGAAATCTGACCAGGCCCAGTACAGGTGGAACATCTGGGACTGGGGACAGTATAACCCAAGGGGGAAGGGGGACACCAAAATCGACCCTCAGTGCAGGTGCTGAAAATCGAGCAGACTTGAGAGACCGTTAGGCCTATTTTGCTGGCATTTTAGTATGTTAGTATGCCCCTTATGGGCTCATTAGCATGAATACATGCCCCCCCTCCATCATCAACTTGTAGAAGTCTTGGATATTCATAGTAGTGTAGTGTGCTCCCCTCCATAACAGCCTCAGACCCCTCCCAACCTTCCTGCTCAGGACCCTTCTCCTTGCATTCCCCCCTCTGGTTACCCAAGTCAATGAAGAGAGACAGTGACATGCACAGCTGTCCACTTACCACCAACCAAAGTCTGGCACAGAGTGGTCATGAGTACTGTAGAAAGGCCATCTCACTGTCAGTGAGCGATCAGTACTATTGTGAGATAAATGATGACATTTGTAAAACAGCATTTGGATGGTCATGTTGAGCAGTGGGGGCTTCTGGTGAAAGAGCTCCCAAAAGGGCAATAAGCTAAGATCTGTGATCTGGATCTTCATGCCCCAGCAAACGGTCAAAATGGGCAAAACCTTGGAAGAGGTACACCAGCTACCAAACTTCTTTCTTATATGCCAGTGAAGTTCAAATTTTTATAACTCAGGCCTCTTCACTTTTTTGTGGGAGTGTTTTTCTACAAAATAACAAAAGGTCACAGCTAATGAAAAATCTGACAACCATCCACACAGCCATAGATTTTAAAATCCTGATACATATATATACAGGTATATTTTTTTAACACAGGTAGTGACTGTGATAAAAAAAAAGGTTTCATGTGGATAAACAGGCAGCTTTAATTTCTATTGCTGTCACTCCAGCACTTGTTATGAGCAATAACAGAAAATATCACTAAAAAACGAAAACAAACATTAATTAAATGGAACTGACCTATTCAAATTAGGGCTGGGAGAACTTGGAAGTTCTGACCCTTATTAAATAAGAACTGGGATACAGTGGAGTTATGATTATTTATAAATATTTGAAAACATTCCATAAAAGTGGCCAAATTCAGTCACATCTGACACAGAGGCCCAAAGGAAATGAGTTAATGCATCATTTGTGTAACAATTAAAGTAAAACTGCTAAATAAAATAGGAACCCCTTACTACTAGCCCCTTCATGGATGGCCTGTAATCGTGGCATATCCTGCTTGGGTCCATAACATGAGTGTTCTGGGAGAGAGACAGACAGATACAAATACCTATATCACAGTACCATTAAAAGCTGCAGGCACTGCCTGGCAGCTAAGATTTCTTTTTTTACTACTGGTGTTGTGTGGGTATTATTTTGATGGATGTTCCAGTCGGAGCCAAAGAAGCCAAAGAAATGGATACGAATGATTCAAGTGAGCAGCAGTAAGACAGCCTAGCCACATCTATGATGCACCTGCACCGCGTGTTCCGCTCTACTGTGGTATATTATTTATTTATTTAATGGTTGGTAACCACTGAGACAATACAGCAGTAAGAGCCTAGCCACACCTACGATGCACCAGCATCGCATGTCTCACTCTCCTGTGGTATATTATTTATTTATTTAATGGTTGGTAACCACTGAGACAATACAGCAGTAAGAGCCTAGCCACATCTATGATGCACCTGCACCGCATGTCCCACTCTACTGTGGTATATTATTTATTTAATGTTTCATAACCACCGAGACAATACAGCAGTAACAGCCTAGCCACATCTATGATGCACCTGCACCGCATGTCCCACTCTACTGGGGTATATTATTTATTTATTTAATGTCTGGTAACCACTGAGACAATGCAGCAGTAAGAGCCTAGCCACATCTTTGATGCGCCTGCACCACATGTCCCGCTTTACTGTGGTATATTATTTATTTTTTTAATGTTTGGTAACCACTGAGAAAATACAGCAGTAAGAGCCTAGCCACATCTATGATGCACCTGCACCGCATGTCCCGCTCTACTGTGGTATATTATTTATTTATTTAGTTATTTAATGTTTGGTAACCACTGAGACAATACAGCAGTAAGAGCCTAGCCACAAGTACGATGCACCTGCACCGCATGTCCCACTCTACTGTGGTATATTATTTATTTAATGTTTGGTAACCACTGAGACAATACAGCAGTAAGAGCCTAGCCACATCTATGATGCACCTGCACTGCATGTCCCACTCTACTGGGGTATATTATTTATTTATTTAATGTTTGCTAACTGGATGAGACCACTGAGACAATACTGTTCCTTTTTCAGGGCGACACAGGTCAGAGTACCACACAACAAAGTACAATAAGTGTACAAAGTAATAAGGAAAAAAATAATCAGCTTAACACAATAGTACACAGTAGTAAAATATACAGAGCAAGGCACTGAGAAAGAGATATTAACAGACCAATCCCCTCTCATGAAGATAAACATATCATCTTATGTCAGCCCATGTCATATCCCATATATGGCTGACCCAAAAGGTGGTAATGTTTTCTAGTACTAGGACTAGGAAGGGGCGTAATCAGGTTGATTGGCTTAAAGGCTATATTAATCAAACAGTTATTCATGCGCTTTAAGTCCCCATACAGTCACACACTCTGGGCACCCAGGTAGGAAAATGGTGGGCTAGCCAGGAACATTGCAGCTAGTTGGGGCCCTGTGATGGAAGAAAGCAACATGCACAACACACACTACTTGTAATCCAGAACCGGAGGGCTCAGTTCGTGAAAGAAAAAGCAACAAGACAATCAGATGACAACACTTTAGATTTAGCTTTTGTTACAGGGAGCTACCCTGATGTTTACTCACAATACCCAATACTGGACACAGGCAGGACAAAATCGAGACTGCAGGTTGTTGAGCTGGAGTGCCCAGAGAAGCGGGGCCCACACGAATCACCGAGGTGTCATTCCTGTTCAAGTGTTGAGCAGGGGCTGATCCCCAGGCAGGTCTCTCGTTGATGGCTTTCTCTGTGCAGTGGGTGGTCGGGCCGGGCAAGTGTGGCAAGGCCCAGGTCCAATGGCGATGATTTTGGATTTTGTCCGTGGGGCTGGATGCAGCTTCCAGCAAGCAGAATTGATTTGATTTTTATCTGTATACGGGTAAGTACACTGGGATACAATCCCCTTTACAGGTACGACCCGTGGTCAATCAAAATACATAAACAGTACAAACATCAAGTAGACTGTGCACTGATACAAAACATGAGTTAAACAGGAATACAAATTCCATGTCATATAAAATTTCATAAGAATTGTAGGTACAAAACTCTGCTACAATTAAACCGTTAAGAAACTATTACAAAAAATCATAGTTTTTGTTGTCAGCAGACCTTCATTAAATGTCAGTCTAAAAAACAATTACACTTAAGACAAGTTCATAAAATAGTTTTTCAAAGCTACTGTAAAGGACCCATAACTATCTATACCTCTTATGTGTGCTGGAATATTATTCCAAGTTGTAGGTGCATAATGTGCTGTCCTCTTGAGGTGTACAAGAGTGGAATTTTTAACGTAGTAAGATCCACTGATGATCTAGTGCACAATTTAAAACTAAGAGTATTGAGTAGATTTTTTAAAGTTGAAGGTACCCCTGTTTGTTGAATTTTATAAACAAATTTAGACATTACATACTTATGGTAGTGTTCCTAGATTCTCCAATAAAGCACAATGATGAACTGTTTTGGATGCTAATAAAGCAAATCTTCCAATTTTGTGCAACAATATCGATTTCCGCTTTGCCGTATTATAAGGAGCATTATCTACTACTGTGCAAGCATAGTTCAAAATGGGCAACAAACACTGGTTAGCGATGGCCAAGCATGTCTCAGTCAAAAAAATGTGCAACCTGTATAATAATGCTAATTTAGAATGAATTTGACGTAACAACATGCATACTGTATGTGACTCATGTCTCAACTTTTTTTTTTGTTTACCGGGTAAGTGCACTAGACAAATCCTGCCTATTTTCAGACACCACCCGGGGTCATGGGGATACAGATGAATGCCAACTGACCTTGAACCAGATTAAGCTGTTGGTGGCATTTTCAGTGAATGAGGGAAATCTGGCCAGGACACCGGGGAAATCCCTCTACTGGCTGCTGGTTGGCGGCTAGTTTGGGAGTCTTGCTGACGTCACAGAGGCAGAATGGCAGACTGCTCTCAACCTCGAGAAGAGATGGAGGTCGGAGATAGTGCGGTATCTGAAATGCATACTACAACCCTTACCGAAGTAGCTGGTGCAATTTGTCAGACCTTCCCGATACAGGCATCGCAACCGGAGGTAAATTTGAGTGCAGATTTGGTCCCTGGAGATTTGTCTGGCGATTGTTTGCAGGAAGCTGTTTGTTCTTCCCTCACATTGGAAGTGATTAGTGCAACAGAAATTATGGGGCCGTCTGAGTCCCGAACGGAACACATTCCGAAAGACACGGTTTCCGCACGGATGGATTTGAGCAAGGGACCGAGTACTTCCTCTGTCTTACGAAAGCAGTTTGGACTGGGAGATGTTCACCCTGGTGGTAACCTGGCCTTGTCAGAGGAGATGGCGCTAATGGAGGCGGGTTGGAAAAGGTCAGAAGCAGGAGTCTGGATGCCGGATTCTTCGTGGACCCCAAACATGCATGCCAACGAAAGCCATATTATGACTGAAGGTACAGCTGTACTGCTTAATAAGGGTACTTTAAAAACCGATACCTGGGAGGGTGGAGAGCGTGGCTTGGCTTTTTCTAAGCCAAGTACCTCCACAGCTGTTTTAGCTGATTTACAGGAAACCATTACACCTGTTTCCTTAGAACAGCCACAGAGACCTCCCATGTCTGAACTCTTTAAAAATAAATTAGAACAGGTTCCTCGCAGAAATGCAGTCAGGATTAGGTATAAAGGAGGTTTGGCTGAACATCCAGATAGATATTTTGTTTTCAAGCATTTATTGAAAAATTCTATGGGTTTTTTAGCTAAGGATATTTATGCTCTTATTCATGTTTCTGGTGAAGATTCATTTGATGTCAGTTTCCAGACTACTTCACTTATGAAATGTTTTTGGGAAAAATATTCTATTCAAAAAACTACCTCCTCATGGACATACTTTTTCACAATACCCCTTTCCAAACCACTAATTCGTTTTGTAACAATTATGTTTAGAAATGAAGGGGTAAATGTGAGTGATATTTACCATTGGCTTCAGTCAAAATGTGATATACTAAGTCCCCCTGAAGCCCTGTTAGATGTGGAAGGTATTTGGACGGGAGGGTGGAAATTTAAGGTAAAGCTTTTTCAAGTCAACTCGGATATTGTCCATTCACCAAATAGTTTTTTTTTAGGCAAGGACAGGGGGGTCTGTTTTTATGGGGGCAGCCTCGGGCCTGTTACAAATGTGGGGATAAGACACATATCAGTAGTGTGTGCGATGTTTTAAAATGCCCATTGTGTGGTGGGTTTGGTCAGTCTACTGATATGTGTACTAATATCTTTAAGTGTAACCGTTGTGATGAACAAGGTCATGCTTTCCATCAATGCCCCAGGGCACAGCGGAATTGTGCAGCAGGTTTTGATCATGATGAATTGCTGCGTAAGGCCCAGGCTAGTAATAAGGGATTTAATGAACCTGGTAATTCACATACCTCTGTGGTTTCCCCTACCCTGCCTTCCAAAAGTCCTGCTGCTCCACATAATGAGGTGTTAAGTCTTTCTGAGGAACCTCCAGCCTTAGTTGAGAAATTAGTTTCAAGGCCTTCTGTTGTTAATACAAATTCCTCCACTTCAATTATGCCTCCACCCTTTGAGGTAGTTAAAAATAGGCGTTTCACAAGAGCTTCTTTGAATCAACCTACGCCTGCCCCTCTTTCCACTGAAAATTTTTTTTCACCCTTACAAGATGATACCAGAGAGTCTGATCTTGAATCCGATACCTCACATATCTCAGAACTCATCACAGATGATGAGGATAGTAAGGCTACAGAATTAGCCAAGGAAAAAAAAGGGAAAAAAGGTAAAAAGCGGAAAGTGAGTCAGAAAAATAGTATTTAGTTAACTTTAAATGGCCACATTAAAGCTAGCTACATATAATGTATATAGTTTAAAGGCTTTTAAAAAACAGCTACCTATTTTCTTGTATTTAACAACTTTGAAACGAGACATTATTTTTTTACAAGAAACTAGGCTTTCTTCCCTTTGGGAAGTGAATCAACTAAAAAGAAAATGGGTATTAGGCCCTTCTTTTGGATTTTGGCTTGACGTAGCAGATGGCCTTGGAATCTTATTCTGTAATTCTGCTTTCAAGATTTCTAAAGTAATTGATGTACATCCAGGTAGAATTTTAATTCTAGATTGTTCACTTCATACTTATTATTTTCATCTACTAAATGTTTATGGATCCCAATCAAAAACAGGCCGTATTGAAATGTTTGAGGATATTAAACCTTTTTTATATACTAAAAGACATATTATTTGGGGGTGATTTTAATTGCTCCATAGATACTGGATTTATTAAATCTAAAGGAAAAAAAGTCTACTGTGACTCGAATGCTCTTATTAACATAGTAAAAGATGCTAGTCTTAAAGACGCTTATCGAAGCTTGCATGCTCAGGCTGGTGAAACATACCATAGACACACTTTTTCGACCCGCATTGATATGGTCTTCATATCTCGTTATTTGTTTTCTAAATTTTGTTCAGTTACTCCTACAGAATTTTCTGACCATTCTATTTTACTTTGTACTTTTTCTTTAGAACATTTACCTCCTACTTTGTATAACACGGTTTCTCGATGGAGACTGAACACTTCCTTTTAAGTAATTCGGTCTATTTTTCTAAATTAGAATTGTTCTTTTGTATTAAATATTCTACAATTGACTTGTTTTCGTCACCTTTTGAGTGGTGGTTACAGACAAAGCAAGAAATTAAAAAACTTTTTCAGGGTTGGGGTAAAAGGAAAGTAGATTCTGATTACAGGAAATATTTACTTCTTAGAAATCGACTTTACAAATTAATGTCTGTTTCCCCTCAGCAACGGGTTGTTTATACTTCTCACATTGCTGATATTAAAATCAAATGAGAATATTCCAATATGATAGGGCTAAATCTTTGGATTTAGAGTTTCGGTTTGGCACAAAACATTGTCCAAGCTCTGATCCTTATCTGTATGCAAACTAAGATTGGCTGACATGTTTATGACAGGCTTATGTGATTTGCAAAATAATATAGTAACTGCAGATTTGGACATGATGGCAGTAGTGCAAAGACATTTATCTGATTTTTTTTCCTGTCACGATACACTTCATTTAGAATCTTTTCCATTGGAACAGTTTAGGACTTTGCCTTCTATTCCGGATAATTTGCTATATTGTTTAACCGATCCTATTACCTCACAAGAAGTCATAGATGTTATAAAGCAATTGAACACTGGATCAGCTCCGGGGATTGATGGTATCCCCAATGAATTTTATAAAACTTGCATTTCCTATATGAGTTACTTCTTGCCTTTAGTTTATAATTCTTTTTTAGCATCAGGAAGGCCTTGTAAAACTTTTTCCCTTTCGCTATTAAAATTTATTTACAAAAAAGGTGATAGAACTTTATTAACAAATTGGCGCCCTATTAGTCTATTAAATAGTGACTACAAGATTTTAGCAAAAATCTTACATTTGAGACTAGCAAAAGTGGCCAGAATCTTAATCCATCCTGCACAAACCTGTGCTATCTCTCAGAGGAAAATTCAACATAACCTCTTTTTAATTCGAGATTTGTTTGCTAGTAAGAATCATTTTCAAAATTCGGAAATGGTAATAGCATTAGATCAAGCAAAGGCATTTGATGCAGTGTGTCATTCCTATCTTTATTTTATTTTAATACATTATGGGATTCCGAGAACCTTTGTAAATTGGATTTCTAATTTATATACTCATGCTGTTACCATTCCCATTGTTAATGACTTTCTTGGTGCTGAGATATTAATAAAAAAAGGGGTGAGACAGGGTTGTCCCCTTAGTCCACTGTTATACACATTTGTTCTAGATCCAGTTATTAGAGGTATTGTTTCAGACATTAATATCTTTGGTGTTGCTCCTTCCCTGATTTAGCTCCATTAAAGTTACTGCTTTTGCTGATGATGTTACCCTATTATTGGCTGATGGTAACTCATTACAAAGAGCCCTGGATCTTTTTTCTTTTTTTTGGAAATTTTTCAGGGGCTTCCCTTAACTTACAAAAAAGTTTTGTTTTACAATTAGGGCCTAGGGTTCCTGATCTATCTCTCTGCTATAATATTCCCATGCTATCTTCACATCAGAAAATTTTAGGAATATGGTTTGGGATGGAAGATATGGCACTCTTTAATTGGGAAAAACAATTATCGGCTAGAGACCTTAAGGTTGCCCAGTGGAAACATTTGCGTTTTGGGAAACAAAAAAGAGTTTTGATTATTAAAAAATTTTTCCTCCCACTTTTTATTTATGTTAGTCATATATTTCCACCCCCACTTTCTTGTGAAACCAGACTATATAGTGTTTTTTTTTTTTCAAATGCTTTGGGGAAATCGACTTAACCCAGTAAAAAGGGAATTCACCTATCTAAAAAAACAGCATGGAGGTTTAAGTATGTTTAATCCCGTAGTTTTTTTTCATTCCATTTTTCTGTTTTCTTCTTTTTCTTTTATTTGGAATTGTAAAGTTTTACCATGGCATTTTTGGGTTAAGTCTATATGGCATAAATATTTTTTTAAGTGGTCCCTTTTTCCCCCTAGAGTATTAGCTTCTGATGGCCTTCCATCATATGGTATAGCCACTTTTAAAAAACGTTTTCAGTGGAAACTTTCTATGCCACAACTAACTTCTTTGAATAGAAGATCCTTCTATAATTACATTGTATTTGATTTATTGAAAGTTATTCTCATTTTTCCTGAGTGTACTCCATCCCACATGAAGTATGCTTTATGTAAACTAAAAGATGGTAGAATTCCGACTAAAATTTGGGATATAATATGGATGTCAGCACATGGTAGGTTAGGAGTTAGAGGGAATTTGAAATATAAACCCTTGAGTGATAGGTATTGTTTACGGAATAATTGTATTAACATAGAGGAAAGTCAAATACATTTTTTTTAGAATGTATGCATAGTCAAGACTTTTGGAAATTTGCAGCTTTGCATTGGCAAATGCCTCATTTACAACATTTGTCTTATGGAACCTTGGTTCTTGGAAATTATTCAGGTGTGTGGGATATTTATCATAAAAGTACTTTAAATGTTTTCTTTTCCCTTTTACAATTTTTTTTATGGCAGGCAAGATGTAAATTTGTTATGCAACAACTGTGTACGCCTCATTCAATTATTGTATCCTCTATTGAAACAGAGTTGAAAGAACTGAAAAAAAGAGATAGATTGAATTTTCCAACTCCGAAAGTGAATAACTTGTGGAAGAATTTTGTGTTTATTCCTTAATGTGATTGTTAACTTGATGTAAACCTTTTCTTTGTGATGGTTTTGTTTTTCTTGTCAATAAAAATTCCCCTACTCTTTTCAATAAGTGCCATGGGATCTTTAACATCCACCTGAACTACCACCAATCCAGGCAGATGGGAACTCGGTTAAACATCTCATCTGAAAGACAGCACCTCAGAAGTGCAGCACCCCTCTCATGCTGCACTATAGTGTCAGTACTGGAATATTAACCCAAGTGCCAGATGTGGGAACTGAACCCACAGCCCTCTAATCTCCCTGCCTCAGAAGCGAGTGTGCTACCTACTAAGCCTCTGATACTACCCCTAAATACTTACAACTATCTATGTTTTCATACAAAGCCCCATCTAACGACTCAACTTGTAAGCTAGAGTCAATAACTTTCAATTTAACAGGGGTACCAAATACCATGGTTTTTGTTTTTTGCTTGTTTAATACTAATTTGTTGTTTGTGAGCCAATTTTGAACTACTTTAAGTTCTTTAGTCAGAGTTACATTAAGCTCTGACAAAACTCTACCCTGCAATAAACAACAGCATCATCTGCGTACATATCCACTTGTGCGTCCTTAAGAGGTGAAATAACAGAATAAAAAAAATAGAGAATAAGATTGGCCCCAGTATGGAGCCCTGAGGGACTCCACACTTAACTAGTGCTTTATCAGATAAACTATTACCAATTTTTACCATCTGATACCTATTTGATAAATAATTTCACACCTAGAGCAATGCTGATGTCCCTACCCCAATATGCTTTGGTCTCTCAACTAAAAGAGAGTGGTCAACCAAATCAAATGCCTTGGTCAAGTCCACGAACACGGCCCCAGTCAGGCACCCCCTCTCCATGCCCTCATGGACTGCGCTCGTGAACTCGACCAAGGCACTCTCAACACCCCTCCCCTTCCTGAAACCATGCTGACACTGCGATAACAAACCATATTTTTCCATATAGTCAATTAACTAGCTAAAAACAATTTTGTCCTGCAATTTGGATAGGGCCGACAGAATAGAGATTGGTCTATAATTAGTAAATTTGCTGATTGAGCCTGCCTTATGAACTGGTATTACATATGAGTATTTCCACATGTCAGGTACTTCTCCCAAACAAAAGGACAAGTTAAGGATCAAACTAATTGGATATGCCAACTGGGCTGAAGCCAGTTGTAACAATTTAGAAGACAGACCATCAAAACCACAAGATTTGTCTGTCTTAAGTTGTTTCAGAAATTTATATACCTCCATATAAGTAACTGCCCTTATGTAAAATTTTGGATTATTTGTACAGCCCCTGGTGTTATCACCCACCAAATCAACATTATGTTGTATTCTATAATGATACAAATCTGTAAATAATGTATTAAATTCAAGTGCCACTGTTAAAGGATCTGTTAACTTTTCACTACCTTTATTCATGTGAAACTTAGGTTCATGCCAGGGTTTTATCATGCCATTGACAGTTTTCCAAAATTTGGCACTATTTGTCAATCCAGTTGTTTGCTGTTGCCTCAAATACTGGCCTTTGCTTTTTTAATCTCAACCTTGCATCTGTTTCTATGGCACCTGCAATTTTGTAAATTTACAGCTGTTTGATTTGTCCTATAAAATTTCCACAGTTTGCCCTGCTCCTTCATTAATTTAAATAAAGAAGATATCAACCACTTAGATTCCTTACTTCTAACATGAGTCAGAGTTCAAACCACAGCGGGGAACCAAATCGCAACCCACTAGCAGCACACAGCACATTTACACGTAAGGAAATTCTAATGCAAGCAGAATACAATTCAAACCACAGTGGGGAACCAAATCACGACACACTATAAGCACACAACACATTCACATGTAAGGAAATTCCACTGTACCAGGCAAAAGGCTCTCCGGTCATGATTACAGAGTCTCTGCACAATCTGGGAGTTCAGAAGTGGCTGGAAGTCCAGACAGGCCGATCGCATTCAGCAAATCTTCGGTCTTCTTCAGGTAGGAGCCTGGTCACAATTCAGTGACTTATTTTGCTCTCCAAGTTCGGATTCAGTCCAAAAAAGGCACAAGTTCCCTCTTGGGGACAGCAGGCAGGCATGCAGGCCAAAACTCAGGCCTTTCCACAGTTCTCCCACGTGAATCCACTATGGATTGCTGCTCGAACTACCTCAAGCCATTACTTCTTCACTTCCCAACTTAGATCTAACTGAAACTACAAGCAGTGTGGGACTTTCCCCAAGATCCAAAAGGTTTGGTTGGCTGATCTGTCAGTCAGTCACAACAAGGGCTCCCCCTCCAGGTTATTTTAGGTGCCAAAAGCCCAAAGCTACAGTTCCTACAAGTTTTGGCCCCACCAAGCCCCTGTAGGCAGGCTCCATTTTTTAGAGTCCCAAATGCATTGATTGGCCCATTCTGCAGTCCAGGCCCAAGATGATGGAAACAAACAGAACTGTCCATACTGCAAAGAAGGTAGGTTAGGACAAACTGCAATATTATTACTCTAACAAATGATCAGCAAACAAGTACATCTTTTAACAGAGCTCCCTCTCAGATTAATTATGACTGCAATCCGGGCAGCTCTTAAAGAGACAGTGCACAGAGTCTATACAGGCACTCTCTGGCAATACATTTAAACTGCTAAAATGCAGAACACCAGCCTGGCAGTGAGCATTTAGGCAAGCTCAAGGAAGACTTTTCGGGAACCCCCATTTGTAGGGGGATACACATATATTTGTAATATGGCATTAATGAAAACACTGGAAACAAGTAATGTGATTTATCAAAAGGCATCAGCTGACACATTTCCAACCGTGCATTAATTCCCTAGATATGCACAGTTCTGCAGTAAGCGAAGTGACCAGCAGGTTTGACAAGCACAAGCAGCACGTCTCAACTGGTAAAAAAACTCACCAGAGAACAAAGGTCCTCAGAGCTGGACAAAATAATCCGCTCGAAATGTCACATTTAACTATTAACGCCCCCGTAAATTTCCACTGATACTTAACCCCAAATATGTGCCCCTAGAGTGAACACGTCCGGGTGCAGGAGGAGAGACAAAGTTGCAGAGCAAAGAATGAGTAAGCAAAGCAGGACAGAAAGCTGTTCAATAAATAATTGTTATTTCTTGTGCATGAATAGTATGTTAACTGTTCTTAGGTAG
This sequence comes from Neoceratodus forsteri, assembly GCA_016271365.2. NCBI lineage: Eukaryota > Metazoa > Chordata > Ceratodontiformes > Ceratodontidae > Neoceratodus > Neoceratodus forsteri. The sequence continues at coordinate 15,068,648 of CM028131.1, forward strand.
CTCAGCAAATGTTGCATTTTGCATGGTGGCAGAAAGCACTTCTGGGGTGAATGTCATTGTTAGACTATATAAAACTAGAACTATATAAAAACAAAATCACTCCTTTATACATGGTTTGTCTCTATTTCTCAGCAGGGCTTAGCAGTAGTAGCACAAATTTGTAACAGCAAGAGCCATGTTACAAGTGCATTAATCCCCTTGACAGGAGTCATTTCCCAGGAATTAATGCATGGCTGGGTGGTGGGAAGCACTCTGCCTTCGGCCTCTTGCACCCCAACCATGCATTAATTCCTGGGAAATGACTCCTGTCTCAGTGATTAATGCTTACATACACACACACACACACACACACATGTATTATTTATCAGGATCAGTTACCTTGAGTTAGAGCGTTGTATAATCTTGTTGGTGAGGAACTGAAAAAGAATTCAAAGACAACCATTAGTTATACCCAAATGTTTATACTGTATCACCTGAATCACTAATTTGATATATGCTTTTAAGCTTCACACTCATGAAAACAATAAGCTGTACATTAACCATTATGGGCTTTTTAAATTCTCTATTTAGAATGTCTAAAGGCAGAAAAAGAATCAAACACAGATCCAGTTTTTTACTTATATATTTCCTGTGTTTGGGCTCTGTTCTCATTTAGCAGTCACATGTGTCACCTGCATTATGGTTAACCATCACTCAAGGGAACAGCTGTTATCACACTGAGTTTGTCTTTTTCCCTCACCATTGTCCAATTCTCTCTTGTTGCTCTTGGTAGTGGAGCCTGCACATAAGGCTTCATCATCAGTCACGTGACAATGTACTTGTTTTATTTACATCCGCACAAAGACAATTCAGGATAGGGCTAAGTGAAGGGAATGGTGATAATGTAAGAAATCAGCTGTTCCTTTAACAGCTCCACCTAGCGCTAAGTGGGATTTGCCAGATTCTTCTGGGGGGTGGGTTGCTCAGCAATCATGAATTTTCTTCTGAAAGAGGTGCCTAGACTCTGCTAGCCAATTCAAAGGTTTTAATCCCAATTCATTAACTATGTTTTATTCATTTGTTTGGCAACCTGGCAAGTCCCACTAGGCACAAGTGCCTGTTTTCAGGGGCGACCTGGGAGCACTGGGCGGTAACGTGACTTGCTCAGAGTCACATAGTATGCAAGTGGAGGTTGTGAGAATCAAGCCCAGGTCTGGTCTGCTGAATGTACCAAGCTCGTTCACAGCTCATTACTCTAACATCTAGGCTATACTGCCACATGCAAATGCTGTCTTTCCCAGAACACAACCTTCTCCTTGTGTTCTTCTGCTCTGTGATTTACAGACACACACACACACACACACACACACGCACGCGTTCCATAATAAAAAAGCATCCTTGAAGAAACCGGATATTGGTGAAAAGCAATTTATTTTTGTAAACAAAATCTGCAGGATCAGTTGGTAGAGAAACAGAACAGAAAGCACTGAGAGAAAGAAGAAATTTCTTCATACTTACTATAATTTTCTTTTCTGTTGGTTCGTACCATTGTCGATGGGTAGTCATTACAAATGGATATTGTGCAGCCCTACCAGGGGAAATGGTACAGCTGAAAGGTGGAATCAGACTAGAATCTTGGGCACATGAGAATTCCGGACAGCAGCAATTCTCCTGTCACTATTATTCATACAGTGTCTCTAAATATAGAAATATATATCATACCAGTCGACTTAACAAACAAACAAACAAATCAGCTGTCTACACAGATACTTTAGCCAGAATAAAATCCAGTAAACAGTGGCCTACGTTGTCAGATGATGAAAGTGAGTGATTGAGGCTTGTCTTCCAAATCTTAAAGTCTTGGAAGGTCCTGCAGAACTGAATCAAGTAAAAAGACTTGTTAAAGAGAAAAAGACTACATGCAGTGTAAGCAACTCCCCTGCAACAAAGGAGGTACCCTTGGTTAACATCAAATTCGAACCAGTTAAACATACATGCTAGCAACCAACCTTCTAATGTGGAACTGCTGTTTTTTTTTGCTTATATATAAAAACACAAGTGCAGCAGGTAAATTATAGAGGGATGTCCAAACAAACTTACAATCAGAGAGATTAACAGAACAGCAGACATCCCCTTGCTGGCATACCAGACAATATTCTCCTGCAGGTGCCATGCTCCGAGGCAGTCCAAACTGACAATGTAGGAGCTAACAGAAAAGGAAATTATGGCAAGCATGAAGACATTTTTTTCTGTAGCACTCCACATTGCAATGGGTAGTCTTTACAAATAGGGTCTCAGAAGTAGTACTCATAAAAGACACGGGTGGGGGAGAATATTGTCCCATACATCAACCATGTACTGGAAAATTATTTACCTTCTAACCACCACCTGCAAAACTCTGCAATCAACCAGAACATCCAATCAGTAGTGCTTGGTGAATGTGTGGATAGAGGACCATGTACCTGCCTTGCACAATGCTAAAACAGATGACTCACCTTTCTCTGTCCAGCAGGTGACCACAACCCTGGTGGAGTGAGTCTTGAGAGCTGGAGGCCTCTTTTTTCTGCTACATAAGCCTTGGCAATGCAGGCCCTTACCCACCATGCTATGGTGACCTTGGAGGCTTTTTGTCCCTGCTTGGCCGCTCCAAAAAGAAATAACCTATCCATTTTCGAAACTCAGCAGTCCATCTAAAGGTATGTCCCAATAACCCATCACATATCTAGCTTATGTAACTCCTCTCCTTCAGGTGAGCAGCTTACAAACAGAAGGATAGGAGACAGACTTCCTGGTTCACATGGAAAGCTGAGGAGACCTTCGGAATGAAAGACAGGACTGTTCTGAGCACCACCTTGTCCTTATGCATGACAAGGTGTGTTTTTTTGTAGGGCAAACCCTGGAGCTCACCAGTCCCTCAGGTTGAGCACATAGCAACAGAGAAACACACCTTGTAAGACAGCACATCCAATGGTACCGATGAAAGCAATTCAAAAGGCTCCTTACACAGAGCATTCAGAATCAGATTCAGGTCCCATGGGGGAACCAGGGATTGCAACAGAGCTCGACTCCTGCTGACAGCCCACAGAAAAATGAATAACCTCCCAGTTAGTCCCTAGGGACAACCCAAGGAGGCTCCAAAGGATGAAAACTGACCTCTCAAGGTGCTCAAGGCCTAACCTTTCTCCACTCCTCCTGCAGAACACCCCAGATCTGTGGGACTGTAGCTTTAAAAGGCTGGATATCTTTTTTCCTGGCCTAAGTCAATAAAGTGGTCCATACCTGAGCATAAGCTGCTGATTGGGAATTCTTCCAGGCAGCCATAAGGGTGTCAACCACTTTCTTAGAGAAGCCCTGTTTCAGGAGTCGGGATGCGAGCTGCATTGCTCCTGGATCTGGATGCAGAAAGGGGCCTTGTGAGAGCAGGTCCCCCTGCACAGGAAGGCAAAATGTTGCACAACGTGCTAGGCTGACCAAGTCCAAGAACTATGGTCTTCTGGGTCACTTCTTAACTACTAGAAGAAAGCTTCCTCAAGTGCCTTATTTTGCATATGACCAAGGAGGAGTAGCAGAGGGGTGAAGGCATACACTCTACCAAAATTCCATGCTTACAACATGGCATTTACTGATAATGGCTGAAGAGCCAATGAATTTAAGCACTGTGGCTGGAGCTAAACAGGCCAATCAGAGGATAACTGAACCTTTGACTCAGCAATTTGAATACCTCTGGTTCAACATCCACTCCCCTGGATCAACATTTTTGCAGTTTAGCCAAATAGGCTTGAATATTCAACTCCCCACCAGGTGAACTGCTGACACAGAGAGAAGATTCTCTTCTGCACACAGCAAGAGATCGACTGCTTCTTTAAGCATCTTCCTGCTCTTTCTGCCTCCTTAAATTTTTATGTACGACAACATGATGCCGTTGTCTGAACCCATATTTTCATGACTTTTGACTGCACCCGACTTTGAAAATGAAGGTACAGCCCTCATCTCCACAGAATTTATCTTCCAATGGAGATCCCCCTTGCTCAGATTCTCCAAACTCACACACCAACTCGGACTGTCACAGTTGTGATGGAATGGGGATCTTGGCCTGAAAATCCATCAAGGTCAGATCCCAAGCTGACAGCAACTCAATCTGTAAGGGCCACATGTGAAGGTGGGCCCATGGAACTAGTTCAATTGCTGCTGACTGGCTCATCAGCCACTGAACCTCTCTCAACAGGGTCTCCTTCTTGGCTGGTGAGAGGAAGCCCGTTCCCTCATCTGTCTGGAACACGGCTCCTAGGTGCTCCAGGGTCTGTGATGGCTTCAGAGAGTTCATCTCCTGATTCACCATCCAGCCATGAGACTCCATCACCTCCATAGTCCTGGTCATTGACATTCTTGCCAATGGAGCAGACGGCACTTAAATGAGTAGATTGTCCAGGTAAGGATACACGAGCTGTCCCTACTGACACAGTTGGGACACCAGGTCTATGAGCACCTTCAAGAAAACCCTGGAGGCTGCTGATAGCCCAAATCAGAGTACCCTGTACTGGAAGTGCTGCTCCAGGACCATGAACCTGAGGAACCTCTAAGAGAGTCAGTGGGGAGGTGGAGGAACTCATCCCTCAGATCTATGGAACCTAGTTAATCCCCCTGCTGGAGAGCTCAGATGACTGAATGCAGGGACTCCATCTTGAAGATTGTGTGGTGAACAAATTTGTTTAGGTGTTTCAGATCAAGAATAGGCCTAAACTCCCCTATCTTCTTGGGAACTACAAAATAGATAGAGTAGAATCCCTGGCCTTGCTCACTGAGAGGCACTGGAACAATCACCATGATCTGAGTGAGGTGGTCCATGGTTTGCGACACCACTTGTCTCATCACAGGGTCCTTTACAACTGAGGATAGCAGAAAACACACCTTTGAGGGAACTGTTGAAAATTCTATTGCATAACCTAAAGACAGAATTTCCAAAACCCAAGCATCTGATATTATCTGGGCCCATCTTGTGTAAAAATTGTGCAGTCTTCCACCAAGGGAAGGGAGGCAGAGACTGGCCAGCATACCCTCACTGTGAGGTGCCTGTTTTATGCCCTGTGCCTCTGTGATTTCAAGCAAGGGCTCCCCTTATTGGTCTTGAAACCAGAAGAGGTTTCTTTACTCCTCTGGTTCCCGAAGTTCTGAGAGGGATGAAAACTCCCTCGATACTGCATTTGTCAGCAACCTTCTCAACCCTCTGGAGTTGAACCGGCCTTCTGCTGTTGGTCTGACACTGAAAGGTAGCCCTTTTTATCCTGGATATCTTTCAAAATATCATCCAGACCAGAACCAAACAACAAGCCAGCCTGGAAGGCTAAGTTAAGCAGCTTGGTCTTCAAAGCCTGATCAGAGACCCAATGTCAAAGCCACATGCCATGCAGAAAGGACACAATGTGGTAAGCGGCATGAGCGGACATGCGTAAATTCTCCACTGTGGCATCCCCTAAGAAGAAGGTCATGGATACCAACTAGGGGAACAATGCTGCCCAGAAGTCATAACCCACAAGTTTAAAGCTCTAGCAACAATAAAGGAGGCGTAGAATGTGTGGAGGTTTACGCCTTTGGAAGCAAAGGCTCTTCTACATGAAGTATCCACTTGTTTGTCTTGCAAGTCAGTTAAGGCTAAGGACCCTGCAATCAGAAAAATTATGTGTGATGGAATTATGAACCTCCTCATCAGGCAGAGGAGAAGTTTCTCATGTGTATTTTTTTCTAAAAAAAAGGGAAACAGTGTAGCTTAGGTTCTGGCAAGTATTTTCTTTGGTCCACATCTGTTCATTCCTGTTCAGTAATTTGGTCTTAGTGAATAACATTTTGAAAGCACTTTGAAGCAGAGGACAAAACAGAAAGGATAGGACTGACATCAAAATGCCTTCACAGATGGCACCTCCTTGACCTGTAATGTCCTACATGCCTGTTATCAGCTAGGACAAAGATTTGGTATCAAACAGCGAAGGGATAGGAATCTTCCTCTTTGGCTCTGTCCACTTCCCTTTCTCTTCCTCCTCAGAAGGTTCCTCCTCCTCCTCCTCCTCCTCAAGCAGCTTCCTATGGTCAGGATTTTCTCCAAGATCCCCCAAATCCTCATCCTAACCCTCTGTATGGTCAGTGTCGGGGTCTACCTGCATATACATATCAGCATCCCTGTCCTGCTGTGGCACACCAAGACATGCCTGTGTGGTGCCACCCTGACCTGAGGGACCTGGTTTGGGGTCAGGTGTGTCTCATGGGATGTCATGTGGAACATCAGGCTCCAAAAGATAATGCTGCTTTGCCACTGACAGTTGGCACACCATGTGCACCCCCAGCTCTGAGGTCTGGCTGGAGGGAACTGCAAGAGACATGCAGTATTCATTTAAGTAACACAATGGGGGAAGTAGGAACACAGAGGAGAGGAAATATGAACACAGAGGAGAGGGTTGCACTACCCTTTTTCAGTTCTCGCATCATTTAAAAATGAGTGGTGGCACAGAGAACTGAGGCATAGATCCTCACTTGCTGCCATGCTAGTGACTGTGGGGCACTGTGGATTGGCTGGGGAGAGGAGGACAGAACATACAATGGACAGCGTTCCTCCCTGGGGAGGGATAGGTAGAACCCATCACTTGCCTGTCTTCTGGCATAAGCTGGGAGAAGGCAGCTTGGTCCAGAAGATAGGGAGATGGGCAGACATCATGCAGGAGTGTGTGGCATGTGCCTGGACATCCTTGCATGCCACACCTCCAAGGGACAAGAATGCAGGAAAATTGCCAGTTGGATGATGGTGTTTGCCCACAGGTTCTGCTCCTCAAATAGCTGGGCTCACCAGCCTGAACTGGATCTGGTCCTCGGTGGGCTCCCCCCGCCGATTCTGCTGGGGCGGCACAACCTGGGGGAAGATGACTGGCAATAAGTCACAGTGAACATTCGGGAGACAGAGCTGAAGCATCCTCTAGAATAGAGAGCCAACCTGGGAGACATAGAGGGGAAAAATAAAAAATATTCTCTGATAAGCCATGGTGCCAATGTAAAAGTGCCCTTCCGGTGCCCAAGGTTAGAATGACTGAAGTTTCTTCCAAAAGGAAATACAGTTTACTACCACCACAATCCCCATCTCCACCTGGGGGAAAACACTGAAAAACCTCTTAGCCCCAACTGGCCTGAATGTTCGATGCCAGAACAGAAAATAGCTGTACAAGCAGAGCTGTGGCGTCTAGCACTAGAGAAGTGCAGGTGTGCGTGCTTTGCAAAACCGAGCACATGCATGATATTACAATGTTGTGCGTGACATCGACACACCAGGGGGCACACACAGGTGCCTGAACGGCACACTGAGGATAGAGAAGCCTCTTGAAGAGAACAGAACACTTACCCAACAGCCAGTGAACAGCAGAAAAACAGTGGGACAGTGAGTGGCTAAATGGAACCAAATCACCTGAAGGGCATAAAAATGCACCACTAATCTGCCAAACGGAGTCCAAGGCTAGCCAGAATAAAAACATTTTTTTTTTTTTTTTACTGGGGAGGAGAATCAAAGGGGAAATGTCTCTTCAAGGAGTGCCAAACAAGCACCAGTCTAGCAAACACAACCAAGAGAAACCCTACACACTTGGGGGGGTCAGAACAGAAGCCTAAAAACAGAGGGGAATCCCTGGGAATGCCCTACATTAAAAACCCACAAAGAAAGAGCAGATACTTAACCTGACATCTTTTTAAAGAAATCGGAAACCTGTCAAAAATACACACCCCTGGCCACCAATCCAAGTACATGTAGTGGCAATGGTAAGAGCAGGTTAGACAATTTGAAAGCCACAGCTTAACAGGTACACTTTTTAATTTAGGGGTGCTCCCTATCATTAGGCAGCCCCTACCTGGTAGGCAGAATTGCAGCTCCAAAAAACTAGAAGCTGATTTTTCTTCAGAGAAGATTTTCAGCGGTTTCCTCTTCAACGGAATGGCACACTAAAGACTGGGGAGTTGCTGCTGTCCAGAATGTTCATGTGCCCAACATTCTAGGTTGAGTCAGCCTTTGGGCTGAGTCAGGTTCCCTAGTAAAGGTGCACAATACACGTGTGTAATGGCTACACATTGACAATGTGGAGCACTACAGAACAAAGCTGTTCCTTTAACAACTTGTATTCCCACTCAGGTTTGAGAGTGGCTGCAGTGTACCAGCAGGCTTGAGAACGCACGTAACATGATGTCAAATGATGTCACTACACTCACAGCAACCGTGTGTGTGTGTGGGGGGGTATCAGCAAGTGAAGCTCGAGTCAGTTTTCTGTAACGGACGTCATATTTACTCGGGCTTCACAGTACCACAGTTTTGAAGAAATATTTTCCCTGGGAATGTCTTGCATGTATCAGGACTGCACATGGTCACACTAGGGAAAAAAGGGTGAAATAAACCACTTACTTCAACAGGAGTTAAGCATTTATTTATTAACATACGTATAAATTAAGCAAATTGAAAAAAAAATTGCAGAAAATAAGTGAATGGCTGATCTTAAATCAGAGACAGGAAATTAGAAATTCCATCACACTTACTGTAATTTCATTTTCTGTTAGGTTCAACATTGTTCAATGGGAAGGTAATCAATGCACTGGGATAATGGTACAGTTGCAAAGATTTGACCTCAGCACAGACCCCCAACAGGGACAAGGTACATTCCAGCTGCATTCCCTTTGGTTTGCTTTAGTCGACGCAGAATACATACAAAACAAGCAACAGTATGTCCCTAGGTAAATGGTCACATAAAGGGATAGCATAAAAATCCATAGAAACATAGAATTTGATAGCAGGTAAGGACCGCTTGGCCCACCCAGTCTGCCCATTTCCCTACCTAATGGATAAGCTGCCGATCCTAGTTAACCAACAACTAACTTCCTCCTACCCCCACACCCTAGAATTGCCTTACGTCTGTCCCATGCATTCCCGAATTCCTCCGCTGTTTTTGATTCCACAGCCTCCTCAGGAAGGCCATTCCATGCATCCATAGGAAAATAAAAGATACAGGCCCAGCTGACCTGAGAAAGAGACCCCAAACTGACACAAAAATATACCATAAAATTCCATAAAAGAATGCCGGCCTCCCTGACTTGAAAAAGAAGCCCCTTCAGTGGAAACGTGCGACTGCCATTTGTGGATCCCACCACTGTGCACAGTACTCACTACTGTATCACAAAGTTCTGTTTCTGAATGCTTTTCTTAAACAGAGGAAAAAAAGGTGTGCTGTTTACACATGCAGGTACCCAGATACCCAAACTCCTACACCTCACCTTGACATCTATGGTTCTGTACATAAGCCATAGGTTATTGCATCAAAAAGAGTCCAGATCTTCTTTGGGGGTATCTCAGTCATCAAGTAGTACTGTAGAAACCTTTGCTGTCAGTGATGGGGAATCCACATGGAACATTTTCCGCAGTATAACTGGGGACACCCACACCGTCAACGTCAGCCCCACTCTCCCCTCAGTTCTCTCCCACCGTCACTGCACAGTCTCTGCAAAAGATTTGTTGCAGTGTTTTGCACCATTTCAGTCTTCGGTCAGTTCTCATTTACCTAACCAAATCTTTTTTCGGAGACTTTTTATTTTTTATGGTGAGAGTGAATCCTTCCTCTTCTCCTGTCACTGCCACTGTAGAAAGAAGATTGCCTCTTCAGGCAAACACACTGTTTGTGTCTGCTGTCTTTGGCTTGACCACGACATCTCATCAGACTGTGAGCTCTGCCAGAAGTTCAATGAAACCATCCTAAAGTGACACATAAAGGCACTTAAAACCTTTATGGAACAGGTAGCCAGCTCCAGGCAGGGGTCCTCCTGGATCCCAATGACCCAGTCACCCACTGAATCCTCCAGGCCCTAGGCTTCAAAGGCCCGAGACAAGTCCTTGGGGAAAGTCACAAGAAAGACCAGGATAGTGACCGCTCTTCTCGGCAGCACTCCCATTCCCCAGCAGCTTGTCTCTGGGGGACTCTTCTAGTCAATGGCTACAGCCAAAGTGAAGAGACCAGCTGTCCAGGTCTCCGTTCCTACCAGACCTATACAGACAGCTTCTCAGCCCAACTCTTACGGCTCAGCGCCTTCGACCTCTGGGTCTTCAGCTCCCTCTCAGCTGGTGACAACTGCACAGTTGACGACTACCTTGTAGTGACCAGCCCCTTCTTCTCCAAGGCCTACAGACTCTGGTTCCCTTGACAGAGGGCCACCAGCAAATATGTTGCCAACCCCCCCTCTGTTGACAACGATGATGGATCTGAACGACGTGCTTGTGAGGTTCACTAATGTGCTCATTTGACAATTATGGGCTGTCAATGGACCCTCACTCCCAGCACCCTCAACAACATTTTTGACATTACTCCTCTCCACAGCCAGTAAGTGTTCAAATTATCCTCCCCCCAGCCTGCCATCCCCAACCCATTGGGAGAGCCTAACTGACATTGCCTCTCACCCTACCTGAACAGCCTTCCAGAACCCCATGGTGCAGCTGCTTACCCCCCGAGTGGGGATGAGGTGGGGCCCATAGCACTCAGATACTTACACTTTGTCAGTCTGGAACTGTCAGGCGGGCAAAGACACATTGAAGGCAAATCTCTGGCTCTCCATCTCCTTAGTGATGGCAGGCTATTTTTGTGATTTTCTTGTGGGTGTTGCTCTTGCCTTGACGTCAAGGCATGAATGCTGACGACTGCGACACCCTCCCCTAGCTGCCTACTGGTGTCAGTGAGCCCCAGACCTCTGCTCAAGGACCAATCAGGCACGAAGGTGCCCGGCGAGTTGCCACACCCCCAGCCTAAGGCAGGGGTCTGCAAACGCCGAGCTGCTTCCCAACCCTTCCCCCAGAGCATGTGAGCTGTCAAGGGATACTTCAGCCTGCTCCCCCCGGCCGGCCCTCCAAAGACCAGAGCTCTTTTCCAAACCCGGGTCAGTGGCTTCACAGACAGAAATCTAACCACTGTACCGACGGGCTGGCCTCAGATCATAATTTTTATTACTTGCCCAGCCATGACTGTAGCTGAATTTTCACTTGCCCCTCTATTAATTACAATGAAATTAACTGTTTTCATACTTGCCCTTCAATGAAATTTACTTGCCCCAGACAGGAGGCAATGGGATTTGCACACCCCATCCATAGCCCCCAGGAGGCTCCCCATGGACTGCCATTGACCAGGCCAATGGCTGACCTGGAGGAGGAGGAGTACCATCCTGACCTCAACCTTCCTGAGGACATTGAAGATGATGATAGTAAGGAGAGTCTCCTTTCTAACAAGTCCACTGCCTCTTCTGTCACTGAAGACTCGATTAAGACTACTCCCAGGTCTCCTCCTGAGAATGCCACATTCTACAATGTCATGAAACAGCTGTCTGCACTATGGGCTTCCAGACAGAGGAGTACAACATCACTAAGAAGGACCTGGCTGACTATTTGGAGATTCCTGATTCTCCACCCAAAAATATTCCTCCTATGCTGGCCGCCCTTAAAAATGCTACTACAGCAGCTTGGCACAGGCAAGATATGGGGCCAGCCATGTCTTGATGGGCAGGCTATATAATACCCTACTGTGCCTTCCATATTTTGCAGCCCAGGCAGAAACTGACTCGGTCATCTTAGAGGCAGCCCATGACAGGTCTATGGTGCCTAAGCAAATTATTTCCCTCCCCCCCGACAAGAAGTCCCACAGGAATGACTTCTGGGGCAACAGAGTTTATGCGTCCTCTACCTTAGGTTTGATGATTGCCAACTACCTGTCATACTATGTTCCAGAATGCCAATTGGAGGAAGGACAAGGCAGCTGCTCAAGCCCTTCCAGATGGCATCCAGAAGCAGGAACTGGAGTGGGCCAGCATGATCCTGGTACCACCTTGCTAGATTCAGTTCCTTCTGCTTCAGCAGTTGCCAGAGGAGCTGTCAGTCCCTCTGCAGGAATCTGCTGACCCAAGATTGGGGATGCAGGTCCATCCCAGCTTAAGATCCCCTCTATCTGCATGCATGGCTCCCAAGGACGTAGCCATTGCCAGGTTCAGAGTCTCTAACAGGGTTGTAGACATCCTGGTGGCCACCCAGAAGCCTTCCACCAATGCCATTTATGGCATGAAGTAGAAGAAGTTTGCCATTTGGGCTGCCAAACATTCCCTAGACCCTTTCACCTATTCTGTGAAGCATGTCCTGGACTACCTGATCTCTTTAACTGATTCAGGACTCTAGTATTCCTCCCTCAAGATCCACCTTTTGGCTATTTCTGCTTTTCATGAGCCCGCAGATGACTGTACAACTGCTCAGTTGGATGTATCCCGTACCTTTCTCTTAAGCCCCCAATCTGTTCCCCTGTCCCGACTTGGGACTTACATTTTATTTTAGAAAAATTGTCTTCTTTTGAGTCACTAGCGACTTGTAATTTGTGCTTTCTCTCTTGAAAGCATTGTTTTTAGCTGCAGTTACCTCTGCTCAAAGAATTTCAGACCTTCAGGCTAGTGCAAGGAACCTTATTTGATGTTTCACAAAGGCAAGGTATCTTTGTGCACATATCCTAAGTTTCTTCCTAAGGTGGTTTCTGAGTTTACTCTCAACCAGTCCATACACCTTCCTATTTATTTTCCAGAGCAAGCCAATCCGGGCACTGCTTCATACATTAGATGTACGCAGAACTTTGAAGTATTATCTGCTTAGGACTAAGGAGTCAGTATAGTGCAGTGCTTTAAGGCTCTGAGCTGCAAATCTGGAGACCTGGGTTTAAATCCCACAGCCCCCACTTGCATACTGTGTGACCCTGAGTATGTCACTTAACTTTCCTGTGCTCCTAGGTCACACCTGTAAACAAGCTTTCAGCTTAGTGTGCTGCTCCTGGTTAAACAATTGGGGGAGGGGGGAGGAAAAAAAAATAGAGAGTCCAGAAAGTCAAAGTCGTTGTTTATTTCGCCCCAAGAAGAGAGGGCGCTTCGGTTTCTAAGCAACACTTATACAAATGGTTGCCAAATTGCATTGTGTTCTGCTTCAACAAGTACAATAAAGAAATGCCTGGTGCTGTTAAAGCTCACTCCACCAGAGGCATGATTACCTCGGTGGCTTGCTTTAAAGGGGTCTCAGTGGCTGACATTTGTGCTGCTGCCACCAGGAATACTGTCAATATGTTCACCAAGCATTAGTCTGGACATTGCCTCTAGAACCCATGCAGGATTTGACAGGGCTCTGTTGCAAGGACTCCTTATCTTATGTTTATGGAGTTCAGCCTCCCAGACTGTCTGTCTACACTGGTCACTGCTTGATACTCGTTCCTACGGTGTTACCTGATGACTGATACCCCTGAAGAAGACAGAAAAGTTACATAAGAACTTACCATAACAGCAGATGTTTGAGGGGATCTCAGTCATCAGGAATGATTTCCTCCACCGTCCTTCTTGGGTATCCTGTCTAGAACCTGGCTACCTCCAGTTTTATTCATCTCATTAAGAGCTGGGTCCCTGGATCCCTCCTCAGTTCCTCAGGGCTTCAGCCTTGCCATCTCTGGAGGGGAAAAGCAGAGGAGGGAGCGGGGCCCCAGTTGTACTGCTGAAAATCATCCATGTGGCATTCCCTTCACTGACGGTGAAGGTTTCTACAGTGTTACCTGATGACTGAGATCCATTCAAAGATCCACTGTTGCGGTAAGTTCTTACATAACTGTTCTTTACCACTGATGAATGCTACACCATGAAAGAGCACTGTAGGTGTCCTTACTACTAAGCAACAATCACAATTTACACCTTCATGTATAAAAACTAGATCTTGGACAAAACTGATCACTAGGAAAAAAGCCAGTGTTAGGACTCATGCTAAACAACCTCTAGGCTCTTCAAAAATACACAAACTGCCATCAATACTAGAAGTGTGACTAAGGCATGTCTGCAGGTGCCTTTCAGGTGCACAATGCTAGCACAGCGATCTCTATCCTTCCAGGGACTCAAATGGATCAATGAACTACCAACTGCGTTAACAGAGTGTATCGAGCTCTACCAGTCCAAAGCTGATCTCTGCTCCAATTTGGACCATGAAAATGTGCCTGCTTCTCCTAATGCTGACCCACCCACATCAACCTGACCCTCTCTCCCTTCACTCCTGTCTAGCCCCACCATCTGCACCCCGCTTGAACCCCTTTCCCCCTCCCCTCTCTCCAGTCCCTATTCCTCACAATCTTCCGCTAAGCACCCTTAACAAAGCCTGCCCTTGCTGCTCTTACCACTTCCCAGCAGCCCAAGCCCCCCTCCCTTCCCAGTCTCTATGCTCTTCCCACTGCCTGCCTCTACTCTCCTCAAACCCACCCTGACACAGCCTACTCTGGCTGCTCATTCCACTCCCCCTCCGTAGCGAACCTGCATGGCAATCTCAAAGTGCTGCACCTTACTCAATGAGTGATGACACAGTTAGCACTTCCATGCTGTAAATAGTTCCCTATTTGCTGTTGCATCAACTGTGTGTGCTGTGTAACCTCTGTTATGCAATGTCATACTATGCTATGTCATGTATTGTACTGTACTGACTGACTTGGAACCTTAGTGAATGAGCCTTTGGCTCAAAGGTACTAATCCTAAACTTAAATAAATAAAATTATTCAGACAAACTACTGGATTCCTCTGATAAATACTGCTTGTGAAATGTGGTACTGGACCACCATGAAGCAGAGGTTATGGCACAGTTCCAACAGGAGCTAGAAACAAAGGTACCTGGCAACAGCTTGGAGTAAAGCCTGCCTCTGGCGAGAGGCATCCACTGGATGAAATATACAGTACTGCTGATATTTTTACTGTGTATTGTATTGTTTTAAACCAACCACTGTGCGAGTGTTAGTGGTCTTGCTGCTACTGACACTTGTTGTGTGCCTTGCAGAGCACTGTGGGAGCTTGGAGGTCCTCCTCCACTTCAGCTTATTGGGAGCTGTTTTATTTGTGCCCTAAAACTCACTGGCACTGTTCTCGCCGCAGCCAAAAGGGGACTGCCTAATTCACAAGTACTGGGTAAACTGCTTTGGTATTATCTACATCAAATCCAAGGTGACTGGGCCATCTAGTAATCAGAAGCAGGAAGCTTACGACTTCCGGTACCGGCGCTATATCTAACCCACACTAGCAAGTGGGACAAGCATACATGGGGCCTCCCACATGTCTGCTATGTCCACTGGGGAAGTCTGAGATGCTGGCCAGTTTGTGTTACCTGCACACCTGCTGTGAAATAGAGGTACCTTTGTTAGTACGTATAAAAACAACTCTGCTTGCATATGGACATTGAGGGTAAAGTAACTCTCAGTACAGGAGTGATTGCCATGGCATGCATTTTATACAATAACTTTTGTTGAGAGAGTAATACTGGCTTTGAGGGATTAAAATGCCACCAGTGTAAAGAAAATGAAATACTAAAAAAAGTTATTCGACCTACAAAAAATTACAGCAGGCTAATTTACTGCTAAGTCAAAAGTATTCCTAATGAGCACCCAGGCTAATATGGTGGAAAAAACAAGGAGTCCCAGAACAGACACAGGGAGAAGGATAGTGAAGAAGAACAGGATTGGCAAAAGGTAACCAATAAAATGAAATGCAAAAGGAGAGGAAGAGCAATGGAATTTGCTCTCCCGGTGCAAAATACCTATAACTCCACTGAGTTGGAATCTGGTTTAGAGGACAAAACTACCACTGAAACTAATAGTGGTAGCAAGTCTAGTAGCAGGCAAAACACAGGGATAACTACCAAGGTTGTGAACAACAATGTCCAGGTGATATCTGTCCAGGTACATGCTGACCCTGATACCACTAATAAAGTTATTTCCTCCCCTGGTCTTACAGTTAGCAGTTCAGCAACACAATCCTCATTGTAACATGGCTAAATTAAGCAAAGAAAGGACAAAAGTCATTGGTCACAATTAGTCACATGGTAGTAGCTCAATATGGCATTATTGAACCAATAATGCCCATGTTGAAAGTGAAGTTCCTCACCAAGCCACAGCACAAGAAAAGCAGTGTTGGTAAACCAGAAAATTATAAGAAAGTTTGTCTTTCCCACCCACCCAACCAAATGCCCATAACACTCATAGTGCAGTGCATACAAATAGTGCAACAGAGCATGGGAAAGGAATCGCACATTAAAACTGCAAGTAAATATGATTAGCTTCAAAAAGCATAGGAAACAGCATCCCACTAGATTCTGCCCAACAAATATCACCTGTCAAATCAGAAGTAGTATCCTCACAGCAACAAACAGTAACAGCTGACACCAGCACTATACAGTAAAAACCATCATCCTTATTAAAAGACACAGTGATACCGGCACCCAGCACTATGCAGACGGAGAACAGTAGTGCAGAAGCAAAATTACTTCTGTAGCATATCGGCCGTGTAGACGTCAGTCGGGGGAAATGCTTAATACCGGCAACTTTTACTCCCTCATGGTTCACGGAACTGTTAATTTCAAGTATTACGGCACAGAAAGTAAGGCGCATGCAAACAAATAGTTGCATGCAGCTATGCACACTATTACAGTAAAAAGAACATGTTCAAAAAAGCGACAGCTGAAGTGGAGATACCACAGACACTGAACACCTCGACACAAGGTCAGATGTTATGCAAATCACTACCAGACTGAAATGCCAACACACACATACCAATATATCCGAGTCCTCCTAACCATGGTATGAAAATAACAGCCGTGCAGATTGAGACAATTACTTAAGTTTACTTTAAATAACGCTTTCTCTTCCTATATTTCAAATGTCATTTCAGTAACATCTGTATCTAAATAAGTAGTCCTTCAACTTCTAAAAAGTACAGTAAATATTTGTCTCAAAACAAAACATCGTCGTTACAGCATTTCTTACATAAGGATATGTATATTCCCAATATAGTGAACTATCAGAAAACCATGTTACAAGTGCATTAAGCCACTTTGAAAGTGGCATCTAATGAGGAATTAATGCTTGGTTGGGCCGTTTGTAGGCACTCTGCCTTTGGCCTTATGCCCCAACAGCCCCAACCATGCATTAATTCCCCATTAGATGAAACCTTCATTGTGGCTTAATGCATGCTTATCACCTCCTACTATAGTGCAAACATTAGATGAAGTTATTATTGCTGAACAAATCCAGGATGCAGATGATTCACTGGATATTACAGACATTACATCTCCTAGACAGGTATTTGTGTTGGGGACAGCTTTATTAGGTACACTGATGGCAATATATGTAAAAATGACAAACAAAACAGGACTTGTTCTAGCTCTTGTGGGGCCTGGATTAGAGATATCAAAAGGATGGTACCAGATAATATTAGCCAATGCTGGCCACAACCCTTTGGTAGTGGTCCATGCTGGAACAAATGATGATGTCAACAACTTTACAATTAAGGATATTACGAATACTGTATCTCCTCGATAGTTATTAGAAAAGAAGGGATGCAAGATTGTAATCTCTGAAATTCTGCCAGCACCTAAAGCAAATATCAAAACTCAAAATAAATCAAAATCAATTACAAAATGGGCAAAACATTGTCAGCAACCTGACTGGCTAAAAGCCTGTTAGAGCTTTGTCCTTACAGTGCCATACTGCTGCAACCTGCATTACTTCAAAGAGACCCGCCGCTGCACAGCTGGCATACTGTTGTGCCTACGCTGCCACTTTCTGACAGAGCGAGCAGCCGGGTATTCTCAACGGATGACTGCACATTCACATAGTGTCTCCTCATAGCGGCGACACCTACAGCGCCTCATTAGTCAAAAACACACATATATGCCACTCTCTGTGTCCGAGGCTCCCCTTTCTGCACATCCCTAAACATAAATATTTCACATATAATTTTTTTATTGTTTATTTTTTCTTTTCTTCTTGTGGTTTTACTCACTGACTGCCCATTTCCTCCAAGTGTTGCTGCTGCTTCACAAAAGCACAGAGAATGGTTCTGACATCTCCAGACTCCATTTCTCCACTGCCCCACATCCTCTCCTAGAAATCTTGATATCAGTGTAAATTACAACTGTACCCAGTACTCGCAAAACCATGACTTTCTCTGTCAGTGTTACACATTCACATCCCAGAAGCAGGAAACAACAGTTTACAGTGGCCGGTAAGTGTCACGCTTGCTCCCACTCAAATCATCCCAACTGACACTGATTCTACCAGACAGACGAAGATAAAAAAACAATTAAAAATTACACAAAATAAACAGTTTCTATATGTAGGGTGGGGGAGGACTTCACAGTGCATATGTTGCCCGCTGTAACACTTGGACAGCTGGTTCTGATCACTGTATCATGTTCTTATGAGAAATGCTGAAACAGCATACGAGTATGAAACACACACACACACACACACACACACACACACACAGGTTTTAGATACAAAGTGTTACCTGGAAGGCCAGAAGCTAATTACAGAGTAGAACAGGCCTTGATCAAGGACCTCCTATTTGTCTAAGTTAATCATAGCTGTAGTTGTTAAGAGGGAAATCATAAACTTTTATAACACTTAAAGGAAGAAAAGCAGGTTATGACATTTTAGTGTGAAGTCATAAAAGTTGCTTTGATGTCCTGGAAAGGGGAAGCTGATCATAAGATCAAAGAGAGTCATTTGAAGAAAATGAGTTGTGCTGCAGTCACAGAATTTAATACTTGAAATACACATCCTGTTTTTATCTAGATATATTTTTTTATATATTCTAACAGAGGAGGAGCTAGGTGACCTCATGCAAAGAGGTGGGCAAAGCCAGCTTTTAAACAGAATTCTGTTTTCCTTCAGAGACTTTTATCTACACTCTGACAAAGAAACATCTTTGAGCACTTTAAGCAAGTATACATGTAGAGAGAGACAAAATCTAAGTACTGCAGTAGGAATTGCACAGTTAAAACCTTGTTCTTTTAAAAGATTTGTATGTTATTGTGATATATGGTTATATATTTTATGTTTCACATTTTTTTATCTTTTTTAGTAAAACTATTTTTAGAGACTACTTGGTCTGTCTTTGATTTCTTTTCTTTTACAAGTGGAGTACATGTGGTTAAAGCAGACACTGTACATAAGCTTGAATGGTGATACCAAACTGGAAAAAGGTAAGCATTTTAATCTGAGGTATTTTATTACAGTTTTTAAGGGTTCATTTCTGTACACCTGGTAAGGTGCCCGTAGGCAAAGATATCTGGACCCCCGGAGACAGAAATATCTGACCCTGTGCATTGGGTATGCTAGCAAGAGGTTCACAGTTTGAATCCCTCCAAGACTTGAGACCAAAGGTTGATTCGACCCACAAAACAGACAGGAGGGTTACCCTGTTTTTGTAAACTTTTCACAAGACTGCGCTCGGAGGTTGGCACTTTGGGAGTAGAGGGCTGACCTGCTGAGTGGATTTGTGACACCTGCTATGAGACACACTGCTCTGATACCCTCGATCCCGATAGCTGTAACTTAAACTGAGTGGGCAAACAGAAAAATATTAAACAAAAAAAGAAAACAAAACACATGGTTTCAAGTCTTTCTGTGGTGACTGTGTGATGATTATACACACACACACACACACACACCTGCCCTGTAGTGACTTTCAATGAAACAGGCCAATCCAAGACAATTACAAGGACTATTTATTTTTCACTTTTTACTCAGATTATATTTTGTACTATTTTTATGCACAGTTTCCATCTCCATTTTTTTTACTCTTCTTTAGGAGGGGCCCATTTTATAAGCACAATAAGACACTCCAAGGTGTGGGTTATGGCCTGATAAGAGCACTTTCCAGGTGCTAAAGGCACTTGGCGAAAGCGCCTTGTGCCTCATAACACACCTGGGGTGTGCTAGCAGGCCATAACCCACATGTCATCATTTCCTATTGCTGGCTTAATGAGTGCTTAAGGAAATGGACCTTAAAAAAAATGTGTTGTCTTGTTCATTGGGAAAGAGTCATTTATGATTAGTTTTTTTAGTTGGGACAGACTGCATCTAAGTAAAAGGGGCAGTTTTGTGCTAGGTAAAAGCAATTCTGCTGAGATTGAAAAACATTTAAACTAGATAGTCTGGGGAAAAACCGGATTAAGTCATTAAATGTTGAGTCAAATTACCCTCCAATCCAGAAGAATACTGTAACATCCTATAATGTTCACATAACCAATGGTAGAAGTCTAAATCTCCACAGCTGGGAGCCTCCGAGGTTGAGAGGGCACTGCCGTTGCAGCCCTCCCCCACCCCTGAATTGCATCAAACTTCAGCTTGGAGCCCCCCCGAGGTCGAAAGGGCACTGCCTTTGCTGCCCTCCCCCACCCCCAATCGCATCAAACTTCAGCTGGGAGCCCCGGTTGAGAGGGCACTGCCATTGCAGCCCTCCCCACCCCCAAATGGCATCAAACTTCAGGTACAGAGACCATGCATCCTGAAACAGACATGGTGAAGCAATCTGTTGTTGGCCCCACCTCCCCCAACACCACCCTTGGTGGACTGGCCACTATATAGCATGGGTCACAAGTTTCGTGTGAGCCAATCAGCCAACTTTCCCATCTGCAGCCTATGTTCTCACACTACTAGAGACCATTTCAGCTTATACTTCTTTCCCACCCCAGATATTCACACCATGTATTATCTCTACTTCATTCTTCTTACCCCACAGCTCCCACTGTTGTCTCTCCCACCCTCAACCTTCCCCAAGGAGCAGGTTCAACTTATTCCAGCCTATACTCTGCCAGCTTAGCAACCTCCACATCAGATTGCACCCAACTCCCACACTACTGCTATGGCAGGTCAGCCCCTCTATACTGCCACCCTCCTTTCAAGCTGGCCTCATAGCCCTAATGTACTCCACTCCAAATTACTCCACAACTGTCCCCCTCCATGGGCACTACCCGTAAAATGCAAAACTCAATGCCTTATGACACTCTACTAATGACCCTCCTGTTACTACTTGCTGGAGACGTTGAGACAAATCCCTATATTCATGGACCCACTACTGCTCCCCTCAGCCTACCTCGAGGCCTACACTTGATGCACCTGAATGTCTGCAGCCTGCTAAACAAAATAATCTTGCTGCAGCCTACCATACTCTCCCTGAACCCTGATGTCCTCGTCATCTCCAAAACCTGACTCAAGCCCCACCACAAGGACTGCAAAATCACTATCCTAGGCTATTCCATTATCAGACATGACCGATCGGGCAACAAAAGGGGAGGTGGTTTAGCTATCTACATCTCTTCCTCCATACAGTTTACCCAAATCACACTTTCAAGTCTCCCACACCTGAGAGATGCAGCACTACTCAAACTCTCCCTCTCCCATACAAACCCAATATTTATAGCAGGGTCTTACTGTCCCCAGTTCCTTGGCATTGGTAATCTTGGAACACCTTGTCACCTTGAAATCCCTTGCTAAGTGTGGGGAGCTTTATATCCTGGGGGATTTCAATTTAAATTGGCTAGCCAGCACTGCCTCCAAGTTTCACAACCAAGTTGCTGGGCTTAACCTCTCACAACTAATCACCGAACCCACTCCTCTAAATAAGTCATCAAATCACTCCCTTCTGGACTGGGCCCTTACTTCCCACCAACATCGAGTAATTGCTTCTGGCACCCTACCTGATTCCCTTAGTGATCACCATATGGTTTTCATAATCTGCAAAATTTTTAGTCCCAAATCATCCTCTCCCAGGATCATTCTCTCTAGGTCTTTCAAATCCCTGAACCTTCCCTGGCTTATAAATGATCTGTCAGCCACTGATTGGTCCCTCCTCCACAATGCCTCATCTATTGATGAAGCATGGAGCTATTTCAAATTCAAGTTCCTATCAGCTTGGGATACACATGCACCACTCAAAGGTCCCGGGGTGAGGGGTGCTCACTTGCCCTGGATCACTGTGAACATCATGGCCCTTATCAGAGAAAGAGACCAGGCTTGGAAATCTGTTAAGGTCTCCAGCTCCCCTGCTGACCAGGCAAAATACCAATCCCTGTGCAACACTTGCACTAGGCGAATCAGGCAGGTCAAGACAGGTTACTTCCAAGCTTCCTTCTAGGCTAGCATAAGCAAACCAACTAAATTCTGAAAACTGGTCAAATCCCTCTTCTCTCCGCCTTCTCAGCCCCCCTCTCCTATGCTAAAAGAGGGTGGAACCACCAAAACTGACCCACTAGCTGTTGCAACTGCTTTTAATTCTTACTTTACAAGCTGCATCTCTGCCCTGCTGTCCGCCCTCCCCACTTTACAGCCAAAACCCAAAGCCGCAGCTGCCTCCGCACAAGCTCATTCCTCTCCTGCCCCTTCTTTCTCCTTCTGTCAAATAACACCCTCCAAATCTGTGAAGCCTTGATCTCCTTAAATACTAACAATGGGAAATGCCCCACAGGTCTGGACGCCAAGATACTCCACTTAGCCACTGCTTCCATTGCTGCCCCTCTGGTTGATCTCTATAACCTCTCATTTTCCTTAGCTTCCATTCCCTCAGAATGGAAACATGCTACTTTCATCCTGCTCCCCAAGGGCGGCAACACCTCAGTGCCTGGTAACTACTGACCCATCTCCCTCTTCCCCGTCCTGGCAAAGATCCAGGAGAAACTTGTCCTCTCCCAACTCTCCACCTTCCTCGCCTCTTTCTCCTTTTCCTCACTCTACCAGTCTGGGTTTAGGAAGTCCTACTCTACAGCCACTTCTCTCCTACGGCTCACCGATGTCATCTTTGATGGTATGGACAAGGGACATTATACCTCCACAATTTTTGTCAATCTGGGAAAAGGCCTTCAACACGGTCTCTCATCCTCTCCTGCTAGATAAGTTCTCCACTGCTGGGCTATCTGCCAAGGCCACCAGTTGGTTTCACTCCTACTTGGGGGGGCCGATCCCAGTCTGTCAAAATTAGCAAATCCACCTCCCCCTCCCTCCCAGTTATCACCGGTGTCCCCCAAGGATCTGTCCTCAGTCCACTCCTATTCTCCATCTTTCTAAATGACCTGTCAACTACATGTCCACATACCTCCATACACATGTATGTGGACGACACAGTCTTGTATGCTTCAGGCCTCTCAACTGCTGAAGTTGAAACCAGGTTGCAGCAGGACATCAATCAAGCCCAGCTCTGGATTTGTGCAAGCCAGTTATTCCTAAATGCCAAGAAAACGGACTCCATGACCTTTGGCACAAGACAGAGACTCTCTCGGCTTGAAACCCTCCCCTTCTTCCACACCCTGGAAGAGACTACTCTGGAAGCTTGCACTTTCTTTAGATATCTCGGAATCTGGCTGAACCAGCTTCTCGACTTTTCTGTACACGTGGATGCCATTCACAAAAAAACTCATCCTAAACTGCGTGCTCTCTACCGCAATTATGGTAGCATCCCCCTGCCAGCCTGCATTGTACTAGTACACAAAATGATTCTCCCCATTTTCAACTATGGTGATGTAGTCTATAGTGCTGCTCCCAAATCCATCCTAGCCAGACTGGATACCCTCTTCCACGCTTTCTGTAGATTCGCCCATGACAGCCCGCCCTCTACTCACTGCTGTGACCTCTATCAGTCCCTAAAGCTGCCCTCACTCCATGACCGGCAGCAGGCACACTGTGCCATGCTCATAGCAAAGTACTGGTCCCAGACCATCCAATACCTCAGTGCTGTGCTAAATCCTCTTCCCACCACAACTTATTACCCAAGGAAAGCAAACACCCTTCTCCTGTCAGTACCATGCATGTCCTCATCGATCGGCCAAGCAGCCTTTAGACACCGCATGCCCAAGTTATGGAACTCTCTCCCTGCAAGCACTCTACTAACACCCTCACCCACTCACCTCAGACACCTCATAAATGAGCACTGCATGTGCGCACAGCTGTGGCTGGTACAGTATTCTGCCCCAGCCTCTCACCACCATACTGCCTAGTCGTTCTTGGATCTAACTGCAGGCCTTGCGTCTTTTCTGGATGTAATGATTGTCAGTAGCTGCAAGTCTCAATGAAAATGTCCAAATGTAAATATGTATGATCAAATGTATTTCCAAGCTATGTGTCTAACTAGCGATGTATCTGTGCTGTTACTGTATTTGCTTATATGTTTCTGTCTCCTTATGTTCCCCTTCCCCCAGGATGCACCTGGAATCGAGCAGTACTCTGCTCAGAGTGCCTTCCTGGTTAAACTTTTAAATAATTAAATCTTACTAAAATAAGTGAACTTATAGCCATCAGCAGTAGTAAAAAGATCAACATAACTGCCATTATGAAAACCTGGTGGGATAATTCATCAGCATGGTTTATTAATATCCCAGGCTGTAATGTTCTCTATAGAAATAGAGGTCTAATAAGAGATGGAGGAGTTCATTTTTATTTGAACAAATCAATTGTATTTGAAGAGATTAACACCACAGATGAGGTTATTGAGCATTGTTTTGTACAAATCAATCATAAAACTGGGAAACATCTTATAACTGGCAATTTGTATAAACCACCCCTCAGCAGATGCAATTTATAACAGAGAATTATGGATGGGTTTCCATCGGTAACAGTGCTGTTAGCGCTTCGAGCGGTTTCTAAGGTGACCGATGTAACCTCGGGAGTGAAGCTCGAGAGGTTCAGTCTCCTTTGAAACCGCAAGATGCGCTAATCAGCACTGTTACCGATGGAAACCCATCCATAGTTTTTTTATCATATATATTCGAACGCTGTTACCAAACCAAACCTGCATTTAATTTTATGTTCCTTTCTCTCTGCGGCTTATGCTGGGACCTCTGCCAACTGACAGTGCTGTTTGACTTTTGTGAGTTCGAGGTGGCATGGTGCACACGAGTCTTGCCGTTCAATGTTGTTATGCTGCAGTGAGTACGTAGCTACTGCAGCATAACAGCATGCATGACGTCCATGGTGAAGCATAACAAGGTTTCAAAATGTGCTGTTTTTTAGCGGTAACAGCGTTCCAACATACACTATAAATTACTTACTTTAATTACTCAACTAACTAATACTGTAAGTCAGAGGTTCTACTTATGGGGGATTTAAATTTTCCAGGAATCAACTGGAGCTTCCTAACCACCAACAATCAAGTTGAATATTTATTTATTGATTCATTTGTAACACTAGGCTTGTAACACTAGGCTTACACCAGCTGGTAGCTGAACCCACCAGGGACAAAAATATCCTGGCTGTTATTCTCACAAATACTGAAACGGATACTGAAAACATTACAATAACAAATTCTCTCAGTAACAGTGACCATCATATAATAATCATTTGATTTAATTACAAGAGCTTGCACCAAATCAATAAACTTCAGGTACAGTTTTCCTAGGGGTGATGAACAAATTAGAGCTTCTCTCAATAAAACTGATTGGGTCACTTTAGTATAAGATCTAAATACAAATGAAGGTTGGGACCTAATGAAAAATATCCTTCATGATCTAGAATCATTATACATTCCCCTTAAAAAATGTAATAAGGTAAAAATTCCCCTATGGCTAACTCCACCAATCCAGGCAGGTTAAAAGAAAAGATGCAGCCTGCCTATAACAAAATGAAAAAAAAAAAAACAGCTACGTTATCCTTTAGATTGGAAGTTAAAAAAAACTAAAATGTTTATTAAAACTGAAAGAAAAAATAGAATTTAAACTTTCTGGCCCAGATATTCAAACTACACCAGGCTGTGGCACAAGCCTGTGCGCTGCTCAAATTTGTTGCGCAGGGGTGTGGCCAGGGCGATATTCAACGGAGCTGCGCTATGGTGCAACTGCTCTGAATATCGCACCCTGGCCACCCCCACTGTGCATGGCGCAGTGGAACTGCGTCAACGCAAGTGGTCAAAGTGAAGCATTGACATGCAGTTGCGCAAGTGCAATTGCGCCATGCACAGCACCTGCTATATTCAAAGGGTGACATGCAAATGGGGCCATAATTCATGCAAGGTGCACGGGGGGCCATTTGCATCCAATTATGGCTCCATTTGCATGCCATTAGCATGCAGGTGCGCCGATCCCCAACGACTTGCACCTGGCACCCTGCCAGGCAGCAGCCATCAGGGACCAACGCCCCCTGCAGCCTGATAGCGGGACGTCCATAAGGGACAAAGAATGTCTCCTATCCTGGTGGTCCAGTGGACCGTGATTAGCCCGATCGCGGGCATAACTATCCCCTCGAAGTCCAATATCCCTGATGGTCCAGTGGACGCATGGAACCCGATCATGGGTGGCATTCCTCACCCCCAAGTCTGAAATCCCGGTGATCTAGTGGACCCCACCCCACCGCCCACTGAGCCCCACCACCCTGCTCCCCTGTCAGCTGGTAGGTGGCAGCACCCCACCCGCCTGCCACCCCACCGACTGACAGCTCGGTATGGCTGCATGCCCATTGGTTCAGAGTATGAGCCAATGGGCATGAGCCTTCCTGCTACTGATCAGTCCAGATATGTGAATAATTCATTCACATATCTGGACTGACTAGTAGAGTATGGCTGCACAACCATTGGCTCATGCTCTGAACCAATGGGCGGCAGCCATAATGAGCTTCCGGGCGGCGGCAGCAGGGGTGAGACTGCCACCCACCAGCTGATGGGGGAGCAGGGTGGTGGGGCTCAGTGGGCGGGTGGGGTGGGGGTCCATTAGATCACCAGTTATTTAAGACTTGAGGGGATGAGAATGCCGCCTGCGATCGGGCTCCGTGCGGTCCACTGGACCACCAGGATATTGGACTTTGGGGGGGGAGGATGTCTGATGCTTGCGATCGGGGCATGGGGGGTGCCGCCAGGTGCGGCGGGAACAGGTGATGGCCACCCACAGGTGGCAGCTGCTGTGTTGCGCCCTGCAATGCGGCAGCTCACCTGTGGGTGGCCTTCAACTTGTTCCTTTTTTTTTAGGCGTAACTTTGTGCAGGCGCAGGTAGAGGTTGTGCCTGCATAACTCTGCACGGCCCAGGCTGAATATCGGGCTGTGCAGTTTACACATGGGCACGCCCCCCCCCCACCTGTGCCTGCATATTACTGATGCGCCCGGCAAGATCTGGATTTGTGCGCGCACTTTTCCCTTTTTAAATATCGCACCAGGCGCATCGAATAGTATGGCGCAACACCGTTGCGCCATGTGCAACCCTTTTGAATATCTGGGCCTTTGTCTCTAAAGGCAATGCTAAAGCTTTCTATCCTTATGTGCACTCGAGTAAAAAAACACTTAACCCTAGCTCCACTATACAAAGAAATGGTGAGAATAATAATGACGCTTCCAGAATAGTAGATACCTTAAACAAATTCTTTGGATCAGTTTCCACAAAAGAAAAGATCAGAATTCCTTATTGCCTCTTACCTCATATTAACAAATTCAAATTATACCAGGAGAAATAAAAGCTGCAATACTTTCCTTAAAAAACAATTCTTCCCTAGGGCCGGACAATCTGAATACTTATCCGATTAAAGAAACTAACAATGGAACAACTCTTGCATCCACTATTATATTTAATAAATCCCTAACTGGAGAAGTTCCAGATGATTGGCACAAGACATATGTGGTTCCAGTTTTTTAAAAAGGTAATAAAATACTAACTGAGAATTACAGACCCAACAGCCTCACCTCTACTGGTTGTAAATTATTAGACAAAATCTTAAAAAAGCAAAATAGATATGGAAATAAAGGCCCTGGGTTTAACAGATATATCTCAGCATGACTTTCTCAAGAGAAGATCATGTACAACTAATTTGATTACCTTTTATGAACCGGTCAGTAGTAGTTCGAATGGAGGCATTTTAGGGTGGATGTTATCCATTTGAATTTTAAAAGGGCATTTGATCTGGTCCCTCATAACTCTGTATAAATAAAATGATTGAACTAGACTTTAATAGTTATCTGACTATCTGGAGCCGTAACTGGCTGTCAAGTCGATCACAAAGAGTTAAAACAGTTAATACCATATCCTCAGATGTTGAACTACTCCTAGCTTTGGCAGACAGAAATGTTGCTTTCAGAGCAAGGAGCAGCTGACTACAAAACTAGAACATTTTTTTATGTTGGCTCGCGCTTGCGTGTCAGCCAACATCTTGCAGTAGTAGCAGATTTTGCAGGTGCGGTCAGTGTGGGTGAATGCAGAGCACGTATCTATAGGTGCGTCCCTCATTCCCCAATAAGCCAGCATGCAGGCACTGACAACAGCAATATTTAAAGTGGTCAAAACTTTTAAGAAAAGTTCCGCTGCAATGAGAGGCAAGCTCGTCATGCAGCGGCACAATAACATGCCTCCTGACATTCCTTTCATGGTGGCCCGCACAATGCAGACTTCAGGGGTGCCCAATCCCCCTATCTGCATGCTAAATCACCCCCCCAAGATTGTGTGGCACACTGGAAGCCCACCCCAGTGTGGCAACATCACTCCCTGCAAAGTCATGGAGCACACTGGAAGCCCACCCCAGTGTGCATAACACTTTTTATACACCTGTGGAAAAAAAACAGTCCTCGTGTTCCCCCAAAGTACCTAAAAGAAGGAAAATGATCCCACGCCATGGGGTCCCTCCCAACCTGCAGCCACCTCTGCGCACATCACCTCCACACACCCCCACCCCAAATTTACCTCCGGAGCCCAGCGCAACAATCTTTGGTGGACCGGGAACACGTCTGCACTCTTCAAAGCCAACCGCAAACTGAAGAAATGCCAGTAAGCTGTATAATGGTATAAATAGTTTTTTTCAATTTAGGTGGATCTTTCAAGCCATTTTTTGGAATTTTGCCTCCAAATGTTCAACATGAGGTGCTTGGGACCCCACCTCATGAACACATGCACTGTCATCTCATTACTCGGCCCCGAAAAGTCATTTCATG
This sequence comes from Neoceratodus forsteri, assembly GCA_016271365.2. Classification (NCBI taxonomy): domain Eukaryota; kingdom Metazoa; phylum Chordata; order Ceratodontiformes; family Ceratodontidae; genus Neoceratodus; species Neoceratodus forsteri. The sequence goes on from CM028131.1 coordinate 15,097,383, forward strand.
GTCACTGTGCAAAATCACCTTTTGGGACTGATTAATGAAACAACAATGCCACTGTTCATGAGATGGGGTCCCAAAAACCCTATCTTGCAAATCAAGTGGAAAAAATTCCAAACAAAATGACTGTTACAAGTGTGCGCTACGCAGTTTTAACGCACGCTCGTAATTTTTAATATTTTCACTCCAGATTTCAATATCGACCTTTTTCACATCTCCTTTATGAACAGTGCAGCTATCATTTTTCACATCCTGCCTGAAATGCATTTCTGCGCATGTGGTGCACAATTGTGCAGTCGCTGAGCGAAATCAATGTTCTGGACACTAACAAAATCACAGTGAGACTGTTCATGAGTGGAGATCCTGCAATGCCCATGTTGAAAATTTGGTAATACAAACACCCAAAATACTTGCATTATGGGCATGCACTGAGCAGTTTCTATGCACACTCATGATGTCACCAATTTTTCAGATTTTCACCGTCATTTTTGTATGCCTCCTTATGAACAGTACAGCTGTCATTTTTCACATCCTGCCCAAAATGTTTTTTCATACATGTCACACAATCATAAAAACATAGAAACATAGAATTTGACGGCAGATAAGGACCGCTTGGCCCACCCAGTCTGCCCATTTCCCTACCTGATGGATAAGCTGCAGGTCCTAGTTAACCAGCAGCCTACTTCTTCCTACCCCCACCCCCTAGAATTGCCTTATGACTGTCCCATGAATGCTTGAATTCCACCACTGTTTTTGACTCCACAACCTCCTCTGGAAGGCTGTTCCATACATCCACAACCCTCTCTGTGAAAAAATACTTCCTTAAATTACCTCTGAGCCACCCCTTCTATCTTCAAATTGTGCCCCCTTGTTCTTGCACACCTCTTTTTTTGAAAGATGCTACCTTCTTGGACTTTGTTGATTCCCTTGAGGTACTTAAAGTTTCTATCAAGCCTCCTCCTCCTCCTTTCTCGAGGCTATACATATTAAGCTCCTAAGTCTCTCTTCATATGTCTTCCGTCAGACCCTGCACCATTTTAGTTGCCTCCTCTGGACAGCTTCCATCCTGTCTATGTCTTTGCTGAGATTGGGTCTCCAGAACTGCACGAGTACTCAGATGGGGTCTCACTAGCTGTCTGTACAGAGGATAATAACTTCCTGTTTTCTACTGGTGATGCCTCTTCCTATGCATCCCAGTATCCCCCAGCCCTCCTTGCTGCCCTCTCACATTGCTTGCCCACCTTTAAGTCATCTGATATGACTACCCCAGGTCCCTTTCCATTTTTGTTGTTGTTAGTAGCACCCCATTGTGTACTCTTCTCCTGGGTTTTGTTTCCCAGGTGCATTACCTGCACTTCTTAGCATTGAATCTAAGCTGCCATACATTTGACCATTCCTCTAACCTTGCCAAGTCCCTTCTCATCCTTTCCACTCCACCTTGTGCATCAACTCTGTTGCAGATCTTTGTGTCATCTGCAAAGAGACATACTTTTCCTTCCAGTCCCTCTGCAATGTCATTATAAAGACATTGAAGAGGACCAGTCCTAATACTGAACCCTGCGGTACCCCACTACTAACCCCCCTTTTTTCAGAGTGGACTCCATTTACTATTACTCTCTGTGACCTATTCTCCAGCCAATTCCTTACCCAGGATGTCATCTTGGGACCCACTCCCAGGCTGGCTAACTTGTATATTGATCTTTTGTGTGGGACTGTGTCAAATGTCTTGCTAAAGTCTAGGTAGGCCATGTCCACAGCCCTCCCTGATCAACTACTTTGGTCACCCAGTCAAAGAAATCTATCAGATTTGTCTGGCATGACCTTCCCGCTGTGAATCCATGCTGCCTTGGGTCCTGTGCCCCTCTGGCCTCTAGATACTCAACAATTCTTTCCTTCAGAAGTGATTCCATCATTTTCCCTACCACTGAGGTTAAACTAACAGGTCTGTAGTTTCCTGCTTCTGCCTTGCTCCCACTTTTGTGAAGGGGAATCACATCTGCCCTCCTCCAGTCTCGGGTACCACCCCATCCTCCCATGATTTGTTAAAGAGGGTAGTCAGTGGTGTCACTAGTTCTACCCTTAGTTCTTTTAGAATTCTGGGATGAATCCCATCAGGCCCCATTGCTTTGTCCACCTTCAGTTTTAAGAGTTCTTTCAGAACCCTTTCTTCTGTAAATGGGCTGGTATCAACTTCTGCATCCAGAGTGTTTCTACTGTTTGTTTTAGGTACCTCCCCCTCTTCCTTTGTAAATACTGAGCAAAAATATTTGTTTAGTATCTCTGCCTTTTCACAGTCACCCTCTGCCCACCCTCCCTCCCCTTTTAAGCCTCACTATCCCTCCCTTGGTCTTACTTGGCTCCCTGATGTACCTATAAAGGTTTTATCCCTTTCTTAACTGAGTTGGCTATCTTTTCCTCGGTTTGGGCCTTTTGCTGTTCTGACTGCCTTCCCCGCTTCCTTTGCTTTAACTGATACAGTTCTCTGTCCTGTTCCTTCTGTGATTCCTTGTACTTCCTGAATGCTTTTTCTCTTGAACCTTCACTGCCACTTCCTTTGAGAACCATAGTGGTTTCTTACCTAGTTTCGTTTTTTTATTTGCTTTACACAAAGGCTTGTTACCTCTGTGATGGCAGTTTTTATTATTCCCAATTGTTCTTCCACCCCTCCTTCCTGCCCATTTGCTAGTGCATTCCTTAGGCACTCACCCATTTTGACAAAGTCAGCCCTCCTAAAATCCAGTACCTTTGTCTTTGTATGGCTTGACTATTGCTGTGTTTATTGTGAACCATACTGTTCGATGGTCGCTAGTTCCCAGATGGCTACCCACTTCTACATCTGTGATCCTCTCTTCATCTCCATTTGAGAGAACCAGGTCTAAGATTGTTCCCTCTCGAGTGGGCTCCAATACTAGTTGTCTAAGGCATGCCCCCTGTAGGGCATCTAGAATAACCCCACTCTTAGATGTGGCTGCTGCAACTGCACTCCAGTTAACATCTGGCATATTCAGATCACCCATCAGCAATATCTCCCCTTTTTCTGCCATACTAAGTATACTTTCTATCATTTCCTTGTCCATTTCCTCCCCCTGAGAAGGGGGTCTGTATACAACCCCTGTGCGGATTGTGGTGCCATTGCCGGTCTCCAAATTTACCCACAGTGCTTCTTCTCCTCCCTGTTTACCCTTTTGTTCTGTTGCTTTGATTCCTTCCCTTATGTAAAGAGCTACTCCTCCTCCTCCTCTTTTACCCTCCCTGTCCCTCCTGTAGATAGTGTATCCTGGTATGTTTACATCCCAGTCATGGTTTTGTGTGTACCATGTTTCTGTGACTGCCACGATATCCAGATGTTCCTCCTCCATCAAGGCCACTAATTCAGGAAGCTTGTTACTCAGACTACGGGCATTGGTACTCATTGCTCTCCATTTTTTGATGGCTTTACTTTCTGTTGCAGCATCCCCCACTGACCTTTCTACCTCGGTCTTTTCCCATTTAGTACCCTGTTTTGTAGGAGAGGCTGGGATTTTTCTGCTGCTTATCAGTGCCTCCCCCCTTGACTAGTTTAAAAGCTTGCCAATGAAGCATTTAAACCGATTGCTCAAAAGACTTGTTCCCTTCCTGGACAGATGCAGACCATCCTGCCAGTATAGGCTGGTGTCCCTCCAGGTGGAACCCCAGTCCCCAATGAAGCCAAACCCTTGTGCTCCACACCCTTTTTTCAACCACTCATTAAACTGCATGGTGTAAAGTACCCTTGCCTTACTCATGCCATTTACAGACAGCACCTCTGAGAAGGATACTGTGTGTGCTACTTGTCTTAGGCCTCTCCCCAGTTCTACAGAGTCCTTCTGCACTGCTCTAAGCTCATGTTGAGCCAAGTCATTTGTCCCTAGGTGGACCAAATGGCGCAGTTGCTGTGGAAAATTTATGTTCTGACCACATTAAGTAACAAAATCACAGTGACACTATTCATGACCGGTGTTCTCAAAATGCCCATGTTGAAAATTTGGTTAAACAAATCCCCAAATAATTGCGTTATTGGCATGTACTGCGCAGTTTCTCAGCATACTCGTGATATCACCAATTTTTCATATTTTGACTCCAGATTTTCAATGTTATTTTTTTTACACCTCCTCATGAACAGTGCAGCTGTCATTTTTTACATCCTGCCTGAAATGTGTTTTCACACCTGTGCCACCAAAATGGACAGTCGCTGAACCAAATCACTTTTCAGCAAACAAACTCAGTGTCACTGTTCATGAGGTGGGGTCACAAACTGCCTATGTTGAAAATTTGGAGTGAAAATACCAACAAATGCTCTCAGCATTAGGGTTACCAATTGCAATGCCCCACCCTATACAGACTGACAGGCGTCAGTGGTGTAAGTTGTCTTTGTCGGCTGCAATGCTCATGCCATTCCACCCCCCCCCACCCTGCAGGCAGTGATAGGTGTCGAGATGTGCCTTAGACTCTTTGGCCCCAACGTTTACCCCCGAAGACCCAAAGGCACATCACGGCACTTGTCGGTCTCTGCGGGGTAGGGTGAGGTGAAATGGCACGAGCGTTATCGCCAATGACCCAAAGGCATATCCCAGTGCATGTCACTCTCTGCATGGTAGGGCTGTTGCCAGCATCAGTTTACTACTTCACTGTAGGAGTTACTAGCTGGGTACCACAGGGTTCTTTAATGTCTTTATAAGTGGCACTGCAGAGGGACTAGAAGGAAAGGTATGTCTCTTTGCAGACGACGCAAAGATCTGCAACAGGGTTGATTCAGAAGGTGAGGTGGAAAGGATGCAAAGGGACTTGGGAAGGTTGGAGGAATAATCAAATGTATGGCAGCTTAGATTCAGTGCAAAAAAGTGCAAAGTAATGCACCTGGGAAACAAAAAACCCAGGCAAAGAGTACACAATAGGGTGTTAGATACTAACAACAAACATGGAAAGGGACCTGAGGGTAGACATATTAGATGATCTTAAGGTGGGCAAGCAATGTGAGAAGGCAGTAAGGAGGGCTGGCGGGATACTGGGATGCATAGGGAGAGGCATCACCAGTAGAAAACAGGAATTTGTTATCCCTCTGTACAGACAGTTGGCGAGGCCCCATCTGTAGTACTACATGCAGTTCTGGAGACCCCATCTCTGCAAGGACATATAGTGATTGCTGTGACATGAAATCATAAATGCTGATGCCTGTGTGAAAGAGGAAACTGATCAATAGATCAAAGAAGTGTCATTTGAAGGACATGAGTCATGATGAGGATTACGTAATTTAATACTTTGAAAAGACATCCTGTTTTTGTATAAGATATATATTTTTTATATATTCTGAGAGAGGAGGAGCTAGGTGGCCTCACACCAAGGGGTTGGCATACAGTTTTCTTTAAGGAATATTCTGTTTTACTGAGACACATCTATCTAGACTCTGACAAAGAAAGCATCTATGAGCACTTTTAAGCAGGTATTTAGAAAGAGAAATCTAAATACTGTAGTTAGGAATTGCACTTTAAAACCTTGTTCTTTTAAAAGATTTGTATGTCATGTGATACAACAGTTCTGTATTTTGTGTTTTACATATTTTTATCTACTTTAGTAAAATTCTTTATAGAGCATACATGGTCTGTCTTTGATTTCATTTGTAAGAAAGTATATATGGTTATAGCAGACAATAGGTATAGCTTGAATGGTGATACCAAACTGGAAAGAGAAGCGTTTTTAAATCTGAGGTCTTTATTAAAGTTTTTAAGGGTTCATCTCTGTATACCTGGTTAGGTGCCCTTAGGAAAAGATATCTCCCCCCCCCGAAGACAGAAATATCTGAGCCTGTGCATTGGGTATGTTAGCAAGAGGTTCACAGTTTGAATCCCTCCAAGACTTGAGACCAAAGGTTGATCCAAACTCACAAAATAGACAAGAGGGTTACCTTGTTCTGTTAAACTGTTCACAAGACTGCACTCAGAGGTTGGCACTTTGGGAGTAGAGGGCCTGACCTGCTGAGTGGGTTTGTGACAGTCTGGTTGGCAATGGTGGGATAATTTTGGTATCACAAGCTTTTATTGTTCTGTGTCAGCTTGCAACTGTAAGCTCTCTTGCAAAGAAAGAAAAAGACAGTTTTATTTTAAAAAGGAAACAGAACTACATATCACTTGGCATAAAGTCAAGTTCCTACCCATTTTATTTTTTTTTCTGAAGTGCAAGTCAGAGTAGCCATAGTTAGGGAAGAAGATGGCTTCCGACTACAGCAGGCACACTGTAGATTACTTGAAGCAGTTGTGCGGGGGACAGAGGAGTCCCATTCGAGGTGACAGCCAAAAAGCAGAACCTCATAGAGGCCCTGATGATAGATACCCAGAGCAGCAAGTCATAGACCGTGACTGAAAGGGACCAGACCTTGAGTGTGGCATGACTAGCGACCAGTGCTGTGTCCAGATCCAGTGAGGATGATGTCAGAACCACTGTCAGTGAAGGGCCACAGCACCAGGGGAAGGTCACCAGTATCCTGAATCCAGAGGTACTCAGGCTGCAAACTGAGTTGTGCAGGGTGGAGCTGGAGTTCCAGGAGAAGAGAGAGCGAGAACAGAGGGAGGCAGACCGTGAGGAGTGTGAGCGCCAGCGAGCTGCTGAGAAGAGAGAATGAGAATGCAGAGATGCAGACTGGGAGGAGCGTGAGCACCAGCGAGCTGCAGAGGAGAAGAGAGAGGAGTGCCAGAGGTAACACGAACTGGAGAAGCTACAACTCCAACCAGCGGCACCAGAGCAGGTACGTGGCTTGGGTTTAACTGGGACTGCAGGACTGGGTTACAAATTGAACTCCAAATTAATAACCGAATTTAAGGAGGGGAAGAATATGGATACCTTTTTAAACTCTTTTGAAAAAGTTTGTATTCAGGCTAAAATTCCTAGAGAGTCCTGGAGCTTCCAGCTATCCCCACTACTTACCAGGAAAGCTCGAGATGCATTGGGTCAAATGCCCAAGGAGGACAGTAATAATTACAGCAAACTAAAAGCTGTACGGTTAAAAAAGTTAGACTTAACTGGTGAATTATACAGAGCTAAATTCCATAAGCTCAGGAGAAGCCCTGATATGAGCTATGATGAGCTGGTCAAGAAGCAACAACAGTTTTTAAAACATTGGTGGGAAGGAATTGAGGCAAACTGTTGATAAAACTGAAAATGTGATTTTATTAAAACAGTTTTATTGGGCTTGCCCAACCGAGCTAAAAACCTGGCTAGAGGACAGAGATCCCAAAACAGTGCAAGAGGCTGCTGAATTCTCCGACCACTATGCCAAGAGCAGACCTGCTCTGAGAGTGAATGGGGTGGGTGTGGCAGTGCAGAAAGGGAAAAGTGCACCTTCAGGGCAGCTAAAACCCTCACTGCCTCCACCAAAACCAGTTAGCCCCAGGTTTCAGAGAAAAGATTTCTCTGAGAGAAGAAATGCATGTTGGTTGTGTAAAGAAACTGGGCATATTGCCAGACAGTGCCCCAAAAAGGTGAGCAATACACAACAGGGTGCTAAAAAAGAAGTAGGTTGTTTGTGTGTCCCTGGAAGCAAGCCAGTGAACATGAGGGAACACATGCACCCAGTCATGGTAAATGGTGAGCAGACGCAAGAGTTAAGGGACACAAGGGCATCCTTGACCTTGGTAAAGGGGGATCTGGTAGAGCCTGGTCAGCTGATACCCAATAAATACGTCACTGTACAGGACTTCACTGGTGAGGCAAAAACATTGCCCATCGCTAGTGTTCTCTTAGACTGGGGTGAAACAGGGGGAACTGTGCAGCAGGTAGCTGTGGCCAAAACATTAGCAGTGGATGTGATCCTGGGTAACAATCTCCAACAGGGGATGGTATGTGCAGTTACCCATAGCCAAGTGGCAAGGGAAAACTGTAGTTCCCTTGACCCCACAGAAGCCATTGTGGAAACCACTGAGAGGCTGGTTCCCCAGCCTGTGTCTACTGATATAGAGATTAATGAAGAGGGGGTAGAAATTTCCCCAGTACCAAGTGACCACACAGCTACAGAAGGTTACTCCAAAGAGGGAGGGGTGACCAATTCTCAGAGGAATAGGATTGACAGTGATCCTGAGGGTCCTGACGCTAGTTCTAGGGATGACCTAGTTTAGTGACTGAAGGGGACCTGTCCCATGCCTTGGGACTGTTTGAGGGGTTTGCAGCTGCTCAGAGGAGTGACCCTAGTTTAGAGAAGCTGAGGGCTTGGGCAGACTCTGAGGGCACACAGGGAGGTGGCCGGCAGACATAAGGTTTATTGGGAAAATGGACTTGTATACCTCAGGCAGTACAGACAGAGGGAGGGATTCTAGGCAGGCAGCTTGTCATTCCCCAGGGTAATCATCATCAGTTGCTCAAAACTGCACATGATATTCCCTTGTCTGGTCATCTGGGAATCACGCGCACTATGCAACAGTTAGCCCAGAATTTCTACTGGCCTAACTTCACCCAGCAGGTGAAGGAGTACTGCAGGTCTTGTCACCAGTGCCAAGAAATAGGGAAGGCGGGCCAGAAAACCCAAGCCGCTGTGATTCCCTTGCCCATAGTCGAGGAGCCATTCCAGAGGGTGAAAATGGATATTGTGAGGCCTTTAAATACCCCCAGCTCCTCAGGGAAATGATTCATCCGGACTGTGGTGGATTATGCCACCCGATACCCAGAGGCAGTCGCCCGAACCTCACTGAGGACAGAAAGTGGCAGATGCCTTACTTGGGATTTTCTCCCATGTGGAGTTTCCGCAGGAGGTTATTACCGATCGAGGGGGTTCCTTCATGTCGGACCTGATGAAAGTTTATGGGAGAAGTGTGGGATGGTACAGAAATGCACGATACTGTATCACCCACAAGCCAATGGACTTGGGGAGCAATTCAATGGTACCCTAAAGTCAATGCTCAGGGCGTTTGCTAAACAGCATGGGAGAGACTGGGAGAAATACCTTCCCCACCTGTTTGCACACAGGGAGGTGCCCCAATAGTCAACAGGATTTTCCCCCTTCAAACTCTTATATGGACGCCGGGTACGTGGGCCCCTAGACTTGATCCAGGAGGACTGGGAAGGCAAGCACACCACCCAGGGAACTCCCACTGTGGATTATGTCCTTAGGTTTAGGGAATGGTTGAAGGAGCTTATGGGGACAGCCCAGAGCGACCTGGCAGCTGCCCAACAGAAACAAAAAGTGTGGTACGACTGCAGAGCCAGAGCTCGCTCGTACATGGTGGGTTAGGAAGTCATGGTCCTTATTCCCATCCAGAAAGACAAGCTGCAAGCTGAGTGGGCAGGACCGTACAAGTGGTTAGGAAGGCAAATGACGTGAACTACATTGTGGAGTTACCTGACAGAAGACAGACAGAAAGGATGTACCATGTCAACATGATGAAGCCATATGCAAATAGGGCTGACATAGTGTTTACAGTGTATAGTCATGGGGAGGGGATGGACAAAGGAGACCCCCTTCTGGACTTGCTGGAGGAAAGCAAGTGGAAGTCCTCTGTGGAGACAGTAAAACTGTCTCCCCAGCTGGCCCCGGACCAGATTCAGAAAGTAAGGGAGGTTTTAGCAGACTTTCCCCCATTGTTTAGCGCCAAGCCTGGACTAACCCCCGTAGCGACACACGATGTGGAGACAGGGACACAGACGCCCATATGGTGGACAGCATATCGTGTGTCAGAGGCTGTCCAAAAGGACATTAGGAGGGAAGTGGAGGAGATGCTGGATTTAGGGGTAATCCAGAGATCCCACAGCCCCTGGACCTCACCCGTAGTCCTTGTACCTAAGCCAGATGGCTCTACTCGTTTCTGTGTGGAATATCGTGGACTGAATGCAGTCACAAAGTCAGACACCAACCTGATGCCCCAGACAGACAAAATCCTGGACAAGGGAGGAGTGACCTACCTTACGATGACTGACCTGACAAAGGGATACTGACAGGTACAGTTGACAGAGCTAGGGAGAGGTTGGCCTATCACTCCAATAGGCTTATTTGAGTTTAAAGTAATACCTTTCAAAATGAAGAATGCTCCGGTCACTTTCCAAAGGTTGGTGAACCAGGTGTTAAATGTTGCTGAGGAGTATGCCGTAGCGTACCTGGATGACACTGCAATCTTTAGTACCAGCTGGGAGGAACACTTATCCCACCTTAGGGAAGTGCTGGACAGGATACAGAGGGCCTGACATAGTGTCATGATAGTGGATCACTGTCAAAGCCAAGAAGTGCCAGGTGGCCATGGAGGAAGTGGAACACCTCAGGTATGTGGTAGGCTGGGAACAGCTCCGTCCTAACCAAATAAAGATAGAGGTGATCCAGGCGTGGCCCAAACCAGAAACCCAGAAGCAGGTCAGGAGCTTTCTAGGAACAGCAGGGTACTACAGGAAATTTCTACCCAATTACAGTGCCCTGGCTGCTCCCCTATCTGACCTGACAAAGAAAAGGATGCCAAATAAAATTACCCAGGGCCCAGCCTGTGAGGAAGTCTTTACCAAACTAAAGGAGGCACTGTGCAGTGCTCCTGTTTTGACAAGTCCTGACTAGAGCAAGACCTTTATACTTTCAGACTGATGCCTCAGACATGGGTATTGGGGCAGTACTGAGTCAGACATCTAGCCAAGGGACAGATCACCCAGTAGTGTACCTGAGTAGGAAGTTACTTCCCAGGGAGCAAGAATACTCCACGGTGGAAAAGGAGTGTCTTGCCATAGTGTGTGCCCTGAAGAAATTTGAGCCATACTTGTATGGGCAGCATTTTGTGGTGCAGACTGACCACAACCCCCGGTTTGGCTGACACAGATGGGGAAAAAAAACAATGACAGACTGCTAAGATGGAGTCTTGCTTTACAGATGGTCTGTCTAGGGTCTATAAGGAGTGAACTGATTTGGGAAGCTCATCCCATGCAGGGGATAGAACAGCCAAATTCAGTCTAGGTGGGGAGGAACAGTGATGTGGACAGCCAGTTCTGAGTGCTGTATCGTTTTTTTAATATAAAATGTATTACTGACCGTCTCTGCTAAAAATCCGGTGCTTTAGGAGTGACCTCACTCCCCCCTCCAGGTTTCAGCTGAAAGATGAAAGCCTTGAGAAAATGCTGAAACAGCATGTGGGATCACACACACACACACAGGTTTTAGATACCAGGTGTTACATGGCAGGCCAGAAGCTTATTACAGACTTTTCTAAGTTAATTATAGCTTTGGCTGCTGAACGGGAGATCAGCATCCCTTTTATGATGTTCCAGAGGAAGAAACCAGGTTTGGCAGTCTGTTGCGAGAATCATAAATGCTGATGCCTGTATGAGAGAGGAAACTGATTAATAGATCAAAGAAGTATCATTTGAAGGACACGAGTCATGATGAGGATTACATAATTTAATACTTTGAAAAGACATCCTGTTTTTGTATAAGATATATATTTTTTAATATATATTCTGAGAGAGGAAGAGCTAGGTGACCTCACACCAAGGGGTTGGCATACAGTTTTCTTTAAGGAATATTCTGTTTTACTGAGACACATCTATCTAGACTCTGACAAAGAAAGCATCTGTGAGCACTTTTAAGCAAGTATTTAGAAAGAGACAAATCTAAGTACTGTAGGTAGGAATCGCACTTTTAAACCTTGTTTTTTAAAAGATTTGTATGTCATGTGATACAACAGTTCTGTATTTTGTGTTTTACATATTTTTATCTATTTTAGTAAAATTCTTTTTAGAGCATATTTGGTCTGTCTTTGATTTCTTTTCATTTTTAAGAAAAGTATATATGGTTATAGCAGACAACAGGCATAGCTTGAATGGTGATACCAAACTGGAAAGACAAGCGTTTTAAATCTGAGGTCTTCATTAAAGTTTTTAAGGGTTCATCTCTATACACCCGGCTAAGTGCCCGTAGGCAAAGATATCTGGTCCCCCCGAAGACAGAAATATCTGAGCCTGTGCATTGGGTACGCTAGCAAGAGGTTCACAGTTTGAATCCCTCCAAGACTTGAGACCAAAGGTTGATCTGAACTCACAAAACAGACAAGGGGATTAACTTGTTCTGTTAAACTGTTCACCAGACTGTGCTCGGAGGTTGGCACTTTGGAAGTAGAAGGCCAGACCTGCTGAGTAGGTTTGTGACAGTCACTACAGAAAAGTTGTTTGGTGCCTTGATCCACCATGGCAGCTGCAGTATACCAAAAGGCATGCCGAGAGGTACCGAGAAATACCTTTGTACTGCTCAGTAATGCAGTAGAATGCGTCAAAGTTCTTAATTTGTTGACTGAATTAAATTCCTATCTGTAGTGACTAAACTGCACCAGGTGGCGCTGTTTGCATTTTACTTGGTCTGCATTAATTAAAGTTTTACAGTAGGTGTCCCCACAGTCCAAACTTCAATTCATGGCCTGCCCTCTTTGAGCCTTTTTGTGTAGATTTGATTCCTATTTCTGAAGACAGAGTAATATTTAGATATTATACTGATTACATATTCCATGGATACAAAATTACTTTCTAGTTTTGATAAGGCTGAGGTATGTGTATGGTTGTGTTTGGAGGATATCAAACAGAAAAAAAAACATTTTGCTAATAAAAAAGAAAAGCTGTGTCTTAACTCACAGCTGTTTACCAGACCATTACCCCATACTGAGGAGAGAGAGTGAAAGGGAAATCGAGAAGTCTTAACCCGTAACAATTACACTCATGTCCCTCAGACTGATTTTTCCAGTTAATTAACCTCACCAGTTCGGATTCATTTCTACACAAAATCCACCTATCAAATGCGCAATTCTCCCTCTGAGGAGGAAATATAAGCTGATCAAGTACACAGAGAGCAGCATTTTACTGATAAATCTACCCTATAGTTCTTCTGTAATGCTAGGCTGCATTTAATGTAAGATTAGACAGCCCCTTAAGCAACATATTATGATCTACTGCTGAAACTCTACATCTTTGTCATCAAGGCACACTTTTAAACTTACAGGGATGACATGAGATCACTTCTGTTTGTCATTATGTAAATCAGAGAGAGATGTGACATTCATATGCTGCTGGGTCCTTCACTGAAAGTGGCACGTCTTGTTTTCTGCTCATTTGTCTGGAGAAAACAAATCTTAAAAAGTTCCAGTGCAGTTAATACTGCATTCAGCAGTGTCTTTGCCTACACTAAGTCCCCTACTACAAGCACCTATTGTGTATCACAAGGTAACAGCTTTTGTGAGTCTGTTCAGCTACTAGAAAAACAATTATTCCTCTTGGTTTATCATACAAATAGACTTAAATATTTTTTTTTCACTGTCACTTTTACCCTGTACCTCTTTCTTTAGTACAGGTTATATATGAAAGAAGCTACACTTTTTTCAAGACAGTTTGCAGTTTATTCGATGTAAGCACTAAGCACACCTGCTGATGGGACTCCATATCCGACATGAATATTCATGAACACTCTGTGTTAAATTCCACTTACAGTAGATGTTAAACAGACTGACTTCTTTGCTACAGTACTACATCCTATCTAGCAGCGGCTCTTTCATGGAACTTTAAAAATATTGTACTCCACTCCCACCCATTCAGCCTGATACCAATCATGGGAGTCTAATGTACAGTATTCAATAGATTCAGTAGATCATAACTTGTGCAACAAGAGGAAACAAAAAACTATGAGTGTCTCATCTTTCAGGTTTCAGATTTATTTATTTATTTTTTTTTACATAAATGTAAAGTTACATTTTAATTTATTTACATTTTGCCTAACAACAGTGGTAACAACTTTAGTGGGAGAGTGTCTGCCTCATGTTACAGTGTAATTAAACTTATCTAGACATGCCCTGGATGAATTTTAGCCAACATACTATTTGATACAGGTCACGTTTGTAAGCTATGCCATACTCTTATAATATTTGAAATGGTATCTTTAAACTCTGCATACACAGCTGCCAGAGATGGGCAGAAGGGACATCAGTATAGTATTTCAGCCAAAGTATGGCATCTCAACAGTGTACCCCCCATGCTGCACCATAGGTGCAGGATCTGGGTGAAGTCATATCAGATTACCTAAAGGTGGGTAAGCAATGTGAGAAGTCAGTAAGGAGAGCCAGGGGGATACTGGGATGCATAGGGAAGGGCATCACAAGTAGAAAAAGGGAAGTGGTTATCCCTCTATACAGACAGTTGGTCAGACCCCATCTGGAGTACTGCGTGCAGTTTTGGAGACCTCATCTATGCAAGGACATAGACTGGATGGAAGCAGTCCAGAGGAGGGCAACTAACATGGTACAGGGTCTACATTAGAAACCATATGAAGAGAGACTGAGAGAGCTTAATATGTATACCCGTGATGAAAGGAGGGACGGGGGGGCATGATAGAAACTTTAAAGTACCTCAAGGGAATCAACAAAGTCCAGGAGGGTAGCATCTTTCAGAAAAAGACATGCATAAGAACAAGAGGGCACAATTTAAAGGTAGAGGGGGGACGGCTCAGGGGTAATGTGAGGAAATTCTTTTTTGGGGAGAGAGTGGTGGACGTATGGAACCACCTTCCTGGAGAGGTTGTGGGGTCTAAAACAGTGGGGGAATTCAAACATGCATGGGACAGACATAAGGCAATTATAGTAGGGGGTTGCAGGAAGTAGGCTGTTGGTTAACTAGAATCTGCAGCTTATCCAATAGGTAGGGAAATGGGCAGACTGGGTGGGCCAAGTGGTCCTTTTCTGCTGTCAAAGTCTATGTTTCTATGTTTCTATAGTCACAGTATTGAATTTTATCCAAATTTACTGTTTGCCTTACGACCCAATACTTGCGATGCTTTCCGTAATAACACATCTGAGGTAACTTTTGTTATGTCTTCTGCTCACATTCTCTCTTGCTCTCTCACACCACATCACAAATGTCTGTTGTAATCTGTCAGCCCCTCATTAATATTTATCAAGCCCCCATGGACACGGAAGGAGCAATCATACATGCTGCAGATAGCCAGTGAGTCCTTCGGTGCATCACCCTCCTCTCAAGTTATTCACTAGCTCAATGTCTGCCAGATATATGACAAAGATGTTTCACAGTAGAAATCAAACAGATCACAGCATTAATCTCAATGTGTACAGTAACAAGCTGAAGCCTAATAGTGAACGTCACTGTCACTTGCTTTCTGTATCTGAAGTATGTCTGCCCGATTATCCTTGTAAGCAAAAGTCAACCTGACTCATCCTTCAGAATATGTCAATACTAAATCATACAGCATTGTTCTGTAGTTTAGCAATGGGACTGAAGTAAATAATCCCACCTTTATAATATATATCTGCTTTTCAATAGGAAAAAAAATCATCCTTCTGTAAGAATCAAACCCACAACCTTTACCATCAGTTATAAGCATCTAACCCACTGAGCCACAAACAGTATTTGAAAAAGTTGTATATTTTTATCCCTTATACAACAAGTATTAGAATGAATAATAGTGAAAAAACATGTTAAAGATGTTAATCCAGGTTAAATAAATACAAAATCCTCATGTATGTTAAATATTCAATCAGTAATGAGAAGCACTGCTAAGGCAATTCATTATGCACTGCAGGAAGCAAACGCCATAAAACCAATGCCACGGTTCATAAAGGTTAGCATGAAGACGTCCTTTTCTTACAAATTCAGTATAGCTTATAGTTCAAACCCCCCAGCTCCACTCAACCAAACCTACACCAAGAATGATCCTCTGGAATTTGTTTTAGTTAGTAACATTTCATAACTTCATATCCATCTTAGAAATCATGGAGTGAATGCATATTTTTTTAAAGAATAAGCCATACTGAATACTTTTGTTTGACTAGTGCCTCCCCACTACAGCACATGCTGTCTGGCTTTATTTTCTGTACCGCTGTGTTTTAATTTTCAAGGCAGACATCTGTTATTCATTTGTTGGGAATATTCAGCAAGCACAGCAAAATCAGAGGACTCATCACCTTTTTTTTTTGAACTGCAACAGGCTGAATTATGAACTTAACAGAACACCACTGCAATGTGTGGTAATTGCTTGCAGTTGTGGTGGAATGGTAACTGTCACATTTCTCAGTTCTGATTGCAGAAAGAAAAGGATGTCTTCATGCTAACCTTTATGAACCACGGCATTGGTTTTACAGTGTTTCCTTCCTGCAGTGCATAATTAATTGCCTTAGCAGTGTATCTCATTACTGACTGAATATTTAACATACACAGAGATTTTTATTTATTTAACTTGGGTTAACAACTTTACCATGTTTTTTACTATTATTCGTAGGTGGTGCCAGAGTAATCATACACATGCACATAGAGATGAACTGCAGAATCAGCAGTGTTCTATCTTTAACGTCACTTTTACTGCTGATTATATGTGTTCCAGGCTGGCAGTGTTTTTTTCAAAACAGGTCGTGTGTGTGTAACTAACAAAACATGTTACTAGATGAAAAAATATCTACAATGAAGAAATAAACACAATACACAAGGTATGGCAAAGATGTTAATTGGGCAGGACAGCTGGATACCTGAAAAAAAAAAATAAAACAAACACAGTGAATACCTGCTCTTTAACATTTCAAACAAAGGAATAAAAACATATACATTTTTAAATAAACTTAAGCTTCAAGCAAATCCATCCTAGCTGTTCATTTAAAAATACTGTAACTGGAGAGAAGGTCATATCACATCATCATATTTCTAAGATATTTATAAAATTAAATATCAGGAAGGCTTCCTAAAAACATTTCCTGGTAGTCTTGTGGTGCCCCTCACTAACCCAATCCTCTTTATAGTGCTACAAAATTCCCTGGTTGTCTACAGGTCCCCCTCCCTATCCCAGTCCCTGATACCCTGTATAATGCTAAAAAATGCCTTGGTAGTCTCACAGTCCACCCTCCCTCCCTCCCTATCCCTTTATAATGCTACTGCTTTAACATTCTGTTCAGTAATTGTAGTAATTACCATTTTTGTCTTTATGAGTAACATTAATGTGGACTAATTTGGCATTAAACAGTTTATTAAAAAAAGTTTGTTAAGCTATTTACATAAAAAAATATTGTATCTTTACTTCTTGGTTGTGCATGGCAAAGTATTGCCTGCCAATCAATGTGGAGCAAAATAATCTACTCAAGTCTCATTTTTCAAAATGCATAGCATCTGTTACAGCTGTGGAGTATTTTCAACTACTGTTATTCAAAGGTGTGGATGACAATGCAAGCTCATTGTCTGGTAGGGTGCATATGACTCAAACACACTGCACTGTGAAGGGGTGTATGGGCATCTGCCCTGGCATTGCTGAAACAGAGATTGCAGAAGGGGCTCAAAGCTGTGAACCTGTACCATGGGAAGTTTGAGCCCTATAAACAATAAGTGTATATAACCTCTACTGATTAATGAAGTAACGTAAATCTGAGCTTCTTCCTTCATATTTAACTTGCTGTTCCTTGAAGCTCAATGTGTAGCCCAGAAAGTCAAAAAACAGGTGGACCCAAGAGAGCAAGATGCATTCTTGCATACTGAGCTGTCCTGTTAGTATTCTCCCTCCTGTCCCATACAGTACCTCCCTTTTTAATACTACCCTCTCAAGCCATAGTCACTGCAATAATATGATGCTGAATTCTTTGGTGTGGTCTTATAGTGCAGCAAGTTAAATTGTGTCAGTCCAGTGGTCCCAGCCTAGCCCTGATCCCCTCCAGTTTTTTTCTATTAAATCCCTGGTGGTTGAGAAGTCCCTCTCTAGCCCCAATCCTCTCCCTGCTTTTTTATAATAAACTCAAGTGTGGCAATTCAACTGACACTGACTGAGTTGCATACAGTATGTTGGTAAAGTGTGACCAGGATCAAGGGCTACTGCCATCTAAAATACATTAAATCCAGCATTAAGAACAACCTTTTCTCAATAAACATCAGGACTAAATTCATGTTTCTGGGCCATTTATTTTAACATTGCAAGCCTTTTTGTGATGCTGATTTTTCTACCTATTGAAAGCAGTTCGATTTAGTGCAGAACTGTTGCCAGTCATATAATGTCAGCTCTGACATGCAAAGTCTAGTCCTGCCTGCAACCGAAATGTTATAACTCCCAGATTTACCACTGTACTGTAGTTGAAATAAACATTTGAAATGAAATTAAAGAAATGTCATTGTTCCTTAGCCTCAGAAAGCAAAACTGAAAAACAAAACAAACCAAAATCTCTGGTCTGAAAGATTAAATTTAGGTTACTCCATCCAGAGTTGTCTCTGTAGGCCATTGACCAGTCTGCCTGTGCAGTACTTATTTTAGTTTTTGTTGACCAGGTATTTCACTGTTTAATCCCTGGAGTGACTGTCCATACAGGGTACTAGCCCTTACCATTAGCCCCCCCTTCCCCTCCCTACTACTACCACCCTAAGAAACCACTACACCCTTTACTTTGTCCCATCCAGGGCTCTAGATAAGATTTTTTGGGATGAGTACCTGTACTTCTCATTTTGAAAGTGAGGTGAATAAAACGAAATTCAGATGAAACATAGAATTTGATGGCAGATAAGGACCACTTGGATCACCCAGTCTGCCCATTTCCCTACCTAATGGATAAGCTGCAGATCCTAGTTAACCAGCAGCCTACTTCTTCCTAACCCCACCCCCTAGAATTGCCTTATGACTGTCCCATGCATGCTTGAATTCCACCACTGTTTTTGACTCCACAACCTCCTCCAGAAGGCTGTTCCATGCATCCACAACTCTCTCTGTGAAAAAATACTTCCTTACATTACCTCTGAGCCACCCTCTATCTTCAAATTGTGCCCCTTGTTCTTGCACACCTCTTTTCTTGAAAGATGCTACCCTCTTGGACTTTGTTGGTTCCCTTGAGGTACTTGAAAATTTCTATCATGTCCCCTCTCCCTCCTTTCCTCGAGGCTATACATATTAAGCTCCTTTAGTCTCTCTCTTCATATTTCTTCCAGTGCAGACCCTGCACCATTTTAGTTGCCCTCCTCTGGACAGCTTCTATCTTGTCTATGTCCTTGAGGAGATTGGGTCTCCAGAACTGCACACAGTGCTCCAAATAGGGTCTCACCAGCTGTCTGTACAGAGGGATAACAACTTCTTGTTTTCTACTGGTGATGCCTCTCCCTATGCATCCCAGTATCCCCCCAGCCCTCCTTGCTGCCCTCTCACATTTCTTGCCCACCTTTAAGTCATCTGATATGACTACCCACAGGTCCCTTTCCATTTTTGTTGTTGTTAGTATCTCACCCACCATTGTGTACTCTTCCCCTGGCTTTTTGTTTCCCAGGTGCATTACCTTGCACTTCTTAGCATTAAATCTAAGCTGCCATACATTTGACCATTCTTCTAACATTGCCAAGTCCCTTCTCATCCTTTCCACCCCACCTTGTGCATCAACCCTGTTGCAGATCCTTGTGTCATCTGCAAAGAGACATACTTTTCCTTCCAGTCCCTCTGCAATGTCGCTTATAAAGACATTGAAGAGGACCGGTCCTAATACTGAACCCTGTGGCACCCCACTAGTTACCCCCCTTTCTTCAGAGTGGACTCCATTTACTATTACTCTCTGTGTCCTATTCTCCAGCCAATTCTTTACCCAGGATGTCATCTTGGGACCCACTCCCAGGCGGGCTAACTTGGATATTAATCTTTTGTATGGAACTGAGTCAAATACCTTGCTAAAGTCTAGGTAGGCCATGTCCACAGCCCCTCCCTGATCTCCTACTTTGGTCACCCAGTCAAAGAAATCTATTAGATTCGTCTGGCATGACCTTCCTGCTGTGAATCCATGCTGCCTTGGGTCCTGTGCCCCACTGGCCTCTAGGTACTTGGCAATTCTTTCCTTCAGAAGTGATTCCATCATTTTCCCTATCACTGAGGTTAAATTAACAGGTCGGTAGTTTTCTGCTTCTGCCCTGCTCCCACTTTTGTGAAGAGGAATCACATCTGCCCTCCTCCAGTCCTTAAAACCACCCCATCCTCCCATGATTTGTTAAAGAGGGTAGTCAGTGGTGTCACTAGTTCTACCCTTAGTTCTTTTAGAATTCTGAGATGAATTTCATCAGGCCCCATTGCTTTGTCCACCTTCAGTTTTAAGAGTTCTTTCAGAACCCTTTCTTCTGTAAATGGGCTGGTATCAACTTCTGTATCCAGAGTGTTTCTACTGTTTGTTTTAGGTACCTCCCCCTCTTCATTTGTAAATACTGAGCAAAATATTTGTTTAGTATCTCTGCCTTTTCACCGTCACCCTCTGCCCACCCACCCTCCCCTTTATTAAGCCTCACTATCCTCCCTTAGTCTTCCTTCGCTCCTGATGTACCTAAAAAGGTTTTATCCCCCTTCTTAACTGAGTTGGCTGTCTTTTCCTCAGTTTGGGCCTTTACTGTTCTGACTGCCTTCCCAGCTTCCTTTTGCTTTAACTGATACAAATGTGTACAAATGCCTTGCTAGAGTGCACTGAGGAGTATATTTATTTAAACAAAAATGTATTTTTTTTTTCTAGATAAGAATTTCAGGTGCCAACAATGCTCCAGATAATGTTGGCAGGCAGGAATTTACTCACCAGTTTTAAAACATAGTGAGTAAAACAAAAGTGGGATGCATACAAGTGCTGCAAATCTGGCAAAAAACTGTTCCTTTTGAATCAACAGTTATGTTATGAAGCACTATTCTTTGGCATGTGGAGTATTTACAACTGTTGGGTGAGTACTGGTACTCATTAAAACAATTTCTGAAGAGTATTTCCAAAGATGATGGGAGTAAAATAGGCTGGTACACACATTATCTGGAGCCCTGGTCGCATCTATGTTTAATACCATTCCCACCACCTTGGCTCTCAGACTGTTCCACAGTTCCATCACCCTTTCTGTAAAATAGTTATACCCCTTCCCCCCCTTAGGTCACGGTCACACTGGAAGATGAGTGACTTGTTGCTCAGTGTGCCTTCCTGGTGAAACAGTTCAATAAATAAAATAAATAAATTAGGTGTGGTGGTATTGAATCTTTGCATTTCTCGGGTCCCCTGTGCAGACTTGGCTTGGGTAGTACTTTCAACAACCGAGGGAGGTGGTCATACTGGGGCACAACATGTTTAGAAAGAATAGGACAGGCAGAAAGGGGGGCAGTAGTTATACAGTACATGAAAGAAAAGTATTAAAGTCATAAAAATATGAGATCACAGAGGGCAACAAGAAAAAGGGGGGCAGGGGAGAGATTTATACATAAAGTATTAAAGCCACCAAATACATATTGCAGCAGGGAGAAAGAGGAGGTGAAGGTTCTTTGTGTTGGCCTGGAAATGAGGTCAGGGGAATTATAAATGTGAGGATGATGTACAGTCAATATAGTGCAGTGGTTAAGTGCTCTGAGCTGCAAGCTTGGAAACCTGGATTTGAATCCCACAGCCCCCACTTGCATACCGTGTGACCATGAGCAAGTCACGTAACTTTCATGTCCTCTCAGGTCGCACATCACAACAAGCTTCAGCTTACTGTGCCTTTCCTAGTAAAAGAATTTCCCCTTTCCCTTCCCAGTATATGAGGGGGGCACTAGGCATGGTTTTGGGGGAGGCCACAGGTAAAACAGCAAGCACAACCATAGTTATGTTGCAGAAAATGTGGGGGAGCTTGTGGCACCCACTATCATTTGGTTTGAGCCTGACCCAAACTGATCCCTTTTTGGAAGTCTGTACAGCATCTATTTTATTTATTTATTTGCTTTTGGTAACCGGGTGGATGCACTAGGCACAAAGATGCTTATTTTCAGGCATGACCCGGGAGGAATACAAGGGAGAAAATACATGAGCAGTACAATGTGATGCAGCACAAGGAAAGGTAGACAGCGGGATGGTCAAAATACAAACAACTAGACAACTGGGTGATATACAGAGTTAGACAAACTCAGAAGTGAAAAATAATACACAGTATGGTTTGGAAAAAGTCAAAATATAAACAAGTGTGTACAAGTCATAAAACACATCAAGTCATAGGTAAAGATTTCCCTTTCTACTTCAATAAATTAGTGGTGGGTTTCCCAGCCCTGGTGTCTTGTAACATGACCATAAGGAAGTTGGGAGAGACCATGTAAGTGGCAGTAGTGAAATGTACAACCTTTAATCACCTTTATTTTACTTTCTCCACAGCAACCCATTCAATGCAAAGTGGGGGCTAATCTGCCAAAAGAGCTGGAGGGACCAAACTTAGTGGGTGGTTCTAAATATGCCTGGGACAGGTACAAGGGAACCTTGAGGTGGGAGGGTGTGTTGATAAATTACTGACCAGATAGAGTCAGAAGCCATATACAAGTAATCATTCACAGGAAATTAAAAACATGATTAGTGAACAAAAAAGAAAAAAATAATTTTGGATCATAAGTCACATAGGCTAGCTCACAGCAGGAGAGCACATTCATATGCAAAACAAGGTAGATGTTCAATCACCTTGTGAAAAGAAACGTGATGGGGGATGGTAGGGGTGTTAATGCAATAGCTCCAGATAACTCTGCAGTCTAGGGCCTTGCAGCATTTCTGTTTTAGAGAAAGCTGGGGGCAGGGGTTGCGAGATACAGACAGTACTGTAGGTGTGAGTATGAAAGAACATTTAAGATGTAATGTGCTACATAAGATTTGCTTTGATACATTGTACACATAGTTCTGTTTGCAACATCGTATTTGTCCAAAAAATGGTTGCAATGTTTCAATGAGACAATGTTTCAAAGAACAAAGAGAGCTATTTCAACAATGTATCAATAAAATAACAGTAACTGCTGCATAATAGTGATTTTCTTGATGTTCAGGAATGCCAGTTCTGAACTTTTAATCGGTACTGAGAGGTATGGACCCCATGTTCCATTCAATGTGCCCTAACCCCCGGAGGACTCCTTCCTCCAATTTCTGCCTGCTTTTTTTTGTTTAGGTCCATGTACTGTATGTATCCCAAGGTCTTTTAAATTATGCCATTCAGGTACTTGAATGTTGTAACCATATCCTTCCTTTTTCTCTTCTTCTACAGTGTGTACAGGTCCAGCTCTAGCCTTTCCTCATATGACTTTACCTGCAGCCCTCTCATCATTTTGGTTGCCCTTCTCTGCCCCCTCTCCAGCCTGTCCATGCCCCCCTGTAAGTACGGCCTCCAGCACTGGACCCCATATCCCAGGCCTGCTCCAAACGTGGTTCTGTATAGTGGCATGATCAGCATTCAGATTGCTTTGCCTGATGCCCCATCACACTGACTCAGAATCTGCAGGTTGTCGGAAATAGTGATCCACAGGTCTCTTTCCTGATCTGTTTCCCACAGCATCCCCCCCCCCGGTAGTATTTTGCCTTTGGGTTTTTATGCCCTATATGCATAATTCTGCAGTTTTTTGTATTCCATTTTGGCTGCCACCTTTCACTGGAGCCTCAATTAAAGTTGCAATCCAGTGGGGGTCCTGAACAGTGACAACAGCAGAGGACAAGAGGATCTGTAATCGGATTGATATGATGGGGGTAGAAAGTATGAGGGAGGATCTAGCTATTCATGTTTGAATAAAATGATGTGCAAGTTGCAGCATAAATTGCAAGTTGTGGTGTAGTGTAAATCTCAAGTTGCAGTGCAGCGTAAATGTGGTAATAGTATCTTGATGCTGATGATGGTGAAGTAGAGGAATTATCATTGATTTAAGCAGTATAGCCTAGAGGTTAGAGGAACGAGGTGTGAACCAGCTTGGTACATCCAACAGACCAGACCCAAGTTTGATTCTCACAACCTCCACTTGCATACAATGCGACTCTGAGCAAGTCACTTAACCACCCAGTGCTCCCAGGTCGCCCCTGAAAACAGGCACTTGTGCCTAGTGGGCCTTACCCAGTTACCAAAGACAAAAATAAATAAAAATAATAAAAAAATGAATAACTAGCTTTAGATGGGTTTACACACACACACACACACACACACACACACACACACACACACACACACACACACAAATACAATGAATGCAGTCACTTACCCAAAAGTGGTTGTTTGAAACTAAACTAAAAAATGCCAGACTGTGACAGCTGTCAGCATTTTCAATGACGTGCTGTCTGGTCACTCGAACAGATCTATTATTTCTGTATGACTTGGATATTTATCTTTCCATAGTTCTCAAATGTGTTTTGCCAATAAAAGCTGTATAGAAGAACTCAATTTTTTGTGATTTATGTATTCCTACCAGGATCACGGGTTTGAAACCAGCTTGTGGTGATTGGTCCATAATGATGATAAAGGAATTGAAGTAAAACACAGCTGACAGCTATTTAAATGTAAATATCATATGGAAATAATCTATCCATTTGCATTAAGCAAACGTTATGTCTTTGAGGCCAATTTCAGAAAGAGGTACAGTAAGTAAAGATAAGGGTGTGGGGGCTAAGCATGAGGAGGCATAAGGAAAAACAGATACCCAATGCATGTTATTTATCCACGAAGCAGTTGTGTAAAAAAAAAAAGTATAACTGAGCAGTGTCTTAAAGCTGTGCAAAGATTTACATTATATTTATGCCTGCACTCAATATGCAGAAAAAAAGTAGTATACCAATTCTGTCTAAAGAAGTTGCTTCTATTGCTGCAAATCCCAGTCCGAGGGCAGCTTTGATTTACCTCTTTTACTTTGTAGAAAGCCTGGCACCACTGCTCTTACCAGGGCATTTAATACAACAAAAAAAGCTGGGAACCAGTTGCAATTGGAATTGACTTTAGGAGTGTTTGTACCACACATGTAACTGTTAAACTGGGAAATGCCACTTAGTGCTTGCACACTTTGTGCTTACAGTTTTTAAATTTAGTCAAAATCAGCCCTGTGCACAGAAAATTTAATTGCAAGCATGTTCTTTAGGTCTTTATTAAAAGTAACATGAATGGGCAAGCAGGCCCACTATCTGCTGAGGAACAGGAGGCATTGTTTGTCCAAGAAGACTTTAACTAGAGATCTTACTCAGAATACTTGAGAGAGAACATCTGTACCAGTCAGTCAGAGAGCAAGCTATTAAAAAAAACATTACACTGTACACGTTACAGAAAAAAATATTTTTTGCAACAAAACCCTTCGCTTTACTTATACTGTCCATAATTACAGACACTGTATAAGGGAAATCACTGGACCACTCTTCACATACTGTATATAATTCTATTATTTAATTCATTTTACATGTGGTGCTGTAAATGCAGTCAGTTGTAGTGACACACCTGAAAGAAAGCTGCACACTTCAAAATATGTGCTTGCCCAAGTAGAAACGATGAAAAACAACATTATATTTATTTTTAAGTTTTGTGCCTTTGAAAGAGATATAGTACATAGTAACCTTGAGATGCAGAATGACTGAGAAATCTGAAAGCAATGCTATAATGTTACAAACTGAGGTACAGTAACATAAACATTATACTGTACAATGTTGCTTTTCATTGCTCAAGCAGGGATATGGAACTGTGCAGGTTTCTTTCTGGGTCAGACTGAACTACACACACAGTTTCTTAAGATGTAAAATGTGAAATGTGGAGGGTTATGAAAGGTAATATAACAGCTCTTTTAAGGATCCTTTCATAAGATCCTTTGATAAGAGTCACATCGACCCATTACATGAAACACTCCAAATCTCTATTTTATTTTTTTATTGTATAATAAACTTTCAGAACGGACATGATACATACAGTAATACTCAGACAAGACACTGAGCACCCTTAAGTGCAATTGTACATGCAAAGCAAATACTTTACTACATGCAAACCTAGATTTTTAAATGCTATGGTTTTCCACTGTGTTTTACATACTAACATACTAAAATGCCAGCAGAGTAGGCCTAACGGTCTTTCGTGTCTGCTCATTTGGTCAGCCCCCACCCTGGGAGCTGACCTTGCTGCCCCCCTCGCCTTCTCTGGCTTCTCCCTTCCCAGTTCCAGATATTCTCGCTGCATTGGATTTTGCTTCCAGAACCCTTCCCCTGTACCTGTCCCACCCCCTCTTGAACCCCTCCACCGTCTCTGCCTCCACCAGCCCCCTAGGCAACACATTCCATGGCTACACCACCCTTTCAGTGACGTAGCACCTCCTCCTTTCTCCCCTGAATCTTCCCCCCTACAGCTTCCACCCATGCCCTCTAGTGGCCCCCTCCTCCTTCCTTCAAAGCACCCTGACTGTTCCTCCCCTATTTACCCCCTTCATGTACCTGAAGACCTCTATCATGTCCCCCGGTCCCTTCTCTCTTCCAATGTATACATATTTAGCTCTTCAAGCCTCTCCTCATATGTCCTGTCCCCCAAGCCCCAAATCATTTTGGTTGCCCTCCTCTGGACCCATACCAGGAGTTTAATGTCCCTCTTTAAGTGTGGCCTCCAAAACTGCATGCAGTACTCTAGATGCAGCCTCACCAAGCAGTTATACAGAGGGAGTATCACTTCCCTCCTTCTGGAGGTGATCCCCCTAGCGATGCATGCCAGCATCCTGTTGGCCTTGGCTGCTGCCCTCCTACAAGTCTCCAAATTGTTCATCTTGACATCCTGCTTACAAGTTTGTTGCTGAAAATAGGCTTCATCTGGGGTATGTTTTGGCGTACTTCGCCACTTTATGGGGAAAACTAAGAAATTTAACTACAGGGACTACGAATAAGTACAGTAAACCATTTAACAGAAACAACTTATAAGATATCAAGAAATTGTATTAACTGAATCTGGAGTCATACGTTCAGTTAATATCAAGTAGTTTGTGTTACTGAATTAAAGTTATTTTCTTTGTTGAGCTGATTTAAATGAATTAAAGATTGCTTTGATATTAATGAAAATAACTTTACTGATAACATAATTAAGTTGCTCTACTAATATGAAGGGCATTTTAAACTTACATGAGCAAGATAGCAGTAGGATTTTACTGTTAAGCATAACCATTCACAGGCTACTGAGTGGGTGTCTTTCCATGAGACTAAGGCCCTGTCCGCACTACCCCTCTGTAACATTACAGAGTGCCCAAACCGTTACCGCAATGGTTTGCATTTACACCTGTAACGTTACAGAAGGAGTTTTCATAACCGTTGTTGAAACCACATATGAGGTGGTTTCAACAACGGTTATGAAACCGGTTTCACCTCGGTAACATTACCAGGCACAGTGTGGATGCGTGGCAACGGTCCCCTAGTGCAGCACGAGCTGCATTGTGGGATCGGGTGCCATGGTAATGGTCGCCCGGCTCCCGAAGTGTGGACTGGCGTTGCCGGTACCGTAATGGACACCGCGGCAGTGTGGACACACTGCACTACTCCCTGGTCATAACGGTTTCTATCCGTTATGGGATCTGAGCAGTGCAGTGTGGACGGGGCCTAAGGTGATTATAGTATCTAGAAATCCACCCTCCCCCCCACCTCTCAACCATCCGCAACATACATAGTGGTTTTCTTTTCTTTTCTCACTCTGTGATGCTAGCGCCCCTTCCCTACATTGCCAACTGTGTAAGTTCCTTTGTTTCTTGATAATGATGTGTCACACAGCAGTTCAGAGGTTAAAGTTTCATTAAAATTTACAGACAATCTGAACTGCTGTTGACGATCATTATTTGAATACTGGCATTTACTGATGTATTAAAAGATATAAAAGTAATCAAAAATACTGTTTATTTCTGCGTTTTTAATTTGTTACAAACCATTATTATTTATACGGGAATAGTAGTATGAAGTCTTGTAGATCACTGTTAATTACATTATCCAGATGCTTCCTTTTGATTGATGTTGGAAGGTGCCTTGTTTCTTTGGGGGAGGTGGATTAAACCTTATGATATTTAATCAGTAGTTATTACAACAAATATAATCAAGGTTTTCCTTTACTTGGACTGACAGAATAAACACAGCAGCACTGCTCACACTGATTAATACATATACAGTGAGGTGATAAATGAAAGTAGTGCTTTTTATTCTCTTACTTTAGCCTGGCCTTCTATCTTGCAATATCAGCTGCTAAAGAATGTGTGGTTTCATTTAAGTGAAGTCAACAAGAGAGTTAGTTAATTAACCCAGTTCTAAATCGATTATTCCAATGTGATTGTTAATGTATATCGATTTCTGTTTAGTGCTATAGAAATGAGCACAGGGATGGCTGCTTGTTGTTAATTGAGTTAAAATGAAAAGATTAAAGAAACTGATGGGTGTACCCCCCCCCCCATACCCCTCATCCCAATCCCACTCCCATGTTAAAATGAATCATTACAGAGAAATGTCTTGGCTGCATTTTGGGGGGATTACAATTTAAAAACAAAATTAAAAAAAACAAACATTCTTTTTGTTGCTGTTAAATGATTTATTTCGTTACGGTATATTCACAATGTGTCAGACAGTTAAAGTTTCAGATTACACTGGTTGAAATGATTGTTTATTTGGGACGTGCCTGTAGGTGTCAGCTTACTGTCATAATTTGCATTGTAAGCAAATAAAATAAATCTGTCTCATCTGCAGTTGCCACCCTGTCATTTTGGACAGCAGCATGACAGTTTATGAATCCCTAGTCTGCAAGCACAGCATGTAATGAGGAGGGCACCTGTGAAAGCTGCATCCACACTTGTGGGTGGGGTGGGGAGTATGTCAGGAATATGTACAATTATACCATTGTGTGTGTTCTGACTTTTGTTCTGTTCTGAAACACTATAGTGTAGCTTTTACAAGATATGCATTGCATTATAAACAGACAGTAAGCTATTCACGTTTAGGATATTCACTTTCCTTTATTATTATTATATATATTTTTTGCTTTTTATTTTGCACCCACCAAGCTCATTAGTATTTGTTTTTAATTGTATGGTGGCTATCATAATACTAAGTTGTCAGAGGTAAAATCTTTACGTCATGGCATTCAGTTGTGTACCTGCCAGATATGTTCAGAATTCATTTCTGGATGTAATTGAATTGCCTATCGAAGCCCAAATGGTTGAATTGAGTCATATCATATTTTTGTTTTCCTGTTGCTATAAATAAATAAATAAAAGCATGTAGATTCAGCCCATCAGCTTGACATGGTGTGTCCTGGTAGAATATTGCACAGTGTATTAAAAGGGACATGAATTTTGTTCAAGCTGTAATAATGTGCCAATGGTTGTTTATCACGATGATGGGGGGAGGGGGGGTTAGTGAGAAGTTACATCATCCTCTGATTGCTTCACTAAGTAATACACTGATATACAGTACTGTAGGTGTGGGTAAATTCAAGCTGGCACACATCGATCTTTTCCTGTGTCCGCAATGGAAATGTCTACTGCATCGATTGTGCAGATTGTAGCTGCTTTTGTTAGCCACTTTCTTAGCAGGATATGACTTTGCTGTCACAGTGTAGCTAGGAGACAGATATATTTTTTACCGATGTTTAACTAGTCGATTTGCCCCCATTTGCCATGGTAGGACTAGGAGTCATTTTCAGTGCACATACATGATTGGCATTAATGTTCATTTATATCATTCCATTTACATTTTAATTTTCAAAAGTACCCAGACCTCTAAGTCCTTCCTCGTCTTCCAATCCTCCAAACCCACAACCCCACCTCCTCTCAACCTCATATTTAACAGAATAAAAAAAAAATGTGCATGAATTATTAGAAAAGAAAAAATAGGCGGCAACTAGAATTCCTGGTGCCCAGACATAAATACATCATTTGAAAGCAAGGAGGTCCAGCAGCTCAGAAAGGATCAAGCTCACTTCTGAAGTAAGTGAAATTCATCTATTTATTGTTAAAAATGATTCTAAATAAATAACAGAATATCAATAACTAATGTGCAAACAATGCACATCATTTATACATTGGTTATCTATATACTGCTATTTATTAAAAAAAATTAACAATAAATAGATGAATTTCACTTAACTCAGAAGTGAGCATGATCCTTTCTGAGCTGCTGGACCACCTTGCTTTCCAATGTGCATGAATCACTGAGATAGATCCAAACAAACAGTTACACATGGGCAGATTAATACAGCATACAGTAGTTGCTTCTGTTAAATATGATTTGGGGGTGGATAAGGGGTTGGAAGATGAGGAAGGATGCCTGGGTTGGGTACTTTAAAAAATTTAAATGCGAGTTCGGGAGAAGTGATGGGTGAACTGCAATGCCAGTCATGTACGGTACTGTATGTGCATATAAAATGCCTCATAGCCCTACCATGGCAAATACTGTAGGAGCAAACAGACTAATGAAACATGGGTAAATAAATGTATCAGTCTGCCGGCTACACTGTGATTGCAAAGTTGGTATCCTACTGAGAATTTGTCTAACAAAAGCAGTTGCAATCTATACTATGAATGCACTCGACATGTCCATCAAGGTTGAAATTACCCACACCTACGGTATCTCAGTATGTCAGTGTATTAATTAGTGATGCAGAATAATTATACCAAGATGGGCCCAGCAGATTGCAATGATCATATTGTATCACTGGCACCTATCAAAAATCAAATATATATTGTTGGTAGACATCATCATCCTGACAACATGAGTGATCAATTATAATTGGTAAAGTGCCAATTTAAAATACAGTGAAAATGAAGCGACTGTGTGGGACTTGGGGTGGGGGGTTGTTGTTGTCACCAGAAACTGACATAATGTTTCCTCAGTGACTGCTAATTTTTACTAAGTTCCATATGAAGAACAAGTATGTGTGGCATCTGAGAGCTGTCACTGAGATATCAGTTAATGTTGTCAATGTAACCAACCA
Source organism: Neoceratodus forsteri (assembly GCA_016271365.2). Taxonomy (NCBI): domain Eukaryota; kingdom Metazoa; phylum Chordata; order Ceratodontiformes; family Ceratodontidae; genus Neoceratodus; species Neoceratodus forsteri. The sequence goes on from CM028131.1 coordinate 15,128,016, forward strand.
CATGGCAACAACACATTTGGGAGGGGCACTCATAATAGAAAAAAAAGATTCACTGCAACACATCAGTAGTCAAAATGGAATGGGTAGATCGATGCATTGACAGTATATTTATTTCTAAAACCAAACAGTAATGTCTCATTCTGATATTATCTTAAATATAGACCATGCAAACTAGCATTCGGGAAACATACTTTACTGCACAAAACTTTAAACTATGTGGGAATAACCAAGTACTAGAAACAATCTACATAATCTGACCATTCAAAATACCAACTCTTTTCTAGTGGGAAAGTTCGGAGCACTTTTCAAATACAACAGTGCAGTATTAATGAACACAGATGTACCCAGGGAAAGTATTACAAAGCTCACAAATATAAAATTCAGACAGTCTTAGATGCAGTGTTTTATTTGTTCCAGATGCAGTGTTTTGGTTGTGTTTGTCAACCTCTCTACTAAGTCAGAAATTGGTCAAGGGATGACGTGCAGGTTGTATTTGAGGTAGTCGGCTGCTGGGAAGAACTGTTAGAGGGACTGGAAAGGAGTCAGGGATTGCAGGATCAGAGCTGTGAGGGGACTTCCCCCATTGCCTTAACCTGTTTATGGGGGGGGGGTATGACGGATGAGTTACATTTTCAATACAATCATCATGTAAATGTTTAACCGCCTACTGATGTGTTTGCCACAAATAAAAAGACAGTCACCGCTATCAATTTAAACTTTGGATGACAATATTCTTTCCAGGTGACAGTAGTGACATTTATTTTGATTCATAGTTTAAACCTCAACTGACCAGCTAGCACTGAATATACAACCTCACCTTATCAAAAGTCAAACAATAGAAATAATATCTATTAAAGCAACAGTATACTGAAAAAATTAATAAATTTAGGAGATCGGATTAGGGAGGGGAGACTGCTAGATTATCTTTTTTTTTCTCACATCATAAAGTGGCTTTTGCCTCTAGAGTACCAGGATTTTTTTTTCTGTATAAGGGGGAACCTGTCAGTTCAGTAATACAAACTGGGAAAAAAGAATATGAGTTTATTTCTCAATTTTATTAACAGACTGCAGACCACAATCACAGTTAGCAACAGTACACGTTATACTTGATTCATTTAAATTTGTCGGCTTCCCTACACTGCAACCTGACGCCATCTGCTGGTTAATTCTGGGGGGGACAGCTATAAACAATTCAGACACACAGAATTGCTGTGCCGGCTCAAGTAGACATCAGGTGGAAAAAGAAGGAAATGTAGTTAACAACTAAAATATTAAGGCATCCCACACTGCATGCAACACCACAGTAACAAGCTACCGCCTCATTAACACCTCAATAATGCAACGCAGAGAGTGACACCGATGGTGTACTTCAGTAACAATAAACTTTTCTGTGATCACCACTGTAAATATGTGTCTTAAGTCCAGACTTTTCTGAAACCAAATGTTTTATTTCAGTAGGAACAGTTTTATTTAACAATCAAATCCAATACCTTACTCCCAGAACAAACGTTGCAATGAATAAATGATTCTAATATGCTAGGTATGTATACCTCTTCTACAGCGTTAGTCATTCTTAAATATATATTTTGTAGATTTTTAATAAAAAAAATACATGATGAAATGTCAATATATTTTTAATCTATTTTAACGTAATCAATGTGCACTAGGGATTTGCACATAGTATTTATTAGTGCTTGCACTTAGCACTGGTAAGGACTTTTTTATATACCATTTCTGTGGACCTGGGAACTCTCAAATCACACGACACGACAGATTGCTGTGGCTACATTAAGTGGTACACTGGTCTTCCATGGGAACTGAAGACAGATAAATTCAGTCCTTAGCAATAGATGTACCAGCCAGGAAGAAGAAGTTTGAATAGACTTTGAAATGTCAAAATGCACGGATGCTAGCCACTCTGACTCATCATGTAATCTGCCCCAGCCTGGCAGCAAGCATGAAATAAAAGAGGTTTGCACTGTGATTTGAAAAGCAGCCATTGTACCCTTTAAAATCACTGAATGGAACAGGGAGTTGAAATCATCAAATATTTGAAGCAACTGAGCTGAAACTAATTTGCATACAGTATGTAACCGCATCACTTTATCTTGCAACAGTTTGCACGTTTGAATCAGAGGGAAAAACACCAACATGTTTGTTGGGCTATGGGAGGTGCCTTTTTAATGATATGTAGACTATCTTTACAAAGCCTGTAGAAACACTGTAAAATGAACTTTAACCCCTGCTATTTGTTAAAGATGCTATGAGTAGTCTTTGACTGCCCCCCATAACATGAATACTGACAAATTAGAAATAGGTACCAGTACATCATTCAGCCAAATTATTAACCAACTGTTTTTCCGTGCAGTTATTATTTAAACTGATTTTTGAAATTTTTGCTTTTGTTAATTAGATTAAGAAAAGATCATCAACAATCAGTTGAATAATAACTGCACTGAAAATCTGTTGGATAACAATTGGCCTGAGCTCCTAAAATTGTGAACTAACACAACTGTCTTGACTAATCCCAAACAAAGGGGCCCAGTCCAGAAGCTAGTTCTTAATGAATTGGAGGTTACCAGTTCATTGTGAAATTGTTAAATTCCTTAATACCAAATGTACCTACTGAATATAAAGTACCCCAATTAAAAAGGTAAATCTACCTCCATTTGATTATCCCAAACAGAATTTTAAAAAGATTACTGTTCAAGAAACTTTAAATCACTTTGTACACATCCAGAAAAAAGTGCTGATAATGAGAAACACGCTTCCTGAAACTGGATGGCCCTCAAACTGTTGCACCTTTGTGAACCATGTTTAATTAGTCTCTTATAACTCAACAGTGTTCATGCTAATTGGAAAATAGCTTGAGTAGTCCCAGTTCTAAAAACAAGATTGCTGTCCTCATGGAGGCCTTTTGGCCCATTTCAATTTTCAATCATTTAAGTGAACTTCTAGGAAAAAAAATGTTATCTACACAAATAAATGCTCATTTAGAAAATTGGGATTTACTATGCATGCAGCAGCACCATTTCAGGAAGGGGAAAATAACTGGCACAACTTCTGCATGGCTCGCAAACACAGTCCTCTGTGGTATGGAAGCAGGGCTCTTAGCAAGGGTCATGTTGGTGGACTTAACAAAAGCATTTGACGTTATTGTTCATAATTTGCTTTCTTCCAAATGGGAATCCATGGGAATTTCTGTTAATGTATATTGGATCAGGGAATTCTTTTCCAGTCAAGCACAAGCAGATGGAATTGGATTGGTCCTGTTTTCTCCCACAGCTGTCACTGCAGGATTTCCCCAGTGATCCAGCTTAGGACCACTGTTATTTTGTTTGTTCATTAATACAGTCCTGGAGGCCTGCATAAACCTTAAAACCATTTTATACAGTATGTGAATGACCTAATATTCTTTTAGAGCTCTGTGCAATCCTCAGATTGCAAATGTATGAATTCAGATTTCTCTGCAGTTAATACATGGCATAAGAGTAATAATTTAAATTCATGTAAAACAAAAACTATTATGTTTGTATCTCTAGTTCAATGAAAAAGTTCCACCTTACTGGTTTATGACCTGCATGACACCATAACGGAGTAGGTAATGCTTTCTAAGTACTATGGTGTACTTTCTGGACCCCTCACTGACATGTTCAGAGCATACAAGAATGTTACGTAAAAGCATTAATCAAAAACTGGAAATGGCATAAAAATTAAGGAATTATTTTTCACTGAAACCCCCAAAAGCCATTGCCATCAGCTCATTTACCCCCTTTTTTGAGTTGCCTCTTCATCGTTTTTAATATTGGGACAGTTGAGCTACAGAAACTTTATGTCATTTATTGGGCTTGTCCCTGACAGACCAATGACCCCAGCAAGGAGAGTATGAGGGCAGTCACAGTTTCATGGGAAGAAATTTTGTGTATTTGAAAGGGAGGAGGTGTTATAATGAGAGGCCGCTTCAGTACTTTCATTTGTATAAAACCAGATGGAAAGCAATCGAGTGGCTTTATGACTTTCTGGACAGTTACATAGAAACATAGAATCTGTTGGCAGGTAAGGACCATAAGGCCCACATAGTCTGCCCATTTCCCTACTCACTGCTGTAGCCCCAGATCCTATTTGATCTGCGACTCTCCTGCTCTGATCAGCTCCAGGGTACCCTTGTATCTATTTCATGCACTCTTGAACACCCATATTGTTTTCACAGCCATCACTTCTGCTGGAAGGCTGTTCCATGGTTCCACCACCCTTTAGGGGAAAAAGTGCTTCCTAACATTACCCCTGAACCTTCCACCTTTAAGCCTAATATGTCCCCTTGTTCTTGTGCAGAGTTTTCTCTGAAATGTGCTTACCACCTGTACCCTGTTTATCCCCATAAGGTATCTGAAAATGTCTATCATATCTCCCCTCTCCCTTCTTTCCTCCAGTGAATAGATATTAAGGTCCTTAAGTCATTCCTCATAGGGCTACTGGTGCAGTCCTTGTACCATATCCTTTGCTCTTCTCTGGACTGCCTCTATTTTGTCAATGTCCTTCCGGAGATGTGGTCTCCAGAACTAGACAATACTCCAGCTGTGACCTCACCAGTGATCTATACAGTGGCAACACCATCTCTTTCCTCCTGCTTGTTATGCCCCTCTTCTGCACCCCAACATTATGTTTGCTCTCCCCACCCCCCTTTCACACTGTTTAGTCACCTTCAGGTCATCAAATATAATAACCCCCAGGCCTCTCTCCTGACTTATGGTGGCCAGAATTTCCCCACCTATCCTGTACTCCATTCTTGGATTCCTGTGACCCAGGTGCATGATCTTGCACTTTTTAGCACTGAATCTCAACTGCCAGACACCTGACCACTCTTCTAATAGGCTTAAGTCCTTTCTCATTTTTCCACCCCATCCAGTGTCCACTCTGTTGCAGATCTTGGTGTCATCTGCGAAAAGGCACACCTTTCCTTCCAGATGCTATACAATGTTGCTAATGAAGACATTCAATAGGACTAGCCCCAGCACCGACCCCTGTGGCACCCCACTGGTCACCTCCCTCTCCTCAGATTTCATGTCAATTACCATGATACTCAGAGTCCTGTCCCTTAGTTTCCAGCCCACTTTACCACAGTAGAACACAATCCCAAGCTCCCCAATTTGTTTAGTAATCTCCTGTGTGTGACAGTGTTGAAGGCCTTGCTGAAATCCACCTTCCTAGCCCTGATTCTTGCATGTGTCTGTTTTGAATGCAAGTCCCATGACCATCTTGGTCCTTTGACATGCCTGCACACCATGACACAGCATTTTGATGCTCATTCTGTCTTCCCTATGCCCCACTATCATTTAAGCCTGTCAGGGGCATTTACGTTAATGTAATTTTATTGGGAAAAGGAGTTCATTAGCACTATCAATATTCATTAAAATCCCTATCTAGCTTTATTGCTTTGCCCATAAAAATGGTAAGTGTGATGCAATAGAAATGAACTGTCATCTTGCCAGGTTTCATCATTGATGCCTCGTGGTCTATCAGTGCATAAAGATGTCATTATAAGACATGTGTTGACCTCTGCAGTTTTAGGAACCCACAAACGTGATTCATAGCTGTCACAAACCAGCAGGACTGTGAAGCAAGAGGCTGCTGACACACACACACACACACACACACTCATCCACCAATGGAAAAATGGAGAGACAAGGCTCTCTGACCACTACCCAGCAGGCTTGCTACAGAATCTGCCAGTGGTATTAGTGGGGGGAGAGAGAGAGAGAGGATTTCTCTTTAAATGCATCATGCTTACTAAGTATGTTCAGCAAATCCTGACTTTTAGCAATATTGCTACACACCTTCTCTCCCTTTATTGCAACTAACACAATATAACATGCAAGGAACCATTTGGCATTGACAAATGCTTGTTCTTTGCTGCAGCAGGAGGGTCTGCTTGAGCTCCCCCCCCTTCAGCACTTGTCTCCACTTTCCCTTTGTTTTTAGGGCTGCAGTGGGTGGAGCCCTGCAGTCCTATTGCTTTCAGAACAAACTCTGGCCAGAGTTGATAGGGCTGCAGCTGAGGAATTTGGAGCACAAATACTGAGAATTACGAAAGGTATGAGCCTGTATTAGCAAAATGTAATATAGGCTCATAAATTTGTTTTGCAATATCTGTACACTGGCCCCCATTGGCAAAGAAACTGTGAGTGTGGGGGGCGGGGCATGCTGACATAGGGACTAGCCACCACCAATGTGAACTCTGTGGGGACTGTGTGTGGTGGGCAGCATGGGCCGCCATATTTACTGAAATGTTTCACCAGGAAAGGCACGTAACAGAGCCTTGTCATCTGATGCTCCAATGAGGTAACTGCACCTCACTGGTTCAGCAGATTTCTTGCAAGGTTTTGGCATTCTTTGAAGTTTCTCATCAGTACTAGCATGCTCACTAATTGGGGGCCAAGGGATGCACCCACTAAAGCATTCTATGCATTAGTCAACACTGACTCACCTCTGAAATATCCTACTACTGCAAGATATTGCTTGTGCCTGCACGAGACAACATAAAAAAAAAAAAGAGATATTCTCAATGCACTCCAATTTTCACATTGTGATGACATCATCACAGCATGATAACTGGAGAAAACATCAGTTATCACACCCGCGCAAACCCGCGCAAATGGTAACTTTTGAATATATGATGTGCATGCGTGTGATATGGAAAATACCTTCACTCCTGCAGATGTGAGCTCAGGGGCAGCTTAACTGGAGGTTCCACCGCCAACTGCTGTAGCAACGGAAACCAAATCTGACAAAGTAAATAGAAGCAATGAGGATCATCTCTGCTCCTTCTGGCTGCAGTCTGACTAGGACCCTCTGAAGTAGAGGAAAGGGAGGGAAGGCATAGCGAAACCTCCCTGTCCAACAGGAGGACAACTCATCTCACCAGAAAACACCAGGCCCTGGATCTAGCAAGCAGAAATTGGGCAGTTTGGCATTGAATGGGGACACAAAAAGGTCCAACTCTGGTCATCCCCACCTGTCAAACAGTTGCTCTGTGATGGACTGGAGGAACTCCCATTCATGGGCTTTGAACACAGTCCTGCTTAGGCCATCGAAAAAGATATTTTTGGTGCATAGAACATGCATGGCTGTGAGCTCTAGGTGATGCTCCAGGGCCCTGTACCAGATCCTCAAGGCTTCTCTACAGAGGAGGTACAACTGAGTTACCCCCTGCTTGTTGATGTAAATGACCACTGACCTATTGTCCATCTGGACTGAGAGGGCCCAGAAGGAAGTCCATCTGAAATGTCCACAGAGCATACAGGACTGCTCACATCCCTGAAACATTAATGTGCAGAGTCTGTTCCATGGTGGAACAGATACTCTGGGTTTGCTAAGTGAGTGCCCCAGCCCTGTCCCGAGGAATCCACAGTTAGGACTTTCCTTGGGGACTCCCTTGGAAAGTTTGAAGGAGTTCACTCACCAATTAAGGACCCAACAAACTGGATTGGAGACCAAGACTGGATGATCCAGGTCATCTAAGCATTGGTTCACTGCACCTTGAGCATCCACTGGGGGAGCCTCATATGCAAATGAGCCATGAGAATGGTCGGAATGTCAGCCACCATATGGCCTAGCATTTGAAAGAATGCCCTGTCTGAGGTTTGCCAGGATGAGGACACCGTCCAGGCCTGAGACAGAAGGTGATCTGCTCTGTCCAGAGGTAGAAAGGCCTTTTCCGTGCTCCACATCCAGTATTGCTCTGATGTATTGGAGTCTTTGACTGGGCCATGGGGATGACTTTGGTAGATCCAGTGTGATCTCCAGTTCTCTGAAGAGGGCAAAGGTTTTTGTGAGAGTTCCTAGCAGCTGAGCCTTTGCAGGTGCTGTCAGGAGCCAGTTATCTAGGCAGGGAAAGATGTAATGGCCCTTCCGCCAGAGAGATGCAGCCACCACCACTAGGCACTTGGTGAAAACTCTGGAAGCAGAGTTCCTCCTACAAGTATCTGGGCATTACCTTTGATTCAGCACTCTCCTTCCATTCCCATATCAATGCTCTTTCTGCTGCTACCAATGTCAGGATTGGACTGTTATACCACCATAGGGACTGCCTACCACAAGAAGCCCTTAGATTTCCAATCACCTCCTCTGTCCTGTCGCTAATTGACTATGGGCTACCCATCAATGCTGCAGCCAACAACACTGCGCTTGCAAGAATCCAGCTCTCTATAAACAAGGCCTGCAGGCTAATGCTGGGAGCCCCTAGGTGCACCCATACATGCCTGATGCATTCCACCACCAACTTGTTCAACCTTGAAGAAAGACTCTGCTTCTAAACCTGCCTTCTTGTAAAAAAGACCCAGCTAGGGCTCTCCCCTCCTAGGGTCGCAACCTCCCCGCAGTGTGTTTCCCTATCAGTCTCCACCCAAAGCACTGTCAAAACCTTCCATATTGTCCCCAGGGTAAGGACCTCTATGGCCCAGAGATCCTTTTGCTATTGGGCTCCCTCCTGGTTCAATTCCCTCCCAGCCAATATAGCTGATTCCACTAAGCTTGGTCCCTTCAAGGTCTCCCTCAGAAGCCATCTGACAAGCACTCACTGTTGCAATTGCATATAATCCCCCACCTGCCCCTTACCTTCACCGCTAGGCTAGGTCTGCCCTGTCTATGTTTGTGTATATACCTGGGGTCTCATGCAACATCTGCTGACTAATGTAATAAAATATCTCTGGTTGCTACTTGATGTGGTTCTCATGTACCTATATTATGACTACTGTGATCTATCTATTACCAAGCGTGTACCACCAGTGAATGCCTGTAACACTGGTTACTTTTGTAATCTAAGCATTATGAACTGTACTGTTTGTTTGCTGTGATGTACTGCTCTCTTGATGAGGTGCCTTTGTAAATGAGTCTATGACTCAAAGGTCTGTAAACTGATGATCTAATAAATAAAATAAACAAATGGCAGGGCTTGGAATTGGTAATGGTGTCCCTGGATGAGGAAGCATAGGTACCTTCTGTGTGGCTGGTAAATCAGGATATAAAGGTATGCATCCTGCATGTTCAGAGAGCAGAGCCAGTCTCCTTGGTGAAGCAGGGGAAATAGGTGAGGTAGTGACCATTTTGTGCCACTTGTACTCGACATATTTGTTCAGATGACCAAGGTCTAGAATGAGGTGAAGTTCCCCAGTCTTTTTGGGCACTAGGAACAAATGAAAATAAAATCTTTTCCCCTCTGACTTGCAGGCACTGGCTCTATGACCTGTTTCCAAAAAAGCACCTGAATTTCCTCTTCAGTTAAGGCGATGTGCGACAGAGTAGTGGGAGGACAAACAGGTTGTCTGGTTGCCTCTCCAGGAACTCCAAGGTATGTCCTCTCTCTACAAGTTGGAGGACCCACTCATCAATAGTTATTTTGCACTATCCCTCCAGCGAGGGGGAGAAGCAACCCCATGCCACCTCCCTTGGGCCTCTGCTGGGGTGGGGCTGGCAAGGAGTCAGACAGAAGCCCCTGGGGTGGGTAAAGTGGCCTGGGACAATCTGGTGACTCTGGATGAAGAGACTCCAGGGGTTTAGGAGGTGGCCTCATGTTTGTAACCTCCTCATTGCTGTTGTTGCTGGTGCGGGACTGCTAATGAGAGGATCTTCAAAAGGACTGCTTCTTGAAAGGCTCCTACTTAGCCCTGTATATATGTTGGCCTGACCATATAGCCTTGCCTGAATCCTGGAGGAAAGTGATCAATTTTTTCATCCTCTTCTGCAAAAAGGGCTAATCCCTTGAAAGGGAGGTCCATACCAGTGACCTGCAGGTCCTGGGTGAAACCTCCTGAGATCCTAAGCCACAAGTGGCGTCGGATACAGACATCGGTGGCTTCTGCCCTGGCAGCTGTATTGGCGGTATCATAGGCTTCCCACAAAACATGCGTTCCAATACTGCAGCCAGATTTCAGGAGTCCAGGAGTTCTCTTTTCTGAGGCATATCCGGCAGGGCCTGGCCGAACTCCATGCTGTTCTCACACAGGGCATTTTGAAACTGTACCAAGTGGGTGAGAAAATTAAGGGAACCAATGAAGTAAGAAGCTGAGGTATAGACCTTCTTGCCCAGCTGATCCAACTGTCTGGACTCTTGGTTCGGAGGCTGATTACTGAGGTGGTTAGGCCTCTTTGACCCACCATGGGCCGCGCTGATCACAGAATCGATTACTGGATGATCTGCAAGGAAAGGCTCACCTCTGGCTGCCTATAGAGCCTATCTAACTTTTTTGAAACTGCTGATGAGGAAGATGGGTGCTTCCAAGTTAGTCTAGTAAGGTCTTGGAAGGTATCCACCAATAAGAGAACCACTAATGGTTTTGGTTCGTTTAGGCGAAGGTACTTTGTCAGCCTACGCCACTCAGGATCCAGGTCTTCCAGCATATACACCATAAACATTGGCGACAAGATTGAATCTTAAGATACTCCACAAGACAGAGCCTCGGGAACAATGAGAAACTTCCCAACACAACCCGTTGCATCCTACCTGAGAGAAAGGATTCAAACCAGCTGATGATATGGTCGGCGAGCTCATAGTGTTTTCTTAGGTGATCAAGTAGCAACACGTGGTCTACTGTGTCAAAGGTTGATGAGAGTTCAAGGAGAACGTGAATTGACCACCTCCCTCTATCCTCACCCTGAGGATATCATTTTGCACCCTAACACAGTTTCCATGCTGTGCTTTTTCTTGAATCCTTACTAGAATGCCTCATAGATGTCAGACCCCACCAGATGTGCCTCGAGCTGCAAAGTCACTACTTTTTCCATAACCTTCCCCCAAAATGGGAGGCTTAAGACTGGTCAATAATTCATCAAGATGCCAGGGTCAAGTGATTTTTTTTTTTTTTAACAGGGTCCTCAATAGTGCCTTTTTCAAGGCACCTGTGAAGACCGCCACCAAAAGCTAACACTGGACCAACAGACTCCACACTTTCCACTAGGAGAGGTGTCAGGCCCAGGTCCAGTTCACAAGAGATAGGGTGCAGCTTCGAAATAACCTCAATGACCTCCGCCACCCCCACCGGCCGAAATTCAGCCCAGGCAATCAGACTGCTGCTGTCACCAACAGGCTTGACACTGTGGGTCAGATCATATTCCACTGCAGCTACCCTGGTTCTAATGGTCGACACCTTGTCAGAAAAAGAATTGAGCAAACTCTTCACAGTGTGCAATTGAAAATGCTCTTTTCAGCTGCAGACAGGTCGGGTGTAATAACTGTCTACAATCCAAAAGAGCAGAGTTGTTCTGTTCCTTCCTGTAGCAATCTCCCTGTCAGGAACTCTGCCTTCTTACGACTGATTACCCCTTGATACTCACCGTAGTGAGAAGTACAGGGTCAATGATAATGTCAAAGACTTTCGTAAGGTCTATAAATACTGCACCACTGTAAGCACCACAGTCAAGGGAGGAGAATGTAGAATTTGTAAATGTGAGCAATGCAGTGGTTGTGTTAGGACTTTTATAGAAGCCAAGTTTGGCAGTGCTGAGAATGTCATATTTCTCAAGGTACTGTATGCATTTAGTTGAGCTACAACAATTTTCTGCAACACTTTACTCAAGGTAGGTAATATTGCTATAGGCCTATAATTAGTTATGACTTTCTGATTACCTTTTTGAAGACTGGCACATTAGCCTTTTTACAGATGAGGGGCACAATACCAGTGCAGAAGGAGAGGCTAAAAATGCAGGTTAAGGGGGCAGCCAGCTACTTAGCTGCAAGTTTAAGTAGTTTAGGCTCGATTTCCTTGGGTCTTGCTGATCTGGAGTCAGGGATTTATTAGAGTAGCTTTAATACCTAAACCCTGCTGATTTGCTTAAAGAGGAAAGGGGGAGTGGACTTGTGGGAGGGAATGGAGAGGGGGTTGAGTTGCTAGAGTGTATATGAAGCACCTTAATGAGAGGGCAGATATCAGAAAAATTTATTGAAAGCATTTGATCTAGTTAAGGGGCTATTACAGTTGATGCCGCATGCCATCAATTTCAAAGTCAGTTGGTGTAGAGGGGTTAGAGTACCCAAGGGACTGAGTGGTTTCTAATAATGCTGGGGACTGCTATGTGAGGAGGCTAGAAGGGTTTGAAAGAAGGAATCTACATTTTTACTGCCAATGGCTTGCTTACATTTATTATACAGGTACGTGTACGAGGCCCAGTCTGCAGTAGAACTGGAAGCTTTGAAGGAGGCCCATAGTTTGCATTATTCGTTAAGTAGGGATGAGGAAATGCAGGTGAGTCATTTTGCTTTCTGACCCAGGACTCTCCTAGAGGTGTGGGAATCATGCTTGTTCTGAAGCAGTTGCAGAGTAGTACTGAACAAGCATTTGTCAATGCTGAATGTTCGCTTGCAGGTATTTGCAGTGGTGTTTGGCACGTATGGTGCTGTACACTAATGCTCTGTGCGATTGCTGGTATTTGCACAATAAATTGTCAGCATGACCTTTTTATTACCCCCATTGTGCGCTACATAGGCGGAAACACATTTTGGGCAGGATGTGAAAAATGACAGCTGTACTGCTCGCTCATAAGCAAGTGTGGTAAAATGGCAATGTTGAAAATCTGGAGTGGAAATATTGAAAATTCGCAAACCTACAAGCGTGCGTGGGAACTGTGCAATGCACGCTCATAAAACAGTCATTTTTAGGAATTTTTTCACCAAATTTTCAACATAGCCATTTTAAGAACTCTGCTCATGAACAGTGTCACTGTGATTTTCTTAATGTGTCCCATACATTGATTTCACACACCGACTTGCGCCATTGTATGCTACATGAGCTGAAACGTTTTGGGTGAGATGTGAAAAATGACAGCTGTACTACTCATAAGAAGGTGTGGTAAAATGGCAATGTTGAAAATCTGGAGTGAAAATATTGAGAATTCGCGAACTTACGAGCCTGCATAGGAACAGTGCAACGCACGCTCGTAAAACAGTCATTTTTTGGAATTTTTGCACCAAATTTTCAACATCGGTTTTTTGAGACCCCTTCTCATGAATGATGTCACTTTCATGGTGTTATTTGGGCCTGAAGGGTGATTTCACGCAGTGACTGTGAAATCACCCTTCGGGCCCGAATAAAGCCATGACAGTGACATCATTCATGAGAAGGGTCCCCAAAACCCCATGTTGAAAATTTGGTGTAAACATTCCAAACAATGCCTGAGATATGCAATAAAGCTGAAACCCCCCTATCTAGCCCATTATACAGCTTACCTGCATTTCCTCAGTTCGCAGTTAGCTTTGAAAAGTGCAGACATGTTCCCGGTCCACGAAGATCATCCGCCCGAGCTCCGGAGAAGTATGGGGTGAGGGGGTGTGGGAGGCAGGGTGTGCAGTGGGTGGTGAGGGTTGCTGGGAGGCGGGGACGCGTGGGACCGTTTTACTTTCGGTTTTTAATTGTGACGTGGGACATTTGCCACACTGGGGTGAGCTCCCAGCATGGCACAAGGATGGCTGGGGGGGGTGAGGGAGCCGGCGAGTTGGGCACCCCGTCAGCAAACAATGGGGCGTTTGCCACACTGGAGTGGGCTCCCAGCATGGCAGCAAGGATTTGGGAGGCGGCATGATGGTGCTCTGTCCGACAGCGGTGGTTTTCTTTGGCAGACCACCGCTGTTATACAGCTGCTGCACCCATTGGTGCAGGACCGCCACGCCTGCTCAACTGAGCACTGGATTTAATGGGAGAGGCACACCTCCAAAGTGTGCTACTCTCCCAAAACGTTCCTTGCACATGCGCGCAAGCGAACGTAAAAAGGATACTGCAAGATCAACTACAGTGGTTGTTTAAAGGTATGACCAGTCTTGGGTAGCCAGCTCAGACCAAAATTGTGTGGGGTCAAGGACTGAGTAGTTATGGAAGTGAATAATCTGAGGTGGGGCATTTGGCAATCTGGCACACCAGACAATACACTGTAGAGTGGGTGCTTAGAGAGCCTGGGAGGATACCTGCAGAAGATATTTCATCAGGGTCTGGAACCAGGACCCAGTCAATAAGGGTGGTGGTGAGGGCAGAGTTTGTGAGTCTGGTAGGCTTAGAGATCAGCTGGGTGAGTAACTTGTTAAGTGTTAGCTCGACAGATGTGTTAGTACGGTCAAGCCAGTTGATATTAAAGTCACCAAGGATTACGAAATTATTACCAATCATTCTGGGACCAACAACGACAATAAGAGAGTCCATGCTGACTGGCACCTGGGATAAATAAACACATAAAATGTGCAGCTTTTTGGAGTTGCCTAAGAGTAGGGTACCATGGTACAATTGAAGGGACGAGGATGTAGGGAGTGGGGAATGGGTGGTTGTGGTGAGGTTGGGATGATCTTTGAAACAGAACATAGTGCTCCATCCACACTTTTGAGAAGGTCTATCACACCTTATGAAACTGTAGCCAGCAATATTGCAAAGGTGGTTGGATATGGACAGTTCAAGCCAGCATAATACATCAGGAGGGTTGTGGGAAATCCAAATAGTTAATGCAGCCAGGTTATGCATCAGGTTTCAGATGTTAAGGTGTACTAACTTTAAGCACTTCGTTTCATGCCAAGGTGGAGATGAGAGGGAGGGGACTAGTGGACTGTGAGGGTTCTGGACTTGATGCCATGTCAACTGTAAAAAACAACAGCAGGAAAAGCCATGGCAGTAGGACAAGTAGCCTGAGGTATTCAAAATAGTTTAATGTGTGTAGGAGGATACCAGTGGATTGTAATAGAGAGATGAGACAATGGGAGCCAGGTTTTATAGAGCAGAAAGCAAGTGTGAATAAGGGTCACAGGGGACACACTAGTGAGTCTGACATGGAGAAGTCATGGGGGAGCAGATGTAATGGGAAAAGAGGAAAACAGAATGTCAGTGACATCCAGTAGAGAGAGGAGAGTAGCTATAGTGAGCAGGGTAGTTGAGGAGAATAGTGGGTTGAGCAAGGGGGGGCAAATGTCAGGGGGGGTGAGGGTTGGCGGGAGTTTTTGGGGTAGAGAGGATAACAACAGTCGACAGAGAAAGTTGCTGAGATGCAATTAGGAAAACTGCTGGAGGTTGGGAGCAAAGGTGCAAGAAGTGCACAGAGTCTGGTAACAATAGTCCTCTATACCTGTGACGGGTAGGAGAAAGGAGTGATAGAGGAGCAGAGAATAGAGGTTATAGGACTATAGGGGGACTTGGGCTCAGAAACAGCAGAGAGAAGGTGGCAGCACCTAGGCTGATGATCTTAGGTGGGGGATGGGGTTGGTATTGAGATAGTATTGGGAAACACTGAATCCATGAACAGGAACAGAGACAAGGTGATGATCATATATGGCAGGGGGGAAGGGGTAAGGAGTCCATATAACACAGGAGCCACTTACGAAGTACAGGATCAGTATATTTAAGAGTGGGAGTGGAACTGGTCTAACTGGTTTACAGCACCTAATAAGATAGCTATATTCAGCACCTCGGGAGAGCAGATAGCGCCACACCCTTGCGAGTACCACGCTCGCTACAGAATGTACCTATGAGCACTAGAGTGGGGTCGGGCAGTTGCTGGAGAGTGAGGAGGGCGTTATTCCATCCATGAGCCCTCGTGATCCTATTCCGCATGTCAGGAAGATGCTGGAAGGAAGATAAAGAGACAAAGGTTAGTGAAAGAGCACTGGAGGTAATATGAGAGGCAAGGCATGTGGGACAGGATAGAATCAGGAGGGCAGATGGGGGTGGAAGACTAGATCAGTGCACTAGGAACATGCCAACTGGCCCTATCCCACAAGCACAGTCTAAATGAAATGCAACAGTAGTGAAAATGAGCACAATAAAATTAATTGAAAAGAGCTTTAACAATGCAGAGTCATGGTTACAACAGAGTACAAATAACAGCATACGGCAGTCTAGTCAGGCCGTTGGGAGCTTGAAATTATGCAAGTTTAGAGCCTGAGAAACAGTAAGTGGTAGTTGGCTGACCGAAAGAGTTAGATCATGGTTCAAGTCCAAGGTCAAAATGGCACCCCATGCCAAACAACCTGAAAGCGACACACTCACTACAGAATGTACCTGCGAGCACTGGAGTGGGGTCAGGCAGCTGCTGGAGAGTGAGGAGGGCATTAGTCCATCCAGGAGCCCTCGTGACCCTGTTCTGCATGTTGGGGAGATGCTGGATGGAAAATAAAGAGAGGCAAAGGTCAGTGAAGAAGCACTGAAGGTAATTTGAGAGGCAAGTGACAGGATAGAATCGGGAATGCAGACGGAAGGAACACTAGATTAGTGCACTAAGAACATGCCAACTAGCCCTATCACAAGCACAGTCTAAATGAAATGTAACAGCAGAGAAAATAAGCACGCTAAATAAAAAGAGATGGAGTTTTAACAATGCTGAGCCGAGTTTACAACAAAGTGTAAATAACAGCAACAGTTGTAGATTTCATCAAAGTGCCCTTCCCCAAAAGCTCAGGGCACCTCTACAATACAACAGACAAAGAACCTCTGTGCGCAAGCACTGAGGCAATGGTTACCCCAAAGGGCATTTGGCTGAGAAGCCAAGTTTCAAAGAAATACAAAATCACACATGCCTCCACAATGCAAAGCATCATGGGCTGCATATGCAAATCACCACAGAACAGTATGCTGGTTCAACTTCAAGCAGAAATGCATGGTGCCGAAAGGCCTCCCCGCAGTTTGCAAACGGTGCCAACAGAACAGTTGCGTCTTCTGTTGGCACCCTTTGCAAACTGTGTGAGAGACCTTTCAGAAACAATCAGTGGTAGCTGGCTGACCGAAACGGTGAGGCCACAGTTCAAGTCCAGAGTCAAAATGACACCCCATGCCAAGCAACCTGCGAGCACCATGCTCACTACAGAATGTACCTGTTAGCACTGGAGTGGGTCAGGCAGCTGCTGGAGATTGGGGAGGGTTTTAGTTCATCTAGGAAACTCTGCGACCCTGTTCTGCATGTCAGGGAGATGTGAGCACTGGAGTGGGGACAGGCAGCTGCTGGAGAGTGGGGGGATTAGTCAAACCCTTGTGACCCTGTTCTGCACATTGGGGAAAGGCTGTGAGCACTGGAGTGTATATGGGCAGCTGCTGGAGAGTGAGAAGGGTGTTAGCCTGTTAGAGTGACTTCTTGACCCTATTCTGCATGTCTAGGAAATGCTGTGAGCACTGAAGTGAGGCTGGGTAGCTGCTGGAGAGTGGGAGGGGGGCACGTTAATCTATCCAGGAGCCCCTGTGACCCTGTTCTGCGGGAGATGCTGTGAGGACTGGAGTAGGGACAGGCAGCTGCTGGAGAGTGGGGAGGGTGTTTGTCCATGCAGGAGGCCTTCTGACCTTGTTCTGCATGTTGGAAAGATGCTGTGAGCACTGGAGTGGGGTCAGGCAGCTGCTGGAGATTGGGAAAGGAGTTAATCCATCCAGAAGCCCTCAATACCCTGTTCTGCATGCAACACTGTGACCAAAACAGGATTTTCCTAACAGCACAGTGTTGCTGTTGCCAGGCCAAAACCAGCACTCGGTCAAGAGTCTGGGACCCATCACTATCACATGGGACAAAGCACGGAATGGATAGGAGCAAAAAAAGCATGCCAGGGAAAGGGGAGATAAGAGGTAAAGTGGAAGAGACCCAAACCAGTCTTTGGAGATGAAGGAAGCACAGAGAGATGGGCAATGCAAAAGAAGAGGATGAATTGAGAGATAGGTATACAGGGAGCAGTATGAGAATGAGAGGGAGTATTAGCAGCATAGTGGCAACATGCATTGTAGAGGGTACCTAGTCTGCTGAGTGAGGAAGAGAGGGTGGTGCCATAGAGCACATCTGTACAGTCAAGCACCAGAGGCACCATTCTGGTGACCAGCTCCCCGGCGGAATCTGAGAAAGAGGCAGTCCTTACTGCTGTACAGAGCGTGCAGGTTTAAAGTGGCGCTAAGAGTGGATGGCATTGATAAAGGTGGAGAAGTCAAGTCTACTATCCTGCTACACTATCTGAAGTATGAAACTGCTTCATGGAAAGAGACACCCAGGGTGATGAGGACGGAGAGTGGAGAGAGCCTGGTTAGTTTCTGTCTGGTACTAAAGGTTACAGACACGGTTTTCTTAGTGTTGACCCAGAAGTGGCTGGATTGGAACCAGTGTAGGACATTGCTGAAATCACGTTGAAGCAATTCTTCCAAACAGTCAAACACAAAGATGAAGAAGCTTTTGTATTGCCATTTACTCAATAGCATGCTAAAAATGAAATTAAGTAGATGTAGCCCACCCAGGTTACATAGCTGGCAATCGTACATATGACACTGCACACCTGACCAATGTGACTAACACATGGTCTTGGCACCAATGGCTCACAGTCCAGTTTACATGGCTCAGAGGAGATATCCTCAAGGATCTGACTAGCCCAAGCAGGATAGCCTTGGAAGAAGGGGGAATTTGGGGTAATGAATGTTAGTTACATATTATACCACACGATGGTCACTAAATCCATCAGGTAGGGTACTAGCTTTCAGAATGTGAAAAAAATGTGTGGATAATTTTTTTTTTTTATTTGAATCTAGGATTACAAGTACCTTTGAGCCAAGACTCTTTTCAAAGGGTTCCACATCAGATGGGGTACAATTCAAAACAAGACACTGTAGAACAGTATAACAATGGGTTACAGGCAGTTACGTATAGTTTTATACATTCAATACAATGGCAAAAAAATGCCAGAAGGAGATGTGGTAACAGGGTTAACACAGTATGGAAGAGAGACACATTAGTGGGTTGTGGCCAAAAGCACTTGTCGAATATCAAAAGTGCTACAAAGGGGTAGGGAATGTGGGTGGGAGGAGGGGAGGATGAGTGGGTGTATGGGAGAGAGAGAGAGTTGAGGGAGGAGAGGATTAAGTACTAGGTGAAAAGAGCAAAGAGGAGAGGGGAGAACAATTAGGAAGGCAGTCACAGGAGATAGATGCAGACAGGATGTGACTGAGACTGGATTGGAATGGACCAAGCTTTGGCATTGAGGTGATGTCAATGTTGAGACCACTGAACCAGCTGGGAGCTCTGTGCACAAAGGCTCTTCGCCCTTGTGTGGGTGCAGACACACGGGATATGCAGTAGTTGGGAATCAGAGCCCCTGGTGATGACAGTATTCCACGCTGAGCAGAGGAGGGCTTGGACACCTGGAGGAGCAAGGCCCAGTGTTATTTTCTTTGCCATAAGGCAGGTTTGGTACATGATCCAATCTGAAAATTGAAGCTACCCAGTCTGTGCGTAGAGATCACACGTGTGGGTGAGGCAATGGGCACCGGTTATGAATTGGCAAGCTTTGTTTTGTGCAATGGATATACGCCTGAGGGCAGTGGCTAAGGCAGAGCCGTAGATGATCAGACCATAGTCAATTATTGAGATTACTGAGTACTATACTGCAATCCTTAAGGCATCTGAGGGAAGGCATTACCTGTGCCTGAAGAGTAGGCCAATGCGAGTGTTGGCAGCCTTGGCAATGTTGTCAATGTGTGTAGCATTACGATAGGTTACAATCGATGGTAACTCCTAGATATTTAAAGGATTGAACCTGTTCGAGGATTGCAGCAAGGCAGTTTTTGATCGTGATGGGACAGAGTCTGTTTGTTGTGCAGGCTGCAGAAAAGCATGGACTTATTTTTTTTTTATAGTTGAGAACCAATTTATGTATACTAAACCAAGTTTCAAATCGAGGTGAAGACAAGCTGTAGATTCTTTTGAAGGTGGCCCAGATCCTTGTGTGTGGAGAGGATGATGGCATTGTCAGCATAAAGGAGGATTTGTGCAGGACATGATTGTGGAAGATCATTCAGAAATAGGCTAAAAAGAAGTGGACCAAGAATGGAGCCTTGAGGAACTTCTGAGTGAACAAGACGTGCATCTGAGAGAACATCAGCTATTTTCACTCTTTGGGAGCAGTTCTCCAAGTAGCTCTTGAACCAGGTAATGGACTCAGGTGAGAGTCTAGCAGAACATAGACGTGTGATGTAATAGTTTATGATGTACAGCGTCAAAAACCTTGGTCAGGTCTATGAAGACCGACCCAGTTAGGAGGCAGTTGTCCAATAAGCTGTTGATAGCACTGGTGAATTCAAGGAGGGCCGATGTAGTACTGTGACCTATATGGAAGCCACGTTGTTGGGGGCAGAGAATGTTGCATTTACCCAGGTATTCTGTTAGCTGGTCAGATACCATATGTTCAATGGCCTTTGGGGGGAGGGGGAGTATGGAGATAGGCTGGTAGTTCACATGCAGGTCCCTGTCCCCACTTTTGTTGACTGAGGTTACTGTGGCCAGTTTCCATCTGTCGGGGAACTGGCCGAGGGCGAGAGAGAAGTTGAAAATTTTTGTTAGTGGAAGTAGCACTTCATCAAGAGTGAGGGACACCAAGTTGAGGTCAAGCAAGTCCCCAGTAGTTCTGGATTTGGCGATTGCATTAGAGACTTACAGACCTCATGCGCCCTGACTTCCTTAAAGTAGAATGGTGGGCGGTTGGAGGGAGGGGGTTGTGGGCTGGGGGTAGGAGAAGGAGAGTGGTCATCATTGAAGACGTCCGAAGGGAGAACACTACTGAGGTCAGAGAATGCAGTATTGAAAGTATTTGCAATTGTGGTAGGGTCGAGAATTATGCCACCATCAATAAATAACATAGTAGGTGAACTTTCTGGCTGCTTCCCAGTTACTGCTTTAAGATTGTCCCAGAAGGATTTCCCTTTTCCCCCAGTGTTCTTGAGGGTATCTCTGTTGTATGCATTTTTCTTCTGGTGGATTGATTTAGTGCAGTCGTTTTGCACCCGTTTGCAGTTCTGAACAATCGGCTTGACTGCAAGTGGCCCATGCCCGAAGCCAGAAGAGGTCCCTTGCTTTCAGATCTGTAAGTAGTTCAGTGGAGAGACAAGGATTGCAAAGGCCTTTGATTTTACACCTTTTGAAAGGGGCATAGGTATCACAGGCAGCATTGAATGAGTTGATGAAGAAATCCAAGGCTGAGTTGACATCAGGAGCATTGAAAATAGGAGATCAGTCAAGCTGTCGGAGGTGGGATTTGAGGTGTTTCAACTGACCGCATGGGAGGACTCTACTATTGATTAATTTAGGGGGGGCTTGCAGAATTTATTCGACCATTCGTAGATGACTGGGGGTTGGTCACTTAGTGCATCTAGAAGGACAGAAACATCCGAGATAGCTGGTCAGTATCCAGTATAGGACAGTGCTTGCACCAGTTCTGTAATTATGTCTGGTGGAGGAGACTACCAGCTGTGCCAGGTTGGCTGTTGAGATGACATCCTCGAGGCCCCCTGTGTCAGCGGCTAGCCAACTGATGTTAAAATCACCCATTAGGTTCGACTCCAAGTCAGGCAGTTGGGCAAGGATGAGGTCCAAGAGTGAGTTGAGGCCTTTACCTTGTTCTTTTAGAGGAATGTAAACAGCAGCAACAGTCAATGCTTTGTTGTGATCCCACAACAGAATTTTAACAGTAAGGATCTGTGTAGAAGAAACCGAGGGGGAAGGTAAATGGTGACCCAGGAGGATGTCTCCAGTTAATTCTTGATACAGTTAGCCATCTTAGCCCCCATCCCTACATATTTCAGCTTTGCTCCCAGCCACCTGTGAGGGACTGAATCAAAGGCCTTGCTGAAATCCAACTATAGGATATCCACTGCATGGCCCTTCAACTACTTTGTCACCCAGTCATAATATTCCATCAGGCTGGTGTGGCATGATCTCTCAGAGGTGAAACCATGCCACTACCCATCCTGGAGCCCACTGACCTCCGGAAACTTCACCAGTCTCTCCTTCATTATTGCTTCCATAAGTTTACCTACTAAGGAAGTGAGACTGACAGGTCTGTAATTACTCAGCTCATCCTTTGGGCCACTCTTCTGGACAGACACCACATGAGACAACCTCCAGTCCTGCGCATGCATCCTGTGTCCAGGGAATTGTTGAGCAAGTCAGCCAGTTGCCCAGCCAACACCTCCACCATCTCCCCAAACACCCTAGGGTGAATGTCATCTGGACCTGGTACCTTTTCCACCCTAAGTGCCTTCAGATCTTCCACAGGTTTATGTACACAGACTCCACTGGAAGGCAGTTCCATAGGTCCATGTATATAGACTCCATTGGAAGGCAGTTCCATGGGTTCACAAATAAGAAGAGTTTGGAAGGAGTGGAGGGGCAGTCAGTAGTGAGGTTGGGGGACTGGAAGGAAGCAACCAAAGGATAATGTTAGTGGGCACACATGTAATCACTTTTTCAATTACAGCACTGAACACAGATCGCATCTGCACTCTGAAATGCTAATAAGAAAAGATACAGATGTACAGAACTTGAAATACAATTGAAACATACCCAACTTACTGTCACGCTGGCCAGATTACAATATTTCAGAATCCACATAAATCACAAGATCTGTTGATAAGAAACAGCAACAATTATGCAGTTAATTCATATTAATGGCGAGGATTCATCCAATCACTGCAATGATTAAACTGCACGAGGATAGGTAAAATCCCCAATCTTCATATGCAAATTCTGAAAATAGTAATTATTTCACTTTTTAATTAGGTGGAATTTATTAAATATTTTTGTAACTCTTGACATTCTTAAATCAGTTAATTTTATTAGCATCGACAGAGGTTTCAAATCAAGATTTTACTTGAAATCAGTAACAGACATACTAGCATATTACATAATCGTATCATGATATATAATAAATAATTAACAATAATAATTAACTAAAGTATTAAGTCTGGTCCACTTAGCCTCTTGAATTCAATTTTTTTCATGGACTTTCTGTGCACATTTAGCAACATCAATGAAACTGTCACTGGAGAACAGAAATTGTTCCAACTTCCTTTTGTTAGAAGTTTATATACTATTTCTAAGAACAGAGCTTCTCCACCTGCCCCTTTCTTGTGTAAACTTTGCACACTCAAGCAATATGTGCACTATAGTTCACCTATGTACTTCGTCACATGAGCAATCATCCACTTCGTAACCAGATTGAAGAAACAGTGCCACACCATTCTAAAATTACAGATTTCCCGTGCTCTTTCCTCTAATACATTTAAAATACTGTATGATTCAATTTTACCACTTTGTTTCATTTCCTTATATAGGGCCACGTGAGGTATGTCTACAACTCCTGCCTATTTTTTATCACTATTCTTTATTAACATTTTTTAAGTATAAGCAACAAGCAGATCAATGAATTTCAATAAATTCCATCAACAAATCCCAACCAGGGAGCAATATATCTATAAGTAAAATAATACAGGTTCATAGAAGTGTACGAACAATGAAGGCATATGTAAGGATGCCCATTGTATGCTCGCCACCCATATGTCCTATGGGGGGAAATCACATTTTTTGTTTCCCATATGTTTATCCAATCTTTGCTTAAAGGTATTTAAATTATCACTATTAACGACACTTACAGGTAAGTTATTCCACAAACCCACAACTCTCTGTGTGAAAAATAGACTCCTTCTAGTGGATATACATTTTTCCTCCAATGAGTTTATAACCATGACTCCTAGTTGATTTGATGTTGGAGGCAGTAGTAAGTCCAACTGTGGTTTTAAATAATCATTTTTTAAGGTTTGATATACTAATATTAAGTCACCCCTTATTTGTCTGTATTTTACAGAAAATAGGTTAAGTTTTTTTAACCTATCTTCATAACTATTACCATGTAAAGATGATAATTTTTTAATGAATTTACGCTGAACACCCTTAGTGAGTTTTAAACCCCTTATAGAAGTTAGTGCACAAAACTGAGAGCAGTATTCCAAGTGGGGACATACCAGACTGGTGTGGAGTGGCATAATAACCTTGAAGTCTCTACTTTTGATATTTCTTAAAATACAGCCAATTATTTTATTACATTTTTTAACTTTAATTATATTATTTTTTTCGAAAGTTAAATTATCTGAGATTATAACACTGTACTCTAAAAACTAAAAAGTGGCATATGGAAATATGGACCTGAAATCCCAAAAGTAAAATGGGTAGAAACTACCATTTGAGAAGGACGAGAAAGAAACAATACATTTTGAAAAACTTGAGGGTTGCAAGCACTGGCTAATTTTGACTCGGAAGTTTTTATTGCGTGGTGACTAATTTTGAAACTCCCCCAATGTTTTGAAAAGGAAGCTGGTTTTCTGTGGATGTAGGAGATACTTTGAATCACAGTTAAACTGTGTCTTAACTGGTCCTTCCACTCTTTAAAAAAACAGGAGTAGATTAGTCTGCCCAATGTTTAAGTAGTAATTGAGTAGCTGTGACCCCTGCGAGGGCTATAACAGATTTATCAACAGATGACAAATCAGGTTTGAAATCATCCAAGATACAACTGAATAAATTAAACTCATACGACTGGAGTATTTTATCCAGGATGTTATGTTTTATTTCTTGTCAAAGCTCTTTAGTACATTGGCAGGACCAAAGCAAATGGTCCAAGGAGTCAATGACATTATGTTTTTATGGCACAAGTTAGACTGTTAAAAGACCCATTTTATTTAATCTTGAGAAGGTTAAATAAGCATTGTGTAAAATGTTAAAGCAGATTAATCTTGGGTTGTCAAGGGGTATGAACTTGTAAACATTATTCCACAATTGTGAATTCTTCCACAATAAAGAATAAGTCCTGGCATATTTATCCTAAAATGAATTCTGGAAGGGTATATGAGAGAATTTTAATTTCAGAAGAAATTTATATAAATTCGAGATCGGATGGGGCTTGAAGGCCATAGAGGTTAATTGTGATACCATGTTGGCCTCATCTTTAAGAAACAAGCAATTATTAAAATAGACTTGTAATAAGAGTTTTAACATAGAAATTAACGGTATGTTTCTTGGACCAGAAGTCTTTAAAAATAAAAAAAAAAAAAGAGTAAAATTTCCATTGCTCTAGAAGAATATTCACCTGGGGGTTAACCTGACTAGGCAGAAATTTCAAAGTTAACATTTTCCCATGTAGGCGAAGGTTTGAGATTATAAAAAACAAAGGTTGGGAGGTACTCTGGGTTATATTAATCTTAAAAAAAAACCTGACAAAACTGACTGTGAGTCTTAACAGATGTACTAACAACTGTGTTTTAACTTATTTAGGGATGTTTTTAAATGCAGTATACAAAGTACAACTTCCGGGCAAATGCTGTATTTTTAAGTATCTCTTTTTCCATCAAAACCTAAGTGGGGATATAGTAAGAATATATTTATATGCCAGCCATTTTAAATACTTACTCATGTGAGAAGCCACATAATAAAGTGTAAAGTTTGGTGACTTTTGTCCCCCTAGATTTTTAGGAAGCAGGAGATTTTATAAAGCAATTCTAGGTGTGTCCTTTAACCAAAGAAAGTTATTTATAATTGAGTGGAGTTTACAAAAACAGGTAAGAGGAAGAAACACATTAAGCATGTTAAATAGGACAAAATAATATGGGGAACATATTCCTCTTTATAATACTAATTCTACCCTGAAGAAAAATGGGGAAGTTGGTCCAGCTATTTAAGTCTTGGGTAACTTTTTGCAGAGCTGTATCCAATTTCAGCTTTATTAGCTGGGATTCATCTTTAGATAGTTATACTTAAGTACTTGATCCCCAAGAATTCCATAAAAGACCCAGGTTACCAATTTCTCTTTACAAAAACAGTGCGATAGGGGCATCACTCCATTTTTGTCTATTAAATTTGTAATCAGAGACTGTGTTATAATCCTCAATAATCTTCAAAGCCATTCTAATCTAATTCAGTGGGTCTGATACATGTAACAGTAGGTCATCAGCAAAGGCCAATAATGTCAAATGCTGTTTTAATAAGGGAATTCTGGTAGCAGGCCCGTAGGTGCAGCGGTTGGATTTACACTTGCAACGCCAGCGACTGGGACTCAGGTGCTGGAAGGCTGACTGGGGAGAGAAGACTTGAGCGTCAGCTGATGGCTCGCCTTCTCTCGGGGGAAGGCGGGGATGCAACCTGCCGACTGCTGACCCCTAGTGGAGGCTGGGGGCACAGCAATGTGCAGGGTCCCATTCACCAAGGGGACATGGTAAACATTGATGACAGGCTTACATTAGTGGCACACCACACACCCCTGGGGAGCAAATGGGAAAAGTGTCCCATAGCTGACCGGATGATGGTCACCAGCTCCCATTGCCGTGAGTCCGACAACAGTGCAAGAATCATCCCAGCAGCACTCAGGGCAAGGACTACATAGGCCACCCCAACGGTGCCTTCCCCCTCGGAGGAGAGAGACCCACCCAGCGAAGGGTTACATGCTTTTTTTTTTTTTTTACAGGTGTGACCTGGGAGCACAGGGAAGTTAAGTAACTTGCTCAGGGTCACAAAGTATGCAAGTGGAAGCTGTGGGGTTCAAACCCAGGTCTGGTCTGCTGGATGTCACCAGATTTGCAGTTTAGAGCCATAAACCACTGAGCTATACTGCCTCCCTACCCAGGGGGCTGCAATATGAGGTGAAGAGGTGGCTGATCTGAAGCAGTGCAACACGGAGGACATAGGTTGCCTGAAGGAGAGGCTGGGCCGGAGCTGGGAGGGAGTTAAAAAAATAAATAAGGGAATTCCTATAATAGCTGTATTTAAATTTAAAAGGTATATAAGGGGTTTTAAATAAAAGTTATAAAGAATGGGAGAAAGGGGGTAAAACTACCTAGTGCCTTGAAATAGTTTTGGGGGGTAGATTATTGCTGCTAATTCCAGCTGCTGTATTTCAATATAAAATTCATAGCCAGTTAATAAATATTGCAGGAAAGCTAAATTCAAGAAGAATAGCAAATAGGATGTTATGATGGACTCTGTCAAAGGCCTTTTCCACATCCAGAGACACCAATGCCCAACAGTGTTTGGTGTCTCTTGATGCAGAAAAAATATGAGATTTTTCTGAAATTGTCAGAGGCTTGCCTAGAAGCCATAAAGTCTGCTTGACCATGGCTGATCAGTTTTTGCCATATCCCTTTAATTTTTTGAGCAAGTATATGGGTTAAGATTTTTATATCGTAATTAATTAATGAGATAGGATGATAATTGACAACTGCGTGTTTGGATTTATTAGGTTTAGAAGAATGAGTTGTGCTCTAGTAACATTTTGTTAGAAATATCTTCCAATAAGATGAAATCAAATAGTTGTTTCAAAATAGGGCTAAGAATATATTTAAATGTTTCATAAAAAATTAGATGCAAGGCCATCTGGTCCAGGAGCCTTATTAATCTTAAAGTTATGTATTGCCTCCTCAATTTCTTTTGGCGTAATCAGAGCTACTAATTTAGGTATTTCAGCCTTACTAATATAACACAAAAATTCAAGAAGAAATTATCTCTCCTGCAGTGGGAAAACTGGATATTGGACCATAACGTTTTGCGTAATACATATAAAATCCGTATAGAAAATCCTTGTAGTCTGTTAACTATATTTTGATTTTCAGAAATTATAGAATCTGTCTTTGGATTGTTCCATCTTTTTAATTCTTTGAGCCAATAATTTGCTGGGTTTTCCCCTAAAACTGAGTAACAAGCCTTTGGCCTGATAATCAAAAGTTTTGCTTGTTCTTTAGAAATAAACTGTAATTCTTTAAGCTCTTGAATTTCTCGATGTTCCCGAGGTGAAAGTGAATCTGGGTCTTCTGTTTCCAATACTTTCAGTTTATTATTAGTTAATTCCCTTATTTTTTTTTAGTTTTTTTGCTTTTTAATCTTCACCCCAAATTGTATAATTGCAACTCCTGCCTAATCAAGTTGCATATACCAGTGTTAATTTATGTATAGCAGTTCTCACATACATGCATACAACATGTGTGTTGTTTACTGTTGAGGCTGACAGCAAGGATTCCTAGCCATAGTTTATCAATTTATTATTTAGCCCACACAACAAGGAGCTAACATTTCCTCTGCAGAAATTGTGGTCTGCATAATTTCAACAAGTCCTTGTGATGGATAGCATCTGCTTGTTATTATATTGTATTATAATTGTGATATAAAAGTACATTCTGTGAATTTCTGCTGAAAAGAATACGGCAGACAGCAGAACAGCTATCTGGGATATGGAATTTCAAAACTGTGGTCAGGGAAACGACACTCTCCATGACCCAGTGGAAACTTTAAGAATGTCCTTCAAAGGCCAGGTTTTCACACATTGTAAACTATTCATTTACTCTGAAATCCAAGGACCAAGTATACATATTATGACCTCTGAGGAAGAGGCAGTTTTTAACTGATGCCTGTTAGGTTTCACAACTAGGTGAACACAGTTCCTCAGGAAGTTTCTGAAGACATCAAAGAGGTAATTCTGTTCTGTTATAAGGCCTCTCTAATTAAGAAGATATATATATATATTTTAATTGGAATGTTTGAGCAGTGGGCTGACACATGTGACTGATAAATTCAGTACTCAGGTTTGAATGATGTCATAGACAGCATCTGTGAGCTGTGTCATCAGGGAGGAGCAGTTTTGTAAAACATTACCAGCCAGCTAGGAGAGAAAACTTTGCATTTTGCCTTTGGTTTTGAAGGGGCACTCCTGAAAGACACTCTCACAGCACTTTAGGTAAATTCAGCCACCTGTCTATTACTTGTAACTTAAGGTAGATAGATAATTCAGTTACTAGGCATGTTTTTTTTTGTAATTCCCTTTTCTTTTGACTAAGTATTAATGAATATGGGTACGGTATTTTGTATGTATTTACTATTTTTAATCTCAGTAAACTGTTTGGTTTCCTTAATCCTGCCAGAGTCTTTTCTCATTTCTGCATGTGAATGCTGGAACAGTGTTGATAAAACTGACATAACTGTTAAAGGGCTTACAGTGTTACCATTTTACACAAAAGGGAAGAAAATACCTAGGTCTCAAATGAGTCCAAAATGGGAAGAATTATGAATCGGGCTAGGTGCCACTGGGTTAAGTATTGCACTGCATTTCCCCGAAGAGGATGCAATATTTGATCTGGTTAACTGGGCATGCTAGCAAAAAAGGGTTTGTATTTTACCTCAGGGGGTGTTTCGGACCCAAAAACAGACAGGAGGGTTACCCTGTTTATCTCCTGTTCACATATTGCATCAAGGTTTGACACTGTGAGAGCAGAGGGCCTGACCTGCGGGAGTGCATTTGTGATGGTCCTCACCATCTGTTTGAATCAGCTTTTCTCAGTATGTTAAGACACTGCTTACGGTTCTTTGTTCCAAAGGCTTTATTCATTCAGGGCAGACACAGTATCCTGTGGCAGCCACAAGTTTAATCATATGAAGACATTTTTGATCCTTCCAAATGCCTAATGAAATTGGTTACACCCCAGACCTCCAACATATGACACCTATTTACCTTAGCTTCAAGGACCAATTTCAGGACTACAGAGAACTATCTGCCAAACTAGTGGTACATGTTGATATACTTTGATGCAGTAATTGCTTTGGAATTTGTATGCTTAATGGGTTCTTTCCCTGAAAAGCCAGCATTTAAATGAACTCCTAGATATTTGAATCATGTAACATCCTCAAATTCTAAGTTGTCAAACTTCCTCCTTGACAAACTATTTTTTTCTTTCATACAGAACTTCATTCATTTTAGTTTTCTCTATACTTAGGGTGAGGCAATACCAGTAAAATGATTTATCTCAAAAGCTACACTTCTTTTAAAACCCATAGGGGTTCTGGACAGTAGAACAGTGTCATATTATATATATATTGTATATATTGTATCTAGTATTTTCTTGAAACTTGGCTTCCCAGCCAAATGCCCTTTGGGGTAACCCTTGCCTCAGTGTTTACGTACAGAGATTGATAATATTTATATATATATATATATATATATATATATATATATATATATATACACACACACACACACATATACATATACACACACACACATACATACATAATACACACACACACACACTAGGGATAAGTGATAAATGAGGGAGATAAAACAGTGCACCATCCACTGCGGTGTGATATTTTTATCTTCTGCTCTACTGTGATGATATCAGCCATTTACATACACAGGTCACAAAAGGTCATCACTCTAGGCAGCTTTCCCCTCAGCATGCAAGAAACACCTGTGCTGTTACCATAGACACAAATGCAGAACTACTTCAGAGGTCTCACTGCTGCCTACAGCAAACTCAGTGAGCATTACAAAACATACCTATCCCCCCACCGCAACTTCTAGCTCATTACTGTGACTGCAGCCAGAATTCTAAACAGCACAGCTCACAGAACAGTCTAAACTTCTGCCTGCAGCTAACTCAACTACCACTGAAACACACTCTCACTTGTTCCTCAAACTCTGATTCTCACCCATTACAATTACTGTGATACTTTCAGCTTGACTGCACCCAGAATCCTAAAGAGCACAATTTCACAGAACGCTCTGCACTCTGCCTACAGCTAACTTAATTACCACTGAAAACAGTATCAGCTGTTCTGACACCCTCTCTCAGCCCATTACAATTACTGTGATGCTCTCAGGCTTCACTGCAGCCAGATTTCTAAATAATACAGCCTCACAAAATTATGTTTCTCACACCTACCTAAAACTAACTCATTTAGCATTGCAAAACACACTCATGTGTCTCAGAGTTTATAAACTGCTAGGCCATTCAGAAAAGCTCACACACAGAATGAGCAAACACATAAACAGGAACAGAACACAAGACAGCATAACTAAACTTCTAAAACTCTTGGCCCTATTGTATATATCGAATACATGATGGTCAGACTGTGTGCTATGGCAAATATTTGTCACTTCTGCATCATGAGCTCTGGATATCTCACTTGTTCCTTCAGCACTAGTGAGATATCCAGAGCTCACTCTGCAGGAGTGACAATATTTGCCATATCACACTCATGCCCATCATGTATCCCCTATTTATTATATATCTCTCTCGCTCATATAGATTGTGTGTGTGTGTGTGTGTATATATATATATATATATATATATATATATATACACACACATACATATTTATACATATCTTTCTCTCTCTCTCTCTCTCTATATATATTTATTTTTTGGCAGCTTTACTCCCATTACCATTTATTCTTGAACAACGGGTGTCAAAAGCCACAGAGATTTCTCTGTGTTTCAGTATATAAAATGAATTGATAGTAGTGCCAAGAGACATCCCAGTTTAATGCTTTCTTTAAGAGACTAAAGGACCTTGATATGTATTCCCTGGAGGAGAGGAGGAAGGGAAAGGGGAGGATATGACAGAGACTTTCAAATACCTCACAGGTATAAATAAGGTACAAGAGGGAAGCAGCTTTCGGAAGAAAAGATGTTCAAGAACAAAGGGTCATGATGTGAGGCTGTAGGGGGTGGACTTGGGGTAAAGTGAGGAAGTATTTGTTTACAGAAACGGTAATGGATACATGGAACAGCTTCCTGGTGGAGGTGGTGGGGGCAAAAACAGTAAGGAAATCCACGACAGAATGAATAGGCATGGGGGAACCCTAGTGACAGAAAGAGTATAAAGCCGGAGATCAAGTAGGGTCTGCAGTATTGCAGGAGGTAGGGAAAATGGGCAGACTGGGTGTGCCAAGCAGCACTTATCGGCTGTCAGTTTTTATGTTTTTTGTAAGTATGGAATTATGTCTCCAGTCCTTGACACCCTTCCCTAGCTGTGGTGTCTCTATGTGGCAACTCTTCTGACAGTTTATTTCTTAAGATCTTCCATAAGATGTCCCAACTGACACTGTCAAAAGCTTTGACATCTTGGAATGCCAAATACAGTATAGCACAGTAGTTTAAGGCTCTGAGCTGCAAATCTAGAGACCTGGGTTTGAATCCCACAGCCCCCACTTGCATACTGTGTGACCCTGAGCAAGTCACTTAACTTCCCTGTGCTCCCAGGTCACACCTGTAAACAAGCTTTCAGATTTGTGTCTCTCTCCTGGTTAAACAATTGAGAAAAATAAAAAAAATTGTACCCTTATTCAGGATGGTTCAATAGAAAAAGACAGTCTACTGTAGCAATCAGAGGCTGTGCCTTATACGTGGTTTTGTTTCTCTGGGTGTAACCATACATGGAAAGAGGAAATAACATCCATTTTCTAATACATTTCCAGCTTTGATAAAGAAACTCTGGAATATATCTTTATAAAAGTGTACAGAGAAGCGAAAAGGAAAAATAACTGGGGTCTTATCTAGTCCCCTTTTTATAGCGTGGGACTACTGCCCCTTCTGATCAGTTCTCAAGAAATGTCAGGAAAATGATGACAATGTTAAAATGACTCAAATCTCAACCCATTTCTTCAGCTCTGCCTGGTAAAGCTCTGTGTGCATCCCGTCTAACCTGGTGCTCAATTATTTCTTTGGGATTTAATTGTGGATATTATTTCAGACACTAATGTAGAGTTTCTAGGCAGTTTTCCTCAATCCCTGCTTCCCTACAGCCACCCTCTCTACTGGCCATTTTTCCAGTATATTGTGCTTCCTCATATAAAATAGGGTTTTATTTTACTCTAAAAATTGATTAGCGTTTTACTCATAAAAGTTCTAAAACATTGTGAAAATGCATAGTACTTGCCTCACTGTGTTTAACAAGCATAACACTTATAGAAAACCTATATAAATGCTCTCTGTACAGTTAGTATTGTCCCAAGAAAAAAAATGCTAATCAATTATTTAAAACCCTGTAAAGGGTTAAAGTACTTTAACCATTATCTGCTGGGATTAAACACTGTGGCCCCCATAATCAAAGCATAGCTCCAGCATGAACAGGTTTCACATTGTTGCTATCGTGGGTTTATACTAGCACTCTAGGCGGGGCCATATTTAGAGGCCTCCAAAGCGCTACCCAAATCAGGCAGTGCCAAGGCACTACAAATTATACCAGTGTACCTATGCAAATAAAGGGGTCCCTCATGCATAATGGAGACTCAGTATTTTCAAATGTTTGCAGCGACACTAAACAACCCCCAGAACACTGCCCAAACCCAGCAGTGCCAAGGCACTACTCATACCAATGCACCTGTGCAAATAAAGGGGTCCCTCATGCTTAATAGCGAAACAGCATTTGCAAATGTTTGCAGGAACACCAAACAACTCCCAGAGTGGTGCAGTGTGCAGTGTACTGCCACCAAAAACTATGTCTTATCTGGGTGCTAAGTCCACATCCCCACCCACGGAAAGCAGAGTGGCTGTACTGCAATCATCCACCTGTGTGTCAAGTGGTCCCACCTCCAAACATCCATCTCTCATATAATAGTTATAGTACTAGTGTTTTAGAGGCATGTCTCCCTCCTTCCCCCTGATCGCCCATCACTCATACAGCAGTTATATCTCTTCATAACAGTTATTGCTGGTAGTTTAGTGGATTCTCTACCCCCAACTGTCCATCCTTCAAATAATAGTTATATCCCTGCTGGTTTAGTGGTTCCCCCCAGCATCAATCACCCATCCTTCAAAACAATTACTGTACATTCCTAGTGGTTTCATGGTCCCACCACCCCTGATCGTTCATTCTTCATATAACATTTATATTCCTGGTGGTTTAGTGGTTCCCCCCAACCGATCATCCATCCTTCAAAACAATTAAATCTCTGGTGGTATAGTAGTCCCCCAACCCTAACCCAGATCATCAATCTCTTATACAATAGTTATAATTCTTGGTAGTTTAGTGGTCCCTAACCACGATGACCATCTGACTTTCATATGACAGCTATATCCTTGGTGGTTTAGCAACTCCCAACACCCCCAAATGATCACCACCCACCCACCTGCCGTGAACAGCAACAGGCTATAGTGCAACTGCAGCAGGCTCCGAATATGGGGCTTTGTATACATCTTATTCTATTTACTGTCCTGTAAGCAACCAGTTCCCAGAATGGATTTACTATTTCTTCTAATAAGGACATTTTGCAAAGATTCCAAAAGGAATGCTTATGTTTCACTTTTTATTTTGCAAAAGGACATTTGTATTCTTTCCTTAGTTTAATGAAAGGTGCTCTGAATATTCCTTCAGATTATTGAGATTTTTCTGATTGTCAGCAAAATGAAAGTGCTGTGTAAGCAATAGCTTTGTCACCATGTTCCGAGAATGATGTCCATACCAAATACAGCAATCTACACACACAGAAACAAAAGTAGTGTGAAAGGAACAACCATAGTACCACATTCTGAGAATAATACCCTATAAGTACAACAATCTACACCCAGAGAAACAAAAACAGTGTAGAAGGTACAACTTCACAACCACATTCTGAGACTGATACCTATACACACAGCAATGTACACCAAGAGAAAAATAGTGTGTAAGGACAACCTCACTACCACATTCTGAGAATATCCATACAAATATAACAATCTACACCCAGAGAAACAAAAACAGTATATAAGGCACAACCTCACTAGCACATTCTGAGAATGACACTCCTACACATACAGCAATCTACACCCAGATAAATAAAAGCAGTGTATAAGGAACACCCTCACTACCACATTCTGAGAATGACACCCATACAAATACAGCAAGCTACACCCAAAGAAAACAAAAGCAGTGAACATGAAACTACCACAATACCACATTCTGAGAATACCCATACTCGTACAGCAATCTACACACAGAGAAACAAAAGCAGTGCATCAGGAACAAAATCACTATCACATTCTGAGAATGATACCCATACACATACAGCAATCTACACCTAGAGAAACAAAAACAGGGTATAAGGAACAACCTCACTACCACATTCTGAGAATTATACCCATACACATACAGCAATCTACACACTGAGAAACAAAAGCAGGGTATAAGGAACAACCTCACTACCACATTCTGAGAATGATACCCTACACATACAGCAATCTACACCCAGAGAAACAAAAGCAGGGTATAAGGAACAACCTCACTACCACATTCTGAGAATGATATCCCTACACATACAGCAATCTACACCCAGAGAAACAAAAGCAGGGTATAAGGAACAACCTCACTACCACATTCTGAGAATGATACCCATACACATACAGCAGTCTACAAGTGGTGCAAAACTCAAATTTCACTCACCCAAGCAGCCATTTTGAATAAGGTTAAACATAGAACATTTCAACTGACATGCGAGTTCTAGGACCAAGTACAGTCCTCAGAGTGGGATGCTTTGATCAACCCCTCAGGCTTTACCCTCAGGGTTTATGTAGCACCCCAAACCTCAGATGTACATTAAATTGTTGTTATGAACTCCCCACATGTATTATTCTATATGTCTCTCTACACACACACACACACACACACACAGAGTACAATTTATCAGCATCAGTTACCTTGAGCTGAAGCTTTGCAAAATCTGTTGAAGAAAGGTACTGAAAAAGAAAGAATTCAAAGACAACCAGTTATACCCAAATATTTATGCTGTATCACTTGCAACACGAACTTGCTAGATGTTGGTAAGCTTTCCAACTCATGACTATAATAAGCTGCGCAGTTTCCAGTATGCATTTTTTAAATTCTGCATTTATTTAGAATGTCTGAAGGCAGAAAAAGAATCAAACACATTCAGTTTTTTTTTTTCCTTATATACAGTACTTCCTGTGTTTGGACTCTGTTTTCATTTAGCAGTCACATGTGCCACCTGCATTATGGTTATCCATCACTCATGGGAACAGCTGTCCTCACACTGAGTTTGTCTTTTTCCCTCATCATTGTCCAGTTCTCTCTTGTTGCTCTTGGTAGTGGAGCATGAACACATGGCTTCATCATCAGTCATGTGACAATGTACTTGTTTTATTTACAGCCACACAAAGACAATTCAGGATAGGCCTGAGTGAAGGGAATGGTGATAATGTAAGAAATTAGATGTTCCTTTAACAGCTCCTCCTACCGCTAAGTGGGCTCTGCCAGATATTTCAGGGGGATGCCGAGCGATCATGAATTCCCTTCTGAAAAAGGTGCTTAGACTCTGCTAGCCAATTCAAAGGTTTTAATCCCAATGCATTAACTATATCACACAGAGATGCTGACTTTCCCAGAACACAACCCTCCCCCTCTTGTTCTCCTGCTCTGTGATTTACACACACACACACACACAATGGAAAATGGGAAATAAAAAATAGAAGTGTCCCTGAAGAAACTGGATAGTGGCAAAAATGACTTCTTGCAAAAAAATAAATAAATAAAATCTGCAGGATCAGGTGATGGAGAAACAGAAAAGAAAGCACTGAGAGAAAGAAGAAATCATACTTGCTATAATTTCCTTTTCTGTTAGCTCCTGCATTGTCAATGGGTAGTCATCACAAATCGGTATTGTGCACCCCTACCAGGGAAAACTGTTCAACCCAAAGGCAGAATCAGCCTAGAATGTTAGGCACACAAGGCTTCCAGACAGCATCAACTCTCTAGTCACTATAGTCCGTGCAGTGCCTCTAAATATGAAAAAATATACTGGTCGACTTGACACGAACAAACAAATCAACTGTCTACACAGATATAACCTTAGCCAGAACAAAATACAGTGGCCTACCTTGTCAGACGACAAAAGTGAGTGATTGAGGCTTGTCTTCCAAATCTCTAAGTCTTGGAAGGTCCTGTAGAACCGAATCAACTAAAAAGAGACTTATTAAAGGGAAAAAGACTGCATGCAGTGTAAGTAACTCACCTGCAACAAAGGAGGCACCCTTGGTTAACATCCATTCAAACCTGGTAAATCTATGTGCAAGCAACCGACATTCTAATGTGGAACTGCTCTTTTTTTTTGTATATCTACTGTATATAAACACCAGTGCAGCAGATAAATTATAGAGGGATATCAAGACAGACTTACAGAGTTTATAACAGAACAAAGACCATCCTCATGCTGGCGTACCAGACAATATTCCCCTCTTGGAGCAAGGCACCCAGGCGGGCATAATTGACAATGTAGGAGCCAACGGAAAAGGAAATTACAGTAAGTATGAAGACATTTTTCTTTTTGTAGCACTGCACATTGTCATTGGGTGGCCATTACAAATAGATTCTAAGAAGCAGTGCCCATGAAAAACATTGGTGAGGGAGAATACTGTCCCATGCATCAACCACGGACTGGAAAGTAAAGTTACATAAGAACTTACTGTGATAGCATATCTTTGAGAGGAGCTCTTGCAGCAGGTAATAACTATTGGGACTGTCGCCACCTGGTGGCGGGACTATGGCAAAATTCTTCTAGCAGTCTTCAGGTGGGGACCGCCCACCTCACGTCGGCCCGCCTCAGACGTTCCTCCTGGTATACAGATGATGGCAGTCCCCAATTGTGCCAGTTCTTGCACACCGAAAACAGCAGGACTCACCTAAAGTGAAAAAAGGGAGCTGGTAACTC
Source organism: Neoceratodus forsteri (assembly GCA_016271365.2). Classification (NCBI taxonomy): domain Eukaryota; kingdom Metazoa; phylum Chordata; order Ceratodontiformes; family Ceratodontidae; genus Neoceratodus; species Neoceratodus forsteri. The sequence goes on from CM028131.1 coordinate 15,165,277, forward strand.
CCGAGATAATCAGAAGTAGCTGGCCTTCTGCAGAGAGATCCAACCTTGGGGGAAGAAGGGCAGGAAGTATACCTGCTGCAAGAGCTTCTCTCAAAGATCTACTTTTATGATAAGTTCTTATGTAACTATTCTATCTTACTTTGAGAGTGGGCTTTTGCAGCAGGTAATAACTATTAGGACAGAATCCCAAGCAGTATAACACCTATGACAACTGCTTGGCGGGGGAAGGAGAAAACAGGGAGGAAACAGGGAGAATCCCTCAGAAGATCAGGCCCTGCAGGACCACTAGGCCGAAGCCTGATCTTCTTCTGGAGGTTATGTCCATACTGTAATGCTTGACAAAGGTGTGCACGAAATACCAGGTGGCAGTGGTGCAAATTTTTGTAGCAGAGACCCACATGAGGGCTGCGAAAGAGGAGGCTACCACTCTGGTGGAGTGACCCTTCACAGGGCCTGAAAGTGTCCCATTATGCTTGTAGCAGAAGGTGATTCAGTGCACCAACCAGCGTGATGGAGTTTGTTTGGAAACTGGGCAATCTAAGGACCGGGGTGCAAAGGAGAGAAATAACTGATCCAATTTTCTGCTCTCCTTGGTCCTGGATCAGTAAAGAGCTAGTGTACTGCTTGGGATTAATAGTAATTGTCAGATGCAATCAGCTATCACTTCTTATATCTCAAGTATTTTTTCTTTTCTCTTTCTTAATTAGAAGTTTTTCCACCAAGCAGTACTGGGGTGATGTGTGGAGCAGTATTCTGTCTGGAGGGGAAAAGTCAGTTTTGTTCCTCCTACTACATCCTCAGAAATGAGACCAAACATCTGGAGGCACCAAAATCCCTGCAGCCTGAGCAGTAACTCTTACAAGCTACCAATTAAAATGCAGGGAATTGTGACATCACTAGTAACAAGGGAGAGCCAGTCCCTGCTGCTTCATGTGAAAGTGAAACCTGGCAGTGAGAAATGGTTTTCATTGGTTACTAGTGATGTCATAGCCAATTTGTGGTTGTCTCAGTGTTGATGTAGTGGGAGGAACAAAACTGACATTTTTTTCCCTCCCAGACAGAGTGCTGCTCCACACATCATCCCAGTACTGCCAGGTGAAAAATCTTCTAATCAGCAAAGAGAAAAGAAAAAAATAATACATGAGATATAAGAAGTGATCGCTGGCTACATTTGAAAGTTAAAATTAATTGCAGGCAGTTTCCTGGCAGTACACTAGCTCTTTAATTGGAGTATGCCAGATAATAAACAGGGAGCTGCACTGCCTGATTCAAGGTCATCTCTAACACTACTTTGGGTCGAAATTTGGGCTTAGTACTCAAATCCACTCTGTCCTTGTGAAAAATCAGGTATGGCTCCTTATACACAAGTGCCTGAAGCTCCGAGATGCAATGAGCAGAGGTAACGGGCACTAGAAGCAACGTTTTCCAAGAAAGGAGCGTAGCTCGCAATCAGAGGCCAGTTCAAAAGGGGGAAGAGTGACCTTCTCCAGAATTAATAAAAGGTCCTAAGGAGGAACAGGGTCCTGGATGTGAGGCTTGATATGCAGGATACCTCCAATTAAGCCACAGTTCTACCGTGGACAGGGGCGTGATAGGCAGAAATTGCAGCCAGTTGTACTTTGATGGAGGCATAGCTTAGTCCCGACTCAGAAAGAGAGAGCAGGTATTCTAATAGGGAGTTGACCGACAGACCAAAGGATCCAAACACCTTGCTGTGGGCCAGAGAGAGAACTTTTTCCATTTCATGGCATAAGTCGCTCTAATGGAGGGCTTCCATGCCTCCACGAGGATTTTAGCTACCTGGTATGAGACCCCAAATCTAAGCCTTGCTAGGTCCTGAGGAACCAGGCATGAAGATGGAGAGAGCACAGGTTTGGATTTACCAGGACTCCATTGTCCTGGGAAAGAAGATGGGACGAGACCAGACGTGGCAGCGGAGGCTCCACCGCTAGATGTCGAAGTAATGGGAACCATATTTGATGGGACCACAGCAGAAAGATTAGAATTATGATTGTTCTCTCTGCTTGTACTTTGAGGAGGACCCTCTGTAGGAGAGGAAAGGGAGGGAATACATAGAGGAATCTCCCTTCCCAAAAGAGGGACAACTTCTCTTGCCAAAAAGCACCAGACTTGCAACCGAGTGAGCAGAAACTGGGCCGTTTTTCACTGTACTGAGATGCAAAAAGGTTCAGATCTAGAGTGCCCCACATGTCAAATGGCTACTTCGCCACTGACTGGAAAAGAGACTATTCGTGGGCCCAGGCTTTTGAACGGCTGAGCGTATACGCCAGGTTGCTTTGGAGTCCAGGGATGTGAACAGCTGAAACTGTCACATGATGAGCGATGGCCCATTCCCACATCCTCATGACCTCCAAACAGATGAGATAGGAGTGGGCACCCCCTTGCTTGTTGAAGTAACAGACCACCGAGACACTGTTTGTTTGAATCTGGACATGGCCCAAAAGAGTTACAGAGGCTAGAGCCTGCAGAGTGTAAAGGACTGCCCTCAGTTCTAGAACACTGATGTGAAGGTGCTCCTCGAAGGGGGACCAAAACTCTTGTGTCTTGTGAACCCCTAGATGTGCTACCCAACCAACCATGGAAGCGTCTGTGAACAAGCTCTGGGAAGGAAACCCTCCCCATGGTATCTGCGCAGGAAAGGGGGGTTGCTGAGGTTGATGTCCCCCATGACCATGAAAACGGGACCTATGATACTGTACCTGTTTCAGGTGGTACATGGACTGCACGATTCAGACGGCCTTACCGGAGTCCTGGAGTTTGGCAATGATCCACTCTGAATCTTCACCAAAGAACATGGAGCCTTTCAAGGGGGCATCCAGAAGTTTAGATGGAACATCTTGATCAAACCCCAACAACCGGAGCCAGGAATGATGCCGGAGACATATGCCTGAGGTGGCCACCCTCGCTGCAGTGTTCACAGAGTCATACGTGGAACGTAGCACATGCATGCCTAAGTCCGAGTCCGTTTGTAACAATTTAGGAAGTTCTGCCTTTTGCTGGCAATCAGGCACACCTTGCAGAATGTCCAGTCCTTGTTCCCAGAGGTCATTCTGGAACCTGTCCATGTGTGTCAGGAAACTGAGGCTCCAGATACTGCAAGTGGCACATGTGAACGCCTTGCACCCAATGAATCCAGCTGTTCAAGACTCCCCGTCGGGTGGCTGGGTGATCAGGTGTTTGGGCCTCTGTGAACAGTTGTGAGTAGCCAAAATAACAGAGTCTGCTGCTGGTTGTTTGGTGAGAAAAGGGTGGTCCTTAGGTGCCCGGTAGAGGCGGTAGGCCTTTTTGAGAGTCACAGAGGAAGAATGTGGTCATCGCCAGGTAGCCTGGGTTACATCTGAAAATGTATTTACCATGAGGGGGCATGACCTCAGGCTTGGATCTTTCTGGTGGAGATACCTGGCCAACCACAAGCATTCCGGGTCTAGGGCCTCCGTATCCCACCACTTTTTTTTTGGATGTGCCACATGTCCTCCATGAAGCTGGGGTCATCCAGAGGAGATTTTGGTTGGTCTTCTGCGTCTTCTGGTATTGTCCCCTCATCTGAAGTAGGAAATGAGGATTCTGAAGACTCATAGGGTTCTGAAGATGAGGGGAAAGTGGAATGCTGACATCTTAGTTTTCTGGGACGAGGGTACAGAAAGCTAAGAGGAGAAGAGCTCCTGAACCGTGAACATCTGTGCCTCCTTTTATGGGTGCACTTTTTGGAAGTGCCGGGTGTAAAGGATGATCCTTCACCATTTGTATCCGGCCTGTGGACCACCTTATTCACAGACTCTGGTTCTGGAATGGGCACTGGCACTAGCTGTGGAGTTTTGAGGGCCAGGTCCACCTTGACTGTCTCCCACCAGTGGGAGAACAGCTCCTTGACTTGGGATATGTTGAGCTTGTGAGAGCTCAGCCCTAGCGTGTGTGCCCCAGGACCGGTGTTGGTTGGGCCTGGTGTCAGAGGATGTGATGATGGGGTATCTAGTACGATGTTGTCAGGCCCCAGAGTACAGTCGCCAGATGACGGTCTGTCGGCCGGGGTCACCAGCGTCAGTGTAGGCTTTGCCAGCAGCGGCGGTGTGGAAGCTAGAGGGGCATCGGAGGGCTTGTGATGGTCCAATGGAGGCTTCTGTTTCACCATCTGGGAACCATCAGCAGACTGCTGATGGTCCAAGGACTTGGAAGTCTTCTCTGACAGGTGCCAGTCAGTAGCCAGAGGCTGGTGGTGGTCGGAGGACTTACGCTTCGAGGGCCAGGAGGAGGAACATACCAAAGATGGCCCGGAGGCCTTTTTCCCTTCCCAAGAGTCGGCACTAGAGACAGAAGCCAAGCAGGAGGGTAACCTACCAGTCTCAGAGGATCTCCCCGAAGAACTCAGGGGAGGTCAGACCTTAATTGGCTAAAGCATGGCCGATGATCCGAAGGCCTTGGAGACAGAGTCAGCAGCAGAAGTGGAGGTCTTGAGGGAGGTCACGAGAGACTCCTGCCCAGAAGAGCCCTACTTAGAGGCTGCATGAGAGCCAGAGGACACGGAACCTTGAGTGGGATCTCTCCTTATGCTTCTCTCTGCGATGATGATGCTTTTTAGCAGAAGAAGGAATGGGCAATTCGTCCCCAGAGGAAGTCTCCTGCTGCATAGTGGTTAGCATGCACTGGGCAAGGAAGGCCTATAATGACTTCTGGCACTGAATGCGGGTCCTGCTATTGAAGGCCTGGCAGTGGGAGCAGGTACCAGCATCGTGGTTGGGGCCTAAACAGTAAAGGCAGAAAGAATGACCATCCTTAGATGGAATTTGTAGCCCGCAGGAGCACTGGGTGGGGTGCCCAGGGGATGAGGCTGACATTAAAGAAAAGAAAAGTTCAATCCGTAGGGTGGCAGACTGCAGAGGAATAGCCATAAGCTAGACCAATGTGTGCGGCGGCGGGAAAGAACTGGCACACATGGGGACCGCAGTTGCCTATATACCAGGAGGAACATCTGGGGTGGGCCGACGTAGGGTGGGCAGTCCCACCTGAAGACTGCTAGAAGAATTTTGCTGTGGTCCCGCCATCAGGTGGCAACAGTCCCAATAGTTATTACCTGCTGCAAGAGCTCACTCTTGAAGATAGATAATAATTTACCTTTTAACTACCACCTGCAAAACTGCAACCGACCTAAACATCCAATCAGTAGTGCTTGGTGAATGACAAAGGACCATGTAGCTGCCCTGCATAACTAAAACAGATGCTTCACCTCTCTTTCCCCAGGAGGTAGCCATTGTGATGCTTGGCCAGCTGGTTCTGATTTTTCTATGATTTTGAAAATTAAAAATGTAGTACGTGATTGTCTGCCAAGAGATATCCTGTGCTCCTGGGATGATCCCCCCCCCATATTTCAGTTTAAATGACAGGATATGTTAAACAGCAGATCTCTGTAATGTGATTAACTTCCAAGTTGCATTTTGTGGCTGTGTTTATGATCAGAGTTGCTTTGAAGCCAGGAACTTAAAATATCCATTTTATGACGTCTTCAGAGGAAGGATACTTAATTTCAACTGGTGCTAAAAAGCTATATGGCATCTAGGTAAGAAAACTGCACAGTTGTAAAAGTCCTGTGATATCCTTGGAATGCAGGAAACTGCTCAAAGATCAAAAAGAAGGGACTGGGAAATCACAAACATAATTTGGGAAATAAGTTTTTGCTGATGTCACCTTATTTAATATACCTCCTGAATGATCAGACATCCTGGTTGTATGATGTTTAATATTCATGGAGGAGCTAGGTGAAATCATGGAAGAGACTGGTATAGAGACAGTTTGAACTATTCTGTGTCTAATCATTTACACACTTTTCTTTGTGGGCTCTTAGAAAACAACATCTACTTTAATCAATGTTTAGAAGGTAATACATCAGATAGGAAAGTCTAATTGTATTGTGGTGGGGGTTTATGTTTGTACTTTAACCTTGTTCTTTTAAGTGATTGTATGCTTTGTGATATATGGTTCTGTGTTTACATTTTACATATTTTTTTTATCCATTTTTAAGTAAATCTGTCTTTTTAGGAGGCAATTTCAATTGTATATTGTCTTTACCTGACACAACAGGTAGAACACAAGAATTATATTCAGATTCTAATTTTTTGCACAAAATGTACACACAGGCCAAGCTTAGGGATTGTGCGGCTGGTTGTTCTAGCTTACCAGAGCATACTTACTCTAGGGGTCACTTGTCTACTTGAAATGACTTCTGGTTTGCCTCCCATTGGGTCCCTGTGCACTCTTTTTCAGTTTCACCAGTTGAGACCTCTGACCACAGAATGATTACTGTCTTTGTTGGAACCCCTGTAAATAAAACTGTCCCGAATACGGTCTGGAGATTGTATTTGGCTCTTTCATCAGACACAGATACCTGGGCTCTCATTCATAATGAGTTGGAGGCCAGGTTTTCTGTTTTTGATTTCTATGACAATACTCTTTTATGGTGGCAGGACTCGAAACGAGATTTGAAAACTTTATGTAGCTCATTGGCGAAACAGGCAGCTAATACTAAATATTTTTTTTTGTAATTCTCTTTTTATTAAATTTCAACTGCAGTTACAGCAATATACCAATAACATCTGGGTATAATACAAATATCCAATATAGCCCAGAGTAGAGTATACTTCAGTAGCCGGATAAAGAAAGGAAAAGAGAGAAAAACTAAATGCATCAAGAGAAGCTAGAAAACATTAAACAGGATAAACCAGTCCAACAATCCCACCCTCCCTCCCCAGTGAGGCGTCACCACAGAGAGAGAGAGATGATAAACTAACCTTCGTAGTTAGGTGTTATAAAAATTCTTAACCTAGGAAACTAGCTAGGAGATTGCTTTCTACAAACTGACATGGTGAGAGGTTATAACTTAATATAGGAGAAAAACAGAGGGAAGCCAGGAAAGTCCAAGACAGGAGGGGTGTACTTCTTCGCTCAGTTTCCTTAATATCATGGGGTCACTATCAATGGAGATACAGAGCATATAACTTGCCCCATTTCTTCTGAAAGGTCAATGGGGAGGATCTAAAATTAGCAATCAACTTCTCCACTTTGAAGCATTGGGACATTTCTTCCACCCAGTCTAGGTATGAAATTTCTAAACTATCTGTCCAGTGTCGGAGGACCAGCCTCTTCACCGCCATAGAGATGAGTGCCATATGGTATTTCCTCTCCCTAACCCTATTTGCATAATCCCCTATGATACAAATCTCTGGCGTGAAGAGGTCTTTCAAACCTAGTATGGGGTCTAGTTTATCCTCAATTATCTTCCAGAGTGGAGCAATTTTAGAAGCAATGCCAGAAAATGTGAGGGGTCACCTTGCTCTATCCACACCTGAAACATTTTGGGGGACAGAGGAGTCAAATTTTGATTTCGGACTGGTGTGATATACATATTATTGATTATGAAATATTGAATCATCCTATTTCTATCTAGAGTGTTGTAAATGTATAAATCTTTCCACATTTGACCCCATGGGAATGGAGAACCAGAAGGAGATAACACCCAGGATTTGGAACCAGTTAGAGGAGTGGGATGGACCAATTTCAAGAGATAGGTGTACAGCTTAGACAACCCATGGGGTTTAACCGCACAGCCCTTAACCTCCACTAATAGTGGTTTAACAATTGAGGGGGGCACTGCTATGCCAAACTCTATCTACCAGATGCTTTAATTGATATATCTTGAAGATGGCATTGGTGGGGATATTCAAAACCAGTAATAAATCAGCTGTTGAGCCCTGCCTACCTTGAACATAAAATCTTCTACTGAGAGCCCTGTATTGGGGAAGCCAATTAGAAACTAACATTTTGTTCCCTATTCTAATGTTAGGGTTACCCATCAGTGGTTGGCAGGGTCTCTAATATATCTGACTTTAGCAGAGGAGAAGAGTTGGTTAAGTACTCTAACTGTGACACCCACTGGAGACTCTTGGATCTCTGGGAAAGAGATGTGAAACAGCAATAAAAAAAGACTGGTGGGGTTTATATTATAGCTTTTAATAAGGTCAAGATCCATATTTAGCCATATAGGAGAATAAGCATCATTCGTTCCCCAACCATTTACCTGCTTTGGCAGGTGACTAGACCAGTAATAGAATTGTTCGGTAATCTAAGACCCCCATTTCTTTGGGAAGGCATAGTTTATAGAAGGCTCACTCGGAGATTTGTGATTCCAAATAAAATCAGTTAAGGTCGAATGAATTTTTTGAAGAAGGACCTAGGTAACCAGATGTCCAGGAGGTTTAGGGGTAGAAGAGCCGGGAAGAATGTTCATTTTGATGATGCTGATCCGGGCCCCACTGCTAATAGCAGTTTCCCCATCTTTGCAGGTCAGACTTAATTCTGTCCAACAAATCCTCTAAATTGAGCTTTTTAGTTGAGGAGAAGTCCCTTGTCAGATAAGCATAAGGTATTTCAAATAGGATGGGGTCCACTTCATGCCCAGGTGGGACACAGAAGCCGGGTGAGATATGCGTTAAGTGGGAAGATCTCAGTCTTTGCCAGATTAAGTTTATAATTGGATAATTCTCCAAATTGTGTAATTATCTCCATTACCACCCGTAGGAATCAGCGGATTAGTTAACTGTGGGAGAATATCATCCATAAACACTGAGATCTTAGGAGTTTGGTTAAAAGCAGGGCATCCCTGGATCCCTGGGGCAGCTTTAAGGCTGAGCAGCAAAGGTTCTAAATAGAGATTAAATAGGAGCGGGATAAGGGGCAGCCTTGTCTGGTCCCGAATGTAATTGAATGGAGGTGAAAGGATCCATTACAGTAGATCTTTGCCATGGGGCTTTATATAGAGTTTGTGCCCACCCGGAAATCCCGGAAGCCGAACCTGGACATAGTATGCCATAAGAACTCCCAGTTAACAATTCCGAGCAGCTTTCTCCGCGTCCAGGGCTACCAGCCACTTAGGGACCGAAGAGGTTTGAGCAGCCCTAAAAACATGAGAGAGCGATCTAATATGATCCATCGCTGACCTTCCCTGTACAAATCCTACTTGCTCACTACTCAATAATGGGGTCCACACTTGTTTAATACGGGAAGCTAAAACCTTGGACAAAATTTTAATATCACAATTGAGCAGCGAGATAGGCCTGTAATTGGCCGGGTTCCGGGAGGGTTCAGCCGTCTTGGGGATCAGGATAATAATAGCCTCCAGTAAAGAAGAATCTAGGATATCTGCTGATAGCAAATAATTGTATAGGTCCAGGAGCAGGGGAGCCAAGTCCTGGCAGAAGGCCTTGTAAAAGTTGGCCGGAAACCCATCCGGACCAGGGGCTTTATCTGATGAGAGACTATGAATGACCTGTTCTACTTCCTCCTGGGAGAGAGGTGAGAGAGGAAGGCCACTTGATCCTCAAAGGTGAGAAGTGTCAGTGACGGAAAACTCCTCTAACCTTGAGTGTGGGAAGGGGATACTTTAGTGCTGTATAGATTTTGGTAGAACTCTTCAAGATTGCTGCTATGTCTTGGGGCTCTGTTTTGATGGATCCTTCTTGGTCTTCCAGTGCAGGAATCAGCCTGGAATTCTCCACCTCCTTAAGTTTCAGTGCCAGGAGTCTACTCGGTTTTTCCCCCCTGATCCAGATACTTGGCCCTGGTTCTCAGCAGAGTAAACTCCGTCTTTTCCCGTATCAGTCCTTCATATTCATTTTTAAGTTTGTGAAGTTGATCTAGGTTGTTCAGCGAGTTAGAAGTAGCCAATATATTCTCTGCTATTTTAATCTGGTTTGAGAGGTAGAGGAGATTCTGGGACCTGAGTTTCTTTCTTCTAGAGGAAATTTTGATGAGTTCCCCTCTCAGAAAGCACTTTAAAGAGCACCAAGGATATCCATCCTGGTCACTGAGCCTCGATTAGTTTCAGATAATCACTAATAAGAGATCTAATCTGAGTGAGAGAGTGTTCTTCCTTTAAAACTGGGTATTAAGTTTCCAGATCGTGTCATGGGGTGTTAAGGACTGTGGGAGAATTTAAACCAGACTAGTGCATGATCCGAAAGTACTATAGGCTCTATACCTGCGAGGAGACTTCAGTCATGAGGAAGTGGAAATTAGGAAATAATCTAATCTCGACCAGGAATTATGAGTGGAGAGAAAAAGTGTAGCTTTTATTGAGAGGTAGAAGGTTCTCCAGGGGTCTACCAGACCTAACATATTATTCATATCATTCAACGCCAGTTGTGGTGGAAGCAATGGTCTTACTGGTCTAAAGGTTTTATCCAGTTCTTGGGTTGGAGCTATGTTCCAATCCTCCTAGCATCAAAGAAGCTGGTAAAGGGAGCTGAGCTTGTCAATTAGCTGCATAATAAATGTCACGTTCCTCCCACTGGGCCGTATATTGAGCCTAAAACAATAGGAGAGTTAAAAGAGATCCAGACACCAATATATATCTACCTTCTGAGTCTCAGGTAACCTTCGTCGGGTTAAAGGTATATTTTCTTAATCATGACAGCTACTCCCTGGCTTCCGATGAATCACCACACACAAAATTTGGGAAAAGCCTCTGACTTTTAACATATTGCTTTAAGCTACTGTAATATGGGTTTCTTGCAAACATAAGATGTCAGCTCCCAATGTCGAGCAGTTAACCAAAACACGGATCTCTTCTTAACATCTCTAATCCCTCTCACATTCCAGCTGATCAATTTAACAGTACGGCTAGCCATATTCTAAAACATAATGTAGTAAGACACCAATTAACCTTTGCGATCTCATCCTACTCCAAACAGTGGTGACACCCTCAAATCTTTCCCCAACACACCCCAAAATTACTCCTCTGATAAAAGTAAAGACCGGAACAAGTAGCATTAATAGGCTGCCAAACTCTAACATTGAACATCAATAGACTGCAATCAACAAAATTAGTGGCAGCACCCAAAAAAGTAGTTATTATCTCTGTAAGCAGTATCCCATCCCCATAACATTACCAGAAAAGCCTTACAAACATCAGCCGAATATTCATCATCCAGACATCAAAAACAGTATAAGCAAAAAAAACCCGCCCCCACAACATTACAAGGTAAACATTATCTACCCAGTACCACGTATCCAACCCCATAACCCCTAAAACAGTACTGATTACCCCCGTACATCTTCCCTCCCCAGGGTACCCCAGGATGTCTCTTATAATAATAAAATCCCCCAAAGCATTGAGACTAGGGATTACGACCCCCATCAACAGCATTCCGATCATAAAATAAACCGTATCCATTATATTGTCACATCTGAGGGGTACCCAACTACTCCCTACTGGTCGCATAGGCATGGCACAACTTTGACCTGCCTATAAGCCCCCCGCCCCCAAAGAAGAGGCACTGCCTCTAGAAAAGTTGTTGAGACCGCTCCCAGCTCAAAGGAAAATGCAACAGGTAGTATTACCTGGGGCAGCTCCGTGGCCTTGTCCTCTCGATTCCATTCCAATGGGAGCCTGGAAGTGAAGGGAAGATGCAAGGGGTAAAATGCTGACAGACCAAATCGGTCCAACAGTAAATAGGTCCTCCGGAAACTGCACCCTCCACATTAGTTCCCTCTAGTGGATCGAGAGGGCAGGACACGATGGGAGATAGAGACAGGCCGACTAGGCCGCGCGGCCTACTACCACCCGATCCATCACCACGCGGGTCCCAGGAGGAGTCCCCCGCTGGAAGCAGAGGCCACCACCCCAGGGTTATCCACCGCTTAACAGGGCATCGCAACTACCCAGTAAGTAACAGAAACTGACCAACCAAACACAGAAATAGCAAGACTAGGGGTTAGCTTGCAGAAATGTTTAACTTTAGATAGTGATCTGCTCAAGCTTGTGCCTGCCCAAAACTAGGTTCAGTCATTTTGTTAATTGACCCTTGAAGAGGTCAGGCAGCAGTTTTGATAATTCAGTTACACTTCCCGGGAGTTTACATAGGAATGCCAGACACTTTCCACTTGGACAGAGAGTTTTGCGGGGTAGATCATCCAGAAAGCCTTTCCAGCAGCAATCAGTTTGCTACTATTGGGTGGAAGGTAGCACGCTTCAAACGGATCTCTCTGGGCAAGTCTTGAGCTATCCTCAACTTGATTCCATTCCATAAAACTGCCTCCAACTGCTTAACTTTGTCACGAACATGTTGTCTGTCCAGGTAGCTTAAAGATTTTATGATTAAAGGTCTGGGGGGGGCTTGGGGGAGGCCTGGGTCTGAGGGATCTGTGGGCTCGTTCCACATGGTATTGTTGGTGGACAGGTGAGGGGCCCACGACCTTATTCAGGAATTGTTGGACGAACTTGATGGTGTCTCCTCCTTCCTCCAGTTCTGGGAGACCTAAGATTAAAACATTATTTAGTCTACTCGCCTTCTAAGTCTTCAGATTTCAGTTGGAGTTTTTGTATTTGCTGGTGAAGCTTCACTATCTCGGGTCTATTTTCTGTTGCCATCTTTCCACTGACCCGATTCTGGCTTCTGAGTCACCTATCCTTCTTGAGAGGTCAGCGTGGTCTTGCCTCATTGATTTAATTTCGTTGGAGATCTCTTGCAGGGTATCTTTAAATGGTGAAAGTTCCTCCAAAAAACGCTCCTCTGTTAAGGTAGTACCCATTGCAACATTAAGACCTCCACTGGAAGAAGTTTTGCTGGTTGAAGAGAGGTTAGAGCCAGAGTTTTTGGCTTTCTTTGAGGCTTTTTCTGGTGTTGTAGGTGGGGTGTGCCTGACTCCTGAGGCCTTCATTTCTGCATCTGTCATCGCAATGTTCCAGCAGGCAATATACACCCTCAACTAGCTTCACTGTCGATTCCAGGTGTAGTAAAGGTGTTTAGACAGCGTTTGGTGGTGGATTGGTAGTTTTGGCTGAGCAAAAATTAGAGTTTGAGAGGGGAGAAACGGGAGCTCCAAAGCAGGCAGCCACTCAGCACCACTGCATCACGTGACCTCAGCTAATACTAAATATCTAACCTACCTCTAGTTCAGAGATGGGTTACAGAGGCTACTTTCTTGAGCTGTGGAGACTGTAAAAGATCTCACAGATGACATTATTATGATTAAATCTGAGATGTGCAAGTATCAGTATGATAGGGCCCATTCTCTGTTTTTAGAACAGAAGTTTGGCACTCGGGGAAAAATGCACAAGGTGTTAATCCATATGACTGTTGTGCTCAAAAGGTGGATTCTAAATATATGGAAGCCTTGAGGTCTGATACAGGTCAGGTTGTAAACTCTGGTGATGATATTGAGGAAGTGGTTCATCAGTTTGTGGAAACTTCCTTTCGTAACAACTCTCCCCCTACAGTTGGGATGGATGAATTTCTAAGTACATTACAGATACCTGATCTTTTGGAAGCAGATAAATCCCTATTGACCTCTCCTATTTCCCAGAAAGAAGTTGAGGAGGTTATTAATGGATTACTGTCTGGTTCTTCTCTGGATGGCTTACCAGGGGAACTCTATAGGAAAGCAGTAAGCCTCTTAAGCCCCTATTCGGTGAAAGTTTACAATGCTATATTATCTGATTTGGTTCCTTTTTCCATGGCTTTGGCAGACAGTATTTTGATTTTTCTCTATAAAAGGGGGATAGATTGGATCTTAGAAATTGAAGGCCCATTAGTTTGTTAAATGCTGACTGGAAAATTCTATGTAAAATACTGTGCAAACGTTTATCCTGGGTAGCTCAGGAAGTGATTTCACCTGGTCAAACATATGCCATTCCCCACCAGGGTATGGGAGACATTACCAAATTACTGAGGGAAGCTTTTGATGAGTCAAGTGGTTCTGGGCATTTACTCTCCCTTGATCAAGCTAAGGCCTTTGATGAGGTTCCCCATGTCTACTTGTTTAGTGTTTTCAAACATTTGGCATTCCAGCTGAATTTATAGAATGGCTTCAAGTTATTTGCTTCAAGTTATTTACAGACATGCCTCGTAATGGCCCTTGGTAAATGGCAGACTAGGGGAGAACTGTACTGATTCAGCGGGGAGTCAGACAAGGCTGTGCTCTGAGTCCGCTTCTTTATGTTTTTCTTGAGATCCTTTATTAAGAACGTTGCATACAACACCTGGGATTGCACCATTTAGGTGTTCTGGGGATGGTGTATTTCTGATTGCCTTTGATTATGCGGATGACACTACTATACTAGTGGCTGAGCAAGTCTCTGGGGAATGGGCTATGGAGGTTGTAGACTCCTTTTCTGTCGTCTCTGGTTTAAGGATTAACAGACAAGAGAGTATGGCTCTGGGGATTCATTCTTTAGAAGTAGCTCCACAAGCTATAGGGGGTGTTGGTTTATCTGCATTACCGATTAAAATGTTGGGGTACTGGTTAGGAGCTCCTGATCTGGCCTATTACAATTGGGAAACAGCCTTGGGCAAAGCAGAGGAGAAAGTTGCAAGATGGAAAGGCTTTCCTATGACAAAAAAAAAAGAGCTTTTATGTTTAAAACTTTTCTATTGCCTATTTTTCTGAATGTTAGTTATTTGCATCCTTTACCTGTCAAATTAGAGGTTAGGATGTATAGTGTGGCTTTTCAGTTATTATGGGGGAGTCGGCTTTAATCCCATAAAGCGAAATTGTACCTATTGGCCTGTGTGTGATGGTGGTTTGAACATGTTCAATCCTGTGATATTTCTTTTTACTATATTTACTTATGTGAATTTTGTTCCCATTTTACTATTTAGTCAACTGCCTTGGGTTCCCTTGTTTAAAGATAGATGCTGCTATTTTTAGCAGAAGTGGGAAACCCAGCAATGGGGGGTATTTCGGAACCTCCCACAAGGTTTTTTTATCTTTTGAAAATTTGTAAGAAATTAAAACTTTGGCATATCTCAACCTTTGACCTTTTGCACACTACTAGAAAATTGGAGTACCGTAAACTGTTGCAGGAAATCTGTTTTAAAGAACCCAGTCTGGTTTTACTGGACACTATAGTCCTAGCTGATGTTCTTCACCAGGTAATGGAAACCAGACTCCCTCCTAAAGTATGGGATTCTGTATGGCTTAGCTGTCATTCTAGACTAAATGTCAGAGAAAATCATTTTCATAAAAATGTTCAGGACAGATCTTGTCTAAGGGAGGGTTGTGTATTGGAGATTGAAATGATGTTGCATCTTTTTTTTTTTTTTTACAGTGCCCACATATTTCTGGTTTATGGCCTGTGCTGGCCTGTTCATGGAATATCCCTCGGCTCAGGTCTATGAATTATAATAGCTTGGTGTATGGCCAGTATGATGGCATTCTTTGGAGCAGATTTCATTTAGGGACAACTCTAGTGATTTTGGCTATTATTAAATGGGTGATTTGGCAAACTAGATGTCAATATGTGCTGCAACAAAAACAGCTGTCCTTGCTGGGTTTACAAAGTAAAATGCAGTGTGAAATCACACTGTTATTTAAAAAAGAAAGGCACATCTTTTCTAGCTCCCTGATGCAGGATTGGTGTAAAGGTTGGGGTTCTCTCCCCTTTTTACAGGTTTTGATTGACTAGTAGATTCTTGTGGGATGCTTTATGAAATGTTTTTGAGTTTTTCCCATTATATACTGGGATGAGGGGGGACTGTCGGGATGTTTTTTGCTTCTAGTTATTATAGGATTCCTGAGTGGGTTTTTTTGTTGTTTTTTGAATTTTGGGGCCGTTTCTGCTGTTTAGGAATTTTGCAGGGAATGAGTGTTCTTTTTTGTTTTCTGGATCCTGATGTTTTGTATTAATTTTTGTATTTTGTGATTCTCCTTTTGTATTGTCCCTTGTTTTGTTTATCAGCTTTCTCCAATAAAAAATGCCCCAATCTGTTTGATAAGTGCCATGGGATCTTTAACATCCACCTGAACTACCACCAATCCAGGCAGCTGGGACCTCAGTTTAATGTCTCATCTGAAAGATGGCAACTCAGAAGTGCAGCATCCCTCTTATGCTGCACTACTGTGTCAGTACTAGGATATTAACCCAAGTACCAGATGTGGGAACTGAACCCACAGCCCTCTGATCTCCCAGCCTCAGAGGCAAGTGTGCTACCTACTGAGCTACTGACAATGTGGAGCAATACAGAAGAGTCATCACAGGCAATACAGTGTACCCAACGTTTTGAGCAGCAGCACTTGCTCTTTATCAAGTGCCCTGTCCATCTCTAAGAGAAGCCCTTTAATATTCTTCCAATTCAAATCTTTTTTCCACATTACTTTTTAATCCCTCCATCCCTGGACCTGACAGCACTCCACAGCCCTGGCACTGATCCATCTCATCGACCTACAGGTTAACTACCACTTACACAGAGCTATGTTGTCCCAGCCCCATCACGGACCCACCGTGTGGACTTACAGGTTAATCACTACTAACACAGAGCCATGTTATCCCAGCCCCATCGTGTGGACTTACAGGTTAATCACTACTTACACAGAGCCATGTTATCCCAGCCCCATCACGGACCCATCGTGTGGACTTACAGGTTAATCACTACTTACACAGAGCCATGTTTCTGGAAGATGGTCTGTCCTGTAGGATCATGTAGTGCCGGGGGGGGGGAGAATGCAAGTGAGCAGGAGTACCAGTTTTCATTCCCCTCCCCCACGGCGTTGCCAGGCAAAGCAGGACTCACAAGTCCTGGGGACTGCTTTCCTTCTTCGGGGGAAGTGTAAGAGTACCCGGCACTTGACAGACCCCTGGCAGAGGTTGGGGGGTACCACAACAACTGACGCCGATATGTCATGACGAGGTGGATGCTGGATGTCATTGCACTTCCCTGCCCCAGGGGAAAAAGAAAGTATAGGAAAAAATGCCCACTCCCGGCATGACAGTCCCCGTTCCACTCACCATCCACTACCTCTGAAGCCACTGGGGTGGTCCCACTCTTGTGGCCCCAACCCGAGGGGGGGTAATCCGAGGCTTGCCCACGATATCCTAAGAGAGTGGGAAGCTCCCTCGGTGGCCCTGCCCAGGGGAGTAAGCCTGGTTATGGGGGCAGTGAAACAGTTTGGGGGACCAAGGTCAAAAAGAAAAAGTACACACCAATGCAACCCAGGGCCATGCAAGTGCACACCAATGCAACCCTGGGCCAAGCAAGTACACACCCCCCATGCAGCCCAGGGCACGCATGTGCATACCCACACAACACAGGGCACACAAGTACATACTGACCCAACACAGGGCCTGCAAGTGTGTACTGACCCAACACAGGGCATGCAAGTGCGTACTGATGCCATGCAACACAGGGCATGCAAGTGGGTACTAATGCACTTGCATGTTGCATCAGTGAACTCGACCCACCTGTGCAGTTACCCAGCCTCTGCTAAGAGGCAGGATTTAGGAAGTCCCCTTCCCATGGAAGATAGCAGTCCTTGGGAAGCTCCATCCCCCCTCTCCACAGAAGAAGATTTGTCCTTGAGATGCCCAAGTTCCCCCCTTCCCCACACAAGGGAGGAGAGCAGTCCTTGGGAAGCTCAATCTCCCTCACCCCGTGGGGACACATGTACTTGGGAAGCTCAATCACCCCCACAAGTGAAGAAAGCAGGCCTTGGGCACTTCGGCACAATGTTAGACACCTTTAACTTGGGCTTAGATGCTAATTCACTGCCTCTGAAATGGACAACTCTGCTTAGTTACTACAGTATATGCAAGCAAAGTTGAAGCAAGTGTTACAGCTATTATTATTGTTTCTGAATAGTAACTAAACGGAGTCCCCAGCATCGACAGCTTTAAAGGCACTGGATTATGAATGTGTGACTGCATGAGCCATTCCTGGCCAGCATAGCAAAAACAATAGCGCAGCGAGGGGAGGGAGGGAGGAAGTAATCACTTATACTGCCCAGAGATCTGTGATTCAAGTCCACTTTGTGGAAGGAAACAGACTGTGCTGTGTTCAAACATTCCAGACATTCCACAGCCCCCTTTTTCTACTTGACATAATTGCAATACATCAGCATAGCTCTGCTTTGCAGCCGCAATGACTTGGCTTTGTGTTCATTCTCTGCTGCTGTATATACATATTTCAATAGAGGACCCATTAATAGTTCTCATGCATTTCATTTAAATATACCATGAGAGGGTGTGGGGATGGCAAAATTTACCCATGCCTGGTGTGATCTGTCAAGAGGCCATCGGCCAAGTGAGTGAATCACACCAGAAGAGGGTAAATCCTGCCAACACCTACACCCTTGAATGGGATATTGCGATCATACAATGTGAAAAAAGTGAAGGAACAGAACTAAAAAGTTTAAGAAAAATTACTTTTTCCATTGGTTTTAAGCTGTGATATCCTTCCTCTATGTTGAATAGTCCTCTGTTGCTGGGAAGAATATGTGAGAAATGCTGCTGAGATCCTCCAAATGCAGTAGCCCCCTCCCCTTCAAAGACACAGTAACGTGCTGTGATTTTTATTTTCTTGAACAAAGATCCTGACAGTACAGTTATTTATTTTAACAGATAGCCTGCAACCACTGAAAGTGTGTAGTGGGGAGCACTAACGGGCTGCCCCCAAACATCTGTTCAAACGTCTGTTTCCAGGTTTTGTGGTTGCCAGGAAGTAGATTTTTGAGTTTAGTCCAATGCTGGTATGAATGCATGATTACTTGCCTGTTTAACATTTTTTTCCCTTGGATAAATCATTTGTTGTGACAAGAGGAGTGAATTATTCAATCAGAGCAGACAGTTCAAAAGGCTGTTAGGTGAGCCATGTGGAAGCGGTGACAGGGAAAGATTTTAATATATTATTTGGGCTCACGTGTGGCTTCTCAGAATGTGTGACGAAGTGTTGACTTTGCTTTGGGGAATTAGTGTACTTTTGTGTGTTGTCGCCATTTGAAAACCTCAGACTTGCGGTAGTGTCGCAAACAAAAAAGGCAGTCGATTCCTTGGATGCCAGCCTTCGGAATGATATGCTCGTGGTGCTGGGGGGGGGGTACTGGGTGACTGGCATTTGTTCCTGTGATGGCACAATTTACACATTGTAAATCATGCCAGCCAGCTAATCAGGAACGAGGATTTCAAGAACCATTGTATAATATTCTATATTCAATTTTTTGACTTCCAGTGAAAAAGTAACATTTGGCTACTTGCCAAACTCGTATAGCTGCAATGCTGAGTTATGGCTGTAAAGCCATCACACACACAGTTTCAGATAATAGAAAACAGGAGTGAAACAGCTGGGACAGTGGCAAAATGACTCTAGAATGCATAACACGACCTGAAAAGAATGGTCATCAAACCCGTCAAGAGTATCTACCATGCTGAACTGTCCACTTGACCTGCCAAAATGGTCACCATGAGTCACTTGAATTATACCCATGTGATGCTGGAATGGACACATTACAACAAAATGTCCACCTAGACCAACCAGAATTACCACATTACAGGAACAGCCACACAACCAGCTGGACTGTGGGCATTCTGACTAGTCATGGCAGCCACTCTGGTTGGTCATGTAACAGTTCCAGCAGCTCAGGTGGGCATTCCATGAGGTTGTTGCAGTTGTTCCAGAGGGTCATTCTGGCGGGTTTCAATAGGGAAAGCTGCAATAATTAAGGAGCATTCCAGCTTTCATCAAGTACCTGCTTAAGCAAACTTGTACAGCTCTTGCAGACCTGTCTCTATGGTGCTGTATGTCACCCAGTTTGTCAATGGAGGTAGATAAAATTCTTACAATTTAGGCAAAGGGTCTCAGGGCAAGCAAAGTATGCTTCATCATCCCAGAGGATTTACCAGAAGTGTATGCTGGACTTTCAAAACTAACAGCAAAGTGACACCAACCAAGGCCCAACCCACTACCATACATGCCACCAATATCCCAGTTCTGTTTTTCATAGCAGAAGCAAGAGGGGGTCTGTAAGCTTCTCTATTTTAGGGGAGTGGTCAGCCAATACATTTTTGACACCCCACATTTCAATCAGTAACGCAGAAAGATATACACACACACACCCCGTTTGTACTCAACATGCATGGGTTAATCTGGCTAAAGAATATATATCTTTGATGTAGTGTAGCAGCATCCATCGCGGCCACAATCGGTGCACGCCAGCAGCATGGGCACATGTCCTGCAGATGGCTGTTTTATTATTAAAATATGTGTATGTGTGTGGGGGGGTTGTTGAGGTCACAAAAGTCTGCTTCTTGGGCATTCTGGTGCATCTAGGTGGTCACTGCATGGGTTGGGTGAGCATTTTGACTTGATGTGGTGTCCATTCTGGCACTACATCCCTTTTTGAAAGTGACAGTGTCAGTCACAGGAGACTGGATTCCTTGACTTCCAAGGCAGCACAAAGGCATTTGACACACAGTTTAAAACTTTACAGCAGTTAGAAAAAATAAATTGGACAGCACATCAGGAAAAAAGGAAACTGGACAGCAGATCATGACTGCTTTTCCCCAAGGCTAACTCCATGGGGGCCTTCACCATGCAGTTTGCCCCCTTCCCTCTCCCCTATGCATCAGACACCCTCCTTGCACATTGCCCTCCTCTGTGTCCTTACTTTCTCACTCCCTTTGCACCCTTATGACTTTTACAAGCATACGCTGCATTCTACATGTTATATCTTGCACTGGCCATATATGTTTCGTACAATTTATAATGAACATGTATCCTACATCTATCTGTATTACTGCCCATTGTATTTTCAACTGTTTGTACTATTAGTAATTCCTGTCCTATGTGTCCAGGACCATCCTGAAAATGAGCTTGCTCAATGATGTAACTGCCTGGTTAAATAAAGTTTGATCGATTCATTGCTTGGTCCCTCCAGTCTGCTTATTTTGCCCTACCTACACTACTACCGTAGACCATACCCAATCTACAGCTCCTTCTCCCCCACTTACTTTCCTCCACAATTCTTTTGTGCTTATCCCATGCATTCTTGAACCTTGCCACAGTTTTTGTTCCATCACTCCCTCTAGAAGTCTGTACCAAGAATCCATCCCTTTTTCTGTGAAGCAGTACTGTACTTTCCCATATCTCTCCCGAATCCTCCCCCTCCAGGTTTATAGCATGTCCCTTTTACTTCTCTCTTGTACTTTATTTCCTCTGTGCTATATTTAATGATTCAGATCATACCCCCCACAGGGTGTACATACTGAGATCCTTTAGGCTCTCCTCATAGGGTTTTTGATGTAGACCCTGCAGCACCTTAGTTGCCCTAATCTGGACCACTCCACTCTGTATGTTCTTCCAGAGATACAATGCTCGAGGTGGGGTCTTACCAGTGATCTATATAGAGGCAAAACCACAACCCTCTTTCCATTGGTGATACCTCTCCCTTACCTATTCACCCCAGCATCCCACTAGCCCTTCCTGTCACACAGTCTAGCTTCCTTTAGGACATCAGATATGATTACCCCCAGATCTAATCCCTGCATGGTGGTTGTCAATACTACTCCATTCATTTTGTGCTCCACCCCCGGTTTCTGTGCACTAAGCACATTATTTTGCAGCTTTGTACATTGAAACCCTGCTGCCATAGCATTGACCACTCCCCTGGGTTTCTCAGGTCTCTGCTTATCCTTTCCACTCCCCCCCCCCCAAGTGTCAACCCTACTGCAGAGTTTGGTGTCATCTGCAAAAAGGCAGACCTTCCCTTCCAGCTCCTCTACAATGTCATTTATAAAGACATTAAAACAGTACCAGTCCCAGTATTGATCCTTGAGGTACCCACCGGTCAACTTTCCTTTCCTCAGAATAAACTCAGTTTACCATCAACCTGTGTTGCCATCCCCCAACCTATTTCTTATCCAGTTTACCACCTTTAGACCCACTCCTAAACGGGCCCAGCTTGCTTACTAGTCTCCTATGTGGAACAGTGTCAAAAGCCTTACTAACATCTAGGTAGGCCACGTCTGCCACTCCACCCATTAAAGAGAAAGCCGTTGGGTGCCCTCATGCTATGGAAGAGCAAGGACCAAGCAGCAGCTCTTAATGCCAATTGGGATTGCATAACCAATCACCATTCCCCAGCCAGTAAGGGAGCCCCCCTAGGAAAAGTCAAACCCCCTCCCCAGTGAATGGCTCCCGTGGGAGGCACCACTTCCAACAAGGTGGGAGCGATGCTCAGACAAGTCTACAGGCCTGAAGCATTCACAGGAAGTTGTCATGAATGTTCAGATTAGGCAGAACAGTTTGAATGGACTACTGAAGTAAACAGCTGTGATAAAGATAACCAGATCCATCAGATGACTCTGCTGTTCAAAGGACACGCTTATGAGGTATACACCTGAAGATCACATCAGGTACCAAAAGCTGAAGCAGCGATGAAGCAATAGCTGGAGCCTCCCATGCTGGAAGACTGGTGTCTGGTTACATTCCAGGACTGCAGTAGGCAGAAGGAATAGACTCTCTGAATTTGGCAACTTCATCTGCCAATTAGTTGCCAAGGTGGACTCTACAGAAGACATGCCAACACAGGGCATGTTAGCATGAGATCACCTGCTAAGCCATGCAGGAAACTCAGAAGTCTGCATGCCACTCCGAAGTGTGATGCCAAGGGCACGCCTCAGGTCTGAGTGCACAGTGTGCCAGCTGAGGAATCCAAACTGGAAGATGTCCTGTAGAAAACAGCCGGGGCTGTGGAATGGCTGACCAAGGAGATGGAGACCCTGAAAACCAAGATGGATGCCTCATCCTTCAGAAATTACCGAGGGAATCAAGCTCAAGGACAAGAAGGAAGACACCCAAGAAACAGATCAGCACAACCTTGAGAAAATTGGGGCTCTGGAAGTCCAGACCACATCCTTAGAGTGTCTACAGTGCCTGTTCAATTGAAGTCGGCAAGGGTAAAGGGTCAGATATCTACAGGGTACTAGGAAAATGGTGACCCACTCTAATTCAGTACTGCTGTCTAGTTCTGTTTGAAAAGGAGTTCCTCTCTCAGGAAGAACTGGATGCATTCCATGTGAAGTCCTAGTTGATTCATAATCACAGATGTCATTGGTCCACCGAGACATGTGGGCCTGTGGTGCCCACAATCCTAACCCACGGCTAGATGTTACCCGTAACCTGTGAATGTAGACAGCGGACAGGCATCATGGGTACTGGGCCATCTGGGATGTGGTCTTTTAGACTGGAGAGTTCCAGGTACAATGGGAGATACTCATTAGTGAGGATGCCAGTACCCAGGATTTAGCTGGCACTGACATCCTTACTGAGCCTGGAATCACTGTTGACTGGAAGAACAATATGCACCAGGTAGCCAGATGACTGCCACAATTACTACTGTAAAGCCATGATATGGAGCTGTACATCATATTACAGTGCCAGACAGAGCAACAATCCCACCAAAGTTAAATCATCACAGTTGGTCTCAGGGACTGAAACATACCCTGGGAACTGGCAAAGCTCACTGAGTCAGACAGAATGCATGGGTGGGGACTGATGGCGGCATCAACCTTGGAAACTAGCAGGGATGAAAAGGTGCAAGTTTGAACCTAAACGTGGCTCTTTAGGCTAAGATCCTGGAGAACAAGCATACAACTGGTGAATCTGAGCCTTGAGAGGTTGACACTGTCCATGGGAAGGAGAAGAAACTTCCAACAGAGCCTGGCTCACCTGCAGCCACCTACCCTAGGATTGTAGATGACCTGATGGAAGAGACCAGACTCATGGCCTCCAACGCCATGAAGCATGTGCAGTGAGGGGATCCTTGCAAACAGAGTCCACTCTGAAGAAAGAGGGGTAACTAGTGGGGTACTGCAGGGTTCAGTACTGGGTCTAGTCCTTTTCAATGTCTTTATAAGTGACATTGTAGAGGGACTGGAAAGGAAAGTATGCCTCTTTGCAGATGATACAAAGATCTACAACAGGGTTGATACACAAGGAGGCATGGAAAGGACAACAAGAGACTTGGCAAGGTTGGAGGAATGGTCAGAAGTATGGCAGCTTGGATTCAGTGCAAAGAAGTGCAAAATAATGCATCTGGGAAACAAAAATCCAGGGGAAGAATACACAATGGGCGGGGAGGTATTAACAACAAAATAAATGGAAAGGGACCTGGGGGTAATCATATCAGATGACCTTAAGGTTAGCAGACAATATGAGAAGGCAGTAGGGAGGGCTGGGGGATACTGGGATGTATAGGGAGAGGCATCACCAGCAGAAAACAGGAAGTTGTTATCCCTCTGTACACACAGTTGGTGAGACCCCATCTGGAGTACGTGTCCAGTTCTGGAGACCCCATCTCCACAAGAACATAAACAGGATGGAGGCAGTCCAGAGGAGGGCAACTAAAATGGTGCAGGGTCTGCAAGAGAAGCCATACGAGGAGAGACTAGAGGACTTTAACAAGTATACCCTTGAGGAAAGAAGGAAGAGGGGGAGACATGATAGAAACTTTTAAGTACCTCAGTGGAATCAACAAAATCCAAGAGGGTAGCATCTTTCAGAAAAAGATGTGCAAGAACAAGGGGACACAATTTGAAGATAGAGGGGGGACGGCTCAGGGGCAATGTGAGGAAGTATTTTGTTTCACAGAGAGGGTGACAAACGCATGGAACAGCCTTCCTGAGGAGGTTGTGGGGTCTAAAACTGTGGGAGAATTCAAGAATGCATGGGACAGACATAAGGTAATTCTTGTGGGGGATAGGAAGAAATAGGCTGTCGGTTAACTAGGATCTGCAGCTTATCCTGTAGGTAGGGAAATGGGCAGACTAGGTGGGCCAAGTGGCCCTTATCTGCCGTCAAAGTCTATGTTTCTATATTGATCCCTTCAGCAGCATTTGTCCTTGTTCAGCCAGGGAAAGTTTGATCTTGGCAAAACAAACTTGACATACCACCATACTGGCACTGGAAATGTGAGACCACAGCAGTAGGATCTCAGAAAGGTCCCCATGCACCTGCAAAATGAATTCCAGTAACACACTAACATAGAAACAGACAATGATGGCAGAAAGAGATGACCAATGGGCTATTCAGTCTGTCCATGTTCCCTATTCAGCCCTGGGACCTACTGTCGACATTCAGAAGCATGCAGCAATCTAGCCCTCCACCGGCACTGGCCGCACCAGTTCTTATATTCAGGAACAGCAGACCGATATTTTGTGTGGACTACCGCAAGTTGAATGAAGTTACTGGGAAGGATGCCTACCCATTACCGTAAACTGATGACACTAGTCAAAGCACAGTAGTTCAGCACTCAGGACCTGGCTAGTGGCAGGCAGAAGTGGAGTCCAGGGGTTGTATACAGACCCCCATGTCAGGGGGAGGGAATGGACAAGGATATGATAGGAGGCATTCTTAGGATGGCAGAGAAAGGGGAGATACTGTTGATGGGAGACCTGAATATGCCAGATGTTAATTGGAGCACATTTGCTGTGGCCACATCCAAGAGCAGGGCCATTCTCGATGCCCTACAGGTGGCATGCCTCAGACAGCTAGTTTTGGAACCCACTCATGAGGGAGAAATCTTAGACCTTGTACTCTCAAATGGGAACAGTGAGAGGATCTCAGATTCAGAAGTGGGTAGCCATCTGGGAACAATCGACCACCAAACAGTGTGGTTCACGATAAACAGTCAAACAATCAAGCCATATAAAAGCAAGAGTACTGAACATTAGGAGGGCTGACTTTGTGAAAATGAGAGAGTGCCTCTGAAAAGCACTCGTAAGCAGGCAAGAAAAAGGGGTGAAGGAACAATGGGGATTAATCAAAACAGCCATCACAGAGGCAACAAGCCTTTGTGTAAAACAAATCAACAAAACACAACAAAGGAAAAAAAATACTATGGTTCTCAAAAGAGGTGGCAGGGAAGGTTAAGGAGAAAAGAATAGCATTCAGGAAACATAAAGAAACACAGAAGGAGCAGGACAGAGAACTTCATCAGTTAAAGCAGAAAGAGGCAGGGAAGGCAGTTAGAATAGCAAAGGCCCAAACCGAGGAAAGGATAGCCAACTCTGTTAAGAGGGGGATAACATCTTTTATAGCTACATAAGGGAGCGAAGAAAGACCAGAAGAGGGATACTGAGGCTTAATAAAGGGGAGGGAATGTAGGTAGAGGGAGACAGTGAAAAAGCAGGGATACTGAATGAATATTTCTGCTCAGTATTCACAAAGGAAGAGAAGGAGAAGGTACCTAAAACAAACAAGAGAAACACTCTGAAGACACGGGTCGATACCAGTCCATTTACAGAAGAAAGGGTTCTGCAAGAATTAATAAAATTGCAGCTCGACAAAGCAATGGGGCCTGATGGGATTCACCTAAGAATTCTAAAAGAACTAAGGGTAGAACTAGTGACACCGCTGACTACTCTCTAATAAATCATGGGAGGACGAGGTGGTACATGAGGACTGGAGGAGGGCAGATGTGATTCCTCTTTACAAAAGTGGGAGCAGGACAGAGGGAGGAAACTACAGACCAGTTGTCTGACCTCAGTGGTAGGGAAAATGATGGAATCACTTCTGAAGGAAAAAACTGTCAAGTACATAGAGGCCAGTGGGGCATAGGACCCAAGGCAGCATGGATTCACGATGGGAAGATTGTGTCAGACGAATCTAATAGATTTCTTTGACTGGGTAACCAAAGTAGTAGACCAGGAAGGGGCATTGGACATGGTCTACCTAGATTTTAGCAAAGTCATTTGATACAGTCCCACACAAAAGATTAATACACAAGTTAGTCAGCCTTGGAGTGGGTCCCAAGGTGGTAGCCTGGATAAAAAAATGGCAAGACAACAGGATATAAAGGGTAGTAGTAAACAGAGTCCACAGTGAAGAAAGGAGGGTTACTATTTGGGTACTGCAGGCTTCAGTACTGGGACCAGTCCTTTTTAATGTCTTTATAAGTGACATTACAGAGGAACCAGAAGGAAAAGTATATGTCTTTGCAGATGACACAAAGTTCTGCAATTGGGTTGATACACAAGATGGAGTGGAAAGGATGAGAAGGAACTTGGCAAGGCTGGAGAAATGGTCAAATGTATGGCAGCTCAGATTCAATGCAAAGTAGTGCAAGGTAATGCACCTGGGAAACAAAAACCCAGGGGAAGAGTACACAATGGGGGTTAGATACTGACAACAGTAAAATGGAAAGGGACCTGAGGGTAATTATATCAGATGACCTAAAGGTGGGCAAGCAATGTGAGAAGGCTGGGGAGATACTGGTATGCATAGGGAGAGGCATCAATAGTAGAAAACAGGAAGTTGTTATAGATCTGTACAGACAGTTGGTGAAACCCCATCTGGAGTACTGTGTGCAGTTTTGGAGACCCCATATCCACAAAAACATAGAGTGGAGGCTGTCCAGAGGAGGGCAACCAAAATGATGAGGGTCTGCACCAGAAGACATACAAAGAAAGACTAAAGGAGTTTAATATGTTTACCCTTGAGGAAAGGAGAGACATGACAGAAACTTTCAAGTACCTCAAGGCAATCAACAAAGTCCAAGAGGGTAGCATCTTTCAGAAAAAGAGATGTGAAAGAACAAGGAGGCACAATCTGAAGATGGAGGGGGGACAGCTCAGAAATAATGTGAGGAAGTATTTTTTCATGGAGAGGGTTGTGGATGCATGGAACAGCCTCCCTGAGGAGGACATAGAGTCAAGAACAGTGGTGGAATTCAAGAATGCATGGGACAGACATAGGGTAGTCCTGGGGGGTAGGAGGAAGTAAGCTGTTGGTTAACTAGGATCTGCAGCTTGTCTGTTAGGTAGGAAAATAGGCAGACTAGGTGGGCCAAGCGGTCCTTATCTGCCATCAAATTCTATGTTTCTATGATCCAAGTTAAATTCCTAGGGTACACCATCAGCACCAGGGGGATTGCCACAAACTTGGAGAAGATTTAAAAAGTGTGAGGAGCTGGCCCACTCTAAACCAGTGACTGATGTACGGAGTTTCTTGGGCCTGGCATCCTATTACTGAATATTCTCCCAGAATTTTTCACACACTGCAGAGCTCCTGCACAGGTTAGTTGAAACAGGGGAAAGTTTATCTGGTCTGTAGCCTTCCAGAAGGCTTTGATAAACTAAAGAAACTTAACTGCATTGCCTATTCTTGCTTATTTAGATCCAGAGAAGGACCTTCATTCTGCTTATCAATGTCAGAGACCAAGGTATCCAAATGGTACCATCTCAGACTGATAGGATAAAGAAAAAAATCACTGTTTATGCCAGTAAGGGATTGTCAAGTGCAGAGCAAAAGTATGCCACTAATCGAAAGGAGCCCCTGGCTATGGAGGTTTTTGTGAGAGATTGTAAAACTAGTTATTTTCTCATAATGTAATTTTAACGTAAATACAACCATAATTGCTTACATTTAATTTAGCACTACACAATCACCATCACATTCATTATAAATAGAAAAACTGCTAATTAGTGCAAATGTTCTTGCAAATTAGTGGTTCAGTAAAAAAAATAGCAACAATTTCAACTTTTACAGTACTTATACCATTATTTCTTGGGAAAGTACAGTTATGTAAGAACTCACCATAACAGTAGATCTTGGAGAACAGCTCTTGCAGCAGGTTACAGCATTAGGACTGAAGCCTGCAGGAGCCAGGTCCCCACGGAAAAATTCTAGCTAGCAGCATCCAGCAGGGGACCGCCCCCGACATCGGCCCCTCCGCGACATCAGGCATCACATAAAAGGGGGCGATTCCCCAGCATCCCCAGTTCTCCCGGCCCAAAGGTGACATCTGAAGCAGAGACAGAGGATCCGCTTCTAAAGGAAGGTTTGTAATAGGCGTCGAAAGACGCAGTAGTCTAGAAACTAGGTCAGAAGACAACCTCCAGAGGAGAAGGTGGAAGGGAAACTACCTGCTGCAAGAGCTGTTCTTGAAGATCTACTGTTACGGTAAGTTCTTACGTAACTGTACTATCTTACTTCAAGAAACAGCTCTTGCAGCAGGTTACACCATTAGGACTGATTCCCAAGCAGTAATGGAACAATTTGCTATCGGAAGGAGGATAGAAGAGATGCCTCAGACATTAGGACAAAAATCCTTGAAGGACCGCCAAACCAAAACTTGCTCTGCGTCTAGAAGCACTATCCAAACTGTAGTGCTTGATAAAGGTGTGTACAGTGCTCCAGGTTGCTGCCACAGAGATGGCTGAAGTGGAGACATTTTTGAGCACAGCAAAGGAGGTAGCCACCCTCCTCGTAGAATGATCTTTTACCAGTCCCGGTGAAATATTGTTGTGCTTCTGGTAACAGAACATAATGCACTTTACCAGCCATTGAGAAAGCAACTGTTTGGAAACAGGAGCACCAGACATCCTTTGTGCATAGGAAACAAAGAGCTGGTCCGACTTACGATGTGCCTTGGTTCTCGTCCAGTAATATCTGAGACATCTAAACACATCCAGAGTGTGCAACAGGGTTCCCCCCATTACAGTGATTTGGGTAGTACACCGGCAGGTCTATATCCTTGTTGAGAGTGACAGCCGTGACCACCTTGGGAAGGAACTTAGGATTTGCTCTTAAGGGTACCCTGTCCTTGTGAAAAACCAAATAAGGATCCTTGCACAGAAGTGCATGAAGCTCAGAAATTCTTCTGGCAGAAGTAACAGCAACTAAAAGGAGCATCCTCCAAGTGAGGAGACACAGTTCGCAATCTGCGGCTGGTTCAAAAGGCGGCAGCGTCAGCTGCTCTAGAACAAAAGGAAGATCCCAAGGTGGAACTGGGTCTCTGATGGGAGGTCTCAAGTGCAGGACGCCACGCAAAAAGGCATGAGAAGCCTCTAGCTAAGCTAGAGACCTGTGACCTATTGGAGAATGGTATGCCGAAATGGCGCACAGGTGCATCTTAATGGAGAAATAGGCAAGACCTGCCTCGTAGAGGGAAAGAAGGTAGTCTAAAATAGACCTCTCAGAACAATCTAGTGGGGTCAATCCATGAGCTTGAGCCCAAATACAGAATAATCTGCACCACTTCATGGTGCAAGTGGCGTGGGTGGAGGGTTTTCTGGCTGCTACCAGCACGTCCGCAACTTCCTCAGAGACCCCGTACCTCAGGACTGCTATGTCCTTAGGAGTCAGGCATGCAGGTTCAGAGACCAAAGATCCAGATGGACCAAGGAGCCTGCCTCCTGGGACAGAAGATGAGAGCTGAATGGCAGAGGCACTGGGGGTTCCTGGGCCAGCTGATGTAAGAGAAGGAACCAAATTTGCCTGGGCCAAAAGGGCGCTACTAGAATAAGATGTGCCTGCTCTTGTCGGAGCTTCAATAGACCCCCAGGATCAAAGGGAAGGGTGAGAAAGCATACAGGAACCTGTCTATCCAAGAGAGGGACAACACGTCTTGCCAGAGAACACCAGGCCCTGGATCTTTTAAGCAGAAATTGGTCAGTTTTGCATTGGATGGGGACGCAAAAAGGTCTAATTCTGGCATCCCCCATCTGCAAAATAGGTCCTTTGCGACTTCCTGAAGCAGTTCCCATTCATGGACTCTGGCCTGTGATCGGCTTAGAATGTCCGAGATAGTGCTGTCCACTCCGGGAACATGCACTGCAATAACATCTGCGCCGTGCTGCAGTACCCGATTCCAGACCCTTTGAGCCTCCCTGCAGAGGGGGCAGGAATGAGTGCCTCCTTGTTTGTTGAGATAATACATCACCACGGTACTGTCTGTTTGTACCAGAAAAGTACCCTGTGGAATTTCTGTCTGGAATGCCTGTAGAGCATATAGGACGGCTCTCATCTGTAGAATATTTATGTGAAGTTGAGACTCCAGAGATGACCAGGAGCCTTAAGTCCTGACCCCGTTGAAGTGAGCTTCCCATCCAAACCCCGAGACATCTGTGGGGAGAGTCGCTGAAGGAGGTGGTGCAATGAAGGGGACTCCCATCAAAAGGTGGTCTGCGACAAGCCACCAATGCCAGTCTCTGGTAACAGCATTCATGATTCAGACTAGATGTTGCAGATTATCTTGCTTTTGGTCCTACTGCACCCTCCACATCCATTGGGTGACCCGCAAATGGAGTCGAGCTACGGGAACCGTTGCAATGAAAGCTGCCATGTGTCTGAGCAGGCAAAGGACGGTCCAGGCCGGTACCATCTTCTTTTCCTTTCTGTCCCCTATAAGGGATCCGATGTGTTCCGCCCTGTCCTGAGGCAGGAATGCTCTTCCCCAAGTAGTGTCGAGAACTGCTCCTATGAACTGCAAGTTCTGAGATGGAACAAGGTGTGACATCTCCTGTCTGATGGAGATGCCCAGTGATAGGAAGAGAGAACAGGTATCCTGTACTGCGGACATCAGGGTATTTCATGAGGGTGCCATGAGGAGCCAGTCATCTAGATAAGGAAACACATAGTGGCCCCATCTCCTGAGAGCTGCTGCCACAACTGCCATACAGTTTGTGAATACCCGAGGTGCCAAA
Source organism: Neoceratodus forsteri (assembly GCA_016271365.2). Classification (NCBI taxonomy): domain Eukaryota; kingdom Metazoa; phylum Chordata; order Ceratodontiformes; family Ceratodontidae; genus Neoceratodus; species Neoceratodus forsteri. The sequence goes on from CM028131.1 coordinate 15,196,538, forward strand.
GACAGCCCGAAAGGGAGGGCTCGGAACTGGTAGTGACGTCCCAGAAACTCAAAATGCAGAAATTTCCAGTGTGCTCAAGCGATCGGGAGATGTAGGTAAGTGTCCTGCATGTCCAGTGATGCCAGCCAAGCACCCTCTTTGAGCATGGGAATGAGACCCAGCAGGGTCACCATGCGGAAGTGCTTGTACAACACAAATGTGTTGAGGTCACTGAGATCCAAGATCGGGCGCAGGTCCCCTGTTTTCTTTGGAACCAGGAAGAAGTGAGAATAGTAACCTTTTCCTCTCTGGTTCGGTGCAACATGCTCTATGGCCTCCTTCTCGAGGAGGGCCAAGATCTCCTGCTGGATAAGCAGGGCATGCTGATCTGAGTAGCGGGTGAGCAGGGGAGGTCTGGATGGTGGTTGGTCGAGGAACTCTATAGAGTGACCTCATTCGACCAACTGCAACACCCACTAGTCGGAGGTTATCCTCTGCCATCCCAAAAGGTGATGAGATGTGACCCCCAACCTTCTCAACCCTTTGATCCAGAGGTGGGGTGAGGGCTGGGAAGGAGTCATGCTGTGGTGGTGTTGGACTCAGCAGGCTAGGCTGCTTTGGGATGCTTTCAGCCCTGGCCCGAGAGGAACCTGGCTTGATTTTTGGGACCAAAGTTGCCCCTGGGTTGCTGGCCGAAACATGGCTGTTGCCATTGCTGGCTGCCATGAAAATGGTTCTGGTTCCTACGAAAGGAACCAGACTTGGGTCTGTACATGGCCTGTACAGTCCTGACTGCCTTGCCAGCATTCTATAGTTTGGTGCTTACCTTCTCAGATTCCTCACCGAACAGGACCGCTCCATCATAAGGGACATCCAGGATGTTCTTCTGGATGTCCGGGTAAATCTGGAGACTCTCAACTATGACTGTATCCAGAGACAAATGCCGGTGGCTGCTCCTCTGGCTGCCAAGTCCACCGAGTTGTAAGCGGTTCAGAGAACTTGGGTCCCCATGTCTGACCTGGTTTGAAGGAGGTTCAGCAGTTCCTCCTTCTTTTCACCATCTGGAAAGTCTTTTAGAAGGTCTTGGCCCTGTTCCCAAAGGGCATTCTGAAACTACACCATGTGCGTCAGATAGTTTAGAGATCTATCTGAGTATGTAGCAGCTGCATACATGCATCTTCCCATAGAATCTAATTGCCTAGATCCCTGGTCCGGAGGCTGGGTACTCAAATGCTGAAGCTTCTGCGACCTATTGTGAGATACAGTGATGAGCAGGGAGTCAGTCAGGGGTTGTTGCGCCAAATAGAGGTCCTCCGTGGGAGCTCTGTAGAGGCAGTCAGCCTTCTTCAGAACAGCCGACGTGGAATGCGGATGCTTCCAAGCTGCCTTGGTGACATCTGTGAAGGTGTCCACCAAAAGTGAGACCACCATAGGTTTCAGGTCTTTCTACCTGAAGTAACGGGCAAGGTGTTGTCTCTTGGGGTCTAAGTCTTCTGTCTCCCAGACCCTATTTTCCTGGATGTGCCTCATGATTTCTGAAAAAAACGGATCATCCGGAGGTGACACTGGAAGGTCCCATGGGTCTGGTGATGGGGGACTGAAGGAAGATGGAGACATGGAGGTGTCTGACATATCCAGTCTGAAGTCATTCCTCGTGAGTGCCATCTGCCCCTGGGTCACTTTGTACTGGGAACCCTGAGGGAGAGCGTGATGGACATTTTCTGTGTCTCGATTGGCCCCGAGGAGATGGAGTTGGCTCCTTGGGGGTCTGGAACCTTCAGTACCCCGAGGAGAAGGTGGAGGTGGCTGAGGTTTAGGGGGAACCACGTCCTTCCTTATGGTTTCCCACCAGAAGGTGAACAGTTCTTTCACCTCCTGAATATTCATACCAGACGACGGACCCGGTGTCGGTGTGGGTCTGTCACCGGGGAACCACCGGGTCTGGTGACGGCTCTCTGGGTAGGCCGGCATCCTCCATGTTGCCCGCCTCGTCATCCGGCCGCACGGTAGCCTCTTCACCTGAGGACCCCTGACGTCCAGTATCCACCGGCGTCTGTACCACTGTCATCTGGGTAGTCCGTTTCGTGGGCGCTGGGTCGGATGTCTTCTTGGTCTCAGTCATCCACTTAAGGGATGTCAGCTCTGCAGTCTTCCTTTCAGGGACCTTTGGAGGTTGGGAGACAGACCGGATGTCTGTGTCCCAGCATCGGTCAGACGCACTGCATGATTTTGAGGAAGGCTTTTTGTGCCTGTCTGAGGAATCAGGCTTGGAGGTGTCCAGCGCCCGAGTGGTCTTGAGTGGGTGTAAGGAGGCTGAGGAGCCCCCTGAAGACCTTACCTTAACAGAGGGAGGTTGGGAGAGAGCTCTGGAAGGAGATCTGTCGGACCGTGTAGAGCTGGAGCTGGCCCTGGACTTAGAGGCCCGACTGGGGGATCTCACCCATCCGAGTCCCGATGCTTGTCCCGGTGTTTTCCTGACTTGTGGGAAGATTCCCCTTTGGAGGAAGGTCTTTCTTAATTTTCTTCAGTTTCTCCTCGAGGAGGAATCCCTGAAGGGCCTTTTGGCGGTGCATCCGGGTCCTGCTATTGAATTGCTGGCAAACTGAGCAGACCTGGGTGTCATGCTTTGGGCCCAGGCACCTGACACAGGCCGAATGATGGTCTGCAACAGGCATCTGTTTGCTGCAGGCATACTTAGAGGGTTGTCTTTTGAGAGAAGTGGTAGGAGAAGCAGACATGGATTGAGATTTTTGTAGAAAAAAGATTTCACGCATTGTTTCAATAATGCAGGCATCCGTGAGACCGATGCTGGCGAGTCAAAGGTGGGGAAAAAACTGGGGATGCTGAGGGACCACCCCCTTTTTTGTGATGCCAGACGTCGGGGAGGGGCCGATGTCGGGTGTAGTCCCCCGCTGGATACTGCTAGCTAGAATTTTTCCATGGGGTCCTAGTGCCTGCCGGCTTCCGTCATAATGGTGTAACCTGCTGCAAGAGCTGTTTCTCAAAGTAAGATCGAAAATTATTCTCTGGCTAGGTCATGGGGAGTTACACTGGCTCCACAATTTCCAGCAGCAAGACAGGCAGTTGGTCTGATGGTTAAAGCAACTCAGTCAACACAATTCTGAAACTGTACACCATGGTTGCAAGATCCACCAGAATGCTGACACTCTCCAGCAGGCCTCCTGAACAGGCACCTAACCCACTGGAGCTTTCCAAAACTGTCATGCCTATCACAGTGCCAGATATGACAACTGGCAGGCACCACGATAAAGATGAAATAATTCGCTAGTTAAACACTTGAAAAGCAACTGACAGCTGGATGACAGAACTTAAAAGGAATCTGGCTGTCATCACTTCAGAGGCATCTGGAATGAGTTGCACGATCCACTAGTGGATTCTTGGTTAGCAGTTTCCAATGTGCCCACACCACCATCTACCTGACAACTACTGATGACTACTGACAACAGTAAAAATGGAAAGGGATCTGGGGGTAATTGTATCACATGACTTAAAGGTGGGCAAGCAATGCAAGACGGCAGCAAGGAAGGCTGGGGGGATACTGGGAGGCATAGGTAGAGGCATCAATAGTAGAAAACAGGAAGTTGTTGGCCCTCTGTACAGACCGTTGGTAAGACCACAACTGGAGTACTGTGTACAGTTCTGGAGACCCCATCTCCACATAGACACGGTAGAGGCTGTCCAGAGGAAAGCAACCAAAATCATGCAGGGTCTGCATCAGAAAACATATGAAGAGAGACTAAAGGAACTAAAGATCTATAGCCTTGATGAAAGGAGGGAGAGGGGGGACATGATAGAAAGTTTCAAATACCTCAATGGAATCAACAATGTTCAAGAGGGTAGCATCTTTCAGAAAAACAGATGTGCAAAAGCAAGGAGGCACAATTTGAAAATAGAGGGGGGGCGGCTCAGAGGTAATGTAAGTATTTTTTCACAGAGAGGGTAGTGGATGCATGGAACAGCCTCCCTGAGGAGGTCGTGGAGTCAAGAACAGTGGGGGAATTCAAGAATGCATGGGACAGACATAAGGCAGTCCTAGTGGGGGGTAGGGGGAAGTAAGCTGTTGGTTAACTAGGATCTGCAGCTTATCCGTTGGGTAGGAAAATGGGCAGACTAGGTGGACCAAGCTGTCCTTATCCGACATCAAATTCTATGTTTCTATGTTTTTCTGGAACAAACTGTGTTGCCCTCTTCTCAGATTCCCTTTGTCCTCACATCCGTCTGCAATGACAGATGCGCTAGGCATCTTAGAATTGAGAAGGCAAAGGAAAAGAAACAACCTGCTTTTTCTGCCCCACAGGCAGCAAAGTGTACAAGACTAGGTCAGAGCATGCAGGGATTGTGCCTCAAGAAGCCACAACAGGCAGACCCCCAGAGCTCCTCTAGTAACCCCTCACATGAGTTGCCCAATGGAACAAATGACCAATGGCCTGGGCCCCATTTCACTTAGCCAGGACAAGACAGTACAGTCGAATAAGAATTTAATAACAGTAGGTCTTTCAGTGCATTTCCTGCAGCATGTCATAAGACATGGGATATCAGCCGCAGGCATAATTTCCTCCAGATGACTTATCAGGCACCAACCCTAGGACCACCCCTAACATTACCGCATGGTGTATGTATGGTATGTATAAAAGGGGGAGCTCCCCAGCTACTCCTCAGTTCTTTTCCATCCAAGTAACTGAATGAGAAACCATTTCTCAGGCCTCTGATGGGAACAGAGGAAGGAAATAAGGCAGCAGCTCATGCAGTCATAAAAGGACAGGAGCAAGAAACCCTTCTGAATTAATAACAAGGAGGAAGGTAGATAGGGCTGCATGACCTGCTGTAAGAGATGTTCTTGAAGATCTACTGTTATGTTAAGTTCTTACACAACTGTACTATCTTCTCCAACACAATCTCTTGCAGCAGGTCACAACACATGGAAAGATTCCTGAGCAGTTATGCCAAGGGAAGGAGAAAGTGAACCATCAGGATTTAGGACAGAAGGCCTTCTTGGAAGCGATGTCTAGACTGTAATGTTTCATGAATGTATGTACAGTAGACCACGTGGTGGCATCACAGATTTCAAAGGCAGTCGTCCCGGAAACACGCCATGGAGGCAGTCATGCCTGTGGTAGAATAGGGTTTCACAACCACTGTGAGAGATTTGTTGCATTTTGCATAGATAAACTAAATGCAATTGGCCAACCATGTGGACAAGCACTGCTTCAAAACCAATGCCCTGATTTCCAGGGGTGATAGAAACAAAAGGTTGCTCAGTTTTTCACAACTGTGAAGTGCAGAGAACATGAAGACTCATTGTAACATGGCACTAAAGATAAGAGTGACATGGAGACACGACATTGGTGTAAACGCATCGCCTGACCAAAAACGAGCGGTGATTAATCCACTAGTAGAGCCCGCTAGCGCCCTACCAGAAGTAGCCACAGGGTGCAGCAGTGGGACGCAATCAGCAGGTTACAGAGGGCATGGTCACATAGACCGTGGTCGGCATCGGGATTGTGCAAAAGCAAAAGTAAAGCAGAAACAAGTAGTACTTGTTCTCATGTCTGTTTCTGTATGACAGAGCGTCTGCCTCTACATCATGGTCATCAAGCAATGCACTCGTCCGAACACAACAACAAAGTCACGTAGGGAAGTCCTGAAGCAGTAGACACATACAAAGAGCAGACCAACTGCCGCCCAAGAAACACAATAACTGAAACCATCCCTTTTCTGCCCATGTCTATTTCTCTATCTGACGTACAAGTGTGGAAAAATTGGGAGACATAGCCGTGCACACAGTCACACCTCACTATATATATATTTTCAAGTCTTACATTATCTATCCATCTACCCAAACAAATCACCCACAGCGCACTGCTCCTATGCACGATCGGGATCTCATGGGGAAGCAGTAAGCATGAAAGCTGTCACAACGAATCACTCATTTGTAGCCTAGTTCTTTGACACATAGTAGTAGTAGTACTGTCGTTGTCGCAACTGTAAAATACCGGACACTATCTAAATAAAAGTCTATCGGAAAGCATGAACGTGCATGTTTGCACATCATCTCACTGTCCTGTAGCAAAACAAGTGCTGGAAACTGTAGTACGCAGCAATAGTACTCTGACATAACCTTCGTCTCCTGTGAGCTGAAATAATGGGTGCACAATATTCCACTCGCCATGTTACAAGTGCATTAATCACCTCCATCATTGGGCTCTACCAGGGATTAATGCCCACTGGGTGGTTGGAAGCACTCAGCCTTCAGCCTTGTGCACCAACCCCCCCCCCCAGCCAGGCATTAATCCACCGGTAGAGCCCTCCTGTCAGTGATTAATGCTTACGTCTTCTATGTCTATCGAAAATATGAAGCAGGGATTCCCCTGGATTCGTAGACTCCACACACATAGCACACTGGTAAGTGGAGAGCCCGATTTAAAGTAAATTCATAAACAACCTTTGGCAAAAACAGGATGATGCGTAAAGTTACCATATCACTATGAAATTGCAGGTACAGAAGTCTGCACATTAGTGCCTGCAACTCTGAAGTAAATCTACCCAATGTAATAGCAACTAAGAATATAGTTTTCCAAGAAAGATAATGGAGCTCGCTGGATTCAGCGAGCTCAAAAAAGACTCTTAGTCAATTTTTCAAGCACAAATTTTAAATCCTTCACAGGGACTGGATCCTGGATATAGAAATGAAGGTGCAGAATGCCTTTAAAAAGGTTTGTCAAAGGTAACTGAGACAATGGTTTGTTGCCCATAGGTAAATGGAAGGTGGCAATGGTCGAAAGGTGGACTTTTACAGAGGACTATATCAGTCCACTCTCCAACAAGGAGAGCAAATAGTCCAAGATGCTCCGAGTGAAACACTCATAAGGGCCGAAGTCCTGCAAAGACACCCAAATGGAGAGGCATTTCCACTTCATAAAAAATAGAGAGACTGTGTAAATGACTTCCTGGCAGCCTGGAGGACTTCTGCCACCTTTGGGGACACCCTGAAGCACAAGGGGACACTATGAAGTGTGAGAGGACTGTCACCAGGAGCCAGGTGTGCAGAAACAGGGAGTCTAGTGCTTGTGACAGTGAAGTATGACAAAAATCAGCAGAGGTACCAGTGGAGCACAGGACCCAAGGCAGCATGAATTCAAAATAGGAAGGTCATGTCAGACGTATCTAATAGATTTCTTTGACTGGGTGACCAAAGTAGTAGACCAGGGAGGGGCTGTGGACATGGCCTACCTAGATTTTAGCAAGGTATTTGATACAGTCCCACACAAAAGATTAATACACAAGATAGCCAACCTTGGCGTGGGTCCCAAGGTGGTAGCCTGGATGAAAAATTGGCTAGACAACAGGACGCAAAGGGTAGTAGTAAATGGAGCACACAGTGAAGAAAGGAGGGTTACTAGCAGGGTACCGCAGGGTTCAGTACTGGGACCGGTCCTTTTTAATGTCTTTATAAGTGACATTGCGGAGGAACTGGAAGAAAAAGTATGTCTCTTTGCAGATGACACAAAGATCTGCAACAGTGTTGATACACAAGATGGAGTGGGAAGGATGAGAAGGGACTTAGCAAGGTTGGAGGAATGGTCAAATGTATGGCAGCTCAGATTCAATGCAAAGAAGTGCAAGGTAATGCACATGGGAAACAAAAACCCAGCGGAAGCGTACACAATGGGGGGTGAGATACTGACAACAGTAAAAATAGAAAGGGACCTGGGGGTAATTATATCAGATGACCTAAAGGTGGGCAAGCAATGTGAGAAGGCAGTAAGGAAGGCTGGGGGGATACTGGGATGCATAGGAAGAGGCATCAATAGTAGAAAACAGGAAGTTGTTATCTCTCTGTACAGCCAGTTGGTGAGACCCCATCTGGAGTACTGTGTGCAGTTCTGGAGAACCCATCTCCGAAAAGACACAGACAGAGTGGAGGCTGTCAAGAGGAGGGCAACCAAAATGGTGCAGGGTCTGCACCAGAAGACATACGAAGAAAGACTAAACAAGCTTAATATGTATACCCTTGAGGAAAGAAGGGAGAGAGGGGACATGATAGAAACTTTCAAGTACATCAAGGGAATTAAAGTCCAAGAGGGTAGCATCTTCCAGAAAAAGAGATGTGCAAGAACAAGGGGGCACAATTTGAAAATAGAGGGGGGACGGCTCATAGGTAATGTGAGGAAGTATTTTTTCACTGAGAGGGTTGTGGATGCATGGAACAGCCTCCCTGAGGAGGTTGTGGAGTCAAGAACAGTCAGGGACTTCAAGAATGCATGGGACAGGCATAAGGCAGTCCTAGTGGGGGGTTGGAGGAAGTAAGCTGTTGGTTAACTAGGATCTGCAGTTTATCTGTTAGGTAGGAAAATGGGCAGACTAGGCGGGCCAAGCGGTCCTTATCTGCCATCAAATTCTATGTTTCTATGTAGGTAGGGGGATCTGGTTCAGAGAGCTGTAGAAGCAGAGGGAACCAAGTCTGTCTTGCCCCGAACTGTGCTATGAGAATCACAGATGCCCCATCTCGGACCAGTTTGAGTAGTATTCTCCAAATGACAGGAAAGTGTGAGAAGGCATAAACAAATCTTCCTGTCTGGGAAAGAGATAGTGCATTCCACCACACAGTTCCAGGAACTTGCTCAAGAGAGCAGTAGAGGCAGTTTTGTGGAGAGGCAAAGGATCAACTCCGGTCAGCCCCATTGGTGGAAGACATCATTTAGGATATCTGATAGAAATATAGACTGACAGCACATAAGGACTGCTTGGCCCACCTAGTCTGCCATTTCCCTACCTACTATATAAGCTGCAGATCCTAGTTAACTAACAGCCTATTTCATCCTGCCCCCTACAAGAATTGTCTTATGTCTGTCCCATGCATTCTTGAATTTCCCGACTGTATTTTTACACTACAACCTCCTCAGGAAGGCTGTTCCATGAACCCACCATCTGTGAGAAAAAAATATTTCCTCACATTGCCCCGGAGCCAGCCCATCTCTGTCTTCAAATTGTGTCACCTTGTTCTTGTGCATCTCTTTTTCCGAGAGATGTGCAGTAGGATTTCCCACTCGTGGGCCCATGCAGTGGATCTGCTCAGGTGTTGGACACCCTGGGAATGTGGGCCACCAGAAGATGGATATTTCTTTGGATTGCCCAGTACCAAACCCTCATCAACTCTCTGCAGAGAGAGTATGAACAGTACCTCCTTGCTTTTTTAGGTAGTGAACTACCTCAGAATTGTCCGATTGCACCTGAAGGCAACCCGGGGAGGGGGGGGCAGTCTCGAATGCCTGTAAGCTGTAGAAGATGGCCCTCATCTCCAAGACACTGATATGGAGACTAGATTCTACAGGAGTCCAGGATCCTTGGGACCAGACGCACAGGAGATGAGCACCCCACACTGTCAAGGAGGCCTCTGAAGTCAGAATGAAATGTAGGACAGGAGAATGAAACAACATGCCTCGCATTAAGTTATCCCTGGACTTCCAACACTGTAGAGGTCAAAGAGCTGAGGAAGACATCAGTGCCAGGGCATCAAAATTATCCTACTTCTGGTCCCACTGGACTCTCAGGGTCACTGAAGGAGCTTCACATTCAACCTGGCACTGGGGACTGTTAGAATTGTGGCCACCAAATGTCCCAGGAGGCACAGGGAGTTTTGTGCCAAGATCAATCTGCTAGACGCTAGTCTGCATGGCAAAGGAATCATGGCATACACCCGAGCCATTAGCAAACATGCCATCCCGAAGGAGGAGCCTAACAGTGCTACAACATAGAGGAGGCACTGAACTGGGTCTATTTTGGTCTTTGGATAGTTTACAGTGATCCACACCTGGATGAATAACTGCAAAGTTCGAGAAAGCATCAGCAACAGACTTTGGTGGGAAGACACTTTCAGAAGTCAGTCGTCCAGATTGGGAAAGACATACAGGCCTTCCCCACAGAGGACCGCCGCGACTGTCACTAGGCATTCTGTGAATATCCTTGGGGCTGAGGAAAGGCTAAGTGGGAGGGCCTTGAAGTGATAATGATGACCCTGAAACAAGAAATGGAGAAACCACCTGTGAGCAGGGTGCATCTGGATATGGATGCAGTTATCCTTCCTATCAAGAGAGCAGAGTCCATCACCCTCGTTCAGCAAGGGAAGAACTGTCAGGAGAGACACCATCCTGAACTTTTGTTATCTGATATAGAAATTGAGACATTTTAGATCCAAAATGGGGTGCAAATCCCCTTTGTTCATTTGGGAACTAGGGAAAAAAATGGAAGTAAAATCTTGACTACTTCTATGGAAGGGGAAGCTGGTCCAATGGCATGTTTCTTGAGCAAAGCATAGATTTTGTTCTGTAAGACCAATCCTTGGTCTGGGGGCCAATGAGAGCATCTTGGTGGCAAAGCAAGGGGAATCTCTGAACCCCAGTGTGTATCCATCCTATTGCAGGAGCCACAGATCAGAAGAGAGGATTTGCCACCCTTGTAGGTGCAGGGAAAACCTGCCCCTGATGGCCATGGGAAGGGTCTCAGAGTCCTACAGCCAGAGGAAGACCTTCAGGGTGAAGACTGGCCCTGCTGAGGAGCAGCAGGAACATAATAACATCTTCTGAACATTTCTAGGACCAGACAATGTCAACTGAGATTTCCGCTTATTGGCAGGTGGTCGAGCATTGGGACGCACCCTGTAGAGGAAGCCCCTGAAGGATCCCCTTAAAGATGGTTTTGCTTTAGGGCGGTACAAGGACCAGATAGATTGAAGGGTACGACCAGAGTCCGGGAGGTCTCTAAACATTTCTTGGGTCTCTGGACCAAACAGCTGATCACCCTTAAAGGGAACATTAAGGATAGACTGCTGCACATCCTGATAAATTCCTGACACTCTGTGCCAGACATGACATCTGAGACAAACACCTGCCAAGGTCATGCAGGCCATAGTATCAGTGACATCATAAGTGCCCTGAGCAGGTGGTGGCAAACAGCCACCGCATCTTGGCAGTCAGATCATCCTGGGCAGAACCCACAGGGAGGGACAGAACCATTGCCTGGGAGGTTTTTAGGATTTTCTCCTGATATTTCAGGAGGTGTCCCATGTAATTAAGTATACAGAGAGACATAGTAGCCAAGGCATAACCCCCCCCAATTACATCCAATTTCTTGGATTCCTTCTCAGGGTGTTGAGCACTCACGTACCGACAACATCTAGAGGACCTATCATAAGAAGCACTGATCAGCAGGATCCACCTGAGGCGGAGACATAAAGTAGGGGTGGTCCACCAGAGCCTGATAAATCCTATCAGCCTTACGAAGATTGGAGGGAATTCTGAAACTGTTGCTTCTAAACAGTCTCTTCAAAGGCATCCTGAAAGGTTACTTCCAAACAGCCCAAATAGTCTCTTCAAAGGCATTCACCCAAACCAGAGTGAGGCATTCTGGTACACCTAAATACTGTGCCAACTTCTTTCTTGAAGCATCCTGCACAGTGCTCTGGAACCTAAACATTTTCTAGAGATGTATCATAATGTCCAAAAATGTGGGGTCATTTGGCGGAGAACATGGGAGTTCAGGGGCAGGTTCACCCTGAACTGACGAGGTGGCTGAGGAGAACTGGGGGGGTCCTGGTCCAGTCCATCCTGTCCTCATCCTTCAGGTCAACCAAATTCCAGCTCTGCAGGAAAGGGTCAACCATGTCAACATCTGGAGGGTGAAAACCCAGGGAGACAGAAGAAGAGCTGGCTGCCCTATGCGCTGTAGAAGGCAGAGAGAGAGCAGATACTGGAGCCGAACCTTCACTGGGACAGGCGAGGGGTCTGTGTAAGGTCCAGGATAGTATTTACTAGAGAATGGACATTAATCATAGTCACCTGCACAGAAGAAGTAGCCAGTGGATTGAGTGAATAGGGACCACTGATGTAACTGATGGAGGCAATGGAAGCAAGCAAATAGCCATCAATGAGGAATGTGTATAGGACCCCAGGATCATCAACAAGGGAACTAACAGAGTCCTTTGTGGTAAGGCCAGTTGTCGATGAGAAGATTATCAATGGGCTAGAAGCCACCGTCAATGGATGATGGCTACAAACCACAGAGGGGGAAGGCAGCGATGGAAGCTGCAATTTCACACCAGAACCCGCCATCGATGGAGGAGAAGTCAATGAGGGAAGAGAGGAGCCAACAACCATTGACGGTGCAGAAGACAATGTTATAGTGGCAACCTTCTCAGTACTTACCTTTCTGGTAGTAATCGAGATACTCACCATAGACGAGGGTGCAGTAGAAAAGTGCTTCATTTTGCTAGCATGTTTACCAGGACCTTGGCCCCTAGGTGAGGAGGGCTCACCCACAGAGCGTCAAGATCCATGTGGAGGATGAAGACTCCCAGGTTTTGGAGCATTGCTGCTGCTCCAGAAGGGTAACCTTTTGCACCATGAGGAACTCACAAAGCTGCTGAAGTCTTCAACATTTGTTAGTCTTATTGAACCATTTACAGAGGATACAATCCAAGGTGTCATGTTCAGGATCATGGCACTGAACACAGACATCGTGGAGGTCCTCTGCAGCAATTCTGTGATTACAGGCACACTTTCAGAATAAGGGATCAGAAGACATCAGCAGATGAACCTGTTTGGATGAACATTTGGTCAGTAGAACTCTTTGTCAACTACTAGTAAGCAGAGCTCTGAAGGAGAATGTGTTGCATGCAAGTCAAGGTTTAAAAAAAAAAAATGGAGACAAGCTAGAATCTTCCCTTTTATATGTGCCATACAGACACCACGTGGTAACGTTAGAGGGAGGTCCGAGGGTCAACTGCTGAGAAGTCATCCAGAGGAAAGGACGCCTGTGGCTGATATCCCATGTGTTATGACCTGCTGCAAGTGATTGTCTCAAAGAAGATCAAACACGTTATAGTCGCAGCAGACTACTTCACCGAGTGGGCAAAGGGGTATGCCTTTCCAGAGCAAGAAGCTAAAACTGTAGCCAGTATGCTAATGACACAGTTTACTGGCGAGTACACCTGCTCCCTTTAGAGTACACAGGATTTGCACTCCCTGTCGTTGCATATGGCAGCCAGTCAAGGTGGTGAGGAGAGCTGTGCTGGTCACTATATGAGCTCCCTGCTGCACAAATGACTATAGTAAAGGGGCCAGCAGGGTGGTGTACCCAGTGCAGGAAGTGCAGGGGGTGCTGCTGGATGTCAGGGACTTCTTTCAAGAAACAGCAGTGAGCAATTGGAAGATTAGAGAGTAGGGGGGTGCCACTAGATGTCAGGGATCATCTTAAAAACTACAGGCACAGGGATCGGAGTGTGGGGAGGTACCACTGGACATCAAGAGATTGTTACTTTTTTACCGGAGACAGAGATTGGAGGGTGGCAGGTGCCACTAGACACCAGTAACCATCTTGTAACCCAGAGATGAGGTTCAAAGGGTAGGGGGTACCACAAGACACTGGGGAATGTTTTATTTATTTTTTTTACAAAGGGGTGGGGATCGGATGGTGAGGGTGCTAATGGACACCAAACTACTTTATTTTGACCTGGCCCATGACCCGAGGCCAGGGATTGCCAACAGACACCAGGAAATATGGGGATGGACAATCGGGGTTGGGCACAGTCACAGAAGGGATGCTAGCCTGCCACTGCTTCCCATGCAAATGAGCCTATAAGAGGCATGCATATAGCCCTTTAGCACCTTGCATGTCGAATGGCCTCATTTGCATGACACCATCTATATATCGCACCTGGGGCTCCTGGTGTGATGACGTCTGGGGGCTGCTTACCAGTAGCTGATGAAGGCCCACCCACCCCAGGGCTTGGCCTTCATTTGTATAGCAGGTCCCATACTGCTTTGTAACAACCTGCAATCTTCTTCTTCCTACTGAGGAATACAGGAACTTAACGTCCCGTAACAGGAAGAGAAAAAGCTGTGGTCAGAATTGTGTAAGTAGTACAGCTTATGAATAGTTGAGGTATCCTTGGGAATACTATCTTGCACCTTCTGCAGGTATAGTGGGTATGGGACTGGACTGGTACAATTAGCATGGATAGTACTGTATCATCTTTGTTTCATAACAGGTAATCCTAGCCATGGGTAGGATTGTGGGGTGCAATGGTTGTGGGGTAGCAGTATGGATGCAAATATTATGGAGGCTGGGAGGGTGTCCAATCTGCCACAGGCTGAGAAGGCTTGAGGATGAGGTACGGTGGCTTGGTAGAGAGCTGGAGAGGATGAAGGGAGGGGGAATTCTAGGACAAGTGGGAAATCACCAGGGAGAAACAATGGTCCAAGAGAAAGGTTGGGGGGAGGGGCGGGAGCAAACTAAACAGGAGACCTAAATGACAGAGGAAGGACTCTAATTGGACCTAACAACTGGGGGACAAAAGTCGTAAGAGATGAAACAATGTATAACAGGACTGAGGGAACAGAATATATGTTTGCTGTACTATCAACACTGGAGGGTGAGGGAGAGGGAGGGTGGGCTCCAGGAGGAGGAAGGACAGGGAACAGGAGGAGACTGCACAAGGAATGGTACTTAGGAAGAGTGGAGCAAGAGGGGCAATGCTGGTAGAGGGTGACAGGGTCACTGCAGAGGTGGGGGAGAAGCCCAGGGCAGATGGGGAGGAGATGGAGGATGGCAAGTGAGCAGTGAAGTAGGGGAAGGGATAAGTCAGGGGTGGAAAGAAGGGGAACTGCTGGAGCGAATGGTACAGCTTCTAATATGGGGGACTCTAGAAATGGGAACCTTGGTAACAGAATGGGGATCAGAGTGAGGAAGGCGGAAGGGGGTGTATTAGTACTGGGAAACTCCACACTTAAGGGGATCAAATGCGGCAAGGGGGAATGGCATAGTCACATCTGGGTGGAGTCCATACCTGGATTAACAGCAGAAAGGACATAGCAGTCAATTCTAAAGCGCACCACTGCATCCTCTATTCTTCTGTAGGCTGGGGCTTCCTTAGCTTCAGGAGGCAAAAGAATGCTATTTTATGGACATATAAGGCAATCACTCATAAATTCTCTCTGTACCTCACAAGCTGTCTAACTTCCCGCATCCAAAGTGCCTATTCTTTCAGAAGGCTCACCATCTTATCTCTGGTTATCCCTAAAGTTAAAAAGTGCTTTGGCACAGCCTCAATAAGCTTCACACCTTCCCACGCACTGGAATAAGATCCAGAAACCTAAGGCTCGCTTCCCCTATCATGTTCTCCTCTTCAAATCCTTGTTCCTGAGGACCTTCTTCCAGGCCTGTCATTGCTTCAAGTCAAGGTCTTAACATCACAATTTGTTACTGCTTTAAATTCTGGACTTAAACCTCAACCATTGCCTGAGGCATCATTTGAGTCCTCCCTTCTGTCATTGTCCAAATCAAGGTCCCGACATCACAATCTGCCTTTGCTTCAAATATTGGACTTAAACCCCAATCACTGACTGTGGCATCTGTCGTGTTCTCCTTTCAAACAGTCCTTCCTCCCTCCCTAGGCTATCATGTCCAACCCTCTCCTGTCTCGGCTGACCTTCCCTCCCCAGTCCCTATACCCCCTCCCTTCCCACCCCACTTGCCAGGCCATGCCTACAGTACTTATCAAATGACTCTTACATCTCAATCTTCTTTGCATTTTGACGCTAGAGGAACTGCCACTCCACACTACGACTCCTTCAATGATGTTTACTGTATAAACTTTAGCTCATTGCTTTACGTCCATATATCTGTATCCATGCAATTGTATTTAAATGACTCTACCGCCTGTTGAACCTACTGCTATGTTCTGGCACTAGTATCTTGTCACATGTGATGGTTATGTTATGTTATTATTACTATGTAACTGTTATGTAAGTTCACTCAACCCGTTATGTCTTAACCCTGTTGCCAACTGTTTTGCCCCAGGTCCATCTTGTAAATGAGCTTGTCTCAATGATGTTCTGCCTGGCAAAATAACGATTTTGACTGACTAATTGATTGACAAGGAGAGATAGAAGGAAACCGCATACAGTGGTGCATGTGGGGATGAATGACCTGGTGGGGAGGCAGTGCAGGTATGAGGGAGAGGTATGAGGGTGTGGGAAGGCTCTGCGAGGTGAGAGGGGAGGCAGTGGCCTTATCAGAGGTGCTCCCAGTCTCCTGTATGACTACAGCAAGGTAAGGGAGGATTGTGGAATTCAACATATGGTTGGAAGGGTGGTGTCAATCCAAGGGGCACGGGGTAGCGCATGAATAGGGCAGAACCTGGGACGATAATGATCTATATGCAGGGGACAGGCTGCACATGAGTGGGGAATGGAAGGGGTTATTAAAGCAGATTTTAGAAAGGTATATAGCGACAAAGGTGGATTTAAACTAGGTAGGGGGGTAGTGAGTGAACAGATGGTAGGCAGGGATCTCGAAGGGAGGAGCCAAACAAGCTTACCCCCCCCCCCAAGCTAGCAAAGAAGGATTTTTAGAAGTTGCACAGTGGGGAGATAGGAGGGAGGAGAAACATGGAAAGGAAGGGGAAGGGACAAGATGGAGGGTGGTCTCACTGGATGAGAGAAGCTTGGGTAACAAATCGGCCAATTTAGAGGTGCTCTTGGCAGCGAAGAGGGTGGATATTGCAGCCATGACGGAAATGTGAGCCAGCGAGTACAGGGACTGGATCTGGCAATCCCAGGGTATAAACTGTAAAGAAGACCGTGGGATAAGGGTGGGTGGCGTGGCAATCTATGTGAGGGATGGGATCACGTGTACAAGGGAAGAGGGAAAGGAAAGGAGAACAGAAGTAATCTGGATGCAGTTCCTGGACTTAAAGGTTAGGAAACGGAGATCCTAGGTGGTGTACAGGCTACCTTCCCAGGCAGAGCTGCTGGACTGGGAGTTAGCAGAACAAATCAAAAGGGTATGTAGGAAGAGGAATGTTGTCATCGTGGGGGATTTCAATCTGCTGAGTGTTGACTGGAGCACTCCGGTCACCTCCAGTGCCAGGGAGCAGGTGCTGCTGGACTTGATCCAGGAGGACTGCTGATACAGCTGGTCACTGGACCTACTAGGCTAAGTAACACACCAGATGTGGTACTGTTGAATAGTGATGCAGTGAGGGAATTAAGGGAGGAGGACCCACTACCTGATCACAAAACAATGTTGTTTACTATCACGATCAGCAGGGAGTCAGGGTCTCACGAACAAAGGTGATGGACTTCAGGGGGACAGACTTCGGGAGGATGAGGGAGATACTGAAAGGGAAACTTGAGTGCATAGGGCCAGGGATGGAGGTGGAACAGAAACAGGGCATTATTAAACAGGGGATTACGGAGGCAATGGAAGCTTGCACCAAGCTACAGAGTAAGAGAAGTAGAGCAAGGAAACCGTGCAGGTTAAACAGTGAGTTGAAAAAGGGTGTGAGGGCAAAAAGCTGTGTACCAGAGGTTCAGGACTGCGAAGGAGAAGGACAGTGAGAAATATGCAAGATGGTCCAAGGAATTGACCAAGAGGGTGAGGGAAGCTAAGGCCCCAAGGGAGCTAAGGTTAGCACAAGGAATTAAGGGTGGGGGGAGGGCTTTTTCAGATGTATCAGAGAGAAAAGTGCAGGGATAGCATAGTGAGGATAAAGAAGACTGGGGAGTTGGTAGAAAGGAGACAGGATCAAGCAGAAGCGCTGAATGAATATATTTCCTCAGTGTTTACACAGAAGTGGGGACCGCTAGCACCTTGGACTGGTGGGGGGAGGAGAAGAGGTGACAGATGGAAAGATTGAGGGAAGTAGGGTACTAGAGGGACTGAGGGCACAGAAAGTGGACAAGGCTCCAGGGCGGATGGCATCCACCCCAGGGTGCTGAAGGAGATAGCGGAGGTGCCGGCAGAACCACTGGCGGATCTCTTCAGCATCTCCCTGGATACAGGATGTGCGACTCAGGACTCGTGAATGGCCCATGTGGTGCCAATACACAAGAGCGGCCCAAGGAACGAACTGGGCAATTATCGGCTGGTAAGTCTCTTCCATAGTTGGCAAGCTTCTTGAGACGATACTGAAAGAGAAGCTGGTGTCATTTCAAGAGGACAATCTCCTCCAGGATTTGAGGCAGCATAGGTTTGTATCGGGCAACTCTTGTCAAAGTAACCTAGTCCAATATTACCACTGGGTAACAAGAGAGCTGCACAGGGGCCATGCAGTAGATGTCCTCTACTTGGATTTCAGCAAGGCCTTCGATTCAGTACCTCATGGATGGCTTGGGGGAAGCTAACAGGTGTGGGAGTCAGGGCAAAGATGACAAACTGGATTACTAACTGGCTGCGTGGGAGGCTACAAATGGGGGTGGTGGGGATCCTCAAGCCCTAGACCAGTGATGAGCAGAGTGCCACAAGGCCCAGTGATGGGTCCGGTGTTTTTTTATGGCTCTTTATCTCTGACATCACATATGAAGTGGCGAGCAGGTAGAGTCTGTTCACAGACGAAACCAAAATGGGTACAGTGGTGGACAAGGAGGAGTGATGGGGCAACTGCAGGGGGACCTAACCAAACTAGAAAAGTGGGCAGAGGGGTGGCAGCTGGGGTTCAATACAAAGAAGTGTTTAAGGTTATGCACTTTGGGGCAAAGAACCCAAGGAGAGAATACTGGTTGGAGGGGGATGATGACGGGGATCACTGAAGAGGAGAAGGACCCACTGGTGATGGTAGCAGGGTGCATGAACAATTCTGCCCAATGCAGGAAAACAGCAGCAAAGGCATACAAGATGCCGGGGTGTATAGTGAGGGGAGTTCTCATCCAGGTGGAGGAAGGTAATCTTATCCTTCTACAGGTCACTGGTTAGGCCGCTTTTGGAGTACTGTGTGCAGTTCTGGAGGCCATACCTGAGGTGGGATATCAAGCTACTGGAGGGAGTCCAGCAGAGAGTAACAAGGATGATACGGAGAATGGAGGATAGAGACTATGAAAACAGGCTGAGGGAACTGAATATGTACACCCTGGCAGAGAGGAGAGAAGGGGGGACATGATCGTAACTTTCAAGTATGTGAGGGGAATCAACAAGGATGGAGCCGACTGGATTTTTAAGTTGAGGAAGGGAAGGGACACGAGACTAGAGGGCATAGGCTAAGATTAGAGTGAGAAAGATTTAAGAGGGAGATAAGGAGGCCTTACTTCAGAGAGTGGTGTCAAAGTGGAATGCCCTACTAGTAAGGGTGATATCAAGCAAAACTGTGGGTAGCTTTAAGAGGACATGGGACAGGTAAGAGAGGAGACTATGAATGGGGGAGGCTAAGTATGGCTGAGGGTGGACAAAAGGGTAGGGGGTTGGGGCAGCTGCAACGTAGGGGAGCTAGCTGCACACTCGAGTAGACACTGATAGACCAGAAGATCCATTTCTGCTGGCACATTTGTACAGTATGTTCGTATGCTACTTCTTGCACTTCTCATGCTAGGGCAGCACTGTTTGACCTAGTGCTGTGCTGACATGCCGCTATATTCAGTTGTACAGCATTGATGCACTCTCTCAATGAATTCAGCATTCTCAAGGTTGTATGCACACACTCAGCTTTTTGCCCATTTTCCAATATTGGGCCCCAGGCAAGTAATATACAATTGTTATGTGAGAAAGTGCTTTAAACAGCAGAACACACATTCTGAAGCATCTATGGAGCGGTTTCAAAGGTTGGGAGAAGTACAGCAAAGAATGGTGTAACTGATTTCACGGGATGGCTTAAAAATATGAAGAGACAGAGCAGCAACTGATGAAGGTAGAACTCTCTGTCAATTGGTGGACACCCCAAAGCTAGATCTATTTGTGATCAAACCATATCAGTGAACGTAACTGGCATGTACAAAAAATAAGAGAGTAGTTAACTGTTAAAATAATTTCCTTATCACCTTCGAGTCTGCTACCCGAGGCAGAGGGTGGTACTGCCAAAAACTACATCTTGGCGACGTTGTTGAAGTGCAGCCAGAAATGCCACATTACATTTTGTTTTACTGGTGAGTGGGTTGTTCTGTATTTCATTTCATGATGAAGTAACTTGATAGAAACATTCCTTAACACTACATATATGGGACCACTAACTACAGAATCTTTTATCCCCCCCCTTATCTTTTTATTGAAAATGTCAAACAGATAAAACCTACAAACTGTATAGATATAAAGCATCCTCCACGTGGGGGATAAGACAGATTGTGTAGAACAGTATATGTGCACTGAAAGAGTAGTCGCAATGATTATGTTGGAGTTAGGCTATAACCAAAATAGAAAAAAATAAAATTACTGATAATACAAGAAACAAATTATATATAATACAAAATCACATATGCCCCCACAATGCAAAGCATCATGGGCTGCATATGCAAATCACCACAGAATGTATATACAATATATTGTATATTTTTTTAATAAGAAAGCACAGTCTAGCTATTTGCTCTGAAAGGCAGTGCTATGAATTTTAATACTGAGAGGTATGCAGATAAAGAAATATTACAATAGGAAATACGTACAAACAGATTAAAACAAGCATTTGTCAGTGCCGAATGTTTGCTTGCTGATATTAGCACTGGACGTGCAGGAGTTAGATGTAGAATAATAATGGCAGTGAAGTACTGAACTCATGCCAAACCCACCTCCACCCTGCAGAGACGGACAGGCATTGGGGTGTGGCTTTGAGTCGTCGCCCATAACGCTCACGGCATTTCACCTCACCTTATCCTGTACTCACCAACAAGTGCTGAGGTGTGTTCAGCTTCACAGTCACTCCATTTCATCAGGACATACACTGAAATGGGTGTAGTATAAGAGAATTGGGGGGTCTGTGGCAGAAGAGTCCAAGGCGCACCTCAACGTCTGTCACTGGCTTCAGGGCGTGGGTGGAATGACGTGAGCATTACAGCTGGATATTCAAAGGCACACCCCTTATGCCCGTCAGTCTGTACAGGGTGGTATCTGCACTACAAATTTTCAACATGGCCTTTTTGTGACCTCCACCTCATAAAAGTATTTGGGACCTCTGCTCATAAACAATGGCACTGTGATTTTGTTAATGTGTCCTGAACTTTGATTTCCCACAGTGACTGTGCCATTCTGAGTCAGACATGCGAAAACACATTTTGGTCAGAATGTGAAAAAATGACAGCTGTACTGTTCATAAGGAGGTGTGAAGATATGATAATGTTGAAAATCTGGAGTGAAAATATTAAAAATGCTCAAACTTCCGAGTATACATGGAAACTGCGCAATGCATGCTCGTAACAGTCGTTTAGTGGAATTATTTCACCATAGGCATTTTGTGACCTCTGCTTGTGAATACTACCACTGATTTTCTTAATCTGTCCTGAACACTGATTTCCCAGAGTGACCGTGCCACTGTGCACATTTCGGACAGGATGTGAAAAAAATGACAGCTGTATGGTTTATAAGGAGATGTGCAAAATGGATAATGTTGAAAACTGAGTGGAAATATTACAAATGTTTAAAGTTACCAGTGTGCGAGGAAACTGCACAATGCATGCTCGTAAAAGTAATTTTATGGACTTTTGTCATCAAACTTTCAACATATGCATTTAGGACCTCTGCTTATGAACAGCGTCACTCTGACTTTCATAATCTGTCCCGAACACTGATTTTGCTCACTGTCTGCACTATTTGGATCCAGAAATGTGAAAACACATTTCAGCCAGAATGTGAAAAAAAAATTACAGCTGTACTATTCATAAGGAGGTGTGAAAAAAATGCCAATGTTGAAAATCTGGAGTGCAAAATATTACAAATTCATGAAGTTACAAGTGTGCGTGGAAACTGTGCAACGCACACTCTTAACAGTCATTTTTGGATTTTTTTCACCAAATTTGCAACATGGTCTTTTTGAGAGCCCACCTCATAAATAGTGACACTGTTGTTTTATTAATCTGTCCCAAAAGGTGACTCCCATGTAGAGACCACAAAAATCACCTTTTGGGACTGAATAATGCCACAACAGTGACTGAATTCATGAGCAGGGGTCCCAAGAACCCCATGTTAAAAATGTGGTGCCAAAGTCAAAACAAAATAGCAGAGATATCCACATAAGTTCATTATTCAGCTTACCAGCATTTCTTCACTTTGCGGTCAGCTTTGAAAAGTGCAGATGTGTTCCCGGTCCACCAATGATAGTCGCACCGGGCTCTGAATGCAAGAATGGGGTGAGGGAGTGTGTGGCAAGGTGGGCTGGGGGAGAGGGCGACGGACTCAACAAGGGACAGTTTTCTTTTCTACATAAACAAAATAAAAAAAGAATGAGGGACACTTTAGGTACGTTGGGGTAGGCTCCCAGCATGCCACCTCAGTGTTTTTGTGGCAGGGGGATGGAGCCAATGGGAACTGGGCACCCCTGGCTATACAATGTTCTTGGGAGGGGAAAGGAATGCATGAGCCGAAGGGGACTGGGCACCTCCCTCGGCACACAAATTACTGGGGAGACATTATGCAGATCGGGATTGGGCTACCCAGTCGCCAAATAAACTTGGGAAGAGCATGCCAACAGGGGGATTGGGCACCCTTGTTGACTTTAACAAGGACTGTGAGAGGCTGCGGCTGTCCATCGGCTTCCGTGGGGACTGTGAGAGGCCGCCACCATATTTATTCTAAGGGGACACCAAACAATGCAGCTGTACTTCGCTTCTGCAGTCAGGGACCACCAGGCAAAAACAGCAAGAATTTGACAGCGGATAAGGATCGCTCGGTCCACCTAGTCTGCCCATTTTCCTACCCAATGTATAAGCTGCAGATTCTAGTTAACCAACAACCTATTTCCTACTACCTCCCCCAAGAGGACTGCCTTATGTCTGTCCCATGCATTCTTGAATTCCCCTACTGTTCTTGACTCCACAACCTCCTCAGGAAGGTTGTTCCATGCATCCATAACCCTCTCCGTGAAAAAATACTTCCTCACATTACCTCTGAGCCATCCCCCTTATATCATCTAGCTGTTAATGACTGGGCACTCCTCTACTGCAGCAGCAGCAAGTTTGTTTCACATTGGCAGCAAGATACACTAATACTGTCACGAACAGCCTTATCCACTGATGTCACACAAGCCAGCCCCAAAATGGGCTGCTGACATTGGCAACAACACTGCCGCAACTCCACAACTCGCTACTGCAGCAAGCTGCCCCAATATGGGCTGCTGACATTGGCAAAAAGACTGCTGCACTGCCACAACTCGCTGCTGCAGCAAGCTGCCCCAATATGGGCTGCTGACATTGGCAACACTGCTACACCTCCACAACTCACTACTGCAGCAAGCTGCCCCAATATGGGCTGCTGACATTGGCAACACTGCTACACCTCCACAACTCGCTACTGCAGCAAGCTGCCCCAATATGGGCTGCTGACACTGGCAACAACACTGCCGCACCGCCACAACTCGCTACTGCAGCAAGCTGCTCCAAGATGGGCTGCTGACATTGGCAACAACACTGCCGCACCGCCACAACTCGCTACTGCAGCAAGCTGTCCCGATATGGGCTGCTGACATTGGCAACAACACTGCCGCAGCTCCACAATTCGCTACTGCAATATGGGCTGCTGACACTGGCAACAACACTGCCACACCTCCACAACTCATTGCTGCAGCAAGCTGCCCCAATATGGGCTGCTGACACTGGCAACAACACTGCCGCACCTCCACAACTCACTACTGCAGCAAGCTGTCCCGATATGGGCTGCTTACATTGGCAACAACACTGCCACAGCTCCACAACTCGCTACTGCAATATGGGCTGCTGACATTGGCAACAACACTGCTGCACCTCGACGGCTACCGCAGCAAGCTGCCCCAATATGGCTGCTGACATTGGTAAATAACACTGCCGCGGCTCCACAACTCGCTACTTCAGTAAGCTGCCCCAATATGGGCTGCTGACATTGGTAACGACACTGCCGCACCTCCACAACTCGCTACTGCAGCAAGCTGCCCCAATATGGGCTGCTGACATTGGCAACAATACTGCCGCGCCTCCACAACTCACTACTGCAGCAAGCTGCCCCAATATGTTTCTTGTGCATGCATGCAAGCAAACATAAGAGAGAGAAAAACAGAATAGGCACGATCATGGGGTAGGTAGTAGAGAGGTTGGGGTAAGGAACTGTGAGCATGGGATAACCAGAAGGCAACCCTAGAGGTAGAAAGAGGAAGGTAATCTACAGATCAAATAGAACCCAGGGTTTATGCGGCAAGTAGAGAAATGTGCAGACTGGGTGGGCCAAATGGTCCTCATCTGCCGTTAAACTCTACGAGCCTGGCATATCCAGCTGAGCTGTGTGACCCTGAGTGAGTCCCTCATCCTCACCAGTACTCCTGTGTCCCTGGGGGAAAAAAAGTGGAGTTTATCCAGTTACACCCCCCCCCCAATCTGGGGGGGGAATTGTAGCAGCAGCAATTCATGTTATTTTCTGAAATTAAACATTTTTTATTGTTTGAAATTAAAAAGTACATACATGCATATTTACATAAATGTATCTAGTATGTATCGAAAACATTTTATGGAAGTTAATACAATTGTCAGGGGTTATTAACATTGCCATACAGTTCACCAAGTATGAAATAAAAGGTGAGAAAAACACAATTGCTACATTGTTATATCTTAAAACAGTGGGTGAAGGCACCCAGCATGCTGTTCTAATAGTTGTCTTAACTTCCATTATATCAGATTTCATCAGATATTCAGAGTGTATTGTTCTCGTTATTGTAGATGACTAAACCACAAAACCAGCTATTAGTTTGTATAGTGTATTATGTGTAACGATTTAAAACAACCATTAAAGTTCGTTGTGTGCTTGTAAGTAGTTAGTACTTTCTAAAAGCAACAGAGGAATCCTGGCAGTACATTCATATTAATGTGCGGTAACGCAATGAGGCACTTTGGGTCTGCTTCGACGCTAGTACCGTTATTACTTACGGTATATATTGCTGTTGGGTCCTACGCCATTCTGCCGCAGAGTACGAGTCACAAACAGCAGTTTATGAAACGAACCAAATGTACGCCGTAAGATGGGGCGATGGAAACATTGCTCCAGAAACCAATAGTTCAGGGTTTCCCTGCGGCTCTCAGCCACATCCCGCCTCTGTCTGGGCTCCCAGGTCATCGCGTCCTTGATCCGTTGTACCAGCTCCATCACCTTGTCGTCCGGATGCATCTCAATCTTCACCGTGTCCTCCCACCACGCTAAAGACCCCTGTACTGTGATGAGCCCCAGCCGGTGGACAGGCTCCAGCCAGAGCAGACTCTCGTCCTGCACCTTGCACTCGGTGAGGGTCAGATGCTCGGCCAGTGCTACCCCGCCGCTCCGCAGGACATACCGATCGGTGTCCTGAGCGGGGAGCCCCCGCCACTCCAACAGCCGGCTCTTCACCTCCCCCACCCGGTGAGCCCCTCACCCAGAGCGCTGCATAGTTCCACTGGATATCTCCCGGTAGCGGAGAATACACCACGAACTCCTGCTCTCCAAACGGTCCCTGGCGGTACCGCCGGGACAGCTGGAAGGCGGGGGGCGTCGTGCTCTCAGCTGCGTCTCCGATCTTCCTTTCGTCCCACTGCGGCCGGCCACAGAGCTCCCAAATAGGTATCAAGCCAGCCTTCGCCTCAACCGGCCTCTCCCCCTGCGCTTCCGGGCACTGCTCTCCTTCGTCCGGCACGATCAGCACCGTCAGGCGCATCTCCCGGACTGCGAGTCCGGTACAGCCCGTGCTGTGCAGCGTCTCCTTCAGTTCCCCTACCGAGTTCTCCGGGTTCATGGAGAAAGAGGCCAAGCAGCTTCCGTCTGCGCGTTTCACTGTCACTCTTACTTCCTTCCCATTCATCCCTCGCCCTGCTAAAATGGGACGCGGTGTCCCCCGAATCACAGCGGAAATACAGGGATGATCAGCTCGGAGAGCTGTAGGGGACCCAAAGGCAGACTTGTTTTCGGAGGTACCGGGGATCACGTCCAAGTAAACCCGCCGTTAATGACAGCACTAGCTACAAAGTTTATCCCGTCGCTGCCTTGGGACTGCTGCTGATGGGACAAACAAACTCCCGCTCCCTCCCAGAACTCGGTAACTGCGTACTACCCGCTGACCCCGCCCACAGTTCCTCACCAATGGGAAACAAATAACGGACCTTCTAACCACGCCCACACATTCTGTTCTGTATACAACTAGAGGGTGGACACGCCCACTCATTCAGTTCTGTTTACAAGGAGACGGCGGACACGCCCACTCATTCAGTTCTTTGTACAACTGGAGGCGGACACGCCCACTTATTCTGTTCTGTATATTCTGCGTAGTGATGTCAGGTGAACAACTGAAGTTTATATGAAAGGTTAACATTCATGATTGTGTGGTATAAACTGGAGGTGAAGTGAGTTGTCGCAGACTATTCCATTTGTCTTTACCAGGAAAGATACACTATGCTGAAAGTTTGTTCACAGGTGCAACCTGGGAGCACAAGGAAGTTAAGTGACTTGCTCAGGGTCACACAATATACAAGTGCGGGCTGTGGGATTCAAACCCAGGTCTCCGAGTTTGCAGTTCAGAGCCTTAAACCACTGCACTATACTGCCTCCTATATATTTTTTTATTTGAGAGAGTGCAAGCAGGACCTTCCTTACTCTTTTGTGGCCCACCCATTAAGATACACGGCATATTCCGAATTAGACCGCTGCCTAGCCTATATCTGTCCACTTGATCATGTTATCACTGCAGTTAATAGAATGGACATCTGAAGTTTATGTTCCTAGTCATCAGGAAAAAACAAACACTGCTCTCTCTCTCTCTCTCTCTCTCTAACTGCAGAGTTTGTCTGGGGCCTGTCCAGCAGTAAAATATGTCACTGACTGTTTTGCATACTTTTAGCCCACACCCTTCCATTCCTTTCAGCACAGAACTCAAAAGGAAAGACTAGAATGGCAATGCCCCCCTTCTACGACATGTAAAATGTAGTCCTATCTTTTGGATGGCAAAAACCTACAGCTTTCAGGGCTTGTTGCTACAGTTGTTTGCTCAATTGTTTTAAAAAGATTTCCGTCAGAAAGCCTGGCTTGCAACTTCTGTGTATGAGCCAGTCGATTGCCGAGCGCTGCAGCCCTGACCTGGAGAATGACGTAATTATGATGCAAGGTTGGGAATGAGGCTGCAGCACTGTCTACTTAGCATGTAATGGAATCGGTTGGGGGGAGCTGCCTAAATATTCAAAGATTATCATTGCTGGCATGCTCACATGCATGGGAATAACACATAACATATATGAACCCCATACATATAAACATGCCAGCAAAGATAATCTTAGTGCACTTAGGCAGCCCCCAGGTCCATCACCCCCGATTCCATCACATGCTCCATAGACTGCACTGCAGCCCAGTTCTCGCTTGTATCATAATTATGCTGTTTCCAGGTGTGGGTCTGCAGCACTTAGCAATCACGCGACTCGTACATGGTAGTTGTGAGTCAGGTTTTACCAAAGGAAATATTTTTAAAACAACTGAGCAGAAAAAAGTAATCTAGCTAAAAAGGCTCCTAGGGCAGGCAATTACACATATGAGTGGCCTGACTGGAGCACACAAAATGTGACAGCTGCTCTTTAAACCTCTGTTAGATTAGCTATCCCGACTTGATTCTAGCATATCCTTATGTTTATCCCGAGCAGGGTTGTGCCAACAGTTGTAAGGGTCCCCTGCAAAATATGTTGTGGGGCCTATCTCCCCACCAATAAACATAAAATAACCTTTAGTGCATATGAAATTGTTATAGCGTAAGTGTTTTTAAATCAGTCCTACTAAGCATCCATGGTTTGTCAGTGCTGCCCCTCATCCCCCTTGCTGGCACCATGATCAAGGAACTAAACATGTAATTTGTCCCTGCTCCTCCTCGGGACACTGGCACCAAGACTAAATGCTTTGAATAATGGGTCCTATTGCTTATTTGTTCTGATCTCCCCCTCCCCAACCATGTGAAGCTGGCGTTGGAAGCTGCTGACACCACTGCTGACAGACCCAATTTCAAATGGCTAAGCAATTTCCAAAGAGACTGTTGCGAGTTTCTTAAAGTGGACCTCTGAGGAAGTGGGCCCCCTGACAGTGCAGGCCCTACTGCAGTTGCAGCTTTTGTACCACTCCTTGGTCCTGACCCCGATCCCATGCATGCCTGAAGCCCCCCATCAATCTAGCCTGCACTTCTTTGCCTGGCCGTCTGTTCCACATGTCTACCAACCTTCAGTGAAGAAATATTTCCTCACATCTCTGCTGAACTGCTTCTGTCCCCCTTACCCCAGCTTCATCACATGGCCCCTGGTCTTTGCGCTGGTCCTCATTTGAAACTGGCTCCTCTTGCACCCTGTTCACCCCTGTGAGGAACTTGCAGGCCTCAACCATCTTTCATCTAAAGTGTACATGTTGAGATCTCTTCCTGGACCACTCCACAACCTCTGAACCAGCATCCACCCAGTTGACCACCCTCCCAACAACCAAACCCTCCACCAGGGCAAATCTTTCCACCCCACACCAGCCAATCACTCTCCCTGCAGTGGAGACATCCCCTCCTCATCAGCTGACATCCTCCCAGCAGTTAGACCAACCTTTCAGTACCATGACCAGCATGCCCTAATCTAAACACCCTCCCAGGAGCTGGACCTCCACTCCAACAGGGAATTGGAGATAGGGAAGGGGGTCTACTAGACACCAGGGAATGGCTAATTTTTGTCACACAGAGGAACAGAATGGGGCCATGGATACACTGGACACCAGGGAAATAGTGTCTGTGTGTGGAACTGGTGATCAGACGGGGGTTGGGACCTCTGGTTAACAGGGAATGCTGTTGTTTAAATGGGATTGGCAATCAGAGGGGGAACACTAGTCATCAGGGACTACTATATTTTATCATTGGGCTAATGATCGGTGGAGGCTGATATACTGTATCATTGGACCAGCAATCGGCATGGGGAGGGGCATCTCCCTTGATACCAGGGACTAATATATTGTATCATTGGGTCAGGGGTCAGCGGGGGGGTGACTGGAGACTGGGGAACACTAAATATGACATGTCAGCTGGCGATTGACTATAGACACCAGGGACTGAGATATTGTAACATTGGGCCATGGATCAGCGAGTGACGGGAGGTGACTGGAGACTGGGGAAAACTAAATATGACATGTCAGCTGGCGAGTGACCGTAGACACCAGGGACTGAGATATTGTAACATTGGGCCAGGGGTCAGCGAGGAGGGGTGACTGGAGACTGGGAAAACTAAATATGACATGTCAGCTGGCGAGTGACCATAGACACCAGGGACTGAGATATTGTAACATTGGGCCAGGGGTCAGCGAGGAGGGGTGACTGGAGACTGGGAAAACTAAATATGACATGTCAGCTGGCGAGTGACCATAGACACCAGGGACTGAGATATTGTAACATTGGGCCAGGGGTCAGTGAGGCAGGTGTGGCTGGAGACTGGGAAAACTAAATATGACATGTCAGCTGGCGAGTGACCGTAGACACCAGGGACTAAGATATTGTAACATTGGGCCAGGGGTCGGCGAGGAGGGTGACTGGAGACTGGAAAACTAAATATGACATGTCAGCTGGCGGTGACCATAGACACCAGGGACTGAGATATTGTAACATTGGGCCAGGGGTCAGAGAGGAGGGGTGACTGGAGACTGGGAAAACTAAATATGACATGTCAGCTGGCGAGTGACCATAGACACCAGGGACTGAGATATTGTAACATTGGGCCAGGGGTCAGCGAGTCAGGTGTGACTGGAGACTGGGAAAACTAAATATGACATGTCAGCTGGTGAGTGACCGTAGACACTAGGGGCTGAGATATTGTAATATTGGGCCAGGGGCCAGCGAGGAGGGGTGACTGGAGACTGGGAAAACTAAATATGACATGTCAGCTGGCAAGTGACCATAGACGCCAGGGACTGAGATATTGTAATATTGGGCCAGGGGTCGGCGAGGAGGGGTGACTGGAGACTGGGAAAACTAAATATGATGAGTCAGCTAGTGAGTGACCGTAGACACCAGGGACTGAGATATTGTAACATTGGGCCAGGGGTCGGTGAGGGGAGGGTGACTGGAGACTAGGGAAAACTAAATATGACATGTCAGCTGGGGATTGACCGTAGACACCAGGGACTGAGACATTGTAACATCGGGCCAGGGGTTGGCGTGAGGAGGGATGCCACTAGCACCAAGGAAAATTTATATTACATTTTCGGCCAGCGATTGGCGGGATGAGGGAGGACCACTGGAAACATAGAAGTTGATGACAGATAAGGACCGCAAGGCCCATCCAGTCTGCCCATTTTTTTCTAGCTTAGAAATGTGCCATAGACCTTTACTCTGTCAATGGCCTATCTATTCATACTCATCTGTACTGCTCCCTTATGCCTATCCCATGCCTGTTTGAAGCCCTGCACTGTATATCCACCACTTCCTGAGGTAGGCCAGTCCATGCATCCACCACCCTTTCTGTGAAAAATAACTTCTTCACATTCCCCCTTAATCGGCCTCCCTCTAATCTCATGCTATGTCCTTTCGTCCTGCTATTTTTCTTACATTGAAACATGTTAGACTCTTTCACCTTAATAATGCCCTTAAGATGTTTGAATTTTTCGATCATATCACCTCTCTCCCTCCTTTCCCCTAGGGTATTATTTATTTATTTATTTATTTCAGTTTGGGATTAATACCTTTGAGCCAAAAGGATCATTTACAAAGGCTCAAAGTCATACAAATAGCACATAAGATTGTGGTATTCTGACAGTAGATACATGAGACTTACATTTTGTTTAAAGTTAAAACAGTAGAAGATACTCCATTAGCCCTGCTTAAAAGGCAGCTGGCAGGGGTCAGCCCTGTCAGAAGGAATGAATTCAGTTAACAATTGCATAACTGGGGCAGGAAAAATAAGAGGCAAAGTTGCAAATGGGCAAGATTGAGTGGCAGCCTGAGAGGGCTTTGTCAATGGGGGTGGAGGGTAAGAGGAAAAAAAAGGAGTTGGAGGAAGGGGATCTTGTGATGCAGGGTACCGGGAAGAAGCTCCTCTGCATAGCTCCAGCCTAACTGTAAAATATCGCTATTTTGGCTATTATTTCTCCCTAAAAAATGGAAAGACTGTTTGTTACCACCTTCTTAATACCCTGTGCGCCTGCTGGCTTGTTCTCGTCGACTATGGAGGTCTATATGAAGAAGCCTCCACAAAAGCACACCCCGCTGGTCACTCCCAAGAAGGCCCTGTAAAAATCAAGGGCCTCGAGTGCAGTGGATAAGCCAGAACTTCAAAACCTGATCACTGAGCAAGAACCCCTAACTTTGAGCAGATTTTTGGAAGAGTTTAAACCCTTCCGGGAAGAAGTTAAAGAAATTTCAGCTGAAATCAAATCTCTTTCTAAAAAACTTGAAGAGGTCTCGATAAAAACTTCAGATAATGCAACTTGAATCTTCTCTCGAGAAGCAAGTGGAAAAAATCGATCCTGGTCTCGTGGCTATGCGGCAAAGGATCTCTCGTCTGGAAGCCAAGCTGGAAGATTTAGAGGGCTGCAGCTGAAGAAATAATATAGTTATCTTGGGCCTCCCAGAAGGAGAAGAAGGCCAGAACACACTCGCATTTGTGCAGAAACTGGTGGAAAAGATCGCTGGTCCCTCTCCTTTCAGGGCCAAGTACACCACAGAAAGGGCGCATAGGTCCTTGCGACCAAAAGCATCTCCAGGAGCAACACCATGTCCCATTATATGTCGCTTTCTAAACTACTTGGAGAGACAACATTTTTTGGCAAAAGTGAGAGAGCTGCAAGAAGTAAAATGAGAAAATGCCAGGTTTAGAATTGCCCAAGACTTACCGGGGTCGGTCAGAGCAAAACGTACTGCATTTCACCCTATTGTATCAAAAATCATAGCAGCAGGCCTTCGCTTTAAAATGGGTTAACCAGCTAGATTACAGGTACTGGTGGCTGGTACCTGGTTAACAAATAAGAATCCTGAAGCTGCTTTGAAGGGACTTAAGGCTGCCTTGCCTGATCTGTTTCGGGACACTTGACCTGTCTGTTCGGTGTCAGCCTATCCAGTGATGGAAGGGAGAAATTTTTCTCATACTACTATTCAAAATGAAGAATGAATAACTGTCTGGTGCCGAGGGTTCCTGAATGCTACGGCGGAGGGGACTATTCTCATCGGAATCTTGTTTTCTTTCATTTCCCATCTCAGCGCTTAGTGTTTTGGAGCAACTCCATATCCCAGGAGTTTTGTTTTAAGGGGGTTGTGTCTTGTCTGGGAGGAGAAGGATCCCTTTTTTCACGTGGATCATGTTTTCCTGATTTTTTGCAAGGGCACAGATCTAGTTCCCATGGTTTAGTTATTAGAAGGAAAGCCCTTAGATCTGGGTTTTTTGTCTGCTAAGGCACAAGTCAAGAGAGCAACCTCTTATTATCAGCTTTAGCTGGTCATGCGTTTCTGAGTTCATACCACTAGAGGGTACTCTTGCAGCTTATTCGGTGGATCAACCCCAATACTTGTCTCGGGAATCTGTTTTCCCCGATTGAATATAACAGTGGGGGCTTGGGAACATGTGAAGATCCTCTACTTGGGAGCATCTAGTTCTTTTGCTAACAAAGGACAGTATGAAAAGTTTCAATGTTGCTAGTGGCGGTAGCTAACGATAGTGTATTCTGCTATTATACTTTGCATTGCCTTTTTCTCTTTCAGGTATTTGGGTCCCCTGGATTGCTCCCAAGTGGGAGATGCTCTCTCTTCCCTTTCTCATTTTTGCTCTCTTCTTTTCTGGATTTCAGGAATCTAACAGTTGTTTGTTATTACCTATATTATTCCTACCTTAGTATAGATAGTCAATGATCATTGTTTGAATAAGAAGGTTTGCATATTAGGGCAGGGTTTTTGGGCTACGTTTGGGAAGTTGGAGGGAGGAAGGAAAGCGGTATTGTGCTGAGCGTTGCTTCGTGACAGTAGGGGTGGGGAGGGATGATGTGTTTATGGTTTCATTTCATCTGTTCGCTGGGTGGGTTGGGATACTTTGGGGGGGTTGGAGGAGATTGATGGGAGGGAAGTTGATGTTGGGTTGGGAGGGGGATACAGCAGCAAACATGGGTTCTGGATACTTAATTCCGATTGTTGTAATCCCTGGATGTCACATAAGAGACTCACTTTTTTTTTCCTTTACTTAGATAGCCAGTAGTATAAATCTGGCTACATGGAATGTGAAGGGGATAAGGAAAAGAGTTAAACAATACCAAGTGTTAAAACATTTAAGCTTATTGCCTTCTCAAATTACATTCTTGCAAGAATCTCATTTACTTGAAAGTGAATCTCTGAAACCTAGGAGGCAACAAATTGGGCAGGTATTTACTGCCTCGGGGTCCACTAACAGTTGTGGGGTTATGATTCTGGTCAATAGAGGTATTCCCTTTATCTCTAAACAAGTTCTCAGGGACCCAGATGGTAGATATGTCCTGGTCCAGGGCAACCTTTGGTCCATGCCAATTTTACTTGGTAGCATATATGGGCAAACGCAGATGGCCCAGGCTCTTTATGAAGCTCATCTCCATAACCCTTCCCATGCTTCCCATTGGTATAATTATGGGCGGGGACTTTAATCTGGTTCTTGATCCTACAGTGGATAGGTCTGGTAATGGGTTGAGGAGTTTGTCGCCCAGGCAGAGGGCCTTTAGGGACTTTCTGGATCAGTGCAGACTGTGTGCTGTGTGGCGTGTACTACATCCTAAGGACAGGGAGTATATTTTCAACTCGCCTGTGCACAGAACCCAGTCTCGCATCGACTATTTTTTTATCTCTCAGGTCCTCTTACTGGGGGTCTTAACTGCCTCGATTCAGCCAGGTCCAGTGTCACTCTCTGGTGACTTCCAATCTGGCTTTCCTTAACATTCCCCAAAAAGAAACCCAATGGAAATTAAATGGGCAATTACTGAAAGACACCAAATACTGTAACCCAATAAAAGAACAGATTGATTCTTTTTTTTCTACTAACTCCTCTGAGGATATGGCACCTGATATTTTGTGGGGTGCTTTCAAGGCCTACATGAGAGGGATTATTATTAGCTTAGCCACAAAGAGGAAAAGGGTTCGAGAGGCAGAATTACTAGCCTCATTATCTCTAATTAGGTCTCTGGAAACCAAGTTATCCACTAATACCTCTGAAGAGGGTATGAGGAGGCTCTGGTAGCTAAAGATAAATATTTAGATTTGCTGAGGGAGAAAGCAGAGTTATCTATTATTTGCACCAAAGCGAGTTATACTGACCAGGGGAAGAATCAGGTCACTTGCTAGCCTTAAGGCTGAAACAGCAGAAATCTGCTAGGTTCATACCTCCAATCAGAGCCTGGGCAGATGGATCCCTGAAGGTGTCCCCTTCTGAGGTAGTGCAGGAATTTCCCTCATACTATGAGCATTTATATAGGGGCATGGATAATCCCCCTCCCTTAGAAGCGCTCGAGGCATATCTGGGGGATTCTTCTCTACCCTCTTTATCTGAACCACAGAGGAAGTTCCTATCCTCCCCAATATCTCTGGAGGAAATGTCAGAGGTCATCAGGGCTTTGCCCTCAGACAAAGTCCCAGGACCAGATGGTTTTTCCACTTTATTCTATAAAACGTTTTGAACACAACTATTACCGGTTCTTCACCAGTTGTATTGTCATATTCTTTCTGGTGCAAAAACAGATACACATCTGTTTGAAGCCCTGATTGTTCTCCTTCCTAAGCCCGATAAAGACCCAGAGCTAGTGCAAAGCTATAGGCCAATTTCTTTATTGAACCAAGATGTTAAAGTTCTCTCGAAGATATTGGCCAATAGAATAACTCTGGTCCTTCCGGACCTGATTAGTGTGTCTCAGGTGGGATTTATGAAGGGGCGTTCATCAGCTGACCATTTACGCACCCTGTCACACGTCATCTCGGTGTCCAGGGATGCTGCCTTTCCCACAGGATTGGTCTCCCTGGACGCCGAGAAGGCATTTGATCTTGTCAACTGGAATTTCCTGTTTCAGGTCCTAAAAGTATTTGTTTTTCTGGTCAAGTTTATAGACTGGATTTGGGCCTTATATTGAACTCCCTCTGCCAGAGTCTCCAGCAATGAAGCATTCTCCAAACCCTTTCTCTTATTTTCCGGTACTAGGCAGGGATGTCCCCTCTCCCCTCTTTTATTTAATTTATACTTAGAGCCCCTTATCCAAAATATTCTCAGTAATCCGGAGATATGAGGTATCCCGATAGGTAATAATGTTGGGACGGTCACGGCTTACGCTGATGATCTTCTTCTCCTCCATCTTTCTCATCCAAAAACATCTATCCCCATTATGTTAGGAGACATCACCAAGTTCAGTATTTTCTCAAATTATAAACTGAATGTCAATAAATCCTCCATTTTCCCTCTTAACCATAAGTTTTCAAAAGTGATGTGTCCCCTTTTGGTCTCAGATGGTCTCCTCGTGTTCTCAGATACCTGGGTATTAATTTGATGCGTACTCCCTCTTCCTAGTTCAAAGAAAACTTGGAGCCCCTTTCCCAAGTGATAGTTCAGGACCTCAATAGATGGTCTAAACTTCCTGTCTCTCTCTGGGGGTCGCATCAATAAAATTAAAATGAATGTTTTTCCTCGCTTGTTTTATCCCCTCTCGCTCCTAAATTCCTTTATTCCTTTATCATGGTTTCAGAAAATGCACAGAATTTTCACAAATTTTATCTGGTCCAATAAGCAATCCAGGTTAGCATATCATTAGCTGGCCACTCAGAAAATGGATGGAGGACTATGGATCCCCCATCTGGCAATTTATTACTGGGCTAGTCATATTGCAAAATATATGCGCTGGGTGAATCCAGATCCAGAACACCTAAGGCCAGTCTGGCTCAAAATTGAGTTAGACTTTATCCAGTCCAAGAACATTGACCCCCTGACTATGCTCTATGTTAAAATTGCGTCCCTTTCTGACACCTGTAGTGGTCCCATCCTCCGAACGTCTCTAAGAGTTCACGTACAGCTTTGTTCATTTTTGCAGTACTCCCCACACTTGGACTTGTCTCAGTCCATTTGGAACTCCCCATCTTTCACAATAAATAAAAGGATGATTTCTCGTAAATGGTTGCCCCACATTGGGGATGGGATAATCTCTACTTTTCTGGACGACGAAGGGGAATAGCTCTCAGTTTCTAATATAATTTGTAAATTTGCCGTCCTGTTAGCTTTTTACTTCAGGGTGGTCCAATTAAAACACCTGCTGTCTACAGTACTTGGTAATATTCCTTCTCACCCACCTGCCTTTCTATTTGTATCTGATCTCTCCTCCCTGTTGGGGTCACCAGGTGTCATTTCCAAGATATACCGAGTTTTATTTTATTGGAGATATGGGAGACCTGAAGGCCCCACTAGGCTCTGGGTTTCCTTCTTTCCCCAATACAATCCCAACGGGTCGGTTTTATGGAAGTTCTGTCATAAATATGTTTCTCAGGACAGACTCCGACTTATGCAATACCACATTATGCATAACATGTATTACACCCCTGTGAAGCTGAGGAAATAGGGCCTTATAAGATCAGAGGCTTGTACCAGAGGATGCCAGGAGGATGGCACACTTCTTCACATCTTTTGGTCATGCCCCAAGATAAGGTCTTTGTGGGTAGCTATACAGACTAACCTAGATCCTATATTAGGTTTGCAAGATTGCTTCACCCCAGACGTATGTTTTTTGGGAGATCTATCCTCTATCAAAGTGCGAATCAGAAGATTTCATATTTCTATGATTGCATTATCTGTTAAAAAAAATTGTACTTCGGCATTGGAAGGACGCAGTAAGCCCATCATATCAGGAACGGGTTAATGAAATTCTAGCTAACCTTTGTACAGAGAAAGCGATAGTGAGCCTCCACAATAAGTTGCAGTGGTACAAAAATACTTGGGATCCCCTTCACACGCTAATCATGACCAGATCAGGTATATGAGTTACTGTAATAATGATCTTTAATTTATGACACTGTATAGTACTGCTTATCTTATCACAGTATGGACTCTGCTGCTGTATGGGGTGGAAGGGGGATGGGGACAGCTCATGTAACACCTTGAACATTTGCAGAGTATGTTGTAACTCTCTGTCCCTGTATTGTGAAAATCTGTTAAAATATGAATTAAAAAAAAGGAGTTGGGGGAGATGATGTGGGGTGGGAATGAAAGGGGAAGGTGGTGGGGTGGGGGAACAGTGGGAGGTGGGCAGAGAGTGGGGGAAGTAGCATGGCATTACGGGTGGATAGGGAGGTCAAAGAGGAACTAAAATGGTTGGGGAGGAGGGAGGAGGATGGGAATGTGATGGTGCTCAGGGGCCCACTCAACAGGTCAGGCCCTCTACTCCCAAAGTGCCAACCTCTGAGTGCAGTCTTGTGAACAGCGTAACAGACAAGGTAACCCTCTTGTCTGTTTTTGTGAGTTCGGATCAACCTTTGGTCTCAGGTTCTGGAGGGATTCACACTGTTAGCATACCCAATGCACAGGCTCAGCTATATCTGTCTTCGGAAGGCCAGATATCTTTGCCTACGGGCACCTAACCAGGTATACAGAGATGAACCCTTTAAAACTTTAATAAAGACCTCAGATTTAAAACGCTTCTCTTTCCAGTTTGGTACCACCGTTCAAGCTTATGTTTAGTATTTACAACTAAACATAAGTCAAAGACAGACCAAGTAAGTTCTAGAAAGAATTTTTCTAAAATAGTTAAACATGTGTAAAACACAAAATACAGAACTCTTATATCGAAAGACACACAAATCTTTTAAAAGAAACAAGGTTTAAACAGTGCAAATTCCTACTACATTACTTAGTCTCTAAATACTTGCTTAAGTGTTCACTGATCTTGCTTGGTCAGAGCCTAGGTAAAAGTGTGTCTCTGTTAAACAGAATTATTCCCTAAACAAATGCATTGGCCAGCCCCTTTTTGGTGAGGTCAGCCAGCTCCTCCTCTGTCAGATTATATTTATAAAAATATAACTAATAAAAAAAAAACAGTAGTCTTTTCAAAGTATCAATTTTGCAATCCTTCAGCATGACGCATGTTTCAAATGACATCTCTTTTGATCTCATGCTGTACCCTCCCTCACATAGGCTTCACAGGGACTTTTATAACCTTGCACCCCTGTGTAACATCCTAGCTTCCACTTCTAACATCATAAGCCTTGTTTAGGATTTCTCTCTTAACAAAATTAACTTAAACAAGTATGTAATTAATTCAGAGAAAAAGGATCCTTGATTAAAGTCTTCCGTGTAACACATTGTCTCTAAAAACTGAGTGTGTTTGAACTCACATACTGTCAGCATTTTTCTTAACTTGCATCTGTCAACTGAAAACTGGGGGGGGGGTTGAGGTCACTCCTAGAGCATTAGATTTTTCAGCAGAGATAGTCATTAATACATTTTATATTAAAAAAATATTATACAGCACTCAGAACTGGCTGTCTACATCACACTTCTCCCCACCTAGACTGAATTTGGGGGATCTATCCACTACATGGGATGAGCTTCCCAAATCAGTTCACTTCTCATAGACCCTAGATAGCCCATCTGAGTTCTGATTCTTCGTTCCAACCCTATGTACAATGCTTAGATCATACTTTTGTAAAACAAGACTCCATCTTAGTAGTCTGCAATTGTTCTTCCCCATCTACGTCAGCCAAACCAGGGGGTTGTGGTCAGTCTGCACCACAAGATGCTGCCCATACAAGTATTACTAATTTCTTTAGGGCCCACGCTATGGCAAGACACTCCTTTTCCACCGTGGAGTACGCTTACTCCCTGGGAAGCAGCTTCCTGTTCCGGTACACAACTGGGTGATCTGTCCCTTGACTAGACATCTGTCTCAGTACTGTCCCAATATCCACGTCTGAGGCATCCGTCTGAACTATAAAGGTTTTGCTATAGTCAGGACTTGTCAAAACAGGAGCACAGCACAGTGCCTCCTTCAGTCTGGTAAAGGCTTCCTCACAGGCTGGGACCTAGATAATTTTCTTTAGCATCTTTTTCTTTGTCAGGTCAGCAATGGGAGCAGCCAGGGCACTATAATTGGGTACAAATTTCCTGTAGTACCCTGCTGTCCCTAGAAAGCTCCTGACCTGCTTCTCGGTTTCTGGTCTGGGCCACACCTGGATCACCTCTATGTTTATTTGGTAAGGATGGAGCTGTCCCCAGCCTACCACATGCCCAAGGTATGCCACTTCCCTCATGGCCACCTGGCACTTCTCGGCTTTGACAGTGAGCCCGGCCGTCCATATCCTGTCCAGCACTTCCCTAAGGTGTGACAGGTGTTCCTCTCTGCTGGTACTAAAGATGACAATGTCATCCAGGTATGCCACAGTGTACTCCTCAGCACCATTTAACACCTGGTTCACCAACCTTTGAAAAGTGGCTGGGGTGTTTTTCCTTCCGAAAGGCATTACTTTAAACTCAAATAAGTCTATCGGAGTGATGAAGGCCAACCTCTCCCTAGCTCTGTCAGTCAATTCTACCTGCCAATACCTCTTGATCAGGTCAGTAGTCGAAAGGTAGGTCACCTCTCCCAACTTGTCCAGGAGTTCATCCATCCAGGGCATTGGGTGGGCGTCAGACTTTGTGACCGCATTCAGTCCACGATAGTCCACACAAGGACTATGGGTGAGGCCTGGGGGCTGTAGGATCTCTGGATTACCCCTAAATCCAGCATCTCCTCCACTTCCCTCCTAATTTCCTTTTGGACAGCCTCTGACACCCAATATGCTGTCCGCTGTATAGGCGTCTGTGTCCCTATCTCCACATCATGTGTCGCTAAGGGGGTTAGTCCAGGCTTGGCGTTAAACAAGGGGGCCAAGTCTGCTAAAACCTCCTTTACTTTCTGGATCTGGTCCGGGATCAGCTGGGGAGACAATTTTACTGCCTCCACAGAACACTCCTGCTTACTCTGTTCCATCAAGTCCAGAAGGGGGTCTCCTTCGTCCGTCCCCTTCCCATGACTACACACTGTGAACACCATGTCAGCCCTATTTGCATATGGCTTCATCATGTTGACATGGTACATCCTTTCTGTCTATCTACTGTCAGGTAACTCCACAATGTAGTTTACGTCATTTACCTTCCTAACCACTTTGTACGGTCCTGACCACTCAGCTTGCAGCTTGTCTTTCTGGACCGGAATAAGGACCATGACTTCCTGACCCACCATGTACGAGCGAGCTCTGGCTCTGTGGTCATACCATACTTTTTGTTTCTGTTGGGCAGCTGCCAGATTGCTCTGGGCTGTCCCCATAAGCTCCTTCAGCCTTTCCTTAAACCTTAGGACATAAGCCACAATGGGAGTTCCTTGGGTGGCATGCTTGCCTTCCCAGTCCTCCTAGATCAAGTCTAGGGGCCCACATACCCTGTGTCCACATAAGAGTTCAAAGGGGGAAAATCCTGTCTAGTCTTGGGACACCTCCCTGTATGCAAACTACAGGTGGGGAAGGTATTTCTCCCAGTCCCTCCCATGCTGTTCAGCAAATGCCCGGAGCATTGACTTTAGGGTACCATTGAATTGTTCCACAAGCCCATTGGCTTGTGGGTGATAGAGTGTCGTGCATCTCTGCACCACCCCACACTTCTCCCATAAACATTTCATCAGGTCCAACATGAAGGAACCCCCTCGATTGGTGATTACCTCCTGTGGAAATCCAACACGGGAGAAAATCCCAAGTAAGGCATCTGCCACTTTGTCCTCAGAGAGGATAGGGTGACTGCCTCTGGGTACAGGGTGGCATAATCCACCACAGTCAGGATGAATCTCTTCCCTGAGGAGCTGAGGGTATTTAAAGGCCCCACAATAGCCATTCCCACCCTCTGGAATGGCTCCTCCACTATGGGCAAGGGGATCAGGGCGGCTTAGGTTTTCTCACCCACCTTCCCTATTTCTATGGCACCGGTGACAAGACCTGCAATACTCCTTCACCTGCTGGGTGAAGTTTGGCCAGTAGAAATTCTGGGCCAACTGCTGCATAGTGCACGTGATTCCCAGGTGACCAGACAAGGGAATATCATGTGCAATTTTGAGCAACTGCTCACGATACCCCTGGGGAACAAGCTACCTGCCTAGCATCCTTCCCTCTGTCTGTACTGCCTGTGTATACGTAAGTCCATTTTCCCAATAAACCTTATGTCTGCTGTCACCTCCCTGTGTGCTCTCAGAGTCTGCGTAAGCCCTCAGCTTCTCTAAACTAAGGTCACTCCTCTGAGCAGCTGCAAACCCCTCACACAGTCCCAAGGCATGGGACAGGTCCCCTTCCATCGCTAAACTAGGGTCCCTAGCATTAGCATCAGGGCCCTCAGGATCACTGTCAATCCCAACCCTCTGACAAGAGGTCATCCCTCCCTCTTCAGAGTAACCCTCTGTAGCTGTGTGGTTACTTGCTACTGGGGAATTTCTACCCCCTTTTAATCAGTCTCCCCATCTGGAAACCCAGGCTGGGGAACCAACCTCTCGGTGGTTTCCACACTGGTTTCTGTGGGGTTCAGGGAACTGTTATTTTCCCTTGCCGCTTGGCTACGGGTAACTGCACATACCATCCCCTGCTGAAGACTGTTATCCAGGATCACATCCACTGCTAATGTGTTGGCTACAGCCACCTGTTGCACAGTTCCCCCTGTTTCACCCCAGTCCAGGAGAACACTAGCGAGTGGCAATATTTTCTCTTCACCAGTAAACCCTTGTACAGTTACATATTTATTGGGTATAAACTGACCAGGCTGTACCAGATCCCCCTTTACCAATGTCAGGGATGCCCCTGTGTCCCTTAACCCCTGCGTCTGTACACCATTTACTATAACTGGGTGCATGTGTTCCCTCATGTTCACTGGCATGCTCCCCGGGACACACAAACAACCCACTTCTTTTCTAGCACCCTGTTGTGTATTTTGGCTCACCTTTTGGGGGCACTGTCTGACAATATGCCCAGTTTCCTTACACAGCCAACATGCATTTCTTACTTCAAGTAAATGTTTTCATTGAAATCTGGGGTTGACTGGTTTTGGTAGAGGCAGTGAGGGTTTTAGCTGCCCTGAAGGTGTGCTTTTCCCTTTCTGCACTGCCACACCTGCCCCATTCGCTCTCACAGCAGGTATGCTCTTGACATAGCAGTCCGAGAGTTCAGCAGGCTCTTGCACTGTTTTTGGATCTCGGTCCTCTAGCCAGGTTTTTAGCTCTGCTGGGCAAGCCCAATAAAACTGTTCTAATAAAATCACATTTTCAGTTTTATCAACAGAGTTTGCCTCAATTCCTTCCCACCAACGTTTTAAAAACTGACGTTGTGCCGTGGCTAGTTCCTCATAGCTCATATCGGGGCTTCTCCTGAGCTTATGGAATTTAGCTCTGCATGATTCAGCAGTTAATTCAAATTTTTTTAACAGTGCAGCTTTTAACTTGCTGTAATTGTCACTGCCCTCATTGTTCATTGACCCAATGCATCCCGAGCTTTTGCGGTAAGTAGCGGGGATAGCTGGAAGCTCCAGGACTCTCTAGGAATTTTAGCCTGAATATAAACTTTTTCAGAAGAATTTAAAAGGCGTCCATGTCCTCCCCTTCCTTAAACTCAGCTATTAACTTAGAGTTCAATTTGTAACCCAGTCCTGCAATCCCAGTTAAACCCAAACCCTTACTTGCCGCTGGTCCGAGTCGTGCTTCTCAGTTCGGGTTTGGCTGTCTCCTCAGATGGGACTCCCCTGTCCCTGAACAACTGCTTCAACTAATCTACAGTGTGCCTGCTATAGTCGGAAGCCATCTTCTTCTTCCCTGACTACGGCTACTCTGACTGCACTTTAGAGAAAAAAAATAAAATGGGTAGGACCTCAACTGTAAGCCAAGTGATACGTAGTTCTGTTTCCTTTTTAAAATAAAACTCTGCCTTTTTTCTTTCTTTGCAAGAGAGCTTACAGTCTCAGCTGACACAGAACAATAAAACTTGTGATATCAAAATATGCCACTGCTGCCAACCAATCTGTCACAAACCCACTCAGCAGGTCAGGCCCTCTACTCCCAAAGTGCCAACCTCTGAGCACAGTCTTGTGAACAGTGTAACAGACAAGGTAACCCTCTTGTCTGTTTTTGTGAGTTCAGATCAACCTTTGGTCTCAAGTTCTGGAGGGATTCAAACTGTTAACCTCTTGTTAGCATACCCAATGCACAGGCTCAGATATGTCTGTATTTGGGGGGCCAGATATCTTTGCCCACGGGCACCTAACCAGGTGTACAGAGATGAACCCTTAAAAACTTTAATAAAGACCTCAGATTCAAAACACTTCTCTTTCCAGTTTGGTACCACCAGTCAAGCTTATGTTTAGTATCTGCAATAACCATATACTTTTCTTACAACTAAAAAGAAGTCAAAGACAGACCAAGTAAGTTCTAAAAAGAATTTTGCTAAAATAGTTAAAAATATGTAAAACACAAAATACAGAACTCTTATATCAAAAGACATACAAATCTTTTAAAAGAATCAAGGTTTAAACAGTGCAAATTTCTACTACAGTACTTAGTCTCTAAATACTTGCGTAAGTGCTCACTGATCTTGCTTGGTCAGATTCTAGGTACAAATGTGTCTCTGTAAAACAGAATTATTCCCTAAACAACTGTATTGGCCAACCCCTTTTTGGTGAGGTCAGCCAGCTCATACTCTTGTCAGATTATATTTATAAAAATATATCTAATAAACAAAAAAGTAGTCTTTTCAATGTATCAGTTTTGCAATCCTTCAGCATGACTCATGTTTCAAATTACATCTCTTTTGATCTCATGCTGTTCCCTCCCTCACAGTGGTCAGGGGTGAGGAATTACACAGAAAGAAAACAGTTTAGGGGAGATGGGAGGAAGTGCATAGGTCAGCCCGTTAGTGTAATTAGGGTGAATCAGCATACTCTTAATTACCGGGAATAAGGGTTAGTTAAATAGAGAGCACTCGCATCCACTGGCAGGGGCTCGGAGTGCTTTTAGACCAGCTTTGAAGTTGCTCATCTTGCTAGATACATTTAGGTCTCAGGGCAGATTGTTCATCCATTTTGGCCCTCTGTAGGACAGTGATCTCTGGGCAATTGAGGTATGTTTAAAGGGAACCACCACCCTCTCTTAGATGCACTCTGGGTATTGACCACTGGCTTGATTGTTTTGAATGGAATGGATGTTGATTCAGGTGCCTCCCTGAGCATGTCTTTCTTTGCCATGATGCAGGCTTGGTATTAAACTCAAAGATGAAGGGGAAGCCATCCGATTGCTATATAGAGATCACAAGTGTGAACCTATTAGCCGGCCCAGTGGTGCTGAGGGTTGAGGTGCTGGA
This sequence comes from Neoceratodus forsteri, assembly GCA_016271365.2. NCBI lineage: Eukaryota > Metazoa > Chordata > Ceratodontiformes > Ceratodontidae > Neoceratodus > Neoceratodus forsteri. The sequence goes on from CM028131.1 coordinate 15,240,807, forward strand.
AGCCACACCTCGTGCCACACCGGTGACCCGGGTTTAGGAACAAGCCCAGGTCATCGGGGGTTGGGAGGAGAGGGATTGAGCGTCCAATGGACTGCTCTCCTTCTCCGGGGTGGGGGTGTACAGCTGCCAGTGTGCTGATGACCTCTAGTGGAGGCTGGGGGTGATGCAGCGGCACAGGCAACGTAAGGGGGCATGATGGAGCACAGTGCTGGGAGGAGCGCACACAGAGCGTTCCATCCACTAGCATCCTGCCGCCCCACCACGCAAGGAGGACCAGAACAGAGAAAAAGTGCACGGTCGTGCGGCTTGATGGACATCTCCATGGGGGCATCTGGCCTGAGGGCATCACAGCGCATTACTGGATCCGGTCCAGGTGGGCCCGGCGTGGGAGTCTCCACCACCCTCCCGTGGGGCAAGCCACGGGGGTTGAAGCTGCAAGCCCGAACAGGAGCTGGGATCCTAGGAATGGTGGCCGGAGGACTTAGGATGCCAAGATGCAGGTAGGCAGACCAGCAAAGGGAGAAAAAGGACTAACAAAAAAAAAATTGTGAGCCCATCGGTCTACTATCAGGACAAGCCTGCATTCTTTGTATACATATTGAGCTCTATTAATCTGTCCTCATATGTTTTCTGATGCAGTCCCTGCACTATTTTAGTTGTTCTTCTCTGGACTGCTTCCATTTTGTTAATGTCCTTGTGTAGCTGCAGCCTCCAGTACTGCACGCAGAACTCAAGATGGGGCTAACCAGTGTCTTGTAAAGAGGGATTAATAACTCCCTCTTATGACTTGTGATACCCCTACTAATGCATACCAACATCCCTCTAGCCTTACCTACAGCTTTAGTGGTCTGCTTGGATGATTTCAGATCATTTGTGATGATGATGATGCCCAAGTCTCTTTCTTCCCTTGTGATTGCCAGCAACTCCCCTACCAACCTATAGGTGGCTTCAGGTTTTCTCTTCCCTATGTACATGATCTTGCACTTCTTTGCATTAAACCCCAGTTGCCACTCTTCTGACCATTTTGCCGGTATATCCAGATCTCTTCTCATTCTGCCCACCCCATCTGGATCATCCATTCTGTTGCAGATCTTGGTGTCATCTGCAAACAGACAACCCTTACCCTCCAATTCATCTGCAATGTCATTGATGAAGATATTAAAGAGGACTGGTCCCAGGACTGATCCCTGAAGTACCCCACATGTGACTTGCATCTCTTCTGACTGTATACAGTTTACCACCACTCTCTGTTTTTTTGCCCGTCAACCAGTTTGCCACCCAGTTGACAAACTTCTGACCCACCCTGAGCCTACCCAGCTTATTAATCAATCTTCTATGTAGAACAGTGTCAGAAGCTTTGCTGAAGTCCAGGTAGGTGACATCAACTGCACTCCCTTGGTCCACCACTCTGATTACCCAGTCTAAGAAATCTATGAAATTAGTTTGAAAGGATCTTCCTGTTGTAAACCCATGCTGTCTTGGATCCTGTGCTCCTATGGACTTTGGGTGTTGCACTATCCTTTCCTTAAGGAGTGCCTCCATAATCTTGCCCACTACTGTTGTAAGACTGACTGGTCTGTAGTTCCCTGCTTCCTCCATGCTACTACTCTTGTGGAGTGGGGTCACATGAGCCCTTCTCCAGTCTTCTGGGACCTTTTCTGTGCTCAGAGACTCACTAAACAGTTCTGATAATGGCTCTGCTAGTTCCACCCTTAGCTCATTTAGTACCCTGGGATGTATGCCATCAGGTCCCATTGCCTTGTCCACCCTGAGCTTATCGAGCTCTTGTAGGACCCTTTCTTTTCTGAAGGGACTTATGCACACCACCCTCCCCCCTGTCTCCATGGTGCTGAGCTGTGGGCCCTGTCCTACCTTCTCTGTAAATACTGAGCAGAAGTATCCATTTAGGATAGATGCTTTTCCTTGGTCCTCCTCCTCACACTTCCCCTTATCCCCTTTGATCTTAACAATACCCCCTGTGGACTTTCTTCTTTCACTAATGTATCTATAGAATATTTTGTCCCCTTCTTTTACTGTTCATGCTAGTGCTTCCTCAGTATGGGCGCTGCCTACCTTACTGCCTTCCTTGACATAGAAACATAGACTTTGACGACAGATAAGGACCGCTTGGCCCACCTAGTCTGTCCATTTCCTTACCTAGAGGATAAGCTGCAGATCCTATTTAACCAACAGCCTATTTCTTCCTACCCCCCACAAAAATTGCCTTATGTCTGTCCCATGCATTCTTGAATTCTCCCACAGTTTTAGACACCACAACCTCCTCAGGTTGGATGTTCCATGCATCCATCACCCTCTCTGTGAAAAAATACTTCCTTACATTGCCCCTGATACGTCCCCCCTCTATCTTCAAATTGTGTCCCCTTGTTCTTGCACATCTCTTTTTCTGGAAAGATGCTACCCTCTTGGACTTTGTTGATTCCACTGAGGTACTTAAACATTTCTATCATGTCCCCCCATCCCTCCTTTTCTCAAGGGAATACATATTAAGCTCCTTTAGCCTCTCCTTGTATGACTTCTTTTGCAGACCCTGCACCATTTTAGTTGCCCTCCTCTGAACTGCCTCCATCCTGTCTATGTCCTTGCGGAGATGGGGTCTCCAGAACTGGATGCAGTACTCCAGATGGGGTCTCACCAACTGTTTGTACAGGGGGATAACAACATCCAGCTTTCTGCTGGTGATGACGCTCCCTATACATCCCAGTATCCCCTCAGCCCCCCCACCACCTTCTTACATTGCTTGCCCATCTTTAGGACATCTGATATAACTACCCCAGGTCCCTTTCCATTTCTGTTGTTGTCAGTATCTCATCCCCCATTGCGTACTCTTCCCCTGAGTTTTTATCTCCCAGTTGCATTACTTTGCACTTCTTTGCATTGAATCTAAGCTGTCATACATTTGGCCATTCCTCCAACCTTGCCAATTCCCTTCTCATCCTTTCCACCCCACCTTGTGCATCAACCCTGTTGCAGATCTTTGTGTCCTCCGCAAAAGGACATACTTTTCCTTCCAGTCCCTCTGCAATGTCACTTATAAAGACATTAAAAAGACCAGACCTAGTATTGAACCCCGCAGTATCCCATTAGTAACCACCCTTTCTTCACTGTGGACTCCGTTTACTGTTACCTGCTGTGTCATGCTGCCCAGCCAGTGTTTCACCCAGGCTACCACTCTGGGATCCACTCCCAGGCTGGCTAATTTGTTTATTAAACTTTTGTGGGGGACTGTGTCAAATGCCTTGCTAAAGTCTAGGTAGGTAATGTCCACAGGCCCTCCCTTGTCTACTATTTTGGTCACCCAGTCCAAGAAATTAGATTCATCTGACATGACCTTCCCGCTGTGAATCCATGCTACCTTGGGTCCTGTGCCTCACTGGCCTCTAGGTACTCAACAATATTTTCCTTCAGAAGTGATTCCATCATTTTTTCCCACCACTGAGGTCAAACTGACAGTTCTGTGGTTTCCTGCCTCTGTCTTGCTCCCACTTTTGTGAAGGGGAATCACATCCACTTTCCTTCAGTCCTCAGGTACCACACCATCCTCTCATGATTTGTTAAAAAGCGTAGTCAGTGGTGTTGCTAGTTCTCCCCTTAGATTTTTTAGAATTCTGGGGTGAATCTCGTTAGGCCCCTTTGCTTTGTCCACCTTCAGTTTTAGGAGTTATTTCAGAACCCTTTCCTCTGTGAAAGAACTGATATCAACCTCCCCTATCCAGAGTGCTTCTATTGACTGGATTAGGTACCTTCCACTCCTCTTCCTTTGTGAATACTGAGCAGAAGTATTCATTCGTTGTCCCTAGTTTTTCACTGTCCCTCTCGGCCCACCCACCCTCCTCTTTATTCAGCCTCAGTACCCCTCCTTTAGTCTTTCTTTGCTCCCAATGTACCTCTGAAAGGTTTTACCCCCCTTCCTAACTGAGTTGGCTATCTTTTCCTCGGTTTGGGCCTTTGCTAGTCTGACTGCCTTCCCCGCTTCCTTTTGCTTTAACTGGTACAGTTCTGTATCCTGCTCCTTCTGTGTTTCCTTATACTTCCTGATTGCTAGCTTTTTCTCCATAATCTTCCCTTCCACTTCTTTTGAGAACCATAGTGGTTTTTTTTTGTTTTCATTTGTTTATTTGCTTTACACAAAGGCTTGTTGCCTTTATGATGGCAGTTTTGATGTTTCCCCATTGTTGCTCCACCCCACCTTCTTGCCTGTTTGCTAGTGGTTTTCTCAGGCACTCTCCCATTTTGGCAAAATCAACCCTCCTGAAGTCTAGTATCTTCACTTTTGTATGGCTTGACTCTACAGCTGAGTTTATCGTGAACCGCACTGTTTGATGGTCACTTGTTCCCAGATGGCTACCCACTTCTAGATCAGAGATCCTCTCTCTGTCCCCATTTGAGAGTACCAGGTCTAAGATTGCTCCCTTCTGCTTGGGTTCCAGCACTAGCTGTCTGAGGCATGCACCCTGTAGGGCATCAAAAATGGCCCTGCTCTTGGATGTGGCTACAGCAAAGGTGCTTCAGTTAACATCAGGCATATTCAGGTCCCCCATCAGTAATATCTCCCCTTTCTCTGCCATCCTAAGGATGCTTTCTATCATTTTCTTGTCCAATTCCTCCCTGAGATGTGGGTCTGTATACAACCACTATATGGATTGTGGTGCCATTTCCAGTCTCCAGTGTGATCTACAGTGCTTTCTCTCCTCCCTATTTACCCTTTAGTTCCATTGCTTTGATCCCTTCCCTTACATAGAGAGCTACTCCTCCTCCTCTTCTACCCTCCCTGTCCCTCATGTAGATTATGTACCCTGGTATATTGACATCCCAGTCATGTTCTCTGTGTACCATGTTTTTGTGACTGCCATGATATCCAGGCATCCTTCTTCCATCAAGGCCATCAGTTAAGGGAGCTTGTTACCTAGACTATGGGCATTGGTACTCATTACCCTCCATTTTTTGATGGCCTTATCCCTTTTTGCTCCATCCCTGTCCTTACTGCTTTTTTTTTTTCATTTACCCCTGCCCTTCTCCCTATCGACTGCTCTATCTTGGTGTTTACCTCACTAACTATCCTGATTTTTTTTTGTGGAGGGGCTAGGATTTCCCTTCTCCTTTTCAGTGCTTCCCTCTTGGCTAGTTTAAATACTTGCCATTTAAATCTATCACCTAGGATCGTGGTTCCCCTCCTGGACACATGAGAGCTGAAGGCCAACCTGTTCTGCTACTGTTTCTGCTACTGTATTTGAGACCCAAAGTGGTTTCCTCCTTCTTTTGCTCTTTTCTTCCTAACACAATGGTGTGTTGCTTTCAAGTATTGCATCCTTAATGCTTGCTCACTTTGTCTGCACCCCCTCACCTGTATTTGTTCTTGCCAGGGCTAGCTTAACTCTGTTGGCCATCTTATCAAAGTCAGCTCCTCTGAAGTCCCATATGTTTGCCTTGGAATGGGATGATCTAGTTCTAGTGTCCAAATTGAACCATACCATGTAATGGTCACTGGCCCCAAGGCGACCTTCTACCTGGAGATCTGTGATCCTTTCCCCATTAGTCAGTACTAGATCTAGGATAGCCCTGTCACTTGTGGGTTGTTGTACCAGTTGTTTGAGGCTCGTTCTGGCGGATGTTCCTGCTGGTATTAATCAATCTGTAGCTGGCATGTTGAAGTCTCCCATTTTCAGAATCTCCCCTGTGGTTGTCATGTTTTGCAAATCTTCTAACAGTAATGTATCTGTGTCCTCCCCCTGGTCTGGAGGCCTGTAGACAACCCCAGTTGGTATGGCTGTTCCACTTCCTGTTTCCAGGGAGACTCACAGTTCCTCTGGCTCCTTACATGTATTCTGAATTTCTGTAGCTTTGATATTTTCATTGACATAAAGGGTCACTCTGTGGAGGGGTTATGGGATAACAGATGGACCAGACACAGAACTTAAAGTTTAACACACAGTCTCTGTGAGATGTTTATTCAAAATACAGGAAATAACCTTCAGCAATGGTATACTCCTTCTTCAGTTTGCAGCAACATTCTATGAATGTCCTTTCTTTGCACTTAGCCAGCAACTATTGACACTGATCTCTGATCTAAACATTTTTAGTGAAGACCCTTTATCCTTATGTGGGGGCTCAAAAAAACAGAAAAAAAAAAACTATAGACAAAGAGCCTCAGTGCAGAAGCACTGAAAAGGGTTACCCCAAAGGGCATTGGCAACAAATCAAGTTTCAAAGAAATACAACATCATACATACTTCCATAATGCACAGCATCATGGAGTATATGCAAATCACCCTGAAATTTCAGACTTGTTTGGTTTACAGCAATTTACATGCATTTTAAACAGCACAACTAACATAATTTCTATAATAGTCATCTAGTATTTTTATAATAATCACCTAGTATGTTCCTATTAAAAGACTGATCAATAAAAAGACTAGGTTGTCTAAAAAACTAAAAAATAACAATACACACACAAATCTTCAGGCTTATAGAGAACTTGCTAATGAAGTTAAAGCCAAAATCAGAAAAACAAAGGCACAGTATGAAGTTATCCTAGCAACTAAGGTGAAATATAACAACAAATCTTTCTATTCTTATATTAACAGTATGAAAAAGTGTACCAATATGATAGGCCCCTTAAAGAACAGTATTGGACAAATAACTACCTCAAAAGAGATGGCTGATATCCAAAGTAGTTATTTTTGTTCATTTTGTAATAGTAGCAATTCAACCCACACACTACTAAGGGTTCGTCATGTCCTGGTCAAATAATTATTGATCCTAAAGAAGTATTTGACAGACTAAGTTGTCAGTAAATCACCAGGCCCAGATGATATATACCCAGGAGTACTGCAAGAACTAGTCGATTTACTTACATTATCCCTCACGTACATCTTCCAAGTCTCCCTTGACATAGGAAAAGTACGCTGGGATTGGAAGATTGCAATCGTAATTGATATTTTTTTATATATATATAGGTATAAATTAAAAAAAAGGGCCTAAGACTAAACTGGATAACTTTAGGCCTGTGAGTCTAACCTCACTTATGGGAAAAATTCTGGAAGGTATAATCAAAGAGATAATTCTTGCCTATTTAGAGGAACAGTGCCTGGTCGACCCTTTACAACACAGGTTTACTAAATAAAGGTCTTGCCAGACAAACGTTCTCGCCTTCTATGAGAACGTTACCAGGGAATTAGATCTCAGGTACTCAGTTAATGTCATCGTTATGGACTTTGTGAAGGCTTCTGATAAATTACCTCACATGGAACTATTAAACCTACTAGAGGAACTTAAGCAGAATACAATCATCTGTAATTGGGTTTCAGCATGGTTACAAGGTAGAAAACAAAGTGCAACTATTAATGGGATGCTATTTGATTGGGCACCGGTCGCTAGTGGGGTCCCTCAGGGTTTGGTCCTGGGTCCAAGTCTCTTTAATATTTATATATCCTCCCTACAAATAAATAATCCAATAATGTGGCTCTCTAAATTTGCAGATGATTGCAGAGTGAGGACAGTAGTAAATAACCCCGATGACGCTGCATCCCTACAGGGTACTATTGATGTTATACAAGGGTGGACCGAAGCAAACAAACTTGTCTTGAACACTGCAAAGTGCAAGGTTATGCACTTGGGAAACACAATGGTCTCATTTCTTATAAACTTGGGAACAATGCACTTAATGTTACTAATGAAGGAAAAGACTTGGGAATTAAGAGAAGTGCTGATCTTAGATTTGGTTCCCATTGTAGCGATCAGGTGAAAAAAGCTAACCAGAACCTCAACTGTATCTTAAGGCATATATCTAGCAGAGATGAGAAGGTACTGACTCCATTGTATGGGAGCATTGCTAAGGCCCCATTTGGAATATTGCACCCAAGTTTGCCTTTCACATAGAAGGGAAGATATTATCAGAATAGAGGGAGTACAGAGAAGAGTCACCAGATCTGTAAATGGTTTAAAATCCAAACCTTGTGCAGAAAGATTGGCAGAGCTTAACCTTTATTCCCTTCAATGCAAGAGATTTTAAGGTGATATGTGTTTGCTATATAGGGTAATGGATGATGTTAATCTTGAGCTGAGTTAGGCATCTGGCTAAAGATTGGTTGGAGTAGTGGTAGAAGACATAAACAACTGTTCTGGTCAAAATGGAACCATCACATTAGGAAGAGTTGGTTTAGTCAAAGGGCAGTGTCTACATGGAATGAACTTCCAAGTTCAGTGGTTGACAGCCCCAGCATGAATAGTTTTAAATCTAATTTAGACCGGCTCTTCAGGGATAGAACAGCTATGATCTAAGTATGTGAAGTGGCAAGCTCAATGGAAGTACATCTAATCAGCTTGAGATCACCTATGATACCAACGATAGTACTTTTTATCTTTATCAGAAACACCTAGTACCATGGTATTGTCAACATTTACAGGTTTCAGAAACATAAGGTACATACAGTACATCTAGGATTTTATGACATAGTAGTGGTATTATCTACTAAATCCAACAATGATAAACACAAACTCTTTTACATACGCTTGGAGGTCACCACAATAACCTCCCTGTATGAGGACCTGAGAGGGAAAATAAAAGAAGACACTATAGCAAAGTCAAGAAAGGGAAGGGGTGACAATAGGTGGCCAACCTTATGGACTAGAAATAGTAAAGGATAGATTAGGCTAGAAATAAAAGAACAGTTGCCACAGATTTAAGAAAATGTCGGTCCTCAAGAGTGGCAGGAGCGCCTTGTCACACCCCTTTCCCTTTTTTTGTACCTCGGTCTCTTCTAAACAGTACATAGCTGGGTGCTAAAGTCTCCCAAGTGTGGTTACTGGTGAAACATGCCTCACTAATGGCTACTATGTTCAGTTTAGCCTTTGTCATTGTTGCCTGCAGGTCTGGGATATTGTTTCTCGGACTGCATGCATTTGTGTACGACTTTCCATTGGCCAGATTTTGGTGCGTTAGCTGTTGGGCTAGGTCCGGCCTTTCCCCTGCGCGTTGTATGGGGAACTGGACATTTTTCTTTAACTGGTAAAGCAAACAAACTTCAAACATGCTGATCGCCTGTTTGATCACTACTTAAGGGGGGGAAGGGTGTTCTTCCCGTTCGATGTATGGGGGGCTGCACCCCTCTTCCCATTTGCTAGTTTAAATATTCTGCAAAGACTGTCAGCCCGGTGGCACAGAGGGTTGAGGCATCTAGTGTACCTTGTGTCACGCTGGTGACCCAGGTTCGGGAACAACCCCGGGTCATTAAGGAGCTGGCCAAAGGGTGAGGGCAAGGAGCAGGATTACCTCTCCTGGGGTGAACACAGTCCCTCCCATAGTCCCGTACCACCGGGTGGAGGTCCGGTGGAGATGCAGGTGGGAAGGCAGCTAGTAGAGTGGGATGCTCTGCAGTGCCTGATCTGCGTGTGCCTCCACATGCATATGTTCAGTGCCCCTAACGCACGTGGGTACAAGGGGATGAAAGGGGGAAAAAACAAAAAGTGTAAATGAAAATAAATATATATATTTATTTTGCAAAGATGTCAACCTTCTGCCCCAATGCACTGACTCCCTCCTTAGTCAGATGCAGTTCATTGAATTTAAAGAACTTTCGCTCACAAAACTGTTGCCATTTACCTACAAATTTGTCTCCTTTTTCCTGGCACCAGCTCTTGAGCCACATGCTTAGCTCCTCTAGCTCCCCTTCTCTGACTGTACGCCCATCTGCCCCCCTCTCCCAGACCAGCAGGATCTCAGAAAAGAAGATGCTGGATAAAATAGATGATAATTTATCTCCCAGCCTGGTCAGGTGTTCCTTGGTCTCCATACCTGACTGGCTGGTGACATCATTAGTCCATATGTGTACCATGCTGTCAATGTTTTCTCCTGCTTCCTGCATGATTTTAGCAATGCGGTCAGTGTCTCTCCATGCTGATGTACCTGGGAGACATCTGACCATTACCTTCCCGCTGGAGGTAGGTATCAACTGTATCAACTCCCCTAATCATGGAGTCTCCTATGATCAGAAGTGTTTTGGACCCTGTTTTCAGTGAGTTTTGTACTGCTAGCCTGTGCTACAGTGTTTTGCTCTGCAGTGTCCTCTGCCCTTTGCTTGATTTTGGAGATAGGGCAGATACCTGTTTGTAGTTTTTATATGGTTTGTGGAGGTGATATGTTGGAGAGCATTGAGTGATGGGGCACCCAATTTGCCCCTCCTAACCACCTGCCAACCTTCCAGATGAACTGCCCTCCGTGGTTGAGGTGCTTCAGTTGGATGTTGGGAAATGTCGGACAGTTCTTGTATAGTTCCTCCTGAATATGCAATTTGAGGCATGCACTTTCTGCCCATGCTGCCTAGAGCTGAGCTCTTAGATCTCCAGTGGTCCAGCATGTAGGACAGCATCCTAAATCCTATATAACTGCCCTTTTGAAAAGTGTCCTGTAGTACCTGTAGTTAATAATATCGATTCCAGCTGAGATGCTGAGTTTAAAACCTGGTTCAAGTAATTAGAAGGAAGAAAATGAAGGCAAAAGTTTTATTATTTTTTTTTGTATAACTTGTTATTACAAGTTAAATGACTTGTGTCCACCAGCACCAGTTAATATTTATATTACATCTTGATTCTGCGATCAGCTGGGGAGGGGACCACTGGACAGTAGGGAAAACTATATAATGTATGGTAGAACGTTGTTATAGGTAGAAATCTACCTTTTTATAACAAAGTTTTACCATCAGTGTGACATCACGATGTTGTTAACCCATCGATAGTATGTCACATCGATGGGTTAACAACTGGGAACAGTCTGGGCATGCTTGCAAATGGATCGGACGGCCTTGAATTGGCCACGGCAGTGAGGGCAGAACAGCGGCAACATAAAAAATACTGCAGTAAGGAACTGCTTTCTTTTGTAAAAACCTAAATGGTACCATACACTATAAAATATAATGTATGGTACATCGATGGGTAACCGTTTAGTTAACTCATCTCAAGGTTGCCATTGTGACTTAAACCTCTCGAGCTTCGATCTTGAGGTTTACATGGTCACCCTGGCAACCACTCGATGGTTAACAAACCGGTTAACCATGGATGACCATACATTATCCTCTATATATGACATCTTGGCCAGTAATCAACAGGGGGATCACTAGACAGTTTAAAAGAAGGACACAATTGCACTCATTTGGAGCTGTATCTGCTTGTGGTCATTTTCCCCAAAAAGGAGTTAATCACAAGTACAATGTTTCAAGTTCCAAGTTTTCTGCTTTAATTTAGCAAAATAAAGGCAATTTACAACCACCACTGTTGGACAATATCACAGTAGACTGCAGTTAAGGACACTCCTGTGCTTCGCTTCTACGACCTTCCTTAGGGAGTGTTATGCCACTTGTCTCATGCCCTTTCATACTGCATAAATATACTCGTCATCAATGACATCATATACCACATTTTTAATATCATTATTTGATTGCATGTTATACAGAGCAAAGTACCACTGTTACGTAAACTCTAGAAAATGTATACAGAACATATAAATTATAAATTCAGATATTGTGAACATTGATGTTTGTAACAGACTAGAATAATTATCAAATAAATCTATTTAGATTGTCCCAGTTTTAATTCATATTGTTAATGCCAGAACAGCAAGCTCTTTCCGCACTTCATCCTCCAGCTCAAACACCCCTTGACCACTGCAGCCAGTCACCATTTGTGAGCCACAACAGCAGGTTCTCTCCTCACTTCAGATGCTGGCTTAGACCCCCTTCCCCCTTCCACAGGTGTGGACTAGTGCTCTGTTGAGGTCAGAGGGACTGAGTTAGCCCGCTGCCACCTTGGGTGGGCATTTCCTTTATAGGTGCACTATTGTCACATGACCACTCATATGATGTAACCCAGTGTGTTTATTCTGTCTTCCCCCAAATTCCACTAGCTACTTATACTGTTGTGCCACTAGAGGCCCCTGATGCTTCATATTTATCTCCCCCAAATCTTTAATATAAATTGCTGTGCTTCCTCTCATCTCATCTTATCTCTACCCACTCTGACTGAAACCAGCTTTTCCCCATACTCCCTTCTACTCCGTCCCCTATTCCAGTTGACTGAATCTTCCAGTGCCTGCTGCTCTCACCATTAGGCTATGCTACTACCAGTAATTGACTGCTCTTCAAGTATTCAGTCACCCCTTCCCTCTGCCATTCTTGGTTCCTCCTATTGCTCTGCTGTGCTGTTCCTGTTCACAATACTGCACTCGGAGGTTGGCACTGTGGGAGCAGAGGGCCTGACCAGCTGAGCGGGGTTATGACAATGACAACTGTCCATTCAACTTAACATATGCTTTTGGAGAAGTGTAATGTGTCTATAACAGGCTAATAAATTCCCCAGGAAATCCAAACCTGTATAAGGTTTCCCATAAAAAAGGCCAACTGACATGGTCTAAAGCCTTGTCTGCATCAAGGCTAAGCAGTACCGCCTGTATCTGTCTCTGGTTTAAATGGTCTAGTAAATGGATCATTCTGTGTATATTATCTGTGGTTTCTCTGGTTCGAATGAATCCAGATTGAACTAAATTAATCAAATATGGCAGCATTTCCTCTGATCTATGTGCCCATAAATAATGTGTAATCCATATTTAAAATGGATATTGGTCTATAAGAAGTGGTTAATTCGGCTGGTTGGCCTGCTTTCAGTATAGGGGAAATATTAGTGTAATCCCAAGAAGGGGAAGGGTACCTCCCTTCTGAATTTCTGCAAACATTCTAATAATAAAGGAGTTAATTGCTTACTAAAGGTCTTGTATCATTCTGACAGAAATCTGTCTGGGCCAGGGGGTTTTAGTTAAATAAATAAGTGCCTACTCCCTAAGGAAATACAACCTTATCCTACTAGATGTTCCCAGGACACATACCACAGCTGGACAAAGAGCTGTCTCATACGCCCTCCCAAGCATTTGTAACCAACTACAAGCCATGCTGAAGCTAACTAGCATCGTATCAATTAACTCCTGCAAAACACTAGCTATCTCTAAATTAAAAGCCATATGTAGGTGCTACTAGGCCCCCAATGCCAAGTCAAGCTTCCTAGGTACCAACTGGCCCTCCACTTATTAAGCTGAAATGTGTTGCACAGTTTAGGGCAAGGTTAAAGCTGAAATTTTTTCTTTGTTCTACATTTTATATCTCCTGTCTATGTAATTGCGAACTGTATGTGTAAGTGCCTCAGGATCTCCTTGTGAATGAACTTGCTCAACGGAGTCTTTCCTGCAATAAACTTGAACTTAATGTTTTACTTTGTTTTATAGCTCTTCTAACTTCTGCTGATTTAATAGGGGGTTTTAGTCTGATTTCCTTCTCAGTGAAAGGGGGTGAAAAAATTCCTCTATTTTGGTAGGTTCTGGGTTTTGTGGTTTCTCATAAAGTTGCATATAATATTTCTGGAACATCTGCATTATCTGCTGTGAACTAAGCACTCTCATTTTTATCTCTGGGTCTTCTGAGTTATGATTGTAGCTGTCCTATGTCCTCTAAGTTTCCGGGCTAAATTTCTCACCCGTTTTGGGCCTCCTTCATATCTATAAGCTTTTAAATAAAATAGCACCTGTTGTGTTTTTTCATCTAAAAGTTTCTGGAGTTCTGCTTTTATCTGGTTAATCTGGGTTCTAGCCTCTGTTGTGATAGGTATAGATTGAGTTTGCATTTCTTTTAGTGTCTCATGAAGCGTAACATTATTTTTTTCCAGTGCTTTTTCATGTATGCTGAATAAGCTATAGTCTCCCCCGATCACAGCCTTCATGGTATCCCATACTACTGTAGTAGGTGTCTCCTGGGAGGAGTTCTCTGCTATAACCTGAGATATTTTTGAGCTAAAGCTGTCCCTAAAAACCTTATCCTGCAGAAAAGATGTGTTCAGATGTCACCCAATTTTTTTGGGGTATTTTAAAATCTAATCTTAGAAATCGGGGGAATGATCAGAGAGAAACCTAGGACCTATGGTTAAATCCTGTAAGCAATCCAGATGCTCTTTTGAAATAAAAAAGTAATCCAATCCTGAATGGGAGTTATGCCTAGAGGAAAAAAGTATATCCCCTGGAGATAGGGTAAAAATGCCTCCAGATATCAATTAGTCCCAATGCTCCCAGCTAAGAAGTAAACAGCCTCCGAGCTGAAGTTAAACGATATTTAGAAGGTGCAGAGGAATCCAACTGAGGGGTTAAGGTTAGATTAATATCCCCTCCCATAATTAGGCAGCCCTGCATGTTAAATATGAGTTGAGCAAAAAAATATTTTTAAAATAATTGACCGATGTAAGAGGGGGGGAATATGCATCCACTAGTGTGACCATTTTCCCATAAAGAGTACTCGTTAACATTACAAACCTTCCCTCCGAGTCTATGTACTGCGTTTCTAAATGAAAAGGAGGGGTCCTAGGAATGAAGATGGCTACTCCTTGTCATTTTCCATTAGGAAAAGAAGATGCATAAGCCTGAAATCAACCCCCCTCCCCAGTTTAATTTAGCATGTTAAATTCCAGTTAAGTGCATTTCTTGGAGATAATAAAAATCACTGGGATGTTTCTTAATATATTGAAACAGTCTAGCCCTTTTAATAGGGTTGTTAAGCCCATTTATATTAAGTGAGAGTGCCTTTACTATCTGAGTAGCCATCTTATTATTTTATCAGAAAAGATTCTTTCCTGTAAACCCCTTATTAATAGTCTGGTTCCACAAGTACCGTAGTACTTAAGCTCCCCCTTAGAGCTAGTTTTCAGCCCACCATCATTTCTATTACAAATTATGCCATTCCCATCTAATTTATAATCAAAAGTCTCCTGCTGCAGCTGTAACCAACAGTTAGAAATCTGAAACAGAGAGTCAATATTTGACTGACCCTTATAATGAAAAGTATGTACTTATACTGTATACCTTATAAATTTGACTTCTAAGGTAGGGGAGTTAAAAAAGTTACTCCCTAGGTGTGCCTCCTCATAGTCTGAGGTCACTGGAAGATGCCCAGTTACATAAAGTGCCCTGGCCTTCTGGGGATAAGCTGTTCCTCAAATGGAAAAAAAAAAGATGTAGACAGGCTGAAAAAAACCCAAATGTTAAATCAAAGTTTACTACCTGTCTGCCATTGTTTGTAAATGAGCTTCCTTGTAACATCGGGAAATGCCCCCCGCCCCCCGCTATTCAGTAATTTCCTTTTTCATTTTTTAATAAATATATAGTGTACAACTAAAGGCAGCATTTCCTATACCCTCATTTCAATATTTCCCTAAATCAAATAAAACAGGGCATTATAATCTGCCCATTCAGTTTGTGACCGGAGCTCTTTTCAGATCATCCAGGAGCATAAGCCCAAATTGAGTGACGACCAATAAAACCAAATTTTCTGAAAGTTTCTTTGTTGAAACCTTATTCTCTTCAGTTAGAATTAGTAGACAGTTCTTGTCCCTGTTAAACATTGTGTGAGAGAGTTGTTATCTTATGTAAGACACAGTTCAAGCATCCCAAACTCAAGTCTCTCCAAACAATCATGTGATTCCAGGGCCTTCTAGCCTAGCAGCCAGAAAATGATTGCAGACATAGTGGCAATTTCTGCTAGTCAAGTTCTGCCTCTTGCTGATCGACGAAAAACTGCCAAACAGTTAGAAATGTTCCACATCTTAATTGCATCTCTGCCATTTTGTGACCCGGAGAACTCACCGAGCTCCAGCATGGTGGATCCAACTTCTGTGATCCTGGAGTGAGTTTTCCTTTTATTTGAATTCCTGCTTTAAGGAGCTCTTCTCTGGCCTCCTCCGCAGTGTGAAATTCTCTCCTTCCAGATGGGAGTTGCACCACGAGCCTGGCTGGATAAGGTGTTGTGAATCTAAGGCCTGCTTCCTTCAGAGCTGGTAGGATGTCAGCATATGCCCTGTGATTACGCATTGTTTGTGGAGCGTAATCATTATCTACATAAAATCGGGTTTGTCCATAGAATACCTTTCCCTTGTGCCATCCTGCTGTTAGTACTGTCTCCTTAACTGCAAAGCTAAGAAAGCGTAGAACTATAGATCGTGGTCTGGCATTTGGGTCCATAGGTCATGGGCCTAACAATCAGTGAACTTGCTCTAGAATTAGTTGTGTGTCAGGGGGCAATTCTAATGCTGTTTTTTGCAGTGTGATAGTAAAATCAGTAATGTCCTGACCTTCTGAGCCTTCTGGGATGCGGTACAATTTTAAGTTCTTCTGTTGAGCTCTATTTTCCATGTCTTCTTGTTTTTCTTGTGGTTGTACACATTGCTCTTCTAAGATTCGAACTCTATTCTCCATGTCGTCAACTCTATTCTCCATGGCTGTGGTCTGCCTTTCCGATGTATCGGTTTGCTGCCCAAGGCTCACCACATCTTTGCAAAGCTCTACGTAAAGCTCTTTAATTTCTGCTCGAAATGATAATAACTCCTTATATATAGTATCCAGCTTTATGCAATTATTTCTCACTTTGCTATGTGATGAGACAGGCCAGTCCTGTTGTTCTGTAGGTACCTGAGATTGTTCTGAATCGAATGGCTCCTGGGCCAACATTGCTGACCCAAATAGCTCCATTCTCTGCTGCCAGCAGCTTTTTTAATTCTCCTCTTTTCAGTGTTCCTAAATGATGTCCCCGATGTTCAGTACTGTTTTAGCTTTTAACTTCTTTTAATAAAATCGCCAAATCAGGGAGATTAGCATGGGTTGTAGCGGAGTTCCGTTCTTACACCGCCATGCTGCCAGGAAACCCAACCAGAAGTCCTTGTTTGCCTCTTTTGAGATTAATAAATATCACAGTCAAGTGTGTTTTAAAACTTAAAAAGCTGAGTCTGTGTTAGCTATCCCACACCCATCCACAGGTCCATTATTAATGCTGAAGAAGTTCCCAGATATACGACCCTTGTTGTATTGAGGGTCATCACAAAATTCCTTATGTAGAGGAGTTTTCCTGTTGGAGTTAGGTGTTCCAGAGTGGTGGGGAATTATTAGTATGATGAGAAGGAGGGTGAACGTCACTCATGCCAAAATTATTATTTATAGCCATAATTAAAATTAGGGACTTGGGTCTAGGAGGTGGGCTGCCAGGGAGCAAAGTTGTTCTGTTCCTTCAAATATATCTGAACAGAAATGAACCCAAAAATTAAGGTAGTATGTGGTAGGCAGCCAGGAGAGGGGGAAAGTAATAGGGTGGAGTGTGTGCATGTTTAATAATGACCTGGTTTAGGGTGGGTGGGCAGGAGAAAATACAGAAATAAAATTGTCTGGTTAGCTCAGAAAACCATGCTTTGCAGTCTGAAACCAGGATGCGAAATACAGCCAATATCAGAGTGGTAGAATTGGCAGTGTCCAATCACCCGGCACCCCACAGTTCAGTGACTTATCAGGTGGCAGCTGGAAGTACCAGAAAGAGAGCTCCCAGGAGACATACCTTGCAGTGGCCCAGGAGTGGCTTCTGAGAGGTGGGATTCGGGGTGGCAGCCACTGGCAACTGTATCAGCTCCACGACTGTTGCTGAGCATAAGTCAGGGGCTGTGTCTTGCAGTGGCGCAGGAATGGCTTCTGAGAGGCAGGATTCAGGGTGGTGGCCACTGGCAACTATATCAGCTCCATGACCACTACTGAGCTAGAGTTAGGGGCAGCATCTTGCAGTGGCCCAGGAGCGGCTTCTGAGAGGCAGAATTCAGGGTGGTGGCCACTGGCAACTGTATCAGCTCCACAACTGCAGCTGAGCCTGAGTCAGGGGCTGCATGTTGCAGTGGCCCAGGAGCAGTTTCTGAGAGGTGGGATTCGGGGTGGTGGCCGCTGGGAACTGTATCAGCTCCACCCTGTACAGACTGCTTTGGGCTTAATGCCTATTTGGTGTAATCCTCGATTGGCAGATGGGGCAAAAAAGGCTTCACCAATGTAGAGTGATTGAGGTTAGGTGTCACTAAGCTTGCACACGTAGTAGACATAAAGAGCAAAATTGTACTATCCTTTCAGGAACTTGGGGACAGGTATAATATTCAGGGGTATCAGTTCCATTTCTACTTACAGTGAAGGGAGAAACTCAGGAAATCTAATATTTTGGATGCAGACTATGTTCTGTTGAGTTGTGTGGAATGGGACCGGCTGATAAGATATGTATAACGACACTTAAGAAAGGAGCAGTAATCCTCCATAAAATTCTGATTGGTGATCTAACACGTACCTGTTTGACCATTAAAGGCCAAAATGAAACGGGAAGGAGTTGAACCTCAAAATATTGGATGAGGATTTGGACATGGTGTGGGGTTTAACCAGTAAGAACTACAAAAAACTGCAAGGTAGGTTAATTCACTATGAAATTCCGCATGGATATTATTGCAATCCAGAAAAACTGAATGCAATGGGATATTTAAAGAATGCTAATTGCTGGAGGTGTAGTCACTCGCGTGCAGGTATTGCTGATATGCTGTGGGATTGTCCTAAGATACAAAGTATTGGAACAAAATTTTAGTCATTTGTAGCAAAGTGACAGGGGTGTAGTATGCCATCATCACCATGGATTTTCATTTTAGGACTATTTCCAGAGTTAATGAATTTCGACAAGCATCAAAAAAACCTGGATCTCATATGCAGCTCAGTGTCAAATGACTCGTTCTACAGAATTGGAAAAGTAAGTTAGTGCCCACTGTTAGTGAATGGTACGCATAGATGGTCCTTTTTATTCAAAAATGAAAGAATCTGTTATTCCCTAACTGATAAGCAAGAAACGCTAGACAAAAATCTGGTCACTCTTTTGGAATATGAAGTAGGTAATATCTTTCAGACAGACAGTTATAATTGTCAGTATAATTAAAAACTAAATTCAGATGGTTCATTTTATTTGCAACTCCCTAGGAATATAATTAGTACTACAGTCCAATGAATTGCTGGTTAGGTAATGCGCTAGTTGTCTCTTTATTTCATTATATTGAACAACTTTGATGTATTAAATGTTTTTATTGTATTCTTCCTAATTTGTTTTAAGTGCCTATATTTACATGTATGATGGAAGATGTTTGAAATTATAATTTGAAAAAAAGGAAAAAATGACAGAATAGTAGATTTTTTTATTCAGTTGTACACAGCAGATTTTCATAACACTAAGCAGTAAAAAAGAAGGCTATTTTTAATGTCAATGTCAATGTTGTGTTTATGTACAGTACGTTAATAAAAAACAGGTTAGATTAACCCGGTAAATTCATACTGTTATTTTTTATTTATCATGAATAGATCAATCACTATGTAACCTTGGAAATCACTGATAAGTCATAGTAACACGTATAATGTCTGTACACTAGTAATGTTGAAATGGAACAGGTTATTTCTTGGCAACACACTGCAAAACTGGTAACTGCACCAGCTGGTAGGAACAAAAAAACAAGAACAGAACACAAATAAATTTATCATCTGGGTGTTTGAACCCACTGTACTCTGTGGATGGAAAACTGCCTTATTTTTGGGACAGCACATAAAGGAAGAGGCACTCAAACATGCTGCCCAAGATACCCCTACCACCATCTAACAAACTACCTGTATGGGGTGTAGTGGTAGCACCTAGTGAACAGGAAACAAGACTAATTAAGTGACGGCAATGTCCAACTGATGTGGTACAAATAATATCGAAGGAAATGCATATTTAACACAGGGAAAGAACGCAGATTAGTCACTCTTACTGCTCTCCGGGAATATACACCCAAACCCCAGACGTACGCCAACTAGCCCTCCCATACTCCCATACCCCACTCTGGAGCTGGTCTTCATGTAGCATCACTGAACATATGCAGCCTTCTAAAGAAATCTGCCGCACTCCTGTGCTGGGTTGTACAACACCAACCCAATATTATTGCATTAGTAGAGACCTGGCTGTCCAAATCAACCCCCGACTCTGTTATTTCCCTTCCTGGATACCCCTTGTTCAGGGAAGACCAAGTTGGTAAACGCAGCGGTGGGTGTGGAATCTACATGTGGGACACCCTTATAAGCCATGTTTCCCTGCCCCCAAGCTTGACTATGGTGCCCAATCCCCTCACTCTAAAAATTACCCATGACCCAGCATGGGGCCCGCTCTTCCTCACAGTCTTCTACATACCCCCGAGAAACCAGAACACAGCGGTCCAGTCTTTCATCGACTACCTCACCTCCCTACCACACAAAGCTGAGCAACGCATCCTAGGTGACCTTAACATCAATTGGCTTGGTATCACTGCCTCCCATACCAGGGACTCCTTCGCTGCCCTGGACATGTCCCAGTTAGTCACCCAGCCCACTAGAATCAACTGGACAAGTGGCTTTCAGCACCCTCCTAGATGTAATACTATCAAACCGCCCTCATAAAATCCGGGATATCAACGTCCTCCCCGACTCACTTAGTGATCACTCACCTATCCTCTGTCTCTGGTCATCCTCCATACCGAAACCTGTGCCCCAGGCCACCTTGTGCCGGTACCTGTGCCCTGGGGGTCCCAGTAAGCTAAAATTGCATCTAGCACAGCTGGACTGGTCCCCCATCTGTCACACCCTTGATGCTGACTGTGCCCTAGACCTCTTCACCAATGCCTTCAGCAAGGCCTGTGACCTTTTTGACCCCCACACTAGAATCCGTACTAAAAAACAAAATGCTGCATGGATCTCCCCATCCCTTATCCAAAAACTTAAGCATAGGGATAATCTCTGGCACATCGCTATTGAATCGGGCAAGTTGGTTGATAGATAAGCCAACAATGCGATGCATAATCAGGGCACCTGGGCCATTAGATGAGCTAAGGCAGAGCACTATCGGACCACCTGGGGTTCCACCCGGACTTTCTGGGACAGCAAGAAAGAGCTTAATGGGAAGACCTGCTTGCCCCCACAGTCCCAGCTCTCCATCGATAGCACCGTCACTACAGACCCAACTCACATAGCTGATTGACTCAATACTACCTTCTCTGACCTAAGCTCTGTCCTCCCTGACAACTTTTTTGACCCAATCCCCGCTTCTATCCTCCCTTTCTTGGATCGCCTCCTTTCTACCTGCACACTATATCCCTCCACATAGCCAGGCCACACCTGCTAAAAGCCCTCAGTAGCAACAGCCCCAGCTGTGACCCCCTAGACTCCAGGATCCTCTTTCTGGTCTTGGATGTCATCCTAGTCCCCCTTACAGACCTACTAAACTGGTCTCTGTGCCTCGGTCAGTTTCTCAGTGCTTGAAAATCAGCCGAAATCACCTCTGTACATAAGAGTAGAAATCTGTCCACACCTAAAAACTACCGGCCAATCTCTATCCTCCCATCACTCTCTAAAGCCCTAGAAAAAAATAGTGTCTATTCAACTCTGAGTACTTGGCCAAATATGACATAATGTGCCCAGAACAACATGGTTTCCACCCAGGACACAGTACCACTACTGCTTTCCTGGAGTTCTCTCAATACCTGCATTCTGCTCTTGACTCCAGCAACCTTGCCGGCGCAGTGTTCATAGACCTCTCCAAGGCTTTTGACACTGTTTGTGACCTTCTCCTGCTCGACTCCCTCCACCAACTCGGCCTTTCTGCTGGTCCCCTTGACTGGTTCTCCAGCTACCTCTCTGCTAGATACCAGTGTGTGAAGATCAACGGCTCCCTGTCTAATACCCAGCCCATTCATTCCGGGGTACCCCAGGGCTCCTTTCAGGGCCCTGTACTTATCAGCCTCTACCTCAACACTCTCCTCAGTTCTTGCACAGGAAAAATGCTCCTCTATACCGACAATGCAGTTCTCTTTGCCTCCCATCCCAATCTCTCTTCTCTCCAGGTATCCCTCCAGCACACCTACAACCAAGCTGAAAAGTGGTTCCTTGATCACTGACTTGCCATTAACCTAAAGAAGACTAAGTCAATGTTCTTCTCCCATCACCAAAACAAGGCCAAGAATGTCCCCCTCTTCATTCTCCCCAACACTCTGCATTCGCTGGAGCAAGTGACCTCTTACAAATATCTAGGCATCACTTTCGACTCGGCTCTCACCTTCCACACCCATATCAATGCCCTATCCTCTTCCATTAATTCTCAGATAGACCTACTATACCCTTATAGAGATTGCCTCCCTCAAGTTGCCCTCTGGCTGGCCATCACCTCTTCCGTCCTGTCGTGAGTGGACTATGGATTGCCCATTTATGCTGTGATGGACAATTCTGCCTTGACTAAAATCCAGCTCTCAATCAATAAAGCCTGCAGACTCCTGACTGGAACCCCTAGCTGCACTCACACTTGCCTGCTCTACTCCACCGCCAACATGCTGACCATTGAGGAGCGTCTGCGCTACCAGACTTGCCTACTCACCAAAAAATCTCTTCTAGGGCTCTCCCCCCAAGGGTCTCTGCTTCCCTACGATGTATGTCCTCATCTGTTACCACCCATAGCTCTGTCAAGACCACCTTTCTGGTGCCCAAAACCAAGATCTTACTAGTCCAGAGGTACTTCCATTACCGAGTCTCTGCTTGTTTCAACTCCCTCTCACCCTGCATCACAGACTTTGCCAAAATTGTACTCTTCAAAATCGCCCTCCAGAACCATCTCTTCGACGCTCATTGCTGTAGATGCACCTAATTAATCCCACTGTGGGATCCTCCTGTCAGGCCTCCCTGACTTGATAACATCCTCCGGACAGCCTATCCTCTCCCACTCCCTCCCGCCCCACTCCCCATCCCTACCTCCACCCTCTCCAGGTACTATCTAGGTATGTCCAGGGCTATACCCCCAATGTAACCCTTGGGTACCTTGTATATGACTGTAACCTATGTGTACTTTATGTTTAATGCTCTGTACCTGTACTGTTCTCACTGTTGTAACCATACTATGTCTACCCCCCAACCCACGATGAGGTGCCTTTGTAAATGAGTCCATGACTCAGAGGTTGTAAATCCGACTTTTCTAATAAATAAATAAATAAACATGCAGCATATGAGACAAATGTTGGAAACAAATTAATTCAGCATGACAGTCCTACTTGATGGCTGCGTGGCAGTAACACATTTTCCACCTAATGATAAGCTGCCGCTAACTGATGAATGCCTTGCATAGCCCCCACCCTCCACCACCAGAAGATACTAGTGGTTCCCCTTCAATACCTGATTAATTCTTCACCTACCACCCACTCAGGAGTGGCTAGTGGCCAGCCCTCCCTCCCTCCCGTGCCATCAACATACCACCCCACACCATGCACAACACCCATATGTTTATATCCATGTAGTCATTGTACACAATTCCCTTTAACCACACGCTGTATGTCTCAGCAGCTTCGATATCCCTACGTGTGAATGTCATGCACTGAGAACTGGGTACCCATGGCTGCATTCAATATTGGTGCAAATAGTGCACCACATGTTCAAACAGTCACAGAAACTACACATCATGAGCTGTGCATATCGTCTGGGGAACATGGCCGCAAATACTTACTATGTCCAACAGCTCTGTTTGCAGAGTGAGCAAACAGACTGGCCCATCTGATTGACAGCGCCATGTCTACTCAGATATCACCACCACTGAACAGTAACATGCGAAGCATATCAAGAAAGGGTCCTACAACACAGTACTGCAACAGTCCACAGGACTACTGGTGTGTTCTGCGACAGCTATTTGGGATTCTGCACGTCTCAAAAAGAAAAAAAACACAACACCAAATGCACAGTATGCCCACATCACCTCATGCACTTTATTTATTCACCCTCCCCCAACCAGTAGAGACAGATGGCCATTGTCTAATACCTCATTGATTCCCAACCACTCCCCACTCACCCAGCAATGGTTATTGGCCATCCCTCCTTCCCATGTTGCCAATTTCTACCCCATTTCCCCCTGACACAAATAACTTTATAATGTATGGTTAACCTTTATTATTAACTTACATCAAGCAGATTACAACCTTGTTATGCCATCGATATGACATCATTCTGTTGTTAACCCTTCTTGACTACAATGTTCCGTAAAGTAGTTCAGTAAAGTAATTTAATCTGTGATTACACAATCTTTGTATCCCATACACTATAAAATATAATGTGTGGTCCTTGGTTAGCAAGCACACTGAAAACACTTCTCGAGGTTGTCATGACATCTGAAAATGTCTCGCGCGCTGCGCTCTTGAAGTTTACAATGATGTCATGGCATCCTCTAGAAAATGTTTACAGCGTGGTTATTAACCAAAGACCATACATTATCCTCTATATAGCGAATGGTAGAACATTGTTCTATATAGAAATTCATCCTTTTCAAAATGCTGTTGTACCACAGATCAAAGGTCATGGAATGAGATTGAACCTTTCTGTGGTAGAACAGCATTCTAGAACCTCTAGAGACTGCACAAGTCAGTTTCATTGAGAAAGAGAAAAAACACAATGCACGCATTTGACATAATACTATATGCCATAAAACATACAGGATGAACAGTTTTATCCATAATCAGTGTGTTCTGCCATCTCGGGGTTCTGATTCCCTCAGACCTCTGAAGCTTCACTTTCAAGGTCTAATGGAATCAGATCCCTTCTGTGACAGAACACACTGGTTGTGCACAGTTGCCCATGCAGTATTCTCTGTGTGACACTGTCTCAGTCAGTGACGATGATTAACACTTCAGATCAATCAATTCAAAGTTAATTTAACCAGAATAACACCACTGAGACAACTAATTTGTAAGGAGATCCTGGGGGGATATAAGTACTGTGCAAGGGAGGCAGTATAGCACAGTGGTTTAAGGCTCTGAGCTCCAAATCTGGACACTGGGTTTGAATCCCATAGCCCCCACTTGCATACTGTGTGAACCTGAGCAAGTCACTTAACTTCCCTGTGCTCCCAGGTCACACCTGTAAACAAGCTTTCAGCTTAGTGTGTCTCACCTGGTTAAACAATTGGAAATTAAAAGTACAGTCCAATTACAGTGATACAATGTGGATACAGTTAAGATCTCATATGCAAAAAAAGTCGACATAAGAAAATTGACTAGGTACAATACAGAATCGCAGGAAGATTCTAACTCTAGAGCAAATGCCTATACAGGGGAAAAGAAAAAAAACTTCTCACCACACATCCAGCTTTTGCCAAACACCGTCTGACTTACACTGATGTTTCACTGCCTATTTATGACTCAGTGTGCAATGTGAATAGTGTGATATCAGTCAGACAGCGGATGGTTAAGGCAGAATGTGTGACTGAAGTGTTGATTGCCATCCAGCAACCACAGCACCAAAATGCAGACATAGAGGATGGGGAAGGGTGTCTGCCCAGTGGGACAGAGGGGGCCAGTAACCCCCAATGAGCTTTCTGAGATGTTGTGAATTGGCGTTGTATGGAACAGTGGCAGAGGTTCTGCTGTGGGGGATGGGGCGGGGTTGGGTGGTGCATATTGAGCGCCATCACTAGGCATTACATGGCACACAGGGTTGTCTGGGAGAATGGCTAGCACACAACCGTAGTATTCACATCAGATACCCACATGTGACCTTCACCACTCTAGACCCGACATCAGAGAGCGGTGAATGAACAGGGATCTGGCAATAGTCATCACACGGTTTCCACACTTTCACCAATGTCATAATTAGTATGATGAACCCTAGCCAGCATGGATCCACAGCGGGTAGCTTGTGCCAGATGAATCTGATAGATTTCTCTTACTGGGTGACGAAGAAAGTAAATTGGGAGGGGTGGACATCGCCTACCTTGATTTCAGCAAAGCCTTTGACAATGTCCCACATAAGAGTCTGGTTTACAAGATGGGTAGTCTGGGCATGGAAGACAAGGCTGTAAAGTAGCTAAGGAACTGGCTAACAGATAGAAGGCAGAGGGTGGTGGTAAATGAGGTACAATCTGGGGAGAGGAGGTTGACCAGTGGGGTACCTCAGGGATCAGTCCTTAGGCCAGTCCTGTTCAATGTCTTCATTAATGACATTGCAGAGGGGCTGGAAGGAAAGGTCTGACTGTTTGCAGATGACATCAAGATCTGTCATAGGGTGGATACTCCAGAAGGGGTGGAGAAAATGAGGAAAGACTTGAGGAAGCTTGAGAAATGATCTGTGGAGTGGTAACCGAGGATTAACTCAAAGAAGTGCAAAATTATACACCTGGGCATAGAAATCCTTGGGAGAGCTACAGGATTGGGGGGTAGAGTTGCTGACAGTCAACAAGAGACCTGGGGATTATTATTTCAGATGACCTGAAAACATCAAAACAGACAAAGGCAGCAGAGAGGGCTAGTGGCATGCTGGGGTGCATAGGCAGGGGTATTACCAGCAGAAGGCAGGAAGTAGTGATGCCATTATAAAAAACCATGGTAGGGCCTCACAAGGAGTATTGTGTGCAGTTATGGTGGCTGCACCTTTGTAAGGATATTAACAGGCTGGAGATGGCCCAGAGAAGGATGACTAAGATAGTACAGGGCTTGCACCACAAAACTTACAAGGAGAGATTAAAGAACCTCAATATGTACTCACCGGAGGAGAGAAGGGAGAAAGGGAACATGATAGAAACATTCAAGTACCCCCAAGGACATAAGCAAGGTGTGTGGAAGGGGATCTTCTAATACAGGAGGAGTACGAGGGCCATGGCATGAAATTAGAACATGGCAGGTTAAGGGGGAATGTGAAGAAGTTTTCCTTCACAGAGAGGGTGGTGGACACATGGAATTGTCTGCCTCAGGAGATGGTGGGAGAGAGCACTGTGGTTGGATTAAACATGTATGAGATAGTCATAGGAGAACCATAGAGGTAAAGCAGAGGGTGGGTCAGAAGCCATAATCAAATACTGGGCTTATGCACAGACTGGGTGGACCTAGTGGTCCTTATCTGCTGACAATTTCTGTGTTTCTATGTTTCTATAAAATGTACAAAGTATTTTAAGCAATCTGATTAGTTGTTAGCTGTGCATTTGAAGTGAACAATGCACGACTTAACTAGCCAGCCCATGTAGAATAAACAAACCCATTTTATAAGGGCAATAAGCCACTCCAGAGATGTGTGTTAGCAAGTTCTAACACACGGCTAGGGGACTGACTGCACTAGGCCTGCAGCCTCAAACCTCAGTACACATACTAGCCGTGAGTTAGAATCATCTAACACATACTCTGCCATGCCTTACTGCTTACTTTTTGACACAGTCAGAGAACCGTATTTCAGTCACAGCGGATGCACATGTATAGTGCGCGAGTATGAGTGCGTCTCTGCAGTTTAAAGAAATGGTTGATCAAAATGACTTGGCATATAACAGCGAAAGTGAACAGTTAGCCATGCCGCACTTGGAATAACTTGCATCTGTTATTAATGAAATGCCCCTTCTTTTGGTCACACCATATAATTATAATTTTAACCTTCATGTGCAGCAAAAAATATGTCAGCAGATCCATAATACCTCATGGTCTTGTCTGGTTATACTTATAGACAGATCATGAATTCCAAGGCACAAACTAGTAATTTCTTTCTACCAAGGGTGGACCAGGGTGGAAGGACATACCAGCACTGAACCCCCAGCCCCCAAAAAAATTGATCTGTGAGCAGAGACTTCAGGATAGGAAACCATATGGGCTTACCCCCCATAATGGTGAGATATAGTGAGGAGCAAAAAATAGAGGGAGGACCCTAAAGGGAGAAGTGGAAGGAGGAGGGGAGAAAGAAAGGGGATGGAGGGTGGTATCTTTAAATGCTAGAAGCCTGGGGAATAAAAATGCAGAACTACAGGCTCTCATGGTGGAGGGAGGGATGAGCATGGCAGCTATCACAGAGACATGGGCTACCCAAAACCATGACTGAGACCTTGTGGTCCCAGGTTATAGACTATTTCACAAGGATAGAGTTAGGGGGGAAAGGAGGGGGATAGCGCTCTATGTATGAGAGAGGGGCTAAAATGCATTATAAGAATAATTTTATTTGTGTAGTGCAATTCAGGTACCAAAGCACTTTACATACAACATTTTAAGCAAGTCAATAAAATCACATAAAACATACACAACAGCATCAATTAAAAGCTTCCAAATTTACAATATTTCAAATATTAAAAGCCGGTTTAAATAAATATGTCTTTAAACTGGTCTTGAAACTCTCCACGGTCTTGCACTCTCTGATCTGGCGAGGTAGATAGTTCCACAGGGACGGTGCAGTGAACATAAAAACCCTTGCACCAGATGTTTTCAACTGTACCCTGGGAATCTCTAGCAACCCCTCATCACTAGAGTGGAGAGATCGGCCAGGACTGTAAGGAATCAGGAGCTCTTGCAGATAACCCAGTCCCTGTCAATGTAGGGCTTTATAGGTCATAAGACCAACCTTAAAGGTGGTCCACCACTATGTAGGCAGCCAGTGTAGATCACACAGCACAGGTGTAATATGACTGGTGCGAGAAGTCCCAGTCAATAATTGTGCTGCCGCGTTCTGCACCAGTTGCAAGTGGCAGACATCAACCCCCGGAAACCCAAGGTATTGAGAGTTGCAGCAGTTAAGGCGCGAGGTCACAAAGGTGTGAATCAACACTGGCAAATCATCGGACGGAAAAAGGTGTTTAATTCTGGTGATGTTCCTAAGATGATAAAAGGAAGATTTGACAACTGCTGACACCTGTGCCTGCAGTGTCTGCCCATCGTCAAATACCACCCCCAGATTATGCATGTGTTCAGAGAAAGGTAGCTGTACACTGTCGATCCAAAGTCCAGACAGTGACTGTACCACTGACCTCTCTATCCGGTGCCCCGACTCCACTACCAACACCTCAGTCTTCTCAGAATACAATTTCAACTAACTAGACATCATCCAGCCATGGATTTCCTCCAGACAGCTGTTAAACATCGAGCACACACTATCCTGGTCGGGTGCAAAAATCAGATAGAGCTGTGTATCATCTGTATAGCAGTGAAAACTCAGCCCATATCATCTTACAATGTCTCAGAGGGACAGCAGGTAGACTGCTAACAATATGGGGAACAGCACCGAGCCCTAAGGCACCTCACATGGCAGGGAGAATGGTGCAGAGGAAAAAATCCCCGACACCACCCTCTGAAACCTGCCAGCTAGGAAAGAATGGAACCATCTGAGCACTGAACCAGCCAGTCCATAGATGACCCTAGACGCTTGAGCAGAACCCCGTGGTCCACAGTGTCAAAGGCTGAGAAGAGATCCAGCAGCACCAAGATGGAACGGCATTTCTGGTCTCTTGCCATCAAGAGATCATTGACCACCCGAACCAGAGCAGTTTTGGTACTGTGTCTCTTCTGGAAACCAGACTGGAGAGGATTGAAGACATCATGGATGGTAAGATGGTTCTCCAGTTGCAGCACAACTTTCTCAATCACCTTCCCAGCAAAGGAAAGGTTGGAGATAGGTCCGTAGTTTGCACAGATGCTTGGGTCGAAAGAAGCTTTCTTCAGAAGCGGTGTCACCACTGCCTCCTCCTTCAGGGAGCTAGGGAACTCTCCTGAATCTAAAGAGCACCAAACAATCTCCGTAAGGATTGGGTCAATGATCTCCATACATCCTAATAATAGGCAAGTAGGGCCTGGATCCAAACTACAGCAAGTTGGCCACCATTTCTGGACAATCCACATGCTGTCCCCTATTTCTGGTTGGTTGAAAGATATCCAGGATGGCCGAGGGAAAGTGACCTCGCACTGAACACTACCAACTCCCATAGAGGGTGCTAAGCAGATTTCAACCCTGATGTCGGCCACCTTATCTGCAAAGAAGCAAGCAAACTTATTACACTTATCTTGTGAAAACGCTCCTCAAACCTGTAGACTGGCTGGGTTGCACAGCCTGTCCATGGTTCGAAAGAATTGAGATGGTCGATTCTGAGCAGCAGCTATCTCACTGGACAGGAACTCTGCCTTCTTACATGAGATTGTTGATTGATAGCTTTGATAACGGTCCATCAATCTAAGGCATTTGGCATCAAGGGCTGTTCTCTGCCAGCAATGCTCTAGCCTTCGTCCCACCCATCTCAATTCCCTCAAGGTTCCATCAAACCACGGGGACCGAGGGTGAAGAGAGAGGGGATGAACATGGACTGGGGCGATGACATCCAGAGCCCCAGTAATGGCCTTATTATAGGCCAAAACTAGATTCTCTGGATCCCCGCCCACCCTCGGAATTCCCAATAGGTCTAATACTACTGAAAGACCCTTTGGGGTAACACCCCGCAATGGGCAGTATCTTACCATCTCCACAGAGGCAGGCCTATAAGGGGAGGGATGGAGTTTAAATCATACTGTGTAGTGATCAGACTATGTGACTGGCTTCACCACCAAGTCAAAGGACTCGATCCCCAGGAGAAAGACCAGATCGAGTGAGTGACCCTGATTATGAGTAACAGAGGCAACTACCTGTGTGAACTCCAATGAAGACATAAATTGGAGGAAGCCTGGACTGAACTGAGAGAGTTCATCATCAACCCAGGCATTGAAGTCGCCCAGGACCATCAGCCTGGGCAACACCAACGCACTGACAACGAAGTCTGCCACTTCCTGCAGGAACAATTTTTTACCCCTCGGGTGGATGGTAGATGAGAATGATCCTGCAGCCCACACCTGCTACTATGGTAGACTCAAATGATCTGGCCACTTCTACTGGTGCTCCAGTAAGGCACAACTCTGATCTAAAATAGATAGCCACTCCCCCGCCCCTGCAGTCTGATCTCGAGTGGTGTATCACTGAAAACCCAGTTGGGACCACCACTTCCAAAATGAGGCCCATGTTGTCATCAACCCAGGTTTCGGTGATGCATGCCAGATCAGTTGTCTCAACAAGATCGGCAATAATAGCCCTCTTGCTCCTAACAGATCTGGCATTGCATAATACCACTTGAGTCAGATGGGGTTCCTGGGCTAACTGGATTGTCTGCCCAAAATTGCAGGCGCCCTTGGGTATGGTAACCAGATATGACAAGCCATGATCTAGAGGGGGAGGAGAGAGATGCAGAGGCTCTATGGATGCAAATCCAAAATCCCAAAATTAGGACACTAAGGTTGGGGATGGTGTACAGTCCACCCTCCCAGTTGGAAAGACAGATAGGGTATTTGCGGATCAGATCCCAAAGAACAGTGAGAAGGGTGGGGTGGTGAGAGTAGGTGACTTCAACCTGTCGGGAGTAGAGTGGAGGACACCTGTCTCCAAGTGTAGAAGGGAACAGATAATGCTAGATGCCTTCCAGGATAACTTCCTGATGCAGTTGGTCAGCAGACCAACTAGCGAAGGGAATACCCTTGACCTCATACTGTCTAATGGGGAGAGGGTGAGGGATCTGAGGGTGGAGGAACTACTGGTGGGGAGTGACCACTAGGCAGTATGGTTCCAGTTACAGCTGGGAAGGGAGATGGGGGTAACTGACACAAAGGTGCTAGACTTTAGAAAGGCTGACTTCAAAAAGATGGGTGAGGTGGTGCAAGGGTTCCGGGACAGAATTCAGCCTAATATGGACATGAATCAGAGGTGGAATCTCATTAAGCTAGGGACAGTGGAGGCAACAAATTCCTGCAGCAAGGCTAAAAAAAAGGCTAGAGTGAACTAATCTAGCTGGATGAGCAAGGGTATCATAGACAGGATGAGAAGGAAAAGACTCACCTATAAGAGATACAGGAGAACAGGGATGAGGGAGGAGTACCTGATGGAAGCAAAGAAGGTGACCAGGGAAGTAAGGGCAGCAATGGCTTCAAGGGAGCTCAGGCTGGTGAAGGGAATTAAAGAGGGGGGGAAAGACTTCTTCAGGTACATCAGGGAGAAAAGGGGTTGTAAGGATTAAGAAGGAGGGGGAATGGGTGGAAAAGGGATGAACAGGCAGAAGCACTTAAGGACATGGGTGTAGGCAGGCATACTCCAAGCACTCCATGGTGTGCAATTTCATTTAAGGGGGGGTTGCAAATAGGCTCTGAACTGCTTCCTTTCTCCATAAAACTAAAAGAAAATACTGAACCTTTCTGTAATTTTATTTATAGGAGTCAAAACTAAAAGGACTGGTCACTAATACTCTTTGCATCCTAAGGGCAATACAACTTTACAGGCTCTGGGCTGGTATATGGGTGTCATAGGGAACAATGCATGGCATTTGTATTTACCCATGTATGGCAACAACCACTGTCATGAGATACAAAAGTTGTATTTATTTTGCAAAATGAGGCAACAAACACAGTCCTGGTGTACATTTGTATATTGTCTGGCTACACCGGTGGGGCACTCACCCTAACAAGGGGTGGGGTGGTGTAGCAGTGAGTCCACTTGGTGTGCAGATCTGAAATCCCTGGCTACACCCCTGCTTAAGGACTACTTCTGCTCAGTTTGTACTAAAGAAAGAGGGTTGGGGGAGGATACGATCAGAGGAGGAGGGGGTAATGGACAGGCAAATCACAGAAGGTAGAGTGCTAGATGGGTTAAGGCCACTGAGGATGGACAAGGCACTGGAACCAGATGACATGCGCCTTAGGGTACTGAAGGAGTTGGCAGAGGCCCTGGTAGGCCCATTGGCAGACCTATTTAATGCCTTTCTGGACTCAGGGTGTGTACCTCAGGCCTGGAGGATGGCTCACGTAGTTCCACTCCATAAGAGTGGTCCCAAAGATAAACCAGGGAACTATAGACCAGTGAATCTCACATCCATAGTGGGGAAACTGATAGAAACAATTTTGAAAGAGAGGCTGGTGACCCTGCTGGAGGTCAGGGGGTGCAGGACAGTTGGCAGTGTGGCTTTGTCAAGGGCAGATCCTGCCACACCAACCTAGTGAACTACTGTGACTGAGTGACTAGGGAAATGGACAAAGGGTATGCAGTAGATTTCCTGTACCTGGACTTCAGTAAGGCATTCGACTTGGTGCCACATGGGAGACTAGCATGTAAGCTAATGGGAATGGGGCGGGGCAAATTGGTGGGATGGGTGGAGAACTGACTGCAGAGAAAGCAGCAGAGGGTGAGGGTGGGAGGTGAATTATCCCTATAGGCAGTGATGAGCGGGGTCCCACAGAGGTCAGTGCTGGCACCGGTGTTATTTGGAGTATTTATTTCAGATATCTTGGTAGGCGTACATAGCAAGAATAGTCTATTTACAGACAACACCGAGATGGGAGCAGTGGTGGATGACCAAGGCGGGTGGCAGGGATTGCAGGAAGATCTAACAAGGCAAGAGACATGGTCTGACACCTGGCAACTTTGTTTCAGTGCCAAAAAAATGCAAGGTGTTGCATTTCGGGGCAAAGAATCCAAAGAGGAGCTACCATTTCGGGGGATACAGCTAGATGTGACTGAGGAGGAGAAAGATTTGGGGGTGCTCATTACAGGAGCAATGATCAACTTAGTACAGTGTAGAAAAGCAGCAGCAGTAGCCAAGAAGATGCTGGGTTGTATTGCAAGGGTTATAACCTCTAGAAAGAGGGATGTGATTATGCCGTTACACAGATCACTGGTCAGACCCCACCTAGAGTACCGCATTCCATTTTGGTGCCCTTACAGAAAGAGGGAAATAAGATTGCTGGAAGGGGTGCAATACAGAGCAACAAAGATGATCATGGGTCTGGTGGAGTTACCATATGAGGTTAGACTGAGGGAGTTGAACATGTACTCTATGGAGGAAAGGAGGGACAGGGGGATATGACTAAGACCTTTAAGTACATGAGACGAATAAACAGGACAGGCACAGAGGGACTGTTCAAGGGGAAGGTGGGGAGAGACACACAATGTAGTGACATGAGCTTGGAGGGTGGAAGGTTTAGGAAGGAGATAAGGCATTTCTTTATGGAAAGGGTGGTAGCAGAGTGGAACACGCTACCTGCAGAGGTGGTGGCCTGGAAAACAGGATGCTTCAAGAGGAGCTGGTATAGGGAAAATGGGAGGGGCAGCTGCAGACTAGGGGTGCTTGCTGCAAAATCAAGCAGACTTGATAAACCAAGTAGCCTTTTTCTCCTGGGCATTTCATATGTTTAAATGTTCATATTTATAAAGGATTGAAATAAATGTAAGGTTGCACTTGCACTGAGTGGATAATGATGACACACTAATGTATTGTGGCTCTGGAGTGTCAGCATCATGTGAAATATTTGGCTAGTGCATATAAGGTTGTACATTTTGAAGATTTGGCCAAACAGAATGTCCTGGAGGGTACCTACTTGCTCACCCCCTACAGCTAGCAGTGGAACCAGTGAACCAGAGGAGTGGCTATCTGTGCAAAGCAGTGTGCAAAAGATGGAGATTAGTGCCCAAGAGGTGGATAGACAGAAAAGGGGCAAAATTCAGCAGAAGGGCAGAAAGCAAGGAGAACCAGGGATAAATGACAACCAAGGAAGGGGCAGGAGTAGAACAGCGAAACAGTCTAGGGAGGTCAAATCATGGAAAGCCATGTGTGCAAATGCCAGTAGTCTTAGCAACAAGATGGAAGATCTGGGGGCTGTCATGGTGCAGTCAGACCTGGACATTGTGGCCATCACTGAAACCTGGTGTAATGATAACCATGACTGGGAGATGGCCATACCTGGCTACAACATATTCAGAAGAGACAGAGCAGGCAGGAAGGGAGGAGGAGTGTCACTGTATGTGAAAAATGACATAAGGGCCACAGAGATCCAGGAGGAACAAAATGGGGGAGAGATACTGTGGGTTAAGCTGGAAAGGAATATGGGGACAGCCATCCGCACAGGTGTGGTCTATAGATCACCAGCCCAGCAGGAAGAAACAGATAGGGAGCTGATGCTAGCCATCCAAAGGATGGCAGACAAGGGTGCGGTAGTACTGGTTGGAGACTTCAATATTACAGATGTGGACTGGAGCATCCCAGCAGCAGCATCAACTAGGAGCAGATTTATCCTGGACTCCTTCAGGTGCCTTCCTCAAGCAACTGGTCATGGAACCAACTCGGCAGAAGGAAATACTGGACCTTGTGCTCACAAACAGGGACAGTGTGATGGGGGTAACAGTGGGGAGCACTTGGGGAACAGTGACCACCAGTCATTGTGGTTTGAAATCACACAAAGAGCAGAACCAAACCACACAAAACACGATCCTGGATTTTAGGGGGCAGACTTTATAAAATGGGGAGATACTTGAAAGAAGCATTAAGGGGAATGGGACAGGAATCAGGGGTTGAGGAACAGTGGGCAGTATTTAAAATGGGGATTACAAGAACAACAGGATTATGCATTAAGCAGGTTAGCAAGAGGAAAAGGAGGAGGAGACCGTTATGGTTTTCCAAAGAGGTAGCAAAGAAAGTGAAAGCCAAAAAGATTGCATTCAGGCAATACAAAGACACAGGCAGAAGGAGATAGGGAGAAGTACCAGGAGAAGCAAAGGGAGGCAGGAGGTCAGTAGGGAAGCCAAAGCTCAGACAGAAGAACACATTGCAAAATCAGTGGGTAAAGGGACAAAACCTTTACAGGTACATAAGTGAAAAAAGAAAGACAAAGGAGGATAGTGAGACTGAAGGGAGGATGGGTGCCACGTGGAGGATGACAACAGTAAAGCTGACATATTGAACAGGTATTTCTGCACAGTCTTTACTGAGGAAGAGGAGGGTAATGGGTCTGAAGGGAGTACAAGGGGTGAGAATGATGCAGAAATGGACACAAGTCCCTTTACACGAGAAAGATTCCTGAAGGAACTGGAAGTAATAAGAGTTGATATAGCAATGGGGCCAGATGGGGTGCACCCCAGGGTCCTTGAAGAACTAAGAGAGGTGGTGGCTGATCCTCTGGCTATTCTGCTTAGCCGATCACTGGAAACAGGGGAGGTACCCAAAGACTGGAGGACAGCAAATGTAGTCCCCTTATACAAAAGTGGGAACAAAGAGGAAGCAGGGAACTACAGACCAGTCAGCCTCACCTCAATAGTGGGGAAGATCATGGAAGCACTACTGAAGGAGAGATTGGTGGAACATCTGGTTGTCAATGGACTACAGGACCCAAGGCAGCATGGTTTCACTAGGGGGTCATGTCAGACCAACCTCATTGAATTTTTTGACTGGGTGACTAGGGAGGTGGATCAGGGGAGGGCAGTGGACATGGCCTATCTGGACTTCAACAAGGCCTTTGACACTGTGCCACATAGAAGACTATTACACAAACTGGAGAATATGGGTGTGGGCAGGACAGTAGTGTGGTGGATAGGTAACTGGCTGGGTGGCAGGACACAGAGGGTGGTGGTAAATGGCTGTCACTCCACAGAGGGAAGAGTGACCAGTGGGGTACCACAGGGATCAGTGCTGGGACCGGTCCTATTCAACATCTTCATCAGTGACATTGCACAGGACCTAGAAGGCAGAATTTCACTGTTCGCTAATGACACAAAGCTCTGTAACAGAGTAGACACACCAGAGGGTGTAGACAGAATGAGAAGAAACCTGCAGAAACTTGAAGAATGGTCAGGGGGTTGGCAATTGAAATTCAATGCAAGGAAGTGCAAGATAATGCATATGGGGCACAAAAACCCTGGCACAATATATCAGTTGGGGGTGAGGATATAGCATGCACCAAGCAGGAAAGGGATCTTAGGGTTATCATCTCTGATGACCTCAAGGTAGGGAAACAGTGTGACAAGGCAGCAGGTAAAGCAAATAGGATGATGGGATGTATAGGCAGGGGCATCACCAGCAGGAGAAGGGAGGTCATAATTCCACTATACAAGACACTAGTGAGGCCCGACCTGGAGTACAGTGTACAGTTCTGGAGACCATACCTACGTAAGGATGTAGACAGGGTAGAGAAGATTCAGAGGAGGGCAACAAAGATGGTGCATGGATTGCATCACAAGTCCTGTGAAGACAGGTTGAAGGAACTGAACATGTACTCCCTGGAGGACAGGAGGGAGAGAGGGGATATGATAGAGACATACAAGTATCTTACATGGAGGAACAGGGTGCAGGAATACACTATTTTTAAGTGAAAAAGATGTTCCAGGACTAGAGGGCATGGGATGAAGTTGGAGGGAGGACGATTCAGAGGAAACATGAGGAAGAATTTCTTCACAGAATGGGTGGTGGACAAGTGGAACACCTACCACAGGAAGTGGTGGGGCTGAAACAATCACGGGATTTAAGAATGCATGGGATAGACATAAAGGAATTCTGGAGGTCAGGTGTAAGGGGCAACAGACTTCTAGGAAAACATAAACTGAACTTACAAGCTCAAATGGGCAAACTGGGTGGGCCAGAGGCCCTTATCTGCCGACACTGTCTATGCATCTATGTATCTATGTATCTATTGCCTCACCAGCCTCCTTAATATCCACTTCCGATCCTAGAAATGACCCAATGTTTTAGCTGTGCTCTTCCGTAGCATCGATATCTGCCATGTTGCTGTGAAATGCGATAACTAATTCAGAGGTAAATGTGTGTCAAACTCTGTTATAATACAGTATGATACAATATGTTGTAACTGATAACAAGGATAACAAACTGAAGTCAGTGTATATGGTAACATCCCTGCGCATTGTAAAACTGTGCACACATACAAGGATGAGCATGTAGACAGTAACAGTACCAGGATGGGTAACAGTAGTTCACAATAATGAGTTTGTTTAATTGTTTAATTGTTTAATTAGTATTTCAGAAAGACCTTTGAGTGTGAGCTCTTTTACAAAGGTTCCATGTCAGGGTGGACAATAAGACAATACACATATTCAGTGGTTACAGAGGCCTGATAATTAGGCATTAAAGAATGATTACATGACAGACAAATAGGAGAAAAAAACTGAGCAGTTTTAATTGAATACTAAGCTGTTTCTTATCGGTTGCCCTAGGTAGCACACCCCTGGAAACCTCCAAATCCATTGATAGACTATGGCAGAGTAACTGCATAGGGTTTAACGCTATCCCAGATGGCAAGAGGCTGTGTAACAGTGAAACAAGGGGGACTAGGTGTGAACCAACTGCAGAGAGAGAGAGGTGGGGGTCTAGTGAATGGGGGGCTGTGAAGGTGGGAGTAGCTCCAGAGGGCTTTGTTGAGTGTGGTGTGTGCGTGTGGGGGGGGTTTGGGAGGAGCAGTACTAAGTGCGTTTAAAAAGGACTGATAGCTTACTTAAGCCCTTGGCTAGGTGGAAATGGAGGTAGGGTTCTCTCGGTAGTCTTGCTGGGTGTTACCTTGGGGTAGGCCTGTCTATCAAGTGGGGCCTGAGAAGCAGTTGCATTTTGAGTTAGACATTAGGTGCTGTTTGAGGCCTACTTTGAATTGGAACAGGCCGTTGTTTGGATAAATGAACTCCCGATGACATTACAAACAGATGGGGGGCCCGATAGGAGAAAGCACGCTGCCCTAGTGAGGTTCGGCGGAATGGTATGGACAGTGCTCCATTCTTCCCCTGTCTAGTGATGTGTGTTGAGTGAGAAGCTTCAAGCAGGTTTCCTATACAGGGTGTTTTTTTTTTATGAGGAGTGCCTTCTTTCCCAGTAGACAAGTTTGGTATTTGATTCTGTCTTTTAGGTTAAGCCAGTTTGTACGCTCATACAGGGTGCAAGTATGAGTGTAGCGATCTGCACACAGGGTGAGGCGGCATGCCTTAATCAGTGCAATTTGGACCCTTTTGAGCACTGTATCAGTAGCAGCTCCATAGACCATCAGCATAGACCACGATTAACAATGTTGTTGGTAGATATGGGATTGGAACAGTGAATCAGTACATGGTAAGTTACGTGGTCACGGACGGTGTTTGAAATAGCATGGGTACATGTGTTCTCATATCAATAAAACATGAGGAAGAATGTTGCTGGTAGACGTGGGATTGGAATAGTGAATCAGTACACGGTAAGTTATGTGGACATGGACAGTGTTTGAAATAGCATGGGTACATGTGTTCTCATATCAATAAAACATGAGGAACAATGTTATCGGCAGACGTGGGATTGGAATAGTGAATCAGTATATGGTAAGTTATGTGGCCATGGACGGTGTTTGAAACCGCATGGGTACATGTGTTCTCATATCAATAAAACACGAGGAACAATGTTACTCGTAGACGTGGGATTGGAATAGTGAATCAGTACACGGTAAGTTATGTGGTCATGGACAGTGTTTGAAATAGCATGGGTACATGTGTTCTTGTATCAGTAAAACATGGGGAACAATGTTATTGGTAGACATGGGATTGGAATAGTGAATCAGTACATGGTAAGTTATGTGGCCATGGACGGTGTTTGAAATAGCATGGGTACATGTGTTCTCGTATCAATAAAACATTAGGAACAATGTTATCGGTAGACGTGGGATTGGAATAGTGAATCAGTATATGGCAAGTTATGTGGTCATGGACAGTGTTTGAAATAGCATGGGTACATGTGTTCTCATATCAATAAAACATGGGGAACAATGTTATTGGTAGACATGGGATTGGAATAGTGAATCAGTACATGGTGTTATGTGGCCATGGACGATGTTTGAAATAGCATGGGTACATGTGTTCGTATCAATAAAACATTAGGAACAATGTTATCTGTAGACGTGGGATTGGAATAGTGAATCAGTATATGGCAAGTTATGTGGTCATGGACAGTGTTTGAAATAGCATGGGTACATGTGTTCTCATATCAATAAAACATGGGGAACAATGTTATTGGTAGACATGGGATTGGAATAGTGAATCAGTACATGGTAAGTTATGTGGCCATGGACGGTGTTTGAAATAGCATGGGTACATGTGTTCTCGTATCAATAAAACATTAGGAACAATGTTATCGGTAGACGTGGGATTGGAATAGTGAATCAGTATATGGCAAGTTATGTGGTCATGGACAGTGTTTGAAATAGCATGGGTACATGTGTTCTCATATCAATAAAACATGAGGAACAATGTTATTGGTAGACGTGGGATTGGAATAGTGAATCAGTATGTGGTAAGTTACGCGGTCATGGACAGTGTTTGAAATAGCATGGGTACATGTGTTCTTGTATCAGTAAAACATGGGGAACAATGTTATTGGTAGACATGGGATTGGAATAGTGAATCAGTACACGGTAAGTTATGTGGACATGGACTGTGTTTGAAATAGCATGGGTACATGCGTTCTTGTATCAATAAAATATGGGGAACAATGTTATTGGTAGATATGGGATTGGAATAGTGAATCAGTACATGGTAAGTCACGTGGCCATGGACGGTGTTTGAAACAGCATGGTTACATGTGTTCTCATATCAATAAAGTGCGAGGAACAATGTTACTGGTACACGTGGGATTGGAATAGTGAATCAGTACACGGTAAGTTATGTGGTCATGGACAGTGTTTGAAATAGCATGGGTACATGTGTTCTTGTATCAGTAAAACATGGGGAACAATGTTATTGGTAGACGTGGGATTGGAATAGTGAATCAGTATATGGCAAGTTATGTGGTCATGGACGGTGTTTGAAACAGCATGGTTACATGTGTTCTCATATCAATAAAGTGCGAGGAACAATGTTACTGGTACACGTGGGATTGGAATAGTGACAGTACATGGTAAGTTATGTGGTGTCGTGGAAAAAATATATTCTTCTTACACTTTACTTTAAAATCAGGCTCTGGAACACTGCATGTAGTAAAAAGAAAAGTTTAATACATATGCATATGGGAGCCTCCCTCCAATAACATGCAAGGCTCCCTGAGTTTCATTAGTCAATCACTTTTATACACTTATTATCAAGGCGTTGCTAGGCATACTCTTATCTTGAAAATTACCAACATTGCAGTATTAACCAATCATGAATTAGAAAACATGTTGATTCAATGTAACAGAAAAGCATACTGATACCACCATCTGGGGTACATTTCACTGTTTATTTCATCTCTTTCCAATACTTCTTGATACATATGCCTGGGTCAATCTGACCTGAGGAAACAATGAGTTTCACTCACACCATAGCAATGTACAGCTTGCCTTTAATGCCTTAACATGCTGTTATCTCATATTCTGCCCGAGCTTGTTATGCAGGCTGGTACAACCAGTTCTGCCCAGTTTTATCTTGCTTTCTGTTCCTACAAATGTACCTCAAGTAACCTCAGTATTATTCTATAACAAAATAAAAAACAGCATGATACCAGAAATTTCTACTACATCTATTATGACTTTGTTACAGCATGGCCTACAAAGCAAGCATATATTTAGGGCATATAATAGCAAATAGAGTTATAGTTTTATGAACTCAGAAATTTCTACTACATTCTCCCCCCTTTTGATACTTTGTATCAACTAACCACCCCCCTTTTTATCTATATGATTTAAAACTGGTTGCCAGCATACAGATAGTTAAGACATTTATAAAAAACATGCTGTTCTGGAGTTGATACAGAGGTAGTTACAGACAGAACATAAATTATGAGTTTGTAAAACATAATACAGAATTGAGGGATGTCAACACCACAATAGAAATATGTGGGGAAAAAAAAATGCTAACATGTGATACCATATATAACACAATATAACATAACAATTTTGTCAATGAAAAAGAGTTCATGGAATCCACTTTGAGAGTGAATAAGGTAGATGCTACCTTGTGTTGAGGTGTGGCACACCCTTGGAGCTTGATTGATGAATCTGTTGATAATGTCTCTTGACAGATAAGTCCTTATAAAACATAACAGTCCATAAAATGAACAGTTCATAAGTTCATGTAAGTATCCACA
Source organism: Neoceratodus forsteri (assembly GCA_016271365.2). NCBI lineage: Eukaryota > Metazoa > Chordata > Ceratodontiformes > Ceratodontidae > Neoceratodus > Neoceratodus forsteri. The sequence goes on from CM028131.1 coordinate 15,282,347, forward strand.
GGTTGATGTAGTCACAGTACAGATGAAATGTCATTTGCAGAATGGTGATAACCCCACAAGGCATATGGGGCAATGCAGACAGTAAACACCAGCATAGTAGAAAAGTCAATGTTCATTTTGCTGGCTGGCTGTTGGATGGCTGCTTAGTAGACACACTGGCCAGGGGTGCATTGAGTCCTTTTAATGGTGTAGCCACACACACACACTGGCATAGCATTTGTTTTGTGATAGTTGATTACACCCTGGCATAAAGATTAACAGTCCATAAAAAGGTAACAATTGACAATAAACCATTAAGAATACAGTCCATAACAGAGCAATAGGGTTGTAGAAAGTACCAGCCATGTTTGGAACAAGCGGCAGTGAAGAAAATGGATGTATTGCTTGAAGGTCAATTGAAGCAGAATCTTCTCGCTGGAGTTGAGGAGTGCCCTTCCCCAGACTTAACTTCATAGTAAGCAGAAACAATAAGCTTGATTGCAGAGTCTGAACTGACTGGACCTTCTTCAGTTGATTTACAGTTTTACAAATAGGTGTAATTTTACTGAAAACATTACACTTGCAGAGGTAATAATAACTGGATTTATGCAATAGTCCTTATATGGAACTAGTCAGGCACAAAGATAGTGATAACATCAAAGCTGTGGCAGTTGTTTTCTTTTTAGGAAAAAGATGAAGGTCTTGGCAACTTAGATGAAAGTTTTACTGCTGTGGAATGTGGAGATCTTATATGTGCCACACCATGGAAACCTGCAAACTTGCAAAGTGTATTAGACACTGAATTAAAAACACATAAACAATCTTGTAAACCATTTGGCTTTTTTGTTTTGTAAAGAGTGGTGTGACAGAGCCTAAATTTTGGCAATTTGAAAGAGACAAATAAAAATGGAACATCAACCGCACACCCTGGGGGTGCAGGCCAAGGTTTAATTATACCATTTGACCATCTGTAAATCATGACAATGTTATGGTTATACCCCTGCCTTTAAATTACAGAAGCAGTTATGACAGTGATGAACATTACTTCCCTGTCTGTTGCAAGCAGGCCTGACTGAGACCTGAGTTATAAAATCTTGTAATGTTACAATACATAGATACATAGATACATAGACAGAGTCGGCAGATAAGGGCCTATGGCCCACCCAGTCTGCCCATTTGAGCTTGTAAGTTCAGTTTGTTTTCCTAGAAGTCTGTTTCCCCTTACCCCTGACCTCTAGAATTCCTTTATGTCTATCCCATGCATTCTTAAATCCCGTGATTGTTTCAGCCCCCACCACTTCCTCTGGCAGGGTGTTCCACTTGTCCACCATCCGTTTTGTGAAGAAATTCTTTCTCATGTTTCCTCCGAATCGTCCTCCCTCCAAATTCATCCCATGCCCTCTAGTCCTGGAACATCTTTTTCGCTTAAAAATAGTGTTTTCCTGCACTCTGTTTCTCCCTGTAAGATACTTGTATGTCTCTATCATATCTCCTCTCTTCCTCAGTAAAGACTGAGCAGACATACCTGTTCAATATGTCAGCTTTACTGTTGTCATCCTCCACGCGACTCCCATCCTCCCCCTTCAGTCTCACTATCCCTCCTTTGTCTTTCTTCTTTCACTTATGTACCTGTAAAAGGTTTTGTCCCTTTAACCACTGATTTTGCAATGTGTTCTTCTGTCTGAGCTTTGGCCCGTTACTGACTTCCCTGCCTCCCTTTGTTTCTCCTGGTACTTCTCCCTATCCCCTTCTGCCTGTGTCTTTTTGTATTGCCCGAATGCTATCTTTTTGGCTTTCACTTTCTTTGCTACCTTTTTGGAAAACCATAATGGTCTCCTCTTTCTTTTCCTCTTGCTAACCCGCTTAATGCAGTTATACGCTTCAAACATATTGTTCATAACAATATGCCTTTTACACAATGCAATTAGTGGGACAAATACATATGTTGTTGGCCTATGCCAATTTAATAACAGTGCCTATTGCACCTGTGACAAGTGAAAAGGTCTACCTTCTTTACCCTGTATAGTGAAATACTCCAAAGTACTGAGTGGGGTTAAGGCTTGAAGCATAGGTTTGGAGTACAATCTAAATTTTGCATATTATAATTGTTAAAATTTAAAATGACAAAACCTGCATAGAGTACACTCATTCTTCAGGGGTACCTGTGAGCAATAAGACAAACAGAGCATTAATTTTACTTTTGGTTTTGCTTCGAACATATTGTAGGTGGGTCAGCAATGCTGGTCCCAGTATTTAGGTTTGCTATGAGCTTTAAAACGTTATACATGTGGAGCACTTTTCTGAATACACACATGATACAGTGTAGCAAGATGTATATAAAACATTATAACATAAACATGAAACATAAGCATGTTTGTAATAGAACAATTTCAGTATTGAGCATAATGCATAAAATACATTTTAAACAACACATATAGACTGTAAACTTAGCTTAGAGTCCAGAAATGTTAGAGTACTGTGAATTTATCGTTGAAAAATGCATTCATTGCTGTAAGGCAATGACAAAAGTTGTTTTGCATTTGTTTTAACAGGATAAGAAAGCTGAAAAAGACAATCAAAAGAATGAATATGTGACATACATACACAACTTCACTCTCCAGCGTAACTGATTATTTGCTGAGGGCAGAAACCCTTGTACCAATAATAGGTGTGAGATTTAACTGTTTGCACTAGAAAAGCAGAAGGGCTTGGCTGGGTCATGCTGTCAAAATACTTTGGGTCTTTTTAAACCTGTAAATAAGAAACAATTATTGGCAAATACATTTTCTTATTTACCCTTTGGGGAACAGTGATGTACCTTGCAACCTTTGTGGGTATTACACTGGAAGGGAGGAAGGGTAGTTACCCCCTTCCCCCAAGCTCCTACTGGTGGAAGAGACAGCTCGAATACTGTAGCAATAAAAAGGTTAGCTGTGGATGGTGTCATGATCCCCACCTACTACACTTTAAATTATAACAAGATAATATTACAATTAGTTTAGTAAGTTTCATACCTTACTATAAAGATGGGGAACTTCTTTTTCTCTAGAAGAAAGAGAAGAAACACAGACAAACAGCAAAAACAAACACACACCAGTTTAAAAATAAAACAAGATTATTTCCATAGGATAAAAGAAGCCAAGCGTCCCTGGGTTCCCTTATCCTAAGCATGACAAAATGTTAGCTGAGTTTATAAGATCCGGATTAATGGTAATACTGTACGTACATATTTTTAGAATGCATTTCAAAAAGGAAAAAAAATGATTACACCATGGTTGCACATAAAAACCAAAACCATTGTTTTTTAGCTGTAGATGGTAAACTCTCAAAAACAGCTGTAATAGTCCTTTTTTCAAAAGCGTACTGTATATATATATATATAATAAAAATATGGGGAGATGATGAATAATTCTCCCCTTCCAGCTGGAGTATTGCCTGTGTTGGCTGCAAGTCAGAAGCAGTGAGAGGAGAAGAAAAGTTTGTTCCTCTTCAATTAGAATACTAGTTTTGCAATAAAAAGTCAAATTACATGGTTCACTCTTTGTGCTTTCATGAAAACATACATTTTGTGTGAAAAGTTGTGCTTTAGGTATGGAATACACATCAAGTTTGAACTGGTAGTAACATAAAATGTTGAAACACAAGAAGGTCAAATAACGTGCAAAGGTCACAGTTTGCATGCAAGGGTCGTTCAAACCCAGTTATTTTTGTAGTGTCCTTGAACACTACTGATATTAAAATATCTTTAAATAATAATAAAGCACACAATACAAACTGCTGGCCAAGACAGTACACACACATACACATACGCAAAAATAAATACTTAACACAAAATAAGACTGACATTATTTGACACCAATTTGCTGAGGTAATGTAATGAGGTAGTTTAATTTGCTGAGGTAATGTAATGAGGTAGTTTTATTAGAAAACTGTACGTGTTTTAGATATATGTGCTGCCTCCTGCCTGTCTTGTAACACTGACAATTTTTAAACCAACACATTTATACATATTTACATGCCAAATCTTTTCAGAGCAAAACACTTTTTAAACACATTTTAACTCCGTTAAAACGCAGTCCAACATACCATCTGTAAGTGAACACATCTAGTATAGCATGGTTACACCTTCTGGGGCATAGCCAAAATATGGCACTCTGCCATTTTGCAAAAAGTTTCTAGTTTTAACTAGAAGTATGATAAAGCAATTTATAGCTGTTAACACATTACATTTTCACCTAGCAGTGGCTTGGCACGTTGCTTGCAAACTACAAATCTTTCTGCACATTGCAGTCTATGACGTCATATCTCTTCACCTTCAACACTACCTGCTCCGACCAACAACTACATACAAAAGTTCTTCACTGACCCTATCTAGGCAGCACAAATGTTTCATTAAAAATAAAACCAATTAAAACAGTCAGCTATGAGGCAAAGAAGCTGTCTCTTTCTTTTTTTTTACTGTAACATGTTGTGCACCAAAGGCAGTCAATCCTATCTCGCAACCTTGACAACAGAACATAATTACAGAACACAGATATAAGCTAGAAAATATGCACGAGAAAGATGGAGCATTACCTTGTTTAGTATATGTATTACAGAAATAAAACAAACAGACATAAAACAACTTTAAATAAAAAAATTCAGACTTACCCGGTGCCAAGGTATTTTTCTTCTTCTTTTCCGATACACAAGTCTGAGTAAGGAAATTGACTGCAGGACCTTCATGATAATTTCCAAACGCTGCAGCTATTAACCGTTTTAAAGGTTTTAACCCTTTTAAAGGTTTTCTTTTGGCCATTTTAGTAACCTGCCAAACCAAGTCTTTTTCCAGAGCTCTGGTTTGCAGTTTAAAAACACAACAAAAAAATCTCTAACAGTACTAGGTTGAGATCCATCTGGTAGAGGTCCCCAGTACTTGGGTTTGGGATCAAATGTTTCAGCCTCTATAGGAGGCAAGGGAACTTGAAATTGATACAAAAAACTTGAAACTACACAGATAGGCAACATGGGGGAGGATTTTCAAATCATCCCGTCTGTAGTCACCTACTGTGTGTACATCCACAGTAGTTTATTTTCTTTTTCTAAATGTTGCTTATCTAACATTACTTAATCAGCCGCTACTTTTCTACTAAAAACAGCCTGAACTGTGAAAGCCATCATTGGCTCTAACAGTATATACTTGTAGCAAGCACAAATTACAAGGGCAAAGGGCAGTTGCCCTTGCTTGTTTGAGAGACTTTTTCTTAATACATCTCTCCAAATATTCTTCCACAGTTTCATCAAAGAGAAAAGATAAAAAAAAACAACCACCGGGAGTTACTGTTGCCTGCCTTATTCCTAAAGGGTGCTCAACCCACCTAAGGGTTCTGTTGCTGGGGTGCTCAACCTACTTAAAGGTTCTGTTGCTGTCCCCCTTTTTTACATCAAAGCAGACTCAAACATCCCTGTTAACTTGTTTACTGGTTTACTTTATGGTGCCTAGTCCCTTTTGCCACTATTTCAGGCTCAGACTTCTAGTCCCTTTTGCCACTATTTCAGGCTCAGACTTCTAGCTACTTTTGTCACTATTTCAGACTCAAGCTATCCTGATATCAGTTACAACTTATACAAGCAATTTTTGACCTCAGTTACAGTGACTCATTCTTTATAACATGCAGCGTCCAAAAAGGCAAAGGATACTTACAGATCAGCGCCGCTCGGAGCCCAGGGGAAAAATCCGTCATGATCGGGGCAGTCCCATTTCAATCTCCCCCATGGCTGTATCTTTGAGATTTTCCTTCACATTCCCCTCAGCGTCAGGACTTCTCCTCCAAGTGGGAGACCTGGGAAGCAGTCCCCGACCGAGCTGACTGAGGTCCGAGCGTGCTGATCCTGCCGACTACGCCAAACTGTCGTGGAAAAAATATATTCTTCTTACACTTTACTTTAAAATCAGGCTCTGGAACACTGCATGTAGTAAAAAGAAAAGTTTAATACATATGCATATGGGAGCCTCCTTCCAATAACATGCAAGGCTCCCTGAGTTTCATTAGTCAATCACTTTTATACACTTATTATCAAGGCGTTGTTAGGCATACTCTTATCTTGAAAATTACCAACATTGCAGTATTAACCAATCATGAATTAGAAAAACATGTTGATTCCAATGTAACAGAAAAGCATACTGATACCACCATCTGGGGTACATTTCCACTGTTTATTTCATCTCTTTCCCAATACTTCTTGATACATATGCCTGGGTCAATCTGACCTGAGTGAAACAATGAGTTTCACTCACACCATAGCAATGTACAGCTTGCCTTTAATGCCTTAACATGCTGTTATCTCATATTCTGCCCGAGCTTGTTATGCAGGCTGGTACAACCAGTTCTGCCCAGTTTTATCTTGCTTTCTGTTCCTACAAATGTACCTCAAGTAACCTCAGTATTATTCTATAACAAAATAAAAAACAGCATGATACCAGAAATTTCTACTACATCCATTATGACTTTGTTACAGCATGGCCTACAAAGCAAGCATATATTTAGGGCATATAATAGCAAATAGAGTTATAGTTTTATGAACTCAGAAATTTCTACTACAGTGGTCATGGATGGTGTTTGAAACAGCATGGGTACATGTGCTCTTGTATCAATAAAACATGAGGAACAATGTTATTGGTAGACGTGGGATTGGAATAGTGAATCAGTATGTGGTAAGTCATGTGGCCATGGACGGTGTTTGAAATAGCATGGGTACATGTGTTCTCATATCAATAAAACATGATGAACAATGTTATTGGTAGACGTGGGATTGGAATAGTGAATCAGTACATGGTAAGTTATGTAGACATGGACGGTGTTTGAAACAGCATGGGTACATGTGTTCTTGCATCAATAAAACATGAGGAACAATATTATTGGTAGACGTGGGATTGGAATAGTGAATCAGTATGTGGTAAGTCACGTGGCCATGGATGGTGTTTGAAATAGCATGGGTACATGTGTTCTCATATCAATAAAACACGAGGAACAATGTTATTGGTAGACGTGGGATTGGAATAGTGAATCAGTGCATGGTAAGTTATGTGGTCATAGACAGTGTTTGAAATAACATGGGTACATGTGTTCTCGTATCAACAGAATATGGTATGTGAAATTTGGTCCACATTCGTGGAGTCAGTGGGGGTCCTGGGCTAATACTATTCCCTTCAGTCTGTCCAAGGCCTGCCTGAATACCCCGACTGTGTTCATTCCCACCATCTCGGCTGGCAGACTGTTCCAAGGTTACATCACTCTTTCCATAAAGAAGTACTTTTTCACATCCTCCTCTCCCAGTACATCCCAGCATCCTGTTAACCTTGCTACAGGCTTTGTTACCTTACTGAAAAAAGGCAAACTGCAAAGTTCACATTTTCAGTTTTATTATATTTTCTCCTAGTGAACCATGTCAGTACAACATAAATTGCAAGAACCAAAGTAAAACTAAAAGCTCTATGAGAGAAACTACATAAATGAAAGTGATATACAATTGTAAACTTGAACTTTGCAGTTTTCCATTATACAGAAAGGAAACTACAAATATACTGGCTGACAAAAGTTTTGTATCAGATAACAGGAATTGGTTTCTCTCTCTTACACACACACACACACACACACACCCAGACACACATACACACACACCCCACACACACCATTGGACTGCAGCATGTTGCAGAATTTATTAATTGCATGGTATCCATTAGTTTACAAAGCGTTCCATTTTAGAAAAAAGAATTGTGCCTGGCAAAATTGCTAAAACATAACCAGTGTTAGAATGATACTTTCAGAGGTACCAGGGCCCTATAATTTTAGGATCAGGGACCACCTGTGGCGTTTCACATCTGTGTGTAACACGCATCAGTGGTCCGATGAAAGGCACACCGCACTAAACAGTACTACTTAGTGTGCGCAGCCCACTGTTCTTAGTAAATATAATCATACAATGTAAAGCGTTGTGTTACGCGGCTCTCGTAAACTTTCTAAAAACTACTGTATTATATTTAAGCATAGCATTACTGGGAAAGGCACAGTGAACCAAAACTAATTTCTAGGTGCGATCTGGAAGAGGAAAACAGGGTTCCAAGCCAAAAAGAAAACAGTGACAACACACATTTAGTTATTCGTTTATATATTTACTTGTTTATTTGAGGGTGGGGAGGTGGTGGAGAACAGTGCAATCTAACAAGGTGCAAGAAATACAAAACAATAACAACTGTAGAAGAAGCAAATACCAGGCGCAGAAACATACACCATGTTAAGGTGCATGAAGTTAAATATATTTGCTTATGTGTAACAGCAATACACATATGGAGACGGAACAGTAGTGTAAATTGGTGAAGGTGGATGGGGGATGAGTACACAGTGCAAATGCGGGGCAGGAGAGAGCCATGCCTGATGGGTGGTGATCAGCAGCTTTTGACGTGACAAATTATACCAAGATAAAGCAAAGAAAATGCAGTTGCAAATTGAATAACACAGCAGCACCACTGACCAACAACATACAAGTAACTAAGCTTCATCATTTAAAATGCAGCTGCTGGCCATGTGTACGGCTTCTGGAATACGTACCTGCTTCACATGACTACATGTTGTATTTGTGACAATGAATTCTTGTCTACTGCACTTGGTTAGTCTTAGCACCTGCAACTTAATCCAAAATCAGTGCACAGCTTTAAAAGCTGTGCATGTACTGTACTTGTTAAATGGCAGTATACCTGACTCTGAATCATTTGATAATAGGTACATGCCTAAAGGATTTTATATAACAGAAAACAAAAGTAAAGTAAATGACAGAATGTCATATTGTCTATTTCAAAGTTATGGTTTGAAAAGGTTCCAGAGATTATGATTCTCTTTTTTGCTTTGGGGTTGCACACTAGTTTTCCATGATGTTGACAGCCTAATACCCCTTGTAAGCCTTCACAAATGGCCTGGGATCAAGGCCAGACAGTTTAATCCACATTGCACTTCTCAGCTGTTCGATGGAAAGTCTGTTTCTTTGAAGAGTTCCATTCATGTTCATGGCAGAGAAGCCCCTCTCACATTCTGCAGTCGATGCTGGATAAGTTCTCACTGCAGCCATGAATCTTGCCAGTTGGCCACCAATAGAATCAGAAAGTTTGTAGGTCTGAAACTCAGTAACAATATCTCTCACAGGCAATTGTAGTTCTCTTGCCAACATAACCACTTCCTGTTCTCCATGCACAAGAGCGTAGGCAGGCATACTCCAAGCACTCCATGGTGTGCAATTTTATTTAAGAGGGTTAGCAAATTGGCTCTGAACTGCTTCCTTTTTTCCATGAAAACTAACAAAGAAAATACTAAAACTTTCTGTAATTTTATTCATGGGAGTTGAATCTAGAAGGACTGGTCAGTAATACTCTCTTTACATCCCAAGGACAATACAACTTTACAGGCTCTGGGCTGGTATGTGGGTGTCTTAGGAAACAATGCATGGTGTTTGTATTTACCCATGCATGGCAACAACCACTGTCATGAGATACAAAAGCTGTACTTATTGTGCCAAATGAGGCAACAATCATTGTCCTGGTGTACATTTGTATATTGCCTGGCTACACCCCGGGGGGAGGGTAGCTCACCTTAACAGGGGGGGGGGTAGCAGTGAGTCTGCCTGGTGTGCAGATCTGAAATCCCTGGCTACACCCCTGTCCATGCAAAATTAGTTATTGCTCCTCTTTTGGCCAGGCTGCCTTATTCAGAGTACTAACTGGTTTAACAAAGTCTGAGTCAGGGAATCTGGCAGTCAGGTTTTGTCTGCAAAGGACTGGTAAAACTGTTGTTGATTAATCTTTGGCAGTGTAGGCTACAGTTGAATGCCATTGAACACATTCTCATCACAAATCTGTGATTTGATTTCATGAATACTTTGTTCATCAGTAGACTTAAGGCCTTTTAGCACAAGATGGGTGCTTCCCACATGCTCCATTGCTTCCCAGAACTCCAGATCACAGGTTTGCAGTATCTGTGACAAGTTAGACAGTTCTCTCAGGGCATCATTCGTTACAGCACAATCCAAAACAAATCCAGTGTTTGTAAGATGTTTCTTTAGTCCAAGAAATTTTGCATGTTCAGTCGATGAGCTGTCTCTGTCCTCTGAAGCAAATATAAAATAAGAGTATAATGCTTTGTATGACCTTTGAACTGCTTTTACTGTCCTGTAGCTGCTGGCCACTCATCGCACACTAAAGACTGAGCTAATTTTCAAAAGTTCACATGAGGCTTCTTGTGTTATAGAAGCTATCTCCCGCTTGTTCTTCGAGGATTGGCTGAATAAAGTGTATAGCTTTCCAATAAATATTTCAAAGTGATTGATTTCCTCCAACTTCGGCAACTGTATCACCAACTGCTAGTTCTAGTCTGTGGACAAGACAATGAATAACATGCATATTGGGGAATTTCTCCTTTATTAAAGTACACAGTCCAATTTTTGTACCCATCATTACTGACGCACCGTCTGTTGTCAGTCCATTTTCTTGGCCAAAAGCTCCTCTGTTAGCTTTCTGGATTTCAAAAATTCCAACACAGTGTCCTGAATGACTTGTGCAGTGGTGCCTTTACTTGCTTCAAGTAAGGTAAGAAACACATTGTCTACATTTCCACCTCCATTATCTGCACAACAATAAAGGACAATCACTGCCTTGTTAAAAAATTTACTCTTGTTCAGGAGTAATGAATGAAAATCCACAGAATACAAATGTGCTACCAGTCTTCTCTCCATCTCATTGGCTATGTGTTCCATAATGTTGTAGCAGCTGTGATGAGACCGATGAATATGTCCAACTTATATTCCGTTTGTCTCTTATAATTTCAGAAGATCTGCCTGAGTTCAAAAGGGAAGGTATTTTTTAGCAATGAAGTATGCTGTTCTAAAGGAACATTCAGTCTCTGCAAGCAACTTAGTATTTATATCAAGGACACATAATGGAAGAGTCTCCTTATTTCTTTGCTCGTGTATTTTAACCATGGCTACGTGTGTCTTGCTGTCATGATGCTCATGTATTTTTTCCTTAGTGTTTTACTGTTCTTTGCTGTGACTGTTGCATTTAGCCAGGCGGGTACACAGTGTACACCAGCAGATTTATCAAGCACTGCCTTTACATCTGCACACACACTGCATCCCAGATATCCTTTCTTTGAATTAGCCATGGATAGCGAGCCTTCCACACATTGTACTGTTCCACAGTCCACACATTGTACTCTTCCACAGTCCACATGCTTGGAGTCTCAGTGCCACTGGACATCTCTGAGTCAGCCCTCAGCACAACAAGTGTTTTGACTCATTTATTTATTTTTTTTAAAGAAAATTATCTGAGGATCAGTAGCAGAATTTTTAGGATAGTAAATTAATTAAAAGGGAACTAGGAGAGCTTCAGTAGCAGACAAGTAGTGGAATAGCAGTATAATTGCAGTATAGTGTGGGGAGTGGTGAAATGCAGTGGCTGTGGGGCAGCCATATTCAGGCAGACCTTCTGGACACTGAGGTGCTGCCCTATGTGCATGCATTTCTCTGGACTGCAGGATGAGGTAGCCAGCCTCAGAGCAGAAGTAAACTGGGTCAGGAGTACCATCACCCCTATCCAGAGACCACCCAGTCCAATGCAACTGCCTCAATGGATACTGAGAATGAGGAGCACTTGGAAGACAGTGGTCTCGGGGAAGGTTACAGTGGTCAGTCAGAGGCACATCTCAGATCCTGTTCCATTCAAGAACTCATATGCCACACTGGCAAATGAGGACAACCAAATAGAGGTATCCAGAGAAGTGGAAGGAAAGGATGTGGAGGTTAGCCAAGGAGGTGACCTCAGCAGGGAAAGCAGTGGACCCCAGAGGAGGAGGAAGTGAATCCTGATGGGGGACTCCATCATAAGAAGGATCCAGCTAGGAACACAGGAGGGGGAGGACAGGGAGGTGAGGTGCCTACCAGGTGCCACGGCATGGAGACATGGAAGGAAGATCCCGGGGATCACTGGGAAGGCAAGACAGGAGGGTGAGCTGGATGTCATTATCCACCTAGGTACTAATGACCTGGCAAATGGGGAGCCAAAGGAAGTTCAGGAAAAGTTTAGAAAATTGGGAAGGGGTCTCAAGCAAGTAGCTAATTCTGTCACTTTCTCAGAGGTACTACCTGAGAGAGGCAAGGGAGAGCATAGGAGTGCATGCACCAGGAACTCTAACTCATGGTTGAAGAACTGGTGCTGTGAGGAAGGGTTTGGATTCATTGGTGACTGGGGACCCACCTGGAGGGATGGAGGTTTGTTCAAGCCTGACGGCCTGCATCCATCTTGTAGGGGAATCCAAGCACTCAATGATAAGTTTAAATGCCACATTGACAAGCATTTAAACTAGCAAAGGGGGGTGGCAGGCCAGCAAGGAGGGTACCTACTTGCTCACCCCCCACAGCTAGCAGTGGAACCAGTGAACCAGAGAAGTGACTATCTCTTCAAAGCAGTGTGCAAAAGGTGGACATTAGTGCCCAAGAGGTGGATAGGCAGAAAAGGGGCAAAATTCAGCAGAAGGGCAGACAGCAAGGAGAACCAGGGATAAAGGAAAACCAAGAAAGGGGCTGGAGTAGAACAGCGAAACAGTCTAGGGAGGTCAAATCATGGAAAGCCATGTATGCAAATGCCAGAAGCCTTAGCAACAAGATGGAAGATCTGGAGGCTGTCATGGTGCAGTCAGACCTGGACATTGTGGCCACCACTGAAACCTGGTGTAATGATAACCATGACTGGGAGATGGCCATACCTGGCTACAACATATTCATAAGAGACAGAGCAGGCAGGAAGGGAGGAGGAGGAGGAGTGGCACTGTATGTGAAAAATAACATAAGGGCCACAGAGATCCAGGAGGAACAAAATGTGGGAGAGATACTGTGGGTTAAGCTGGAAAGGAAAATGGGGACAGCCATCCGCACAGGTGTGGTCTGTACACCACCAGCCCAGGAGGAAGAAACAGATAGGGAACTGATGCTAGCCATCCAAAGAATGGCAGACAAGGGTGAGGTAGTACTGGTTGGAGACTTCAATATTCCAGATGTGGACTGGAGCATCCCAGCAGCAGCATCAACTAAGAGCAGATTTATCCTGGACTCCCTTCAGGGTGCCTTCCTCAAGCAACTGGTCATGGAACCAACTTGGCAGAAGGCAATACTGGACCTTGTACTCACAAACAGGGACAGTGTGATGGGGGTAACAGTGGGGGAGCACCTGGGGAACAGTGACCACCAGTCATTGTGGTTTGAAATCACAGAAAGAGCAGAACCAAACCACACAAAAACACGTATCCTGGATTTTAGGGGGGGCAGACTTTGGGAAAATGGGGAGATACTTGAAAGAGGCATTAACAGGAATGGGCCAGGAACTGGGGATTGAGGAACAGTGGGTAGTATTTAAAATGGGGATTACAAGAACAACAGAGTTATGTATTAAGCAGTTTAGCAAGAGGAAAAGGAAGAGGAGACCATTATGGTTTTCCAAAGAGGTAGCAAAGAAAGTGAAAGCCAAAAAGACTGCATTCAGGCAATACAAAAATACACAGGCAGAAGGGGATAGGGAGAAGTACCAGGAGAAGCAAAGGGAAGCAGGGAGGTCAGTAAGGGAAGCCAAAGCTCAGACAGAAGAACACATTGCAAAATCAGTGGGTAGAGGGGACAAAACCTTTTAGAGGTACATAAGGGAAAAAAGAAAGACAAAGGGAGGGATAGTGAGACTGAAGGGGGAGGATGGGGACTGCGTGGAGGATGACTACAGTAAAGCTGACATATTGAACAGGTATTTCTGCTCAGTCTTTACTGAGGAAGAGGAGGGTAATGGGTCTGAACAGAGTACAAGGGGTGAGAATGGTGCAGAAATGGACACAAGTCCCTTTACATGAGAAAGGGTCCTGAAAGAACTGGAAGTAATAAGAGTTGATAAAGCAATGGGGCCAGATGGGGTGCACCCCAGGGTCCTTAAAGAACTAAGAGAGGTGGTGGCTGAACCTCTGGCTATCCTGTTTAGCCGATCACTGGAAACAGGGGAGGTACCCAAAGACTGGAGGACAGCAGATGTAGTCCTCTTATACAAAAGTGGGAACAAAGAGGAAGCAGGGAACTACAGACCAGTCAGCCTCACCTTGGTAGTGGGGAAGATCATGGAAGCACTACTGAAGGAGAGATTGGTGGAACATCTGGTTGTCAATGGACTACAGGACCCAAGGCAGCAAGGTTTCACCAGGGGGAGGTCATGTCAGACCAACCTCATTTAATTTTTTGACTGGGTGACTAGGGAGGTGGATCAGGGGAGGGCAGTGGACATGGTCTATCTGGACTTCAGCAAGGCCTTTGACACTGTGACACATAGAAGACTACTACACAAACTGGGGAATATGGGTGTAGGCAGGACAGTAGTGTGGTGGGTAGGTAACTGACTGGGTGGCAGGACACAGAGGGTGGTGGTAAATGGCTGTCACTCCACAGAGGGAAGAGTGACCAGTGGGGTACCACAGGGATCAGTGCTGGGACCGGTCCTATTCAACATCTTCATCAGTGACATTGCGCAGGACCTAGAAGGCAGAATTTCACTGTTCGCTGATGACACAAAGTTCTGTAACAGAGTAGACACACCAGAGGGTGTAGACAGAATGAGAAGGGACCTGAAGAAACTTGAAGAATGGTCTGGGGTTTGGCAGTTGAAATTCAATGCAAAGAAGTGCAAGATAATGCATATGGGGCACAAAAACCCTGGCACAATATATCAGTTGGGGGGTGAGAATATAGCATGCAACAAACAGGAAAGTGATCTTGGGGTTATCATCTCTGATGACCTCAAGGCAGGGAAACAGTGTGACAAGGCAGCAGGTAAAGCAAATAGTATGCTGGGATGTATAGGCAGTGGCATTACCAGCAGGAAAAGGGAGGTCATAATTCCTCTATACAAGACACTAGTGAGGCCCGACCTGGAGTACAGTGTACAGTTCTGGAGACCATACCTGCATAAGGACATAGAGTAGAGTAGAGAAGGTTCAGAGGAGGGCAACAAAGATGGTGCATGGATTGCATCACAAGTCCTATGAAGACAGGTCGAAGGAACTGAACATGTACTCCCTGGAGGAGAGGAGGGAGAGAGGCGATATGATAGAGACATGCAAGTATCTCACAGGGAGGAACAGGGTGCAGGAATACACTATTTTTAAGCAAAAAAGATGTTCCAGGACTAGAGGGCATGGGATGAAGTTGGAAGGAGGACGATTCAAAGGAAACATGAGGAAGAATTTCTTCACAGAATGGGTGGTGGACAAGTGTAACACCCTGCCAGAGGAAGTGGTAGGAGCTGAAACAATCATGGGATTTAAGAATGCATGGGATAGACATAAAGGAATTCTGGAGGTTGAGGTAAGGGGCAACAGACTTCTAGGAAAACATAAACTGAACTTACAAGCTCAAATGGGCTGACTGGGTGGGCCATAGGCCCTTATCTGCCGACACTGTCTATCTATCTATGTATTGCAGATTTCTGCATCATATGACATAAACTTTGCATCACTGGAAAGGATTTCTGCATCACTGGATATCATCTCTAACTCATTTGACATATCTGCATCATTGGAGAGGTTTTCTGCAGCTCGCTGTGACCCTGGTGTCTCACAAGGATTAGTCTTGCTGCGGTTTGACTGCACTGTTTCTTTAGTTCTTGTATGTTTGCTCAGTGGGACTGGAGGGTGTTCAGGCATCTCATTCTCATCTTCTACTTGCTGCTTGGCTATATTTTGAAAAAAATTCTGGAAATCCATAATTACTGCAAGCAAGAAAGTGTAGATAATTTTAAAGGATGGTAATTAAATTTTGTTCACTGATTAGATAATAGATTGCTAGTTCGAATGTTAAGGGGTACATGGATGGTAGGCTGCAAGCGTCATCACAAGCACACTTCTCCAAAATGTTTTCACTGGATCCAGTGGTAGTAAAGTCTGTAGACCAATGGCTGTGAAAATTATCTTATGCGCTTTCAAAAAGATGTCAAGGAGTAACCTGTATCAGTAGAAATTACTTATACTCTATAGTTGGCAGTATGCAAAAGCTATTGCAAGCACAGATCTGGTGATGAATTCAAATGCCAGCAAAATCACTTATGGCCTGTAGTAGTGGCTGAATAACCTTATGTCAGTCAGCAGGGAATCCACAGATCATTGTCAACAAATCTAAACAGCCACAGTTACCAAACACAGCAAAGACTGTTGGAGCAAGTACAGACGTGAAACAGACTGTGTGATGTGCTGCTTCTTTATCTTCTTCTGCCAAGGATCAGAAGTAAATAGGCCGGCAGCAGCAGCAGACATGCACTGCACCAGAAAAAACCTATGACTGTAGAGTGAGAAACACTGAAATGACAGATCTTACTTTGAGAGAGCTCTTGTAGTAGGTATTCGCAGATAGGACTAAGCTGCCAGGCGTCAAGAGCCTACAGAAAATGTCTGTATAGCAGTCTCTGGCAGGGGACTGCCCCTACATCAGGTGACCAGCATCAGACAATGTCAGTATAAAGAGGTGGTCCCCCTTGCCTGCCTTCCAGTTCTTTTCCACCGTCGGCTTGTGAAAGTTCCTCGCTGTAGAACAGCGCTTGTCAGTACCTTCGTCGGTTAAAAGTCTTTACTTTTTCAACCTTTTTTCTTGAATTTCTTCTAATTTTCTTCATACCATCAGCTGTGTATGTCGTCCCCGATGCCCTCTGAATTGCATAAAAATAAGTGCGACTTGTGTGGTTCCCAGCTTCCACACAAGGACAGACACTCCTTGTGCCTCTTCTGCCTAGGCCTGGACCACAGAGTGGAGGAGTGCCAGCACTGCCAGAAATTTAACTCGGCTACCCAAAAGAGAAGGCAGCAGTTCCTGGAGGTCCATCTCCTTAAAAAGAAAATGGCATCCAAGGAGAAGGAGTTTAAGAAACTTAGGCAGGTGTCAACCTCCCCAGAAGGCCATAAGAGGAAACATGAGAAGGAGAAGCACTGAGAATGGGATTCTTCATCCACAGTGGCCACGACTTCAGCTGAAGTCATGGCCTTACAGGTATCATCTCCTCTGGGGATCATTCCTTGATGGCTATCTTGACAGCTACTAAAAAGGTGTCACCCCACATGTCGGGCTTGCGCATGGGCCTCTCCAGAACCTCCAGGGTAAAGAAGGCCTTCGCTCCCACCAGGGCCGCTCTTTCATCGCCTTCTGGTTCGAGTGGGTCCAGTAAGTCAGACGACGGTCCCATCAATGCCTGCCCAGAAAGAACTGATAAGCCACTCACCTCTTCAGGTGATCGCTCAGCCTGCCACCCTTCTGACAAAACCACCTCTCTCTCACAGCCTTTATCAGATAGAGAGTTTAATAAGTCAGATGCCAGTTTGCCTGATGTCAGCCCGGACGCTGCTGCTAAGACGGCCATCGGCCCCTTCGATGATCACCCAATAGACATGCCGGCATCAGACCCTGTCATCACGCCTGATGCCCAGTGAGGCCTCCACATCCTCTTGGATCCCACCAAAACCCTCCTTTCCTGGCTGAGACAGAGAACCTAGGAACGTTGCCATCTGGGATCCCTCCACCTACGCTGGACCTTCAGGCACCGGACCTGATGCCAACTGACCCAATGCCACCCTCCAGTTTTCCTTTGCCCCATGGAAGACCCTGCTTCTACATCAGGACCATCGGAGCCATTTGGTGGTCTTCCTACACTGGGCCCAACACCCACCAGACTGAGTTTTCTACCGTTCAGTCTGCCGGCAGGGTCTTTCCCAGGACTTTATGCCCTGTCAGAGCCCCTGGCACCAAAGTACCCAACACCACAATACCCAGTGCTGCAGTGCCTGTCTCCACAGTATCCAACACCACAGTGCCCAATGCCACATTACCTGGTGCCACAGTACCCAACGCCTCAGTACCCTACGCCGGATTTCCCGCCGTTGGGTTATGGATACTCTTATTATGGGTACCCTCACTACCCATATCCAATCCCTCCATCTCCATCTCCACCACCCCCCTCCCAGCCTCCAGCAGACCTGAAGGAGACCTTGGCTTCCTGGAGGATTGAGGCCAAGGCTCAGCTCACCAAGGAGATCGTGAGTCGTCTACCGATGTCAGTCCCTAAGCCAGACCCATGGTCATCAAAGAAACACCAACATAATTTATTTATGTAGTTTTTGTTTACTGGATAAGTGCACTACACAATAAACTCTACCTATTTCCAGGCACAACCCGGGAGAGCTAAATACAGAGATAGAGTTATATACAGAGTTACATACAGAGGCAATAACAAGTCAGGGGACAAACAACATCACATAATTTAGTGCAAGGAAACTAGACTATAGACATCTCAGGTATTGCTGCATCACAGTTGGTGAGGCAGTTGCAACCAGGGGAAACAATAACCGAGGAAGAAATCTTACAAAGCGTTTTCTAGTGCAGGAGTTAGCAGCATATGGGATCAATATGGCAACAGATCAGGTGGTGCAGCCCCCCCACAGAGAAACAAGAGGTCACAACTCGAGAGATTAAGCCTTCCCACGTAAGAAATGACAAGCATCTGTGATAAACACAGTTTGTGTTATCTTGTCCATTTGCAGTTCCCTTAAAAGTGTCCCACCATACCTCTTATAGTCATGGTGACACTTCTGTAAATGACTACCGCCATTCCATAAAGACAGCTAGTTTCTGAAAGTAAAGTTGCCTGGGGGGGGCACATGGAAATGTTTAACAAGCATTACCCAGAAAGACGTGTAGCCAATCAGTTTCAACAAATTCTCCCTACCTCAGGTTAAAGCTGGGATCAAATTTTCAAAGTGCCTTGCATGTACCTTTGACTAAGTCCCCATGTGCAATTTGCTGATGCAGACAAAAACCTCACCCAACTAACAATGGTTATTTTCAGCAGGTGTTGGCATATTGGTGGGATTCACTAGTTTTCTTTGAAAAAGTAACAGCGGTACAGAAAACCTGGGAAGGCGCAGTTCTTTCGTTGTAAACAGTTTTCTGATCTTAGGCAGACATTCTTTATGAGAACCATGTGACAAATGGAATGTATTGCCCTGTAGTACCTCAGTAAGGTTCATTTACCAAAAAAAGAAATTATCTGTAGTACAAATGTAAACCTTTATATCATCAGGGATCTCTTCAACTATCCCTTATGCTCCTTTTTCCTTTTGTATTTCTTTTAGGACATAGACAAACCAAAGTTTCATGCAGTGTTGCTACAGCAACTATGCACAGATTTAATTTGGTATTTTCTTATGAACACACAGAACTTGCCCTTTGCAGAATATATATTTTAGCTGTAAGAATGTCAGCTGTCTCACTCTTAGGTTCCTATATCCCTTCATCATGAAGTGAAATCCAGTATGTATTTGCCAATTCAAATGTATTATTGTCAGCTCTACAAAATCCTTCACTTAGTCTCATCATTAGATTTGGGCTTTACCCACTGTCAGCTCAGTATGTATATGAGTAGAACTTGAGTTATGTTCTGTACTCATATACATACTGAGCTTGGAGCCGGTTCAAATTGCCTCAGAGTAATAGCAGCAAAATGTAAAAGCATTGTTTTGCTTTTGCACAATACAAAATATACATTTGTTTCACAGTAAGCCTAGTGGCAGCTATGCTATTGTGCAGACTGGATGGGCTGGCTGTCCTTTTCTGCGGTCACCTTCCTATGTTCCTTTGCTCGTCAGTAAATGGCATCTCTCTTACAGATATCATCAGCACGCTATGTTTGGATAACTACATGTAGTGTAAATTGCCCAGTGAAACATCTAAGGGAGTCATTCATGGTTAGTTACACAGGATAACATCACAAACCGTAGGTAAACAAGAATACATTAATAGATAAACATTTAAATAAAGAAAAAGTCAACATCTGATTTCTATGAGTACATTTTATTACCACTTAAATCACAATAAAATGATCTCAATTATGTTCTAAGAACACAAACAAATGTAATTAAAATGGACAAGGTTTATAGCTATTTTATTGTGACAGACCTAACTATAAATGGTAATAAACAATGGTCTCCCAAAAGGGAGAAAAAGAGCAGTAAGTAAATTCTGCCAGAGCTCAAAAACAACAATTTCCAGAATCTTTATCAGATAGCTCACCACCTAATAATATCAAATAATAGGGGCTTGTATAGTAAAAAGAGGTTGTAGATCTAAATGCTCACTAAAACTGCTAAGGCACACTTGTTGTGGTATGAAAATAGAGAGAGTGTCCTGCACTATTCAGATGGGGCCACCAAACAGAGATAAACTAGCAGAACTGACCACAGCATTCGCTCAGGTCTAGGGATCTTATACAACAGAAAGAAAAAATCAAGTATTCAATTAAATGTGTCCTATTATTTCATCAACATAGAAAATGAAACAGAGCTAGGCTAGCACACCTGAAACACAGGTTCACATCTGACTACAGCAACACAGAGAATACACTCGTGACTAGGATCATGAGACAGAGGATTGAAGGGGGCAAGACAAGATATAGCACAGCTAGCTGCATTAAACAATGAAGGTACACACAGATCAATTGAAAAATGACAGAAACACGCTGGACAACATAAAAAAACAACCTGCAGACTCAAAGAAAATGCCAGTTCTTGCCAAAGTATTTCCTGATATTCAAGAGATTCAGCTGTTATGAAAACTTTTTTTCTAAGCTGGAAATACTGTAGGTGCACAAGACAAAAGGAAGTTCATCTTATCTTTCCCTGCTATTGTAAATGCAAGCTTGTTTTCCATGTTGTCCCCCCAAAAAGAAAAATATCAGGACATTTTTGTCTTGCTCTGATCTGATGGGAACTTTATCATTTGTTCAGGCTGTCCATGTTGAAGTGCGCAATAGGTCTGTTCGTAGCATCAACAGACATGTGGGTGGATGGCTCTGTGATGGGTATGCAGGATTGCCGACATGATTGCCACAAATACATAAGAAGCAGGAATGTGGGTAATTAAAAACAAGCAAAAAAAAGTTTTCAAACATCAGTCAATCTGTCTGTGGACTGTGGGGACACCTGCTGGAACTTTACATATTAACCAGCTAAATGTAACTGCAAACAGCGCCACCTGGTGCATTTCAGCAGACGATTAACCAGATTCAATAAATTAAAGAACTCGGCCACATACTTACTTACCAATTACAGCACTATTGCATTAATGACCCATAACAAGGTATTCCTTGGTACCGCTCTGTCCACCGCTGCCACACGGCATGCACGTTGAATTACCATGTTACCAGTCAACTAATCTATAGCATCCACTGCATGTTGGATCAGGGACTTATTTTCTAATCAAACACAGGCAGATGGAATGGACTGGTCCTGTTTCTCCCACAGCTGTCACTGCAGGGTTTTCCCAGTGATCCATTTTAGAACCATTGTTATTTTGTTTGTTCATTAATACAGTCCCTGAGGTCTGCATAAACTGTAAAACCATTTTATATGTGAATGACCTAATATTCTTTTAGAGCTCTGAGCAATCATCTGAGATGGCACATTTCTGAATTCAGACTTCTATGCAGTTAATACATGGCATAAGAGTAATAATTTAGTTTTAAATTCAGGTAAAACAAAAACTATAATGTTTGTATCTCTAGTTCAATGAAAAAGTTCCGCCTTACTGTTTTATGACCTACATGACACTATAATGGAGCAGGTAATGCTTTCTAAGTACTGCGGTGTACTTTTTGGACCCCTCATTGACATATTTGGAGCATACAGGGATGTTACATCAAAACATCAATCAAAAACTGGAAGCGACATGAAAATTAAAGAATTATTTTTCACTGAAACCCCCAAAAGCCATTGTCATCAGCTCATTTTCCCCCTTTTTTGAGTTGCCTCTTCATTGTTTTTAATATTGGGACAGTTGAGCTACAGAAACTTTGTGTCATTTATTGGTCTTGTCCCTGACAGACCACTGACCCAGCAAGCAGAGTATGAGGGTGGTCACAGTTTCATGGGAGGACATTTTATGTACTTGAAAGGACTGAGGTGCAGTAATGAGAGACTGCCTCAGTACTTTCATTTGCATAAAACCAGATGGCAAGCAGCCGAGTGGCTTTATGACTTTTTGGACAGTTAAATAGAAACATAGAATCTGTCAGCAGATAAGGACCATACAGCCCACTAGTACTTCCTAACATTACCCCTGAGCCTTCCACCCTTCAGCCTCATGTCATGCCCTTTGTTCTTTTGTAGAGTTTTCTCTGAAATGTGCTTGCTGCCTGTACCCTGTTTATTCCCCTAAGGTACTTGAAAATCTCTATTGTATCTCCCCTCTACCTTCTTTCCTCCAGTGAATAGATATTAAGGTCATTAAGGCTATGATTGAAAGGCCACTGCTGCAGTCCACATACCATCTTCATTGCCTTCTCTGGACTGCCTCTATTTCATCAACGTCCTTCTGGAGAGGTGGTCTTCTGAACTGGAAGCAGTACTACAGCTGAGGCCTCACCAGTAATCTGTACAGTGGCATCACCATCTCTTTCCTCCTGCTTGTTATGTCCCTCCTATGCACTCCAACATTTTGTTTGCTCTCCCACTGTTTGGTCACCTTCAGGTCATCAGATATAAACCCCAGGCCTCTCTCCTGACTTGTGGTGGCCAGAATTTCCCCACCCATTATGTACTTCTCTCTTGGATCCCTATAACCCAGGTGCAACACTTTTTAGCATTAAAACTCAACTGCCAGACACCTGACTACTCTTCTAATAGGCTTATGTCCTTTCTGATCTCTTCAAAGCCGACTGCGAACTGAAGTAATGCCGGTAACCTGTATAATAGCATAAATAGGGTATTTTCAACTTTGGTTCATATCTCAGTAATTTCTTTGAATTTTGCACCAAATTTTCAACATAGGGTTCTTGGGACCCCATCTCATGAATTCAGTCACTGGTTATTCGGTCCTGAAAGGTGCTTTCGTGGTCACTGCGTGGAACCACCTTTCAGGACTCATTAATGAAATGACAGTGTCACTATTGATAAGGTGGGCTTTCAAAAAGCCTATGTTGCAAATTTAATGAAACAATTCCCAAAAATGACAGTATTACAAGCACACGTTGTGCAGTTTTCACGCACATTCGCAAGTTCACAAATTTGAAATATATTGACTCCAGATTTACAACATTGCCATTTTTTTCACACCTCCTTATGAACAGTACAGCTGTCATTTTTCACATCCTGGGCCAAAATATGTTTTCACATTTTCGGTACAGAATAGCGTGGTCACTGTGGGAAATCAGTGTTCAGGACAAATTAAGAAAATCACAGTAATACTGTTCATGAGCAGAGGTCCTAAAATGCCTATGTTGAAAATTTGGTGACAAAAGTCCATAAAATGACTATTACAAGCATGCATTGCACAGTTTCTAGGCACCCTCGTAACTTCACGAATTTGTACTATTTCCCCACCATATTTTCAACATTGGCATTTTTCCACACATCCTTATGAACATTACAGCTGTCATTTTTCACATCCTGGCTGAAATGTTTTCACACTACCGGTGCAGAATAGCACGCTCGCCATGGAAAATCAGTGTTTGGGTCAGATTAAGAAAATCACAGTAACACTGTTCATGAGCGGAGGTCCCAAAATGCCTATATTGCAAATCTGGTGCAAAAAATCCCCACAAGAATTGATGCTCACGTCATTCCACCCCCACCACCACCCTGCAGCCAGTGACAGGCTTTGAGGTGCGCCTTGGACTATTTGGCCCCAGAGTTCATACCATTCTCCTATTCTGCACCCATTTTCACATATTTCCTTATGGAATGAGGTGAGTGTAAAGCCTGAACACCCCAAGGCACACCTCATCACTTGTAAGTGTCTGCAGGGTAGGGTGAGGTGAAATGTTGTGACCGTTATGGGTGATGACCTAAAGGCACACCCCTATGCCTTTCCATCTCTGCACACTGGGGGTGGAGTTGGCTTCAGTTCAATACATCAATGCCAATTCCAAACTGCATCTGTCTAATTCCCACACTTCCACTGCTAATGCCAGCAAGCAACCATTCTGCATTGACAAATGCTTGTTTGCTATGTGGGATGGGGGTTGGGATAGTGTAGTTTGATATTACACTGACTCACATTACTAAGATTCCTGGCTTACTTTCATGTTAGATGTCTGCATCAGTGGGTGTAGGAAGCCTGGGCAGGATTTGTGTGACATTACTCACCTTACAGACATTCCCAGCATTCTTACATCTTTGATGTCAAGTGTGTGTGTGTGGGGGGGACTATCTGATTTCAGTTTGGAAGGGTGTAGAAGTTTGGTGCTATTGTGATTTTTACTTGCAATATGATCTATGGTTGCACTGTCTCAATACTATGCATTTACATATAAGTAAAAACTTATATAGAAAAGATTTAAAACAAGCATTTGTCAATGCCAAATGTTACTTGCTGTCATTAGCAGTGGAAGTGCAGGAGTTAGAAAGATGCAGTATAGGAATGACAGTGAAGTACTGAACTGACGCCAACTTGACCCCCATCCTGCAGAGATGGACAGGCACTGGGGTGTACCTTTGGGTCATCGCCCATAATGGTCATGACATTTCACCTCACCCTACAATGCAGACACTTACAAGTGTTGAGGTGTGCATTGAAGTGTTCGGGCTTTACACTCACCTCATTCCATTAGAAAATATGCTGAAAAGGGTGCAGTATTGGAGAATGGGATGAACTCTGGGGCCAAAGGGTCTAAGGTGCACCTTGAAGCCTGCCACTGGCTGCAGGGTGGGGGTGGAATGGCATGAGCATTACTGTCGACAATCTCAAGTCACACCCCAGATGCCTATCAGTCCCTACAGGGTAGGGCGTTATGGTCAAAAACCCTAACATCCTGGGTGTTTCTTGGTATTTTTACTCCACGTTGTCAGCTTGGGGTTTCTGTGACCCCACCGCATGAACAGTGATACTGTCAGTTTGTTAGCCGAAAAGTGATTTTGCACAGCGACTGCACCATTTGGCACCACAGGTATGAAAACACGTTTTGAACAGGATGTGAAAAATGACACCTGTACTGTTCATGAAGAGGTGTAAAATATGGCAATGTTGAAAATCTGGGGTGAAAATATAAAAAAAACTGGTGAAATCACAAGTGTGCATAGAAATTGTGCAATGCACACCCATAATGTAATTAGTTTGGGTATATTTTACAGCAGATTTTCAACATAGGCATTTTGGGACCTCTGCTCATGAACAGTGTCACTGTGATTTTCTTAATCTGTCCTGAACACTGATTTCTCACAGCAACTGTGCTATTCTGCGCCAGAAATGCGAAACACATTTTGGACAGGGTGTGAAAAATGACAGAGGTACTGTTCATAAGGAGATGTGGAAAAATGCTAATGTTGAAAATGTGGACTGAAAATATTACGAATTTGTGAACTTACGAGGGTGTGTGGAAATTGCACAACACATGCTCATAACACAGTCATTTTATGGACGTTTGTCACCAAATATTCAACATAGCCAGTTTAATACCTCTGCTCATGAACAGTGTCACTGTGTTTTTCTTAATCTGTCCCAGATATTAATTTTGCACACCGACCATGCCACTGTGTGCTACATGTGTGAAAACACATGTTGGGCAAGATGTGAAAAATGACAGCTATACTGTTCATAAGGAGGTGTGGTAAAATGGCAACGTTGAAAATCTGGAATGAAAATAATGAAAATTCGTGAACTTGCAAGCGTGCACAGGAACTGTACAAGCACACTCATAAAACAGTCATTTTTGGGAATTCTTTCACCAAATTTTCAAAACAGGGTTTTTGGGGGCCTACCTCATGAATAGTATCACTGTGATTTTCTTAATCTGTTCCAAACATTGATTTTGCGCACCAACCGTGCCATTGTGCGCTACAGGTGTGAAAACACATTTCTGGGGAGATATGAAAAATGACAGCTGTACTGTTTATAAGGAGGTGTTGTAAAATGGCAATGTTGAAAATCTAGAGTGAAAATATTAAAAATGCTCAAAGCTATGAAAGTGCATAGGAACTGCGCAACACATGCTGGTAAAACAGTCATTTATGGGAATTTTTTCACCAAATTTTCAACATAGGGTTTTTGGTGGACTACCTCATGAACTGTGACACTGTTGTTTCATTAATCCTGTCCAGAAATGTGGTTCGGTGCAGTGACCGCGAAATCACCTTTCGGGATGGAATAACAAAATGACAGTGACTGAGTTCAAAAGGTGGGGTCCCAAGAACCCCATTTTGAAAATGTGGTGAAAAAATTCCCCAAAATAGCTGAGATATGCACCAAAGTTTAAAAAAACCCTATTTATGCCATTATACAACTTACCGTCATTTCTTCAGCTCGCGGTCGGCTTTGAAGAGTGCAGGCATGTTCCCGGTCCACCAAAGATCATCGTACCATGCTCCAGAGGTAAGTATGGGGCGAGGGGGAGGTGTAGGGAGATGGAGTATGCAGAGAGTATGCATGGGTTGGGGGAGGGGGAAGAGAATCAATGAGGGATCTTTTTTCTTCAAATTTTTTTCTTTTAAGGCAACGGGGGACTTTTGCCATGCTGAGATGGACTCCCAGCATGGCACCAGGAAGTTTGTCTGGAAGGGGACAAAGGAGCCGATGGGGGATTGGGCACCCCCGTGGGCCAAGGAGACTTTTGCTATACTGGGGTGGGCTCACAGCATAGCACCTGGAAGTTTGTTAGGGGGGAAATGGAGTTGATGGGGGAGTGGCACCCCCATTGGCCAAAGAGATGTTTACTAAACTGGGGCGGGCTCCCAGCATGGCAGATGGAAGTTTGTTTGGAGGGGCAGTGGAGCTGATGGGGAATTGTGCAACCCCATTGGCTAGTGTGCTGGGCGGGCGCATGAGCCAAGGGGGGGATTGGGCATCCCCCTCAGTAAACAACTAATGTGGGAGGTGCATTATTCTGACAGGGATTGAGCTACCCCTTCGGCAAATGAACTGAGAAGGTGGTCATGCCGACAGGAGGACTGGGCTCCCTGTCTGCTTTTTTTTTTATTTATTGAAATATTTCACCAGGAAGGCACACTGAATGGTGGGCGGTGGCTTTCCATCAGCTTCATGGGGACTGTGAGAGGCCAACAGAGAAGCTGTTGCCATGGGGACACCAAACAATCAGCTGTTTTGGAAGCTTGTAATGCACCAAAACAGCTGATTGCATGGTGATATAGCCGAATTTCTTTACGCACTGTGGCCTGCTCATTAACTGCTGTGAATGACAGCATGCTCCTCTATTGGCTGCGGCAGAGACCAGCCCTAGAACAGACTGCTGCCACTTGGCACAACACCTGACACGCCTCCATAACTCACTTTTGCAGGAAGCTGACGCAATGTGTTTCTTTTTGGACATGCGTGCAAGCAACACAAAAAGAGAGAGCCGTTCCAAACACTGACTTGGTGCTAGATTCCATCACTGCTAAACACTCTCAGACTGTCGAGAAGCACAAGTATGCATCATCTGTATACATTTTATTCTGGAGCATGAAGTGTTCTTTAAATAGTTCCTACATCTGGAAGAATGAGAATAGTCTCAGTTTAAGTTTTAACTTACAATCATTCAACACCAGGATCCCAAGGACCAGAATCATTTTAAAATTCCTGCATCATTTATAAAGACAAAAGTAAAACCTGTTTGGCAGAATCAGGTTCTTATTTTGAAGTTTTATTGCCATTGTTGTTACTTATTTTCCTGTATTCAGTATAAGCGAGGATTATTGTTAATGTTAAATACATTTGGAAGAACTTTAAAGACACTGTAGAACACAGCAGGTGGTATTTTAAAAAGTTAAAAAAATGATACATTTGTGTCAAGATGCCTAAATTTGCATTATGCAGATGCAGCATATAATTGCACCACATTTTCATAGCTGCATCAAAGCAACACTTATATTTGCATCATAACTGTAGCATATTTGCAATATATTTGTGGGATGCATCACTGCTGCATCACGTCTGTGTCACTGTTTGTATCGCTGACCTACATGCAAGTGCAGGGGTGGCAGATTGTGGTGCGTCCATCTTCTGCGGGTAGTGCACCCTTCCGATACAGACACAGCTGTGATGTAACTTGCTGCTGGGTCTGCAGCAAATCTTTGAGAATACAGGCCTGTATATTGACCCATCTCTCATAAACTCCAAACACTCAGCTACAGAGAATGGGTCCAGAATGAAGCACATACCTTGCAATACAGACTTGTAACAGATAGAGGAAAGTAAGATGCAGGCCCATGTCTTGTAGCATCTTCTTTTTCCTCCTGAAGTTCAAGATCAGGAGAATAGCAGCCGCTACTCCTCTACCACCCACCAGCAAGCCAGCTCCGAAGCACCGGAGATGCCCTTGAACAGCAGCCGTGGCTCAGAGTTCCTCTGGCTAGCCACTGCTCCTCTTCTGCCCGCCCATAAGCAAGCTCCAAAGCACTGGTATGACCACATTGGGACTGAACCCACAAATTGCATTGGTTACTTTGTGAGCCAGAGCTGCCTGCTATTGGCAAATACCTTTAGCTCATCATCTGCCATTGGTTCCTATTCCAAGCCAGCAGCTCGGTGCCTAAGGCTTCACTACAGCTCTTGCCAGCAGCTTGGCTCCGACGGCATTTTAGCTCCTATGACTGTTATATAGCTCAGAGATTTTAGTACCACTACTTGATTGTACAACCATATTTTGATTTGAATTTCTGCTTGATATCTTACAGCTACTACTTTGATTTAAATCCTGCTTGATACTAGCAAAGCTGTAGTTAATAAATTTGATTTAGTTAGCCAGCATTACAAGGAACTGCCTTTATACTGTTGTTTCTGTATTTTTGCAAAGCTCTAATTTAACCTGCCTACAGCCCCCTTAGCTGCTGTTTTTCTACTAATTTTATTTATTTATTTTTATTTATTTCAATAGTTCAGAAAACACCTTTGAGCAAATGCTCTTTTACAAAGGTGCAGTGTCGGTACAACAACAACATACAATCAAGTTACAGGAACAGAAAGAAAATACAACAATTGCTATACAATTAGTACAAAGACAAATCCCATGACTCTTATAAATATTTCAACGATGCCTGGTGATTACAATATCAAATTAAGTAAAGGTCAAAATACATTCTGCGAGTAGAAGAAAAAAACAAAGTGCACTCCCAGATATGCCTTTTTATGAAATATAATCACACCGTAGACTTAGCTCAACCTATTAGGGGTAATCCAAATTTAAAAATAGATAATAAGCCAATCCTGCGTAGGTGGCTTCCTCAATTGGAAGGTGCTAAGCTCTTTCAGCTTGTTACCTTAGACAATTCATGGCTTTCAATTATTGAAATACTAAATAATTTTAACATTCCTGTTAATCTTGTGTTTAAAGTTTACTAGTTAAAACATCTAATAATGAAAGTCTTTGGGCTGAACCCGCCCAAAAAAAGTATGAAAACTTTCCTGGACAAACTCTCACCTACATCTGGTATGGCCCATTCTGTGTCCAATATGTATAAAATTTTATACAATTATAAGTATCTGACTATTTTGGCAACTGAGAGATATTGGGCTTCATGTTTTCCTGATCTGGAGATAAATTGGACAACTTTGTGGTCAAACTGCCATAAATACGTTACTCAGGATAGATTATGACTTACACAGTTTCACATTTTACATAATATATACTATACCCCAAAAAAATTATATAAGTATGGGCTTATTGATACACCTACTTGCTCCCGCTGTCAGCAGGCAGAGGGGTCATTGTTTCACATATTCTGGGAATGTCCTAAGGCCTCTACTGTCTGGAAGGACTTCCAACAGAAGATGGATTCCTTGTTGGGCCTTTCAGATATTTTCACTCCTGAGGTATGCCTTTTAGTTCACTATACCCTGATTCCAGTAATTGCTAGGTGATATTATATAGCATTGATCTCCCTGTCAGTGAAAAAAGTGATTCTCCGTGATTGGAAAGATGATGGAGATATTTCCTATTCGGAATGGCTTGAAGAATTGTTAGCCAGTCACAGGATGGAAAAAATGGTGGCAAGTCTTAGTAACAGAATGAATAAATATAAGAAGATTTGGGAACCTTTTCATGCGCTGCTTACCATTTAGTATATTGCATCCTACTGTCAAATTTAGAGTTTGAAAATTCACCTAAGTTTGAGCTCTGCTGAATGGGTAGGGGGACTTTTAGTGTGGGGGTGGGGATTAGGCTTGGGGGGGACAGCTCCTGTGTATGCAGTGAAGTACTGCCTCTGGTCTTACTCACAACTCAGCTTATTATGACTGGATCTGTTCCTTTTGTTCTAAAAAGCAATAAACTTTGATTTGAAAAAAAAAGAAGAAAAAAACCAAAAATGACCAGTTACTGACATCCATCAGGAGCGTTAAGGGAGCACAGTGCAGAAAAAGGGGTAGCGGCCCGGAGATCAGGCTTACTCAAAGGTCCTAGAAGGAGGAATGAGGTCATGACCATGCTAGTAGACAGAAGGGCATGGATCAAGGGAGCTGGTGCCGGGAAGAGGGGGGGATGAATGCTTGATACGTATGGGAACATGTTATAAGGGGAGTGGGAAAGTGCAAGGGAGATGCAGGTACAGTATTGGTGGCACTCATCTACAGGAACAACAGTGTAAGGGCAAAGAATGAGTTGGGGTGGGAGAGGAGGATCAAAATTTCAACTCAGCAAACCAATAGCACCCAAACTATCTGCAATTATCTGCAATTATGGGCAGCTACCCCAGAGAGATGTATCTTCAGGTCAGCCTTGAAGGATTATAGGGAGTAATTGCAGAATATATGCACAGGAATTTGATTTAGCCAGAGGGGAGCTCTGTAAGCAATGGAGCACTATGCTACTGTCGTCTTCATGAATGGGACAGCAAATGAGCACCTTGTCTCTTCTCTGGCCTCCCTTGTGGACTGGCTCCACATAAGCCTGCATCCAGATTTTGGGAACTGCTCCATCCAGCAAGGACCTGTTTATGAGCCAGGTAATGGGCAGGACAATGGCAGGGGCAGCTGCCTTAAGCAGCTGCGGATCCAGGCAATCCGTACCTGCAGAGCCAGTCAGTTTGATGGAATGCAGAAGGGTGAGCACTTCTTTTTTGCATACAGTCTGTCGGTGAAAGAGCAGTGGTGGAGGATCCATTACCTCAGTGGTCACCGGTTCCTTGCATTGGGGGAGGCGGTATGTTAGTTTTGTAACTATCCAGGTCAGTGAAAAACTTATTGAAGGCAGCAGTGGTCATGCTCCCTTTGGTTAGAGATTGACCAGGAGGAGGCTTGGAGGGACAGGAAGTGAATCCTCAGGATCGTGGGAGCAGCTGCACGGGGGAGGGAGCTGGATGTCATTGTCCAACTAGGGACAAATGACCTGGCTAGTAATGGGATCAGAGCAGTGCAAAAGGAGTTTGTAGAGTTGGGGAGGGGTCTTAGACAAGTGGTGCATACGGTAACCTTCTCGGAGGTGCTGCCTGTCTATGACAAGGGTCATGCTAGGGTACTCCTCACCATGGAATTCAATGAATAGTTGAAAAACTGGTGTGGCGCTCAGGGTTTTGGCTTCATTGGGGACTGGGGAGCCACCTGGAGGGATGCAGGCCTATACTGGTGCGATGGTCTGCATCTGTCCAGGGGGATCCAGGATCCTAGGTGATAGGTTTAAACAATTCATTGGCAAGCATTTAAACTAGCCAAGGGGGGAGGCACTGAAAAGGAGCACGAAAATCCCAGCCTCCTCCCACAAAACACGGTAATTAGTGAGGCAAACACCAAGGTAGAGAAGTCATTAGGGAGCAGGACAGAGGTAAATGCAAAAAAAGGCAAAGGCAGTAAGGACAGAGATGGAGCAGAAAGGGGTAAGGCCATAAAAAATTGGAGGCCGATGAGTACCAATGCCTGTAGTCTGTGTAACAAGCTCCCTGAACTAGTGGCCTTCATTGAAGATGGATGCCTGGATATTGTGGCATCCACAGAAACATGGTACACAAGAACCATGTCTGGGATGTCAACATACCAGGATACACAATCTACAGGAAGGACAGGGAGGGTAAAAGAGGAGGTGGAGTAGCTCTCTATGTAAGGGAAGGGATCAAAGCAACAGAACTAAAGAGTAAACAGGGAGCAGACGAGGCACTCTGGGTCACCCTGGAGACAGGAAATGGCACCGCAATCCGCATGGGGGTTGTATACAGACCCCCATCTTAGAGGGAAGGCATGGACAAGGAAATGATAGAAGGCATCCTTAGAATGGCAGGAAAAAGAGGAGATATTGTTGGTGGGGGATCTTAATATGCCAGATGTTAACTGGAGCACCTTTGCTGCAGGCACATCCAAGACCTGGGTCATTCTTGATGCCCTACAAGGGGAATGTCTCAGACAGCTAGTATTGGAACCCACTCAGGAGGGAGCAATCTTAGACCTGATACTGTCAAACGGGGATGGAGAAAGAATCTCAGATTTAGAAGTGGGTAGCCATCTGGGAACAAGCAACCACCAAACAGTGTGGTTCACGATAAAAACAAGCCATAGAGTCAAGCCATACAAAAGCAAGAGTATTGGACTTTAGGAGGGCTGACTTTGGGAAAATGAGAGAGTGCTTCAGAAAAGCACTAGCAAGCAGGCAAGAAGGAGGGGTGGAGAAACAATGGGGGGTAATCAAAACAGCCAGCACAGAGGCAACAAGCCTTTCTGTGAAGCAAATCAACAAAACACAATGAAGGAAAATAACACCATGGTTTTCAAAAGAGGTGGCAGGGAAGGTTAAGGAGAAAAGGACAACATTCAGGAAAAATAAGGAAATACAGAAGAAGCAGGACAGAGAACTTGATCAGTTCAAGCAGAAAGAGGCAAGGAAGGCAATCAGAATAGCAAAGGCCCAAACTGAGGAAAGGATAGCCAACTCTGTTAAGAAGGGGGATAAGACCTTTTATAGGTACATTAGGGAGTGAAGAAAGACCAAGGGAGGGATACTGAAGCTTAATAAAGGGGAAGGAATGCGGGCAGAGGGTGACAGTGAAAAAGCAGGGATACTGAACAAATACTTCTGCTCAGTATTCACTAAGGAATAGGAGGTGGAGGTACCTAAATCAAACAAGAGAAACACTCTGGAGATGGGAGTCAATATCAGTCCATTTACAGAAGAACGGGTTCTGAAAAAATTAGTAAAATTGAAGATGGACAAAGCAATGGGGCCTGATGGGATGCACCCAAGAAACCTAAAGGAACTAAGAGTAGAACTAGTGACAAGGCTGACTACTCTCTTTAACAAATCATGGGAGGATGGGGTGGTACCTAAGGATTGGAGGAGAGCAGATGTGATTCCTCTTCACAAAAGTGGAAGCAGGGCAGAGGCAGGAAACTACAGACCAGTTAGTTTAACCTCAGTGGTAGGGAAAATGATGGAATAACTTCTGAAGAAAAGAATTGTTGAGTACCTAGAGGCCAGTGGGGCACAGGACTCAAGGCAGCATGGACTCACAGCAGGAAGGTCATGTCAGATGAATCTAATTGCTTTCTTTGACTGGGTGACCAAAGTAGTAGACCAGGGAGGGGCTGTGGACATGGCCTACCTAGATTTTAGCAAGGCATTTGACACAGTCCCACACAAAAGATTAATAAACAAGTTAGTCAGCCTTGCAGTGGCTCCCAAGGTGGTAGCCGGGATAAAAAAACTGACTGGACAACATGACGCAAAGGATAGTAGTAAACGGAGTCCACAGTGAAGAAAGGAGGGTTACTAGCAGGGTACTGCAGAGCTCAGTACTAGGAACGGTCCTTTTTAATGTCCTTATAAGTGACATTGCAGAGGAACTGGAAGGAAAGTATGTCGCTTTGCAGATGACACAAAGATCTGTACAGGATTGATACACAAGATGGAGTAGAATGGATGAGAAGGGACTTGGCAAGGTTGGAGGAATCAAATGTATGGCAGCTCAGATTCAATGCAAAGAAGTGCAAGGTAATGCACCTGGGAAACAAAAACCCAGGGGAAGAGTACAAAATGGGGGGTGAGATACTGACAATAATAAAAATGGAAAGAGACCTGGGCGTAATTTTATCCGATGACCTAAAGGTGGGCAAGCAATGTGAGAAGGCAGTAAGGAAGGCTGGGAGGATACTGGGATGCATAGGAAGAGGCATCACCAGTAGAAAACAGGAAGTTGTTATCCACCTGTACAGACAGTTGATGAGATCTCATCTGGAGTACTGTGTGCAGTTCTGGAGATCCCATCTCTGCAAAGACATAGACAGAGTGGAGGCTGTCTAGAGGAGGGCAACCAAAATGGTGCAGGGTCTGCACAGAAGACATACAAAGAGAGACTAAAGGAGCTTAATATGTATACACTTGAGGAAAGAAGGGAGAGGGGGAACATGATAGAAACTTTTAAGTACCTCAAGGGAATCAACAAAGTCCAACAGGGTAGTATCTTTCAGAAAGAGATGTGCGAGAACAAGGGGGCACAATTTGAAGAAAGAAGGGGACAGCTCAGAGGTAATGTGAGGAAGTATTTTTTCACAGAGAGGGTTGTAGATGTATGGAACAGCCTTCCTTAGGAGGTTGCGGAGTCAAGGACAGTGGGGAAATTCAAGAATGTATGGGACAGAAATACGGCACTCCTAGTGGGGGGTCGGCGGAAGTAGACTGTTGGTTAACTAGGATCTGCAGCTTATCCGTTAGGTTGGAAAATGGGCAGACTAGGTGGGCAAAGCGGTCCTTATCTGCCATCAAATTCTATGTTTCTATGGCCATTGCTTATTATCTGGCCCTGGGTGGTTGATTTGTTGCCTTTTATCATGTCATTTATGCAGGACCAAAAGGACTTAGTCAGCTAGGTTATTCTTCTGTAAGCTTTTGATGTACTCTCTTTTTGTAGATTTTGTGGACTTCTTACTTAGATTCCTTAGTGACCTATAGTTAACTAGGTCCTCTGGGAAGGTCAAGCACCTGTACTTTTTCTAGGCCTTGTCTCAGCTTATCATTAGTGATTTTAGGTCCTGTAAGAGGCACCTGTAGCAGCGACCATTTGTGCAGATTCTCCTTAGAGGAGTGTGGAGATTTGCTGCAGCACAGAAGGTATGTTGAAAGAATTGTGCGACTTCATCTACACCAGAGAGGAGCTTGATTGGGCTCCAGTCTATACTGCATGGATAGCTTTGGAAGGCCTCAGCAGAGAATTCTGAGAAGTCTCTAGCTGTAATGAGCCTGGGGGAATCTGTGCTGACCTGTTTTTCCAAATGCAGAAGGTAGGTGAGTTGGAGTCTAGAATCCAGTCTAGGGTGGAAGGGTTCCCAGATTTGGCATTGTGTCTTGTGACTTCAGTGATGACCTGAGTCAGGTTGGTGTCAAGGAGCAGGGCCCTAAATGCTTGTTCTGTGCTCTTTTCCCATCTTAAATTGAAGTCCCTGAGGAGCAGTAACTTTTTCGAGACAGTTCCATCTTTTTGTCAGGCCTTCCAGAGCTTGGTGGGCAACTTTGGGAGGGTTATATATGCAGAGTATAGTGAGGTGTTTCGCATGACCTAGGACAATCCTAACAAATATTGATTCACAGTCAGTAGCGTCAAATTGAGGGAGATGGGCTAGTGAAGCCTCAAGTGGGGGTCCCTCCTGCTTTTTTCCCCAGCCTGTCTTTTCTAAAGGTATCATAGCTGTCTAGCTTCACCTCATGGATAAGGATTTGTGGCTTCAGCCAAGATTCCGAGATGGCCAGCATATCCGGTTTGTAGAAGTCAACCCTGGATTGAACCTCATGCGTCTTGGGGTGCAGACTACAGGGACATTTATATGAGCAATTCTTAGGCCCTTTGTGTTGGTCCAGACTGGGTCGAGTGCTGACCCTACGACCAGATTAGCTACTGAGGGTCCAGGATTTGGGTGAATGTCCCCTGTGCAAAGTATCAGCATTGCAGCAAGCAGGCAGAGGACTCTTGGTCCTATGAAATGTGCTAGTCTCACCCTCTTGCTTCTTAAGCAAGAGATCATGAGGTAGCAGGCTCCCTTGTGGGTTAACCCATGCATCAACAGCAATGTGTCCACTGTGGAAATTGCAGGGCAACTAATCATGTGCTGGAGATGGCAGTCCTACTCACTCCAAGGCGGGAAAGGGGCGTGGCAGGTGATCATTTGTATATCTACCCAGGCGATAGCGTTGGTATACATGATAACCAGGACAGTACCCCTGAAGGGTACATGCCCTAGGTTACTTTGTTTGTAGGGTGGATCCCAGTGGTACAGGGTCCATAACTCTCTGCTCTCCAACATATTACCTCTCCAATAACCATATAAACACTACAAACAGGTATCTGCCTCTATCTCTGAAATCAAACAAAGAGGCAGAAGACACTGCAGAGCAGGACACTGCAGCACAGGAGCTAGCACAACAAAACGCACCCAAATCAGGAACCAAAACAAAAAAAGCAAAAAGGAAATCCAAAAAACTTCTGATCATGGGAGACTCCATGATTTGAGGAATTGATACCCATCTCCAGCCATGGGTAATGGTCAGATGTCTCCCAGGTACGTCAGCATGGCGAGACACTGACCGCATTGCTAAAATTGTTCACAAAGCAGGAGAAAACATTGATGTCCTAGTACACATAGGGACTAATGATCTCACCAGCCGGTCAGTTGTGGAGACCAAGGAACACCTGACCAGGCTGGGTGACAAACTATCATCTATTTCATCCAGCATCTCCTTCCCTGAGATCCCGCCAGTCTGGGAGAGGGTAGCAGATGGACAGAAGGTCAGAGAAGGGGAGATAGGGGAGCTAAACATGTGGCTCAAGGGCTGGTGCCAGGAAAAAGGACACAGACTTGCAGGGAACAGTTCTGGGAGTGAAAGTTCTTTAAATTTGATGGACTGCATCTGACTAAGGAGGGAGTCAGTGCATTGGGGCAGAAGTTTGACATCTTTGCAGAATATTTAAACTAGCAAATGGGGAGAGGGATGCAGCACCCCATACGTCGAATGGGAAGAACACCCCTCCCCTCTCAGCTAGTGGTCAAACAGGGATTCAGCATGTTTGCAGTTCATTTGCATCACCAGGTAAGAAAAAAAGGTTGTCTCCCCATACGATGCACAGGGGTAATTCCAAACCTCACCCAACAACTAACACACCAAAATCTGGCCAATGGAAAATCATGTACACAAATGCTCACAGCCTGGGAAATAAGATCCCAGACCTGCAGGCAATAATGTCAGAGGCTAAACTGGACATAGTAGCAATTAGTGAGACGTGGTTTGCCAGTAACCACACTTGGGAGACTTCAGTACCTGGCTATGTATTGTTCAGAAGAGACTGAAGTGCAAAAAGGGGGGAGGAGAGGAGTGGCCCTGTATGTCAATGAAAATATCAGAGCTACAGAAATTCAGAATACACATAAGGAGCCAGAAGAACTGTGGGTCACCCTGGAAACAGGAAATGGGACAGCCATAAGAACTGGGGTTGTCTACAGGCCCCCAGACCAGGGGGAGGACATAGACACATTACTGTTAGAAGAAATACAAAACATGACAGCTAAAGGGGAGGTTCTGATAATGGGAGAGTTCAACATGCCAGATACAGATTGGTCAATACCAGCAGGAACATCTGCCAGAACTAGACACATAGTGGATTCCCTGCAGGGGGAGGGCCTCAAGCAACTGGTACAGCAACCCACAAGAGACAGAGCTATCCTAGATCTAGTACTGACTAACAAGGGAGGGATCACAGATCTCCAGGTAGAAGGTCACCTGGTGGCCAGTGACCATCATATGGTATGGTTCAATTTGGCTACTACATCTAAATCATCCCATTCCAAGGCAAAATATGGGACTTCAGAGGAGCTGACTTTGATAAGATGGCCAACAGAGTTAAGCTAGCCCTGGCAAAAGAAACACAGGTGAGGGGTACAGGCAAGTGGGCAAGCATTAAGGATGCAATACTTGAAGCAACATCCCATTGTGTTAGACAGAAAAGGAAGTGCAAAAGAAGAAGGAAACCACTTGATTCTCAAATACAGTAGCAGAAAAGGTCAGAGCCAAAGGGCTGGCCTTCAGGAAATATAAGGGAACACAGCGGATGAAGATAGGAAGGCATACCAAACTGCCCTAAGGGAAGCAGGGAAGGCAAGGCAGGCAAAGTCCCAAACTGAGGAAACACTAGCACGAACAGTAAAAGAAGGTGACAAGACTTTCTATAGATACATTAGTGAAAGGAGAAATTCCAGAGGGGGTATTGTTAAGCTTAATGGAGAAAAGGGAGCATGTGAGGAGGAGGACCCTGTAAAGGCATCTATCCTAAATAGATACTTTTGCTTAGTATTTACTGAAGAGAAGGTAGGGCAGGGCCCACAGCTCAGCATCATGGACACAGTGGGGGAGGGAGGTGAGCACTACTCCCTTCACAAAAGAAAGGGTCCTACAAGAGCTTGCTAAGCTCAGGGTGGATAAGGCAATGGGACCTGATGGCATACATCCCAGGGTACTTGAGGAGCTAAAGGTGGAACTAGCAGAGCCATTAGCAGAACTGTTTAGTGAGTCCCTGAGCACAGAAGAGGTCCCAGAAGACTGGAGAAGGGCTCATGTGATCCCGCTCCACAAGAGTGGTAGCAGGGAGGAGGCGGGAACTACAGACCAGTCAGTCTTACCTCAGTAGTGGGCAAGATTTATGGAGGCACTCCTTAAGGAAAGGATAGTGCAACACCTGGAATCCATAGGGGCACAGGATCCAAGACAGCATGGGTTTACAAAAGGAAGGTCCTGTCAAACTAATCTCATAGATTTCTTTGACTGGGTAGCCAGAGTGGTGGACCAAGGGGGAGCAGTTGATATCGCCTACTGTGACTTCAGCAAAGCTTTTGACACTGTTCCACATAGATGATTGATAAATAAGCTGGGTAGGCTTGGGGTGGGTCAGAAGTTGGTCAACTGGGTGGCAAACTGGTTGACGGGCAGAAAACAGAGAGTGGTGGTAAATGGTATACAGTCAGAAGAGATGCAAGTCACAACTGGGATACCTCAGGGATCAGTTCTGGGGCCAGTCCTCTTCAATATCTTCATTAGTGACCTTGCAGATGGACTAGAGGGTAAAGTTTGTCTGTTTGCAGATGACACCAAGATCTGCAACAGAGTAGATGATCCTGATGGGTTGGGCAGAATGAGAAGGGATCTGGATAAACTAGCAAAATGGTCAGAAGAGTGGCAACTGAGATTTAATGCAAAGAAGTGCAAAATCATAGGGAAGGGGCACGTAGGGAAGAGAAACCCTGAAGCCACCTATAGGCTGGGAGGGGAGTTGCTAGCAGTCATAAAGGAAGAAAGAGACTTGGGCATCATCATCACTGATGACCTGAAATCATCCAAGCAGACCTTTAAAGCAGTAGGTAAGGCTAGGGTGATGTTAGGGTGTATTAGTAGGGGTATCACAAGTCATAAGAGGAAGGTAATAATCCCTCTTTACAAGACACTGGTTAGGCCCCATCTGAGTACTGCATGCAGTATTGAGGCCACACCTTCACAAGAACATTAACCAAATTGAGGCAGTCCAGAGAAGGGCACCAAATGGTGCAGGGACTGCATCAGAAGACATATGAGGATAGATTAACAGAGCTCAATATGTATACCCTTTAGCAAAGGAGGAGAGAGGTGATATGATTGAGGCATTCAAACACCTTAAGGGCATTAACAAGGTGAAAGAGTCTAACATGTTTAAATATAAGAAAAATAGCAGGACAAGAGGACACAGCATGAGATTAGAGGGGGACCGATTAAGGGGGAATGTGAGGAAATTATTTTTCACAGAAAGGGTGGTGGATGCATGGAATGGCTTACCACAAGAAGCGGTGGCTATGAATACAGTGCAGGGCTTAAAACAGGCATGGGGTAGGCATAAGAGAGCAATACAAATGACTATGAATAGATAGGCCACTGACAGAGCAAAGGCCACTGGCACATTTATAAGGTAGAAAAAGAAATGGGCAGATTGGATGGGCCTTGCAGTCCTTATCTGCCGTCAACTTCTGTGTTTCTATGTTTCTATGAGCCGAGTTGGGGTGAGTCATAATGACCCTTTACATGGATATCAGCCCTAGTGGCACCGGATGTGCTTATGTTATGGGACAGTTTTTGCCCTCAAGAGAGGGGTTGCAAGTGTGTCCCTAGTAGTACCAGAGATTCCTGTTATTAATTTGTGATATTTATGTAATTATTTATGTGTGTAGTTATTTTATTTTGTTATGATGACTTAGTGTGCCTAGATCTCACATTCCTGAATCCAACAGTAGGGCTCTTGCACTCCAGGTTTACTAGACTCTTTAGAGACACAGGACCAATTGGCTAGCCTAAGGACTATTTACAGGCTTTCCAGCAAGCCTCGGAGCCTGTGCTAAGTGTTTAAGTGTGTCAGAGAGCCATTGAGAAAAGTTACTGGGATGTAGTAATTTTTTTCTTTATTTTTTCTTTGAGATTGGGGATACAGTTGCTCCATAGTTGTGGCCATTAGTGGTAATTGCAGATAAGCCACAAATGGAAGAATGTCCTGATTGGTTTAAAGCAGCACATGATCTCACCTATATAAGGTAGAGTTCACCCAGGGTGTTGGGGGGGGCAGCCAACGCGGAGCATCGTGTTAGAAACAGAAGAAAATTAACTCTACCTAATAAAGTACAGGAGGTACTAAATTAACAGAGATAGCTGGTTTAAGCAGTGGACGCTGGCACAGGCAGGGTAGAATACATTGTAAAGTTCCCTGTCTGACACAGTTTAAAGCAGGCACTGATTAATTAAAAGACCCTGCTCAAAAACATTTAAAGTGGCAAAAAGTAGTTGCATTTCATAATACCTTGTAGCTGCATTTCATAATACCTTCCTAGTCTGAAAAACCTTAGCACTGACAGGACTGGATTAAATTCACAGTAAGGCACCCTGCGGGAGCTGTTTAAAAACAGGTATTGCATTTTTTTTAAATTAAAGTAACCTGCAGAAACGTTTCAGGACTAACATTTTTCAAATAATCTGACATTCAAATTCTTTTTTTTTCATTCAATATACTTTATTAGCACATTAAACGTTACATGAAAAGTGCCAATCTACTCAGTTTTACATATTACACATCAAACAGGACACTTGTCGAAAGTACTTAATAGTAGAAACTGGCTCGTCCAGGACGAGAACCATAGACATTGCGATGGGACCTAGCCAATTATCCAAGTTAAGTTTACTCACAAACACCACCCTCCCAACCACCCCATTCCCTAGCAGCATCTACAATCAGGTTGAGGTATATAATACAAATCTTCATTATAGGAAAGCAACAATTGTACTGTGAATACATCAAGCCATAGGAATATTACCAAAGGCCAAGGAGATTAAACTTGCCAACTGATTAGGACTGCTTCCAAAAGTCCCCATTTGGAGCCATAAAATTGGATCGTGTTATTCATTCTGGCTATGTGATATTCTAGTTGTAATGCCATTATAATTTCCTTATACCATTCTAGAATTGGTGGAGTGGAAGCGTCCTTCCAGTGTCTAAGGATAACCGCCTTGGCCGTGGCTGATATGATAGCCATATATAACTTCCTTTGCTTGATCTCATCTCTTGGGAAGATATTTAACAGACACATTTCTGGTGTAAAAAGGAGCTCTAAACCTAATATTGATGGTAATGAGGTGCAAATTGCCCTCCAAAAGGGCTGAATCATAGCACAATCCCACAAAAGGTGGGGTATAAGTCCCCCTCTTTACCTGCACACCTGCTACAATTGGGTGATGACAATTTACCCATCTTGTGCATTCTGGCTGGGGTATAGTACAAATTATGTATAATGTTAAATTGCTGTAGTTTGTATCTATCCTGCCTGATGTATTTATGGTTGTTGACCCATATCTGCTCTCACTCTCTGTTGTCTACTATCATCTGTAGCCTTTGACACCAGTATGAGCTAACGTTAGCAGGTATGCCAACATCTATCCTCTGTAGCTCACTATAGATTCTCGAGACAGAGTGAGGTTGGTCTGCAATCTTTAGGAGTCTAGACAATCCAATTCTGTTTTCCTCCCAAATTGTAACACTTCGTAGATGGGCTTTGATTGAATCGCAGACCTGCCGATATTTAAAATAACACCCTTTTAGATTCAGAAACTGAATACATGCTTGCTCGTATGATAGTAGCTTTCCCAGAGGCGCCAAGTCTCCCAATTGTAACCCATTTATTGGCCTCCAAAATGTGGAAGGAATGGGGACTCGCTGTATTAGAAAGTGAATGTTATGTACCAAGAATTGCTCAGGCGAAGTCTGCCACTTCACCTTAAGAAGCTTCTGAACCTGATGTAGAACCTTTACAGTCCATCCTATAGGCGTATTTTTAAGTGACTTAGGGAGGAGTTTTAAAGTGGTATAGGCAATTGATTCTAAATTTAATGCATATTTAAGCACTAAGTCTTTCTCAATAGTGACCCAGGGAGGCACATAAACATTCGGTGTCGATGCATCAATCACCTGTTTCCATGATACTACTTTACTAATATGGGAGGCAATATAGTATTTGAAAAAGGAAGGGAGTGCAAGACCTCCTACTTTCTTTGGTTCTGTAAGTTTCTGGTATGCTCTCCTTACAGCCTTCCCTTTCCATAAAAATACATTGAGTATCCTTTGCAGATTCCCAAACCAGGTTTTGGGCAGGTAACACCCCAACATATTTAGGGGATAGAGAATCCTTGGTAGTATAGTCATTTTAACTGTTTCTATTCTTGCCCAAAGTGACAAGGGGAGTGAACTCCATCTAACCAGATCTTGCCTAATTACCTTGATTAGATTATTAAGGTTTTCTTATCATCGAACTAATCTCCTGGTAACTTTGATGCCAAGATACATCAGCATTTTGGTTCCCAGCTTAACCCATATTCATTGCTTAAACTAGGATAACATTTATTATTTAAGGAGAAAAGCTTAGTCTTAGAAATATTAAGTTTATAATTTGAGACTTTGGAGAATAAAGCGATTTCTTGTAGGATTATTGGTATACCATTCTCCGGGTCCTCTAAATGCAACAACAGATCATCAGCATAGGCTGAGATTAAGTATCGCCCATTCCCTATCTTTATTCCCTTGATATCTTGTGCTGCAAGTAACCTTTAAACCAGGGGTTCCAAATACAAGTTGAATAGGAGCAGAGAAAGCGGGCAGCCCTGTCTTGTACCGCAGGATAAAGTGAAAGGATCCGATAATATACCATTGCACCAAATCCGTGCCGTAGGCATACAATATAATATTTGGATCCAATGCAGAAATCTATCAGAAAACCCAAATTTAGCCAGAACAGCAAACAAAAAGCCCCATGATACCCGGTCAAATGCTTTTTCAGCATCCAGTGCAAGTAGAACTACCGGCATTTGTAAGTTTTGTGCATGTATAATTAGATGGTGGATTTTGCGTATGTGGTCACTAGAGACCCTGCCAGTCATAAAGCCTACTTGTACTTTACTTATCAGCTTATTCATTAATGGGCTAAGTTGATTAGCTAAGACTTTAGCCAATATCTTAATGTCTACATTTAACAACAAAATTGGGCGATAGCTACCAGGGAGCACCGGGTCTCGTTTCGGCTTTGGTATAAGAGTTATGAGGGCTTCTAAAAAACTTGTTTCCAAGTAACCCTTATCGAAGCAGAAGTTGTATACCTTGGTAATTATTGGACCGATCACATCCTGATATGACTTATATAGGTTAGTGGTAAAACCATCCGGCCTGGGGGACTTATTAATGGCCAATTGAGTAATCGCTTGATTCACCTCCCACTCTTGTATAGGGAGTCCCAGTTGATCCGCCTCCAGATTTGTGATTTTGACCAAAACAACTGAATCTAAGAATTCTTGAATTTCCTCAGAAGTGGCTCTGTTAGCCAACAGGATACAGTATGTACTTTGAAAAAA
Source organism: Neoceratodus forsteri (assembly GCA_016271365.2). NCBI lineage: Eukaryota > Metazoa > Chordata > Ceratodontiformes > Ceratodontidae > Neoceratodus > Neoceratodus forsteri. The sequence continues at coordinate 15,326,259 of CM028131.1, forward strand.
TCCCCTGAAAGTCGCAGCAATTTCTCTAGGGTTGTTAATTAATTTATCTCCCCCATTATTTTGTAAAGCGGCTATAAATCTGTTAGAATCTAGTTGTTTAAGTCTAAGGGCTAAAAGTTTACCTGCTCTATCCCCAGATTCCAAGTATCTAATTTTAGTTCTCTGGAGGGTCAGCTCTGCCTTCCGCATCATAATTGAAGAGTATTGAGCTTGTAGCTGATGTAAGCTAATCCAGTCCGCATCGGTTGATTGGCGGGATATGTTAATTTCTCTGGTCTTACTAGCTTTACTAATTTCCTTTAATTGTGACCTGATTTTCTTAGCCCTAGTGGATGTAATTCTGATGCACTCCCCCCTTAGCGTACATTTTAGAGCTGCCCACATAATATCTATGCTGGGTACTGAATTGAGGTTCGTCTCAACAAATTGAGATATGAAGTCTCTTAAGTACCCAAAAGTGAAATAATCCTGCAATAGCTGATTATTAAATCTCCATAGGGGATCTCTCATTATACTAGGATTGGGTGCAAATAAAATAAAAACTGGGGAGTGATCTGATATGACCCTAGTATGTATCTTTGCATCTACAATAAAGGAGAACGCATTAATGCTGACAAGAAAGTAATCAATTCTGGAACAAGTTTTGTGTGGCATGGAAAAAAAGGTATACTGCCTGACTCCCATATTGTTCATCCTCCAAATGTCAATGAGACCTAAGCTCTCCATCAGTTCCTTTAGAGCCCTCTGAGCGGGTGACAGCCCTACTCACCTATTGTCAGATCTATCAATGAGCAACTGAGGGGTTATGTTCCAGTCACCCCCTATTAATAATGTCCTGGATACATAGATATTTAACACGTCTAGGAATTGCATAAAAAATTGCGGGGTATCCACGTTAGGGCCATAAATGGACCCACTAACCACTTTATTTGCTACCAGAGTCCCAACTAAAAAGAGATACCGACCCTGTACGTCCCATATTTCCTTTTCTAACCGAAAAGGTGTTTTTTTGTGAAATAAAATTGCAACACCCCCTTTGCTAGAGGAAGAACCTGCACCATATGCCTGACCAACCCAATATCTCATAAATAGTTTGATGTCTTCTCTGTAAAGATGTGTTTCCTGTAAGCAGGCTATCTCACAATTTAATGCAGCGAGATGTTTCAACACTACCTATCTTTTACATCTATCCCGAGCTCCTTTAATATTCCAGCTGAAGAAATTAATACCCTTCAATACTATCCTTTAGCTTGTGATACTAACTTGCTCTGGTATCCTCCACAAGTGTATTCAGGCTTGCTATCAAGAGCAATTTTGTTTCTCCCTAACCGAACATGTTGATGCTGCCCCTCCCATCTCCCACCCCCCAAAAACCTCTCTAACCCCTCCAAATTACAACTGCTACCCCCAGTTCTAACAACTGAACTATCTAACCACCTTGTCATGTGATGTAACCTCCAGCCCAGATGGATGCGAAATCACTTCCCAACCCAGCTCTATTCCCTATCATTGTCATTATTCCTAATTATCTAACCTCTTAATGAAAAAACATAACTGATCCTACTATTCTGAGAACTTTCTATCTTCCCATTGATTCCAATAACGGAAAATTATCATGACCTACTCAGTAAATAAATATAGCAATAAGCAGTGATATCAGCTCTTCCAGTCTATTTCAGAGCTCTCCATTCCGTGGGAATCGCACCTCTTAATATGGAGAAAGAAATCATTTCACGGTCTTTGTCTCCCTCTTGTGGGGAAAGAGTGAAGTACTTTAAATTGCAAAAGAAAACTGAAAGGGGGGCTCTAATATAGCGAACAGCTCCCTTCTATTAAAATTACACAGTAACTCAGACTGACAGTGTTCGCTCTCTACGACATCAGAATTAGCCCCATTAGCCATTCTCAATCGGTAGATACCTCTGTTTTGAAAATAACCACCAACTGACCACGAAGCCCATTCTCAGTAATCAAAGTTAAGCCGCGATGTTACCGCAATCAGCAAGTCCAAGTTGTCAAGCATTTGGAACCCTAACACCAGTCCCTTTCAGCATTGGATCTGCTTTAAAAAGCAATATCAGAATGAAGCATAGACAAAGCTGCGCAGCTCATCCGATTCGGCAATACCATCTGAAAACCATCATTGTCGCTTTGTTTCCAAGCCATACTCCCCTCGTCTATAAGCGATGGAAATAGCCTTTATAGGTATGATCCTCTTCCAGAATACTCTTGTAAACGAATATGAGCACTGTATGCTTCATTCCAAGTCTAACCAATCATCCACATTCGAGGTAATTAGTGATCACACTGAGATTCGCTTTGTCTCCCTCCAAATGCTATTTTACAGGTGCTGATCAATGCAGTGTTAGCCAGTCCCTAAAGAGCCATTAACCTACCTACAATTCTTGCACTTTAGGAAAGCTTGACTGCATATGTGACAACCAGGGCAGTGAACCCCTCAGACTATTATTGAACCTTTCATATAACTTGAGACATCGTGTCAGTCGGAAACAAAGGGAAATTAAATCAGGCTATGAAAGCGGAAGAGAGTCGCTTTCCCGGCTCAGGATCCATTACTATCTTCAGCCTTATTCAACTATATGCTCTGCCTTATATCGCAAGCCATTCCCTTATTTAAATAACTCTGGCATTACACTTTTGAGCTCTTGCTGCGCTGCCTCTGAATTTTCGTATGATAGCCACTGATCTTTGATTTTGACTTGGAGTGTCGCTGGGTATTTTACCCTGTACTGTATTCCCGCAGCAATCAATTTAGAGACGATGGGATGTAACTCTCGGCGCTTGAAATGCACTGATTGAGGCAAGTCATGAGTTATCCTAATCTTCTTGCCCTCCCATGAAACTTCCTGCAAGGCTCTGATTTTACTTAAGATATGCTGTTTATCCAGATAATTCAACATTTTACAAATTATCGGCCGTGGCTGCGCTCCGGAGGGGGGGAGGAGAGAGATCTGTGCCCTCGCTCAATAATATAAGATTCATTGTTAGGAGATGGGCCTGCAGTCTTTTCAAGGAGTTTTTGAAGAAACTGTATAGTTGTTGTTCCCTCTTCCTTCTCAGGAATTCCGATGTTAATCAGGTTGTTTCTTCTGCTTCTCCCCTTCAGATCTTCGAGTTTATCTTCCATTTTTTTAATTCATTTGTTGAGGGAGACACGCTCTAGGTCTTGCTTGCCTAATTTCTTTTCAACCGATTTTATTTTAATTTCATTGTCCCCCACTCTAGTGCTGAGAGATTCTAGTGCTAATTTAAAACAATGAATTTCATCCGAGATCTCGTCGATCGATGCTTGCATTGGGGCAATTATTTCCAAAAAGCTCTCTTCCGTTAAAGCTGAGGGCCCTGAAGTAAATTTATTGGAGCCCTGCCGAGGACGTTTTGAGGCCTGCTCTTTCTCCGGTGAAGGAGGTGGCGTATGCTTGGGAGGTTGTTTCTTCACGAAGACTTCCATTTTACAAAATATCCCCAGTCTAAACAGGTTCTCCAATGCTTCTTAGAGACTTTTCAGATAAAAGTTCCACAAATTTTTGCTGATAAGAGCTGTAATTTGGGTTGAGAACAGAGCTGGGTGCAAAGGCTGCTTTCCCTAGGCTGCCATCATGTGACCCCTTAAAAGCTAATATTCAAATTCTATCTGCACATGTATGTTGACAGTAAAGGTAGGAAATACAGTCCAGGATTTGAATTTCGAAAAAGGTGCCAAAGGTTGCTCCACTGTTCTGCTGGCCCAGCTTGTGGAGTATCGTGCCTTGTGGTTGTAGCGTACCTGTTCTCTGGAGGGGGGGAGCTTTCAGTTCTGGGAAGGGATCTTCTGCTGGGCCTTCATGACCACCCTCAGGAGGGGAGCCGTGATTGCTGTTCTCGGTTGGGGGGTAACTTTTAGTTCTGGAGAGGGCTCTTCTAACGGGCCCTCATGACCACCCTCGGGGGGGGGGGAGCCATGTGATTGATGTTCTTGGTCAGGGGGAAGCTTTCAGTTCTGAGGGGTGCTCTTCTGCTGGGCCCTTATGACAACCCTCGGGGGGAAGTCATGTGATTGCTGTTCTCGGTCAGGGGGAGCTTTCAGTTCTGGGGAGGACTCTTCTGCCTGGCCCTCAGAACCACCCTTGGGGGGGGCCATGTGATTGCTGTTCTCGTCGTGGGGGAAGCTTTCAGTTCTGGGGAGGGCTCTTCTGCCAGGCCCTCATGACCACTCTTGGGGAGCGGGAAGCCATGTGATTGCTGGATCATTTTAAAATTCCTGCATCATTTATAAAGACAAAAGTAAAACCTGTTTGGCAGAATCAGGTTCTTATTTTGAAGTTTTATTGCCATTGTTGTTACTTATTTTCCTGTATTCAGTATAAGCGAGGATTATTGTTAATGTTAAATACATTTGGAAGAACTTTAAAGACACTGTAGAACACAGCAGGTGGTATTTTCAAAAGTTAAAAAAATGATACATTTGTGTCAAGATGCCTAAATTTGCATCACGCAGATGCAGAATATAATTGCACCATATTTTCATAGCTGCATCAAAGCAACACGTATACTTGCATCATAATTGTAGCATATTTGCAATATATTTGTGGGAGACATCACTGCTGCATCATGTCTGTGTCACGTTTTGCATCACTAATCTAGATGTGAGAGCAGGGGCAGCAGATTGTGGTGCGTCCATCTTCTGATGTGCACCCTACTGATACAGACACAGCTGTGATCTGTGATGCAAAGGTGATGCAACTTGCTGCTGCATCTGCAGCAAATCTTTGAGAATACAGTCCTGTATATTGACCCATCTCTCATAAACTCCAAACACTCAGCTACAGAGAATGGGTCCAGAATGAAGCACATACCTTGTAATACAGACTTGTAACAAATAGAGGAAAGTAAGATGCGGCCCATGTCTTGAAGCACCTTCTTTTTCCTCCTGAAGTTCAAGATCAGGAGAATTACAGCACAGAAGATGCTCCGCTCCATGCCAGTTCCACCTGTTAACTGAAAACCACTCACTGCTGCCCATATATACATGGGTGTGCTGCTAACCTCGCTTTTTCTGAAAAAGTACACCTTTAACAGCTGCCTTACAATGAGAGGGAGGGAAGGAAGCAAGGAAGGCCATGCTGCTGACTCCGACCTTTCTGAAACATTACACCTGTACTATCTGCCTTAAGGTAGTTTAACTAATTGCCTAACAATTGTAAAGATGAAGCACCTTAGTATCTAAACTGGAAAATGAGGCGTTTCTTCACCGATACCCCTTCTATGCAGAAGTCACCATAATTATGACAAGAATAACAGTTTAAGATTTCCCATCTGGATAAAGGTGCATCTAGCCAGGGCTATGGAGATGACTGCAGGGCAGCAGGGTAAATCATAGGAGGAGAGACAGAGGGCCAGATATTCAAAACTTTACCCCGTGGCTAAATTAGCACTGCCCGGCAGGCAAACTTAGCCATGAGCACAAAGCAAGCCATATTCAAAAGGAATAGCCCAGAGCAAACAGCTCTGTCATATAGCATGGGAATGAGGCCAGGCAAACTGGGCTGGGAGTGCAGGGCAAACTTAGCCCTGGAGTAAGACAGCTCCGAATATGGCAACCAGGAAGTACAGACCACAACAGCAACACAGCGCACAGTGACGTGAAGGTAGGTAGAGGTGAATTATAGAAACATAGAAACATAGACTTTGATGGCAGATAAGGACCACTTGGCCCATCTAATCTGCCCATTTCCCTACCTACAGGATAGGCCACAGATCCTAGTTAACCAACAGCCTATTTCTTCCTACCCCCCCACAAGAATTGCCTTGTGTCTATCCCATGCATTCTTGAATTCTCCCACAGTTTTACACCACACAGCCTCCTCAGGAAGGCTGTTCCATGCATCCACTACCCTCTCTGTGAAATAATACTTCCTCACATTGCCCCTGAACCACCCTCCTTCTATCTTTAAATTGTGTCCCTTGTTCTTGCACGCCTCTTTTTCTGAAAGATGCTACCCTCTTGGACTTTGTTGATTCCACTGAGGTACTTAAATGTTTCTATCATGTCCCCCCCTTCTTTCCTCTAGGGTATACATATTAAGCTTCTTTAGTCTCTCCTCATACGGCTTCTCTTGCAGACGCTGCACCATTTTAGTTGCCCTCCTCCGGACTGCCTCTATCCTGTCTATGTCCTTGCGGAGATGGGGTCTCCAGTACTGGACACAGTACTCCAGATGGGGTCTCACCAACTGTCTGTACAGAGGGATAACACCTTCTTGTTTTCTGCTGCTGATGCCTCTCCCTATACATCCCAGTATACCCCCAGCCCTCCCTACTGCCTTCTCACATTGCTTGCTAACCTTAAGGTCACCTGATATGATTACCCCCAGGTCTCTTTCCTTTTTTGTTATTGTTACTACCTCCCCACCCATTGTGTATTCTTCCCCTGGGTTTTTGTTTCCCAGGTGCATTATTTTACACTTATTTGCATTGAATCCTAGCTGCCATTCTTCTGACCATTCCTCCAACCTTGCCAAGTCCCTTTTCATCCTTTCAATGCCTCGTGTATCAACCCTGCTGCAGATCTTTGTGCCATCTGTAAAAAGGCACACTTTTCCTTCCAGTCCCTCTGCAATGTCACTGATGAAGACATTAAAAAGGACTGGACCCAATACTGAACCCTGCGGTACCCCATTAGTAACCCCTCTTTCTTCAGAGTGGACTCCATTTACAATTACCTTCTGTGTCCTGTTGTCCAGCCAATGTTTTACCCATGCTACCACCCTGGGACCCACTCCCAGGCTGGTTAATTTGACTATTAATGTTTTGTGTGGGATGTGTCAAATGCCTTGCTAAAGTCTAGGTAGGCCATGTCCACAGCCCCTCCCTAGTCTACTACTTTGGTCACCCAGTCAAAGAAATCTATTAGATTCATCTGACATGACCTTCCCGCTGTGAACCCATGCTGCCTTGGGTCCTGTGCTTCACTGGCCTCTAGGTACTCAACTATTCTTTCCTTCAGAAGTGACTCCATCACTTTCCCTACCACAGAGGTCAGACTGACAGGTCTGTAGTTTCCTGCCTCTGTCTTGGTCCCACTTTTGTGAAGGGGAATCACATCCGCCTTCCTCCAGTCCTCGGGTACCACACCATCCTCCCATGATTTATTAAAAAGAGTAGCCAGTGGTTTCACTAGTTCCTCCCTTAATTCTTTTAGAATTCTGGGGTGAATTTCATCAGGACCCATTGCTTTGTCCACCTTAAGTTTTAGGAGTTTTTGCAGAACCCTTTCTTCTGTGAAAGGACTGGGATCGACTATGTGGCCAATGTGTGTGCCAGCAAATGCGTGGACCCAGTACAGCTGCAGGCAGCAGCGTATGTGAAAGAACAGTGTGCAAAACTATTAAATAATCTCTGAAATGTTTGCACAGTGCTAACACATTTGCGAGGGTTTAGCGCAGGGCTAAACCGTTAGCCCGGTGCAAACACCCTTGCCAGGTGCTAAACTTTGCCATATTCAGAAGTGACATAAGAATGAGCCTATTTAGGTAGTCTCTAGGCAAACATCCAGATTAGCATCTCATTATGCCTTGCTTTGCATGCAGTTTGCGCTGGGCTAATGGTTTAGCCCTGCGCTAAATCCGCGCTAACGTCTTAGCGCTGCGCATACAGCTTGGGAAATATTATACAGTTCTGAACACTGCTTCCACATGCGCTGCAGCCTGCAGCTGTACTGGGACAACACAGCATAGGCACAGATGGTGGTGCTGCATGCAACTGTCACACTGTAGGTCATGCTACAGTGCACAGCAGACACTACAGTAGCAAGGAAGCCAGTAGTGTGTGGACACAGTAATGCCTATGGTGTGTAGGGCAGTGATGAAGATTGTACTATACACAGTGAAAGGCCCAACCTGCAGGTGTTTACTGACAGTGGACATTACTGTTATGCTGTTGTGTGACCCACAGATGCTGCACCTCTAGCATGGGATGCTCACAGTGACATATACATGTCCAGCTTTGTGTGCTGTGGCAGTTGTACAGCTGTGCGGTATGTGGCTGGGGGGCATATATTATCAGAAAGGCACACTGGTGTTGGGGTATTCTCAATACTGGCCCATGTGCACTACATGATGTGTCCCAGACTTGTGGCCACACCTGGTCTGCGGCACTGCCTGGCCACCCATACACAGAGGTTAGACAGGACTGAGACCTTCAGGTACTTGAAAGAGATTAATAAGGTGAACAGGGAGGGTAATTTCAGCCTAAGCTGCAGCAGAACCTTGAAGGGGCACAGCCCAAAGTTGTGGGGTGGGTGTTTAAGACGGAGGTTAGCAGGCACTTGTTCACAGAAAGGGAGGTGAGCAAATGGAATGCGCTGGAAGAAGAGGTGATCTCATTTAGAACAGTGGGCAGCTTCAAGAGAGGCTGGGATAGATATAGAGGGATGATAAAGATAATAGAAGAAGGGAAGAAAGGTAATGAAAAGGTAGGGGAAGGGGAACAGGGACACCATAGAAACATAGAATTTGATGGCAGATAAGGACCACTTGGCCCATCTAGTCTGCCCATTTCCCTATCTAATGGATAAGCTGCAGATCTTAGTTAACCAACAGCCTATTTCTTCCTTGCCCCCACTAGAATTGACTTATGTCTGTCCTATGCATGCTTGAATCCCCCCATTGTTTTTAGAAACATAGAAACGTAGAATTTGACACCAGATAAGGACCGCTTGGCCCACCCAGTCTGCCCATTTCCCTGCCTACTGGATAAGCTGTAGATCCAAGTTAACCAGCAGCCTACTTCTTCCTACCCCCACCCCCTAGAATTGCCTTATGACTGTCCCATACATGCTTGAATTCCACCACTGTTTTGACTCCACAACCTCCTCCTGAAGGCTGCTCCATGCATCCACAACCTCTCTGTGAAAAAATACTTCCTTAAATTACCTCTGAGCTGCCCCCATCTTCAAATTGTGCCCCTTGTTCTTGCTCACCTTTTTTGAAAGATGCTACCCTCTTGGACTTTGTTGATTCCCTTGAGGTACTTGAAAGTTTCTATCATGTCCCTCCTCTCCCTCCTTTCCTCGAGGCTATACATATTAAGCTCCTTAAGTCTCTCTTCATATGACTTCCGGTGCAGTCCCTGCACCATTTTAGTTGCTCTCCTCTGGACAGCTTCCATCTTGTCTATGTCTTTGCGAAGACTGGGTCTCCAGAACTGCACGCAGTACTCCAGATTGGGTCTGACCAGCTGTCTGTACTTCCTCCTCAAGAAGGTTGTTCCATGTATCCTTAACTCTCCCTCTGCACATCCCAGGGATACAGTGTTCAGAAAGACTGCCAGCACCTGGGCATGATGCCCTGCTCTGCCACGTCCTCCACTGCCACCAGTGTTTGCTGGGGGGCCTGGAACCATGGCCTGAACCTGGAGGGTAAGCTGGGGTTTTCCAACAGTGTCTCTTGGGGGGGGCACCCACTCTGCAGGCCCTCCCAGGGGGTAGCCTAGGTATGGGAGGACAGTAGGCTGGGTAGGGTTATGCTCTGGTAAGGATCTTGGGGCTGATCCCAAAAAAAGATCTGAGGGTTTCTTCCCTTTCACTTCTTAATACATGTCTGTAGATGTTCTATTCCTTCTCACTCCATTAGCTGTGCCTGTTATGTTTGTTAAAACAGTAAAATAATGGTCCCCAAACTAGTCATGTTCTAATATAACTATTTGTTATATAAATTTTTAAGTTAGTAACTAGCACACCATTATTATTTTGTCACAGTGTGACATCCTTAATATAGGTGGTTCAGGTTTTCTAGGACACTTCCCCAAAAATAAAAATCAAATAACCTCATTAGCCTGTATCAGCATCACATCTGTAATACTGCTGCACTCAAAGCACTAAAGATTCTAAAAAAACACTTTTATACTGTAAGGCAAGGCAAAATTTATTTAAAAAGATGCCCAATCCTGGAAGCTCTGGGCGCCATACAAATAAATACACATATTCAAAAAAAAAATTGATAAAATCAGAAAAGAAAAATATGAACATATGTGTAATTAACTCAACATAAAAACATTTTCCATAAAAAATAAACTAAACATCAAATTACCAATATCTGTAGTCAGGTCTACAAATGGGCAGCTTACTCCAGGAATCCCTAGGGGCAGCAACTTCCACAGGACGGGGGTGGCGACACTAAATGCCCTGTCACTTGCTGATTTCAACCTTGTCCTGGGAATCACCAGAGGGCCCACACAGGAGGAGCGGAGGGGGAGAACCAAGAAAGCAGGTGCAAGATCTAACAGATAACCAGGGCCCTGACCGTACAGGGCCTTATAGCTGAGAAGACCAACCTTAAAGAGGATCCTCCACCTTACTGGCAGCCAGTAAAACTCATGCAACACTGGTGTCATATGGCAGAATTTAGGTTGCCCAGTATGTAACTAGGCAGCTGCGTTCTGCACTAGCTGCAGTCTGCAGAGAGATCCTCCGGCAACCCTGAGGTAGAGCGCATTACAGTAGTCAAGCCTTGATGTATCTAAGGCATGCATCAAAGTGGGGAGGTCCAGAGGTGGCACAAGGGGCTTTATCCTGGTGATATTTCTGAGATAGAAAAAGCAGGAGTGGACAGCGGAAGATATCTGTGCCTCTATCATCAGACACCTATCCAGAATGACACCAAGATTTCACACCCTAGAGGAAGTCTTCAATGGAACAGATCCCATAACAAATCCAGTCTCAGATCCAGAGGCCATCCTGTCACACACTCTGTTCGACTCCACCACCAATACCTCTGTCTCATCAGGGTTCAGTCACAACCAGCTAGAGGCCACCCATTCATTGAACTCAGCAAGGCAGCTGTTTAGCACATCTACTGCGCTGGATGTTCCTGGGCAAAGGATAAGTATAGTTGGGTTTCATCAGTGTAGCAATGAAAGCCCAAGTCATACTTCCTAATGATCCCCTCCAGGGGTAGCATATACACCGTGAACAACATTGGGGCTAACAATGACCCCGAGGTACTCCGCAAGACAGGGGACTAGGGGTGGAGGAGAATTTATCCATCACAACCTCTTGTCTCCTGTTGGTAAACAAAGACTCAAACCACCAAATGACAGTGCTGGTGAGTCCGTAGAGTTCCCTAAGGTGGTCAAGCAATACACAGAGGTCCATAGTGTCAAATGCTGAAGAGAGATCAAGAAGAATAAGAATGATCTTTTCTCCTCGATCTCTAGCCCTGAAGACATAATTCTGCACCTGAACAATCATGGTTTCAGTGCTATGCCTTGCCCAAAACCCCAACTGAAAGTGTTCGTACAACTCATGGGTCACAAGGTGCTCCTCCAACTGAAGCACCACTACCATCTCCACAATTTTTGCCAGAAAGGGAAGGTTGGAGATGTTTCAGAAATTTGCCATAACCTCCGGGTTCAACAATAGTTTCTTTAGGAGTGGTCTTACCAATGCCTCCTTCAAGGCATCAGAAAAGACCTCCTCAGACAAAGAACACCGGACATTCAGAGAAACCACTGGACCAACGGCATCAAAGCATCTCATCAAGAAACACGTCAACACCGGGTCCAGTTCACAAAAAGTGTGCATCAGGTTGGTCACCACACCGATGACCTCACTTACTTCCACTGGTCTAAGCTCCCCCCAACCAGGCAGAGTGCACTCAGAACACTTCGGGTGACCACTGCTAGCTATGGCATTGCTGACAGGAAGAGCTCCCTGCCAGATACTGGACACACTGTCCAAGAAGAATTGAGCAAACTATTCACGTTCAGTATTAGAAAAAAACCTTCTTTGGCTGTATACAGGCTGGACAAAGTAGCCTGGCTATTTTAGTTACACAGGGACACCATCAGCAGTGGGTAATACTACATGAGTTCCAGGCCATCATCACTGCCTTCCTTTTAATGAAGGTGCCCACCTCTACCATGCCAAGTGAACAAATGATGCATCAGGCATCACCGCATCACTTGGTGTGCCATGCTGTTACACACAACATGATGACATCATGCACTACTGATGACATGGCTGGCCACCCAGTTGCCTGCAATAGACTGCAGTACCTCTCCCAGACCAACACAGTCAGCCCTGCAGAAAAAAAAACAGGATAGGGAGCACTGGTATGAAGAAAGGCTGATTTCATTAAGATCTTCACCTGGGACCTAAAAAATGGACAGCAGCAACAGCTGGTATGCAGTACAATAATACTGTGGTATATCATGAAATGCTGCAGTACACTGCAGGGATAGCAACACTAGGTAGGAAGCAATACAGTAATTCTGTGATATGTCATAAAATGCTGCAGTATGCTGCAGGAATAGCAGCACCAGCCAGGAAACAATATAGTAATGCTGTGGTATATCACAAAATCATGCAGTATGCTGCAGGGATAGCAGCACCAGCTAGGAAGCAATTTAGTAATGTTGTGGTATATCATAAAATGCTACAATACACTGCAGAGATAGTAGCACCAGCTAGGAAGCAATACAGTAATGCTGTGTTATATCACAAAATGCTGCAATACACTGCAGGGATAGCAGTACCAGCTCAGATACAATGCAGTAATGCTGTGATATATAGTAAAATGCTGCAGTATGCTGCAGAAATAGCAGCACCAGCTAGGAAGCAATACAATAATGCTGTGGTATATCATAAAATGCTGCAGTACGCAGCAGGGATAGCAGCACCAGCAAGGAAGTAATACTGTAATATTGTGGTATATCATAAAATGCTGCAGTACGCAGCAGGGATAGCAGCACCAGCAAGGAAGTAATACTGTAATATTGTGGTATATCATAAAATGCTGCAGTACGCTGCAGGGACAGCAGCACCAACTTAGAAGTAATACTGCAATACTGTGATATATCATAAAATGCTACAGTACGCTGCAGGGATAGCAGCACCAGCTAGGAAGCAATACAGTAATGCTATGGTATACCATATAATGCAGCAGTACATTGCAGGTATGGTAACACCAGCTAGGAAGCAAAACAATAATCATGTGGTATATCATAAAATGCTGCAGTATGCTGCAGGTATGGCAGCACCAGTTAGGAAGCAATACACTAATGTGGTGGTATATCATATAATGCAGCAGTACACTGCAGGCACTGCAACACCAGCTAGGAAGCAAAACAATAATCCTGTGGTATATCATAAAATGCTGCAGTATGCTGCAGGCATAGCAGCACCAGCAAGGAAGCAATACAGTAATGCTGTGGTATATCATAAAATACTGCAGTACGCTACAGGAATAGCAGCACCAGCTAGGAAGCAATACAGTAATGCTGTGGTATATCACAAAATGCTGCAGTACGCAGCAGGGATAGCAGCACCAGCAAGGAAGCAATACAGTAATGCTGTGGTATATCATAAAATGCTACAGTACGCTGCAGGGATAGCAGCACCAGCTAGGATGCAATACAGTAATGCTGTGGTATATCATAAAATGCTGCAATATGCTGCAGGCATAGCAGCACCAGCAAGGAAGCAACACAGTAATACTGTGGTATATCATAAAATGCTGCAGCACACTGCAGGAATAGCAGCACCAGCTGGGAAGCAATACAGTAATGCTGTGGTATATCATAAAATGCTGCAGTATGCTGCAGGCATAGCAGCACCAGCAAGGAAGCAATACAGTAATGCTGTGGTATATCATATAATGCTGCAGTACACTGCAGGGATAGCAGCACCAGCTAGGAAGCAATTTAGTAATGCTGTGGTATATCATAAAATGCTGCAGTATGCTGCAGGTATGGCAGCACCAGTTAGGAAGCAATACACTAATGTGGTGGTATATCAAATAATGCAGCAGTACACTGCAGGTACGGCAACACCAGCTAGGAAGCAAAACAATAATCCTGTGGTGTATCATAAAATGCTGCAGTATGCTGCAGGCATAGCAGCACCAGCAAGGAAGCAATATGGTAAAGCTGTGGTATATCATAAAATGCTGCAGTATGCTACAGAAATAGCAGCACCAGCTAGGAAGCAATACAGTAATGCTGTGGTATATCACAAAATGCTGCAGTATGCTGCCGGGATAGCTGCACCAGCTAAGAAGCAATACAGTAATGCTGTGATATATCACAAAATGCTGCAGTATGCTGCAGGCATAGCAGCACCAGCAAGGAAGCAATACAGTAATGCTGTGGTATGTCATAAAATGCTGCAGTACGCAGCAGGGATAGCAGCACCAGCAAGGAAGCAATACAGTAATGCTGTGGTATATCATAAAATGCTACAGTACGCTGCAGGGATAGCAGCACCAGCTAGGAAGTAATACAGTAATGCTGTGGTATATCATAAATTGCTGCAGTACGCTGCAGGCATAACAGCACCAGCAAGGAAGCAACACAGTAATACTGTGGTATATCATAAAATGCTGAAGTACGCTACAGAAATAGCAGCACCAGCTAGGAAGCAATACAGTAATGCTGTGGTATATCACAAAATGCTGCAGTATGCTGCCGGGATAGCTGCACCAGCTAAGAAGCAATACAGTAATGCTGTGATATATCACAAAATGCTGCAGTATGCTGCAGGCATAGCAGCACCAGCAAGGAAGCAATACAGTAATGCTGTGGTATATCATAAAATGCTGCAGTACGCAGCAGGGATAGCAGCACCAGCAAGGAAGCAATACAGTAATGCTGTGGTATATCATAAAATGCTACAGTACGCTGCAGGGATAGCAGCACCAGCTAGGAAGTAATACAGTAATTCTGTGGTATATCATAAATTGCTGCAGTACGCTGCAGGCATAACAGCACCAGCAAGGAAGCAACACAGTAATACTGTGGTATATCATAAAATGCTGCAGCACACTGCAGGGATAGCAGCACCAGCTGGGAAGCAATACAGTAATGCTGTGGTATATCATAAAATGCTGCAGTATGCTGCAGGCATAGCAGCACCAGCAAAGAAGCAATACAGTAATGCTGTGGTATATCATATAATGCTGCAGTACACTGCAGGGATAGCAGCACCAGCTAGGAAGCAATTTAGTAATGCTGTGGTATATCATAAAATGCTGCAGTATGCTGCAGGCATAGCAGCACCAGCAATGAAGCAATACAGTAATACTGTGGTATATCATAAAATGCTGCAGTTTGCTGCAGGCATAGTGGTATATCACAAAATGCTGCAGTACTTTGCAGGGATAGCAGCACAAGCTCAGATGCAATACAGTAATGCTGTGATATATAGTCCCCACCACTTATAACGGGCACATTTGTGTACTTGTGAACTGCCCATTATAGGAAATGGTTGGTGTAACATTAAAGCCGAAAAAAAATGGAAAAATAATCCTGACCCCTCCTTCAGATAATCCACCACTGTATTCCCCCCAAACACTGTTTGGAACCCGGTAAGAAATCAGAGCTGCATTAGGTCACTGCCTAAGTGAGGGGAGATATACAGTCTGTGATGTAAAAGTTAAGGGTATGTACTGTATGCAGCTAGCAGCAAACTGGGGCTCCATTGACATCCAGATCCATCAAACGTGGCAGACAGTGGAGGAGCTGAAGAAAATGTCCAGCAATGAGTATCCTGTGAAGACAGAAGACAACACTCCAGTGCTAATGCATCCCACAGGAACATCACTTCTTGGCAGGTAAAGGAGCAGAGAAAATGAGACATCAGTAGTGGTTGTTGAGACTATAACAACAGCCCAAATGGACTGCAAGAGTATACTGGGATGGCTGAATTTCCCCAAGTACGCAGCAGGCAGTAATCGCTACATGTGGCGGGGATAACAGTAAAGCTATAGGAAATGGTAAATGACAGAAGCATTTTTCCCAATGTATGTGACTGCCCACATTAACCGTGGGTGTTATAAGTGGAGTCGACTGTATTGTAAAATGCTGCAGTATACTGCAGGGATAGCAGCACCAGCTAGTATACAATACAGTAATACTGTGGCATATCATAAAATGCTGCAGTATGCTGCAGGGACAGCAGCTCCAACTAGAAAGTAATACTGTAATACTGTGGTATATCATAAAATGCTGCAGTACACTGCAGGGACAGCAGCACCAACTAGGAAGTAATACTGCAATACTGTGATATATCATAAAATGCTGCAGTACGCTGCAGGAACAGCAGCACCAGCTAGGAAGTAATACAGTAATACTGTGGTATGTCATAAAATGTGACAGTATGCTGCAGGGATAGAAGCACCAGCTAGGATGCAATACAGTAATGCTGTGGTATATCATAAAATGCTGCAGTACACTGCAGAGATAGCAGCACCACCTAAGAAGTAATACAGTAATACTGTGGTATATCATAAAATGCTGAAGTATGCTGCAGGGGTAGCAACACCAGTTACAAAGCAATACAGCAATACTATGGTATATCAGTAAATTGCTAATGTATACTGCAGGGATAGCAACACCAACTAGCATGCAATACAGTAATACTGTGGTATATCATAAAATGCTGCAGTACACAGCAGGGATAGCACCACCAGGTTGGAAGCAATACAGTGATGCTGTGGTATATCATAAGATGTTGCAGTACACTGCTGGGATAGCAGCACCGGCTAGGAAACAATGCAGTAATGTTGTGATATATTGTAAAATGCTGCAGTATGCTGCAGGGATAGCAGCACCAGCTAGGAAGTAATATTGTGGTATATCATACAATGCTGCAGTATGCTGCAGGGATAGTACCACCAGCTAGGAAGTAATACTGAGGTATATCATAAAATGTGACAGTACACTGCGGGGATAGCAGCAACGGCTAGGATGCAATACTGTAGTATATCATAAAATATGATAGTACGCTGCAGGGATAGCAGCACCAGCAAAGATACAATACAGTAATGTTGTGTTATGCAGCATCATAAAATGCTGCAGTAAACTGCAGGAGTAGCAGCACCAGCTAGGACGTAATACAGTAATACTGTGGTATATCATAGAATACTGCAGTACACTGCATGAATAGAAGCACTAGCTAGAAAGTGATACAGTAATATGGTGGTATATCATAAAATGCTGTAATATGCTGCAGGGATAGCAGCACCAGCTAGGAAGCAATGCAGTAATGGTGTAGTATATTATAAAATGCTGCAGGAATAGCAGCACCAGCTAGGAAGCAATACAGTAATACAGTGGTATATCATAAAATGCTGCATTATGCTGCAGGAATAGCACCGTCTAGGATACAGTACACTAACACTGTGGTATATCATAAAATGCTGCAGTATGCTGCAGAGATAGCAGTACCAGCTAGGAAGTAATACAGTAATACTGTGGAATAAAATGCGACAGTACAATGCACGGATAGCATTACCAGCTAGGAAACAATACAATAATGCTGTGGTATATCATAAAATGCTGCAGTATGCTGCAGGAATAGCAGCATCAGTTAGGAAGCAATACAGTAATACTATGAAACATCATAAAATGCTGTTGTATGCTGCAGGGATAGTAGCACCAGCTAGGAAGCAATACAGTAATACTTTGGTATATCATATAATGCTGCAGTATGCTGCAAGGATAGCAGATCCAGCTAGGAAGTAATACAGTAATACTGTGGTATATCATATAATGCTGCAGGGATAGCAGATCCAACTAGGAAGTAATACAGTAATACTGTGGTGTATCATATAATGCTGTAGTAATCTGCATGAATAGCAGCACCAGCTAGGAAGCAATGCAGAAATACCATGGCATATCTTAAATTATGAACCAAGGAGCATAAATAGAGCAATCTGATTGGCTGAGAGCTTTTTGAAGCCATGATGATATCGAGCTACATCATCACAGCTTCAAAAAAGTTCCTGCTCCACCAGCCTCCTTGCTCTGTTCTTTCTGAGAACTATTTTTTCAAAATGTACTCCTACATCACCCAAAAACTTGTTCATAAAACATATAAAAACCTGTCTGTTTAATTTTTTTGATTTATGAAAATTCAAACTCAGTTCATAATAGCAATAAGTCACTCCAGGGTGTGGTATATCATGGGATATCATCACTTCTCAGGTAACTGGACGCACTCAGCCTGCGGCCTCATGCCTAACCACCTGAGGCGTGACGATATCCCATGATATACCACACCCTGTCATGCCTCATTGCTTAATTATGCAATGGGGTATGAAAATCCTGTAACCTCCTTGGTCAAAACACATCATGTGACCATGATAAATCTTCCAGTATACCCACTGTAAAGGTTTTATATCACTATGAAGACAATAAACAAAAAAACAGGCTGAACACCATATTATAGCAATATACCACAACAGTGGGTATAAGGGGGGATTAACCACTTCTGGTGTGGTTTAGTGACTCGGCTGCACCTTGTGACTGAACCACACCAGGCATGGTAAAGCCACCAACATACCCACTCCCTGTCATGGTATATTGCTTAATGCTGCAGCGTGCTGCAGGGTGTAATGTCCAAAGTTGGGGCACCACAGTAAATAAATAAAGTTAAGGGGTTAACAGGTGCCCAGGGTGCCTCTGCTAGTAGTGGGCTGCAGGGTACAGTTAAAAGGGGCCCCTGGGAGTACAGTTTCCCCTCCTGGTAAATGGGAAAAACCCTGTAAATAATAGAAAAAGTGCCCTGTGCACTGTAAATGTTGTCAAAAGATGGATTTTGTTGCAGCTCTAGTAACAATGGTCTGGATGGAATGTTGTGCTGAGCTGCCCATGCACAGCATTCCACTCCAGTCATTCTAGAACCCTGGGGGTCAAGTTTGAAGTAAAACTGTTCTTCAAACAACATGAAGTCTTGCCATATTATGACATATGCAGTGAGTCCCAACCTTCGAACTGCTCCGGAGGTGAAAGAGTTAACTTTCCATGCCAGGCATGGAACGCTGAGCTCAAGCTCGGTTGAAAACTCTGTCTGTTGTTCTTCAAACTCAAACTGTCAGATTCTTTACTCCGCATCACTGAACAGTCGCTCCGGAGATTTCTCCTTCTGCTCGGTTCATTTTGTCGGTTAAAGTATAAATTTTTCGTTTTTTTAACCGAATTTAAACTGCAACCAGTCGGTTCAAGCTATGTCTGTGCTATTTGTAAGTACTAGATAGGTTTTACATTTACTTTCTGTGTGGAACTTGTAAACGGTTTATCGGTTCGGTTTGAACCAATCAGGTTGTTTTAAATACATTAATCTGTCTTTTAGAGTGCGGTTCCCGGTTCTTATCAGTTCTAAAAAAAATGGATTTCATTACGTTTTTTTTCCACGACCCGTGACACGGTTGGGAACCGATAAGAGAGTCTTGCTTGGCGGATTGCCATAAACGGGCAAGTTTTGGTTAGGCTGGCACTATGTCTGACAAACCCAAAAGAAAAACCGGGTCCCCTGGGTTTCAACACTGCAGTGTCTGTGGGGAAGTCTTTGCTAAGGCTGACCCCCACACCACCTGTGTTTATTGTCTGGGGTTTAACCACCTCAATGCAGACTGCCAGATTTGTAAAAATTTTCCTGCAGCTACCCTGGAAAAGAGAGTAGGTAGGCTCAGGGAAAGGGAGGCCAAAAATTCCGCTGAACCGGATGGCCAGCCCGGTTCGGTTGAAACCAAACCAGAGGGAGTGCCCTCTGACGAGGGCAAGACTTCCTCGGGCAAAAGGAGAGCCAACTCGGAGGAGTCCGTTCCAGCAAAAAGGACTAGAAAATCAGCTGGTGTGGAGCCAAAACTTCCCTCTCCAACCGCTGAAGAAATAGCCAAAGCAATTAAAATTGTCCAGTCGCTTTCCCCGGTTCCGACCGAACCGGCACCATCAGGTAAGCGTACGGTTCGGTCGGTTCCACCAGTTCAAGAGTATGATTTAGAGTAATTTTATGACCTGGAGGAGGGGGAAGAGGAGTATGAGGAGAGTGAATGTGGATTTGAAAGTCTGGATGTGCCCACTGACCAGGACATCTCCCCAGACAGACCTTCAGGAGTGTCTCCTCCTAGGCTTTCTGAGTCCCCTTCTTATTTTATGTTTTATAAAAAAGTGGCTGAAACCCTCCAGCTCCCTATGGAGGAAGCTGTGGATGATCAAGAAGAGCCTGACTATATAGAAATGATGGATATCCCAGAGTCTAGGAGACTGTCTATTCCTTTGCATAAATCTTTTAGGAAACAGACAGTAAAATTTTAAAACTCTCACACTATACCTCCTGTGGATAAAAGAATGGACAAGAGGTACACATTGTCAGGCTCTGATACGGAGTTCCTTACACAACAATGCAGCCATGTTGGGGTAGTGCAGACTGCAGCCTGTGACAAGGCAAATATTCCCTTGGCCTCACACCCCCCTGACAAGGACTCCAGGAGGACTGATGCCATGGCAAAGAAACAGTACATGGCAGCATCCTTGGGACTCAGACAGGCAAATTATATGGCTTATGTTGCTAGATACCAGAAATCCAGATTTGACACTGTTATGGCTCTAGCAAAGCAGGTCCCTGGCCGGCTTGCCAAGGAGCTGGAGCACGTGGCTGCTGATGGCATTGAGGCATCTAAGGTACAATTTCATGCTGTAGTGGACTCTAATGATGTGTCATCAAGAGTCATGGCTACATCTGTGGCTCTTCGCAGAATGACTTGGCTGAGATGTACTAGCCTGTTGCAGGATACCCAGACTAAGGCCATGGATTTTCCTGTTGTGGGTAACTCTCTGTTTGGGGAGCAGACAGAGAATTACATGAAGAAAATGGATGAGTATAGGACCACCTATCATACCTCTCAAGTGTCACTGATTTTCAGGGACGTCCCTGATTTTGCCTCAAAATTTTACTCTGTCCCTCCTAAAATTTGTGTTTTTGTGGCTAAACAGTGGGGACTATAAGCACAAAACAATGTCAAGCATTAAAGTTACAGACTTGTTCTTCTTTAGAAAATGCATTTTGCACTAAGCCCCATATTCTACCAGCTTTCTGGGTGGATATCTCTAATTTTGAAGATGTGTACCTGATTTTGGTCCTTTGTCCCTGATTTACGAGGCAGGAGGTTGAGAGGTATGCCACCTATAGGAGTGCACAGGCCAAGGAAAGGCAGGCCACTCCTCAAAGGCAGCCTTCCAGGGGCAGGGGCAGGCCTTTTCATAGGCCTTTTTATCAAGCCCAGGCCTCCTCTTCAGTTTATGCCCAGAGGGGGTTCTTTAGAGGGAGAGGCAGATAGGGTACAAGCAGACCTGCTTCCACCACTGAGCCTAAAGCCCCTGCCAAGCAGGCACACTGATGGGGTGGCCAGGTGTTGATTCTCCACTACCTGTAGGGGGCAGGCTGGCTTACTTTGTCCAGGACTGGAAGTCTCTAACATCAGAGAAGTGGGTCCTGGAAGTATTAAGCTAGGGACTGGTTCTCAGCTTCAAAAAATTTCCAAAGATGAGAACCAGATCCTTTCCACCTACAAATCCATCAGAGGCACTTGCCCTAGAGACAGAAGTTTCTACCCTCCTGGCTCTCAGAGCTGTGGAAAGGGTTCCACCCTTACACCAGGGCAAAGGGTTGTACTCCAGGTACTTCCTTACCCCCAAAAAGACAGGAGAATGGCGGCCCATCCGGGATCTCAGATACCTAAACAAGCACCTTTTAAAACCAAAATTCAAAATGGTGAGTCTGGGAATTATTTTACCCTCTCTAAGGCCAGGAGACTGGCTAGCATCCCTGGACCTCAAGGATGCCTACCTCCATGTTCTCATCAGAAGCTCCCATCAAAAGTACCTCAGATTCGAACTGCGCACAGGCCATTACCAGTTCAGAGCAATGCCCTTCGGCCTCACCTCTGCCCCAAGGGTATTCACAAAATGCCTGGCAGTAGCAGTTGGCCACTTAAGAAGGCAAAAAATTGCCATCTTTCCTTACCTGGATGACTGGCTCATAGTAGGCCAGTCTCCAGACCAAGTCAAATTATATCTTCCGGTAACTCAGCAACTGCTTACCTTTCTAGGTTTCCTTCTCAGTCTTCCAAAGTCAGTTCTAGAACCTGTCCAGCTTCTCACCTTCATAGGCGCAGAACTGAACACAAAAGAATCCAGAGCCTTCCTTCCTCTGGAAAGAGCAAGGACCCTGGTCTCTCTGGCCTCCTCTTTCACCCTGCAGGTCTCTCGACCAGCAAGGCACTTTCTACAGCTCCTGGGGCACATGGCTGCTTCTACAGCTGTAGTGCAGGGAGCAAGATTTCAGATGAGGGACATCCAGTTCCATTTGAGAGCATTTTGGTCTCAAAGGAGAGACCCTCTAACCAAATTGATCCTAGTGACTCGAACCCTGATCCAAGCCCTTCAGTGGTGGCAGGACTGGAGCAATCTGAGACAGGGGGTCCCCATCACCCCTCAGTCTCACTCCTTCTCACTCCTTAATCCTTACTACAGATGCATCCCTCTTGGGGTGGGGAGCTCACATGGGCGACCTCACTACCCAGGGATTGTGGTCCCCTCAGGAATTTGTGATCCACATCAATCTGTTGGAACTCAGAGCAGTTTTTCTAGCACTGCAAGTTTTTTCCAAATCTGTTAGAACAAAGTTATTCAGGTCAGAACAGACAATACCACCACAATGTGGTACATCAACAAGCAAGGGGGCACTCGGTCTACGGCCTTATGCACTGAAGCAATGAAGTTGTGGTATGTGGCTTACTCACTAAACACCTCCCTTATGGCAGTTCACCTCCCAGGAAAGGACAATGTCCTGGCAGATGCTCTCAGCAGGATTTCCCAGGGCCATCACAAATGGCCACTGGATCCCCTAGTACTGGAGGTAATATTTGCCAGATGGGGCACCCCGCAGATAGATCTTTTTGTAGCCCCAGACAATCACCAACTTCCCCTTTTTTGCTGCAGGCCCCCAGTGTTGGGCTTAGTCCGTCTGGATGCCTTCCTTCTCAGTTGGGAAGGGAAGTTTCTCTATGCCTTCCCCGCCTTCCCTCTTTCATTCAAGGTGCTAGTCAAAATCAGATCTCAACCCTGCAAGATGATCCTGATTGTGCCAGACTGGGCCAGACAGCCCTGGTACCCACTCCTTATGTCCTTAGTAGTCCACCTTCCCCTGTGTCTTCCCAGGAATCACAACCTGTTAACCTGTGCTCAGGGGAGAGTTTGGTACCCGAACCTCAAATCTCTCAGTCTCAAGGTCTGGCTCTTGAAGAGTCAGAGTTTGCTGACCTACACCTCTCCCAAGGTGTATTGGATATCCTGAAGGCTTCTAGGAAGCCTTCCACCAGGGCTACTTATAATTCCAAATGGAAGAGGTTTTCCATATGGTGCTCTTGAAAGCATATTTCCCCAGAATCTGCTGACTTACCCACAGTCCTGGATTATATGACCATTTAAATACTTTGGGGCTGAGACCAGCTACCCTAAAAGAGCACCTGGCAGCCGTGTCTGCTTTCTTATCAGCAGGTAAACCCTCTTCTCTTTCAGCTCATCCTGTATTCTCCAAGCTTTTCAAGGGGTTGCTTCACACCAACCCTCCATTCAGGGACCCTGTCCCTGCCTGGGATCTTAATATTTGCATTGCCCAGCTTATGCTACCCCCCTTTTGAGCCCTTGTCTTCAGCAGAGCTTAAGTACTTGACTTGGAAAACTGTGTTCTTGGTAGCCATCACTTCTGCCAGACACATAAGTGAATTACAAGCATTGTCAGTGGAGCCTGATTTTATCTCCTTTCATAGAGATAAGGTGGTCCTCAGGACTAACAGAAAGTTCTTGCCTAAGGTGGTTTCAGATTTCCACCTTAATCAATCTATGTCTCTCCCTGTGTACTTCACTGACCATTCCTCCTTTGGCGAGAGGAGACTGCACAGTGTAGATGTCAAAAGAGCCCTTAGTTACTACATAGAACGTACCAAGGGTCACAGGTTTGACTCCCTCCAACTATTTCTCACTTATGGCGAGGTTAGTAAAGGGAAACCTGCCACTAAAAGATCCATTGCCAGGTGGATTGTCTCTTGTATCCAATTTTGCTATGAAAAACTGGGTAAGGTTCCTTCCTCAGGCCAGAGGGCTCACTCTACCAGA
Source organism: Neoceratodus forsteri (assembly GCA_016271365.2). Classification (NCBI taxonomy): domain Eukaryota; kingdom Metazoa; phylum Chordata; order Ceratodontiformes; family Ceratodontidae; genus Neoceratodus; species Neoceratodus forsteri. Next base: position 15,350,214 of record CM028131.1, read on the forward strand.
GGTACAGCTGCATCTCTGGCTGCTGCCAGGGACATCCCTATCCTAGAGATATGTCAAGCAGCTACCTGGAAAACAGTTCACACTTTTACCAAGCATTACTCCCTGCGCATCCAGGCTAGGAGTGATGCTCGGTTTGGCACAGCTGTGCTTCAGAGCCTATTTCCTAAGTAGGTTCTGTCCCTCCTCCATGGAGGTACTGCTGTGTAATCTGCATATGTCATAATATAGCAAGACTTCATATTGTTTGAAGAAAAAATTACTCACCTTAGTAATGTTGTTTCTTCTAATGGAGTCTTACTATATTATGACCTCCCCCCCTGCCTGCCCCTCTCAGACCCTCTGCTTTTGGGATATGGGTGGGCAGTGCAGTGTTGGCACTTAGTAGATGCCCACCTTGTTTTTCACCCATCCTTTTTGGGGTGAATTGGTGTTGTGTTTTTCATTTTTGGGGGTCTCCTGACTTGAGTCTTTGTTTTGGGACCAAAAAATGTGTTCTTATATTTAGTAGCCAGTTGGCTAGTGTAGGTTTACAGCTTCCACTTAGAACCTTAGTGAGTTTTGCTCATAAAAATCTGACAGTTTGAGTTTGAAGAACAACAGACAGAGTTTTCAACCGAGCTCGAGAGCAAAGTTCCATGCCTGGCATGGAAAGTTAACTCTTTCACCTCCGGAGCAGTTCGAAGGTTGGGACTCACTGCATATGTCATAATATAGAAAGACTCCATTAGAAGAAACAACATTACTAAGGTGAGTAATCTTTTCTTTTAGTCAGTGGTTCCTGGGCAGCTGTAGAGGAGAGAGGACACAGTAGGTCAAAGGGATAAGAAAGGGCTTACCTGGGTGTTGAAGCTATCCCTGAGGGCTTAGCTGTGTGCCTGCGCTGCCTCCACTGCCTGAAGACTCCTCCTGTAGCGCGGTCTGTGGTGCCATTGGGGCACCACAAAGAAGAAAATGTCCTCTCTGCTGCCTGCATCATCCCTCTCTCTGCCAGAAGACCTCCCACCTGCTGTTCGCCTCCTCGATCCTGTGGTAGTGTGGTGAGTCGGCGGCAGCACGCTGATACGTCCTGTCTGCCCTATAAGAGAGAGACTGTTTTATTTTATTATAACAAAGTGAAGTGGGCATCAGGCCCAAGGTAATAAAAAGGGGCCCTGTCACAGGTTTTAAAAAGGCTACCAGGCCCAGCTGAATAAAGAGGGCACCATGCCCACAGTAAAGCAGGGCGCCAGGCCTAAAGTAAAGCAGGGCACCAGGCCCACAGTGATTAGGGGCATCCAGGCCCAGTAAAGTAGAGGGCACTAGGCCCGTAGTAGTAAAAGGCAGCCGGCCCGGTCCACTAAAGGGCAGCCAGGCCCAGTAAAGGTAGGCCATACCACCCCATAGGGAAGAGAGCAGTAGGCATACGGGCAATTAGCGTAACCAGGTAAAATAGTGGAGTAATTACCTTAGAGTGCTCAGGGGTAGCCAGATCCTAAAGAAGACAGACCCCAGAAGAAAAGGGTCTGACTGAGGGGTGCTTAAGCACACAACCTGTCACAAAGTGATTACATGCTTTTGTACTGTTTCTTCGAACTGTTTATTCTTCCAGCATCTCAGCTGTTGTGTTATTGCATGAAGCACCGAGACTGTGTTGTACAATATTAGGATTGTGGTTATTTACCCCTGACAGTGAACAATTGCCCCGGATTGTCGCAATTTGCCCCTGCTCCAGGCAAGTTGCCCCTGCCAGTGAACAATTGCCCTGGAAGTGAACGGTTGCCCTGGATGGTCATGATTTGCCCCTGCTCCTGGCAAGTTGCCCCTGCCAGTGAACAATTGCCCCAGAAGTGAACAATTGCCCTGGATTGTCGCAGTTTGCCCCTGCTCCAGGTAAGTTGCCCCAAAAGTGAACAATTGCCCCAGAAGTGAACAATTGCTCTGGATTGCCACAATTTTCCCCTGCTCTTGGCAAGTTGCCCCTGCCAGTGAACAATTGCCCTGGAAGTGAACAATTGCCCTGAATTGTCACAATTTGCCCCTGATCCAGGCAAGTTGCCCCAAAAGTAAACAATTGCCCCAGAAGTGAACAATTGCCCTAGACTGTCGCAATTTGCCCCTGCTGTAGGCAAGCTGCCCCTGCCAGTGAACAATTGCCCCAGAGGTGAACAATTGCCTTAGATTGTTGAAATTTGCCCCTGTTCCAGGCAAGTTGCCCCTGCCAGTGAAGAACTGCCCCAGAAGTGAACAGTTGCCCTGTGCTGTCACAATTTGCCCCTCCTCCAGGCAAACTGCCCCAAAAGTAAATATTTCAGTATAACATGCTAACAGTAGTACCATTGTGCAGCAGGTTCTGATTCAATCTTCCGCCTCCAGCAGCTCTTCACAGTAGCAGTCTTCAGTCTTCATCAGCTCTTCACCATAGCAGTCTTCTACCAGCAGAAGACTTCAACGTCTTCTTGCCCTTTCGTCCGCTGAAGTCGAAATCGGTTGTCGCGGCCACCGGTTCCTGTTCATCTTAGAAGAAAAGATGACTGGAAAGTGCCTTGTCCATCCCTCCAAGATGTCCGCCAGTAGACAAGTCCATCGTAGCCAAGTGTGTTCGTGGCCGCCGTTTCTTATTTTATTCTTCATCATGTGGAATCCTGATCTTCACCTTTCATTTCTTCTTGCTTGTGTCATCCTGTATTGCCAATGCAATCCTCAGGGTAGCAGCTCGAGTTTGGTGGTCCTTCAAGTGGATCTGTCGCCAAAAGCAGCTCAGCAGTTTTTCTTCATCCTTGGTAGTCCTTTTCTGGATTCTTCACCAAGCCCAGTGTTCATTTGGCAGCCCTAGTCGAGGGCAGGTGCCTGGAAAACTGCAGCATTTCTTCTTTGTCCTTGGAGACCCTGGTCGAGGGTTGGTGCTGAGGAGAAAGCAGCAGATTTCTTCACCTGTAGCAATCCTGCAGGTGGATTCCTTGCCACATTTTGGTTCTTCAACCTTAGCAGCCCAGTTCAAGAGTTTTTGCACGAAGTAAAGAGCATTTCTCAGTTATGAACATATGAAATTTGCCAGCAGATAAAGGCCTAGAGGTCTATCAAGTCTGCTCGAATGTGCAGCTAGCACCCCTTATTCTGCAGCTGCCCCTCCCTTCCACCCTTCCCCTTCATTAACCCTTCCCCTTGTCCTGTCCCATCTTTGTTTGAAGCAGTCCATTGTTCTACTGCATACCACTTCTGCAGGTAACGCATTCCACCCAGCCACCACCCTCTCTGTAAAAAAGTGTCTCCTCATCTCCCTCCTGAACCTTCCTTACTCCAGTCTCATATCATGGCCCCTGGTGGCCCTCCCCTCCCTTACTTTGAACAGCCCCTCAGTACCCGTCTTGTTTATTCTTTTCATGTATTTAAAGGTCTCAATCATGTCACCCCTGTCTCTCCTCTCCTCCAGTGAGTACATGTTCAACCTCTTCAACCTCCTCCTCGTATGATAAGTCCCCAGCCCCTGATCATATTTGTCACCCCTGCTGCACCCTCCAGTAACTTAATGTCCCTCTTCAGATACGGACGCCAGTACTGCATGCAGTACTCCAGGTGTGGTCTAACTAATGACCTATACAGTGGCAGAATCACCTTCTCCTCCTCGACGATATACCCTTGCAATACAACCCAGCATTTTGTTGGCCTTGCAGCTGCCTTCCTACATTGTGCTGAGTTGTTCATTGACCCTGTAATGAGCACACCCAGATCCTTCTCCTCCTCTGTCTGGGCTAGCTGTACTCCCCTAGCTGGTAAGTCCTCCTTGGGTTCTTCATCCCAAAATGCAGCACCTTGCACTTTTTGGCATTAAACCCCAGTTGCCAGGTGTCTGACCAGGTTTCAAGCTTTGCCAGATCATCCTGCAACCCCCGTCACCCCCCTAGGTCATCCACCACTGCGCCTAGCTTGGTATCATCAGCAAATAGACTGATCTTGCTCTTGATGTCCCATGATATGTCTGCAATGAATATCCCAAACAACACTGGTCCCAACACCGAGCCCTATGGGACACCACTCGTCACTTCCCTTGGGTATGAAAGCTCCCCACCCACCACCACCCTCTGTTTCCTTCCCTGCAGCCAGTTTCCTACCCATCTCACCAGCTTTACACCTGCCCCTGTGCCTACTAACTCTCTTCCCAGCCTTCCATGTGGCACCGAGTCAAATGCCTTACTGAAGTCCAGATACAGGACATCCACTGCATGGCCCCTGTCCAGTTGTCTAGTTACCCAGTCATAGAACTCAACCAGATTGGTTTGGCAGGATCTGCCATGTATGAAGCCATGCTGTCTGCTGTCCTGTAGTCCTTTGGCCTCTTGGAGGGCACCAGCATCTCCTTCAGAATAGTCTCCATTAGCTTACTCACGATGGATGTGAGGCTCACCGGTCTGTAGTTTCCCGGTTCATCCTTGGGGTCACTCTTGTGGAGGGGCACCACATGAGCCATCCTCCAGTCCTGGGGTACACACCCTGAATGTAGTGAGGCATTAAATAGGTCTGCCAAAGGTCCTGCAAGGACCTCTGCCAGCTCCTTCAGTACCCTGGGGTGGATGCCATCTGGGCCTGGCGCCTTGTCCACCCTCAGTGCCTTCAAACCCTCTCGAACTCTGCCCTCCATGATTTCCCCATCTGTCACCTCTTCTTCCCCTGCTTCTGCCATTTCTCCACCATGGGTGTCACTCCCCTCTTCTCCTTAGTAAATACTGAGCAGAAGTACTCATTTAGTGCTTCCGCCTATTGTACCCTGCTTCCACCCAACCCCCTCCTTCCTAATCCTTACTATGTGGTCCTTACAGCCTTTTCTCCTGATGTACTTAAAGAAGTCCTTTCCCCTTCTTAATGCCTTGTGCCAGCCTGAGTTCTGTAGATGCTTTGGCCCCTTACTGCTTTTGTCACCTCCTTCGATTCTGTCAAGTACTCTCTCTGTCTTCCCCTCCTGTTTTCTGTACTTCCTAAAGGCAGCTCTTTTCTCCTTACCTTTTCCATCACCTCCTTGCTCAACCAGCTCAGTTTCTTAGCCCTAGCCTTCTTGCTCTGGGCTTTGCAGCAGGTTTTGGTTGCCTCCACTATCCCCAGCTTTATGAGCTCCCACCTCTGGTTAGTGTCCATACTAGATTGAATTCTGGCCAGGTACCCTTTTACCACTTCCCCCATCCTCCCAAAGTTGGCCCTCCTGAAGTCTAGCACTCTTGTGCCAGATTCCACTCCTTCCTTGCCCATATCCAATGTGAGCCATACTGAGTGGTGGTCACTCCCTGACAGCGGTTCCTCCACTGTAAGTTCTCTCACAAGGTCCCCATTTGCCAGCACAAGGTCAAGGGTATACCCTAACCTGGTTGGTTCACTGACCATTTGTAGCAGGAAGCTGTCCTGGAAGGTATCCAGCAGTACCTGTTCCCTTCTGTTCCTGGTTGTTGGGGTGCTCCAGTCCACTCCTGGCATGTTGAAGTCCCCCACAATCACCACACTACCTTTCTCGCAGGTCCTCCTGATCTGTCCCACTAGTTCCTGTCTAACTCTCCGTATATGGTGCCTGTATACCACTCCCATTCTAAGAATCCTATTCTTGGAATCCTGGATTTGCACCCAAAGTGACTCTGTACTACCCTCCTCCCCCTCCTCCCTTACACACTTCAGTCCTTCCTTCACAAATAGTGCCACTCCCCCTCCTTTCCCAATCACCCTGTCCCTACGAAATAACCTGTACCCTGGTACAGACAGGTCCCAGTCATTATTTTGGGTGGCCCATGTTTCCATGATGGCTGTAATGTCACCTCCTCTGCCATGAGAACCTGTAACTCTGCAGTTTTCTCCAAGGCCCTAGCATTAAGGGTAACCACCTTCCACCCTTCCCCTCCCATCCTGCCCTCCTTTCCTAGCATCACCAATAGTACTTGCCATTTGTCCTTTGTCACTGTTATGGGGGCAAGCTCATATGATTTCCCAACCTGTGGTCTCTGCATATCTCTTCCCCAATTGCCACCCCCCACTCCTAGTTTAAATTCCCAACTTCCTCTATATACTCTTCCATCCTCTGTTTCAACACTTTCTTTCCCTCCTCACTCAAGTGTAGTCTGTCCTTGGCATAGACACTATTGTCCTCCCAGGTTCCTCCCCACCCCCCCAACAGCCCATACCTTTTAGCACAACACCAGGTTCTTAGCCATCTGTTAAATTCCTCTATTCTCAGCTTTCTTGTTGTGCTTGCCTTTGGCACCGGAAGTATCTCGGAAAAAGTTACTGATCTTCCTGCCCCCTCACATAATTGTGCTAGTTCCTCAAACCTCCTCTGGACTATATCTACTGTCTTGTCAGCCAGGTTGTTTGTCCCAAGATGTATAATTAAATGAGGCTTGTCCCTACTCCTTCTAGCATATTTCAGTAGAGACTGTCCCACCCTTTCCGCTGTCATTCCTGGCATGGCCTCCACCCAAATGCGACTATGCCTCTCCCCCTTGCTACCCCACCTAACTCTTCTTAGTATTGAGTCCCCCAGCACTAAGATTCCACCCCTCTCACTCCCTGCTTGCTTCCATTCATCTCCCTCTCTCATTTTCAGCTCCTCTTCTTCCTCCTGCACATTATTTCCCCCTTTTACCCCTGTTGCAATTCTCCCAGCAGAACTTCCCCCTGCTCCAGTTTGGTCCAGGCAATTATCAATTACTGCTCTAATTTCATAATTTCCCTCCTCCACTTCTTCCTCTCTAGCAGTGCACAACTATTTTCTGAAGACCCTTCACAAATGCCCACTCCCTCTCTCTTCATAGTAACCTGTTCTCTCCTTTCCACTCCATGACTTTTGCCACTTCTTCACCTCCCCTCACAAGTCCCTATCTCCTCCTTCCATTTGATTTTTGTCTCCAGACCAGGTTTACCCGGCAATTGTTCTTCCTGGCCTGGGCCCATTTGTCTCTGCTTCCCTTCTTCTGACCCTCTCCTCACCACTGTTGGCTTAAATCGCCCTCCTTCATCTCCCCTCCTTCCTCCCTCCAGTATTGGGCTAAACCCACCCCCAATCTGCCTTGCCTGTCTTAGTTCCTCCTGCAGACCCTCAATCTCCTTTCTAAGTTTTTCTATGTGGTTGCACACTAAACATCCTCCCACACTCCAGGCAATGTTTAGAAAGATTGGTGCACCGCAGTTGTCACAGCCTATCACCCTACCCATTGCTGTCGTTGCCCACCAGCGACCCCCCACCCTTCCAGATGCAGGATACCCAACACCCCCCCAAGTCTCCCCTCTCCCTCCTCTATCAGTGCAAAACATTCTTTTATTTCCCTTACCTCCTTTGTTGTACACGTTTAGATATATTGAGCAACTGCTTTTTTATATTCCAATCCTTCCTATCCACACTCAAAAGAGACTTTAAGTAGCCATTGCACAACCTTCTTCAAACTTCTACTCCTCCTTTTCCCAATGGAATATCAATGCGAAGAAGTAATAATGAAAGCTCCTAGATTTGCATTTACTTCCCTTCCACTGAGAGAGCTGTCACCTCTTCACTTGCTGCTGTTCCTTTTCTGGATGTCTGCTTTTGCTATGACAGGTGCATATCCTTTGCCTGTTTGAGGAAGTGATGTCAGAACCACTAGTATAAAGGAAATAATGGACCAGGGGTGGGACCAGCCCAAGTCTTCCAGAAACAATCAGGTATCTGAGGCCTCTGGTCAGACCATTAGCACCCTTCCCCCACTTTGCACTCAACTTTGCAGCTAGTGAAGCCAGCAACAATGAATCCCAATTCTACTCAAAGCCCCCAAAATAGGTTTGCTACCCAAAGCAACAGGGCTCCAATTCATACAGCTTCACCAACAGCATATCAAAGTAGGCTTGGAATTAGAAGATATAGGTCTCCGATTCAAAGAAACAGACCCAGTTAAATGACACCAATTATGTTTTAAAACAGAAGAAATAGGCCTCTACAAATGCAGCCTGCCACACAGTGAACCAAACAAATGAGCCCACTTAGAGCTACCAAAACAGGTTTCAAAATTCCAACAGCCCCAAACAATACCCTGCTAGCCCCTTAGTAGTAAGAAAGAAAAGAAACAACATTCTACCAAGTAGAATCTATGAAAAACAATGTAAAACAAGAAGCTACTGTATTGTAGATCTGATCCCCTTCCCCTTCTAGTTCAGACAGTTAATCTGTTCATGCTAATGTGTCCCTGGAGAGTGGGTTGGCCAATGCCTATGGTCTGTTTACCAATCTCTCCATTCCCTGTTTGTGACCTCTCATAGGTCTCCTAGTGAACTTGGCACCAAGCAAGAGTTTCCCCCTTTCTCTTGACCTCTAATCTTCAGTTGTGCACGAAGACAACTGACATCTTCATTTTATGGACTTTGAGACTGTGAGATTGTTTGTTGATTGTATTATGTATGCTTTGCACATGGCATGAACAAGTGATAAGGTATACTCTGAATGCATTGATCTCTAGGTGGGAAATTGTACGAGTCATAGACAAGAATATTATAGAGTGGCCTTAAGCCTAAGTGAATACTGTAGAGTGATAGGCTGAAGTACCTATAGAAGAGAATAAGAGAGTTAGATATAGTTGTATGTTAGTTGTTATCTACAATACTGTCCATAATCCCCATTGTGGTTGCTGTTAATATTTTCTTGTATGACCACGTCCTCCTTCCCCTCCTGTCTAATAAATGTCTTTGCTTCATCCGACCTCTGTGTATGACTCCTGCCTCTCCCTGTTGGGTGAGTCCATCAATCCAACTCAATTCGAACCTTGAGCGGCCCCTCGCCATCCCACCTGCTGAGGGTGTCACTGGTGCTGCTGGTAGTGAGACAGTTTCCTTCACCACGCAGAATGAAGAAACCCCAGGTCCATCAGTAGCACATGGACTACCAGTTCAGCGACCATCACAAGGAATAGCAGCACCAGCTAGGATGCAAAACAGTAATACTGAGTTGTCACAAACACACCCCGCAGGTCAGGCCCTCTGCTCCCACAGTGCCAACCTCTGAGTGCAATAGTGTGAACAGGTAATAAACAGGGTAACCCTCCTAACTGTTTTGGGTCCGAATCACCTGTTAGCCTCAAGTTCTGGAGGGATTCAAACTGTGAACCTTATGCTAGCATACCCAATTGCAGGCTCAGATAATATTCTCTTTGCCTCTATTTTTACTTGGTTAGGACGGAGCTGTCCCCAGCCTACAACATGCCCAAGGTATGCCGCTTCAGCCATGGCCACCTGGCACTTCTCAGCTTTGACATTGAGCCTGGTACTCTGTACCCTGCCCAGCACTTCCCTAAGGTGGGACAGATGTCCCTCCCAGCTGGCACTAAAGATGCCAGTGTCATCCAGGTACAACATGGCATACTCCTCAGCACCATTTAACACCTGATTTACCAACCTTTGGAAAGTGGCCGGGGAGTTCTTCATTCCAAAAGGCATTACTTTAAATTCAAATAACCCTATTGGAGTGATGAAGGTCGACCTCTCCCTAGCTCTGGCAGTTAATTGTACCTGCCAATACCCCTTTTTCGGGTCAATAGTCATAAGGTATGTCACCCCTCCCAACTTGTCCATTAGTTCATCCATCTGAGGCATTGGGTGGGCATCTGACTTCGTGACTGCATTCAGTCCATGATAGTCCACACAAAATTGAGTAGAGCCATCTGGCTTAGGCACAAGGACTATGGGTGAGGCCTAGGGGTTGTGGGATCTGTGGATTTCCCCTAAATACAGCATTTCCTCCACTTCCCTCCTAATGTCCTTTTGGACAGCCTCTGACACCCAATACGCTGTTGGTCGTAAGGGCGTCTGTGTCCCTGTCTCCACATTGTGCATCACGAAGGGGGTTAGTCCAGGCTTGGTGCTAAACAATGGGGCAGAGTCTGCTAAAAGCTCCCTTACTACCAGGAGCTGGTCCGGGGTCAGCTGGGGTGACAATTTAACTGCCTCCACAAAGGATTCCCACTTGCTTTCTTCCAGCAAGTCCAGAAGGGGGTCTTGGATGAAAGGATGAAAAGGGACTTGGAAAGGTTGGAGGAATGGTCACATGTATGGCAGCTTAGATTCAATGCAAATAAGTGCAAAGTAATGCACCTGGGAAACAAAAACCCAAGGGAAAAGTATACAATGGAGGGTGAAATACCGAAAACAATAAAAATGGAAAAGGACCTGGGGGTAGTCATATCAGATGACCTAAAGGTGGGCTAGTGATATGTGAAGGCAGTAAGGAGGGCAGGGGTGATACTGGGATGCAGAGGGAGAGGCATCACCAGTAGAAAAGAGGAAGTTGTTGGCCCTCTGTACAGACAGTTGGTAAGACCACATCTGGAGTACTGTGTACAGTTCTGGATACCCCATCTCTGCAAAGACCTAGACAGGGTGGAGGCTGTCCAGAAGAGGGCAACCAAAATGGTGCAGGGTCTGCACCAGAAGACATATGAAGAAAGACTAAAGGAGCTTAAAATGTATAGCCTCAAAGAAAGGGGCATGATTGAAACTTTCAAATACCTCAAGGGAATCAACAAAGTCCAAGAAGGTAGCATCTTTCAGAAAAAGAGATGTGCAAGAAGAAGGGGGCACAATTTGAAGATAGAGGGGGGACGGCTCAGAGGTAATGTGAGGAAGTATTTCTTCACAGAGAGGGTTATGGATGCATGGAACAGCCTTCCTGAGGAGATCATAGAATCAAAAACAGTGGGGGGAATTAAAGAATGCATGGGACAGACATAAAGCAATTCTAATGGGTGGTAGGAGGAAGTAGGCTGTTGGTTAACTAGGATCTGCAACTTAACCGTTAGGTAGGGAAATGGGCAGACTAGGTGGGCCAAGTAGTCCTTATCTGCTGTCAAATTCTATGTTTCTATGTGTCTTTGTCCATCCCCTCCCCAAGACTACACACTGCAAACACCATGCCAGCCCTATTAGCATATGGCTTCTTCATGGTGACAGGATACATTCTTTCTGTATGTCTTGCCAGGTAATTTATGATATAGTTCATGTCATTTATCATTGTAACTACTTTGTACAGTCCTGCCCACTCAGCCTGTAGCTTGTCTTTCTGGACCGGGATGAGGACCATGACTTCCTGACCCACCGTGTACAAGTGAGCACTGCTTGTTTCTGTTGGGCAGCTGCCAGGTTGCTTTGGGCTGTCCCCATAAGCTCCTTCAGCCTTTCCCTAAACCTAAGGACATAATCCGCAATGGAAGTTCCCTGGGTGGTGTGCTTGCCTTCCTAGTCCTCCCACATCAAGTCTAGGAGCCCATGTACCCGGCATCCATATAAGAGCTCAAAGTGGGAAAACCCTGTCGACTCTTGGGGCACCTCCCTGTATGCGAACAACAGGTGGGAAAGGTATTTCCCCCAGTTTCTCCCATGCTGTTCAGAAAATGCTTGGAGCATTGCCTTAGGGGTACCATTAAATCTTTCCACAAGCTCATTGGCATGTGGGTGATAAGGTGTTGTGCGTCTCTGCAGCACCTCGCACTTCTCCCACAAACATTTCATCAGGTCCGACATGAAAGAACCCCCTTGATCAGTGATAACCTCCTGTGGAAAATCAACATGGGAGAAAATCCCAAGTTAGGCATCTGCCACTTTGTCTGTTCTCAGTGAGGATAGGGCAACTGGCTCTGGATACCGGGTGGCATAATCCACCACAGCCAGGATGAACCTCTTCCCAGAGGAGCTGGGGGTATTTAAAGGCCCCACAACGCCCATTCCCACCCTCTGGAATGGCTCCTCCACTATGGGCAATGGAATTAGGGCGGCTTGGGTTTTCTTACCCACTTTCCCTATTTCTTGGCACCAGTGACAAGACCTGCAATATTCCTTCACCTGCTGGGTGAAGTTGGGCCAATAGAAATTTTGGGCCAACCGCTGTATAGTGAGCATGATTCCCAGATGACCAGAAAAGGGAATGTCATATGCAGTCTTGAGCAATTGCTCATGGTACCCCTGGGGAAAGACAAGCTGCCTGCCTATCACCCCTCCCTCTGTGTTAGCATCCTGTGCATACATCAGTCCACTGTCCCAATAAACTTTATGTTTTCCATCACCTCCCTGTGATCCATCAGAGTCTGCCCAAACCCTCAGCTTCTCTAGACTAGGGTCCCTTTTCTGAGTAGCTGCTAACTCTTTACACATTCCCATGGCATGGGACAGGTCCCCTTCAGTCTCTAAACTAGGTCCCTAGCTCTAGCATCAGTGCATTCAGGATCACTGCCATCCCTAACCCTCTGACAATGGGTCACCTCTCTTTCTTCTGAGTAACCCTCCACAGCTGTTTGGTTAACTGCTACCAGGGAAATTTCTACCCCCACTTTCATTAGTCTCCATCTTAGGAGACCCAGGCTGGGGAACCAGCCTCCAAGTGGTTTCCACAGAGACTTTTAAGGGGTCCAGGGAACTACAATTTTTCCTTGCCACTTGGCTATGGGTAACTGCACACACCATCTCCTGTTTGAGATTGTTGTCCAGGATGATGGCAACTGCTAAAGTTTTGGCTACAGCCACCTGTTGCACAGTTCCCCCTGTTTCACCCAGTCTTGGAGAACACTAGTGAATGGCAGTGTTTTCTCCTCCCCAGTGAACTCTTGTACAGTTACAAATTTATTGGGTATAAGCTGACCAGGATCTACCAGATCCCCATTTACCAACATCAGGGATGTCCACATGTCTCTTAACCCTTGTGTCTGTACACTATTCACTGTGACTGGGTGCATGTGTTCTCTCATGTTTACAGGCATGTTGTCAGGGACACACAATCAACACATTTCTTTCTTAGCATCACTTTGCATATTGCTCATCCTTTTTGGACATTGTCTGGCAATCTTCCCAGTTCCTTGTAAAACCCAACGTTCATTTCTTTTCTCAGAAAAATCTTTTCTTTGAAACCTAAGGCTACCTGGTTTCGGTAGAGACAATGAGGGTTTTAGCTACCCTGAAGGTACACTACCACCCCCTGCCCCATTTGCTCTTAGAGCAGGTCTGATCTTGGTATAGCAGTCCGAGAGCTCAGCAGCTTCTTGCACTGTTTTTGGATCTCGGTCCTCCAGCCAGGTTTTCAGCTCTACTGGGCATGCCCCCAAAAACTGCTCTAACAATACAGCACTTTCAATTTTATCTACAGAGTTTGCTTCAATTCCTTCCCATCAACCTGTGTACACCTCCCTCCCCCCTGTGTCCATTGTACTGAGCTGTGGGCCCTTCCCTTTTTTCTCTTCAGTAAATACTGAGCAGAAGTATCCATTTAGGATGGATGCTTTTACATGGTCCTTCTCCTCACATGCCCCCTTACCCCCTTTGATCTTAGCAATACCCCCTCTGGACTTTCTCCTTTCACTAATGTATCTATAGAAAGTCTTGTCACCTTCTTTTACTGTTTGTGCTAGTGTTTCCTCGGTTTGGGCCTTTTCTTGCCCTACTGCCTTCCCTGCTTCCCTTAGGGCAGTTTGGTATGCCTCCCTATCTTCATCCCACTGTGTTTCCTTATATTTCCTGAAGGCCAGCGTTTTGACTCTGACCTTTTCTGCTACTCTGGCACTCACGCTCTTCATGGTTAGCCTTTCGCTGTTCACGCTCTCTCTTCTCCTCTGCGGCTCATTGCTCTCCCCTCTTTTCTCTGGAACTCCAGATCCATCCTCCACAACAACTTCATCTGTAACCTGATGACTTCTGGCTCCAGAATGCTGGTGACCTTCACCTGCTGCTGTGGCCCTTGGCTTGCACTGGCCCTGCTGTCCTCCTCACTGGATCCAGACACTGCAATGGACACTGGCCCATCCATGCCCAAGGTTCAGTCCTTTTCAGTCATGGACTGTGACTCAATGCTCTGGGAATCTGCTGCCATCAGGGCATCTATGAGGTTCTGCTTGTTGGCTTTCCCCTCATACTGGACTCCTCTGTCCTGGCACAACTGCCTCAAGTAGTCTGCAGGTACCTGCTGTGGTTGGAAGTCATCTTCTTCCCTAACTATGGCTACTCTAACTTGCACTTTAGGAAAAAAAATAAAACAGGTGGGAAGTTTGACTGTAAGCAAATTGATATGGTTCTGTTTACTTTTTAACAAAGAAATCACTGCCTTATTTTGCAAGTGAGCTGTACAGTATTAAGCTGACACACTGAACTGTTAAAGCTTGTGTTACCAAAATCTCATTACACTGCTGCCAACAAAATCTGTCTCAAGCGCACTCCACAGGTCAGACCCTCTGCTCCCACAGTGCCAACCTCAGAGTGCAGTAGTGTAAACAGGTAACAGACAGGGTTACCCTCCTATCTGTTTTGGGTCCAAATCACCTGTTAGCCTCAAGTTCTGGAGGGATTCAGACTGTGAACCTTATGCTAGCGTACTCAATTACAGGCGCAGATAATATTCTCTTCAGGAGGATGCAATATATCTTTCGCCTAAAGGCACCTAACCAGGTATCAAAAATGAACCCTTAAAACTCTGTAAGAGACCTTAGGTATATTCTTACCTTTTCTGAGTTTAGTAACACCATCAAGCCCTTTTAAACTGTTGTCAGACTTAAAAATACAGGCACTTCACATGCAAAAAGAAAACTGGAAAGGCACAGGCAGTATCTTAAACAAAAGGTGGTTTACTAAAAATTGTAAAATAAGTAATATTAAATACAGAAAAACTATCAAAAACTTACAATCTATAAAAGAAACAAGAGACAATTATAGAAACAAAACTCCTACCACAATACATTTAGATCTTTGCTATCTAAGGTATTACCTCTGGAAGTGTGTTTAAAGTTAGATCAGAGAACTGTTTCTCTCTTAAGAGTCCAAAAAAGATATGTCACATTTCAGATACACTGATATATTTTCAACTCTATATCCACACCCACTTGATGAGTCATCTAGCTCCTCCTTTTAGAATTTATTCCTCCAAACATTATTTACTACCAGGAGGTATTTTAAAATTAATGGTAACATCAGAAGAAAAAAATATTTCCTAAATATGGCATCCTTTAATTAACATTTCTTTGATCTAAATATTCCCACACTGGCACCAAGGTGTTAAAAAGCCAATATAAATCAGTCTAATAATGTCCTGTTTCTGATGTGATAAAGTCACATTTGGTTTCCACTTCAAAAAGCTTGGGCAGGTCATGAAAAGGTAATAAAATACAATTTTGCAAGGAAGTCAATTAAATGGTCCTTCTGGTCTGTTTTACAATATCCTGTGGTTTTCAATGACTGACACCTTGTAACCACAGGCCAAATTCCTCACAAGCTGAAATGTCATACACAGACCATGTATTTATAATACTAATATCATACAATAATCATAACCAGCTGGCCAAGCATCACATGTGGTATATCATAAAATGCTGCAGTATACTGCAGTGATAGCAGCACCCGCTAGGGTACAATACAGTAATGCTGTGGTATATCATAAAATGTTGCACTACACTGCAGGGATAGCAGCACCATTAGAATGCAATACAGTAGTACTGTGGTATATCATTAAATGCTGTAGTACACTGCAGGGATAGCAGCACTAGCTGGGATGCAACACAGTAATGCTGTGGTACATCATAAAATGTTGCAGTATGCTGCAGGGATAGTGGCACCAGCTAGATTGCAGTACAGTAATGGTGTGGTACGTCATACAATGCTGCAGTATGCTGCAGGAAACAATGCAGTTCATTGGTAATTAAAGCCCTTTCTACTGCAGTATTTATAAATGTTTTTATAAGCCCATCATGCTGATTACTATGGAAATGTTTTATTTATTTATTACAATGTTTCACCTGGAAGGCACGCTGAGCAACAAGTTGCTCCTCTGTGGTGCGACCTGGGGGGTAGGAGAACATGAGGATATTTGGTACACAATATAAATTTGGTAATACAATATAAATTTACAGTAGATTACATTCAAATAATCTGGGCAGACTGTACGGTCATGGCCTTTACTTAATATATTGAACAGACCATGACCAGCCATGGCTTGCTATAACTCTGAATATCATTATGAATTTTAGTGACTACCACAGCAGCACTGATTTGAGTCATAATTCAAGGCACAGGTATTTCCAAGGCAGCTGTTTGTCATACTACTATTTTCAGAAGTGGTATTTCTACTGACAGGAGACATGAGAGAAAGATGGCAAAGAATAAATATTTGAAATTCAGTGCTTCAGAAAAACACAGCTACAAATGTGGTCCCAAGAGCAGACAGTACACATTCAATGCCTTTGAAAAACTATACCCTTTATAGTCAATTTTTGCCTAGTGGCATGGAGGGCTGAGGCATCATGCCTTACCTCCTGCTGCACTGGTGACCCATATTTGCAGTGTGAGCAGGTTGCCAGGTTTGGCCAGAGAGGAGTAGGATCTAGCGCCCGAGGACAGCACTCTTCCTCCTCCTCCTCTGGAGAGGACCAGTGATTGGTGCTTGCCTGGCACCTAGTGGAGGCTGGAAGGTGGCACACCAACACTCCACAAGGTGGGTGGAGTTGGAGGTGGGGCAGATGCCTGGAGTGCTACACATGGGAGCATGTGTGACATCACAATTGGTGTCATTGCATGCCATTTCCTCCAAGAGAAAAAGAGGAAACATGTCTCCGGTGGTTGGATGATGGAGGGGGTTCGCAGGTCCCACTCCTCATCCAGCCGGGCACTGACCAGAACGAGATCTGATCATCAGTGTGGGCCTGAGGATCCCCTGCTGACCCCACTGGGGGAGCAAGCCCTGGGGGAAGATGGTCGGTGCTGATGGTGGACGTCAGCATGATGGGTCTTGGGTTCCCTCCTGAACATGACCAGCCGGAGACAGGGGAGAAACATTAGAAAAAAAAATTATTAGAAATTGTAGTTTTTCTGAAGCATATGACTGATGGGCTAATGAACTGGAGATGAAATTTCTCTATGGGGGTTATAACAAAACATTACTGAGAAAGGGTAGCGATACAGCCGCTTCACTGAAAAAAAGAACAATCAAAAACCACTAGAAAAATAAAATTTATGAGCATGATCCTGCTATTTTTCTCAGTAAATTCAGTCACTTGGCAGGTAACACTGATACATGGATACACAGACACTGTCGGTAGACTATGGCCTATGGCCCACCCAGTCTGCCCATTTGAGCTTGTAAGTTCCCTTTATGCTTTCTAGAAGTCTGTTGCCCCTTAACCATGATCTCCAGAATTCCCTCATGTCTATCCTATGCATTCTTAAAACCCATGATTGTTTCAGCCCCCACCACTTACTCTCACAGGATGTTCCACTTGTCCACCACCCTTTGTGTGAAGACATTCTTCCTCGTGTTTCCTCTGTATTACCCTTCCTCCAGCTTCATCCCATGCTCTCTAGTCCTAGAACATCTTTTTCACTGGAAAATAGTGTATTCCTGCACTGTGCTCCTTCCTTTAAGGTACTTATATATTTCTATCATGTCCCCTCTCTCCCTACTCACCTCCAGGGAGTACATATTCAAGTCCTTCAGCCTGTCCTCATAGGACTTGTGATGCAATCCCTGTATCATCTTTGTTGCTCTCCTCTGAACCTTCTCTACCCTGTCTATGTCCTTATGTAAGATCTCCAGAACTGTATACAGTACTCCATGTGGGCCTCACCAGTGTCTTGTATAGTGGAATTATGCTCTCCCTTTTCCTGCTGGTGATGCCCCTGCCTATGCATCCCAGCATCCTATTTACTTTATCTGCTGCCTTGTCACACTGTTTCCCTACCTTGAGATCATCAGAGATGATGACACCAGATTCCTTTCCTACTTAATGCACACTAAATCCTCTCCCTCCCCTCAACTGATATTTTGTTCCAGGGATTTTGTGCACCGTATGCATTATCTTGCACTTCTGTGCATTAAATTTCAACTGCCAAACCCCTGACCATTCTTCAAGCTTCTTCAGGTCCTTCTTCATTCTGTCTACACCCTCTGGGATGTCCAATCTGTTACAGACCTTAATGTCATCAGTAACCCAGGAAATTCTGCCTTCGAGGTCCTGCACAATGTCACTGATGAAGACGTTGAATAGGTCTGGTCCCAGAATTGATCCCTGTGGTCCCTCTGTGGAATGACAACCATTTACTACCACCCTCTGTGTCCTGCCACCCGGACAATTACCCACCCACCACACTACTGTCTTGCCCGCTCTCATATTCCCCAGTTTCTTAAACAGCCTTCTATGTGGAGCACTGTCAAAGGCCTTGCTGAAGTCCAGATAGGCCATATCCATTGCCCTCCCTTGATCCACCTCTCATCACCAGTTGTAAAATTCAATGAGGCTGGTCTGGCATTACCTCCCCCAGTGAAATTATGCTGCCTTGGGTCCTGTAGTCTGTTGGCAACCAGATGTTCCACCAATCTCTCCTTCAGTAGTGCTTCCATGATCTTCCCCACTACCAAGGTCAGACTGATTAGTCTATAGTTCCCTGCTTCCTCTTTGTTCCCACTTTTGTATAAGGGGACATCTGCTGTCCTCCAGTCTTTGAGTACCTCCCCTGTTTCCAGTGATCAGCTAAACAGGATTGCCGGGGGTCCAGCCACCACCTCTCTTAGTTCTTTTAGAACCCTGTGGTGCACCCTATCTGGCCCCATTGCTTTATCGACTCTTATTCTTTTCAGTTCCTTGAGGATCTTTCCCATGTAAAGGGACTTGTGTCCAATTCTGCACCATTCCTACCCCCTTGTACTTCCATCAGACCCATTACCCTCCTCGTCCTCAGTAAAGATTGAGCAGAAATATCTGTTTAGTATGTCAGCTTTACTGTTGTCATCCTCCATGCAGCCCCTGCCCTCCCCCTTCAGTCTCACTATCCCTCCCTTTGCCCTGCTTTACTCACTTATGTACCTGTAAAAGGTTTTGTCCCCTCTCCCCACTGATTTTGTGTTACACTCTTCTGTCTGAGCTTTGGCTTCTCTTACTGACCTCCCTGCCTCCCTTTGCTTCTCCTGGTACTTCTCCCTGTCCCCTTCTACCTGCATCTTTTTGTATTGCCTGAATGCAATATTCTTGGTTTTCACTTTCTCCTCTACCTCATTGGAAAGCAATAATGGCCTCTTTCTCTTTTATTGTTTATTTGAGTCTAGGATTACAAGTACCTTTGAGCTGGGGCTCTTTTACAAAGGTTCCACATCAGTGAGTACAGGCATATAGTTTCAATTACAGTATAGCACAATCAGTAACACTGATGGTTGTAACATGTTATTACAAGGGTACTACATGAAACACAAGGAAAAAGAGAAAGGAGAGGTGGGGAAAGGAGTGGGCAGGGGGTTGGTGGGACCAGGGTGGGGGAATGGCAGCCTAGGGGGCTTTGTCATGGATGGACAGGGGTAAGTGCATCAGATGGGCAGTGGTGTAGACAAGTGCTAGGTGGAGGGGCAACAACAGGCAGCAGAAGCAAAGAGCAGCAAGGTGGGAGTACTGCTTAGCCATGGCAGTCACAGGCGCTAGAGGCAAGAAAAGCAAGGCGGAACTTGGACTTGAAGGTGCCCAGCATGGGTGAGGCAGAGATGTCACTACTAAGACTATTTAGCCAGCTGGGTGCCCTATATGCAAAGGACCTTTGGCCTTGGGTTGTACGACAGTGGGGGATTTGCAAGAGTTGAGGTTTAGACCTGCATGTGTTGATGTTGTTTCTGGGTTTAAGGAGAGAGCAGACTCCAGGAGGAACACTGCCCATCATTATTTTCTTAGCTGTGATGCAGGTTTGATATTTCATTCAGCTGTTGAGTTGCAACCACCCAGTTTGAGAGTAGAGGTCACAAGTGTTGGTGAGACAGTGGGATTTGGTGATGAGTCGATAGGCTTTATTGAGGGAGGTAGAAACTTGTTTGAGAGAGGAGGCAGTGGCAGAGCCATAAATGATGAGTTTGTAATCAATAATGCTAACAATGGAGCTCTGGACGGCGATTGACAATGCTTCAGGGGTTAGATGTTTCCTGTGATGGAACAGTAGGCCCAGTCTGATGTTTGCAGCTTTTGCCACAGCATTAATGTGAGCAGCATAGGAGAGGTGGGAGTCAAGGGTGATGCCAAGGTATATGAAGGATTGGACTTGTTCAAGAGTGACTACTTACTTGGTTTTGATGGAGAGGTGATACTGCTTATTTTTGTTGTGAGAGCTGCTGAAAAACATGGTCTTTGTTTTTTTCTGGTTTAGGATCAGTCTGTGCTTTAAAAAACAGTTTTTGACTGATGTGAAGCCACGCTGGAGGTTTTCTTTCAGTTGTTTTGGATCATGGTGGGAGGCTAGGATTACAGCATCATCTGCATAGAGTATGATTTGCTCTGGACAGGAATCTGGTAGCGGGTTCAGAAACAGGCTAACCTGCTTAATTCATAATTCTGTTGCTCTTGTAATCATTTTAAATATTGTTCATTTTTCCTCCACCTCTGATTCCCTCCCCATTCCCATTAGTGCCTCTTTCAAGCATGTCCCAATTTTCCCAAAATATGGCCCCCTTAAAATTGAGGATACGTATATTTTTGTGTGGTTTGGTTATGCTCCTTCTGTGATTTCAAACTACAGTGATCGATGACCACTGTTCCCCAGGATTTCCCCCACTGTTACCCCATCACACTGTTCCCGTTTGTGAGCACAAGGTCCGTTATTGCCTTCTGCTGAATTGACAATATCATTTATTGTAATTGCCCTGTTCTGCTTGGTGACAATGATGTGACTTCATCAGCAGGTGATACTCCATGCATTAATTTAAGTAAAGCAAACAGTCTGAGAGACAAGTTAGTCCATGGCCGATTTGAGACAAATCAGTCAGCTATTATTAATAACCTATGGTTACCATACAAACCAAAACATTTCTTCAAATGCTACAGTTGTAATGTGTGCAAATATGTACAGCCTGGTAAAGAGTTGGTACACCCCCTACATGAAGATTCAAAGTGGGAACATAGGAATGTGTTAATTGCAGCTGTGACTTTGTCACATATGTTGTATTGTGTAAATGCAATAAGATACATCTGCAGAGAACAGTGCCCCACTTGAAAACTAGCATACAAAACCATTGAGCAGAATTATTAATAGGAGACTTGACCCCCCACTTGGTAGTCATTTGTTTGATTGCCATAATTCACATCCTAGAGAATTAAAATTTATAGATATTGAGAGAGTAGGTGCTTTGTGGGGGGAGGGAGAGTGAATAAACTACTGTGGAAAAAATCAACTTGGATTTATGAATTACAAAGTGTTACACCTGCTGGTTTACACAAGCAATGGGATTTTAAATCTTTTTCTAAAGGATTAACTAGCCATGCCCCCGAGGAAGATTCATCGAGAGTAAACGCGCTTGTGCCTTCTACAGCCATAGAGACTTTTTTACCTGTAGCCATACCTTTGCATCTAGCATTTACTGCATGTGTCGGCTTTCTTGCTTGTATTTAACTATATTTGTATTTAATATGGTTCCTGATGTTACTGCCATTAAAGAATTATCATCAGTAGGCTGTGCCTGACTACTTGTTTCCTTTGAGAGTGCTCAGGACTTTTGGTTTCTTTGCTTCTGTGTTTCAGAGCTGGCTGCCCTATTTCCTGAGCACCGGCCCTACACCATGTATCGTGCCCCCCCTTTTGGAACTAGAAACACAGAAACAGAGATTGCTTGCAGACAAGGATTGTATGGCCCCACCAAGTCTGTCTGTTTTTCCCTGCCTACAGTAACACCACAGATCCTACATGAGCTCCGGTCAGTTCTTCCTCCCCCTTTCTCTAAGATTCCCTTGTGCCTATTCCATGCATTCTGGAACCCCACTATTGTTCATGCTCCTACCATCTCCGATGAAATGCTGTTCCAGGAATCAACCACTCTTTCTCTGAAGAAGTAATTCCTTACATCGCTCTTGATATTACCCTCCCCCAGCTTCATATCGGGTCCCCTTGTTCCAGAACGCCTTTTTTTCTGAAACATACTTACCTCTTGTGCCTTATTATGTGTCTTTTTATAACAAGACTATGTTGGAAATTTTGGTGTATCAATATTACAAAATAACACATTTATGAGCCTACATTACATTTTGCAAACACAGGCACCTAACTTTGATACATTTAAATATTGTTACCCCTGATTATTCACTTGCAGCCTTATTGGCTCTGGCCAGAGTTTGTTTTGCCTTTGTCCTGGCTTGTACTGGTTTTCCTGCTGGTGTGTGCCTCTCCTGCTTTCTGGGTCAGTATTTTGCTTTCTATCTCCTGGCTGCAGGTTGCACTTCTTTGTCTGTCTATTTCTACTACTGTCTTGTCTCCTGTTCCTGTTCATTTCCTTTTTTGGGGGGGGGCTTCTAGTGTTTCCCAAGTGTCCTGCCTTCATTCTGCTTGCATCATGCTATTCAGGCTCCCATTTTGCTGCTTCCTCTTTTAGTTTACAGCTATTCCTGCTCCATTTTTGCTATTTTTCTTCCTTTAGCAATCTCAGTCCAGTTACAATTCTGATTGTCTGCACCTGCCCCTAGCTAGCAGCCACTCCCTTCTGTGCTCTGTGTGTTGTTCCTCAGCAGCTCAGCTTCTACCTGTTCCACATAAGCATACTTTCCTAGCAATTTTATTTATTTTATTTTTATTTGAAAAGGTTTCACCAGGAAATACAATATTTTCAGAAGCTTCCTGGGGGAAGGGTTACATAAGTGGGTAGGCAAAAAAAAAAGAACAAAGAGAGGTTGAATACATACAGTGTAACAAAAGTACAATTCATTACAGACCTAGACAAAGAATAGAACTAAAACTGACATTATTGTTAAGGTACAACAAATAGGGTTACAATGCCACAAGCATGCAAGTACTAACAGGTTACAAGGAAGGTATAGACCAATAGTAGAATTACATCTTAAAGTGCTAGAAGTGGCAGGTTGAGTGCAAGGGGTACTAATTGCTATGTTAGACAGACAGAACGGTAGTGAAAACATGACCAAAGGGAGGGGGATCCAAGACATGGGAGGGGATGGTGAGTGCAGGGGAAGAGAAGGGGGAGAAAGGGCAGACCAGGAACTACACCCCTTCAGGATGCTGAAAACCTTGTAAGGGGAGAAGGACTTGGCAAAGAAGGAGGAGAGAGAGGGAAGAGAGAGAGGGGAGGATTGGGGTAGAGTTGGGGGGTAGGGAGTGATGAAGGCTGCTGCTAGAGAAACTTAGAAGATTTGGGAAGAAGAAAAGGGAGAAGGAAAAGAAAAAGTGGGGATGCTGGGGGTTGGATACGTGGTAGGTAGGGAAGGGGTTAGGTGCAATTGAAACTGAGCAGTGTGTTTCAGGAGGAGAAGAGATAGTGAAAGGCAGGACTGAGCAGAGTGAATTTCTAGGAGGGAATTCAAGATAGTAGGGAACTTGTATGAGAAGGTGGTGTGACCTGATGAAGTGGGCCATGGGGAGGAAGGCAAGGATTCAATGTGTGTATGTACAGCAGGAGGAGGGGGGAATAGGAGGGAGGATAAGCATGTGGGGAGAAATCCGAGCCAGAACTTCCCAACTAAGTTGATGCTGTGTGATAGGCACTTGGCATTAAGGGATGGAAGGGAGAGTGAGGTACAGTATACAGATTGCAGTGCTGTGTAAGGAGAGCGAAGAGCAGTATACAGATTGCAGTGGTGTGTAAGGAGAGCAAGGAACAGTGTACAGATTGCAGTGGTGTGTAAGGAGAGTGAGGTACAATATACAGATTGCAGTGGTGTGTAAGGAGAGTGAGGTACAGTATACAGATTGCAGTGTGTGTAAGGATAGCAAGGTACAGTATACATATTGCAGTGGTGTGTAAGGAGATCAAGAAACAGTGTACAAATTGCAGTGTGTGTAAGGATAGCGAGGTACAGTATACAGATTGCAGTGGTGTGTAATGAGAGCAAGGAACAGTGTACAGATTGCAGTGGTGTGTAAGGAGAGCGAGGTACAGTATACAGATTGCAGTGGTGTGTAAGGAGAGCAAGGAACAGTGTACAGATTGCAGTGTGTGTAAGGAGAGTGAGGTACAGTATACAGATTGCAGTGGTGTGTGAGGAGAGTGAGGTACAGTATACAGATTGCAGTGTGTGTAAGGAGAGCGAGGTACAGTATACAGATTGCAGTGGTGTGTAAGGAGAGTGAGGTACAGTATACAGATTGCAGTGTGTGTAAGGAGAGCGAGGTACAGTATACAGATTGCAGTGGTGTGTAAGGAGAGTGAGGTACAGTATACAGATTGCAGTGGTGTGTAAGGAGAGCAAGGCACAGTATACAGATTGCAATGGTATGTAAGGAAAGTGAGGTACAGTATGCAGGATGGAAAAGAGAGCAATGTACAGTATACAGATTTCAGGATGGAAAGGAGACTGAGGAACAGTATGCAGATTGCAGGATGGAAAGGAGAGAGAGGTACAGTATACAGATTGTAGTAGTGTGTAAGAAGAGTGAGGTACAGTATACAGATTGCAGTGTGTGTAAGGAGAGTGAGGTACAGCATACAGATTGCAGGATAGAAAGGAGAGTGAGGTACAGTATACAGATTACAGTGGTGTGTAAGGAGAGTGAGGTACAGTATACATATTACAGTGGTGTGTAAGGAGAGCGAGGTACAGTATACAGATTGCAGTGGTGTGTAAGGAGAGCGAGGTACAGTATATAGATTGCAGTGGTGTGTAAGGAGAGCAAGGACCAGTGTACAGATTGCAGTGGTGTGTAAGGAGAGCGAGGTACAGTATAGAGATTGCAGTGGTGTGTAAGGAGAGTGAGGTACAGTATACTGATTGCAGTGTGTATAAGGAGAGTGAGTTACAGTATACAGATTGCAGTGGTGTGTAAGAAGAATGAGGTACAGTGTACAGATTGCAGTGGTGTGTAAGGAGAGCAAGGCACAGTATACAGATTGCAATGGTATGTAAGGAAAGTGAGGTACAGTATGCAGGATGGAAAAGAGAGCAATGTACAGTATACAGATTTCAGGATGGAAAGGAGAGTGTGGAACAGTATACAGCTTGCAGGATGGAAAGGAGAGCTAGGTACAGTATACAGATTGCAGGATGGAAAGGAGAGTGAGGTACAGTATACAGATTGCAGTGGTGTGTAAGGAGAGAGAGGTACAGTATACAGATTTCAGGATGGAAAGGAGACTGAGGAACAGTATACAGATTGCAGGATGGAAAGGAGAGAGAGGTACAGTATACAGATTGTAGTAGTGTGTAAGAAGAGTGAGGTACAGTATACAGATTGCAGTGTGTGTAAGGAGAGTGAGGTACAGCATACAGATTGCAGGATAGAAAGGAGAGTGAGGTACAGTATACAGATTACAGTGGTGTGTAAGGAGAGTGAGGTACAGTATACATATTACAGTGGTGTGTAAGGAGAGCGAGGTACAGTATACAGATTGCAGTGGTGTGTAAGGAGAGCGAGGCACAGTATACAGATTGCAGTGTGTGTAAGGAGAGCGAGGTACAGTATACAGATTGCAGTGGTGTGTAAGGAGAGCGAGGTACAGTATACAGATTGCAGTGGTGTGTAAGGAGAGTGAGGCACAGTATACAGATTGCAGTGTGTGTAAGGAGAGCGGACAGTATACAGATTGCAGTGGTGTGTAAGGAGAGTGAGGTACAGTATACAGATTGCAGTGTGTGTAAGGAGAGTGAGGTACAGGATACAGATTGCAGTGGTGTGTAAGGAGATCGAGGAACAGTATACAGATTGCAGTGGTGTGTAAGAGAGCGAGGTACAGTATACAGATTGCAGTGTGTGTAAGGAGAGCGAGGTACAGTATACAGATTGCAGTGGTGTGTAAGGAGAGTGAGGTACAGTATACAGATTGCAGTGGTGTGTAAGGAGAGTGAGGTACAGTATACAGATTGCAGTGGTGTGTAAGGAGAGTGAGGTACAGTATACAGATTGCAGTGGTGTGAGGAGAGTGAGGTACAGTATACAGATTGCAGTGGTGTGTAAGGAGAGTGAGGTACAGTATACAGATTGCAGTGTGTGTAAGGAGAGTGAGGTACAGTATACAGATTGCAGTGTGTGTAAGGAGAGTGAGGTACAGTATACAGATTGCAGTGGTGTGTAAGGAGAGCGAGGTACAGTATACAGATTGCAGTGTGTGTAAGGAGAGTGAGGTACAGTATACAGATTGCAGTGTGTGTAAGGAGAGTGAGGTACAGTATACAGATTGCAGTGTGTGTAAGGAGAGTGAGGTACAGTATACAGATTGCAGTGTGTGTAAGGAGAGTGAGGTACAGTATACAGATTGCAGTGTGTGTGAGGAGAGTGAGGTACAGTATACAGATTGCAGTGTGTGAGGAGGAGGTACAGTATACAGATTGCAGTGGTGTGTAAGGAGAGTGAGGTACAGTATACAGATTGCAGTGTGTGTAAGGAGAGTGAGGTACAGTATACAGATTGCAGTGGTGTGTAAGGAAAGTGAGGTACAGTATGCAGGATGGAAAAGAGAGCAATGTACAGTATACAGATTTCAGGATGGAAAGGAGAGTGAGGAACAGTATACAGCTTGCAGGATGGAAAGGAGAGCTAGGTACAGTATACAGATTGCAGTGGTGTGTAAGGACAGCGAGGTACAGTATACAGATTGCAGGATGAAAAGGAGAGTGAGAAACAGTATACAGATTGCAGGATGGAAAGGAGAGCGAGGTACAGTATACAGATTGTAGTGGTGTGTAAGAAGAGCGAGGTACAGTATACAGATTGCAGTGTGTGTAAGGAGAGCGAGGTACAACATACAGATTGCAGGATAGAAAGGAGAGTGAGGTGCAGTATACAGATTACAGTGGTGTGTAAGGAGAGTGAGGTACAGTATACAGATTACAGTCGTGTGTAAGGAGAGCAGGTACAGTATACAGATTGCAGTGGTGCGTAAGAGGAGGGCAGCCAATTACACAGCGAAAGAAGGAATTGAAGAGGGTGTCCAGTCTGAAGATTTATTTATTTATTTACTGTAGAAGTCAGATTTTCAACCTTTGAGTCATGGACTCATTTACAAAGGCACCTCATCGCAGGGAGGGTAGACATGTATACAGAGTAGGTACAACAATGGTAACATACAGGTGCAAATACAGATAACAGTAAGGCTCATTTACATGTATACAGAGTGAGTACAACCATGTTAACATATGGGCACAATACAGATAATAGTATGACTCATTACTCATTAAAGTTTCACACAAAAGTTACAATCGAGATAAAACTATTTCAATAGTAGAGTGTGCCGCCCTGGACATACCAGGGAGGATACTTCTGGGGAAAACAGTGGTTGGGGGGATGGGGGGGTAAGCAGTCCAGTGGACCTTGTCAAGACAGCGGGCCATGGGGGGACCCCACTGTTATATTACTTTGGGGCAATTACAGCTACGGGTGTCAAAAAGGAGGTTACGGAGAGCGACTTTGAAAGAACCAATTTTGGGGAGATAGGTGGCATAGGGTAGGAGGGAGCTGAACCAGCTGGGGGCACGGTAGTGGAAAGACCTTTGGGACTAAGGAGGTCTTGGTGAGGGGCACCTGGAAGGTGGCTTTAGCTGCACTGTGGGTGGCAACAGACGTGGATGTGTGCCACAAGAATGCAGTGACCCGGGGAGAGACCTAGCAGGGATTTTTTGGCAAGTAGGCAGGTTTGGTAATGTAAGCATTCCTCTAAGGTGAGTAGGTTGGTGGAAGAATAGAGTAGGCAAGTATGAGTGCAGAGGGGTGCACCGGTCATGAGCCTGCAGGCCTTGTGTATTGAGGTCTGAATTTTGGTGAGGGCAGTGTTGTCAGCCACTGTGTAGATGGGTAGACCGTAGCTGACTAAGGACAGGATGGAGGAGTTGATGTCCAACCAGAGGGCAGTTTACGGGAGGCAATCTCTATGTCAATAGAGAAGGCCAATCTGAGAATTTATAGCTGAGGATAGGGTATTGATTTGGGTGTGGAAGGTAAGAGCCGAGTCGAAGGTGATGCCCAGGTATTTGTAGGATGACACCTGCTCGAGAGGGTGTGTGTTACTGGTAAGAATGCAGAGGGGGGCCATTTTTGGCCTTATTCTGGTAGTGAGAGAAGGGCATGGATTTGGTTTTCTTGAGGTTAATGACCAGCCGGTGGTCAAGGAAACACTTTTTGGCTTGGTTAAAAGAATGCTGCAGGGATACCTTTAGAGATGTGGGGTCAGGGTGGGAGGCAAAGAGGACTGCATCATCGGCATAGAGGAGCATGTTGCCAGAGCAGGAGCTGGGGAAGAGTACTGAGGAAGAGGCTGAAAAGAGCAGGGCCCAGGATTGAACCTTGGGGGACTCCAGAGCGAATGGGCAGGGAGTTAGACAGGGTGCCATTTACCTTTACGTGCTGGGATCTGGTAGAGAGGTAGCTAGAAAACCAATTTAGGGGGCCAGGGGAGAAGCCAATTTGGTGGAGGGAGTCAAGTAAGAGAGAGTGACAGACAGTGCCAAAGGCCTTGGAGAGGTCAATGAACACTGCACCCACAATGTGGCCAGAGTCGAGGACAGAGTGGAGGTGCTGGGAGAACTCCAGAAGGACTGTAGTGGTACTGCGTCCAGGGCGGAATCCGTGTTGTTCCGGGCACATCAGGTCATATTTGACTAGGTATTCGGAGGGTGGATTTTGGGGCAGAAAAGTAGACAATATCCCTGAAACCGGGGGCAGGGAGAATCGTCATTTGGATAATTCCTCTCATGGCTTGCAGTGGCAGGCAGCTGCAGTGTCTGAACAGAGCACTGAGTTTGGGGAGTAATTTTTTGTGGGTAGCGTCAGTGTGTACCACAAAGTCAAGAGATGTACACTCGGGGCTCACACCAAAAAGGTGCCGAAAACAGATTTTTTTTTGTTTATGCAGGGGGCTGTGCCCTCCACAGCCCCAACTCCAGCAGAGTGCACGTCGGAGAGAGGGGTGAAAACAAACAAAAAAAAATCCCAGACCGGTGAAAAAATATCAACGTGCCCAACATCAAACCCAACCCGGCACTATCCCAACCCAAGCCTGCCAATGACCACCACGTCACATGGCCAGCTCTGCAGCCCACTGCCGCACTACATCTCACAAACCCTCCCTTCCTTCCATCTGTCATGCTCGCTCTCCCATACGTGCATGTACATACAGCAAAAGGATGTCGCTATAATTGTACTCGCCCCCCTGTCCAGTAGCCCTGTGAATAGGCACCGCTACTGAGTCACCCTTTGTAGTGCTCAATAGTGGATGCCCTTATCACAGGATAGCATATTTAAAGCATCCACTACCCTTTCTGTGAAGAAAAGCTTTCTCACATTTCCTCTATATCCTGCCCCCTCCAAATCTCATATCATGCCCTCTCATCCTTGTATATCTCCTATATCTGAAAGAGGTCACTCACCTGGACTTTGTTCAAGCCCTTAAGATACCTGCAGGTTTCAGTCATGTCTTCTTGTTCCTGCCTCTCCTCCAATGTATACATACAGTACTGAGGTCTTTCAGTTTCTCATGTCTTCTGGTGCAAGCCCTTTACCATAGCTGCCCTTCTCTGGACTGCCTCCACCCTGTCCACATTTTTGTGGATCTGCAGCCTCCAGAACTGTAGTCCATTGTCCAGATGAGGCCATATCAGCAGTTTGTACAGTGGCAACATCAGTTCCCTTTTTATGCTAGTGATATCCCTACTTATGCACCCCAACAT
The DNA here is from genome assembly GCA_016271365.2 of Neoceratodus forsteri. Taxonomy (NCBI): domain Eukaryota; kingdom Metazoa; phylum Chordata; order Ceratodontiformes; family Ceratodontidae; genus Neoceratodus; species Neoceratodus forsteri. Next base: position 15,379,766 of record CM028131.1, read on the forward strand.
GCCACTGGCCCTCCCCACAGCCTTGGTGCAATGTTTGGCCACCTTTAGGTCATTCAAGATGATTATCCCTGAATCCTTTTCTTCCCTGGTAACCATCAGCAACCCCCCCCCCCACATTATGTAGCTCCCCGCAGGGTTTCTGCACCCAATTTGCATGATTTTGCCTTTCTTGGCATTACATTTTAATTGGGCACACTTTGGGCCATTCTTCCAGCTTTCCTAGATCCTTCCTCAATTTTCTGACTCCCTTCTGGAGTATCTACCCTGTTGCAGATCTTGGTGTCATCTGAAAATAGGAAAACCTTCCCCTCCAGCCCTTCAGCAATGTCACTAATTAAACCATTAAAAAGGACTGGTCCTAGGACAGATCCTTGAGGTACCCCAATGGTCTTAGTACAGATCCTTGAGGTACCCCACTGGTCTCAGGACTGATCCTTGAGGTACCCCACTGATCTTGAGACTGATCCTTGAGGTACCCCACTGGTCTCAGGACAGATCCTTGAGGTACCCCACTGGTCTCAGGACTGATCCTTAAGGTACCCCACTGATCTCAGGACTGATCCTTGAGGTACCCCACTGGTCTCAGGACTGATCCTTGAGGTACCCCACTGGTCTCAGAACTGATCCTTAAGGTAATCCACTGGTAACCCCCTTTCCTCAGCTTGGATGCTGTTTACCACTAACCTCTGCTTCCCATCCCCAACCAGTTTCTAACCCAGTTCTTCACTTTGTGGCCCACCTCCAGGCTATCCAACTTGTTAACCAGTTTTCTGTGTGGAATGGTGTTGAAGGCCTTACTGAAATTGAAGTAGGCTGGTGATATTCACTAAAAATACCACCAACAGCTTAATCTGGTTCAAGATCAGTTGGCATTCATCTGTATCCCCCTTCCCCAGGTCGTGCCTGAAAATAGGCAGGATTTGTCTAGTGCACTTAGCAGGATTTGTCTAGTGCACTTATCCGGTCAACAAAAACAAAATAAATAAAAGAAAAATAAATATCCACGGCTCCCCTGATCTCTTTTCTTCATCACCCAGTCAAAAAACTATCATGTCTGTTTGACATTCATAGGTTTCATAGGGTATCAGAGCAGAAAAGACCGAGATCCATATAGCTCGCTAAGAAAATTTACATACACTACCGGTCAAAAGTTTTAGAACACCCCCATTTTTCCAGTTTTTATTGAAATTTAAGCAATTCAAGTCCAGTGAATAACCTGAAATGGTAGAAAGGTGAGCGGTAAACTGCTAGAGGTTAAAAAAAAAGTTTAGGTTAGCAAAAACTGCTGTAGAGAAATTGCAAATAAAGCCAAGGTGTCAGTGAGTACAGTTTCCTACACCATCAAAAGGCACTTGGAAACTGGAGGAAACTCTGACAGGAAGAGGTCTGGCAGACCCAAAGCCACAACAGAATCAGAAGACAAGTTTCTGAGAGTCAACAGCTTGCGTGATAGGCGGCTCACAGGACAACAGCACAGAGTGACTGGCACCCTGAACCAAAAGGGCTACCACAGCATTTTGCAGCACCATGCAATACCTTCTGGTCTATGCCTAGTTGGTCAGGGGTTCATCCTACAGCAAGATAATGACCCAAAACATACCTCCAGGCTATGTCAGAACTACCTTCGAGGAAAAGAACAAGACGGTAGGTTTCAAATCATGGAATGGCCAGCACAGTCTCCAGACATAAACCCCATCGAGCTGGTTTGGGATGAACTGGACAGAAGGGTGAAAGCAAAGCAACCTACAAGTGCAACACATTTGTGGGAACTTCTGCAACAGTGTTGGAAGAACTTCCTGAACAATATTTGATGTCCATTGTAGGAAGAATGCCACGAGCGTGTTCGGCGGTTACAGTATATCTGCAAAAGGTGGCTACTTTGATGAGTCAAAAATTTAGATTAAATTTTGTTAAACAAAATGATTCTATGATTTTTTTTTATCTCCAATTGTTTATTTGTTCTATGCTTTAATTTCAGAGTACATTGAGACATTAACCTATGTAAATTTCAATAAAAACTGAAAAATGGGGGTGTTCTAAATCTTTTGATCGGTAGTGTATAACCATTTATTGAGTTTTTACGTAAATATATATCTAATCTTGTCTTGAAAATGTCCATTGAATCATTAGTTACCACCAAGACCTTCCTGTTATGAATCCATGCTGCCTCAAAAGTGGCCCAAAGGATGAGCCAGGAAACTATAGACCAGTGAGCCTCACACAGATCATTGGAAAGCTCAAACCGGAAGACCTGGGTTTGAATCCCACAGACCCCACTTGCATACTGTATGACCCAGAGAAAGTCATTTAACTTCCTTGTGCTCCCCGGTCACACCTGTAAACAAGCTTTCAGCTTGGTGCATCTCTACTGGTTGAAAAAAAAAAAGCTTATGGAGACCATACTAAAAGTGAGATTTTTTGAGGAAAACAGTCTCCAGGGTAGTCAAGAGCATGGATTTATAGCAGACAGATCCTGCCAGAAAAACCTAGTAGAGTACTAAGACTGGGTGATATGGGAACTGGATTAGGGCCATGCAATGGATGTCCTGTATTTGGACTTCAGCAAGGCCTTTGATACAGAGCCACATGGGAGGCTGGGGAAGGAAACTGGAATAGGTGGGTGCAGGACCAAAAAGTGTGAAATGGATCACAAACCTGGCTAAAGGGAAGGCAGCAAAGGGTGGTGGTGGAGGGGAACCTCTCGTCACTGAGAGCAGTCACGAGCAGAGTACCACAGGGATCGGTACTGGGATCGATGTTGTTTGGGATTTTTATTGCAGATATCTCACATGGGATAGGGAGCAAGATCAGTCTGTTCACAGACGATACCAAAATGGGAGCTATGACTGATAATGCGGAGGGGTGGAATGGGTTGCAGGAGGACCTGGCAAAGCTGCAGGAGATGGCGAATACATGGCAGTTGATGTTCAATGCCAAGAAGTGCAAGGTTCTGTTCTTTGAAGCCAGGAACCAGGGAAGTGATTATCACCTGAATGGGGTACAGTTGGTGAGCTCCACAGGGGAGAAGGACCTAGGAGTGATTGTTACAGGAAGCATGGACAACTCTGCTCAGTGCAGGAAGGCGGCAGCAAAAGCCAACAAAATGCTGGGGTGTTTTGCAAGAGGAATCTCCTCTGGAAGGAGTGAGATTATCCTGTCCCTGTATAGGTCAATCTGTCTGACACCACCTAGAGTACTGCGCACAGTACTGGAGCCCATTCCTGAGGAAGGGCATCAGATAGTTTGAGAGGGTGCTGCAAAGGGCCCCAAAGATGATTCAAGGATTGGGGAGCAAGACCTATGAGGACAGGATGGGAGAGCTGTATATGTATTCACTGGAGGAGAGGAAGGATAGGGGGGATATAATCGAGACCTTTAAGTAACTAAAGGGGATAAACAAGACCCACGCAAAAGGGATTTTTCAGATAAGAAGGGGAGGGACACGAGAAAGCATGGACTGAGACTGGGGGGGAGAGTCAAGAGGGAGAGGAGGGGACATTTTTTCATGGAAAGTGGTGGACAAATGGAACACCTTTCCAGACAAGATAGTGTCCTGTAAGATGGTGGGTAGTTTCAAGAGGGCTTGGGACTGGGTAAGAAATACTGGGAAGGGGTAGGAAGGGATAGCTTCACACTCGAGCAGACTCGGTAAACCATGAGGCCTGTTTCTGCTGACAATTTTGTATGCTTGAATGTTCCTGTGCTCAATGGGATTCCAAGTGTTCCACAATTCTTTCCTTAAGCAGTGCTTACATAATTTTGGCCCCTACTGAGGAGAAGCTGACCAGCCTATAGTTGCCTGCTTCCTCCCTGCTCCCACTCTAATGAATAAGGACATGTGCCCACTTCCAGGCCTTTGGAACCACCGCTGTACTGAGCAACTCTTGGGAATCAAGGCCCATCAATGAACTCCCTGAGGTTAGACTGTATATCACTGGTGCATAATACAGGGAACAAAGGTCCATCAAAGAGGTCCTTAATGCTGGTTTATATATCACACTTGTCCAATAAATGGAATTAAGGACCTCCCATGTGGTAATTGGGGGTTAGTCTGTATATCACAGCTGCATAATACAGGGAACAAAGGTCCATCAAAGAGGTCATTAATGCTGGTTTATATATCACACTTGTCCAATAAATGGAATTAAGGACCTTCCATGTGGTGATTGGGGGTTAGTCTGTAGATCACAGCTACACAATACAGGGAATCAGGGCCCTTCAATGAGGTCATTGGGGTTTTATTTATTTATTGAATTTTGTTGACATCAGTAGGCCTACTGAGACTAGAAGTCCCTTTTTCATGGTTGACCAGGCAGAGGGGGGATACAGATGCTAACTGAAATTGAACCAGATTAAGTTGTTGTTGGTATTTGTAGTGGATGGGGGAAATGTGGCCAGGACGCCAGGGAAATTCTCCTACTGGTCTGTAGGGGGAACTGCTGTCGCACTGATGGAGGTCTTCAGACCATGCGGGGCTGAGATCCAGGCGGTTTGTGTTCCTGCCGAGCAGCAGGGTGTTGCTGACACCTGCAGTGTTAACCAGGAATCCGATTGAATGGAGTTCGAACAGAAGGTGTTAGGTCCAGATTTGGAAACAGAGCAATGTGATCAGCTGTTGACTTAAGAATTATCGCTCTCTGAGAAAAGAACTATTCTTCAGAAAGAACTTTTAAATGTGGAATCTCTGATGTTTGAGGAAAAAGCTTACCAAGCAGAGGAGGATAAAAAAACGGAAATGCTCTTACGAGATATTGCCAGGAGCTCTTAAAAATGCAGCTGCGAAGGTATTTGTTCTTTCTGCATGATCCTCTGCAGCAGCTGCTTCACAGGTTGCCCAGGAACTAGACCTAGGCGCAGATGATGAGAGTTGGTCACCGGAAGGCGCATTGGAAAGGGCTGGATGGCTGCAGACTCCGGAGGGCGGATGGGTTCCAGATCCATTGTTTGTGGCAGAGCAAGTACATGTCATACTGGGTGATGATTCAGTGGAGATGCAGCAGGTCATAAGCCAGGATTTGCCACACAGCGTGGATGTAATGGCATCTCAGCCACAGGAAGTGGCTACAGGTACTATCTCCTTTTCCCCTTTGGCACAATTCCAGGGGCAGTTGGAGAACTCACAAGCATTCCATGCTGGCCATGGAAAGTTAACTCTTTGTTCTCTGGGGCAGTTGAAAGGCAGGACCTAACTGCAATAGTCAGAATACAGCAAGACTCCATTAGAAGAAACAACATTACTAAGATGAGTAATTTTTTCTTCTAAACCCGTCAGAGATAGCTTTGGATGTGACACTGGATATACCTGTGGCAGAGGAAATGGCCCCCCCCAACAATGTTGGGGGTCAAACCAGCTGAATTTAAGGTGGTGCATTCCAAAGGGAAAGAGAAGGCAGGCAAAGGGGTGACTCCTCCCACTGCTAAACCTGTACAGTTAACTAACTCCTATGCCATGCTACAGGAAGGGCTGTCCGAGGGGGAAGGAGACTCTGACGCTGCATCCTGGGCATCATCTGAAACCGATGCCCAGTCTGATATGGAGATACAGGAAAATCTGGATTCTATCTCTGCCAGGATCTAAGAAGAGATGGATAGGTGTAAGGGCCTCATCCAGAAAAGTGCCTTGAAGAAATCCTGTATCTGGATTTATATAAATGAGGCACTAGGAGGTCAAATTAGCCTCTTTGAATACTAATAGTATTCTGTCAGAGAAAAAGAAGTTTGGCTACTTTCTCACTTTTCTCTGACTATAAGTATGACATTGTATATTTATGGGATACTAGGTTATCACTCACTAACGATATTTCAGCTGCCATGAATGCATGAGTGTGGGAATCTAGTTATTGGTCAGCAGGGCCGGACACTTGTAGTGGGGTGGGTATTTATGTTTTAGAGCACAATATTAAGGTTACCCATTTAGTGGACATAGACCCGGGAAGAGCGTTACGAGTCAATGTCGCAATAGAAGGGATTGATTTTCATTTAATTAATATATACATTCCTCAGCTGAAATCGACTAGAATAGAATTACTGCAAAAAATACTCCCATATTTGTATACGTCAAAAAATATTTTGTTTGAGAGAGATTTTAATATTAGCAGATTCACACAAGATAGGGGGTTAAAAACAACAACATTGTATTGTGCTGCTTCTTATTTAAATCATGTTTCAGATACTACCAGGTTGGTGGATGTTTTTGAACATAGTGACGGACGAGCCACACATACTTACTATAGAGGCTCTGTTTCCATCAGGACTAATTTCTGGTTTGTTACTCCCACTTTACCAGTACGTAATAAGCATGCGATACCAGTAGCAACATCTGATCATTGCTTACTGGCTGTAACACTCTCAGATTTCGCTGGTACTTCTAGAGGAAGGGGGTACTGGAGAATCAATATTGGTTTACTTGACAATGAAGAGATTTTAGAGGGATTTAACTATTTCATTGAGGCTAGACAATCTGTGTTATTTCTTTATGACTCCCTACCATTATGGTGGGAGGACAGTAAATAATATTTCCAGGATTACTTCAAATTTATGGTTCAATTAAATGGAAAGCAAAAACAGGACAAATATTTTGATCTCTGTAGCCAGTTATTTGTGTTACTCTAAATGCAACAAGGTACAGGGGAGGCTTTCAGTGGACAAATTAAAAAAAATAAAGACCAAATGATGAACCTGCAATATAACCAGATGAAATCTTAGAGATTGAACACAAATTTGGAAAAAACAGGACCCAGGGGAGTGTTAATCCTTTTGATACCTATAATAAACAGCAATTCAATAGAGCCATCTCTTATCTTGCAGCAATTGATGGGAAGGAAGTTCATAAGAAATAGGAAATCCTGGCAGTAATGGAACAATATGTCAGTTCTATGTTTCAGTCTGTCCCGGTTTCAAGGCCTGCAGTTGAGTTGTGGTTGAACTCCTGTAACCTTCCACAAATTTCTCAGGGGCTCATACCGTCTTTGACTCAGGATGTGCCTGAGCTTGAACGGTATACAGTTATAAAGGCGCTATGGTCAGGGGTGGCCCCAGGGCCAGATGGTTTGTCTTGTGAATGTTTTCAGCAATTTTTTGTAAAAATGCCTAAGGAGTTGGCTCTGCTCTATTTACAATTTTTACAACTTAATAAGATCTCTGAGAGTATGTATGAAGGCTTAATTATATTTCTCTATAAGCACAGCAAAAAAAGTGTCCTGGAAAACTGGAGACCTATTACGCTTCTGAATGTAGATTGTAAAATCTTGGGCAAAATACTACATAATAGACTTGCAGTAGTTTCGGATAGCATTGTTTTTACCACCTCTGTTCTGTGCAGTACCCGAGACAAAAATACATGATGCTCTGATACTTCTTAGGGAAATTATGGAAAAAGGGGAAAATGAGGAACTCAGAGGGTTTTTGCTGTGCCTTGATCAAACTAAAGCATTTGATAGGGTTAGTCATGAGTATTTATGGGCATGTCTTCAGGCATGTGAATTGTCTGATTGTTTCATTGAATGGATTAAACTGTACTATTTAAATGCAAAAGTTAAACTGTATACGAATGGTTGGTTGGGATCTTTCAGTATGATCTCCTGGGGAGTGCAACAGGGATGCCCATTGAGACCTTCTCTTTATATTTTAATACTTAGTCCCTTGTTTTATTTACAAAATCATGAAGACATAGCTGGCCTATCAGTCCACAGTGAAGACTCAGAAATTAAATCGATTTGCTACGCTGATGATGTGTGCCTGATACTGATGGATCAGGCATCCTGCAAATTGGCTGAAACTGTTGTTCGATCCTTTTTAGAGCTTACTAAAGCAGGCATTAACTTACAAAAATGTCAGTGTCTCTCTATAGGAGACACTCCTGATCCAGGGATTACTAATGAAGGCATTAACTTACAAAAATGTCAGTGTCTCTCTATAGGAGACACTCCTGATCCAGGGATTACTAAAGCAGGCATTAACTTACAAAACTGTCAGTGTCTCTCTATAGGAGACACTCCTGATCCAGGGATTACAAAAGCAGGCATCAACTTACAAAAATGTCAGTGTCTCTCTATAGGAGACACTCCTGATCCAGGGATTACTAAAGCAGGCATCAACTTACAAAAATGTCAGTATCTCTCTATAGGAGACACTCCTGATTCAGGGATTACTAAAGCAGGCATTAACTTACAAAAATGTCAATGAGTGTTTTGACTCAATTATTTATTTTTTGGTTTATTTTCTTTTTTTAAAAGAAAAGTATCTGAGGATCAGTGGCAGGAATTTTAGGACAGTAAATGAATAAAAAGGGAACTAGGAGAGCTTCAGAAGCAGACAAGTAGTGGAATAACAGTATAATTGCAGTATAATGTGGGGAGTGGTGCAATGCAGTAGCTGTGGGGCAGCCATATTCAGGCAGACCTTCTGGACACTGAGGTGCTCTCCTATCTGCATGCATCTCTCTGGACTGTGGGATGAGGTAGCCAGACTCATTGCGGAAGTAAACTGGGTCAGGAGTACCATCACCCCTATCCAGAGATGACCCAGTCCAATGCAACTGCCTCAAAGGATGCCGAGAACGAGGAGCACTTGGATGACAGTGGACTCAGGGAGGGTTAGAGCAGTCAGGCAGAGGCACATCCCAGAACCTATTCCACTCAAGAACTCATATGCCACACTGGCAAATGGGGACAACCAAATAGAGGTACCCAGAGAAGTGGAAGGAAAGGATGTGGAGGCTAGCCAAGGAGGTGACCTCAGCGGGGAGAGCATTGGACCCCAGAGGAGGAGGAGGAAGTGAATCTGGATGGGGGACTCCAGCATAAGAGGGGTCCAGCTAGGAACACAAGAGGGGGAGGACAGGGAGGTGAGGTGCCTGCCAGGTGCCATGGCATGGAGGGATGGAAGGAAGATCCTGGGGATCACTGGGAAGGCAAGATGGGAGGGTGAGCTGGATGTCATTATCCACCTAGGTACTAATGACCTGGCAAGTGGGGAGCCAAAGGAAGTTCAGGAAGAGTTTAGGAAATTGGGGAGGGGTCTCAAGCAAGTAGTTACCTCTGTCACTTTCTCAGAAGTACTACCTGGGAGGGGCAAGGGAGAGCATAGGGGTGCATGCACCAGGAACTTTAACTCATGGTTGAAGAACTGGTGCTGTGAGGAAGGGTTTGGATTCGTTGGTGACTGGGAACCCACCTGGAGGGATGAAGGTTTGTTCAAGCCTGACGGCCTGCATCCACCCTGGAGGGGAATCCAAGCACTCAATGATAAGTTTAAATGCCACATTGACAAGCATTCAAATTAGCAAATGGGGGTGGCAGGCCAGCAAGGAGGGTACCTACTTGTTCACCCCCACAGCTAGCAGTGTAACCAGTGAACCGGAGGAGTGGCTATCTCTACAAAGCAGTGTGCAAAAGATGGAGATTAGTGCCCAAGAGGTGGATCTGCAGAAAAGGGATAAAATTCAGCAGAAGGGCAGACAGCAAGGAGAACCAGGGATAAAGGACAACCAAGGAAGGGGCTGGAGTAGAACAGCGAAACAGTCTAGGGAGGTCAAGTCATGGAAAGCCATGTGTGCCAATGCCAGGAGCCTTAACAACAAGATGGAAGATCTGGAGGCTGTCATGGTGCAGTCAGACCTGGACATTGTGAGCATCACTGAAACCTGGTGTAATTATAACCACGACTGGAAGATGGCCATACCTGGCTACAACATATTCAGAAGAGACAGAGCTGGTAGGAAGGGAGGAGGAGTGGCACTGTATGTGAAAAATTACATAAGGGCCACAGAGATCCAGGAGGAACAAAATAGGGGAAAGATATTGTGGGTTAAGCTGGACAGGAAAATGGAACCAGCCATCCACACAGGTGTGGTCTATAGACCACCAGCTCAGGAGGAAGAAACAGATAGGGAGCTGATGCTAGCCATCCAAATGATGGCAGACAAGGGTGAGGTAGTACTGGTTGGAGACTTCAATATTCCAGACGTGGACTGGAGCATCCCAGCAGCAGCAACTAGGAGCAGATTTATCCTGGACTCCCTTCAGGGTGCCTTCCTCAAGCAATTGGTCATGGAACCAACTCTGCAGAAGGCAATACTGGACTTTGTGCTCACAAACAGGGACAGTGTGATGGGGGTAACAGTGGGGGAGCACCTGGGGAACAGTGACCACTAGTCATTGTGGTTTGAAATCACAGAAAGAGCAGAACCGAACCTCACAAAAACATGTATCCTGGATTTTAGTGGGATAGAATTTGGGAAAATGGGGAGATACATGAAAGAGGCATTAAGGGGAATGGGGCAGGAATCAGGGGTTGAGGAACAGTGGGCAGTATTTAAAATGGGGATTACAAGAGCAACAGAATTATGCATTAAGCAGGTTAGCAAGAGGAAAAGGAAGAGGATACCATTATTGCTTTCCAAAGAGGTAGCAAAGAAAGTGAAAGCCAAAAAAATTGTGTTCAGGCAATACAAAAAGAAACGGGCAGAAGGGGATAGGGAGAAGTACCAGGAGAAGCAAAGGGAGGCAGGGAGGTCAGTAAGGGAAGCCAAAGCTCAGACAGAAGAACACATTGCAAAATCAATGGGTAGAGGGAACAAAACCTTTTACAGGTACATAAGTGAAAAAAAAGGCAAAGGGAGGGATAGTGAGACTGAAGGGGGAGGATGGGGGCCCCATGGAGGATGACAACAGTAAAGTTGACATACTAAACAGGTATTTCTGCTCAGTCTTTACTGAGGAAGAGGAGGGTAATGGGTCTGAAGGGAGTACAAGGGGTTGGAATGGTGCAGAAATGGACACAAGTCCCTTTACTCGAGAAAGGGTCCTGAAGGAACTGGAAGTAATGAGAGTTGATAAAGCAATGGGGTCAGATGGGGTGCACCCCAGGGTCCTTAAAGAACTAAGAGAGGTTGTGGCTGAACCTCTGGCTATCCTGTTTAGCCGATCACTGGAAACAGGAGGTACCCAAAGACTGGAGGACAGCAGATGTAGTCCTCTTATACAAAAGTGGGAACAAAGAGGAAGTGGGGAACTACAGACCAGTCAGCCTCACCTCAGTAGTGGGAAAATCATGGAAGCACTACTAAGGAGATTGGTGGAACATCTGGTTGTCAATGGACTACAGGACCCAAGGCAGCATGGTTTCACCAGGGGAGGTCATGCAGACCAACCTTGTTGAATTTTTTGACTGGGTGACTAGGGAGGTGGATCAGGGAGGGCAGTGGACATGGCCTATCTGGACTTCAGCAAGGCCTTTGACAGTGTGCCACATAGAAGACTATTACACAAACTGGGGAATATGGGTGTGGGCAGGACAGTAGTGTGGTGAGTAGGTAACTGTGTCCTTCCACCTAGCCAAAGGGTGGTGGTAAATGGCTGTCACTCCACAGAGGGAAGAGTGACCAGTGGGGTACCACAGGGATCAGTCATGGACCAGTCCTATTCAACATCTTCATCAGTGACATTGCGCAGGACCTAGAAGGCAGAATTTCACTGTTCGCTGATGACACAAAGCTCTGTAACAGAGTAGACACACCAGAGGATGTAGACAGAATGAGAAGGGACATGCAGAAACTTGAAGAATGGTCAGGGGTTTGGCAGTTGAAATTCAATGCAAAGAAGTGCAAAATAATGCATATGGGACACAAAATCCCTGGCACAATATATCAGTTGGGGGGTGAGGATATAGCATGCACCAAGCAGGAAAGGGATCTTGGGGTTATCATCTCTGATGACCTCAAGGTAGGGAAACAGTGTGACAAGGCAGAGGTAAAGCAAATAAGATGCTGGGATGCATAGGCAGGGGCATCACCAGCAGGAAAAGGAGGTCATAATTCCACTGTACAAGACACTAGTGAGGCCCACCTGGAGTACACTGTGTCAGTTCTGGAGACCTTACCTATGTAAGGACATAGACAGGGTAGAGAAGGTTCAGAGGAGGGCAACAAAGATGGTACATGGTTTGCATCACAAGTCCTATGAAGACAGGTTGAAGGAACTGAATATGTACTCCCTGGAGGAGAGGAGGGAGAGAGGTGATATGATAGAGACATAGAAGTATCTTACAGGGAGGAACAGGGTGCAGGAATACACTATTTTTAAGTGAAAAAGATGCTCCAGGACTAGAGGGCATGGGATGAAGTTGGAGGGAGGATGGTTCAGAGGAAATGTAAGGAAGAATTTCTTCACAGAACAGGTCGTGGACAAGTGGAACACCCCGCCAGAGGAAGTGGTGGGGGCAGAAACAATCACAGGATTTAAGAATGCATGGGATAGACATAAAGGAATTCTGGAGGTCAGGGGTAAGGGGCAACAGACTTCTAGGAAAACATAAACTGAACTTACAAGCTCAAATGGGCAGACTGGGTGGGCCACAGGCCCTTATCTGCAAACACTGTCTATGTATCTATGTATAATGTCTCTCTATAGGAGACACTCCTGATTCAGTGATTACATTTTTTAACATACCTATTCAAGCAACATGAAGTCTTGCTGTATTCTGACATATGCAGTGATCACCAACCTTTGAACTGCCATGGAGAACAAAGAATTAACTTTCCATGCAGGGCATGGAACGCTGAGCTCGAGCTCGGTTGAAGCCTCTGTCTGCTGTTGTTTAAACCCCAACCATCAGATTCTTTACTCCGCCTCACTGAACAGTCGCTCCAGAGATTTCTCCTTCGCTCGGTTCAAAAAAGTCGGTTAAAGTGTCATTTTTTCGCTAGGTTTCGACCAAATTTCTGCTACTGAACCTGTCAGTTTAAGTCTCTGTCTGTGGTACTGTGAGTACTAGATAGGTTTTTGTATTAGTTTCTGTGTGGAACTTGTAAACATTGGATTGGTTCAGTTTGAATCGATCAGGTTTGTGTTAAAAAACTTCTGTCTTTATTAGAGTGTGGTAACCGGTCCGTATCGGTTCTAAAAAAGACGGATTTCATTATGTTTTTTTCCCAAGACCCATAACACGGTCTGGAACCGATAGGGGTGTCTTGCCTGGCGGATTGCTGAAAAAAGGGTAAGTTGTGGTTAGGATTGGCCATGTCTGAGAAACCCAAGAAAAAAACCGGGCCCACTGGGTTTCAACACTGTAGTGTGTGTGTGTGTGGGGAAACCTTTACTAAGGCTGATCCCCACACCACCTGTGTTTATTGTCTGGGGTTTGACCACATCAATTCAGACTGCCAAATTTGTAAAAGTTTTCCCAAAGCTATCCTGGATAAGAGAGTAGGTAGACTGAGGGAAAGGGAGGCCGAGAAGTCCACTGACCCGGATGGCCAGCCCGGTTCAGTTACGACCGAACCAGAAGGAGTGCCCTCTGACCAGGGCAAAACTTCTTCGGGCAAAAGGAGAACCGATTCTGAGAAGTCAGTTCTGCTTAAAAGAAAGAAAAGGGAAAAATCATCTGGTTCGGATCCACAAGTTCTTTCTCCGACCACTGATGAAATAGCCAAAGCGATAAGGATAGTTCAGTCACTAACTTCGGTTCCGGCTGAACCAGCACCATCTGTCAGGGGCTGGGTTCGGTCGGTTCCCCCAGTTCTGGATTATACTTTAGAAGAATTTTATGAATCAGAGGAGGAGGACAGAGAGTATGAAGATAATAATGATGATGATGATGGTGATTATGAAAGTCTGGATGTGCCTATTGACCCGGACATCTCCCCAGACAGACCTTCAGGTGTTTCTCCTCCTAGGCTTTCTGAGTCTCCTTCCCACTTTATGTTTTACAAGAAAGTGGCTGAAACCCTCCAGCTTCCTATGGAAGAAGCAGTAGAGGATCAGGAGGAGCCTGATTTTGTTGAGATGATGGACATCCCAGAGTGCAGGAGACTTTCTTGTCCCCTGCATAAATCTTTTGGGAAACAGACATTTAAAATTCTAAAAACTCCTAATTCCATACCTCCTGTGGACAGAAGAATAGACAAGAGGTATACCCTTTCAGGCTCAGACACGGAGTTCATTTCCCAGCAATGCAGCCATGTTGGGGTAGTGCAGGCTGCTGCCTGTGATAAGGCAAATATTCCCTTGGCTTCACACCCCCCAGATAAGGACTCCAGGAAGATTGATGCCATGGCAAGAAACAGTACATGGCAGCATCTTTGGGACTCAGGCAGGCTAATTATATGGCCTACAGCTAGATACCAGAAGTCCAGGTGGGACATTGTGACTGCTCTAGCTAAACAGGCCTGACCAGCTTGCCAAGGAGCTGGAGCGGGTGGCTGCTGATGGGACTGAGGCATCCAAGGTGCAATTTCATGCTGCTGTGGACTCCAATGATGTTTCATCTAGAGTCATGGCTAGATCTGTGGCCCTTCGGAGGATGGCTTGGCTCAGATGTACTAGCCTATCAAAGGATACCCAGGCTAAGGCCATGGATTTTCCTGTCATTGGTAACTCTCTGTTTGGGGAGCAGACAGAGAACTACATGTAGAAGATGGACGAGTACAGGACCACCTACAGGAGTGCTCAGGCCAAAGAAAGGCAAGCCACTCCTCAGAAGCAGCATTCCAGGGGCAGGGACAGGCCCTTTCAAAGGCCTTTTTACCAAGTCCAGGCCTCCTCTTCTTCTTATGCTCAGAGGGGGTTCTTTAGGGGGAGAGGCAGACGGGGTATGAGCAAGCCTGCTTCCACCCCTCAGCCTAAAGCCCCTGCCAAGCAGACACCCTGATGGGTCTGCCTGGGCCAATTCTCTAATACCTGTAAGGGGAAGGCTGGCTTACTTTGTCCAGGACTAGAAGTCTTTAACATCAGACAAGTGGGTCCTAGAAGTAGTAAGCCAGGGACTGGTTCTCAGCTTCAAAAAATTTCCCAAGATAAGAACCAGATCCTTTCCACCTGCAAATCCATCAGAGACCCTTGTCCTAGAGGAGGTTTCTTCCCTCTTGGCTCTCAGAGCCATAAAAAGGGTTCCTACCCTACACAGGGGCAAAGGATTGTACTCCAGGTACTTCCTAACCCCCAAAAAGAAAGGAGAATGGTGGCCCATCCTGGATCTGAGATATCTAAAGAAGCACCTTTTAAAGCCAAAATTCAAAATGGTGACTCTGGAAATACTGTAATTCTGCCCTGTCTAAGGCCATGGGACTGGCTAGCCTTTCTGGACCTCAAAGATGCCTATTTTCACATTCCCATCAGGTGCTCCCACAGAAAGTACCTCAGGTTCGAGTTGCCCTCAGGCCACTATCAATTCAGAGCAATGCCCTTTGGCCTAACATCAGCCCCAGGAGTGTTCTACAAAGTGCCTGGCAGTAGTGGTTGCTTTCCTAAGGAGAAAAAAGATCTCCATCTTTCCATACTTGGACGACTGGCTCATAGTGGGTCAGTCTCCAGACCAAGTCAAGTCACATCTTCAGATAACACAGCAACTGCTCACTTCTTTAGGATTCCCCCTAAACCTTCCAAAGTCAGTTCTCGAGCCAGTACAGCTCCTCACCTTTATAGGAGCAGACCTGGATACAATAAGAGCAAAGGCCTTCCTTCCCCTGGACAGGGCAAGGGACCTAATAGAACTGACCTCTTCTTTCACCCTTCAAGTGTCTCGATCAGCAAGGCACTTTTTGCAGCTCCTGGGCCACATGGCAACCTCTACAGCAGTGGTCAAGGGGGCAAGATTCCAGATGAGGGACATTCAGTTCCACTTAAGAGTCTTCTGGTCCCAAAGAGAGGATTCCCTTACCAAACTAGTCCCAGTGACTAGAAGCCTGATCCAGGCTTTGCAATGGTGGCAGGATCAGAACAATTTAAGACAGGGAGCTCCTTTGGTCACTCAGTCTCATTCACTAATCCTCACCACAGATGCCTCCCTCTTGGGCTGGGGAGCCCATTAGGAGGATCTTACCACCCAAAGGCTGTGGTCACCTCAAGAATCTCTGCTTCACATCAATCTCTTGGAACTCAGAGCAGTGTTTCTGGCACTGCAAGTTTTTTCCAAGTCTGTACAGAACAAGGTGGTCCAGATCAGAACAGACAATACCACCACAATGTGGTACATCTACAAGCAAGGGGGCACTCGGTCTATGGCCTTGTGCACAGAAGCAATGAAGTTGTGGTCTCTGGCCTATTCCCTGCAAACCTCTCTGATAGCAGTTCACCTCCCAGGGAAGGACAATGTCCTAGCAGATGCTCTCAGCAGTATATCTCAGGGCCACCACGAATGGTCCCTAGATCCCCTAGCTTTGAAAGTGATATTCTCCAGATGGAGCACTCCACAGATAGATCTTTTTGTAGCCCCAGACAATCACCAACTTCCTCTCTTTTGTTGCAGACCCCCAGTCTTGGGCTCAGTCCCCCTGGATGCTCTGGTTCTGAATTGGGAAGGGAAGTTCCTGTATGCTTTTCCCCCCTTCCCTCTCCTATTCAAGGTGCTAGTCAAGATCAGGTCTCAACCATGCAAAGTGATTCTGATTGCTCCAGACTGGGCCAGACAGCCCTGGTATCCACTGTTGCTGTCCTTAGCAGTCCACCTTCCCCTGTCTCTTCCCAGGAATTACAACCTGTTGGCATCCTCTCAGGGAAGGATTTGGTATCCAAATCTCAAATCTCTCAATCTCAAGGCCTGGATCTTGAAGAGTTAGAGTTTGCTGATCTGCACCTCTCTCAAGTTGTTCTGGATATTTTTAAGGCTTCTCGAAAGCCTTCCACCTGAAAGACTTACAACTCCAAATGGAAAAGGTTCACTATTTGGTGCTCTGATAAGCATATTTCTCCAGAATCTGCTGGGTTGCCTACAGTCCTGGACTATATGGTTCATCTTAATGGCTTGGGACTTAGACCAGCTACACTTAAAGTACATCTGGCAGCTGTTTCTGCCTTTTTGTCAGTAGGCAAGCCCTCTCTCTATGAGCCCATCCTGTATTTTGTAAATTCTTCAAGGGATTGCTGCACAATCCTCCTTCAGGGACCCTGCTCCTGCTTGGGACCTTAATGTTTGCATTGCTCAGCTTATGCAACCCCCCTTTCAGCCTTTGTCCTCTGCAGAGCTTAAGTACTTGACTTGGAAAACTGTGTTTTTGGTAGCCATTACCTCTGCCAGGCACATCAGTGAGTTGCAAGCCCTGTCAGTGGGGCCTGATTTCATCTCTTTCCATAGATATAAAGTAGTCCTAAGAAATAACAGGAAGTTTCTGCCTAAGGTGGTTTCAGATTTCCACCTTAATCAGTCTATGTCTCTCCCTGTTTTCTTCACTGACCATTCCTCCTCTGGGGAGAGGAGGTTGCACAGCCTGGACATAAAATGAGCCCTTAGCTACTACATAGAGCGCACCAAGGGTCACAGGTTTGAGTTGTTCCTCACTTATGGAGAGGTCGGTAAGGGCAAACCTGCCAGTAAAAGATCTATTGCCAGGTGGATTGTCTCTTGTATACAATTCTGCTATGAGAAATTGGGTAGAACCCCACCCTCAGGCCTGAGGGCTCACTCTACTAGAGGTACAGCTGCTGCCCTGGCTGCTGCCAGGGATATTCCTATCTTAGAATTCTGTCAAGCAGCCACCTGGAAAACAGTCCATATGATCACCAAGCATTACTCTCTGGATATCCAGGCTAGGAGTGGTGCTCAGTTTGGCACAGCAGTACTTCAAAGCCTTTTCCCAAAGTCGGTTCTGTCCCTCCTCCTTGGAGGTACTGCTTGGTAGTCTGCATATGTCAGAATATAGCAAGACTTCATGTTGTTTGAAGCAAAAATTACTCACCTTAGTAATGTTGTTTCTTCTAATGGAGTCTTGCTGTATTCTGACCCCCCCCCCGCCTTCCCTCTCAGAATCTGGTTTTTGGGATGTGGGTGGGCAGGAGCAGTGTTGGCACCTAGAGGTGCCCTTTCTCACCCTCCTTTATTTTGAGTGTGTGTTGTGTTTTGTTTTTTGGGTTTCCTGACTTGAGTCTTTGCTTTGAAACCAAAAAAACCCTTTTTTAACAAATTTAGTTGCCAGTTGGCTTGTGTGAGTTTTACAGTTTCCACACAGAACGCCTAGTGAGTATAGCTTGTAAAAATCTGACGGTTGGGGTTTAAGCAGCAGCAGACAGAGTCTTCAACCGAGCTCGAGCTCAGCTTTCCATGCCCTGCATGGAAAGTTAACTCTTTGTTCTCCGGGGCAGTTCAAAGGTTGGTGATCACTGCACATGTCAGAATAAAGCAAGACTCCATTAGAAGAAACAACATTACTAAGGTGAGTAATTTTTTCTTCTGAGACAACCTGTAAAAATACTGGGAGTATATTTTGGTCATGGGGATACAGGCATATGCATTTTTAATATATGGATTGTTGAAATAATACGGCTGAAAAGCATACAAAAAAATTCTTGTAATACCATCTCTCTTGGAGTGATAATACTACTGTTCCTAAGTGATAATACTATCGTTTGGGTGCTGTAATAGTATCGTTCGGCACCCGGATGATAGTATTATCAAGAAAGCTGAAGAGCACCTGCGCAAGTCTGTCCCTGCTGTCTTTGAAAGCGTGCCTTGTGATTGGCTGCTGTTGCTCTGTGGGCGGGCACGAGTCCGAAAACATGGTGGCCTGCTCGTTTGCTTAGCGAGCGAATGGTCTGGAGCAGCAACCGTTTTTCTTTAGTTTTCAAAAAAATTGTCATTATGAAGATTTCGACTCTGTCCGCGGCTCCTCTGCTCGCCCGATACTGCAGCTGACAAACAGTTCAAAAAAGGCAGTGCTAAATGAAGCCCACAGCACTGGGGAACCCTGCCAGCACGCACATGAACCGTCTGACTGCACTATTCAAATGAAGGTCTGAGAATTCACCTCGTATCCATATATTAAAAAAAATAACAAATAGATTCTGGCATAACAAGGTCATAATTCCATCTCGAGGTTCTGGGGACACATGAAACCTCTTGAGCTTTGCTCTCAAGGTTTTCTGTGTCCCCAGAACCTCTCGATGGAATTACTACCTTGTAATACACCAGAACCTATCTATTATTCTATTTATAATTGAACTCTACTATTGAACAAAGATGTGGCTAAAGTGAAAAGGTGGAATACCTGGCATATGCCTAAACTTTAAGAGAGTATTCATGATTAAAACTTTTTTGTTACCACTCTTTTTGTACTTGACTACAGTTTCCCCCAGCTAAACAACTTGAGACTACCTTGTATAGTTGTTTCTTTCAGTGTCTCTGGGGGAGCCGTTTAAGCCCCATTAATGGGTTACTAATTTGTCTATTCAAACAGGGGGTTTACAGATGATATAGCCATTAGTCTTTCTCTTCATGTTTTTTTTACCATAACATCAAACCTATAGTTCAAAACAGTGATAGAATCTGGCATCCTTGGGTGTGGGACCAAACTGGGCCTTGGATGACAGCTTGAGATAGTACTGACCCTATTCTCCTTATTATATGAAATATGCTTTTGGGGAACTGAAAACCTGGGGTGTTCAAGTTAGTCAACTGTCAATTTTGACACAGAAGGAATTTTATACATCTATTGTGCTGAGATATTATATAGAAAATCCCAGGTTTGGAAGCAAGGATCCAAGGGAATTAACACACAGATTGGCACCATGTTAGGGGACAGAAGGTTACATGGTAAGATGTGGGATGTTTTGTGGCTAGTCGCTCATGAGAAGCTCAATGTCAAAAATAATCTCAAACATAAAGATAAATCGGAACAGGTTTGCCCTAGAAGTGATAACTGTATTGAGATTTGTGAAATTATGGAGCATTTGTAGTTTGAGTGGCCTTTTATTCTTCCCTTTTGGTCATCTTATATGCAAAATAGGCTGCTTCACCTTTTAAATTGCTCACAAAAGACATATTATTTCTTGGTCTTCTACCTCATGCATGGTTTACGTATGATAAGAGTATAGTACAGCTTATCTTGCTCCTTTTAAAACTATCATATTTGGCAGGTCCGATGTCAATTTTCTCTCTATGAAAGAGAAATACAGGTTACTCACCTGTAACAGGAGTTCTAGGAATGGTATATGTTGTTCATCCACACTTATTGGCAGGTATCCTTGCCGCTTTAAATCTTGCCAGAAGGTCTTCAAGCTGGCTCCTCTCACCCATTCGGGTGGTAAAACTCTTGTCTCCGCCACATGACGTCAAATCTGGCCCTCTGGAAGCTCAGGCTGTGCGTCGAAGCCAGAGAGGTCGGGTGGGTTGTGTGGATGAACAACATGTACCATTCCTAGAACTCCTGTTACAGGTGAGTAACCTGTATTTCTAGGGACATGGATATGTTGTTCATCCACACTTATTGGCAGACTCCTAGCAGTTCTCCGGGAGGAGGGAGGCAAGATACACACCTCCTACTTAGGGAAAAGAGACTGGAGAATCAAGGCCCCAAAACCAGCATCCCAGCATGACTCAAGGTCGATGTGTTAGTGGGTGATAAAGGTGTGTGCTGACTTTCAGGTAGCAGCCCTGCAGATTTCCTGGATAGGGATGTCCCTGGAAGCAGCCACCGATGCAGCGGTATGGCAGGTATAATGAGCTCTTATCCCTCTGGGAGGCTCCATGCCCACCAACCTATAGCAGAGATCTATGCAGGAGGTGACCCACCTGCTTATCGTCCTCTTGGCTGCAGGTCTGCCAGGTGCGGCTTCAGCATAGGTGACAAACAGCTGGCGAACCTCTCCCCGAATTTCAGCCATGTGCTCCTTATAGTAAGCAAGCGACCTTCTAGGGTCCAGAGTATGGAGCCTATACTTGGCCTCCGAGGTGTGATTGGGGTAGAACACTAGCAGAGTCAGCACCTGGTTAAGGTGGAACTCCAACACCACCTTCGGAAGGAATTTCGGGTTGGGGCACAGGACAACCTTGTCCCTGTGGAAGACCAGGTAAGGAGACTCGATGGAAAGCGCCTGGAGCTCTCCCATCCTTCTGGCTGACGTAATAGCCACCAAGAAGGTGGTCTTCCATGACAGGTGAGAGAGATCATACCTGTGTATTGGTTCAAATGGCTTGCCCATGAGCTTTGCCAGTACCAGCAGTAGATCCCACAGAGGTGAAGGTTCTCGCACTAGAGGGGAAATGTGATCAAGGCCTTTGAAAAAGCGCCAGACCACCTTCTCCTGTGCCACTGACTGCTTCCAGGCCCGTGACAGGTAAGCAGAGCTGGCTGCCAGGTGCACCCTTAGGGTCATCGACCTAAGCCCTTGCTGAGAAAGGGACCATAAATAGTCCAAGATGCTTGCCAAGGAACAGGAGGAAGGGTCCAGGCCCTTGCCCTGACACCAAATGGAAAACCTTTTCCATTTGAAGGCATAGCATTTCCTGGTTGACTCCTTATGGGACACCTCAACTACATTGAGGACCTCGTTGGAAAGACCCAAGGCCTGGAACTCTAGCCACTCAGGAACCAGGCCGTCAGGTGCAGGGACTGAAGATCCGTATGGAACACCTTCCCCTGATTGACTGAAAGCAGGTCCGGGCGAGCTGGAAGCTGCCTCGGGAGCCTGGAGCTGAGGCTGAGGAGATCTGTATACCAGCATTGGGGGGGCCAGTCTGGGGCTACCAGAATCACCTGCGCCTTGTCCCTCCTCACCTTGAGAAGCACCTTGTGGATCAAGGGAAATGGGGGAAAGGCGTAGAAGAGGACCGGAGTCCACGGCCTCGAGAAGGCATCCCCCTGCAGTGAGCCCTACTGAGGGGGGTGGGCATGGAACAGCCTCAGCTTCGCGTTCTCCCTGGAGGCAAAAAGATCCACCTGAGGTGTGCCCCAATGGGAGAACAGATCTTGTACTACCTCCGGCAGAAGAGACCACTCGTGGGATACAGCACCTATCTGGCTTAGGGCATCGGCCAGGGTGTTGGAGGCTCCTGCCATGTGAATGGCTAGGAGATCCGCCTCCAGGCTGTGCACGAGTGACCAAATGCAGAGAGCTTCCTTGCACAGAGGCATAGAGCGCGTCCTGCCCTGGCAGTTTAGGTAGTACATGGTCGTGGTATTGTCTGTCTGGACCTGAACCACTTGACCCCGTAGAAATGGAGCGAAGGCGGTGAGAGCTAGGCGGACCGCTCAGAGCTCCAGCAGGTTGATATGGCATCAGGACTCCCATGGGAACCACAGGCCATGCACTCTGTGCTCCCCCAGATGGGCACCCCAACCCATCAGAGAGGCATTGGTCGATAGAGAGACCGTCGGCTCGAGGCGGACAAACGGGATGCCCTCCTGCAGATGAGCTGGAATGATCCACCACTGGAGAGTGTTCCACATCCCTGGGTCACCGTCACTAGCTGGTCCAATGGATCGCAGCATTGAGACCACTGGCTGGCCAGCCCCATTGGGCGCATGTTCCAAGCGGCCCAACGGACCACGCTGGTGCAGGCCGCCATGAGACCCAGGAGGGTGCAGGAATTCCCAGGCGAGGTGCGTGCCCAACCAGAAATGATTGGGCAAAGGAGGAAAGAACCTCGGCCCTGTCCGACGGGAGCCATGCTCTAGCTCGAAGAGAGTCGAGCTCTGCCCCGATGAAGAGATTCACCTGCTTCGGTTCGAGTTCCGACTTGGCCTCGTTGATAAGGAGGCCGACCTGAGAGCAAACCTGGAGGGCCAGATCTCTGGACTGCTACACCTCCTGTCTGGAGGGGCCTGCTATCAGCCAATCATCCAGGTAAGGGTATACCTGGACCCCTCGGCACCGCAGGAATGCTGTCACCACTGCCATGCATTTGGTGAAGACCCTGGGTGCAAGAGACAGGCCGAAGGGCATGGCTCGGAACTCAAAAAGGGATCATTCCGCTTGAAAGCGAAGGAATCTCTGATGAGACGGATGGATAGGGACGTGAAAAAATGTGTCCTGCAGGTCCAGAGAGCAGAACCACAAGCCGCATTCCAAGGATGGTATTATCTGAGCCAGAGTGACCATCCTGAATGTCCGAGACCTTAGGAACTTGTTTAGGTCATGCAGGTCGAGAATGGGGCACCAGCCCCCCGTCCATTTTGGGACCAGGAAGTACCTGGACACAAACCCCGGGTCTGAGGGAGGGTCTACCACCTCTCTGATCACCTCTTTCTCGAGGAGCAGAGTGATGTCGGCTCAGCGAGCTGACAGCGAGGCTGCAGACCCCGAGGCCCCCCTGGGGGTGATGGCACGGAAGGGCAGGGCCTGCTCGAACTCCAGAGGCAGGCCCTTTCCTACCACTTCCAACACCCACCAGTCTGTGGTTATAGCAGTCCAGGTGGAAAGGAAGTAGCGGAGCCGTCCCCCCACGAGGGGAACCTGGGGTGAGGTGATGAGGTTGGGGGCGACACCCCTCAACCCGTCACTGTGCAGGCTTGGAGGAGGGACTGGCCGAGGGACCTCCCAGGCCTTTACCTTCTTGCTTCCTGGAGGAGGAAGCCGCGGGCTTGGGTTTGGGATGCCAAGAGCGAGCCTGCTGGCCCTGATGCTGCTGGGCCGGACGTGCCGTGGGCGCAGACGGACGAAAGGGCTTGGGTTGTGATCTGCGGCCCTTGTCCCTCTGGGCAGATGAGACCGAGTCCAAAGTGGCATAGGACTTTTCGATCCTCTGGAGGAAGCCTTCCACTCCAGGGCCAAAGAGGTCGGTCCCCAGTAAGGGGACATCCACCAATTTGTGCTGGGTATCCGCTGTGAAGGTGGATATCCTCAGCCATGCTCGACGGCGCATAGCCACTGTGGCCGCTACTGACCTGGCGCATGAGTCACCAATGTCCAAAGCAGTCTGAAGGTGCTGCTTGGCCACTGCCCTGCCCTGGTCCCACACCTGCTTAACCGTGGTCTGCAGGTCAGTCGGGAGATGAGGGACTACCTCATCCAGGAAGCCCAACAAGGCATGAGAAAAATGTGCCATCAGTACGGCTGAGCTGGCCTGACGAAGGCCAAGGGAGAACGCAGCGTAGACTTTTTGCCCGGCGTAGTCCAACTTCTTGGACTCCTTGTCGGGAGGTTTGTCCACGTCCCTGGCATTTCCGGCACGCCGGAAGACGCTGTTGGTAACTAACCCCTCGGCTGAGTGGTGTTCCGAGAAGCTGGACAGGGAACCAGTAGGGACCGTGTACTTCCTTGCCATCCTGGCCGAAAACGTAGGGCAGGAAGCAGGACGCTGCCAGAGCTCCAAGGCCGGGCCTACAATGGCCTCGGCTACTGGAAAGGCCTCCATAGGAGAATCCCCTCGGTCCAATATCTCCATGAGGGGATACTTAGCCCGCTTGGATACGGGCTCGAGCTGCGTCCCGGTGGATTCTGAGATGAGCTTAAGCAAACCCATGAAGGACGAAGGGCTATCTTCCAGTGACTGACCTCCCGAGGACTCCAAGTCGACCCGCCTGGAGAACAGGGAGGAATCATCGTCGGACTCGGAGGAGTCCACAAAGAGCTGCCTTGGGCCTGAGCCACCCTCCACCTGCCGAGGGCGATCGGGAGTGAGGGAGACAGACAGTCTATGGGGCAGACCTTGGGCCGACCAAGAATTTTTGGTCGGAGCCCCAAACAACGACTGTGGAGGCAGAGGTTCACCGGAATCGGTGGGGCAGCTGGTTTTGGCCGAGCAACAGGCCTGGAAGTAGGCACCTCAGCTAAAGTGAGGGGTTGCTTCGGCCGCTCTGGTGACAGCCACTTAATAGCCGGGGAAGGCGATGATGTCGGCTTGCTCCCGGACAGAAGAAGCTGTTGCCACATGAGGTCCTCGTATCGTCGACGCGACTTGCGTCGAAGCCTCCCCTCATCCGAGGAGGAGGATGAAGACAAGCGGTGGCATCGCTTACCATGGTGCCAAGACTGAGACTGCCTGTGATGGCGGGATCAGCTGGACCGAGAAGAAGTCCGAGACTGAGACCTCGAACCTCAGCTTTTCCGAGGAGGGTATGTGGGTAGTGCGAGGGAAACTCGCCCTCCCCTCGGCTCAGAGGGCTCAACCGTGGACTCCAGAACTGGAGGCACGGACAAGTCCACAGACTCCTCAACCACCACCGGGGAACAGGGGAGTGAGTGTTTTCAGCTTCACCAGACGACAGCCCATCCAACTGGTCGAGAAAAATCTCAACTGCGTTGACGGGAGTCTCGGTCAACTGACCTGACGGGGACACCGTGAAGCCAGTGGCCGAAGCCGAAGGATCGACCGAAGTCGATGGTCGACTACTCGGTGAGGGGGACCTCTCCCGCTCCCGGGAGCGTCGACGGAGGGACTTACCTTTGTGGTCCTTCTTGGACCAAGAGGAAGGCCCTGAAGATGTTGGTCTCTCTCCCCTAGTGGAGAGGGAGAGACAGAGCTCCTTAAAAGAAGCTGAATAGGAGGATCCCAGGGAGAGCGGAATAAATGCCGCAGCCGAGGAGGCGAAGATGCGGCCTGCGCTGCCTCCTCCTCGAGGGCGATCATCTGCTCAAGCTGTTCCGCCGAGCCCGCCGCCGCAGAAACCGCCAACTGGGCCTCCTTCAACTTTACCAGAGGGTAACGTTTTTCGGGTCATCCAAGTTGTAAACGGGTGGCATGGTCTTCCAGGACGTAGGCCGAGAAAGAAGAGCACAGGTCGCAAGCCTGCGGGTTGTGCTCAAGGCCCAAGCAATAGATGCACGTGGAGTGCGGGTCCGTCCGAGACATCTTCTGCCCACATGGGCACCTCCGGAAACCAGGAGTCAATTTTTCCATTGCAGCCGCGAGGGAAGTAAGTGACCGAAGTCTTGAAAACCTTAAAGTAATTTCGGGTAAACTGAAGAAATAGGAACCAGTCTTATATGCAGAGTGTTAAGGAGGGAACCTGAGCTTCCAAGCAGTAAGGAAGATCTGGCGTCATGGGGCGGAGCCGAGAGTTTTACCACCCAGGTGGGTGGGAGGAGCCAGCTTGAAGACCTTCTGGCAAGATTTAAAGAGGCAAGGATACCTGCCAATAAGTGTGGATGAACAACATATCCATGTCCCTAGAAACTAAGGCAAAGCAAGTTTTTTGGCTTATCCATAAAGCATTGTTAGACACTAAAAACAAGGAAAAAACAGTCTCTCAACAACAATATCAATCCTGGTGAAGACATATGGAATGGACAGATGCAGTATAAGAAACGTATTTCTGGATTTATATGGACTAGGGTGTACATTATAACAAAGTGTTAAAATGTATGAATTAATACACAATTTTAATTTTAATTGTCTCCTCTCCCCTTGTATTTATGTTGTATTTAAGTTTTGGTCACTTTATACTAAAAACAAAATTCCCCTACACTTTTAGTGTGTGTGTGTGGGGGGCAGTGTTTTGATTTAATTTGGGTCCTGAATAATTGACAGTAAACTAGAAAAGGTATGACTGTTATATTTATTTGATTTCTCATCTGATTTGTATACTTTTGTGTGAGGTGACAATGTTTTGTCTTTATTTTGATTTTGAAGTTAAAATAACACTTCCCCTACTGTTTTCATGGGTGTGTGGTGTGTGTGTGTGTGTGTGTGTGTGTGTGTGTGTGTGTGTGAATGTCTGTTTTTCAGCATTTATTTTGACCTGTTTTGAGACCAGAAATATGGAATTCAGTTTTGGATGTATGATGAAATACTTATTTAGGTTTATGTGTATTTTCATTGAGATTTTGTGTGAAGTAACACTATTATGTGTATATTTTTCTTTCACATTCTTACTCTTTTAGTGGGGAGGGGTCTGTTTACTATTGTATGATGTAATACTGCTTTATGATTTTGCCTTTTTCATATTTCCTTTCTTATGATTTTGTATGATGTAAATACTGTTTTCTTTATATGTTCTTTTAAGTTATGAATAAAAAAAGTCCCTACTCTTTAGGCCCTGTTATTCGTCAAATAAAGTGGGATGACAAATTATAGGTCTGACCCCCCCATGCGTCTTTAAACCCAGAAAAGGTCACAGCATATGCAGATGATGTCACCCTTTTAGTTAAAAAACATTAGTTCTGTTGAAAAAGCTATTAGTACTTTTAGCTTTTGTGCAAAATTGTCAGGTGCTCAACTTAATGAAAAAAAAAAGTATTGTTATAGCACTGAAAGACCCTTCCCATTGATTATAGAGTTTAGTGGCATAGCCATTTCCTCTACCCCTCAAAAAATTTTGGGCATCTGGGTAGGCCCCGGGGATATGGCCGCCTTTAATTGGGAGAAACAGATAGACGTGAGAGCCAGGTTAGCCTATAGAAAATCTAGAAGTTTGGGGAAAAAAGCATGTCTAAATTATTAAAAAATGTATAGTCCCCATATTTTTATATATCAGTTATATATACAGTATGCACCCCTGGTTCATCTGGAGACAAGACCACTTAGGCCCTGTACACATTACAAGTGAAGATGTACCGTTTTAAATAATGGTTTCAAAACATTTTAAAACTCGCCACAGTAGCCCGTCCACACTATTGTTCACCGAGTTTGAACTCGATTGTAACACTGTGAACTTTCTTCTCCATCAGCAGTGAGTAACGTTATTAAACTCGGTAATCCTCCGCGATTGTAGCCCGGTTATGTTGGCACCCTAATTAACGGAAAAATCGCACACCCGTCCACACCACAAGGTAACACACTTTCCTCCTTTAAAAGCGTTTTTAAAGCGGACTTGAGACTGGCAACTACTTGTAGGAGTTTAAAGCACGGTTTCTTAGCACGCTTTGAAACCATGCTTAAATGCGGACGAGCTCCGTGTTTGCGTGACTTAAAATGTTTTAAGCACCTTAAAACGTTTTAAGTGGCCTGATGTGTACAGGGCCCTAGTGTCTTTTTCCAGATGCTTTGGTGTAATAGACTGAACCCAATTAAAAGTGACATTTCCTGTGGTGTTCTTTCGCTCTATCTTATATTTAGCACCTTTAAACGTGTTTGGGAGGAGGGTAGTTTAACATGGCAGTTATGGATTCAGTACGTTTTGCAAAAGTATTTCATAAAACGGGTTAACACCTCTTCAACATTACTGCCTCAACTATCTGTTCCAACTCATGCAGTCCCTTCTACTAAGAAGCTTCAGCAATGGAAAATAGAGAAACAGACCCTGATTTCTTTGAACAGGAAAAGTTTTTATTTTCATGTAGTATAGGCAGTTCAGCAAATTACCTTGATATTCCCACAATGTGCTCCAACTAAAATGACCTGGGCCATAAATAAACTTACTGATCCCAGAATTCCTAGCCAAGTATGGGATATTGTTTAGCTGTGTTCTCAGGGAAGTTAGGAGTTAGAGGCAACCTCAAACATAAACCAATTACAGAAAGATTTTGTCCTAAGTTAACATGTATGAATGTTGAAGAAAGTATTTTTCAATTTTTCTTTGACTGCCCTTCAAGTAAGCATATTTGAACTGAGCTAGCTATTAAGTGGAAAATTTCCTTTTTTTCACGAGTTACTTACAACACTTTAATTCAAGGAGACTAGTCTAGTATCTGGAGAACTTTTCACAAAAGCTCCCTAAACGTATTGTTTGCTTTAATCCAATATCACACGTGGCAAGTGCGATGTCAGTATGTGTTGCAGCAGCAACAAGTTTTGAACAATGTATTAATTTCACAGATTGAAACTGAAATGATTAAGGTAAAACAAAAAGACATACAGAGATTTCCTTGGGATAAAGTATTTAATCTGTGGGGGAATTTTAATATGTTTAACTAACGGGAAATGTCTGACCTTAACGTGTAATTCTGTATGTTTATAGAGATGTTCCCCCCTTCTTACTGTGATCTTTTTTATGTACTAATATTGTTATAGCTTACAATATTTATATGACATTTAATATATAGTGATGTAATGTTTTTTGTTAATAAAATTCCCCTACTCTTTTCAATAAGTGCCATGGGATCTTTAACATCCACCTGAACTACCACCAATCCAGGCAAATGGGACCTTGCTTTAACATCTCATCTGAAAGACAGCACCTCAGAATTGCAGCACCCCCCTCATGCTGTACTACAGTGTTGTATTGGGATATTAACCCAAGTGCCAGATGTGGGAATTGAACCCACAGTCTTTCGATCTCCCAGCCGCAGAGGTGAGTGTGCTACCTACTGAGCCACTGACTACACAACTACACAATACAGGGAACCAGGGCCCTTCAATGAAGGTCATTGGGGTTAGTCTGTTTATCACAGCTGCACAATACAGGGAATCAGGGCCTTTCAATGAAGGTCATTGGGGTTAGTCTGTCTATCACAGCTGCACAATACAGGGAATCAGGGCCCTTCAGTGAAGGTTATTGGGGTTAGCCTGTCTATCACAGCTGCACAAAACAGGGAATCAGTGCCCTTCAATGAAGGTCACTGGGGTTAGTCTGTCTATCACAGCTGCACAATACAGGGAACCAGGGCCTTTCAATGAAGGTCATTGGGGTTAGTCTGTCTATCACAGCTGCACAATACATGGAATCAAGGCCTTTCAATGAAGGTCATTGGGGTTAGTCTGTCTATCACAGCTGCACAATACAGGGAATCAGGGCCTTTCAATGAAGGTCATTGAAGTTAGTCTGTCTGTCACAGCTGCACAATACAGGGAATCAGGGCCCTTCAATGAAGGTCATTGGGGTTAGTCTGTCTGTCACAGCTGCACAATACAGGGAATCAGGGCCCTTCAATTAAGGTCATTGGGGTTAGTCTATCTATCACAGCTGTATAATACACAGAATCTAGTCCTTCAATCAGGCCACTGTGGTTAATCTGTTTATCACAGCTGTATAATACAGGGAAACTAGAGGACTGCTCAAGCATATGGCAACTGGGTTTAAATGTGACAAAGTTCAACATAAAGCACTTAGGGCACAGAAACCCACGGCGGAGTACAGCATGTATGGAATAATGATGACTAAGCAGGAAAGAGACCTGGGGTAATCATACAGGATGACCTAAAGGTGGTCAGGCAGTGCAAGAATGCAGTCAAGAGTGCCAGTGGGATGCTGCAGTGCATAGGGAGGGGTAACACCAGCAGAAAGAGGAAGCTGGTGTTGCCTCTGTTTAGATTGCTGCTAAAACTTCACATAGATTACTGTGCCCAGTTCTGGAGATCATTTCTCTGGAGCAACACAGAGTAGAGGCAGGTCAGAGAAGGGCAAGTAAAGTGGTGCAGGGTCTGCATCAAAAGCCCTATGAGGAGAGACTAAAGGATCTCAATATATACACCCTAGAATAGAGGAGGGAGAGTGGGATGGGACAGCAACCTTGAAATACCTCACGGGGTAGAAAGGTGCAGAGGGGAAGTATTTTCCAGAAGAAAAGGCGCTCAAGAACAAGGGGACATGCTATGCAGCTAGATGGGGGTAGATTCAGGGGAGATGTTAGGAAGTCTTCTTTACAGAAAGAGTCTGGATTCCTTGAACAGCCTTCTAGCATAAGCAGCAGGTGTAAAAACAGGGTTATGGTTCAAGAATGCATGGGATAAGCACAAGGGAATCATGAGAGAAAGGGAGGGGGAGTGAGAAAGAGTTGTAGATTGAGGATGGTGTATGGTAATCGTGTAGGTAGAGAGGAATGGGCAGACTGGATGGGTCAAGCAGTCTTTATCTGTCAAATTCTAGGTCTCTTGTGGAATCAAGATCTTTCAGTAAGGTCATTGGAGGCAATGAGCATAGTGCAGTTGCATAATACAGGGAATTATGGCTCTTAGATGAAGTGGAGTTGTTGTGTCCATTTGCGGATGACTGTGAATGACAACGATCTCAGGAAACTGGAAGAATGGTCAGGGAAATGGCAGCTATAGTTCAACACCAAAAAAATTAGCATAATCTTGGGGTGATCATTGCAGACGACCTGAAGGTTGGCAAGCCATGTGAAAAGGTGGAACAAAAGGCCAGTGGCATCTTGGGTTGCACAGGGAGGGGCATAACAAGTAGAAAAAGGGAGGGGATTATGCCACTGTACAAGTCCCTGGTGAGGCCTCACCTGGAGTGCTGTGTCCTGTTCTGGAGGCCTCTCCTTAGAAAAGACTAGAGATTATACAAAGAAGGGCAACAAACATGGTGCAAGGTCTACATCACGAACCATAAGATGCAAGACTAAACCTGCTCAACATGTACTCACTAGAACAAAGAAGGGATGGGGGACATTTATTTATTTGCGTCTCAGAATTACAACCTATGAGCTAAAGCCCAGTTACATAGGTTCCACATCAGCAGAAAGACAATCAAATGAAAAGACAAGGATACAACACATTATCATGACCTTGCCAGTAAGGATTAACACTGTGTTACAATGAAAAATATATTAAAGGCCTCCTGTTCTCTGCGGCAAAAATATGTAAATTCTGCGGCAGGGACTTGGAACTTCTGCGGCACCATTAGGTCAAGTTCTGCGGCAAGGTTTAAAGTTCTGTGGCACATTTATATATAAATAATACACCGTCAACTTACAGTTTAAGGGGAACCCCAGCAAGGGTGGCCTGTGAGGAGGATCCCTGATTTCCAGCACATAAACGTAAGTTGCTCTCATGGAACCTTGATGCACTACTACTGGCCTAATAGGGTGGCTCAACTAGCATTTTGTATTTTCCCTTTCTTCTTCTGCCTCAGTAGTCTCATTGTCTATGTTTCTAAGTCATGCAAAGCCCCTCACCCCAGAGGAAACAAGTATTTGTTAATGCCAAATGTTTGCTTACTGGCATTGGCAGTGGTAGTGTAGAAGTTACAGAGCTGCGTAATAGGAATGGCAGTGAAGTATTGAACTGAAGCCAACCCCACCACCACCCTGCAGAGAGTGACAGGCATTGGGGTGTGCATTTGGGTCGTCAGGCATAACAGCCACGCCATTACACCACACCCCACTCTGCAGAGACTGACAAGTGTCACGTGTTCCTTGGGGTCTTTGGCCCTTATGCGCACCCCATTTCATTAGGAAATACGGTGAGATGGGTGCAATATAGGAGAATGGGGTGAAGTTTGGGGCGAAGAGTCCAAGGCATACCTCGATGCCTCTCAGTGACTGCAGGGTGTGGAATGGTATGAGCATCACAGGCAAGAATCCCAAGTCACACCCCTGATTCCTGTCATTCTCTATAGGGTTGGGCGATTTAGTTGAAAAACCTAATACCTCAGGCATTCGTTGGTATTTTAACTCCAAATTTTCAACATGTTTGTTTTGTGACCCCACCTCATGAACAGGGGGAATATCAGTTTGGTAGCCGAAAGCTGCTTATGCACAGTGACTACGGGATTTAGCACCACAGGTGCAAAATATTCGAACAGGCTGTAAAAATGACAGCTGTACTCTTTCATGGGGAGGTGTAAAAATGGCTATGTTGCAAATGTGTAGTAAAAATATTTAAAAAAATGGTGAAGTCACGAGCGTACATAGAAACTGTGCAACGCACACCCGTTATATAAGTAGGTTGGGGATATTTTATAGCAGATTGTCAACTCAGGCATTTTGGTGCCTCCAATCATGAGCAGTGTCACTGTGATTTTCTTTATCTGTGCCGAACAATGATTTCCGACAGTGACCACGCATCTCTGCACTGAAAGTGTGAAAACACACTTCCGCCATGTTGTGAAAAATGGCAGCTGTACTGTTCATAAGGAAGTGTTGAAAAATGCCACTAGTGAAAATCTGGACTGAAAATATTCAAAGTCATGAACTAACGAGGATGCGTGGAAACTGCACAATGCTCACTCGTAACACAGTCATTTTTTGGACTTTTGTCACCAAATTTTCAACATAGCCATTTTAAGACCTCTGCTCATGAACAGTGTAACTGTGGTTTTCTTAATCTGTCCTAAACATTGCTTTCGCACACCAACAGCACCATTGTGCGCTACATGTGTGATAACACATTTTGGGTGACATATGAAAAATTTCAGCTGTACTGTTCATAAGGAAGTTTAATAAAATGGACATGTTGAAAATCTAGAGTGAAAATATTAAATTTGCAAACTTACGAGCATGCATAGGAACTGTGCAACGCATGCTCGTAAAAGTCATTTCTAGGCATTTTTCCACCAAGTTTTCAACATAGCCATTTTAAGACCTCTGCTCATGAACAGTGTCACTGTGGTTTTGTTAATGTGTCCCATACATTGAGCTTGCACACCGACTGCGCCATTGTGCGCTACATGGGTGGAAACACGTTTTGGACAGGATGTGAAAATGGCAGCTGTACTGCTCATAAGGAGGTGCGGAAAAATGGCAATGTTGAAATCTGGGTGGAAATATTGAAAATTCGCAAACCTCTGACGTGCGTGGGAACTGTCAGCGCACACTCATAAAACAGTCATTTTAGGAATTCTGTCACCAAATTTTCAACATTGCCATTTAAGATCTCTGCTCATGAACAGTGACACTGTGATTTCCTTAATGTGTCCCATACACTGAGTTCAAACGACTGCGCCATTGTGCGCTACATGGGCGGAAACACGTTTTGGGTGAGATGTGAAAAATGACAGCTGTACTACTCATAAGAAGGTGTGGAAAAATGGCAATGTTGAAAATCTGGAGTGGAAATATTGAAAATTCACAAACCTATGAGCGTGCGTAGGAACTGCGAATGGCACGCTCGCAAAACAGTCATTTTTAGGAATTTTTCACCAAATTTTCAACATAGCCATTTCAAGACCTCTGCTCATGAACAGTGTCACTGTGATTTTCTTAATTTGTCCTGTACATTGATTTCGCACACCGACTGTGCCATTCTGCGCTACAAGGGCGGAAACACATTTTGGTGAGATGTGAAAAATGACAGCTGTACTACTCATAAGACAGTATGGTGAAATGGCAATGTTGAAAATCTGGAGTGAAAATATTGAAATTTCACGAACTTACGAGCCTGCGTAGGAACTGCGCAACGCACACTCGTCAAACAGTCATTTTTGGGAATTTTGGCACCAAATTTTCAACATGGGGTTTTGGGCCCCCTTCTCATGAATGATGTCACTGTCATGGCGGTATTCGGTCCCGATGGGTGATTTCACAGTCACTTCACAGTCACTGCGTGAAATCTCCCTTCGAGCCCGAATAACACCATGACAGTGACATCATTCATAAGAAGGGGTCCCAAAAACCCCACGTTGAAAACCTGGTGCAAAAATTCCCAAAAATGCCTGAGATATGCAATAACGTTGAACCCCTCCTGTCTAGCCCATTATACAGCTTACCGGCATTTCCTCAGTTCGCGGTCGGCTTTGAAGAGTGCAGACGTGTTCCCGGTCCACTGAAGATCGTCGCGCCGGAGTCCGGAGGTAAGTATGGGGTGAGGGGGGGGTGTGGGAGGCTGGTGTGCAGTGGGTGGAGTGCGGGTTGTGGGAGGGGATTCGGGAGGCGCGCCGTGGGACAGTTTTTTGTTACAGATTAAAAACAAAAAGATGTCAGGGACCGCTTGCCCGCTGAGAGTGGGCTCCCAGCGTGGCCTAACGACTCTAGAGGCGTTCAGCCAAAGGGGATTAGGCACCCCGTCGGCAAAAACCTCTTGGGACGTTGCCCACGCTGGGGTGGGCTCCAGCGTGGCACAAGGACTTTTGGGAGGGCGTTCGGCCGATGGGGGATTGGCATCCCGTCGGCAAAGTATTGATTGCCACGCTAGGGTGGGCTCCCAGCATGGCACCAAATACTGGGAAGGGGAGGAGCGATGCAGCTCAGTCGGCGGGGATTGGGCACCCGTCGGCCATGAGGCTGCATGCGGGGGCGCGCACGCCTGCGTCTGGGGAGGGAGCTGCGCGTGAGCAGCTTCTTATCGCTGCTCACTCAAGCATAGCTCCCCCTTTCAATTGTATGCCACTGCATTTTGGAGCGTGTCATAGACAGCTCGCTGCCTGAATTGGAGGAGGAGGTGACACACCTCCGAAATCTCCGATGATGGCACTATGTTTCTTGCACATGTGTGCAAGCAAACATAAAAATGGCAGCAGTGCTTCCACTTCCACCCCATACCAGAAATCTGCAATGCTCTCTGCTGTCTTCTTCCCTCTATGAAACCTAATACAAGAAAATCCCCCCCCACCTACGTAATGGCACTAATGCACTCTCCTCCCCCAATCTACATAATGACAGCAAGAATCTGTCCTCTCATCTCTTTCATGCCCTAATTGTAACAATGCTCTCTCTCCTCCCCCCTCCCCATAATGGTAGGTAGTAATGCTCTCTGCAACCTACCCCCATCCTAGACCTAATGGCAGCAAGATATTTTCTCCTCTCCATAGCATGATCAGATTCCTGCCTCCCTAAAAGCATTGTCTGATCCCCTTTTTTAAAATCCACTGTAGTCCACCTCCGCCAGTCTTAGCGCAACTACTCACCCTGAAAGGAAAAGGATGGTATTTGCAGTGCTCTCCAACAATTTATCATAGAATGTTAACACACTAGGGGCTGGCTGTCAGACCAGGGAAGTAGAAGAGACAGGGGTGCCAGTTAAACAGAGCCAAAACTGGATTCATTCAAATTGGGGGTGGACTACACTGGATTTATTCTTTGGTAACCTTACCTGGTTACCAAAGAACAGGGAAAAAACTGGCTACTGTATTGAATGGTCAAGCTATCTGTGCTTTAAAAAAATACTTAGGAACTGCTCTGATGCTGGGTAAATCCACCTGTCCCTCAGTGGCATTTTTAATTGTGATGTAATGAGCTTTAAATCGGTCTTGCTCACCCTTGTATATTGTCCTAGAGCAGCATATAAATGTTAACAATTTTAAAAAATATGTAATCTGCAATGCCATTATGGCTTTCTCTGTTTTCTCAGGTTTTCATACTCCTCCTATTTAGTTTCTACATTTTACGTAAATAATCTTTCTATTGTCACTTTTCTTATCTTGGCTTCATTTTTATCATTTTTGCAGTCTATCCAGTATCCTTTCATTCTTTTCCTGCCCAACCATTTTTTTTTTTTTGTATTTACTTAGCTGCCCCTTTGCTTTCCCTTTTTATAATTTACATATTTTTCCCTAGGTACCAGAGTTGACCCATCAGGTTGGCAACCTCACACCTCATCCACAGTAATCTCTTGTACTCTAAACCCCATAAGGATAGAACATGCCCCCCTCCCCGACAGCACGTTACCTTTGATAGTTTTAGAACAGGTAAACCCCACCACCGCCGATCATGATCCCACCACTTTCCTAACAAACCTTGAGAATGCCATTGAGTGGTCTTGTAGATTTTAATGTAATTATCCAGCCCTACACTGTGCCTGGTTAAATAAAGTGATTGATTGATTGACTATACAGTGATCCTCTGCCTCTTCCTGCCACAAATGTAGTCTCCTCTAAGAAATTACTCTGCCTCCTCAACAAAAAAACCCAAGAAATACCAACCCTGTATATCTAAGCCCCAAAAGTCATTCCACCCAGAACATGAGTCACTCTCTTTTTCATATAGGCTCCGTTTTTGGTCCAATAATGTAGGACAATCCCCTGCCTCTTCCTGTTACTGCTGGGCCCAAATGCTGGATCCATGCCCCAGTATGGCTTTGTGTGGGCCCTACAAAGCAGTAGTGAGATAAGAAAAAAGCATTCTGGCCCACTAGTAGTGATAGGGTTGCCACCTGTGAATGAAGCAAAAACCGTATCTTAAGCTCCACCCCTAGCCCCACCCCTTTTCATGACTCATCATGCATTGTTTCTCCTAGAAAGCCATTTGTTTATAGCAAAGACAAGGCTTAAAGCAACGGTTCAACAAAAATGTTAAGATACTGTACTGTACCTGTCAAAGTTCCTTTCCTAGGTTCTTCCTAGTTATTTAAATGTATTTATTTATTGACATTGGTTTACCAGATATACATACAGAGATAAAATAAATCTCATTTACAGATATGATATGGAGGGATACAAGGGAAATGTTGGAAATAGCATACAACAGTATACATGGTATATAATAATACATAATAAATAAATTGTTTCTTATAATGTGCATTTTATATTTTTTTCTGGCTCCTTTTCCTTTTTATGTCCACAGTATTATTTCAAAGTCAAAGAAGTGACCATACTTTTTTCTTGAGGAAAAAAAATTATTTGAAACATTTAAAAATGCCTAAATTCTGTTAAAGATGAAAATGTTTACCAGCAAATGAAAGTGGAAGACAACTGGTTCTGTTACTGTTACAAAAGGTGGGGTGGGGGTTGGGGCAGCTTTGCTGCTATGCCACAATAAGATGCAGTGGAAGAGATTGGGTAAGTGCTAATGGAGTTAATGGCCATACTGTACACCTCCCAGGGTGACTGCTTTCACAAACAAAGGGCTATACTGACAACAGAACTTGTCTGTAACCTCTACATGTAGCTGAAACAAGGAATGAAACAATACAATCTGTTTCATAAGAATGTGAGCACTCAAAATGGCCCCAAAACCTGACCAGCACTGAGGAAAAGCAGATTACCCGATAGGGACCCTGAAAACCTGATCAACGGGTAAAAAACCTGACAGGTGGCAACCCTGAGTAGTGATAGGAAATGGCAATGGATCATGCAGCCTTGAACTAAAAATGGTGTGTGTGTGTGTGTGTGTGTGTGTGTGTGTGTATATATATATATATATATACATATAGAAATAGGGTGACACAAGGGGGGCTCTCAGGACTGGGTGGGGATGGTTTGAGGGGCTGAGATGGTTGAGGTGAATTTTAGTTCTTATAAAACTACATGCAGGTAGAGGATTGCTTGAAAGATGTGGTGCCAGTGTCTAATTTATGGGCAATTTCTGCGGCCAACTCCAAATTCTGCGGCCAGACCCAAATTCTGTGGCAGGTCATAATTTCTGTGGCAATCGCCGCATGCCACACAGCCACAGAGAACTGGGGGCCTTGAATATATTAAATGCATATGATCTACAGGAGGGCAATTAAAGGACATCTAAACAACATTTTAGAAAAAATATTTATCCTCTGTCCCACTGCAGCTCTCAAACCCAGTGACACTGCTATCAGAGTCAGCTGTTCTACCACTTAGCCTTCATATCTGGCTAGTTTATCCCCACTTTCTAAGGCTCTCAAAGTTTCTGAACCCATATTCTGCTAAAATATTTTTCCTGGTACCACTGCAGGCTTCAAACCCTGCACCCTTGCTACCAGGGTCAACAGCTCTACCACTCAGCCATCATATCTGGCTACTTTTATCCCCAGTTTCAAGGCTCTCAAAGCCTCTAACTCCCACAGACTGCTAAAATAACATTTCAAACAACATGAAGTCTTGCTGTATTCTGACTATTGCAGTTAGGTCCTGCCTTACAACTGCCCTGGAGAACAAAGAGTTAAACTTTCCTTGGCCAGCAGGGAATGTTCACCGTGAACTCGGTTGAAGCTCCTGTTTGCTGTTGTTTAAACTCCAACAGTCAGATTCTTTACTCCGCCTCACTGAACAGTTGCTCTGGAGATTTCTCCTTTGCTTGGTTCAAAAAAGTCAGTTAAAGTGTCATTTTTCGCTTGGTTTCTGCCGAATTGCTGCTACCGAATCTGTCGGTGTAAGTCTCTGTCTGTGGCACCGTGAGTACTAGATAGGTTTTGCATTTAGTTTCTGTGTGGAACTTGTAAATTGTGGATTGGTTTGGCTGAACCGATCAGTTCGGTAAAAAAAGTTTGTGAATTTATTAGAGTGTGGTAACCGGTCCGTATCAGTTCTAAAAAAAAAATGGATTTTTATTACGTTTTTTTCCAAGACCCGTAACACGGTCAGGAACTAATATGGGAGTCTTGCCTGGCGGATTGCTGAAATAAGGGTAAGTTTTGGATAGGATTGGCCATAGATACATACATAGACAGTGTCGGCAGATAAGGGCCTATGGCCCACCCAGTCTGCCCATTTAAGTTTGTAAGTTCAGTTTATGTTTTCCAGGAAGTCTGTTGCCCCTTACCCCTGATCTCCAGAATTCCTTTATGTCTATCCCATGCATTCTTAAATCCTGTGATTGTTTCAGCCCCCACCACAACCTCTGGCAGGGTGTTCCACTTGTCCACCACCCATTCTGTGAAGAAATTCTTCCTCACAGTTTCCTCTGAATCGTCCTCCCTCCAACTTCATCCCATGCCCTCTAGTCCTGGAACATCTTTTTCGCTTAAAAATAGTGCATTCCTGCACCCTGTTCCTCCCTGTAAGATACTTGTATGTCTCTATCATATCCCCTCTCTCCCTCCTCTCCTCCAGGGAGTACATGTTCAGTGCCTTCAACCTGTCCATGTCTGAGAAACCCAAGAAAAAAACCAAGCCCACTGGGTTTCAACACTGCAGTGTGTGTGGGGAAGTCTTTGCTAAGGCTGATCCCCACACCACCTGTGTTTATTGTCTGGAGTTTGACCACCTCAATTTAGACTGCCAAATTTGTAAGAATTTTCCCAAAGCTACCCTGGATAAGAGATTAGGTAGACTGAGGGAAAGGGAGGCCGACAAGTCCGCTGACCTGGATGGCCAAACCGGTTCAGTTCCGATCGAACTAGAAGGAGTACCCTCTGACCAGGACGATACTTCGGGCAAAAGGAGAGCCGATTCTGAGGAGTCGGTTCCAGTTAAAAGGAAAAGAAAAGATAAATCATCTGGTTCGGATCCAGAAATTCATACTCCGACCACTGATGAGATAGCCAAGGCGATAAGAATAGTACAATCGCTAACTTTGGTTCCGGCCAAACCAGCACCATCTGGCAGGGATTCGGTTCGGTTGGTTCCCCTGGTTCTGGATTACACGTTAGAAGAATTTTATGAACCAGATGAGGAGGAAGGAGAGTATGAGGATGATGATGGTGATTATGAAAGTCTGGATGTGCCTATTGACCCGGATATCTCCCCAGACAGACCTTCAGGGGTTTCTCCTCCTAGGCTTTCTGAGTCCCCTTCCCACTTTATGTTTTACAAAAAACTGGCTGAAACCCTCCAGCTTCCTATGGAAGAAGAAGTAGAGGATCAGGAGGAGCCTGATTTTGTTGAAATGATGGACATTCCAGAGTGTAGGAGACTGTCTATTCCCCTGCATAAATCTTTTGGGAAACAGACAAATAAAATTCTTAAGACTCCTAACTCCATACCTCCTGTGGACAGACGAATGGACAAGAGGTACACTCTTTCAGGCTCGGACACGGAGTTCCTTTCCCAGCAATGCAGTCATGTTGGGGTAGTGCAGGCTGCTGCCTGTGATAAGGCAAATATCCCCTTGGCATCACACCCCCCAGATAAGGACTCCATTAGGATTGATGCCAAGGCAAAGAAACAGTACATGGCAGCATCTTTGGGAATCAGGCAGGCTAACTATATGGCCTACACAGCTAGATACCAGCAGTCCGGATGGGACACTGTGCTGGCTCTGGCTAAACAGGCCCCTGACCAGCTTGCCAAAGAGCTTGAGCAGGTGGCTGCAGATGGGATTGAGGCATCCAAGGTGCAATTTCATGCTGCTGTGGACTCCAATGATGTTTCATCAAGAGTCATGGCTACATCTGTGGCTCTTCAGAGGATGGCTTGGCTCAGATGTACTAGCCTATCATAGAATACCCAGACTAAGGCCATGGATTTCCCAGTTATTGGTAATTCTCTGTTTGGGGAGCAGGCAGAGAACTACATGAAAAAGATGGACGAGTACAGGACCACCTACAGGAGTGCTCAGGCCAAAGAAAGGCAGGCCACTCCTCTAAGGCAGCAGTCCAGGGGCAGGGGCAGGCCTTTCCAAAGGCCTTTTTACCTGGCTCAGGCCTCCTCTTCTTATGCTCAGAGGGGTTCTTCAGAGGGAGAGGCAGATGGGGAATGAGCAGGCCTACATCCACCCCTCAGCCTACAGCCCCTGCCAAGCAGACACCCTGATGGATCTGCCCGGGCTGATTCTCCAATACCTGTAGAGGACAGGCTGGCTTACTTTGTCCAGGACTGGAAGTCTCTGACATCAGACAAGTGGGTCCTGGAAGTAGTAAGCCAGGGACTGGTTCTCAGCTTCAAAAAATTTCCCAAGATAAGAACCAGATCCTTTCCACCTGCAAATCCATCAGAGACCCTTGCCTTAGAGGCAAAGGTTTCTTCCCTCCTGGTTCTCAGAGCCATAGAGAGGGTTCCCACTCTACACAAGGGCAAATGATTGTACTCCAGGTACTTTCTAACCCCCCAAAAGACAGGAGAATGGCAGCCCATCCTGGACCTAAGATATCTGAACAAACACCTTTTAAAACCAAAGTTCAAAATGGTGACTCTCGGAATAATCCTTCCCTCTCTAAGGCCAGGAGACTGGCTAGCCTCCCTGGACCTCAAAGATGCCTATTTTCATATTCCCATCAGGTGCTCCCACAGAAAGTACCTCAGGTTCGAGTTGCCCTCAGGCCACTATCAATTCAGAGCAATGCCCTTTGGCCTAACATCAGCCCCGAGGGTTTTCACAAA
The DNA here is from genome assembly GCA_016271365.2 of Neoceratodus forsteri. NCBI lineage: Eukaryota > Metazoa > Chordata > Ceratodontiformes > Ceratodontidae > Neoceratodus > Neoceratodus forsteri. The sequence goes on from CM028131.1 coordinate 15,420,903, forward strand.
GTGCCTGGCAGTAGTGGGTGCTTTCCTAAGGAGAAAAAAGATCTCCATCTTTCCAAACCTGGATGACTGGCTCATAGTGGGTCAGTCTCCAGACCAAGTCAAGTCACATTTGCAAATAACTCAGCAAGTGCTCACTTACTTAGGATTCCTCCTCAACCTTCCAAAGTCAGTTCTCGAGCCCAGTACAGCTCCTCACCTTCATAGGGGCGGAGCTGGATACAATAAGGGCAAGAGGCTTCCTTCCCCTGGACAGGGCAAGGACCCTTATGGAACTGGCCTCTTCGTTCACCCTACAGGTGTCTCGATCAGCAAGACATTTCCTTCAGCTTCTGGGCCACATGACAGCTTCCACAGCAGTGTTCCAGGGAGCAAGATTCCAGATGAGGGACATTCAGTTCCACTTAAAAGCCTTCTGGTCCCAAAGAAAGGATTCCCTTACCAAACTAGTCCCAGTGACTCGAACCCTGATCCAGGAGTTGTAATGGTAGCAGGATGAGGACAATTTGAGACAAGGAGTTCCTTTTGTCACTCAGTCTCATTCAGTGATATTCACCAGAGATGTCTCCCTGCTGGACTGGGGAGCCCCCACCTGGGGGGATCTTACCACCCAAGAGCTGTGGTCACCTCAAGAATCTCTGCTTCACATCAATGTATTGGAACTCAGAGCAGTGTTTCTGGCACTGCAAGCCTTTTCCAAATCTATACAGAACAAGGTGGTCCAGATCAGAACAGACAACACCACCACCACCATGTGATACATCAACAAGCAAGGAGGCACTCAGTCTACAGCCTTGTTCACAGAAGCAATGAAGTTGTGGTCCCTGGCCTATTCTCTGCAAACCTCTCTGATAGCAGTTCCCCCTCCCAGGGAAGGACAACATCCTAGCAGATGCTCTCAGCAGCATATCCCAGGGCCATCACGAATGGACCCTAGATCCCCTAGTTTTTAAAGTGATTTTCTCGAGATGGAGCACTCCACAGATAGATCTTTTTGCAGCCCCAGAAAATCACCAACTTCCTCTCTTTTGTTGCAGACCCCCAGTCTTGGGCTCAGTCCCCCTGGATGCCCTGATCCTGAATTGAGAAGGGAAATTTCTGTATGCTTTTCCCCCCCCTTCCCTCTCCTGTTCAAAGTGTTAGACAAGATAAGGTCACAACCATGCAAAGTGATTCTGATTGCTCCAGACTGGGCCAGACAGCCCTGGTACCCCCTGTTGCTGTCCTTAGCAGTCCACCTTCCCGTCTCTTCCCAGGAATTACAACCTATTGACATCATCTTAGGGGAGGATTTGGTACCCGAACCTCAGGTCTCTCAATCTCAAGGCATGGCTCTTGAAAAGTTAGAGTTTGCTGATCTGCATCTTTCCTAAGGGGTTCTGGATATCCTTAAGGATTCTCGAAAGCCTTCCGCTAGAAAGACTTACAATTCCAAATGGAAAAGGTTCACTATTTGGTGTTCTAATAAGAATATTTCTCCAGAATCTGCTGGGTTGCCTACGGTTCTGGACTATATGGTCCATCTCAATGGCATAGGCCTTAGGCCAGCTACACTTAAAGCGCATTTGGCAGCTGTTTCTGCCTTCCTGTCAGTGAGCAAGCCCTCTCCTCTGTCAGCCCATCCTGTGTTTTGTAAGTTCTTCAAGGGATTGCTGCTCACCAATCCCTCCTTTAGGGACCCTGCTCCTACTAGGGACCTTAATGTTTGCATTGCTCAGTTTATGCAACCACCCTTTGAGCCTTTGTCCTATGTAGAGCTTAAGTACTTGACTTGGAAAACTGTGCTTTTGGTAGCCATTACCTCTGCCAAGCATATCAGTGATTTGCAAGCCCTGTCAGTGGAACCTGATTTCATCTCTTTCCATAGAGATAAAGTGGTCCTAAGAACTAACAGGAAGTTTTTACCTAAGGTGGTTTCAGATTTCCACCTTAACCAATATATGTCTCTCCCTGTTTTCTTCACTGACCATTCCTTCTCTGGAGAGAAGAGGCTGCACAGCTTGGATGTTAAAAGGGCCCTCAGCTACTACATAGAGCACACCAAGGGTCACAGATTTGAGTCCCTCCAATTGTTCCTCACATATGGAGAGGTTGGTAAGGGCAAACCTGCCACTAAGAGATCTATTGCCAGGTGGATTGTTTCTTGTACACAATTCTGCTTTGAAAAACTGAGTAGAACTCCACCCTCAGGCCTGAGGGCTCACTCTACTAGAGGTACAGCTGCTTCCCTGGCTGCTGCCAGGGATATTCCTATCTTAGAAAATTGTCAAGCAGCCACCTGAAAAACAGTCCATACATTCACCAAGCATTACTCTCTGGATATCCAGGCTAGGAGTGATAATCAGTTTGGCACAGCAGTACTTCAGAGCTTGTTTCCAAAGTAGGTTCTGTCCCTCCTCCATGGAGGTACTGCTTGGTAGTCTGCAATAGTCAGAATACAGCAAGACTTCATGTTGTTTGAAGAAAAAATTAACTCACCTTAGTAACGTTTCTTCTAATGGAGTCTTGCTGTATTCTGACCTCCTCCCCGCCTCCCCTCTCAGAACCTGGTTTTTGGGATGTGGGTGGGCAGGAGTAGTGTTGGCACCCTAGGGGTGTCCCTTTTTCACCCTCCTTTATTTTGGGTGAGTGTTGTGTTTTGTTTTTTGAGTTTCCTGACTTGAGTCTTTGCTTTGAAACCAAAAAAACCCTTTCATATAAATGTAGTTGCCAGTTGGCTAGTGTAAGTTTTACAGTTTCCACACAGAACTTCTAGTGAGTATTGCTCATAAAGATCTGACGGTTGGAGTTTAAACAACAGCAGACAGGGGCTTCAACCAAGCTCGCAGTGAACATTCAATGCTTGCCATGGGAAGTTTAACTCTTTGTTCTCCAGGACAGTTGAAAGGCAGGACCTAACTGCAATAGTCAGAATACAGCAAGACTCCATTAGAGGAAACAACATTACTAAGGTGAGTAGTTTTTTCTTCTGGTATCACTGCAGACTTCAAACCCTGTACCCATCTCACCAGTGTCCTCAACTCTACTGCTGCGACAACAAAGCAGACAAACTCATGATCTGTTTCTAAAGCTCTCAATGTCTCTATTGCTATAGTCTGCCTAAAATAAATCTCTCCTCTGTCGGTCTCAATCCTTCTGCTTTTGCCACCATAGTCGGCAGCTCTGCCACTGAGCCTACAATTCAAGCTACTGTGGCATATCTCAAAGCTCTTATAGCTTCTCTGGCTCCCCCCACAACCTCTTTGTTCTGCCCCCAAAACTACCTAGGCACCATGTCTGTTCACTTCCACCTTATGTGCCTCATCCTCATAACCACCCTGGGGTTCACCTCCCATCAGCCAGACCTCACCCCATGCCCTTTGTGGACTGCACCATTGCATTGCTCCAGAATTGGCCATCCCCCCCACCTTGTCATCACACACTAGACCCCTGCATCCACCTCCCACCAGCAGCCCCAACCCCACCACCCACCTGGGCCCCCACTGGCTCCACCCTTCTGCATCCACCCCTCCCTCCAAACCCTGCCCATCCCCTGCTCCACTATATCTTCCCCACCAAACATACTCCCAAAAATATAACAACCTGCCACCCTATGGTTAGCGCCTTGGTCATCCTACTACTCCTCTCTGGTAATATCCACCCTAATCCAGGCCCTGCCCCTACCACTCCACCTACCAGACCCTCTGGGCTCTGCATTGCCTCTCTGAATATACACAGCCTGCCAAAGAAATCTGCAGCACTCCAATGGTGGGCCACCCTTCACCAACCAGACTTCATTGCCCTAGTGGAGACCTGGCCCTCCAAATCTACTCCAGACACCTCTGTCTCACTCCCCGGATACACCCTATATTGGAAAAAAACAGGGAAGGAAAGCGTGGGTGTGGCTGTGCATTCTACAACATTTATAACATTATTGGTCACATGCTCCCACCCCCCAAACTCACAAACGGAGCACAAGCCCTCACCCTTAAAATCACCCTTAACCCCTCCAGGGGTCCACTATACCTCACAGTCACCTACATACCCCCTAAGAACCAAAAGCCAGCTGTCACATCCCTCACCGAATACTTCTCTACCCTACCACACAATGCTGAGCAGACACTAGTAGGGGACCTCAATATCAACTGGCTTGGCCCCTCAGCTGCACCAGCAAAGGACTCGTTCTTGGCCCTTGACATGGTCCAATTAGTTACCCAACCCACTAGACTTCACCCATCTACTGGTACCCACACCCTCCTGGATATTATTATCTCTAACCGCCCCAACAAAATCCAGGATATAAAAATAGTTCCCAACTCCCTAAGCGACCTCTTCCACACCCAAACCCATAACCCAAACAACCTTCCAAAGGTGTCTCCACCCAGGAGGGTTAAAAAACTTAAACTGCTCACCCAAATAGATTGGTCCCCCATTAATATAGCTCCCAGTGTCGACATTGCACTCAACCTGTTTACACAGGCCTTCACCAAGGCCTGTGACCTCTATGCTAATATTTTTCCTAGTCAAACTATCTCTTGTTGGGAACTGCAATACAGAACATAGGATTTGCAAGAAAGCGAGTTGTGCTCACAACAGAGGGAGGGGAACCTTTCAATTGTCTTTGCTTTGTAGCAGATATACTGCAGGTGGAGGCTGCTTCTAACTGAAAGGTGAAATAAGGAATTTACAATTATCAGGAAAAGATAGTCTTGTTACAATTCTTAAGATTTTCAGTGCAGAAAGAGTTCAAAGCACAGCTGACTTATTTTGGGGCTGACTGCTTTCAGAGCACAAACCACCAGGCTGTTTTGGGGCTGGGGAGGTTTACCTGTGTCTGACTTGAATGTCTGGATTTTTCTCTGTTTGATTAGCAGGGGATTTTCTCTGTCAAATTGTTGTGTATAGTATCTTGCAGACAGGAAGGCACTCATCGCAGCGGTGGGTCAGAGCTCTTAGCTGATTGTTTTGTGAGGGCACAGTTTAGCCTAACCCCTTCCCACCCTCACCCCACCCCCTGGAAATAGTTCTTTATACCTGGGGTTCTGACATCATTTCCTCAAGAGTGCAAGGTGCATATCAATGTCATATCCTCTCTAGCACACAGCACTGAAAATATACGCATACACATTGTATAATATATATATTCTATATAACAAACCAATCACTCACACAAGCACACACACAAAAAAAAAGTACATAGTCATGTGGGGAGTACTGCAATGTAATGGCTGTGGGGCAGCAGTCTTCCAGGAGTCTTTCTGGAGGCTGAGATGCTGCCCTATTTGCAGACAACTCTCTGCCCTGAGGGAGGAAGTTGCCCGTCTTCAGGCCACACTGGACAGCAGTAAGAAAACCTTCCCCCAGGCCAGACTGGATGGTAGGAAGGAACTCCCCATCCAGGGAGCACCAGAGCCACCACCACTACCTCAGAGTTGCAAAGAAAGCACAGCAGTTGGACCACTGTGGGCTCAGGGAGGGTGAGGAGGGTGGAACAGAGGCACACCCAGTCAGTTGTTCCACTCCACAATCCATACACCATTCTGGGGGAGCACAGCTCCCCTATGGATGCACCCATGGAGGAGATTAAGGAGGCTGAGGACACCTGTCACAAGGGAGGCCCACAGGAAGGAGGCAGAGGATGCCACAAGGAAAGGAAGCAGCTCCTGGTGGGGGACTCAATTATTGGGGATAGAACTGGGGGAGCAGGAAAACTGAGTAAAGTGCCTGCCTGGTGCCATGGCTTGTGGGACAGGAAGCGCATCCTCAGGATCACGAGAACAGCTGCCGCGAGTCTGAGCTGGATGTCATTGTCCACCTAGGGACAAATGACTTGGCTCAACATGAGCTTAGAGCAGTGCAGAAGGACTTTGTAGAACTGGGGAGGCCTAAGACAAGTAGCACACACAGTATCCTTCTCAGAGGTGCTGCCTGTAAATGGCATGAGTGAGGCAAGGGTACTTTGCACCATGCAGTTTAATGAGTGGTTGAAAAAATGGTGTGGAGCACAGGGGTTTGGCTTCATTGGGGACTGGGGTTCCACCTGGAGGACACCAGCCTATACTAACAGGATGGTCTGCATCTGTCCAGGAAGGAACAAGTCTTTTGAGCAATCGGTTTAAATGCTTAATTGGCAGCTTTTAAACTAGTCAAAGGGAGGCACTGATAAGCAGCAGAAAATCCCAGCCTCTCCCTACAAAACAGGGTACTAAATGGGGAAAAAGACCGAGGTAGAAAGGTCAGTGGGGATGCTGCAACAGAAAGTAAAGCCATCAAAAATGGAGAGCAATGAGTACCAATGCCCGTAGTCTGAGTAACAAGCTTCCTGAATTAGTGGCCTTGATGGAGGAACATCTGGATATAGTGGCAGTCACAGAAACATGGTACACACAAAACCATGACTGGGATGTAAACATACCAGGATACACTATCTACAGGAGGAACAGGGAGGGTAAAGAGGAGGAGGAGTAGCTCTTTACATAAGGGAAGGAATCAAAGCAACAGAAAAAAAGGGTAAACAGGAGGAGAAGAAGCACTGTGTGTAAATTTGGAGCCGGCAATGGCACCACAATCCGCACAGGGGTTGTATACAGACCCCCTTCTCAGGGGGAGGAAATGGACAAGGAAATGATAGAAAGTATACTTAGTATGGCAGAAAAAGGGGAGATATTGCTGATGGGTGATCTGAATATGCCAGATGTTAACTGGAATGCAGTTGCAGCAGCCACTTCTAGGAGTGGGGTTATTCTAGATGCCCTACAGGGGGCATGCTTTAGACAACTAGTATTGGAGCCCACTTGAGAGGGAACAATCTTAGACCTCGTTCTCTCAAATGGAGATGAAGAGAGGATCACAGATGTAGAAGTGGGTAGCCATCTGGGAACTAGCGACCATCGAACAGTATGGTTCACAATAAACACAGCAATAGAGTCAAGCCATACAAAGACAAAGGTACTGGATTTTAGGAGGCTGACTTTGTCAAAATGAGTGAGTGCCTAAGGAATGCACTAGCAAATGGGCAGGAAGGAGGGGTGGAAGAACAATGGGGAATAATAAAAACTGCCATCACAGAGGTAACAAGCCTTTGTGTAAAGCAAATAAACAAAATGAAACGAGGTAAGAAACCACTATGGTTCTCAAAGAAGTGGCAGTGAAGGTTCAAGAGAAAGAAAGCATTCAGGAAGTACAAGGAATCACAGAAGGAACAGGACAGAGAACTGTATCAGTTAAAGCAAAAAGCTGGAAGGCAGTCAGAACAGCAAAGGCCCAAACCGAGGAAAAGATAGCCAACTCAGTTAAGAAGGGGATAAAATCTTTTATAGGTACATCAGGGGCAAGTAAGACCAAGGGAGGGATAGTGAGGCTTAATAAAGGGAGGGAGGGTGGGCAGAGGTGACTGTGAAAAGGCAGAGATACTAAATAAATATTTTGCTCAGTATTTACAAAGGAAGAGGGGAAGTACCTAAAACAAACAGTAGAAACACTCTGGATACAGAAGTTGATACCAGCCCATTTACAGAAGAAAGGGTTCTGAAAGAACTCTTAAAACTGAAGGTGGACAAAGCAATGGGGCCTGATGGGATTCATCCCAGAATTCTAAAGAACTAAGGGTAGAACTAGTGACACCACTGACTACCCTCTTTAACAAATCATGGGAGTATGGGGTGGTACCCGAGGACTGGAGGAGGGCAGATGTGATTCCCTTCACAAAGTGGGAGCAAGGCAGAAGCAGGAAACTACAGACCTGTTAGTTTTAACCTCAGTGGTAGGAAAATGATTGAATCACTTCTGAAGGAAAGAATTGTTGGTATCTAGAGGCCAGAGGGCACAGGACCCAAGGCAGCATGGATTCACAGCGGGAAGGTCATGCCAGACAAATCTGATAGATTTCTTTGACTGGGTGACCAAAGTAGTTGATCAGGAGGGGCTGTGGACATGGCCTACCTAGACTTTAACAAGGCATTTGACACAGTCCCACACAAAGATTAATATACAAGTTAGCCAGCCTGGGAGTGGGTCCCAAGATGACAGCCTGGGTAAAAATTGGCTGGAGAATAGGACACAGAGAGTAATAGTAAATGGAGTCCACTCTGAAAAAGGGGGTTAGTAGTGGGTACCACAGGGTTCAGTATTAGGACGGTCCTCTTCAATGTCTTTATAGCGACATTGCAGAAGGACTGGAAGGAAAATATGTCTCTTTGCAGATGACACAAAGATCTGCAACAGAGTTGATGCACAAGGTGGAGTGGAAAGGATGAGAAGGACTTGGCAAGGTTAGAGGAATGGTCAAATGTATGGCAGCTTAGATTCAATGCTAAGAAGTGCAAGGTAATCGCCTGAAACAAAAACCCAGGGAAGAGTACACAATGGGGGTGAGATACTAACAACAACAAAAATGGAAAGGGACCTGGGGTAGTCATATCAGATGACTAAAAGTGGGCAAGCAAAGTGAGAGGGCAGCAAGGAGGGTTGGGGATACTGGGATGCATAGGAGAGGCATCACCAGTAGAAAATAGGAAGTTATTATCCTCTGTACAGACAGTTGGTGAGACCCCATCTGGAGTACTACATGCAGTTCTGAGGACCCAGTCTCTGCAAAGACATAGACAAGATGGAAACTGTCCAGAGGAGGGCAACTAAAATGGTGCAGGGTCTGCACTGGAAGACATGAAGAGAGACAGGAGCTTAATATGTATAGCCTCGAGGAAAGGAGGAGAGGGGAGACATGATAGAAACTTTCAAATACCTCAGGAATCAACAAAGTCCAAGAGGGTCAGCATCTTTCAAAAAGAGGTGTGCAAGAACAAGGGCACAATTTGAAGATAGAAGGGCGGCTCAGAGGTAATTTAGAAGTATTTTTCACAGAGGAGGGTTGTGGATGTATGGGCAGCCTTCCAGAGGAGAGTTGTGAGTCAAAAGCAATGGTGGAATTCAACATGCATGGGACAGTCATAAGGCAATTCTAGGGGGTGGGGGTAGGAAGAAGTAGGCTGCTGGTTAACTAGGACCTGCAGCTTATCCATCAGGTAGGGAAATGGGCAGACTGGGTGGGCCAAGCGGTCCTTATCTGCCGTCAAATTCTATGTTTCTATGCTCCACTCACCAAACTCTGCACCAAAAGGCAACATGGTCCTTAGATAACCCCCTCCCTATTCTACAAGTTGAGAGACAGGGACAATCTCTGGCACAAAGCCACAGAATCTGGCAGGTTGGCAGACAGATAATTCTATAATGCCGCTCGCAATAGATGCACTCGAGCCATCCGTAAGGCCAAAGCAGATCACTATCAATCCACTCTCACAACCACATGGGGGTCTGCGAGGACCTTCTGGAGTAATATCAAAGAACTAAATGGGAACTCACACTCCCCACCTCTCTCCCAGCTCACCATAAATGGCACTGCCTCCTCACACCCACTCACCATAGCAACCTGCCTAAACACCACCTTCTCGGATCTCAGTACTGTTCTCCCCAGTTGTTTCTTTGACCCTGTGCCCCAATCCCAGTCCCCAACCCTGCAGCATCCTTGTTTTCTCCTGCACAAAATATCAACCCACAAAGCTCGTCTATACCTACAAAAAGCGCTAAACAGCAATAACCCTATAAATGGCCTTCGACTAGTCCTCGACGAGGTCCTAGTCCCCCTAGCAGACCTACTCAACAAATCCCTATGCCTAGGGCAATTCCCTAGTGCCTGGAAAACAGCTGTCATTACTGTCATCCATAAAAGTGGTGGCAAAGCCTCCCCATTAACTATCGACCCATCTCCATTCTTCTAAAGCGTTAGAAAAAGTATTTGCCACCCAACTGACTGAATACCTAGCTAAGTATGATGTTCTAAGCCCAGAGCAGCATGGCTTCCATTCAGGCCATAGCACCACCACCACAGCCCTCCTTGAATTCACCAACTTCCTGCATTCCTCCCTAGACACTAGTAACATTGCAGGAGCTGTGTTCATAGATCTATCCAAGGCCTTTGACATGGTCTGCCACCCTCTCCTTCTCAACTCCCTCCACCAACTTGGTTTCTCCACAGGCCCCCTAACTTGGTGCTCCAGTTACCTTTCCACCCGGTCCCAATGCGTCAAAATTAATGGGACCCTATCCGACACACTACCTGTCTGCTCCTGGGTGCCCCAGGGCTCTATCCTGGGGTCACTTCTTTTTTTCCTCTACCTAAACTCCTTACCAAAGGCCTGCTCCAAAAATATCTTACTATATGCAGATGATGCAGTGCTCTATGCTTCACATCATAAACCCACACCCCTTCAGGATTCCCTCCAACATGCCTTCTCCCAGGCCGAAACATGGTTTAAGGACCGCAGACTGGTCATAAACTTTAAAAAGACTAAATCAATGATTTCTCTCACCGCCAAAACAAAGCAAAAAGTGCACCTCTCCTCATCCTCCCCAGCACCCAGCACCCCCTTGAACAGGTATCCAACTACAAATATCTTGGACTTACCCTTGACTTGGCCCTTACTTTCCATGACCACATAAACACCCTTGCTGCCGCAACAAACGCCCGGATTGGACTCCTTTACCAGCACAGGGACGGCCTCCCCACCCCCACAGGCTTGCCATCACTTCATCAATACTGTCCCTAGTGGACTATGGGCTCCCTGTATATGGGGCCGCAGATAACTCCACACTCCAGAAAATCCAGGTCTCCCTAAACAAGGCCTGCAGGCTCGTAACTGGTGCCACTAGGCTCACTCACACCTGCTCCCTCTATACCTCTGCCAATCTTCTCAACCTCGATGGAAGGCTCCTCTACCAGACCTGCATACTGTCCAAGAAAATACTGCTCAGACTCTTCCCCCCCGGGGTCACCACCCCTCTTCATCCTGCCACCCCCACTATCTCCACCTGCAACTCACAGAAAGCACCACTGGTAGTGCCCAGGGTAAAAACCTCCCTTGCCTAGAGATCTTTCCATTACAGGGCCCCTATATGGTTTAATGCACTCCCAACCACCATCACTAGTGCACCAAGATCGCCCACTTCAAAACCACTGTCCGCAACCACCTCTTCAATATCCGCTCTTAACTGTATTAATTGATGCCAAAACTGCATTTATATAATTTACCTAAATGCAGTTGTAAAGCATTTGAAAAATGTAAAATCAGCCTTCCAATGTCAAAAAACTGCCTTACCTGCTTCCTAAAATGGCCACCAAATGTGTTGTGATGACATCATTGGAGTCAAAGTCAGAGAGCTATATGGCTCTCTATAGTGCTGACTAGTTCTTTTTTCCCTTTGTATAGAATTGTTTCACCAAAATGGTCAAAACCATGTATATCATTTAGATCAATATACACGTTAGGCTAGGGGTTTGTTTAGTTTGTTTACTGTAACATGCTGAAATGGTGTTTTAATCCAAAAAACTTTCTCAGTAGCAAACCACAGTGCAGTACAAATCTTGAATAACCTGGTGGTCTAGTGGTTATGGCAGATCCAGGATGCTACAATGGGAGGTGTTGGGGTGGTGTGCATACTTAATATGCACTTTTTAACATTTTTATTGAACCTTTATATTTTCTGTTATTATTCTTTTCCAGAACATGTTTGACAGAATCTACAAATGTAATCCATAGTTTTCAATGTAAACATTTGTACACTCAATAAATCAGACTTCTTTAACAAAGTGAAATGCAGCAGCAGCAAGCAAGTGCATTACAATGTGTTGGGGGGTTGCAGCCACACCCTTCACCACCCCCTAGATTCACCACTTGTTTGTATCAAAGTTCTTGTGTAGTCCAATATTAGAGTTCATACTTACTCAGAAATCAAAAATATGCTTGTCTTGTCTTCTTTTTCCACGGAAAATACTAAGAAGAAGAATAATCAGCATGTATATAGTGCTTTTCATATACATTGTATCCCAAAGAGCTTCACAAACAATGCTAGACTGGTAGTGACGTGACTGCACGTGTAGTGGCAGCCATTTCACACATTAATATCCACACACCGCCTTGGACAATTGCATGACCTGGCTTTATGGGAAGGGGAATGTTGGCCAGGACAATGGAGTCAGGTAGTGAGTCATGGTGCTGGCAGTCCACATCATATTTTTTCAGAGTGATCTGCTCATATTTCTCCCCTTCTGTTTTCCCCCTTCCCTGAATATAGCAGTACCTTGCAGGAGTGGTCTTCTCAGTCCTCCTCTGGTATTCATTCTTCATTATTCCTCCTCCTCACACCAAAAACTGGTGAGCTCATCACCCTTGTGCATCATGAATGCAAGTAGTACAGTCCCCATTTTTTCCAGTAAGTCAGGGAACAAGGGGAATGATGGGCATTCCTTTCCTTAAAAGAACTAGGCTACCTTTAATTAGTCACTATTAAATGATGGATGTGCACGTCATTTAATAGTGTCTAATCATAGGTGGCTTTGATATTACATGGGTAGGAAAGCCTATTTTTCCACTTGTGTCCTGCTGCTATCAGCCTGGCTTACCAGAAGATCATGTTTATTATTAATATGTAAAAAATGACACGGGAGACTGTACTAACCATATTCACGATGTGGAAGGGTAGTGAGCGCACCAGTTTTTGGTGTTGAGAGCTCGTGAGAAGAATAAGTGCCACAGAGAGACAGAAGAGGCTATTCCAGCAGGGTACAGCCATATCCAGGTTAAAGGTAGACAGGAAGGAGGACGTTGAGCAGATCATTGTGAGATCTGAAATGTGGGACTGCCTGCATCGTGATCACTACCTGACTGTGAATGAGACCAGCTAGCGCTGACAAATACTCAGAGTGTCAGGGCTGCACCTAAACTGTTACTTGAATTCGATGTAGGGAGAGTACCGGGGGGGGGGTGTTGACGTCTGTTAAGACAATATTAAGGGAGCTGTGTATAGCTCATTCAAGATTCAGAAGGGTGGTAGCCAATCAACTCACATTATGGAGTAGGGTACAGAAAATTACTGGTGATGAATTGCTGGGAACTGTCCTGTGGGGTTCTGCAGATCACAGATAAAGGAGTAAACTGACACTGGACGTCGGGTGGATTCGCTCAAGGCATTAGTATGCCTCTCCTGCTAGTAATATTGTTATCCATAGTAAATGCAGCCCTTATGAAGGCATGAACAGCAGTTCTTTTGGAGGGTCCTGATGCTTATTGCCTAGCCCTCCAGGAAGACCTAGTTCTTTGTTAATGAGGTGGGAAAAAAACACAACAGAGGAACTGTACATTTTACCTTCACTGTGCAGAAGGGCGGTGATCGACTTAATGTTTACTGTGGAAGCAGAAGTCAAACACTGAGAAAGTGGACTAGAGAGTGATTTAGGAAGCATTTTTTAACAGAGCCAGCTGATGAAGCGTATCAGTATAGGCGTGCACAACTCTCTGAGGTACAAGATTAGTCTGAGGTGTGATAATTCTCTTCATGAGACTGTAAACTCATATGTGGCCTCAGGCAGTATTAAGGACAGGGTATGGATGTTATGGTGTTCAACAGAAGGTAGGCTAGGTGTAGGGGGGTCAGGTGGATAAAGAATACAAGAGAAGCTTATTTGTGATTAACATGAAAGTATGAGATTTGGAATTGGACCAGACCAGTACTTTGCTGTGTGACCCTGAGCAAGTCACTTAACATCCTTATGCTCCCAGGCTACACCTGTAAATAAGCTTTCAGCTTAGTGTGTCTCTTCTGGTTAACAAAAACAAAAAATTCAGAGCATCACATAACCACTACATTATCAGGTATCTGAAGCGTGCTACTGTACTGCAGTTTGCCAATGAGGAAGTCAGCTGGATTGCAAAACATTTTCAGCAAGTTAAAGTAAACAAAATGAACAAAATCATAGCCTAACATGTACTGGTCAAAATAATCCATGTGTCAACACATGGTGTCGATCATTCAAACAACATGAAGTCTTGCTGTATTTAGATTCAAACAACATGAAGTCTTGCTATATTATGACATATGCAGTTTGTCCCAGCCTTAGAACTGCTCCGGAGGTGAAAGAGTTAACTTCCATGCCAGGCATGGAATCTTGAGCGCGAGCTCGTTGAAAAAAACTCTGTCTGTTGATCTTCAAACTGAAACTGTCAGATTCTTTACTCCGCCTCACTTGAAAAGTCGCTCCGGAGATCCCTCCCACTGCTCGGTTCATTTCTCGGTTAAAAAAGTGTTATTCTCGGTTTGTTTAAACAGCAATTATATTTATTTTAACCGCAAACCGGTCGGTTCAAGCTCTGTCTGTGGTATCGTAAGTAATAGATAGGTTTTACTTTCTCTGTGTGGAACTTGCAAACGTTGTTATCGGTTCGGTTTGAACCGATCAGGTTGTTGTTAAAACTTATCAAATTACATTTAGAGTGCGGTTCCCGGTTCTTATCGGTTCTAAAAACGGATTTCATTACGGTTTTTTCCACAACCCGTGACACGGTTGGGAACCGATAAGGGTGTCTTGCTTGGCGATTTGCCGGAAAAGGGCAAGTTTTTGGTTAGGCTGGCATTATGTGTGAGAAACCCAAAAGAAAAACCAGGCCCACTGGGTTTCAGCACTGTAGTATCTGTGGGGAAGCCTTTGCCAAGGCTGACCCACACACCACATGTGTTTATTGTCTGGGGTTTGACCACCTTAATGCAGACTGCCAGATTTGCAAGAATTTCCCTGCAGCTACCCTGGATAAGAGAGTTGGAAGGCTCAGGGAACGAGAGGCCAAAAATTCCGCTGACCCGGATGGCCAGCCCGGTTCGGTGCCAACTGAACTGGAGGGAGTGCCCTCTGACCAGGGCGAGACTTCCTCGGGCAAATGAAGAGCTGACTCGGAGGAGCCAGTTCCAGCAAAGAGGACTAGAAAATCAGCAGGTGTGGAGCCAAAATTTCCTTCTCCAACCACTGCAGAGCTAGCCAAAGCGATCCAAATTGTCCAGTCGCTTTCCCCGGTTCCGTCCGAACCACCACTATCAGGTAAACGGTCGGTTCGGTCGGTTCTTCCGGTTCAAGAATATGATATAGAGGAATTTTATGAACCGGAGGAGGATTATGAAGAGTGTGAATGTGATTTTGAAAGTCTGGATGTGCCCATTGAACCAGACGTCCCCAGACAGACCTTCAGGAGTGTCTCCCCTAGGCTTTCTGAGTCCTCTTCTCATTTTCTGTTTTATAAAAAAGTTGCTGAAACCCTACAGCTCCCTTTGGAAGAATCTGTGGATGAACAGGAGGAGCCTGACTATGTGGAAATGATGGCTATCCCAGAGTCCAGGAGATTGTCTATTCCTTTACATAAATCCTTTAGGAAAAGACAATAAAAATTTTAAAAGCTTCTAATTCTTTAACTCCTGTGGATAAAAAGAGGGACAGGAGGTATACTTTGTCAGGCCCTGATACGGAGTTCCTTTCACAACAATGCAGCCATGTTAGGTAGTGCAGGCTGCAGCCTGTGATAAGGCAAATATTCCCTTGGCTTCCACACCCCCCGACAAGGACTCCAGGAGTTGATGCCATGGCAAAGAAACAATACATAGCAGCATCCTTGGGACTCAGACAGGCAAATTATATGGCCTATGTTGCAAGATACCAGAAATCCAGATGGGATACTGTTATGGCTTTTAGCGAAACAGGTCCCTGGCCAGCTGCCAGGAGCTGGAACAGAGTGGCTGCTGATGGTATTGAGGCATTCAAGGTGCAATTCCATGCTGCAGTGGACTCTAATGATGCATCTTCAAGAGTCATAGGCTACATCTGTGCGCTTTTCATAGAATGGCTTGGCTCAGGTGTACTAGCCTGTCACAGGATACCCAGGCTAAGGCCGTGGATTTTCCTGTTGTGGGTAATTCTCTGTTTGAGAGCAGACAGAGAATTACATAGAAAAAAATGGATGAGTATAGGACCACTTATAGGAGTGCACAGGCCAAGGAGAGGGCAAGCAAGCCACCCTCAGAGCAGCTTCCTGGGCAGGGGCAGGCCTTTCACAGGCCTTTACCAAGCCCAGGCCTCTCTCTTCAGCTTATGCCCAGAGGGGTTCTTCAGAGGAGAGGCAGGCGGGGACGGCAGACCTGCTCCACCCCTCACCCTAAAGCCCCTGCCAAACAGGCACCCTGATGGGATGCCCAGGGCCGATTCTCCATTACCTGTAGGGGCAGGCTACACTTGCGTCCAGGACTGGGAGTCTTTAACATCAGACAAGTGGGTCCTGGAAGTAGTAGTCAGGGACTGGTTCTCAGCTTCAAAATTTCCAAAGATGAGAACCAGATCTTTTCCACCTGCAAATCCATTAGAGGCTCTTGCTTTAGAAACAGAAGTCTCAACCCTCCTGGCTCTCAGAGCTGTGGAAAGGGTTCCTCCCCTACACCAGGGCAAAGGACTGTACTCCAGGTACTTCCTTATACCAAAAAAGACAGGAGAATGGCGGCCCATCCTGGATCTAAGATACCTAATCAAGCACCTTTTAAAACCAAAATTCAAAATGGTGACTCTGGGAATGATTTTACCCTCCCTAAGGCCAGGGGACTGGCTAGCGTCCCTGGACCTCAAGGATGACTACTTCCATGTTCTCATCAGAAGCTCCCACCAAAAGTACCTCAGATTCGAACTGCCCTCATGCACATTACCAGTTCAGAGCAATGCCTTCGCTCACCTCTGCCCCAAGGGTATTCACAAAATGCCTGGCAGTAGCAGTTGCTCACTTTAAGAAGGCAAAGATTGCCATCTTTCCTTACCTGGATGACTGGCTCATAGTGGGTCAGTCTCCAGACCAGGTCAAATCACACCTTCAGGCTACAGCAGCTGCTTACATCTCTAGGTTTTCTTCTCAATCTCCCAAAGTCAGTTCTAGAGCCTGTTCAGCTACTCACCTTCATAGGCGCAGAACTGGACACAAAGCAGGCCAGAGCTTTCCTTCCTCTAGAAAGAGTAAAGACCCTGGTGGCTCTGGCCTCATCCTTCACTCTGCAGGTCTCTCGACCAGCAAGGCACTTTCTACAGCTCCTAGGACACATGGCTGCTTCCACAGCTGTAGTGCAAGGAGCAAGATTTCAGATGACAGACATTCAGTTCCATTTGAGAGCCTTCTGGTCTCAAAGAGAGGATTCCAACCAAATTGATCCCAGTAACTCGAACCCTGATCCAGGCCCTGCAATGGTGGCAGGATCAGAGCAATCTGAGACAGAGGGTTCCTTTCATCCCTCAATCTCACTCCTTGACCTTACTACAGATCGTCCCTCTGGGATGGGGAGCTCACATGGGCGACTCACCACCCAGGGATTGTGGTCCCCTCAGGAATCTCTGCTCCACATCAATCTGTTGGAACTCAGAGCTGTTTTTCAAGCACTTCAGTTTTTTTCTGCATCTGTTCAGAACAAAGTGGTACAGGTCAGAACAGACAACACCACTACAATGTGGTACATCAACAAGCAAGGGGGCACTCTATCTTCGGCCTTGTGCACTGAGGCAATGAAGTTGTGGTCTCTGGCTCATTCCCTGAACACCTCCCTCATAGCAGTTCACCTCCCAGGCAAGGACAATGTCCTGGCAGATTCTCTCAGCAGGATTTCCCAGGGCCATCACGAATGGTCACTGGATCCCCTAGTACTGGGGTTAGTATTTGCCAGGTGGGGCACCCTCAGATAGATCTTTTGCAGCCCCAGACAATCACCAACTTCCGCTTTTTGTTGCACGCCCCAGTGTTGGCCAGTCCTCTGGATGCCTTCCTTCTCGATTGGGAGCGAGTTCCTCTATGCCTTCCCCCCTTCCCTCTCTTGTTCAAGGTGCTAGTATAAAATTAGATCTCAGCCTTGCAAGATGATTCTGATTGCTCCAGATTGGGCCAGACAGCCCTGGTATCCACTCCTTCTGTCTTTAGCAGTCCATCTTCCCGTGTCTCCCCAGGAACCACAATTTGTTAACCTGTGACCAGGGGAGAGTTTGGTATCCGAATCTCAAATCCCTCAACCTCAAGGCCTGGCTCTTGAGGAGTTAAGAGTTTGCTGACCTACACCTTTGTCAAGGTGTACTCGAAATCTTGAAAGCTTCTAGGAAGCCTTCCACCAGGGCTACTTATAATTCTAAATGGAAAAGGTTTTCCATATGGTGCTCTGGGAAGCATATTTCCCCAGAATCTGCTGGATTTGCCCACAGTCTTGGACTATATGGTCCATCCAAATACTTTGGGCTGAGGCCAGCAACTCTGAAAGTGCATTTGGCAGCTGTCTCTTTTATTTCAGCAGGAAAGCCCTCTCTCTTTCTCTGCTCACCCTGTATTCTCCAAGTTTTCAAGGGATTGCTTCACTACAACCTCCATTCAGGGACCCTGCTCCTGCCTGGGATCTTAATGTTTGCATTGCTCAGCTGATGCAACCCCTCTTTGAACCTTTGTCTTCAGCAGAGCTTAAGTATGACTTGAAGAACTATGTTTCTAATAGTCATCACTTCTGCTGGCGCATAAGGAATTACAAGCTTTGTCAGTGGAGCCTGATTTATCTCCTTTCACAGAGATAAGGTAGTCCTCAGGACTAACAGGAAGTTCTTGCCTAAGGTGGTTTCAGATTTCCACCTTAATCAATCTATATCTCTTCCAGTGTACTTCACTGACCATTCCTCCTCAGGCGAGAGGAGGCTGCACAGTTTAGATGTGAAGAGAGCCCTTAGTTACTACATAGAGCGTACCAAGGGTCACAGGTTTGACTCCCTCCAACTGTTCCTCACTTATGGTGAGGTTGGGAAAGGGAAACCTGCCACTAAAAGATCCATTGCCAGGTGGATTGTCTCTTGTATCCAATTTTGCTATCAAAAACTGGGTAAGGATCCCCCTTCAGGCCTGAGGGCTCACTCTACCAGAGGTACAGCTGCGTCCCTAGCTGTGGCCAGGGACATCCCTATCTTAGAGATATGTCAAGCAGCTACCTGGAAAACAGTACACACTTTCACCAAGCATTACTCCTGGACATCCAGGCTAGGAGGATGCTCGGTTTAGCACAACTGTGCTTCAGAGCCTATTTCCTAAGTAAGTTCTGTCCCTCCTCCATGGAGGTACTGCTGTGTAGTTCTGCATATAGTCATAATATAGCAAGACTTCATGTTGTTTGAAGAAAAATTACTCACCTTAGTAATGTTGTTTCTTCTAATGGAGTCTTATATATTATCTCCCCTGCCTGCCCCTCTCAGAACCTCTGCTCTTGGGATGTGGGTGGGCAGTGCAGTGTGGCACTTAATGATGCCCACCTTGTGTTTTTCACTCTCCTTTTGGGGTGTTTGGGTGTTGTATTTATTTTTATTTTCTGGGTCCCCTGACTTGAGTCTTGGTTTTGGGACCAGAAAAATGTGTTAATATTTTAGTAGCCAGTTGGCTAGTGTAGGTTTACAGCTTCCACACAGAACCTTAGTGAGTTTTGCTCGTAAAGATCTGACAGTTTCAGTTTGAAGATCAACAGAGTTTTTTTCAACCAAGCTCGCGCTCAAGATTCCATGCCTGGCATGCAAGTTAACTCTTTCACCTCTGGAGTAGTTCTAAGGCTGGGACAAACTGCATATGTCATAATATAGCAAGACTCCATTAGAAGAAACAACATTACTAAGGTGAGTAATTTTTTCCTATTGCAGTTAGCTCCAGCACTTGAACTGCACCGGAGAGTAGAGGGTTAAATTTCTATGCAAGGCATAGAACGTTGAGCTCGAGCTTGGTTGAGGTCTCTGTCTGCAATACTTTGAAACCCAACCGTCAGATTCTTTACTCCACCTCACTGAACAGTCGCACCGTAGATTTCTCCTTCTGCTCAGTTCAATGTCAGTTAAAGTTGTCGGTCTCTTATCCAGATTTATTTTTCCGCATTGTCGGTTCAGGGCTCTGTCTGCGGTACAGTAAGTACTTAGGTAGTGTTCTGTATTTTTTGTGGAAATTGCAAAATTGTATTTCTCAATCGGTTCATCTGAACCAATTCTTTAGTTTAAATCCTCTATCTTTAGTGTGTGGTTACTGGTCCTTATCGGTTTTAAAAAAAACATAATTTTGAGTTTTGTTCTAATGCGCATAACATGGTTAGAAACTGATAAGGGAGTCTTGCCTGGCAGTTGCCATATAAAAGGTAAGTTTGGTTAGGTTGGCCATGTCTGAGAAACCCAAGAAAAAAAATGGGCCCACTGGGTTTCAACACTGTAGTGAGTGTGGGGAGGTCTTTGCTAAGGCTGATCCCCACACCACCTGTGTTTACTGTCTGGGGTTTGACCATCTCGATTTAGACTACAAAATTTGCAAGAATTTCCCTAAGTCTACCCTCGAAAACAGGTTAGGTAGACTTAGGTATAAGAAGACCGAGAAATCCGCTGACCTGGAAGGCCAGCCCGGTTCTGTTCCTACCGAACCAAAAGGAGTGCCATCTGACCAGGGCGATACTTCTTCGGGCAAGAGAAGAGCTGATCCTGAGGGATCGGTTCCTACAAAAAAAAAAGTAAAGAAAAATCGACCTGTTCGGATCCAGAGGTTCCTGTTCCGACCACCAAAGAAATAGCCGGAGCGATCTGGATTGTTGAATCGCTTTGTTCGGTTCCAACCGATTTGGTGCCTTTTGGCAGGGGCTTGGTTCGGTCGGTTCAAGATCATGCCCCTGAAGATTTTTATGAACCAGAATTTGACGAGGAGGGGGATTTTGAACAAGATGATGGTGATGATGATGATGATGGAGTAGAAAGTCTGGATGTGCCTGTGGAACCGGACATCTCCCCAGACAGACCTTCTGGTGTTTCCCCTCCTAGGCTCTCTGAGTCCCCTTCCCACTATCTGTTTTACAGAAAGGTGGCTGAAACCCTCCAGTTTCCTAAGGAGGAGGCTGTGGAGGATCAAGAGAAGCCTGATTTCGTTGAAATGATGGACATTCCAGAGTCCAAGAGACAGTCTATTCCCCATCATAAATCCTTTGGGAAGCAGACTCAAAAGATTCTTACGTCTCCTAATTCTGTACCTCCTGTTGACAGAAGGATGGACAAAAGGTATACTTTATCAGGCCCAGGTACGGAGTTTTTCTACCAACAATGCAGCCATGTTGGGGTTATGCAGGCTGCAGCCTGTGACAAGGCAAATATTCCCTTGGCTTTACACCTCCGAGACAAAGACTCCAGGAGGATGGATGCCATGGCAAAGAAACAGTACATGGCATCCTCTTTGGGACTCAGGCAGGCTAACTATATGGCCTATGCAGCCAGGTATCAGAAGTCCAGGTGGGACACTGTACTGGCACTGGCTAAGCAGTCCTCCCCCCAGCTAGCCAAGGAGCTGGAGGAGGTGGCTGCTGATGGGATTGAGGCGTCAAAGGTACAATTTCATGCTGCTATGGACTCCAATCATGTTTCATCAAGAGTCATGGCTACATCTGTGGCTCTTCGGAGGATGGCTTGGTTCAGATGCACTAGCCTCTCATAGGACACCCAGGCTAAGGCAATGGGTTTCCCTGTGGTAGGTAATTCTCTGTTTGGGGAAAAGATAGAGAATTACATGAAGAAAATGGATGAGTACAGGACCACTTATAAGAGTGCAAAGGCCAAGGAGAGGCAGGCAACTCCTCAAAGGCAGCAAACTAGGGGCAGGGCCAGGCCTTTTCACAGGCCTTTCTACCAAGCACAGGCCTCTTCTCCCTTTTCTCAGAGGGGGTTCTTTAGAGAGAGAGGCAGAAGGGGGATAAGCAGGGCTGCATCCACTCTTCAGCCTAAGGCTCCTGCCAAGCAGACACCCTGATGTGTCAGCCTGGGTCAACTCCCCCATTCTTGTAGGGGGCAGGCTGGCTTACTTTGTCTAGGACTGGATGTCTGTTACCTCAGATAAGTGGGTCCTGGAAGTAGTAAGTCAGGGACTGGTTCTCAGCTTCAAAAAACTTCCGAAGATAAGAGCCAGATCTTTTCCACCTGCAGGTCTCTCAGAAACCCTTGCCCTAGAGGCAGAGGTTTCATCTCTTCTGGCCTTAAAGAGCCATAGAGAGAGTGCCTACCCTACATGGGGCAAAGGTTTGTACTCCAGGTACTTCCTTACCCCAAAAAAGACAGGGGAGTGGTGGCCCATCCTAGACTTAAGGTACCTGAACAAACATTTTTTAAAACCAAAATTCAACATGGTGACTCTGGGAACAATCCTTCCCTCTCTAAGGCCAGGGGACTGGCTAGCCTCCCTGGACCTCAAAGATGCCTACTTTCACATTACCATCAGGTGCTTCCACAGAAAGTACCTCAGGTTCGAATTGCCCTCAGGCCATTATCAGTTCAAAGCAACGCCCTTTGGCCTAACATCATCCCCAAGGGTATTCAAAAAGTGCCTAGCAGTAGTATTTGCCTTCTTAAGAAGAAAAATGATTTCTGTTTTTCCATATCTGGACGACTGGCTCATTGTGGGTCAGTCTCCAGACCAAGACAAGTCAGATCTGCAAGTGACCCAGCAAGTGCTCAGTTCCCTGGGATTTCTTCTCAACCTTCCCAAGTCAGTTCTTGAGCCTGCACAGCTTCTCACCTTTATAGGTGCAGAGCTGGATACTGTCAAAGCAAGAGCTTTCCTTCCTCTGGAACTTCCGCCTTCTGGTTTCTCGACCAGCAGGGCATTTCCTTTCATTTTTGGGTCACATGGCAGCCTCCACAGCAGTGGTCCAAGGTGCTAGGTTTCAGATGAGGGACATTCAGTTCCATCTGAGGGCCTTTTGGTCCCAAAGAAAAGATCCTCTTACCAAACTAATTCCAGTGATTCAGACCCTGAACCAGGCTCTTCATTGGTGACAGGATCAGCACAACTTAAAACAAGGAGTTCCATTTGTCACTCAGTCTCACTCTGTGGTCCTTACCATGGATGCTTCTCTATTGGGGTGGGGAGCCCATCTGAGGGCTCACACAGCCCAGGGACTGTGGTCCCCTCAGGAATCCCTCCTTCATATCAGTCTCTTAGAGCTCAGGATAGTCTTTCTGGCCATGCAAGCTTTTTCTCTGTCAGTGCAGAGCAAGGTGGTTCAGGTCAGGACAGACAACACCACCACCACCATGTAGTACATCAACAAGTAGGGAGGCACTCCGTCTACGGCCTTGTGCATGGAAGCCATGAAATTGTGGTCTCTAGCTTATTCTCTGCAGACCTTTCTGATAGCAGTCCACCTTCTAGGGAAGGACAATTCACTAGCAGATGCACTGAGCAGGATCTCCCAAGGCCATCACGAATGGTTCCTGGACCCTCTGGTGTTGAAAGTGATTTTTTCAAGGTGAGACACTCCAGAGATAGATCTCTTTGCAGCCGCAGACAATCACCAACTTCCTCTATTTTGTTGCAGAGCCCCAGTCTTGGGCTCAGTCCCTCTGGATGCTCTGATCTTGAATTGAGAAGGGGAATTCCTTTATGCCTTCCCTCTACTCTTCAAAGTTCTGGTCAAGATAAGGTTACAACCTTGCAAAGTAATTCTGATAGCTCCGGACTGGGCCAGGCAGCCTTGATACACACTGTTGCTGTCTCTAGTAGTCCACCTTCCTCTGTCTCTTTCCAGGAATTACAACCTGTTAATATCCTCTCAGGGGAGGATTCAGTACCCCAATCTTCGGTCCCTCAGTCTCAAGGCATGGCTCTTGAAGAGTTAGAGTATGCAGACATGCATCTGTCCCAAGGGGTCCTGGATATTCTCAAAGCTTCTTGAAAGCCTGCCACCAGAAAAACTTATAACTCCAAATGGAAGAGATTCTCTATTTGCTGTTTCAGGAGGAGCATATCCCCAGACACTGCTGATTTGTCAGCAGTCCTGGATTATATGGCCTAGGCTTCAGACCAGCCACTCTCAGAGAACATTTGTCAGCTGTGTCTGCTTTTCTGTCATTGGGAAAGCCTTCTTCACTGTCGTCTCACCCTGTATTCTGCAAATTTTTTAAGGGATTGCTTCATACCAATCCCCCCCTTTAGGGATCCTGCTCCTGCCTGGGATTTGAATGTTTGTATTGACTAGCTTATGCAACCCCTTTTTGAGCCTATGTCTTCAGCTGAGCTTAAGTATTTGACTTGGAAAACTGTGTTTTTGGTGGCCATCACCTCTGCCAGACGTATCAGTGAATTGCAAGCTCTGTCAGTAGAGCCTGACTTTATTTCATTCCATAGAGATAAAGTGGTCCTTAGAACTAATAGGAGGTTCTGACCCAAAATGGTTTCGGATTTCCATTTAAACCAGTCTATGTCTCTCCCAGTATTCTTCACTGATCAGTCTCCCTCAGGAGAAAGGAGGTTACACAGTTTAGCTGTTAAAAGAGCCCTGAGTTACTACATAGAACGTACAAAGGATCACAGGTTTGACTCCCTCCAGTTGTTCCTCACTTATGGGGAAGTAGGTAAGGGCAAACCTGCCACTAAGAAAACTATCGCCAAGTGGATTCTATCCTGTATACAATTCTGCTGTGAGAAACTGGGAAAAATTCCACCTCAGGCCTGAGGGCTCATTCCACTAGAGGTACAGCTGCTTCCCTGGCTGCTGCCAGGGATATTCCTTTGTTAGAAATTTGTCAAGCAGCCACCTGGAAACAGTCCATACCTTTACCAAGCATTACTCTCTGGATATTCAGGCTAGAAGTGATGCTCGGTTTAGCACAGCAGTACTTCAGAGCCTATTTCCAAAGTAGGTTCTGTCCCTCCTCCTTGGAGGTACTTCTTGGTAGTCTGCAATAGTCAGAATACAGCAAGACTTCATGTTATTTGAAGAAAAGTTACTCACCTTAGTAATTATGTTTTTCTAATGGAGTCTTGCTGTATTCTGACCTCCCTCCCTGCCTCCCCTCTTAGAACCTGGTTTTTGGGAAGTGGTTGGGCAGGTGCAGTGTTGCACCCCAGGGGTGTCTTCAGCACACTTTCTTTTTTGGTGTGGTTTCTTTGTTTTACTATCTGGTTTGTTTTTTTTTAGGTTTCCTGACTTGAGTCTCCTTTTGGGAATCTAAAGAACTTTTGTTGTTGCCTGTTGGCTACTAGAAGTTTTACAGTTTCCACATAGGTCAGTGAGTTTTAGCTCATAAGAATCTGACGGTTGGGTTTCAAAGTACTGGAGACAGAGACCTCAACCGAGCTCGAGCTCAACGTCCTATGCTTTGCAAAGAAATTTAACCCTCTACTCTCTGGGGCAGTTCAAGTGCTGGAGCTAACTGCAATAGTCAGAATACAGCAAGACTGCATTAGAAGAAACATAAATTACTAAGCTGAGTAATTTTTTCTTCTGGTACAACAATTCAAAACAAAGTGGGAAAGAAGAACTAGTTAATACTATAGGGAACAATGCTGGTCTCTGCCTCTGGCTCCAATGATGTCATCATGACTCATCACTTAACACACTTGGCAGACATCTTAAGGTGAAACCGAGGCTGTTTTGTGAAAGTGAAAGTCTGTTTACATTTTTCAAAAGGTATGAAACTGCATTTATGTTATTTACATAAATGCCATTTTAACACAAATGTAAACAGCAGCCTTTACTTTACCTCATTATGAACCCAGATTTTGGAGTTTGCAGTTTTAAAAATAACTGCTTGTTTAGGTACCCTTTAAGTAAGATGTTAAGTCAAAATACATAGTACAAGGTAGAGTGAAAAGGACAGGTGAGATAATGCAGGAATCCTGAGTCAAAGGCTTCCATTGTCAGAGTAAAGGTAAGGGAGGGAGGTCAAGACACTAAGGTGTAAAATGGACTCAGTTATACAGTTCCTGGTTGGTAACTCTCAGTAATTCAATAAAGCCAACACACTATTTCTTTGCCAAATTAGTTGTACTTTATTATGATAGTATCAATAAGATTAGCCAGAAAAATCCTACTGTAACAATAAAAACACACCCTGACAGGAGGAACAGCTGTAATACACAAAAACAGTGCATGCGCTCTGGCATAATTTGTAGACCCAAGGTTCAATTAACTGTTATTTACCCAATACAGAAAAACAGTGCATGCGCTCTGGCATAATTTGTAGACCCAAGGTTCAATTAACTGTTATTTACCCAATACACAAAAAGAAACCTGAACAATCCTATTTTAACAATAAGAATGCATCCTGTCATGATTAATAATCCTAGTTTACAAAAGGGAATACATGCTAACATTATTTTTAAACATCAGGTAGCCCACCACTACCTGGGTGTTCTTGTTACAATTTAGTTACAAAACAGCCAAAGGGGCAATCCCAATGGGGTGTTTCTAACATGCAATCTAGACAGCTAGTAATATTTGCATTACAGGGCTACAGATTTTTCAGAGAAAATGGAATTATACTCAACTTCCTCTGGGTCTCCGAGCAGCTATGTCCAGTTAGATATCACCAAACTCTTTCCTCTCGGAGTGACACTAGACCTGACAGTTAGGTCTCATTCATACCCAACCTGTTTTCATTAAAAAGGCAGAACTGGAATTTCCCAAAAACTACCTCAGCAGATTTAAACACAGACAATATGTCATTCAACAAGTCATAAGACTTGGGTTCAAAAATACACTGCCCATAAGATACCTTGGCCATAAGATACTTTTGACACTTTGCCAAGACATACGGTCATTTTTAAATGGAAAAACAAGTAATCAGGAGATTTTTATTTATCAAAAATACTTACTTTAGAATACAGAAAACATGCGAAGAGATGTGGCTGTTTTAAAAAATAATTGGCTTACAGATAAAACCCAGACAGTGGCCAAATTGCATAGTAATCACAAGATAGGGAACTTCAATCATCAAGGCCAGCCGCGGTTACTAGCAGCTGCATTCTTTTCTCGGCCGTACCCTTTAAAAAGACATGTTTTGGTACACAGTATTTTCTTCTGAGTAGCACAGTTCCAAGTTAAACCTTGGCTTTGTGCTTAGATTTATTTCATTTTCTTCATTTTAACCATTAACCTTTTAAAGTCTTACACATACATGCATATTAACGGACATGGTGGTATCATTCATTTACTTAGCCACCTGCAGTCATTGACTAGCTAGCCACATTAACTTATACGTTGGCCTCATTCAGTCATCCATTGGCCATTTGTATTTTCTGCAAGCCTTTTACACCTTGCCATGGTCAACTGTATACATACAGGTGGCTATCAGCAATTTAATATAACTGAACTTGTGTATACACCTGGGCCCTGTGGCCCCTGGACAAATTCAACAAAGGCACAGTGTGGAGAAGGGAACTGGTGAGATAGTGCTGGGAATCAGGACAGAGGTTTCCACTGTCAGTTTGTGAATAAGAGGGGGTGGGAAAGAAGATAGACATGTTTAAATACCTGAAGGGTATTAACAAGGTACGGGTACCGGATCTGCTTCAGGTAAACAACTACATCCAGACCAAAGGTCATGACATGTGCCGGGGGGGCAGGTTCAAGAGCATCACAAGTGAGTTGTTTGTTTAAGAAAGGGGCATTTGGAGCCTTAGAATGGCCTCCCCTCACAGGTGGTGGGTTCAAAGACAGTCAGAGAAGTCAATCTGGCATGGGACAGACAGTGTGGAAAACTTAACATAGCAGCATGACTTGGGGGTGGGGGTAGTATACATGGGCAGACTAGATGGTCCACATGGACCTCATCTGCTGACACATTCTATGTTTCTATCACAGCTGCATAACAGGGATCCCAAGGGATGCAGTGGGTCACTGAAACTAGTCTGTATATTCTATCTGTATAATCACCATAAATGGTCAGAGTGGGATAAGTTACTTTAGATGGCAGACTACAGCAGCAGGAATGAAACATATCACAGATCATAACCCTTCATTTGACAGGGAACGGTTCAGTCACAGGTGACTTGCTAATACTCAACTCTAAAAGAGGCTTCTGCTACAGAAAACAGAAGCCAGTGCAATTAAGAAAGGCACAATCTGAATTTCAGAAACAAGTATTTGTGTTTAAGATACAGGCATTTGACTTCTGCACATGTAATAAAGGAAAGACACTGTGAACCAAAATCTTCTGAGGAGCTATCGGGAGAGATCACTTCGCTTTCTGTAAAGGCTGACTTTAGACTAGGGTGCTCCTCCAGCATCAGGTTGGAACTCCCATGAAACCCCCAGTCTAGAAAGATGCAACAGCTATTTCTTCAATTCAGAGTTTAAGATGCAACAGTTCTGACATGTGCTTCTCAAGCAGGCATTTACTTTCTTCTTTGAAACCGGGAACGTATGCGTAGAAGAGCTTCTTTCCATCTGTGGCTTGGGAGAGAAGCTGAAAGAAAAGGGAGAAGGAAACATTATGACAATGAAATAAACTGCAATGTGAGCAGTAACAAGCATCTGTCACTGCCACACATGATAGCTTACTTACTGCTACAAATTAGAACAACACTAGCACGAGTCTACAGGCAGATTTTTCATAGCCCTGAAGTCACTGTCTTGCAGACACTGGGTTCCACTGAGCTAAGGGGTTTAGGCCCCACTCATCAGGGCCTGCCTTCTGTGCTGCACTGAAAGGAGTTTTGTGTGGCCATTAACACACGGCTGACTTGGGGGCTAATTAGTGCACTCTGACTGGAGAGTGCTGTCTAAATATGGGGCTGTGTTGGTGCAACGCATAGTGACTATGTGCCTCAATGATGCAGCTGCAGACCAAGTATGGCCCACAGCAGCACAACATAGAGACTGCTCAATGCATACGGTTGGTACCAGGACTCCCAAGGTGGCCATATTCAGCCCTAATAAGTAAATGAGACCACTGGGCATGCAAACACTACACCCTGAAGAACACTCTTCAAGTTGATGCACAAGGTGTCAGCCCACTGATTGGTTTGTGAAAGTTCTGAGCCCTGTGGCAATAACAGTTTAAAGTCTGTTGTATGCTCAGCATTTTTTGTTTTCTAAATAAGCAGGGGCTTCCAGCTGAAGCACCTGACAGGTTGTGAGCTTCTTTGCTATGAGTCACTTGCATGTCCTTCATGGTTTTTGAAGCATGCATATACACATACACACACACTCCTATCGACGTCTTGTAGCTATCGTGGACATTCATGGTGGTGTAGTGTTCCCCCCTCCAGTAGGGCATCAGACCCCCTCCTGACATACCCACTCAGGACCTTCCTTCTTGCACACCTCCCCTGCCCCGCTCTTTCACCTAAGCCAAAGACTTTGGCCAGTTGGCGATTACGGACATTGTGCAGGTCATTCAGGGACTGCTCCCAACTTACTATAGTTTGGATCCAGGCCCAACACACCTCCTAGTGGGGTGTGTTGAAGTAATCAGCCTAGCCCTTCTGGGGATAGTCCCGTGCTCAATGAAGACAGGGGCATTTCCAGACCCCCTGAAGGAGGCAGCAGTAATACCACTCCTGAAAAATCCTTCTCTAGATCCAGACTGCCTAGCAAACTATAAATCTGTCTCTAACCTGCCTTTTTGGGCAAGGTTATTGAGAATGTGGCTGCAACAGAACTGGATGACCATTTGACAACTCAATGTCTATGATCCTTTCTAATCTGGTTTCAGGAAAAGGCATAGTACCAAGACTGCCCTTGATCGGGTAGTGAATGATCTTCTGATAGTGATGAATCAAGACAGTCATTTCATCCTGGTTCTCCTCAATCTCCCTGCAGCATTTGACACTGTAGACCATGGAGTGTTACTGGAGTACTTGCAGATGCTCTGTGGAATGTCTAGCACAGTCCTCATTAGATTGTTCCTCAATGGCAGAGCGCAGATGGTAGTGTCAGGGATTTATTCCTCAGCTCCTCTCTCTCTGTCATGTGGGACTCCACAGGGTTCCATATTATACCCCATGTTGTTTGCAGTGTGTATGCTGCTATTGGGAGACATTATAAGGTGGCATGGGCTGAGGTTTCACTGTGTATTTGATACTCTGCTCTACATGTCCTCCGTGCCCGAACAGGGTGGGGCTATCTATATCTTTAATAACTGCCTCTCCTAGATTCAGAGTTGAATGAGGGCCAATTGATTGAAGTTGAACTCTGACAAGACTGAGGTGTTAGTAGTAGAGCCAGGTCACCAAGGCTTGGGGTTGCAAGTGGGTCAACCATCTGGGCTTTGGCTCAGAGGCAACCAGCTGCTTACCTCAAACCAGGTGCAAAATCTGGATGTTGTATTCAACAGTGGCCTAACGTTAAATCTCAGGCGTCTGCAGTTGTAAATACCTTGTTTTATTATCTGAGGAACATCAATCAGATTAAGCACCTGGTTCCACCTGGAAATATGCCAGTGCTGGTTTATGCCTCTGTAACCTCATGCCTTGATTACTGTAATGCCCTATACCTAGGGCTAATGGGGGATTGATATCCACAGATTGTAACTAATGCAGAAAGTGGAAGCCACGTTGTTGACTGGTTTATTGCGGTCTTGCCATGTCATGCCTGTGCTCCATGGCCTGCACTGGCTGCTAGTACATTGGTGGGATCACCTTCAAGGTCAGGTTACTGACCACCAAAGCCCTACATGGACAGGGACCTGGCTACTTGCAAGATCTACTACACCCCTATTGCCCACTCTGCTCTGCCAATGAGGGATTGCTAGAGGTTCCCAGGGTTCGATTAAAGACCTCTGGGGTGCACATATTTGTTTTTTGCAGCCTCAACCCTGTGGAACACTTTATCTCATCGGATTAGAGAGTGCCGGACCTATTTGTTCAACCAGACATTTCCTGATGAAAGTTAGACCTAGCTGTACTGCCATCAAGTTGATATTAAGATTATGTTTATACTCTGTTCATATTTATTGATGTCTATATCAATTAACTAATTTTAGGATGGAAAGGGCTTTGCTCAAATGGAATTGTGCTGACAAATAAAATTGTAATTAATTAATTCATTCATTAATGGAAAAAGAGCAACTGTGAGTGGCACAGCTGTCCACTCATCACCGGCCAATGTCTGACAGTCACTGAGTGATCAGGAGTACTGTAGAAAGGTCATCTGTCTGTCAGTGAGCAACCGCTGATAATGTGAGATAAAGGAGAATGATAGCTCAGCCAGACTCCCAATGCCTTACTGTTGATAACATTTGAAAAACAAATTTGGATGGCCAAGCTGAGTGGTTGGGGCTGTTGGTGAATGAGTTCCCAAAAGAGCAATAAGCGGAGACATCCGAGGGCCAGATCTTCATGCCCCAGCAACAGTTACAATGGACAAAAACTTGGGCGAGGCAGTACACCAGCTACCAAACATCTTTCATACAAGCCAGTAAAGTTCAAATCTTGATAACTCAAGCCTCTTCCTTTTCTGTGGGGATGTTTCTCTACCAAATGACATAAAAAACACAGCTGGTGGAAGACTTAACCATCCACACAGCCCATAGATTTTAAAATCCTGATTTTTACACGGTGATGACTGGCAAATGGATAATCAGACAGCTTTAATTTCCAGTGTTGTCACTCCAGCACCTTTTATGAGCAATAACAAAAAATATCGCTAAAAAACTAAAATAGAATTCATTAACTGAAACGGACCCATTCAAATCCAGACCCAGCTAGGAGCTCTTTACTGACAGGCATTCATTCATTCTGTTACAAAGTATTTAAATGTTTTTAGAACAGGGCTCTGCAAGCCCCTCCCTCATATTCCTGTCTAGAACAGAACTCTGCATCCCCCCCATATTCCTGACGGTCTTTCTAGGTGTGATTGCCACCCACTTTCCCACCTGCTTTAAGAGCAGTAAAAGGCCCTTGACCATCATAGCCCATCTCTGGGCTCCAGGATCTTCCCTTCAGGTAAGCAGCCATTGCAAAAAGTAATTTATGTACAACACCTACCGGGGGGGGGGATTCCTATGAAGTGACCTGGTCAAGTTATTAATTGTTTAATTAGGAGGCAAGATGGTGGGACATAACTGCACACTATTCTGCTGAGTAGTAGAACAAGCATGGAGCTGTAAATGCTTACCTTCTGTCTAGTACAGGTATGCCAGTGTTGCCTGAATTGTTAGGAGATATTCCTGCTGTTTACTGAACAGAAGAAAGTTGGCAGTAGCGGCTTAATTACAGCTGCCTTTCCAGACTAACTTGTGTTACAAGTTATACAACATGGAGTCCTAGCTGTAGTCTGTGCTGCTCTGGGAGCTTGGAGTTCAGGCAGTGGTGGAGCCCACTCCTGCGGCAGGACAAGAGCAGTGGCCCTGCAGAGGGTTGGGCTGCTAGGAGAATCAATGAGAGCCAGAAAAGACTCCTCAGAGAAGGAATCCTATTTTTCTTTCACCATCCTTGCTGCTATTGTTATTATCTCTTACCTTAATGTGTCTGGCACAGTGGGCATTTTGATATTGTGACTGTTTATTAAATATCATTATTCTTCTGCCTTACTTTCATTCCCCTCGTTGTAATTTCCCCATGGTACATGTGTCACATGTGCTATTCATGGTGAAAAGGACTAATTGTCCTGTGCCCTTAGAATAGTTTAAAGTAATTAATAATTAATTAGATGTTGCTGTGACTTCAGAGGCTTTATATGACTGATTTATTAAGAGCTGTTTATACCGAAGCATCTAAACAGCTAGATAAGTTCTAGTCCTATTATAGTCACCTGAAGACCCTTAAAAAGACTTCCTGGTATCCTAGGAATAACTGGTTTCAATTTACCCCACTAGAGTGGAGTGGTTAAATCAATTCATGTAGTGAAGGCAAGCATATTAAAACGCAGCCAACAGACGCTACAGTCATATGGTTGAGCCTGAAGCACAGCTCTCTCATCTGCATTGTTGCATAAAGCAAAAAGTAACTTTGAGCGTGTATTGCTAAAGTTGTGTGAAAGGATTATTATCTTCACCCTGTTCTTTTATTTTTGAATATACAGCTTGGGGCAAAAAAAACATTTACCCTAATATTAGGGATTCAGTAATAAGAATTACTGAGAAATACAAGTTATATTAGTGTCAGTGGCTCAGTAGGTAGCACACTTGCCTCTGAGGCCAGGAGATCAGAGGGCTGTGGGTTCAGTTCCCACATCTGGCACTTGGGTTAATATCCCAGTACTGACACTGTAGTGCAGCATGAGTGAGAGGGGTGCTGCACTTCTGCGGTGCCGTCTTTCGGAAGAGACGTTAAACCGAGGTCCCATCTGCCTGGATTGGTGGTAGTTCAGGTGGATGTTAAAGATCCCATAGCACTTATCGAAAAGAGTAGGGGAATTTCCCTGGTGTCCTGGCCAAATTCCCCTCATTCACTAAAAGATACCACCAACAGCTTAATCTGGTTCAAGGTCAGTTGGCATTCATCTGTATCCCCCTCCCCTGGGTTGTGCCTGAAAATAGGCAGGATTTGTCTAGTGCACTTACCTGGTCAACAAAAGCTAAAATAAGCCACAAGATCCTTTTGCGACTCATGCTATTAGCTGAGCTTGGAGAATTTTCTGTGGATATCTAGGAGTTATATTGAATGAAGCTCAAAGAAATTCTTCCTGATACAAAAATTAGTAAGTAGTATTTGTATTTAGCTGCTTTATGTAGTTTATTGACTAACCATTCTGGCAGTATTAATGAAATATAACACATACAAAATTTTGTTGACTAAAACGAATCAGAAAAAATGTAGTCCCTATTTTATACTTTCATAGCAGTGTTAATTTTTTTACTTTAGTGAATTCAGTGAACATTGAAGCTGATTCCCTGAATAGTCCTGAAAGACATGTTGCACTTTGAACTTGAGAAACTACAATTTCACAGTAGGGAGAGATTCAAGACTTGGATTACATGGGGACAATAATCATTGGCTAGAAGTACCTTGAGAACACATCTTGCATAATAAGTTTTAGAAGCAAGAGTCAAGATAAACACCACCAGATGGTGATGTATGATAAATAATAACAGAAACTATGGACGTTAATCCTTTTTTTCTGTCTTGTTCAGCATCTAGTAGTGAAGTGAACCTGATCTCTGCTTAAACTCAGTCAAACCACAGACAGTAAACACTTTATCCCCTTTATGAACTTTGATTTATGTGATACTGTATATTGAATCATTCTGAACATTATCCTTGATTTACATTATGCAATATTTCGTAATACTCTCTTTAATTTTGATATCAAGCTGTATAATAATAGTACCTGCCATTACCAGAAGCAGCAAAATAGGAGCAGGCAACAGTAGTTGCACAACAAAAAAACTCTTGGGGGGGGTATAGGCAAGGATAAAGGACCTTTTTCTTTGAAAGTTCTTGCATTAAAAGCTTTAAGCATGATGCAAAATAAAACCCTTAAGCTAAAGGGGAAGTCTAAAAAAATAAACAATCCAAACAAAAATAAAATCTGCAAAAGTACAGAATTATTTCACTCCTCCACCCTAAATGAGGACATTGTTAGGTTTTTTGACAATACCTCTTGTACACAAAAGCAACTAAGTAAAATTGACCCTCCTGGGATGTTAAATAATACCAGGGAGGTTGAGGGCACTGAAGAATCTAATATGACTGTCCCAAATGGAAAGGGTTCAAATTACAAAAAAGGACAGGCTGCTGACACTAAAACAGACTTCTCGGATGGAGATCACGTGATGCCTCCCCTCTAAAGCCACGCGCCTTACACGCTCGCACCCTGATCTCTGCATATTATTAATAAAAGTCAGTTTAACACTGATCTAGATCACCAGAAACTGTACTACCCAATTCTTAACTTATCCACTGCCTGCCTGACAGCTCTCAGAGAACTGATCTACGTACTTGGTGGCCCGATGGAAACAGAAACGCAGCAGACCCTACCAGCGCACACCCTGCTGCAAACCCCGGTGCAAACCCCGGTGAAGCAGTCTAAAAAAGCCTACAGCCAGCCACCAATATCCGGGAAAGCCTCAAATACAACAGCCCTGGCCCACCGCTCAACAAAGGCAAATTCTTGTTCGTACTTGCCCCACTGAAGGATGCCTTTTTGGAATTTGCTGCTGACCGTAAATCCATCAAAGGAGAGTTGGCAGAGAATGTAAGAAGGATTAACGATGTTTCTGTCTGCACCTCCTCCCTAGAAACATGGCAGAAGAAACAGACCCAGGGATCACTCACCTTTGGCAACAACTGGAATAAATGGAGCTCAAGTTAAAAGACCTAGAGGGCTGAAGCAGAAGAAATAATTTCATAATATTCTGTTTTCTGTCTTCCGGAAGAGGTGGAAGGGGGTTCACCTATGCTTTTTGCATAAAAACTACTGCTCAAAAATCACAAAGCCCCCATAGCATACTGCCTCCTACACTGTGAAGAGCTCATCCTTCTTTAAGACCGAGGCCTCCTGCAGGTGCCAGCTCTAGGCCTTTCAGTGTAAAATAATGCACCTGGGAAACAAAAACCATGGGGAAGATTACACAATGGGGGGGTAATAACAACAACAAAAATGGAAAGGAACTGGGGGTAATCATATCAGATGACCTTAAGGTTAGCAAGCAATGTGAGACGGCAGTAGGGAAGGTTGGGGGGATACTGGGATGTATAGGGAGAGGCATCTCCAGCAAAAAAGGTACAGTTACGTAAGAACTTACCGTAACAGTAGATCTTCGAGAACAGCTCTTGCAGCAGGTTACACCATTAGGACTGAAGCCGGCAGGCGGCGGACCCCGGAGATCTTTCTAGCTAGCTATCTTCAGCGAGGACCGCCCCGACGTCGCCCGCCTCCGGCGCCAGCGTGGTATAAGAGGTGGCGGTCCCGCCTGTAATCCCCTAGCCCTTCCCGCCGGAGACCCGCCAGAGGTTGCAATAGCGGGGAGACCGAGGATCCACCGTCAGAAGGCAAAAAGAGTACGAAAACCCTGAGTAGAAAAAGTTTCTTACAAGTGAAAAACTGACTCCTGCGCCGCCCAGCTATGCGGAAGAAAGCAACATCCTGCTGTCTGATCATTCAGACTGGCTGGCTGAAATACTCACCATCCTTTCTTCCCTCCTCCTCCGTCTAGAGGAGCAACTGCGGCAGACCTCCTCCAAGGGGGATAGGTGGGCGGAAGGTACCTGCTACAGAGCTGTTCTCGAAGATCTACTGTTATGGTAAGTTCTTCGTAACTGTACTATCTTACTGAGATACAGCTCTGCAGCAGGTTACACCATTAGGACTGGATTCCCAAGCAGTAAAGCTTGACCCCTTCACATCGGGAGGGAAAAAGAAACCCGAGGAGCAGCCACCCAACCTCGATTCAGGACAGGAGGCCCTGCAGCACGGCCTGGCCAAAACCAGCCCTTCGCCTAGAGGCGATATCCAGACTGTAATGCCTGATAAAGGTATGCACAGAGTTCCAAGTAGCTGCAGCGCAAATAGCTGAGGTTGGGACGTACTTGAGAGCTGCAAAAGAAGTGGCTACACCCCTAGTAGAATGGCCCCAGATGGAACCCGGGAGGGGCTTTTGTTTGGATTGGTAGCAATGGGAGATGCATTGCACAAGCCAGCGGGATAAAGATTGCTTAGACACTGGCCGACCTCTCATTCTCTGTGCGAAGGACACAAAAAGTTGCTCCGAAGCCTGAAAGGACTTAGTTCTATTGAGGTAATATCTCAGGCTGCGGTGAACATCAAGAGTATGGAACAAAGCCTCTCCTCTATTGGAATAGTTTGGGAAGTAGACCGGAAGGTCAATATCCTGATTTAAGGTCAGAGCTGAAACCACCTTAGGCAAAAACTTAGGATTCGTTCTCAGAGACACACTGTCCCGGTGAAAAACCAAATAAGGCTCCTTACACATCAGGGCATGAAGCTCAGAAATCCTTCTGGCTGAAGTAACTGCAACTAAAACAACGCCTTCCAAGACAGAAAACGAGCTTTCCAATCCGCTGCCTGGTTCAAGGAGGAGCGCTAGTTGCTCCAAAACAAAAAGGAGATCCCATGGAGGAACCGGATCTTTAATAGGAGGCCTAAGGTGCAGCACCCCTCTCAGGAACTCCCGAGAAGCGTCCAGTTGAGCAATGGTGCGTTGGCCCACCGGCTGGTGATAGGCCGAAATAGCACAAAGGTGTACTTTAATAGAGGAGTAGGCTAACCCCGAGTGAAAAAGGGAGAGGAGGTAGTCCAAGACTGCCCCCACAGGGCAACCTAAAGGAGAAAGGTCACGAGCCCGTGACCAAAGACAGAATCGGCGCCATTTCATGGCGTAAGTAGCCGGCTTTCTGGCTGCAGAGTACTCCAAGAACCTCCCCTGCGACCCCGTGTCGCATGATGGCTACGCCTCTAGGAGCCAAGCGTGGTGGTTCAAAGACCGCAGATCCGGATGTAATAACGAACCTTGCTCCTGAGACAGAAGGTGAGAACTGCGCGGCAGTGGGAGTGGAGGTTCCCGAGACAGCTGCGCCAGCAATGGGAACCAGATTTGTCTGGGTCAGAATGGGGCCACCAGAATCACACGCGCATGCTCCCTGCGCAGTTTGAGCAGAACTCTCTGGATCAACAGGAAAGGAGGGAAAGCGTAGAGGAACCTGTTCTCCCAGGAGATGGACAACGCGTCTCGCTAGAAAACTCCAGGCCCTGGATCTAGCGAGCAGAAATTGGGCAGTTTTGCGTTGGATGGGGCGAATAGGTCTAATTCTGGGTTCCCCATTGAAGGAACAGGTCCTCTGCTACCTCCTGAAGAAGTTCCCACTGTGGACTCTGGCCTGGGAGCGACTCAGGCCGTCTAATCGTAGTTGTCCATGCCGGAACGTGTACATGACTAGACTTGCGCCAGTGTCCGATTACCCAATCACACTCTCATGGCTTCCTGCAAAGGGGTAGAGTGTCGCCTCATGTTTGTTGAGGTAATACATAACCGCCGTGTTGTCCGTCTGAAGCAGGATGGTACACGGTGGAATCATGGACTGGAAAGCCCGGAGAGCATAGAGTACCGCTCTCATCTCCAGAACATTGATGTGCAGATGAGCTTCCAGTGGACTCCAAATGCCCTGAGACTTCACCCCATCCAAGTGAGCTCCCCACCCGAGACTTGAAGCGTCCATGGTGAGGGTAATCTCTGGGGACGGCGATGCAAAAGGGACGCCCTTGGAGAGCGACCCGGGGGCTAACCACCATTGCCAGTCCTGAATCACTCTTTTTGTGATTCTTACCGGATGCTGCAGATGGTCTTGCCTCTGGTCCCACTGCGCCTTGAGCATCCACTGCGTTACGCGCATGTGGAGCCGTGTGAGAGGAACCGTGGGAATGGCCGCAGCCATGTGACCGAGCAGGCGAAGGACCAATCTGGCCGGAGCAGTCTGATTCACTGATAGGTCCTCTATGAGGGACCTGATGCGTTCCGCCCTGTCGCCTGGGAGGAAAGCCCTCCCCTGGACCGTGTCCAGCACTGCGCCTATGAACTGCAGGTTCTGACGCGTACCAAGACCGACTTCTCCTGGTTTATCAAGATCCCGAGCGATCTGAACAGGATCTGAGTGTCCCTGATCGCTGCAGGTAGCGCTCTTTGAGCGCTGCCACATGAGAAGCCAATCGTCGAGTGCACGGGAACACATAGTGGCCCTCTCCTCAGAGCAGCTGCCACACTGCCATGCACTTTGTAAACTCTCGAATGGATGAACAGCCCGAAGGGAAGAGCTCTGAATTGAAATGGTGGCCTGAGAACTCAAGCGTGCAGGAACCTCTGATGCCCTGAGCTATGGGGATGTGCAGTAGGCATCCTGCATGTCTAGGGACGCTAAATAGGCGTCTTGTTATAGCATGGAATGAGACCGAAGGGTCACCATGAAAACCTTTTGTAGATGACCGATTGATTGAGGTCGCTTAAGTCCAGAATTGGACGGAGGTCCCCTGTCTTTTGGGAACCAGAAAGAAGTAGAATATACTCCAGTCCTCTTGATTTCCTGGGACAGATTGAATCGCTCCCTTGTCCAAGAGAGCGATCACCTCTTGCCAAATCAAGTCGCAGTGCTGACCGGAGTCGGAAAGCAGAGGAGGCCTCGAGGGTGGCTCGCTTCTTGAATCCCAAAAGTGGCCTTTGCTGACCAACTGAAGAACCCACCTGTCGGTGGTTGTGCCTGCCAACCTGACAGGAAGTTGTAATGCGACCCTGACTGAAAGTCCGTTGATCCTGAGGGCGCGGGGCTGGAAGGCGTCATGCTGTGGGTTGAAGGACCCACTGGCTGGGTGGCCTTGGGAGGGCGTTGACCCCTGCCGGTGGGGCTGACTTCCCTGGGTCCACGAGGCCAGAGCCCCTGTGTTATGTGATGGCAGAGCCAGGGCTGTTGCCTCTGAGTCCGCCTATTGAATTCGCCTTGGCTCCTATGAAAGGGAGCCAAGCCTCAGCCGGTACATCGCCTGGCTGTCCGGACCGCCTTTTCAGTTTCTTGGAGTTTGGTAACGATTACGCCTGACGGATTACCAAACAACACCTCACCTTCGAAAGTAGTCTGTGGTCATTTTTTCGGACGCTTGGGTGAACTTGAGCCACGTGAGCCATTGATGTGCCCCGTGGCAAACACCTCAGCTAGCAGCCTGGCTGACGGAGTCCACTGAATCATATGCTGTCTTAAACTTGGGTTCCCACGTCTGAACCCGTCCGGAGGAGCTGAAGCATCTCCTCCTTCTGCTCACCTTCCGGCAGCTTCAGCCGCCTCTGGCCCCTGCTCCCACAGGGCATTCTGAAACTGCACCATGTGGGTGAGGTAGTTCAGGGACCTGATGGCGCAAGTCGCAGAAGCGTAAGTGCGCCTCCCCAGAGAGTCCAGCTGCTTGGACTCTGGGTCCGGTGGCAGGGTGCTCAAATGTTGCGGTCTCTGGGACCGATCATGTGAGGCAGTAATCACCAGGGAGTCAGCCAGAGGGTGCTGTGACAGGTACTGGTCCACTCTAGGGGCCCTGTACAGCCTGTCAGCCTTCTTCGGCACCACCGGGAGCGAATGTGGATGCTTCCACGCAGCCTTGGTGACGTCCACGAAAGTGTCCACAAGGGTGGCACCACCACAGGCTTAGGGTCTTTCTGCCAAGGTACTTCGCCAGGCGTAGCCTTTCGGGGTCAAGTTCCTCTGCTTCCTAACCCATGTTCTCCTGGATATGTCTGAGTATATCCATGAAGGATGGATCATCCGGAGGAGACCTTGGAGTCTCACGTGGGTCTGGCGAGGGAAGAGAGACTGGAGATGGGGATCTGAATGATGAATAAGATGATCCTGTAACCTCCATCGACGGCGACCGACGTCGCCTCCTGGACCTCTTGGGACTGGGCGATCCGGAGGACGACAATCTAGATGGAGGTCTCCTTTTAGAGTGCCGGCCCCTGGGAGGAGTCTCAGGCTCCCTGGGGACAGAATGGCCAGCCGACCTCACAGGTGAAGGTGGGGCCGGAGCTGTAGCAACAGGAGGAGGAGGAGGAGGTGGAGGAGGAAGGACTGGGGGTACCACATCCTTCCTGATAGTATACCACCAGTATTTAAAGAGGTCCTTTACCTCGGCCGAGGATAGCCCCGACGTCGGCTCCAAGGTCGAGGGCCGGACGTCGGGTCCCGGCGATGGCTCCACGGGGGCCTCGGGTGGTTGCGAGGGACCCGGGAGACTCTCGTGGCCGGGGCGTCCGCCTGGTCATCGGGCTGGGCGAATCCTCCTCGGTGAGGACTCCTGTCCGACCGGGCGTCCGGGGGTGGGAGCCCTCGGCTCAGGCAAGCGCGAGGCATCGATCCCCCACTGGCGTCCGATGCTCAGAAGGGGCCGGCGATGGCGGCGGCGTCGGCTCGGGAGGAAAGATGGCGAGCGGCTGGCGGCGG
Organism: Neoceratodus forsteri; assembly: GCA_016271365.2. Lineage (NCBI taxonomy): Eukaryota > Metazoa > Chordata > Ceratodontiformes > Ceratodontidae > Neoceratodus > Neoceratodus forsteri. The sequence continues at coordinate 15,461,402 of CM028131.1, forward strand.
TCTGGCCAATGCCGGATCCACGGCCTCCTCAGCAGTGGAGTTCCAAGGTCTTCCGGGGAAGTGAGGAAGACCGGTGTCGGGGCCGCAGGGAGCGGGAGCCCTACTTGTGGTGGTGGTGGTGGCATTCCCCCGACTTCGCCAAGGCCTTCTGGGCAGATGAAGAGGACGACGGCCTGGCGGTAGAGGCCTGAGCGGGCTGAGTAGCAGGGACCACAGCAGGGAGCGAAGAGGCCCTGGAAGGCGAGCGGTCTGACCGAGACCTGGAGCTCCGGGACTCGGAGGCCCAAACCGGTGACCGGGCAGGATCCTTGGATCACTTCTTTTTCTCGGCGTGCCGAATCCCCCTTGGAGGCCATCGCTCGTAGTTGTTCTTCCAGGAGGTAGGCTTGAAGGGCCTTCTGCCAGCGGATCCTGGTGTGGCTATTGACCCTGGCAGAGGGAACAGGCCTTAATATCGTGGTCTGGGCCCAGGCACCTGCGCCTTGCCAGTCACGGATCTTTAAAAAGGTATTTGTTTGCCTCGCGCACACTTGAAGAATGGCCAGTAGGAGGACATCAGATAAGAAAATGTTGATTGTAGAAAATCTTCCACAGCAAATTTCAGAGAAATTTGAAAACCACGCTTCTTTGTCGCTAGAACTAACCATAGGTCGAAGCATGCACTTTGCCGTGGCAGGAAAGAACTGGGGATTCTGGTAGGACTGCCCCTCTTATACCACGCCTGACGTCGGAGGCGGGCCGACGTTGGGGGCGGTCCCCGCTGAAGATAGCTAGCTAGAAAAGATCTCCGGGGTCCTGGCGCCTGCCGGCTTCAGTCCTAATGGTGTAACCTGCTGCAAGAGCTGTATCTCGAAGTAAGATCAGGAGGTCATTATCCTCTGTACAGACAATTTGTGAGACCCCATCTGGAGTACTGCGTCCAGTTCTGGAGACCCCATCTCCACAAGGACATAGACAGGATGTAGGCAGTCCAGATGAGGGCAACTAAAATGGTGCAGGGTCTGCAAGAGAAGCCATATGAGGAGAGGCTAAAGGAGCTTAATATATATACCCTTGAGAAAAGGAGAGGGGAGGCATGATAGAAACTTTTAAGTACCTCAGTGGAATCAACAAAGTCCAAGAGGGTAGCATCTTTAAGAAAAAGAGATTTGCAAGAACAAGGGGACACAATTAGAAGATGGGGGGTGGCTCAGCGGCAATGTGAGGAAGTATTTTGTCACAGAAAGGGTGGTGAATGCATCAAAACAGCCTTCCTCAGTAGGTTGTAAGGTCTAATACTGTCGAGGAATTCAAAAATGCATGGGACAGACATAAGGCGATTGTTGTTGGGGGGGTAGGAAGAAATTGGCTGTTGGTTAAATAGGATCTGCAGCTTATCCTGTAGGTACAGAAATGGGCAGACTAGGTGGGCCAAGTGGCCCTTATCTGCCATCAAAGTCTATGTTTCTATGTTTCATCCTCCAACTTCTCAATGATTTGGATCACCAGCATATCCTCAGTAAGATCAGGGAACGTCAAGAGATTATATGGGAATCTTCGACACTCCATATCGCTCAAGACCTCTTGGATGCGACACGACAAAAGCGAGTGGAATACCATCAATCAGTTGCTAAGTTTATTGCAGCAGGAATCAGATTCAAAATGCTCTGTCCTGCTCAGCTCTCCGTTTTGTGTAATGGTTCATGGAAGACTTTTGAGAGTGCTACCCAGGCTATACAAGATCTCCCTATATTATTCCTTGAGCTGTTCTCAGCCCACTGACAACCTGAGCAACAACTAGAATTTACAACTCATGGGTCAGACATATAAGTACTGTGTGTGGAAGTTACTTCTGTTTTTTTACCTTCTCTCCAGTCATGAGAATTGAATGGCTGTCAGATGATTGCAAGGCTCAGTCTGATGAGGACTGTTTCCAGGGTGCCCTGGGCACCTCTTACCTCCACTACACCCAATCTGGTAACAGATGCTAAAATCTTCACTGGTTGCAAGGACTTTGCCCGCTGGACTGCCCCAAGCTCATTGAGCGACCTCCGTTACACTGTGAGGTGCAAGACAATTGTGAGGTCCTTCCCCGGTCGTATGGATCCCTGACAGATGGTGCCAAACATGGACTTTGTTCCTCGCAGTGCTTGCTCTCCAGATGGCCTGTCTGCTTTAATTTAGCAGTATATGGACACCTAACTATAAGACACTTCAGTGCCTGCTTTTTCTTTTCTTTTGCGAGGATGGTATTAAGTACACAGCTAGATGGTTTAGGTGGTCGTTTCTCAATTACCTTTAATAAGTCTATTGTACTAGGTTAAACGGCTGCTGGAGTACCAACCTCATTGCTCTTGGTGATGTGGTGCTAGTATAACTTTCACCCCTATGGCCCGTATCAGGTTTCATTAGATAAGTGCATTGGGTAGTATAATTTTAGGACCTTAGTGTTTTCTGTGGGGGGTAAGTTGGGTGATGTTGGGGATGGCATGCACGCATTTATTGTTGGTTTTGGAGCTTGCCTACATTGGGCTGACATGTACTTTATATGGTTGCTTAAATTTTGTTGTTGGGAGCCCAACGGGATATATTCAAAATTCAAACTCGCTTACTGGTGCGGGATGGGGCAGTTGGGAGGGGAGGGCAATGCTGTTGGTGGAGGTCTCCACAGGAGGGTAACTTATATCCAAAGTTTGGATTTGCTTACTGGGCGGGGTGGGTTAGGGAAAGGGGATGGGTGGGCAATGCCATCACATGGGGTGACATTATGTTTTTTGTTTGTCACAGATATTGGGCATACTGTAAGATATTGCACTAGGCTTCCTATACAAACTGTATCAGGATGGCTCACTATAATTTTCTTTCATGGAATATTCAAGGAGCACAGTCTCCTCTGAAAAGGACCAAAATACTACTGCACTTACAATCCCTGCATACAGATGTAGTCCTCTTGCAGGAGACTCACTTCCCTGCTACCCAACTCCTTTCATTGCTTAGAATCTGGGTCAGGCAACTTTTTGGAGCTGGCCTGGACTCCTGCAAAAGAGATGTAGACATTTTAGTTGCTCGCTAGATCCCCTTTAGGCTCTTGCAGGAAATCTCGGACTCATATGGCCAGTATGTATTCATACGGGCCCTTCTAGATCATACAGAAGTAGTGCTGGGATCTGTTTATGGCCTCAGTTTTGAGGACCCTGCTTTTTTCACCTCTCTAGCTCCAATCTTGGCAGACTGGTTTGCCTTGCTCATGATCTTGGGTGGGGATTGGAATACAGTCCTCATAACACTCCTCCACTCCTGGTTAAACAACTGGAAAAAAAATGCATCCCTAGACAGATCTTGCCCCATAAACCCCCTTCCTCAGCCAGTTCCAAGGCTGTTCATGATTTAATGTATCCCTTAGGCCTCATCGACCCATGGAGGACACTCAATCCCACAAGAAGGGAATACTCATTCTACTCCACTCCCCACCATTTCTTTTTCTGAATTGATTTTTTCCTTTTGGATAAAGATTTTATAGGAGGAGTAAAACTGCTGTTACACTTCCAAGGTCATCTCAGACCTTCACCCTGTTTTCCTTTATCTGGAACACTCCCCTTCTAGAAACAAGGAAAGAACATGGAGATAAAATAGTCAGTTATTAAAATCAGAAGAGTTCCTACAACACATCCAACAGTTTATTCATAGCTTCCAACTCTCTAATGTCCCCTCTATGCCAAAACTAGATATCTTGTGGTGTACCCTCAAATGCTCTCTTCGGGGGCGGGGGTATATATGTTTGTCTTATAAACGTAAAAAAACAATTGGCTAACTCCCTCTCTATGGTTTTGGAACAGATAAAGTGTCTAGAAGTACGCATTTTGCTGGACGCCTCTATAGATCAATGGGAACAACCTGAATCCCTAAGGGACCAGTATAACAAGCGTATGGGTGAACGTGTGGAATTTGCAATGTTAGGATCCAAAGCCTATTACTTTGATCAAGGAGAACGAGTAGGTAAGCTCCTTGCCCTTCGTCTCGGAGCTCAAACATCAGACAGAATTGTAACTTCTGTTGACTCTCCTGTAAACACCATATTCACGTCCCCATCGGCAATTGTAGACTCCTTTAGGGGCTTCTATCAAAAACTCTATTATCCTTCCCAGACTCCATTCTCACCTGTGTAACTAGACATTTTTCTCCAAGACATTCCCTTGCCCATGTTACAAGATCACCAGGTGGCACTTCTTAAAGCGCGGCTCACTCTATCAGAGATCCTTGAGGTTACAGATCATATTCCTCCAACAAATCGTCAGGCCTAGATGGGTTCACTAACAATTTTTACAAAACCTTTAAAGAACAAATAGCTCCCATTCTTCTTGACACCTTTTTGTATTTCTTCCAAGAATGTATTACCTACCCCACCCTCGCTGAGGCCATTATAGCAGTTCTTCCCAAACCAGACAAGAACCATACATTGTTTTTTTAATTACAGGCCAATTTCCTTGATTAACCCAGACTATGAACTACTGCCCAATGTTTTGGCAAATCATTAAGGTCAGGTATGGGAAGTGCTAATCAGCAAGGAGCAGATTCGTTTTGTCAGGGGTCGACTTTCTGCAGATCATCTGTGAAAAAATGTCCCATCTTCTCTCTGCCTCCAGGGATGCCTGCACTCCAGCTGCCTTGGTCTCCTTGGATGCAGAGAAAGCATTTGATAGGGTCTCATGGGACTATGTAGTTGTCCTCCTCCAATTTCATATTCCTGCAGAATTTGTTAAATGGATCCAGATTCTTTATACTTTTCCACTGGTCAGGGATTCCTGCAATGGCATTCTCTCTCTTCTCCTTTTATGTTAAAGCAGGGTACATGACAGGGCTGTCTGCTTTCCCCTTACCTATTCAATCCTCTTCTCGAACCATTAATTAGGAAACTTAAATATTGCCCCCATGTGAGGGGCATCCCATTCGGTGATCAAGAATATAAACGTTCAGTCTATGCGGATGATATCCTCATGCACTTGTCTTACCCGGGCAACTCTCTCCCAGTTGCCCTGCATATTAGTACACAATTTGGTACAATCTCAAACTATAAATTAAAATTTGGATACAATCGAAGTGATGACCCTTAATAAATTCACACTTCAGGTGGACATGGACCACCTGGGGTTACAATGGAGATAAGAAAAACTGAAATATCTAGGATGTATTTCTTACTCCCTCAGTCAATTCAAGCAACTTAATCTGGACTGCTTATTAGCAGTAATAAGATCCGATTTACTCAGATGGTCCTAGCTCCCCCTTACATTATGGGGCCATATGAGTACCCTTAAGATGAATGTTTTACCCTGTCTGTTGTACCTCTCTTTATGTTCAAAGGATTTCTTCCCTTATCATGGTTTTCACAGATCCATCTTATCTTCAGCTTCTTCCTCTGAAAGGGGAAGAAAGCCAGAAATAATTACCTCCTTCTTGCACGTCTCAAGGCAGATGGAGGGCTGCAAGCCCCTAATGCTTTCCTGTATTACTTGTCCATACACCTCTCGTAAATAACATATCGATTCAGCCCTCCCCACATGGCAGCAGGGGATTTCCATTTCCCTCTACGGGTGGAGATCAAACCAGTCCTATGCTCCCAATGTAATATAGATTATAAATCTCTTCCCTTCCTCCATAAAAAAAATGCCTCCCTCAACTGGTACTAAGTACCCCCCTCCAAGTACATGCACAACTGACCTCATTTTTAGTTATGAACCCATACAAGGATATTGTGCAACCTTTAGCAGGTAACCCCTATCAGTTAATAGCTGGGAAACCCATCAACCTGTTGGTATTCTGGCCTACGATGAGTGTGGAATGGGTGGATCAGTTGGTACTTAACTAAAAATGAACACCCTTTCAAACTGCTAGCACTACCTTCGGATGGTTCCCCTCTCACATATTTAAATATCTACAAATCTCACATACGTTACTCCATCATTTCAGCAATACTTTCTGGGATAAGCCCTTCTCTGCCATGATGTGTCTGTATCTGGACTCCCTACCCAATTCCCATTTAATCTCTGATTCCTGTCAGTTCTTGATTGCTGTTGGAGCACATAAAGAAGGTAGCAGAGTGTATGTATGGGATTACTCTCTTCCAGCAACCTCCTCTCTCAGACAATGGCCCTTAATCGGGAAACACCTTTATCAGACTATTAAATGAGATCACTACAGATATATGCAATTCCAGATTAATCATAATCTCTATTCTACACTGGTTAAATTATACAACATGGCTCATGTCATCACGGATCTTTGTCCTAAATGCCACTTAGAGCCCGGGTCACTTCTACACATGCTTTGGTCACGTGAGAAAATTGCTCCCTTCTGACTTCAGATTCAATCCCGACCAGATCCCCTTCTAAATCTTCAGGATGAAATTTAGTCTGGAGATTTGTATATTAGGGGAATATTCTGGAACAGTCACAGGGGTTTCCTGGGCACACACAGCCTTGATCTCAGAACCAGCTAAGAAAGTTGTCCTAAGACATTGGCTGGATTCACTCACTCCAACATATACAGAGTGGTAAAAGGGAGATACTTTTTTGCCCTACATGCAGAACAAATTATTGCAAGGACACACCATCGCCCCCACTATCTTTAAAAAGGTGTGGGGTCCCCTTTATACTCTATTAATGGTTCGCCATTCTCAGGCACCTCCTTCTGGAACACATTAAGGCACGACTGTGGCTCTTTACTGTGGCCATTTACTCACATATATACCTGAATAGGAATGTCCTAAACAAGAACACTCCGCTTGCTCTTATTAAATATAACTGTGCCTATTTTCAAGAAGGGGGACAGAAATGACCCAGGATGATATAGGCCAATTACCCTGATGGCTACAGCAGAAAGACTATTCACAAGGATAATAAATAACAGACTAACGGAATGGGCGGAGATCCACAACATAATAGACGAAGCACAGGCTGGCTTTAAAACTAAACATTCTACCATAGACCAATGCTTTACGCTGGTGCACACAATTCACAAATACAAAGTGGTCAATAAACAAAAAAATCTACTGTACATTCATAGATTGAAAGAACAAACTCTGCACACGAACAAATTGCAAGAAGAAATAGTCTGTAACCTGCCCCCTGAGGAAGGCCTATTGTTTGGCCGAGGCGCTGGGGAACAAGGGTTTGTTCTGTGCACCTGCCACAATAAATGTTTCTACTTTGACTTTACAGACTATTTCTCCTTGCAATCTGTTTGAGTGCAGAGTTTGTTCTTTCCTTGTAGTTCTGGCTGGCTGCCTGGTTCTCTGCACTGAGGGGATTTCTCCTGAGTGCACCTGAAGCACTCTGTTTTCTACATTTATAGATTGGAAGGCAGCTTTTGATAAGGTCAATAGAAAGTTGTTGTGGGAAAGATTGTATGACATAAGGGTTGAGACCTCCATACTGGAAATGATTAGATTATTAGATCAAGACAACTACACTAGTATTTGGTACAATTAACCCTTAGCCTGCCGATGACATAATATCTTGTCCTAAAAACCTATGTGTTCTAAATCTTCCGGCAGCCTAAGAGTTAACAGGGGGAATTGAGTAACTGGTTCAAATCTAATGTAGGGGTAAAACAAGGCTGCATGTTAGTACCCCTGTTATTTAATCTCTATTTTAGTGCAATACCGAAAACAATGGATAATGATGAATTCCACATGCCCACAATAGGAACTAGGGTACTGCCATCTTTGCATATGCCGATGATGTGGTATTATTGTCAACTAGCCATTTGATCATGAGAAGGATGCTTAAAAACTTTTACACAGAATGTCATAAACTGATCTACTGATCAACTGCAGTAAAACCAAGGTCTTGGTTTTTGAGGGGAATAAAAAACTTACAAATATGTAAAATAATCATAAATTAGAAGTGGTATCGAAATGTTACTATCTAGGTATAATTGTAAATCAGAAAGGGACTTGGGGTAGTCATGTAAGGGAAATCCAAACTTAAGGCAAAAAATTATTTCTATCATCCTTCTCCTATACATACAGTGGGAAATCTATTAAGGGAAACATAATGCTAGCCAATGCAAAACTCAGAAGCCAGCTATTGTATGGAGTTAAAGTATGGGGTACTCAAACAAAAATAAACCTGGATCCTTGTTTGAACAAATTATATAAGAAATTGCTGGGTCTTCGAAATAGCACTCCCTTAGCTTTAGTAGAGGCAGAGGTAGGTCAGTTGTCAGTAGAATGTTACATAAAACAAAGATTAATAAATTGTTGGAATAAAGTTTTTGGCATGCAAGACAGACAGACTTCCATGAATCTGTTCTGACTAAGCTATTAAATAAAAACACTCAAATACAACTTTCCCTAGTATGAGTGTAGTAGAAGACATTAAGCCATATGGACTTCTACAAATTATTGCAGATAGCCTCAGGCAATCCTATTCCCAAATATAAGAAACAGTAAAAAGCCCGGTAAGAGAGATATATATACAGAAGGATTTGGAGGCCTGCAGACAATCCAAAGCTTGCTTATGGCTTGCAAAAAAGAAAGACAGGAGAAGGGTGGCCCATCCTGGATCTCAGATATTTAAACAAGCACCTTTTAAAGCCAAAGTTCAAAATGGTGACTCTGGGATTAATTCTACCCTAAGGCCACGGGACTGGCTAGTCTCCCTGGACCTCAAGAATGCCTATTTCCATATTCTCATCAGAAGCTCCCATCGAAAATACCTCAGGTTTGAGCTGCCCTCAGGCCATTACCAATTCAGAGCAATGCCCTTAGGCCTAACCTCTGCTCCAAGGGTGTTCACAAAATGCCTGGCAGTAGTAGTTGCTTTTCTAAGAAGAAAAAGGATTTCCATCTTCCCATACCTGGGCGACTGGCTCATAGTAGGCCAGTCCCCAGACCAAGTCAAGTCACACCTTCAGATAACTCAGCAACTGCTCACTTCTCTAGGTTTCCATCTGAATCTTTCAAAGTCAGTTCTAGAGCCTGTACAGCTCCTCACCTTCATAGGCGCAGAGCTAGACACAGAAAAGGTAAGAGCCTTCCTTCCCCTGGACAGGGCAAGGACCCTTATCACACTGGCCTCTTCATTCACCCTACAGGTGTCTCGACCAGCAAGGCATTTTCTGCAGCTTCTGGGGCACATGGCTACTTCTACAGCAGTGGTACAAGGAGCAAGATTTCAGATGAGGGACATTCAGTTCCACATGAGAGCCTTTTGGTCTCAGAGAAAGGATCCTCTGACCAAATTGATCCCAGTGACTCGAACACTGATCCAGGCTTTGCAGTGGTGGCAGGATCAGGACAATCTAAGACAGGGAGTTCCTTTTGTCACTCAGTCTCACTCTCTAATCTTTACTACAGATGCCTCCCTCTTGGGGGGGGGCCCACTTGGGAGACCTGACCACTCAAGGGTTGTGGTCTCCTCAGGAATCTCTGCTTCACATCAATCTATTAGAACTCAGAGCAGTGTTTCTAGCACTTCAAGCTTTTTCCAAGTCTGTTCAGAACAAAGTAGTTCAGATCAGGACAGACAATACCACCACAATGTGGTATATCAACAAGCAAGGGGGCACTCGATCTACGGCCTTGTGCACAGAAGCAATGAAGTTGTGGTCTCTGGCCTATTCTCTGAATGCCTCTCTTACAGCAGTACACCTCCCAGGCAAGGACAATGTCCTGGCAGATGCCCTCAGCAGGATATTTCAGGGCCATCACAAATGGTCACTGAATCCCCTGGTTTTGGAGGTGATCTTCTCCAGATGGGGCTCCCCACAGATAGATCTTTTTGGAGCCCCAGACAATCACCAACTTCCCCTCTTTTGCTGCAGGCCCCCAGTGTTGGGCTCAGTCCTCCTGGATGCCCTGGTTCTCAATTGGGAAGGGAAGTTTCTCTATGCTTTTCCTCCCTTCCCTCTCCTGTTCAAGGTGCTAGTCAAAATCAGATCTCAACCCTGCAAAGTGATTCTAATTGCTCCAGACTGGGCCAGATAGCCCTGGTACCCTCTCCTGTTGTCCTTAGCAGTTCACCTTCCCTTGTCCCTTCCCAGGAATTACAACCTGTTAACCTGTGCTCAGGGGAGGGTTTGGTACCCGAATCTCAAATCTCTCAATCTCAAGGCCTGGCTCTTGAAGAGTTAGAGTTTGCTGATTTACACCTCTCTCAAGGTGTTATGGACATCCTAAAGGCTTCTTGGAAGCCTTCCACCAGAATCACTTATAATTCCAAATGGAAAAGATTCTCCATATGGTGCTCTGGGAAGCATATTTCTCCAGAGTTTGCTGGCCTGCCCACTGTACTTGACTATATGGTTCATCTGAATAGCTTGGGACTCAGACCAGCTACACTAAGAGTGCATCTGGCAGCTGTCTCTGCTTTTTTTTCAGTAGGTAAGCCTTCTTCCCTTTCAGCTCATCCAGTATTCTCCAAGTTTTTCAAGGGATTGCTTCATACCAATCCACCATTCAGGGACCCTGCCCCTGTTTGGGACCTTAATGTTTGCATTGCTTAGCTTATGCAACCCCCTTTTGAGCCTTTGTCCTCAGCAGAGCTTAAGTACTTGACTTGAAAAACAGTTTTCTTTGTGGCCATCACGTCTGCCAGGCACATAAGTGAATTGCAAGCCCTGTCAGTGGAGCCTGATTTTATCTCTTTCCATAGAGATAAGGTGGTCCTCAGGACTAACAGGAAGCTTTTACCTTAGGTGGTTTCAGACTTCCACCTTAACCAGTCTATGTCTCTCCCTATTTTCTTCACTGACCATTCCTCCTCTGGTGAGAGGAGGCTGCACAGTTTGGATGTGAAAAGAGCCCTTAGCTACTACATAGAGCGTACCAAGGGTCACAGGTTTGACTCCCTCCAACTGTTCCTCACGGTGAGGTTGGTAAGGGAAAACCTGCCACTAAAAGATCCATTGCCAGGTGGATTGTCTCTTGCATTCAATTTTGTTATGAAAAACTAGGTAGGATTCCACCCTCAGGCCTGAGGGCTCACTCTACCAGAGGTACAGCTGCTTCCCTGGCTGCTGCCAGGGATATTCCTATCTTAGAGATATGTCAAGCAGCTACCTGGAAAACAGTTCACACTTTTACCAAGCATTACTCTCTGGATATCCAGGCTAGGAGTGATGCTCAGTTTGGCACAGCAGTGCTTCAGAGCCTATTTCCTAAGTAGGTTCTGTCCCTCCTCCATGGAGGTACTGCTTGGTAGTCTGCAATTTGTCAGAATACAGCAAGACTTCATGTTGTTTGAAGAAAAAATTACTCACCTTAGTAATGTTGTTTCTTCTAATGGAGTCTTGCTGTATTCTGACTTCCTCCCGCCTCCCCTCTCAGAACCCTTGTTTTTGGGATGTGTGTGGGCAGGAGCAGTGCTGGCACTCAGGAGGTGCCCCCACCCCTTCTTTTCTCACCCCCTTTACTTTGGGTGAGTGGGTGTCGTGTTATTTCATTTTTTGGTTTTCCTGACTTGAGTCTTTGTTTTGGGACCAAAAAAATCTGTTTATTATATTTAGTAGCCAGTTGGCTAGTGTAGGTTTTACAGCTTCCACACAGGACACTCAGTGAGTTTAGCTCATAAAGATCTGACGGTTTGAGTTTAAACAGCAACAGAGTCTCAACCGAGCTCGAGCTCAGCGTTCCATGCCTGGCATGGAAAGTTAACTCTTTCATCTCTGGGGCAGTTCGAAGGTTGGACCTCACTGCAATTTGTCAGAATACAGCAAGACTCCATTCGAAGAAACAACATTACTAAGGTGAGTATTTTTTTCTTTTTGCACACTTTCACATCATTGTATAAAGAACTGGATGTGAAATATATTGATCATAAGAATGCTTAATCAAGTCAGATTCTATGTATTAGGCACCTGTTTTAAATGTATGTAATTTCTTGTTTGTGTGTGTGTGTGTGTGTATGTACCAATATGCTACCCGAGAGACAAAGTGTGACAATCAGGTTCCAAAATTTATTTGGGTCAGTTGTCATAACCATATCATATTTACATTGGGTGCATGTGGTACTATTTCAGTCTCCAACATAAAGATAGTTTGTAGTTCAGAGGTGCTAAAAAATGAGATTAAAAGTTCCCACAAGGGCAATGTAATGTGAGTAACATTGTGTTCTTCACAGCAAATGTGTCATATTATCAAACATATATTTTTTGATATTACTATGTCTATGGTATCTATTTAGGTAGCATAATATCTAACTTTTCAGTTTTTTATCATAAACTTAACTAGTTGGTAATTATGCCACAATATGTTTACTGATCCTGGCATGCCCAGATCTGGACATGTTTAAGTTTGGCTACCACATTCATGTCCTTGATTTTCTAGCCCATTGTTTTTTTGCACAACTATATTACCCTCATAGGAAAAGACGGAATTCACTGAATTTTCAGAAAGTGAATTATACTTTATTTACAAGGGTTTCTTCCACAGGATGGCATGTGAGTAACACAGACACAACACAAGAAGTCACATGAGTAACATGGACACCAGAAAAGTGGTATCAGTATCATACCAAGTGTCTCACCAAGTCATACCAAAAGTTATTGCTAATGTTCAACCAAAAAAATGATTGTCATACTATGGATATTAGGTATAACATTTTCTGAATATTTTGAAGATCCTACTGTTGTCACAACATTATATTAGCTTAAGACATTCACAAATGTTTTATGTTACAGTGTAGTATGAATTGAATCTCACCTGGTCTGTCTATTACATATACCAGGTGGTCCCAAGCCTACAATAAGAGAGAGAGAAACCAACTATATATTTATGAGATGAATGGGGGTGTTTGGGATTAATGCATGCCCTTGCTGCTTGTGATATTCAAGGCTGAAAGCAAAACACTGAAAGTGTATTAGTGACTTATAACATGGGGTAGATAAAGGCAGGTGAGTGGTAAACAACCATCAGGTGACCATTGCTTACTCCACAATATATGACAGCTAATGGTGAACCATCCCTCAGAGATCAGCCTGTGTTTCTGTTATGACCTTGTAAAATTGCAGTCTGTGGAGCAGCCATTACTGTCCCTGCTTAGTGAGCGACAGCCGAGGCCTGCCATGTAGTCCCAGGCAGTGCAGCAACAGCAGCTGTAGTGCTCAAAGTTCATAGTCTTGCTTCTTACCCATGCTTGTTCTCAGAGTGAAACGTGTGGTTGCCATGGTCATTTTTCTGTTGCACAGCCAGATTGACAGGTAAATCCCTTGTGGCATAAAGTCAGATGGAACAGTGTGAAGAGAGGGAGACCCCCCCAATGATGTCATGATCTGAAAGTGAGCTTTATGCTGGTGGACAGAGAAACAGAGTTCCAGAAAGATCTGCAAGCTCTGAATCCCACTAGTTGCCATTTCTTAATTGGTAGAATACAGTCTGGTAGACTGTGGGACTGCACTGCTGGGGAAAATCTTTGCTTGCTTGCCATGCATTAATGTAACCACAGAGAGAGACAGAGCAGCTAAGCCAGTGGAGGTATAGACACCATGTCTGTACCACAAGAGGCAACTCCATATTTTGCACTTCAGAGCTACTGTGCTGTCTCAGAAGGCATATCATGCACAACTAATGTCAGAGAAAGCATAGCAGCACTTTTCTTCTGACATCTGTATGTGCATGACAGCCACTTTGTTGGGGACTATTTTTTAGGCAGCAGAATACAGTAATTTGCTTGTCTTTTATAAATCGAGAAAAAACATGTATATTGCTTTCTCCTTGTTTTGTAGTGCACCGTCTGTTATAAGTGTAAAAGCCCTCTCCAGGGTGTGCAGTTATTGGGGATTAATCAACACACTGGGTGTTGTGAAGACACTCAACCAGCAGCCTAATGCTTCATAATGCACTCAAGGTATTGATAAATCCCTAACAACTGCACACCCTGGAGTGGGTTACTTCCTACTAATAGAACTATGCCCTTGAGTGGGTTGCTTCAATCTTAAAATGTGTTTTAAGAAATTAAAATGAAATTAAAAACTGACTTCAGGGCCAGCTCTTCAAAAACTTGTCCATGTGCAAAGCCTAGTTTTTCTGCAGAAACCCAGATTTGCACAGATGTCCATATTCCAAAGCCCTGTTATGGGCAAACAAGGTTTGTGTCCAGGAGATTTTCTGAGGTTGGCACAATACAAATGGAAAGTCATGGACCTGAAATCTGATGAAGTCCTGTAATCATAGAGTGCAATGTAATTTTGCATGGTCCCCTTGTATGGTGCAGATATACACAATTGTCCCTGTTACTAATGATGTCATCCCCCAGATCACAGCCACAACTGAAGACACAGCCCCTTCCTGTTGTCAAATGTACCCCTCCATGGCACCGTCACTCACTGTGTTCACAGCATGGTCCTGCAGGTGCATATGGCAACCTGTGCATTTTGGGAGAGGCTGCACTTTTAGGTTTCTTCAGCTATTGTAGTTAATGTCAGTAATTGTTTGATATGCCATGCGAGGCCCTCAGCTTATCATGCAGCACTTGGCACCAAACAATTACAGCTGTGATTCACTGCAACAGAAAAGTGTTTCAAAAGTGCACAAAAAAAGCGGAATAAAGAAAATACAGAACAAAGGGTAACACTTTTAACAGTCACTTACAACAATCATCCCAGTAAGGCAAAAACAGCATTTTTCTTCACTTGTACTGCCATGGAAGCCATTTAAGGCATACCACGTAGCACATAGCCCAGTTACTGAGATACACTGTAACAGCAGCCAAATGAGCCTAAAACGGCACAAAAACAAGGAACAGGGTTGGTGTTTTTGGTGACTGCAACCCGGTTACCATCAGTTACAGTAATTTTACATCCATTTTTGGTGTGTGTGCCCTTTTAGGCTCATTTTCCTGTTGCAGTGAATCTCAGTAATTGTTTAATGTGCCGTGCTAGACTCTTGGCCTAACATGCTGCACATGGCATAGCTAAGGATCACAAAACATACTGCTGAAATGTAAATGGTTCTGTGCTGGCGTTTGGGTGCTCAGTGTTGAGTTGGTGGGTGCAATATTTTTTTTTTTTTTTAAGTTGCCATCTTATAGACTCCTGTGGATCTGAGAAATTTATGGATTACCCAACGTTTCATTTACTGCTGCTGTTATTTGCTTTTCTGCTGCTAAATGGCTTTGATGCACTTGCACATAAATAAGTACTGTGAGTACGTTTGGAGTGCTTACCATTTTTCTGTTCTACAGAAGTGTTTTTACAAAAATAAATATGATATTAACCAGGATTTCTTCTTAAGTTTAGCAGATAAGCAGGTAGATAAAAGTAGCTCTGGTTTTCTGATGCCTCCCACACAATATAAGCCACTAAAGAGATCAGGTCTACACAAACTGAGCACCTGCAGAGACCAGGTCCTATTAATTTACTCCCCCAATACAGCATGTATTTTATTTCTCATTACAGAACTCTCCAAATTGTAGATATGGGGCAAGATATTCAAACTGAGCCCAAAATGTGCGCAACAGCAGGAGCAAGCACAGTCAATTGCGCACATGCTAAATAACAGATGCTGATATTCAAACGTGGAGCAAGTCAAATTGCGCAACCTGCCAATGTTCTGAAATTATTTGACAACCTGTGCCATAGTGCAACCAGATAGAGGAAGTTGAGCATATGCTGCGCTTACAGCGCAACAAAGCCAGCCCAGCTGAGCAGTTCGAGATGCGCCATAGCGCAAGCAGGGAGCCCCCCCAGCAGCAGAGCAATGGAACTGCACAGCCAGGGAGGTAGGCAGGAGCCCACCACCCATGCCACAGATGGGCACAGGAACACACTGTAGAACCAACAGCACACCACCACACCCGAAGCACAGCATCACCGGTGGAGGGATGGAAAATCCACTGCCCATGGGGACAAGCCTACAAAACACAACAGCACCACGGCGCCCCAGCACACCCACTGGCAAGCAAATACTGCCACACAAAGGGGTCAGACAACCCAGGTGTACCATAGCCCCCACTGTGCACAGCACACTATGCCCTGGAACCCCAAGACACCACCCATGAGCAGTGAGTGTGACTGGCACTGCCGGAACCACCATGCCCCCCCCACCTGGCACAATGCGACTGTGTGTACCACAGAACCAAACAAGCCAGACCCACCAGGAGCCCACAGTGGAGTGTGGCAGTACACGGCCAGACCAGCTGACAGCCACCACCACACCAGAGACACGCCCCCATGCAGACACACACACAATCCCAGGACCTCACCACACCAGATGCCATGCACACCACTGCAACCGAGCACCGATAGCCAGCTGCAAATCAGAGACCACCACAGTATTCATAACAAAATAGATATATTCAATGAAAAACAGAAGAACAACATCAACAGGAACAACAATAACACTATATACATGTATATACAAAACAGGTGTGGGGTACAGGTACAAGGTAGGGGTGGGTGTGGGGTAGGGTGAAGAACTGGTGAGGGAAGGCAGGGTGTGAGGAAAGGGTAAGGGTGGTAGATGTGGGCAGCTACTGTCCCCAGGCTGCAGATCTGCAGGACGGCCGACCCTGTTGCCTCCTCCACGACGCACACCCCTCCGGGATTCATCTCCCGAGTATGGCGATCGCTCTCATGACACCTCCATCAGGCGGTGATGGCTCGATCAATCCTGCGCAGAATCCAGTACAATTAGGCAAGGGAACAGAATCAATGGCTAGGACTGTACACAACCCTGATGCCCACCCAATATGCATGGCATACAGCCAAGTGCCCTGCCCCTGTGATGGACTGCACACACACACACACAAGTGACCATGCATGGGCCAAGCCCAACCAGGCAGCAGCCAGTGTAAACATGAGACCCTTCATGCCCAGCACAGCACAACCAAGGCAGTACAGTGACTTGTCTACATGGTGGGAAGGTAAAGCCACAGCATATGCCCAGTGCATGGCTGGACCACCAGTGACGCACTCAGACACACAGTGCCACTGGACAGTGCTGACCGTCACACGCCGCAGGCATGGCAGTGTTATCCATGGATGGTGGCCATGCCCCATCCCCCCATTGCACGAATAGCATCCATGACGAATCACACTCACCTCATCCAGCCGCTGCTGCTGCTGCAGCTGCTGCTGCTGATGCGGCCCATACCACCGCCTCCATCGGCCACCCCTGCAGTGCCCCGCAGCGACTCCAGCCTGGGCCTCCTCCGCCCTCCATGCCTGTGGGAAACAAATGTTGAGAAGCACATTAGTGAGATCCAAATGCAGACAGACCCTGCACCAATGAGTGTGCCTGCCCACACAGCCAGACCCATGCATCACACACCTGCAAACACTGACACAGCCAACCATGGAACAACCCTCCCCCATGCTCTGACCCCAATACACAGTCATACCCCTGCGGACAATACAGGTGCATAGATGGGTCACCCACCTGGCCTAGGCACAATGCCCCTCCTGGCACTGGACCTGAGGCGTGCCAGCAGTGCCTGCACTGCTCTGCCATCCTGCGCCGCCCTGTGGCCTGCTCCAGCGCTGTGGCCACCTGCTGCCACACTTGGGTGCGGGCCAAGTGTAGGGGTTCCCTCTCCAAACAGTGGCCCATAATGAGGTTCAACCACGGCCACTAAGTTGGCCACCTCCAAGGTACTCCACTGGGGAGCTCTCCTGTGTGCCATGCTAGCAACCTGATAGTAGGCAATATGGTGCTCTGCAGCGCGGCAGACCCACGTGGAAATGTTGTGCAATACAACTCCATTTGCCCCTATCGTGCTGTTCAGGCAGCGCTGTCGGTCCCTATCGCGCTGTTACCGAACAGCGTGATAGAGCTGCACACATGCCAGACATACAGCACCAAGGGGCAAAGGTCGGGGCACAAGGTCATGTCTGTGGTGCAAGGCCACGCACAGCGCGATCGGACGCCTACACGCCCAGCGCGAACGTCGCCGCGTGCCAGTGCCACAGTGACTATTGCCGCAGTTGGCCACAGTGCCGCTGCGGTGACCCACACTGTAGCACCACCGGCACAATGGTGGCCATGTTATGAATAGCTGACCGCGCACAGCACGCATTCAGCGCGGCAGATGCCTGCTTAAGGTACCTGGGCGGCGAAGCGGTATGTACCACGCAGTCACAGAACTGGCATCATAGGCTCAGATGGCTCAACCGTGAGTGGCGTTCAAAGCGCCGAGATATTCGTGCCATCATATGCAAATTAGATGATCAGCCATTCAAAGGTGCAGCAGCGCGATCTGCATCCCATTAAAGTTGCTCCACTCCTGATTTGCATGCATTGCGCTATAAATGTGCGACAGTGATCTGCAGTGGCCACATTCGGTTACTGCAGGTGATGAGCGGGTTGCATGCTGTGTGATATTATGGATCATGGTCATGGGAAAATGCTGTGAACTGCACAGTCACAGGTGTCCTCTTTCACCCATACAGACCCTGACATAGCCAAGCAAGGACTGGGTAAGGAGGAAGATGGTGGGCGGAAGAGGAGGCCCAACTTCACAAAGGCTGAAACAGAGGCACTTTATGAGGCCTACCTGGATGAGGAGCCACTACTCAGTGGATGGCGGGGCACCCCTCAGGCCCATGCTGTTGCATGGGAGGGGATAGCTAGCACCGTGAACCTGCACGGAAGTCACCAGCGCTCCGTGCAGAAATGTAAGAAGAAGGTGGGGACAGACAGGAGACAGGTTAAGGAGAAGGTGGCAGCACTCAGGGTGGCATGCGCTGCCACAGGTGGGGGCCAGCCAGAGGTGGCACAGCTGACCCCGGTGGAGGACCATCTTGCTGCATCCATGCAGTGCAGTGCCATCGAGGGTGTTCCAGGTGGTGGCTTCCAGACAGGTGGAAGCCCATCACTGCACGGTATGACATGGTGGGGGGGGGGAGGTTGGTCCCATACACTAACATGTTCTCAGTTTCTGTTACAGATCCTGTGCGCCTGCAGGGGACAGTGGTGGTGGGCCCGTGCACTGTGGACATGCAGCCAGAGTTGGAGGAGGGTCCATCCACCTCTGCTGGTAGCCGGCGTGCATTGCACCAGTGTGCACGCCTGGCTGCCAGCTCCGATGTTGGTGAGTCAGGTGTGGGGGGTGCCCTTCCTGTGTCCCAGCATTCTGGCATGCAAGCATGCCAGCACACTGTGGCTGAAGCTGTGGCGCGAACTTGCACCATTGATGATGCAACGGCCGCTATAGGCAGTGACACATGTGTGTCACAGAATGGACACACAGCGGGACAGCCCGTGCCCATGGACCTAGCAGGTTCCAATGTGTGTGCCAGCAGGTCAGCACAGTCCCAGGCTGTGCCTGTCAGCACCGGTGGGGCAGCACCGGTGGCTGTAAAGGTCCCTGGCACTGTTGCAGACACATCATTGGAAGGACTGGTCTCTTGGGCACAGCAGGCGGAGGGGCAGCAGTGGCAGTCACCCATCGGGTCTGGGGGTAAAGGGTTCAGTGGTGGTGTATGCACACCGCCTGTTGACATGCCCATACCTGGTCCGGGTGAACAGCGCCCACCCTCAAAGGGTGTTGCGCATCAGGCCCTTCCATCCCCTGGGGACAGGTTGCCGATTGGCAGATGACCCATTTGACGAGCAGCCCACCTTGCCGCGGCATCAGTACAGCAGCAGATGCGGGTTGCAACGTCCATGGAGGCACTGTGTGTGGCTGTGGAGTGGCACAGCAGGGACAATGCAATGATCCTGGCAGAGATGGTTCAAATGCGTCTGGATGTGACCGCAGCCATAGACAGGATGACCCAGGCATTGGTCGCTGTCGTGGACACACTGGGCACCCAGTCAGGTGCCCCTGTACTGCAAACCCCAGGCAGTACGCACTCCACTCCCCGTTCCCGGCATCATGTGACACCCAGCCTGTCAATGCCGGGTTCTGCTGTAGGCATCCCGAGCACCCCTGGTGCAGGTATGCTCAGCATGCTGCAGACCCCTGTGCGGACAAGGTCGTGCTCATGCAGCGGGACCCCTGGTGGTCCATCGGTGCCACCCCATGTGGCCCATGCTCAGCCTTCCAGTGTGGCTGGGTCACAGTGGGGCCGCCCACGCATCCGTGGTGGCTGTGGCTCAGTGCCACCTGACTGACCTGTCTCCCAGTGCAGGCCCTGTCCGGTGCTGCCCTGTGTGCAATGTGTGTCATGGTGGGCAATGCACCAGTGGGTGCTCTGCCCAACACGCCGACACACGGATCACCTGCACACCCACCCAACTGCTGTCCACAGGTGCATGTGCATGATGATGCCTGCATTGTGCTGTACACCAAGGTGCAAGGGTGCCCAGCATCTGACACACGTACATGGACAGTACAGGTGGTGGGGTGGTCTGTGGATATGTGTGTTTGACATATCTGTTCCTGCTCTGCTGTGCAACTGCCCCTGTGCACTGTGTGCCGTGTGTGTGTGTGTGTGTGTGTCCATGTAGCGTGTAACTGTTTACCCCTCCCTGATGGTGTGTTTGTGTGCCTGTAACCTTCCTCTCCCCTTGCCATCATGCACACCTGGTGTGTTACCCTGTGTGTATGTGGGTTGCGCCTAGATAGTGTTGGTTGCACATGGCCCCATGACTTACCTGTGTTGTGCGAAGTGCTCCTCTGTGATGGTGTCCCGGTGCAGCTGGGCCTGCTGGATCAGTCGGGGGTCACGCCGTCCAAGGGGGGGCTGCTCATCCCCATCATCACCAGCGTCCCCATCGCTATCCCACTCCTCGACCTGTACGGCTATCCCACAATCTTTGGCCATGTTGTGCAGGATACAACAGGCCAGGAATATCCCACAGACCTTTGAGGGGCTGTACTGTAGGGCACCGCCGGAGGTGTCTAGGCATCAGAAGCGTGCCTTCAACATCCCAAACACCCGCTCGATGATGCTGCATGTGGCGGCATGTGCCTCATTGAAGAGTTGCTGCGATGGGGTCGTGGGGTGCCGGTAGGGTGTGAGCAGCCAGGGACGGAGTGGGTATCCACTGTCACCTGTGTGGAGATAGTGGAGACTAGTGTCATGTTCAGGTTCATATTGCCCCTAGCCTTGTGTACCACTACCATGGCACCTGTGGCTGTCCCACCCCTTGCCACCTCTACATGCATACTCACCCACTAGATGTCCTGTGAGGATGTCCCCACTCTCAAATCGATGGCACAGTGCAGACTGGTACCATATGAATGAATCATGTGCTCCACCAGGGTGTGTGGCACAGACATTGATGATGCGCCCGCTGGCATCACACACCACCTGGCAGTTGACACTAGAGAATCCCTTCTGGTTGCGATATGTGGCCCCATCAGGGCCAGGTGGCATGCAAATAGCCACATGGGTGCAGTCTATCGCCCCTAGCATGCCAGGCATATGTGCTACCCTGTGGAACTCCTGCATGTTTGCTGTACACTCTGCCGCGGGTGCTGAGGAAATGGATGTACTCTGCAGCATGTGGCAGCAGTGCGCTGAGGAATTGGGTGAGGATGCATGATGTGGCCGACTGTGTTATGCCTGTGGTGTCCCCTGTTGGCCTCTGGAAGGTACCCATGGCGAGCAGGCACATGCAGGCTGTTACCATTGTCTCCACTGACAGAGCATGACTCTGTCGTGAGGGTGCCTGCATCACATCACTGCACAGCTCACAGAGCCGCCTCAGTATTGCCCTGTTGAGGCAGTACTGGCCCACAATCTCAACATCCGAATACAGCTCAAAGCTGATGCGGGCACGGTACTGCCTGTTGGTGGCGTACCGCCAATGGGCCCTTCCACGGCCATGTCCCCCTGCAGCATGCCTTCTCACCCCCCTCACTACAGCTTCCATGTGGAAGGTGGCACTGTCCATCTCCCTGGCTGGCTTGTGTCCCCCCCCAGCTGTTGTTGTTCTGTTCCCCCCGCTGTCCTGACTGCTACCTCCACTGCACCGGGTACACCTACTGGCCTCCGAACTCTGTGGCCCCATACGCCTTCAGCTGCCACTATTCTGTCCTGCCTACTCCCTGGCCTGCACTGGTTGCTGCTGTGGCCTGCACTGGTTGCTGCTGTGGCCCCACACGCCTTTAGCTGCCACTATTCTGTCCTGCCTACTCCCTGGCCTGCACTGGTTGCTGCTGTGGCCTGCACTGGTTGCTGCTGTGGCCCCACACGTCTTCGGCTGCCACTATTCTGTCCTGCCTACTCCCTGGCCTGCACTGGTTGCTGCTGTGGCCTGCACTGGTTGCTGCTGTGGCCTGCACTGGCTGCTGCTGTGGCCTGCACTGGTTGCTGCTGTGGACTGCACTGGTTGCTGCTGTGGCCTGCACTGCTTGCTGCTGTGGCCTGCACTGGTTGCTGCTGTGGCCTGCACTGGTTGCTGCTGTGGCCTGCTCTCTGTTGCTGCTGTGGCCTGCACTTATTGCTGCTGTGGCCTGCACTGGTTGCTGCGGTGGCCTGCTCTCTGTTGCTGCTGTGGCCTGCACTTATTGCTGCTGTGGCCTGCTCCCTGTTGCTGCTGTGGCCTGCACTGGTTGCTGCTGTGGCCTGCACTGGTTGCTGCTGTGGCCTGCACTGGCTGCTGCTGTGGCCTGCACTGGTTGCTGCTGTGGCCTGCACTGGCTGCTGCTGTGGCCTGCACTGGTTGCTGCTGTGGCCTGCACTGGCTGCTGCTGTGGCCTGCACTGGCTGCTGCTGTGGCCTGCACTGGTTGCTGCTGTGGCCTGCTCTCTGTTGCTGCCTCATGAGCATTCCCTGTCGGGTTCTTGCGCCTCTTCCTTGAGCCTTTTTATTTTGGCTCATTTCCACCGTGGCGCAACTTCCCGCTGATCCACTGTCGCGCATTGCGCGCTTCCGCGAATATCGCATTGCGCTCTTTATGCATGGATCCACCCCCTTCGGTTGCGCATGTCTTCATTTGCATTGCGCTGTTGCTCAGCATGTTTTCAGTGGTGCAACTGCCTCCTGCTGAATATCGCGGAATGGCGCATTTTCGGACTTGTGCTGGCGCAACCATATTGCGCATAGCGCAACCCTTTTGAATATCCGGCCCATGGTGTTCTGATGCCTAATACAAAATGAGCCCCAGCACTAACCAGGTATAATTGATATAATCCCCAAAACTGCAGTTTTTTTGCCCAGTACAGAACAAACTATTTAGCAACTGTAACATTAAAGGGGCCCCTCATAGAGAATAGGATCACACAAAATGCCCCCCCTACACAGGGACTAGGTCACACGGAATGATCCCCATGTAGAGACTTGATCTATAGAATAGGTAAATATGTATAACCATTTAATCTAGGAAACCTGCAGTTGTTCAACTTTAAAATGCTTTATAATCAACTCTCTCTGCCCCACCCCACCCTTCATACCCCGAGCTCAGCATCTTGGGACCATGAGGCATTGTTCAACTACATGTCTGTGTTTTCCAAAAAGCAAATGTGTAAATTTACAATCTGCAGACATCTGACACACCGGGGAACAAAAGAGCAGCTGAGATGCAGAGAGAGAATAGCCACTGCAGTGCCCGTAACGTTCATAACTCCAAAATTCAGGAGGACAACATGTCTTCTCCAGAATGTAGGTGGCAGTACAAAGAATGCAGACCCACCAGCTCCACAGCTTTAAAGAGCCATGGGGTGATGACTGAAGGTGTCAGCATGCATTTCTGGTTCTGAACATTCTGGGCCGGTGGAGGAACCAGTAGTAACGTGGGTAACAAAAGGACACGAAAATAACACGCCATGGGAAAAGGGAATTTTGTAAATAAATGAGTTATAACAAACTGCAAGGTTTTAGCAGTATGTCAGTAACAAAAAGAAGGTCACCAGACACAATAATGCTTTTGGACCACAGTTCATGCAAATTAAAGGCACAGTCTGCTTAGGATGAGGTACTAGATGGACACCACATGTAATGAACATTACAGCTGTATAAAATGATTAAATAAAAGGCAAAAACTTTTATTCTGTAAAGGGAGTTCTTGGGGGAGGCTTAATTAGATAACACATTAACAACAGTTGGGTTTCTAAGGCACAATAAAGGGCTGTATGTAAATACTTAAATTGGGAATGGAAGCAATGTCACAAAATGCAACCCTATATGAAGGGGTAAATCAATGTTTGTGATAAAACTGAAAGAACACAGTGGAACCAAACTGGGTCATGTTATGTTTAATATCTCTCCTAATGTGGCACTACAAATTAGGTATGTCACGTTACCCTTTTAACAATTCAGCAAAAAGTTACAGGGTGTCAAAGTGCAGTAGGTATGAGTCTCCTGAACACTGTATTCAAACAACATGAAGTCTTGCTATATTATGACATATGCAGTTTGTCCCAGCCTTAGAACTGCTCCGGAGGTGAAAGAGTTAACTTCCATGCCAGGCATGGAATCTTGAGCGCGAGCTCGGTTAGAAAAACTCTGTCTGTTTATCTTCAAACTGAAACTGTCAGATTCTGTACTCCGCCTCACTGAACAGTCGCTCCGGAGATTCCTCCTACTGCTCGGTTCATTTCTCGGTTAAAAAGTGTTTTTTCTCAGTTATTTAAACCGTGATTATATTTATTTTAACCGCAAAACGGTCAGTTCAAGCTCTGTCTGTGGTATCGTAAGTAATAGATAGGTTTTCATTTTCTGTGTGGAACTTGTAAATGTGGTTATCGGTTCGGTTTGAACCGATCAGGTTGCTTTAAAACTTATTTTAATTACATTTAGAGTGTGGTTCCCAGTTCTTATCGGTTCTAAAAAAAACGGATTTCATTACGGTTTTTTCCACAACCCGTGACACGGTTGGGAACCGATAAGGGTGTCTTGCCTGGCATTTGCCGGAAAAGGGCAAATTTTTGGTTAGGCTGGCATTATGTCTGAGAAACCCAAAAGAAAAACCGGGCCCACTGGGTTTCAACACTGTAGTGTCTGTGGGGAAGCCTTTGCCAAGGCTGACCCACACACCACATGTGTTTATTGTCTGGGGTTTGACCACCTCAATGCAGACTGCCAGATTTGCAAGAATTTCCCTGCAGCTACCCTGGATAAGAGAGTTGGTAGGCTCAGGGAATGAGAGGCCAAAAAGTCCACTGACCTGGATGGCCAGCCCGGTTCGGTGCCAACCGAACCGGAGGGAGTGCCCTCTGACCAGGGCGAGACTTCCTCGGGCAAACGAAGAGCTGACTCAGTGGAGCCAGTTCCAGCAAAAAGGACTAGAAAATCAGCAGGTGTGGAGCCAAAATCTCCTTCTCCAACCACTGCAGAGATAGCCAAAGCGATTCAAATTGTCCAGTCGCTTTCCCCGGTTCAGTCCGAACCGCCACTATCAGGTAAACGGTCGGTTCGGCCGGTTCCACCGGTTCAAGAATATGATACAGAGGAATTTTATGAACCGGAGGAGGGGGAGGAGGATTATGAACAGTGTGAATGTGATTTTGAAAGTCTGGATGTGCTCATTGAACTGGACATCTTGCCAGACAGACCTTCAGGAGAGTCTCCCCCTAGGCATTCTGAGTCCCCTTCTCATTTTCTGTTTTATAAAAAAGTTGCTGAAACCCTCCAGCTCCCTTTGGAAGAAGCTGTGGATGAACAAGAGGAGCCTGTCTATGTGGAAATGATGGATATCCCAGAGTCCAGGAAATTGTCTATTCCTTTACATAAATCCTTTACGAAACAAACAATAAAAATTTTAAAAGCTCCTAATTCTTTACCTCCTGTGGATAAAAAGATGGACAGGAGGTACACTTTGTCAGGTCCTGATACAGAGTTCCTTTCACAACAATGCAGCCATGTTGGAGTAGTGCAGGCTGCAGCCTGTGATAAGGCAAATATTCCCTTGGCTTCACACCCTCCTGACAAGGACTCCAGGAGGATTGATGCCATGGCTAAAAAACAATACATGACAGCGTCCTTGGACTCAGACAGGCAAATTATATGGCCTATGTTGCAAGATACCAGAAATCCAGATGGGATACTGTTATGGCTTTAGCAAACAGGCCCCTGGCCAGCTTGCCAAGGAGCTGGAACAGGTGGCTGCTGATGGTATTGAGGCATCCAAGGTGCAATTCCATGCTGCAGTGGATTCTAATGACGTATCTTCAAGAGTCATGGCCACATCTGTGGCTTTTCGTAGAATGGCTTGGCTCAGGTGTACTAGTCTTTCACAGGATACCCAGGCTAAGGCCATGGATTTTCCTGTTGTGGGTAATTCTCTGTTTGGGGAGCAGACAGAGAATTACATGAAGAAAATGGATGAGTATAGGACCACTTATAAGAGTGCACAGGCCAAGGAAAGGCAAGCCACTCCTCAGAGGCAGCTGCCCAGGGGCAGCGGTAGGCTCTTTTCACAGGCCTTTACCAAGCCCAGGCCCTCTTCAGCTTATGCCAGAGGGGTTCTTCAGAGGGAGAGGCAGACAGGTACGAGCAGGCCTGCTCCCACCCCTCACCCTAAAGCCCCTGCCAAACAGGCACCCTGATGGGATGCCCAGGGCCGATTCTCCATTACCTGTAGTGCAGGCTGGCTTACTTGTCCAGGACGGAGTCTTTAACATCAGACAAGTGGGTCCTGGAAGTAGTAAGCCTGGGACTGGTTCTCAGCTTCAAAAAATTTCCAAAGATGAGAATCAGATCTTTTCCACCTGCAAATCCATTAGAGACTCTTGCTTTGGAAACAGAAGTCTCAACCCTCCTGGCTCTCAGAGCTGTGGAAAGGGTTCCTCCCCTACACCAGGGCAAAGGACTGTACTCCAGGTACTTCCTTACCCCCAAAAAGACAGGAGAATGGCGGCCCATCCTGGACCAAAGATATCTGAACAAGCACCTTTTAAAACCAAAATTCAAAATGGTGACTCTGGGAATGATTTTACCCTCCCTAAGGCCAGGGGACTGGCTAGCGTCCCTGGACCTCAAGGATGCCTACTTCCATGTTCTCATCAGAAGATCCCACCGAAAGTACCTCAGATTCGAACTGCCCTCAGGCCATTACCAGTTCAGAGCAATGCCCTTGGCCTTACCTCTGCCCCATGGGTATTCACAAAATGCCTGGCAGTAGCAGTTGCTCACAAAAGATTGCCATCTTTCCCTACCTAGACGACTGGCTCATAGTGGGTCAGTCTCCAGACCAAGTCAAATCACACCTTCAGGTTACCCAGCAGCTGCTTACCTCTCTAGGTTTTCATCTCAATCTCCCAAAGTCAGTTTTAGAACCTGTTCAGCTACTCACCTTCATAGGCGCAGAACTGGACACAAAGCAGGCCAGAGCCTTCCTTCCTCTAGAAAGGGTAAAGACCTTGGTGGCCCTGGCCTCCTCCTTCACTCTGCAGGTCTCTCGACCAACAAGGCACTTTCTACAGCTCCTAGGACACATGGCTGCTTCCACAGCTGTAGTGCAAGGAGCAAGATTTCAGATGAGGGACATTCAGTTCCATTTGAGAGCCTTCTGGTCTCAAAGGAGAGATCCCTAACCAAATTGATCCCAGTAACTCGAACCCTGATCCAGGCCCTGCAGTGGTGGCAGGATCAGAGCAATCTGAGACAGGGGTTCCTTTCATCCCTCAATCTCACTCCTTGACCCTTACTACAGATGCGTCCCTTTTGGGATGGGGAGCTCACATGGGCAACCTCTCCACCCAGGGATTGTGGTCCCCTCAGGAATCTCTGCTCCACATCAATCTGTTGGAACTCAGAGCTGTTTTTCTAGCACTTCAGGTTTTTCTGCATCTGTTCAGAACAAAGTGGTACAGGTCAGAACAGACAACACCACTACAATGTGGTACATCAACAAACAGGGGCACTCGGTCTTGACCTTGTGCACTGAGGCAATGAAGTTGTGGTCTCTGGCTTATTCCCTGAACGCCTCCTCATAGCAGTTCACCTCCCAGGCAAGGACAATGTCCTGGCAGATGCTCTTAGCAGGATTTCCCAGGGCCATCATGAATGGTCACTGGATCCCCTAGTACTGGGGTTAGTTTTTGCCAGGTGGGGCACCCCTCAGATAGATCTTTTTGCAGCCCCAGATAATCACCAACTTCCACTTTTTTGTTGCAGGCCCCCAGTGTTGGGCTCAGTCCCTCTGGATGCCTTCCTTCTCGATTGGGAAGGGAAGTTCCTGTATGCCTTCCCCCCTTCCCTCTCCTGTTCAAGGTGCTAGTCAAAATCAGATCTCAACCTTGCAAGATGATTCTGATTGCTCCAGATTGGGCCAGACAGCCCTGGTACCCACTTCTTCTGTCCTTAGCAGTCCATCTTCCCCTGTGTCTCCCCAGGAACCACAATTTGTTAACCTGTGTCCAGGGGAGAGTTTGGTATCCGAGTCTCAAATTCCTCAACCTCAAGGCCTGGCTCTTGAGGAGTTAAGAGTTTGCTGACCTACACCTTTCTCAAGGTGTGCTCGAAATCTTGAAAGCTTCTAGGAAGCCTTCCACCAGGGTTACTTATAACTCTAAATGGAAAAGGTTTTCCATATGGTGCTCTGGGAAGCATATTTCCCCAGAATCTGCTGATTTGCCCACAGTTTTGGACTATATGGCCCATCTAAATACTTTGGGGCTGAGGCCAGCTACCCTGAAAGTGCATTTGGCAGCTGTCTCTGCTTTTATTTCAACAGGAAAGCTCTCTTCTCTTTCTGCTCACCCTGTATTTTCCAAGTTTTTCAAGGGATTGCTTCAAACCAACCCGCCATTCAGGGATCCTGCCCCTGCCTGGGATCTTAATGTTTGCATTGCTCAGCTGATGCAACCCCCCTTTGAACCTTTGTCTTCAGCAGAACTTAAGTACTTGACTTGGAAAACTGTGTTTCTAGTAGCCATCACTTCTGCCAGACGCATAAGTGAATTACAAGCTTTGTCAGTGGAGACTGATTTTATCTCCTTTCACAGAGATAAGGTAGTCCTCAGGACTAACAGGAAGTTCTTGCCTAAGGTGGTTTCAGATTTTCACCTTAATCAATCTATATCTCTTCCAGTGTACTTCACTGACCATTCCTCCTCTGGCAAGAGCAGGCTGCACAGTTTAGATGTTAAGAGGGCCCTTAGTTACTACATAGAGCGTACTAAGGGTCACAGGTTTGACTCCCTCCAACTTTTCCTCACTTATGGTGAGGTTGGGAAAGGGAAACCTGCCACTAAAAGATCTATTGCCAGGTGGATTGTCTCTTGTATCCAATTTTGCTATCAAAAACTGGGTAAGGTTCCCCCTTCAGGCCTGAGGGCTCACTCTACCAGAGGTACAGCTGCGGCCCTAGCTGCGGCCAGGGACATCCCTATCTTAGAGATATGTCAAGCAGCTACCTGGAAAACAGTGCACACTTTCACCAAGCATTACTCCCTGGACATCCAGGCCAGGAGGGATGCTCGGTTTGGCACAGCTGTGCTTCAGAGCCTATTTCCTAAGTAGGTTCTGTCCCTCCTCCATGGAGGTACTGCTGTGTAGTCTGCATACGTCATAATATAGCAAGACTTCATGTTGTCTGAAGAAAAAAATTACTCACCTTAGTAATGTTGTTTCTTCTAATGGTGTCTTGCTATATTATGACCTCCCCCCCGCGTGCCCCTCTCAGAACCTCTACTCTTGGGATGTGGGTGGGCAGTCCAGTGTTGGCACTTACTGATGCCCACCTTGTGTTCTCCACCCCTCCTTTTTGGGGTGTTTGGGTGTTGTATTTTATTTTATCTTATTTTCTGGGTCCCCTGACTTGAGTCTTGGTGTTGGGACCAGGAAAATGTGTTAATATTTTAGTAGCCAGTTGGCTAGTGTAGGCTTACAGCTTCCACACAGAACCTTAGTGAGTTTTGCTCGTAAAGATCTGACAGTTTCAATTTGAAGATAAACAGACAGAGTTTTTCTAACCAAGCTCGCGATCAAGATTCCATGCCAGGCATGGAAGTTAACTCTTTCACCTCCGGAGCAGTTCTAAGGCTGGGACAAACTGCATATGTCATAATATAGCAAGATTCCATTAGAAGGAACAACATTACTAAGGTGAGTAATTTTTTCTTCATGCCTATATATAGGGGATACATGATGGGCAGTAGTGAGATATGGGAAATATTCTCACTCCTGCAGAGTGAGCTCTGTATTCTCCACAGTGCCGAAGCCACAGTGAAATGCAACTCACTCTGCAGGAGTGAGAATATTTCCATGTCTCACGATCTGCACATCATGTGTGCTATTTATACAAATGGGGTGAGAGCGATGAAGGGTCATGTTTTGCTGTATCTTTTCCCTGTATCTATGTGCTTTTCTTTTTTTTTGAGTTTTAGTCTTTAGTAACTAATTTTTAGTAGGCAGGTGTGTTTTTAGGAGTACTGGGAAGTTAGTGATTTGTTCAGATTTACACAGTATGCAAGTGGAGGCTGTGAGAATCAAACCTAGGTCTGGTCTGCTGACTGTATCAAGCTTGTTCAGAGCTCATTACTCCAAGGTCTAGGTTATACTGAAAGCAGTGTTTGTCTGTGGTCTGAGAGTGTGGAGTGTTTCTCAATGGGCTGTGATTGTTAGAAGCACTATGGAACACAGGTGATTGTGTTTGGCTGTGCTAATTGTGTTAGTTGCAGCTTGCAGTGAGAAAGAAACTGCTTTAGTTTCATTTGAAGTCAGGTTGCTTTTATGTTGAAGGCAACACAGAAATGGGCTAAGAGTGTTGACCACTTTGGAACACAGGTAAGTGTGGTTTGCTATGCTATTTGTGTTATTTGCAGCTTGCAGTGAGAAAGAAACTGCTTTGTAAATGAGTTTCATTTGAAGCTGAGTTTACCACAGAAATGAGTTAAGTTTGGAAACTTTGGAACACAGGTAAGTGTGTTTTCTATGCTATATGTGTTAGTTGCAGCTTGCAGTGAGAAAGAAACTGCTTTGTAAATGAGTTTCATTTGAATTTAGGTTTTTTAGCTGAGTTTACAACAGAAATGGGTTAGGAGTTTTGGAAACTTTGGAACACAGGTAAGTGTTTTTCAATGCTATATGTGTTAGTTGCAGCTTGCAGTGAGAAAGAAACTGCTTTGTAAATGAGTTTCATTTGAATTTAGGTTTTTGAAGCTGAGTTTACCACAGAAATGGGTTAGGAGTTTGGAACACAGGTAAGTGTGTTTTCTATGCTATAGTGTTGAATTGCAGCTTGCAGTGAGAAAGAAACTGCTTTGTAAATGTTTCATTTGAATTCAGGTTGCTTTTATGCTGAGATTAGCACAGAAATGGCATAGGAGTGTTGGAAACTTTGGGATACAGGTAAGTGTTTTGCAATGCTAACTGAGTGATTTGCAGGCTTCAGTGAGACACACAAACTGATTTTTGAAGCACTTTCATCTGGAATGCTAGCTTGAGTGAATGAGTGAGTCACATCAGCAGAATATATCTCACCCACTGATGTCATCAGCATTTATCTCACCGCAGCAGGATATATCTCACTCACTGATGTCATCAGCATTTATCTCACCGCAGTGAGCATTTATTTCACTGCAGTGAGAATATCTCAATTTATTGCACTGGAATAGCTCTCACCCCCATTGTATAAATATAAATATATAATATATATATATATATATGTGTGTGTGTGTGTGTGTGTGTGTATGTGGTTTTTTTTGTATTTTTAATTTTTATTTGTTCTGCACTTTTGTCATGGCTTTTAAGTCAAACAAATAAACTAAAATTGAATCGAATTGTTTAATGACAGATATTTTAGGAGCCCCATCCCAAAAAAAAAATTAAAAATCTTTAGCCCTTTTCTTTTATACGCAGGCCACATGCTGGCGCATCACCTGAACATCGCTTATTTTTTAGGAAAGCAGTGGTAGAAGGCCTTCTCCTTCCAGACAGAATAGTTACTCACTGTAACAGAAAATCTTTGAGAGCATCTCCTCCACTGGGCCACATCATGGAACTATAAGACTCTGGTGTCAGGACCACATGGAAAATGTTGCTGGCTGTGGCTGCCCATGTTGAAGCCTCGTCAGCACCCATATAATGTGGGTGGCCCCAGCATGCTTAAGTTCCCCACCAGAGATGAGCCTGAAGGCTCATTCAACCAGCAGGGACCGAAGTGACCAGAACCAAACCAGGCACACAGGAGAGGATATGCAAATCTTAGTGCAGATGACAAAGGAGGCATTGGAGGAAAACCAGTTTGCGAGAGCAGGCAGGACAGTAACTCATCAACTGACATGGGTGAAGGCTACAGGGAGGGCTGTGGCTCAATGGAGGAGATTCTCATGAAGATCTACTGTTACAGTAAGTATTTTATCTTCTCCAAGGATATCTCCCAACATTGAGACACATCATGGAATGATTCACAAGCAGTACCAAGCACTGAGAGAAGACAGATGGATGGCAGGATCCTATGATTCTGAGTAAGGAGGCCCTGCAGAACAGTGAGGCCAAAGCCAGCACCTCTATGAGACACAGTCTCTAGACTGCAGTGTTTAGTAAATGTATGAACAGTGCTCCAAGTAGTAGCAACACATTCTGTACATTGGCCATAGACACATTGTGGATAAAGGTCACTGAGATAGCCACCCATGGGTGTAATGAGCATGGACTAGACCAGGAATCTGCTTACTGCTCTCCTGGTAACTAGCCAACCATTTGTGAGGATCTTCTACAATACATAGTATGATCCATGTACCAAAGGAACCTCCTGCAGACATTTAGGGTATGCAAACAACGTTCCCCACTATCCATAAGGATTTTCTACAATCCTTAATACAATCCATGTATCAATGCAGCATCCTGAAGACATCTAACATATGCAAACCCCTCTAACCATGTCAGCCGAAAAATAAACAGGAAGGTCAATGGTCTGAATTAGGGTTCTCTCAGACAAAACCTCTGGAAGGAAATGTGAATTAGTATGCAGTACAACTCTATCCTTCTGGAAAATAAGAAAAGGAGGATCTTCAACAAAAGCCTGCAACTCTGGAATACATTTAGGAGATGTCACAGCCACTAGGAACAGTGTCTTCCAAGCG
Source organism: Neoceratodus forsteri (assembly GCA_016271365.2). Classification (NCBI taxonomy): domain Eukaryota; kingdom Metazoa; phylum Chordata; order Ceratodontiformes; family Ceratodontidae; genus Neoceratodus; species Neoceratodus forsteri. Next base: position 15,494,236 of record CM028131.1, read on the forward strand.
AGGAAGCATGGCTCACAAGCAGTAGCAGTTTCTAAGAGAAGCGAAGCCAGGATCTCTGGAACCTAATCAAAGTCCCACATTGGAACAAGATCACAGACAGGGGTGTAAAAGGAGGATCCTTCTTTGGAGCCTATGGGAAACCTCATGCTGGGCCACTGTACTGCCCTCTGTGAGGGCATGGAAAGTCAACACTGCAGCTAAGTGGACCATATAGAGGAATGCCCCAAGCCCGAGTCCTTAAGGGACAAACACTTCACTGTACATGTAAAAGGATCCAGAGCATGAGCAGTACTGTAAAATAAGTACCAATCGGAGCTGCACTAACAGCAGAGGGGCTCAGCGATAACAATGAACAAACAAAGCAAAATCACGGCACTCCAGCTCGCACTCAGAAATACAGCTTACTAACAAGGTTTAAAACTTTTATTTCCACCACGTGAAGCTGAAGATTTCTTCAGCCTCATGTGGTGGAAATAAAAGTTTTTAAACTTATTGTTGGTAAGCCCTATTTTTGAGTGTGAGCTGGAGTGCTGTGATTTTGCCTTGTTAGTACTGTAAAATGTTTATGTTTTTGTGACTAAATGTTTTACATAAACAGCTTTCTAACTGGAAGCAGAACAGCTGCAGCTGCCTGAGGAACCCCGAAACAGGAGGGCTCTATGTTCTCAGGGTCACACATGGTGGGGCAGGAACCACAGATCCAGATGTACCACAGCACCCTGCTCCTGTATCAGAAGTTCTGACCACAGAAGGAGTAGGGCCAGGGGTTCCACTGTCAATTGTGGGAGGAAATCTCAAAACAGGAGAGCAGTGTCCTCAGGAGCCAAATGCGGAGGGGGCAGGGACCATAAATCCAGATACACAACACCCTGCTCTTGTTTCAGAAGTTGCGCAGGACCAGGTGATCCAATGCCAATTACTGGGGAGGAACCCCAAAGCAGGAGAGCTCTGTGTCCTCAGAATCCAGATATGGAGGGGCAGGGACCACAGATTCAAATTGTACCACAGCACCCTGCTCATGTGTCAGACATTCTGACCACAGAGGGAGTTGGGCCTGGGGTTCTACTGCCAACTGTTGGGAGGAACTTGAAAGCAGGAGAGCTCTGTGTCCCCAGAAACCAGATATGGAGGGGCATGGACCACAGGTCCAGATGTATAACAGCACCCTGCTCCTGTATCAGAGGTTCTGACCACAGAGGGAGTGGGGCCAGGGGTTCCAATGCCAATTCCCGGGGGGAACCCCAAAGCAAGAGAGCTCTATGTCTGCAGAAGCCAGATGTGGAGGAGCAGGGATCACAGATCCAGATGTACCACAGCACCCTGCTCCTATGTCAGAAGTTCTGCCCACAAAAGGTGCAGGACCAGGTGTTCCACTGCCAATTGTAGGAGTATGAGGAACCAAAATTGTCTTGACCAGTATGGGGCCATCAAAATCAGGTTAACTGACTTGGCCCTAAGTTTGACCAGGACCCCTCTGTATGAGAGGGAATGGGGAAGTGTACAGGACTCTCCTTCTGCAGGAGAGGGACAATGCGTCTCATCAAAAAACTCCATGCCCTGAAGCAAGTGACCAGAAACACAGCAATTTTGCACTGTATGGAGATGCAAACGGGTCTATGTCAAGGTGACCCTATTTACCAAAGTCATCCAGAACAGAGTCTAGGAGTTCCTACTCATGGCAAGAGTGCACAGTCTTCTGCTACAGCATTTAGGGAATCAGGCAGGTACATTGTTCCACCGCCCAGTGTCACAGTCTTGGCTCAGCCTTGTCAGGTGATGCAGTACATCAATGAAATACAGTCTACATAGATCATACTAAGGAAATTTTAGGAGCAAGAAGGCATACACCCATAATAGCTCCATATATTACTTGTAATAGGTCAGATTTTTCTTTGTCATTGATCAGCTGATGTGTTGGAAGGAGGGTGGTGCAGACCTGTAGGCTGTGCAGAACAGCCCTTATCTCCTGAGTGCTGCTGTTGTTGCCCCTCCAGCCCACTTAGATTCTCTGACAAGGGTTTGCTAGAGATTCCCAGGGCCCATTTGAAGACATCCGCAGGTAGCGCATTTGCTTTTATGGCTCCACCCCAGTGGAATTCTCTACCTCACTGGGTAAGAGATAGCCTGACTGTGGAGGGTTTTAAAGCATCCCAAAAACCACACCTATTTAATCAAGCCTGTTCTGGGCTATAATATATATATAGAATAGTGGACGGGCAAGTATGCACAACCAGTATGTTGTGCCACTGAGGGGTTCTGATTCCCTATGACCTCGAGAGTGAAGCTCAAGAGGTCCGTGGGAATCAGAACCCTGAAGTAGCACAGCACACTGATTGCCCATCCATTATTTTTTATAGTGTATGGTGCCCCTACAATAATTTAAGTGAGCATTTTAATTTCTTTTCTAAGCCGTAAAATGAATTCTTTCTACTGCATTTTAGTCTGGTATTCAAGTCAGGTTACTAAGGTTAGTGCTGTGGTTGTTAGGGACCAAGCATCCCTATGTCTGTAGCGTGGTCTGTCATTGGCTGTCAGTTGCCTTTGGGAGGGGACTGGAGAAAAAAAAAACATGGCGGACATATCTCTTGCTAATTGAGAAGGACCGTGAGTAAAAGGATTCACCTGTTAATGTGAGCAGTTTTAAATATCTGGTTGAGCCTGCAGTTTTTTAACAGTTTAAAGTATTTGGTCAATCCTGCCTTTTTTCATGGTGTCCTGTTCGTCATCAGTTCGGGGGATGATTGTGCCGCTGCTCCAAGTTTTTCCTGTGTCTGGTCCACTTTTAAAATGAGCTGAGCGCGTGCAGCTTCTAGAGGCTTTCAAAATGTTGTTGTACTACAGTGTGGTACAATCACGTTCCATGACCTTTTGAACTGTGGTACAACAACATTTTGAAAGCCACGGAGTTTCTTACACAACAAGCCTTTACTAGATAGTGACTCATAAGAACCATAATGATATGTCATGATTTTATGAATATCTTAACTATGCTTGACATTGTGAATGTATGTTTATGTGAATATGTACTTTGAATTTTAACTGTGAGGGTGCCCTGAGCTCTGGAAGGGTGTGTTTTAAAAATAAAATGATGATGATGATGAGAACTCTATCCAAAGGAGTCCACTAGTCCCAAGATATAAAGCAGCCAGATGGGCACCCTAACCCAACCTGAGGTGTCCGTAGTCATCACCAGAGGGATGACAAGAGGAATGCGATCCCATCTCTAGGTTGACGCATTCCAACCCCCACAGCAGGGAGTGATAGAGTGAAGCAGTCACTTGTATGAGACAATAAAACTCATCTGAATGCTGTGCCCTCTGCACCAGGAATAACCGTTGAGGAATCCTCATCTATGGACACGCTAGTGGGACAGGCAGCATGGAAGCTGGCATGAGGCTGATTAGCAGTAAAGCACAGTTATGCAAGAACTTACTGTAACACTAGATCTTCGAGAGAAGCTCTTGCAGTAGGTAACACATATAGGATTGATGCCACCTGGTGACTGTTCTTGGCAAATTCTTCTCTAGCAGTGCCAACATGGGAACGCCCCCCCACTGATGCTGGCTCCACCCCCGACGTCACCCTATGTAAGAGGGGAGTTCCCCATGTGCTCCAGTTCTTGCACACCCACCACAGGCAAGCGGAATTGCATGAGGCAACATGATTAGAGTCTGAATACACTCTCTCCAGTAAATAGAAGAGGAAATGGCCAACATGGTTGAGGCCTGGTTCTGGGGGGTAGGAGGGCGAGAAATCATACCTGCTGCAAGAGCTTCTCTCGAAGATCTACAATTACAGTAAGTTCTTACATAACTGTACTGGGGGAAGCTCTTGCAGCAAGTAACAGATACAGGACTGATTTCCAAGCAGTATACACTTAAGACAACCCTTGGGAAGGGGAGAAGGAAAATCAAGAAAACAGGAGCAGAAGGGATCCCTCAAGAGACCAAGCCCTGCAAAATCGCAAGGCCAAACCCTGCTCTGCATCTGGAAATGATGTCCAGGCTATAATGCCTGATGAAAGTGTGGACAGAGTGCCATGTTGCAGCACCGCAAATGTTGGTCACTGAGACCTGCTTTAATACCGCAAAGGAGGTGGTGACTGCCCTGGCAGAACGTGCCTTGATTGGGCCATGGGCAGACTTACTGCGTTTCTGATAACAAAAGGTAAAGCAGTTGACTAGCCAGCGTGACAGTGTCTGCTTGGTAACTGGGCATCCTAAGGACCTTTGCACAAAGGAAACAAACAGTTGATCGGATTTCCTATCCCCCTTGGTTCTGGCCAGGTAACAACGAAGTACCCTGTGCACATACAAGGAGTGAAGCAATGCTTCCCCTTTATTGGAATACTCCAGATAATAAACCGGAAGCTGAACAAATTGATTCAGCGTGAGCGCCAAAACTATTTTCGGCCGAAACTTTGGATTGGTACGAAGGTCGACCCTATCCTTATAAAAAATCAGATAGGGTTCTTTATACATGACAGCCTGGAGCTCTGAAAGGGTCTAATATGGTTGCCCATCATTCATTTTCCCGACTCTGTATTTCCCACAACCTATTTCCCATCATCTTATTTCCCAACGTGATCTTTGCCCGAATATCATTTGATCGAAAACTGCAATGTTTTACACAAACTGGTTACACAAGTGAGGGACTGTATCAAAGGAAATGGAAGGATTTATCTAAAAGGCAAGTTATCCTGCATTTTAACCACATAAAGTACATACGAGTTTCACTGCTGAGAATGTCTGACACTGCTATGGATCCCTGCCGTAGCTGTCAGCTCTGTGCTTCATGATCGCAAGTTTGAACCTTACAGTCACCATTTTTTTTGTAGTAGCACAGTTTGTAATCACCTTTGTAAACAAATATCTGGATTCCCATTTTGTTACATTTTATATATGTTTGTCAGTGTTGTAGCTCCTATATAGTGCTGCAAAGCAAGGAGCGTGATCACTGACAGTAAAGACAGTTTTTACTTTTGAAAGCTTTCATTGTGATTATGGCTTAACAGTATGTCATCCAGTAATGAGTCCACTAGCTGAAGTGCTGAAATATATAGTCAGGAAACTGTCAACGGTAAATAATTTTATCGGGAAACAGTAATGATGGGACAGTAGCGTTGGGAAACCACATGCCGGGCAATTGTACAGATCCCCTCTGAAATTCGCCTTGCCAAAGTGACAGCTACCAAAAGCAGGATTTTCCAGGACAGAAAATGAAGCTCAGCTTCCATAGCCAGTTCCAAAAGGGGAACAAGTCAACTTCTCTAAAACAAAAAGCAGATCCCAAGGAGGGACAGGATCCCAGACTGAGGGCCTGATGTGAAGAATACCATGAAGAAAAGCCTTAGAAACCTTCATCTGAGCCATCGTCTTACCCTGGACTGGCAGAGATGATGGCTAGGTGTACTTTGATGGAGGCATAGCTGAGACCTGACTCCAAAAGGGAAAACAGGTATTCTAAAATGGAATTAACCAGACAGACCAGAGGGTCCACCTTCTTGGCTGTGGCCCAGATACAGAAACATTCCCACTTCATAGTGTAAGTGGCCCTGGTGGCAGACTTGCACGCCTCAACCAAAACTTGTGCTACCTTATCAGAAACTTTGAACCTAGATTTAGCTAGGTCCTGAGGAGCCAGACATGCAGGTGAAGGGAGTGCAGATTCGTATGGACCAGAGACCCACTGTCCTGAGACAGAAGCTGAGATGAATAGCTTGGCAGAAGACACCAGGAGAAAGGACTGCTGTGTGACTGAACTTCTCTGCTGGGACTAAAGTAGAAGAACTTTTGTAATTGACCTTTAATTTAGGGTAAAAAAAAACTAACATACAAAAAAAAAAAGTGTGTGTTTGGGTTAACTGAACTGAATGGGTATCTGAAGAGTTATCTAAGTGTAAATCTCAGGTGACTGAAAGGACTTAACTGCTGTGAGGTTTAAATTACTTGTAGAAAGATCTGGTAAGTATGGGAAGTGGCTTAGCTAGAAGGAAGCTACATTTAAAGACTGCCTTAGAAAGTTTCTGCTAATAGCTTGGCAGAAGACACCAGGAGAAAGGACTGCTGTGTGACTGAACTTCTCTGCTGGGACTATATTGCCCTCCTTCCCTCCCCTCCACCCAAAGCTAAGTTCTATTTTTATAGGCACAGGATTTGACTGACAACAGGAACTTCCTGTTTAGGGGCAGGAAGTGAGTGATCACAGAACCACCAAGGACCCACCATCCTAGAAGGGCAAGAGTAGCTCTCCGGCCCCCTCTAGCTGCTGGAGGTCTGCCGCTGAGCAAGTAAGTAGTCTACTGCAAAATATAGGATATTCTTGTCTCAGAACAGGACAATCAGGAGCTTAAAGGGCACAAGGCAGAAAGTAAGGAGAGGAGAAAAACCAGAGGAAAGAGTAGCACGCAAACAGTTAATGGGCCAGAAATAAGACATGATTGAGTGGTGAGTGCAGTGGCTGTGGAGCAGCAGTCTTCCTGGAGATGTTCTGGAGGATGCGGTGTTGTCCCATCTGCAGGCACCTCTCTGGGCTGAGGGAGGAGGTTGCTCATCTCCAGGCTGAGATGGCCAGGATTGTGGGACCTCCTCTTACATCTAGGGACCACCAGTGCCACTGCCGCTGCCTCAGAGGTTGCCAAGAAAGAGGAGCGGTTGGACCACAGTGGGCCCAGGGAGGGTGAGGGTGGTGGAACAGAGCAACATTCTGCTGTACTCCAATTCCCTATGCCATTCTGGCAAAGTGTGGTTCCTCTATGGAGGTACCCACAGTGGAGACCAAGGAGGATGCTGGAACCTGCAAAGGAGACCCACAGTAGGGTGGCAGGGGACCCAGTAGAAGGAAACAACTCCTGGTGGGGACTCCATTGTTAGGAAACGTAGAACTGGGGAGGAAGGAAGAGGGAGGTAAGGTGCCTGCCTGGCGCCATGGCATGGAGGGACAGGGAGCGAATCCTCAGGATTGCTGGAGCAGCTGCACAGGGGAGGGAGCTGGATGTCATTGTCCACCTAGGGACAAATGATCTGGCTAAGAAAGGGATTAGAAGTGCAGGAAGAGTTTGTAGATTTGGGAGGGGCCTTAGTCAAGTAGCACGACGTGTAACCTTCTCGGAGGTGCCACCCATCTATGGCATAGGAGAGGCTAGGGTGTTCTGCACCATGGGATTCAATCAGTGGTTGAAAAACTGGTGTGGAGCTCAGGGATTTGGCTTCATTGGGGACTGGGGTCCACCTGGAGTGATGCGCCTTATACTGGCATGATGGGCTGCATCTGTCCGGGAGGGGAACCAGGATCCTAGGTGATAGGTTTAATGCTTCATGTGCAAGCTTTTAAACCAGCCAAGGGGAGGCACTGGAAAGGAGCAGGAAAATCCTAGCCCCCCCAAAATAATCACGGTAGTAAGTGTGGCAAACACCAACATAGAGGTGTCGATAGGGAGAAGGGCTGGGGTAAATGGGGAAAGCGACAAAGGCAAGAAGGACAGGGATGGGGCAAAAGGGAGTAAGGCCATCAGGAAATGGAGGGTAATGAATACCAATGTCCGTAGTCTGGGCAACAAGCTCCCTGAGCTGATGGCCTTAATGGAAGAGGGATGCCTGGATATCGTAGCAGTCACAGAAACATGATACACAGAGAACCATGACTGGGATGTTAACATACCAGGGTACATAACCTACAGGAGAGACAGGCAGGGGAGAAGAGGGGGAGGAGTAGCTTTCATGTAAAGGAAGGATAAAAGCAACTGAACAAAAGAGTAAATAGGGAGGAGAGGAGGCACTGTGGGTCACCTTGGAGACTGGAAAGGGCACCACAATGCATCAGGGGTTGTGTACAGACCCCCATATCAGGGGAAGGAATGGACAAGGATATGATAGAAGGCATTCTTAGAATGGCAGAGAAAGGGAGATACTGTTGATGGGAGACCTGAATATGCCAGATGTTAACTGAGCATATTTGCTGCAGCCACATCCAGGAGCAGGGCCATTCTTGATGCCCTCAGGTGGCAGGCATTAGACAGCTAGTTTTGGAACCCACTCATGAGGGAGCAATCTTAGACTTGTACTGCAAACGGGGGCAGTGAGAGGATCTCAGATCTAGAAGTGGGTTGCCATCTGGGGACAAGTGACCATCAAACAGTGTGGTTCACGTAACTCAGCTACAGAGTCAAGCCATACAAAAGTGAGGGTACTGGACTTTAGGAGGGCTGACTTTGGCAAGATGGGAGAGTGCCTCAGAAAGCACTAGCAAACAGGCTAGAAGGAGGGTGTGGAGCAACAATGGGAATTATCAAAACTGCCATCACAGAGGCAACAAGCCTTTGTGTGAAGCAAATAAACAAATCAAACGAAAGAAAAGCACTATGGTTCTCAAAAGAGGTGGCTGTGAAAGTGAGGAAGAAAAGATAGCATTCCAGAAGTATAAGGAAACACAGAAAGAGCAGGACAGAGAGCTGTACCAGTTAAGGCAGAAGGAAGCAGGAAGGAAGTCAGAATAGCAAAGGCACAAACTGGGGAAAAGATAGCCAACTCAGTTAAGAAGGGGATAAACCTTTTATAGGTACATCAGCGAAGTGAAAGACAAAGGGAGGGATAGTGAGGCTGAATAGAATGAACGGTGGGTGGGCAGAGGGGACAGTGAAAAGCAGGAATACTGAACGAATATTTCTGCTCAGTATTCACAAAAGAGGAGGGGAAGTGCCTAATCCAATTAACAGAAGCACTCTTGATAGGGGGTCGATCCCAGTCCTTTCACAGAAGAAAGGGTTCTGCAAGAACTCCTAAAACTGAAGGTGGACAAAGCAATGGGTCCTGATGGAATTCACCCCAGAATTCTAAAAGAATTAAAGGAGGAACTAGTGAAACCACTGGCTACTCTTTTTAATAAATCATGGGAGGATGGTGTGGTACGCGAGGACTGAAGGAAGGCGGATGTGATTCCCCTTCACAAAAGTGGGACCAAGACAGAGGCAGGAAACTACAGACCTGTCAGTCTGACCTCTGTGGTAGGGAAAGTGATGGAGTCACTTCTGACGGAAAGAATAGTCGAGTACCTAGAGGCCAGTGGAGCACAGGACCCAAGGCAGCATGGGTTCAGCAGGGGAAGGTCATGTCAGATGAATCTAATAGATTTCTTTGACTGGGTGACCAAAGTAGTAGACCAGGGAGGGGCTGTGACATGGCCTACCTAGACTTTAGCAAGGCATTTGACACAGTCCCACACAAAAGATTATTAGTCAAATTAACCAGCCTGGGAGTGGGACCCAGGTGGTAGCCTGGGTAAAACATTGGCTGGACAACAGGACACAGAAGGTAATTGTAAATGGAGTCCACTCTGAAGAAAGGGGTTACTAGTGGGTACCGGAGGGTTCAGCATTGGTCCAGTCCTTTTAATGTCTCTCATCAGTGACATTGCAGAGGGACTGAAGGAAAAGTATGCCTTTTGCAGATGACACAAAGATCTGCAACAGGGTTGATACACAGGAGGCGTGGAAAGGATGAAAAGGGACTTGGCAAGGTTGGAGGAATGGTCAGAAGTATGGCAGCTAGGATTCAATGCAAAGAAGTGCAAATAATGCACCTGGGAAACAAGAACCCAGGGAAGATTACACAATGGGTGGGGAGGTAGTAACAACAAAAAAGGGAAAGGGACCTGGGGGTAATCATATCAGATGACTTTAAGGTTAGCAAGCAATGTGAGAAGGCAGTAGGGAGGGCTGGGGTATACTGGGATGTATAGGGAGAGGCATCATCAGCAGAAAACAGGAAGTTGTTATCCCTCTGTACAGACAGTTGGTGAGACCCCATCTGGAGTACTGTGTCCAGTTCTGGAGACCCCATCTCCGCAAGGACATAGACAGGATAGAGACAGTTCAGAGGAGGGCAACTAAAATGGTGCAGGGTCTGCAAGAGAAGCCGTATGAGGAGAGACTAAAGGAGCTTAATATGTATACCCTTGAGGAAAGAAGGGAGAGGGGGGACATGATAGAAACTTTTAAGTACCTCAGTGGAATCAACAAAGTCCAAGAGGGTAGTATCTTTCAGAAAAAGAGACTTGCAAGAACAAGGGGACACAATTTAAAGATAGGAGGGCGGTTCAGGGGCAATGTGAGGAAGTATTATTTCACAGAGAGGGTAGTGGATGCATGGAACAGCCTTCCTGAGGAGGTTGTGGGGTCTAAAACTGTGGGAGAATTCAAGAATGCATGGGACAGACATAAGGCAATTCTTGTGGGGTAGGAAGAAATAGGCTGTTGGTTAACTAGGATCTGCGGCCTATCCTGTAGGTAGGGAAATGGGCAGACTAGATGGGCCTAGCGGTCCTTATCTGCCGTCAAAGTCTATGTTTCTATGAGATGAAATTGGAAGTGGAAGCGAATGCTCTGCAGCTAAATGCTGAAGCAATGGAAACCAGATCTGACAAATCCACAGCGGAGCTATCAGTATGAGGGTTGACGATTCTGACTGCGTTTGAGGAGCATTTCTCCAGCAGAGGGAAGGCATAAAAGAATCTCCCCTTCTAGGACAGGGACAACACATCTTGCCAAAAAGCTCCAGATTCTGGACCTAGCGAGCAGAAACTGGGCAGTTCTGCACTGGATTAAGATGCAGAGAAATCTAGCTCTGGTGTCCCCCATCTGCAGACAACCTGATCTGCGACTTCATGAAGCAGCTCCCATTCATGAGTTTGCGACCTGGTTCTGCTGAGAGCATCTGCCAGCACTTTTTGCATTCTGGGAATGTGAACTGCTGTCAAACTGAGCTGATGCTCCACGGCCCAATCCCACAATCGCATGGCTTTTCAGCAGAGAGGATACGAGTGTGTGCCACCTTGTTTGGTAATGTAAAGCATCACAGATGTGTTATCTGTTTGAATTAACAGGTGGCCCCACATTAGGACTGAGGCAAAGACCTGGAGAGCATACAGAACCACCCTCAACTCCAGGACATTGATGTGAAGATTTTCCTCTACTGGGGACTAGGAACCTTAGGTACGATGTGTCTCTAAATGAGCGCCCCATCCCGAGGATGAACAATCCATGGTCAGAATCTGAGATGGGACTCAGATATGAAAGGGGAGCCCTACCAGAAGGTTTTGTGATGACATCCACCAGAGTAACTCTCCATGGATTGGCTCTGTGATCCTTATCAAGGCATCCAAATCATCCTGTGTCTGATTCCATTGGACTCGCAAGGACCACTGAATAGTCCGCATGCGCAGCCACACAAAGGGATCTGAGACAATGGTGGCTGCCATGTGCCCCAACAGCCTGAGAAGGAGTCTTGCTGGGGCCCTTAAGGATGTACAGACCTGATGCACCAAGACTTGGATGCATCCCGCTCTGTCGGAGGGAAGGAAAACCATCCCGAGATGTCCAGAAAGGTATCCAGAAGGGCCCCTATGAACTAAAGCTTCTGGGACAGGAGAAACTGAGACTTGTACCTGTTGACCATGATGCCCAGGCACTGAAACAGTAAGAGGGTGTCCCTGATGGTTTTAAACAGATGGGGTCTGGAAGGAGCCAGGAGGAGCCAGTCATCCAGGTAAGGGAGCATGAAGTGGCCCATTCTCTGAAGCACCACAGAGACCACCGCCAGACACTTGGTGAATACCATGGGGTTAAAAGAGACCAAGGGAAGAACTCTGAATTGATAGCACTGCCTTTGAATCTGAACCTCAGGAACCTTTGGTGAGCCCTGGCAATTGGGATACGCAGATAAGCATCCTGCACATCTATGGATGCCAGTCAGTCACCTGCTGAAATTATTGTCAGGAGAGTGGAAAGAGAAACCATACGGAATCTCCGATATGAGACCCATTGGTTTCATTCACTGAAGGTCCAGGATGGGTAAGAGATCTCCTGACTTCTTCGGGATCAGGAGGAAGTGGGAGTAATACCATGTCTCTCTTTCAACCGGGGGAAGCAGCTCAATGGCATTCTTGTCCAGCAAGAATTGGATCTCCCGCTGGATTAGAACTCTGTGTTCCCTCAGATAGTGGGATGGGGGTGCCGGTCTGTTCGGAGGGATTTCATCAAACTCTATGGAGTGCCCGAACTCCACTAGTTCGAGGACCCACTGGTCGGAGGTCACTTGACTCCAGGCTTCTGTATAAAGAGAAAAGCGACTGCCAACCGGCTCCCCTTACTGGACGTCCAGGGGAGGACGGTCGCCTGAGTAGTCAGGCTGTGGGAGGTGGAGGGAGGGTAGCAACTGCTGGTTTAGCCTGTAGGGAGGTGGTAGCTGAGGCACCCCTGGCCCTGTCTCTGCGACCAAAGCTGCCCTGCTGTGATTGTGGCTGGTAGTAGGGCTGCTCTGCTAAGGCTATTGTCCCCGCAGCCATGAAAATGGGATTTGAGAGATTGGCCCCATTTTGGGCGGTACATTGACTGCATGGTAAGGATGGCTTTACCAGAGTTCTGTAACCTGATGATAATCTTCTCTGTGTCTTCCCCGAAGAGCATGGAGCCCATGAAGGGAGCATTCAGAAGGTTAGATTGCATATCTAGATTGAACCCTGAAACCCAAAGCCAAGCATGGCATCTGAGGCAGATGCCAGAAGCAGCTGCCCTTGCAGAGGTGTCTGCAGAGTTGCAGGCTGATCTCTGGATGTGGGTGCCCATGTCCGAGCCAGTCTGCAGCAATCCGGCGAGCTCTACCCATTGAGGGCAGTCGGGCATGTTCTGCACAATGTCCAGTCCCTGTTCCCAAAGGGTGTTCTAGAATTGGACCATGCGAGTCAGTAAGTTGAGACTCCTGATACTGCAGGTAGCAGAAGACTATACCTTGTGTCTCAAAGAATCCAGCTGCTTAGGCTCCCTGTCAGATGGCTGGGTGCTCAGGTGCTTGGGCCTCTGCAAACTGTCATGAGTGACTGAAATCACATCCGAATCAGCACCTGGGTGTTCAGACAGAAAGGGGTGGTCCTTAGGTGCCCGGTTGAGCCAATGAGCCTTCTAGGGCACAGAACAGGAGGAGTGAGGACACTTCTAGGTAGTGTAGGTGACGTCCTCAAAGGTGTCAACCATGGGAGGGATGACCACTGGCTTAGGGTTTTTTGGCAGAGGTATTTAGCAAACCGCAATCGCTCAGGGTCCAGGGCCTCTGTATCCCAGCCCATGTTTTCCTGGATGTACCTCATCACCTCCATAAAGCTGGGGTCATCAGGAGGGGATTTTGGGTGCCACTCTGGGTTCCCCTGTTCCAAATCGACATACAAATCTAGTAAAGATGTGTCAGAGTTGACGTAAGACTTGGAGGAGAAAAAGGATGGTGAGTGATGTCTTCTCCTCTTTCGACTCCTGTCATGAGAGGGTGTGTGGGAGGAGCTCCTGGACCTGGTCCTTCTGCGCCTCTTGTCTTTATGTTTCTTGCTTGTGGATGGCTCCTTCCCAGCCTCATGGTCTGACACTTCCAAAACAGGAACCAAATCTGATTCTGGCTCCACTCGAGTATCTGGAACAGGAGTGGGGTGAGGCGTGGGTGGAGGCGCACCCACTGGGAGGTCACGCTTAACGGTGTTCCACCAGTGGGAAAATAGCTCCTTCACCTGCGTGAGGCTTAACTTAGGGGAGATTTAACTTGGGAGACCCCGAAGTAGGGGGAGCAGGCGTACCAGAGTCAGCGCCAGCCCCATCGTCAGGGGGTGCTGGCGTCAGTTTGGAACTACTGCGCCAGTGTCTAGAGTCACCGGTGTCTGTGTCACAGGCAATAATGGAGGGGCATCAGTAACCCTATCATTGGGCTCTGACGTCAGGTAGACCAGCATCTGCTGTGGAGAAGGGGTCTCAGAAATGACATCTGTTTGGGACTGACGTAGCCGGCATCGGGACCACAGTGACTGGCAGCGGAGTAATGGTCACCAGATGGGGACTGGAGTCCTGTGGAGTGACGACAGAGCATCGGTCCAGTACCCACTTGTCCCCGGAGTCTGATGGATGTCCCACCCCGGACTTAGCCTTGGGAATTTTCAGAGTGCTTGTGGCATTTGTTCTGCTTCTCCAACAAATATTGATCAGATGCCAGAGGGAGATGACAGTCGGAGTCCTTGGACTTAGGAGGCAGAGGTGATGCCCTGCCACCGAAAGACCCAGAGGCCTTGTTCGACTCCTGGAGGTCGGCTGTGGAAATGGAGGCAGAGCAAGAGGAAGACTTACCAGAGCCCACCGATGAAAACTTCTCTGCGGGCAGGCACTGGTCCCAGAGGGCTTAGTCGCCGAAGACCCGGAAGATGAAACGGGTGGCTTGAGGGTCGTAAGGCAGGATTCATGCCCAGAAGAACTGGACTTTGAGCCCGAGGACCTGGGCCTAGAACGAGACCTCTCCCACTCCCAGTGCTCCTGATGTTTTTCCTTGCGATGCTTCTTGTGAGTGGGTGAATGGGCTGATTCCCCTGAGGAAGAGGCTCTTTCCATGGTGGGCAATTTCAATTTCGCAAGAAAGGCGTAAACATACTTTTGTTTCCTAATGCGCGTCCGACTATTAAAGGCCTGACAGTGGGGGCAGGCACCGGTGTCGTGGTTGGGGCCTAGGCAATAAAGACATATGGAATGGCCATCCTTCATGGGGATCTGATGCCCACAGGAGCTCTTGTTAGTGTGCCCCTTAGAAGAAGTGTACATAAATCATTGAATTTGAAGAAAACTGAGAAACAATGGTGAGAATTTGAGAAGAGCAATCGGTACTGACACGCGGTAGCCAAAAGCGAACTAACCCAAGCCATACAGCGGGAAAGAACTAGAGCATGCGGGGAACTCCCCTCCTATATAGGGTGATGTTGGGGGTGCAGCTGTCTGTGGAGGGCATTCCCATGTCTGTACTGCTAAAGAAGAATTTGTAGAGAACAGCCGCCAGGTGGCATCAGTCCTATATGTGTTACCTGCTGTAAGAGCTTCCTCTCGAAGTAAGATCAGACATATACAGCAGAGATAAAGTCACTGGAAAAAAAACAGCTGAGCCTCGGCTGTCAGTGCCATAACGCGATCTGAGGGCATAAATGCCCTACCCACACCCATGTCAAGCACAGCCCCTACCGTACGTACTGAAGGTGCCGGCACAGGGTAAGGACGGACTCTGGTTCACTGGCCAGAATACCCAGTTTGTCGAACTGCCATGTCTGAAAAAGTGGGTATACTGTGGACTCCCAGGATGGGGTATTCAGAAGGCAATCATCTATGTAGAGTACGGGAAGACATACAGGCCCTCTACGTGGACGCAAGTGCTGTAGAGGCAACATATTTGGAAAATACACATGGTGCAGACCATAAACAAAAGGACAAAACACAAAACTGATAGTGTGAGCACTGGAGCATTAAACACAGGCAATTTTAAGGAGACTTGCACATGCCTTCATGTCCAGAGCAACAATCTAGTACCTTATCAGTAAGAAGGTAAGTAGGGGCTGCAAAGAGATCATCTGAAACTTTCTGTATTCGATGATTAGGTTCAGTTCTCACAAATCTAAAATGGTCTGTACATCCCCGGTCCATTCTGGGACCAGTAACTACCTGGAATAATAGCCCTGGTTCTGTTCTGAAACCAGAATAGTATTCACAGTCCCCTTGCACATAACAAAAAGGGAATGCACGCAATGTAAACGGAATGAAAGAAACAAAAAAGAGAATGTGAGCAAGAAAAATGGAAAGTGAGCTAGAAAAAGGGAGTGCAAGCAATAAATAGGGAATGTAAGCAACAAAATGGAATGTGAGCAACAAAAAGGGAATGTGTGCAACAAAATGGAATGCACGCAACAAGAAGGGAATGCACACAACAAAACGGGAATGTGAGCAACAAAAATGAATGCTAGCAATAAAACAAGCATGCAAGCAACAAAATGGGAATGTACACAACATCAGGGGAAGAACAACAAAAAGGGAATGTAAGAAAAAAGGGAATGCTAGCAACAAAAAGAGAATGCGAGCAATAAAACAGAAATGCAAGCAACAAAATGGAATACAAGCAACACAAAGGGAATACAAGCAACAAAAAGGAATACATGCAACACAAAGGGAATGTGTGCAACAAAAAGGGAATGCTAGCAATAAGAAGGGAATGGCGGATGGAGAGATTTCACCGACTGGGCAAACTGGACTAGAGACCAGTCAGTGAGCCAAAAGGAGCAAGGAATGGGCATCAGAGTGGAATGGAGACCAGCCAGAGAGTTGGAGGGGAAGCAGAAGGAGCACACAGGAGAACAGAGATTAGGAGGATGTTCGCAGAGCTGAGTGCATTTTCAAATTAATAGGCGCAAGTATTTACTGAGAGTTTGTGGTACTGTTTTGGGATAGTCTGTCTATAAATCAAGTGCAGTTGGTGATTTGAAGCACATATTGGGGGAGGTTTTAGTTTTCATCTGAGTGTAATTCTGGTGTGCAGTACTTTTAGCAAGGAGCAGTTGTAAACTAGGTGAAACAGAGAGAGCACTGTGGTGGATTAAGGGAAAGAAAGGGGGCTTTTGTTTTTTCTACACGGAATACACAGTTGCAGGTAGTTCCTGCTGACTCATCCTGGGCTCATCCAAATTTATTGGCATCTCGGGGATTGGCACTTCCTGCCAGGAAACCGCTTAACACAGCTGGTTAGTAGTGGCCTCTCCAAGTTAGTCAGATCAGCGGGGCAATTCAAGTGTAGCTGCAGCATAAAGCTAGCCCTTAATAAGGGGGGGGGAGAGAGAGAAGGAGGAGGAGTAAAGGTGGGAGGTTAGAAAGGAGTGCAAAGAAAAACAAAAACAAGCCTTCAGTGGACCACACTTAACCCAGGGTCAAACGGACAAGCAAATACAGAGGTGAAAGGCAGCAAAGGGGAGAGTCAACAGAGAAAAATGGGTTAATGATGGGAGTGGTGCAGTGCAGAGGCTGCAGAGCAGTAATGTTCAGGAGGAGCTTCTGGATGTTGTGGTGTTGCCCCAGTTGTAAGCACCTGTCTGGGCTGAGGGTGGAAGTCAACAGTCTCCAGGCAAAGCTGGCTAGGTAACAGGAGGCCTTCAAACTCACCCATGGGCCACCGAATCAGATTCCACTCACTTAATGGTTTCCTCACAGAGGGTGTGAATGGACTACGGTGGGCACGGCGGGGGGTGGATTCTAAGGACTGCCAGGGCAGTAGCAGTAAGGGAGGAGCTGGATGTCATTGTCCACATGGGAACAAATTTCCTAGCAGAGAGAATATGGAAATGAAGGCAGTAAAGGGGACTTTAGGGAACTGGGGAGAGGCCTTAAGCAGGTAGCATGCTTCATAGCTTTCTCGGAGGTACTGCTCGTCTATGACAAAGGGGATAGGAGGAACACTGGCACCAGGGAATTCAATGAATGGTTGAAAGATTGGTGCAGACGAGAAGAAGTTGGCTTCATTGGGGACAGGGGGCCCCACCTGGGGGGATAAAGGACTATACAAGCTGGATGATCTGCATCCAACCATGGGGGTACCAAGACCCTTAGTGATAAGTTCAAATGTTTCCTCTGCAAACATTTAAACTAGCCAAAGGGAAGGTAAAAGCAGTCAGGGACTATCACATTGTGCCTCCAAAGGAACAGGCAGACATAAGAGCGTGTACTAGGGTCAAAAGATAACCACAACAACATAAGTATCAACACAGGCAACAAAGAGGAGGAAACAACGTGATGAAATGCAACAAGGGGACAGAGGGTAAAGTGGGGTGAAGGGGACCAGACCTGGAGGGCAATATGTACAAATGCCCACAGCCTACGAAACAAAATCCCAGACCTAGAGGCATTAATGGGGGAAGGGGACCTTGACATAGTGACTATTACAGCAACATGGCACACTGAAAACCATGAATGGGATGTACCCATACCAGGATACACACTTTTTAGAAAAGACAGGAAAGGAAGAAAGGGAGTTGAGGTGGCCATGTATGTGAGGAATGAGATCACAGCAACAGAAGTACAGGGACAGCCGGACAGAGCAGAGGCACTGTGGGTCACCCTACAGACAGGGAATGGAACCAGCATTAGAACAGGAGTGATCTACAGACATCTGGTGCAGGGGAGGAGACAGACAATAAACTAGTGGAAGTCATCCACAAAATGGTAACCGAGGGTGAACTACTACTACTAGAGGACTTCAATCTGCCAGGTGTAGACTGCAGCACTCAGACTGCAGTACAGCTAAGAGCAGGAACATCCTGACCGCACTGCAGGAGGCAGGATTTAGACAGCTGGTGGCTGGACCCACCCTAGAGGGGGCTACATTGGACCTGGTGCTTACAACTGGGGACAGAGTCAGGGATGTTAGGGTAGTCATCCACATAGGGATGAGTGACGACAGGATGGTATGGTTCAACATAACCACCATAAAGAAGGCTAACCATACACAAGTGAAGGTCCTGGATTTCAGAAGAGCCAACTCTGACAAAATGGCGAAATGTCTCAGGAGAGCCCTGGCAAGAGGACAAAGGGGGGGTGGAGGAACAGTGGTCTATTCTCAGGGGGGCCATTACAGAGGCAACAAATCTCTGTGTTAAACAGCAAAGCAGGGACAAGAGAAAGAAGCATCCACTTTGGTTCTTGAGAGAGGTGGCCAGAAAAGTGAGAGATAAAACAAGGGGCCTTCAGGAAATAAAAAAGAAACACAATGGGAAAAGGACAGGGAGCAGTAACTAGAGAAACAGACGGAAGTAGGGAAGGCAGTCAGGAGCGTAAAGGCGCAAACAGAAGAGAATATAGCACAGGCAGTAACAAAAGGTGACAAGACTTTATTTTTATTTAATTTATTAAACTCTAGGGGTGGGATAGTCAGACTGCACCAAAATGATGCACAATAGAGGGAGCAGTGCAAGTCCAGTGCGCCATGGTGCAACGGGTACGATATTCAAACCATGCACAGGCCAGGGTGCGTCTGTACAACATGGCTGAAAATTGCACCCGATGCATCATAGTGCAATGAGGGATGCGCAATGGAGCAGGGGCGATGCACGGTAGCACCCCCTAGGAATGCGCAGGGACAAAGACAGGAAGCAGCTGTGCAGCAGCCATGGATGCGGCATGTGCCGAGAAGCATGCACCAGGACAGACAGACCAACCCCCCCACCTCCAGCCAGGGCAAGGCATCCATGAGCTGCACAACCAGATGTGAGCAGGATGGACCACCAGCCCATGAACCCTGGCACTGATCCAACAGCAGACGTGAGCCAGTAGTCCCCACCCGCTTGGCAAGGCGCCCTACACCGTCCCCCGGCCAAAAGAGACCAGAACACAAGGATGGCTAGGATCTACCTATGTCATGGCACCATACCAATGCCGACCACCCCCCAGTACAGTGAGCCTGAGACACCATACCCAGAAGCATGACCAAACAGTGCATGGCACCGAAGGCATTCCACCACTATCGTGACAATGCATCCTGTCACCCCAAGGTGCCATGCACATGCACCACACCCCACCGTGACCACCCGCCCGCATGTGGTGACACCATCTACTGTCACCACCTCAACCCACACAAGGCCCACCTGCATGGCCCCCACAGAGGCACAGCAAGGTGGTAGACCTGGCAGCAGTACCTGAGGGACCCTACATGTGGCAAGGCCTACCCCAGACACCGCCACCAGCAGGAAGGCACTCCCAACACAGGACCTGTGCACGGTCCACCACCCATGCACACACCCGACCCAGCACTGGCCCCACCAGACAACACAGTACCCTACTGTGGCACATGGAGGCATGCATCACACAGGAGGCAACACAGGGCACACATAATGCCCCTCCAACACAGTCCCATGGACACCCTATTAAACAGTCACACATAGTGGTGCAACAGATGCTGCCATTGCGAGGCCCATGGTGCCATGTACCTGTGACCTGCACACCATCATGGTGCCGGTAAGCCTGCCATGTGGTGTTCGCACCATGAACCAGACCACTGCCTGCATGCAGCAGGACCCCATGTGACAAACACCAGACCACAGGCACTGCCCCAGTCACCACAGACTGCATGAAGGGGGCCTACAACTTCACCGCCCACAGTGGCAACAAGGGCAGACATGCAATAGATGAGGGGTTGGGATGCCAGCTGCCAGAGCGCCGTGCCTTGAAGGTGGCTGGTATGGACTGGCCCCAATGTCACATCAGTATCCATGCATGTGGTGGTGAGGTTCACATGACCGTGCATACCACAGACACGCAAGGGGCACAGCACACACCGCCAGGGGAGGCTGGGACATAGCACACGCACCACAGCCCGCTGCACACAGGCAAACAGTGCACAGGGCACACCACACATTCCCCGGACAGAGCCCATGGCCAGCATTCACGCCAATGGAGGATCCCCAACAGACACACCCACGGCCAGGCCAGCACCACCCCACAGTAGCCATGCACACCACTGCAGCAAGGCTCCATGCGATTGCTGCAAATCAGAGAGCGACACGGACGTAGTTGTAAAAGCATATATTAAGAATGAACACAGCATTAATAGAAACTATGTACATACATATACACAATGGGGAGGGAATGGGCAAGACCACAGGGGGGGGAGGGCAGGGGATAATGGGAAAGGCAAAGGTGGGGGACACGGCGGTGTGGGGTACAGTCCAGGGAGGGAATGTTCATGGGCATGAGCTGCAGGCCCTACTGGCGGCCCCGGTCTTCTCTGCCCTGTGGCGCCTTCTGTGCCACCAACGGTCACCCCAGTCCATACTCTGCAGGAGCTCCAGCATGGCCCGGGTGACCTGCAGGATCTCCTGTAGGGACCACTCCATGGCTGAGCAGCGTGGTCCACCTAGGACAAGGGGGCAGAATCAGTATGAGTGACTGGCCAGACCAATGCAGCCCAGCCAACGTGCATGGCGTACATCAGTGGCATGTGCCCCTGGGATGGCAAGCGACCACCCACAGTGGGTGCGCTCACATGATCCGCGCACCCAGGCACCCTCAGCCATGCAAACCGCTGCACATCACCACCACCCATGCACCACACAGCACCATTGTGGCTGTCTGGCATCATGGCAATGCAGTGGGATGGCAGTGGCATGGCCAGGTGCCGAATGCACCCACAGCCCACCTTCGACTCCCACCCACATGTGCAGACCCACAGGACCATGCGGAGGGCACCGTGGGACATGCATGGCTGTAGGGGCCATGTGCAGGAGGCCATGCCTCACCACCACCCCTGCAACCCACCATGCACAGGTGTAAAGGGAATCATGGCACTCACCTGTGTCCCAGTCAGGAGGGCGCTGCTGACCCCTGGCACCACCACTGTGCCCTGACTGTTTGGCCACACCTCCAGCATCAACCTGCCCTCTGTGCTGCTGGGCCATCCAGCAGTCCATCGGGCCTAGTGTGGAAACACGGAGAGAGTATCATCAGTACTGTGATAGGGTGCAGATACATTTTGGCAGTCATATAGAAAAATGCATCACTATTCTTTGTAAAATTTTCAGTTTTAATTGATTCTTTTCCAGACGTTGTTTACAACAGAATAATTTCAGTATGGCACAGTACTTTAACATCTTACTCTTCCATTCGAGCAGAAGACAGCACAACAGACAGAATAATCTGGTATTTATAAATCTTCCATTCGGAGCAGTAGATAGCAAAGCAGACAAAATATCCTGGCATTTCTAAATCTTCCATTCGGAGCAGTAAATAACACAGTTCATCAAAACTCCAAAGAGCACTTTTCAGCAACTTCCAGAGTATACCTCCAGACCCACAGCAAACAGAATGATCTGCCTCTCAACCCAAACAGTCTGCATTTATGCCCAAAAGGGGACATGTGATTAACTCCACCCCAGCATCTGATTATATACTTTAAATCTTTATTTACCACGTATTTATTTTACTTATAAACATATAACCTTTTACTTACTAAAGCAGAATATTTCTACTCCTATAAACAAATTAAACCCTTTTAATAACATTTTAAGCATTATTTCTAACAACTAAAGCACCTCCCCTTCCTACACCTAATATAAGGAATGTAGTTGTGGCCGGACGGCTCCTAAAAGAACAAAGATGCTGGCAGGAACCAAACTCAGAACCTCACAAACACTGCAAACATCCTCGTCCCAAACTCCAAACCTCCCCACTTCACCTTCGGAAGGTTAGTCAAACTCAAAATAGAAATACCATAACTGCTAGAGTCCATTATAAGTAAAATCTAACGATAATTGGCTTTGCGATAGTGCGAATGTTCGCACTATCAAAAAGAAACGCAATGGCTTATCTCCAAAAGGTAAAGCCGTAATACAAGAGCAAAAAGTAGGTCTTCATCAGAATACACAGAAACTCAGACAATTGCCCAAGACAATCCCTGACCCCTAGCAAATATGCAAGAAAACCAATGGCAACTAGGCAACTGAGGGCAAAATCAAAGATCCAGTTACAGAAGAAAGGCAAAAGCCAACCTCCACAATGAAAGACTGCCCCATAGACCCCCACAGCACCAATAGTAAGTATGAGAAAAGAAACACTAAAACACAGCCATTCCCAACCGATTTCTCAGATGCGAAATAGCCTCCAACAATCCCACACTGCACATCCACCACTGGCACCGCAACAGGGTAAGTCACGGCCACAGTCAGACAAACCCCCATCAGCATGATTTCCACCGTGAACCATGTCCCCAAAACAACTGTCCCAGTTCGCACACGAAAGCAACCGCAGCAGCGGCACTGCAGAATCGGTCCCGAGCCCGCTCCATTCACTCCATAGCCACATATAATTTATGCAAGAGACTCAGGCTAATTATTAAAGGGGTGATTCCACCAGAAAATGCAAAAGGGAACCACAAAAGGCTTGAAACACCAATACCTTGTGTTCCTCGTTCTTAGGAGTCATAACAGGACCGATATCCATTCTATTTCAAATACAGCCTGCAACAGAACGCAGCGCGACCAAAGCGCCCCCACTCCCACAGATTCCTACCTCCCGACTGGACAAATTCAAACCAAAAAGGATAATTAAAGAATTCAAAACAAAAGGGGCACTTGCCTGAACGAACAGAGTGGCTCCAAACAGCCACCCAACACAAGAGAAGGGCACAGGCTCTAAACAAGAAAACACTCAAACGATCACCCACCGCCTTCCAACGCAAACAAACCCACAGAAAAGCCGACAGGCACCACAAAGCCACTAATACAATATAACGGCCCTCCATTCTACCCAATGGAGGGCTCACCACACACCCCGACACAGTACAAACCACAAGTAACAACTGTTCAAATGCTGAAAAGGAATACTGCGTCTGAAACTTGTGCGCGCAATCATCCACTCCACAAAATGGTAGAAGCCCTATCTACAACTACCGGAGGGGGGGGGTGAATTTAAACTCCAGGCTTACAGCTACAATCAGCTATACTGCCACAAAGGGATTTCATCCAGCCTTCACATTACGGTAACAACTGTCCCCTCATTTATTATACACTCTCCTTTTCTTTTTGTATTTAGATTATTTTCAAACAACGTCGCTGAATAACGGCTACCATTTAACTGAAAAATTGAACCCAAACTAAATGGCCTGACTGTGGGACAATATATGCCACCACAGCACCTTTAGGACAATAGAAAGCGAGGTTTTCAGGTATCCCTACATTTTTATGATTATTTCGGGGCTCTCAACCCTTCACAGGGGCACCCTGTGACAAGTACATGTCTGACCCGTAGTCCCCCCCCCACACAGTGTGCGTGGCCGCACAGCCCATCTGTGCCACGGTGGCACATGGTGTACTCAATGCACCCCCACAACTGGCAACACAGGCCCTGCCCCACCGGCTGCATGGCCTGCTGAACACTGTGCCACGGATATGATATGACTAGTGATGGTGAAGGAGCACCCACATGGCCGTGGCACGGCTCCCCACCGAGCACACACCTGCAGTCACCCCAGGTGGTTGGAGTCACGCCGCTGGAGGTCTCAATAGTGGTGGCAACACTGTTCAGCGGTCCTACAGCTCTCTGTAGCCTCCTCAAGTCCTTCAGCTACCTCCTGCCACACCTCTGTGCGTGGCCTCAGGAGGGGAACCTGTCTAAACAGAGCACTTGCATGGGGCTCCACAAGAGCCGCCAGGTTTGCCAGCTCCACCACATTCCATACTGGGGCTCTGGTGGCAGCATCATGCAGTATCTGCTGAGCTCAAAATGGCACCCGGTTGCACACATGCCCCACATGTGGAAGCAGTGCGGTACTATGCTGCAAGTCACAATCGCACTGGCACCAGACTGCACAATAGGGGGTAACCATGCAGCTGCACGGCACCTAGAGGGCAAAGGGCAGCCACTGGGTCAAGGGTCTGTCTGCACATAGAGCACCACAGCGTGATAGGGAGGCCCCTGCAGGGAGCGCGGTAGGGTGCATGTGTGTGACACCATGCAGTGGCCTACCACACAGAGACGCCATGGTGCACCATGGCACGTGTGCCCTGTTGGACATATTGCGCACGAACACCACAGGCACAGTAGTGGCAGTGCTCTGTACTGCCTCCCGTTCACAGTGCAGTTGCTGCGCCGCTAGTGTAGGCGGCAGCACTGCGGGCATGCGTAGTATGGTGCCGATTGCGCACGTCACAGTGGTGCGCCACAGTCTGAGCATGCTCAACACCACTGCGCAAGGTGCAACAGTGTGATATTCAGCCAGGTTATGCTACTCAGCTCATGAGCCAGTCCACAGTGCATCCACTGCATTTGCATCACATTACAGTTGCACATGCCCTCATTTGCATGCGATGCACTATAAAAGTGACCAGGAAATGCACATGCCATGGATCGGTATTGCAGCCTTTGGAGGTAAGTGCCATGCTGTGGAGATGTGGGGACAGTGGTCTGGGAGGGCTGTATGGGACTGCACAGTCCATGGTAACACCTGTCCCTCTTCCCCAGGCACAAGCATGACTGAACGAGAGTATGATGAGGAGCAGGGGAGGGTGTGGAAGAGGCCCCCCAACTTCACCAGGGTAGAACTGGATGCCCTGTTTTAGGCCTACCTTGACAGGCGGCCACTGCTCAGTGGACAGAGGGGCACACCACAGGTCTGTGAGGTGGCGTGGGGGCAAAGTGGCATGTGCCATCAACCAGCAGGGCAGCCACCAAAGGTCCATGCAGGAGTGCAAGAAAAAGGTTGGCATGGACAAGAGGTGGATCAAATATAAGGTGGCTGCCATCAGGGCAGCGTGTTCTGCCACTGGTGGGGGCCAGCAGGACGTGCTACGCCTGACGCAACTGGAGGAGCAGGTGGCCAGCAGCATTCAGCGTAGTGCCATTGAGGGTGTTCCCAGTGGAGGCCTCCAGATGGGCGGCAGCCAATCACTACATGGTAGGACTGGTGCTGGCAGTGTGTGGGTGGCAGGCCCCAGGGCCAGGCGGAAGCACTAACGGTACTGTGTTCCTTTACAGCTCCTGAGTGTCTGCATGGGGCAGCGGTGGTGGGTGTGTCCACTGAGTGGGAAGCCCTAGAACCGGTGGAGCACCCATCCACCTCCATAGGTGTCAGAGAGACTGACTGCCTGCAGCACTGCACATCTGTCCAGACTGATGCCTGTGGTGCGGGCGCGGATGTGGCCCTGGCTGTGTTCCAGTGTGACGCCTCTCATGGTGTCTTGTGTGCTGGGACACATATCGGGGCCAACTCCAGCACCGATGATGACATGACAAACGTCCTGGACAGTAATGTTAGTGGGACACAAGGGGATTGCATGGATGGCATCTGCCAAGGCGGCAGTGCGGGCAGTGCTGGCATGTTTGCCTGCCCACTAGCCCTTTTCCAGGCTGCAGCTGCAGAAGCCAGTGGAGCAGCACCGGTGTGCTGCCATGGTAGTGGGGCTGTTGTCACCGCTGCGGCCACGCTGGCAGTGCCTGACAATCGGCAGCCGGAGGGGCAGCAGCTGGACAGTGTCGATGTGGGGACGGAGGACAGCAGCAGTGCACCGTGTGAGGATGTACCCCAGGTAGGCACCACCATGTGGTGCTCACCGTTGAGGGGCATTGTCCCGCAGGGCCAGGAACAACAGTGGGGCCAGCATGCTGGCCATGCGGACGACCCCCTGGATGACCACAGCCGTCTACTGCAGGCCTCAGTGGATCAGCAGGTGCGGCTCGTGGATGTGGTGGATACACTCTGTGCGGTGCTGCACCAGGCAGAGATGCGGTGCAGCAGGGACCATGCCCTGCTCCTGGCAGAGTTGGTCCAACAGTGGGCAGATGTGACCACAGCCATTGACAGGCAAACCATTGCACTGGTGACTGCCATGGCTACACTGGCCGACCAGTTGTGTGCCCATCCACTGCACACCCTGCAGGGTGCATTGTCCACCCCTCATTCTCAGCGTCGGGTGACCCCTGCCATGTCGATGCCGTTTTTGGCTGTGGGCAAACCAAGCATGCCTGGTGCGGGCATGTTTGGTGGCCTTCAGACACCTGCGCGGACACGGTCGCGTTCATGCAGCAGAACCCCTGGGGGCCCTTCAGTGCCACCCCATGAGGCTGCTGGTCAGCCTGGTAGGTCTCAGCGGGGCTGCTCATGCATCCATGGCGGCCGTGCTACTGTGCTGCTTGACTGAACCCTCCCCCTCCACAGCCACTGTCCAGTGTGCACTGCGGTGCTCTGTGTGCGTTGCATGAGTGTGGTGCCCTGTCCTGCACCCACACGGTCCCTGTGCACACTCTCCTGGCTGCTGGCCACTGTGGTATGTGCAGGATGATGCCAGAGTAGCGCTATTCACCACTGTGCAATGGTGCTCAGCATCTGAGGCATGCACAGTGCCAGCCACTGGGTATGGTTGTGTTAGGTCCTGTGTGGGTGTGGGGTGGGCCTGTAGGGGTGGGTGTGCCTGTGGCCCTGTGGGCATGGGTACAGAGGGTGTGTGCCTGTGCATGCGTGCTGTGTGCAGCCCTGTTCCCTGCCTTTAAGTGCAGTAACCCGCCCATTCCTACGCCCCTGCCGCCGATCTTCCCTGGTGTCCATCCCTGCCTGTCTATGGGCTGTGCCTTTGCCCTTGGTGCATGCATGTGGCCCTGTTGACCTACCTATGTGGTCCAGAGTACTCCTTTGCAATGGTGTCCCAGTGCTGCTGGGACATCTGGGCCAGTCGGGGATCCCGCTGCCCAGGGGATGACTGCCCAACACCAGCTGGACCAGCGTCCTCCTCATCCCCACTGCTGTCCCCCTCCTCAACCACAATGGCTATCCCACAGTCAATGGCCATGTTGTGCAGGATACAGCAGCCAGGAATAGCCTGCAGGCCTTTGAGGGGCTGTACTGTAGGGCACCGCCTGATGTGTGCAGACAATGGAACCATGCCTTCAGCAGCCCGAACACCCGCTCAATGGCAATCCGTGTTGTGGCGTGTGCTTCATTGTACTGTTGCTGCACTGGGGTTGGGGGGCGCCGGTATGGTGTGAGCAGCCAGGGCCGTAGCGGGTACCCACTGTCACCTGTGTGTAGAGAGGTATCATTAGCATGGTGGTCTACAACACTGTGCCACTGGCCTTCTTGGCCATTCCCCATGACACCCCTGCCCATACCCCACACACCCCCATCTGCACCCATCGTCCAGCATGCAATGCATACTCACCTACCAGATGGCCAGTGGAGATGTCCCCACTCTTGAATCTATGGCACAGTGTGGACTGGTGCCAGATGAAGGCATCATGTGCTCCCCCAGGGTGCGTGGCACAGACATTGATTATGTGCTCCCTGGCATCGCACGTTGCCTGGCAGTTGACACTCGGATAACCTTTATGGTTGATGTATGCCACCCTTTCCGGGCCAGATGGCATGCGAATGCCAACATGGGTGCTGTCTATGGCCCTGAGCACTCCAGGCAACTGTGCTACCCTGTGGAACTCCTGAATGTTTGCTGTGAGCTCTGCCTGTGTGCTGGAAAATGGATGTACTCTGCAGCATGTGGCAGCAGTGCACTGAGGAACTGTGTGAGTAGGTGTGATGTGGCTGACTGGGTTATGCCTGTCAAGTTCCCTGTTGGTCTCTGGAAGGTGCCTGTGGAGAACAGGCACATGACAGCTGTGATCTTGGTTTCATGGACAGCACATGGCTCCGTCGTGTGGGTCCCTGCATCTCCTCACTGCACAGCTCACAGAGCCACTTCAGAATTGTCTGGTTCAGGTGGTACTGGTCCACGATCTCAATGTCACTGTACAACTTGAAGCTGACGCAACCACGGCACAGCCTGTTCTGGGCATACTGCCGACGGGCCCTCCCATGGCCGCGCCTCCCTGCTGCCTGTCTTCTCACACCCCTCATTACCACCTCCATCTGGAAGGTGGCACTGGCCACATCCCTGGTTGGTGTCCCCCCCGAGCAGCTGTATACCTGGTTCCCCCCGGCTGTGTACTGCCCCTGCACCAGGTACACCCCTGGCTCCTCACCACTGGGTGCACTGCCTCTGACCCACTGCCCTCCTTCCTCTGTGGCACACTCAGGCCCTCTTGCATGAACATGCACACACACCCACTGTCACTAACTGTCACACACCTCCAGTGGTCCCCTGTCCACCTCCTGGCCACACCTGGCCCCTGCTTCTTGACTTGCCTCCTTGCCACTCTGTCTCCACACTCCCCCGCTATGGCTCCTCTGTAGCGCAATCATCCTCTCCTCACTTCCTGCCTTTGATATTGGCTCATTTCTGCGTTTGCGCAACTTTCGCTTGCTCCGCTGTTGTGCACGTTGGCTGCTGTTGAATATCGCACAGTTAACATTATTCCTAGTTACGGCCCCTGCATTTGCGTGCATTCATTTCTGTTGGCTGCGGCTTTGTTGGAGTTTGTCCTGTCCAACTGCTTCAGCTGAATATCGCACTTTGCGCATCTCCGCTCTTGCGCTGCTCATCCCTATTGCGCATGGCACAACTGCTCTGAATACCCCACCCTAGGATTACAAATACCTTTGAGCAAGAACTGCTTATTTACAAAGGTTCCATGTCAGAGGATGGAGGGTAATATACATACAAAGGTAGACAATTATTTACAGTCTTAACACATTTTACGGTTTTAGTCATAAGTGTAGAGAGAATTCAGAGGGCAGCTTAAATGAAGTCTGAGTAAAAAAAAACAAACTATACAGGAAGGACAGTCAGGTGAGCAGGGTAGGAGGGGAACAGAAGAGGTGGGTAGGTTGAGGGGCGTCTGTTGGAGTGATGGGTGGTTAGAAGTAGTGTAAGCAGAGTTAGAGATGAAGGGGCAGAGGTCTGAAAGGTGCAATTGAGGAGGGAGGGGGTGTGAAAGATGGGGGAAGGGCAGGAGTGATGCAATGGGGGTGTGTGAAAGGTGAGGGGTCATGGGTGGGGCAGGAACAGCAGGTGCCATGGTGCAGGTGTTTTGCTGTCAATGGTTATAGGTCGCAAGTCAGAAACGGCCAGGTGGACGGGGAGCCAGTCCCTTTAGGAGAAGCAGTCACATTGCATAGTTGAGGTGAGGTAGAGTTGGAGATTCCTTTTGAAGGGTCCAAGCAAAGTAGAAGAAAGTGCTTCTTTGTTGAGGGTGTTGTACCACTGTGGAACCCTGTGCATAAATGCCCATTGGCCCATTGTTGTCCTGCACCTGGGAACCTGGAAGGTTAGATGATGGGTACTACGTGTATGTTGGGTGCTGTTATGGGTGGTTGGAGCTTTTCAACACCTGGGGGCATGAGCCCAAGGAGTACCTTTTTGGTTAACAGGCAGGTCTGGTATTGTATTCAACTGTGTAGAGGAAGCCAGCCAGCCAGGGCATACAGGTCACAGGTATATGTTAGGTGGGCAGTACCCATTAGAAGCCCGCAGGCTTTGTTGAGCGACACTGAGATCCTGCGGAGGGCAGTTGTAGAGGTAGATCTATAGATGGCAAGACCGTAGTCAGTGACAGAAGTGACAGAGCTGTATATAGCCAATCTAAGGGCATCTGCAGTCATACAGTGCTTGTGCTTTTGGAGCATACCAATTCGTATGTTGGCAGCCTTTGCTATATTGTCTATGTGGTGAGAATAGGAGAGGGTACTGTCCAGAGTGATACCAAGTTACTTGAACTCAGAGACATGTTCGAGTGAAGTCACAGAGTGATTCTTTTTTTTTTTTTTTTGAGGTGTTATTTTTTGGGGCCTCCCCCCGCCTCCTCGTTCCTCAGCGCCACCCCGGACATGAGACCCCTCCTTTCAGCACCCCGTGACTTACCCTTCACGGCAGGGTGGTGGGGAGCGACTCAACCCACCAGAACGGGTCCATGCCAGGGAGGCGCCCCTGGGGATGGCGACAGGAACCACGCGCTTGCGCTCCATTTTCCCAATTTTTCTCCCGGCGGGCATGGCGTGCAATGGCGCCCAGTGACTGGCTCACCTTGCGCTCCGTGCACATACTAGTCAGTGCCTGCCACGTCCGCCTTCCCCTGTTTCTGCGGCTGCGTGTTTGTCATCCCCAGCCTCTGCTGGGTCAGGCAAGCACCGGCCGCCCGAATCCCACGGAGATGAGCAGTCCTCCGGAGCTCAATCCATCTCCTCCCAGCGGACCCCCGACAACCCGTGCTCGTTCCTGAACACGGGTCGCCGGCGTGGCACGAAGTGTAGCGACCAGCGCCTCAACCTTCAGCGCCACCGGGCCGGCTACAGAGTGGTTCTTGATGGAAAGTGGCAGAGATTTGAACTTGCTCCGTGTATAACAGAATGTCATGACTTTAGTTTTGCTGTGGTTCAGGATGAGTTTGTGTACACTCAGCCAATCTTCAACATGCTTAAAATCTAGCTGCAGCTGGTATTACAGGAGTTCGGTGTCATGATGGCTAGTAAACAGGACTGTATCATCCGCATAGAGTAGCATTTTTTGGTGGCAGATGCTAGGGAGACTGTTCAGAAAAAGGGAAAAGAGCAGGGGTCCCAGTATTGACCCCTGTGACCCCTGCGGGACTCCAGAAAGGACTGTCTTTTCATCTGAGGTGACACCGGCAATCCTAACGCACTGGATCCTGCCACCGAGGTAGCTACCAAACCACTGCAGTGCGTCATTGGAGAGCCCAACAGTAGAGAGTTGCCCGAGTAGGAGTGGGTGATTTACAGTGTCAAATGCCTACATTAGGTCAATAAATACTGCCCCCACACAATTCCCTTGGTCAAGCATGGCATGGATGAAACTTGTAAATTCCAGCAGCGCTGTGGTGGTACTATGCCCTTTTCTGAAGTCATGCTGCTCTGGGCATTGAACTTCATACTTATCTAGGAATTTGACTAATTGGTCCGAGACAATTTGTTCCAGGGCTTTAGATGGAGGGTGGAGGAGTAAGATGGGCCTGTAGTTGGTGTGTAGGGCCCTATCTCCGCTTTTATGTACAGGTGTGATAGTGGCCTGATACATCAGCGAGAGAAGAAAGACAAGGAGTGAGACTGTCACGATAAAGAAGGAGGTCTGAAGATACACGGAGGACATGGCAGAACTGCTAAACGAATACCTTTGTTCAGTCTTCATGAAGGAAGGGTAAGGCGACGGTCCACAACTCAGCAAAAAAAAGCAAACAGGGAGGGGAAGCAGATTCCACTCCATTCACGGTAGAGGGATGCCTTTTTGCAGATGACACTAAGATCTGCAACAGGGCTGACACTCCAGAGGGGATAGAAAGAATAAGAAAGGACATAAGCAGGTCGGAGGAGTGGTCAGAAGTATGGCAGCTGGAATTCAATGCACAAAAAGTGCATAGTCGTGCACTTGTGCAGCAGAAATCCAAGGAAGGAGTACAAGATTTGGGGGGGGGGGGATTTGCAGCCACCAAGCAGGAATGGGACCTGGGGGTACTTTTTTTGGATGACCTAAAGGTGACCAGGCAATGTCAGAAGGCAGTGGGGATAGCCAGTGGGATACTGGGGTGCACTGGGAGAAGTATCACCAGCAAAAAAAGAGATAGTTATTCCACTGTACAGATCAGTGGTGAGACCTCATCAGTGTCCAGTTCTGGAGACTATACCTCCTGAAGGACATAGACAGACTAGGGGCAGTCCAGAGGAGGGCTACAAAGATGGTGCTGGAACTGCATGAAAATCCTGACAAGGAGAGGATAAGGGAACTAACTATGTATTCCCTGGAGAAGAGGAGGAAGAAAGAGAAGGGACATGATAGAAACTTTCAAGTACCTCAGAGGTATAAACAAGGTACAAGAGGATAGTGTCATTCAAAATAGATGTGCAAGGACAAGGGGACATGAGATACAACTGGGGAGGAGGAGATTCTTGGGCAATGCAAGAAAGTACCTTTTTACTGAAAGGGTGGTGGATGCTTGGAACAGACTCCCAAAGAAGGTGGTGGCAAAAACAGGGGAATTCAAGAATGCATGGGATAGACATAAGGCTACACTAGAGACATGAAAGAAAGGGTGAGCTGCAGATCAACAAGGATCTGTGGTTGAAATAGGCAGGAAAAATGGGCAGACTAGGTGGGCCACACATTCCTTATCTGCTGTCAACTTCTATGTTTCTATGAATGCTAGCAGCAAAATGGGAAAAGCATGTAATACTGCATCCAGAACAGGATTCTCTTAACAGCACAGTGTTGCTGTTGACTGGCCAAAGCCAGCACTCCATCAATCAACGGTCTGGGACCCATCACTGTCACATGCGACAGAACGCAGAATGCATGGGAGCAAAAAGCATAAGAGGCGGGGGGACAGAAGAGCGAAGAAGTAAGGTGGAAGAGACCCACACCAGTATATGTAGATGAAGGAAGCACAGTGAGATAGGTGATGCAAAGGAAGAGGAGGAATTATGAGACCAGTATACAGGCAGCAGTTATGATAACAAGAGGGGGCATTAGCAGCAAAGTGGAAAAATTCCTTTCAGAGGATGTCCATTCTGTTGAGTGAGGAGGAGGGGGCCACAGACCATATCTGCATACACACCAGAATCACCATTTTGGTGTCTAACTACTGGCAGCCTTGGGAAAGAGGCAGTCCTTGTTGTGGTAAAGGGCACCCCAGTTTACAGTGGAGCGAAGAGTGGGTGGCATCGACATGCGTGAAGCCAAGTTTACTACCGTGCCACACCATTTGAAGCATGGAACAGCTTCACAGGATGGTGAAGATGGTTGGGGGGTCGGACAGTGCCTGGCCTGTTTGTGTCTGGTGCCAAAACCTTGAGCCATAGTGTTCTTAGTGTTGACCCGGAGTTGGGTGGATTGGAACCAGCATAGGACATTGGAAGAATCAGTGCAGCGTGACTTCAGCAAACAGTCAGCCACAAAGATGAGGAAGAATAAGAAGCTTTTTCAGATCAGATATTTACTTGATATCATGGTAAAAATTAAATTAAAAGTAAACGTGGCCATCCCAGGTTATATAGGTGGCAATCGTACATATGACATTGTACACCAGACCCATGTGAGTTTAACACATGGTCCTGACACCAATGCGTAACAGTCCAATTCATGTGGCTCTACACAGGAGATATCCTCGAAGATCTGAATAGCTCAAGTTAGACAGCCTTAGAAGGGGCTTTGGGGCAAGAAACTTGAACTATGCAGTATACCAAATGGTGATCACTAAATCCATCACAAAGGGTACTAGCTTTCAGAATCTGAAGAAATTAGTGGAGAAGATTTAGTCAATAAGGGAGTGCTTGAATGAGAGGTTTGACCCATAGAGGTTCAGACATATGCAGCCTGAGGACAGCCTAAATTTTCTGCATTAGCTTTTGGAGGAGAATGAGCAGTTAATGATAAAGTCGCCCAGCAATAGCAGTTCCCTCAGAGGAGGCAAGTACCGGGTTTGGCCCCAGAGTGGCACTAGGCAATACCAAGGAATATCAAGAGCAAGACTGTGAGCCTATCCATGATGTGCTCATGTGAGAAAGACATGGTGAAACTGTACACAACATCACACCAAAGTTTGAGCTCAACTTAAACAACATGCAAACCCCATCGTTTGCCCCCATCCTCCCCCTGTGTACTTTGTAGCCAGGTACAGTGATGTCAGAGTCACTGATCCTGGTGGAGAACCAACAATCTGTAACAACATCTGACCTGACTTGTTAAGGCCCACTACCTAGAAGAGGTTGCAGACATTCAACAAGAAGACACTTGAGCCTTTGAAGAGTGAGGTGGCAGATAAGGAAAGGCAAGGGTGGGATAAGATTAAACTCAACATTACCAGAAAGGAGTAGCAGCAAGACACCACAACTTTTATTTTTATGGCACCCTTTCTGGAATGCACAGACTACCTTACAGGGAGAATAGAACACAGAAAAAAAAAATCACTGAAGAATAAACGATATATACACACTGCATGATACAGCAATGAGTAGAAGACAGCCTTTGTTCATTCCCTCAAGAAGTGAGATGGAGGAAGAAGCAGGAGTTTGGACTAGATCAAGGAACCTCCAAAGAGCTTCAATTAGAGCCGGACCATTGGCACAGCGGAATAGCTACTTCTGACGCTGCCACCGACCCGGGTTTGGTGGCAGACTCGGGTTGTCAGGGGGACCAGCCTGGAGGAGAAACATAAGGCCTCTTTTGGATCACTCTCCTCTTCCTCCTCCAGAGAAGGAGGGATGTCGTTTCTGCTGCAATAACACCACCTGGGTGATCACAGTTGGACATGCAGTTCGGGGATGCCATGGGTGGAGAGGATGCTGGCAGAGTTCTGTGATGGCCATCATGTAGTGTTGTGCCTCCCTTGGAGCGCCAAGAGCCTTGACATCTTCAGGGATGGAAGAATACAGGAAATACCCCCACAGCTGAACCTGGAGATGGCCTCTGGCATGCAGCCCTTTGACCGAACAATCCCTTAGAGGCACCTGATGAAACTTCAGATAGGTGGATGGGAGTGTTAAAGGGCAGGCCGGTCTATCTCTCCCTGCCGGGGGGAGGGGGGCAAACCAAGGCAGCATGAAGCTGGTCCTAGGGAAGAGGTTCAGGTGCAGCTAAGTACCGATGCCTAGAAGGACCTGAATGAAGGTAAGGCTGCAGCAGAAGAAAAAGAAAAAATTACTCACCTTAGTAATGTTGTTTCTTCTAATGGAGTCTTGTTATATTATGACATATGCAGTGAGTTCCAACCTTCGAACTGCTCCGGAGGTGAAAGAGTAAACTTTCCATGCCTGGCATGGAACTTTGAGCTCAAGCTCGGTTGAAACTCTGTCTGTTGTTCTTCAAACTCAAACCGTCAGATCTTTATGAGCTAAACTCACTGAGGTCCTGTGTGGAAGCTGTAAACCTACACTAGCCAACTGGCTACTAAACATAACAACACATTTTTTGGTCCCAAACAAAGACTCAAGTCAGGAGACCCAAAAAATGAAAAACATAAAACCAATTCACCCCAAAAAAGGAGGGGTGAGAACAACAAGGTGGGCATCTACTAAGTGCCAACACTGCACTGCCCACCCACATCCCAAAACAAAGGTTCTGAGAGGGGCAGGCAGGGGGGAGGTCATAATATAGCAAGACTCCATTAGAAGAAATAACATTACTAAGGTGAGTAATTTTTTCTTCAAACAACATGAAATCTTGCTATATTATGACATATGCAGACTACACAGCAGTACCTTCATGGAGGAGGGACAGAACATACTTAGGGAATAGGCTCTGAAGCACAGCTGTGCCAAACCAAGCATCACTCCTAGCCTGGATGTCCAGGGAGTAGTGCTTGGTAAAAGTATGAACTGTTTTCCGGGTAACTGCTTGACATATCTCTAGGATAGGTATGTCCTTGGAAGCAGCCAGAGACGCAGCTGTACCTCTGGTAGAGTGAGCCCTCAGGCCTGAGGGAGGCACCTTACCCAGTTTTTCATAACAAAATTGGATACAAGAGACAATCCACCTGGCAATGGATCTTTTAGTGGCAGGTTTCCCTTTACTAACCTCACCATAAGTGAGGAACAGCTGGAGGGAGTCAAACATGTGACCCTTGGTACATTCTATGTAGTAACTAAGGGCCCTTTTGACATCTAAGCTGTGCAGTCTCCTCTCGCCAGAGGAGAAATGATCAGTGAAGTACACAGGGAGAGACACAGAT
Organism: Neoceratodus forsteri; assembly: GCA_016271365.2. Taxonomy (NCBI): domain Eukaryota; kingdom Metazoa; phylum Chordata; order Ceratodontiformes; family Ceratodontidae; genus Neoceratodus; species Neoceratodus forsteri. The sequence goes on from CM028131.1 coordinate 15,530,159, forward strand.
TGATTAAGGTGGAAATCTGAAACCACCTTAGGCAAGAACTTCCTGTTAGTCCTGAGGACCCCCTCATCCCTATGAAAGGAGATAAAATCGGGCTCCACTGACAAGGCTTGTAATTCACTTATACGTCTGGCAGAAGTGATGGCAACCAAGAACACAGTTTTCCAAGTAAAGTACTTAAGCTCTGCTGAAGACAAGGGCTCAAAAGGGGGTTGCATGAGCTGGACAATGCAAATATTGAGATCCCAGGCAGGGGCAGGGGCCCTGAATGGGGGGCTGGAATGAAGCAGCCCCTTGAAAAACTTGGAGAATACAGAATGAGCTGAAAGAGAAGAGGGCTAACCTGCTGATAAGAAAGCAGAGACGGCTGCCAGTTGCATTTTTAGGGTAGCTAGTCTCAGCCCCAAGTTATTTAAGTGGACCATATAATCCAGGACTGTGGGCAAGTCAACAGATTCTGGGGAAATATGCTTTCCAGAGCACCATATGGAAAATCTCTTCCATTTGGAATTATAAGTAGCTCTGGTGGAAGACTTCCTAGAAGCCTTAAGAATATCCATTACACCTTGGGAGAGGTGCAGGTCAGTAACCTCTTACTCTTCAAGAGCCAGGCCTTGAGATTGAGAGATTTGAGGTTCGGGTACCAAACTCTCCCCTGAGCGCAGGTCAGCAGGTTGTGATTCCTGGGAAGAGGCAGGGGAAGGTGGACTGCTAAGGACAGTAGGAGTGGGTACCAGGGCTGTCCGGCCCAATCTGGAGCAATCAGGATCATCTTGCAGGGCTGAGATCTGATTTTGACTAGCACTTTGAACAGGAGAGGGAAGGGGGGAAGGCATAGAGAAGCTTCCCCTCCCAACTGAGAAGGAAGGCATCCAGAGGGACTGAGCCCAACACTGGGGGCCTGCAGCAAAAAAAGGGAAGTTGGTGATTGTCTGGGGCTGCAAAAAGATCTATCTGCGGGGTGCCCCATCTGGCAAATACTACCTCCAAGACCAGAGGATCCAATGACCATTCGTGATGGCCCTGGGAAATCCTGCTGACAGCATCTGCCAGGACATTATCCTTGCCTGGGAGGTGAACTGCCATAAGGGAGGTGTTCAGAGAGTAAGCCAGAGACCACAACTTCATTGCTTCGCTGCACAAGGCCATAGACCGAGTGCCCCCTTGCTTGCTGATGTACCACATTGTGGTGGTGGTGGTGTCTGTTCTGACCTGAATAACTTTGTTCCGAACAGATCTGGAAAAAGCTTGAAGTGCTAGATAAACTGCTCTGAATTCCAACAGACTGATGTGGAGCAGAGATTCCTGAGGGGACCACAATCCCTGGGTAGTGAGGTCGCTCATGTGAGCTCCCCACCCCAAGAGGGATGCATCTGTCGTAAGGATTAAGGAGTGAGACTGAGGGGCAAAAGGGACCCCCTGTCTCAGATTGCTCTGGTCCTGCCACCACTGTAGGGCTTGGATCAGGGTTCGAGTCACTGGGATCAAGTTGGCTAGAGGGTCCCTCCTTTGAGACCAAAAGGCTCTCAAATGGAACTGGATGTCCCTCATCTGAAATCTGGCTCCCTGCACTACTGCTGTAGAAGCAGCCATGTGTCCCAGGAGCTGCAGAAAATGCCTTGCTGGTCGAGATACCTGCAGGGTGAATGAGGAGGCCAGAGAGACCAGGGTCTTTGCCCTGTCCAAAGGAAGGAAGGCTCTGCCTTCTTCTGTGTTCAGTTCTGCACCTATGAAGGTGAGGAGCTGGACAGGCTCTAGAACTGACTTTGGAAGATTCAGAAGGACACCTAGAAAGGTAAGCAGTTGCTGAGTTATCTGAAGATGTAACTGGACCTGGTCTGGAGACTGGCCTACTATGAGCCAGTCGTCCAGGTAAGGAAAGATGGCAATTTTTTGCCTTCTTAGGTAGGCAACTGCTACTGCCAGGCATTTTGTGAATACCCTTGGAGCAGAGGTGAGGCCAAAGGGCATTGCTCTGAACTGGTAATGGCCTGAGGGCAGCTTGAACCTGAGGTACTTTCGAAGGGGGCTTCTGATGAGAATATGGAAGTAGGCATCCTTGAGGTCCAGGGACGTTAGCCAGTCTCCTGGCCTTAGAGAGGGTAGAATAATTACCAGAGTCACCATTTTGAACTTTGGCTTTAGAAGGTGCTTGTTTAAGTATCTGAGATCCAGGATGGGCCGCCATTCTCCTGTCTTTTTTTGGGTCAGGAAGTACCTGGAGTACAATCCTTTGCCCTGGTGTAGGGGTGGAACCCCTTCCACAGCTCTGAGAGCCAGGAAGGTAGAGACTTCTGCTTCTAGGGCAAGTGCCTCTGATGGTTGCAGGTGGAAAGGATCTGGTTCTCATCTTTGGAAATTTTCTGAAGCGGAGAACCAGTCCCAGGCTTACTACTTCTAGGACCCACTTGTCTGATGTTAGAGACTTCCAGTCCTGGACAAAGTAAGCCTGCCTGCCCCATATAGGTAGTTGAGAATCGGCCCTGGCCACCCCATCAGGGTGCCTGTTTGGCAGGGGCTTTAGGCTGAGGGGTGGAAGCAGGCCTGCTTGTACTCCGTCTGCCTCTCCCTCTAAAGAACCCCCTCTGGGTGTAAGCTGAAGAGGAGGCCTGGGCTTGGTAAAAAGGCCTATGAAAAGGCCTGTCCCTGCCCCTGGAATGCTGCCTTTGAGGAGTGGCCTGCCTTTCCTTGGTCTGTGCACTCCTATAGGTGGTCCTGAACTCATCCATTTTCTTCATGTAATTCTCTGTCTGCTCCCCAAACAGAGAATTACCCACAACAGGAAAATCCATGGCCTTAGTCTGGGTATCCTGTGACAGGCTAGTATATCTGAGCCAAACCATTCTGCCAAGTGCCACAGATGCAGCCATGACTTTTGACGACACATCATTAGAGTCCACTGCAACATGGAATTGCACCTTAGATGCCTCAATACCATCAGCAGCCACCTGCTCCAGCTCCTTGGCAAGCTGGCCAGGGACCTGCTTTGCTAGAGCCAAAACAGTATCCCATCTGGATTTCTGGTATCTAGCAACATAAGCCAAATAATTTGCCTGTCTGAGTCCCAAGGATGCTGCCATGTACTGTTTCTTTGCCATGGCATCAATCCTCCTGGAGTCCTTGTCAGGGGGGTGTGAAGCCAAGTGAATGTTTGCCTTGTCACAGGCTGCAGCTTGCACTACCCCAACATGGCTGCATTGTTGTGTAAGGAACTCCGTATCAGAGCCTGACAATGTGTACCTCTTGTCCATTCTCTTATCCACAGGAGGTATAGTGTGAGGAGTTTTTACAATTTTTACTGTCTGTTTCCCAAAAGATTTATGCAAGGGAATAGGCAGTCTCCTAGACTCTGGGATATCCATCATTTCCACATAGTCAGGCTCCTCTTGATAATCCACAGCTTCCTCCATAGGGAGCTGGAGGTTCAGCCACTTTTTTATAAAACATAAAATGAGAAGGGACTCAAAGCCTAGGAGAGACACTCCTGAAGGTCTGTCTGGGAGATGTCCGGTTCAATGGGCACCAGACTTTCAAATCCACATTCACTCTCCTCATATTCCTCTTCCCCCTCCACGGTTCATAAAATTCCTCTAAATCATACTCTTGAACCGGTGGAACCGGCCAAACCGTACGCTTACCTGATGGTGCCAGTTCAGTCGGAACTGGGGAAAGCGACTGGACAATTTTAATCGCTTTGGCTATTTCTTCAGCGGTTGGAGAGGAAGTTTTGGCTCCACACCAGCTGATTTCCTAGTCCTTTTCGCTGGAACTGACTCCTCTGAGTCGGCTCTCCTTTTGCCTGAGGAAGTCTCACCCTGGTCAGAGGGCACTCCCTCCGGTTCGGTTGAAACCAAACCAGGCTGGCCATCCGGTTCAGCGAACTTTTTGGCCTCCCTATCCCTGAGCCTACCAACTCTCTTTTCCAGGGTAGCTGCAGGAAATTTTTTGCAAATCTGGCAGCCTGCATTGAGGTGGTCAAACCCCAGACAATAAACACAGGTGGTGTGGGGGTCAGCCTTAACAAAGACTTCCCCACAGACACTGCAGTGTTGAAACCCAGTGGGCCCGGTTTTTCTTTTGGGTTTCTCAGACATAGTGCCAGTCCTAAGCAAACTTGCCCATTTATGGCAATCCGCCAAGCAAGACCCTCTTATTGGTTCCCAACCTTGTCACAGGTCGTGGAAAAAAACGTAATAAAATCCGTTTTTTTAGAACCGATAAGAACCGGTAACCACACTTTAAAGGACAGATTAATGTATTTTAAACAACCTGATCAGGTCAAACCGAACCGATAAACCGTTTACAAGTTCCACAGAGAATAGAAACAAATGTAAAACCTATCTAGTACTCACAATACCACAGAAAGAGCTTGAACCGACCGGTTGCGGTTTAAATGCGGTTAAAAAAACGAGAAAATAATACTTTAACCGACAAAATGAACCGAGCAGAAGGAGAAATCTCCGGAGCGACTGTTCAGTGAGGCGGATAAAGAAATCTGATGGTTTGAGTTTGAAGAACAGACAGAGTTTCAACTGAGCTCGAGCTCAAAGTTCCATAGCTGGCATGGAAAGTTAACTCTTTCACCTCCGGAGCAGTTTGAAGGTTGGGACTCACTGCATATGTCATAATATAGCAAGACTTCATGTTGTTTGAAACAGCAATTTTTTTTTCTGCCCTTGTTTCTCTTCTAGCTTTCACCGTCTTCCCTGCCAAATTCTTTTACTGGCTAAACTCGTTTTTCCTGCCTGGGACCTTCCCAACTCTCCACTGTACTCCTCCTACTACACGCCCACTAATTAGGTCTGGCTCCTCTCTCCTGGACCCCCTGTCGTGTTTCTGTCTCCCCCCTGCTTCTCTTCACCCCTGCCCCTCATTCAAGTAAATACTTAATAACCTGTGTCTTTTCTCTTCCCTCAGATTTTTTTGACCCCTGACTGGGCGCACCTCTCTGCTGCTGGTGCTGCGGCTCGAATCCTGTGCCATGGCCACCACTGTACTCTCTCCCACCTGAAGCTCCCTTGTTGGCTAAGGTGTGGTCATGTCCCTGCTGTTGCCCAAGCTACTTTGAAATTTAGGCACATCCATGCTTTTCACCTGACTGGCCACTTTCTCTTCTGCAGTGACTCCTCGGCCAGTCAGGTCCTTAGAGTTCTCCGCACGTTGCTGAACTTTAATAGCTCATTTGCTGAGCTTATTTAGGCTGCTGCTTTGAGGAGAAATTTTCTTCTGCCCAGGCAGGTACTCTTTAAATGCTCTTGGGTTGCCACAACTTCCTGACCCTTCTTAGTTTTTTAAGCTACCACCCTTTTAAAGTGACCTCTCCCATCTGTCACCTACCCTTATTTTCTGTCTCCCTGCCAAACTATTTCAACATAAACGCTCCTCTTTCTCTGTACCCTGCAACACAACATAACTGGCTAATTAAGCTACTAGGACTGTGCTTCAGCCCATCACGCCACAGCATTTCTCTAACCTATACTCCAATTTACTAGCCACTCTTTTACTACTCTTCCTCATTTTCCCCGACCGTTTCTTCCTGTCACTTAAATAACTTCCCAGGCTGCCTACCTTGTTTATTAATCTTTTGTGTGGGACTGTGTCAAATGCCTTGCTGAATGTATACAGACTCCAGTGGAAAGCAGCTCCATAGGTTCACGTAAACGGACACCACTGGTAGGCAGTTCCATAAGTTCATGTACAATCTCCACTGGACTGCCGCTCCATAGGTTTATATAAACAGACTCTAATGAAAGACAGTTCCATAGGTCCATGTACACAATCTCCACTGGAAGGCAGTTCCATAGGTTCATGTACACAGATTCCACTGGACGGTAGTTCCATAGGTTCATATAAACAGACTCCACAGGTAGGCAGTTCCATAGGTTCAAGTACACAGACTCCACAGGTAGTCAGTTCTAAAGGTTCATGTACTCGGACTCCACTGGTAGGCAGTTCCATAGGTTCATGTACACATACTCCACAGGTAGGCAGATCCATAGGTTCATGTACACAGACTCCACAGGTAGGCAGTTCCATAGGTTCATATACACAGACTCCACTGGTAGGCAGTGTGAAAACCCACCTCTCACTTTGGGCTGTAACAGCTTTCAGACAAGTGTCTGTCTTTGGGTATTAGCTGCCACCAGCTGGGTTTGCCCACTGCCAAACTCTCCCTTTCTCCGAACAGGGAGGTCCAACGTACAATTGCGGATGTGTTTGTTACAAGAGAATAACACTGTTACAGTAAAAGTGAACAAATGTTTTTAAATAACAGATGACAAAAGAAAAAGGCTATTACTGAGATAGGCTGTTATTACTATTATCTTTCTCTGTCCATCAATAGAAACTGGACCGTATGCCATCTGCCAGCTCCCACAGACATAGCTAGAAGGGCAGGCCCAAGCTTAGACTCCTGGATGTAGCTTCCTCCAACTCTAGGAGCAATTCTCCTGTGCTCACTGTCTTTCAGTATCTTATATTCTCTCCTGAGAATAGTCGACTCCTATTCCCCCTTTTAATGCACTAACCATCTACCGTGTATGTATTTAATTGTCCCAATCAGACTGAACATCTATCAGTGTCCACTTATATTCATTCTTAATCTTAGGTTTATATTTGAATGGTCTAATCCATTTAAACTGTGAGTCTGTGTGAACATGTCCACTCTCCTTCATGGCTACTGTGTCTTGAAATTTATTACGCATCCCTTACCTAGAAGCTGGTGGACAGTCAAATCCTAACCTGTCTGTGTGTCGGTTTTTTTTCAGACTACTAACAAAATACCAGCTAGAAAATCCAAGCTATTAACTCATTCCTTCCCATTTCTGTTACACTCTCCCCCAGGTGAAGAAGGCATGTAATTTTGGCCACCCCAAGTGGCACAACCATTCATGCAACTGCTGGAAAGCACCCAAAATATCAAGCCATGCCATTAGACCTGCCTAGACAGCCCATCCGCATTGGCATTTTATTTACCACTGTGGTGCCAGATGGTCATGTTGTATACCTGCAATACAAAACTCCAACATAGTAGGTTTCCATTTTGCCTGCTTGACCTATGAAGCCAGATCAAGGGATTATGATCTGTAACCACAGTAAATTCTCTCACATACAGTTAAGGCTGCAGCTCCTGAAGGGACCACACTATTCCCATGCACTCCTTCTTGACTGTGGCATAGGCCTCCTCTCTGGGTAAAAGTCTCTGTCTGAGGTATCCAACCGGGTGCTCCTCCCCCTGCTGGGTAACCAGGCTCAGCACGGTGCCCTGCCCATGGTCTGAGGCATCCACATGGACAATAAACTTTAGACTGTAATTGGAGCTGGCCAATACAGCTGGCCCGCTTAAGGCCTTCTTTAGCTTCTGAAAAGCAACCCCACAGCTCTCTGACCACTGCACCTTATCTGGCTTTCCCTTCCTGGTTAGGTCTGTCAGTGGCTTAGCTAGATCATTATAACAAGGAACAAACCTCCGGTAGTACCCTGCTATCCCCAGAAATGCCCTTACCTGTTTCTTGGTGGTAGGAGTGGGCCAGGCCAGGATGGCATCAACCTTTGCAGACTCTGGGTGGATGAGTCTACTACCCACCCTGTGTCCAAGGTAGGACACTTCTGCCATACTTATCTGGCACTTTTCCACCTTGACTGTCAGACCTGCATTCTTCAGCCTGCAGGACACATCCCATACATTCTTGATGTGCTCCTCCCAGGTCTGGAAGTATATGGCTATATCATCCATATACACCAATGAAAACTCACCTGCCACAGACAGAATGTGATCCACACGCCGTTGAAAGGTTGCAGGTGCATTGTTCATTCCAAATGGCATTACCTTGAATTATTTATTTATTTTTTTACCAGAAGAGACACACTAAGCTAAAAGCTTGTTTACATGTGTGATCTGGGAGCACAAGGAAGTTAAGTGATTTGCTTGGGGTCACACAGTATGCAAGTGGGGGATGTGGGATTCAAACCTAAGTCTATAGGTTTGCAGCTCAGAGCCTTAAACCACTGCGCTATACTGCCTCCTGTAGAAGCCAAATGGAGTGATGAAAGCTGACTTCTCCCTGGCTGCAGGGGTCAGAGGTACCTGCCAGTAGCCCTTCATTAGGCCTATTGTGGTCAGATACTTGGCTCCCCCCAGTCGCTCCAGGGTCTCGTCTGTTCTGGACATGGGATAAGCATCCAACTCCATGCAGCTATTAAGCCTCTGGTAGTCAATAAAGAATCATGTAGTACTGTCCCTTATTGGTGATCAATGCCACAGACGAGGCCCAGAGGCTACCAGATTCCTGGATTACTCCAAGTTCCAGCATTTCCTTGAGCTCCTCTTTCATGGTCTGCTTAACCTGCTTGGGTACCCTGTAGGGAGACTGTTTCAGGGGCACCTGGGTCCGAATATCCACGTGGTGCTCTGTCATCATGGTGTACCCCAGATGCCCTGTGAACATGTCCTCAAATTCTCTCAGCATACCCCAAATTTCCTGCACCTGGGCTGGTGTCAGCTGTTTGGAGAGGGTAAGGTTGTCCACAGAAGATATGACTCAGGCCTGCCCAAGCAGGTCCACTAGTGAATCCGTCTCAGTTTCCTCTTCTTGGGTGCAGCACACAGCAAGGACCAATTCCTCCCTGCCATAGTAGGACCTCAACATGATACACCTTTTGCCTGCATCTCTTGCTCGGTAGCTCTAGCATTTAATTGACATCACTAACCTTTTGGTCAATGGAGAATGGCCCCTCCCATTCTGCCTGTAGTTTTTTCTGTCAGACAAGGATGAGTGCCATCACTCGCTGTCCCACCTTGTATTCTCTAGCTTGGGCCCCGTGGTCATACCAGACTTTTTGCCACTGTTACACAGTGTCAAAGTGCTCCTGAGCAAGCCCCATGAGTGCCTTAATGTGGGTCCTGAAGTTCAGGAAATACTCCACAACAGACTCCTCTTGGGAGGCACAGTCACCCTCCCATTCATCCAGAATCAAATCTAGAGGCCCCCGCATCCTATGGCCAAACAGGAGCTCAAAAGGTGAGAATCCTGTGGGCCTTCCCTATATGCAAGTAGGAGATGAGGCAAGTATCTGCCTCTTGTGCTGGTCAGCAAAAGTCCATAAAATAGTCTTAAGGGTTGAATTAAATTGCTCCATCAGACTATTAGTTTGTGGATGGTATGGGGAGGTTTTGAGGTGCTTTATCCCACACTTCTCCCGCAAACTACTCATTAACCCCAACAAGAAACTGGCACCCTGATCCGACATAATCTCCTGTGGAAAGCCCACCTGGTTAAATATCCCCAATGGTGTGTCAGCCACAGTTTTCACTTCAGAAGATGATACTGTCACTGCCTCTGGGTATCTTGTGGCATAGTTGACTACCACCAGGATATACTGCTTGCCAGTGCGACTTGTGGTGCTTAGTGGCTCCACTATATCCACGGCTATCCTCTTGAAGGTTCCATCAATAATGGGCAGGGGCACCAAAGCTGCCTTGGCCTTGTCCCCCATTTACCCCACCCTCTGGCACTGTGGACAAGTTCTACAGTAATTTGCTATATCCTTGCCAATACCAGGCCAAAAGAAATTGGTGGTCAGTCGCTTTATCATATGCCTTATATGCAAGTGGCCTGAAAAAGTGATATCATGGGCAAGGGCCAAAAGCTGCTGGTAGTGAACCTTAGGGACTACCAGCTGATGGAGCACCTCACCATCTAGCCCTTCCTCTGTTGTACATTCTCTGTAGAGCAGCCCATGGTCCCAGTAAACTGACTCTTTACACCCCTAGAGCACCTCACCGTCTAGCCCTTCCTCTGTTGTACATTCTCTGTACAGCAGCCCACGGTCCCATTAATCTGACTCTTTACACCCCTTGAGCACCTCACCATCTAGCCCCTCCTCTGTTGTACATTCTCTGTACAGCAGCCCACGGTCCCAGTAATCTGACTCTTTACACCCCTGGAACACCTCACCATCTAGCCCTTCCTCTGTTGTACATTCTCTGTACAGCAGCCCACGGTCCCAGTAATCTGACTCTTTACACCCCTGGAACACCTCACCATCTAGCCCTTCCTCTGTTGTACATTCTCTGTACAGTAGCCCACGGTCCCAGTAATCTGACTCTTTACCCACCTGGAGCACCTCACCATCTAGCCCTTCCTCTGTTGTACATTCTCTGTACAGCAGCCCACGGTCCCAGTAATCTGACTCTTTACCCCCCTGGAGCACCTCACCATCTAGCCCTTCCTCTCTTGTACATTCTCTGTACAGCAGCCCACGGTCCCAGTAATCTGACTCTTTACCCCCCCTGGAAAACCTCACCATCTAGCCCTTCCTCTGTTGTACATTCTCTGTACAGCAGCCCACGGTCCCAGTAATCTGACTCTTTACACCCCTGGAAAACCTCACCATCCAGCCCTTCCTCTGTTGTACATTCTTTGTACAGCAGCCCATGGTCCCAGTAAACGGACTCTTTACCCCCCTGAGGACCCCCAGCCCTATGAGCTGTTTCCCTCAGCTTTTTCAAGCAATGATCGATCCACTGCTCAGAACTCAGCTCTCCTTGTCTGACCCTTCCCAGAGTCCCTTCAGGAGGAAGTCCTGTGCGATCCTCCATTTGTGACTGGGGTTCATGACTGCTCCTTCTAGTCAGCCCATCCCCCAAGCTAGCCACTTCCTCAGCTGCTAAAGGAGAGGCTGGACCTCATTGAGTCACCCCCTCTTCACCCTCAGATGCTTGCCATTTTGCCTGGCTATAGGTTTCAACACACACCAGAGTTTTCTTGTGGTCAAAATCATTCCCCATGATCACATTTACAGGGAGGTCCTCTACGACCTCCACCTCCTTTTCTCTGTGGCCCCCTTACCAGCTCAGAAAGACTCTGGCCATTGGTATTTGGACTAATGGCCATGTGACTCTCCAGATCCTGGAGTAGTTCCCTGGCAACATCTGCTCTGCCTAGATGAGATCCTACCTCACCAGGGAGATGGTTGCACCTGTGTCCCTCAGTCCTTGGGTTACTGTTCCATTAACTACAATGGGGTGCATAGTCAGGTTACACAGACCACACCAGCAGACCAGTGCTATTTTGATCACCCCCTTCCCCAGGCCTCTGCCTCTTAACTATTTTTTGAGCTCAGATATAGCTCAAGTGCACCACTTGATTGCAGATATGACATTTCCTGGGTCCTGTCTCTTGGGTTCCTTTAAAGCCAGAGGGTTCTGTTTTGGGCTCAGGTGCAGACTGGTTTCCTTTGGCATGCCCCCCCATGGGACCACTTAGAACCATGTGCTGCCCCCCCGCACTATGAGACTTACGTTGTGTGTATGTCCTGCTAGACATGTCCATGTCAGCACTTGCTGCCACCTCCGTTGAGGAGGTGCACACCCTGTCTAGGAGCCTTACAAGCATATCCTCAGGTACAATTTTAAGAAATTGTTTCCTAACCAACAAATCTTTTATTAGTTCCACAGTGTCTGCTTTTGCCCCCTTTTAATTCATTCATTCAATTTTTATTTATAAAAAGCGCTTTTCTAAAACCAAGGCGCTTATACAACAATTTAATAAAACATATCAATAGATAACAAATACAGCAAGTTAAAACAAATAAATACAGAAGCAGCATTAAAAATCAGAATACGCTAGGCTAAACAGGTAGGTTTTCAAGGCAACTTTAAAACTTTGGACGGTCAGGCAATCTTGCACCCGAGGTAGAGAATTCCACAGGGTTGGGGCCATGAAACTAAATGACCTAGCCCCAGATGTCTTCAAATAGGACCCTGGGAATCTCTAGTAATCCCTCTCTGGGGGATCAAAGAGGGTGGAGGGGGACAGTAAGGGTGAAGGAGATCTTGCAGGTAACTAGGTCCCTGGTCGTGCAAGGCCTTACAGGTCAGCAAACCAACCTAGAAGGTTATCTGCCAAAGTACTGGCAGCCAGTGTAGTCTGTGGAGCACAGGCATTATATGACTGGTCCTAGAAGTACCAGTTAATATCCTGGCTGCCACATTATGCACTAGCTGCAGGTGGTGGATGTCAACCCTCAGTAGCCCAAGGTAAAGGGCACTGCAGTAGTCAAGGCGGGAGGTAAAGATGAGGACCAAAGTTGGAAGATCGCTGGAAGGAACAATGTGTTTCACCTGGGCAATATTCCTCACATGGTAAAAAGAGGTTTTGACAACTGCCGACACCTGTGATTTAAGGGTCAGGCAGTCATCAAACATAATGCCCAGGTTCCGCACCCAGTCTGAGGTAGCTAGCTGAACACCCCCAAGCCACAGACCCGAAGGTGATCCTGTCAACAAACCCGCCTCCCGACGAACTGAGTCCACAATCAACACCTCCGCTTTTTCTTGGTTTAACCACAGCCAGCTCACATTCATCCAGTCCTGAATCTTGGCAAGACAGTTGTTAAAAATCAAAACAGCATCATCCTGGCCAGGCACAAAGGACATGTACAGCTGAGTATCATCTGCATAGCAGTGAAAACTCCCATACCACCTAATAATTGCTCCTATCGGCAGCATGTACACCACAAACATGGGTGCCAAGATAGAGCCTTGCGGCACCCTGCAGGATAGGAGGAGTGGTGCAGAGGAAAAAGTTTCAGACACCACCCTCTGAGTCCTACCCTCGAAAAATTATTAAAACCACCCGAGGATGATACCAGACAATCCACAGCTGAACCACAGGTGCTCCAACAGCACACTGTGGTCTACAGTGTCAAATGCCAAAGAGAGATCTAGAAGGACCAAGATAGAACAAGTCTTTCGAGCTGTCACTATTAGGAGGTAATTTAGTACCTGGACAAGGGATGTCTCAATACTATGTCTCTTTCTGAACACTGACTGGAGAGAATCATAGACTTTTTGGCTGGTCAAATGATCATCCAGCTGCAATGTAACCACCTTCTCAATAACCTTACCAACAAAGGGCAGGTTAGAAATAGGCCTATAGTTAGCCAGACAGTCTAGGTACAAGGAGGGCATTTTAAGGAGGGGCTGAAACATGACCTCCTTCAGGGGATAAGGAAAGATCCCTCTCTCCAAAGACATGCAGACGAGTTCAGCAAGGACCAGGCCGATTTTATCCACACAGCGTACTAAGAGGCGTGTGGGGCCTGGGTCCAGGCTACAGTTGGTCGGACACAAAGACTGGACGACCATCACAATTTCATTGATTGTTGGCAGGCTGAAGTCACACCACACAAACTGGGCATCTGACATCTCCTGCCAACCACCGCAACTCCCATTAGAAAGGGTCAAGCGGATGCCAGATCTGATTGTGGAAACCTTATCTGCAAAGAATCGAGCAATTGCCTCACATTGTTCTTGTGAAAAAGCATTTCCAGGCTGGAGACAGATTGGATTCCACAATCTGTCCACAGTCCGGAAAAGTTGGGCTGGTCAATTCTGTGCAGCAGCAATTTCCCTGGACAGGAATTCTGCCTTTTTATGGATAATTGAAGATTGATATACTGCATAATGGTCCACCAAATTAAGTCTGTCACACTCCAAGCCCAACTTCCGCCAACACCTCTCTAGCCTTCATCCCACTCTCCTCAACTCCCTCTAGGTCTCATGAAACCAGGGAGACCTGGTAAGAAGGAGGGGATGAACATGAACAGGAGCAATGGAATCCAGGGAACCAAGCATTGCCTTATTATAGGCAAGTACCAGGTTCCCTGGATCCATGCATTCACTCTGTAAACCCGGTAAGTCCAGCACTGCCATCAGGCCATCCGGAGAAACACCCCTCAAAGGGTGGTACTGGACCATCTCCGTAGCAGCCGAACTATTAGGAAGGCCACAAAACTGAACCCAACAGTATGATGTTCAGACCACCTGACTGCTTCCAGCACCAAGTCAGATATCTCACCAAGTCCAATGAATGACCACCAATACGGGTTGAGGAGAAAATAACCTGTGTGAAGCCCAGCAAATTCATTAGCTGGAGGAAGTCCTGATCAAACTGTGAGAGTTCATCGTTGACCCAGGCACTGAAATCCCCCAGGATCAGCCAACTGGGGGATCCTAATGTCAGGTCGACATGAAGTCTGTGACTTCCAGAGGGAAAACATTCCCATCTTCTGGTGGATGGTAGACAAGAAGAATCCTGCACCCCACACCCTCACCCATGATACCTTCAAAGAAGTTGGTGGTTCCCACTGGTACCTCCATGAGGTTCAGTTCTGATCTAAAACAGATGGCAACACTCTCGCCCCTACAATCCATCCTCTGGAGGTGTATCACCGAGTACCCAGCCGGAATTGCTGATGCCAAAATTGGACGAGCATTTTCATCCAGCCAGGTCTCTGTGATGCAAGCCAGGTCTGATGATCCAACAAAATTTGCTATTATAGCGGTCTTTTTCTTAATAGACCTGGCGTTGCACAACACTGCCCAAGTAGGATGAGTAACCGAGGAAGACTGTGTTACCTGCCTTCTACATGCTGAGCCCTTGTGTATGGGAACCAGACAGGGAGAAACCCTTTCCTGGATCCCTTTTGCCCCAGGACATCTCCCTGTCCCCACTATCCCAAACCGCCCACCCCTTTCCATCCCCCTCCAAGCCGAGCCCCCGTTCTCCTCCTAACAATTTCCAGAGCCCAGCACCATCTATATACCTCTGGGGACAATGAGGGACAAGAAAAAGGGTGAAGGTCCCTACGTCTGGAGGGGAAGTAATGACTAATGATTGTTATACCTTCTCCACACTCCACAGTCTCCCTTAACAAACAATCCCAAAAATACAAATATAGCCCACACCATACTCAAACACTCAACACCCCAGAAACAAAACCACTCAGATCAAACTCTCAAACTTCCACACCACACCGGAAAAACTGAAAAAAATACAATACTCTATATTAACAAAAGAAAAATGTAAAATTAAACCAAAGTTAAATAGCAGCATGTAGGTCCACAGATTAAGAGAGCAGTCACAGTGAATCTCTCAGTTTCAAGGATTTTTAAGGTCTAAAGAGCTCCCACTTCTTAATACATAACCAAAAAGGCCAGCCAGGTTCAACTGTCACTTAAACCTGACAGGCCAGCCAGAATTTTAATAATGAAAGAGGCTGTAAGGCACTCTCACTGGCTGTATATTTCAAAGTGTTCACAGAAGGTTGAATCAGTTCCCGACTCTCAGTTTCAGAGATTTTAAAAACTGAAAAGCTCCCACCTCTTAGTATGTGACCAGAAAAGACACACAAATTCAGTTCTCACCCAAACCAGCTCACGGCTCCAAGGAGAGGGTCCATTGCACAATTCCAGAATCCATATCCAATATGGAGATCTTCTTTAAAAGTCCAAGTCGATGAAACAAATTCCACAGTTCACAGGGCACCGCTCAAACACCTAATCCCTCACAGCTGCCTCCACAGCCATCAGGGCATGCTCAAGCAGTGGATGGAGCACCAACTAGGACTGAACAAATCGAGGGCCCCCTGGCACACACACAGGAGGTGGCCGCCCCTTACCTGCAGAGCCTGCAACTACAGCTCCCAGGTCATGTCAGCCCACCAGCTGACCCCACCCCCTGGGCCGCTTGGGAGCCAAAGACAAGTTTTTGCCCACACTACGACAGACCATACACCAGCGTCTCCTGCCCGACTTGACACTGACCCAGCGGCTACTCTCCCCTGGTGAGCTGAGATAATCTTCCGCTCACAAAATCCTTTGGGCGCTTGAAAATCCCGCAACTTCAAACTCAGGATCTTCCCTGCTCACAGTTCATCTGTGATAAAAGAGTGATACTGTTCCTGTTTCAGTTCAACCGCTAAACATCTACTGCCACACACTGAATCTCCATGGGCCCTGCTACTGCGGTTCCTTCCTCCGGGATGCTGACTGCTTGCTCCAGATCCCTGTCTTTGCTCCTCCAGTCACACACCTTAACTCCCAACACTCCAAGCAGGTAAGAGAGCCACCGAACTAATCAGACCTTCCAAGTTTAACAACGGTTATCTGGTCCAATATATTGAAACACTGGATACTTCAGAAAGCTCTGTAAAAAGAGAAGTTTGCAACTCTGTATCTGAACTCCAAAACCCCTCTCTAAACCCGTGCATGCCACCTCAACCTCACTAGCTCACTTTCTTTTCCCTAACTTACTGCTATAGAACTACTTATACCGACTAAAAATAAATAAAACTACAAAATAAGCAAAACAAACAAAACAAATGAAACAAGATTTAAATGCTTCATTGGCAAGCTTTTAAACTAGTCAAAGGGGGAGGCACTGACAAGCAGCAGAAAAATCCCAGCCTCTCCCTACAAAACAGGGTACTAAATGAGAAAAAGACCAAGGTAGAATGGTCAGTGGGGGATGCTGCAACAGAAGGTAAAGCCATCAAAAAATGGAGAGCAACGAGTACCAATGGCCATAGTCTAGGCAACAAGCTTCCTGAATTAGTGGTCTTGATGGAGGAGGAACATCTGGACATCGTGGCAGTCACAGAAACATGGTACACACAAAACCATGACTGGGACGTAAGCATACCAGGATACACTATCTACAGGAGGGACAGGGAGGGTAAAAGAGGAGGAGGAGTAGTTCTTTACATAAGGGAAGGAATAAAAGCAACAGAACAAAAGGGTAAACAGGGAGGAGAAGAAGCACTGTGGGTAAATTTGGAGACAGGCAATGGCACCACAATCCACACAGGGGTTGTATACAGACCCCCTTCTCAGGGGGAGGAAATGGACAGGGAAATGATAGAAAGTATACTTAGAATGGCAGAAAAAGGGGAGATATTGCTGATGGGTGATCTGAATATGCCAGATGTTAACTGGAGTGCAGTTGCAGCTGCCACTTCGAAGAGTGCAGTTATTCTAGATGCCCTACAGGGGGCATGCCTTAGACAACTAGTACTGGAGCCCACTCGAGAGGGAGCAATATTAGACTTGATACTCTCAAATGGAGATGGAGAGAGGATCACAGATGTAGAAGTGGGTAGCCATCTGGGAACTAGTGACCATCGAACAGTATGGTTCACAATAAACACAGCAATAGAGTCAAGCCATACAAAGACAAAAGTACTGGACTTTGGAGGGCTGACTTTGGCAAAATGGGTGAGTGCCTAAGGAATGCACTAGCAAATGGGCAGGAAGGAGGGGTGGAAGAACAATGGGAAATAATAAAACTGCCATCACAGAGGTAACGAGCCTTTGTGTGAAGCAAATAAACAAAACAAGACTATGTAAGAAACCACTATGGTTCTCAAAGGAAGTGGCAGTGAAGGTTCAAGAGAAAAGAAAGCATTCAGGAAGTACAAGGAATCGCAGAAGGAGCAGGACAGAGAACTGTATCAGTTACAGCAAAGGAGGCTGGGAAGGCAGTCAGAACAGCAAAGGCCCAAACCGAAGAAAAGATAGCCAACTCAGTTAAGAAGGGGATAAAACTTTTATAGGTACATCAGGAGCGAAGGAAGACCAAGGGAGGGATAGTGAGGCTTAATAAAGGGAGGGAGGGTGGGCAGAGGAGACTGTGAAAAGGCAGAGATACTAAACAAATATTTTTGCTCAGTATTTACAAAGGAAGAGGGAGGTACATAAAACAAACAGTAGTAACACTCTGGATACAGAAGTTGATACCAGCCCATTTACAGAAGAAAGGGTTCTGAAAGAACTCTTAAAACTGAAGGTGTACAAAGCAATGGAGCCTGATGGATTCATCCCAGAATTCTAAAAGAACTAAGGGTAGAACTAGTGACACCACTGACTACCCTTTTTAACAAATCATGGGAGGATGGGGTGGTACCCGAGGACTGGAGGAGGGCAGATGTGATTCCCCTTCACAAAAGTGGGAGCAAGGCAGAAGCAGAAAACTATAGACCTGTTAGTTTAACCTCAGTGATAGGGAAAATGATGGAATCACTTCTAAAGGAAAGAATCGTCGAGTATCTAGAGGTCAGAGGGGCACAGGACCCTAGGCAGCATGGATTCACAGTGGGAAGGTCATGCCAGATGAATCTGATAGATTTCTTTGACTGGGTGACCAAAGTAGTAGATCAGGGAGGGGCTGTGGACATGGCCTACCAAGACTTTAGCAAGGCATTTGACACAGTCCCACATAAAAGATTAAAATACAAGTTAGCCAGCCTGGGAGTGGGTCCCATGATGACAGCCTGGGTAAAGAATTGGCTGGAGAATAGGACACAGAGAGTAATAATAAATGGAGTCCACTCAGAAGAAAAGAGGGTTACTAGTAGGGTACCGCAGGGTTCAGTATTAGGACCGGTCCTCTTCAATGTCTTTATAAGCGACATTGCAGAAGGACTGGAAGGAAAAGTATGTCTCTTTGCAGATGACACTAAGATCTGCAACAGAGTTGATGCACAGGTGGGGTGGAAAGGATGAGAAGGGACTTGGCAAGGTTAGAGGAATGGTCAGATGTATGGCAGCTTAGATTCAATGCTAAGAAGTGAAGGTAATGCACCTGGGAAACAAAACCCAGGGAAGAGTACACAATGGGGGTGAGATACTAACAACAAAATGGAAAGGGACCTGGGGTAGTCATATCAGATGACCTAAAGGTGGGCAAGCAATGTGAGAGGGCAGCAAGGAGGGCTGGGGATACTGGGATGCATAGAGAGGCATCACCAGTAGAAAACAGGAAGTTATTATCCTCTGTACAGACAGCTGGTGAGACCCCATCTGGAGTATTGTGTGCAGTTCTGAGACCCAATCTACAAAGACATAGACAGGATGGAAGCTGTCCAGAGAGGGCAACTAAAATGGTGCAGGGTCTGCACCGGAAGACATATGAAGAAAGACTTAAGGAGCTTAATATGTATAGGCTCGAGGAAAGGAGGAAGAGGGGGGGACATGATAGAAACTTTCAAGTACCTCAAGGGAATCAACAAATTCCAAGAAGGTAGTATCTTTCAAAAAAAGAGGTGTGCAAGAACAAGAGGGTACAATTTGAAGATAGAGGGGGTGGTGGCTCAGAGGTAATTTAAGGCAGAATTTTTCACAGAGAGGGTTGTGGATACATGGAACGGCCTTCCAGAGGAGGTTGTGGAGTCAAAATCAGTGGTGGAATTCAAGCATGCATGGGATAGTCATAAGGCAATTCTGGGCGGTGGGGGTAGGAAGAAGTAGGCTGCTGGTTAACTAGGATCTGCAGCTTATCCAGTAGGTAGGGAAATGGGCAGACTGGGTGGGCCAAGCGGTCCTTATCTGCCGTCAAATTCTATGTTTCTATGTAAGATAAAAGCTAAAACTGGTGCTGCTGCTTGCGGATGACTAGCCCAGCTTGGCCGCCATCTTTCTCCAAGACCCTCCACCCAGCTGTCAATGTAAGTACACAACTGAACCTGCAGCTCCACATAACTGTGTTCTGGGTTGTTCTTTAGCTCCCTAAATTTTTTTCTGTAAACCTTAGGAGTTAATTCAATATGTTTTAACAACACTGTTTTAACCTTTTCATAATCAGCATAGTCTTCATCACTCATTTTAGAAAATGCCTGCAAAGCCCTCCCCGTAAGTAAGGGTGTGAGAATAAGTTGACCATGGAGCCTTAGTCAACTGGAATTGCTCACATACTCTCCCAAATGACATTAAAACTAGATCAAGGTCATCTACCTCTCTAAACTGAGGGAACAATATAGAATTAATTTTGGCTTCATGAGGAAAACTCACTCCACCATTACTTGGTTTGTTGGCTGTGCAGGGTTATCATCTCCTTCTTGTGCTGCTGTCTCTGGACTTCATGCTGTTGTCTCTGGATTTCATGCTGCCATTCTTTCACTCTTTCTTGACGTTCTTTTTATCTGTCTGTCTGACTTGTTTCTTCCATTTCTTTCTCTGCTTCCTGTCTTCTGGTCTCTGCATCTGCTTCTGGTCTCCTGGTTTCCAAATTCAGCTTCTTTGCCTGCAGCTCCTTGTCTCACAGCAACAGTTGCAGGGTATCAAGCTGGTTTGGGGGATCTGCTAAGTCAGCTCCCGACTCACCCCCAGGGACCATCTGCTTCTGGTCATGTGCCACCAGGGTGGCTATGAGGTCTACCTTTTCCTCGTGTTTTAGACCTTTAAGCTGAACCCCCTTTTCCTGGCACTCTTCACAAAGCTGTTGCACAGTAAGTGAGTTATGCTCGACGGAGCTCATTCTCTCAACCTACACTACACTGTGCTAACTAGAAACAAAAAAAAAACAGTTGTACAAGTGTATTTTCTTATATATCCTGGTTTGTAACTGCTAAGGTAAAAGTTCCACTGGCAAACTCTGTATCTCAGTGTGCTAGAAAGTCCTTAGTCACTCCACTACTGCCAACCAGTTTGTGACAACCCACTTCTCACTCTGGGCTGTAACAGCTTTCAGAGGTGTCTGTCTTTGGGTAGTTGCTGCCACCAGCTGGATTCACCCAGCACCAAACTCTCCCTTTCTTTGAACTGGGAGGTCAAACATGGCAATTGCACAGATTAAAGCCTGGTAGTGAGTCTCTCGGGTAGCAGGTGCTAAACAGAGTTTTGCCTCAGCAACTGGAAACCATAGCCACAACTGTTGAGTAAATAAATAGCTTTTTACTTAACAGAAGGTCAAAAGTGACATTACAAGATATATATGTTTAATACAAGAGAATAACACTGTTACAGGAAAAATAAACAGATGTTTTTAAATAACAGACAAAAGAAAAAGGCTATTCTAACCCCAGTAATGCTTAGAATATTCATAACTTTGTGCAGTCAGCCTGGTGGGTTGGACTGCCCGGAGAGATGGAAAACATGCAAATGATGGAATTCTTTGCACATGAGCATCTTTCAAATACTGCCTCTACCAACTGTAGTGTTCTAAGCCCTTCAGATTTTTCTCTCCGCCTGAAAGTCTGGTCACTCAGAGCCTCTGTCACCCTCTTTTGCATGAAGAAGATAGAAAAAAAATCACCAAAACCATAAATATATTAAGTTTCTTTTACTGCTTCTACTAATTGCTAGTTACATCTAGTTTACTGTTTACATAGTTGTTTTCTCAGTTCCACACGGTTCGGCATAACCATGAGGGATCCGAGTTAGTTTAATTTTATTCAGTTCTCTGACTAAAGAACCTATTCATTATCGCTAATTTTTGGTCCTTAAAAACTTTAGTTGTAACTGCTTTTTATAGGTTACAGAACCGCTGAACCAGTTCATATTTCATCTCCTCTCTCGGTTCCCTTTGGTTCCGAAACCGACAACAAAAAAAAAAAAAAAAAAAAGGAAAACCCTTTTTAAGCTATTTAAATAACCGCAGCAGCATTTAGAGGCTGGGTTTTTTTCATCTTGTTTTTCACCATGACTGAGAAAACTAAGAAGAGAACCGGGGAGCCCGGGTTTAAAAACTGTTTAAAGTGTGGAGATGTGTTTGCCAAGGCAGACAAGCACACTTTATGTGTAGCTTGTCTGGGTTTTGAACATTTGGACCAGGAATGTGAAATATGTAAAACTATCCCAGAAAAAACTGTTGAAAAGCACCTTGAAAGGCTTAATAAAAAGTTTCCTTGGGGTCCCTCAGGCTCTGACCAGCAGACACCCCAGTCTGTTGTGGTTGAAGCAACAAGTGCTAGTACCCCTGCCCCTGATATGAGCAAAAACAGGGAAAGAACCATCTGACTCTCCAGTTCCCTCAAAGAAACTAAGGAAACTCAAGCATGCAGAATCCTCCCCTGCTAAACCAGGCACTTATGCGCAGCTGCCTGTAATGCCATCAGCTCAGAAGATAACTCAGGCATTTATAATTATTCAGGCTCTGCAGGGCATTATCCCTCAGCCTCCTGCCCCTTCCCAGGGTCCCCAGGTTGCTGCTACTGTGTTGCCCCCTGCTTCAGAGCAACACTATTTCGAAGAGGATGAGGAGGAGGATGAACCTATCCCCCCAGAGGTGTCCCCTGAGCAGGAATTTGGCTTGCCTCCCAGAGTGTCTGAGGATTCTCCTCCCATTTTTCTTTCATAAGAAAAATAGCAGATGCTCTACATATTGCCACAACAGAACAAGTGGAAGATGAGGAGGAGATTGAGTACCTGAATATGATGGGTCTAACACCCACGAAGCACTCCTCCTCCCAGTATATACATTTTTCAAGAAGGATGCTATGAAGCTCCTGAAGACCCCAAATTCTATTCCTCCAATTGACAAGCGAATAGATAAAAAATACCAGCTGGACAGGGAGGTAGCTGACTTCCTCTTCTCCCACCGTGATCATCAAGGGGTAATACAGCAAGCTGCCTGTGATAAAACTAAAGTCCCTCTGTCCTCACACCCACCGGACAAGGAATCCAGAAAATTGGACAGTATGGCCAAAAAGGGCTATTTGTCAGCCACATTGGCCATGAGACAGGCTACTTTTTAAGCTTATGCTGCCCAGTATCAGAAATCCTTGCGGCAGTCGGTACTGGCAATGTCCATGAAGGCCACCTCACCTTTGTCAGATGACCTGGCTGAAACTGCCAGGTTTGGGCTAGAGGCGGCCAAGTACCAATTCCAAATGGCTGCTGATCCAAATGACACTGCAGCCAGATGGATAGCTAATACAGTGGCTCAGAGGAGGTTTGCTTGGCTTAGGGCTACAAACCTCACTCAGGATACCCAGTTAAAGGCCCTGGATTTCCCATTAGAGGGAAATGCGCTCTTTGGGGAGTCCACAGTGTCCTATATGAAAAAGGTGGATGAATATAAGGCTACTTATAGAAGTAACTCTGCTAGAGACAAAGATTCTTCATCCACCAGGCCCTATGGAAGGGGGGGCTAGGGGTTGTTCTTTCTTGTCAAGACCCCTTTTCCAGCCAGTAGCCATGCCCCAATACCAGCAGTACCTCCCACAGGGCTACTCAAGGGCTAAGGGTAGAAGGGGCTTTATGCGAGGGGCTCAGGCACAACCTCAACCCCAGCCTAAACAGAACCCCTGAGATGCAGGCCGCCTTCTCTCTACCTGTCGGAGGCAGACTGTCCCATTTCCTCCCCTCTGGTCAACCATCAACACA
Source organism: Neoceratodus forsteri (assembly GCA_016271365.2). Classification (NCBI taxonomy): domain Eukaryota; kingdom Metazoa; phylum Chordata; order Ceratodontiformes; family Ceratodontidae; genus Neoceratodus; species Neoceratodus forsteri. The sequence goes on from CM028131.1 coordinate 15,553,101, forward strand.
GACAAGAGGGTGCTGGAGGCAGTGGGCAAAGGTCTGTGTCTGGACTTCAAATTTCTTCCTCGAAAAAACCCAGGGTTTCCACCTCCCCACCCCTAGCACAAATTTTGTTGCTAGAGGCAGAGGTTCAGAAGTTGCTTCAGCTCAAAGCAGTGGAACTAGTCCCTGCAACCCTGACAGAAAGAGGTTTTTACTCCAGACACTGTACTTCCTAACAACAAAGAAAAATGGGGAGTGGCGGCCAATTTTGGATCTCAGAGCTTTAAACAAGCACTTGAAAAAGCCAAAGTTCAAGATGGTAACATTGGCTCGGATTCTGCCAACAATCCAAAAAGGGGACTGGCTGGCATCTCTGGACTTACAGAACACTTATTTTCATATCCCCATAAAAGAATCTTTCAAGAAATTTCTCAGATTCAAACTCCCATCAGGTCATTACCAGTTTGCAACCCTGCCCTTCGGCCTTTCCTCAGCACCAAGGGTGTTTACAAAATGCCCAGCAGCTGTGGTGGTATTTCTTCGAAGACAGGGAGTGACTGTTTTTCCATACCTGAATGACTGGTTGGCGGTGGGCAAATCACCAGAACAAGTCACAACCTCTCTAAAGCTCACACAGGATCTTTTGGAGTCCTTGGGTTTCATAGTAAACAAGAAAAAAATCTGTCTTCACCCCTACACAGACTTTACATAAGTCAGTTCATATGGGCAGAGATCAGTACTCTACAAGCCAAGTCCTTTTTACCACTAGACAGGGTGCACAGCCTTTAGGCCATAGCAAATTCTTTCAAGTTGCATGGTCAAAAAAACAGCCAGGCAATTCCTGCAGCTCTTGGGTCATACGGCTGCATCCACGGGCACAGTGCAGGGTTCCAGGTTTCACATGAGACACATCCAGTTACACCTCAGGAATCATTGGAGTCAGAAAAAAGATCCCTTTTCAAAACTTATTCCAGTGACAAGGCCTCTTTTACAAGACCTCTTGTGGTGGAAAAAGGAATCCAACCTAAGGCAGGGAGTCCCCTTCCAGAAGGAGGATCCTTCACTAGTTCTCACAACAGATCCATCCCTTCTGGGCTGGGGTGCCCATCCTGGGGAGCACACAGCTCAGGGTACCTGCTCAGAGGCAAAGTCCCTCAAGCATATAAATTTGCTGGAACTAAGAGCAGTGCAGGTGGCACTAAAAGTTTTCTCTACACTGGTAACGGGCAAGGTGGTACAAGTCAAAACAGACAATACCACCACTATATTTTACCTAAACAAGCAAGGTGGTGCCAGATCAAGTCCCTTATGCACAGAAGCCATGAGAATCTGGACTCTGGCATATTCTCTAAAGGTGTCCCTGCAAGCCATCCATCTGCCAGGAAAGGACAATATCTTGGCAGACACACTGAGTCGGATCAATCAGTCCCATCACAAATGGACACTGAACAGGCAGGTGGTGTGGGTAATTTTCAGCAGGTGGAGCATTCCAGTGATAGACTTGTTCGCATCCCACCAGAACCACCAGTTGCCTCAGTACTGTTGCAGGCCACCAGCCCAGGGCACAATCCCTCTGGATGCCCTGGCACTGGACTGGTCAGGCAAGTTTCTCTATGCCTTTCCCTGTTTTCCTCTGGTCTTTGGGGTACTGCTGAAGCTCAGATCACTCTCAGCTTCTCTCATCTTGATAGCTCCAGACTGGCTCAGGCAGCCATGGTACTCTCTTCTGCTCTCCATGTCAGTGAGCAAGCCAATAAGCTTGCCTCTCAGGAACAATCTTCTGACCTCCAATCAGGGAACACTGCTGTTCCCAAATCTCAAGTCCCTCCACCTCAAGGCATGGCTCTTGAGGAATTAGAGTATGCAGACTTGAACCTTTCTGAGGCTGTATTAAACATCTTGAAAGGATTATAGGAAGCCTGCCACTAAGAAAATGTATTCTGCTAAGTGGAAAAGATTCTCCTTCTGGTGCTCTACTAGAAACTTCGCCCCAAATGATGCAGGGGTCTCAGTGGTGTTGGATTATCTGACTCATTTACATTCACAAGGTCTGCAACCCAGTTCTCTAAGGGTTCACCTTGCAGCAGTATCCACATATCTTTCTGCTAGGACAAAGGTGTCTGTAGCATCAGATCCCATTTTCAAAAGATTTTTCAAAGGCCTGATGCATTTGCACCCTCCTCACAGGGCATCAGTGCCCACTTGGGATCTTAATATATGTATAGCCAGATTGATGCGGGCTCCCTTTGAGCCCATGGCTACAGCCCATTTAAAGTATGTTACCTGGAAAATAGTTTTCCTGGTAGCAATTACCCCAGTAAGAAGAATCAGTGAGCTTCAGGCTCTCTGTGTTGAGCAGGACTACATTTCCTTACATACGGATAAGGTAGTCCTCAGTACAAACAGACAATTTCTTCCCAAGGTTGTTTCAGATTTCCTACTGAACCAATCAATTACGCTGCCTGTCTTCTTCACAGACCATACAAGCTCTGGTGAAAGAATGCTCAACAGTCTGGATGTGAAAAGGGCTCTCAGCTACTACATGACAGCTACTAAAGGCAATAGGCAAGACAAGAAACAACTTTTCCTTACATATGGGGATGTCGGAATGGGCAAACCAACCTCAAAAAGATCCATTTCTTGGTGGATTGTCCAGTGTATTCAATTCTGCTACACTAAAGCAGGTAGGGAGTCCCCAGCAGGGCTGATGGCTCACTCAACAAGAGGAACAGCTGCCACTCTTGTAGCTGCTAGGGAGGTGCCATTATTGGACATTCGTAAAGCAGCTACTTGGAAATCAGTGTACACCTTTACAAAGCATTATAACTTGGATGTTTTGTCCAGAAGTGATGCCAGGTTTGGAGTAGCAGTCCTGCAAAGTCTGTTTCCAAAGTAGGGTTCTGTGCCCACCTCCAATGGGTACTGCTTGGTAGTCTGCACAAAGTTATGAATATTCTGAGCATTACTGGGGTTAGAAGAAAAAAATACTTACCATAGTAATCTTCTTTCTTCCTAGTATTGCTCAGATATTCATAACTCCATCCCATCCTCCCCTTCCAGAACTTCAGCCTCTGCATTCTGCATGCTAGTGCCATGTAGCCATACCCTTCTGGGTACATTTCTCTATGCTAGATAGGTTTTAACAGAGTTTCCTGTCTCTCTTAATAGTTTTCTCACTGTCTGGTGAACACCATTATTATAGATATAGTCCCTCCCTTGGAGGTATTTTGAAGTAAATTGTTTATTAGACTAATCCTAAAAAAATGTTTTAAATAATTAGTAGTCAGATTTTTTCATATTGTCTGACTTCCAGGCTTCTTACAAATCTGAAGGGCTTAGAACACTACAGTTGGTAGAGGCAGTATTTGAAAGATGTTCACGTGCAAAGAATTCCATCATTTGCATGTGTTCCATTTCTCTGGGCAGTCCAACCCACCAGGCTGACTGCACAAAGTTATGAATGTCTGAGCATCACTGGGAAGAAAGAAGATTACTATGGTAAGTAATTTTTTCTTACTGAGATATGCTGTTATTCTAACCCTTCTTTATCCATCAAGAGAAACTGGACCCAGTGTTATTTGCCAGCTCCCACGGACATAGCTAGAAGTGTAGGTCCAAGCTTATCCTCTTGTAAGCAGCTTCCTCCAACTCCAAGAGCAACTCCCCCCACTCACGATCTTTCAGCATCTTATACACTCTCTTGAGAATAGGTGATTCCTATTCCCCCTCTGAATGCACCGACCATCTACCATGTATGTATTTAAGTGTCCCAATCAGACTGAACACCGATCAGTGTCCACTTATATTCATTCTTAACCTAAGTTTATAATTGAATGATACAATCCATTTAAACTGCGAGTCTGTGTGTACATGTCCACTCCCCTTCATGGTTACTGTGTCCTGAGATTTATTACGTACCCCTTATCGAGATGCTGGTGGACAGTGGAATCCCTGTGTGTATGCGTTTTTCAGACTGCTAAGAAAATACCAGATGGAAAATCCAAGCCATTAGCTCCTTCCCTCCCATTTCTGTCACAGGTAGGTCCATAGTTTCATGTACACAGACTCCACTGGAAGGCACTTCCATAGGTTCATGTACACAGACTCCACTGGAAGGCAGTTCCACAGGTTCTTGTACACAGACTCCATTGGAAGGCAGTTTCACAGGTTCATGTATACAGACTCCACTTGCAGGCAGTTCCGTATTTTCACAAGAAAGATTTAGGATGAGTGGAGGGACAGTCAACAGTGAGATTAGATGGGGAAAGCAATGAAGCAACAAAAGGACTGTGTTAGTGGGCACACGGAGTCACATTTCTGTTAAAACACTGAACTACACAGACAGCCTCCGCACCCCAAAATGTTGACAAGAAAGACATAGATGTATAGAATTTAAAAAAACAATTGAAACATACCCAGCTTGCTGTCACGCTGGCCAGTCTTCAACAGCTCAGGATCCACATGAACCACTATCTCTGTTGATAAGAAACATCATCAATTATATGGCTAATTCATATTATATATCACTGGCGGGGAATCAAGGCAGAGATTTAACTGAACATGTTAGATAGTTAAAAACTACAAGAGATCTTTGTGTGCAAATTTTGAAAACAATAGTTATTCCACTTTTTAATTACATGAATATGTTCATGTTTTGTGACTTTTAACATCATTAAATCGGTTAGTATGTTAGCATCTTAAGCTTGGTTCACTTAGCCTCTTGAATTCTCATTATTTCAAGGACCTTCTGTTCACACTTGGCAACATGTGAAATGAAAATCTATCAGTGGATAACAGACATTTTGACCATTTCCTTTCATTGGAAGCCTGCATACTGCTCTAAGAATAGGGTCTCTTCACCTCTACCATTCTTGTGTAAACTTTGTGCACTCAAGCAATATGGTTCATCTATGTACAGCATCTCGACACATGCACACATATCTGCTGGGTAACCAGATACCAGAAACTGTGCCATCCCATTCTTTTTCTATGCTCCTTCCTCTCACAACATTTTAAATACTGTATGTTTCATATTAAGGTTCACACTATGGTGCAAGGAGCATGGAAAGGCGGTTAGCCCATGCTGGCTCCTACCACACTACTCATTATAAGGTAGTATGTTTTCTTCCATAACGTAGACGTCTAGGCTACTCTTGAACTGGTATTTATTCTCGCTCACAATGATTTGCATTGGTAATTTATGCCAGGTGGTCAATGCCCTTTGAGGGTAGAAGGCCTTCCTACTATTTGCATTGGATTGTTACTGTCATTTATGTATTGTTTTGGTGATATTCCTTAGAATACTTTCAATTTTCTTTATATAGCCTTTTTAATAGGTCCCCAGACTGAACTTCCATAGTCCAAAAGTGGTCTGACTTGTGCTCTATAAAGTGGCATTTTAAGTTGTTAGTTTCTACTTCTAAAATGTCATTTTACAGCCCATAATACTGTTTGTGCCTTTGATATTTGCTTATTAACAGTGAATAGCATATGTGAGACTGCCAATCATTATTATAGGTAGGTCACTTTCTTCACTGGATCCCCTATGTGGTTGTCCATTCAGAAAATAGGTTCCTTTTAACTTCTGCCTTCCTAGGTGTATGGCAGCATTTGTCTGATATTAAAACTCATTCCTCTCTGGATGCCCACTTAAGGATGTTTTCCAAATCTTCTTGTATAGTAGCTATATTGTCCTTATTACATGCTAGCCCTGCTAGTTTTGTATCATTGGCACATTTACTTAGCCAATTAGCTGTTATTTGTCCCATGCTAGACATAAATATTCGAAATAAGATAGGTCCCAACACAGATCCATGTGGCACCCCACTTGTTACTGGCACTGGGGTGGAGTAGTAGCAGTTTATACACACTCTCTGGGTTCTTCCCCTCAGCCACCCTGCAATCCACTCTATGATTCTATGATTTATTTTTATATCACATAAACCTTGTACTATATGACCATGTGGGACTTTATCAAAGGCTTAGCAAAATCCAGGTAAATACAATCCACAGACATTCCCCCATCCAGTGCCTTGGATATTTTTTCACAAAAACATAATAAGTTAGTTACACAAGACCTACCAATGCTGTTCTTTATTCATTCTCGGATTACAAATACCTTTGAGCACAGGACAGCTCATTTACAAAGGTTCCACATCACTAATAATTATTGGCAGCGGTGGTTCAGCATTTCTATGTCCATTGCAGTCTATATGAGAATGTATTATATCTTTAGGTAACGATTCCATCCACTTCCCTGGCGCAGATGTCAGGCTAATAGGTTTATAGTTGGCATGATCAGCCCTATTTCCCTTTTTATGTCTAGGTATCACATTTGTTGATAACCAGTTCAGTGCAATTTATCAGTTAAGGATTTCTGGAATACTTTTTTAGTGGCACGGCGATATACGGTGTTAGGAGTTTCAGCATGTTGGGGGAAATGTTTTCCAGTCCAACTGTGTACGAATTTTCTAATTGTTTATTTTGTCACTAATGTTTCCTCTGTAAAAATTATATTGGTTTCTGTGTATATAGGGGCATCCCTAGGTATATTATACTTTTGAGGCCACAGATCTAAAGTAGGAATTACATTTGTTTGCCATAGCTTCTGGCTGTCCACCATGACACAATGGACAAGGAAATGATAGAAAGTATACTTAGTATGGCAAAAAAAGGGGAGATATTGCTGATGGGTGATCTGAATATGCCAGATATTAACTGGAGTGAAGTTGCCGCAGCCACTTCAAAGACTGGGGTTATTCTAGATGCCCTACGGGGGCATGTCTTAGACAACTAGCATTGGAGCCCACTCGAGAGGTAGCAATCTTAGACCTGGTTCTCTCAAATGGAGATGAAGACAGGATCACAGATGTAGAAGTGGGTAGCCATCTGAGAACTAGTGACCATCGAACGGTATGGTTCACAATAAACACAGCAATAGAGTCAAGCCATACAAAGGCAAAGGTACTGGACTTTAGGAGGGCTGACTTTGGCAAAATGGGTGAGTGCCTAAGGAATGCACTAGCAAATGGGCAGGAAGGAGGGGTGGAAGAACAATGGGGAATAATAAAAACTGCCATCACAGAGGCAACAAGCCTTTGTGTGAAGCAAATAAACAAAACTAAACAATGTAAGAAACCACTATGGTTCTCAAAGGAAGTGGCAGTGAAGGTTCAAGAGAAAAGAAAGCTTTCAGGAAGTACAAGGAATCACAGAAGGAACAGGACAGAGAACTGCATCAGTTAAAGCAAAGAAAGCTGGGAAGGCAGTCAGAACAGCAAGAGCCCAAACCGAGGAAAGGATAGCCAACTCAGTTAAGAAGGGGATAAAACCTTTATAGGTACATCAGGGGCGAATTAAGACCAAGGGAGGGATAGTGAGGCTTAATGGGGGAGGGTGGGCAGAGGAGACTGTGAAAGGCAGAGATACTAAACAAATATTTTTGCTCAGTATTTACAAAGGAAGAGGGGGAGGTACCTAAAACAAACAGTAGAAACACTCTGGATACAGAAGTTGATACCAGCCCATTTACAGAAGAAAGGGTTCTGAAAGAACTCTTAAAACTGAAGGTGGACAAAGCAATGGGGCCTGATAGGATTCATCCCAGAATTCTAAAAGAACTAAGGGTAGAATTAGTGACACCACTGACTACCCTGTTTAACAAATCATGGGAGGATGGGGTGGTACCCGAGGACTGGAGGAGGGCAGATGTGATTCCCCTTCACAAAAGTGGGAGCAAGGCAGAAGCAGGAAACTACAGACCTGTTAGGTTAACCTCAGTGGTAGGGAAAATGATGGAATCACTTCTGAAGGAAAGAATTGTCAAGTATCTAGAGGCCAGAGGGCACGGGACCCAAGGCAGCATGGATTCACAGCAGGAAGGTCATGCCAGACAAATTTGATAGATTTCTTTGACTGGGTGACCAAAGTAGTAGATCAGGGAGGGGCTGTGGACATGGCCTACCTAGACTTTAGCAAGGCATTTGACACAGTCCCATATAAAAGATTAATATACAAGTTAGCTAGCCTGGGAGTGGGTCCCAAGATGACAACCTGGGTAAAAAATTGGCTGGAAAATAGGACACAGAAAGTAATAGTAAATGGAGTCCACTCTGATGAAAGGGGTTACTACTGGGGTACCGCAGGGTTCAGTATTAGGACCGGTCCTCTTCAATGTCTTTATAAGTGACATTGCAGAGGACTGGAAGGAAAAGTATGTCTCTTTGCAGATGACACAAAGATCTGCAACAGAGTTGATGCACAAGGTGGGGTGGAAAGGATGAGAAGGGACTTGGCAAGGTTAGAGGAATGGTCAAATGTATGGTAGCTTAGATTCAATGCTAAGAAGTGCAAGGTAATGCACCTGGGAAACAAAAACCCAGGGGAAGAGTACACTATGGGGGGTGAGATACTAACAACAAAAATGGAAAGGGACCTGGGGGTAGTCATATCAGATGACCTAAAGGTGGGCAAGCAATGTGAGAGGGCAGCAAGGAGGGCTGGGGGGATATTGGGATGCATAGGGTGAGGCATCACCAGTAGAAAACAGGAAGTTATTATCCCTCTGTACAGACAGCTGGTCACACCCCATCTGGAGTACTGCGTGCAGTTCTGGAGACCCAGTCTTCACAAAGACGTAGACAGGATGGAAGCTGTCTAGAGGAGGGCAACTAAAATGGTGCAGGGTCTGCACCAGAAGAAATATGACGAGAGACTAAAGGAGCTTAATATGTATAGCTTCGAGGAAAGGAGGGAGAGGGGGGCCATGATCGAAACTTTCAAGTACCTCAAGGGGATCAACAAAGTCCAAGAGGGTAGCATCTTTCAAAAAAAGAGGTGTGCAAGAACAAGGGGGCACAATTTGAAGATGGGGAGAGCGGCTCAGAGGTAATTTAAGGAAGTATTTTTTCACAGAGAGGACTGTGGATGCATGGAACGGCCTTCCAGAGGAGGTAGTGGAGTCAAAAACTACTGGTGTGCTGCGAAATGGATGTACTCTGCAGCATGTGGCAGCAGTGCACTGAGGAACTGTGTGAGTAGGTGTGATGTGGCTGACTGGGTTATGCCAGTCGAGTTCCCTGTTGGTCTCTGGAAGGTGCCTGTGGAGAGCAGGCACATGACAGCTGTGATCTTGGTTTCATGGACAGCACATGGCTCCGTCGTGTGGGTCCCTGCATCTCCTCACTGCACAGCTCACAGAGCCACTTCAGAATTGTCCGGATCAGGTGGTACTGGCCCATGATCTCAATGTCACTGTACAACTTGAAGCTGACGCAACCACGGCACAGCCTGTTCTGGGCATACTGCCGACGGGCCCTCCCATGGCCGCGCCTCCCTGCTGCCTGTCTTCTCACACCCCTCATTACCACCTCCATCTGGAAGGTGGCACTGGCCACATCCCTGGTTGGTGTCCCCCCCGAGCAGCTGTATACCTGGTTCCCCCCGGCTGTGTACTGCCCCTGCACCAGGTACACCCCTGGCTCCTCACCACTGGGTGCACTGCCTCTGACCCACTGCCCTCCTTCCTCTGTGGCACACTCAGGCCCTCTCGCATGAACATGCACAACACACCCACTGTCATTAACTGTCACACAACTCCAGTGGTCCCCTGTCCACCTCCTGGCCACACCTGGCCCCTGCTTCTTGGCTTGCCTCCATGCCACACTGTCTCTACACTCCCCCGCTATGGCTCCTCTGTAGCGCAATCATCCTCTCCTCACTTGCTGCCTTTTATATTGGCTCATTTCTGTGTTTGCGCAACTTTCGTTTGCTCCGCTGTTGTGCACGTCGGCTGCTGTTGAATATCGCACAGTTAACATTATTCCTGGTTACGGCCCCTGCATTTGCACGTGCATTCATTTCTGTTGCGCTGCGGCACATTGAGTTTTGTCCTGTCCAACTGCTTCAGCTGAATATCGCACTTTGGCGCATCTCCGCTCTTGCGCCGGCTCATCCCTATTGCGCATGGCACAACTGCTCTGAATACCCCACCCTAGGATTACAAATACCTTTGAGCAAGAACTGCCTATTTACTAAGGTTCCATGTCAGAGGATGGAGGGTAATATACATACAAAGGTAGACAATTATTTACAGTCTTAACACATTTTACGGTTTTAGTCATAAGTGTAGAGAGAATTCAGAGGGCAGCTTAAATGAAGTCTCAGAGTAAAAAAAAAAAACTATACAGGAAGGACAGTCAGGTGAGCAGGGTAGGAGGGGAACGGAAGAGGTGGGTAGGTTGAGGGGCGTCTGTTGGAGTGATGGGTGGTTAGAAGTAGTGTAAGCAGAGTTAGAGATGAAGGGGCAGAGGTCTGAAAGGTGCAATTGAGGAGGGAGGGGGTGTGATAGATGGGGAAGGGCAGGAGTGATGCAATGGGGGTGTGTGAAAGGTGAGGGGTCATGGGTGGGGCAGGAACAGCAGGTGCCACGGTGCAGGTGTTTTGCTGTCAATGGTTATAGGTCGCAAGTCAGAAATGGCCAGGTGGACGGGGAGCCAGTCCCTTTAGGAGAAGCAGTCCCATTGCATGGTTGAGGTGAGGTAGAGTTGGAGATTCCTTTTGAAGGGTCCAAGCAAAGTAGAAGAAAGTGCTTCTTTGTTGAGGGTGTTGTACCACTGTGGAACCCTGTGCATAAATGCCCATTGGCCCATTGTTGTCCTGCACCTGGGAACCTGGAAGGTTAGATGATGGGTACTACGTGTATGTTGGGTGCTGTTATGGGTGGTACCGAGCTTTTCAACACCTGGGGGCATGAGCCCAAGGAGTACCTTTTTGGTTAACAGGCAGGTCTGGTATTGTATTCAACTGTGTAGAGGAAGCCAGCCAGCCAGGGCATACAGGTCACAGGTATATGTTAGGTGGGCAGTACCCATTAGAAGCCCGCAGGCTTTGAGCAGCGACACTGAGATCCTGCGGAGGGCAGTTGTAGAGGTAGACCTATAGATGGCAAGACCGTAGTCAGTGACAGAAGTGACAGAGCTGTATATAGCCAATCTAAGGGCATCTGCAGTCATACAGTGCTTGTGCTTGTGGAGCATACCAATTCGTATGTTGGCAGCCTTTGCTATATTGTCTATGTGGTGAGCATAGGAGAGGGTACTGTCCAGAGTGATACCAAGTTACTTGAACTCAGAGACATGTTCGAGTGAAGTCACAGAGTGATTCTTTTTTTTTTTTTTTTGAGGTGTATTTTTTGGGGCCTCCCCGCACTCCGCCGTTCCTCCGGCGCCATCCCCGGACATGAGACCCCCTCCCTTCAGCACCCCGCGACTTACCCTTCACGGCAGGGTGGTGGGGAGCGACTCAACCCACCAGAACGGGTCCATGCCAGGGAGGCGTCCTCTGGGGATGGCGACGAGGAACGACGTCGTGCTGCGGCTCCATTTTCCCAATTTTTCTCCCGGCGGGCATGGCGTGCAATGACGCCAGTGACTGAGTACGCGCACGCTCCGTGCACATACTAGTCAGTGCCTGCCCGTCCGCCTTCCCCCTGTTTCTGCGGTCGTGTTTGTCATCCCAGCCTCTGCTGGGTCAGGCAAATACCGGCCGCCCGAATCCCACCCGGAGATGAAGCAGTCATCCGGATGCTCAATCCATCTCCTCCCCCGACCCCGAACAGGTCGCCGGCGTGGCGAGGTGTAGCGACTAGCGCTCAACCCTCAGTGCCACCAGGCCGGCTACAGAGTGGTTCTTGATGGAAAGAGGCAGAGATTTGAACTTGCTCCGTGTATAACAGAATGTCATGACTTTAGTTTTGCTGTGGTTCAGGATGAGTTTGTGTACACTCAGCCAATCTTCAACATGCTTAAAATCTAGCAGCACTGGTATTACAGGAGTTCGGTGTCATGGTGGCTAGTAAACAGGACTGTATCATCCGCATAGAGTAGTATTTTTTGGTGGCAGATGCTAGGGAGACTGTTCAGAAAAAGGGAAAAGAGCAGGGGTCCCAGTATTGACCCCTGTGACCCCTGCGGGACTCCAGAAAGGAATGTCTTTTCATCTGAGGTGACACCGGCAATGCTAACGCACTGGATTCTGCCACCGAGGTAGCTAGCAAACCACTGCAGTGCGTCATTGGAGAGCCCAACAGTAGAGAGTTGCCCGAGTAGGAGTGGGTGATTTACAGTGTCAAATGCCTACATTAGGTCAATAAATACTGCCCCCACACAATTCCCTTGGTCAAGCGTGGCATGGATGAAACTTGTAAATTCCAGCAGCGCTGTGGTGGTACTATGCCCTTTTCTGAAGTCATGCTGCTCTGGGCATTGAACTTCATACTTATCTAGGAATTTGACTAATTGGTCCAAGACAATTCGTTCCAGGGCTTTAGATGGAGGGTGGAGGAGTAAGATGGGCCTGTAGTTGGTGTGTGGGGCCCTATCTCTGCTTTTATGTACAGGTGTAATAGTGGCCTGATACATCAGCGAGAGAAGAAAGACAAGGAGTGAGACTGTCACGATAAAGAAGGAGGTCTGAAGATACACGGACGACATGGCAGAACTGCTAAACGAATACCTTTGTTCAATCTTCATGAAGGAAGGGTAAGGCGACGGTCCACAACTCAGCAAAAAAAGCAACCAGGGAGGGGAAGCAGATTCCACTCCATTCACGGTAGAGGGAGTCCAATAAGAACTCGGGGAAACTGAGAACAGGTAAGGCAAAGGGGCCAGATAAGAATCACCCCAGAATAGTAAAATTGCTCAGGGAGGTGTTGGCAGCCCCACTGACCACCCTATTCAGCAGATCACTGTAGACAGGGCAGTCCCAGAAGACTGGAGGAGGGCAAATGTGGTCCCTCTCCACAAGAGCAGGATCCGGGAGGAGACTGGGAACTGCAGACCAGTCAGCCTGACCTCGGTGTTGGGGAAAGTAATTGAAGCACTGTAAAAGGAGACTGCATCATTCCTTGAATCTAGAAGAGCACAGAATCCAAGGCAACATGGATTCATAGTGGGTAGATCATGTCAAACAAATCTAATTGATTTCTTTGACTGGGTCACCATGGAGGTAGATCACAGAAGGGCAGTGGATGTATCCTACTTAGGTTTCAGCAACGCCTTCGATACTGATCCACACAGAAGGTTGACAAACAAGTTAGGCAACATGGGGGTGGGCCCTCCCGGTGGTAAACTGGGTCAGAACTTAGTTGAGAGGCAGGACACATAAAGTGATGGTGAATGGTGTACAGTCTGTGGAGAGGGAGGCAACCAGCAGGGTACCATAAGGATCAGTCCTGAGCAAAGTCCTCTTCATTGTCTTCATAAGTGGCATTACAGAGAGACTGGCGGGGAAAGTATGCCTTTTTGCAGATGACACTAAGATCTGCAACAGGGCTGACACTCCAGAGGGGGTAGAAAGAATAAGAAAGGACATAAGCAGGTTGGAGGAGTGGTCAGAAGTATGGCAGCTGGAATTCAATGCACAAAATGTGCATAGTCGTGCACTTGTGCAGCAGAAACCAAGGAAGGAGTACAAGATTTGGGGATTTGCAGCCACCAAGCAGGAATGGGACCTGGGGTACTTTTTGGATGACCTAAAGGTGACCAGGCAATGTCAGAAGGCAGTGGGGATAGCCAGTGGGATACTGGGGTGCACTGGGAGAAGTATCACCAGCAAAAAAGAGATAGTTATTCCACTGTACAGATCAGTGGTGAGACCTCATCAGTGTCAGTTCTGAGACTATACCTCCTGAAGGACATAGACAGACTAGGGGCAGTCCAGAGGAGGGCTACAAAGATGGTGCTGGAACTGCATGAAAATCCTGACAAGGAGAGGATAAGGGAACTAACTATGTATTCACTGGAGAAGAGGAGGAAGAAAGAGAAGGGACATGATAGAAACTTTCAAGTACCTCAGAGGTATAAACAAGGTACAAGAGGATAGTGTCATTCAAAATAGATGTGCAAGGACAAGGGGACATGAGATACAACTGGGGAGGAGGAGATTCTTGGGCAATGCAAGAAAGTACCTTTTTACTGAAAGGGTGGTGGATGCTTTGAACAGACTCCCAAAGAAGGTGGTGGCAAAAACAGGGGAATTCAAGAATGCATGGGATAGACATAAGGCTACACTAGAGACATGAAAGAAAGGGATAGCTGCAGATCAACATGGATCTGTGGTTGAAATAGGCAGGAAAAATGGGCAGACTAGGTGGGCCACACATTCCTTATCTGCTGTCAACTTCTATGTTTCTATGAATGCTAGCAACAAAATGGGAAAAGCATGTAATACTGTATCCAGAACAGGATTCTTTTAACAGCACAGTGTTGCTGTTGACTGGCCAAAGCCAGCACTCCATCAATCAATGGTCTGGGACCCATCACTGTCACATGCGACAGAACGCAGAATGCATGGGAGCAAAAAGCATATGAGGCGGGGGGGGACAGAAGAGCGAAGAAGTAAGGTGGAAGAGACCCACACCAGTATATGGAGATGAAGGAAGCACAGTGAGATAGGTGATGCAAAGGAAGAGGAGGAATTATGAGACCGGTATACAGGCAGCAGTTATGATAACAAGAGGGGGGCATTAGCAGCAAAGTGGAAAAATTCCTTGCAGAGGATGTCCATTCTGTTGAGTGAGGAGGAGGGGGCCACAGACCATATCTGCATACACACCAGAATCACCATTTTGGTGTCTAACCACTGGCAGCCTTGGGAAAGAAGCAGTCCTTGTTGTGGTAAAGGGCACCCCAATTTACAGTGGAGCGAAGAGTGGTTGGCATCGACATGCGTGAAGCCAAGTTTACTACCGTGCCACACCATTTGAAGCATGGAACGGCTTCACAGGATGGTGAAGATGGTTGGGGGGGGGGGGGGGGTCGGACAGTGCCTGGCCTGTTTGTGTCTGGTGCCAAAACCTTTAGCCGTAGTGTTCTTAGTGTTGACCTGGAGTTGGGTGGATTGGAACCAGCATAGGACATTGCTGAAGTCACGCTGAACTGATTCTTCCAAACAGTCAGCCACAAAGATGAGGAAGAATAAGAAGCTTTTTCAGATCATATATTTACTTGATATCATGGTAAAAATTAAATTAAAAGTAAACGTGGCCATCCCAGGTTATATAGGTGGCAATCGTACATATGACATTGTACACCAGACCCATGTGAGTTTAACACATGGTCCTGACACCAATGCGTAACAGTCCAATTCATGTGGCTCTACACAGGAGATATCCTCGAAGATCTGAATAGCTCAAGTTAGACAGCCTTAGAAGGGGCTTTGGGGCAAGAAACTTGAACTATGCAGTATACCAAATGATGATCACTAAATCCATCACAAAGGGTACTAGCTTTCAGAATCTGAAGAAATGAGTGGAGAAGATTTAGTCAATAAGGGAGTGCTTGAATGAGAGGTTTGACCCATAGAGGTTCAGACATATGCAGCCTGAGGAGAGCCTAAATTTTCTGCATTAGCTTTTGGAGGAGAATGAGCAGTTAATGATAAAGTCGCCCAGCAATAGCAGTTCCCTCAGAGGAGGCAAGTACCGGGTTTGGCCCCAGAGTGGCACTAGGCAATACCAAGGAATATCAAGGGCAAGACGGTGAGCCTATCCATGATGTGCTGATGTGAGAAAGACATGGTGGAACTGTACACAACATCGCACCAAAGTTTGTGCTCAACTTAAACAACATGCAAACCCCATCGTTTGCCCCCCATCCTCCCCCTGTGAACCTTGTAGCCAGGTACAGTGATGTCAGAGTCACTGATCCTGGTGGAGAACCAACAATCTGTAACAACATCTGACCTGACTTGTTAAGGCCCACTACCTAGAAGAGGTTGCAGACATTCAACAAGAAGACACTTGAGCCTTTGAAGAGTGAGGTGGCAGATAAGGAAAGGCAAGGGTGGGATAAGATTAAACTCAACATCACCAGAAAGGAGTAGCAGCAAGGCACCACAACTTTTATTTTTATGGCACCCTTTCTGGAATGCACAGACTACCTTACAGGGAGAGTAGAACACAAAAAAAAAAAATCACTGAAGAATAAACGATATATACACACTGCATGATACAGCAAAGAGTAGAAGACAGCCTTTGTTCATTCCCTCAAGAAGTGAGATGGAGGAAGAAGCAGGAGTTTGGACTAGATCAAGGAACCTCCAAAGAGCTTCAATTAGAGCCGGACCATTGGCACAGCGGAATAGCTACTTCTGACACTGCCACCGACCCGGGTTTGGTGGCAGACTCGGGTTGTCAGGGGGACCAGCCTGGAGGAGAAACGTAAGGCCTCTGTTGGATCACTCTCCTCTTCCTCCTCCAGAGAAGGAGGGATGTCGTTCCCGCTGCAATAACATCACCTGGGTGATCACAGTTGGACATGCAGTTCGGGGATGCCATGGGTGGAGAGGATGCTGACAGAGTTCTGTGATGGCCATCATGTAGCGTTGTACCTCCCTTGGAGCGCCAAGAGCCTTGACATCTTCAGGGATGGAAGAATACAGGAAATACCCCCACTGCTGAACCTGGAGATGGCCTCTGGCATGCAGCCCTTTGACCCGAACAATCCCTTAGAGGCACCTGATGAAACTTCAGATAGGTGGATGGGAGTGTTAAAGGGCAGGCCGGTCTATCTCTCCCTGCCGGGGGGAGGGGGGCAAACCAAGGCAGCATGAAGCTGGTCCTAGGGAAGAGGTCCAGGTGCAGCTAAGTACCGATGCCTAGAAGGGCCTGAATGAAGGTAAGGCTGCAGCAGAAGAAAAAGGAAAAATTACTCACCTTAGTAATGTTGTTTCTTCTAATGGAGTCTTGTTATATTATGACATATGCAGTGAGTTCCAACCTTCGAACTGCTCCGAGGTGAAAGAGTAAACTTTCCATGCCTGGCATGGAACTTTGAGCTCAAGCTCGGTTGAAACTCTGTCTGTTGTTCTTCAAACTCAAACCGTCAGATCTTTATGAGCTAAACTCACTGAGGTCCTGTGTGGAAGCTGTAAACCTACACTAGCCAACTGGCTACTAAACATAACACATTTTTTGGTCCCAAAACAAAGACTCAAGTCAGGAGACCCAAAAAATGAAAAACACACCACCAATTCACCCCAAAAAAGGATGGGTGAACAACAAGGTGGGCATCTACTAAGTGCCAGCACTGCAATACCCACCCACATCCCAAAACAAAGGTTCTGAGAGGGGCAGGCAGGGGGGAGGTCATAATATAGCAAGACTCCATTAGAAGAAACAACATTACTAAGGTGAGTAATTTTTTCTTCAAACAACATGAAGTCGTGCTATATTATGACATATGCAGACTACACAGCAGTACCTTCATGGAGGAGGGACAGAACATACTTAGGAAATAGGCTCTGAAGCACTGCTGTGCCAAACCAAGCATCACTCCTAGCCTGGTTGTCCAGGGAGTAGTGCTTGGTAAAAGTATGAACTGTTTTCCGGGTAACTGCTTGACATATCTCTAGGATAGGTATGTCCTTGGAAGCAGCCAGAGATGCAGCTGTACCTCTGGTAGAGTGAGCCCTCAGGCCTGAGGGAGGCACCTTACCCAGTTTTTCATAACAAAATTGGATACAAGAGACAATCCACCTGGCAATGGATCTTTTAGTGGCAGGTTTCCCTTTACTAACCTCACCATAAGTGAGGAACAGCTGGAGGGAGTCAAACCTGTGACCCTTGGTACGTTCTATGTAGTAACTAAGGGCCCTTTTGACATCTAAACGGTGCAGTCTCCTCTCGCCAGAGGAGAAATGGTCAGTGAAGTACACAGGGAGAGACACAGATTGATTAAGGTGGAAATCTGAAACCACCTTAGGCAAGAACTTCCTGTTAGTCCTGAGGACCCCCTTATCCCTATGAAAGGAGATAAAATCGGGCTCCACCGACAAGGCATGTAATTCACTTATACGTCTGGCAGAAGTGATGGCAACCAAGAACACAGTTTTCCAAGTCAAGTACTTAAGCTCTGCTGAAGACAAGGGCTCAAAAGGGGGTTGCATGAGCTGGACAATGCAAATATTGAGATCCCAGGCAGGGGCAGGGTCCCTGAATGGGGGGCTGGTATGAAGCAACCCCTTGAAAAACTTGGAGAATACAGAATGAGCTGAAAGAGAAGAGGGCTTACCTGCTGATAAGAAAGCAGAGACGGCTGCCAGTTGCACTTTTAGGGTAGCTAGTCTCAGCCCCAAGTTATTTAAGTGGACCATATAATCCAGGACTGTGGGCAAGTCAACAGATTCTGGGGAAATATGCTTTCCAGAGCACCATATGGAAAATCTCTTCCATTTGGAATTATAAGTAGCTCTGGTGGAAGACTTCCTAGAAGCCTTAAGAATATCCATTACAACTTGGGAGAGGTGCAGGTCAGCAACCTCTTACTCTTCAAGAGCCAGGCCTTGAGATTGAGAGATTTGAGGTTCGGGTACCAAACTCTCCCCTGAGCGCAGGTTCGAAGGTTGTGATTCCTGGGAAGAGGCAGAGGAAGGTGGACTGCTAAGGACAGTAGGAGTGGGTACCAGGGCTGTCCGGCCCAATCTGGAGCAATCAGGATCATCTTGCAGGGCTGAGATCTGATTTTGACTAGCACTTTGAACAGGAGAGGGAAGGGGGAAGGCATAGAGAAGCTTCCCCTCCCAACTGAGAAGGAAGGCATCCAGAGGGACTGAGCCCAACACTGGGGGCCTGCAGCAAAAAAAGGGAAGTTGGTGATTGTCTCGGGCTGCAAAAAGATCTATCTGCGGGGTGCCCCATCTGGCAAATACTACCTCCAAGACCAGAGGATGCAATGACCATTCATGATGGCCCTGGGAAATCCTGCTGAGAGCATCTGCCAGGACATTATCCTTGCCTGGGAGGTGAACTGCCATAAAGGAGGTGTTCAGAGAGTAAGCCAGAGACCACAACTTCATTGCTTCGCTGCACAAGGCCATAGACTGAGTGCCCCCTTGCTTGCTGATGTACCACATTGTGGTGGTGGTGTTTGTTCTGACCTGAATAACTTTGTTCCGAACAGATTTGGAAAAAGCTTGAAGTGCTAGATAAACTGCTCTGAGTTCCAACAGACTGATGTGGAGCAGAGATTCCTGAGGGGACCACAATCCCTGGGTAGTGAGGTCGCTCATGTGAGCTCCCCACCCCAAGAGGGATGCAACTGTAGTAAGGATTAAGGAGTGAGACTGAGGGGCAAATAGGACCCCTGTCTCAGATTGCTCTGGTCCTGCCACCACTGTAGGGCTTGGATCAGGGTTCGAGTCACTGGGATCAAGTTGGCTAGAGGGTCCCTCCTTTGAGACCAAAAGGCTCTCAAATGGAACTGGATGTCCCTCATCTGAAATCTGGCTCCCTGCACTACTGCTGTAGAAGCAGCCATGTGTCCCAGGAGCTGCAGAAAATGCCTTGCTGGTCGAGAGACCTGCAGGGTGAATGAGGAGGCCAAAGAGACCAGGGTCTTTGCCCTGTCCAAAGGAAGGAAGGCTCTGCCTTCTTCTGTGTTCAGTTCTGCACCTATGAAGGTGAGGAGCTGGACAGGATCTAGAACTGACTTTGGAAGATTCAGAAGGACACCTAGAAAGGTAAGCAGTTGCTGAGTTATCTGAAGATGTAACTTGACCTGGTCTGGAGACTGGTCTACTATGAGCCAGTCGTCCAGGTAAGGAAAGATGGCAATTTTTTGCCTTCTTAGGTAGGCAACTGCTACTGCCAGGCATTTTCTGAATACCCTTGGAGCAGAGGTGAGGCCAAAGGGCATTGCTCTGAACTGGTAATGGCCTGAGGGCAGCTCGAACCTGAGGTACTTTCGATGGGAGCTTCTGATGAGAATATGGAAGTAGGCATCCTTAAGGTCCAGGGACGCTAGCCAGTCCCCTGGCCTTAGAGAGGGAAGAATAATTACCAGAGTCACCATTTTGAACTTTGGCTTTAGAAGGTGCTTGTTTAAGTATCTGAGATCCAGGATGGGCTGCCATTCTCCTGTCTTTTTTGGGGTCAGGAAGTACCTGGAGTACAATCCTTTGCCCTGGTGTAGGGGTGGAACCCCTTCCACAGCTCTGAGAGCCAGGAGGGTAGAGACTTCTGCTTCTAGGGCAAGTGCCTCTGATGGATTTGCAGGTGGAAAGGATCTGGTTCTCATCTTTGGAAATTTTCTGAAGCGGAGAACCAGTCCCAGGCTTACTACTTCTAGGACCCACTTGTCTGATGTTAGAGACTTCCAGTCCTGGACAAAGTAAGCCTGCCTGCCCCATATAGGTAGTTGAGAATCGGCCCTGGCCACCCCATCAGGGTGCCTGTTTGGCAGGGGCTTTAGGCTGAGGGGTGGAAGCAGGCCTGCTTGTAACCCGTCTGTCTCTCCCTCTAAAGAACCCCCTCTGGGTGTAAGCTGAAGAGGAGGCCTGGGCTTGGTAAAAAGGCCTATGAAAAAGGCTGCCCCTGCCCCTGGAATGCTGCCTTTGAGGAGTGGCCTGCCTTTCCTTGGTCTGTGCACTCCTATATGTGGTCCTGAACTCATCAATTTTCTTTACATAATTCTCTGTCTGCTCCTCAAACAGAGAATTACCCACAACAGGAAAATCCATGGCCTTAGTCTGGGTATCCTGTGACAGGCTAGTATATCTGAGCCAAACCATTCTGCGAAGTGCCACAGATGCAGCCATAACTCTTGACGACACATCATTAGAGTCCACTGCAACATGGAATTGCACCTTGGATGCCTCAATACCATCAGCAGCCACCTGCTCCAGCTCCTTGGCAAGCTGGCCAGGGACCTGTTTTGCTAGAGCCAAAACAGTATCCCATCTGGATTTCTGGTATCTAGCAACATAAGCCAAATAATTTGCCTGTCTGAGTCCCAAGGATGCTGCCATGTACTGTTTCTTTGCCATGGCATCAATCCTCCTGGAGTCCTTGTCAGGGGGGTGTGAAGCCAAGTGAATGTTTGCCTTGTCACAGGCTGCAGCTTGCACTACCCCAACATGGCTGCATTGTTGTGTAAGGAACTCCGTATCAGAGCCTGACAATGTGTACCTCTTGTCCATTCTCTTATCCACAGGAGGTATAGTGTGAGGAGTTTTTACAATTTTTACTGTCTGTTTCCCAAAAGAATTATGCAAGGGAATAGGCAGTCTCCTAGACTCTGGGATATCCATCATTTCCACATAGTCAGGCTCCTCTTGATAATCCACAGCTTCCACCATAGGGAGCTGGAGAGTTTCAGCCACTTTTTTATAAAACATAAAATGAGAAGCGGACTCAGAAAGCCTAGGAGGAGACACTCCTGAAGGTCTGTCTGGGGAGATGTCCGGTTCAATGGGCACATCCAGAATTTCAAATCCACATTCACTCACCTCATATTCCTCTTCCCCCTCCACGGTTCATAAATTCCTCTAAATCATACTCTTGAACCGGTGGAACGCCAAACCGTGCGCTTACCTGATGGTGCCAGTTCAGTCGAACTGGGAAAGCGACTGGACAATTTTAATCGCTTTGGCTATTTCTTCAGCGGTTGGAGAGAAGTTTTGGCTCCACATCAGCTGATTTCCTAGTCCTTTTGCTGGAACTGACTCCTCTCAGTCGGCTCTCCTTTTGCCCGAGGAAGTCTCACCCTGGTCAGAGGGCACTCCCTCCGGTTCGGTTGAAACCGAACCAGGCTGGCCATCCGGTTCAGCGAACTTTTTGGCCTCCCTATCCCTGAGCCTACCAACTCTCTTTTCCAGGGTAGCTGCAGGAAATTTTTTGCAAATCTGGCAGCCTGCATTGAGGTGGTCAAACCCCAGACAATAAACACAGGTGATGTGGGGGTCAGCCTTAGCAAAGTCTTCCCCACAGACACTGCAGTGTTGAAACCCAGTGGGCCCGGTTTTCTTTTGGGTTTCTCAGACATAGTGCCAGTCCTAAGCAAACTTGCCCATTTATGGCAATCCGCCAAGCAAGACCCTCTTATTGGTTCCTAACCGTGTCACAGGTCGTGGAAAAAAAGGTAATAAAATCCGTTTTTTTAGAACCGATAAGAACCGGTAACCACACTTTAATGGACAGATTAATGTATTTTAAACAACCTGATCAGGTCAAACCGAACCGATAAACCGTTTACAAGTTCCACAGAGAATAGAAACAAATGTAAAACCTATCTAGTACTCACAATACCACAGACAGAGCTTGAACCGACCGGTTGTGGTTTAAATTCGGTTAAAAAAATGAGAAAATAATACTTTAACCGACAAAATGAACCGAGCAGAAGGAGAAATCTCCGGAGCGACTGTTCAGTGAGGCGGAATAAAGAATCTGACGGTTTGAGTTTGAAGAACAACGGACAGAGTTTCAACTGAGCTCGAGCTCAAAGTTCCATGGCTGGCATGGAAAGTTAACTCTTTCACCTCCGGAGCAGTTCGAAGGTTGGGACTCACTGCATATGTCATAATATAGCAAAACTTCATGTTGTTTGAAACAGCAATTTTTTTTTCTGCCCTCGTTTCTCTTCTAGCTTTCACCGTCTTCCCTGCCAAATTCTTTTACTGGCTAAACTCTTTTTTCCTGCCTGGGACCTTCCCAACTCTCCACTAATTAGGTCTGGCTCCTCTCTCCTGGACCCACTGTCGTGTTTCTGTCTCTCCCCTGCTTCTCTTCCCCCCTGCCCCTCATTCAAGTAAATACTTAATTACCTGTGTCTTTTCTCTTCCCTCAGATTTTTTTGACCCCTGACTGGGCGCACCTCTCTGCTGCTGGCGCTGCGGCTCGAATCCTGTGCCATGGCCACCACTGTACTCTCTCCCACCTGAAGCTCCCTTTTTGGCTAAGGTGTGGTCATGTCCCTGCTGTTGCCCAAGCTACTTTGAAATTTAGGCACATCCATACTTTTCACCTGACTGGCCACTTTCTCTTCTGCAGTGACTCCTCGGCCAGTCAGGTCCTTACAGTTCTCCGCACGTTGCTGAACTTTAATAGCTCATTTGCTGAGCTTATTTAGGCTGCCGCTTTGAGGAGAAATTTTCTTCTGCACAGCCAGGTACTCTTTAAATGCTCTTGGGTTGCCACAACTCCCTGTCGCTTCTTAGTTTTTTAAGCTACCACCCTTTTAAAGTGACCTCTCCCATCTTTCACCTACCCTTATTTTCTGTCTCCCTGCCAAACTATTTCAACATAAACGCTCCTCTTTCTCTGTACTCTGCAACACAACATAACTGGCTAATTAAGCTACTGGGACGTAGCTTCAGCCCATCACGCCACAGCATTTCTCTAACCTATACTCCAATTTACTAGCCACTCTTTCTACTTCCTCATTTCCCGACCGTTTCTTCCTGTCACTTAAATAACTTCCTAGGCTGCCTACCTTGTTTATTAATCTTTGTGTGGGACTGTGTCAAATGCCTTGCTGAATGTATACAGACTCCAGTGGAAAGCAGCTCCATAGGTTCACGTAAACGGACACCACTGGTAGGCAGTTCCATAAGTTCATGTACAATCTCCACTGGACTGCCGCTCCATAGGTTTATATATACAGACTCCAATGAAAGACAGTTCCATAGGTCCATGTACACAATCTCCACTGGAAGGCAGTTCCATAGGTTCATGTACACAGATTCCACCGGACAGCAGTTCCATAGGTTCATATAAACAGACTCCACAGGTAGGCAGTTCCATAGGTTCAAGTACACAGACTCCACAGGTAGGCAGTTCTATAGGTTCATGTACTCAGACTCCACTGGTAGGCAGTTCCATAGGTTCATGTACACATACTCCACAGGTAGGCAGATTCAAAGGTTCATGTACACAGACTCCACTGGTAGGCAGTGTGAAAACCCACCTCTCACTTTGGGCAGTAACAGCTTTCAGACAAGTGTCTGTCTTTGGGTATTAGCTGCCACCAGCTGGGTTTGCCCACTGCCAAACTCTCCCTTTCTCCGAACAGGGAGGTCCAACGTGCAATTGCGGATGTGTTTGTTACAAGAGAATAACACTGTTACAGTAAAAGTGAACAAATGTTTTTAAATAACAGATGACAAAAGAAAAAGGCTATTACTGAGATAGGCTATTATTATCTTTCTCTGTCCATCAATAGAAACTGGACCGTATGCCATCTGCCAGCTCCCACGGACATAGCTAGAAGGGCAGGCCCAAGCTTAGCCTCCTGGATGTAGCTTCCTCCAACTCTAAGAGCAATTCTCCTGTGCTCACTGTCTTTCAGTATCTTATATTCTCTCCTGAGAATAGGAGACTCCTATTCCCCCTTTTAATGCATTAACCATCTACCGTGTATGTATTTAATTGTCCCAATCAGACTGAACATCTATCAGTGTCCACTTATATTCATTCTTAATCTTACATTTATATTTGAAAGGTCTAATCCATTTAAACTGTGAGTCTTTGTGAACATGTCCACTCTCCTTCATGGCTACTGTGTCTTGAAATTTATTACGCATCCCTTACCTAGAAGCTGGTGGACAGTCAAATCCTAACCTGTCTGTGTGTTGTTGTTTTTTCAGACTACTAGCAAAATACCAGCTAGAAAATCCAAGCAATTAACTCATTCCTTCCCATTTCTGTTACACTCTTCCCCCAGGTGAAGAAGGCATGTCATTTTGGCCACCCTAAGTGGCACCATTCATGCAACTGCTGGAAAGCACCCAAAATATCAAGCCATGCCATTAGACCTGCCTAGACAGCCCATCCGCATTGGCATTTTGTTTACCACTGTGGTGCCAGATGGTCATGTTGTATACCTGCAATACAAAACTCCAACATAGTAGTTTTCCATTTTGCCTGCTTGACCTATGAAGCCAGATCAAGGGATTATGATCTTTAACCACAGTAAATTCTCTCACATACAGTTAAGGCTGCAGCTCCTGAAGGGACCACACTATTCTCATGCACTCCTTCTTGATTGTGGCATAGGCCTCCTCTCTGGGTAGAAGCCTCTGTCTGAGGGTATCCAACCAGGTGCTCCTCCCCTGCTGGGTAACCAGGCTCAGCACGTGCCCTGCCCATGGTCTGAGGCATCCACATGGACAATAAACTTCAGACTGTAATTGAGCTGGCCAATACAGCTGGCCCTCTTAAGGCCTTCTTTAGCTTCTGAAAAGTGACCCACAGCTCTCTGACCACTGCACCTTATCTGGCTTTCCCTTCTTGGTTAGGTCTGTCAGGTGGCTTAGCTAGATCATTATAACGAGGAACAAACCTCCGGTAGTACCCTGCTATCCCCAGAAATGTCCTTACCTGTTTCTTGGTGGTAGGAGTGGGCCAGGCCAGGATGGCATCAACCTTTGCAGACTCTGGGTGGATGAGTCTACTACCCACCCTGTGTCCAAGGTAGGACACTTCTGCCATACCTATCTGGCACTTTTCTACCTTGACTGTCAGACCTGCATTCTTCAGCCTGCAGAACACATCCCATACATTCTTGATGGGCTCCTCCCAGGTCTGGAAGTATATGGCTATATCATCCATATACACCAATGCAAACTCACCTGCCCCAGATAGAATGTGATCCACAGGCCGTTTAAAGGTTGCAGGTGCATTCTTCATTCCAAATGGCATTATCTTGAATTTTTTTTTTTCCAGGAGAGACACACTAAGCTAAAAGCTTGTTTACATGTGTGATCTGGGAGCACAAGGAAGTTAAGTGATTTGCTTGGGGTCACACAGTATGCAAGTGGGGGATGTGGGATTCAAACCTAAGTCTATAGGTTTGCAGCTCAGAGCCTTAAACCACTGCGCTATACCGCCTCCTGTAGAAGGCAAATGGAGTGATGAAAGCTGACTTCTCCCTGGCTGCAGGGGTCAGAGGTACCTGCCAGTAGCCCTTCATTAGGCCTATTGTGGTCAGATACTTGGCTCCCCCCAGTCGCTCCAGGGTCTCATCTGTTTTGGACATGGGATAAGCATCCAACTCCATGCAGCTATTAAGCCTCTGGTAGTCAATGCAGAATCATGTAGTACTGTCTCTTATTGGTGATCAATGCCACAGACGAGGCCCAGAGGCTACCAGATTCCTGGATTACTCCAAGTTCCAGCATTTCCTTGAGCTCCTCTTTCATGGTCTGCTTAACCTGCTTGGGTGTCCTGTAGGGAGACTGTTTCAGGGCACCTGGGTCCCAATATCCACGTGGTACTCTGTCATCATGGTGTACCCCAGATGCCCTGTGAACATGTCCTCAAATTCTCTCAGCAAACCCCAAATTTCCTGCACCTGGGCTGGTGTCAGCTGTTTGGAGAGGGTAAGGTTGTCCACAGAAGATATGACTCAGGCCTGCCCAAGCAGGTCCACTAGTGAATCCGTCTCAGTTTCCTCTTCTGGGTGCCCACACAGCAAGGACCAATTCCTCCCTGCCATAGTAGGACCTCAACATGATACACCTTTTGCCTGCATCTCTTGCTCGGTAGCTCTAGCATTTAATTGACATCACTAACCTTTTGGTCAATGGAGAATGGCCCCTCCCATTCTGCCTGTAGTTTTTTCTGTCAGACAAGGATGAGTGCCATCACTCGCTGTCCCACCTTGTATTCTCTAGCTTGGGCCCCGTGGTCATACCAGACTTTTTGCCACTGTTACGCAGTGGCAAAGTGCTCCTGAGCAAGCCCCATGAGTGCCTTAATGTGGGTCCTGAAGTTCAGGAAATACTCCACAACAGACTCCTCTTGGGAGGCACAGTCACCCTCCCATTCATCCAGAATCAAATCTAGAGGCCCCCGCATCCTATGGCCAAACAGGAGCTCAAAAGGTGAGAATCCTGTGGGCCTTCCCTATATGCAAGTAGGAGATGAGGCAAGTATCTGCCTCTTGTGCTGGTCAGCAAAAGTCCATAAAATAGTCTTAAGGGTTGAATTAAATTGCTCCATCAGACTATTAGTTTGTGGATGGTATGGGGAGGTTTTGAGGTGCTTTATCCCACACTTCTCCTGCAAACTACTCATTAACCCCAACAAGAAACTGGCACCCTGATCCGACATTATCTCCTGTGGAAAGCCCACCTGGCTAAATATCCCCAATGGTGTGTCAGCCACAGGTTTCACTTCAGAAGATGATACTGTCACTGCCTCTGGGTATCTCGTGGCATAGTTGACTACCACCAGGATATACTGCTTGCCAGTGTGACTTGTGGTGCTTAGTGGCTCCACTATATCCACGGCTATCCTCTTGAAGGTTCCATCAATAATGGGCAGGGGCACCAAAGCTGCCTTGGCCTTGTCCCCCATTTACCCCACCCTCTGGCACTGTGGACAAGTCCTACAGTAATTTGCTACATCCTTAGCAATACCAGGCCAAAAGAAATTGGTGGTCAGTCGCTTTATCATATGCCTTATACGCAAGTGGCCTGAAAAAGTGATATCATGGGCAAGGGCCAAAAGCTGCTGGTAGTGAACCTTAGGGACTACCAGCTGATGGAGCACCTCACCATCCAGCCCTTCCTCTGTTGTACATTCTTTGTACAGCAGCCCATGGTCCCAGTAAATGGACTCTTTACCCCCCTGAGGACCCCCAGCCCTATGAGCTGTTTCCCTCAGCTTTTTCAAGCAATGATCGATCCACTGCTCAGCACTCAGCTCTCCTTGTCTGACCCTTCCCAGAGTCCCTTCAGGAGGAAGTCCTGTAGGATCCTCCATTTGTGGCTGGGGTTCATGACTGCTCCTTCTAGTCAGCCCCTCCCCCAAGCTAGCCACTTCCTCAGCTGCTAAAGGAGAGGCTGGACCTCATTGAGTCACCCCCTCTTCACCCTCAGATGCTTGCCATTTTGCCTGGCTATAGGTTTCAACACACACCAGAGTTTTCTTGTGGTCAAAATCATTCCCCATGATCACATTTACAGGGAGGTCCTCTACGACCTCCACCTCCTTTTCTCTGTGGCCCCCTTACCAGCTCAGAAAGACTAAGGCCATTGGTATTTGGACTACTGGCCATGTGACTCTCCAGATCCTGGAGTAGTTCCCTGGCAACATCTGCTCTGCCTAGATGAGATCCTACCTCACCAGGGAGATGGTTGCACCTGTGACCCTCAGTCCTTGGGTTACTGTTCCATTAACTACAATGGGGTGCATAGTCAGGTTACACAGACCACACCAGCAGACCAGTGCTAGTTTGATCACCCCCTTCCCCAGGCCTCTGCCTCTTAACCATTTTTTGAGCTCAGATATAGCTCAAGTGCACCACTTGATTGCAGATATGACATTTCCTGGGTCCTGTCTCTTGGGTTCCTTTAAAACCAGAGGGTTCTGTTTTGGGCTCAGGTGCAGACTGGTTTCCTTTGGCATGCCCCCCCATGGGACCACTTAGAACCATGTGCTGCCCCCCCGCACTATGAGACTTACGTTGTGTGTATGTCCTGCTAGACATGTCCATGTCAGCACTTGCTGCCACCTCCGTTGAGGAGGTGCACACCCTGTCTAGGAGCCTTACAAGCATATCCTCAGGTACAATTTTAAGAAATTGTTTCCTAACCAACAAATCTTTTATTAGTTCCACAGTGTCTGCTTTTGGCCCTTTTAATTCATTCATTCAATTTTTATTTATAAAAAGCGCCTTTCTAAAACCAAGGCGCTTATACAACAATTTAATAAAACATATCAATAGATAACAAATACAGCAAGTTAAAACAAATAAATACAGAAGCAGCATTAAAAATAAGAATACGCTAGGCTAAACAGGTAGGTTTTCAAGGCAACTTTAAAACTTTGGATGGTCAGGCAATCTTGCACCCGAGGTAGAGAATTCCACAGGGTTGGGGCCATGAAACTAAATGACCTAGCCCCAGATATCTTCAAATAGGACCCTGGGAATCTCTAGTAATCCCTCACTGGGGGATCAAAGAGGGTGGAGGGACAGTAAGGGTGAAGGAGATCTTGCAGGTAACTAGGTCCTGGTGGTGCAAGGCCTTACAGGTCAGCAAACCAACCTAGAAGGTTATCTGCCAAAGTACTGGCAGCCAGTGTAGTCTGTGGAGCACAGGCATTATATGACTGGTCCTAGAAGTACCAGTTAATATCCTGGCTGCCACATTATGCACTAGCTGCAGGTGGTGGATATCAACCCCCAGTAGCCCAAGGTAAAGGGCACTGCAATGGTCAAGGCGGGAGGTAAAGACGAGGACCAAAGTTGGAAGATCGCTGGAAGGAACAATGTGTTTCACCTGGGCAATATTCCTCACATGGTAAAAAGAGGTTTTGACAACTGCCGACACCTGTGATTTAAGGGTCAGGCAGTCATCAAACATAATGCCCAGGTTCCGCACCCAGTCTGAGGTAGCTAGCTGAACACCCCCAAGCCACAGACCCGAAGGTGATCCTGTCAACAAACCCACCTCCCGACGAACTGAGTCCACAATCAACACCTCCACTTTTTCTTGGTTTAACCACAGCCAGCTCACATTCATCCAGTCCTGGATCTTGGCAAGATAGTTGTTAAAAATCAAAACAGCATCATCCTGGCCAGGCACAAAGGACATCTACAGCTGAGTATCATCAGCATAGCAGTGAAAACTCCCATACCACCTAATAATTGCTCCTATCGGCAGCATGTACACCACAAACATGGGTGCCAAGATAAAGGCCTGCGGCACCCCGCAGGATAGGGGGAGTGGTGCAGAGAAAAAAGTTTCAGACACCACCCTCTGAGTCCTACCCTCGAAAAATTATTAAAACCACCTGAGGACGATACCAGATAATCCACAGCTGAACCGCAGGTGCTCCAACAGCACACTGTGATCTACAGTGTCAAATGCCAAAGAGAGATCTAGAAGGACCAAGATAGAACAAGTCTTTCGAGCTGTCAATATTAGGAGGTCATTTAGTACCTGGACAAGGGATGTCTCAATACTATGTCTCTTTCTGAACCCTGACTGGAGAGAATCATAGACATTTTGGCTGGTCAAATGATCATCCAGCTGCAACGTAACCACCTTCTCAATAACCTTACCCACAAAGGGCAGGTTAGAAATAGGCCTATAGTTAGCCAGACAGTCCAGGTACAAGGAGGGCATTTTAAGGAGGGGCTGAAACATGACCTCCTTCAGGGGATAAGGAAAGATCCCTCTCTCCAAAGACATGCAGACAATTTCAGCAAGGACCAGGCCAATTTTATCCACACAGCCTACTAAGAGGCGTGTGGGGCCTGGGTCCAGGCTACAGTTGGTCGGACACAAAGACTGGACGACCATCACAATTTCATTGATTGTTGGCAGGCTGAAGTCACACCACACAAACTGGGCATCTGACATCTCCTGCCGACCACCGCAACACCAATTAGAAAGGGTCAAGCGGATGCCAGATCTGATTGTGGAAACCTTATCTGCAAAGAATCGAGCAATCGCCTCACATTGTTCTTGTGAAAAAGCATTTCCAGGCTGGAGACAGATTGGATTCCACAATCTGTCCACAGTCCGGAAAAAGTTGGCTGGTCAATTCTGCAGCAGCAATTTCCCTGGACAGGAATTCTGCCTTTTTATGGATAATTGAAGATTGATATACTGCATAATGGTCCATCAAATTAAGTCTGTCACACTTCAAACCCAACTTCCGCCAACACCTCTCTAGCCTTCATCCCACTCTCCTCAACTCCCTCTAGGTCTCATGAAACCAGGGAGACCTGGTAAGAAGGAGGGGATGAACATGAACAGGAGCAATGGAATCCAGGGCCCCAAGCATTGCCTTATTATAGGCAAGTACCAGGTTCCCTGGATCCATGCATTCACTCTGTAAACCCGGTAAGTCCAGCACTGCCATCAGGACATCTGGAGAAACACCCCTCAAAGGGTGGTACTGGACCATCTCCGTAGCAGCCGAACTATTAGGAAGGCCACAAAACTGAACCCAACGGTATGATGTTCAGACCACCAGACTGCTTCCAGCACCAAGTCAGATATCTCACCAAGTCCAATGAATGACCACCAATACGGGTCGAGGAGAAAATAACCTGTGTGAAGCCCAGCAAATTCAGTAGCTGGAGGAAGTCCTGATCAAACTGTGAGAGTTCATCGTTGACCCAGGCACTGAAATCCCCCAGGATCAGCCAACTGGGGGATCCTAATGTCAGGTCGACATGAAGTCTGTGACTTCCAGCAGGAAAACATTCCCATCTTCAGGTGGATGGTAGACAAGAAGAATCCTGCACCCCACACCCTCACCCATGATACCTTCAAAGAAGTTGGTGGTTCCCACTGGTACCTCCATGAGGTTCAGTTCTGATCTAAAACAGATGGCAACACTCTCACCCCTACAATCCATCCTCTGGAGATGCATCACCGAGTACCCAGCCGGAATTGCTGATGCCAAAATTGGACGAGCATTTTCATCCAGCCAGGTCTCTGTGATGCAAGCCAGGTCTGATGATCCAACAAAATTTGCTATTATAGCGGTCTTTTTCTTAATAGACCTGGCGTTGCACAACACTGACCAAGTAGGATGAGTAACCGAGGAAGACTGTGTTACCTGCCTGCTACATGCTGAGCCCTTGTGTATGGGAACCAGACAGGGAGAAACCCTTTCCTGGACCCATTTTGCCCCTGGACATCTCCTTGTCCCCACTATCCCAAACCGCCCACTCCTTTCCATCCCCCTCCAGGCCGAGCCCCCATTCTCCTACTAACAATTTCCAGAGCCCAGCACCATCTATATACCTCTGGGGACAATGAGGGACAAGAAAAAGGATGAAGGTCCCTACGTCTGGAGGGGAAGTAATGACTAATGATTGTTATACCTTCCTAACACATCTTCTCCACACTCCACAGTCTCCCTTAACAAACAATCCCAAAAATGCAAATATAGCCCACACCATACTCAAACACTCAACACCCCAAAAACACAACCACTCAGATCAAACTCTCAAACTTCCACACCACACCGAAAAAACTGAAAACAATACAATACTCTATATTAACAAAAGGAAAATGTAAAATTTTTTTGTGACGAGGTACCTTTGTAAATGAGCCTCTGGCTCAAAGGTTTCTAAACTGATGTTTAACTAAATAAATAAAATTAAACCAAAGTTAAATAGCAGCATGTAGGTCCACAGATTAAGAGAGCAGTCACAGTGAATCTCTCAGTTTCAAGGATTTTTAAGGTCTAAAGGGCTCCCACTTCTTAATTCATAACCAAAAGGCCAGCCAGGTTCAACTGTCACTTAAACCTGACAGGCCAGCCAGAATTTTAATAATGAAAGAGGCTGTAAGGCACTCTCACTGGCTGTATATTTCAAAGTGTTCACAGAAGGTTGAATCAGTTCCCGACTCTCAGTTTCAGGGATTTTCAAAACTGAAAAGCTCCCATCTCTTAGTATGTGACCAGAAAAGACACACAAATTCAGTTCTTACCCAAACCAGCTCACGGCTCCAAGGAGAGGGTCAATTTGCACAATTCCAGAATCCATATCCAATATGGAGATCTTCTTCAAAAGTCCAAGTCGATGAAACAAATTTCACAGTTCACAGGGCACCGCTCAAACACCTAATCCCCCACAGCTGCCTCCACAGCCATCAGGGCATGCTCAAGCAGTGGATGGAGCACCAACTAGGACTGAACAAACTGAGGGCCCCCTGGCACACACACAGGAGGTGGCCGCCCCTTACCTGCAGAGTCTGCAACTACAGCTCCCAGGTCATGTCAGCCCACCAGCTGACTCCACCCCCTGGGCCGCTTAGGAGCCAAAGACAAGTTTTTGCCCACCCTAC
Source organism: Neoceratodus forsteri (assembly GCA_016271365.2). NCBI lineage: Eukaryota > Metazoa > Chordata > Ceratodontiformes > Ceratodontidae > Neoceratodus > Neoceratodus forsteri. Next base: position 15,585,672 of record CM028131.1, read on the forward strand.
GACAGACCATACACCAGCGTCTCCTGCCCGACTTGACACCGACCCAGCGGCTACTCTCCCCTGGTGAGCTGAGATAATCTTCCAATCACAAAATCCTTTGGGCACTTGAAAATCCCGCAACTTCAAACTCAGGATCTTCCCTGCTCACAGTTCATCTGTGATAAAAGAGTGATACTGTTCCTGTTTCAGTTCAACCGCTAAACATCTCCTGCCACACACTGAATCTCCATGGGCCCTGCTACTGCGGTTCCTTCCTCCGGGATGCTGACTGCTTGCTCCAGATCCCTGTCTTTGCTCCTCCGGTCACACACCTTAACTCCCAACACTCCAAGCAGGTAAGAGAGCCACCGAACTAATCAGACCTTCCAAGTTCAACAACGGTTATCTGGTACAATATATTGAAACACTGGATACTTCAGAAAGCTCTGTAAAAAGAGAGAAGTTTGCAACTCTGTATCTGAACTCCAAAACCCCTCTCTAAACCCGTGCATGCCACCTCAACCTCACTAGCTCACTTTCTTTTCCCTAACTTACTGCTATAGAACTACTTATACCAACTAAAAATAAATAAAACTACAAAATAAGCAAAACAAATGAAACAAGATTTAAATGCTTAATTGGCAAGCTTTTAAACTAGTCAAAGGGGGAGGCACTGACAAGCAGCAGAAAAATCCCAGCCTCTCCCTACAAAACAGGGTACTAAATGAGAAAAAGACCAAGGTAGAATGGTCAATGGGGGATGCTGCAACAGAAGGTAAAGCCATCAAAAAATGGAGAGCAATGAGTACCAATACCCGTAGTCTAGGCAACAAGCTTCCTGAATTAGTGGTCTTGATGGAGGAGGAACATCTGGACATCGTGGCAGTCACAGAAACATGGTACACACAAAACCATGACTGGAACGTAAGCATACCAGGATACACTATCTACAGGAGGGACAGGGAGGGTAAAAGAGGAGGAGGAGTTCTTTACATAAGGGAAGGAATAAAAGCAACAGAACAAAAGGGTAAACAGGGAGGAGAAGAAGCACTGTGGGTAAATTTGGAGACAGGCAATGGCACCACAATCCGCACAGGGGTTGTATACAGACCCCTTTTCAGGGGGAGGAAATGGACAAAGAAATGATAGAAAGTATACTTAGAATGGCAGAAAAAGGGGAGATATTGCTGATGGGTGATCTGAATATGCCAGATGTTAACTGGAGTGCAGTTGCAGCTGCCACTTCGAAGAGTGCAGTTATTCTAGATGCCCTTCAGGGGGCATGCCTTAGACACCTAGTACTGGAGCCCACTCGAGAGGGAGCAATATTAGACTTGATACTCTCAAATGGAGATGGAGAGAGGATCACAGATGTAGAAGTGGGTAGCCATCTGGGAACTAGCGACCATCGAACAGTATGGTTCACAATAAACACAGCAATAGAGTCAAGCCATACAAAGACAAAAGTACTGGACTTTGGAGGGCTGACTTTGCAAAATGGGGAGTGCCTAAGGAATGCACTAGTAAATGGGCAGGAAGGAGGGGTGGAAGAACAATGGGGAATAATAAAACTGCCATCACAGAGGTAACGAGCCTTGTGTGAAGCAAATAAACAAAACAAGATGATGTAAGAAACCACTATGGTTCTCAAAGGAAGTGGCAGTGAAGGTTCAAGAGAAAAAGAAAGCATTCAGGAAGTACAAGGAATCGCAGAAGGAGCAGGACAGAGAACTGTATCAGTTAAAGCAAAAGGAGGCTGGGAAGGCAGTCAGAACAGCAAAGGCCCAAACCGAGGAAAAGATGGCCAACCCAGTTAAGAAGGGGATAAAACCTTTATAGGTACATCAGGGAGCGAAGGAAGACTAAGGAGGGATAGTGAGGCTTAATAAAGGGAGGGAGGGAGGGAGGGCAGAGGGAGACTGAAAAGGCAGAGATACTAAACAAATATTTTTGCTCAGTATTTACAAAGGAAGAGGGGGAGGTACATAAAACATACAGTAGTAACACTCTGGATACAGAAGTTGATACCAGCCCATTTACAGAAGAAAGGGTTCTGAAATAACTCTTAAAACTGAAGGTGTACAAAGCAATGGAGCCTGATGGGATTCATCCCAGAATTCTAAAAGAACTAAGGGTAGAACTAGTGACACCACTGACTACCCTTTTTAACAAATCATGGGAGGATGGGGTGGTACCCGAGGACTGGAGAAGGGCAGATGTGATTCCCTTACAAAAGTGGAGCAAGGCAGAAGCAGGAAACTATAGACCTGTTAGTTTAACTTCAGTGATAGGGAAAATGATGGAATCACTTCAAAGGAAAGAATTGTCGAGTATCTAGAGGCCAGAGGGCACAGGACCCTAGGCAGCATGGATTCGCCAGCGAAGGTCATGCCAGATAGATCTGATAGATTTCTTTGACTGGGTGACCAAAGTAGTAGATCAGGGAGGGCTGTGGACATGGCTTACCTAGACTTTAGCAAGGCATTTGACACAGTCCCACACAAAGATTAATATACAAGTTAGCCAGCCTGGGAGTGGGTCCCAAGATGACAGCCTGGGTAAAGAATTTGCTGGAGAATAGGACACAGAGAGTAATAATAAATGGAGTCCACTCAGAAGAAAAGAGGGTTACTAGTGGGTACCGCAGGAGGTTCAGTATTAGGACCGGCCTCTTCAATGTCTTTATAAGCGACATTGCAGAAGGACTGGAAGGAAAGTATGTCTCTTGCAGATGACACTAAGATCTGCAACAGAGTTGATGCACAGGGTGGGTGGAAAGGATGAGAAGGACTTGGCAAGGTTAGAGGAATGGTCAAATGTATGGCAGCTTAGATTCAATGCTAAGAAGTGCAGGTAATGCACCTGGGAAACAAAACCCAGGGGAAGAGTACACAATGGGGGGTGAGATACTAACAACAACAAAAATGGAAAGGGACCTGGGGGTAGTCATATCAGATGACCTAAAGGTGGGCAAGCAATGTGAGAGGGCAGCAAGGAGGGTTGGGGGATACTGGGATGCATAGAGAGAGGCATCACCAGTAGAAAACAGGAAGTTATTATCCTTCTGTACAGACAGCTGGTGAGACCCCATCTGGAGTATTGTGTGCAGTTCTGGAGACCCAATCTCCACAAAGACATAGACAGGATGGAAGCTGTCCAGAGGAGGGCAACCAAAATGGTGCAGGGTCTGCACCGGAAGACATATGAAGAAAGACTTAAGGAGCTTAATATGTATAGCCTCGAGGAAAGGAGGGAGAGGGGGGACATGATAAAAACTTTCAAGTACCTCAAGGGAATCAACAAATTCCAAGAAGGTAGTATCTTTCAAAAAAAGAGGTGTGCAAGAACAAGAGGGTACAATTTGAAGAGAGAGGGGGCGGCTCAGAGGTAATTTAAGGAAGTATTTTTCACAGAGAGGGTTGTGGATACATGGAACGGCCTTCCGGAGGAGGTTGTGGAGTCAAAATCAGTGGTGGAATTCAAGCATGCATGGGATAGTCATAAGGCAATTCTGGGGGTGGGGTAGGAAGAAGTAGGCTGCTGGTTAACTAGGATCTGCAGCTATCCAGTAGTAGGAAATGGGCAGACTGGGTGGGCCAAGCGGTCCTTATCTCGTCAAAATTCTATGTTTCTATGTAAGATAAAAGCTAAAACTGGTGCTGCTGCTTGCGGATGACTAGCTCAGCTTGGCCGCCATCTTTCTCCAAGACCCTCCACCCAGCTGTCAATGTAGGTACACAACTGAACCTGCAGCTCCACATAACTGTCTTCTGGGTTGTTCTTTAGCTCCCTAAATTTTTTTCTGTAAACCTTAGGAGTTAATTCAATATGTTTTAACAACACTGTTTTAACCTTATCATAATCAGCATAGTCTTCATCACTCATTTTAGAAAATGCCTGCAAAGCCCTCCCCGTAAGTAAGGGTGTGAGAATAAGTTGACCATGGAGCCTTAGTCAACTGGAATTGCTCACATACTCTCCCAAATGACATTAAAACTAGATCAAGGTCATCTACCTCTCTAAACTGAGGGAACAATATAGAATTAATTTTGGCTTCATGAGGAAAACTCACTCCACCATTACTTGGTTTGTTGGCTGTGCAGGGTCATCATCTCCTTCGTGTGCTGTTGTCTCTGGACTTCATGCTGTTGTCTCTGGATTTCATGCTGCCATTCTTTCACTCTTTCTTGACGTTCTTTTTATCTGTCTGTCTGACTTGTTTCTTCCATTTCTTTCTCTGCTTCCTGTCTTCTGGTCTCTGCATCTGCTTCTGGTCTCCTGGTCTCCAAATTCAGCTTTTTTGCCTGCAGCTCCTTGTCTCACAGCAACAGTTGCAGGGTATCAAGCTGGTTTGGGGGATCTGCTACGTCAGCTCCCGACTCACCCCCAGGGACCATCTGCTTCTGGTCATGTGCCACCAGGGTGGCTATGAGGTCTACCTTTTCCTCGTGTTTTAGACCTTTAAGCTGAACCCCCTTTTCCTGGCACTCTTCACAAAGCTGTTGCACAGTAAGTGAGTTATGCTCGACGGAGCTCATTCTCTCAACCTACACTACACTGTGCTAACTAGAAACAAAAAAAAACAGTTGTACAAGTGTATTTTCTTATATATCCTGGTTTGTAACTGCTAAGGTAAAAGTTCCACTGGCAAACTCTGTATCTCAGTGTGCTAGAAAGTCCTTAGTCACTCCACTACTGCCAACCAGTTTGTGACAACCCACTTCTCACTCTGGGCTGTAACAGCTTTCAGAGAGGTGTCTGTCTTTGGGTATTTGCTGCCACCAGCTGGATTCACCCAGCACCAAACTCTCCCTTTCTTTGAACTGGGAGGTCAAACATGGCAATTGCACAGATTAAAGCCTGGTAGTGAGTCTCTCGGGTAGCAGGTGCTAAACAGAGTTTTGCCTCAGCAACTGGAAACCATAGCCACAACTGTTGAGTAAATAAATAGCTTTTTACTTAACAGAAGGTCAAAAGTGACATTACAAGATATATATGTTTAACACAAGAGAATAACACTGTTACAGGAAAAATAAACATATGTTTTTAAATAACAGACGACAAAAGAAAAAGGCTATTCTAACCCCAGTAATGCTTAGAATATTCATAACTTTGTGCAGTCAGCCTGGTGGGTTGGACTGCCCGGAGAGATGGAAAACATGCAAATGATGGAATTCTTTGCACATGAGCATCTTTCAAATACTGCCTCTACCAACTGTAGTGTTCTAAGCCCTTCAGATTTTTCTCTCCGCCTGAAAGTCTGGTCACTCAGAGCCTCTGTCACCTCTTGCATGAAGAAGATAGAAAAAATCACCAAAACCATAAATATATTAAGTTTCTTTTACTGCTTCTACTAATTGCTAGTTACATCTAGTTTACTGTTTACATTGTTGTTTTCTCAGTTCCACACGGTTCGGCATAACCATGAGGGATCCGAGTTAGTTTAATTTTATTCAGTTCTCTGACTAAAGAACCTATTCATTATCGCTAATTTTTGGTCCTTAAAAACTTTAGTTGTAACTGCTTTTTATCAGTTACAGAACCGCTGAACCAGTTCACATTTCATCTCCTCTCTCGGTTCCCTTTGGTTCCGAAACCGACCAAAAAAAAAAAAGGGAAAACCCTTTTTAAGCTATTTAAATAACCGCAGCAGCATTTAGAGGCTGTTTTTTTTCATCTTGTTTTTCACCATGACTGAGAAAACTAAGAAGAGAACCGGGGAGCCCGGGTTTAAAAACTGTTTAAAGTGTGGAGATGTGTTTGCCAAGGCAGACAAGCACACTTTACGTGTAGCTTGTCTGGGTTTTGAACATTTGGACCAGGAATATGAAATATGTAAAACTATCCCAGAAAAAACTGTTGAGAAGCACCTTGAAAGGCTTAATAAAAAGTTTCCTTGGGGTCCCTCAGGCTCTGACCAGCAGACACCCCAGTCTGTTGTGGTTGAAGCAACAAGTGCTAGTACCCCTGCCCCTGATATGAGCGAAAACAAGGAAAGAACCATCTGACTCTCCAGTTCCCTCAAAGAAACTAAGGAAACTCAAGCATGCAGAATCCTCCCCTGCTAAACCAGGCACTTATGCGCAGCTGCCTGTAATGCCATCAGCTCAGAAGATAGCTCAGGCATTTAGTGGTCAAACAGGAATTCAGCGTGTTTGCCATTCATTTGCATCACCAGGTAAGAAAAAAGGTTTGTCTCCCCATACGATGCACAGGGGTAATGCCAAACTTCACCCAACAACTAACACACCAAAATCTGGCCAATGGAAAATCATGTACACAAATGCTCACAGCCTGGGAAATAAGATCCCAGACCTGCAGGCAATAATGTCAGAGGCTAAACTGGACATAGTAGCACTAGTGAGACGTGGTTTACCAGTAACCACACTTGGGAGACTTCAGTACCTGGCTATGTATTGTTAGAAGAGACCGAGGTGCAAAAAGGGGGAGGAGGGCCCTGTATGTTAATGAAAATATCAAAGCTACAGAAATTCAGAATACATAAGGAGCCAGAAGAACTGTGGTCACCCTGGAAACAGGAAATGGGACAGCTATAAGAACTGGGGTTGTCTACAGGCCCCAGACCAGAGGGAGGACATAGACACATTACTGTTAGAAGATATACAAAACATGACAGCTAAAGGGAGGTTCTGATAATGGAGACTTCAACATGCCAGATATAGATTGGTCAATACCAGCAGGAACATCTGCCAGAACTAGACTCATAGTGGATTCCCTGCAGGGAGGGCCTCAAACAACTGGTACAGCAACCCACAAGAGACAGGGCTATCCTAGATCTAGTACTGACTAACAAAGAAGGATCACAGATCTCCAGGTAGAAGGTCACCTGGGGTCCAGTGACCATCACATGGTATGGTTCAATTTGGCTACTACATCTAAATCATCCCATTCCAAGGCAAAAATATGGGACTTCAGAGGAGCTGACTTTGATAAGATGGCCAACAGAGTTAAGCTAGCCCTGGCAAAAGAAACACAGGTGAGGAGGTACAGGCAAAGTGGGCAAGCATTAAGGATACAATACTTGAAGCAACATCCCATTGTGTTAGACAGAAAAGGAAGTGCAAAAGAAGAAGGAAACCACTTTGGTTCTCAAATACAGTAGCAGAAGAGGTCAGAGCCAAAAGGCTGGCCTTCAGAAAATATAAGGAACACAGCGGATGAAGATAGGGAGGCATACCAAACTGCCCTAAGGGAAGCAGGTAAGGGTAAGGCAGGCAAAGTCCCAAACTGAGGAAACACTAGCACAAACAGTAAAAGAAGGTGACAAGACTTTCTATAGATACATTAGTGAAAAGAGAAAGTCCAGAGGGGTATTGCTAAGCTTAATGGAGAAAAGGGAGCATGTGAGGAGGAGGACCCTGTAAAGGCATCTATCCTAAATAGATACTTTTGCTCAGTATTTACTGAAGAGAAGGTAGGGCAGGGCCCACAGCTCAGCATCATGGACACAGGGGGAGGGAGGTGAGCACCACCCTCACAAAAGAAAGGGTCCTACAGAGCTTGTAAGCTCAGGTGGATAAGGCAATGGGACCTGATGGCATACATCCCAGGGTACTTAAGGAGCTAAAGGAGGAACTAGCAGAGCCATTAGCAGAATTGTTTAGTGAGTCTCTGAGCACAGGAGAGGTCCCAGAAGACTGGAGAAGGGTTTTGTGATCCCGCCCACAAGAGTGGTAGCAGGGAGGAGGCGGGAACTACAGACCAGTCAGTCTTACCTCAGTAGTGGGCAAGATTATGGAGGCACTCCTTAAGGAAAGGATAGTGCAACACCTGGAATCCATAGGGGCACAGGATCCAAGACAGCATGGGTTTACAAAGGAAGGTCCTGTCAAACTAATCTCATAGATTTCTTTGACTGGGTAACCAGAGTGGTGGACCAAGGGGAGCAGTTGATGTCGCCACCTTGACTTCAGCAAAGCTTTTGACACTGTTCCACATAGAAGATTGATAAATAAGCTAGGTAGGCTCGGTGGGTCAGAAGTTGGTCAACTGGGTGGCAAACTGGTTGACTGGCAGAAACAGAGAGTGGTGGTAAATGGTATACAGTCAGAAGAGATGCAAGTCACAAGTGGGTACCTCAGGATCAGTCCTGGGGCCAGTCCTATTCAACATCTTCATTAGTGACCCTCTGAGATGGACTAGAGGGTAAGGCTTGTCTGTTTGCAGATGACACCAAGATCTGCAACAGAGTAGATGATCCAGATGGGGTGGGCAGAATGAGAAGAGATCTGGATAAACTAGCAAATGGTCAGAAGAGTGCAACTGGGATTTAATGCAAAGAAGTGCAAAATCATGCACATAGGGAAGAGAAACCCTGAAGCCACTTATAGGCTGGGAGGAGTTGCTAGCAGTCACAAAGGAAGAAAGAGACTTGGGCATCATCATCACTGATGACCTAAAATCATCCAAGCAGACCTCTAAAGCAGTAGGTAAGGGGGTGTTAGGGTGTATTAGTAGGGGTACACAAGTCGTGAAGAGGGAGGTAATAATCCTCTGTACAAGACATTGGTTAGGCCCCATCTGGAGTACCATGCAGTATTGGAGGCCACACCTTCACAAGGACATTAATCCAAATTGAGGCAGTCCAGAGAAGGGCAACCAAAATGGTGCAGGGACTGCATCAGAAGACATATGAGGACAGATTAACGGAGCTCAATATGTATACCCTTGAGCAAAGGAGGGAGAGAGGTGATATGATCGAGACATTTAAACACCTTAAGGGCATAAACAAGGTGAAAGAGTCTAACATGTTTAAATATAAGAAAATTGCAGGACAAGAGGACACAGCATGAGATTGAGGGAGGCCGATTAAGGGAATGTGAGGAAATTCTTTTTCAGAAAGGGTGGTAGATGCATGGAATAGCTTACCACAAGAAGTGGTGGCTATGAATACAGTGCAGGGCTTCAAACAGGCATGGATAGGCATAAGGGAGCAATACAAATGATTATGAATAGATAGGTACTGATAGAGCAAAGGCCGATGGCACATTTATAAGGTAGAAAAAGAAATGGGCAGACTGGATGGGCCTTGCGGTCCTTATCTGCCGTCAACTTCTATGTTTCTATGTTTCTATGTTATAATTATTCAGGCTCTGCAGGGCATTATCCCTCAGCCTCCTGCCCCTTCCCAGGGTCCCAAGGTTGCTGCTACTGTGTTGCCCCCTGCTTCAGAGCAACACTATTTCGAAGAGGATGAGGAGGAGGATGAAACTATCCCCCCAGAGGTGTCCCCTGAGCAGGAATTTGGCTTGCCTCCCAGAGTGTCTGAGGATTCTCCTCCCATTTTTCTTTCATAAGAAAAATAGCAGATGCTCTACATATTGCCACAACAGAACAAGTGGAAGATGAGGAGGAGATTGAGTACCTGAATATGATGGGTCTAACACCCACGAAGCACTCCTCCTCCCAGTATATACATTTTTCAAGAAGGATGCTATGAAGCTCCTGAAGACCCCAAATTCTATTCCTCCAATTGACAAGGTAATAGATAAAAATACCAGCTGGACAGGGAGGTAGCTGACTTCCTCTTCTCCACCGTGATCATCAAGGAATACAGCAAGCTGCCTGTGATAAAACTAAAGTCCCTCTGTCCTCACACCCACCGGACAAGGAATCCAGAAAATTGGACAGTATGGCCAAAGGGCTATTTGTCAGCCACATTGGCCATGAGACAGGCTACTTTTTGCTTATGCTGCCCAGTATCAGAAATCTTGCAGCAGTCGGTACTGGCAATGTCCATGAAGGCCACCTCACCTTTGTCAGATGACCTGGCTGAAACTGCCAGGTTTGGGCTAGAGGCGCCAAGTACCAATTCCAAATGGCTGCTGATCCAAATGACACTGCAGCCAGATGGATAGCTAATACAGGGCTCAGAGGAGGTTTGCTTGGCTTAGGCTACAAACCTCACTCAGGATACCCAGTTAAGGTCCTGGATTTCCCATTAGAGGGAAATGAGCTCTTTGGGGAGTCCACAGTGTCTTATATGAAAAAGGTGAATGAATATAAGGCTACTTATAGAAGTAACTCTGCTAGAGACAAAGATTCTTCATCCACCAGGCCCTATGGAAGGGGGGCTAGGGGTTGTTCTTTCTTGTCAAGACCCCTTTTCCAGCCAGTAGCCATGCCCCAATACCAGCAGTACCCCCCACAGGGCTACTCAAGGGCTAAGGGTAGAAGGGGCTTTATGCGAGGGGCTCAGGCACAACCTCAACCCCAGCCTAAACAGAACCCCTGAGATGCAGGCCGCCTTCTCTCTACCTGTCGGAGGCAGACTGTCCCATTTTCCCCCCCCTCTGGTCAACCATCACCACAGACAAGAAGGTGCTGGAGGCAGTGGGCAAAGGTCTGTGTCTGGACTTCAAATTTCTTCCTTGAAAAAAACCAGGGTTTCCACCTCCCCACCCCTAGCACAAATTTTGTTGCTAGAGGCAGAGGTTCAGAAGTTGCTTCAGCTCAAAGCAGTGGAACTAGTCCCTGCAACCCTGACAGAAAGAGGTTTTTACTCCAGTTACTGTACTTCCTAACAACAAAGAAAAATGGGGAGTGGCGGCCAATTTTGGATCTCAGAGCTTTAAACAAGCACTTGAAAAAGCCAAAGTTCAAGATGGTAACATTGGCTCATATTCTGCCAACAATCCAAAAAGGGGACTGGCTGGCATCTCTGGACTTACAGAACGCTTATTTTCATATCCCTATAAAAGAATCTTTCAAGAAATTTCTCAGATTCAAACTCCCATCAGGTCATTACCAGTTTGCAACCCTGCCCTTCGGCCTTTCCTCAGCACCAAGGGTGTTTACAAAATGCCCAGCAGCTGTGGTGGTATTTCTTCGAAGACAGGGAGTGACTGTTTTTCCATACCTGAACAACTGGCTGGCGGTGGGCAAATCACCAGAACAAGTCACAACCTCTCTAAAGCTCACACAGGATCTTTTGGAGTCCTTGGGTTTCATAGTAAACAAGAAAAAAATCTGTCTTCACCCCTACACAGACTTTACATAAGTCAGTTCATATGGGCAGAGATCAGTACTCTACAAGCCAAGTCCTTTTTACCACTAGACAGGGTGCACAGCCTTTAGGCCATAGCAAATTCTTTCAAGTTGCATGGTCAAAAAAACAGCCAGGCAATTCCTGCAGCTCTTGGGTCATACGGCTGCATCCACGGGCACAGTGCAGGGTTCCAGGTTTCACATGAGACACATCCAGTTTCACCTCAGGAATCATTGGAGTCAGAAAAGATCCCTTTTCAAAACTTATTCCAGTGACTAAGGCCTCTTTACAAGCCCTCTTGTGGTGGAAAAGGAATCAACCTAAGGCAGGGAGTCCCCTTCCAGAAGGAGGATCCTTCACTAGTCCTCACAACAGATGCATCCCTTCTGGGCTGGGGTGCCCATCCTGGGGAGCACACAACTCAGGGTACCTGCTCAGAGGCAAAGTCCCTCCAGCATATAAATTTGCTGGAACTCAGAGCAGTGCAGGTGGCACTAAAAGTTTTCTTTACACTGGTAACGGGTAAGGTGGTACAAGTCAAAACAGACAATACCACCACTATATATTACATAAACAAGCAAGGTGGTGCCAGATCAAGTCCCTTATGCACAGAAGCCATGAGAATTTGGACTCTGGCATATTCTCTAAAGGTGTCCCTGCAAGCCATCCATCTGCCAGGAAAGGACAATATCTTGGCAGACACACTGAGTCGGATCAATCAGTCCCATCACAAATGGACACTGAACAGGCAGGTGGTGTGTTTAATTTTCAGCAGGTGGAGCATTCCAGAGATAGACTTGTTCGCATCCCACCAGAACCACCAGTTGCCTCAGTACTGTTGCAGGCCACCAGCCCAGGGCACAATCCCTCTGGATGCCCTGGCACTGGATTGGTCAGGCAAGTTTCTCTATGCCTTTCCCCCTTTTCCTCTGGTCTCTGGGGTACTGCTGAAGCTCAGATCACTCTCAGCTTCTCTCATCTTGATAGCTCCAGACTGGCCCAGGCAGCCATGGTACTCTCTTCTGCTCTCCATGTCAGTGAGCAATCCAATAAGCTTGCCTCTCAGGAACAATCTTCTGACCTCCAATCAGGGAACACTGCTGTTCCCAAATCTCAAGTCCCTCCACCTCAAGGCATGGCTCTTGAGGAATTAGAGTATGCAGACTTGAACCTTTCTGAGGCTGTATTAAACATCTTGAAAGGATTATAGGAAGCCTGCCACTAAGAAAATGTATTCTGCTAAGTGGAAAAGATTCTCCTTCTAGTGCTCTACTAGAAACTTCGCCCCAAATGATGCAGGGGTCTCAGTGGTGTTGGATTATCTGACTCATTTACATTCACAAGGTCTGCAACCCAGTTCTCCAAGGGTTCACCTTGCAGCAGTATCCACATACCTTTCTGCTAGGACAAAGGTGTCTGTAGCATCAGATCCCATTTTCAAAAGAATTTTCAAAGGCCTGATGCATTTGCACCCTCCTCACAGGGCACCAGTGCCCACTTGGGATCTTAATATATGTATAGCCAGATTGATGCGGGCTCCCTTTGAGCCCATGGCTACAGCCCATTTAAAGTATGTTACCTGGAAAATAGTTTTCCTGGTAGCAATTACCCCAGTAAGAAGAATCAGTGAGCTTCAGGCTCTCTGTGTTGAGCAGGACTACATTTCCTTCCATAGGGATAAGGTAGTCCTCAGTACAAACAGACAGTTTCTTCCCAAGGTTGTTTCAGATTTCCTTCTGAACCAATCAATCATGCTGCCTGTCTTCTTCACAGACCATACAAGCTCTGGTGAAAGAAGGCTCGACAGTCTGGATGTGAAAAGGGCTCTCAGCTACTACATGACAGCTACTAAAGGCAATAGGCAAGACAAGAAACAACTTTTCCTTACATATGGGGATGTCGGAATGGGCAAACCAACCTCAAAAAGATCCATTTCTTGGTGGATTGTCCAGTGTATTCAATTCTGCTACACTAAAGCAGGTAGTGAGTCCCCAGCAGGGCTGAGGGCTCACTCAACAAGAGGAACAGCTGCCACTCTTGTTGCTGCTAGGAGGTGCCATTATTGGACATTCAGAAAGCAGCTACTTGGAAATCAGTGTACACCTTTACAAAGCATTATAACTTGGATGTTTTGTCCAGAAGTGATGCCAGGTTTGGAGTAGCAGTCCTGCAAAGTCTGTTTCAAAGTAGGGTTCTGTGCCCACCTCCAATGGTACTGCTTGGTAGTCTGCATAAAGTTATGAATATTCTGAGCATTACTGGGGTTAGAAGAAAAAAATACTTATCATAGTAATCTTCTTTCTTCCCAGTATTGCTCAGATATTCATAACTCCATCCCATCCTCCCCTTCCAGAACTTCAGCCTCTGCATTCTGCATGCTAGTGCCATGTAGCCATACCCTTCTGGGTACATTTCTCTATACTAGATAGGTTTTAACAGAGTTTTCTGTCTCTCTTAATAGTTTTCTCACTGTCTGGTGAACACCATTATTATTGATATAGTCCCTCCCTTGGAGGTATTTTGAAGTAAATTGTTTATTAGACTAATCCTAAAAAAATGTTTTAAATAATTAGTAGTCAGATTGTTTCATATTGTCTGACTTCCAGGCTTCTTACAAATCTGAAGGGCTTAGAACACTACAGTTGGTAGAGGCAGTATTTGAAAGATGTTCACGCAAAGAATTCCATCATTTGCATGTGTCCCATTTCTCTGCGCAGTCCAACCCACCAGGCTGACTGCACAAAGTTATGAATATCTGAGCATCACTGAGAAGAAAGAAGATTACTATGGTAAGTAATTTTTTCTTACTGAGATATGCTGTTATTCTAACCCTTCTTTATCCATCAAGAGAAACTGGACCCAGTGTTATTTGCCAACTCCCACGGACATAGCTAGAAGTGTAGGTCCAAGCTTATCCTCTTGTAAGCAGCTTCCTCCAACTCCAAGAGCAACTCCCCCCACTCACGATCTTTCAGCATCTTATATACTCTCTTGAGAATAGGTGATTCCTATTCCCCCTCTGAATGCACCGACCATCTACCATGTATGTATTTAAGTGTCCCAATCAGACTGAACACCGATCAGTGTCCACTTATATTCATTCTTAACCTAAGTTTATAATTGAATGATACAATCCATTTAAACTGCGAGTTGTGTGTACATGTCCACTCCCTTCATGGTTACTGTGTCCTGAGATTTATTACTGCACTTTATCGAGATTCTGGCGGACAGTGGAATCCCTGTGTGTATGCGTTTTTCAGACTGCTAAGAAAATACCAGATGGAAAATCCAAGCCATTAGCTCCTTCCCTCCCATTTCTGTCACAGGTAGGTCCATAGTTTCATGTACACAGACTCCACTGGAAGGCAGTTCCATAGGTTCATGTATACAGTCTCCACTGGTAGGCAGTTCCATAGGGTCATATACACAGGCTCCCTTGGTAGGCACTTCCATAGGTTCATGTACACAGACTCCACTGGAAGGCGGTTCCACAGGTTCATGTACACAGACTCCACTGGAAGGCAGTTTCACAGGTTCATGTACACAGACTCCACTTGCAGGCATTTCCATAGGTTCATGTACACAAACTCCACTTGCAGGCAGTTCCGTATTTTCACAAGAAAGATTTAGGAGGAGTGGAGGGACAGTCAACAGTGAGATTAGATGGGGAAAGCAATGAAGCAACAAAAGGACTGTGTTAGTGGGCACATGGAGTCACATTTCTGTTAAAACACTGAACTACACAGACAGCCTCCGCACCCCAAAATGCTGACAAGAAAGACATAGATGTATAGAATTTAAAAAACAATTGAAACATACCCAGCTTGCTGTCACGCTGGCCAGTCTTCAACAGCTCAGGATCCACATGAATCACTATCTCTGTTGATAAGAAACGTCATCAATTATATGGCTAATTCATATTATATATCACTGGTGGGGAATCAAGGCAGAGATTTAACTGAACATGTTAGATAGTTAAAAACTACAAGAGATCTTTGTGTGCAAATTTTGAAAACAATAGTTATTCCACTTTTTAATTACATGAATATGTTCATGTTTTTTGACTTTTAACATCATTAAATCGGTTAGTATGTTAGCATCTTAAGCTTGGTTCACTTAGCCTCTTGAATTCTCATTATTTCAAGGACCTTCAGTTCACACTTGGCAACATGTGAAATGAAAATCTATCAGTGGATAACAGACATTTTGACCATTTCCTTTCATTGGAAGCCTGCATACTGCTCTAAGAATAGGGTCTCTTCACCTCTACCATTCTTGTGTAAACTTTGTACACTCAAGCAATATGGTTCATCTATGTACAGCATCTCGTCACATGCACACATATCTGCTGGGTAACCAGATACCAGAAACTGTGCCATCCCATTCTTTTTCTATGCTCCTTCCTCTCACAACATTTTAAATACTGTATGTTTCATATTAAGGTTCACACTATGGTGCAAGGAGCATGGAAAGGCGTTAGCCATGCTGGCTCCTACCACACTACTCATTATAAGGTAGTATGTTTTCTTCCATAACGTAGACGTCTAGGCTACTCTTGAACTGGTATTTATTCTCGCTCACAATGATTTCCATTGGTAATTTATGCCAGGTGGTCAATGCCCTTTGAGGGCAGAAGGCCTTCCTACTATTTGCATTGGATTGTTACTGTCGTTTATGTATTGTTTTGGTGATATTCCTTAGAATACTTTCAATTTTCTTTATATAGCCTTTTTAATAGGTCCCCAGACCGAACTTCCATAGTCCAAAAGTGGTCTGACTTGTGATCTATAAAGTGGCATTTTAAGTTGTTAGTTTCTACTTCTAAAATGTCATTTTACAGCCCATAATACTGTTTGTGCCTTTGATATTTGCTTATTAACAGTGAATAGCATATGTGAGACTGCCAATCATTATTATAGGTAGGTCACTTTCTTCACTGGATCCCCTATGTGGTTGTCCATTCAGAAAATAGGTTCCTTTTAACTTCTGCCTTCCTAGGTGTATGGCAGCATTTGTCTGTATTAAAACTCATTCCTCTCTGGATGCCCACTTAAAGATGTTTTCCAAATCTTCTTGTATAGTAGCTATATTGTCCTTATTACATGCTAGCCCTGCTAGTTTTGTATCATTGGCACATTTACTTAGCCAATTAGCTGTTATTTGTCCCATGCTAGACATAAATATTCGGAATAAGATAGGTCCCAACACAGATCCATGTGGCACCCCACTTGTTACTGGCACTGGGGTGGAGTAGTAGCAGTTTATATACACTCTCTGGGTTCTTTCCCTCAGCCACCCTGCAATCCACTCTATGATTCTATGATTTATTTTTATATCACATAAACCTTATACTATATCACCATGTGGGACTTTATCAAAGGCTTAGCAAAATCCAGGTAAATACAATCCACAGACATTCCCCCATCCAGTGCCTTGGATATTTTTTCATAAAAACATAATAAGTTAGTTACACAAGACCTACCAATGCTGTTCTTTATTCATTCTCGGATTACAAATACCTTTGAGCACAGGACAGCTCATTTACAAAGGTTCCACATCACTAATAATTATTGGGAGCAGTGGTTTAGCATTTCTATGTCCATTGCAGTCTATATGAGAATGTATTATATCTTTAGGTAATGATTCCATCCACTTCCCTGGCGCAGATGTCATACTAATAGGTTTATAGTTGGCATGATCAGCCCTATTTCCCTTTTTATGTCTAGGTATCACATTTGCTGATAACCAGTTCAGTGCAATTTATCAGTTAAGGATTTCTGGAATACTTTTTTAGTGGCACGGCGATATACGGTGTTAGGAGTTTCAGCATGTTGGGGGAAATGTTTTCCAGTCCAACTGTGTATGAATTTTCTAATTGTTTTATTTGGTCACTAATGTTTTCCTCTGTAAAAATTATATTGGTTTCTGTGTATATCGGGGGGCATCCCCTAGGTATATTGTACTTTTGAGGCCACAGATCTAAAGTAGGAATTACATTTGTTTGCCATAGCTTCTGGTTGTCCACCATGACACAATGGACAAGGAAATGATAGAAAGTATACTTAGTATGGCAAAAAAAGGGGAGATATTGCTGATGGGTGATCTGAATATGCCAGATATTAACTGGAGTGAAGTTGCCGCAGCCACTTCAAAGAGTGGGGTTATTCTAGATGCCCTACGGGGGCATGCCTTAGACAACTAGCATTGGAGCCCACTCGAGAGGGAGCAATCTTAGACCTGGTTCTCTCAAATGGAGATGAAGACAGGATCACAGATGTAGAAGTGGGTAGCCATCTGGGAACTAGTGACCATCGAACAGTATGGTTCACAATAAACACAGCAATAGAGTCAAGCTTCACAAAGGCAAAGGTACTGGACTTTAGGAGGGCTGACTTTGCTAAATGGGTGAGTGCCTAAGGAATGCACTAGTAAATGGGCAGGAAGGAGGGGTGGAAGAACAATGGGGAATAATAAAAACTGCCATCACAGAGGCAACAAGCCTTTGTGTGAAGCAAATAAACAAAACTAAACAATGTAAGAAACCATTATGGTTCTCAAAGGAAGTGGCAGTGAAGGTTCAAGAGAAAAAGAAAGCTTTCAGGAAGTACAAGGAATCACAGAAGGAACAGGACAGAGAACTGTATCAGTTAAAGCAAAAGAAAGCCGGCAAGGCAGTCAGAACAGCAAAGGCCCAAACCGAGGAAAGGATAGCCAACTCAGTTAAGAAGGGGGATAAAACCTTTTATAGGTACATCAGGGAGCGAAGGAAGACCAAGGGAGGGATAGTGAGGCTTAATGGGGGTGGGCAGAGGAGACTGTGAAAAGGCAGAGATACTAAACAAATATTTTTGCTCAGTATTTACAAAGGAAGAGGGAGGGTACCTAGAACAAACAGTAGAAACACACTGGATACAGAAGTTGATACCAGCCGATTTACAGAAGAAAGGGTTCTGAAAGAAGTCTTAAAACTGAAGGTGGACAAAGCAATGGGGCCTGATGTGATTCATCCCAGAATTCTAAAAGAACTAAGGGTAGAATTAGTGACACCACTGACTACCCTGTTTAACAAATCATGGGAGGATGGGGTGGTACCCGAGGACTGGAGGAGGGCAGATGTGATTCCCCTTCACAAAAGTGGGAGCAAGGCAGAAGCAGGAAACTACAGACCTGTTAGGTTAACCTCAGTGGTAGGGAAAATGATAGAATCACTTCTGAAGGAAAGAATTGTCAAGTATCTAGAGGCCAGAGGGGCACAGGACCCAAGGCAGCATGGATTCACAGCAGGAAGGTCATGCCAGACAAATCTGATAGATTTCTTTGACTGGGTGACCAAAGTAGTAGATCAGGGAGGGGCTGTGGACATGGCCTACCTAGACTTTAGCAAGGCATTTGACACAGTCCCCATAAAAGATTAATATACAAGTTAGCTAGCCTGGGAGTGGGTCCCAAGATGACAGCCTGGGTAAAAATTGGCTGGAAAATAGGAACAGAAAGTAATAGTAAATGGAGTCCACTCTGATGAAAGGGGTTACTAGTGGGGTACCGCAGGGTTCAGTATTAGGAACGGTCCTCTTCAATGTCTTTATAAGTGACATTGCAGAGGGACTGGAAGGAAAAGTATGTCTCTTTGCAGATGACACAAAGATCTGCAACAGAGTTGATGCACAAGGTGGGGTGGAAAGGATGAGAAGGGACTTGGCAAGGTTAGAGGAATGGTCAAATGTATGGCAGCTTAGATTCAATGCTAAGAAGTGCAAGGTAATGCACCTGGGAAACAAAAACCCAGGGGAAGCGTACACAATGGGGGGTGAGATACTAACAACAACAAAAATGGAAAGGGACCTGGGGGTAGTCATATCAGATGACCTAAAGGTGGGCAAGCAATGTGAGAGGGCAGCAAGGAGGGCTGGGGGGATATTGGGATGCATAGGGTGAGGCATCACCAGTAGAAAACAGGAAGTTATTATCCCTCTGTACAGACAGCTGGTCAGACCCCATCTGGAGTACTGCGTGCAGTTCTGGAGACCCAGTCTTCACAAAGACGTAGACAGGATGGAAGCTGTCCAGAGGAGGGCACTAAAATGGTGCAGGGTCTGCACCAGAAGAAATATGAAGAGAGACTAAAGGAGCTTAATATGTATAGCCTCGAGGAAAGGAGGAGATGGGGCCATGACAGAAACTTTCAAGTACCTCAAGGGAATCAACAAAGTCCAAGAGGGTAGCATCTTTCAAAAAAAGAGGTGTGCAAGAACAAGGGGGCACAATTTGAAGATGGGGGAGCAGCTCAGAGGTAATTTATGGAAGTATTTTTTCACAGAGAGGGTTGTGGATGCATGGAACGGCCTTCCGGAGGAGGTAGTGGAGTCAAAAACTGTGGTGGAATTCAAGCATGCATGGGACAGTCATAAGGTAATTCTAGGGGGTTGGGGTTGGAAGAAGTAGGCTGCTGGTTAACTAGGATCTGCAGCTTATCCAGTAGGCAGGGAAATGGGCAGACTGGGTGGGCCAAGCGGTCCTTATCTGCTGTCAAATTCTCTGTTTCTATGATGGAGTATAACCCAGAGTTAGACTTTGGTAGTGAATTCACATACCGTTAAAACTGTTTCACATTGCCCTTGTTAGCAGCACTAGAAATCCTATTCTCCATTCTCTGCTTATTTTTTTAATCTCATTTTTACAATGCTCTTGGGAAGTTAAATATTTTCCCATATAACATTCAAACTTGTTGTACTGCACATGCTATATCATTTATGCTTTTTCTTTATTAGCTTCTTTAAGGATTTGGTGAGACATTTTGGTTTGTTTCCTCTGCTATTATATTTTTTCAGCTTCCCTATATGCTTGCCACATATTCTGAGTATGTTCTATTTAATGATGTCCCACATTTTGGGAGCATTTTTGTTTGTTAGTATTTCCTCCCAGTTGATTTTGTTGAGGTCTGCACTAACTAGGGCTTTGTTAGCTGTTGTAAAATTAGAAATCACCCGACATCCCTTCGTTATCGTTTTCTTGAAGTGAAAATCTTTTACTGTTGTGGTCACTTGTTTTCCAATGGTTCTGTAACTTTGCAGCATGCAATGTTTCTTCATTTGAGGCTAGGACTATGTCTAGTATTTTATCTCCTCTGAAAGGATAGTTGACATATTGCATGAGTCCTAATTGTTCCACTGTCTGCAGAAAAAAACTGCACTCTGCTGTTTTGTTGCTTGCAGGTTATTCCAATCAATATCCCCAAACTTCAGATCTCCCACCAATACTATTCTGCCTAGTTCATATGCTTTTTCAAGCTCCCCACTGTCACGTAATCCCCCACACACAACCTCTCTTCTGACCTCTCATTCTTATACTACCACACCCTACTCTGCTGTACTCTACTGCTGCACATGTGACAATGCCTCCCCTGGCTGCTTAAAGCCTACTGCTCCCTACCCAGATCAACATTGCTAGCCTCTGTAATTTAACTGCACTTCTATATCCTGATACATAAATGTACTGCACTTAGAGTCACTTCTACTCAATCAGCACTTTGTAAATGCAAAAGACAAAGAACCTCAGTGTGCGAGCACTGAGGCAATGGTTACCCCAAAGGGCACTGGCCGGGAAGCCAAGTTTCAAAGAAATACAAAAATCACACATATTCCCATAATGCAAAGCATCATGGTCTGCATATGCGTACTACCAGGACTCATCAGCATAATATTCTGTGGTGATTTGCATATGCAGCCTATGATGCTTTGCATTATGGGGGTATGTGTGATTTTGTATTTCTTTGAAACTTGGCTTTCTGGCTAGTGTCCTCTGGAGTAACCACTGCCTCAGTGCTAGCACACTGAGGTTCTTTGTCTTTTAGCTTGTTTTCTGTTTTTATTGGGTTCACTACAACATAACCCAGATAGACCATCTTAGGGTAGCTGGTTCATTTCATGGGGGTGTCATACAGATGAAGCACGTGTCTGTGTCTTCTGTTGGCACCCTTTGCATACTGTGTGAGAGACCTTTCCGCAACATGCATTTCTGACTAAAGTTGAACCAGCATAATATTCTGTGGTGATCTGCATATGCAGCCCATGATGCTTTGCATTATGGGGGTATGTGTGATTAATTGATCAATGTTAATTTGTTAAATTGTAATCCATTGTATTTTGTGGCATTTCTTATCCATGTAACAACTCTGTAGTGCTACATTCTATTTGTATTTTCTCAGAAACATTAGTAGATTTTTGTTTGATATATATACTGCTACACCACCTCCCCTCCTCTCTTTCCTGTCTAGAAGGTACAGTATATAACCTGCTATATATTATATATACACACACACATACATACATACAGTGCTGCACCACCTCCCCTCCTCTCTTTCCTGTCTAGAAGGTACAGTATATAACCTGATTTTATTTATATATATATATATATATATATATATATATATATATATATACACACATACATACACACTGCTACACCACCTCCCTCCTCTCTTTCCTGTCTAGAAGGTACAGTACATAACCTGATATATATTATACATATATATATATATATAACCAGGGATTTCCTTTCCCCAGTCTCCATTCCCCCATCCACCTGGTTTGATTTATGAATATCATATCGATTTCATTTTGTGGGTCTAGGATTGCTTCATGTTGCTCCTTTTTATTGTGATGGCTTCTTGCATTGGCTTGGTAGCAACTGATTCCCTCTATCCTCTGCTTGTATTGTTGTTTTTACTTTGTTTGTATCTCTTGGTGTTTACTTCTTGTGTGGCTTCCTTTTTAAATCCTCCCCCAGGAGTCAGTTTAAATGTTTAGATACTGCATTTTTTATCATTGTGGCTAGTGTGTGTGTGTGTGTGTGTGTGTGTGTACCTGCTCCACTCAGGTGCAGGCCATCTTTGGTATAAAGGGTCTTTTTTTGATAGAAGGTCTCCCATGTGTCGATAAAGGTCAGTTTTCCCCCTACACACCTATTTTGTAAGCGGGCATTTATCCTTTGGATCATGTCATTTTTTTTCTTTGTGGGAATTCAATTTTGGCAGTATCCCTGATATTACTGGAATTTGTTGCTTATTTCTGACTACAGTGCAGAGTTCCATGATGTCACCTACAATATAATTTGTATTTATTTATTTAAATGGCCTTTTATTTATTTATTTTTTTATTTATTATGCCTAGGATTACAATACCTTTGAGCCAGGGCTCTTTTACAAAGGTTCCATGCCAGGTTATAATTCAAAACATAAGACATGTAAGTCAGATTACAAATTCAATACATAGGACAAGGTTACAAAAGTGTAAGCTAAACAGTGTTACAAAGCATCTGAGAAACAAAACAAGTTTTGGAGGCTTGGTTACATGAAGATAGTGGATGAGGTGCAAAGAGGATAGAGGACAAGAGACAGGAAGAGTAAAGGGGCGGAGAGCTATAGAGGAGGAGTGCAGCCAGTGGCATTGTCATAGACATAACATGGGGAACTGCGTGCTAAGTGGTATTCAAATGCTAACCGGAGAGAGGACTGCATAAGGTTAGGGAAATATTCATGGGGTCAGCTAGTGAAGGCAGTCACAGGAGCTAGAGGCAGTGAGAGAGAGGCGTAGCCTTGATTTAAATGCACCAAGGGTAGGAGTGGAGGAGATATAATCATTTAACCATTTAGCAAGCTGGGCACCCTGTAGGCAAAAGATCTTTGACAACGTGGAACCTGCAGGAGCTGTGATTCAGACCCCCCTGGTTGAGCGGGGGTTATTGCTTGGTGCAGGAGTGCACGGACTCCAGAGGGCGCAAGGCCCAGTTATTTTCTTTGCCATGGTGCAGGATAGGTGCTTTATCCGGTTGGTGAGTTGCAGCCATCCAGTTTGTGCATAGAGGTTGCACGTATGTGTGAGGTGGTGGAATCCAGTGAGAAGTCAGCAAGCCTTATTGAAGGAGGTGGATATGTGTCTAAGAGCGGTAGTGAAGGCAGAGCCATAGATGATAAGCACATAGTCAATAATGGAGACAACAGAGCTCTGAACGGCAACAGTCAGGGCTTCTGGAGTAAGATGTTGCCTATGCCGGAAGAGAAGGCCAAGGCGAGTATTTGCTGCTTTGGCTACAGAGTCAATGTGGACACTGTAAGTTAGATGAGGGTCTAGAGTGATCCCAAGGTACAAAGGCTTGAACCTGTTCCAGGGTGACTCCATGACTGATTTTGATGGATAAGGGGTGCAGCTTATGCTTGTTATGAGATCTGTTGAACATCATAGACTTAGTTTTCTTATTATTGAGAACCACACAGTGATTTGAGAACTAATTTTCAACAGATGTGAAGCCAAGCTGAAGGTTGTCTTGTAGAGGCCTAGGATCCTTGTGGGAGGCAAGAATTACAGCATCATCTGCATAGAGGATGATTGTTTCAGAACAAGAATTTGGAAGGGAGTTCAGGAACAAACTGAATAGTAGGGGGCCCAGAATGGATCCCTGGGGGACACCTGAGTGAACAGGCCTGGTATCAGAGTGGATATCTGCAATTTTTACTCTTTGAGACTGATTCTTCAAGTAGCTTTTGAGCCAGGCAGTGGAGTCGGGAGACAGCCCAACTTTCAGAAGTTGCACAAGCAGTAGTTGGTAATGGACAGCATCAAATGACTTAGTCAGATCAATAAAGATTGACCCAATTAACTGACCATTGTCCAGTGAGCTGTGCAGAATGCCAGAGAATTCCAGTAGGGCAGATGAGGTGCTATGTCCTTTCCTGAAGCCATGCTGTTGCGAGCACAGGATATTGTATTTGTCCAGGAAATCTGTGAGCTGATCTGCTGCAATACGTTCAATTGCCTTGGAGAGGATTGGCAATATAGAGATCGGATGGTAGTTTCCATTAGTGACCCTGTCACCACTTTTATGGACAGGGGTAACAGTAGCAGATTTCCATTTGTCAGAGAACTGGCTGAGCCTAAGTGAGAGATAGAAAATATATGTCAATGGCTGTAACACCTCATCAAGGGTGAGGGACAGCAGTTTAAGATCAAGTGCATCACTGCTGGATCTGGATTTGGTGATGGCTTTGGTAATGTATTTGCGGGCATCGTGCATCTTGACTGCTTTGAAGTAAAAAGGCGGGTGGTTAGAGGAGGAGGAGTCATTGGGGGGGAAGAGAGGGAGGGTCATAGTCCTTGAAAAAGTCAGAAGGGAGAACACTGCTGACATCAGTGAATGCAGTGTTGAAGGCATTTGCTATAATTTTAGGGCCAAGCGTAGTAGACCCATTTATGTTGAGCAATGTAGGGGATGTTTTTGGCTGCTTCCCAGTGACCTCTTTAATATTGTTCCAAAATGCCCTCCCATCACCCCAGGTATCTGTGAGAGCGTTCTTCAAGTAGGTAGATTTCTTTTGCCGGAAAGACTTGGTACAGTCATTCCATGCATGTTTAAACTTTTGGATGTCAGTTTCTTTACCGGTGGTTCTAGCCAAATCCCAGAGGCAATCTCTAGATTTTAGTGGACGTAAGAGATCGTCCGAGAGCCAAGGATTGCAAAGGTCTTTGACTTTACACTTTTTAAAACGAATGTAGGAGTCACAGGCTGCACTGAAAGTGCTGAAGAAATCCAGTGCAGTATTTACATCTGTTGCTTTGTAGATAGGGGACCAGTCTTGGAGGTTGAGGCATGTTTTGAGGTGTGACAATTGCCCATGTGGTAGGACTCTACTAGAGATGATATTAGGAAGGGGCTTGCAGAATTTGTTTGGCCATTCACAGATGGCAAGAGAATTATCACTAAGTGAGTCAGGGAGGACTGAAGTATTTGTGATAAGAGTTGGGTAGCTGTTAAGAGTCCAATCCAGGAGGGTGCTGGTCCCGGATTTGTACTTTTTCCTGGTCGGAGAGACAACCATCTGGGTGGGATTGACCGATGAGATGGCATCCTTATGGACTCCTGCATCAGACGCGAGCCAGTTTATATTAAATGCTTACATTTGCCTACATTGTCAGTCCCTACATGTATTACAATGGTTTGGCTGTTTGGTGAGCTTTCCATGATCCTGGGTAATCTGTATTTTTGTCTTTTATATGGGCACCTGGTAGACAATTAACCACCCTGTTTGTTTTATCCTTCCCACACATTACACTGTCAGTTTTTCTCAAGATGGAATTTCCAATGACTAGTAGCTTTTCATGCTATTTGTAACTTCTGGTACCACAGGAATGTCTTACTCATTTAGCATTAGGACAGCATACCTATTTATTACTTCAATATCTGTAGTGGCCAGCGCTCGTCCCATTTTTTTCTGGGTATCTCACTTATAGTAGCCCATTCTGGTGTCTCCAAGTTCCTCTGGTCTACATTTTGCTGTGGGGTAGCTGCTTCACCCATAATAGTGTTTTTACTGTCTGGTAGTGCCATTACTTATTTGTTTGTGCTAAGTAATAGAATCATAAAATCTTGATGGCAGAAAGAGACTCTCAGGCCCATCTAGTCTGCCCTTTCCACCCCATTTATTTATTCTGCACCCTTTCCCGTGGCCTCCTTCTCATTCCCACACAGCCTCTTATGTCTGTCCCATGCAATCTTGAACTCCAACAATGTCGTTTTTTACTGAACTCCTCAAGGTGCCTACTTCAGTCTACTACTGTCCCATTTCCACACATCTGTCACATGTCTAGGTAGCATTATTTGGAGTTGAGGCTACTGCTGCTAACACACAGCAGCTGCAGCACCTAGAGATAGATTCCTCACTATACAGCAGGTCTGGAAGATCATTTAGCATACTGTAACCTGCCATAGTTATTTGAAAAGAAGTTATGCTTTCAAGGTTTATTAGGAGTTTTGAATAATACACAGCTTTAAAGAACTGCAATATGTTGGTGCCTCTACTTACTTTTGCAGTAGTTTTAGAGTTTCCTGTCCCTTTCCCCTTCTTCCCGCAGGACATGCAAGACAAGTGCTGATGTGTGAGTCTGCGTACGGCTCTACAAGCAGCATATATGCACCCACTTGCTTAGGGCTACCTCTTATGGAGTGGTGGCCCGGATGCCTTCTTCCAGGTCACAGGAGTGCACATTAATTTTGAGTGTGATCAGAAAAGTAAATGACTTAATCTGACACAGTATTCCTCCTGGACATTTTGTGTTATTCCCCAGCCTTCAAGTCCTTTTGAAAAAAACTCTACTTTCAAGTTCTCCTGTAGTCCCTAGTATTACATGGGACTACCGATCTCCATCCACCTCCTGCACAACGCACTGGTTGCTAGGCAGATTAAGGCACTTTGAGGCCCTAGGCACAGGAGAAATCTGAGACCCCCTTCACTGCACCAGAGCTCCTTCACTGTGACCACACTCCTTGGTCATTGCATATCAGTTACTGACTTTTTTAAAACAGATTTTCTCACTGTCCCTAAAAAGTGGCATACAACCTAAATAACCTAACTAAAATGCTTCAAAATTAATTACACTAATAATATCAGAATAAAGAACTTCAGTCCTAGTTTTGATCATTAGAGAAAATCATTTTCTAATTGGCTTGGTACAAATATTGTTTTGGGTATGAAATGTCTTGATTTGCTCTTATGAACCCCTCCCCCATCAGACACATGTGCACTCCCACTGTTGGTGTTACCATGTTGTCCTGTCAGGTGGTATGAACCAGGCTTTGGTAGTTTTTTTGGGATAGGGTAGGGCCCATCTCTGAAAAAGCATAGGTCCAGGGTGGTGTAGGAGTTAAACTGGTAGTTTACTAAAGGAGTCATGATGAATTATAGTGATCATGTTGGAAAGTGAAAGATTATTAGAAGAAATAATTTCAGGGATAAAACATTAATGTTATTGATAATATGTCAGGATCAAATAATAGCAAAATTTATTGATGGGCTGCTGGAAATATATTTAGTGGTTCACCCTGAAAACAGAACTACATCAGCAACACAACTGCAAAATGAGTGGGATGAGAGAATAAAAAAAGAAAATTTTTAACAGTAAAATTGAAACGCATTGTAGATTTCTTTATTTAATTTATTTTGTACTGAATCTATTTTATTCCCTGTGGCTCGGTCTGCACTCATCCGGCTGCCGTCCTCTACACCCCATGCGATCCCTGAAGGCTCACTCACACAGGGCTAGCACTCACAGTGCCCGCAGCTGGGACCTGCTAATCCTCAACCACCAGGCCCAGATCTAATACACAGGTGCAATCCCAAATGGGTCCGAGGGTGTGCAGAGGTACAGCCATCAAGCCACCACGACCGACCACCATTTTCCGCCATGTTTTTTTGGTCCCCTAGGAGTACAGACATGCAATGACATCTGGGCACTACGTGGCAACTTCCACCATACTCCTCACTCTGTAGACCTCCCCCCCGATCTCCATCGAGGGCCTCTGCAGCGTGGTGTGTTTCCTGAACCCTCCCCAGGGAGAGAAGAGGAACAGTAGGCAGACGCTCCTTCCCCTCCCTCCCTGGGTGACCCCCCCCCGACAACCCGGGTTCATTTCCGATCCCGGGTCACCATCACAGCGCGAGGTGTGGTGTCCAGCACCTTGCCCCTCATCACCACCGGGCCGGCTGATTTAATGGATTTTCGGAGTGAGATTAAAGAGTTCCTGACACAGCTGAGACATCTTTACATAAAATGTGACATCCGGGTATAGATGTAGCTCATACGTAGTTTGTATTTATTACTAAAGCGTATTTGCAAGAATACTGTATCTCTGCCCTTTTTAGCTCTTTTCTGCCTACCTACACCTGACATTATACTGTTATTGCGACATTAAAATATGTTGCTGTGAAGATATTTGTTATCATAAATAGGGGCTTGTGATGCAATATGTAGAGAAGTAGTTAGAGTAGATATAATTCCCTAGTCTGACAGTTTCTATATTCTGTAACGTATTCTCAAGGTTTTGCTTTGTAAATATTGTATTCGTCATGCATTAAAGGAACATTATTTATCCTGTTATTTATGTG
Source organism: Neoceratodus forsteri (assembly GCA_016271365.2). NCBI lineage: Eukaryota > Metazoa > Chordata > Ceratodontiformes > Ceratodontidae > Neoceratodus > Neoceratodus forsteri. The sequence continues at coordinate 15,613,592 of CM028131.1, forward strand.
CCAGTAATGTAGGTCTTTTACCTGCCATTTATCTGCATATGTTCTGGATATATGTTCTCAGGGCCTCCTTGTTAATAAGCCTGCTCAATGGAGTTATTCCTGCAACAAACTTGAACCAGTCTCTACTGGATAAGGATCTTGTTTTCATGTAACTGTTTTCAGTCATAAAGAAAACTGAGAATTAATTACTGAAAATATATGAAGTAATAGAGAAAATGGGATGGAGCTGAATATAAATCTTATTTTTTTTAAAGTTTTCCTAATACTCTCAGGGGTTCTTTAAATATAAAGCATACATACTGAATTGCATTGTTAATCTTTTATATTTAAGAGTAAGACTTCATAAGTGGACAGTCTAAGTGGGAGGGAGAGACAAAGCAAAGTCAAAGGGCATATTCACATCTTACAGGTCAGCCTGGCCAAGGGTCCCTGAAGAAATCAGCTGCAGTTTACACCTAATCAGTTAGATGAGAATTTTTTTTATTTAATATATCGGAGAACACATGTGAGCGGTGCTCATTTGTAGGTTCCGTGTCAGGTGCACTAAGAAAGTGAATAGGTACATAGCATTACATACGAGGCTTTACATTACAAGCAAGGACAAAACTGCATTGGAACAAAACAATAATACATATACCCTTGAGGAGAGGAGGAAGACGGGGGACATGATAGAAACTTTCAAGTACATCAAGTGAATCAACAGAGTCCAAGAGGGTAGAATCTTTCAGAAAAAGAGATGTGCAAGAACAAAGGGGCACAATTTGAAGGTAGAAGAGGGATGACTCAGAGGTAATGTGATGAAGTATTTTTTCACGGAGAGAGTTGTGGATACATGGAACAGCCTTCCCTGAGGAGGTAGTGGAGTCAAAAACAGTGGGGGAATCTAAGAATGCATGGGACAATGACATAAGGCAATTCTAGTGGGGGGGGTAAGAAGAAGTAGGCTGTTGGTTAACTAGGATCTGCAGTGTATCAATTAGGTAGGGAAATGGACAGACCAGGTGGGACAAGTGGTCCTTATATGCCATGAAATTCTGTGTTTCCAATACATTACAAGCTAGGTAGACAATAAATGTGGATTACAAGACTAGGATAGCATTTAGCTTAAGTTATAACATTTAAACATTGCTTCGGCATTGGTGAGAATTATGTCACAGTTCAGTCCCTGCCTTGCTCAGGTTACACAGAAACACACAGTAGACTTTGACCGCAGATAAGGACTGCATGGCCCACCTAGTCTGCCCATTTCCCTACCTACAGGATAGGCCACAGATCCTAGTTAACCAACAGCCTATTTCTTCCTACCCCCCCACAAGAACTGCCTTATGTCTGTTCCATGCATTCTTGAATTCTCCCAGTTTCAGACCCCACAACCTCCTCAGGAAAGTTGTTCCATGCATCCACTACCCTCTATGTGAAAAAATACTTATTCACATTACCCCGGAACCGCTCTCCCCATCTTTAAATTGTGTCCCCTTGTTCTTGCACATCTCTTTTTCTGAAAGATGCTACCCTCTTGGACTTTGTTGATTTCATTGAGGTACTTAAAAGTTTCTATCATGTCCCCCCTCTCCCTTCTTTCCTCAAGGGTATACATATTAAGTTCCGTTAGTCTCTCCTTGTACGACTTCTCTTGCAGACCCTGCACCACTTTAGTTGCCCTCCTCTGGACTGCCTCTATCCTGTCTATGTCCTTGCGGAGATGGGGTCTCCAGAACTGGACGCAATACTCTAGATGGGGTCTCACCAACTGTCTGTACAGAGGGAAAACAAATTCCTGTTTTCTGCTGGTGATGCCTCTCCCCTGTGCATCCCAGTATTCACACAGCCCTCCCTACTGCCTTCTCACATTGCTTGCTAACCTTAAGGTCCTCTGATATGATTACCCCCAGGTCCCTTTCCTTTTTTGTTGTTGTTACTACCTCCCCCCATATTGTGTAAACTTCCCCTAGGTTCTTGCTTCCCAGGTGCATTATTTTGCAATTCTTTGCACTGCATCCTAGCTGCCATACTTCTGACCATTCCTCCAACCTTGCCAAGTCCCTTCTCATCCTTTTCATGCCTCCTTGTGTATCAACCCTGTTGCAGATCTTTGTGTCACCTGCAAAGAGGCATACTTTTCCTTCCAGTCCCTCTGCAATGTCACTTATAAAGACATTAAAAAGGAGTGGACCCAGTACTGAACCCTGCGGTACTCCAATAGTAACCCCCCCTTTCTTCAGAATGGGCTCCATTTACAATTACCTTCTGTGTCCTGTTGTCCAGCCAATGTTTTACCCAGGCTACCACCCTGGGACCCACTCCCAGGCTGGTTAATTTGACTATTAATCTTTTGTGTGGGACTGTGTCAAATGCTTTGCTAAAGTCTAGGTAGGCCATGTCCACGGCCCCTCCCTGGTCCACTACTTTGGTCACCCAGTCAAAGACATCTATTAGATTTGTCTGACATGACCTTCCTGCTGTGAATCCATGCTGCCTTGGGTCCTGTGCCCCACTGGCCTCAAGGTACTCAACAATTCTTTTCTTCAGAAGTGACTCCATCACTTTTCCTACCACAGAGTTCAAACTGACAGGCCTGTAGTTTCCTGCCTCTGTCTTGGTCCCACTTTTGTGAAGGGGAATCACATCCGCCTTCCTCCAGTCCTCGGGTACCACACCATCCTCCCATGATTTATTAAAAAGAGTAGGCAGTGGTTTCACTAGTTCTCCCCTTAATTCTTTTAGAATTCTGGGGTGAATTCCATTAGGCCCCATTGCTTTGTCCACCTTCAGTTTTAGGAGTTCTTGCAGAATCCTTTCTTCTGTGAAAGGGCTGGGATCGACACCCCCATCAAGAGTGCTTCTGTTAATTGGATTAGGCACTTCCCCCTCCTCTTTTGTGAATACTGAGCAGAAATATTCGTTCAGTATCCCTGCTTTTTCACTGTCCCTCTCTGCCCACCCACCGTTCATTCTATTCAGCCTCACTATCTCTCCCTTTGTCTTTCTACGCTCTCTGATATACCTATAAAAGGTTTTATCCCCCTTCTTAACTGAGTTGGCTATCTTTTCCTCAGTTTAGGCCTTTGCTATTCTAACTTACCTCCCTGCTTCCTTCTGCCTTAACTGGTACAGCTCTCTGTCCTGCTCCTTCTGTGTTTCCTTATACTTCCTGAATGCTATCTTTTTCTCTCTGACTTTCCCAGCCAGCTATTTTGAGAACCATAGTGGCTGTTTCTTATGTTTTGATTTGTTTATTTGCTTCACACAAAGGCTTGTTGCCTCTGTAATGGAAGTTTTGATGATTCCCCATTGTTGCTCCACCCCTCCTTCTAGCCTGTTTGCTAGTGCTTTTCTGAGGCACTCTCCCATCTTGCTAAAGTCAGCCCTTCTGAAGTCCAGTACCCTCACTTTTGTATGGCTTGACACTGTAGCTGAGTTTAACGTGAACCACACTGTTTGATGGTCACTTGTTCCCAGATGGCAACCCACTTCTAGATCTGAGATCCTCTCACTGCCCCCATTTGAGAGTACGAGGTCTAAGACTGATCCCTCATGAGTGGGTTCTGAAACTAGCTGTCTGAGGCCTGCCACCTGGAGGGCATCAGAAATGGCCCTGCTCTTGGATGTGGCTGCAGCAAATGTGCTCCAGTTAACATCTGGTATATTCAGGTCTCCCATCAACAGCATCTCCCCTTTCTCTGCCATCCTGAGAATGCCTTCTATCATATCCTTGTCCATTCCCTCCCCTTGACATGGGGGTCTGTATACAGCCCCTGTGCAGATTGTGGTGCCCTTTCCAGTCTCCAAGGTGACCCACAGTGCCTCCTCTCCTCCCTGTTTACTCTTTTGTTCCGTTGCTTTTACCCCTTCCTTTACATAGAGAGCTACTCCTCCCCCTCTTCTCTCCTGCCTGTCTCTCCTGTAGGTTATGTACCCTGGTATGTTAACATCCCAGTCATGATTCTCTGTGTACCATGTTTCTGTGACTGCTATGATATCCATGCATCCCTCTTCCATCAAGGCCACCAGCTCAGGGAGCTTGTTGCCTAGACTACGGGTTTTGGTACTCATTACCCTCCATTTCCTGATGGCCTTACTCCTTTTTCCCCATCCCTGTCCTTCTTGCCATTGTCACTTTCCCCATTTACCCCTGCCCTTCTCCCTATCGCCACCTCTATGTTGGTGTTTACCGTACTTACTACCGTGATTTTTTTTGGGGGTGGGCTAGGATTTCCTGTCCTTTCCAGTGCCCCCTGGTTAGTTTAAATGCTTGCCAATCAAGCATTTAAACCTATCACTTAGGATCCTGGTTCCCCTCCTGGACAGATGCAGCCCATCATGCCAGTATAGGCTTGCATCACTCCAGTTGGACCTCCTGTCTCCAATGAAGCCAAATCCCTGAGCTCTGCACCACTTTTTCAACCACTGATTGAATCCCATGGTGCAGAACACCCTAGCCTCTCCTACGCCATAGATGGGCAGCACCTCCCAGAAGGTTACCATGCATGCTACTCGTCGAAGGCCCCTCTCCAATTCCACAAACTCTTGCTGCATTGCTCTAATCCCTTTCTTAGGCAGGTCATTTGTCCCTAGGTGGACAATGACATCCAGCTCCCTCCCCTGAGCGGCTGCTCCGGCAATCCTGAGGATTCGCTCCCTGTCCCTCCAAGCCATGGCACCAGGCAGGCACCTTACCTCCCTCTCCCCTTCCTCCCCCCCAGTTCTACCTTCCTAACAATGGAGTCCCCCACCAGGAGTTGTTTCCTTCCCCTGTGGGGTCCCATGCCACCCTCCTGTGGGTCTCCTTTGTGGAGGTTTCCAGCATCCTCCTTGGTCTCCACTGCAGGTGCCTCCATACAGGAACCACGCTTTGCCAGAATGGCATAGGAATTGTGGAGAGGTACAACTGAAGGGATGCGCCTCTGTTCCACCACCCTCACCCTCCCTGAGCCTACTGTGGACCAACCGCTCCTCTTTCTTGACAACCTCTGAGGCAATGGCAGCGGCACTGGTGGTCCCTAGCAGCTGAGTCCTTTACAAAAAAAAAATGCATCTCAGGTAGAAGAAAATGATACATAATAAATATATGTTTGAGAATGCTGTAGGCCCCTGGCAGTCAAGACCCCAAGACACATGCCTATGTTGCCTATGTCTTAATCCGGCCCTGATCAGCCCCTCAGTTTAAATGTACAATGATTTATGCTCCATTTCAATGTATTGCCTTGCGTTCTGTCACACAGCACGTAGCTATCACACAGTCTCACACAGCAAACAAGTACCAAAAGACAATATTACCATTTTGTTTCATTTCCTTATATAGGGCCAGGCCATGTGAGGCACATCTGCAACTCCTGCCCATCAAGTTGCATATAGTAGTCTATTAATCTTTGTATAGCAGTTCTTACATATTGTACATGCGCATAGGCTGACAGTAATAATTCCTAGCCACATTTTATCTATTTATTATTTAGCCTATAGGACCTTGAGCTAACTCTTCCTCTTTGTAGAAATACTGGCCAGCATAATTCTGACAAGCCTTCAGTCTCCATTTTCTCCAGTATGTCCGGTTTCTGCTTAAGAGGCTTTGTTCCAAAGGTTTCATTTACATTCAGGCAGAGTGTCATGTGGCAGCCACAAAGTTAATCATATGAAGAAATGTTGTATCCCTTCCAAAATCCCTAATGTAATTGGTTATTCCCAGCCTTTATAATGCCTGCTTATTTATCTTGGCCTCAAGGGCCCTTTTCATGGCACCAAAGAACTGGCTGTAAAACAGCGGGTACACTTTGATGCAGAAATTACCTTGGATTCTGTATGCTTAATGGGTTCGTACAAGGAAAGGCTAGCATCAGATTTAACTCCTAGATATCTGAATCATGTAACCTCCTCAAATTTGGAGTTGGCCAACTTCCTCCTTGACAAGACACATTTCTCTTTTATACAGAATTTAATTATCTGAGTTCTCTACATTTAGGAAGAGGCCAATTCAAGTAAAATGTTTTTCTGCAGAAACTATGCTTCTTGTAAAACCTTGGGGAGGGGGTTCTGGACAGAACAGTATCACCCGTACATATTGGCAGCTTTATCCATGCCATTTACTCTTGGATAATGGGTGTTAACAGTCATAACAGGTTTCTCTCTGTGTTTCAGTACATAACATAAATAATATGGGTGCTAAGAGGCATCCCTGTTTAACTCTTTTTCTTATAAATATGGGATTAGTCATATTTCCACTCCTTGACACCCTCATCCTAGCTGTTGTGTCTGTATGTAGTAACTCTAAGACTGACAATAATCTTCTGCCAATATCTTTATTTATAAAGCTCTTCCGTAAGATAAGCCTACTGACATTGTCAAAAGCAGCTCTGACATCTCTGAAGGTTGAATACATTTATATCCCTTATTCAGAATACAGTTCTCAACAATATGATTCAGTGTAAAAATATGGTCTACTAGAACAACATCTGTTGGAATCCTGCAGTGAAAGAGGAACTACACCCATTTCTAATACCCACATTTCCAGCTTGGATAAAGTAACTCTGGAGTATATCTTTAAACTTGTACAGAGAACCAGAATGGAGAGATAACAGCTGGGGTCTTGCCTATTCCACTTCTTAAAGCATGGGACTATGACCTCTTCTTTTCGGTTCTCAGGAAGCTGCTGACCATGATAAAATTCATGACCAAAATCCAGACATTTCTTTGGATGTGCCTGGAAAGCTCTGCAGGTATCCTATCTCTACCTGGAGCCCTAATATTTCCCTGGGCTTTGATTATGGATATTATTTTAAACACTAATGTACAGATTTTCCAGTCAGTTTTCCTCAGTACCTGCTTCCACAGATCCACCCCTCCCTACTGTCCATTTTCCAGTATATTGTGTATCTTCGTATAAAGTGTTTAGGGAAAGTGTTAAACTTCAACCATTATTTGTGGCATTAAACACTGTGGCACCCATAATCAAAAGGTAGCTCCAGCGAGAACATGCATCATGCTGGTGCTAACCTGGGTTTGTGCCGGCCCTCTGGGCGGGGCCATATTTAGAAGCCACAGAAGCTGCCCAAACCCAGCAGTGCCAAGGCACTACCTGAACCATTGCGCCTATGAAAATAAGGGGGTTGCTCAGGCATAATGGTGGAACAGTATTTTCAAAAGTTTGTGGTTTCACTGAACAACACCCAGAGTGGTGGTGTTCCAGCAACAGAATTAAGAAGCTATATTGGGTATACCTATTACTGGAGGTGGGGCTGCATGCTGCAGAGCTGAGGAGAGAGAGAGAGCTCTGAGAGCAGGATCTGTTACAATGCTAATTTTTTACTTTTAAAAGGTATGCCACTGCTAGCTTTTTGGCAATAGATCTTACCAGTACATCTTGTGTTATACCCCAGTTGGTGGCTGTTCTCAGGTGTTTTATGTTCCTTCACAGGAGGAGAGCCTGGGGCAGAGGTCAGATTGAAGAGGAGTGAGCGGCCCCTTCGGAAAGGCTTGAACCTGGAAATGCCCGCCAGGAGAAAGTCAGAACCACTGACTGTAAACTCAGGATCGGAGAGTGGACGCTGAGCTGTAAACACTGAAGGCGGTTGCTGAGAGGCCCACAAAGAAGGAAGAAGTGAAGAGTGAAGAAAAGAGTAAGCGAGCGAATATACAGACCGCTATAGCTGTGAGTGTCGAGCTGCTCAACAGACAGATTGGGGGAATTTACCCTAGTGGGTCCTAGTGTGTGCGATCATTTACTATTTTGTATGATGTTATTTTATTTTATAAAGTTTTAAAAATGTACACACAACTTCTATAATTTTTGCACTGTAGAAAAGAATATTGGTCCTCTATTGGACCAAGAGAGCACGTGTATGCAGGTTTAAAGCACATGCGTGATGTAGACAGCATTTGCCTTTCTTTCTGGGTGAGCTATGATTTATAGAATGGAACCAATTCAGTAGGCAGCATTGCTCTCACAGAGTTTGTTAGCACTTATCAGAAACTCTGCCAGTGAGTTAAAAACTGTGCCGACAGCTGTTGAGGGTTTTATTCTAGATGTGTCCCAACTTGTGCTGACTCGCACAGATATGATTTAGGAATTTTTAGAGCATCCTTGCTGACTGCCAGGAGCCTGTCCTGAATAACTGTGAAAAGCTTGGTACTTGCTTTAAAGATTAAGCAGTAAGTTTGTACCCAAAATACATTAATAGATTACAACGTTTTTGAAGTTGGGTGGTATTTATTTTGTTATTTATCTAGATGGATTTTATAGATATATTCTTATTCTATGTTCAAAAGTATTAAAGAGTAGGTCTCTTTCTCAATTGTATTTTCAGAATTTCTAAAAGAGCTCATATTTAATTAATTTTAAATAGTTTTAACAGTCAAAGAAGCAACTCAAATTTTCATAGGGAAAGAGTAATAAATGTTCCACCATAAAAACTGTGTTTAATTTGATCAATGTGCAATATAAGGGTGATTTAAGATACACTGGTAGACTATTTGCAGATTTTTTTTGTGCAATATATGAAATAAGTGCATACTGAACTCTATACAGTGCAATACAGAATTTATTCCTAGTCACATATAGGTGCAATTTAGCAATGAAAGTGACAAGGACTGAAGTAAGCCATTAAGGAAGATCAAGTGAAGTAAGCCCAATTGATTAACATAAGATACAAAGTGTCTAAGATATAAAGGGCATAAGTTTGATATCAAGAGGGAAGTTTATTGATTTATTAAAGATAACCATAACATATAATATTGAACAATTTAATATAATCCGATCCAGTACTATTTTGGAATTTTGTTATATGAAGCTATGTCTGTGCAAACAAGAAGCAAACTGGATATGGATAATGTTAGTAAAATGAAGAAAAACATGGCAATAAGGCCTCTAATGGAATAGAACATAACCTGCAGGGTAACAGAAAGTCGAAAGGCACAAAAAAAATCTAAGCAAGAAGGAAGGGAGATGGAGGTGATTAAAATGGACAAAAGTGATAAAAAGAAAAGCGATAAACATCAACTACATATTACTGCTTTTAGGAAAGAACAAGGAAGTATAACTAAATTAAGGACTAATGACTTACTTAATCACCATCAGACTTCAACACCTAAAAATATAGGCCAGTTTTGGGAAGTAAGTTAGGAGAATAAAAAAAGGAAAATGAAAGATGTGGAGGATTGAAGGAAGTAAGAATCTAAATGTAGATGTGGAAGAAGTTGAAGGCTAAAATGAGGGGAAAGAAGGGCATAGAGAGGAAAGTGAAGTGAACAGAAAAATATAGGAAAGAGCTATTATTCAGACAAACTATAATATCAGTTAATAGTTTTTATTGCTTACCAAATTTAATGAAAGGAAAGAAAAAACGGGAAAAAATAAAAAAAGAAAAAGGGAGGGAAAAAGTCCCATTAAAATGTCTATAGATACCCCAATAAAGGAAACAATAGACAAGGATATGGAAATGAATAAAATATTAACTCAATTACACCATACTATTGATGGATTAAAAGAACTGGATAAAGAACAAAAACAGAAACGTGACAGAACAAAGACAACAGAATTACTTGAGGAGCAGACACCAATAATTTGGGAATTGAGTATATGTAGTAAAGAAACAACTGTTACATGGGATCATGAACTAATAGGTAAAGACCTTACAGAGGCACTAAAAGATCCTTTAAAAGCCAGTTTAATGATTTATGAACAGTTAACTGATATAAAGAAGGAATTACATTTTGTTAAAGGGATCACAATATTAAATAAAAAACAATAGATATAGTAAAATAAAGAGATATATTGGTTAACAAAGATGAGTAATGAATAAGAAAAGGAAGTAAAGGCAAGAACAGATAAAAAGCACAGTAAACAGCAAATGATAAGTTTTCAAGAGTTGACAGAATGAGAAGAGGAGGAAAAAGTGGAGAGAGAGTCTTGGGATGACACAGATAACACTATGGAGTTAATTATGCTACCTAATAGAGAATTTAGGGAAGACAGTATATGTAAAAAAATAAAGTGAATGAATAGTATACTATGGAGTAAGGGAGAAAGGAAGGAAAAAATAAAGTTATAGGTAAAACATCAATAAAAAGTCAGATTCTATAGAAGTACTCCTGGAAAAATCCCTAGATCAGCAAAACCAAGAAGTGGAAAGTTGTGTTTTAGAATCAAATCAGGGAGGAATAGAAAGAAAAAAGAGAGAGAAAGGCTCAAAAGATTGACTAGGGAAAGAAGGAAAATAGAAACAGAAAAAGGAAGCAAATAATAGGAAGGGGACTATGAAAACAAGGAATGTGGGTGAGGAAATTTTAAAGAAGCAGGGAAAGCAAGGACATAAAAAGGGATTACATTAAATAAAAAAGTAAAAGAAAAACAAGGAAGATAAGGTGAAACAAAAACTATAAGCAGAATTAAAATCAGATGTAATACTAGGAAACAAGGAGAATACAAGAATAGAAAATTAATCTAATCAGGTTAGTTTTAAATCATTTATGAAAAAAATAAAGAATAGAGATTATATACTCTCTTTAGTGCGAGTATGCTACCACGAGAAACTGAAGAAGTTTTGAACACAAACATGAAATCATTAGTATCCTGAATGGTAGGTAATAGCATTGATAAAACCACTTAAAGTATAGTTAGACCTATATTAGATGAAGAACGGATTTTGATGATATCGGACAAATTATGTACTTTAAAGGCAGTAGAAAATAGTAAAGAAAAGTTTCAGCCATTAGGACTTATACGTGGAGAAACAACAACACTGGAAGTATTATTTCAAACAACATGAAGTCTTGCTATATTCTGACATATGCAGCGAGTCCCAACCTTCGAACTGCTCCGGAGGTGAAAAAGTTAACTTTCCATGCCAGGCTCGAGCTCGGTTGAAACTCTGTCTGTTGTTCTTCAAAACTCAAACCATCAGATTCTTTACTCCGCCTCACAGAAAAATACCGGGCCCACTGGGTTTCAACACTGCAGTGTGTGTGGGGAAGTCTTTGCCAAGGCTGAACCCCACACCACCTGTGTTTATTGTCTGGGGTTTGACCACCTCAATGCAGACTGCCAGATTTGTAAAAATTTTCCTGCAGCTACCCTGGAAAGGAGAGTTGGTAGGCGCTGGGAAAAGGGAGGCCAAAAAGTCCGCTGAACTGGATGGCAAGCCCGGTTCTGTACCAACCGAACCAGAAGGAGTGCCCTCTGACCAGGGCGAGACTTCCTTGGGCAAAAGGAGATCCGATTCTGAGGAGTCAGTTCCCACAAAAAGGACTAGGAAATCAGCTGGTGTGGAGCCAAAACTTTCCTCTCCAACCGCTGAAGAAATAGCCAAAGTGATTAAAATTGTCCAGTTGCTTTCCCCGGTTCCGACCGAACCGGCATGATCAGGTAAGCTCGGTTCAAGCCCGGTTCCACCGGTTCAAGAGTATGATTTAGAGGAATATTATGAACCGGCGGAGGAGGAAGAGGAGTATGAGGAGAGTGAATTTGGATTTGAAAGTCTGGATGTGCCCATTGACCCGGACATCTCCCCAGACAGACCTTCAGGAGAGTCTCCTCCTAGGCTTTCTGAGTCCCCTTCTCATTTTATGTTTTATAAGAAAGTGGCTGAAACCCTCCAGCTTCCTATGGAGAAAGTTGTGGATGATGAGGAGGAGCCTGACTATGTGGAAATGATGGATATCCCAGAGCCAAGGAGACTGTCTATTCCTTTGCATAAATCTTTTGGGAAAAAGGCAGTAACAATTTAAAAAAATCCTCACACTATACTGTACATCCTGTCGATAAGAGAATGGACAAAAAGTACACATTGTCAGGCTCTGATACAGAGTTCTTATACAACAATGCAGCCATGTTGGGGTAGTGCAGGCTGCAGCCTGTGACAAGGCAAATATTCCCTTGTCTTCACACCCCCCAGACAAGGACTCCAGGAGGATTGATGCCATGGCAAAGAAACAATACATGGCAGCATCCTTGGGACCCAGACAGGCGAATTATATGGCTTATGTGGCTAGATATCAGAAATCCAGATAGGATACTGTTATGGCTCTAGCAAAACAGGTCCCAGCCAGCTTGCCAAGGAGCTACAGCAGGTGGCTGCTGATGGTATTGAGGCATCCAAGGTGCAAATCTATGCTGCAGTGGACTCTAATGATGTGTCATCAAGAGTCATGGCTACATCTGTGGACCTTTGCAGAATGGCTTGGCTCAGATTTCTCCTACTGCTCGGTTCATTTCTCGGTTTAAACAGTGTTTTCTCGGTTCGATTCAACCGAGAATAGTTTTATTTTAACTGCAAAACCGATCGGTTCAAGCTCTGTCTGTGGTATCATAAGTAATTCATATTTTAATTCTGTGTGGAACTTGTAAGTTTTATCGTTCAGTTTTGAACCGATCAGCTTGGGTTAAAACTCAAGTGTTTTAAATTTGAGATTTTAGAGTGTGGTTCCCGGTTCTAATCGGTTCTAAAAAAAACTGATTTCATTACGTTTTTTTCCAATACCCGTGACACGGTTAGGAACCGATAAAGGTGTCTTGCCTGGCACTGCCGTTTAAAGGGCAAGTTTTTCTGGTTAGGCTGGCATTATGTCTGAGAAACCCAAAAGAAAAACCGGGCCCACTGGGTTTCAACACTGTGATGTCTGTGGGGAAGTCTTTGCCAAGGCTGACCCACACACCACATGTGTTTATTGTCTGTGGTTTGACCACCTCCAGTCAGACTGCCACATTTGTAAGAATTTCCCTGCAGCCACCCTGGAAAAGAGATTGGGCAGGCTCAGGGAACGAGAGACCAAAAAGTCTGCTGACTCGGATGGCCAGCCCGGTTCAGTGCCAACCGAACTGGAGGGAGTACCCGATGACCAGAGCGGGACTTCCTCGGGCAAACGAAAAGCTGGCTCGGATGAACCAGTTCCAGTAAAGAGAACAAGAAAGTCAGCAGGTTTGGAGCCCAAAATTTATCTAACTGCTGCAGAGATAGCAAGAGCTATTCAGATTGTCCAGTCACTTTTCTCCTGAGTCTGTCCGAACCGCCACTATCTGGTAAAAGGTCGGTTCCATCGGTTCAGGAATATGATGTTGAGGAGTTTTATGAACCAGAGGAGGGGGAGGATGATTATGAACAGTATGAATGTGACTTAGAGGGTCTGGGTGTGCCCATTGAACCGGACATCTCCCCAGACAGACCTTTTGAATCTCCCCCTATGCTTTCTGAGTCCCCCTCTCATTTTATGTTTTACAAAAAAGTTGCTGAAACCCTCCAGCTTCCTTTGGAGGAAGCTGTGGATGAGCAAGAGGAGCCTGATTTTGTAGAAATGATGGATATACAGAGTCTAGGAGATTGTCTATTCCTTTGCATAAGTCATTTAGGAAACAAACAACAAAAATCTTAAAAACTCCTAATTCTGTGCCTCCTGTAGATAAAAAGATGGACAGGAGGTACACACTGTCAGGTCCTGATACAGAATTCCTTTCTCAGCAATGCAGTCATGTTGGGGTAGTTCAGGCTGCAGCCTGCGATAAAGCTAATATTCCCCTGGCTTCACATCCTCCTGACAAGGATTCCAGGAAGATTGATGCCATGGCAAAAAAACAGTACATGGCAGCGTCCTTGGGACTCAGGCAAGCAAATTATATGGCTTATGTAGCAAGGTATCAGAAATCTAGATGGGATACTGTTATGGAATTAGCCAAACAAGCCCTGGCCAGCTTGCTAGTGAGCTGGAGCAGGTGGCTGCCGATGGCATTGAGGCTTCTAAGGTGCAGTTTCATGCTGCTGTGGATTTTAATGATGTTTCCTCTAGAGTCATGGCCACATCTGTAGCTTTTCGTAGGTTGGCCTGGCTCAGGTGTACTAGCTTGTCACAGGATACCCAGTCTAAGGCTATGGATTTTCCTGTGGTGGGAAATTCTCTGTTTGGGGAGCAGACAGAGAATTATATGAAGAAGATGGATGAATATAGGACTACCTATAAAAGTGCCCCAAGCCAAGGAGCGGCAAGCCACTCTTCAGAGGCACACCCCCAGGGGTAGGGGTAGGCCTTTCCACAGGCCTTTTTACCAAACCCAGGCCTCCTCTGCTTATGCTCAGAGGGGGTTCTTCAGAGGCAGAGGCAGACGGGGCACGGGCAGGCCTGCCCCCACCCCTCAGCCTAAAGCACCTGCCAAGCAGGCACCCTGATGGGGTGCCCAGGGCCGATTCTCCTTTACCAGTAGGGGGCAGGTTGGCTTACTTCAGTCAGAACTGGGTGTCTTTAACTTCAGACAAGTGGGTTCTGGAAGTAGTAAGCCAGGGTCTGGTTCTCAGCTTCAAAAAGTTCCCAAAGATGAGAATCAGGTCTTTTCCACCTGCAAGCTCTTTAGAGACCTTTAATCTAGAAGCAGAGGTCTCAACCCTGTTAGCTCTCAGAGCAGTAGAAAGGGTTCCTCCCCTACACCAAGGCAAAGGTCTGTACTCCAGATACTTCCTTACCCCAAAAAAGACAGGAGAATACCTACCAGAATGCTCACTTGATACCAACTTGTGTAACAGCTGTTATCAATTACATGTACCCTGTATCCAATTTGTATTTGTCTGACCACAATGTGATGTGGCGCCTCTGTTGGACGCCTATTGTTTTTGCAAATCCTTGCTATGTAACCAAACCACAATGTATGTCTTTATGTGATGAAGTACCTTTGGAAATGAGCCTCTGGCTCAAAGGTTGTAAACTGATTCTTAAATAAATAAATAAAAAAAAGAATGGCGGCCCATTTTAGACCTCAGATATCTGAACAAGCATCTTTTGAAACCAAAGTTCAGAATGGTAACTCTGGCAATGATTTTACCCTCTCTAGGGCCAGGGGACTGGCTAGCTTCCCTGGACCTCAAGGGTGCCTATTTTCACATCCTACTCAGAAGCTCCCACCGAAAGTACCTCAGATTCGAACTGCCCTCAGATCACTACCAGTTCAGAGCAATGCCCTTCAGCCTTACCTCTGCCCCAAGGGTATTCACAAAATGTCTGGCAGTAGCAGTGGCTCACTTAAGGAGGCAAAGGATTGCTGTTTTTCCCTGTCTGGACGACTGGCTCATCGTAGGCCAGTTCTCAGAACAGGTAAAATCTCACCTGCAAGTCACCCAGCAGCTTCTCACCTCCCTGGGCTTCTTGCTAAATATACCAAAGTCGGTTCTGGAACCAGTTCAGGTACTCACCTTCATAGGTGCAGAACTGGACACAAATCTGGCCAGATCTTTTCTTCCCTTAGAAAGGGTAAGGAACTTGGTGGCTCTGGCCTCCTCCTTCACTCTGCAGGTCTCTCGACCAGCAAGACACTTTTTGCAGCTGCTGGGGCACATGGCTGCATCCACAGCTGTAGTGCAGGGAGCAAGATTTCAGATGAGAGACATTCAGTTTCACTTGAGAGCCTATTGGTCTCAGAGAAGAGACCCCCTTTCCAAGTTGGTCCCAGTGACCCGAACCTTGATCCAGGCCCTCCAGTGGTGGCAGGATCAGAGCAATTTAAGACTAGGGGTCCCCTTCATTCCCCTTTCTCACTCTTTGACCATCACTACGGATGCTTCCCTCCTGGGGTGGGGAGCCCACATGGGCGATCTCTCAACTTAGGGAGTGTGGTCCCCCCAGGAATCTCTGCCCCACATCAATTTGCTGGAACTCAGAGCTGTCTTTTTAGCACTTCAAGCGTTTTCTGCTTCTGTCCAGAACAAAGTGGTACAAGTCAGAACAGACAATACCACAACAATGTGGTACATCAACAAGCGAGAGGACACTCGGTCTTCGGCCTTGTGCACAGAGGCAATGAAGTTATGGTCTCTGGCCTATTCCCTGAACACTTCACTCATAGCAGTTCACCTTCCAGGAAAGGACAATGTCCTAGCAGATGCTCTCAGCAGGATTTCTCAGGGCCCTCACAAATGGTCTCTGGATCCTCAAGTACTGGGGATAGTCTTTGCCAGATGGGGCACCCCTCAGATAGATCTTTTTGCAGCCCCAGACAATCATCAACTTCCACTGTTCTGTTGCAGGCCCCCAGTGTTGGGCTCAGTCCCCCCCTGGACGCCCTTCTCCTGGATGGGGAAGGGAAGTTTCTTTATGCTTTTCCCCCCTTCCCTCTCCTGTTCAAGGTGTTAGTAAAAATCAGATCCCAGCATTGCAGGGTGATTCTGATTGCCCCAGATTGGGCCAGGCAGCCCTGGTACCCACTCCTTCTGTCCCTGACAGTCCATCTTCCCTGTGTCTCCCCAGGAATCACAACCTATTAACCTGTGCCCAGGGTAGAGTTTTGTATCCGAACCTCAATCCCTCAACCTCAAGGCCTGGCTCTTGAGGAGTTAAAATTGCTGACCTACACCCTCTCAGGGTGTTCTTGAATCCTAAAGGCTTCTAGGAAGCCTTCCACTAGGGCTACTTATAATTCTAAGTGGAAAAGGTTCTCATTTGGTGTTCTGGGAAACATATTTCCCCAGAATCTGCTGATTTGCCCATTGTGTTAGATTACATGGTCCATCTTAATTCTTTGGGCCTGAGACCAGCTACCCTGAGAGTTCATTTGGCAGCTGTCTCTGCTTTTGTTTCAGCAGGAAAGCCATCCTCTCTTTCCGCTCACCCTGTATTTTCCAAGTTTTTTAAGGGATTGCTTCATACTAATCCACCTTTTCGGGATCCGGCCCCTACCTGGGACCTTAATGTTTGCATTGCCCAGTTAATGCAACCCACTTTTGAACCTCTGTTTTCTGCAGAGCTCAAGTATCTAACTTGGAAAACTGTTTTCCTAGTGGCTATCACTTCTGCTAGACACATAGGTGAGTTGCAAGCCTTTTCAGTAGAAACTGACTTTATTTCTTTCCACAGGGATAAGGTAGTCCTCAGGACTAACAGGAAGTTTTTGCCTAAGGTGGTTTCAGATTTCCATCTTAACCAATCTATCTCCCTCTCAGTGTTTTTCACTGAACATTCCTCTTCTGGTGAGAGGAGATTGCACAGTTTGGACGTTAAGAGGGTCCTTAGTTACTATATAGAACGTTCCAAGGGTCACAGGTTCGAATCCCTCCAACTTTTTCTCACTTATGGTGAGGTTGGGAAAGGGAAACCTGCCACTAAGAGATCAATTGCCAGGTGGATTGTCTCTTGTATCCAATTTTGTTATCAGAAACTGGGCAGAGATCCCCCCTCTGGCTTGAGGGCTCTTTCTACCAGAAGTACAGCCGCGTCTCTAGCTGCTGCCAGAGACATCCCTATATTGGAGATATGTCAAGCTGCTACTTGGAAAACGGTACACACTTTCACCAAGGATTACTCCCTGGATGTCCAGGCTAGGAGAGATGCTCGGTTTGGCACAGCTGTGCTTCAGACCCTATTCCCTAAGTAGGTTCTGTCCCTCCTCCATGGAGGTACTGCTGTGTAGTCTGCAATTGTCATAATATAGCAAGACTTCATGTTGTTTGAAGAAAAATTACTCACCTTAGTAATGTTGTTTCTTCTATTGGAGTCTTGCTATATTATGACCTCCCCAGCCTGCCCTCTCAGAACTTCTACTTGGGTATGGGGTGGCAGCCTAGTGTGGGCACTATTTTATGCCCTTTATGTGTTTTCACCCTTCTTGGGGTTTGGGGTGTGGTGTTTTTCATTTTTCCTTATATTTCTCTCATATTTTTAAATTATACTATTAGTTCTGGTCCCCTGACTTGAGTTTTTTGTGTTGGGACCAGCAATAGGTGTTAATATTTAGGTAGCCAGTTGGCTAGTGTAGGTTACAGCTTCCACACAGACCTTAGTGAGTTTTTGCTCGTAAAGATCTGACAGTTCAGGTTTGAAACTACACAGACAGAGCTTATCTTTAGAGCTCGTGCTCTAAGTTCCATTCATGGAATGGAGTTAACTTTCACCTCCAGAGCAGTTCTAATGGTGGGACAAACTGCAATTGTCATAATATAGCAAGACTCCATTAGAAGAAACAACATTACTAAGGCGAGTAATTTTTTCTTTTGGGATGTGGGTGGGCAGTGCAGTGTTGGCACTTAGTAGGTGCCCACCTTTTTGTTTCACCCCTTCTTTTTGGGGTGAGTGGGTATTATGTTTTTATTTTTGGGTCTCCTGACTTGAGTCTTTGTGTTGGGACCAAAAAATGTGTTTTATGTTTAGTAGCCAGTTGGCTAGTGTAGGTTTACAGCTTCCACACAGGACCTTAGTGAGTTTAGCTCATAAAGATCTGACGGTTTGAGAAAGTTAACTCTTTCATCTCCAGGGCAGTTTGAAGGTTAGGACTCACTGCATATGTTAGAATATAGCAAGACTCCATTAGAAGAAACAACATTACTAAGGTGAGTAGTTTTTTTTCTTCTCGTCACAGGTCGGCATGGTTGGCGGAGTATGGCGGGGCAGGCTATCCCGCATTTCCAACTCCATCTTTTGAAATTTCTTCTCCAAGAAGATTTTGGAGCCTTTTATTGACACTTTAGTAGCCAGCGTGAGTTTCAAAATTCACAGAAGCTTGTAGGAAAGGGGTAGTTTAGCGAGGGCAGGTTGGGAGCCAGAAGAAAGCGTCTTGCTCAGGCGGCCATAACGTGCCTCTCCATCCCCTCAAGACTTGATGCACTTCTCCTCTTTGGCTTGTCATCGCAAACCCTCTGCCATGATCTACTATAACTAATTCTCACTCCTTAAATCTTTGTAATCATTACTGAAAAGGACGTACTTGCAATACTCTGTGCCCTATCTCCCAAACTGTGTGAATGTCTCTCCCCTAGGAATCTGCCTAATGAATGTTATTTTGTAATTTTCTCTGCTCATTTTACTTGATAGTTCCTTGCAAGTATATGGTTGTTTGCAATGAACCTCCTGCTGAACTCTGCATCATGATAATTCCTTGCAAATATGTGAGCTATGTCCTGCACCTGCCAACAAATTGCCTCATAGCATGTTTTGTCATGAATCGCACTGTTTTGTACCTTGCTCTCTTCATCTTGCTTGTATTTGTAATGTAAAACCTTGCTTTTTTTCCTGCGTTTTACGTAATTCCACTCTGTAACCTCCTGGGTCATGCCTGAAAATAGTCATTTCTATGGCTAGTGCACCTACCCGGTAAACAAAAACTAAATAAACAAATAATACACGGTATAGCTTTTGTAATCTAATTAGAAAATGAAGGCACAATCATGCCTCATAATCATGATCCTTACAAGCGACTTATCTGATGCATAAGATCCATTCTCTTGGTATTGGTTTTACAGCTGAGCACTCGCTGTGGTTCAGACTCTGATTTGTTGCACATTATACAGTGGCAAGAAAGAATCCTGGCATCTGATTGGTCAGCAGGCCATCACCGCAGGGATGTTATCCTGGCATAACACCCCTGCTGATCCACTTGATGATGATGATGCCATTGATTCTCAACTTCTTCTCTTAAAAACAAAAACATTTTTAAACACTAAAAAAAATTCTTTAAAATTATTTTTTTTCTGTGTAACATAATGAGCCATTGTATAATAGGAATAATTCCCTCCAGGGTTGGTGTTATGCTGGGATAACATCCCTTCTCAGATGTTGGATGCCCTCAGCATGTGGCCTCTGGCCCAACCACCCGAGGTGGGATGCTATCCAAGCATAACACCCACCCTGTCAGGCATTATTCCTGTAGTCACACTTGCCAGAAATCTGTAAAGATTGGGTAGCAATGAGAAAATCAAAAATACTGGACTCAAGCATCAAGTGCAAATGCAATGTTTTGTTTGCTTCTTTGGAGTTCATTATTAAAATACATAGGTTAGTGTATGGGAGCCCATTCACAACCACGCTATAGTATATGGGTGCTGCCAGTTGTCAATGGATTTCAGCAACTGCTGAAATCTTGTTGTAGTACAGTTCAAAGGTTAAAAAAGTTGTTGTACTATCGTTCTGATGTCACATCGATAGTACAACAACTTTTACCCTGACCTGCTGCCTGATTGGCTCAGATGACGCTCTCTAGAAAAAACAAAAAACATGGCGCGCTGACGAGCAGCCGAGTAGCAGAGCCACCCACTTAGAAGTCGGGAATTAGATACGGAGAGCCATACATGGCTCCTTTCTAAAAACAATTGCTTTCTTTTTTCCCGATTTAAAAAAAAAAAAAAAAAAAAATGATGTGCTGAGGAGCAGGAAGGAGCATAAGCGGGAATGGGCGCAAGCAGAAGCACCAGAGGGAAATGGGAGCAGCGCCTACGGCAAATAACGAAAAAAAATGTAAAACAAAAAAAAACATATACTATAAAAAACAGTGGATGGGTGAACATCCACAACTACTGTAAGTCTGCGTCCCCATCTCGGGCAGTTGATGTCATCAACTCCCTCGATGGAAACACAGCCTTGTTGTAGATGTTCACCCATCCACTATTCTATATATTCTAATACCAAGTGGTTTCCATGACGACGAGGATCACGACAGCAAAGATCAAGATGTCCCTGCTGTCACGGAACCCACAAGGTATTAGAATAGTGGGTTTTAGGGCTCCCATATACTTTTCTAGGTAGTCTATGGCTCCCCAAAACACATACCCTCTTACTTTTTGTTGCTGCTGTAGTCTCTGGGGACCTACACAGCTCGTCTGTCTGCCAGCCGATCTGCTCGCACACGTGACTCTCAACTGCCCCCATCTTATGTGCGATGCTGCTGGGGGCAGTTGCGTTATGACATAGCTACTAAAGCGGAATGAAAAGTCGTTCTGCTTTAGTAGCTACATCACTACTGCAGCAGAACCACTTTTTCGAGTGTATGGATTTCCATACACTGTAGTGCTGCTAATTATAAAGCTACACATCTACGGTCATGATTTTCAGTCAAAATGCTGTTCTATTTCACTCCGTTTGTGAGATTCGTAAAGGAGTGATGTTACTGGCAAAGATGAGGTAGCAATGCGAAAGTCTAGAAAACAAGATTTAAAGATCAACTGCATGTGACGTTTTTTATTTTAATGCTTCTTTTATGCTGATAATTAAAATAGAACTGCTCATTATAAATCTATAGTCTACTGTCATTATTTTTAATTAAAATGCTGAGTTGTTTCTCTCAGCTTGTAAGGTTAGTGGAAGAGCAAGTGGTTATCGGTAAAGATTGGGTAGCAGTGATGAGAAAATCAAAAATATGCAATAAGTATTGACTAATTATTGGTCCAAAGATCATACTCCAATAAGACAGTGTACTTGTACTGTATAGCTAATTATTGCCACTACACTGTATTTTGTTCTTCTCTTTGTATCCCAACTGGAAATGAACTTAGATTCTTTCCCGTACCTTGTCTGGTTAATGAAAGTGTGCCCTTCAGCAGTAAAAATCAGGTAGTGGTGAGAAAATCAAAAAGGCAGGTCAATGCAGTGTTCATTTCAAACCTTATGGAATATAGTCCTTAAATATCTTATAAAGAGTGAAACTTGACAAAAAAATGTTACAAAAATGCTGTTATGCATGTAAATGCAAAACAAACAGGGCCTCAGATGATTCAATATCCATACCAAACCGTGATCTGTACGAGAAAAAAATGGGGGAGAGGGGAGTCAAGCAAATACACTTCCTCCTTCAATCGGTTTGGGAGTCAGTTTTACTCTCAATGGCATACTGAAGAAATGGCTAGTGTAGGTCCCAAAGATCCTTGCATTACTTTATGTTTATCCTGCGCTCATTTCTAAAAGTGCACATAGTAGTAATTTCTGTAGCTCCTTAAAATCCTGCTCAGTCACTGAACGATGTGAAGGACATCAGACTTTGTAAATCTACATTTTTTTTAAAATAGCAGGAATGGATATATGGATCCAGGGGTTTGAGGAGCCCTGGACTGAATGGGAATTTTGAGTTGAGTCCCATTCTACTTTTATAAGCTACTAAGACTACTACTTTTTAGGGTATAATGTTGTCACAAGAACAATGGCCACATATATGTGTGTACACAATTTACTGTACTTTTAGTGAGTAATCACATTTTCAAGTGCACGTATTGGTAACCTTCATAGCATTCTATCGCAGGTATGGCTATATATACCTGGGGGATAGTGGAGATCAGGACATACAAACATAGAATCGGATGGCAGATAAGGATCGCTTGGCCCACCTAATCTACCCATTTTCCTACCCAACAGATAAGCTGCATATCCTAGTTAACCAACAGCTTACTTCCTCCTACCCCCTACCACTAGAGTTGCCTTAAGTCTGTCCCATGCATTCTTGAATCCCCCCCCCACTGTTTTTGACTCTACGACCTCCTCAAGAAGACTGTTCCATGCATCTACAACCCTCTCTGTGAAGAAATACTTCCTCACATTATCTCTGAGCTGCCCCTCCATCTTCAAATTGTGCCCCCTTGTTCTTGCACATCTCTTTTTCTGAAAGATGCTACCCTCTTGGACTCCCTTGAGGTATTTGAAAGTTTCGATCATGCCCCCTCTCCCTCCTTTCCTCGAGGCTATACATCTTAAGTTCCTTTAGTCTTTCTTCATATGTCTTCTGGTGCAGACCCTGCACCATTTTGGTTGCCCTCCTCTGAACAGTCTCCACCCTATGTCTTTGCAGAGATGGTGTCTCCAGAACTGTACACAGTACTTCAGATGTGATCTCAAAAACTGTCTGTACAGAGGGACAACAACTTCCTGTTTTCTACTGGTGATTCCTCTCCCAATGCCACTGTGGTTTGAAATCACAGAAAGAGCAGAACCAAACCACACAAAAACACATATCCTGGATTTTACGGGGGCAGACTTTGGGAAAATGGGGAGATACTTGAAAGAAGCATTAAGGGGAATGGAGCAGGAATCAGGGGTTGAGGAACAGTGGGCAGTATTTAAAATGGGGATTAAAAGAGCAACAGAATTATGTATTAAGCAGGTTAGCAAGAGGAAAAGGAAGAGGAGACCATTATGGTTTTCCAAAGAGGTAGCAAAGAAAGTGAAAGCCAAAAAAATTGCATTCAGGCAATACAAAAAGACACAGGCAGAAGGGGATAGGGAGAAGTGCCAGGAGAAGCAAAGGGAGGCAGGGAGGTTAGTAAGGGAAGCCAAAGCTCAGACAGAAGAACACATTGCAAAATCAGTGGGTAGAGGGGACAAAACCTTTTACAGGTACATAAGTGAAAAAAGAAAGGCGAAGGGAGGGATAGTGAGACTGAAGGGGGAGGATGGGGGCTGTGTGGAGGATGACAACAATAAAGCTGACATATTGAACAGGTATTTCTGCTCAGCCTTTACTGAGGAAGAGGAGGGTAATGGGTCTGAAGGGAGTACAAGGGGTGAGAATTGTGCAGAAATGGACAAGTCCCGTTACACAAGAAAGGGTCCTGAAGGAACTGGAAGTAATAAGAGTTGATAAAGCAATGGGGCCAGACGGGGTGCACCCCGGGGTCCTTAAAGAACTAAGCAAGGTGGTGGCTGAACCTCTGTCTATCCTGTTTAGCCGATCACTGGAAACAGGGAAGGTACCTAAAGACTGGAGGATAGCAGATGTAGTCCCCTTATACAAAAGTGGGAACAAAGAGGAAGTGGGGAACTACAGACCAGTCAGCCTCACCTTGGTAGTGGGGAAGATCATGAAAGCACTATTGAAGGAGAGATTGGTGGAACATCTGGTTGTCAATGGACTACAGGACCCAAGGCAGCATGGTTTCACTAAGGGGAGGTCATGTCAGACAACCTCATTCAATTTTTTGACAGGGTGATTAGGGAGGTGGATCAGGGGGAGGGCAGTGGACATGGCCTATCTGGATTTCAGCAAGGCCTTTGACACTGTGCCACATAGAAGACTGCTACACAAACTGGGGAATATGGGTGTGTGCAGGACAGTAGTGTGATGGGTAGGTAACTGGCTGGGTGGCAGAACACAGAGGGTGGTGGTTAATGGCTGTTACTCCACAGAGGGAAGAGTGACCAGTGGGGTACCACAGGGATCAGTGCTGGGACTGGTTCTATTCAACATCTTCACCAGTGACATTGCGCAGGACCTAAAAGGCAGAATTTCACTGTTCGCTGATGACACCCAAAGCTCTGTAACAGAGTAGACACACCAGAGGGTGTAGACAGAATGAGAAGGGACCTGCAGAAACTTGAAGAATGGTCAGAGGTTTGGCAGTTGAAATTCAATGCAAGGAAGTGCAAGATAATGCATATGGGGCACAAAAACCCTGGCACAATATATCAGTTGGGGGTGAGGATATAGCATGTACCAAGCAGGAAAGGGATCTTGGGGTTATCATCTCTGATGACCTCAAGGGCAAGAAACAGTGTGACAAGGCAGCAGGTAAAGCAAATAGGATGTTGGGATGCATAGGCAGGGGCATCATCAGCAGGAAAAGGAGATCATAATTCCACTATACAAGACACTAGTGAGGCCCCACCTGGAGTACACTGTACAGTTCTGGAGACCTTACCTTCGTGGACATAGACAGGATAGAGAAGGTTCAGAGGAGGGCAACAAAGATGGTGCATGGATTGCATCACAAGTCCTATGAGGACAGGTTGAAGGAACTGAACATGTACTCCTGGAGGAGAGGAGGAGAGAGGATATGATAGACATACAAGTATCTTACATGGAGGAACAGGGTGCAGGAAAACACTATTTTTAAGCAAAAGATGTTCCAGGACTAGAGGGCATGGGATGAAGTTGGAGGGAGGACGATTCAGAGGAAACGTGAGGAAGAATTTCTTCACAGAACAGGTGGTGGACAAGTGGAACACCCTACCAGAGGAAGTGGTGGGGGCTGAAACAATCACGGGATTTAAGAATGCATGGGATAGACATAAAGGAATTCTGGAGGTCAGGGGTAAGGGGAAACAGATTTCTTGGAAAACAAACTGAACTTACAAGCTTAAATGGGCAGACTGGGTGGGCCATAGGCCCTTCTCTGCAGACACTGTCTATGTATCTATGCATCCCAGTATCCCCCCGGGCCTCCTTACTGCCTTCTCCATTGCTTGCCCACCTTTAGGTCATCTGATATCACTATTCCCAGGATCCTTCCCATTTTTGTTGTTGTTAGTATCCCCCCCCCAATGTGTACTCGTCCCCTGGGTTTTTGTTTCCCATGTGCATTACTTTGCACTTCTTTGCGTTGAATCTAAGCTGCCATACATTTGACGATTCCTCCAACTTTGCCAAGTCCCTTTTCTTCTTTTCCACCCCGCCTTGCATATCAACCCTGTTGCAGATCTTTGGGTCATCTGCAAAGAGACATACTTTTCCTTCAAGTCCCTCTGCAATGTCACTTATAAAGACATTAAAAAGGACCGGCCCAGTACTGAACCCTGTGGTACCCCACTAGTAACCCCCCCCCACTTCTTCATTGTGGACCCCATTTACTATTATCCTCTATGTCCTTTTATTCAGCTAATGTTTTACCCAGGCTACCACCCTGGGACCCACTCCGAGGCTGGCTAATTTGTTTATTAATCTTTTGTGTGGGACTGTGTCAAATGCCTTGCTACAGTCTAGGTAGGCCATGTCCACAGCCCCTCCCTGGCCTACTACTTTGGTTACCCAGTCAAAGAAATCAATTAGATTTGTCTGACATGATCTTCCTGCTGTGAATCCATGCTGCCTTGGGTCATGTGCCCCACTGGCCTCTATGAACTCAACAATTCTTTCCTTCAGAAGTGATTCCATCATTTTCCGTATCACTAAGGTCAAATTGACAGGTCTGTAGTTTCCTGCCTGTGTCTTGCTCCCACTTTTGTGAAGGAGAATCAACCTGACCTCCTCCAGTCCTCAGGTACCACACCATCCTCCCATGATTTATTAAAAAGGGTAGTCAATGGTGTTACTAGTTCTTCCCTTAGTTCTTTTAGAATTCTAGGGTGAATCCCATCAGGCCCCATTGCTTTATCCACCTTCAGTTTTAGGAGTTCTTTCAGAACCCTTTCTTCTTTGAAAGGACTAATATCAACCCCCCCATCCAGAGTACTTCTATTGACTGGATTAGGCATCTCCACCTGCTCTTCTATTTTGAATACTGAGCAGAAGTGTTCGTTCAGTATCCCTGCTTTTTCACTGTCGCTCTCTGCCCAACCACCACCCTCTTTATTCAGCCTCGGTATCCCTGCCTTAGTTTTTCTTGGCTCCCTAATGTACCTATAAAAGGTTTTATCCCCTTTCTTAATTGAGTTGGCTATCTTTTCCTTGGTCTGGGCCTTTGTTATTCTGACTGCCTTCCCTGCTTCCTTCTGCTTTAACTGGTACAGTTCTCTGTCCTGCTCCTCCTCGGTTTCCTTATACTTACTGACGGTATCAGAATTTTAAATCAAGTCCCTTTTTGATTGGATAAGCTACGGGGTTTATTATAGTACAAGATACAACAATGTTACCAGAATAGTGGTCATTTGTATGTTTACCATACATTTTAAGTAATTCTACGAGTGCACACAATGGTATTGTTTGTATTATCTTGAATAACTCTTGGAATGAGAACCTCCCCCCCTTCCAGTCTCCAGGTAGCCACTATCTGACAAGGCTCAACAGCAGCAGAAGAAAAATGGCCATTCATACTAAATGTGTAGCGGCTAATTTTTTAAACCAGTGAGGGGGAAGATTGTTTGGATACCATTCTGGCAGACAGCAGCATACAGAATGAATGACAGTTAACTGAACACTGACTGCAGGTAGAGTAACACTGCCTAATACATCAATATGATTAACACCAGCTGATGGTGATAATGACTGTCAGCTTTGCGCTTGCTGTCAGTAGTGGTGGATGAAGTGGCCAAAATACACTACGCAAAGCAATTCGCGAATTAAGGCAGAATCCATGTAGCAATCTGGAACGTGAAGCAGAGTACTTCGCATCATACTGAGGAATGCGAAGTCCACTGGAAACAATAACTCAGCGTTACTCCACCTTTTCCAAACCACTTCTGCACCAATTTTAATATGAAGTACACTGAAATCAATGTACTTCACATCACTTTGCCTTGTTGGTGAGCTCCAAGGTGAATTTTGCAGTGACTTATGGGATTGCAGGTTACATGGGCTTTAGATCGTTCTGCTCAGCCTCAGTTCTGTGTAGTGGAAGCTGGAAACTGTTCTCAGAGCTCTGAGATTCAAATCCTCTAAAAGCCTTTCAAAAAGCCTTTTTGAGTAATTTTTTTGCTCAAAATTTAGTACATCAATTGTAGGAAACCCTCCTGTGCTCATATCATCGAGCGTTTATTGTTTGTGTGTGGATCTTGAATGTTAATTTAGAACATTCAGTCAGTCTGTGTAGTGACAGACACTTGAAGTGTGCTTGAGGGAGGGATGCATCTGAGGTAGAGGGAGGCAGATAAACTGTGTGAAAGGCAATCTTTCTGTTTGGGTAATATTTTTCTTGTATAACTGTGTTAATGCACACACAGTAATATTTTCAGTAATTTTTGTGTCGATTGTTGTGGAGCAGCAGTGCATAATTTCAGTTTATTTAAACAATCTGGTTATGCTACTGAATATTTCAATTTGCTGCACATTACCTGTAGAGAGAGAGAGAGAGAGAGTGTGTGTGTGTGTGTGTGTGTGTGTGTGCATGACACATGCCATCCAGTAAGACACCTTTTATTGTGCCACACAGTAATTGCAGCACTGTGAACCTACTACCCACTGCACCTGCACTATTTTGTACAGCTTTGTGCTATCTTGGTAGTGGACAGTTGTTGCAGTGCACTGCCCCCCCCCCCCCCAAAAAAAAAAAAACTGGCAAAAGCTATTCTTTTCCAGGTTTGGATTTGTGACTTGTAAGCACTGGTTAAGGTGTTGTTGTACCTTTGCATCTGCATCTCTCAAGTGCCTATCCAAATTGAGTGCACACTGGGACAAAGGTGCTGCAGAAACTTACTCAGAGCTCATAGATAGAAAAGTTTCCAGCACACAAAAAAATAAAGTGGAATGCCAAAAATCAACATCTGTGACTCATGAACATTTTCCAATCTGTTTTATTCACTTCATAAAAGTTTCCAATTCCCTGTTTTGTAGTATTTTGGCTTGACCACTGTACTCATTAATATGTGTTTTCAAGTCGGGGTGTTTGTGGTACAGGTCAGGGAAGTACAGCCATTGGTATCTGTGTACAGTTCATTAGTCATGTCACACCAGTTGCTCAGCACAAGACAAATCACGTTCTTCACGAATCACAGCAGTTAAATATATATATTTTTTTCCAAGTTCTGATGATATGCTGATTGGGAAGCAGAGAAAAAGAAAGTCAAGATGGCTGTGTCTGGGTCTGCTGGTATTAAATCCTCCCCTCTTCAAAAAAGTTGTGATGTAGTGGTTCCTGTTGATGATGATGACCGGAGGGGGGGGGCATGACAGAAAATATCAAGTGCCAAAAGGGAATCAACAATGTACAAGAGGGTAGCATCATCCAGAAAGAGATGTGCAAGAAGGAAGGCTCAAAATTTGAAGATAGAGGGGGAACAGATCAGTGGCAACATCAGGCACTATTTTTTCACACAGAGGGTGGTGGGTACAAGAACAAAACAAAACTAATGATCAATGTTCTGATGGGACAGCAGCAGTTGAAGCATACCCATAATTTGTATCTGCTGCCCCTCAATTCGCCTTAACTGTTGCTCAGCATTGCCAAGATGGTGGTTAGAAGCCTTCAACTCACTCCACTTCAGGCCCAAATCGGCCTGTGTGGTAGGTAGTTGGACAGGGTTGCCACTGTCACCTGCTGAAGGTTGTGGTGGCGCAGTCGCTTGATCCATGGCCCTCCTCGCTTCACACTACCATGCAAAGGTGCACACCATGCTGCCCTCACTTCCCCAGCAGGTGCATTATTACCCCGTTCTGTAATCTTGGCCTGCCACTGTACATGGTGGTGGTTGTACAGGTGAGTGTGCTGACCACCTGTGCCAAGGTGAGTTCCTTTGGAGCCACGGCGCACCTCCACACCACACAGATTGCACTTCACTACACTACTGTCCCCAGCCAGTGTAGTAAAGAACTCCCACACTAATGAGGTGTGGGGGGGACCAGGCACAGGTGAGTGGGGTGGGGGGGATCCCAGGTGTTGTTGGAGTCAGGGGATGCTGCTGCAGTGAAACTCTTTCATGCATGATTCACTTCCTGCTTGCCTGAAGCAAGTGACCTAGACTGTGTAAGTCATGTTAAGTGTGTAGGCTGCTTGTAAATTCTCACTCTGCCCTTAAAGGTGGAGTGAGAAACGTAAAGTCATCATCACAAGTTGAAATGGCAAAGTAATGCTTTCAGTGGGCACTACACTTAGCTGTAAAGTAACGCAAGTGGTCTACCTCGCGTCTACTTCGCTGGTGGAATTTAACTTCGCTATATCTCTACACACAACCTCTTTCTCCTACAAGGCGAAAGTGAAACTCCCTCAAGCATGAGTCACTTTCTGCTTGCAGCATGTGACCTTCACTGTGTAAGCCATGTGATCTGTGTTAGCTGCCTGTGAATTCTCACTCCGACTTAAAGTGAAGTAAGGCACAGTGAGCAACGCAAAGTCATAATCACAATGCAAGCTGGTGAAGTGAGGGTTTTAAATGGGCACTTCATGTTGCAGAATGGTAATGTGAAGTGGGCCACTTTGCGTCTACTTCGCGGGGGCAGAATTTAACTTTGCTGTCAGTTCAAACCTGTTTGCTACATCTGCTGCATGAAGCCAAAATAACATTGTTTACTGTTGCTATTGTCTGAGATCACCGCTTTTGTCTGCACAAAATGACATATGCCACATCAGGTCCATTCAGTGTGACATCTACATATCTGTAATATCTATCTGAATATATGTATACCATTTCAATAAATTTTGGGATAACTCTGATACTTCAATCAGTGATGACAGTAACAGCAATATAAACAAATACACATCTGTCACTGTCCTGATCATAGTCATGGTTTCCAACGTTACTCACATCACAGCTCTGCATGACTGACTGGGAATGACAGGCTGCCAGGACTTGTTTTTTAGTAAATCTTGAGAGCCCTGATAGGGCTCATGCAGATTGGGCCCTCAAGATTTACCTCCGCTCTCGGCCAAACCTCACCTGCACTGGTTAGCCACCCGCTACCCCAGCATCTCATTAAGGCTATGCTCCTGACCTCGGCCTCTGAGCGTGCTCTCAAGATTTACCCCCACTCCCAGCCAGACCCTTCTTGCAGCAGCCAGCTACCCACCACCCCTGCATCTCTTTAAGGCTGCTCTCCTGCCTTCAGCCCCTGATCAGGTTCTCCAGATTTACCTTCCCTCCTGGCTAGACCCCTCCTGCAGCAGCCAGCCACCTGCTACCCCACAACACATTAAGGCTGCACTCCTGACTTCAGCCTCTGATCAGGCTCACAAGATTTACCTCCCCTCCTGGCCAGACCCCTCCTTCAGTGGCCAGCCGCCCGTTACCCCTGCATCTCATTAAGGTACACAGAGCAGTCACTCCATTTGATGCTTTCCACCTGAACTGCATTGCACTCAGGACACAGATGTCTCTGGGGACCTTTAAGTGCTTTATGACTCACAGGTTAATTTTAATCAGACTTCCTGATAACCTATCAATCTTGGTAGTGAGATGAGTTCATATTCTCTGCAATGTAGTGCTGAAGCTAAGCCTGTCTCAACCAAAGATTCCTGCTGACGCTGTGCATAGGCTCCCCACCAGCCCCTCACCCACCCTCCCTCACTCCTTTGGTGGTCACAGCGACTTATAGGATGAGTAAATCAAGTGTCAGCTTGATTGACGTACAGTGTGTTTTCCTCAAGTATAGACTTTCTCATTTGCTGGTTATACTACTAGCCCACTAGGGGCAATGTAAGCCACACTGGCTTGGCTAGCCAGTTTATCCTGCACTGGTTGCATGATTATCACCTTTATTATTCAAACAACATGAAGTCTTGCTATATTCTGACATATGCAGTGAGTCACAACCTTCGAACTGCCCCGGAGATGCCAGGCATGGAACGCTGAGCTCAAGCTCCTGTTGAGACTCTATCTGTTGTTCTTCAAATTCAAACTGTCAGATTCTTTACTCCGCCTCACTTAACAGTCGCTCTGGAGATTTCTCCTTCTGCTCGGTTCATTTTGTCAGTTAAAGTGCCGTTTTCTCGGTTTTTGACCGGAATTAAACCGTAACCTGCCGGTTCAGTCTCTGTCTGTGGTATTTGTGAGTACTAGATAGGTTATATTTTACTCTATTCTGTGTGGAACTTGTAAACGGTTCATCGGTTCGGTTTGAACCGATCAAGCGTTTAAAAAATCTTGAATTGCAATTTTAGAGTGTGGTTACCAGTTCTTATCGGTTCTAAAAAAAAAAACGGATTTTATTATGTTTCTTTCCAAGACCCGTGACTCGGTTGGGAATCGATAAGAGGGTCTTGCCTGGCAGATTGCCAAAAATGAGTAAGTTTGGATAGGACTGGCACTATGTCTGAGAAACCCAAAAGAAAAACTGGGCCCACTGGGTTTCAACACTGCAGTGTGTGTGGGGAAGTCATTGCCAAGGCTGACCCCCACACCACCTGTGTTTATTGTCTGGGGTTTGACCACCTCAATGCAGACTACCAGATTTGTAAAAATCTTCCTGCAGTTACCCTGGAAAAGAGAGTTGGTAGGCTCAGGGAAAGGGAGGCCAAAAAGTCCGCTGAACGGATGGCTAGCCCAGTTCGGTTCAAACTGAACCAGAAGGAGTGCCCGCTGACCAGGGCGAGACTTTTTCAGGCAAAAGGAGAACCGACTCTGAGGAGTCGATTCCAGCAAAAAGGACTAGGAAATCAGCTGGTGTGGAGAGAAAACTTTCCTCTCCGACCGCTGAAGAAATAGCCAAAGCGATCAAAATTGTCCATTAGCTTTCCCCGGTTCTGACCGAACCGGCACTGTCAGGTAGGCGCTCAGTTCAGCCGGTTCCACTGGTTCAAGAGTATGATTTAGAGGAATATTATGAACCGGAGGAGGGGGAAGAGGAGTATGAGGAGAGTGAGTGTGGATCTGAAAGTCTGGATGTGCCCATTGACCCGGACATCTCCCCAGACAGACCTTCAGGAGTGTCTCCTCCTAGGCTTTCTGAGTCCCCTTCTCATTTTATCTTTTATAAAAAAGTGGCTGAAATCCTCCAGTTCCCTATGGAGGAAGCTGTGGATGATCAAGAGGAGCCTGACTATGTGGAAATGATGGATATCCCAGAGTCTAGGTGACTGTCTATTCCACTGCATAAATCTTTTGGGAAACAGACATTTAAAATTCTAAAAACTCCTCACACTATACCTCCTGTGGATAAGAGAATGGACAAGAGGTACACACTGTCAGGCTCTGATACGGAGTTCCTTTCACAACAATGCAGCGATGTTGGAGTAGTGCAGGCTGCAGCCTGTGACAAGGCAAATATTCCCTTGGCTTCACCCCCCCCAGACAAGGACTCCAGGAGCGCTGATGCCATGACAAAGAAACAGTACATGGCAGCATCCTTGGGACTCAGACAGGCAAATTATATGGCTTATGTGGCTAGATATCAGAAATCCAGATGGGACACTGTCATGGCTTTAGCAAAACAGGTCCCTGGCCAGCTTGCCAAGGAGCTGGAGCAGGTGGCTGCTGATGGTATCAAGGCATCCAAGGTGCAATTCCATGCTTTAGTGTACTCTAATGATGTGTCATCAAGAGTCATGGCTACATCTGTGGTACTTCGCAAAATGGGCTTGGCTCAGATGTACTAGCCAGTCACAGGATACCCAGACTAAGGCTATGGATTTTCCTGTTGTGGATAATTCCATTTGGGGAGCAGACAGAGAATTACATGAAGAAAATCGATGAATACAGGACCACCTATAGGAGTGCGCAGGCCAAGGAATGGCAGGCCACTCCTCAAAGGCAGCTTCCCAGGGGCAGGGGTAGGCCTCTTCATAGGCCTTTTTACCAAGCCCAGGCCTCCTCTTCTGCTTTTGCCCAGAGGGGGTTCTTTAGAGGGAGAGGCAGATGGGGTACAAGCAGGCCTGCTTCCACCCCTCAGCCCAAAGCCCCTGCCAAGCAGACACCCTGATGGGGTTGCCAGGGCCGATTCTCAGCTACCTGTAGGGGGCAGGCTGGCTTCTTTTGTCCAGAACTGGGAGTCTCTAACATCATACAAGTGGGTCCTGGAAGTAGCAAGCCAGGGACTGGTTCTCAGCTTCAAAAAATTTCCAAAGTTGAGAATCGGATCCTTTCCACCTGCAAATCCCTCAGAGACACTTTCCCTAGAGGCAGAGGTATCTTCCCTCCTAGCTCTCAGAGCTGTAGAAAGGGTTC
Organism: Neoceratodus forsteri; assembly: GCA_016271365.2. Classification (NCBI taxonomy): domain Eukaryota; kingdom Metazoa; phylum Chordata; order Ceratodontiformes; family Ceratodontidae; genus Neoceratodus; species Neoceratodus forsteri. The sequence continues at coordinate 15,646,766 of CM028131.1, forward strand.
CACCCCTACACCAGGGCAAAGGGTTGTACTCTAGGTACTTCCTTACCCAAAAAAAGACAGAACAATGGTGGCCCATTCTGGATCTCAGATACCTAAACAAGCACCTTTTAAAACCAAAATTCAAAATAGTGACTCGGAATTATTCTACCCTCTCTAAGGCCAGGGGACTGGCTAGTGTCCCTGGACCTTAAGGATGCCTACTTCCATATTCTCATCAGAAGCTCCCATCGAAAGTACCTCAGGTTCGAGCTGTCTTCAGGCCATTACCAGTTCAGAGCAATGCCCTTTGGCCTCACCTCTGCTCCAAGGGCAGTCACAAAATGCCTGGCAGTAGTAGTTGCTTCTCTAAGAAGGCAGAAAATTGCCATTTTCCCTTACCTGGATGACTGGCTCATAGTAGGTCAGTCCCAGACCAAGTCAAGTTACACCTACAAAAAACCCAGCAACTGCTCACCTCTCTAGGTTTCCTTCTGAATCTTTCAAAGTCAGTTCTAGAGCCCGTCCAGCTCCTCACCTTCATAGGCGCAAAGCTGAACACAGAGAAAGCCAGAGCCTTCCTTCCTTTGGACAGGGCAAGGACCCTGGTCTCTCTGGCCTCCTCATTCACCCTGCAGGTGTCTCGACCAGCAAGGCATTTTCTACAACTCCTGGAGCACATGGCTGCCTCTACAGCAGTAGTGCAGGGAGCAAGTTTTCAGATGAGGGACATTCAGTTCCATTTGAGAGCCTTTTGGTCTCAAAGGAAAGACCCTCTAACCAAATTGATCCCAGTTACTCAAACCCTGATTCAGGCCCTACAGGGTGGCAGGATGAGAGCAATCTGAGACAAGGAGTTCCTTTTGTCACTCAGTCTCACTCCTTTATTCTTACTACAGATGCATCCTTCTTGGGGTGGGGAGCTCACCACCCAGGGGTTGTGGTCCCCTCAAGAATCTCTGCTCCACATCAGCCTGTTGGAACTCAGAGCAGTTTTTCTAGCACTTCAAGCATTTTCCAAATCTGTTCAGAACAAAGTTGTACAGGTCAGAACAGACACCACCACCACAATGTGGTACATCAACAAGAAAGGGGGCACTCGGTCTACGGCCTTGTGCACCAAAGCAATGAAGTTGTGGTCTCTGGCTTACTCCCTGAACACCTCCCTGATGGCAGTTCACCTCCCAGGCAAGGACAATGTCCTGGCAGATGCTCTCAGCAGGATTTCCCAAGGCCATCACGAGTGATCACTGGACCCCCTGGTATTGCAAGTAATATTTTCCAGATGGGGCACCCCACAGATAGATCATTTTGCAGCCCCAGACAATCACCAACTTCCCCTTTTTTGCTGCAGGCCCCCAGTGTTGGGCTCAGTCCCTCTGGATGCCTTAGTTCTCAACTGAGAAGGGAAGTTTCTCTATGCTTTTCCCCCTTCCCTCTCCGGTTCAAAGTGCTAGTCAAAATCAGGTCTCAACCCTGCAAGATGTTCCTGATTGCTCCAGATTGGCCCAGACAGCCCTGGTACCCACTCATACTGTCCTTAGCAGTCCACCTTCTCCTGTGTCTTCCCAGGAATCACAACCTGTTAATCTGTGCTCATCGCAGAGTTTGGTACCCGAACCTCAAATCTCTCAATCTCAAGGCCTGACTCCTGAAGAGTTAGAATTTGCTAATTTACACCTCTCCCAAGGTGTAATGGATATCATGAAGGCTTCTAGAAAACCTTCCACCAGGGCTACCTATAATTCCAAATGGAAAAGGTTTTCCATATGGTGCTCTGGAAAGCATATTTCCCCAGAATCTGTTGATTTACCCACAGTCCTGGATTATATGGTCCACTTAAATACCTTGGGGCTGAGGCCAGCTACCTTAAAAGTGCATCTGGCAGCTGTGTCTGCTTTTATTTCAGCAGGTAAGCCCTCTTCTCTTTCAGCTCACCCTGTATTCTCCAAGTTTTTCAAGGGATTGCTTCACACCAACCCTCCATTCAGGGACCCTGCCCCGGCTTGGGACCTTAATGTTTGCATTGCTCAGCTTATGCAACCCCCCTTTGAGCCCTTGTCTTCAGCAGAGCTTAAGTACTTGACTTGGAAGACCGTTTCTGGTAGCCATCGCTTCTGCCAGACGCATAAGTGAATTACAACCTTTGTTAGTGGAGCCTGATTTTACCTTCTTTCATAGAGATAAGGTGGTCCTCAGGACTAACAGGAAGTTCTTGCTTAAGGTGGTTTCAGATTTCCACCTTAATCAATCTATATCTCTTCCAGTTTACTTCACTGACCATTCTTCCTCTGGCGAGAGGAGGCTGCACAGCTTAGATGTGAAGAGAGCCCTTAGTTACTACATAGAATGTACCAGGGGTCACAGGTTTGACTCCCTCCAACTGTTCCTCACTTATGGGGAGGTTGGTATTGGGAAACCTGCTACTAAAAGATCCATTGCCAGGTGGATTGTCTCTTGTATCCAATTTTGCTATGAAAAACTGGGTAAGGTTCCTCCCTCAGGCCTGAGGGCTCACTCTACCAGAGGTACAGCTGCTTCCCTGGCTGCTGCCAGGGACATCCCTATTCTAGAGATATGTCAAGCAGCAACCTGGAAAACAGTTCACAATTTTACCAAGCATTACTCTCTGGACATCCAGGCTAGGAGTGATGCTCGGTTTGGCACAGCTGTGCTTCAGAGCTTATTTCCTAAGTAGGTTCTGTCCCTCCTTCATGGAGGTACTGCTTTGTAGTCTGCATATGTCAGAACATAGCAAGATTTCATGTTTGAAGAAAAAATTACTCACCTTAGTAATGTTGTTTCTTCTAATGGAGTCTTGCTATATTCTGACCTCCCCCCACCTGCCCCTCTCAGAACCTCTGTTTTTGGGATGTGGGTGGGCAGTGCAGTGTTGGCACTTAGTACGTGCCCACCTTGTTGTTTTTCACTCCTCCTTTATTGGGGTGACTTGGTGGTGTGTTTTTCATTTTTGGGGGTCTCCTGACTTGAGTCTTTGTTTTGGGACCAAAAAATGTGTTCTTATGTTTAGTAGCCAGTTGGCTATTGTAGGTTTACAGCTTCCACCCAGGACCTCAGTGAGTTTAGCTTGTAAAGATCTGACGGTTTGAGTTTGAAAAACAACAGACAGAGTTTCAACCGAGCTCGAGCTCAGTGTTCCAGGCCTGGCATGGAAAGTTAACTCTTTCCTCCCCAGGACAGTTCAAAGGTTGGATATCACTGCATATGTCAGAATATAGCAAGACTCCATTAGAAGAAACAACATTACTAAGGTAAATTTTTCTTCTAGCACTTCAAGCTTTTTCCAGATCTGTTCAAAACAAAGTTGTACAGGTCAGAACAGACAACACCACCACAATGTGGTACATCAACAAACAAGGAGGCACTCAGTCTACGGCCTTGTGCACCGAAGCAATGAAGTTGTGGTCTCTGGCTTACTCCCTGAACACCTCCCTCACAGCAGTTTACCTCCCAGGAAAGGACAATGTTCTGACAGATGCTCTCAGCAGGATTTCCCAGGGCCATCACAAATGGCCACTGGATCCTCAGGTCTTGAAGGTGATATTTTCCAGATGGAGCACCCCGCAGATAGATCTTTTTGCAGCCCCAGACAATCACCAACTTCCCCTTTTTTGCTGCAGACCCCCAGTGTTGGGCTCAGACCCCCTGGATGCCTTAGTTCTCAGTAAGGAAGGGAAGTTCCTGTATGCTTTCCCCCCTTCCTTCTTCTGTTCAAAGTGCTAGTCAAAATCAGATCTCAACCCTGCAAGATGATCCGGATTGCTTCAGACTGGGCCAGACAGCCCTGGTATCCACTCCTACTGTCCTCAGCAGTCTATCTTCCCTTGTCTCTTCCCAGGAATTACAACCTGTTAACCTGTGCTCAGGGGAGGGTTTGGTACCCGAACCTCAAATCTCTCAGTCTCAAGGCCTGGCTCTTGAAGAGCTAGAATTTGCTGATTTGCATCTCTCTCAAGGTGTTCTGGATATTCTAAAGGCTTCTCAGAAGCCTTCCACCAGAAAAACTTACAACTCCAAATGAAAAAGATTTACTATTTGGTGCTCTGGTAAACATATTTCTCCAGAGTCTGCTGGGTTGCCTACAGTCCTGGACTATATGGTTCACCTCAATAGCTTAGGACTCAGACCAGCTACACTTAGAGTGCATCTGGCAGCTGTCTCTGCCTTCTTGTCAGCAGGCAAGCCCTCTTCCCTTTCAGCTCATCCTGTATTCTGTAAATTCTTCAAAGGATTGCTGCATACCAATCCTCCCTTCAGGAACCCTGCCCCTGCTTGGGACCTTAATGTCTGCATTGCTCAGCTTATGCAACCCCCTTTTGAGCCTTTGTCCTCAGCAGAGCTTAAGCACTTGACTTGGAAAACTGTGTTCTTGGTAGCCATCACTTCTGCCAGATGCATAAGTGAGTTACATGCCCTGTCAGTGGAGCCTGATTTTATCTCTTTCCATAGAGATAAAGTGGTCCTCAGGACTAATAGGAAGTTTTTACCTAAGGTAGTTTCAGATTTCCACCTTAATCAGTCTATGTCTCTTCCTGTTTTCTTCACTGACCATTCCTCCTCTGGGGAGAGGAGGCTACATAGCCTGGATATGAAAATGGCCCTTAGCTACTACACTGAGCGCACCAAGGGTCACAGGTTTGACTCCCTCCAATTGCTTCTCACTTATTGTGAGGCTGGTAAGGGAAAACATGCCACTAAGAGATCTACTGCCAGGTGGATTGTCTCTTGCATACAATTCTGTTATGAAAAATTAGGTAGAATCCCACCCTCAGGCCTGAGGGCTCACTCTACTAGAGGTACAGCTGCTTCCCTGGCTGCTGCCACCAATATTCCTATCTTAGAGATTTGTCAAGCGGCCACCTGGAAAACAGTATATAATTTCACAGAGCATTACTCTCTGAATATCCAGGCAAGGAGTGATGCTTGGTTTTGCACAGCAGTGCTTCAGAGCCTGTTCCCAAAGTAGGTTCTGTCCCTCCTCCATGGAGGTGCTGCTTGGTAGTCTGCAATAGTCAGAATACCGCAAGACTTCAGGTTGTTTGAAGAAAAAATTACTCACCTTAGTAATGTTGTTTCTTCTAATGGAGTGTTGCTGTATTCTGACCTCCCCCCCGCCTCCCCTCTCAGAACTGGAGTTTTGGGATGTGGGTGGGCAGGAACAGTGTTGGCACCCTAGAGGTGCCCCCTTTTTCTCACCCTCTTATTTTTGTGTGTGTGTTGTGTTTTGTTTTTTGGTTTTTGGGTTCCCTGACTTGAGTCTTTGCCTTGGAACCAAAAAATCTTTTTATTAAATTTAGTTGCCAGTTGGCTAGTGTGAGTTTACAGTTTCCACACAGGACGCCCAGTGAGTATAGCTCGAAAAGATCTGGTGGTTTGGGTTCAAACAACAACAGACAGAGTCTCAACCGAGCTAGGCGTTCCATGCCTTGCATGGAAAGTTAACTCTTTCCTCTCCAGGGCAGTTCACGACCTGTAATATCTGAATGTCTACCTGGGGAGATGAAATGCAAAAAAAAAAAACAAAAAAAAAAAAACAACTTTCCACCATCTTTTATTTGTTTTTCCCTGAAACAAAGAAAGTGGACCCTCACCATTGGGTCCTCTCCCCATCCCACACCCACCCTCTACACACCTTACCTCCTCACACCCTCCCTCACCCCATAATTACCTCCCGAGCCGAGTGCAATAATCTTCGATGGACCAAGAACACATCTGCACTCTTCAAAGTCGACTGTGAAATAAAGAAATGCAGGGAAGCTGTATAATGGCATAATTTTTTTTTTTTATTTATCTGGATATCTTGGCCATTTTTTCAACTTTTGGCACCAAATTTCAACATGGTGTTCCTGGGACCCCTCCTCATATGTTCAGTCACTGTCATGGCATTATTCGGTCCTGAAAGGTGATTTCAAGGTCACTGTGCGGAATCACCTTGTGGGAATGATTAACGAAACAAGAGTGCCACTGTTCATGGGGTGGGCTCCCAAGATGCCTATGTTGCAAATATGGTGCAAAAATTTCCCAAAATGACTGCGTTATGAGCGTGCGTTGTACAGTTTCCATGCACACTCTTAACTTTGAGAATTTTTAATATTTTGACTCCAGATTTTCAACATTGCCATTTTTACACATGTCCATATGAACAGTACAGCTGTCATTTTCATCCTGCATGAAATGTGTTTTCATATTCGACCTTTAATAGTCTTGATGGCTGTGGGAAATCAGCGATTTGTAACAGAGTAAAAATCATAGTGACACTGCTCATGAGCAGAGGACCCAAAATGTCTATGTTTAAAATTTGGTAAAAGAATTCAAAAAAGTGACTGTGTTACGAGTGTGCATTGCACAGTTTTAATGCAGGCTCCTAACTTTAAGAATTTTTAATATTTTCACTCCAGGTTTCCAAAATTACCATCTCTTCACACCACCTTATGAATGGTGCAGCCATAATTTTTCACGTCCTGCCCAAACTGTGGTTTCGTCCATCTGGCGCAGAATGGCATGGTCGCTGTTTGAAATCAATGTTCGGGACAGATTAAGAAAATCACAGTGCCACTGTTCATAAGCAGAGGTCCCAAATGCTTTCATCACATGGGGGTTGCAAAAAGGCCATGCTGAAAATGATTAGTACAAATACCAACAAACGCCCAAGGCATTGGGGTTTCTGACAATAATGTCCTACCCTGTACAGACCGACAGGTGTCAGGGATGTGCCTTTGAATTGCCGACTGTAATGCTCATGCCATTCGACCCCCACCATGCAGTCAGTGACAGACATCGAGGTGTGCCTTGGATTCTTCAGTCCCAGAGTTCACCCGATTCTCCTATACTGCACCCATTTCAGAGTATGTCCTTATGTAATAGGGTGACTGCAAAGCCAAACACCCCAAGGCACACCTTAACACTTGTCGGTGTCTGCAGGATAAGGTGAGATGAAACAACGTGAGCGTTATAGGCGACGACCTAAAGGTATACCTCAATGCCTGTCCATCTCTGCAGGGTGGAGGTGGGGTTGGCGTGAAGTTCAATACTTAATTGCCATTCCTATTATGCATCTGTCTAACTCCTGCACTTCCAATGCTAATAAATCAGTAAGCAAACATTTGGCATTAGCAAATGCCTGTTCTTGTTTGAGCCCCCACTACCCAAGCAAACAAGGTTCACATAGGGATGAAGGATTTTCTCTGAAAAGTGGTTAGATCAGAGATCAGTGTCAGTAGGTGCTGGCTAAGTGCAGAAGAAAAAATTATTCACCTTAGTAATGTTGTTTCTTCTAATGGAATCTTGCTATATTATGACATATGGTGTGAGTCCCAACCTTAGAACTGCTCCGGAAGTGAGAGAGTTAACTTCCATGCCAGGCATGGAATCTTGAGCGCAAGCTCTGTTGAAAACTCTGTCTGTTGTTCTTCAAACTCAAACTGTCAGATCTTTACAAGCAAAACTCACTAAGGTTCTGTGTGGAAGCTGTAAACCTACACTAGCCAACTGGCTACTAAAATATTAACGCATTTTTTTGTCCCAAAACCAAGACTCAAGTCAGGGGATCCAAAAATGAAAAACACAACATTAAGCACCCCAGAAAAAAAGGGGGTGAAGGAAAACAAAGTGGGCAACTACAAGTGCCAACAGTGCACTGCCCACCCACATCCCAAAACAGAGGTTCTGAGAGGGGCAGGCAGGGGGGAGGTCGTAATATAGCAAGACTCCATTAGAAGAAACAACATTACTAAGGTGAAGTCTTGCTATATTATGACATATGCAGACTACACAGCAGTACCTCCATGGAGGAGGGCCAGAACCTACTTAGGAAATAGGCTCTGAAGCACAGCTGTGCCAAACCGAGCATCACTCCTAGCCTGGATGTCCAGGGACTAATGCTTGGTGAAAGTGTGAACCCTTTTCCAGGTAGCTGCTTGACATATCTCTATGATAGGGATGTCCCTGGCAGCAGCCAGGGACGCAGCTGTACCTCTGGTAGAGTGAGCCCAAGGCCTGAAGGGGAAACCTTACCCAATTTTTGGTAACAAAATTGGATACAAGAGACGATTCACCTGGCAATGGATCTTTTAGTGGCAGGTTTCCCTTTGCCCACCTCACCATAAGTGAGGGACAGTTGGAGGGAGTCAAATCTGTGACCCTTGGTACGCTCTATGTAGTAACTAAGGGCTCTTCTGACATCTAAACTGTGTAATCTCCTCTCACCAGAGGAGGAATGGTCAGTGAAGTACGCAGGGAGAGAAATGGATTGATTAAGGTGAAAGTCCGAGATCACTTTAGGCAAGAACTTTCTGTTAGTTCTGAGGACCACTTTATCCCTATGAAAGGAGATAAAATCAGGCTCCACTGACAAGGCTTGTAATTCACTTATGCGCCTTATTCCAAGTCAAGTACTTAAGCTCTGCTGAAGACAATAGTTCAAAAGGGGGTTGCATTAGCTGGGCAATGCAAACATTAAGATCACAGGCAGGGGCAGGGTCCCTGAATGGAGGGTTGGTGTGAAGCAACCCCTTGAAAAACTTGGAGAATACCGGATGAGCTGAAAGGGAAGAGGGTTTACCTGCTGATAAGAAAGCAGATACGGCTGCCAGGTGCACTTTTACAGTAGCTGGTCTCAGCCCCAAGGAATTCAAATGTACCATATAATCCAGAACTGTGGGCAAACCAGCAGACTCTGGGAAATATTCTTGCCAGAGCACCATATGGAAAATCTCTTCCATTTGGAATTATAAGTAGCCCTGGTGGAAGGCTTCCTAGAAGCCTTCAAGATATCGAGTACACCCTTGGAAAGATATAGGTCAGCAAACTCTAACTCTTCAAGAGCCAGGCCTTGAGACTGAGAGATTTGAGATTCGGGTACCAAACCCTCCCCTGGGCACAGGTCAACAGATTGTGATTCCTGGGGAGACACAGCAGAAGGTGGACTGCTAAGGACAAAAGGAGTGGATACCAGGGCTGTCTGTCCCAATCTGGAGCAATCAGAATCATCTTGCAAGGTTGAGACCTGATTTTGACTAGCAACTTGAACAGGAGAGGAAAGGGGGGAAAAGCATAGAGAAACTTCTCTTCCCAGTTGAGAAGGAAGGCATCCAGAGGGACTGAGCCCAACACTGGGGGCCTGCAGCAAAAAAGAGGAAGTTGGTGATTGTCTGGGGCTGCAAAAAGATCTATCTGAGGAGTGCCCCACCTGGCAAATACTACCTCCAGAATTAGGGGATCCAGTAACCATTCGTGATAGCCCTGGGAAATCCTGCTGAGAGCATCTGCCAGGACATTGTCCTTGCCTGAGAGGTGAACTGCAATAAGGGAGGTGTTCAGGGAATAAGCCAGAGACCACAACTTCATTGCTTTGGTGCACAAGGCCATAGACCGAGTGCCCCTTTGCTTGTTGATGTACCACATTGTGGTGGTGGTGTCCGTCCTGATCCGAACCACTCTGTTCCGAACAGATGTGGAAAAAACTTGAAGGGAACCCCTTGTCTCAGATTGCTCTGATCCTGCCACCACTGCAAGGCCTGGATCAGGGTTCGAGTTACTGGAATAAATTTGGTTAGAGGATCTCTCTTTTGAGAATAGAAGGCTCTCAAATGGAACTGAATGTCTCTCATCTGAAATCTTGCTCCCTGCACTACTGCTGTGGAAGCAGCCATGTGCCCTAGAAGCTGCAGAAAATGCCTTGCTGGTCGAGAGACCTGCAGAGTGAAGGAGGAGGCCAGAGAAACCAGGGTCCTTGCTCTTTCTAGAGGAAGGAAGGCTCTGGACTGTTGAGTGTTCAGTTCTGCACCTATGAAGGTGAGTAGCTGAACAGGCTCTAGAACTGACTTTGGGAGATTGAGAAGGAAACCTAGAGATGTAAGCAGCTGCTGAGTAACCTGAAGGTGTAATTTGACTTGTCAGCGGAGACTGGCCCATCTGAGCCAGTCGTCCAAGTAAGAAAGATGGCAATCTTTGGCTTTAAATGAGCAACTGCTACTGCCAGGCATTTTGTGAATACCCTTGGGGCAGAGGTGAGGCCGAAGGGCATTGCTCTGAACTGTAATGGCCTGAGGGCAGTTCAAATCTGAGGTACTTTCGGTGGGAGCTTCTTATGAGAACATGGAAGTAGGCATCCTTGAGGTCCAGGGACACTAGCCAGCCCCCTGGCCTTAGAGAGGGTAAAATAATTCCCAGAGTCACCATTTTGAACCTTGGTTTTAAATGGTGCTTGTTTAGGTATCTGAGATCCAGGATGGGCCGCCATTCTCCTGTCTTTTTTGGGGTAAGGAAGTACCTGAAGTACAGTCCTTTGCCCTGGTATAGGGGAGGAACCCTTTCTACAGCTCTGAGAGCCAGGAGGGTTGAAACTTCTGTTTCTAGGGCGAGAGCTTCTGATGGATTTGCAGGTGGAAAGGATCTGGTTCTCATCTTTGGAAATTTTTTGAAGCCGAGAACCAGTCCCTGGCTTACTACCTCCAGGACCCACTTGTGTGATGTTAAAGACTTCCAGTCCTGGACGAAGTAAGCCAGCCTGCCCCCTACAGGCAATGGAGAATCGGCCCTGGTCGTCCCATCAGGGGGCTTGTTTGGCAGGGGTGAGACTAGGGTGCCTTCAAATCCCTTAATGTCAAAACACTTACTCATTTTTGTCACTGTTTTTACCCTGCTACATGATATCGTCCCCTCACTCCCAACACCTCTTTCCTCACAGTAACTCCTGTTTCCTTACCTGAATATTATGGGGCCTTCTGAACCTCATTCTAGCTAACACGATCAAGCAGTTGCACCTCTGATAGAATGCTTGGTTTTGCTGCTGACCCAGAGTCATTTTTTCGTGCTGTACTTTTCTGTTTTACTGGTCAGTGTTATATGGTTGTATACTCCATTTTGTATTGTGTACAAGGGACTTCCTTGCAAATTAGCTTGCTCAACATAATCCATCACTTCAATAAAACTAAACTTGAACTTTTAATGCTCAGATGCACCCCCCCCCCATTAAAAGTGGAATCAGCTGTTTTTATCACACTGTAGTTTTTCAAACCATGACCACTTCAGTCCTGTGATCAGCTGTTTTACAGTAAACAAAACAAGTGATTGTGACCTGTAACAGATTTACAAGCCAACGAATAGACAAGTTTAAAAATCGATTGTCTACAAAAGAACCACGAGTTTCTACATCAGCGACGGCCACAGTGGTCTCCATTGTAGATTACAACACAGAAGCACTTAGGAATAGAGAACCAGGCCTGAGAGCAGAATGTGCTGATGGTGCAGCTGTCAGAACATGCAAACGGAGAGGACTGCCTGGTATTTGCTACAGTCCTGCTGCCTGCTATTTTGGGGACTTTTGGACACTTATCCTCCACTTTCCATTGAAAAAGCTTACCAGCTAATGCCTAGTCATGCAGTGGCCACCACTTCCCCACCTTACCTTTATGGTAGTCTGTACCAGGGCAGGGGATAGAGATAGAGCCCTTCAGCTGGCTAGATATGCAGGACTCTGAAATATGGTGAAGATGTTCTTCAAATGTTAACTGATTTGTCATATAGCACCCAACAGTGTTGAAAGGCCTTTGATGGTGTCTGCAGCCATTTTCGGCATTTGAAGTTGCAGCATCAGTTATTGCCAGCAAAGCGTCACCTGATTAGGAATGGGCACCAATTTGTAATGACCCAAATGAAGCTAACAAGCTGGTTCGGCATGTGGAAATGGAACTAGTGGCAAGAGTGGAAGGAAATGGGGACTAATAGTTCTATTGTTTTCTCACCATTTATGCAACGAGGGACAGCAATTTCTGGCTGGTCTGGAATGGACATGGTTGGGACTCTAGTTTGAGATTATTTATTAATGTATTGTTTTGTTCAATTTGGAAGTACACTGTTGAGCCTTTCTATTTGTTTTGACTCTATGTGCCTATACAACACAACACATGGCTATTCCTGCGTTTTCCTACTTACTAGCTGGTCTGTTCTATGAACTACTGCACTCATGCACAGACTGGTGCTTGGTTTGTATTGCTACTCTGCAGGTTTGTTTGCTACCCAATTTTTCTTCAAGTCCAAGAATCTGTTACTCATTCTGGTTGTTTGCATTTAAAATTTAAAATGGACTTTGTTTACTCCCTGTTTGATTATGTGGCAGGTTGGGGACTGCAATGTTAACTCACTATTGTTTTACACTCTGGTACATCTTTGGGGTGTTCTGTCTATTCCCTATCGCTGTCCCCATATGGTTCTTCCCCCTTTTTTAAGGTCAAATGGTGTCCCTCAGGTTTTGGGTTTACTATCTGAGCAACAACGACTTATTACATTATGCACCGCGAGACTGGACTCTGAAGTACAGTATGCACCAAATGTAATGGACATGGATGTACCAGACTTCCACTTGTACTGAACAAAAAAAACCTAAAAGCCGTTTCCATACTTCCAATGTTAAATCACAGGTTTAAAACGGACCTGGATTTCTGTTTGTAGCGGTCACCAAGGGACCTCAAGAGTGTGTAAACTGCACATTGGCAACTCATCAAGGTCGGCGTTAATGCTTTGTCAAGTGGTTTTGGGTGTTTTTAGCACTCACACACTCGAGCAAGGGAAGTCTTTCCCAGAAATCATCCTATCTGTTCAATGGCAAGTAGCCTTATGTGACCCAATGCTGAGAAAAAAATGAGCCTTGTAACTCAAAGAAAGTTCAGTTCATTCTCCTTGACCTCCAACAATCAGGCATGCACAGAGTCCATGTTATGAGCTAGAGAAGACCGTGGTCCATGGAGATTGAGAGTGGAGACTGACTGTCTTGGGAACTTGAACAAGAAGCTCAAGCCGACACCTCACTAGATCAGGCCATAAATCTAGTTCTGGAGCTACTGCATTCTAACAAGAAGCTCAAGTGGACTCCTCACCGGATCAGGCCATAAATCTAGTTCTGGAGCTACTGCATTCTAACAAGAAGCTCAAGTGGACTCCTCACTAAATCAGGCCATAAATCTAGCTCTGGAGATACTGCACTCGAACAAAAAGCTCAAGTGGACTCCTCACCAGATCAGGCCATAAATCTAGTTCTGGAGCTACTGCATTCTAACAAGAAGCTCAAGTGGACTCCTCACTAAATCAGGCCATAAATCTAGTTCTAACCCCAGCAATGTTCAGAATAGTCATAACTTTGTGCAGTCAGCCTGGTGGGTTGAACTTCCCGGAGAGATGGAACACATGCAAATGATGGAATTCTTTGCACGTGAGCATCTTTTGAATACTGCCTCTACCAACTGTAGTGTTCTAAGCCCTTCAGATTTTTCTCTCCACCTGAAAGTATGGTTACTCCGAGTCTCTGTCGCCCCCTTATTCATGTGAAGAAGAAAGAAACAAAAATCACCAAAACCATAAGTATATTTAGTTTCTTTTACTGCCTCTACTGATTGTTAGTTTACATCTAATTTATTATTTAAATAGTTGTTTTTCTTGGTTCCTCGTGGTTCGGCATAACCGTGAGGGATCCAAGTTAGTTTAACTTTATTTTGGTTCTCGGACTAAAGAACCTATACATTAGTGCTAAGTTTTGGTATTTATAAACTTTAGTTGTAACCGCTCTTTATCGGTTACAGAACCACTTCATCTCCTCTCTCGGTTCCCTTTCAGTTCCAGAACCGACCACACAAAAAAAAAAAGGAAAACCTTTTTAAGCTGTTTAAATAACCACAACAGCATTTAGTATTTAGCGGTTGGGGTTTTACATCTTGCTTTTCACCATGACTGAGAAACCTAAGAAGAGAACCGGGGAGCCCGGGTTTAAAAACTGTTTAAAGTGTGGAGATGTGTTTGCCAAGGCGGACAAGCACACTTTATGTGTAGCTTGTCTGGGTTTTGAACATTTGGACCAGGAATGTGAGATATGTAAAACTTTCCCTGAAAAAAAATGTTGAAAAGTGCCTTGAAAGGCTTAATAAAAAGATTCCTCGGGGTCCCTCAGGCTCTGACCAGCTGACACCCCAGTCTGTTGTGGTTGAAGCAACAAGTGCTACTATCCCTGCCCCTGATACTGGCGAAAAAGGGGCAAAAAGAGGAAAAGAACCGGCTGACTCTCCGGTTCCCTCAAAGAAATTAAGGAAACTCAAGTATGCAGAATCCTCCCCTGCTAAACCAGGGACTTCTGCGCAGCTGCCAATAATGCCTTCAGCTCAGGAGATAGCTCAGGCATTTAAAATTATTCAGGCTCTGCAGGGCATCATTCCTCGGCCTCCTGCCCCTTCACAGGATCTCCAGGTTGCTGCTACTGTGTTGCCCCCTGCTCTAGAGCAACACTGTTATCAGGAGGATGAACCTATCCCTCCAGAGGTGTCCCCTAAGCAGGAATTTGGCTCACCTCCCAGGGTGTCTGAGGATTTTTCCTCCCATTTTTCCTTCATAAGGAAAATAGCAGATGCTTTAGATATTGCCACAACAGAACAAGTGGAAGATGAGGAGGAGGAGATTAAGTACCTTAATATGATGGGCCTAACACCCACAAAGGCCCTCCTCCTCCTCAGCCCAGTATATACATTTTTTAAGAAGGATGCTATGAAGCTCCTGAAGACCCCAAATTCTATTCCTCCAATTGACAAGTGAATAGATAAAAAATACCAGCTAGACAGGGAGGTAGCTGACTTCCTCTTCTCCCATCCTGACCACCAAGGGGTAATACAGCAAGCTGCCTGTGATAAAGCTAAAGTCCATCTGTCCTCACACCCACCGGACAAGGAATCCAGAACATTGGACAGTATGACCAAAAAGGGCTATTTGTTAGCCTCATTGGCCATAAGACAGGCTACGTTTCAAGCTTATGCTGGCCAGTATAAGAAATCTCTGTAGTAGCTGGTACTGGCAATGTCCATGAAGGTCACCCTACCTTTATCAGATGACCTGGCTGAAACTGCCAGGTTTGGGCTAGAGACGGCCAAGTATCAATTCCAAATGGCTGCTGATCTAAATGACACAGCAGCCAGATGGATGGCTAATGCAGTAGCTCAGAGGAGGTTTGCTTGGCTTAGGGCCACAAACCTCACTCAGGATACCCAGTCAAAGGACCTGGATTTCCCATTAGAAGGAAATGCGCTCTTTGGAGAGTCCACAGTGGCCTATATGAAAAAGGTGGATGAATATAAGGCTACTTATAGAAGTAACTCTACTAGAGACAGAGCTTCTTCATCCACCAGGCCCTATGGAAGGGGGGCTAGGGGTTGTTCTTTCTTGTCAAGACCCTCTTTCCAGCTAGTAGCCATGCCCCAATACCAGCAGTACCCCCCACAGAGCTACTCAAGAGGTAGGAGTAGAAGGGGCTCTAGGCGAGGGGCTCAGGCACAACCTCAACCCCAGCCTAAACAGAACCCCTGAGATGCAGGCTGCCTCCTCCCTACCTGTTGGAGGCAGACTGTCCCATTTCCTCCCCCTCTGGTCAACCATCACCACAGACAAGTGGGTGTTGGAGGTAGTGGGCAAAGGTCTGTCTCTGGACTTCAAATTTCTTCCTCGAAAAAAACCCAGGGTTTCCATCTCCCCACCCCTAGCACAAATTTCATTGCTAGAGGCAGAGGTTCAGAAGCTGCTTCAGCTCAAAGCAGTGGAACTAGTCCCTACAACACTGAGAGGAAGAGGTTTTTACTCCAGATACTTCCTAACAACAAAGAAATATGGGGAGTGGCAGCCAGTTTTGGATTCAGAGCTTTAAACAAGCACCTCAAAAAGCCAAAGTTCAAAATGGTAACTTTGGCTCGGATTCTGCCAACAATCCAAAAACGGGACTGGCTGGCATCTCTGGACTTACAGGACGCTTATTTCCACATCCCCATAAAATAATCTTTCACGAAATATCTCAGATTCAGACTCCCATCAGGTCATTATCAGTTTGCAACCCTGCCCTTTGGCCTTTCCTCGGCACCAAGGGTGTTTAAAAAAATGCCAAGCAGCTGTGGTGGCATTTCTTCGAAGACAGGGAGTGACTGTCGAACAAGTCACAACCTCTCTAAAGCTCACACAGGATCTTTTGGAGTCCTTGGGTTTCATAGTAAACCAGAAAAAAATCTGTCTTCACCCCTACACAGACTTTACAGTTCATAGGAGCAGAGATCAGTACTCTACAGGCCAGGGCCTTTTTACCACTAGTCAGGGTGCAAAGCCTTCAGGCCATAGCAAATTACTTCAAGTTGCACAATTAAAAAACAGCCAGGCAGTTCCTGCAGCTCTTGGGTCATATGGCTGCATCCACGGGCACAGTGCAGGGATCCAGGTTTCACATGAGACACATCCAGTTTCACCTCAGGAAACATTGGAGTCAGAAAAAAGATCCCTTTTCAAAACTCATTCCAGTGACAAGGCCTCTGTTACAAGCCCTCTTGTGGTGGAAAAATGAATACAACCTAAGGCAAGGAGTTCCCTTCCAGAAGGAGTATCCTTCACTAGTCCTCACAACAGATCCATCCCTTCTGGGCTGGGGTGTCCATCTAGGGGAGCACACAACTCAGGGTATCTGGTCAGAGGAAGAGTCCCTCCAGCATATAAATTTGCTGGAACTCAGAGCAGTGCGGCTGGCACTAAAAGTTTTCGCTACACTGGTGATGGGCAAGGTGGTACAAGTCAGAACAGACAATACCACCACTATGTATTACATAAACAAGCAGGGTGGCACTAGAGCAGGTCCCCTATGGACAGAAGCCATCCAGCTGCTAGGAAAGGACAATATCTTGGCTGACACACTGAGTCGGATCAATCAGTCCCATCATGAATGGACACTGAAGAAGCAGGTGGTGTGGGTAATTTTTCAGCAGGTGGGGCATTCCAGAGATAGACTTGTTCGCATCCCACCAGAACCACCAGTTGCCTCAGTATTGTTGCAGGCCACCAGCCCAGGGCACAATCCCTCTGGATGCCCTGGTACTGGACTGGTCAGGCAAGTTTCTCTATGCCTTTCACCCTTTTCCTTTGGTTTTCAGGGTACTGCTGAAGCTCAGATCCCTCTCAAGTTCTCTGATCTTGATAGCTCCAAACTGGCCCAGGCAGCCATGGTACTCTCTTCTGCTCTCCATGTCAGTGAGCAAGCCAATAAGTTTGCCTCTCAGGCACAATCTGCTGACCTTGTTGTTCCCAAATCTCAAGTCCCTCTACCTCAAGGCATGGCTCTTGAGGAATTAAGAGTACGCGGACTTGAACCTTTCTGAAGCTGTATTAAACATCTTGAAGGATTATAGGAAGCCTGCCACTAAGAAAACTTATTCTGCTAACTGCAAGAGATTCTCCTTCTGGTGCTCTACTAGAAACTTCGCCCCAAATGATGCAGGGGTCTCAGTGGTGTTGGATTATATAACTCACTTACATTCACAAGGTCTGCAACCCAGTTCTCCAAGGGTTCACCTTGCAGCAGTATCTGCATACCTTTCTGCTAGGACAAAGGTGTCTGTAGCATCAGATCCCATTTTCAAAATATTTTTTAAAGGCCTGATACATTTGCACCCTCCTCACAGAGCACCAGTGTCTGCTTGGGATCTTAATATATGTATAGCCAGATTGATGCAGGCTCCTTTTGAGCCTGTAGCTACAGCCCATTTTAAGTATGTTACCTGGAAAACAGTTTTCCTGGTAGCAATTACCTCAGCAAGAAGAATCAGTGAGCTTCAGGATCTCTGCATTGAGCAGGACTACATCTCCTTCCACAGGGACAAGGTAGTCCTCAGAACAAACAGACAATTCCTTCCCATGGTTGTTTCAGATTTCCATTTGAACCAATCACTCACTTTGCCTGTCTTCTTCACAGACCATACAAGCTCTGGTGAAAGAATGCTCCACGGTCTGGATGTGACAAGAGCCCTCAGCTACTATATGACAGCTACTAAAGGTCATAGGCAAGAAAAGAAAACTTTTCCTTACATATGGGGATGTCGGAATGGGCAAACCAGCCTCAGAAAGATCCATTTCTAGGTGGATTGCCCAGTGTATTCAATTCTACTACACTAAAGCAGGTAGGGAGTCCCCAGCTGGGTTGAGGGCTCGCTCAACAAGAGGAACAGTTGCCACTCTTGCAGCTGCTAGGGAGGTGCCATTATTGGACATTTGTAAAGCAGCTACTTGGAAATCAGTACACACCTTTACAAAGCATTTCAATTTGGATGTTTTGTCCAGAAGTGATGCCAGGTTTGGCACAGCTGTCCGGCAAAGTCTATTTCCAAAATAAGTTTTGTGCACACCTCCAGCGGTACTGCTTGGTAGTCTGCACAAAGTTCTGAATATTCTGAGCATTACTGGGGTTAGAAGAAACAATTACTTACCATAGTAATTTTCTTTCTTCCCAGTGATACTCAGATATTCATAACTCCCTCCCATCCTCCCCTTCCAGAACTTCAGCCTCTGCATTCCACATGCTAGTGCCACATAGTCATACCCTTCTGGATACACTTCTCTGTGCTAGATAGATTTTAACAGAGTTTTTCTGTCTCTCTTAATAGTTTTTCTCACTGCCTGGTGAACACCATTATTATATATATAGTCCCTCCCTTGGAGATTTTTTGAAGTAAATTGTTTTATTAGGCTAATCCTAAAAAATGTTATAATTAATTAATTTTCAGATTTTTTCATATTGCCCGACTTCCAGGCTTCTTACAAATCTGAAGGGCTTAGAACACTACAGTTGGTGGAGGCAGTATTTGAAAGATGCTCACATGCAAAGAATTCTATCATTTGCATGTGTTCAATCTCTCCGGGCAGTCCAACCTACCAGGCTGACTCCACAAAGTTATGAATATCTGAGCATCACTGGGAAGAAAGATTACTATGGCAAGTATTTTTTTCTTCTGGAGCTACTGCATTCTAACAAGAAGCTCAAGTGGACTCCTCACCAGATCAGGCCACAAATCTAGCCCTGGAGTTACTGCACTTGATTAAGAAGCTCAAGCCAACACCTCACCAGATATGGCCATAAATCTAGTTCTGGAGTTACTGCATTCTAACAAGAAGCTCAAGCTGACACCTCAACGGATCAGGCCATAAATCTAGCTCTGGAACTACTGCATTCTAACAAGAAGCTCAAGCCACCTCACCAGTTCAGGCCATAAGTCTAGTTCTGGAGTTACTGCATTCTAACAAGAAGCTCAAGTGGACTCCTCACCGAATCAGGCCATAAATCTAGCTCTGGAACTACTGTATTCTAACAAGAAGCTCAAGCGGACTCCTCACCAGATCAGGCCATAAATCTAGCTCTGGAACTACTGCATTCTAACAAGAAGCTCAAGCGGACACCTCACCAGATCAGGCCCTAAATCTAGTTCTGGAGCTACTGCATTCCAACAAGAAGCTCAAGTGGACTCCTCACTAGATCAGGCCATAAATCTAGTTCTGGAGCTACTGCATTCTAACAAGAAGCTCAAGTGGACACCTCACCAGATCAGGCCCTAAATCTAGTTCTGGAGCTACTGCATTCTAACAAGAAGCTCAAGTAGACTCCTCACTAGATCAGGCCATAAATCTAGTTCTGGAGCTACTGCATTCTAACAAGAAGCTCAAGTGGACACCTCACCAGATCAGGCCCTAAATCTAGTTCTGGAGCTACTGCATTCTAACAAGAAGCTCAAGCTGACTCCTCACCAGATCGGGCCCTAAATCTAGTTCTGGAGCCACTGCGCTCGAGCAAGAAGTTCAGGGTAATCAAGTGATGGTAAACCAATAGCTTAGAAAGCAGTTATTTAAAGTGAGGACCTCATTTGATCTATTAGATTGGCAGCAGAGCTGGAGTATGGCTAACAGAACTGTCTTGATACTTACATTGCTGAGACACCTCCATCAGAGGCTGTAAAAATGTATTGGCTATAACACAGCTTTACAGATAATGTAATCCATGCATTAGGTTTCCATTTAAACAAGCCAATGCAATTCACAAAGCTGGCTGACTGTAAGGAATGCGTGACTGTACAGACCGAAAACTCAACTCTATGCATGAGCAGCAACGTATTTCCGCAGGTGTTACCAACAACCGCATTAGCACCATCTTCACACCTCCTCAGTATTCCCATCAAAACATAGTAACAAATGCTTAGGGCAAACCTCAAACTTCAAAATCTAATTGCCGATTGTTAAAATGAAAACATCTCAAGGGAAGCCTATACGATACTAACCCTGAACAAGTCTAAAACACAAACATGAGGCCGTAGTTACAGTAGAACAGTTTTTCTTAAAAGAGAGACCACTTAGCACAAAATCAAGGAGCCACAGCTGGCGACATTAAACATTAAACTTGCTGCAAAGCCCAGAGCAAGAAGGCTAGGGCTAAGAATCTGGTTGAGCAAGGAGGTCATGGAAAAGGTAAGGAGGAAAAGAGCTGCCTTTAGGAAGTACAAGAAAACGGAGGGGGGAGAAAAGGGAGGAGTACCTGACAGAATCGAAGGAAGTGACAAGGGCAGTAAGGGGAGCCAAAGCATCTATGGAACTCAGGCTGCACAAGACATTAAGAATGGGGAGAAGGACTTCTTTAAGTACATCAGAGAGAAAAGAAGCTGTAAGGGCCACATAGTAAGGATTAGGAAGGGGGGTTGGGTGGAAGCAGGATGCTATAAGGCGGAAGCACTAAATGAGTACTTCTGCTCAATATTTACTAAAGAGAAGAGGGGGGCAACACCCAAGATGGGAGAATGGCAGAACAGGGTGGGAAGTGGTGACAGATGGGGAAATCATGGAGAGCAGAGTTCAAGAGGGTTTGAAGGCACCAAGGGTGGACAAGGTGCCAGGCTCAGATAGCATTCACCCCAGGGTACTGAAGGAGCTGGCAGAGGTCCTTGCAGGACATTTGGCAGACCTACTTAATGCCTCACTACATTTGGGGTGTGTACCTCAGGACTGGAGGATGGCTCATGTGGTGCCCCTCCACGAGAATGGCCCCAAGGATGAACCAGGAAACTACAGACCAGCGACCCTCACATCCATCGTGGGTAAGCTAATGGAGACTATCCTGAAGGAGAGGCTGGTGGCCCTCCTACAGGCCAAAGGACTACAGGACAGCAGACAGCATGGCTTCATATGTGGCAGATCCTGCTAAACCAACCTGGTCGAGTTCTATGACTGGGTAACTAGGCAACTGGACAGGGGCCATGCAGCGGATGTCCTGTATCTGGACTTCAATAAGGCATATGATTCAGTGCCACATGGAAGGCTGGGAAGGAAGTTAGTAGGCACAGGGGCAGGTACAAAGCTGGTGAGATGGGTAGGAAACTGGCTGCAGGGAAGGCAACAGAGGGTGGTGGTGGTGGTGGGTGGGGAGCTGTCACACCCAAAGGCAGTGACAAGCGGTGTTCCACAGGGCTCGGTGTTGGGACCAGTGTTGTTTGGGATATTCATTGCAGACATATCATTGGACATCAAGAGCAAGATCAGTCTGTTTGCTGACGATACCAAGGTAGGCGCGGTGATGGATGACCTAGGGGGATGGCAGGGGTTGCAGGATGATCTGGCAAAGCTTGAAACCTGGTCAGACACCTGGCAACTGGGCTTTTAATGCCAAAAAGTGCAAGGTGCTGCATTTTGGGATGAAGAACCCAAGGAGGAGCTACCAGCTAGAGGGAGTGCAGCTAGCCCAGACAGAGGAGGAGAAGGATCTGGGTGTGCTCATTACAGGGTCAATGAACAACTCGGCACAATGTAGGAAGGCAGCTGCAAAGGCCAACAAAATGCTGGGTTGTATTGCAAGGGGGGTATATCCTCAAGGAGGGAGGAGGTGATTCTGCCACTGTATAGGTCAATTGTTAGACCACACCTGGAGTACTGCGTGCAGTACTGGTGTCCGTGTCTGAAGAGGGACATTAAGTTACTGGATGGGGTGCAAAGCAGAGTGACAAAGATGATCAAGAGGCTGGGGGACTTATCATACGAGAGAAGGTTGAAGGAGTTGAACATGTACTCACTGGAGGAGAGGAGAGACAGGGCTGACATGATTGAAACCTTTAAATGCATGAAAGGAATAAACAAGACAGGTACAGAGGGGCTGTTCAAAGTAAGGGAGGAGAGGGTCACCAGGGGCCGTGATATGAGACTGGAGCGAGGAAGGTTCAGGAGGGAGATGAGGAGACACTTTTTTTTACAGAGAGGGTGGTGGCTGGGTGGAATGCGTTACCTGCTGAAGTGGTATGCAGTAGAACAGTGGACTGCTTCAAATGAGGATGGGACAGGACAAGGGGGAGGGTTAATGAAGGGGAAGGGTGGAAAGGAGGGGCAGCTGCAGAATAAGGGGTGCTAGCTGCACATTCAAGCAGACTTGATAGACCTCTAGGCCTTCATCTGCTGGCAAATTTTGTATGTTCATATGTAGAAACAGAAACATTGACACTGATGAAAGATAATGACTGCTTGGCCCACCTAGTCTGCCCATTTCCTTACCAAACGAAGATGCTGCAGATCCTAGTTAACCAACAGCCTACTTCTTTCTAACCCCCCACCAGAAATGCCTTATGTTTGTCCCATGCATTCTTGAATTCCCCAACTGTTTTTGACCCCACAAACTCCTCAGGAAGGCTATCTGTGAAAAAACACTTACTCACATTGCCCCTGAGCCATCCTACCATCTTCAAACTGTGCACCCTTGTTCATGCACATCTCTTTTTCTGAAAGATGCTGCTATCTTCGACTTTATAGATTCCTTTATCCCTATCATGTCGCCCTCTCCCTCCTTTTCTTTGAGGGTATACATATTGAGCTTCCTTAGCATTTCTTCTTATGGCTTCTGGTGCAGACCCTGTACCGTTTTAGTTGCCCTCCTCTGTATTGCCTCCTTCCTGTCTATGTGCTTGTAAGTAAGTAAGCACGTAAAGTTTTATGTTTAACAGGCACCCTTCCATTGCTCAGAGCGCCTTTATGATAAAAGTGCAGACAGTAATAAACATCTTAAAATATGTACCAAAATCTCCTTAAAACAGCGTTCTCCAGAACTGCACACAGTACTCCAGATGGGGTCTCACCAACTGTCTGTACAGCAGGATAAAAATTTCCTATTTTCTGCTAGTGATGCCTCTCCCTATACATCCCAGTATTCCCCAGCTCTCCCTACTGCCCTCTCACATTGTATCAGATGACCTGAAGGTAAGCAAGCAATTACCCCAAAGTTCCTTTCCATTTTTGTTGTTGTTAGTACCTCACCCCCTTCCACTGTGTACTCTTCCCCTGGGTTTTTGTTTCCAAGGTGCATTACTTTGCACTTACTTCTGTTGAATCTAAGCTGCCAAACTTCTGACCATTCCTCCAACCTGGCTAAGACCCTTCTCATCCTTTCAACACACCCTTGTGTATCAACCCTGTTGCAGATCTTTGTGTCATCTGCAAAGAGGCATACTTTTCCTTCCAGTCCCTCTCCAATGTCACCTATAAAGACATTAAAAAGGACTGATCCCAGTACTGAACCCTGCGATACCCCACTAGTAATCCCCTTTTCTTCAGAGTGGACTCTGTTTAGTATTACCCTCTGTGTTCTGCTGTCCAGCCAATTTTTTAACCAGGTTACCACCCTTGGACCCACTTCCAGGTTGGCTAACTTGTTTATTAATCTTTTGTGTGGAACTGTGTCAAATGCCTTGCTAAAGTCTATATAGGCCATGTCCACAGCCCCTTCCTGGTCTACTACTTTGGTCACCCAGTCAAAGAAATTTATTAGATTCGTCGGACATGACTTTCCCTCTGTGAATCCATGCTGCCTTTTTTTTTTCCCTTGTTTAACCAAGTGGCATACTAAGCTGAAAGCTTGTTTATAGGTGCGACCTAGGAGCACAGGGAAGTTAAGTGACTTGCTCAGGGTCACACAGTATATGCAAGTGGGGGCTGTGGGATTCAAACCCAGGTCTCCAGATTTGCAGCTCAGAGCCTTAAAGCACTGCACTATACTGCCTCCCTTGGGTCCTGTGTCCCACTAGCTTCTAGGTACCCAACAATTCTTTCTTTCAGAAGTGATTCCATCATTTTCCCCTACCACTGAGGTCAAACTAACAGGTCTGTAGTTTCCTGCCTCTGCTTTGCTCCCACTTTTCTGAAGGGAAATCACATCCACTCTCTTCCAGTCTTCAGGTACCACTTCATCCTCCCATAATGTGTTAAAAGGGGAAGTCAGTGGTGTCACTAGTTCTCCCCTTAGTTCTTTTAGAAATGTGGGGTGAATCCCATCAGGTCCCATTGCTTTGCCCACCTTCAGTTTTAGGAGTTCTTCGGAACCCTTTCTTCTGTGAATGGACCTGTACTGACCCCCTATACAGAGTGCTTCTACTGACTGGATTAGGTACCTTCCCCTCCTCTTCTTTTCTGAATACTGAGAATCATTCTTTCAGTATCCCTGCTTTTTCACTGTCACCCTCTGTCCACCCACACGCCACTTTATTAAGCCTCACTATCCCTCCCTTGATCTTTCTTTGCTCCCTAATGTACGTATAAAAGGTTTTATCCCCCTTCTTAACTGAACTGGCTATCTATTCCACAGTTTGGGCCTCTGCTATTCTGACTGCCTTCCCCATTCCTTCTGCTTTAACTGATACAATTCTCTGTCCTGCTCCTTCTGTGTTTCTTTACAGTTCCTGAATGCTATCATTTTCTCCCTAACCTTTCCAGCCACCTCTTTTGAGAACCATAGTGTTTTTTTCCTTCATTTTCATTTATTTGCTTCACACAAAGGCTTGTTGTCTTTGTGATGGCAGTTTTGATGTTTCCTCATTGTTGCTCCACCACTCCTTCTTGCCCATTTGCTAGTACTTTTCTGAGGCACTCTCCCATTTTGCCAAAGTCAACCCTCCTAAAGTCCAGTACCCTCACGTTTGTACAGCTTGACTCTACGACTGTGTTTATCATGAACCACACTGTTTGGTTGTCACTTGATCCCAGAAGGCTACCCACTTCTAAATCTGAGATCCTCTCTCTATCCCTCATTGAGAGTACCAGGTCTAAGACTGCTACCTCCCAAGTGGGTTCAAACACTAGCTGTCTGAGTCATACCCCCTGTAAGACATCAATAATGACCCTACTCTTGGACGTGGCTGCAGCAAAGGTGCTAACATCTGGCATGTTCAGGTCCCCCAGCAACAATATCTTCCCTTTCTCTGACATCCTAAGGATGCCTTCTATCATTTCCTTGTCCATTTCCTCCTCCTGAGATGGGTGGCTGTAGAAACCCCCCATACAGACTGTGGTGCCATTTCCCATCTCCACGGTGAACTACAGTGCTTCATCTCCTTCCTGTGTACCCTTTAGTTCCATTACTTTGATCCCTTCCCTTATGTACAGAGCTACTCTTCCCCCTCTTCTACCCTCCCTGTCCCTCCTGTAGATTGTGTACCTGATATGTTGACATCCCAGTGATGGTTCTCTGTGTACCATGTTTCTGTGACTGCCACAATATCCAGGCATCCCTCTTCCATCAAGGACACTAGACTATGGGCATTTGTACTCATTGCCCTCCATTTTGTGATGCCCTTACCTCTTTCAGCCCCATCCCTTTCCTTACTGCCCTTTTCTCCATTTACTCCAGCCCTTCTCCCTCCTCCCTCCTCCTCTAGTTTGGTGTTACCTCACTAACCACTCTGTTTTGTGGGGGGGCTGGGATTTTCCTGCTCCTTTTCAATTCCTCCTCCCTTGGCTAGTTTAAATGCTTGCCAATGAAGTATTTAAACCTATCACCTAGGATCCTGGTTTCCTTCCAGACAAATGCAGACCCATCATGCCAGTATATGTCTGCATCCATCCAGATGGACCCCTCAGTCCCCAATGAAGCCAAAACCCAGAGCTCTGCACCAGTTTCTCAACCACTGACTGAATCCCATGGTGTGGTGCACCCTAGTCTCACCCATGCCATAGACAGGCAGCACCTCCGAGAAGGTTACCATGCATGCTACTTGTTTAAGACCCCTCTGAAACTTCATAAATGCCACTTGCACTGCTCTGATCCCATTCCCAGCCAGGTCATTTGTCCCTAGGTGGGCAATGATGTCCAGCTCCCTGTCTGTACAGTTGCTCCCATGATCCTGAGGATTTGCTCCCTGTCCCTCCAAGCCATGGCGCAAGGCAGGAACCTTACCACCCTCTCCCCTCCCTTACTCCCCAGTTCTATCCTCCTAACAACTAAGCCCCCACCAGGAATTGTTTTCTTCCCCTGTAGGGTCCCATGCCACCCTCCTTTAGGTCTCCTTTATGGAGGTTCACAGTATCCTCCTTGGTCTCCACTGCGGAAGTCTCCATAGAAGAACCACACTGCCAGAATGGCGTATGACTTGTAGAGAGGTACAACTGGAGGGATGCACCTCTGTTCCCAACCCTCACCCTCCTTGAGCCTACTGTGGCCCAACTGCTCCTCTTTCTTGGCAACCTCTGAGGCAGTGGTGGTCCCTGGTTGGGAGTGGAAATCCCCCGAGTCCTGGCCAGCTCAGCCTGGAGACAAGCAACCTCCTCCCTTAGCCCAGAGAGGTGCCTGCAGATGGGATAACACTGCATTCTCCAGAATATCTCCTGAAAGACTGCCTCTTCACTGCACAACTCACATCATGTCTTATGTGTGGCCCCTTGACTGCTGTTTTGTTTGCTTACTCTTTCCTCTGTTTACATTTTTGGTTTTTTTTCTCCCTGCTTTCCTACTGCCTCTGTGCCCTTACAGCTCCTGCCCTTCATGTTCTGGGACAGGAAGTTCCTGCATTCCTTAGTAGTCTCCCTTCTGATTGCTCAGAGACTGACCTCCAGCAGCTAGGGTGTAAGACAGAGCTATTCAAACAACATGAAGTCTTGCTATATTCTAACTATTGCAGTAATCTCCAACCTTTGAACTGCCCCGGAGAACAAAGAGTTAACTTTCCATGCAAGGCATGGAACGCTGAGCTCCAGCTCGGTTGAAGTCTCTGTCTGCTGTTGTTTGAACCCCAACAGTCAGATTCTTTACTCCGCCTCATTGAACAGACGCTCCGGAGATTTCTCCTTTACTCAGTTCAAAAAAGTCAGTTAAAGTGTTGTTTTTTCGCTCTGTTTCAACTGAATTTCTGCATCTAAATTGTCGGTTTAAGTCTCTGTTTGTGGTACCGTGAGTACTAGATAGTTTTTTTTATACTAGTTTTCTGTGTGGAACTTGTAAACATTGGATCAGTTCGGTTTGAACTGATCAGGTTTGTGTCAAAAAACCTTTATCTTATTAGAGTGTGGTAACCGGTCCATATCGGTTCTAAAAAAAAAAACGGATTTCATTACAGTTTTTTCCAAGACCCGTAACACGGTCAGGAACCGATAGGGGTGTCTTGCCTGGCGGACTGCCGAAAAAAGGGCAAGTTTTGGTTAGGATTGGCCATGTCTGAGAAACCCAAGAAAAAAAACGGGCCCACTGGGTTTCAACACTGTAGTGTGTGTGTGTGTGTGTGTGTGAGGAAGCCTTTGCTAAGGCTGACCCCCACACCACTTGTGTTTATTGTCTGGGGTTTGACCACCTCAATGCAGATGGCCAAACTTGTAAAAGTTTTCCCAAACCTACACTGGATAAGAGAGTAGGTAGACCGAGGGAAAGGGAGGCCAAGAAGTCCACTGACCCGGATGGCCAGCCCAGTTCAGTTTCAACTGAACCAGAAGGAGTGCCCTCTGACCAGGGCGAAACTTTTTCAGGCAAAAGGAGAACTGACTCTGAAGAGTCGGTTCCGGTTAAAAGAAAAAGAAGGGATAAATCATCCATTTCGGATCCACAAGTTCTTTCTCCGACTACTGATGAGATAACCAAAGTGATAAGGATAGTTCAATCACTAACTTCTGTTCCAGCCGAACTGGCACCATCAGTTAGGGGCTCGGTTCGGTCAATTCCCCCGGTTCCGGATTACACTTTTGAAGAATTTTATGAACCAGAGGAGGAAGAGTATGAAGATAATAATGATGATGGTGATTATGAAAGTCTGGATGTGCCTATTAACCCAGACATAACCCCAGACAGACCTTCAGGTGTTTCTCCTCCTAGGCTTTCTGAGTAACCTTCCCACTTTATGTTTTACAAGAAAGTGGCTGAAACCCTCCAGCTTCCTGTGGAAGAAGCAGTAGAGGATCAGGAGGAGCCTGATTTTGTTGAGATGATGGACATCCCAGAGTCCAGGAGACTGTCTATTCCCCTTCATAAATCTTTTGGGAAACAGACATTTAAAATTTAAAAAACTCCTAATTCCATACCTCCTGTGGACAGAAGAATGGACAAGAGGTATACCCTTTCAGGCTCAGACACGGAGTTCATTTCCCAGCAATGCAGCCATGTTGGGGTAGTGCAGGCTGCTGCCTGTGATAAGGCAAATATTCCCTTGGCTTCACACACCCCCAGACAAGAACTCCAGGAGGACTGATGCCATGTCAAAGAAACAGTACATGGCAGCATCTTTGGGACTCAGGCAGGCTAATTATATGGCCTACACAGCTAGATACCAGAAGTCCAGGAGGGACACTGTTATGTCTCTAGCTAAACAGGTCCCTGACCAGCTGGCCAAGGAGCTGGAGTGGGTGGCTACGGATGGGACTGAGGCATCCAAGGTGCAATTTCATGCTGCTATGGACTCCAATGATGTTTCATCTAGAGTCATGGCTACATCTGTGGCCCTTCGCAGGATGGCTTGGCTCAGGTGTATTAGCCTGTCACAGGATACCCAGGCTAAGGCCATGGATTTTCCTGTCATTGGTAATTCTCTGTTTGGGGAGCAGAGAGAATTACATGAAGAAGATAGAGGAGTACAGGACCACCTACAGATGTGCTCAGGCCAAAGAAAGGCAAGCTACTCCTCAGAGGCAGCATTCCAGGGGCAGGGGCAGGCCTTTTCACCAAGTCCAGGCCTCCTCTTCTGCTTTTGCTCAGAGGGGGTTCTTTAGAGGGAGAGGCAGATGGTGTACAAGCAGGCCTGCTTCCACCCTTCAGCCTAAAGCCCCTGCCAAGCAGGACACCCTGATGGGTCTGCCTGGGTCGATTCTCCACTACCTGTCGGGGGCAGGCTGGCTTACTTTGTCCAGGACTGGAAGTCTTTAACATCAGACAAGTGGGTCCTGGAAGTAGTAAGCCAGGGACTGGTTCTCAGCTTCTAAAAATTTCCCAAGATGAGAACCAGATCCTTTCCACCTGCAAATCCTTTAGAGGCCCTTGCCCTAGAGGCAGAGGTTTCTTCCCTCTTGGCTCTCAGGGCCATATAAAGGGATTTTACCCTACACAGGGGCAAAGGATTGTACTCCAGGTACTTCCTAACTCCCAAAAAGACAGAAGAATGGTGGCCCATCCTGGATCTGAGATACCTAAACAAGCACCTTTTAAAACCAAAATTCAAAATGGTGACTCTGGGAATAATTCTGCCCTCTCTAAGGCCAGGGGACTGGCTAGCCTCCCTGGACCTCAAGGATACCTATTTTCACATTCCTATCAGTTGCTCTCACAGAAAGTACCTCAGATTCGAGTTGTCCTCAGGCCACTATCAATTCAAAGCAATGCCCTTTGGTCTGACATCAGCCCCAAGGGTGTTCAAAAAGTGCCTGGCAGTAGTGGTTGCTTTCCTAAGGAGAAAAAAGATCTCCATCTTTCCATACCTGGATGACTGGCTCATAGTAGGTCAGTCTCCAGACCAAGTCAAGTCACTTCTTCAGATAACTCAGCAACTGCTCACTTCCTTAGGGTTCCTCCCAAACCTTCCAAAGTCAGTTCTAGAGTCAGTGCAGCTCCTCACCTTTATAGGGGCGGAGCTGGATACAATAAGAGCAAAGGGTCACCGATTTGACTCCCTCCAATTGTTCTTCACTTATGGGGAGGTCGGTAAGGAAAAACCTGCCACTGAAAGATCTATTGCCAGGTGGAATGTCTCGTGTATACAATTCTGCTATGAAAAATTGGGTAGAATTCCACCCTCAGGCCTGAGGGCTCACTCTACTAGAGGTACAGCTGCTTCCCTGGCTGCTGCCATGGATATTCCTATCTTAGAGATTTGTCAAGCAGCCACCTGGAAAACAGTCCATACTTTTACCAAGCATTACTCTCTGGATATCCAGGCTAGGAGTGATGCTCAGTTTAACACAACAGTACTTCAGAGCCTATTCCCAAAGTAGGTTCTGTCCCTCCTCCATGGAGGTACTGCTTGTAGTCTCAATAAGTCAGAATACAGCAAGACTTCATGTTGTTTGAAGAAAAAATTACTCACCTTAGTAATGTTGTTTCTTCTAATGGAGTCTTGCTGTATTCTGACCCCCCCGCCTTCCCTCTCAGAACCTGTTTTTTGGGATGTGGGTGGGCAGGAACAGTGTTGGCACCTAGAGGTGCCCCTTTTTCTCACCCTCCTTTATTTTGGGTGTATGTTGTGTTTTGTTTTTTGGGTTTCCTGACTTGAGTCTTTGCTTTGAAACCGAAAAAAAAAAAAACTCTTTATCAAATTTAGTTGCCAGTTGGCTAGTGTGAGTTTACAGTTTCCACACAGAACTCCCAGTGAGTACAGCTCGTAAAGATCTGACGGTTGGGGTTCAAACAACAACAGACAGAGGCTTCAACTGAGCTTGAGCTCAGCATTCTATGCCTTGCATGGAAAGTTAACACTTTGTTCTCCGGGGCAGTTCAAAGGTTGGAGATCACTGCAATAGTCAGAATACAGCAAGACTTCATTAGAAGAAACATTACTAAGGTGAGTAATTTTTTTCTTCTGCAAGACCCATGGGATCAAAGGAACTGGAGGAAAGGCATAGGCAAATCTGTTCTTCCAATCTAGAGACAGAGCATCTCTCCAGAAAACGCCTCGCTCTTGAACGAGCGAGCAGAAATCAGGAAGCTTTGCATTTAGAGGGGAAGCGAACAGGTCAACCTGTGGTGTTCCCCAGTGTAGGAAGATATCATCTAGAACCTCTTGATCCAGTTCCCACTCATGAGCCAGAGCAGACGAGCAATTTAGCTTGTCTGCCAAGAAACATAGAAACATAGACTTTGACGGCAGATAAGGACCGCTAGGCCCATCTAGTCTGCCCATTTCTCTACCTACAGGATAGGCCGCAGATCCTAGTTAACCAACAGCCTATATCTTCCTGCCCCCCACAAGAATTGCCTTATGTCTGTCCCATGCATTCTTGAATTCTCCCACAGTTTTAGACCCCACAACTTCCTCAGGAAGGCTGTTCCATGCATCCACTACCCTCTCTGTGAAATAATACTTCCTCACATTGCCCCTGAACCGCCCTCCTTCTATCTTTAAATTGTGTCCTCTTGTTCTTGCAAGTCTCTTTTTCTGAAAGATGCTACCCTCTTGGACTTTGTTGATTCCTTGAGGTACTTGAAAGTTTATCATGTCCCCCTCTCCCTTCTTTCCTCAAGGGTATACATATAGCTCCTTTAGTCTCTCCTCATACGGCTTCTCTTGCAGACCCTGCACCATTTTAGTTGCCCTCCTCTGGACTGCCTCTATCCTGTCTATGTCCTTGCAGAGATGGGGTCTCCAGAACTGGACACAGTACTCCAGATGGGGTCTCACCAACTGTCTGTACAGAGGGATAACAACTTCCTGTTTTCTGCTGCTGATGCCTCTCCCTATACATCCCAGTATACCCCCGGCCCTCCCTACTGCCTTCTCACATTGCTTGCTAACCTTAAGGTCAACTGATATGATTACCCCCAGGTCCCTTTCCTGTTTTGTTGTTGTTACTACCTCCCCACCCATTGTGTATTCTTCCCCTGGGTTCTTGTTTCCCAGGTGCATTATTTTGCACTTTTTTGCACTGAATCTAGCTGCCATATGTCTGACCATTCCTCCAACCTTGCCAAGTCCCTTTCATCCTTTCACGCCTCCTGTGTATCAACCCTGTTGCAGATCTTTGTGTCATCTGCAAAAGGCATACTTTTCTTTCAGTCCCTCTGCAATGTCACTGATGAGAGACATTAAAGGACTGGACCCAATACTGAACCCTGCGGTACCCACTAGTAACCACCTTTCTTCAGAGTGGACTCCATTTACAATTACCTTCTGTGTCCTGTTGTCCAGCCAATGTTTTACCCAGGCTACCACCCTGGGACCCACTCCCAGGCTGGTTAATTTGACTAATAATCTTTTGTGTGGGACTGTGTCAAATGCCTTGCTAAAGTCTAGGTAGGCCATGTCCACAGCCCTCCTGGTCTAATACTTTGGTCACCCAGTCAAAGAAATCTATTAGATTGGTCTGACATGACCTTCCACTGTGAACCCATGCTGCCTTGGATCCTGTGCTCCACTGACCTCTAGGTACTCAACTATTCTTTCCTTCAGAGTGACTCCATCACTTTCCCTACCACAGAGGTCAGACTGACAGGTCTGTAGTTTCCTGCCTCTGTCTTGGTCCCACTTTTGTGAAGGGGAATCACATCCTCCTTCCTCCAGTCCTCAGGTACCACACCATCCTCCCATGATTTACTAAAAAGAGTAGCCAGTGGTTTCACTAGTTCCTTCCTTAATTCTTTTAGAATTCTGGGGTGAATTCCATCAGGACCCATTGCTTTGTCCACCTTCAGTTTTAGGAGTTCTTGCAGAACCCTTTCTTCTGTGAAAGGACTGGGATCACCCCCCTATCAAGAGTGCTTCTGTTAATTGGATTAGGCACTTCCCCCTCCTCTTTTGTGAATACTGAGCAGAAATATTCATTCAGTATTCCTGCTTTTTCACTGTCCCCCTCTGCCCACCCACCGTTCATTCTATTCAGCCTCACTATCCCTCCCTTTGTCTTTCTACGCTCGCTGATGTACCTATAAAAGGTTTTATCCCCCTTCTTAACTGAGTTGGCTATCTTTTCCTCAGTTTGGGCCTTTGCTATGCTGACTTCCCTCCCTGCTTCTTTCTGCCTTAACTGGTACAGCTCTCTGTCCTGCTCCTTCTGTGTTTCCTTATACTTCCGGAATGCTATCTTTTTCTTCCTGACTTTCACAGCCACCTCTTTTGAGAACCATAGTGGCTTTTTCTTTCATTTTGATTTGTTTATTTGCTTCACACAAAGGCTTGTTGCCTCTGTGATGGCAGTTTGATAATTCCCATTATTGCTCCACACCTCCTTCTAGCCTGTTTGCTAGTGCTTTTCTGAGGCACTCTCCATCTTTGCCAAAGTCAGCCCTCCTAAAGTCCAGTACCCTCACTTTTGTATGGCTTGACTCTGTAGCTGAGTTTAACGTGAACCACACTGTTTGATGGTCACTTGTCCCCAGATGGCAACCCACTTCTAGATCTGAGATCCTCTCACTGCCCCGTTTGAGAGTACGAGGTCTAAGATTGCTCCCTCACGAGTGGGTTCTGAAACTAGCTGTCTAATGCCTGCCACCTGTAGGGCATCAAGAATGGCTCTGCTCTTGGATGTGGCTGCAGCAAATGTGCTCCAGTTAACATCTGGCATATTCAGGTCTCCCATCAACAGTATCTCCCCTTTCTCTGCCATTCAAAGAATGCCTTCCATCATATTCTTGTCCATTCCTTCCCCCTGACATGGGGTCTACACAACCCCTGTGCGGATTGTGGTCCTTTCCAGTCTCCAAGGTGACCCACAGTGCCTCCTCTCCTCCCTGTTTACTCTTTTGTTCAGTTGCTTTTATCCCTTCCTTTACATAAAGAGCTACTCCTCCCCTCTTCTCCCTGCCTGTCTCTCCTGTAGGTTATGTACCTGGTATGTTAACATCCCAGTCATGGTTCTCTGTGTACCATGTTTCTGTGACTGCTACGATTATCCAGGCATCCCTCTTCCATTAAGGCCACCAGCTCAGGGGCTTGTTGCCCAGACTACGGGCATTGGTACTCATTACCCTCCATTTCCTGATGGCCACCCCCTTTGCCCCATCCCTGTCCTTCTTGCCTTTGTCACTTTCTCCATTTACCACTGTCCTTCTCCTATCGACACCTCCATGTTGGTGTTTGCCACACTTACTACCATGATTGTTTGGGGGTAGGATTTTCCTGCTCCTTTCCAGTGCCTCCCCTTGGCTAGTTTAAAAGCTTGCAATGAAGCATTTAAACCTATCACCTAGGATCCTGGTTCCTCCCGGACAGATGCAGCCCATCATGCCAGTATAGGCTTGCATCACTCCAGGTGGACCCCCAGTCCCCAATGAAGCCAAATCCCTGAGCTCCACACCAGTTTTTCAACCACTGATTGAATCCCATGGTACGGAAGAAAAAATTACTCACCTTAGTAATTGCTTTTCTTCTCATGGAGTCTTGCTATATTAGGACTTCTTGCAGTTAGGCTCAGCCTCTGAACTGCCCCGGAGAGGAAATAGTTAACTCCAGTGAACCTGGAGTTCCACAGCACGAGGGTGCTGTTCAAAGCTCTATCTGGTCAGTTTCAAATGAAACTGCCAGGTTCTTTACGAAGCCAAACTAACATAGCAAGTCTGTGTGGAAAAGCTCTACACTAGCCATTGGCTACCTCCCAGTAGTAGAACAACAAAAACACAACAACAATCACAATCACAAAATAATAACAATATTACATATTATTATTAGTATCACCCATGACAAGCACTAACAGACCTCCTCTCCCCAAAAGACTCAAGTCCAGGGAAGGGGCCATATACCACTTAACAAAAACAGAATCACCTAGTTCCCTAACCCAAATGACAACGAGGGGGGACTAGAGAGACTAACATGGCACGACACAGTGCTTGCACTAA
Organism: Neoceratodus forsteri; assembly: GCA_016271365.2. Lineage (NCBI taxonomy): Eukaryota > Metazoa > Chordata > Ceratodontiformes > Ceratodontidae > Neoceratodus > Neoceratodus forsteri. Next base: position 15,681,342 of record CM028131.1, read on the forward strand.
CTTCCCAACCCCGCACCCAAGTAGGAGTTCTGAGAGGGGCAGGGGGGAGGGTTGTCCTAATATAGCAAGACTCCATGAGAAGAAAAGCAATTACTAAGGTGAGTATTTTTTTCTTCAAACACCATGAAGTCTTGCTATATTAGGACTTATTGCAGATTACACAGCAGTACCTCCATGGAGGAGGGGCCAGAACCTACTTAGGGAATAGGCTCTGAAGCACAGCTGTGCCAAAATGAGCATCTCTCCTGGACTGGACATCCAGGGAATAATGCTTGGTAAATGTGTGGACTGTTTTCCAGGTAGCAGCTTGGCAAATTTCCAAAATGGGAATATCTCTAGCCGCCGCTAGAGATGCAGCTGTACCCCGGTGGAGTGAGCCCTCAGTCCTGAGGGGGGTTCTCTACCCAGTTTTTGGTAACAGAACTGAAAACAAGAGACAATCCACCTTGCAATTGTCCTCTTAGTGGCAGGTGTCCCTTTGCCAACTTCTCCATAGGTAAGGAAGAGTTGGAGGGATTCGAACCTGTGACCCTTGGTGCGTTCCAAATAGTAGCTAAGGGCTCTTTTGACGTCCAGACTGTGCAATCTCCTCTCCCCCTGAGGAGGAATGCTCAGTGAAAAATACTGGAAGAGAGATGGATTGGTTCAGATGAAAATCTGAAACCACTTTAGGTAAAAACTTCCTGTTAGTCCTGAGGACTACCTTATCTCTGTGAAAAAATAAAATCTTTTTCCACTGACAAGGCTTGTAACTCACTTATACATCTGGCAGAAGTGATAGCCACTAGAAAAACAGTCTTCCAAGTTAAAAACTTGAGATCTGCCGAAGACAGAGGCTCAAAGGGGAGTTGCATTAGCTGAGCAATGCAAATATTCAGGTCCCAGGCAGGAGCTGGTTCCCGAAAAGGAGGGTTAGTGTGAAGTAACCCCTTAAAAAAACTTGGAAAACACAGGGTGAGAAGAGAGGGAAACAGGTTTCCCTGCAGACACAAAAACAGAAACAGCTGCCAGATGAACCTTCAAGGTAGCTGGTTTGAGGCCTAGGGAATTTAGATGGACCAAATAGTCCAATAAAGTGGCCAAGTCAGCAGATTCTGGTACAATTTGTTTCTCAGAACACCAAAGGAAAACCTCTTCCACTTAGAATTGTAAGTGGTCCTAGTGGAAGGCTTCCTAGAAGCCTTTAATGTCCAAGACACCTTGAGAAAGGTGTAAATCATCAAATTCTAGCTCCTGAAGAACCAAGCCTTGAGGTGGAGGGAATTGAGGTCCGGGTACCACTCTCTCCCCTGTGCACAGGTCAGCAGGTCGTGGATCCTGGGCAAGCTCAGGGGAGGGTGGAATGTCAGGGACAGGAGAAGAGGGTACCAGGGCTGTCTGGCCCAGTCTGGAGCAATCAGAATCACTTTGCAGGGCTGAGTTCTGATTTTCACTAGTACCCTGAAGAGGAGAGGGAAGGGGGGAAAGGCATACAGGAATTTCCCTTCCCAATCCAACAGAAAGGCGTCCAGGGGGACTGAGCCCAACACTGGAGGCCTGCAACAAAAAAGGGGAAATCGGTGGTTGTCTGGGGCTGCGAAGAGATCTATCTGAGGGGTGCCCCAACCGGCAAAGACCGACCCCAGAACCTAGGGATTCAGAGTCCATTCGTGATGACCCTGAGAAATCCTGCTGAGGGCATCTGCCAGGACATTGTCCTTCCCTGGAAGGTGAACTGCTATCAGGGAGGTGTTCAGGGAGTAAGCCAGAGACCACAACTTCATTGCTTCGGTGCACAAGGCTGAAGACCGAGTGCCCCCTTGCTTGTTGATGTACCACATTGTTGTGGTGTTGTCTGTCCTGACTTGAACTACCTTGTTCTGGAGAGCTAAGAGGACAGCTCTGAGCTCCAAAAGATTGATGAGGAGCAGAGATTCCTGAGGGGACCACACTCCCTGAGTGGAAAGATTGCCCAAGTGAGCCCCCCACCCTAACAGGGAGGCATCCGTGGTGAGGGTGAGGGAATGAAGAACGGGTAAGGAGGAGACCCCCTGAGTTAAATTGCTTTGATCCTGCCACCACTGAAGGGCCAGGATCAGGGTTTTGGTCACTGGGACTAATTTGGTAAGGGGGTCCTTCCTTTGAGACCAGTAGGACCTCAAGTGGAACTGAATGTCTCTCATCTGAAATCTTGCTCCCTGCACGACAGCTGTGGAAGCAGCCATGTGCCCTAGGAGTTGCAGAAAGTGCCTTACTGGTCGAGAGACCCGCAGGGTAAAGGAGGATGCCAGGGCAATGAGTCTGTCCACTCTTTCCAAGGGAAGAAATGCCCTGGCTGACTTTGTGTTCAATTCTGCACCTATGAAAGTTAGTACCTGAACTGGTTCCAGAACTGACTTTGGAAAATTCAACAGGAATCCCAGAGAAGTGAGAAGCTGCTGGGGTGACCTGCAAGTGGGATTTTACCTGATCTGGAGACTGACCCACTATGAGCCAGTCGTCCAGGTAGGGAAACACAGCAACCCCTTGCCTTCTTAAATGAGCCACTACCACCGCTAGACATTTTGTGAAAACCCTTGGAGCAGAGGTGAGGCCGAAGGGCATTGCTCTGAACTGATAGTGGCCAGAAGGCAGTTCGAACCTGAGGTACTTTCGGTGAGAAGGCCTGATCAAGATATGAAAATAGGCGTCCTTGAGGTCCAGGGAAGCTAGCCAGTCCCCTGGCCTTAGGGAAGGCAAAATCATTGCCAGAGTTAACATTTTGAACTTTGGTTTCAAAAGATGCTTGTTCAGGAACCTTAAATCTAGGATGGGCCGCCATTCTCCTGTCTTTTTTGGGGTAAGGAAGTATCTTGAGTACAGCCCTGCCCTGATGGCAAGGAGGAACTGTTTCACTGCTTTGCAGCCTATTAGAGAAGAAACCTCTGCTTCCAAAGCAAGGGCTTCTGAAGGATTTGCAGGGAAAATGTCTGGCTCTCATCTTTGGGAACTGTTTGAAGCTGAGAACCAGACCTTGGCTTACCACCTCCAGAACCCATTTGTCTGAAGTTAGGACAACCAGTTCTGGCTGAAATAAACCAACCTGCCCCCACGGTACAGGAGAATAGGCCCTGGGCACCCCATCAGGGTGCCTGCTTAGCAGCAGCTTTAGGCTGAGGAGAGGGAGATGGTCTGACTGTGCCCCGTCTACCTCTGCCTCTGAAAAAAACCCTCTGTGCAAAGGCTGAAGAGGCCTGAACTTGATAAAAAGGCCTGTGGAAAGGCCTACCCCTACCCCTGGGGGCATGCATTTGTAGAGTGGCATGCCTCTCCTTAGCTTGGGCGCTTTTGTAGGTAGTTCTGTATTCGTCCATCTTTTTCATGTAATTTTCTGTTTGATCCCCAAACAGAGAATTTCCTACTACAGGAAAATCTATAGCCTTTGACTGAGTATCTTGGGACAGATTAGTGCATCTGAGCCATGCCAACCTATGGAGAGCTACAGAAGTGGCCATGACCCTAGAGGAAACATCATTAACATCAACAGCAGCATGAAATTGAACTTTAGAGGCTTCAATGCCATCAGCAGCCACTTGTTCCAACTCACTAGCCAGCTGGCCCTGGGCCTGCCTGGCTAACTGCAATATAGTGTCCCATCTAGATTTCTGATATCTAGCCACATAAGCCATATAATTAGCCTGCCTGAGTCCCAACGAAGCTGCCATATATTGTTTTTTCACCATGGCATCAATCTTCCTGGAATCCTTATCAGGAGGATGTGAGGCCAGGGGAATATTAGCCTTGTCACAGGCTGCAGCTTGTACCACACCTACATGACTACACTGCTCAGTGAGGAAGTCTGTATCAGGACCTGATAAAGTATACCTTCTGTCCATTTTTTTATCTACAGGAGGAACAGAATAAGGATTTTTTAAAATCTTTGTTGTTTGCTTCCTAAATGACTTATGCAAAGGAATAGACAACCTCCTAGACTCTGGAATATCCATCATTTCAACATAATCAGGCTCCTCTTGCTCATCCACAGCCTCCTCTAAAGGATGCTGAAGGGTTTCTGCAACCTTTTTGTAAAACATAAAATGAGAAGGGGACTCAGACAGCATAGGGGGAGATTCTAAAGGTCTGTCTGGAGAAATGTCCAGTTCAATGGGCACGTCCAGACCTTCCCAGTCACAAACATACTGATCAAATTCCTCCTCCCCCTCCTGTGGTTCATAAAAATCCTCAACATCATAATCCTGAACCACTGGGACTGAACGAGCCACCCTTTTTCCAGTTGTACGGGTTCGACAGATCCCTGAGACAAAGACTGAACAATCTGTATGGCTTTAGTTATCTCTGCAGCAGTTGGAGAGACAATTTTGACTCCAGACCTGCTGATTTCTTTGTCTTTTGCTGGGACTGGTTCCTCTGAACCAGCCTTCCTTTGCCGAGGAAGTCTCGCCTGGTCAGAGGGCACTCCTCTGGTCCAGTGGGTATTGAACCGGCTGGCCATCCAGGTCAGCAGACTTTGGCCTCTCGCTCCCTGAGCCAGCCCAATCTCTTTCTAGGGTGGCTGCAGGAAAATTGTTACACACCTGGCAGTCTGACAGGAGGTGGTCAGCCCCAGACAATAAACACGTGGTGTGTGGGTCAGCCTTAGCAAAGGCTTCCCCACAAACATCACAGTGTTGAAACCCAGTGGGCCCGGTTTTTCTTTTGGGTTCTCAGACATAATGCCAGCCTAACCAACAACTTGCTCTTTTAATGGCAGTGCCAGGCAAGACACCTTATCGGTTCCTAACCGTGTCACGGGTATTTGAAAAACCCTATTAAAATTCAAGGTTTTTTTAGAACCGATAAGAACCGGGAACCGCACTCTAAAAGCCCCAAAACACTTTTAAAACGTAAAGTAAAGCAAACCGATCGGTTCAAAACCGAACCGATAATTGGATTTCCACACAGACTTTAAAAATTGTACTTACGGTTTACCAGATAGAGCTTAACCGAAATGCGGTAAAATAAATACTTTTTGCTGGTTCAAATGAACCGAAAAATACTCGTTTGAACCGAGAATGAACCGAGCTGAAGGATCTGATCTCCGGAGCGACTGTTCAGTGAAGCGGAGTAAAGAATCTGGCAGTTTCATTTGAAACTGACCAGATGGAGCTTTGAATAGCGCCCTCGCGCTGTGGAACTCCAGGTTCACTGGAGTTAACTATTTCCTCTCCGGGGCAGTTCAGAGGCTGAGCCTAACTGCAAGAAGTCCTAATATAGCAAGACTTCATGGTGTTTGAACACCTAGCCTCTCCTATGCCATAGATGGGTAGCACCTCGAGAAGGTTACCCGTGCGTGCTACTTGACTAAGGCCCCTCCCCATTCCACAAACTCTTCCTGCACTTCTAATCCCTTTCTTAGCCAGGTCATTTGTCCCTAGGTGGACAATGACGTCCAGCTCCTCCCTGTGCAGCTGCTCCGCAATCCTGAGGATTGCTCCCTGTCCCTCCAGCCATGGCACCAGGCAGGCACCTTACCTCCCTCTCCCCTTCCTTGCCCAGTTCTACCTTCCTAACAATGGAGTCCCCCACCAGGAGTTGTTTCCTTCCCCTGCAGGGTCCCCTGCCACCCTCCTGTGGGTCTCCTTTGTGGAGGTTCCCAGCATCCTCCTTGGTCTCCACTGTAGGTGCCTCCATAGAGGAACCACACTTTGCCAGAATGGCATAGGAATTGTGGAGAGGTACAACTGGAGGGATGTGCCTCTGTTCCACCACCCTCACCCTCCCTGAGCCCACTGTGGTCCAACCGCTCCTCTTTCTTGGCAACCTCTGAGGCAACGGCAGTGGCACTGGTGGTCCCTGGATGGAAGAGGAGGTCCTACAAATCCTGGCCAACTCAGCCTGGAGATGAGCAACCTCCTCCCTCAGCCCAGAGAGGTGCCTGCAGATGGGACAACACCGCATCCTCCAGAACATCTCCCAGAAGACTGCTGCTCCACAGCCACTGCACTGCACCACTCCAATCATGTCTTATTTCTGGCCCCTTAACTGTTTGCAATCCTTACTCTTTCCTCCGCTTTTTTTTCTCTCTCTCTCCTTTCTTCTGCCTGTGTTCCTTTAAGCTCCTGATTGTCCTGTTCTGAGACAAGAATATCCTATATTACTCAGTAGACCACTTACTTGTTCAGAGGCAGACCTCCAACAGCTAGAGGGGCCAGAGAGCTACTCTTGCCCTTCTAGGATGGTGGGTCCTTGGTGGTTCTGTGATCACTCACTTCCTGCCCCTAAACAGGAAGTTCCTGTTATCAGTCAAATCCTGTGCCTATAAAAATAGAACTAGCTTTGGGTGGAGGGTGGAGGGGAGGCAATATAGTCCCAGTAGAGAAGTTCAGTCACACAGCAGTCCTTTCTCCTGGTGTCTTCTGCCAAGCTATTAGCAGAATCTTTCTAAGGCAGTCTTTAAATGTAGCTTCCTTCTAGCTAAGCCACTCCCCCTACTTACCAGATCTTTCTACAAGTAATTTAAACCTCACAGCTGTTAAGTCCTTTCAGTCACCTGAGATTTACACCTAGATGACTTTTCAGTTACCCATTCAGTTCAGTTAACCCAAACACACATTTTTTTGTTTTTTTTGTTTTGTACGTTAGTTTTTTTACCCTAAATTAAAGGTCCAAATACAAAAGTTCTTCTACTTTAGTCCCAGCAGAGAAGTTAAGTCACACAGCAGTCCTTTCTCCTGGTGTTTTCTGCCAAGCTAGTGTTCTTGACTCCCGGAACATGAATTGCCGTGAGGTGAAGGTCGTGTTGTGCTGTCCAATCCCAAACTCTCACTGCTTCCCTGCAAAGATGGTAGAACAGAGTCCCTCCTCGTTTGTTGATGTACCAAACCATGCACATGTTGTCCGTCTGGACGGCTAGGTGGTCGGGAGGAAGGTACACATGAAGGGCTTGGAGAGCATAAAGAACTGCCCGAAGCTCAAGCACATTGATATGAAGTGTCTGCTTGAGCTTGGACCAAGAGCCCTGGGTCCGACAGGGACTGAGATGGGCTCCCCAACCTTCGCCCGAGGTGTCTGTGGTTAGAGTCTGGGAGGGGAGAGGAAGGAAGAAAGGAACTCCCTGAAGCAGATTCTCTCGAACCATCTACCACTGCAAGTCTCAAAGCAGCGGGGAGGAGACTAGAACCAACTGATCTAAGTCATCCACCAACTGATCCCATTGGGAGTGAAGCATCCACTGTGAGACCCTCATGTGGAGCGGAATGTGAGGAACTTTCGGGATAGCAGCCACCATGAGCCCAAGTAGCGAAGGACTGATCTTGCACTGACCCGCCTGTGGCCAGACAACAGACTTACTTGTGTCTGGAGAGTGGACGCCCTGTCCAGCGGCAGGAAGGCCCTGTCAATGGTCATGTCTAGAATCACCCCGATAAACTGTAGACTCTGAGATGGGATCAAGTGAGACTTGGAATGGTTGATGGTAATACCCAGGCAGGTAAAAACCTGCTGGGTAAGGGTGAGGCAGTGCAAGAGTTCCTCCCTGGACGAGGCCACCAGGAGCCAGTTATCCAGGTATGGGAAAACTTGCACCCCCCAGGTACGCAGGTAGACTGCCACCACCACACGGCATCTGGTAAATACTCGGGGAGTCGAGGATAGGCCAAAAGGAAGTGCCTTGAACTGGTAGTGGTCCCCCTGAAAAGCAAAATGGAGATATTTGCAGTGAGATGGATGAATGGAAATGTGCAGGTAAGCATCCTGCATATCCAGAGCGCACAGCCACTGGCTCGAGCGGACAAGGGGCAGAAGGCTCTGCAGGGAGAGAATTCTGAACCTTTTGTACTCCACAAAAAGATTCAGGGAACTGAGATCTAGAATGGGTCTTACATCTCCTGCCTTTTTGGGACCAGGAAGAAGTGGGAATAGTAACCTGTCCGCTGAAGATGAAGAGGGACGGGTTCTATCGCCTCTTTCAGCAACAGTGCTGAAATGTCTTCCTGGAGCAAAAGAAGATGTTCCCAAGAATACGACAACCTTGGGGGAGGGTGATGAGGTGGTTTCTGTAGAAACTCTACTGAGTGTCCTTCTGCGATCAGCTGGAGCACCCATGAATCTGATGTTATCCTCTCCCAGCCCGGAAAGTGGAGGGAAAAACCTTCCTCTTACCGGTTCCTCCGGGGAGCCTGGAGGCTGTGGGAGAGGGAAGGAGTCAGGTGGTGTGGGGCAGCGCCCCAGCTGAAGCACCTGCTGATGTTTTGGGCAGAGGACAGCTTGGCAGCCATGAGGGCCTGGCGTTTAGTGGCCAGCTTTCCTGGAGGTTTCACCTTTAGCTGATTCCATCTGTGAAAGGGACGGCTCTGCGATTGATGGGAATGGTACATAAAGTCAACGGACTTTAGTGCTGTCCCCTTCTCCTGCAAATTGGTGATGATGTACTTGACATCACCACCAAAGAGCACCGACCGCTGGAAGGGCACTTCTTGTATAGTGGACTGCACTTCCGGGACCAACCCTGACACACTGTCCCACAGTGTCCACTGCATCGTAGGTCACACGAAGCATGTGTCGACTGGCCGAACGTGCAGAGCGGATGAGGTCAGCCAACTCCGGCTTGAATTGAGAGTCTGGCAGGGAGTCCAATTTGGTTTCCACCTGAGTAAGAATCACCTTCTGGTAATCCCCCATGTGACTGACATAGTTCAGGGCCCTGATCCCCAGTGTGGAAGAAGCAAAAATCTTAACATAATGGTCCAGTAGGCGAGATTCTTTATCAGGTGGCAAAAAGCTAAGATGTTTTGGGTTAGCTGATCGTCCATGAGCGGTGCTAATCACTACCGAGTCAGCTCAAGGGGTGAGAATCTAAGAAGTCAACACCCTCGGAAGCCTGGTATAGCCTGTTCGACTTCCTAGGAAGTGGGGCTAAAGACGACGGCTGCTTCCAAATGGTGGTAACGAGGTCGGCGTGAGGCTCGATCCAGGGTGACACCAAGGTGGGAGCTGTGATGGGAAGATCCAGATGCTCAGTGAGTTTTACCTGCTTGTGGACCTGGCTCCAAGGATTGCCATTTATGTACCACCTGGTTTTTGCATAGCAGCTCTGTGAAGGAAGGATCTTCCGGAGGATTCTTCAGAGGAGTCCTTGGCCTGGGTTTTGACAGAGAGCGTGGCTCATCGTCCCTTTCGGAGCAGCCATCGGAGGAGTCAGAGGAGTCCAATGAGGAACAGGAAGATGGAGAAGATGCCCCTTCCTGTCTAGGGGGAGGAACAGACCCCTTGGGAAGCCTTCGGGGAGGCATGTCTTGCCCCTCTCTGAACCCCGAGGGGTTAGCCCTGGTGTCCGGAGGTGGTGATGGAGTGTGTCGTTGTGGACATACGGGAACCGGCACCATTGTTGGTAGATGACTCTCCAGCTCTCTGGTGAGCTGAGCCTTGGCCTCAGCCCACCAAGAGGCCAGAGTCTCCTGCAAATCCACCGGTGGCTGGGGGGGCAGTGGAGGAGAAGGAGGAGTGGGATATGGGTATGGGTTAAACCCGTAAGGCGAATATCCATAACCTGACGGCAGGAAGCCTGTCGGGTACTGCGGCAATGGGTAGACCGGTGTCAGGTACTGTGGCATTGGATATTGCAGTCCCAGGTACGATGGCGTCGGATATGATGGGGTCGGGTACTCAGCAGCCAGGGGAGCTGCCGGAGCAGATGGCCTGGCCGGAGGTCCCATGGGCAGATCTGGGGCAGAAGGCCCAGAGGGCAGAGGGCCCAGCATTGGGGCGGCGTCTGGGAGCAGGATGTTGCCCGGAGTTGGCAAAATGGCGTCAGAGTTGGCGTCCGAGGTGCCAGCATCAGAGCCAGTGTCAGATCCATTGGGCCCACAGGTGGACCGTCTGATGGAGGAGAAACAGGGACCTCAGCGTCACCCGGGGATGGAAGGGAGAAATCCCAGGGGTTAGGCTGAGGAGACTCAGGGTTCCTGGAGGGCAGCAAAGGCTGTGGGGAGCTGGGAACGACGGATGTGGGAGGGTCCGGCATAGACTCTTCCACTGTGCAGATGTCAGACGAACCAATGTGAGGCTTAGCAACAGGATCCGGGCCGGCGTCTGGCTTAACGGACCCATCGCCGGAGGCAGGACGCGATGGAGGGGCAGTCTGGTCCGGCAGAAGAGGGGTCGCGTGCTGCCTCGAAGGGTCGGGCAACTTACTGACCTTCTCCGTGCAGATGTTGGAGGAGCCGATGTCTGACTTATCGGAACCGCTCGCACCAGTAGGCCATGAAGCCACAGCCTTACCAGAAGCGGAAGCCTCCAAGAACCCGGAGGTGCCCGAAGGGCCCGATTGTGAGCCAGATGGGCAGGCCAACGCTGCCTTAGAAGTCTCTAAGGCGGATGTCGATGAGCAGTCCCCTGGGGGGACATTACCTGTACCACGGTGACTCCCGAGGAAGTCGCAGTGGAGGAGCCCTTGTCCCGGTGCTCTTCTTCGTCCTTTTTCTTCCGATGGTCTTTATCGGAAGTTGACGTCTGCCGAAACTTTTTTAGTTCTTTCTCCATTGAGCTCATCTTCTTCTTGAGAATGTGAGCTTCAAACAACATGAAGACTTGCTATATTATGACATATGCAGTGAGTCCCAACCTTCGAACTGCTCCAGAGGTGAAAGAGTTAACTTTCCATGCCAGGCATGGAACTTAGAGCACGAGCTCGAGTGAAAACTCTATCTGTTCTTCAAACTCAAACTGTCAGATTCTTTACTCCGCCTCATTGAACAGTCGCTCCGGAGATTTCTCCTTCTGCTCGGTTCATTTTGTCGGTTAAAGTATAAAGTTTTTGGTTTCTTAACCGAATTTAAACCGCAACCGGTCGGTTCAAGCTCTATCTGTGGTATTTGTAAGTACTAGATAGGTTTTACATTTATTTTCTGTGTGGAACTTGTAAACGGTTTCATCGGTTCGGTTCAAACCGATCAGGTGTTTCTATTACATTTATTATCTTTTAGAAGTGCGGTTCCCGGTTCTTATAGGTTCTAAAAAAAAAATGGATTTCATTACGTTTTTTTCCATGACCCGTGACACGGTTGGGAACAGATAAGGGAGTCTTGCTTGCCGGATTGCCATAAACGGGCAAGTTTTTGGTTAGGCTGGCACTATGTCTGAGAAACCCAAAAGAAAAACCCGGCCCACTGGGTTTCAACACTGTGTTGTCTGTGGGGAAGCCTTTGCCAAGGCTGACCCCCACACCACCTGTGTTTATTGTCTGGGGTTTGACCACCTCAATGCAGACTGCCAGATTTGTAAAAGTTTTCCTGCAGCTACCCTGGATAAAAGAGTTGGTAGGCTCAGGGAAAGGGAGGCCAAAATGTCCGCTGAACCGGATGGCCAGCCTGGTTCGGTTGAAACCAAACCGGAAGGAGTGCCCTCTGACCAGGGCGATACTTCCTCGGGCCAAAGGAAAGCCGACTCTGAGGAGTCTTTCCAGCAAAGAGAACTAGAAAATCAGCTGGTGTGGAGCCAAAACTTCCCTCTCCAGCCACTGAAGAAATAGCTAAAGCAATTAAAATTGTTCAGTCACTCTCCCCGGTTCCGACCGAACCGGCACCATCAGGTAAGCGTACGGTTCGGTCGGTTCCACCGGTTCAAGAGTATGATTTAGAGGAATTTTATGAACCAGAGGAGGGGGAAGAGGAGTATGAGGAGAGTGAATGTGGATTTGAAAGTCTGGATGTGCCCACTGAACCGGACATCTCTCCAGACAGACCTTCAGGAGTGTCTCCCCAGGCTTTCTGAGTCCCCTTCTCATTTTATGTTTTATAAAAAAGTGGCTGAAACCCTCCAGCTCCCTATGGAGGAAGCTGAGGATGACCAAGAAGAGCCTGATTATGTAGAAATGATGGATATCCCAGAGTCTAGGAGACTGTCTATTCCTCTGCATAAATCTTTTTGGAAACAGACAGTAAAAATTGTAAAAGCTCCTCACACTATATCTCCTATTGATAAAAAAAATGGACAAAAGGTATACATTATCAGGCTCTGATATGGAGTTCCTTATACAACAATGCAGCCATGTGGGGGTTGTGCAGGCTGCAGCCTGTGACAAGGCAAATATTCCCTTGGCCTCTCACCCCCCTGACAAGGACTCCAGAAGGGTGGATGCCATGGCAAAGAAACAGTACATGGCAGCATCCTTGGGACTCAGACAGGCAAATTATATGGCTTATGTTGCTAGATACCAGAAATCCAGATGGGATACTGTTTTGGTTCTAGCAAAGCAGGTCCCTGGCCAGCTTGCCAAGGAGCTGGAGCAGGTGGCCGCTGATGGTATTGAGGCATCTAAGGTGCAATTCCATGCTGCAGTGGACTCTAATGATGTATCATCTGGAGTCATGGCTACATCTGTGGCTCTCCATAGAGTGGCTTGGCTCAGATGTACTAGCCTGTCACAGGATACCCAGACTAAGGCCATGGATTTTCCTGTTGTGGGCAACTCTCTGTTTCGGGAGCAAACAGAGAATTACATGAAGAAAATGGATGAATATAGGACCACCTATAGGAGTGCACAGACCAAGGAAAGGCAGGCCACTCCTCAAAGACAGCCTCCCAGGGGCACGGGCAGGCCTTTTCATAGGCCTTACCACCAAGCCCAGGCCTCCTCTTCAGCTTATGCACAGAGGGGGTTCTTTAGAGGAAGAGGCAGACGTGGTGCAAGCAGACCTGCCTCCACCCCTCAGCCTACAGCCCCTGCCAAGCAGGCACCCTGATGGGGTGTCCAGGGCCGATTCTCCACTACCTGTAGGGGGCAGGCTGGCCTACTTTGTCCAGGACTGGGAGTCTCTAACATCAGACAAGTGGGTCCTGGAAGTAGTAAGCCAGGGACTGGTTCTTGGCTTCAAAAAATTTCCAAAGATGAGAACCAGATCCTTTCCACCTGCAAATCCTTCAGAGGCTGTTGCCCTAGAAGCAGAAGTCTCTACCCTCCTGGCTCTCAGAGCTGTGGAAAGGGTTCCACCCCTACACCAGGGCAAAGGATTGTACTCCAGGTACTTCCTTACCCCAAAATAGACAGGAGAATGGCGGCCTATCCTGGATCTCAGGTATCTAAACAAGCACCGTTTAAAACCAAAATTCAGAATGGTGACTCTGAGAATTATTTTACCTTCTTTAAGGCCAGGGGACTGGCTAGTGTCCCTGGACCTCAAGGATGCTTATTTTTATGTTCTCATCAGAAGTTCCCATCAAAAGTACCTCAGATTCGAACTGCCCTCAGGCCATTACCAGTTCAGAGCAATGCCCTTCGGCCTTGCATCTACCACAAGGGTATTCACAAAATGCCTGGCAGTAGCAGTTGCCCATTTAAGAAGGCAAAAAATTGCCATCTTTCCTTACCTGGACGACTGGCTCATAGTAGGCCAGTCTCCAGACCAAGTCAGGTTACATCTTCAGGTAACTCAGCAACTGCTAACTTCTCTAGGTTTCCTTCTCAATCTTCAAAGTCAGTCCTAGAACCTGTCCAGCTTCTCACCTTCATAGGTGCAGAACTGAATCAAAAAGAAGCCAGAGCCTTCCTTCCTCTGGAAAGAGCAAGGACCCTGATTTCTCTGGCTTCTTCCTTCACCCTGCAGGTCTCTCGACCAGCAAGGCATTTTCTCCAGCTCCTGGGACACATGGCTGCTTCGACAGCAGTAGTGCAGGGAGCCAGATTTCAGATGAGGGACATCCAGTTCCATTTGAGAGCCTTTTGTGGTGGGACCAGGGCAATTTGAGACAGGGGGTTCCCTTCACCCCTCAGTCTCACTCCTTAATCCTTACTACAGATGCATCCCTCCTGGGGTGGGGAGTTCACATGGGTGACCTCACTACCCAGGGATTGTGGTCCCCTCAGGAATCTCTGCTCCACATCAATCTGTTGGAACTCACAGCAGTTTTTCTAGCACTTCAAGTTTTTTCCAAATATGTTCAGAACAATGTTATTCAGGTCAGAACAGACAATACCACCACAATGTGGTACATCAACAAGCAAGGGGGCACTCGGTCTACGGCTTGTTCAGTGAAGCAATGAAGTTGTGGTCTCTGGCTTACTCTCTCTGAACACCTCCCTTGTAGCAGTTCACCTCCCAGGCAAGGACAATATCCTGGCAGATGCTCTCAGCAGGATTTCTCAGGGCCATCATGAATGATCACTGGACCCTCTGGTCTTGGAGGTGGTATTTGCGAGATGGGGCACCCCGCAGATAGATCTTTTTGCAGCCCTAGACAATCACTAACTTCCCCTTTTTTGCTGCAGGCCCCCAGTGTTGGGCTCAGTCCCTCTGGATGCCTTCCTTCTCAGTTGGGAAGGGAAGTTTCTCTATGCTTTTCCCCCTTCCCTCTCCTGTTCAAAGTGCTAGTCAAAATCAGATCTCAACCCTGCAAGATGATCTTGATTGCTCCAGTTTGGGCCAGACAGCCTTGGTACCCACTCCTACTGTCCTTAGCAGTCCACCTTCCCCTGTGTCTTCCCAGGAATCACAACCTGTTAACCTGTGCTCAGGGGAGAGTTTGGTTACCCGAACCTCAAATCTCTCAGTCTCAAGGCCTGGCTCTTGAAGAGTCAGAGTTTGCTGACCTACACCTCTCCAAAGGTGTATTGGATATCCTGAAGGCTTCTAGGAAGCCTTCCACCAGAGCTACTTATAATTCCAAATGGAAGAGGTTTTCCATATGGTGCTCTGGAAAGCATATTTCCCCAGAATCTGCTGACTTACCCACAGTCCTGGATTATATGATCCATTTAAATACTTTGGGGCTGAGACCAGCTACCCTAAAAGTGCACCTGGCAGCTGTGTCTGCTTTCTTATCAGCAGGTAAGCCCTCTTTTCTTTCAGCCCATCCTGCTTTCTCCAAGTTTTTCAAAGGGTTGCTTCACATCAACCCCCCATTCAGGGATCCTGCCCCTGCCTGGGATCTTAACATTTGCATTGCCCAGCTAATGCAACCCCCTTTCGAGCCCTTGTCTTCAGCAGAGCTTAAGTACTTGACTTGGAAAACTGTGTTTTTGGTAGGCATCACTTCTGCCAGATGCATGAGTGAGTTACAAGCATTGTCAGTGGAGCCTGATTTTATCTCTTTTCACAGAGACAATGTAGTCCTCAGGACTAACAGAAAATTCTTGTCTAAGGTGGTTTCAGACTGCCACCTTTATCTATCTATGTCTCTCCTTGTGTACTTCACTGACCATTCCTCCTCTGGCAAGAGGAGGTTGCACAGTTTAGATGTCAAAAGATCCCTTGACTACTACACAGATCGTACCAAGGGTCACAGGTTTGACTCCCTCCAATTGTTCCTCACTTATGGTGAGGTTGGCAAAGGGAAATCTGCCACCAAAAGATCCATTGCCAGGTGGATTGTCTCTTGTATCCAATTCTGCTATGAAAAACTGGGTAAGGTTCCTCCCTCAGGCCTGAGGGCTCACTCTACCAGAGGTACAGCTGTGTCTCTGGCTGCTGCCAGGGACATCCCTATCCTGGAGATATGTCAAGCAGCTACCTGGAAAACAGTTCGCACTTTTACCAAGCATTACTCCCTGGATATTCAGGCTAGGAGTGATGCTCTGTTTGGCACAGCTGTGCTTCAGAGCCTATTTCCTAAGTAGGTTCTGTCCCTCCTCCATGGAGGTACTGTTGTGTAGTCTGCATATGTCATAATATAGCAAGACTTCATGTTGTTTGAAGAAAAAATTACTCACCTTAGTAATGTTGTTTCTTCTAATGGAGTCTTGCTATATTATGACCTCCCCCCCGCCTGCCCCTCTCAGAACCTTTACTTTTGGGATGTGGGTGGGCAGCGCAGTGTTGGCACTTAGTAGATGCCCATCTTGTTTTTCACCCCTCCTTTTTGGGGTGACCTGTGTTGTGTTTGTCATTTTTTGGGTCTTCTGACTTGAGTCTTTGTTTTGGCACCAAAAAATGTGTTATATAGTTAGTAGCCAGTTGGCTAGTGTAGGTTTACAGCTTCCACACAGAGTCTTAGTGAGTTTTGCTCATAAAGATCTGACAGTTTGAGTTTGAAGAACAAAAGATAGAGTTTTCAACCGAGCTCGAGCTCAAAGTTCCATCCCTGGCATGGAAAGTTAACTCTTTCACCTCCTGAGCAGTTCGAAGGTTGGGACTCACTGCATATGTCATAATATAGCAAGACTCCATTAGAAGAAACAACATTACTAAGGTGAGTAATTTTTTCTTCCAGGAACTGCTGCTTCCTTCTCTGGGTGGCCACGTTAAAACTAAAGCAGTGCTGGCACTTCTCTACTGGACAGTCGCAGCCTAGACAAAAAAGGCACAGGGAATGGCCGTCCTTGTGCAGAAGTTGGGCGCCACATGAGTCGCACTTGTTTTTTGTGCTTGGAGAGTGTAGGGGACAACATACACAGATGGATGATCTGACGTTATATTAGAAAATGAAAATACTCTGTAAAAATACCGACGAAGGAGCCCGACGAGCGAAGAACTTTTCCACGAGGCGCTGGCATGAGTTAACAGCGGGAAAGAACTGGAAGACAGGCATCAGGGACCACCCCTTTATACCGACATCTCCTGACGCCGGTCACCTGACGTGGGAGTGGTCCCTCGCCAGGGACTGCTAGCTAGAAATTTTTCCGTGGGGTCCTGCTGTCTGCTGGCATCAGTCTTATATGTAATTACCTACTGCAAGAGCCCTCTCGAAGTAAGATCAATCCTTCTTGAATCCTTCCACTGTAGTCTCTTCCACCAGACTCCTGGGCAGTGTGTTTCATGGTTCTACCACCCTCTCTGTGAAGAAGTGTCTCCTGTGCTCCCCTCGTACTTACCCCCTTCCAGATTCCACTCGTGCCCCCTGGTAGTTCCCCCCTTCTTAAGCCTGAACACTTCCCTTGCTCCTCCCTTACTTATCCCCTTGACATATTTGAAAGTCTCTATCATGTCTCCTCTGTCTCTCCTCTCCTCCAATGCATACAGACTGAGTTCCTCCAGTCTCTCCTCATAGGTCCTACTCTCCATGTCCTGAATCATCCTGGTCGCCTTCCTCTGGACCCTCTCCAGCAGCGCTATGTCACTCTTAAGATGGGGTCTCCAGAACTGCACACAGTATTCAAGATGCGGCCTAACCAGGGCATTATACAGAGGGGGGATCACCTCTCAACTCCTGGAGGTAATCCTTCTGGTTATGCAGTCCAGTATCCTGTTTGCTTTTGCTACAGCTCTTCGACAATTCTCTGAGTTATTCATTTTGCTGTCCACCACTATCCCTAAGTCCCTCTCGCCTGATGTGACTTGCAGAGTGGTCCCCCCCAAGGTGTATGCATGTCCCAGGTTTCTGACCCCGAGATGCAGCACCCTACATTTCCCTGTAATAAACTTCAACCTCCACTTCCTTGCCCACCCCCTCCCCAGGGTATCCAGATCCCCCTGCAGGGCATCTCTCCCCTCCTGCCCATCTGCCAGTGCTCCCAGTTTTGAGTCATCCACAAAGAGACTCACCCTACTCCTAACAACCCACCCTATGTCCAAGACATAGGAATTGAAGAGGAGTGGCCCTAGGACCAAACCCTGGGGGACCCCACTGATGACCGTCCTGGGGGTGGAGACTATCCCTCCTACCACCTCTTGATGTATTTGCCCCATAAGCCAGTTTTCCACCCACCTGAGCAACTGCCTCCCACCTCAACCCCCCAGCTTTGTTAGTAGGCTGTTGTGGGGTACTAAATTGAACGCCTTACTGAAATCCAGACAGAGGACGTCCACTGGCCTATGTCAGTCCAAGGCACCCGTCGCCCAGTCATAAAACTCCACCAGGTTAGTCTGGCACGACCTCCTCAGAACAAAACCATACTGCCCGTCATCCAGGTGCTCCAACCTTTCCAGCTTCCCTCCCCCAGCCTCTCCTTGATAATGCCCTCCATAACCTCGCCTACCACAGATGTTAGGTTAACAGGCCTATGATAATAAGTGAATTACTGAGTGGGAGAAAGAAGCCTTATACAGAAGCACAGCTTGTATACCATGATTTTATATATTGCTGAAAATACACAAGAACCTAAGAGAACTGACAGGACGCCCAATTGTGTCTGGAATTAATTCGGTCCTGGAACCATTATCTATTTATATAGACTATCATATCAGACCTTATGTTAAACAAACTACATCCTATATAAGGGATTCAATAGACATTATTGTGAGGTTAGAATAGCTGCATGAAACAGATATAGACATACAAGGGAGTACATTAGTAATGTGGGATCTAAAAGATCTGTGCGCATCTATACCCGATAGATTGGGGTGTGAAGTGTTACAGAGGTTCTTGGATGAGGTGAGAACAGATGAAAAACCATCTAATAATCTTATTGTGAAATGGACTGAGAGTGTCCTGACTCAAAATTACTTTCAATTTGAAAAGAAGTATTTTCTACAAGTTAAGGGAACAGCTATGGGTCCAGTATGGCACCCTCATATGCAAACATCTACACGAGTCATTTTGAAAAAGAATGTGTTTTCAATTACAGGAACCCAATCAGAAATAGGTTGGGGATATGGAAATGTTTTATAGATGATAATATAGCCATCTAGACTGGGTAGATTGAAGAATTGGACAAGTTTAACAAATCTCTAAAAGACTGTACAACTTACTTAGTTTCTGTTATGAATTTTAATAGGAGTGAGATTCCCTATCTGGATCTGTGTACATATAAACATGATGACAGACTAGCGGTCAAGTTGTGCCTTAAGGAGACTGATAAGAATGCGATCTTACATGCCAATAGTTTTCACCATAGGGGGCTGATTCAGTCCATTCCATCTGGACAGATCTTAAGGGACAAACAGAACTGTACAGGCCCACGTGAGATTGACAAGGCCACAATAAATAATATTTGTTTGAGACATATTGGTGAGTGGGCCTCTGTTGACCAATATTTGCGATAGAAGCTAAAAGGAGTAAGGCCATCAAAAATTGAAGGGTAATGAGTACCAATGCCCGTAGTCTGTGTCATAAGCTCCCTAAACTAGTGGCTTTGATGGAAGAGGGTTGCCTGGATATTGTGGCAGTCACAGAAACATGGTACACAATGAATAATGACTGGGATGACAACTTGACAGGATACACAATCTACAGGAGGGACAGGGAGAGTAGAAGAGGAGGAGTAGTAGTAGCTCTCTATGTAAGGGAAGGGATCAAAGCGACATAACTAAGGAGTAAACAGGGAGCAGATGAGGCACTCTGGGTCACCCTGGAGACAGAAAATGAGACCACAATCCGCACAGGGGTTGTATACAAACCCCCATCTCAGGGGTAGGTAATGGACAAGAAAATGGTAGAAGGCATCTTTAGAATGGCAGAAAAAGGGAGATATTGTTGATGGGGAACCTGAATATGCCAGATGTTACTGAAGCACCTCTGCTGCAGGCACATCCAAGAGCAGGGTCATTCTTGATGCCCTACAAGGTGCACGCCTCAGACAGCTAGTATTGGAACCCACTTGAGAGGGTGCAATCTTAGACCTGGTACTCTCAAATGTGGACTGAGAAAGAAATACAGGTTACTTACCTGTAACAGGAGTTCTAGGAATGGTATATGTTGTTTCCACCACACTTACTGGCAGGTTCCTTGCTGCTTTAAATCTTGCTGGAAGGTCTTCAAGCTGGCTCCTTCCACCCACCCGGATGATAAAACTCTCGGTTCCACCCCATGACGTCAGATCTAGCCCGCTGGAAGCCAGGTTTGTGCATCGAAGCCGAGAAGGTTGGGTAGGTTGTGTGAATGAACAACATATACTATTCCTAGAAAGTACAGTTATGTAAGAACTTACCGCAACAGTAGATCTTCGAGAGACGCTCTTGCAGTAGGTAATTACATATAGGACTAACGCCAGCAAGACCCCACGGAAAAATTTCTAGCTAGCAGTCCCTGGTGAGGGACTGCCCCCACGTCAAGTGACCAGCGTTATGCGACGTCGGTACAATGGGGGTGGTCCCAGACGCCCACCTTCCAGTTCTTTCCCGCCCCAGGCCTGGAAGGCCCAGATGAGAGAGAGGCAGATGTGTCCATTCCTGGAAACAGAGCTGAAAAAGCCTAGGGGGGATGGAGGGCAGGAAGGTATTACCTACTGCAAGAGCCTCTCTTGAAGATCTACTGTTATGGTAAGTTCTTACGTAACTGTACTATCTTACTTCAAGATGGCTCTTGCAGTAGGTAATTACATATAGGACTGAATCCCAAGCAGTCTGGAACAAATAAAAGGCACCGGGAGGAGGAACTACTCCAAAAAATAGCAGAAGCCTTGCAATCCTCAAGACAGGAGGCCTTGAAAAACAGCTAGCCCAAAGCCTGCTCTACGGCGAGAGGCAATGTCCAAACTGTAGTGTTTCATAAAGGTATGGACGGAAGTCCAGGTGGCGGCAGCACAGATGTCTGCCACAGATACATTCTTGAAACAAGCTGCAGAGGCTGCTACTCCTCTTGTGGAGTGGCCCCTAACCTAACCCGGAAAGGTCTTGTTGTACTTGTCATAACAGAAAGTGATGCAATGAGCCAACCACTTCGACAGGCATTGCTTGGAAACAGCATTGCCTTCCCTTTTGTGAGCAAAAGAGACGAACAGCTGATCAGTCTTTCTGAGATCTTTTGTCCTGTCGGTGTAGTATCTCAGAATCTGGTGAACATCCATGGTATGGAGTAAATATTCTCCCTGGTTGGAGTACTGCATGATAAAGGCAGGTAACTCTATAGACTAATTTAAGGTAGACTCTGCTACCACCTTAGGCAGAAACTTAGGGTTCGTGTGAAGAGCTACTCATTCTTTGTGGAAAATCAAATAGGGGATTTTACATAAACCATATACTCAGAAATTCTTCGAGAAAGTGCAATGGCTAATCAAGAAGAAGCGCCTTCTTCACAAAAGAAACTTCAGCTCTACGGATGCTGCAGGTTCGAAGGGAGGAAGGTTAAGTTTCTCGAGAACAAAGTTCAAGTCCCAAGGGGCAGCCGGAGTCCAGACGGGGGGGGGCTCAGGTGAAGGACCCCTCTGAGAAAAGTCTTAGACACCTCTAATTGGGCAAAAGATTTATCAGCGAAAGGCACATGATATGCTGAAATAGCGGCCATGTGCACTTTCAAGGAGGAATGACTGAGACCCAGGTCGAAGAGATGACGTAGATATTCAAGCAGAATGGCCACTGAACAAGAGAAAGGCTCTACATTCCTAGAAGTGGTCCAAATAGAAAATCTCTTCCATTTCATGGCATAAGTGGACCTAGTGGAGGGTTTTCGAGCTTCCACCAGAATCTCGGCCACTTTTGGAGAGACACCAAAGAGGGATTGGGCTAGGTCTGCAGAATCCATGCATGAAGTTGTAGGGACTTGAGGCCCAGATGGACCAGGGTCCCCTGATCCTGGGTCAGCAATCCTCGAGATAAAGGAAGAGGAAGAAGAGGAACCTCTAAGTATTGTTGTAGAAGAGAGAACCAGATTTGCTTGGGCCAGAAAGGAGCGATCAGAACCATTCTCACACCTTCAGTTGTTAGTTTCTGCAATACACTATGGACCAGAGGAACTGGGGAAAAAGCATAGATGAATCTGTCCTTCCAGTTTAGAGACAGAGTGTCGCTCCAGAAAGTACCTCGCTCTGAAGCGAGCTAGCAAAAGGTGGGAAGTTTTGCGTTTTGGGAAGAGGCGAACAGGTCTACCTGTGGAGTCCCCCAAAGCTGGAAGATGTCATCTAGAACCTTTTGGTCCAACTCCCACTCATGTGGCAGAGCAGAGGAGTGGCTTAGCTTATCTGCCAGAGTATTGCTGACTCCTGGAACATGAATCGCCGTGAGGTGAAGGTTGTGAAGTGTTGCCCAGTCCCAAACCCTCACTGCTTCCCTGCATACAGGGTAGGATCGAGTCCTTCCCTGCTTGTTGATGTACCACACCACGCACATGTTGTCCATCTGGACAGCTACGTGACCAGGAAGAATTTTATTGGTGAACGGTTTGGAGAGCATATAGTACTGCTCGAAGCTCAAGCATACTGATGTGGAGAGCTAACTCCAATCTGGACCATAAACCCTGGGTTTGGTGAGGACCCAGATGGGCTCCTCAACCTTCGCCTGATGCGTCTGTGGTCAGAGTCTGGGAGGGGGGAGGATGACAGAAGGGGAACCCCCAAAACAGGTTCTCTCGAACCATCCACCATTGCAAGTCTCTTACCATCGGCGAGGAGATCAGAACTAAATGATCTAGGTCATCTACCAGTTGATCCCACTGAGAGCGAAGAGTCCACTGAGAGATCCTCATGTGGAGAGGGGAACTGTTGGGATGGCGGCCGCCATAAGCCCCAAGAGACGTAGGACCGACCTCACCGGAACCTTTCTGCAATCTGATAGCAGGGAAATCTGTGACCGAAGAGAGGCCGCCCTGTCTGGAGGAAGGAAGGCCTTGCTCACTGTTGTATCAAGGATTGCCCCGACAAACTGAAGTCTCTGGGAAGGATCCAGATGAGACTTGGAATAGTTGATGGTAATACCCAGGCAAGTGAAAACCTGCTGGGTGAGGGAGAGAAAATGCAGGAGCTCCTCCCTGGACGAGACCACCAGGAGCCAGTCATCCAGGTAGGGGAACACCTGAACTCCTATAGTACGCAGGTGGGCCGCTACCACAGCCAGGCATTTGGTAAAAACTTGGGGTGCCAAGGAAAGACCACACGGGAGTACCTGGAACTGGTTATGGTCCCCCAGGAAAGCAAACCGGAGATACCTGCGATGCAAAGGACAAATGGGGATATGCAGATATGTGTCCTGCATGTCCAGCGCACAAAGACATTGACCTGGCCGAAGAAGGAGCAGAAGGGTTTGCAGGGAGAGCATCCTGAACCTCTTGTATTCCACGTAAAGGTTCAAAGACCTGAGATCGAGAATGGGTCTGAGATCTCCAGTCTTCTTTGGGACCAGGAAGAAATGAGAATAATAACCCATCCCTTGAAGGTGAGGAGGAACGGGTTCTATGGCCTGCTTTGTGAGAAGGGCAGAGATTTCTTCCCGGGCCAGAGGAAGATGGTCCCTTGCATAGGACAACTTCAGAAGGAGGGTGGCGGGGTGGTTTCTGTAGAAACTCTATGAAGTGCCCCTCTGCTATAATCTGAAGCACCCATGAATCTGTTGTTATCCTCTCCCAATCTGGAAGGTGGAGGGAGAACCTCCCTCCTACCCATCCCTCCGGTGTGTCCGGAGATGGTGGGAGAGGGGAGGAGTCAGGTGGTGTGTGGCAGCGCTGCAGCTGGGGCACCCACTGCTTTTTGGGCAGGGGAGGCCTGGCAGCTGCGGGGGCCCGACGTTTCGTAGTCCACCTTCCTTGGGGTTTCACTTGTGGTCGACTGCATCTGCGAAAAGGACGGCGCTGTGGTGGATGGAGACAGTACATGGAATCCACGGATTTCAGAGCCATCCCCTTCTCCTGCAAGTCTGTGATGATGTCTTTCACATCACCGCCGAAAAGCACTGAACCCCTGAAAGGTGCTTCCTGGGTTGCTGACTGCACCTCCGGGACCAAACCTGACATGCAGAGCCAGGCATGAAGCCGAAGACTTATGGCAAACGCGGAGCTCCACCCCGCAGTGTCCACTGCATCGTATGTCATCCACAGAATGTGACGACTGGCCGAACGAGCAGAGCAGACTAAGTCAGCTAACTCCTGCTTGACTTGGGAGTCAGAAAAGGAGTCAATCTTGGTTTCCACCTGGGTAAGGATGGCCTTCTGGTAATCCCCCATATGAGCAACATAATTCAGGGTCCAAATTCCCAGTGTGGAAGAGGTGTATATTCTTCTTCCATACTGGTCCAGGAGGCGAGATTCCTTAACCGGAGGAGACGAGCTTAGATGTTTGGGATGTGCTGACCGGCCATGAGCAGTGCTAATCATGACCGAGTCTGCACGAGGGTGAGAATCCAAAAAGTCTACACCCTCTGGAGCCTGGTATAGCCTGTTAGACTTCCTGGGAAGCGGGGCTAAAGCTGATGGTTGTTTCCAAATAGTGGAAACAAGGTGGGCATGAGGCTCAATCCAGGGTGGCACTAAAGTAGGAGCTGTCAGGGGCAGGTCCAGATGTTTGGCGAGTTTGACCCGCTGAGGATCTGGTTCCAATGAGCACCACTGATGTACTTCCTGGATCTTTCTGAGCAACTCCATGAAGGAAGGGTCCTCCGGAGGAGACTTCGGAAGGGTCCTCAGCTGGGGCTTGGACAGAGGGCGGGGCTCATCGTCTCTCTCAGAGCATCCGTTGAAGGACTCCGAGAGCGAAGAAGAAAAAGAATCAGAAGCAGAATAAGACTCCCTGACATGTCTAGGGGAGGAACGGGTTCCTTAGAGGGGATCACTGGACGCGTGTCCTGCCCCTCTCAGGATCCAGAGGGAAGGCCTCTGGAGTCCGGAGATGGTGAGGGAGTGTGCCGTCTCGGGTGTACGGGGGCCGGAGGTGGCACCATCGCCGTAAGGCGGCTCTCTACTTCCTTGGTGAGCTGAGCCTTGACCTCAGCCCACCAGGAAGCCAGAGTCTCCTGCAGATCCACCGGTGGCCGAGGGGGCAGTGGAGATGGAGGAGGAGGGGGATAAGTATACGGATTATATCCATAAGGCGAGTATCTGAAACCCGGCTGCGGAAAAAATGGTGCCGAGTATTGAGGCATCGGGTACTGCAGCACCAGCGGGACCAGCGTCTGGTACTGCGGCGCTGGATACTGCGGACGCGGGTATGCCGGCATAAGATAAGATGGCGGGTACCTGGGCGCCGGAGGAGCTGCTGGAGCAGACGGCCAAGAAAGTGGCCCCACAGGTGGGTCAACATTGAGGCCCGGGGGTCTGGGCCCAACAGAAGGGGAATATTCCCCGCCAGCGTCGGTGGGGCCGGTGTCGGAACCGGCGTCAGCAGGACCAGCGTCGGGATTGGCGTTGAAGCCAGCGTCCGGGGGGCTGGCATCAGATCCGATTCCCTAGGAGGAGGGTCTGACGGGGGTGGAATATCCCCCCCATTGTCAGGGGACGGAGGGGAAAAGTCCTTGGGGTCAAGCTGGGGTGACTCAGGATCCCCAGATGGCAGCGAAGGCTGCGAGGAACCGGGTACAACGGGGGTTGGAGGTCCGTCGTGAGGTTCCGTCACCGGTGCACGTTGAGGGACATGCGGCTTAGGGTCTGATTCCGGGTGGGCGCCGGAAGAGCGGCCTGGTCTGAGGGGGATGAGGTCGTGTGCCGCCCTGAAGGGTCGGGCGTCTTATCAACCTTCTCCCAGCAGATGTCGGAGGAGCCGACGTCCGACTTATGGGAGTCGCCCACACCAGTACGCCGCAAGCCTGCAGCGGAACTGGGGGCGAAGGCCTCCTTTTGCCCGGAGGCACCCGCAAGGCCCAAGCACGAGCCCGATGGGCGGGCCGACGCCTCCTCCAAAACCTTGGAGGCTGCTGTCGGATGGTCCCCTGGAGGGGATATTACTTGGGCCACGACTCCAGACGGAGTTGCGGGTGAGGAGGCCTTCTTACGGTGCCTTTCTTTGTCCCACTTTTTACGATGCCCTTCTGGAGAAGTCGACACCTGCCTGAGCTTCTTCAATTCTTTTTCCATTGAAGACATCTTTTTCTTGAGAAGATAGGCTTCCAGGGACTGTTGGCGTCATCTGCAGGTAGCTGCATTGAAGTGCAGGCAATGCGGGCACTTGTCAACCGGGTGGTCGGGGCCTAAGCAAAAAAGGCAGAGGAATGGCTGTCCTTGGCTTGGCAGTTAGGCGCCCTTGCAGTCGCATTGTTTTGGAAGATGTAGGGGACGACATACACCGGCGCTAACCTGACGATGAGAAGAAAAAATACTGAAAACCTCGGTAAAACCAACGAAAGAACAGGGCTGACTAAGCACGAACTTTACCGCAAGGTGCTGCATGAGATAACGGCTGGAAAGAACTAGAAGGCGGACATCCGGGACCACCCCTTTATACCAACGTTGCATGACGTTGGTCACCTGACATGGGGACAGTCCCTCACCAGGGACTGCTAGCTAGAAATTCTTCTGTGGGATCCTGCTGCCATCTGGCGTCAGTCCTAAATGTAATTACATACTGCAAGAGCCCTCTCGAAGTAAGATCTCCGGTTACAGGTGAGTAAATACAGGTTACTCACCTGTAACAGGAGTTCTAGGAATGGTATATGTTGTTCATCCACACTATCTGTCAGGTTCCTTGCTGCTTTAAATCTTGCCGGAAGGTCTTCAAGCTGGCTCCTCCCACCCACCCGGGTTGTAAAACTCTCGGCTCAGCCCCATGACGCCAGATCTGGCCCGCTGGAAGCTCAGGTTGTGCGTCGAAGCCGGGGAGGTCGGGTGGGTCGTGTGGATGAACAACATATACCATTCCTAGAACTCCTGTTACAGGTGAGTAACCTGTATTTCTGGGGACATGGATATGTTGTTCATCCACACTGTCTGGCAGACTCCTAGCAGTTCTCCGGGAGGAGGGAGGCAAGGCGCACACCCCTTATACTTACTTGGGAAATAAGGACTGGAGAACCGAGGCCCCAAAACCAGCATCCCGGCGTGACTCAAGGTCGATGTGGTAGTGAGTAATGAAGGTGTTTGCTGACTTCCAGGTAGCAGCCCTGCAGATTTCCTGGAAAGGGACGTCCCTGGAAGCAGCCACCGATGCAGCAGTATGGCGGGTAGAATGAGCTCTTATCCCTCTGGGAGGCTCCATGCCCACCAACTCATAGCAGAGATCTATGCAGGAGGAGACCCATCTGCTTATCGTCCACTTGGCTGCAGGTCTACCAGGTGCGGCTTCAGCGTAGGTCACAAACAGCTGGCGAACCTCTCCCCGAATCCCAGCCGTGTGCTCCTTGTAATAGGCGAGCACCCTTCTAGGGTACAAAGTATGGAGCCTATATTCGGCCTCCGAGGTGTGATTGGGGTAGAACACCGGCAGAGTCAACACCTGATTAAGGTGAAACTCCGACACCACCTTCGGAAGGAATTTCGGGTTGGGGTGTAGGACAACCTTGTCCCTGTGGAAGACCAGGTAAGGAGACTCGATGCTCAGCGCCTGGAGTTCTCCCATCCTTCTGGCTGATGTGATAGCCACCAAGAAGGCAGTCTTCCACGACAGGTGGGGGAGACCACACCTGTGCATTGGTTCGAATGGCTTGCCCATGAGCTTTGCCAGTACCAGCAGTAAATCCCATGGAGGTGGGGGTTCTCGCACTGGAGGGGAAATGTGATCAAGGCCTTTGAAGAAGAATCCGACCACCTTCTCCTGTGCCACTGACTGCTGACCGGCCCGTGCCCGGTAGGCAGAGATGGCTGCGCAGTGCATCTTTAGGGTCGTCGACCTAAGCCCTTGACTAGATAGGGACCATAGGTAGTCCAAAATGCTGGCCACAGAACAAGAGGAAGGGTCCAAGCCCTTACCCCGACACCAAATGAAGAATCTCTTCCATTTGAAGGCATAGCATTTTCTGGTCGACTCCTTACGGGATGCCTCAACGACGTTGAGGACCTCGTCGGAAAGACCCAAGGCCTGGAACTCTAGCCGCTCAGGAACCAGGCCGTCGGGTGCAGGGACTGAAGGTCTGGATGGAACACCTTCCCCTGATTGACTGAGAGCAGGTCTGGGCGAGCTGGAAGCTGCCTCGGGAGCCTGGAGCTGAGGCTGAGGAGATCTAGGTACCAGAACTGGCGTGGCCAGTCTGGGGCTATCAGAATCACCTGCGCCTTGTCCCTCCTCGCTTTGAGCAGGACCCTGTGAATCAGGGGAAAGGGGGGGCATAAAAGAGGCCCGGGGTCCACAGCCTTGAGAAGACATCCCCCTGCAGTGAGCCCTGCTGAGAGGGGCGGGCATGAAACAGCCTCAGCTTCACGTTCTCCCTGGAGGCAAACAGATCCACCGGAGGTGTGCCCCAGTGGAAGAACAGATCTTGTACTACCTCCGGCAGGAGAGACCACTCGTGCGATGCAGCCCCTATCCGGCTCAGGGCATCAGCCAGGGTGTTGGAAGCTCCTGCCACATGAATGGCTAGGAGATCCACCTCCAGGCTGTGCACAAGTGACCAGATGCAGAGAGCTTCCTTGCATAGAAGCATGGAGCGTGTCCCACCCTGGCGGTTTAGGTAGTACATGGTCGTGGTATTGTCCGTCTGGACTCTGACCACTTGACCCCGGAGAAACGGAGCAAAGGCGTTGAGAGCTAGGTGGACCACTCGGAGCTCCAACAGGTTGATGTGGCATCAGGACTCCCGCGGGGACCAGAGGCCGTGCACTCTGTGTTCCCCCAGATGGACACCCCAACCCATCAAAGAGGCGTCAGTCGATAGAGACCATCAGCTCGGGCGGACAAACGGGATGCCCTCCTGCAGATGAGATGGAACGGTCCACCACTGGAGAGCGTTCCACATCTCCTGGGTCATCATCAAAAGCTGGTCCAAGGGATCGCAGCGTTGTGACCACTGGCTGGCCAGTCCCCACTGAAGGGGGCGCATGTGCCAACGTGCCCAATGGACTACGCTGGTACAGGCCGCCATGAGACCCAGTAGGCGCAGGAAGTCCCGGGCAGGGCACAATTGCCCAACCAGAAATGATTGGGCAAAGGAGGCAAGAACCTCGCCTTGTCCGCGGAGCCATGTTTGTCAGAGAGAGTCGAGCCTGCCCGATGAACAGTATCACCTGCTTCGCGGTTCCGATTTGGCCTCATTGATAAGGAGGCCGACATGAGAGCAGACCTGGAAGGCCAGATCTCTGGACCACTCCACCTCCTGTCTGGAGGGGGCTGCTATCAGCCAGTTGTCCAGGTAAGGGTACACCCGGACCCCTCGGCGCCGCAGGAATGCTGTCACCGTTGCCATGCATTTGGTGAAGACCCTAGGAGCTAGAGAAAGGCCAAAGGGCATGGCTTGGAACTCGAATAGGGATCCCTCCATTCGGAAGCGGAGGAACCTCCGGTGAGACGGACAGATAGGGACATGAAAAAACACGTCCTGAAAGTCCAGAGAGCAAAACCACACGCCGTGTTCCAGAGATGGTATTTTCTGAGTCAGAGTGACCATTCTGAAGGTTCAAGACCTTAGGAACTTGTTTAGGTCGTGTAGGTCGAGAATGGGGCGCCAGCCCCCCGTCCGTCTCGGGACCAGGAAATACCTGGACACAAACCCTGGGTCTAAGGGAGGTCCTCCACCTCTTATCACCTACTTCTGGAGGAGGAGATCGATGTCGGCTCGACGAGCCGCCAGTGAGGCTGGGGACCCCGAAGCCCCCCGAGGGGCGACGGCTCTGTAGGGCGGTGCCTGCTCGAACTCTAGAGACAGGCCTCTTCCCACCACCTCCAGGACCCACCTGTCCGTGGTAGCAGTGGACCAGGCAGAAAGGAAGTGCCGGAGCCGTCCCCCCAAGGGGGGAACCAGGGGTGAGGCGACGGGTATGGGGGCGACACCTCTCAGCCCGTCACTGGGCAGGCTTGGAGGAAGGACCGGCCAAGGGACCTCCTGGGCCTTTTCCTCCTTGCTTCCTATTAGAGGAAGCTGATGGCTTGGTTTTGGGATACCAAGGTCAAGCCTGCTGGCCCTGACGTTGCTGGGCCAGGCGCGCCGCGGGCACAGAAGGGCGAAAGGGCTTAGCCTGAGGCTTACGGCCTTTGTCCTTCAGCGCGGAAGAGACAGAGTCCAAGGTGCCATTGGACTTTTCGATCCTCTGGAGGTGACCTTCCACTCCAGGGCCGAAGAGGTCAGTCCCCAGAAAGGGAACATCTGCCAATTTGTGCTGGGTATCCGAGGTGAAGGTGGATATCCTCAGCCAAGCCTGCTGACGCATGGCCACTGCGGTCACCACTGATCTAGCACAAGAGTCTCCGATGTCGAGAGCAGTCTGGAGCTGCTGCTTTGCCACTGCCCTGCCCTGATCCCGCACCTGCTTGACCGTGGTCTGCAGGTCCGTGGGAAGATGGGGAACGACCTCATCCAGGGAGCCCAACAGGGCATGGGAGAAGTGTGCCATCAGGACGGCCGAACTGGCCTGACGAAGGCCGAGAGATGATGCAGCATAGACTTTCTGCCCAGCATAATCCAATTTCTTGGATTCCTTGTCGGGTGGTTTGTCCATGTGCCTGGCGTTCCCGGCGTGCTGGAAAACGCTGTCGGTAACCAGCCCCTCGGCAGAGGGGTGTTCCAAGAAACCAGACAGGGAACCGGTAGGGACCGGGTACTTCCTAGCCATCCTGGCCGAAGGCGCAGGGCAGGAAGCCGGACGCTGCCATAGTTCCAAGGCCGGACCAACAATGGCTCCGGCCACCAAAAAGGCCTCCATCAGAGAATCCCCTCAGTCCAGAATCTCCGTGAGGGGATATCTGGCCCGTTTGGAAATGGGTTCGAGCTTCATCCTGGTGGACTCCGAGATGTGTCGAAGTAGGCCAAGAAAGGACGAAGGGCTATCGTCCACTGACTGCCCTCCTGAGGACTCCAAGTCCATCCGCCTGGAGAACAAGGAGGAGTCATCTTCAGACCACGACGAGTCTTCGAAGAGCTGCCTGGAGCCTGAGACACCCTCCACCTGCCGAGGTTTATCGAGAGTGAGAGTGACCGACAGCCTATGGGGCAGCCCCTGAGCCGACCGAGAACTCTTGGTTGGAGCCCCAACTACATGACTGAGGGAGGCAGTTCCACCACAATCGGTGGGGCAGCAGTAATAGGCCGAACAACGGCCTGGGAACAGGCTCCTCGACCACCGCGAGGTTGTTTGGCCTCGGTGACAACCACTTAATGGCCGGTGAAGACGACTGGGTCGGCTTATTCCCGGCCAACAGAAGCTGTTGCCACATAAGCTCTTCATATTTGCAACGAAGCTTGCGTCGAAGCCTCCCCTCATCCGAGGAGGAGGAAGAAGAGGAAGAGCGGCAGCGCCGCTTACCACGGTGCCGAGACCGAGGCCGCCTATGACAGTGGGATCGGCTGGACCGCGAGGAAGTCTGAGACCGAGAATCTCGGCTAGGCACCAAGGATCGGTACACCCTTCGGCTCGGATGATTGCACCGACGACTCCGGAACCAGAGGCACAGTCGAGCCGACGGGATCCTCAACTCTCGCCAGTGGGAACCGGGGAGAGGGGATTATCAGCTTCACCAGCCGACAACCCGTCTAATGGGTCGAGAAAAATCTCAGCCGCGTCGTTGGGTGTCTCTGTCAACTGGCCTGACAGGGACGCGGTGAAGACAATGGCCGAAGCTGAAGGGTCGACTGAAGTAGACTGTCGACCAGGGGAGGGAGATCTTTCCCGCTCCCAAGAGCATCGACAATGGGACTTACCCTTACTCTTTTTTGACCGAGAAAATGGTCCAGAAGAGGTTGGACCCTCGCCCTTAGTCGAGAGGGTCAAGCAAAGCTCATAAAAGAAGCAGAGTATGAGGCGCCAGAGCGAGGACGGAGGCAGATGCAGCTGACAGAAGATGGAGCGGCCTCGTTGCCTCCTCTTGAGGCGATCATCTGCTCGAGCTGTTCCATGAGACACGCAGCCATGACACATATCGGCCTCCTTCGACTTGACCGGAGAATCTCTTCTCGGGCACCCCAACTGCAAGCGGGCACACGATCCTCGAGGACATAGACCGAAAAGGAAGAGCACAGGTCAGAAGCCTGCGGTTCGTGCTCAAGGCCTAGGCAGTGAGCACTTGCAGCTGCGGGTCTGTCCGAGACATTTTCTGCCGCGGGGCATCTCCGAAATCCGGGAGTCGATTTATCCATCGAGCCGAGGAGAAGACCACCAAGCGTTTGGTAAATTTGAAACGAGTTTCAAAGTTTTGAAGAGTTAGGCACCAAGTCTTAATCGCAGAGCGTTAAGGAGGGAACCTGAGCTTCCAAGCAGTAAGGAAGATCTGGCGCCATGGTAGCGGCGAGGAGTTTTACCACCGGGTGGGTGGGAGGAGCCAGCTTGAAGACCTTTCCGCAAGATTTAAAGCGGCCAGGAACCTGCCAGATAGTGTGGATGAACAACATATCCGTATCCCAAGAACCTGTATTTCTAGGGACATGGATGTGTTGTTCAGTCCACACTTACTGGCAGACTTCTCCGGGAGGAGAGAGGCAAGGCGCACACCCCCTACTTGGGAAATAAGGACTGGAGAGCCGAGGTCCCAAAACCAGCATCCCAGCGTGACTCTAGGTCGATGTGGTAGTAGGTAATGAAGGTGTGTGCTGACTTCCAGGTAGCAGCCCTACAGATTTCCTGGATAGGGATGTCCCTAGAAGCAGCAACCGAAGCAGCGGTATGGCAGGTAGAATGAACTCTTATCCCTCTGGGAGGCTCCATGCCCGCCAACCTATAGCAGAGATCTATGCAGGAGGTGACCCACCTGCCTATCGTCCGCTTGGTTGCAGGTCTGCCTGGTGCGGCTTCAGCATAGGCGAAAAACAGCTGGTGAATCTCTCCCTGAACTTCAGTCGTCTGCTCCTTATAATAAAAGAGCACTCTCCTAGGGTCCAGAGTATGGAGCCTATATTCGGCCTCCGAAGTGTGACTGGGGTAGAACACCAGCAGAGTCAACACTTGGTTAAGGTGAAACTCTGACACCACCTTCAGAAGGAATTTTGGATGGGGGCGCAGGACAACCGTGTCCCTGTGGAAGACCAGATAAGGAGACTCGATAGAAAGCACATGGAGCTCTCCCATCCTTCTGGCTGACGTAATAGCCACCAAGAAGGCAGTCTTCCACGACAGGTGAGAGATATCACACTTGTGCATTGGTTTGAATGGCTTGCCCATGAGCTTAGCCAATACCAGCAGTAGATCCCATGGAGGTGGAGGTTCTCGCACCGGAGGGGATATGTGATCAAGGCCTTTGAAAAAGCACCCGACCACCTTCTCCTGAACCACCGACTGCTTGCTGGCCTACGCCCGGTAAGCAGAGATGGCTGCCAGGTGCACCTCAAGGGTCGTCGACCAAAGCCATAGCTGAGAAAGGGACCACAGGTATTACAGAATGCTAGCCAAGGAACAGGAGGAAGGGTCCAACCCCTTATCCTGACACCAAATGGAGAATCTTTTCCATTTGAAGGCATAGCATTTTCTGGTCGACTTCTTACAGGATGCCTCAGCAACATTGAGGACCTCGTCAGAAAGACCCAAGACCTGGAACTCTAGCCGCTTAGGAACCAGGCCATCAGGTGCAGGGACTGAAGGTCCAGATGGAATACCTTCCCCTGGTTGACTGAGATCAGGTCTGGGTGGGCTGGAAGCTGCCTCAGGAGCCTGGAGCTCAGGCTGAGGAAATCTGGATACCAGAACTGGTGGGGACAGTCTGGGGCTACCAGAATCACCTGCGCCTTGTCCCTCCTTGCCTTGAGAAGCACCTTGTGGAAATGGGGGAAAGGCATAGAAGAGGCCCAGGGTCCATGGCCTTTAGAAGGCATACCCCTGCAGCAAGCCCTGCTGAGGGGGGCAGGCATGAAACAGCCTCAGCTTTGCATTCTCCATGGAGGCAAACAGGTCCACATGAGGTGTGCCCCAGTGGGAGAACAGATCGTGTACTACCTCCGGCAGGAGAGACCACTCATGAGATGCAGCACCTATCCGGCTTAGGGCATCGACCAGAGTGTTGGACGCTCCTGCCACATGGATGGCTAGGAGATCTGCCTCCAGTCTGCTCACAAGAGACAAAGTGCGGAGAGCTTCCTTGCACAGAGGCAAGCAGTGTGTCCCGCCCTGGCGATTTAGGTAGTACATGGCCGTGGTGTTGTCCATCTGGACCTGAACCACTTGACCCCATACAAACAGAGTGAAGGCAGTGAGGGCTAGTCGGACCGTTCAGAGCTCCAGCAGGTTGATGTCACATCAGGACTCCTGAAGGGACCAGAGGCTGTGGGATCTGTGTTCCCCCAGATGGGCACCCCCAACCCATCAGAGAGGCGTTGGTTGCAAGCGTGACCGTAGGCTCAGGGCGAACAAACGGGATACTCTCCTGAAGATGAGCTAGAATGATCCACCACTGGAGAGCATTCCACATCTCCTGGGTCACTGTCACTGGCTGGTCCAGAGGACTGGAGCGCTGTGACCATTGGCGGGCCAGTCCCCGTTGCAGGGGATGCATGTGCCAATGGGCCCAATGGACCACGCTGGTGCAGGCCGCCATGAGGCCCAGCAGGCACAGGAAGTCCCAGGCAGGGTGCAACTGCCCAATCAGAAATGACTGGGCAAAGGAGGAAAGGACCTTGGCCCTGTCTGCCAGGAGTCGTGCTCTGGCTCGAAGAGAGTCGAGCTCTGCCCCGATGAAGTGAATCACCTAAATTGGCACGAGTTCCGATTTGGCCTCGTTGAGAGCAGACCTGGAGGGCCAGATCCTTGGACCACTCCACCTCCAACTTGATGGGGGCTGCAATCAGCCAGTCGCGCAGGTAAGGGTAAACCCTGACCCTTCGGTGTCACAGGAATGCTGTCTCCACTGCCATGCATTTGGTGAAGATCCTAGGATCTGGAGAGAGGCCGAAGGTCATGGCATGGAACTCGTAAAGGGATCCCTCCACTCTGAAGCAAAGGAATCGCTGGTGGGATGGACGGATTGGGACATGAAAGAATGCGTCCTGGAGGTCCAGAGAACAGAACCACAAGCCTTGCTCCAAGGATGGAATGATCTGAGCCAGAGTGACCATCCTGAAGGTTTGAGACCTTAGGAACTTGTTCAGGTCATGAAGGTCTAGAATGGGGGCGCGAGCCCCCCATCCGTTTTGGGACCAAGAAGTACCTGGACACAAACCCTGTGTCTGAAGGAGGATCCGCCACCTCCCTGATCACCTCATTCTGGAGAAGCAGAGCAATGTCGGCTCGATGAGCCGACAGAGAGGCTGAGGACCTGTAGCCCCCCCGTGGGGCGACGGCTCAATAGGGTGGGGACTGCTCAAATTCCAAAGGCAGGCCCTTTCCTACCACTTCCAGCACTCAGCGGTCCGTGGTGATATTGAACCAGACAGAAAGGAAGTGGTAGAGCCGTCCCCCCATGGGGGGAACCCAGGGAGGAGTGACAAGGTTGGGGGTGACACCCCTCAACCCATCACTGGGCAGGCTTGGAGGAAGGACTGGCAGAGGGGCCTCCTGGACCTTTCCCTCCCAACTTCCTGCTGGAGGAAGCTGCAGGCTTGACTTTGGGGTGCCAAGTGCGAGCCTGCTGGCCCTGATGCTGGTGTTGCTGGGCCGGACGTGCTGCAGGGACAGAAGGCTGAAAGGGCTTTATGCTGCTACTGGTGGCCTTTGTCCTTCTGGGCAGACATGACCGAGTCCAAGGTGGCACTGGACTTGTCGATCCTCTGGAGATGACCCTCTACCCCGGGACCGAACAAGTCAATACCCAGGAAGGGAACGTCTGCCCAGCTTGTACTGGATATCTGCTGTGAAAGTAGAGATCCGCAGCCAAGCTCTGTGGCACATGGCCACTGCGGCCGCTACTGACTGGCCACAAGAGTCTCCAATGTCTAAAGCAGTCTGGAGCTGTTGCTTAGCCACCACCCTTCCCTGATCCTGCACCTGCTTGACCATAGTCTGGAGGTCAAACGGGAGATGAGGAATCACCTAATTCAGGGAGCCCAAAAGAGCATGCGAAAAGTATGCCATCAAAACAGCCGAACTGGCCTGATGAAGGCCTAAGGAGGATGCAGCATAGACTTTATGCCCGGTGTAGTCCAATTTCCTGGACTCTTTATCAGGTGGCTTGTCCACGTCCCGAGCATTGCCGGAGCACCGGAAAATACTGTCAGCCACAAGCCCCTCCACAGAAGGGTGCTCTGAGAATCCGGGGAGTGAACCAGTGGGAACAGCATACTTTTGGGCCATCCTGGCCGAAGGAGCTGGACAAGAAGCTGGCCACTGTCATAGATCCAGGGCCAGGCCAACAATGGCTTCAGTCACTGGAAAGGTCTCTGTGGGGGAATCCCCTCGGTCCAGTATCTCCGTGAGGGGATACTTGGCCCGCTTGGAAACGGGTTTGAGCTTCATCCCAGTAGACTCTGAGATGAGCCGAGGCATTCCCAGGAACGAGGATGGGCTCTCGCCCACCGACTGACCCCCAATGGATTCCAGGTCAAGGGGCCTGGAGAACAGTCAGGAATCATCATCGGACTCCGAGGAATCTGCAAACAGCTGCCGAGGGCCTGAGCCACCCTCCACTTGCCGAGGTCGATCAAGAGTGAGGGTGACTGACAACCAATGGGGCAAACCCTGATCCAACCGAGAATGCTTGGTCGGTGCCCCGGATTTCGGTTGTGGAGGTGGGGGTTCCACCACAATGGGTGGTGCAGTTGGTTTTGGCCGAGCAACTGATGCCGACTTTGGCTCCTCGATAACCACGAGGGGTTGTTTCAGCCACTCTGGTGACAGCCACTTAACGGCTGGGGAAGGCGATGGAGTTGGCTTGTTCCTGGTCAAAAGGAGCTGCTGCCACATCAGGTCCTCGTAGGGCTGACAACTTGCGCTGGAGCCTATCCTCCGAAGAGGATGAAGACGAGGATGAGCGGCACCGCCGCTTTCCTTAGTGTCGAGACAGAGACCACCAATGTTGGTGGGATCAGCTGGACCGAGAAGAGGTCCAAGACCGAGACCTTTGGGGTTTCCGAGGATGGGTCTAACAGGGAGCAGGGGAAACCCGCTCCTCCCTCTGTTCGGAAACCTTGACCGGGGACTCCAGCACAGAAGGCACAGGCAAGTCCTCGGTTTCCACCGGAAAAACAGGTGAAGCAGGGTTGTTGGCTTCTCCAGTCGACAGCCCGTCCGACAGGTTGAGAAAAATCTCAACTGCATCAACGGGTGCCTTGGCTGGCTGACCTGACTGGGACACCATGAAGTCAGCGGCCTTAGCCGCAACCTCGACAAAAGTCGAGTGTCTACTATTGGGGGAAGGGGACCGCTCTCAGTCCCATGAACGCCAACAGTGGGACTTACCCTTGGAGTCCTTCTTCTTGGACCAAGAGGAATGTCCCAAAGGGCCCTCTCCTTTGGTGGAGAGGGGCTGACAAAGCTCCTTGAACAAAGCCGTGTAGGAGGAGCCCAAAGAGAGAGGGATAATGCCACGACCGAGGATGAAGATGATGCGGCCTAGGCCGCCTCCTCCTCGAGGGCGATCATCTGCTCGAGTTGTTTAGCCAAGCCCGCCACCGCAGACACCACCCAATGGGCCTCCTTCAACTTTACCAGAGGATAACGTTTCTCGGGGCACCCAAGCTGCAATCTAGCAGTACGATCCTCAAGAACCGTGGCCGAGAAGGACTTGCACAAGTCGCAGGCCTGAGATCTGTGCTCGAGCCCAAGGCAGTAAACGCACGTAGAGTGTGGATCAGTCCAGAACATCTTCTGCCTGCAGGGTACCGCCGAAATCCGGGAGTCGACTTGTCCATCGCAGCCGCAAAGAAAGAAACAGACTGAAGTCTTGTAAATTTTAAGATAAGTTTTGGGTTAACTGAAAAGACTGGATCCAGGCCAAAAACGTAGAGTGCAAAGGCGGGAACCTGAGCTTCCAAGCAGTAAGGAAGATCTGGCGTCATGGGGCAGAGCCAAGAGTTTTATCACCTGGGTGGGTGGGAGGAGCCAGCTTGAAGACCTTCTGGCAAGATTTAAAGTGGCAAGAAACCTGCCAGTAAGTGTGGATGAACAACATATCCATGTCCATAGAATCTCAGATTTAGAAGTGGGTAGCCATCTGGGAACAAGCGACCACCAAACAGTGTGGTTCACGATAAACACCGCCATAGAGTCAAGCCACACAAAAGCAAGAGTATTGGACTTTAGGAAAATGGGAGATTGCCTCAGAAAAGCACTAGCAAAAAGGCAAGAAGGAGGAGTGGAGAAACAATGGGGAGTAATCAAAACAGCCATCACTGAGGCAACAAGTCTTTGTGTAAAGCAAATCAACAAAACACAACAAAGGAAAAAAGCACTATGGTTCTCAAAAGAGGTGGCATGGAAGGTTAAGGAGAAAAGGATAGCATTCAGGAAATATAAGGAAACACAGATGGAGCAGGACAGAGAACTTTATCAGTTAAAGCAGAAAGAGGCTGGGAAGGCAGTCAGAATAGCAAAGGCCCAAACCGAGAAAAGGACAGCCAACTCTGCTAAGAGGGGCGATAAGACCTTTTATAGGTACATTAGGGAGTGAAGAAAGACCAAGGGAGGGATACTAAGGCTTAATAAAAAGGAGGGATGTGGGCAGAGGGTGACAGTGAAAAAGCAGGGATACTGAACGAATATTTCTGCTCAGTATTCACAAAGGAAGAGGAGGGGGCGGTACCTAAACCAAACAAAAAAAACACTCTGGAGATGGGGATCAATACCAGTCCATTTACAGAAGAAAGGGTTCTGAAAGGACTAGTAAAACTGAAGGTGGACTAAGCAATGGGGCCTGATGGGATTCACCCAAGAATTTTAAAAGAACTAAGGGTAGAACTAGTGACACCGCTGACTACTCTCTTTAACAAGTCATGGGAGGATGGTGTGGTACCTGTAGACTGGAGAAGGGAAGGTGTGATTCCTCTTCACAAAAATGGGAGCAGGGCACAGGCAGAAAATTACAAACCAGTTAGTTTGACCTCAGTGGTAGGGAAAATGATGGAATCACTTCTGAAGGAAAGAATTGTTGAGTACCTAGAGGTAAGTGGAACACAGGACCCAAGGCAGCATGGATTCACAGCAGGAAGGTTGTGTCAGACGAATCTAATAGATTTATTTGACTGGGTGACCAAAGTAGTAGACCAGGGAGGGGCTATGGACATGGCCTACCTAGATTTTACCAAGGCATTTGATACAGTCCCACACAAAAGATTAATAAACAAGTTAGCCAACCTTGGAGTGGGTCCCAAGGTGGTAGCCTAGATAAAAAATTGTCTGGACAACAGGAAAGAAAGGGTAGTAGTAAACAGAGTCCACAGTGAAGAAAGGAAGGTTACTAACAGGATACTGCAAGGTTCAGTACTGGGACCGGTCCTTTTTAATGTCTTTATAAGTGACATTGCAGAGGAACTGGAAGGGAAAGTAGGTCTCTTTGCAGATGACACAAAGATCTGCAACAGGGTTGATATACAAGATGGAGTGGAAAGGATGAGAAGGGACTTGGCAAGGTCGGAGGAATAGTCAAATGAATGGCAGCTTAGATTCAATGCAAAGAAGTGCAAGGTAATGCACCTGGTACACAATGGGGGGTGAGATACTGACAACAATAAAAATGGAAAGGGACCTGGGGGTAATTGTATCAGATGACCTAAAGGTGGGCAAGCAATGTGAGAAGGCAGTAAGGAAGGCTGGGGGATACTGGGATGCATAGGGAGATGCATCAACAGTAAAAAAATAAGAAGTTGTTATCCCTCTGTACAGACAATTGGTGAGACCCCATCTGAAGTACTGTGTGCAGTTCTGGAGACTCCATCTCTGCAAAAACACAGACAGAGTAGAAGCTGTCCAGAGGAGGGCAACCAAAATGGTGCAGGGTCTGCACCACAAGACATACGAAGAGAGACTAAAGGAGCTTAGTATGTATACATTTGAGGAAAGGGGGGGGGCATAATAGAAACTTCCAAGTACCTCAAGGGAATCGACAAAGTCCAAGAGGGTAGTATCTTTCAGAAAAAGAGATGTGCAAGAACAAGGGGGCACAATTTGAAGATAGAGGAGAGACGGCTTAGAGGTAACATGAGGAAGTATTATTTCACGGAGAGGGTTGTGGATGCATGGAACAGCCTTCCCGAGGAGGTCACGGAGTCAAGAACAGTGAAGGAATTCAAGAATGCATGGGACAGACATAAGGCAGTCCTAATGGAGGCTAGGAGGAAGTCGGCAGTTGGTTAACTAGGATCTGCAGCTTATCCGTTAGGTAGGAAAATGAGCAGACTAGGAGGGACAAGCGGTCTTTAACTGCCATCAAATTCTATGTTTCAAAAGCAGTGTATATGGCACAACCTCCCTACCACATTCTGAGAATGATACCCATATACATACAGCAATCTACACACAGAGAAATAAAAAACAGTGTATAAGGAACAACCTCACTACCACATTCTGAGAATGATACCCACACACATACAGCAATCTGCACACAGAGA
The DNA here is from genome assembly GCA_016271365.2 of Neoceratodus forsteri. NCBI lineage: Eukaryota > Metazoa > Chordata > Ceratodontiformes > Ceratodontidae > Neoceratodus > Neoceratodus forsteri. The sequence continues at coordinate 15,721,346 of CM028131.1, forward strand.
AACAAAAACGGTGTATAAGGCACAACCTCCCTACCACATTCTAAGAATGATACCCATACACATACAGCAAGCTACACAGAAAGAAACAAACGTAGTGTATAAGGAACAACCTCACTGCCACATTCTGAGAATGATACCCCTACACATACAGCAATCTAAACACAGAGAAACAAAAGCAGTGTATAAGGAACAATCTCACTACCACTGTCTGAGATTGATACACCTAAACATTCAGCAATCTACACACAGAGAAACAAAGGCAGTGTATAAGAACCAACCTCACTACCACTGTCTGAGAATGACACACATACAGCAATCTAAACACAGAGAAACTAAAGCAGTCTATAAAGAACAACCCAACTACAACATTCTGAGAATGATACCCATACAGACAGAGCAACATACACACACAAACAAAATCAGCATATAAGTAGCATCACTATCACACTCTGAGAAATGAAACCCATACAAATGTTATATATAATGTATATATACCCCCGGCGAATCTGGAATCGAGTGGTACTCTGCTCAGTATGTTTTCCTAGTCAAACTCTTAAATAAATAAATATAACTATATTTTATCAGCATCAGTTACCTGAAAGTGGCCAGTCATAAATCCCAACGTCAGGAGCTGAAAAAGAAAGAAATGAAACACAGGTATCAGTTATACCCAACAACATACTGTATGTTGTATCCCTTGAAACACTAACCTGATAGATGCTGCTACGCTTCCATACTTATGCAAAAGAATAAAGTGTGTATTTTCCATTATGCATTCTTAGATTCCCCATTTCAGAAGGCAGAAAAAGAATTAAACACAGCCCATTTTTTAATATTTCCTGTAAGGATTATAAAGGTGCCATAAGACTTTACTGTCAGGACACCTATGCCGTCCAACCCATTACCCTTTGTGTTTTTGCCATGTAAATCCCTTTTCCCACATAGATTTACTAAACTAACACCACATAGTCCTGAATCACCACTCAAGGGAAATTCAGAGATAAGAAAAGTGAGGGGATGTGTTCTAGATTCAGACCCACAACCTCTTGTTAATAAAGCTGTAGACCTTTCCGATATACCACCAAGAAGACTCAGCAGTGATGGTTAGCTCTTTAGCTGTAGAGGTTAAAACTATGGCAGGAGGTACCTGACAGAAGAATTTCCTGACAAGAAAATCTTGCGACCCCTTTACCATCTTAACTCCATTTCCATTTAGGAGTCACATATGTCACCTACATTATGATTACCCATCACTTAAGGGAACAGCTGTTGTTCATGTTTAGTATTATTTTGGAAGACACCTTTGAGCCAAGGCTCTTTTACAAAGGTTCCAAGTCAGGGAAACAATACAGAACATAGTAAGGACAATAACAAGTACAGTAATTTCAAGCAGCCATAGACTTCGTCGAGTACATTAAAACTTTCATATGGAATTACTGCAATATGTGCAATGATTCACAGTATGTATGTTATGTTACAGTAATTTGTATATATCATTCAAGAAGACATGTAAAATAAAATAAAAAAAAGTAATGTAGTTCACTAGGAGAGATGGTAGATACATGTAGAGGAAGCTATGGGGAAAGAATGTAGATAATAGTGGGGAAATAAAAAGGAAGGAGATAGGAGATAGTGGGGGGGGTAAAGGTAGGTGGGGCCTTGGGGGGAAATTAGAAGGAAGGAGAGTAAGTTTAGTTAGGAGAAACATTCACATGAGGTCACTGTGACAAGGTGCTGACACAGGTGGCGCTTGAAAGTGCCCAGGGTAGTGTCATTGGTAACAGCAGGTGGAAGTGAGTTGTACCAGGATGAGGCTCTGTATGTAAAGGAGCGTTGTCCTTGGGTAGTGCGGCAGCGTGGAACAGAAAAAGTAAGCTATTCAGAGCTCCTGGTTAGGAGGGGGCTGCAGCTGGGGACCAGTAAGGACTGAACCCTTGAGGGTAGGAGATTTAAGGTAATCTTTTTGATAGCATATAGGTCTAGTACTTGAGTCTGCTGGGGAGTTGGAGCCAGTTTGCTTGCTTGTAGCTGTCACAGGTATGTGACAGGCATGGAGCAGATGTCAGTAGATGACATGCCTTGTTAAGGGCAATGGCTGTTCGTCGAAGTGCGGTGTCACTGGTAGACCCGTAGATCACAAGTCCATAGTCGATTATTGATCTAACAGAGCTCTGAAAGGCAATGTTTAGGGCATCATTGGTGAGGTAGCTCCTATGTCTAAAAAGAAGTCATATGCGAGTGTTCACGATCTTGGCAATGCTCTCAATGTGTTCAGAGTAAGACAAGGTGCTGTCGAGTGTAACCCCCAGGTATTTAAACAGTTGAACATGTTCGAGCAACGTCCCTTCACTCTTTGTGATAGACAGACATTTGTTTTTATGTTTTTTATGGATGCCACGAAATATCATTGTTTTAGTTTTTTTGTGATTTAGCACAAGTTTTTGAGATTTAAACCATGTCTCCACTTGCATAAAGCTTGTTTGCAGTTGCAATTGTAGGAGGGAGGGGTCAGGGTGGGAGGTGAAAATAACTGCATTGTCTGCATACCACATAACAGGAGTCTATTACAGCATGATGCAGGGAGATTGTTCAGAAAAATTCTGAAAAACAAGGGACGCAAGATGGACCCTTGGGGAACTCCTGAGCGAATTGAATGGGTGGGTGAGAGGGACTCACCAACTCTGACCTGTTGGGTTTGGTCGCTAAGGTAGCTTTGGAACCAACATGTGGCATCATCTGAGAGGCCAAGGCAAGATAACTGTTCAAATACCAGGGAGTGGTTGACAGAGATGAATGCATTTGTCAAAATCGATGAAGGTGGCACCGACAAGATGTCCCTCATCCAGAGTATTATGTTTGTAGGCGATGAATTCAAGGACAGCTGTGGCGGTACTATGTCCTTTTCGAAAACCATACTGCTCCTGACATTGCAGGTTGTGTTTAGCAAGGTATTCTGTAAGATGATTGGCAACTATTCTCTCCAGTGCTTTTGAGAGAGGGGGAAGAATGGAGATGTTGTCACACAGTTTTTCTGTCATCATTGTCCGATCCTCACTCTTTTTGCTCTTAGTAGTGCAGAGTGAACATAAGAATTCAGTATCAGTCATAAAAAAATCTCTTGTTTTATTTATTGCCACAGATAAAGACTGTTCAGGATGGGCCTGAATGAAGGGAACAGCAATATCTACAAGAAGTCAGCTGTTCCCTTGACAGCTCCTCCTGGCTCCCAGTGTATTCTGCCAAATTTCAAAGGGGGTGGTGGTAAGCAATCATGAATTCCCTTTACAAAAAGATGTTTACACTCTGCTAGCCAATTCAAAGGTTTTAATCCTACAGCATTAACTATGTCACACAGAGATGCTGACTTTCTCAGAACACAACCTTCACAGAAACAGTTTGATGGAAGATAAGGACTGGTTTGCCCCCATAGTCTGCCTGTTTTTCCCCCACCTACTGTATCAAAGCAGACCCTACTTGATCTCTGGCTTCTGCCCATCCTATCGCTAAGGTTCCCTTATGCCTATCTCATGCTTTCTTCAACCCTGTTACAGTTTGCGCCCTCATCACCTCCATTGGGAGGCTGTTGCAGGCATCCACCATTCTTTCTTTGAAGAAGTACTTCCTCACATATTCCCAGAGTCTACTCCCTCCCAGCCTCATAGTGTGCCAATTTGGCCACTTCAGTCATATTTTTCTGAAAGTTATGTTTAATGTTTAAAAAAGCCAGGACATCAGGTCTGTCAGAAAAAGATGCCCATTTGTCTCCAAGGGTACTTGGGAAGAGTTGATTTGTATTACAGTGTCTGACATCTCCCCTTGATTAGGACACAGGCTTGCTTGGAGGTAAACAGGAGTTCAGTTTCCATAGGGGATTGGCATTTCCTGGTAGCCAATCAAGAAGGAAGGCTACACCAATGACAGGAGATGGTAAGGCCATAGACTCTATTTATAAAATTGTTAATGTCAGAGAAAGATGTTTTTTAGAGCAGGGGTTCTGCATACATCAAATCTAGGATGCTATTGTTAAATTCAAACAACATGAAGTCTTGCTATATTATGACAATTGCAGTGAGTCCCAATCTTCGAAGTGCTCCGGAGGTGAAAGAGTTAACTTTCCATGCCAGGCGTGGAACTCTGAGCGCGAGCTCGGTTGGAAACTCTGTCTGTTGTTCTTCAAACACAAACTGTCAGATTCTTTACTCCACCTCACTGAACAGTCGCTCCAGAGATTTCTCCTTCTGCTCGGTTCATTTTGTCGGTTAAAAGTATTATTTTCTCGTTTTTTTGACCGAAATTAAACTGCAACCAGTTGGTCCAAGCTCTGTCTGTGGTATTGTAAGTAATAGATAGGCTTTACATTTATTATTTCTGTGTGGAACTTGTAAACGCTTATCGGTTCAGTTCGAACCAACCAGCTTGTTTTTAAAAATTGATTAATTCTTATTTAGAGTGTGGTTCCCGGCTCTTATCGGTTCTAAAAAAAACGGATCTCATTACGGTTTTTTCCACGACCCGTGACACGATTGGGAACCGATAAGAGAGTCTTGCTTGGAGGATTGCCATAAACGGGCAAGTTTGGTTAAGCTGGCACTATGTCTGAGAAACCCAAAAGAAAAACTGGGCCCACTGGGTTTCAGCACTGTAGTGTTTGTGGGGAAGCCTTTGCTAAGGCTGACCCCCACACCACCTGTGTTTATTGTCTAGGGTTTGACCACCTCAATGCAGACTGCCAGAGTTGTAAGAATTTTCCTGCTGCCATCATAGAAGAGAGAGTTGGTAGGCTCAGGGAAAGGGAGGCCAAAAAGTCCGCTGACCCGGATGGCCAGCCCGATTCGGTTCCAACCGAACCAGAGAGAGTGCCCTCTGACCAGGGCAATACTTCCTCGGGCAAATGGAGAGCCAGCTCTGAGGTGCCGGTTCCAACTAAAATGACTAGAAAATCAGCTGGTGTGGAGCCAAAAGTTCTCTCTCCAACCGCTGAGGAACTAGCTAAAGCAATTCAAATTGTCCAGTCACTTTCCCCGGTTCCAACCGAACCGACACCATCAGGGAAGAGCTCCGTTCGGCCGGTTCCACCGGTTCAAGATTATGATTTTGAGGATTTTTATGAACCAGAGGAGGGGGAAGAGGAGTATGAGGAGAGTGAATGTGGATTTGAAAGTCTAGATGTGCCCATTGAACCGGACATCTCCCCAGACAGACCTTCAGGAGTGTCTCCTCCCAGGCTCTCCGAGTCCCCTTCTCATTTTCTGTTTTATAAAAAAGTTGCTGAAACTCTCAGCTCCCTGTTGAGGAAGCTGTTGATGATCAAGAGAGCCTGATTATGTTGAAATGATGGATATCCCAGAGTCCAGGAGACTGTCTATTCCTTTGCATAAATCCTTTTGGAAACAGACAGTAAAAATTCTAAAAACTCCTCACACTATACCTCCTGTTGATAAAAGAATGGACAAGAGGTATACATTATCAGGCTCTGATACAGAGTTCCTCACACAACAATGCAGCCATATTGGGGTAGTGCAGGCTGCAGCCTGTGACAAGGCAAATATTCCCCTAGCTTCACACCCCCCTGAAAAGGACTCCAGGAGGATTGATGCCATGGCAAAGAAACAGTACATGGCAGCATCCTTGGGACTCAGACAGGCAAATTATATGGCTTATGCTGCTAGGTACCAAAAATCCAGATGGGATACTGTTCTGGCTCTAGCAAAACAGGTCCCTGACCAGCTTGCCAGGGAGATGGAGCAAGTGGCTGCGGATGGTATTGAGGCATCCAAGGTGTAATTTCATGCTGCAGTGGACTCTAATGATGTGTCATCAAGAGTCATGGCTACATCTGTGGCACTTCGCAGAATGGCTTGGCTCAGATGTACTACCCTGTCACAGGATACCCAGTCTAAAGCCATGGATTTTCCTGTAGTGGGCAATTCTCTGTTTGGGGAGCAGACAGAGAATTACATGAAGAAAATGGATGAATATAGGACCACCTATAGGAGTGCACAGGCCAAGGAAAGGTAGGCCACTCCTCAAAGGCAGCCTCCCAGGGGCAGGGGCAGGCCTCTTCACAGGCCTTTTTATCAAGCCCAGGCCTCTTCTTCAGCCTACACTCAGAAGGGGTTGTTTAGAGGGAGAGGCAGATGGGGTACAAGCAGGCCTGCTTCTACCCCTCAGCCTAAAGCCCCTGCCAAGTAGGCACCCTGATAGGGTAGCCGGGGCAGATTCTCCTCTACCTGTAGGGGGCAGACTGGCTTACTTTGTCCAGAACTGGAAGTCTCTAACATCAGAAAAGTGGGTCCTGGAAGTAGTAAGCCAGGGACTGGTTCTCAGCTTCAAAAAATTTCCAAAGATGAGAACCAGACCCTTTCCACCTGCAACTTCATCAGAGGCTCTTGCCCTAGAGGCAGAGGTCTCTACCCTCCTGGCTCTCAGAGTTGTGGAAAGGGTTCCACCCCTTCACCAGGGCAAAGGTTTGTACTCCAGGTACTTCCTTACCCAAAAAAAGACAGGAGAATGGCGGCCCATCCTGGATCTCAGATACTTAAACAAGCACCTTTTAAAACCAAAATTCAAAATGGTGACTCTGGGAATTATTCTACCCTCTCTAAGGCCAGGGACTGGCTGGTGTCCCTGGACCTCAAGGATGCCTACTTCCATATTCTCATCAGAAGCTCCCATCGAAAGTACCTCAGGTTCGAGCTTCCCTCAGGCCATTACCAGTTCAGAGCAATGCCCTTCGGCCTCACCTCTGCTCCAAGGGTATTCATCAAATGCCTGGCAGTAGCAGTTGCCTACCTAAGAAGGCAAAAAATTGCCATCTTTCCTTACCTGGATGATTGGATCATAGTAGGCCAGTCCCCAGACCAGGTCAACTTACATCTTCAGATAATGCAGCAACTGCTTACCTCCCTAGGTTTGCTTCTGAATCTCTCAAAGTCAGTTCTAGAGCCTGTCCAGCTTCTTACCTTTATAGGCGCAGAACTGAACATACAGGAAGCCAGGGCCTTCCTTCCTTTGGACAGGGCAAAGACCCTAGTCTCCCGGGCCTCTTCATTCACCCTGCAGGTCTCTCGACCAGCAAGGCATTTTCTGCAGCTCCTAGGACACATGGCTGCTTCTACAGCAGTAGTGCAAGGAGCAAGATTTCAGATGAGGGACATCCAGTTCCATTTGAGAGCTTTTAGGTCTCAAAGAAAGGATCTTCTTACCAAGTTGATCCCAGTAACTCGAACCCTGATTCAAGCCCTAAAGTGGTGGCAGGATCAGAGCAACCTGAGACAAGGGGTTCCTTTTGTCACTCAGTCTCACTCCTTAATCCTTACTACAGATGCATCCCTCTTGGGGTGGGGAGCTCACAAGGGCGACCTCACTAACCAGGGGCTGTGGTCCCCTCAGGAATCTCTGCTGGAGCTCAGAGCGGTTTTTCTAGCACTTCAAGCTTTTTCCAAATCTGTTCAGAACAAAGTTGTACAGGTCAGAACAGACAACACCACTACAATGTGGGACATCAACAAGCAAGGGGACACTCGGTCTATGGCCTTGTGCACCGAAGCCATTAAGTTGTGGTCTCTGGCTTACTCCCTGAACACCTCCCTTACGGCAGTTCACCTCCCTGGCAGATGCTCTCAGCAGGATTTCTCAGGGCCATCACGAGTGGTCACTGGATCCCCTGGTCCAGGGAGTAATATCTGCCAGATGGGGCACCCCGCAGATAGATCTTTTTGCATCCCCAGACAATCACCAACTTCCCCTTTTTTGCTGCAGGCCCCCAGTGTTGGGCTCAGTCCCTCTGGATGCCTTAGTCCTCAGTTGGGAAGGGAAGTTTCTTTATGCTTTCCCTCCCTTCCCTCTCCTGTTCAAAGTGCTAGTCAAAATCAGATCCCAATCCTGCACGGTCATTCTGATTGCTCCAGATTGGGCCAGACAACCCAGTTATCCACTCCTATTGTCCTTAGCAGTCCATCCTCCCATGTGTCTTCCCAGGAATCACAATCTGTTAACCTGTGCCCAGGGAAGGGTTTGGTATCCAAACCTCAAATCTCTCAATCTCAAGGCCTGGTTCTTGAAGAGTTAGAGTTTGCTGATCTACACCTTTCCCAAGGTGTAATGGATATATTGAAGGCTTCTAGAAAGCCTTCCACCAGGGCTACTTACAATTCCAAACGGAAAAGGTTTTCCATATGGTGCTCGGAAAGGCATATTTCCCCAGATTCTGCTGATTTACCCACAGTCCTGGATTATATGGTCCATCTAAACACTTTGGGGCTGAGACCAGCTACCCTGAAAGTGCATTTGGCAGCTGTGTCTGCTTTTATTTCAGCAGGTAAACCCTCTTCTCTTTCAGCTCATCCTGTATTTTCCAAGTTTTTTAAGGGGTTGCTTCACACCAACCCTCCATTCAGGGATCCTGCCCCTGCCTGGGATCTTAATGTTTGCATTGCTCAGCTTATGCAACCCTCCTTCGAGCCCTTGTCTTCAGCTGAGCTTAAGTACTTGACTTGGAAGACTATGTTTCTGGTAGCCATAACTTCTGCCAGACGCATAAGTGAATTACAAGCGTTGTCAGTGGAGCTGGATTTTATCTCCTTTCACAGAGATAAGGTGGTCCTCTGGACTAACAGGAAGTTCCTACCTAAGGTGGTTTCAGATTTCCACCTTAATCAATCTAGATCTCTTCCAGTGTACTTCACTGACCATTCCTCCTCTGGTGAGAGGAGGCTGCACAGTCTAGATGTGAAGAGAGCCCTTAGTTACTACACAGAGTGCACCAAGGGTCACAGGTTTGACTCCCTCCAACTGTTCCTCACTTATGGTGAGGTTGGTAAAGAGAAGCCTGCCACTAAAAGATCCACTGCCAGGTGGATTGTCTCTTGTATCCAATTCTGTTATGAAAAGCTGGGAAAAGTTCCTCCCTCAGGCCTGAGGGCTCACTCAAACAGAGGTACAGCTGCTTCCCTGGCTGCTGCCAGGGACATCCCTATTCTAGAGATATGCCAAGCAGCTACCTGGAAAACAGTTCACACTTTTACCAAGCATTACTCCCTGGACATCCAGGCTAGGAGTGATGCTCAGTTTGGCACAGCTGTGCTTCAGAGCCTATTTCCCAAGTAGGTTCTGTCCTCCTCCATGGAGGTACTGCTGTGTAGTCTGCAATTGTCATAATATAGCAAGACTTCATGTTGTTTGAAGAAAAAATTACTCACCTTAATAATGTTGTTTCTTCTAATGAGTCTTGCTATATTATGCCCTCCCTCCCTGCCTGCCCCTCTCAGAACCTCTGTTTTGGGACGTGGGTGGGCAGTACAGTGTTGGCACTTAATTGATGCCCACCTTGTTATTTTTTCATGCTTTCTTTTTTGGGGTGAACTGGTGTTGTGTTTTTCATTTTTTGGGTCTCCTGACTTGAGTCTTTGTTTTGGGACCAAAAGATGTCCGTTTATGTTAGTAGCCAGTTGGCTAGTGTAGGTTTACAGCTTCCACACAGAGCCTTAGTGAGTTTTAGCTTGTAAAGATCTGACAGTTTGTGTTTGAAGAACAACAGACAGAGTTTCCACCAGAGCTCGCGCTCAAGAGTTCCATGCCTGGCATGGAAAGTTAACTCTTTCACCTCCGGAGCAGTTCGAAGATTGGGGCTCACTGCAGCTGTCATAATATAGCAAGACTCTATTAGAAGAAACATTACTAAGGTGAGTAATTTTTTCTTCTCTACCAGTTGCTGCAGTCTATTTCCATTTTAATAAGTGTCAGGAAAGAAATGTAGATCAAAGCCAGCCCAGAGAGGTGGGGCTGGGGAAAGCAAAATGCTGTTAATTTTGGTTCACTTAAAATTTTGTGAACATGGCAAAAGAGACAACTGCTGGCCTAGAGATGAACAGTTGGACCTGAAAATATTAAAGCCACTAGCCAATCACATGTCAGTTTTCCAGACTACAGAAGAGAGCTATATAAGCCCTCCTAAACAGAGGCTTGGGGCAGAAGCCAGCTTTCCTGACACACATGAATACTACCAGACACACTAAAGACCACTGCAAGACAAGCTGGGACTCTGAGACACAGCAGAAACAAAGAGAGACTTGGCAAAATTCACTTATTTTTTTGACTTTAATTCTCTACAGAAAAGGTAGAAATTACCCATTCGTTTTGTATGCATTTTCCAACTTTTTTAGTAATTATCCTGTAATCAAATATCAAATTAATGTTGTCTGTATGTTTGCATGATACTTATTTAAGTAATCAGTAAAAGCTTTTGCTTTTATTTTAAAGTACACTTTTGTGTGTGTAATGTGTTGTGTGAAGGTTTATTCAATCTGAAACATACCGATTTAGTGGTAAGGTGCCACACGCTACCTGAGGCTAGAATCCTGAAAGGGAATCTGGAGCCCTACAGTAGGGTAATAGTACACAAGGTTTCTGAGAAAGGTCTGAGTGGTTTGAGTCAGATTTTTCCACCCTTGTGGGAGAAGACACAATCAGGGTTATGAGAGCAGCCCTGAAGTTCTCGTAATGCCTGGATTTGCCCCAGCACAGCAACCAAAGAAGGTTCTCACCTGGCTACAGACTCGAGACTGTATTTTACTGATACCCAGAAAGAGAGGAAGTCCTGGGCCCCTTGTGGTGAGAGTTCAGCTGTGAAATCAGTGAGCATTCGGGTATTTCCTGACCCCATCACAGGTTGCACTTAAGGGAGGGCACTGTGACCTCAGTGGACCTAGCCTGCAGGACTGGGTTCGAGACACATAGCATGACCCCTTGTCTTTGAGTATTATTTGTTTCTGAAAAAGGCTCCTCCTTTTAATCTTATTTATATCTGGGAGGTATTTGAAAGTTTCCATTATATCCCCCTTCTCCATCCATTCCTCCAGTGTATACATATCAAGGTCCTTCAGTCTTCCCTCATAGGGCTTTTGATGTAGAACCAGCACCCTTTTGGTTGCCCTCCTCTGGACCGCCTCCACTGTTTCGCACCAGGTTGCACCTGGCAACAAGTCGTAGCTCAGTGTGCCTTTCCTTGTTAAATAATTACCCCTTTCCCTTTCTATGTTCTTCTGGAGAGGATGTCTCCAGAACTGGACACAGTACTCCAGGTGAGGGCTTACCACTGATCTATACAGGGGTAACACTACCTCCTTCTTTCTGCTGCTGATCCCCTTCCCTAAGCACCCCAGCATCTCACTAGCTCTCCCAACTATCATGTCACACTGCCTAGCCACCTTCTGATCATCAAATATTCCCCGGTCTCTCTTCTGTTAGGTGGTCCTCAATACCTCTACTCCCATTCTGTACTCCTCCCTTGGGTTTCTGTGCCCCATGTGCACGATTTTGCACTTTACTTCACTGAAGCCCAGTTGACGTACCACTGACCACTCCTCTAACTTTTTTAGATCCCCATTCATCCCCTTGTCCCCAGAGTGTCTCCTCTGTTGCAGATTTTAGTGTCATCTGCAAACACGCAGATCTTACCCTCCAGCCCCTGTACAATGTCACTAATATAGACATTAACAAGCATTTGTCAATGCCGAACGTTTGCTTGCAGGTATTTGCAGTGGTGTTTGGCACGTATGGTGCTTTACACTAATGCCCTGTGCGATTGCTGGTATTTGCATAATAAATTTTCAGCATGAGCTTTTTGTTACCCCCATTGTGCGCTACATAGGTGGAAACATGTTTTGGGCAGGATGTGAAAAATGACAGCTGTACTGCTCATAAGGAAGTGTGGTAAAATGGCAATGTTGAAAATCTGGAGTGAAAATAGTGAAAATTCGCAAACTTACACAGCGTGCGTAGGAACTGCGCAATGCACACTCATAAAACAGTCATTTTTAGGAATTTTTTCACCAAATTTTCAACACAGCCATTTTAAGACCTCTACTCATGATCAGTGTCACTGTGATTTTTCTTAATGTGTCCCATACATTGAGTTCGCACACCGACTGTGCCATTGTGCGCTACATGGGCGGAAACACGTTTTGGGCAGGATGTGAAAAATGACAGCTGTACTGCTCTTGAGGAGGTGTGGTAAAATGCCAATGTTGAAAATCTGGGTGGAAATATTGAAATTAAAACTTACGGCGTCGTAGGAACACCAAAGCATGCCTTTCGTCATAAAGTCATTTAGGAATTTTTCACCAAATTTTGAACACAGCCATTTTAAGACCTCTGCTCATGATCAGTGTCACTGTGATTTTCTTACTGTGTCCCATACATTGATTTTGCATACCGCCTGCGCCACTGTGCACTACATGGGCGGAAACACGTTTTGGGCAGGATGTGGAAAATAACAGCTGTACTGCTCATAAGGAGGTGTAGTAAAATGGCAATGTGGAAAATCTGGAGTGCAAATATTGAAAATTCGCAAACGTACGCGCGTGCGTAGGAACTGCGCAACGCACGCTCGTAAAACAGTCATTTTTTGGAATTTTTGCACCAAATTTTCAACATGGGGTTTTTGGGATCTCTTCTTATGAATGATGTCACTGTCATGGCGTTATTCAGGCCGAGAAGGGTGATTTAGCACAGTGACTGCGAAATCACCCTTCGGACTCGAATAGCATGCACTGGTGACATCACTCATGAGAAGGATCCCAAAACCCCATGTTGAAAATTTGGTGCAAAAATTCCAAAAAATGCCTGAGATATGCAATAAAGTTGAAACCCCCCTATCTAGTCCATTATACAGCTTACTGGCATTTCCTCAGTTCACGGTCGGCTTTGAAGAGTACAGATGTGTTCCCAGTTGCACCGAGCTCCGGAGGTAAGTATGGCATGAGGGGGGGTGTGGGGAGGCTGGGTGCGCAATGGGTGGGTGCGGGTTGTGGGAGGGGGACTGGGAGACTACGTGGGACCGTTTTTTCTTTACAGGTTTAAAAAAAAAAACGGACTAGGACCGCTTGCCACACTGGGGTGGAGCTCCCAGCATGGCAGAAGATGGCTGGGGGGCGAGGCCGACGGGGGATTGGGCACCGCCGTCAGCAAACAACACCGGACGTTTGCCATGCTGGGGTGGGCTCCCATCATGGCAGAAGATGGCTTGGGGGCCGAGAAGCCGACGGGGATTGGGCACCCCGTCGGCAAACAAAGCGGGACATTTGCCATGCCAGGGTGGGCTCCCAGCGTGGCACCAAAGCTTTGGGGGGGTGGCATGATGCGGGAAGGGCGGCATGATGCAGGGGGGTGGCGTGACGTGCTCTGTATGACAGCGGTGGTTTTGTTTGAAGCCAAGACCACCACTGTCATACACAGCTCCTGCACCCATTGGTGCAGGGCCACCACACTTGCTCAACCGAGCAGCGGAATGAAAGGGAGAGGCACACCTCCAAAGAGTGCTACTCTCCCAAAACGTTCCTTGCGCATGCGCACAAGCAAACATAAAAAGGAGTGGTGTCAGTACAGCTTTCTAAGGAACCCCACTGGTTACCCTCCCTTCCCCCTCTCTCCTCCCCTCGCTTTCTTCTGCTCCTCGACTTCCACACACACAAGTTATATAATAAAATGAAAGTGCCGACGAGGTACTCAGATACTGGCAAAAATCACTTATTTTTTCTAAACAAAATTGGCAGGAACAGCTGGTAGAGAAACAGAACAGAAAGCACTACAAGAAAACAGCTGTTCCTTTAACAGCTTATATTCAAATTCAGGTTTCAGCATGGCTGCAGTGTACTAGCAGGCTTGTGAATGCGCATGAGATGACATCAAATGATGTCACTACATTCAAAGCAGTCAGGCGGGGGACGGTGGTGTCAGTGTGACGCTAGAGTCAGTTTTCTGTAACTGACATCATACTAACTAAGGCTACACAGTACCACAGTTTTGAAGAAATCCTTTCCTGAGAATGCTTTGCATGCATCAGGATTGCAAGCTGTCACACTAATTGGGGGGAAAAAGGGTGGGACAAACCACACACTCCAACAGGGGTTACGTATTTCTTTAACACACATATGCATTAAGCAAATATAATAAAGGAAAAATTAACGAATTCCTGCTTTTTGTTTTGCCCCCTTACTCACCGCCTCAGGCTCCTATCTTCTGGGAATCCCACTGCCGTACATGCTTCTGTAGGTTTGCCTCAGGTACCTCCCTCCGGGTGCCAGTGAGCCTGCCCCCATCCTGCCTCGGTTTAGCCCCCGGGCAGGGAGGAAAGAGACCCCCCAGTAGTCTCCTCCAGTCCTTAAGTGTGCATCGGGAGGCCTCATCGACCCCTTCTATGAAGCCTGGTTTGGGATTTTTCTTGGGACGGCCAGGTCCTGTCTTCAGGTGCCTAATGCGGGTTATTTTCCACTTTTCTGGTCCCAGCTCTCTGGACGTCGGCACACTAGGGAAGCCTAGGGGTGGGGCACATCTTGACATGCCAGCACTCCGGCTCCCGTCCTCCCACCCTGCTTGCAAGCTGTCTCACTGCACCTCCACCTGTTGTCACCCAAGTGGCGGTAAAGCAGCAGGACCTGCATCCCACCCCTTCCCGGAGGAGAGCAGCCTCTAGGAGCTCAATCCTACCTCCCCCTAGCCGTCCCTTCAGCCTCCCAAGTCCATTGCCAAACCCGGGTCGCTGGGGATGTGAGCGGTAACCCTACCGCTGCACCGGCGGGCTGGCGAGTTCCTGCTTTTTAATCAGCCATAAGAGAAGAAATTCCATCATACTTACTATAATTTCCTTTTCTGTTAGCTCAAAACACTATCAATTAGGAAACCAGTTAATATATCTGGGTAATGTGGTTCCCACCCCCACTAGGGTAGTGATACAGCTCCAAAGCTGTGATCTCAGCACAGACTGCCCCACCCGGGACATGGTGCATTCCCCTCAGTTTACGTCTGTCAACACAGTATACATATGCAAACTTAGGAATAGTGCATCCCTAAGGTAAACTCTCACATAAACAGATATAGAAATGCATGGGAAAATAAAAGATACAGGTCCACCTGCCCTGAGGAAGAGGCCCAAATAGCAACAAGCATATACCATAAAATTCCTTAAATGAATAAAAGAATGCAGGCCTGCCTGACTTGAAAAGGCCCTTTCAGTGGAAACGTGCGACTCCTAT
Organism: Neoceratodus forsteri; assembly: GCA_016271365.2. Lineage (NCBI taxonomy): Eukaryota > Metazoa > Chordata > Ceratodontiformes > Ceratodontidae > Neoceratodus > Neoceratodus forsteri. Next base: position 15,736,378 of record CM028131.1, read on the forward strand.
TCGTGGATTCCACCACTGCACACAGTACTCACAACTGTATCACAATGTCCTTTATTTCTGAAAGCTGTTCTTAAACACAGAGAAAATACAGTGGTGGGAGAGTCGAGATAGGTCAATCGTTTGAGACTAGTGATCTGTCGCCACTTTAGTGTACAGGTGTGATGACTGCAGCCTTCCACTATTTGGGAACTGCCTTAAGGACAGAGAAAGATTCAGAAGGGTCGAGAGTGGTTTGAGCATGACATCCAGTGACAGGTATAGCAGTTTCACAGATTTCCTGGGTGCAGGCATATCTAGCAGCTCTGTAGCACTGCAAATCAACCAGATTTCCGAATACCTGAGCAATGTACCAAAGATTGTCCCCGGCTTTCGTCTTGTTTATTAGGTCAACAAAGATCCATAGGTTCGTAGCCACCCGGACTTAGTTTTATGAGCAGGGCCAAAGATGTCACAAGCTTTGTTAAAGTGAGTGACAAGGTAGGTTAATGCTGCTTCAGTGTTGAAAATGGTGCACAGGGCCGACCGAGCACACTATTGAAGGAAGGTCTTAAATTGTGCAAGTCTGCCCCTTTTCAGTATTCATTGGTATGTGAATACATGTGTGTGTGTTTGTGTATACACATGCACACATATACACACACTTTAAATAATGCTTTAATTAATTTATAATCTTGTGGCACATTGGTGCTATGAAGGAAAGAATCCAACAGGGGTCATTGTCTTTGAAAAAAAAAAAGATGCTCTAAGGTGAAACGTCAGAGTTGTTTTTAGTTGTTTCCCTGACACAGGAGGGTCACTTGTCTGTATTGGCAGCACATAAAAGGAGGTTTGAAGTCCTTCTTGAACTACATGGTGACACTCCACTTATTTCTGTGCATGGCTGAGTGCCAGGACTTTGGCCGTTACTGTTTTAGTTTTGTCACTGGGCACCACTACCCACCTTGGTGTGGCTCTTTCTGTTCCAGTCTTGGATGCAGGACTTTCAGACAGAATGTGTTATCTGCAAACATTCTGTTGCATTTGCAACATTTTACTTCATTGTACAGCTGCAAAATGATGCATCATCTTTTGGATGCATGTGTAATTTTTAGGTGCAAAAACTCTTGTGCTTGCAAAATGAAGTTAGACAAAGAAAGGGTTCTGAAAGAACTCTTAAAACTGAAGGTGGACAAAGCAATGGGGCCTGATGGGATTCATCCCAGAATTCTAAAAGAACTAAGGGTAGAACTAGTGACACCACTGACTGCCCTGTTTAACAAATCACGGAAGGATGGGGTGGTACCCGAAGACTGGAGGAGGGCAGATGTGATTCCCCTTCACAAAAGTGGGAGCAAGGCAGAAGCAGGAAACTACAGACCTGTTAGTTTAACCTCAGTGGTAGGGAAAATGATGGAATCACTTCTGAAGGAAAGAATTGTCAAGTACCTAGAGGCCAGAGGGGCACAGGACCCAAGGCAGCGTGGATTCACAGCAGGAAGGTCATGCCAGACAAATCTGATAGATTTCTTTGACTGGGTGACCAAAGTAGTAGATCAGGGAGGGGCTGTGGACATGGCCTACCTAGACTTTAGCAAGGCATTTGACACAGTCCCACATAAAAGATCAATATACAAGTTAGCCAGCCTTGGAGTGGGTCCCAAGATGACAGCCTGGGTAAAAAAATTGGCTGGAGAATAGGACACAGAGAGTAATAGTAAATGCAGTCCACTCTGAAGAAAGGGAGGTTACTAGTGGGGTGCCGCAGGGTTCAGTATTAGGACCGGTCCTCTTCAATGTCTTTATAAGCAACATTGCAGAGGGACTGGAAGGAAAAGTAAGTCTCTTTGCAGATGACACAAAGATCTGCAACAGAGTTGATGCACAAGGTGGGGTGGAAAGGATGAAAAGGCCTTGGCAAGGTTAGAGGAATGGTCAAATGTGTGGCAGCTTAGATTCAATGCTAAGAAGTGCAAGGTAATGCACCTGGGAAACAAAAACCCAGGGGAAGAGTACACAATGGGGGGGTGAGATACTAACAACAAAAATAGAAAGGGACCTGGGGTTTGTCATATCAGATGACCTAAAGGTGGGCAAGCAATGTGAGAGGGCAGCAAGAAGGGCTGGGGGGGGAATACTGAGATGCATAGGGAGAGGTATCACCAGTAGAAAACAGGGAGTTATTATCCCTCTGTACAGACAGCTGGTCAGACCCCATCTGGAGTACTGCATGCAGTTCAGGAGACCCAGTCTTCACAAAGACATAGACAGGATGGAAGCTGTCCAGAGGAGAGCAACTAAAATGGTGCAGGGTCTGCACCGGAAGACATATGAACAGAGACTTAAGGAGCTTAATATGTATAGCCTCAAGGAAAGGAGGGAGAGGGGGAACATGACAGAAACTTTCAAGTACCTCAAGGGAATCAACAAAGTCCAAGAGGGTAGCATCTTTCAAAAAAAGAGGTGTGCAAGAACAAGGAGGCACAATTTGAAGATGGGGCGGCTCCGAGGTAATTTAAGGAAGTATTTTTTCACAGAGAGGGTTATGGATACATGGAACGGCCTTCCAGAGAGGTCGTGGAGTCAAAACAGTGGTGGAATTCAAGCATGCATGGGACAGTCATAAGGCAATTCTAGGGGGTTGGGGTAGGAAGAAGTAGGCTGCTGGTTAACTAGGATCTGCAGCTTATCCAGTAGGCAGGGAAATGGGCAGACTGGGTGGGCCAAGCGGTCCTTATCTGCCGTCAAATTCTATGTTTCTATGTAATGGATTTTCAAAGATCCCTGAGTGGGTCAGAAACACTCACTGAATTAACGAAGAGCGTTTACTGGGAAAAAAAATTACTTACAGACTCAGTGTTAATTTCCTTTAAATAACTATCCCATTGCTCCAGTTATGCACAGAGCATTACTCAGTTACTGAAGTATCAGTGCATGTAAACCATTCTTTTTTTTACGTTTTGTAACCGTACAAATTTTTGGAGGTGTTTGACCCTCCTGTGCAATTCAGTGCTCCGTGTAGCAGGCACGACCATACCACGCCAATGGATGCGCGAGCTATGACAACAGTTCAGCTGCCCTGGTCTTCAGTTCTAAGAAAACGTCTGCTGCAATCAGTGGTGGTAACGTGTATGTATTTAGCATATTTACATCACCCTTTTCTTCTGCTTGAAATCCCTCCCGCTTCCTCCCTCTGCTGCTGTCCTCCCCACTCCCTCATTACTGACCTCCCCCATGTTGTGTGCCAAGGGGGGTGCCTAATCCCTGTCGGCTCCAGCCCCCCCCCCAATCAAGCACCCAGGTGGCACGCTGGGAGCCCACCCCAGCATGCTTAAGCCCCCCCAGCTCACTGTATGGCCGACAGAATGCCCAATCCTCATCGGCTCCAGTCCCCCCCAAAGAAACACCCAGGAGTGCCAGCATGCTGGGAACCCACCCCAGCATGCCCAAATCGTCCCACATTGTTTTGTTTAAACCTGTGAAAACAGAAAATGTTCCCTCGTGGTCTCTCATGCCCCCTCTTCTTACCCGTGCCCACCCTCTGAACACCCCACCTCTCCCCTCACCCCTTACTTACCTTTGGAGCCCAGCACGATGATCTTTAGTGGACTGGGAACATGTCTGCATTCTTCAAAGCCGACCGCGAACTGAAGAAATGCCAGTAAGCTATATAATGTCATAAACAGTTTTTTTTTCCACTTTGGTGCATATCACAGCAATGTTTTGCGAATTTTGACACCAAATTTTCAATATCGGGTTCTTGGGACCCCATCTCATGAATTCAGTCACTGTCATGTCATTATTCATCCCGAAAGGTGATTTCATGGTCACTGCACAGAATCAGCTTTCAGGGCTCATTACCAAAACAACAGTGTCACTGTTCAGAAGTTATGGTCCCAAAAAGTCTATGTTGCAAATTTGGTGAAAAAATTCCAAAACATGGCTGTATTACGAGCGTGCATTGCACCGTTTCCACATACGCCCATAATTTCTCGAATCTGCAATATTTTCACTCCAGATTTTCAACACTGGTATTTTGTCATACTTCCTTATGAACAGTACAGCTGTCATTTTTCACACACTGGCCAAAATGTGTTTTTGCACATCTGGCGCACAATGGTGCAGTCACTGTGGGAAATCAACGTTCAGGACAGACTAAGAAAATCAGCGACACTGTTCATGAGCGGAGGTCCCAAAATGCCTATGTTGAAAATCTGGTGAGAAAATTCCACAAAATGACTGTGTTACGAGTGTCCATTGTGCGGTTTCCACACAGGCTAGTAACATTGAGAATGATCGGGGTGATAGGGTTCCTAAGACAGACGGTTAAGAAGTATGAGGTTGAAATGTAAATCAGATGCAAGAGGAGTTGCAGAGAGGTACTCTGTTGGGACATGGGTGCTGAAGGGACATGGATACAACTAAAGGGGAGGCAGTATAAATGCCAAACACTACTGCAAATACCTGCAAGCCCACGTTCAGCATTGACAAATGCTTGTTTTTTTAATTAGTATTTTGTTCTCCTGTCTTTTATGGGTCTGTCTTGCGGCACCATTCTCAGCCCATTACCAACTTTGTGAACTTACCGGTTACCTGCTTATTATCCAGGACCACAGAGTGGTGGGTGACCAGCCGCGTCAGTCACGTGACAGCCTGCTGGGGGTGCAGTCATGGAGCAGCCCATCCATTCTCCTTCATTATTCTCTCCAGGGTGCTGCATGCGATGGCGCAAGTGCACCTGTATGCTATGGCACACATGCACACCAGACATCCCATGGCAGCCCCTCCCCTCACAAATGCTGCCAGCTGAGCTGCTATCTGGTCTCTACAGGGGTCTTCTCCACCCCTCCATAGGAAGGAGAGCAGCACACACCTCAGATCTTCACTGTTATATTTTTTCCATTGGAAACCAATCTAAACAGTAGGTTTGACAATTTATGTGCCCGAGAGCCCTGTGAGGAAGCAGTATCTCATTGTCAATGGGGTCAAGTTTTTACCCTTTTTTAGGTAGGTGGACTAAAGCAATGAGAGTTTAAATGGCATAATTAATATGTGACTCTGGTGGGATTTGAACTTGGTCTCCCTGTTTATAAATACATGCTGTAACTACTAGATCACACTGACTATTTGTTTTAGTACACTGAAGATCAAGTCAGTAAAAACTGCTGCTTACTGTGAACATGTGCTTTCCTTCCTTCACATGGCAGCTGGCCAGTTTGGTGAGAGAAGGGTCTCTTTGCTGGTCACAGCCCACTTTTAATGCATCATTTAAGTAAATCCTGCCTTTTACCAATATTGACATGCCTTCTCTCCCTTTACTGCAACTAACACAATGCATCCCTGCCACATACACCATGCGAGGAAACGTGGCATTGACACATGCTTGTTTGTAAGTAACAAAGACCCAACAGAACCTATCAACACATATCCAGACAGGTTCCGGTGTGCTCGGATGACTATGGTCATAATCTAATGAAAGCAAAGGCAAGGGGCTAAAAAGACAAACACAGAAGATGTCAGCAGGAACTGTACTTGGCCCACCCAGTCTGCCCAGATGTTCTCTGCATAGTCTGTCTCTGAAGACCTTAGCCAGTCTCCTGCGACCCTCCCTCCTCCCTACCTATTTACTTTTTTTTTTTTCTTGGCTCCCACCCCAGACAGCCTTCCTTCAGAGGAGCACCCCACTTCTGTCTCCTTGACACCAGCTTGGACTTACCTTATCTGGCTTTTCCCGGCCCCCAGGGCTTGTCCCATGATTGGGTCAGCAAGGGCCCCTCATGTACCAATGAAGCACAGATCCAGTTCAAGACAGCATATCCAGCTTGGCGATGTGGGGCTTAGAGACTATCCTCTTCATCTGGCCATTGGGGAATTATTCACTACTACCTCTCTGAGGGGCGTGACATGCCCGGATGTCAAGGTGCACACGCAGATGTTTGCCATATTCCCCCATCTCTTGCAGCTTGGGCTGCCTTCCCCTTTCAGCCAGGGGCCACTAGAGCACTGCGCTCATCCCCACCTTCCCTCTGAAAGAGAGTGGCCCCACAGATGTGTAATCCTCGTCCCCTGACCGTTCTTGCAACACCTTAGGTTCATTGCTGAACAAGCGTCATTGGCTTCACGAGCAGCAACGCTGCCATTGAGCCGCCGGGCCAGCCTGCCAGCCTATTTACAGCCTATCTGTAGCGTTACCGCTGAGCCACCAGTTCGACCTCTCTATTTACTGTCTAACAGTAGCACTGCTGCTGAGCCACCAGGCCGATCTCACTGCCTGTTTACAGTCCATCAGTGGTGTTACCATTGAGATGCTGAGCCGGCCTCCCTGCCTATTTAAGGTCCATCAGTAGCACTACTGCTGAGCCACCGGGCCAGCCTCCCTGCCTCTTTACAGTCCATCGGTAGTGCTACCGCTGAGCTGCTGGGCTGGACTCTCTGCACATTTACAGACCCTTTGTAGCGCTGCTGATGACCTGCCAGACCAGCCTCCCTGCTAATTTACAGTCCAATGGTAGTGGTACTGCTGAGCCTCCAGGCCAACCACACTACCTGTTTGCAGTCCATCAGTGGTGTTACCGCTGAGCCGCCGGGCTAACCTCCCTGCCTATTTACAGTCCATTAGTAGCGCTACTGCTGAGCTGCCAGGGCGGCCTCCCTGCCTATTTACAGTCCAATGGTAGCTTTACTGCTGAGCTGTCAGGCTGGCCTCCATGGCAATTTACTGTCCACTGGTAACCTTACCGCTGACCCACTGGGCTGACCTCCCTGCCAACTTACAGTCCATCAGTAGTGCTACTGCTGAGCCACTAGGCCAGCCTCCTTGCCTATTTACAGTCCGTTGGTAGTGCTGCCACTGGGCCAGCCTCCCTGTCTATTTACAGTCCGTTGGTAGTGCTGCCACTGGGCCAGCCTCCCTGTCTATTTACAGTCCGTTGGTAGCACTGTCACTGGGCCAGCCTCCCTGTCTATTTACAGTCTATTAGTAGCACTGCCGCTGAGTCACAAGGCTGGCCTCCCTGCCTGTCTACAGTCCACCGGTGGCAGTACCGCTGAGCTGCCAGGCCGGCTTCCCTGACTGTTTACAGTCCATTGGTGGCACTACCACTGAGCCACAAGGCTGGTCTCCCTGCCTATTTACAGTCTGTCATTAGCGCTGCCACTGGGCCAGCCTCCCTGTCTATTTACAGTCTATTAGTAGCACTACTGCTGAGCTACTGGACCGGTTTATATTCCATCAGTGGTGCTACTGCTGAGCCACTGGGCTGGCCTCCCTGCCTATTTACAGTCAATTGGTAGCACTACCACTGATCCACAAGGCCGACCTCACTGCCTATTTACAGTCCATCAGTAGCGCTACCACTGAGCCACTGGGCCCGGCCTCCTTGCCTATTTATAGTCCATCAGTAGCGCTACCACTGAGCCACTGGGCCAGCCTCTTTGTCTATTTACAGTCCATCAGTAGCGCTACCACTGAACTGCTGGGTCGGCCTCCTTGCCTATTTACATCAGTAGCGCTACCACTGAGCCACTGGGCCAGCCTTCTTGCCTATGTACAGTCCATTAGTAGCGCTACCACTGAGACGCTGGGCTGGCCTCCTTGCCTATTTACAGTCCATCAGTAGCGCTACCACTGAGCCGGCTTCCTTGCCTATTTACATCAGTAGCGCTACCGCTGAGTCGCTGGGCCAGCCTCCTTGCCTATTCACAATATATCTGTAGCACTACCGCAGAGCCGTGGGGCCAGCCTTCCTGCATATTTACAGTCTATTAGTAGCGTTACTGCTAAGCTGGCCTCCTTGCTTTTTTACAATCCATCTGTAATGCTACCGCTGAACCGCTGGCCCGGTCTCCTTGCCAATTTGCGGTCCATCAGTGGTGCTACTGCTGAGCCGCAAGGCCACCTCCCTGCCTGTTTACAGTGCATCAATAGGACTACCGCTGAGTCGCTGGAAAACCAGGCCGGCCTCTCTACCTATTTACAAACCACTGGTAGTGCTACAGGTGAGCCACCGAAGCTGGCTTCCCTGCCTATTTACAATCCATCGTTAGTGCTACTACTGAGTCACTGGGCTGGCCTCCCTGACTGCTTACAATCCATCAGTAGTACTACCACTGAGCCGCTAGACCAGCATCCCTGACTATTTACAGTCCATTGGTGGTGCTACCACTGAGCTTTCAGGCCAGCCTCCATGCCACTTTACAGTCCATCAGGTGTGCTGCTACCGAGCTGGCCTCCCTGCCTATTTACAGTCCATCGGTGGTGCTACCACTAAGCCACTGGATCAAACTCCCTGCCAGTTTACAGTCCATCAGTAGCACTACTGTTGGGCCGCTGGGTCAGCCTCCCTGCACATTTACAGTCCATTCATAGTGTTACTGGTGTCCCGCCAGGCCAGTCTCCCTGCCAATTTACAGTCCAATGGTAGCGGTACTGCTGAGCTGGCCTCCTTGCCTATTTACAATCCATCGGTAGTACTACTGCTGAACTGCTGGCCCAGTCTCCTTGCCAATTTGCAGTCCATCAGTGGTGCTACTGCTGAGCCACCAGGCCACCTCCCTGCCTGTTTATAGTCCATCAATAGGACTACCACTGAGTCGCTGGAAAACCAGGCTGGCCTCTCTACCTTTTTACAAACCACTGGTAGTGCTACAGCTGAGCCACCGAGCTGGCTTCCCTCCCTATTTACAGTCCACCGGTAGTGTGCCCGCTAAGCCACTGGGTCAGACTCCTTGCCTATTTATAGTCCATCATTACCGCTGCCGCAGAGCTGGCCTCCCTGCCTATTTACAACCCATCATTAGTGCTACTATTGAGTCACTGGGCTGGCCTCCCTGACTGCTTACAATCCATCATTAGTGCTACTGCTGAGTCACTGGGCTGGCCTCCCTGACTGCTTACAATCCATCAGTAGTGCTACCGCTGAGTCACTGGGCTGGCCTCCCTGACTGCTTACAATCCATCAGTAGTGCTACCGCTGAGTCACTGGGCTGGCCTCCCTGACTGTTTACAATCCATCATTAGTGCTACCGCTGAGTCACTGGGCTGGCCTCCCTGACTGGTTACAATCCATCAGTAGTGCTACCGCTGAGTCACTGGGCTGGCCTCCCTGACTGCTTACAATCCATCAGTAGTGCTACCGCTGAGTCACTGGGCTGGCCTCCCTGACTGCTTACAATCCATCAGTAGTGCTACCGCTGAGTCACTGGGCTGGCCTCCCTGACTGCTTACAATCCATCAGTAGTGCTACCGCTGAGTCACTGGGCTGGCCTCCCTGACTGTTTACAATCCATCATTAGTGCTACCGCTGAGTCACTGGGCTGGCCTCCCTGACTGGTTACAATCCATCAGTAGTGCTACCGCTGAGTCACTGGGCTGGCCTCCTGACTGCACAATCCATCAGTAGTGCTACCGCTGAGTCACTGGGCTGGCCTCCCTGACTGCTTACAATCCATCAGTAATGCTACCGCTGAGTCACTGGGCTGGCCTCCCTGACTGCTTACAGTCCATCAGTAGTGCTATCGCTGAGCTGCTGGACCAGCATCCCTGCCTATCTACAGTCCATTGGTGCCGCTACTGCTTAGCTGTCAGGCCAGCCTCCATGCCAATTTACAGTCCATCAGGTGTGCTGCTGCCAAGCTGGCCTCCTTGCCGGTTTACAGTCCATCAGTAGCACTATTGTTGGGCTGCTGGATCAACCTCCCTGCACGTTTACAGTCCATTCGTAGTGTTACTGGTGTCCCACCAGGCCTGTCTCCCTTCCAATTTACAGTCCAATGGTAGCGGTACTCCTGAGCCACCAGGCTGGCCTCGCTTCCTGTTTACAGTCTATCAGCGATGTTACCACTGAGTCACTGGGCCGGCTTCCCTACCTATTTACAGTTCACCAGTAGCTTTACTGCTGGGCTGCCGGGCTGACCTCTCTGCTAATTTACAGTCCGTCAGTAGCGCTACTGCTGAGCCACTAGGCGAGCCTCCCTGCTAATTTAGTCAGTCGGTAGCGCTGCCAATGGGCCAGCCTCCCTATCTATTTACAGTCTACTGGTAGCACTACCGCTGAGCTGCCAGGCTGGCCTCCCTACCTGTTTATGTCCATCAGTGGCGCTACCATTGAGCCGCTGAGCCAGCCTCCCTGCCTATCTATAGTCCTTTGGTACCGCTGCCACTGTGTTGGCCTCCCTGCCTATTTACAGTCCACTGGTAGTACTTCTACTGAGCCACTAGGCTGGAGTGCATCAACAGTGCTACCACTGACCCACTAGACTGACCTCCCTACCTGTTTAGGATCCATCGGTGGTGCTACCTCACAGCTGACAGGCTGGCCTTCCTGTCTGTTTACAGTCAACTGGTAGCGCTACCACTGATCTGCAAGGCCAACCTTGTTGCCTATTTACAGTCTATCAGTTGAGCTACCACTACCACTGAGTTGCCTGGCCAGCCTTCTTTCCTATTTACAATACACTGGTAGCGCTACCACTGAGCTAGCCTCCTTGCCCATTTACAATCCATCAGCAGCACTCCATCAGTAGTGCTACCACTGAAACACTGGGCCTCCTTGCCTGTTTACAATCCATCAGCAGCACTCCAACAGTAATGCTACCACTGAACCACCGGGCAGCCTCCTTGCCTATTTATAATACATCAGTAGCGCTACCACTGAGCTGCTGGGCCGGTCTTCTTGCCAATTTACAGTCCATCGGTGGTGCTACTGCTCAGCTGTCAGGCCACCTCCCTACCTGTTAATAGTCCATCAACAGCACTACCACTGAGCCACTGGGAAGCCAGGCCAGCCTCCCTACCCATCTGCAAACCACTGGTAGTGCTATAGCTGAGCTGTTGAACTGGCCTCCCTGCCTAGTTACAGTCCATTGGTAGTGCTCTCACTAAGCCACTGGGTCAAACTTCCTGCCTGTTCACAGCCCATCGGTAGTGCTACCACAGAGACGGCCACTCTGCCTATTTACACTCCATGGGTAGCACTATCGCTGAGTCGCCAGGCCGGCCACCTTGCCTATTTACAGCCCATCGTTAGTGCTATTGCTGAGCCAGTGGGCTTGCCTCCCTGCCAGTTTACTGTCCATCAGTAGTGCTACCGCTGAGCCACTGGAATTGCCTCCCGATCTATTTTCAGTCGATCGGTGGGGCTACCTTTGAGTCAGTGGACAGGCCTCCCTATTTTCAGTCCATTGCAGTGGTGAAGCTAGAGGGGGGCTGGGAGGGGTGGCCGCCCCTCCTGGCTGCCCCAGTGTGAGTAGTGGTGGCCAAACACCATCTTTATTCACTGTTTAGTGCCTATTGTGGAGCCCATGATTGACTGAATGCCCCCCCCCCGGCTCCCAAATGCTCCCAAAACCTGGCTCTGCCACTGATCCATTGGTGGCGCTATAGCTGAGCCACTGGGCCAGCCTCTCTGCCAATTTACAGTTCATTGGTGTGTGCTACCACTGAGCCACTGGGCTGACCTCTCTGCCTGTTTACAGTCCATCAATGGTGCTACCACAGAGCTGCTGGGCCAGACTCCCTGCCAAATTTACAGTCCATCGGTAGTGCTGCTGCTGAGCCACTGGGCCCGCGTCCCTGCCTATTTACAGTCCATCTGTAGCACTGCTGCTGGGCCAGCCTCCTTGCCTATTTACAGTCCATCAATGGCACTACTGCCAAGCCACCGGGCTGGCTTCCCTACCTTTTTACAGTCCACCGTTAATACTTCCGCTGAGCCACTGGGCTGGCCTTTCTACCAGTTTACAGTCCACCTGTGGCACTACCACTGAGCTGCTGGGCCAGCCTCCCTGCCAATTTGCAGTCCATCGGTGGCGCTACTGCTGAGCCACCGGGCCTGCCTACTGACAGTCAATCGGTAGTGCTGCCGCTAGGCTGACCTCCCTGCCTATTTATAGTCCACTGATGGTGCTACTGCCAAGCTGCTGGCCTAGCCTCCCTACCTTTTTAAAGTCCATCAGTGGCTCTACTGCTGAACTGCCACACTGGCCTCCCAGCCTATTTACAGTCCATTGGTGGTGCTACCATCCGCTGGGCTGACCTCCCTGCCCATTTACAGTCCATTGCTAGTGCTACCACTGAGCAGGCTTCCCTGCCTATTTACAGTCTATTGGTAGTGCTACCATGGAGCCACCGGGCCGGCCTCCCTGCTTGTTTACAGTCTATTGGTGGCACTCTCACTATGCCACTGGGTCAAACTTCCTGCCTGTTCACAGCCCATCGGTAGTGCTACCACAGAGACGGCCACTCTGCCTATTTACACTCCATGGGTAGCACTATCGCTGAGTCGCCAGGCCGGCCACCTTGCCTATTTACAGCCCATCGTTAGTGCTATTGCTGAGCCAGTGGGCTTGCCTTCCTGCCAGTTTACTGTCCATCAGTAGTGCTACCGCCGAGCCGCTGATCTGCCTCCCGATCTATTTTCAGTCGATCGGTGGGGCTACCTTTGAGTCCAGTGGACAGGCCTCCTACTTTCAGTCCATTGCAGTAGGCGCAGCCTAGAGGGGGGCTGGGGGGTGAGTCGCCCCTCCTGCTGCCCCAGTGTGAGTAGTGGTGGCCAGCCACCATCTTTGTTCACTGTTTAGTGCCCATTGTGGAGCCCATGATTGACTGAATGCCCCCCGGCTCCCAAATGCTCCCAAAACTGGCTCTGCCACTGATCCATTGGTGGGCGCTACAGCTGAGCCACTGGGCCAGCCTCTCTGCCAATTTACAGTTCATTGGTGTGTGCTACCGCTGAGCCACTGGGCTGACCTCTCTGCCTGTTTACAGTCCATCAATGGTGCTACCACAGAGCTGCTGGGCCAGCCTCCCTGCCAAATTTACAGTCCATTGGTGGTGCTACTGCTGAGCCACTGGGCTGGCCTCTCTGCCAGTTTACAGTCCATCTGTAGCACTACCACTGAGCTGCTGGGCCAGCCTCCCTACCAATTTGCAGTCCATCGGTAGCGCTACTGCTGAGCCACCGGGCCTGCCTATTGACAGTCAATTGGTAGTGCTGCCGCTAGGCTGGTCTCCCTGCCTAGTTATAGTCCACTGATGGCACTACTGCCAAGCTGCTGGCCTAGCCTCCCTACCTTTTAAGAGTCCATCAGTGGCTCTACTGCTGAACTGCCACACTGGCCTCCCAGCCTAGTTACAGTCCATTGGTGGTGCTACTGGCCGCTGGGCTGACCTCCCTGCCTATTTACAGTCCATTGCTAGTGCTACCACTGAGCAGGCTTCCCTGCCTATTTACAGTCTATTGGTAGTGCTACCATGGAGCCACCGGGCCGGCCTACCTGCTTGTTTACAGTCTATTGGTGGCACCACCGCTGAGCTGCAGGGCCAGTTTCTCTGCCTATTTACAGTCCATCAGTAGTGCTTACGCTGAGCTGCTGGGCCAACCTCCCTGCCTATTTACAGTCCATCGTTAGTGCTACTGGGCTGACCTCCCTGCCTATTTACAGTCCATCGGTAGTGCTACTGGGCTGACCTTCCTGCCTATTTACAGTCCATTAGTAGTGCTTACGCTGAGCTGCTGGGCCAACCTCCCTGCCTATTTACAGTCCATAGGTAGCGCTACCACTGAGCTGCTGGGCCGACCTCCCTGCCTATTTACAGTCCATAGGTAGCACTTACGTTGAGCCGCTGGGCCAGCCTCACTATCTATTTACAGTCCATCAGTAGAGCTACCACTGAGCTGCTAGGCCGACCTCCCTGCCTATTTACAGTCCACAGGTAGCACTTACGCTGAGCCACTGGGCCGACCTCCCTGCCTATTTACAGTCCATCAGTAGCGCTACCACTGAGCCACAGGGCCAGTTTCTCTGCCTATTTACAGTCCATCAGTAGCGCTACCACTGAGCCACAGGGCCAGTTTCTCTGCCTATTTACAGTCCATCAGTAGGGCTACCACTGAGCCACTGGGCTGGCCTCCCTGCCCATTTACAATCCATCAGTAGTGCCACTGGGCTGGCCTCCCTGCCCATTTACAATCCATCAGTAGTGCTACTGGGCTGGCCTCCCTGCCCATTTACAATCCATCAGTAGTGCTACTGGGCTGGCCTCTCTACCTATTTTACAGTCCATGGCAGTTAAGTGAGATGTCTCTCTGGGAACTGAATTGTTTCAATGAAACTAATAGAATTTGTCAAGGTTTAAATCGGGACACTTTTTACTGTACGCGCCACTTTAATGACATGAATTCTCCCTAAGAAACATGGCTTGACTTGCCCTCACACTAATCATTTGCTAATCCGTCCCCCTTTATTTCAACTGAATAGGTGTGAATAGGTGGCAGCTGCAAATCCTGCCTCACAAAATGTCACCATCCAAATTCTCGGTCACTCCCACTTACTTATGCTATACTATGACTGCTGCCCAAATTGCCCCCTCTGTTTCATGAAGCTGTCAGCATGTTACAGGACAGGAGAGCACTTTTGTGTGTGTGTGAGTGTGTATATAAAGTTAACTATAACAGTGTCCTTTTTAAAATAAACTCTTAATGTACACTGTACTATATTTTCAGACTTATTTTCTGGACTTTCTCATTTGGAATTGTGGTGCACCCCTCACCCCTGTGTCAAAGACAACTGAAGCCAAACATAAGCTTGTACATTCTGTACTCAGTGGATATAGAGCGACTATTTTTAATGTTCTTTACAGTTGCAGCATTTATTAAACTGGCTGTTGCCTATGATAAAATGGATTAGTGAACAAACGCTGACCATTGAGCCTCAAGTACACCGGATGCTCACAGACACTGAAGGCACATGAGGCAGAGCAACTAAACAGCAGTTCTGATCTTTGGGGCGACCACTTAATCAGGACGTAACAGTCTCCAGCAAGGTGCCCTGATTAAACATCTTCGACTGTACTAATATTACTTTATTCTGCAATGACTATTCCATGCATGCTTGAAGCTCCCTACGGTTTCTGCCTCCACCACTTCCACTTGCAGTCTGTTGCAGACATGCACCACTCCTTCAGTGTTGCAGCGTACTGCCTCACATCCCGTAACCCCTCTAGCTTCATCGCATGCCCTCCGGTTCTGCTGTTCATTCTCATTTGCAAAAGACTCCTCTCCTGTACCACTCTATTGCAGATGCTGCTGCCATCTCCAATAAGTCATACCTTCTCTTCCAGTTCTTCTGCAATGTCACTTGTGAAGACGCTGAAGAAAATCAGTCCCAATACCGAACCCTGCTACACTCTGCCATTCACTCTCCCCTCACTACAGTGAGTGCCATTAACCACCCCCCTCTGTTGCCTCCCTATTAACCAGTTCCTTGCCCTATTCACCACTCTGGATCCCACTTGCAGGCCTCTCAATTTCTTCATCAGTTTCCTGTATAGCATAGTGATAAAGGTCTTGATAAAGTCTGGATAGGCTGGGGTGTGGCAACCAAGTGGCAAGATATTAGCATGAATTACGAGCTTCTCCATCTACTCACCACTTCGCTCTTCATCTGTAACTTGTCTCAGGCAGTCCGGCAACAGAAAAGGGTTCCACCTGAAAGCCCTGAGTGTGCCAAGTTCAAGGATATCTCTTTTCTGCGTAGTCGGTTCTGCAGTGAGCTTTGACATTGTGGTATTCTTCTGTGCCTTCCTGCCCACCACCAAAAGTAAAAGTGTCTGCCATACAATTTCACCCAGTCAGTCTGGTTGCTCTGTTTATACAGACTCTTCCTTCACGGCTACTGCTCCTACACAACCTAACGACCTGGCTAACATCATGGTTGCTCTGTACATACAGACTCTCCCTTCATGGCTGTTGTTCCTACGCTACCCAACGACCTGGCTAACATCATGGTTGCTCTGTACATACAGACTCTCCCTTCATGGCTGTTGTTCCTACGCTACCTAATGACTTGGCTAACATATGGCCACGCTGCAGACAATATCTCAGGACAATGTCGACATCAAAGCTGTGGCTGCCTAGACAACTAAAGACTTGTCGGTTCTGGGACAATGGTTCAGGGGCACGAGGCACTGCATCAGCTGGTAGAAGCATAAGATGGAGTTCTCAATGGCTGCCTTTAAGAGCAAGTCTGAGCTATCAGGTACCTGCTTTCAAAGGTAGGTGATATGTAGAATCCATCAACTGGTCTACCAGAGGACACAGAGGGCAATGACCTTATCCCTTTATTGCAATGCCTCAGTCACACTCTCTGTAATGCCTCTAGCTGCCTGCCACTAGAGACAGAAGGCTCATCATTCTTTCTCCTCTTATCCCCATTAAGAAGAGCATCCTAGGCCCATATTACTTAAACTACTACATTACCCCATCAAAAGGGAATATCCTTCATCTTGTCCTGGGAAGGACACCAGGAATTCTCCACAGAACCGTCATCTATGCAGGGGGAATACAACAGGGTAAAGTGGAAAATCAAACACTGTGGGGCTAAGCCATCCTTGTGTTACTCTGCTCAGTTATGGATTGTTCACAATGGGGCACCCTATCAATCTGAATCCCCCCCACGGTTGTTGAGGACTTCATAGCTGAGCACTGGCCCAACTACAAGGTTCCTGCTTCCCCCATGGCTCCACTGGCACTGACCCCAGCCTGTAGCTATGGACACAGCCCACTCCATCGAGGCGGCCTCACAAGAAACATCAGTACCAGACTCTGAAGGAGGGCGAAAGAGTTATGACACAGAGATCAGAAGGGGCACTGCAAGATGTTCCAAAAGCAGGTGTGAGGGTTCCCTTCTTCCAGCTCTTCAGACACCCTCCTGAAGAGAACCCCACTGCCCACAGTGAACATATCTGACTAGCTTCATCAACCGGTTGCAGCTGCCTCCACTGCTCCCAAAGACGTTCCTTCCATAGTCTCCTAAGTTAAACAAAACAAGGTGCTCCCCATCTCCTCTGCACCAGCTCTGAATGGCAGGTCATACAGTGAACAGACTGTAGCACCCCTGAATAAGGCTCCAGATTACAGTACCTCCATCACACAAAGGCACAGCTAGCACCAGAAACCTAGTGCTCTTCACAACAGAAAGTGTACTGAAGGTTCTGACTCTCCAGCTTATTTGTAAGTAGTTTGGTGTTAAATGGACACTGTCAACCCCCTTAGGCCTCAAAATGTTCATTGTTTAAAAAACACTTTTTATGATTGCTAACATGCTATAAAACTGCTGATATAGTTAGTAGTTTGATTCTGATTCTTTTTTTCTTTTAAAAAATGAAAAACAGACTGCCCACCATACTGGTGCTACCAAACAAAAACAGGTTTGTTTACATTCCTTGATCAGCTCCAACTGCATCTTTCCTGGACTTGGGAACACCCGCAACACAGTCCAACCACTCATGATGCAGTGGGACTCTAGGTGGCTACTGGCTACAGCCTCATGTGTGACTGCACTGTTTGGGGGTGCTTCTAATGTTTAGGAGGTATTCAAGAAGAACAGATTCAGGATTTAAAACAAAACAAAGTTGCTTATAAATATACATTACGATGCATTTCAGTTCTACTAAACAGGGAGACAGACACAACAAACAGCAACATTAATGAATTTCAGATAAGGTAAGCAACCATAAAATGTGGATTTCTAAACAGAAATAATATGATGCAAAACAGGCTGGCAGTGTCCCTTTAATGTGACTTTTATCCCCCCAGACTCCTTAAACCCCCTTCCTCACTCTGTTTCCACAGCTGATTGCCTCACACACCACACTCAGCCAATTAAGTCCACAAGCTCTATCCATGCAAGCTGGGTACAAGACTCAGTCGCTGGAGGGACAGGACCTAAAGTGTGTGTGTGGGGGGGGGCTATAGCCTCAAAACAATTTTGTGCTACTGATTTGCAAGGCAGGCATTTCCATCACCCCTATTTCTGGACCATGTTTCCCCATGTCACCCAGCTCTTGCCTTTTGATACGACTGTGTCTTTGGTGTTGGGCAAGCTGTGAAATCTGGCACTTCACCCTGATAAGATTCCCCTGTCATAGCTACCTCAATTTCTTTGATTTGGTACCAATCTGCTTCTCAGGCTCAGTATCAGAATCAGTAACCTCGTAACTGACATTTACTCCTTCAGCCATAACCAGCATTATAAATGCTTCCTCCCCTCAAACAACATGAAGTCTTGCTGTATTCTGACTAAGTGCCGTGATTTCCAACCTTTGAACTGCCCTGGAGAGGAAAGAGTTAACTTTCCATGCAAGGCATGGAAAGCTGAGCTGGAGCTCCGTTGAGCCTCTGTCTGCTGTTGTTTGAACCCGAACCACCAGATTCTTTACTCTCCCTCACTGAACAGTTGCTCGGGAGATTTCTCCTTCGCTCGGTTCAAAAAGTCAGTTAAAGTGTCGTTTTTTTCTCTCGGTTTCAATCGAATTTCTACAATCTAACCTGTCGGTTAAGTCTCAGTCTGTGGTACCGAGAGTACTAGATATGTTTATATATTATTTTTCTGTGTGGAACTTGTAAACATTGGATCGGTTCAGTTTAAACCAATCAGGTTTGTGAAAAAGTTTTTTCTGATTTATTAGTGTGTGGTAACCGGTCCGTATCGGTTCTGAAAAAAACTGATTTCATTACGTTTTTTTCCAGGGCCCGTAACACGGTTTGGAACCAATAGGGGTGTCTTGCCTGGTGGATTGCCGAAAAAAGGGTAAGTTTGATTAGGACTGGCCATGTCTGAGAAACCCAAGAAAAAAACTGGGCCCACTAGGTTTCAACACTGTAGTGTGGGGAAGCCTTTGCTAAGGCTAATCCCCACACCACCTGTGTTTATTGTCTGGGGTGTGACCACCCCGATTCAGACTGCCAGATTTGCAAAAGTTTTCCCAAAGCTACCCTGGATAAGAGAATAGGTAGACTGAGGGAAAGGGAGGCCGAGAAGTCCGCTGACCCGGATGGCCAGTCCGGTTCGGTTCCGACCAAACCAGAAGAGTGCCTCTGACCAGGCGAGACTTAGAGACAGGAGAAACCGACTCTGAGGAGTCGGTTCCGTAAAGAAAAAGAAGGATAAGTCAGCGGTTTGGATCCACAAGTTCTTTCTCCGACCGCTGATGAAATAGCCAAAGCGATAACGATTGTTCAGTCGCTAACTTTGGTTCCGACTGAACCGGCACCATCGGTTAGGGGCTCGGTTTGGTCAGTTCCCCCGGTTCCGGATTATAATTTAGAAGAATTTTATGAACCGGAGGAGGAGGGAGAATATGAAGATAGTGATGGTGATTATGAAAGTCTGGATGTGCCCATTGACCCGGACATCTCCCCAGACAGACCTTCAGGTATTTCTCCTCCTAGGCTTTCTCAGTCCCCTTCCCACTTTATGTTTTACAAAAAAGTGGCTGAAACCCTCCAGCTTACTATGGAAGAAGCAGTGGAGGATCAGGAGGAGCCTAATTACGTTGAGACGATGGACATCCCAGAGACCAGGAGATTGTCTATTCTCCTCCATAAGTCTTTTGAGAAACAGACATTTAAAATTCTAAAAACTCCCAATTCCATACCTCCTGTTGACAGAAGAATGGACAAGAGGTATACTCTTTCAGGTTCAGATACAGAGTTCCTTTCCCAGCAATGCAGCCATGTTGGGGTAGTGCAGGCTGCTGCCTGTGATAAGGCAAATATACCCTTGGCTTCACACCCCTCAGATAAGGACTCCAGGAGGATTGATGCCATGGCAAAGAAACAGTACATGGCAGCATCTTTGGGACTCAGGCAGGCTAATTATATGGCCTACACAGCTAGATACCAGAAGTCCAGTTGGGACACTGTGTTGGCTCTAGCTAAACAGGTCCCTGACTAGCTTGCCAAGGAGCTGGAGCGGGTGGCTGCAGATGGGGTTGAGGCATCCAAGGTGCAATTTCATGCTGCTGTGGACTCCAATGATGTTTCATCTAGAGTCATGGCTACATCTGTGGCCCTTCGAAGGATGGCTTGGCTCAGATGTACTAGCCTGTCACAGGATACCCAGACTAAGGCCATGGATTTTCCTGTGATTGGTAATTCTCTGTTTGGAAACAGACAGAGAACTACATGAAGAAAATGGATGAGTACAGGACCACCTATAGGAGTGCTCAGGCCAAAGGAAGGCAAGCCACTCCCCAGAGGCAGCATTCCAGGGGCAGGGGCCGGCCTTTTCATAGGCCTTTTTACCAAGCCCAGGCCTCCTTTTCTGCCTTTGCTCAGAGGGGGTTCTTTAGAGGGAGAGGCAGACGGGGTATGAGCAGGCCTGCTCCCACTCCTCAGCCTAAAGCCCCTTCCAAGCAGACACCCTGATGGGTCTGCCCAGGCCGATTCTCCACTACCTGTAGGGGGCAGGCTGGCTTACTTTGTCCAGGACTGGAAGTCTTTAACATCAGAAAAGTGGGTCCTGGAAGTAGTAAGCCAGGGACTGGTTCTCAGCTTCAAAAAATTCCCCAAGATGAGAACCAGGTCCTTTCCACCTGCAAATCCTTCAGAGGCCCTTGCCCTAGAGGCAGAGGTCTCTTCCTTCTTGGCTCTCAGAGCCATAGAAAGGGTTCCACCCTTACACAGGGGAAAAGGATTGTACTCCAGGTACTTCCTAACCCCACAAAAGACAGGAGAATGGCGGCCCATCCTGGATCTAAGATATTTAAACAAGCACCTTTTAAAGCCAAAATTCAAAATGGTGACTGTGGGAATGATTCTGCCCTCTCTAAGGCCAGGGGACTGGCTAGTCTCCCTGGACCTCAAAGATGCCTATTTTCACATTCCCATCAGGTGCTCCATCAGAAAGTACCTCAGGTTCGAGTTGCCCTCAGGTCACTATCAATTCAGAGCAATGCCCTTTGGCCTAACATCAGCCCCAAGGGTGTTCACAAAATGCCTGGCAGTAGTGGTTGCTTTCCTAAAGAGAAGAAAGATCTCCATCTTTCCATACCTGGATGACTGGCTCAAAGTGGGTCAGTCTCCAGACCAAGTCAAGTCACATCTCCAGATAACTCAGCAATTGCTCACTTCCTTAGAGTTCCTCCTAAATCTCTCAAAGTCAGTTTTGGAGCCAGTACAGCTCCTCGACTTTATAGGGGCAGAACTGGATACAATAAGGGCAAGAGCCTTCCTTCCGCTGGACAGGGCAAGGACCCTTATGAAACTGGCTTCTTCTTTCACCCTTCAGGTGTCTCGACCAGCAAGGCACTTTCTGCAGCTCCTGGGTCACATGGCAGCCTCTACGGCAGTGGTCCAGGGAGCAAGGTTTTAGATGAGGGACATTCAGTTCCAATTAAGAGCCTTCTGGTCCCAGAGAAAGGATTCTCTGACCAAACTAGTCCCTGTAACTCGAACCCTAATCCAGGCTTTGCAATGGTGGCAGGATCAGGACAATCTAAGGTATGGAGTTCCTTTTGTCACTCAGTCACATTCTCTAACCCTTACCACAGATGCCTCCCTCTTGGGTTGGGGAGCCCACTTGGGAGATCTGAACACCCAAGGGCTGTGGTCACCTCAAAAATCTCTGCTTCACATCAATCTCTTGGAACTCAGAGCAGTGTTTCTGGCACTGCAAGTTTTTTCCAGGTCTGTTCAGAACAAAGTAGCCCAGCTCAGAACAGACAATATCACCACAATGTGGTACATCAGCAAGCAAGGGGGCACTCGGTCTACGGCCTTGTGCACAGAAGCAATGAAGTTGTGGTCTCTGGCCTATTCCCTACAAACCTCTCTGATAGCAGTGCACCTCCCAGGGAAGGACAATATCCTGGCAGATGCTCTCAGCAGGATATCTCATGGCCATCACGAATGGTCCCTAGATCCCCTAGTTTTGAAGGTGATTTTCTCCAGATGGGGCACTCCACAGATAGATCTTTTTGCAGCCCCAGACAATCACCAACTTCCTCTTTTTTGCTGCAGACCCCCAGTATTGGGCTCAGTCCCCCTGGATGCTCTAGTTCTCGATTGGGAAGGGAAGGTTTTGTATGCTTTCCCCCCTTTCCTCTCCTGTTCAAGGTACTAGTCAAAATCAGGTCTCAACCTTGCAAAGTGATTCTGATTGCTCCAGATTGGGCCAGATAGCCCTGGTACCCACTGTTGCTGTCCTTAGCAGTCCACCTTCCCCTGCCTCTTTCCAGGAATTACAACCTGTTCAAATCCTCTCAGGGGAGGGTTTGGTACCCAAATCTCAAATCTCTCAATCTCAAGGCCTGGCTCTTGAAGAGTTAGAGTTTGCTGATCTGCATCTCTCTCAAGGTGTTCTGGATATTCTAAAGGCTTCTCAAAAGCCTTCCACCAGAAAGACTTACAATTCCAAATGGAAAAGGTTCACTATCTGGTGCTCTGGTAAGCATATTTCTCCAGAGTCTGCTGGGTTGCCTACAGTTCTGGACTATATGGTTCATCTCAATAGCTTGGGGCTCAGACCAGCTACTCTCAAAATTGCATTTAGCAGCTGTTTCTGCTTTTTGGTCAGTAGGTAAGCCCTCTTCTCTTTCAGCTCATCCTATATTTTGTAAATTCTTCAAGGGATTGTTACACACCAATCCTCCCTTCAGGGACCCTGCTCCTGCTTGGGACCTAAATGTTTGCATTGCTCAGCTTATGAAACCCCCTTTTGAGCCTTTGTCTTCAGCAGAGCTTAAAGTACTTGACTTGGAAAACTGTGTTCTTGGTAGCCATTGCTTCTGCCAGACGCATCAGTGAGTTACAGGCCCTGCCAGTGGAGCCTGATTTTATCTCTTTCCATAGAGATAAGGTAGTCCTAAGAACTAATAGGAAGTTTTGCCCAAGGTGAGGCTCAGATTTCCACCTTAACCAGTCTATGTCTCTTCCTGTTTTCTTCACTGACAATTCCTCCTCTGGAGAGAGGAGGCTGCACAGCCTGGACATGAAAAGGGCCCTTAGTTCTACATAGAGTGCACCAAGGGTCACAGGTTTGACTCCCTTCAATTGTTCCTCACTTATGGTGAGGTTGGTAAGGGAAAACCTGCTACTAAAAGATCTATTACAAGGTGGATTGTCTCTTGTATACAATTCTGCTATGAAAAATTGGGTAGGACTCCACCCTCAGGCCTGAGGGCTCACTCTACTAGAGGCTGCTTCCTGGCTGCTGCCAGGGATATTCCTATCTTAGAGATATGTCAAGCAGCCACCTGGAAAACAGTCCATACTTTTACCAAGCATTACTCTCTGGATATCCAGGCTAGGAGTGATGCTTTCGGTTTAACACAACAGTACTTCAGAGCCTGTTCCCAAAGTAGGTTCTGTCCCTCCTTCATGGAGGTACTGCTTGGTAGTCTGCAATTAGTCAGAATACAGCAAGACTTCATGTTGTTAGAAGAAAAAATTACTCACCTTAGTAATGTTTCTTCTAATGGAGTCTTGCTGTATTCTGACCCCCCCCCGCCTCCCCTCTCAGAACCTGGTTTTGGGATGTGGGTGGGCAGGAGCAGTGTTGGCACCCTAGAGGTGCCTCCTTTTCTCACCCTCTTTACTTTTGAGTGTGTTTTGTTTTTTGGCTTTCCTGACTTGAGTCTTTGCTTTGAAACCAAAAAACCCTTTTTATTAAATTTAGTTGCCAGTTGGCTAGTGTGAGTTTACAGTTTCCACACAGGACGCCCAGTGAGTATAGCTCATAAAGATCTGGCGGTTGGGGTTCAAACAACAGCAGACAGAGGCTCAACCGAGCTCGAGCTCAGCGTTCCATGCCTTGCATGGAAAGTTAACTCTTTCCTATCCAGGGCAGTTCAAAGGTTGGAGATCACTGCAATTAGTCAGAATACAGCAAGACTCCATTAGAAGAAACAGCATTACTAAGGTGAGTATTTTTTTCTTCCTTCCAGCCCTTCCACTCCACCAGAGGATCTCATGCCCCAGTTCTAATGCTGTAGGGCAGTCCCCTCACTACACTTGAATCTTACCCAGAAAACATAGCTGTGCATGCAGACAGTGGTGCGGTGCCTCAGATCATCTTGGACTTGGGACCAGTGTTCCCATTAAGACTGCAGATCTGGGGGTGCACTGCAACCTCTCCCAAAATTTTCAGGGGTGCAAATTAAATTAAAAGGGTTTGTTCTACCATTTGTACAACATTTTTGTGGGGTACATGTACTTCAAACAGAATTATGGGGGTACAGTGTACTCCTCCCCAAAATGTACTTGACTTTCAGAATTTGTACGTGAATCACGTACAGTTGGGGGTAAATAGGAACACTGCTCGGGACCTGGCTATGTTCACCCCCTCATAACAGCCACTTCCACTAGGCAGAGTGTGGGGCTCACTCCTTCACCACAAGAGTCGTGGCATAAGACTGGACAGGGAAATGAGGAGCCCCCCCTTCCCTTTACATATGCTCCCTGGGTACAGCTCAGGATGAGCAGTTAGTGATGCCCCTTCCCCATGCCTAGTCCCACTTCAGAGTCTCATGTGCAGCTTACACAGAAACATAGACTTTGACGGCAGATAAGGACCACTTGGCCCTCCCAATCTGCCCATTTCCCTACCTTTTGAATAAGCTGCAGATCCTAGTTAACCAACAGCCAACTTTCTCCTCCTACCCCCCACTGGAATTGCCTTATGTCTGTCCCATGCATTTGTGAATTCCCCCCACTGTTTTTCACCAAACTACCTTCTCTGGAAGGCTGTTCCATGTGTCCGCCACCCTCTCTATGAAAAAATACTTCCTCACGTTACCCATGAGCCGTTCCCCTTCTATCTTCAAAATTGTGCCCCCTTGTTCTTGTACACCTCTTTTTCTGAAAGATGCTACCCTGTTGGACTTTGTTGATTCCCTTGAGGTACTTGAAAGTTTCTATCGTGTCCCTCCTCTCCCTCCTTTTCTTGAGGGTATACATATTAAGCTCCTTTGGGGTCTTTTCACATGTCTTCTGGTGCAGACCATGTACCATTTTACTTGCCCTCCTCTGGACTGCCTCCATCCTGTCTATGTCCTTGCAGAGATGGGGTCTCCAAAACTGAATGCAGTACTCCAGATGGGGTCTCACCAACTGTCTGTACAGAGGGATAACAACTTCCTGTTTTCTACTGGTGATGCCTCTCCCTATCCATCCCAGTAGCCCCCACCCCAGCCCTCCTTACTGCCTTCTCACATAGTTTGCCTACCTTTAGGTCATCTGATATGACTACCACCAGGTCCCATTCCATTTTTGTTGTTGTTTGTACCCCCCCACACATTGTGTACTCTTCCCCTGGGTTTTTGTTTCCCAGGTGCAGTACTTTGCACTGAATCTAAGCTGCCATACTTTTGACCATTCCTCCAACCTTGCCAAGTGCCTTCTCATCCTCCCCCCCATGTATCAACCCTGTTGCAGATCTTTGTGTCATCTACAAAGAGGTATACTTTTCCTTCCAGCACCTCTGCAATGTCACCTATAAAGACATTAAAGAGGATTGGGTCAGAGTACCGAACCCTGTGGTACCCTGCTAGTAACCCCCTTTCCTCAAAGTGGACTCCATTTACTATTACCCTCTGTGTCCTGTTGTCCATTCAATTTTTTACCCAGGTTACCACCCTGGGACCCACTTCCAGGCTGGCTAACGTGTTCATTAATCTTTTGTGTGGGACTGTGTCAAATACATTACTAAAGTCTAGGTAGGCCACATCCATAGCCCCTCCATGGTCTACTACTTTGGTCACCCAGTCAACGAAATCTATTAGATTAGTCTGACATGACCTCTCCACTATGAATCCATGCTGCCTTGGGTCCTGTGCCCCGTTGACCTCATGATACTCAACAATTCTTTCTTTCAAAAATGATTCCATAATTTTCCCTAACACTGAAGTCAAAGGTTCTACGTGATAACAGTGATCACGGAATAGTGATCACTCCTATGGCAAGTGTACATTGCTGAAAATGAATCTCAGTGATGCACACTCGTGTCAACTGGGAACAGAGCATCCCCTGCACCCTCCAACTAAAGGATTCTCAACTCCAGGAGGGTGCACGTTGGGGG
This sequence comes from Neoceratodus forsteri, assembly GCA_016271365.2. Lineage (NCBI taxonomy): Eukaryota > Metazoa > Chordata > Ceratodontiformes > Ceratodontidae > Neoceratodus > Neoceratodus forsteri. Next base: position 15,762,214 of record CM028131.1, read on the forward strand.
GGGTGAAATACTTGAAATAGGAAAAAGCCGGCTTCTGCACCGGACCTGAACACTGCACCCTGCACCTCCCAACTGACCATCCGCCACACCATGCTATCTGACCAGCTCAGCAGCTGCATGCCACACCCCATCCCATGTACATCCCCCCCCCCACGGCTGTACATGCAGCTTCCTCTTGCCCTACCTCTTCCACCCCGGTATCCGGGCACTACCCTGCCAGGTAGCCCTGAAACAGGTGCCATAATTGAGTCCCCATTTCTGTATGCGCTCTGTTGCGGATGCTGTATTCACTTGATACCGAGGTCAAACTAACAGGCCTGCAGTTTTCTGCCTCTGCCTTGTTCCCACTCTTGTGGAGGGGAAGAACATCTGCCTTCCTCCAGTCCTCTGGTACCACACCATCCTCCCATGATTTGTTAAAAAGGGTAGTCAGTGATGTCATTAGTTCACCCCTCAGTTCTTTTAGAATTCTGGGGTGAATCCCATTAGGTCCCATTGCTTTGTCCACATTGAGTTTTAGGAATTCTTTCAGGACTTTTCCTTCTGTGAATGGATGGTGTCACCCCCCAATCCAGAGTGCTTCTACTGTTTGGTTTAGGTACCTCTCCATCCTCTTCTTTTGTGAAAACTGAGCAAACATATTAATTCAGGATCTCTGCCTTTTCACTATCGCCCTCTGCCCACCTGCCCTCCCCTTTATTAAGCCTCACTATCCCTCCCTTGGTCTCTCTTCATCCCCTAATGGGCCTATAAAAGGTTTTATCCCCCTTCTTAACTGAGTTGGCTATCTTTTCCTCAGTTGGGGCCTCTGCTATTCTGACTACCGTTCCCGCTTCCTTCTGTATTAACTGGTACAGTTCTCTGTCCTGCTCCTTCCGTAATTTCTTATACTTTCTGAATACGATCTTTTTCTCCATATCCTTCCCCACCACCTCTTTTGAGAATCAGTGGTTTTTTTTTCATTTTTATGTCTGCTTGCATGCATGTGCAAGAAACATAGCGCCATCATATGAGTTTTTGTAGGTGTGCCTCCCCCACTTCCAATGCCCTGCTCCCTTTTGCAGGCGCGGCTGCACCATGCCAATGAATGTCCGAGCTGTCTATGACAGCCGTTCAGATGCAGTGGCGTACAGTTTAAAGGAAAACACCATGGCTCATGTAGCCAATTTGCATACTGCCGTCCGTCAGCAGTATACAAACTGCCTACACGTCAGCGCTCACTGCATCCAAACTGTCATAGACAGTTCACCGCCCCCCCCACACACACACAGACACACACACCTACATAGCGTGCTGGGAGCTCACCCCAGCATGCTAATGCAGTCCTGAGTCCCACCACATACTGTATGGCCGACGGGGGTGCTCAATCCCCCGTCGGCTCCGCTGCTCCCCCCAACAGATTTCCAGGTGCCACGCTGGGAGCCCACCCCAACGAGGCAAAAGTCCGTATGGTGACAGGGGTGCCCAATCCCTCGTCGGCTCCACTGTACCTCACACACACACACACACACACACACACACACACAAACCCTGACTTCCAGTTGCCATGCTGGGAGCCCACCTCAGCATGGCAAACGTCCATATGGCCGACGGGGGTTCGCCAAATCCCCCATCGGCTCCACTGCCCCCCCAAAACAACTTTCCAGCTGCCATGCTGGGAGTCAACCCCAGCGTAGCAAAAGTCCCGTGTTGTCTTAAAATAAAATGACCTGTAAGAAAAAAATGGTCCCTTGCTGACTGTCTTGACCCCCTCACCCCACCTGCGCCCACCCTCTGCGTACCCTGCCTTCACACACACCCCCACCCCATACTTACCTCCGGAGTCCAGCGTAATGATCTTCGGTGAACCAAGAACACGTCTGCACTCTTCAAAGCCGACCACAAACTGAGGAAGTGTCGGCAAGCTGTATAATGGAATAAATAGGGTTTTTTCAACTTTGATGCATATCGCAGGCATTTTTTGGAATTTTTTCACCAAATCTTTAACATGGGGTTCTTGGAACCCCACTTCATAATTCTGGCACTGTCATTTTGTTATTCGGTCCCAAAAGGTGATTTCGCTGTCACTGCAGAGTCACCTTTGGAATTAACTAATGAAACCGCAATGTCACAGTTCCTGAGGTAGGTCCCCCAAAACCCTATGTTGAAAATTTGGTGAAAGAATTCCCAAAAATGACTGTTTTACGAGCGTGTGTTGCACAGTTCCTACACACGCGCGTAACATCGCAAATTTTTTTATATTTTTACTCCAGATTTTCAACATTGCCATTTTATCATACCTCCTTATGAGCAGTATAGCTGCCATTTTTCACATCTTGCCCAAAATGCGTTTTTGCGCAAGTAGCGCACAATGGCGTGGTCGGTGTGCGAAATCAATGTTCGGGACAGATTAAGAAAATCACAGTGACACTGTTCATGAGCAGAGGTCTTAAAATGGCTATGTTGAAAATTTGGTGACAAAAGTCTATAAACTGACTGTGTTATGAGCGTGCACTGCGCAGTTTCCATGCACCGTCGTAAGTTCACAAATTTGTAATATTTTCAGATAAGATTTTCTACACTGGCAGTTTTTCACACCTCCTTATGAACAGTACAGCTGTCATTTTTCACACCCTGGCCGAAATGTGTTTTTGCATTTCCGGTGCAGAAATGCGTAGTCGCTGTGGGAAATCAGTGTTCGGGACACTAAGAAAATCACAGTGACACTGTTCATGAGCAGAGATCCCAAAATGCTTGTGTTGACAATCTGCTGTAAACAATCCCCAAACTAATTACATTACGGGTGTGTGTTGCGCAGTTTCTACGCACACTCGTGACTTCGCTAGTTTTTTTATAATATCACTCCAGATTTTCAACATTGCCATTTTTTTAACCTCCTCATAAACAGTACAGCGGTCATTTTTCACATTCTGTTCAAAATGTGTTTTCACACCTGTGGTGCCAAATGGCATAGTCACTGTGCAAATTCCGCTTTCGGCTAACGAACTGATATTGCCACTGTTCATGAGGTGGGGGTCACAAAAAACCCATGTTGAAAAATTGGGAGTGAAAATACCAATGAACGACTGGGCCGTTAGGGTTTGCGGCCATAACGCCCCACCCTGTAGAGACTGACGGGCATCAGGGGTGTGACTCGGGATTGTCGCCTGTAATGCTCATACCATTCCACCCCCCACCCACACCCTGCAGCCAGTGACATGCATCAAGGTGTGCCCTGGACTCTTCGGCCCCAAAGTTCACCCCATTCTCCTATACTGCACCTATCTCATCGTGTTTTCTTATGGAATGGGGTGAGCATAAGGCCCAAAGACTCCAAGGTGCACGTGACACTTGTCAGTGTCTGCAGGGTAGGGTGTGGTGAAATGGCATGGCCGTTATGCCGGATGACCCAAAGGCACACCCCACTGCTTGTCAGTCTCTGCAGGGTAGTGGTGGGGTTGGCGTCAGTTCAGTACTTCACTGTCATTCCTATTATGCATCTCGCTAACTCCTACACTACCAATGCCAGCAAGCAAACGTTTGGCATTGACAAATGCTTGTTTTTATTTGTTTCACACAAAGGCTTGTTGCCTCTGTGATGGCAGTTTTGATACTTACCCATTGTTTCTCCATCCCTCCTTCCTGCCCATTTGCTAGTGCATTCTTATGCAGTCTCCTATTTTGCTAAAGGCAGCCCTTCTAAAGTCCAGTACACTCAGTGTTGCATGGTTTGACTCTAGTCATCAACGGGGCTTGCCCTGCCCTCCTCCCACCATAGCCCCACCTCGATTCTAAGAGAGCACAGCTGGCTTTACCTCTGGAGGAGTTTAGATATTTCCATCATAACCTTGGTTAGGAATGCCTCGTTTATATGATTCAGGTTACAGTGTTTAGTTGTGTACGATGCAAATGTTACTTACTTATTAACTTGTTCTTGCTGTTGGCTAGGTTTTACAGCCATGTTATACTCTGTCTCCCCCACCCCCACCACCACTGGGTCCGGGTATTGAAGTCTAATGACTTCTACCTATAGGACACATGGGCCAGTTAGACTTAAGCCAGTTTTTGTGCAAGTCACAATCTGAGACTTAAGCCACAAAAAGTGGTCTAGCACAAGTCTCCGATTCAAAACAGTTGCACAAAGCTAGAAAATAAAAGACTTATGCTAGACCTGTCTAACCCTCTGATTGTGCAGCAACATGGACTGAACTTATAAACTGTAGACTTTGCAGGTAATTTCAAGATGGCTGCCAAAATGAAGATTACTTTCTACCAACATGAGAAGTTAACTTTGATTAAGGACATACTTATTAGAAAAGAACAAATTCTATGTAAACTGGGTTTCAATTTAAGAATAATCCCATATATTTTTATTATATTAAGGGTGGAACACAATAATATTTTGAAAGTTTGCTGCGTTGGACAGTCACATGACAGTCTGCCTGGCTTTACCACTTATAGCTCCCTTCTGATCCCTCCTGTTCACATTTAGTTATTTTAGTATATTACACTTACCTGCTGCAAATGTTCTGCTATCATAAGGGTTGGTGAACAAGGACACCTTTATGATTTGGAGCAATTCTGTGTTGAAATGGAGGCAGAAATGAAAAATACCCCACTGAGACACTCCTTCACAAATGCCCGAATGAGAGAAGGCCTCTAAACACTTCAAACAGCATCTGGGGACAGTGCTTCCATGGCGCTCCTAACCAAAGAGAAATTCCTCCACCAGATCAGAATCCTACAGACGACCTTACAAGAGCATACAAATGATATTAAGGGTATTCCTTCCTCCCTTGATTTCCTCACCCAGCGGGTGGGTGATAATGAGGCCTGCACTAGCTTCTTTGAAGATTGGAGGAATAAAACAGACCCAGAACTAGTGTCCCTCCGACAGAAATTTAACCTGGGCTGGCAGTATAGCCTAGAGGTTACAGTAACAAGCTGTGAACTAGCTTGGTACATCCAGCAGACCAGACCTGGGTTTGATTGTCACAACTTTCACCTGCATACTGTGCAACTCTGAGCAAGTCATTTAACTGCCCAGTGCTCCCAGGTCGCCCCTAAAAACAGGTACTTGTGCCTAGTGGGCCTTATCCAGTTAACAAAGGCTAAAATAAGATGAAACAAGCTTAGATGATCTTGATGAGTGCAATCGTAGGACTAATGGTGTAATTTTGGGGCTGCCAGAGAGGGCTGAGGTTCCTCAAGTGATAGTTTGTCCAGAAACTAAAGTTCTGTAGTCGTCGTACGCTAGATAGAGACGAGAGGCCGATGGTGGTGAGTCGACGGCGGGAAAAGAACTGGGGATTCTGGGGGACTGCCTCCTTTTGTACCACGCCTGACGTCGGGGGCAGGACCGACGTCAGAGGCGGTCCCTGCTGAATACTGCTAGCTAGAAAATTTCCGTGGGGTCCTGGCGCCTGCTGGCTTCAGTCCTAATGGTGTGACCTGCTGCAAGAGCTGTTTCTTGAAGTAAGATCTACAGAAACTATACAGAAAACTGCAGAACCCTTCCCCAATGACCTGACATACATTATTTAGAGAGGGTGCACTGCTCACTTTACCCAATACCAGCGGAAGGCTCCCCTCTCAGACCACGTATTTTTAAACTCTTGAATTTTCTTGCTCTTTTAGCACCTGCTTACTTGAGCACGAGATCCACATAAGAACAGTTCGATTCCTCCTGGCTTTGGTCCACCAGAAACAAAGCGACGTTCCATCCAGCAGTGACCAAGCTTATTGCTGCTTTAGGCTCAGATACCCAGCCACTTTGTAGGTCTTGCACGGAGATGTGTGCTGAAGCTTTGATTCATCTGCACAAGCAATACTGGAACTAAGCTATATTCCAATTTATGTCTCCATGAACCAGTCTTGATGCTTTTGAGGTAAGCAGTTGCTTTCTTTGGTCAAAGTATCTGAGCTGACTGTAGCCTGCTGCACGGATGTTGTGACAGAAAGCTCCTGCCACTCTAGAGGACTGACTTTGCTTAAATCTGCTGCAACAGTTCTTCTATTTCATAGCCTAAGCTAGCCTTTACAATTGCTAGTCCACAAGGTTGCCTACCTGTGGGCATCCCCTTCCCTTTCTTGGCTAATTTAATTAAATTTATTTGGTATTCGGAAAATAACCTTTGAGCCAAGGCTCTTTTACAAAGGTTCCACGTCATGTGAACAGAGTACAGACATTCAATCAAGAAGGTTATAGAGTTTTAAGACATCTGAGACACTGAACAGCACAACAATCAGGAAAAGGTTACAGAGTTTCTTAGACATTTAAAACACTATACAGCATATGGACATCAACTTTAGTTAATTACAAGTGCAGGTAAGGTGCAGAGGCACTAGAGGTTAGGGGGCCTTTAGTAAAAGTGGTCAAGGAGGCAGGGCTGAAGCCAGCAAGTCAGAGACCCATCTTAGTGTGGAGACGGGGGGAGTTGGAGGGATGTACAGGAACATTAGAGTGATTCAGAGGCATTGCCAAGAGGTGTGGGAGCGTGGCTTCGTCTTGTGCTGAGAACAGTTGCTGTTAACAGAGCCAGGCCTGGTCATCCAGAGTCTATCAGCTGTTGGAGAAACAGGTGCACACAGAGTTGGAGGTCAGGTAGTGCTTACGGTCTGATTTGAAGCCGTACAGGCTAGTGGAGTTCCGAGTGGACTCGGGTACCTCATTAAGCTAAAGAGGTGCTCTGTAGGAGAAGGTGCGCTGTCCAAGAGCTGTGTATCAGAATAGCACCATGTGGGCCCCCTGCCTTCTGCTTCTGGTTATATATTATGAACCTGGGAGGCAGAAGATGCCTGCTACGTATGGGGGGGGGGGCTTTTCCCAGTTATGCTTTTTTGCCTAGGAGGCATGTGAGGAATTTAGTGCTGCACCCAAGAGACAGGTATGTCTTTTCACAGAGGGAAAAGGTGCGAGTCATTCAATAGCCGTTCATGATCAGCCTGCAGGCCTTGTTGAGAGCTATGTGCACCCTCTTGAGCACAGAGTCTGATGCTGCGCTGTAGACAATCAGGCCGTAGTCAATGGTGGAGAGGATGGAGATCATGGCTGATAGGCAGATGGCTGCCATGGTAAGGCGTTTTCTGTGTCTGTACAGCACACCAAGCTTAGTGATGACTGTCTTGACCACCTGGCCAACATGTTGAGCGTAGGATAAGGTGTCGTCCAGGGTGACTCCAAGGTATTTGAAGGAGTGCACCTGTTTCCAAGGGGGCAAGTACCTTGCTGGTGATGTTTATGGTGGGGAAACTTTTCTTGACCTGGGCGCTGGATAGGAGCATGGTCTTGGTCTTTTTGTAATTGAACAGAAGTTTGTGCTCACAAAACCAGTCTTCTTTTTTACTGAAGGAGTGCTGAAGTGCTGCTTGGAGTGGATCAATTTGAGAGCTGCTGTTGAGGAAGATAGTGTCGTCTGCATATAGGATTATCTTGGCATCACAGGCTTCAGAGAGATTATTTAGGAACAGGCTGAAGACCAGAGGTACCAAGATGGATCCCTGGAGGACCCCCAGTGTGACTTCCCTGGGGTCAGACACTGTTTGTCCTACTTTTACCCACTGTGACCTGAGGGACAGGTAGTCTCGGAATCAGAGTGCTGCACTGGCAGCCACCCCCTTGCTTTGTTGCTGTGCCAGTAAGAGATTGTGGTTGATGGTGTTGAAGGCTTTTGTTAAGTCTATGAACACTACCCCTACTAGTTTGCTTTCGTCCATAGCTTTGTGAGCGTAGCTGGTGAACTCTACAAAGGCAGTCGTGGTACTATGCCCCATCTGAACCTGTGTTGGTTGTGGCACTGCAGTTGGCATTTGCTGATGTAGTCTGTTAGTTGGTCCGCCACAATCTTCTCAAGGGCCTTTGATGGGGGGGGGAAGAGGATTGAGAGTGGTCTGTAATTGGACACATTGGTCCTGTCCCCGCTTTTGTGGACAAGAGTGACCAGCGCTTGCTTCCAGGTGGCCGGGAACTGTGCCAGGGTCAGGGATTTGTTGAATAGTTTTGTTATAGGCTTGATGAGCACGTCAAGAGTTTGAGACACCAGTTTCATGTCTACTCCATCACTACCCATCCTGGTCTTCCCGAGCACTTTTTTTTTTTATGTAGAATGCTGCCTCCTTTATAGTAACTCTCTTGAGGTAGAAGGTAGGGTGAGAGGTGCTGGGTGCTTTGTCATCTGAGGGAATGTTGGCAGGGTGTAGTTAGTCAGGAGGGAGTATTGTGCTTAGATCTGTGAAGGCAGAGTTGAAAGACTCCGCAATGAGGCATGGGTCCGTGGTGGTAGAGCCGTTAATGTGGAGCAGCTGTGGGTTTCTCTTTTCTTCTCCCCCAAGAGATTCTTTATGTTTCCCCAGAACCTTTTACTGTGACCCCAGCTTTTATCGAGCAGTTCCACAGCTGGTGGTTGTGGTCTTTACCCAAGGCCCTGGCTTTTAACCAGAGGTTGTCCCTCTCCTTCATCATGGCCAAGAACATGCTGTCCTGTGATACAACCATTAGTGGTCCCACACCCTTTCCTCCTTTTTAACGGCTCGTATCGGTCATAAATATTGTTTACTCTGTAATCCCCCTACAGATAGGGGTTCCTAAAATATCTTCCTGGGCTTGCCTAATGCCCTCTGCCAGGCTAGTGTCCTGTGTCTGAATCATTTGCTAGTTGTTTGCATACGAGTGCCCTGATAGCCTCCATGCCTGCCACTTTAAGGAGTGCTGTTCTCATAGGAAATAATTAATCTGAGTAGGTGTCAAGTATTCCTAGGCTCGAGTCCCGCCTGGGCTGCCGTGTGTTTGCTTCCTTCTGCCATCACTATTTGCATACAGTAGTTTGCTGCTTGTCTACTTTAATAATAATGATATCGTAGTTTGTCTAACCTGCATTCCTTTGCAGTGAGGACTCTTTCTATTTACACCACCATCTTGGTTCTGGACTGCCAGTATGCACCAATCAGTACCTTTGGGGGCCCTAAAATGGAACCTGCCCCCAAGGGTCTTGTGGGAATGAATTTCAGTAGGAATTGTGGTTTCCACCCTTTGGCGCCTACATGGACCTGGAGGGGGAGCCCTAGCTATGACAGACAGATGGATCAACCAACCAAACCTTTTGGATCACTGGGAAAGTCTTGTGCTGCCTGCAGCAGCGAGTCAGTTTGGAGTACGAGTTGAGAGTGAGAGGAGCTTGAGTATTTCGAGCAGCTGCTCCTGAGTAGTGCACGTGGGAAATTGGTGGGAAGGCTGTGTCTGGCCTGCCAGCTACCATCTTCCTAAATAAAGAGACCTTAAACACAGAATCGGACTTTATCCGAACTTGTGACTTTCTTCCTGAATTGTGACCAATTTCACCTGAAGAGGACCGAAGACTTGCTGTTGTGTGATCGGCTTGTCAGGACTTCCACCATGACCGCAGAGCACATGGTTTGCACAGAAAATCCTGTGTATTGCAACCGGACTGTCATCTGAACTGTGGCATTTCTCTGCTTTTGCTACAGGTGTGTTGAATGCGAAGAGTGGGTCGCGATTTGGTTCCCCACTGCTTGAATGTGTCAGGTTTGCCGTAAGCAGTATCCAGTAACTGGGACTGTACTGAATCAGTTTTCTTCAAGCAGTCTGGGCCTCAGCACCACGGCTCTGATAGCCGCTCACGCTGCAGAGTTTCGATCGACGAGAGACCTGCCCGGGGATTTGGCCCCCTGCTCAATGTCACTGAACAGGGACAACACCAAGGTGAATCGTGTGGGCCCTGCTTCCCCTGGCCAACCAGCACTTCATCTTGAGGTCTCCATTTCATACATCCTGCCACCTGTTGTGGGTATCGTTAGTAAATCACAGAGTAGCTCCTGTCAACAAAAACCAAATCAAAGTGTGTCATCTGATTTCGTTGTTTTGATTGACTGTCACTAACGGAGCCCTCTGGCTCCGGAATACAAATTGTGGGTTGAAGTGCATGCTGCGTTTTCTTCCCTATGGGCCACAACAACAGCTGCAACGCTGGCCTACCCTGGGCAACGCTTCAGGCTAGCCTGTAAATCCAACTGGGTGCCCAGAATGTGTGTGACTGTGATAGAGGGACTCTTAGAGGCATGCATGTTTAACCTGATTTAGTCAGAACTAGAATCAAGCACCAGATTACACCCCTTCCTTGTTCCTGAGCCTTAATAAATCAGATCTGAATCTTTTTGTTTCCGAGCTTGTGGTCTGTGGCCATCCTGGAGGTAGGGAGGACAGAGTCATGGAGGGAGTCTATATACTATAGTGTCCTCTTTAATTTTTATTTTACAGGGGGTCTCCAGGGCCAAGCCAGCTGAACCAGCCCTGGTGGTAAGTGCAACAAGTGTGGGGTTGAAGCTGTATTCAGGTGTTAATTGCAATTGTGTAGTCAGTGAACAGTCTAGGCCACTAGAGAGAAAAGAGGGGGATAACAGTGTCTTGGAGGGCTGTACCCACGGCAGCTACGCTACCATTGATCCTGTTCTGTGGGTGGAGGCACCCATTTCTGGAACTTAGACCCCTCAACCTGTACTTAGTCACGCAGGCAGTGGTAGTATCCATTGGGGTAGTGCCACCTAGGAGTTACATCTTCGAGGCACCACTGGGATTTGCACCTTCTAGTGGTCAGAGATGGGAACTGCAACCCCTACTTTAAATTTGCGACAGAATGGAGGCGCTCACTATGCCCGTGCTTAAAATTGCTCCCCATAAGTTGGCTGTGCACCGTATGATGGGGTGGGGTGGAGCGAGGCTGATAGATATCCCATTAGGGACCACTAATGCTACTATTAGGTATTATATTATTGGGGCTGTCAGTATAGCCTAGAGGTTAGAGTAATGAGCTGTGAATGAGCTTGGTACATCCAGCAGACCTGGGTTTGATTCCCATGACCTCCACTTGCATACAGTGTGAATCCAAGCAAGTCACTTAACCCCCAGTGCTCCCAGGTCGCTCCTGAAAACAGGCACATGTGCCTAGCGGGCCTTACCTGGTTACCAAAGACTAAAAAAAATAAAATGAAAAAATTATAGATTGTAGAACAAGTCAAGTGTTTAGGGAAGACTGAGGTGAAAGGTAGGTATTCGGATCCGTTTCACCAAACCATGGTGGCCCTCCTCTCCTGTAGCCTCCCCGTAGATCCTGTGAGAGTAGCCCCTGTTCTTTTGCCTGAAGGGTCCCAGAAAGGGTGGTGGGTCATTCATTTGCATAGTGACCCGACTGCTCCTGGGGGATCCCAAAGTATAGAGAGGTTTAAGGACAAATTGCTTAGACTGTTAGCCACTGAAGGGCGATCCACCAAAGAGTTAGTGAAAATTTTAGATCTTTCTGAAGACACCACTCTCTTGCAGTCCCCTTTAGCATCTCCTGCCACCCCTAGAGCTTTCCCTGTGTTAACCTCCCCCATAGTGATACCATCCGTACACCTAGACTCTTACCACAGACTTAGACTCTTCTCGGGCACGGTGTCAGTGCCCGTGGGAGAGGACGGCCTGGAGACATGGATGGATTATGCCACCACCCTGGTCCAGGAGTAGCAGTGCTCTGAGGGGGAGAAAAGGAAGAGGCTCATAGAGAGCATGAGGGGCCCTGCACTGGACGCTATCCATTTTCTTCGCTCCACCAGCCCGGAGGCCACTGCTGCTGAGTACCTCTCTGCCCTGAAGTGGGTCTTTGGCAGCACTGTGTCAGAGGAAGACCTAATGTGGAAATTCAAATCCGCCAAACAATGGAAGAATAAAAAGTTGTCCATGTTTGTCAGCAGAATTGAGCGGGCCTTGCAGCAGGCCCATAGGAAAGGGGGAGTGCTTGCCGGTTAGCGGAACCGAGTCAGGTTAGAGCATGCCCTGAAATCCTCCAAGTACTCCTGTGTGATGATGCTGAAACTGAAGTTGCAAGATAAAAGGACAAATCCACCTAAATACTGCTACCTTATGAAAGAAATATGAGACTCAGAGAATGATGAAGAGGGGTGGGAGCCCTATGCCGGGGTTGCTCGTACCTGTTAGACCCCAGGTCGAAGTAATGAACAACATGATGAGTCTGAATTACAACAGATGAGGGAATTAATCAAAGAACTGAAGAGATGAGAGCTAGCAACAAGCCAACGAGGGGGCAAATAATGCAAATCCTTGTCAGACGTCCCTTGAACAAAAGAGTGAGATCCCCCCCAGCAGAGTGGGTGTACATGTCATTCCCCCGAGACCCAGATGGAGAGTAACCTAATGGAAGAAGTATGAGAATTAACAGCACTGATAGGAGACCTTATTAGAGCCACCCAAGTAGCCGACTCCTGGAGAGGCACAGATGGGTGGGAAAGTGAACCTCGAATCAGAGAGGGACCATGGAATGTGCCCAGTCAGCCAAAACAACAAAGTGAGTTTCCCCCCCCAGGGACTCCAAAGAACCCATATTTTGCCATCGCTGTGAGGAAGACGGCATACCCGGCTGAACTGTAACCTGCCCGAGAATTTGAGAAAAGTCACCACTCGGCTATTGGCTTTAGTTCGGCAGAGCAACACGAGGCCTCAAACTGGGCCTGTGAAAAAGACTTATTCTACCAAAACTGCAATAAAACAGATGACTAAGTACTGTTCGCCTGACTGGTCCAAAGTGGTAGGCCCATCAATGGAGACCACCGTAACAGTAAATGGTGTTTTGGCAAGGGCCATACTCGACAGCGGATCCCAGGTAACTATAGTGTTTCAAGATTGGTATCGAAAACACCTGCCAGATGTGCCGTTGCAACCCCTGCAAGGCCTGCATGTGTGGGGGTTAAGTGAGAAGTCATACCCCTACCTGGGATACACTTGGATCTAGCTGTCTTTTCCCACCAAAGTGGCCGGAGTGGATGAACAAATAGAAACACTATCCCTGGTGTGCCCTCCTACAGGGTTGTATGATGAGGTTCCTCTACACATTGGAACCAATGCACATATGTTTGGGAGGCTGGCTCAATAGTGTCAGGAGAAGCAATGGCGATGGATTGGCCGGGTGTTGCAAATTCCAGCCTTAATAAGAAGAGCATACGACCTGCAGACAGACTACAGAGATGGACAAGGATGAGCCAGTGGGGATAGTGTGGAGAAAAGACCCTGATTCCTTGATATTACCACCCAATGCTTAGCATACTGTTAACGGAGAAGTCTGTCTTAGAAAAGATGTAAAGAACAAGATATCAATGCTGGATGCCCCAGGTGAAGGGAAGCTGCTGGAGGGGCTAATAGTCAAACCCAGTATACTACCTGTTCGTGCCCATGCCTAAGTTTGATGAGTGATGGTCCAAATACAAAATGTGTCTGACCGAGAAATCGGAGTGAACCGGAGGTGCACGGTAGCTACAGTGCGCTGGGCTGACACTGCAGTACTGCCTAGTAATAAGTGTGCTGGTGCAAAGGAGGAGGTGACCCCAAACCTGTTCAACTTCGGGGAGTCCCTACTGCCTGTCCAATGGAAGACTTGAACCAGCCAAAAACTTGCTCAAAGGGACCAAGTGATTTTTGATAAAGAAATGGGATGTGGGGTGCATCCAAGGCGCTGTACATTCAATCAGACTTCACAATGACAGGTCTTTCCAGGAGCTGTCTTGTCGCCTTGCCCCAGCTGATACAGACGATGTCTGTAGGCACTGACAGGAGATGCTAGCTGCTGGCATTATTCAAGAGTCAAGAAGCCCCTATGCTTCCTCTATTGTAGTAATGCGGTAGAAGAATGGGTCTGTGAGGATGTGTGTGGATTACTGTACTGTGAATCGATGGACTGTGCCCAATCAATACACTATGCCCTGCATACAGGATACCCTGGACTGCCTGAATGGGAGCCAGTGGTTCTCAGTACTTGATCTATGAAGTGGGTATTATCAGATCCTGATGGCCCTTGAAGACTGTGAAAAGACTGCATTCATCTGTCCCTTAGGCTTCTATAAATTTCTGAGGATGCCTCAGGTGATTTTAGGCACACCCGCCACTTTCCAGGGGCTGATGGAGTCTGCAGTGGGGGACATGAACTTGTTGGAATATCTAGTATACCTGGATGATATCATCATGTTTGCACGCACATTAGAAGAACATGAAACCAGGTTATTCAATGTCCTTGATCATCTGGAAGAGTTCAGCTTGAAGCTATCCATAGACAAGTGCCCGTTCTTCCACACGTCTGCAAAGTACATGGAACACATAACATCCACAGAGGGGATACAGACACACCCCAGTAAAGTAGAATCTTTGACCACCTGGCCCCAACCCAGCAATTTGAAGGAACTGCAGCAGTTTTTGGGATTCTGCGGCTATTATCGGTGATTCATCAAGGACTACTCCAAAGTAATCTGGCTGCTCCTCACTCTTATTCAAGATTATCCTCCTACTAATCACAGATACAAAAAAAGATCCATCAAGGAAGAGGAGAAGGCGTATTTCCAAACAGGCGAACCGTTTGGGGCCCGGTAGACCGCCGAATGTGAGGGGTCTTTCCTTGAGATCACCTATCAACTTATTCACACCTTTGTGCTTACTTATGCTGATCCAACCAAACTGTATGTCCTGCACACTGACGCCAGTTTGAAGGGGCTCGGAGCTGTGTTGTATCAGAACTATGAGGACGGCCAGAGACCTGTAGCTTTCACCAGCCGAAGTTTGACACCATCTGAGTAAAACTATCCTGTTCACAAACTGTTCTCACCCTCAAATGGGCCATAGTTGACCAGTTTCGCAACTATATCTATGGGGCCAATATATTGGTACAGACTGACAACAACCCCTTGATTTATGTACAGATTTCAGCAAAACTGGACGCCACTGGGCACTGGTGACTTTCTGCACTGTCCACCTATGATTATGCAGTTGAATACCAGCCTGGACTGAACTATACTGATGCTGACACTCTTTCAAGGCAACCAAACTCCCCTGATAACTGGGTGAGGCTGTCCGAGCCATCTATTAAAGAACTGTGCCAAAAATTTGACAAATATGAGTGGCCATCTGCAGAAACTATGGATTGTTTGGTGGACTGTCTGGGGCCTCCCGATACTTGTATACTTACAGCTTCTTGCCATTTCTCAGCATTGGATATCAGTGCTTTACCTCAGTTTAACAGTGATAGCATCTGGTGGGCTCAATCCCAAGATCTAATGATCCAGCCTGCCCTTGATGCCATACATGCAGGAAAAGACGCGTGTAAACTACGTTCTGCTGACCTGAAAACTGCTTTGTTATTCAAAGAAGACCCCAGACTAAAGTTATGAGATCAGTTATTATATAGAGAGACAGTACATTGTCAAGGTCAAGTGGACAACCAGCAGTTGGTCCTACCCACCGCATTTAAACAGCTGGTACTGAGGTCCCTCCATAACCACATGGGACACCTCGGTATTGATTGGACTCTCGACTTAGTACGGTCCTGATTCTTTTGGCCGAAAATGAGGGCAGATATTGAGAACCATCCATCCTAGGCCCCCTACTTTTTTCCATCTTCGTTAATGACTTCCCCTTGCTGTCTCCAGATTGTTCATCACTGCTGTATGCAGATGACAGAGTTCTTTATTCCAGTGCTAGGAACATCTTTGACATAAATCACTCTCTGTGCTCAAACGTCCTCCACATTCGTCCTGGATGACTGAAAACAACCTCGTTCCTAATGTGGGCAAAACACAAACCATGCTTTTTGTCTCCTGTGCCAGACTCAAAACAAACCAGAACCCTCTCAATATCTTATGCATTGATAGCTCACCATTGGCCAACACTGACTCTTTCAAGTACCTCAGCACTTTGCTTGACAAATCTCTGGACTTCAATCAACATGTTACTGCTACCTGTAAGTACGTTAATGCCAAGCTTGGAAGTGCATACCGGACCAGTTATGCCCTCACCCCATCAGCCAGACTTGGTATTGCTCAAGGCATTCTGCTCCCAGCACTAACCTATGGCACCTACCTAGGTGCATCAAAAACTACTCTTCACAAGTGGAATACCACTATAATAATATCTGCCGCTATGCCTCCACATCCCCTCGTTACAAGCACCACTGCCAACTTTATGCTGAACTAAAACTGCTGTCCCCTACTGCCTACTGGGTCAAGTCCCTTGGATCTCTCATTGATGGTATTGCCAGATAAAGTCTCCTCAATCTCTTGCCTGCCTGCTGGGCACTCAAACCATCTCCTATGGGCTTAGCTCCACTGACCTAGTTTCCCTCCACATTCCAAGATGTAAAACAACCATGGATGCGCGGGACTTCTCGTGTGCAGCACCTAAATACTGGAACTCCCTTCCCCAAGTCATTCGTTTTGCTCTAACCCGTGCCTGTTTTAAGAGGCTGCACCACAGTCATCTACTTGTCTCAACCCTCTGCACATACTTTCACCCACCTTAGACCCTCCAGCCACTAACTCCTGGCCATCAAGTCTCTACCTATTGCTGCCCTTCTCTTCTCCATCTTTCCTCTCGACCTGGCCTCCTGCCTCCTTTCTTTCTAGCCTTGCCTTGCTTTTCCTAGGCTCACACCCCTTCCCACTTCCACTCCTCTCTCTTAATTTCCTACTTCTCCCTCCTCTATATCCATGACTTTCTGGTCGACAGTATAGCACATATACCCTGGTCTCAACATGGATCTTTTCTCTAAACTAGCACTCTTGTACTTCTTAGGGCCTTTATTCCTGTGGTTGTTCATAATTTGACTCTATTGTTATCCTACTTAAGGCAGTGTTTAAATGCACTTTTACTGTATTTTGTAAAATGTTTGTTATGATATCTCCAATATTCTGTATCCCGAATATTGTTGAACTCACACTTGCATCTCTCTTGCTTTTGTCCCAACTGTATTTCTGTCTCACTGGTAACTGTATTTGTACCTGTACCCCTCTGTATTACCAATTGCTGTACTGCTTCAAACTGTTTGTTATTTGTACCCTCCCAGGTTGTGCCTGAAAATAGGCATTGATATGCCTAGTGTGCTTACCCGGTTACCAAAAACAAATAAATAAAACTTACAGTCGCTACCTCCAGTGGAAAACTTTGCCTCAGAAAGCTGCCCCACTTGTCAACATTCTACCAGTGCCCCCATGGAACTGGTCTGCATAGACTTTCTGTGTCTAGAGCCTGATCAAAAGAACATTGGCAATGTACTGGTGGTAACCCATCAATTTACTCGCTATGCTCAAGTTTTTCCAACAAAAGATCAAAGGGTCTCTACTGTGGCCAAGGTGCTGGTGGAGAAGTTCCTTGTCCATTATGGGGGCACCCCAACGTATCCACTCTGATCAAGGATGAGACTTTGAAAGTAGATTGATCAAGGAGATGATTTCCCTGTGGGGGGGTGCAAAAGTCCAGAACCACTCCTTACCACCCCCAGGGGGAACCCCAACCTGAGCATTTTAACTGGACCCTCCTGGACATGTTGGGCACACTTCACCCCAAAGATAAACACAAATGGAGTCAGCAAATTAGTACTCTGGTGCATGCCTATAACTGTATGAAAAGTGATGCCACCGGGTTCTTGCCGTGTCACCTCATGTCTGGAATGGAAGCCTGGTTACCTGTAGATGTTTGCTTTGGAGTGTCCCTGGATGGAATCCAAGGTGAGAACTATCTGCAGTACGTACAAAAGCTAAAGGCCTAGATGAACCATGCTTTTCAGTTGGCCCAGACTATGGCCACCAAGAGAAGCCTTGCCAATAAAGAGAGGCATGAAAGAAAGTGAAGGCTTACCAGCTACTGCCTGGAGACCGTGTGTTGTTGCACAATTTGGGACTGCATGGAAAGCACAAAATTGCTGATAGGTGGCATCATCTTCTGCACATAGTGATCAGTAAACTGGATGAACTGACTGTGTATGAAGTGCGCCTTGAGAACAATTCTCGCGCTGTTAAAACTATGCACAGAAACCATTTACTACCGATTGCCCAAATAATGATCGAAGCTGAACAGTCAGATCCTGTCTCTCTCCTGGGCCAGTGACCTGTGCCACTGCCAAAAAGCATCAGTCTCAACTATCTCCAACTGTGCAACCACCAAGGCCTTCTCCCCCGCAGGCCAAGACTGACAATGACAGTCAGTCTTAATCTGACAGCTGTGAGTGCGATACTCCTTATTATCCTACTTACTAACTGAGTCAATTGTTTCAAGGCAACCCAGTGTGTAATTATGGGGATGAAGATGGACCCTCAGGACTATCTAACCCTCCAGCATCTTCCCTAGAACCAATGCCCCGAGAGTGAGGTGCAAAGTATAATGTCTGAAACGGCTGACTCACTGTGCTTAGTGGAATGGTCTGAACTATCTGAGGAAGAGTCTGATGCCATAAACTGCACCGGTGATATACCAGAAAACGATGATCACAATGAACCTGACCTTACTGTCCTAAATGATCAGAGTGTCCCCTCTGCAGTAAAGAGTATCAGTCAAGTGCCTCATGAGACATATGCATCAGAGTCTTCCCTGGGTGACCCATCTGAACCCGCTGTAGAGGATAACCATGTGCTTAATGTGGTGGATCCACAGACTGAGTGTTCCACCGCTGGAGTCTTCACCCAGTGCAGAGGTACCCCTCCCGACCCATGAAGAGACTCATGTTAGTGTGGCTACTCCAGAGCCTATACCTGTTCTCCCATGAAAGACTGGGAGAGTTGTTAAACTAGTTACGCTTCTTAGCTAGAACTCCCCAGGAAGACCAGTTGCTCTCCCATTGAATGTCATCCATAAGGGTGTCTATAGCTCCAAGAGTTCACTTCCTAAACTAAGCCCTTCTGCCACCTCTAAGTTAATTGTTCATCCTTCTGAACATGGTGCCCCTGCCCCATCTAGCCCTAAGTTAGCTGATGGGGATGAGTCCCCATCTGTATTACTCCAAATGCAAGAAGTTATAACTTGAATCAATATAGTAGTCATAATAATGTGTCAAGTCATAGTCAAATCATTATTACATGTATGAGAAATTGATAACTGCTGTCATTATAGATATAGTATATGTGTCAAGTGTATTGAAAATGTATAGTAATGTGATAAGTTTATGTTTACTGATGCATCAGTCATGTTCTTTGTCTTGTGCAGAAGCGTCATGTATATCTCCTATATAACATTGTCTTTTATATGCTGCTAAAGTGTAGACTTGACAAGGATGCAAAGTTCTTTCCAGGCAGGGAAGGGTGTAACCCCCCCCACCCTACAAATGGGGGTTCCTAAAATATCTTCCCGGGCTTGCCTAATGCCTCTGCCAGGCTGGTGTCCTGTGTCTGAATCATTTGCTAGTCAGTTGCATGCGAGTGCCCTGTTAGTCTCTGTGCCTGCCACTTTAAGTAGTGCCATTCTCGAGGGAAATAATTAAGCTGGGCAGCGGTTGAGTGTTCCAAGGTTCGAGTCCCACCCGGGCTGCCATGTATTTGCTTCCTTCTGCCATTGTTATTTGCGCAGAGGAAGGCCCATCAAGAAATGTATTTGTTTGCTGTTTGTTTACTTTAATAACAATGATATCGTAGTTTGTCTAACCTGCCTTCCTTTACATCGAGGACTCTATTTACACCATTATCTTGGTTCTGGAATGCCAGTATGCACCAATCAGTACCTTTGGGGGCCCTAAAATGGAGCCTGCCCCCAGGGGTCTTGTGGGAGGAATTTCAGTAGGAACTGAAGTTTTCACTCTTTGGCACCTAAATGGACCTGGAGGGGGAGTCCTAGCTGTAAAAGACAGATGGATCAACCAACCGAACCTTTTGGATCACTGGGAAAGTCCTGTGCTGCCTGCAGCAGTGAGTCAGTCTGGAGTAGGAGTTGAGAGTAAGAGGAGCTTGAGTATTTCGAGAAGCTGCTCCTGCACAGTGCACAGGGGAAATTGGCAGGAAGGCTATGTCTGGCCTGCCGGCTACCATCTTCCTAAGTGAAGGGACCTTAAGGATAGAATTAGACTTTATCCGAACTTGTCACTTTCTTCCTGAATTGTGAATAATTTCACCTAAAGACAACCAAAGACTTGCTGTTGTGCGATCGGCCTGTCAGGACTTCCACCACGACCGCAGAGTATACAGTTTGTGTAGAAAATCCTGTGTATTGCAACCAAACTGTCATCCGAACTGTGGTATTTCTCTGCCTTTGCTATAGGTGTGCTGAATGCAAATAGTGGGTCACGATTTGGTTCCCCACTGCTTGAATGTGTCAGGCTTGCTGGAAGCAGTATCCAGTAACTCTGACTGGACTGAATCAGTTTCCTTCAACCTTTCGAGGCCTAATTACCACGGCCCTGATAGATGCTCACACTGCAGAGTTTCGATCGATGAGAGACCTGCCCGTGGATTCGGCTTCCTGCTCAACGCCATCAAACAGGAATGACACCAAGGTGAATCGTGTAGGCCCTGCTTCCCTTGGCAAACCAGCACTTCATCCTAAGGTCTCCATTTCGTACATCCTGCCATCTGTTCTGGGTATCATGAGTAAAATCACAGGGTAGCTCCCATCAACAAAAAAACAAATCAAAGTGTGTCATCTGATTTAGTTGTTTTGATTGTCATGAAACTAAGCCCTCCAGCTCCAGAATACAAATTGTGGGTTAAAGTGCATGTTGTGTTTTCTTCCCCAAGGGTCCCAACAACAGCTGCAGCTGTGGCCTACCTTGGGCAATGCTTCAGGCTAGCCAGTAAATCCAACTGGGTACCCAGATTGTGTATCACTGTGATGGAGGGACTCTTAGAGGCATGCATGTTTAACCTGATTTAATCAGAAAGAATCAAGTACCAGATACTCCCCTTCCTTGTTCCTGACCCTTAATAAATCAGATCTGAATCTTTTTGCACTTAAACTGTTTGTGGTGTCTGTCTTTACAGACAGCATTGTAATACTGTTGGTGGTTGAGCTAAACATTATTTTACAGGGGGTCTCCAGGGCCGAGCCAGCTGAACCAGTCCTGGTGGTACATGCAACAAGTGTGGGGGGTTGAAGCTGTATTCAGGTCTTAATTACAATTGTGTTTTCAGTGAACAGTATAGGCCACTGGAGGGAAAAAAAGGGGGCAACAGAATCGCGGTGGGCTGTACCAATGGCAGCTACGCTACCACTGACCCTGTCCTCTGGGTGGAGGCACCCATTTCTGGAACTTGGGCCCCTTAACCTGCACTGTCACGCAGGCAGGGGTAGTATCCCTTGTGGTAGCACCAGCTAGGGGTTACAACTCCATCTGTGCAATACTTCAGGGCCTGGTCCAGGTCTGGCAGTGTGTCAATTGGTGACCAGTCATGGCGGGACAGTGCATTTTTAAGCAATCCTAACTGACCTCTTTTCAGGATCCTGCTCTGTATGGAGATATGGGGGCTGTTTTTGAATTTATTTGACCATCTGAGGATGACAGGGGAGTGGTCACTTAGTGTATCTGGTAGTACCTTGACCTCAGATATTCGTGATGGGGAGTTTGTGAGGATCCAGTCAATGAGAGAGCTCTTGCCTGCCTTGTGGTTCCTTCTGGTTGGTTCCATGACTAGTTGTGTCAGGTATGCGCTTGCCACAATGTCCTTGAGTGGCGTGGAGTTTTCGCTCTCCCAGTTTATATTGAAATCCCTTGTGATAAGTAAATGACTATTCTTGGGTAGGGAGGCCACTGCATCCAGGACCTTGGGCACACCATCCCATGATTTTCGGGGGGAAGGGCAGGTAGACTGATGCAATGGTCAGTGTCTTACCTAACTGTCAGACTTGTATTTTCACATTGAGCTTGTGGTCTGTGGCCATCCTAGAGATAGGGAGGATGGAGCCATGGAGGGAGTCTATGCTATAGTGTCCTCTTTAATTTTCCTTTTCCCTCTCAGGTCCTCATACAGGGATGTTATTGTAGTGACCTCCAAGTGTATGTAAAACAGGTTGTGTTTATCATTGTTGGATTTAGTATGGAATAGCACTATGTCACAAACTACATTGATGTATATACCTTATGTTTATGAAACCTGTAACTGTTGAAAATACCATGGCACTAGGTGTTTTTAATAATGGTAAAAAGTACTAGGTAACTACTATAGAAATTAAGTTAGTTATGCTATTTAGAATGAATGTCAATTGCTGTAAACTGAACAAGTCTGAAATGTCATGGTGGTCTGCATATACCCCATGATGCTTTGCATTATGGAAGTATGTATGATGTTGTATTACTTTGAAACTTGATTTGTTGCCAGTGCCCTTTGAGGTAACCCTTTTTTCAGTGATTCTGCATTGAGGTTCTTTGTCTATAGCTTGCTTTGTTTTTTCTTTTTGAGTCCCCACTCCCCCAGCAAACAGGGCCCACATAGGGATGAAGGGTTTTCATTGAAAAGTGGTTAGATCAGAGATCAGAGTCAGTAAGTGCTGGCTAAGTACAGATAAAGGACATTCATAGTCTGTTGCTACAAACTGATGTGCTGAAGAAGGAATATGCTATTGCTGAAGCTTATTTTCTATATTTTGAATAAATATCACACAGAGATTGTGTGCTGAACATGAAATTTGGTGTCTGGTCCATCTGTTATCCCACAACTTCTCCACAGACATGGTGTCAGAAGTAAAATAACTTGCTGGAAGCATCTGAACTGGCCAATGAGGGATGTTTTTTGCTAGATATCGCGCAGGTTTCCCAGGTGGACTGATGCACCAGGAGTTTCCAGAGGAGAACCCGGAGAAGAAAGTCTGTGGAGTTCTGACTAGAACCATGGCTCACAGATGGAGAGAAGCTGCTGCCTGGACTGGACCTGGGAGCCTGAAGGAAGGCTAAGCCTGTAAACAACAAAAAGATGCAGGTTGAGGCAGACTGGAGGTGCGACAACACCCAGGAGGTGGAGACCCTGATGGGGATGATCTACAGGATGAGTGGGCAATGGCTGGAGGCAGACAGACTATGCAGAGAGGCAGAACACTGGTGCCAGGTGCTTGAGAGGTTCCTGCCAAAGAGTTTGGATAAAGAATCGGAGGAGGATTTTTTTGTGGGCTCAGCTGGAGGAGGATGCCCTGACTGAGCAGGATATTCCTTTGTTTGCTGTGTTCCCAGGATGTTACCTGTTGGAGGTCGGAGATGCAAGTACAGAACTTGAATGTGAGACCTCAGGTAAGACTGTGCCTAGTGATACTGTGCTGGGGTTGAAGACTCCAAGCAAGCAAGCAAGAAGAAGCCTATGAGACTGAAGGGACTTTTTCTTGTCTTGATGCAGCTACATCTATTAACATTATTGACTGGGATATAGTGCAGGCTAAAGATGCTAATACTGCCAGAATGTTATGTTAAGATCAAGGAGGTGGTTCATGTGTTTTATTTGTTTTTGTTGTTGAAAAACCTACAAAGGAGGAGGTGGGTGGAAAATGGATTGGAACCTGTGCTGGAGTAACACCAAAAAAGGGTGTCTGCCCTCAGGTGTCTGTATCTGTAGCAAGTAAAATAAATCATTAGACACAGTGGGTTTATGTAGAGGGGTCGAACCTAGGATTGAGCCCCTGCTTAAAACGAACATGTCTGGTGGGTTTGGAGCAGGTAATTACTCACCCCAGAGAAAGTTTCTCTATGGTTCTGGACTTTACAGATGTCCAGATTTTTGGTTGAGAAATATGACAGACTTTCCCTAAAAGGAGAAGGGAAGGTACTGTTAGTCTCTGTCAAGAAATGTGTTAATGCCTTAGGGTAAAGAATGATGATATCCACTATGCTTATGATAGAATGTTTATCATTAATAGGGACCCTAAGACAGAGCTTCTGAAGATGGATGGGTGGAAGCTCCATCTGGGGCAGGAAGATGGTAAGCAGTCTGCAATAACTGCTTCCCTCTTAAGGTGGGGGATATGTGACAGGAAGCTCCTGCCACTCTTGAGGACCGACCTTTGCTTAAATCTGCTACAACAGTTCTTCTGTTTCTTAGACTAAGCTAGCCTTTACAAATTCTAGTCCATAAGGTTGGCCACCTATGGGCACCCCCTTCCCTTCCTTGACTATGCTATAGTGTCCTCTGTAATTTTCCTTTTCCTTCTCAGGTCATCGTACAGGGAGGTTATTGTGGTAACCTCCAAGCATATGTAAAACAGGTTGTGTTTATCATTGTTAGATTTAGTATACAATAGCACTATGCCATAAAATAACTTGATGTATGTACCTTATGTTTACGAAACCTGTAAATGTTGAAAATACCATGGCACTAGGTGTTTTTAATAATGGTAAAAAGTACCAGGTGACTATTATAGAAATTAAGTAAATTGTGCTATTTAAAATGTGTGTAAATTGCTGTAAACTGAACAAGTCTAAAATGTCATGGTGATTTGCATATGTCCCATGATGCTTTGCATTATGGAAGTATGTATGATGATGTATTTCTTTGAAACTTGATTTGTTGCCAATGCCCTTTGGGGTAACCCTTCTTTCAGTGAGTCTGCATTGAGGTTCTTTGTCTATAGCTTGTTTTGTTTTTTTCCTTTTGAGTCCCCACTCCCCCAAGTAAACAAGACCCACATAGGGATGAAGGGTTTTCACTGAGAAGTGGTTAGATCAGAGACCAGTGTCATTAGGTGCTGGCTAAGTACAGAGAAAGGACATTCATAGTCTGTTGCTGCAAACTGATGTACTGAAGAAGAAATATGCTATTGCTGAAACTTATTTCCTGTATTTTGAATAAACATCACACAGAGATTGCGTGTTGAACCTGACATTCGGTGTCTGGTTCATCTGTTATCCGACAACCCCTCCACAGATATCTAATACATTTTTTATCTCTGAACTGCGTTTTCCCCCAAATAAATATTTTTAGACCTGGCCATGTTATACCCACACTTGTTTAATCTTCGTGAATCAGCTCCGATATCCATGGGGTAAGCATCGACTCTCTACTGTCGGAACTCCTGCACCAACTGCAACCTTTTCAGTCTGGATTACTCCTTTATCCATTCAACCAATTATGGGGCTGGATACTTATGACACTTATTATTTCAACCTGCTTAAATCTCATTATATTGACCTTTCAGACCTGGGGATAAGTACTTGTGCTTCTGGATTTAGTATATAGTATGTAGCTGCCGACTGCAGCTTGCTATATGGTTATGAAAGCCTCCGTTTCTAGATTACCCTGATATTTTTTTTTCCTTTCTGGATTACTTTATATGCGCATTACTTTGGCTGTTCACCTGAGATGGGACTGGTACCGGGGATCCCTCTCGATGTTGCAGTATTTTATCATCTTCTACCTATGCTGCTGTTCTGTTGCTGGTTTTTCACCCACTATACACTCTTTTAGGGTTCACAACGGTCTCACTGATTTTTGGATTACCAGCCTAATCTGCTGACTACCAGACAAGAATGCAATTTCTTTGGGGGTTTAATCTACTCTGTGGGAGACTCCCATACTCCTATTATTGCTTGCACTCCGATACTTGGACTTTTTCTCAAGACACTTACAGTGATTTTTTTTCTCTGTCATTCACCAGAGAGGCCTATGTGTTTTTTTTTTTCCCCCCACAGATACAGATTTGGAATAACTCTCTTAAATTAGAGACATTCAATGTTGCGGTTTGCTGAGATATCCTGATATTTTGTTTTTCTTCTTCGCCTCCTTTTTGTGTTCCTCCTAGTTGAAGATGCCTACAAATCTACTGTTCCAGGAAGACAACAGCTCTCTGATCACACTTTGATTTTACAACTTATTCCGTTTAAGATGGGCTTTTATTAATTGGCAACCTGCCTTTTCCATGGCCATTCTGGGCTATAGAAAGACCCATTTATTACGTATTTGAAATATTAATGGTCTATAATGTAAGTGTTATTGATTATTAAGCAGCTTTCTTGGTTTGCCCTTAGAGCTAGTCTCAGGAGAATGGTTATTACTTTTCAGGAATCTAATGCCCAGGACTCCACATCCTTTTTCGTCTTGGCGATGTGAGGTTAGAAACATAGAAACACAGAATTTGATGGCAGATAGGTGTAACCCCCCTACAAATGGGGTTTCCCAAAAAGTCTTCCTTGAGCTTGCCTAAATGCTCACTGTCAGGCTGGTGTCCTGCATTTTAGCAGTTTAAATGTTCTTACCAGAGCCTGTATAGCCTCTGTGTACTGTCTCTTTAAAAGCTGCCTGGATTGCAGCATAAGTAATCTGAGAGGGAGCTTTGTTGAAAGATGTAACTATTAGCTGAAAATCATTCAGATCGATAATGCTAATGTAGTTTGTCTAACCTGCCTTCTTTGCAGCAAGGACTGTTTTGTTTGTCTCCACTATCTTGGTCCTGGACTGCAGATTGGACCAATCAGTACTGGTGGGACCTAAAATGAAGCTGGACTACAGGAGCTGTCTGGAGTCAAAATCTGTAGGAATTGTAGTTTTGGGCTTTTGGTGCCTTTTTGCAACTGAAAGGGGAGCTCTTGTTGTGACTGACAGACAGATCAGCCAACCAAACCTTTTGGATCTTGGGAAATCCCAGCTTTGTTGCATTTTCAGTTAGATCTAAGTTGGGAGCTGAAGAAGCAATAGCTTGAGACAGTCAAGCAGCTCTGTTAGTAGTTTTGAGCTGGAGAACTGTGGAAAGGCCTGAGTTGTGGCCTGCATGTCTGCCTGCTGCCCCTGAGAGGGAGAGAAGAGAATTATTTTGGGATTAAATCCAAGTTTGTGAGAATGAAGTAAGCCACTGATTTTTTACCAGGCTCATACCTGAAGAAGACCGAAGATTTTGCTGAATGCAATCGGCCTGTCAGGATTTCCAGCTGCTTTTGAATCCCCAGTTTGTGCAGAGACTTTGCGATAGTGACCAGACAGCGGTTTGCTTGGTACAGTAGAATTTCCTTACATGTACTGTAAATGTGCTGTGTATGGAAAGTGGGTCGTGATTTGGTCCACCGCTGTGTGAACTGTGTTCTGCTTGCTGGAAGCTGTATCCAGCCCAAAATGGACTGTATCCGAATTTGTCTCCATTTCGCCTGGGCCTTGCCACACTGACCCAGCCAGACTACCCGCTGCACAGAGAAAGCCATCAATGAGAGACCTGCCTGGGGATCAGCCCCCTCTGCTCCACGCTTGAACAGGAACGATGCCTCTGTGAATCGTGTGGGCACTGCTTCTCCTGGTACTCCAGATTAACCACCTGCTGTCTCGATTTTTGTTTAGCCTGTGTCCAGTCTTGGGCATCGTGAGTAATTATCAGGGTAGCTCCCTTCGACAACAGCCTAATCTAAAAGTGTGTCATCTGATCGTCTTGTTTTTCTTTTCACGAACTGAGCCCTCTGGCTCCGAATTACAAATAGTGTGTGTTGTGCAAGTTGTTCAAACAACATGAAGTCTTGCTATATTCTGACATATGCACTGATGTCCAACCTTTGAAGTGCCCCAGAGAGGAAAGAGTTAACTTTCCATGCCAGGCATGGAATGCTGAGCTCAAGCTCAGTTGAAACTCTGTCTGTTGTTCTTCAAACTCAAACCGTCAGATTTTTTACTCCACCTCACTGAACAGTCGATCCAGTGATTTCTCCTTTTGCTCGGTTCATTTTGTCGGTAAAAGTTTTGTTTTTCTTGGTTTTCAACCGAATTTAAACCGTAACCGGTTGGTTCAGACTCTGTCTGTGGTATTGAGAGTACTAGATAGGTTTTATATTTATTTCTTCTATGTGGAACTTGTAAACGTTTTATCGGTTTACTTTGAACCGATCAGGTTGTTTAAAATATCTTAATCTGTGATTTAGAGTGTGGTTACTGGTTCTTATCGGTTCTAAAAAAAAAAACGGATTTTATTACGTTTTTTTCCAAGACCCGTGACACGGTTGGGAACTGATAAGAGGATCTTATCTGGCAGATTGCCATAAACGGGTAAATTTGGATAGGACTGGCACTACGTCTAAGAAACCCAAAAGAAAAACCGGGCCCTCTGGGTTTCAACACTGCAGTGTGTGTGTGGGGAAGTCTTTGCCAAGGCTGATCCCGACACCACCTGTGTTTATTGTCTGGGGTTTGACCACCTCAATGTAGACTGCCAGATTTGTAAAAATTTTCCTGCAGCTACCCTGGAAAAAAGAGTCGCTAGGCTCAGGGAAAGGGAAGCCAAAAAGTACGCTGAACTGGATGTCCAGCCCGGTTCAGTTCCAACCGAACCAGAGGGAGTGCCCTCTGACCAGGGTGAGACTTCTTCGGGCAAAAGTAGATCCGACTCGGAGGGGTCGGTTCCAACAAAAAGGACTAGGAAATCAGCTGGTGTGGAGTCAAAACTTTCCTCTCCAACCGCTGAAGAAATAGCCAAAGCGATTCAAATTGTCCAGTCGCTTTTCCTGGTTCCGACCGAACCGGTACCATCAGGTAAGCATCCAGTTTGGCCAGTTCGACTAGTTCAAGAGCATGATTTAGAGGAATTTTATGAACCGGAGGAGGGGGAAGAGGAGTATGAGGAGTGTGAATGTGGATATGAAAGTCTGAATGTGCCCATTGACCCGGACATCTCCCCAGACAGACCTTCAGGAGCATCTCCTCCTAGGCTTTCTGAGTGCCCTTCTCATTTTATCTTTTATAAAAATGTTGCTGAAACCCTCCAGCTCCCTATGGAGGAAGTTATGGATGACCAAGAGGAGCCCGACTATGTGGAAATGATGGATATCCCAGAGTCTAGGAGACTGTCTATTCCCTTGCATAAATCTTTTGGGAAACAGACATTTAAAATTAAAAAAAAACTCCTCACACTATACCTCCTGTGGATAAAAGAATGGACAAGAGGTACACATTGTCAGGCTCTGACACAGAGTTCCTTACACAACAATGCAGCCATGTTGGAGTAGTGCAGGCTGCAGCCTGTGACAAGGCAAAATATTCCCTTGACTTCACACCCCCCGGACAAGGACTCCAGGAAGATTGATGCCATGGCAAAGAAACAGTACATGGCAGCATCCTTGGGACTCAGACAGGCAAATTATATGGCTTATGTTGCTAGATATCAGAAATCTAGATGGGACACTGTTATGGCTCTAGCAAAACAGGTCCCTGGCCAGCTTGCCAAGGAGCTGGAGCAGGTGGCTGCTGATGGTATTGAGGCATCCAAGGTGCAATTCCATGCTGCAGTGAACTCAAATGATGTGTCATCAAGAGTCATGGCTACATCTGTGGCACTTCGCAGAATGGCTTGGCTCAGATGTACTAGCCTGTCACAGGATACCAGACTAAGGACATGGATTTTCCTGTTGTGGGTAATTCTCTGTTTGGGGAGCAGACAGAGAATTACATGAAGAAAATGGATGAGTACAGGACCACCTATGGGAGTGCACAGGCCAAGGAAAGGCAGGCCACTCCTCAAAGGCAGCTTTCCAAGGGTAGGGGCAGGCCTTTTCATAGGCCTTTTTACCAAGCCCAGGCCTCCTCTTCTGCTTACACCCAGAGGGTTCTTTAGAGGGAGAGGCAGACGGGCACAAGCAGGCCTGCTTCCACCCTCAGCCCAAAGCCCTGCCTGCAGCAGACACCCTGATGGGGTTGCCAAGGCCGATTCTCAGCTACCTGTAGGGGGCAGGCTGGCTTACTTCGTCCAGGACTGGGAGTCTCTAACATCAGACAGGTGGGTCCTGGAAGTAGTAAGTCAGGGACTGGTTCTCAGCTTCAAAAAATGTCCAAAGCTGAGAGCCAGATCATTTCCACCTGCAAATCCCTCAGAGGCACTTGCCCTAGAGGCAGAGGTCTCTTCCCTTCTGGCTCTCAGAGCCATGGAAAGGGTTCCACCTCTACACCAGGGCAAAGGATTGTACTCCAGGTACTTCCTTACCCCAAAAAAGACAGGAGAATGGCGGCCCATCCTGGATCTCAGATACTTAAACAAGCACCTTTTAAAACCAAAATTCAAAATGGTGACTCTGGGAATTATTCTACTTCTCTAAGGCCAGGGACTGGCTAGTGTCCCTGGACCTCAAGGATGCCTACTTCCATATTCTCATCAGAAGCTCCCATTGAAAGTACCTCAGGTCTGAGCTGCCCTCAGGCCATTACCAGTTCAGAGCAATGCCCTTTGGCCTCACCTCTGCTCCAAGGGTATTCACAAAATGTCTGGCAGTAGTAGTTGCTTCTCTGAGAAGGCAAAAAATGAAAATTACGTACCTACCGTAATTCTTGATCTTTTCTTGTATCTTCACCATTCATTACTGCTTGGGGTGTAAGCCGGAAGCGCACACCCATCACGGGAGGTTTTTTTTTTTTTTTTTTAAAGCTAGTACTAACGGCGCCGCCCTCGAGAGTGACGTCATGCGTCATGCACGAGGGGCAGCCGTTAGTAGCGAGGACTCCTCCTCCAACTCAGTTCTGTGAGCCAGAGAGTCAAAAAGCGAAAGCATAGAAAAGAGAGACAGCGAGGCAAGGTAGCCAAGGGATAGCAAAGTAAGGAAGAATGAACTGAAAAAGGAATAAGCCGATGGAGAAAGGACAGAGGAGATAAGAACATTCCTAACCTAGGGATCGCAGGGCCTCCTTACCTGGGCGACTCTAGGAGGAGAGAGAAGGAAGGAGAAGGAATGAGGGAGGAAGAAAGAAGAAGAAGAAGAAGAGGAAGAGAAAGATGGGATGTTGAAGAGACCAGAATGCCCAACAAGCATAGTTAGCTGAAAAGCTTAAGGCTCGATTAGCAGGGGAGCAAGAATCCCTGGTGATAGAGCTGAACAGAAGGTTCACCGAACCCGCTAGACAGACTCAGAAGGGCACAGTCCTCATCCTCAACATGCCATGGTCCTTGATCCTAACTTCGGGCTCCTGGCCGAGAAAAGGCCTTTAACTGGAGGACACCTGAGAAGAAAAGGATAAATCCTAGGCAGCATGTATGAGCTGCTCAAGGGTTTAGAAATAGAAAATCTAGGCCTTTCAGGTGGTTTATAGGTATTGAAATGGAACTCAATCGGACTTGCCAAGGCAGGGCCAGAGGCTTAGACTGGCGAGAACTGGTCATGGTTAGCACTGCTTTTCTGCAAAACTGTCCAAGAAGGACACTTGAAGGGAAAATAATTATCCACATTATTAAAAGGAAAGAATTTTTCTTCCCTTTTTTTCCCTTTTTTTTTTGACAGAGCATAACTTGCAGGCTTTAGGAGCATGACCCTATAAGCCAGGGATTGCCTTTCAGCAGTCGGAGAGATTTCCCTCAGTTTTTTTTTTTTTAGAAAGGGAAAAATAATCGTACCCGTTCCTCTGCTCTGCAAGGCAAGAATAAAGGGGGTTGTGATTCTAGGGCTTAACAGCTGGTAGCAGGGAATTGTGGGACTAAAATTGTATAGACAGAGTCAGGCAGGAGCTCCCAGGAGTATCTCGCCAGGCAAAGAGATAGTTATGCAGCCTGATCACCACACCGCAATTCTAGGAAATGGCCCAAGAATCTTAGAGTAAATAATTTTCTGGATTAGAATTAAGGCCCCCCTTTAAAAAATTTTTTTCTTTTTGGAAAAATTGGAAAGTAATTTTCCCTTTTTTTTTTTTTTTTTTTATTACATTTGCAGAGACAGGAAGGAGACTGGAGGGGGAGAAGCCACAGGAGGAGGCCACTGAGGGGATGGTGGGCAGGGTCAGTAATGAATGGTGAAGATACAAGAGAAGATCAAGAATTACAGTAGGTACGTAATTTTCATATCTTCCCTTGTCAATCTTCACCATTCATTACTGCTTGGGTGAGTACTAAGCTCCTCTTCCCCCGAAGGGGGAAGGGGTTAAAGACCCTGAGGGAACAAGACCCCCAGCCTCCTGTTGGTGAGAAACAGAAGGGGAAGACCCTGGCTTATTCACAGAAGCCTAAGTGGGAGAAGAGCTAGGAGGTGCCTCCCGAGGACGAGGAGACGGAGAGAGCCCCTGAAAAAGCCTCCTAGCTCTAGAGGAGAAGAGACGGGTCCCCCGGAAGGCGGAGCGAATCACCCTACGCCGGGCCAGGGGTGACAACCTTGAGAGACGAAGCCATGCCGTCCATCGAATGCAGATCGCTGTCCCCGCAAGCCTGCAAGCCACCTCATTGTCGTCGTAAGATGCCCTTGCTTGGTGTCTTGCCAGCTCCAGGCCTACCGCGGACAGGGCAACGGCTTGTCTGGTTTGCTCCGTATCAGGCATCGATGCCAAAAGCTGGGACATCATTGACCACAAATGCCGGTTGTAGGCAGCGTGGTGAGCCTGATGTGATGCAATACAGGCAACCGCACGAGAAGAAGAGGACACTCTTTGGCCCCAACGGTCGAACTGCAGAAAGTCCGGATCCGGTGGGCGGTCATGCGCCAGGCAGCGGCACCTGGAAGGAGTGTCCAGGTAGACCAAACCAAAGGGGGGGTTGGGAAGGGTACCTAGAGACTCCGAGTGTGCACAATACCTTCGCTGACAGTCAGCCGGGACTGGAGAAGAAGCGGCTGGGGACTGCCAGGACCGTATAGACGCCTCCTGGAAGGGGATAGGCCAGGAAGGTACCACCAAATGCTGGGCACTGAATTCACCAAGGAACTCACGTGTCTCCCATTCAGTATTGTCTCTCCGAACATAGGAAATCCTAAGATCCCTCACCATCCTCGAAAGGAAACGCTGATATTCCGTGAAATCAGCATCGGAGGAGAGATGAGCAGGGGGTTCCTCTCCCTCAGAGGAAGGAGACGAGGATGATGGGGAGCTGGAATGCCCAGAAGACTCTTTGCGGCGGTGGGAGAGTCGAAGACCCGGCCATGCATGTATCTAACATATGAGGGAAGGGCCAGAGAACCTCTGAACTGCTCCCAAGATAACGGACCAGAGGTACGACATGGCCTGAGAGCGGGGGTGGTGGAGGCAAGAGATGGGAGGGGCACCATAGGAGGCAACAGATCTCTGCCAGGGCTCTGGAATCTGGGAATGGAGCCCCAGCTGGAGGGATCCCGACAGCAGACCAGGCCGCAAAACGGAAGTCTGGGGAAGCGGAGCCTGGAAGAGCCCAGGGGAGAACCTCCCTGTGATGACATCGGGACTGCATGGATCCAGAAGGGCAGCCCACAACGACACCGGAGGGCACCCTAGAGCCCCCGTGGGAGGGGTGGGTTCACATAGCCCTGGCCACCCCCGAGGTGGTTGCTGAAGACTGAGGGCCCGGGATCCTCCGCCCTCAACCTCTTGGACCTGAGAGGGCCTCCTCCTGACACAGCAGTGTCCCCTCATCACCAGAGGGGCAACAGCACCCGGGGTAGCTGCCACGCCCTCCGGAGAGGGAGCCTCCGTCATTACCCCACGCCTCCTCCCGGACCCCGGCCACCCCAGCCGGGAGCCTCAGGAGAGGACTGAAGGGGGACAGAGGGAGGGGCCCGCTGTAGCCGCCTGGTACCTCTAGCCACAGAGGACCCAGACTCCGAAGAGTGGTGATGCCAGGATGGGTCCACGTCTGAATCATCATCTTCCGAGGAGGACAAGACCAGCTGGACCTCGATGCTGGCCACACCAGGGGTCCCAGAGGCAACGGAGCTGAACGGCACCGGTACCAATGGCGGCGCCACTCGCCCCCCAATGCTGGCAATAGCCAGGCCTGACTCCCAACCACCCACGGTGCTGGCAGGACAAATTGCACCGCTCCCGGTGCCGGAAACCTGAGCTGGCACCGGAAGGAGACAAGATCAGGCCAACAGCGCCGGGAGGTGAGGCGGCGCCACCGACGGCACCACTATGATCATCAGCAAGGCGGCAGCGCCAACGGCGCCGCCATGATCACCGGCACTGGATCCAAAGCGGGCGCCGAAGGCGCCTGAGGGTCCACCGTGCCAGGCCCAGAAGTCAAAGGCCTTGACATGGGGAGCCTGCACCGAGGAGGTGACTGCTGAGGCGGTGTCGGGCGCTATGCCCCGGGAGGGACTACGACGCCCCCGACACCGCAGAAGGGCCTCCTCCTTGGCAAGAAAAGACGAGGAGACCTCCTCCCTCGATCAGAGTAGGCCCGGAGAGGACCCGGGGAAGGGCCTAGAGACCTTACCTGAGAGTCCTCGAGCGACGCTGCCCCTCGGATGGTCAGCGGGGCCTTGGTCGTAGCTTGAACGCTGCTGATTCCCGAGAGAGGGACACGGCGGTCCATGGAGAAACAGGCGCCGACGAATCCATATCGGTGGGGTCCCAGGCAACGGCGACAGACATCATGCCGTCCGAGACGGAGAAATGCCGCCACAGGAGCACCGACGCATAGGGGCGCAGCCCGTCTTAGAAAAATGCTTCACTCCAGAACCGGACATAACGCGAAACAAATGAGGTAAAAACACAGTAGGAAAGCACCCGACGCGGTACAAATAGAAAAAGGAACAGTCTTATCGTTGTATGGCATCGAGTGCGAACGAAAACAGGAGTCGGCCTAGACTACGCAGTACTAATTACTCGCTCCGCGCAAGCAGGTGCTGCCTCGACGGCAGGAGAAACAGAACTGAGTTGGAGGTGGAGTCGGTCGCTACTAACGGCCGCCGCATGACGCCACTCGAGGGTGGTGCCGTAGTACTAGCTTTTAAAAAAAAAAAAAAGCTCCCATGACGGGTGCGCGCCTCCGGCTTACACCCCAAGCAGTAATGAATGGTGAAGATTGACAAGGGAAGATATTGCTATTTTCCCTTACCCGGACGACTGGTCAGTTCTAGAGCCTGTCCAGCTCCTCATCTTCATAGGTGCAGAGCTGAACACAGAAAAAGCCAGAGCCTTCCTTCCTTTGGACAGGACAAAGACCCTGGTCTCTCTGGCCTCCTCATTCACCCTGCAGGTGTCTCGACCAGCAAGGCATTTTCTACAGCTCCTGGGGCACATGGCTGCTTTTACAGCAGTAGTGCAGGGAGCAAGGTTTCAGATGAGGGACATTCAATTCCATTTGAGAGCCTTTTGGTCTCAAAGGAAAGACCCTCTAACCAAAATGATCCCAGTGACTTGAACCCTGATCCAGGCCCTACAGTGGTGGCAGGATCAGAGCAATCTGAGACAAGGGGTTCCTTTTGTCTCCTTAATCCTTACTACAGATGCATCCTTCTTGGGGTGGGGAGCTCACATGGGCGACCTCACCACCCAGGGGTTGTGGTCCCCTCAGGAATCTCTGCTCCATATCAACCTATTGGAACTCAAAGCAGTTTGTCTAGCACTTCAGGCTTTTTCCAAATGTGTTCAGAACAAAGTTGTACAAGTCAGAACAGACAACACCACCACAATGTGGTACATCAACAAGCAAGGGGGGGGACTCGGTCTACGGTCTTGTGCACCGAAGCAATGAAGTTGTGGTCTCTGGCTTACTCCCTGAACACTTCCCTGATGGCAGTTCACCTCCCAGGCAAGGACAATGTCCTGGCAGATGCTCTCATCAGGATTTCCCAGGGCCATCATGAATGGTCACTGGACCCCCTGGTCCTGGAGGTGATATTCTCCAGATGGGGCACCCGACAGATAGATCTTTTTGCAGCCCCAGACAACCACCAACTTCCCCTTTTTTGCTGCAGGCCCCCAGTGTTGGGCTCAGTCCCTCTGGACACCTTAGTTCTCAATTGGGAAGGGAAGTTTCTCTATGCTTTTCCCCCCTTCCCTCTCCTGTTCAAAGTGCTAGTCAAAATCAGATCTCAGCCCTGCAAGATGATCCTGATTGCTCCAGATTGGGCCAGACAGCCCTGGTATCCACTCCTACTGTCCTTAGCAGTCCATCTTCCCCTGTGTCTTCCCAGGAAGTACAACCTGTTAACTTGTGCTCAGGGGAGGGTTTGGTACCCGAACCTCAAGTCTCTCAATCTCAAGGCCTGGCTCTTGAAGAGTTAGAGTTTGCTGATTTACACCTCTCCCAAGGTGTAATGGATATCCTGAAGGCTTCTAGAAAACCTTCCACCAGGGCTACTTATAATTCCAAATGGAAAAGGTTTTCCATATGGTGCTCTGGAAAGCATATTTCCCCAGAATCTGCTGATTTACCCACAGTCCTGGATTATATGGTCAATTTAAATACCTTGGGGCTGAAGCCAGCTACCCTAAAAGTGCATCTGGCAGCTGTGTCTCCTTTTATTTCAGCAGGTAAGCCCTCTTCTCTTTCAGCTCACCCTGTATTTTCCACGTTTTTCAAGGGATTGCTTCATACCAACCCTCCATTCAGGGACCCTGCCCCTGCCTGAGACCTTAATGTTTGCATTGCTCAGCTTATGCAACCCCCCTTTGAGCCTTTGTCTTCAGCAGAGCTTAAGTACTTGACTTGGAAGACTGTGTTTCTGGTAGCCATCACTTCTGCCAGACGCATAAGTGAATTGCAAGCCTTGTCAGTGGAACCTGATTTTATCTCCTTTCGCAGAGATAAGGTGGTCCTCAGGACCAACAGGAAATTCTTGCCTAAGGTGGTTTCAGACTTCCACGTTAATCAATCCATATCTCTTCCAGTTTACTTCACTGACCATTCCTCCTCTGACGAGAGGAGGCTACACAGCTTAGATGTGAAGAGAGCCCTTAGTTACTACATAGAGTGTACCAAGGGTCACAGGTTTGACTCCCTCCAATTGTTCCTCACTTATGGTGAGGCTGGTAAAGGGAAACCCGCCACTGAAAGATCCATATCCAGGTGGATTGTCTCTTGTATCCAATTTTGCTATGGAAAACTGGGTAAGGTTCCTCCCTCAGGCCTGAGAGCTCACTCTACCAGAGGTACAGCTGCTTCCCTGGCTGTTGCCAGGGACATCCATATTCTAGAGATATGTCAAGCAGGTACCTGGAAAACAGTTCACACTTTTACCAAGCATTACTCCCTGGACATCCAGGCTAGGAGTGATGCTCGGTTTGGCACAGTTGTGCTTCAGAGCCTATTTCCTAAGTAGGTTCTGTCCCTCCTCCATGGAGGTACTGCTTTGTAGTCTGCACATGTCAGAATATAGAAAGACTTCATGTCGTTTGAAGAAAAAATTACTCACCTTAGTAATGTTTCTTCTAATGCAGTCTTACTATATTCTGACCTTCACCCCACCTGCCCCTCTTAGAACCTCTGTTTCTGGGATGTAGGTGGGCAGTGCAGTGTTGGCACTTAGTAGGTGCCCACCTTGTTGTTTTTCACCCCTCTTTTCTTGGGGTGATTTGGTGGTGTGTTTTTCATTTTTTGGGTCTCCTGACTTGAGTCTTTGTTTTGGGACCAAAAAATGTGTTATGTTTAGTAGCCAGTTGGCTAGTGTAGGTTTACAGCTTCCACACAGGACCTCAGTGAGTTTAGCTCAGAAAGATCTGACTGTTTGAGTTTGAAGAACAGCAGACAGAGTTTCAACCGAGCTTGAGCTCAGCGTTCCATACCAGGCATGGAAAGTTAACTCTTTCCTCTCTAGGGCAGTTCAAAGGTTGGACATCACTGCATATGTCAGAATATAGCAAGACTCCATTAGAAGAAACAACATTACTAAGGTGAGTAATTTTTTTTCTTCCATCACAGGGCCCCAACCAGCTGCAACATTCCTGGCTAGCCCACCATTCTCCATCTGGGTACCCAGAGTGTGTGACCGTTTATAGACCCTGAAGTGCATGCATAACTGTTTGAATGATAGAGTCTTTAAGCAAATTAACATGATTACAACCCTCCCTTGTTCAAGTCCCTTAAATAAATCAGATCTAACTCTTTTTTGCATTT
This sequence comes from Neoceratodus forsteri, assembly GCA_016271365.2. Classification (NCBI taxonomy): domain Eukaryota; kingdom Metazoa; phylum Chordata; order Ceratodontiformes; family Ceratodontidae; genus Neoceratodus; species Neoceratodus forsteri. The sequence goes on from CM028131.1 coordinate 15,799,658, forward strand.
ACCCTGACTGTGGTTCCAACTTGTGCAAGAGTACTGTACTGCTCTTATTTGCTGCGTATAACCTTGTTTTACAGGGGGTCCCCAGGGCCAGGCTAGAGGAAAGCCACTGGTGGTAGGTGTACACAGTGTGGGTACTTGTGTGGTGTATCAGGGGTATTGCGAAAGTGATTATTGTGTATTGTTCAGGCCACTAGTAAGGAAAGGGTGGGGTTACAGTGTCCCGGAGGGCTGTGCCCAGGTTAGCTTGACCACTACCAACCTTGACCTCCGGGTGGAGGCACCTGTTTCAGAACTCAAGCCCCTTAACCTGCTACTAGCCAAGTAGGCAGGGGTAGTAGCCCTTGGGATAGCACCACCTAGTGGTTACATAAGGACCACTTGGTCCACCAAGTCTGCCCCTTTCCCTAACTAATGGATAAGCTGCAGATCCTAGTTAACCAACAGCCTACTTCTACTTCACCCCCTTTTGGTAACTGTTCCTTATCTGATTGTAATATTTGCCCTCTAACCTTCTGTAATGCTCTGAGCTTCTTGCCTAGAACTAAAGAAAGGAAGAAATAAGAAGGAGTGGAGAGGCAGAAATAAACTGGAACTTTTTTTCCTCTACTCCTAGATGGAATGCCAGGTTACAATGTATGGCGCAAGCAGATCTGGGGATTACTTGCTACTATACAATTAGTATTTAGCCTCAGGTTGGGCATGTGACTATTAGCGTGCTGGTTTACTGTTTTGTACTCCATAGTTAAGGTATTAATGTTTATACTATAATCATAGTTATGTAGTACTGTTTCTGAGTACATTAACAGTCTTCTACAGATGTGGCGGCCAGGATGCCGGATGGAAATGCTGCAGTGTGTTACAGCATACTGCAGATTACTGCAGGGGCCATTGTAAGGCAATGGCAATTAAGCCCTTTTTGTCATGCAGGATTCTGTGACATGTCATTACTCCAGATTGCTGTGCTTCATCGTGGCTCATTCCACTGTATATGGACGGACGGGGAAAGGTGGTTCCTGGTAGAATAATGACCAATGTTGGGGACCGGAATATGTTAGTGGGTAGGTCATTTGGACTGGGGGTTGTAGTTCTTTTTTGATTTTTATTATAGTAGAAGAATTGTTTTAGTTGTGTGAAATGTTGAGGGGGACCCAGAGTATCTTTGTTTTCTCATGGGTTTTGATTTAAATGGGTTTACTCTTGCTTTTTATTCTGCCTTTTTGATGGTGACAGACTTTATACATTTTTAAATGATTATGTTTAACTAATGAATAATGCATGTACATTTATGTCATGGAATATTAAGGTGGCACAAGAAACATAGACTCTGACAGCAGATGAGGACTATTTGGCCCACCCGGCCTGCCTATTTCCCTACATACTGGATAAACTGCAGAACCTAGTTAACCAACAGCCTACTTCTTCTAACCCCCCCCAACAGAACTGCCTTATGTCTGTCCCATGCATTCTTGAATATTCCCACTGTTTTTGACCCCACAACCTCCTCAGGAAGGCTGTTCCAAGCATCCACCACCCTCTATGTGAAAAAATACTTCCTCACATTGCTTCTTCAAATTGTGCCCCCTTGTTCTTGCACATCTCTTTTTCTGAAAGATGCTACCCTCCCAAATGTAAGCATCATACAGTGTTGCAACATTTGCATAGACTGCATGCCAATGTTGCCTTTTTGCAGGAAGCACATCTGCAGAAAGAAGACGTCCATTATGTCAGCCGGCAATGGGATGGTATGGTAAATGGGTCTGGATGTAATAGTAGAAAGGGGAGGTTGCTATCTTAGTAGCCTGCAGAATTTCGTTCCAGTCTATATGAGAATGGGGGGACCAGGAAGGCAGATACATCTTAAGAGTTATTCAGTGAGACCAAGTCGGCCATGTACATAGGGTCAATTTATGGTCCAAATACAGACTTTCCCACCTTTTTTGCAGAGCCGATCACTCAGTTTGCCCAATACACCCATATTCCTATTACTGTAGGAGGGGACTAGAACTTGGTATACCAGACTGATCTGGGATGGTCTGGTGCCCCACATAAAGGTCTTACTCCAGGGCAGCAGAATCTGCAGGAGCTACTGGATTCACTTGGCCTGACAGACCCCTGAAAGGTCCTCTATCCAGCAGAGAAAGAATATACCTTTTCTTCTGTCCCCCACAATACTTTCTCTTGTATAGATTACTTTCTGATTAGTCAGGAATCCACTGTCAGTTTAGCCTCTTATGATATTCAGGCTCCTGTTATTTCAGATCACGCTATGGTCATTCTTATCACGCTCTGTATAGGGTCAGATAGACCGTGACAGAGTATGGAGGTTTAATTCTCAGCTACTTATGGATCCAACTGCTACCAAAATTCAAGGATTTTACATTTAATCCTTCCAGCTCAATGCTTCCCATGTGGATGCCTTGGATATTTTATGGGGCACAGCAAAATGCACTTTCTGGGGTGAGTGTATTTATTCGCCTTGCTACAAAGAAACTCTGTATTCGAAATGCAAAATTGACCCAGTTGTTGCAGGAAATACAGTATTAGGAATCTTGCCTATCTACACATACATCACTGGCTGACGGGATCCATCTAAATTTGCTGCATACTCGGTACGCGGACTTAATGGCCAAAAAAGTAGAACTGTCTCTTAAGCGAACAAAGATCTGCTATTCAGAATCAGGAAAAAAAGAGCCAGGAAGCTCCTTGCTCTTGGACTACGTCAACTGGATTCCACCAAGGCTATCCCTAGTATTCAAACCAGTCTGAATGCCCTTGCCTGACATGAAGCCACAAGATGCTGCTGAAGTGTTTAGATCATTTTACAAAACCTTATATCAGGCCAA